>CM030013.1:0-2500000 GCA_017639485.1 Pluvialis apricaria | reverse complement strand
AAATTAAATTGTCTCGGTATATAACATCTTTGGGAAAAGAAACCCTTAGTTGTCCCAGGGAGTGGCCATCGGGGGAGTAAGCTCAGATACTCGTTAGCGTAAGCAAAGCTGTCACCATCTCTATATGTGAAGTATTGTGGTACAGCGTATGACACATATTAAATGTGAAATTATGCCTTCAGTTATTGGACCAAACCCAGGCTTCTGTTAGCAGACTCTACCTCTAGCCGTATGGTGGAAAAAATGACCCAGATGAATAGTTGCACAGGCTTCTCCCCAGGTGGAGCACAGAATGGGAAATGTATACTGTGAGGGGACCCACGTAGTGATCCTGGGGACCCTGGATCAGTTCAGTGTACTTGTGTCTGGGTACATGCAAGAAGCAGTATTCCTGTATAAATTTTTATGGAGGATGTATGTGGATTTATCCCGCTAGTGCTGACTGCAAATACCAATGAAGAAGGTTCAGGATCAGATTATTTTATTTGCTAATAAGTCTTAAAATGCTTAGACAGGTTGAGACCATTTTAAGTATCAGTATACAATGATGGATCCCTAGGGCATGAGGAGATTAAAGGTTTCTTTTCATGCCTAAGAGTCAGAATACTAATGCAACACAATGAAAACATGTTTAGCACTTAGAAGGATTACAGAGACTTCTGGAGATTTTAATCCATAGAGGATTCATAATTACTATAATAATGATTTTTCATGCAATAGTTCATAAATCTTTGCTAAGCAAAAGGGGGAAGTGGCTTTTATGCAAAGAAATTCAAAGGATTTCATTTTAAGTTACTTCGTAATTAAGCTATAACCGATCATATAGTTGATAAAAGGCCTGCTGCATTGTAAAGATAGTGTTCCTTAGTCAGTGACTTTAGGGAAGGAAATTTGTGTAGCTTTCCAAAGTCACTGTTTGGGAGGTTTTGTTTTAGTGCAGCCAATCTAACAAGACAGTGAATGAGGATAAATTCTGAATTAAGCAGAAAGTGGAGCGGGACAGCGACTGCATTATTTATACCAGTCTTTTCTACTTTCATGTTATTACTATTTAAAGGTACAGGGTATAATTGACTTTAAATGATAGTGATCTACTCCCACATTTTGCAGTTCGTGTTGATTCATGCAAAAATGTCAGGCTGTAGAGTATGAGTCATCTTACAAGGTGGATGTGGTTTTTGTGGTTTGTTTTTTTTTTTTTTTAAATATAAAAATAAAAAAAGTCTGTATTGTCTGTATCCGCTGCCTATAAAGTCCATCCAGAAGACTGATTCAGATGTAGCCCCCCATACAGAGTTAATGTAAAATTAGACAAGATGAAGCCCACAAGTTGTCTATTTTGCCACGTCCCTGGGTAGAATCTGCCTTTTATCGCTTACAGCCAGTTCACCTGTGTATCCTGTATTATACTGTAGATCTTCCCTTTTTTTTTTTTTTGTACTACTTATTATCAGATGAAATCCCTTTGTTCTGAGAAAAAGAACTAAAGGAATAGAAATACATAACATCATGAATTTTTAACCTGGCTAAGTAGTGGGATGTAAGATGAGAAGTATTTCGTGTTTCTGAAGATTAGCCAACCTCTAATTATTGGAGCTTAAGAAGAATCATCTTTAGGAAGCAGGTCACTTCAAAACTGCACGATTTCCTGTATCTTTTGATACTAGCTGAATTTGGAGACAAGATATGTGATCTGCATTGAAAATTTCCACGTAACTTGATTGTAAATGTTTTTGTAAACTTGGACTAGCATTCCAATTGAAGATTTAATCCATCCAGTTATTTGCAGAAAGAAGGTATCAGACCTATGATAGATAGGGTGGTGGGGTGTTTTTTTGTTTGTGGGTTTTTTTGTTTTTAACAAACTGTTCTGATGTGGCTTTAGCATTTATACCAATATTCTCATTTGTATTTCTAAGCAAGCTTGCAGGTAAGAGATTATTATGGGTCTTGGAATCAATGATAAAATTCAGTTTTACACCTATTTCCAGAAATTCCTCTTAAAAAGTCTTTAGACATTTTTGATTGCTTCCAGTAGATGTCCATCTTTTGCATATGTTCAGGTATAAATAATATGCAGATAGGCTTTTACAATTTTACCATTTAAAAGGTATCTTTATATTGCATTTTCAGCCTGGCTCAGATTTTAGGTTCAAATCTGCGCAGTCTTCCTGTCCAAACTGTTAAAGCCCAAGCTGGAACGTACGCTTGCTCAGGCTCTGAAAGCACCAGCCCCTCTAAAGTTAACGCCATGATTCCCTGGGCTCTCTTGAGCTCTAAATGTTTTTATGGGATCCAGTAGTTGAAATTTAACCTAACCATTACTATGAAAGGACGAGAAGAATTAGTTGTAGTGATTGCTGAAAGACACCTTCAACCTTCAGGGAGCTGGCGGGGGGAGTAATGTAATATAATTCCTGAGTCACCCATTTTCTCCCATTACTGACCTAAACAGCATTGGCTTGTTGCCCTGGTCTGTCCTTTTCCTCTGCGCTGACAGTCACTGGCCATTTGAATTCAGCCAGCAGTGGGTGTTGAAGAGCCGCAGGCAGCAGCTGTAAAGTGAATTTGCAGCAGAATGCTAGCAGTTTTTATCAGATACTTTGTCAACTTCTCTGTAAATAGCCACAGCGGATTTGCTGTACATCTGCTCTGTTTCAGTGCAGGGGTCTGAACGCAGAATAGGCTTCTTCTGTCCAAAGAGGTGGGCTGACAAACTCAGCAGGACTTCAGTCCAGGCCACATACACAATATAATTATGCTGTAACGAAATTTTTCATGATGAATTCTTGTATAAGCTAGCAAATTTCTCTACTGCCTTAGTAACGCATGCCATTGTTTTTTTGCAAGAATTTATTTTATACATCAATGCTGAGATGCGTAGAATGATGGACTGACTCCTTACTTGTAGTCTTTTGGTCTCCAAAGTGAATCTGGAGGTGATACTGCTGGTGTTCGTTCTTGATTTGTTTGTTCATGCTGGTTAACTTTTGCTATGCTGGATGACGCTTTTTCTTGTATGTTGGTTAGGCTGTAATTTGGAAGCTACCTCAAAGTGATGTAAGGGTTTCCTCATTTCATTTCCTCCCCAGCCCAGCCTCAGGCCCCCTTGGAATGGACCAGAGGGTTTCTCAGCTCTTCTCGTGGGTGGCAACTGTGTAGAGGCGCAGACTGTGGCCACAGCAGCTGGAACCACAAAGAGTTGCCATTTACGCCAAAGGTGTGGTGAGATCCAAGGATGGCATCTGTGCATGCTCTGTCGTGCTGAATGACTAACGAACCTTTCTCTCTGTGCACATACATTTCAGTCTAATTCCATCTAGAGAATTCCAGGGGAGTTTATAGATATATTTGTGAAGCAGTATGTTTCCTCAGTGAGAAGATCTACTGTCTCTGTTCTGACTTAAGAAACAAGCCTCATTTTGCCATGGCTTTTTTTCCCAGTTGTTATCCTCTTAGTAAATGTGCCCAGACTTTGTGCTGAAACTTTGCTGTTATCGAGCAGATGCAGGTCTAGGGAATTTTGGTAGTGGTCTTGGATGTTGGAAGAATGAGCTTTATTCTCTTCCTTGTACAACTTTGTAAGGAAATTACATTTTTGTGCTGTATGAATGCCAGTTTGGTGGAATTTGCTCCTAATTGTGTAAAATTTATTTACTACTTTTTCCTCCTGAGTTGAAAGGCATTGTATTTTTGTTCCGTTTGGGAGATAAATGCCTGTCTGCTTGTGTTACAACTTTATTTTCATTTACAATTTCCTTTTTGTCAGCCTCTAGATGTCCTTAATGTATTCCAAGGATTTAAAAGATTATGTTAATTCATTTCACCCACAGTATGTCTTTTGTTGGTTTATTATTCTGGAAAGCCATTTGCACTGTCTCTCAGTTTGAACACTCTGCATCAAGACAACATAGTCTGTTACTTTGGTGTCCTTCCTAAGAAGGTTTCCATGTTACTTTTGTAACTTGTCCTTTATTTGTCAATCATAACTTCTTCTTTTCGTCTTCCTCTAGCCTAGTCCACACAATGATTTGGGTACTTTGTATGTGCATTTTCCCATTTGATTGCCATCAGTATAATTTGCAATGTGTCAGTGGTGCTCACAAGCCCTCTTATGCCTTACCATGGTACAACTCCCAGAGAAGAAACAAACTTCCAGCACTGGAGAATTAGCATAAAAAGTTGGGCCATCTAGTCCAATATCTCTGGTGCTCAGGGTGATCATGTTCCTTCTTAATTCTTGGCGGCAAGCACCTGTGTCATACCTGAAACATAAGGTTTAATATACTTTGTAAATGTTTAACGTTATCAGAAGTAACCATGGAAATTCTTAGTGCCTATATAAATGGCTAATCCTTCTTTAAGTCTTACTAAGCTGTTGACCTTACTGATCCTTCAGGTTAGTGAACTTCACGGGTTAATTATGCATAGTGTAAAAAAGCATGCTTTTCCTCTCTGATGTTTCAATTTTCTGCTTTCATGTTTGTTGTGTAATGTGCCTAGAAGGAGAGATTCCTTGTTTTACTGTCTTCCTTTCTTCAGGACAAACTGACAGTAACCACATTTAGTTTATGCACTGGAAAACCATTTATGATTTTTTTTGTTACAGCCTCATAACACCTGTATCTTTTTCAGGAAACACTTAACATCAAGTGAGAAAATGAGGGAGGAAGGGTGCCACTGAACCGGTAAGATGGCCTTGTTTTGTCCCTTAAAGTATCATTCAGGTTTTTCCTGGTAAATAAATGGTTACATGGCATTTTATTTCAGTGTCAACTTTGTACTTCTGGAAAATTCTGGGGGTTTGCCAAGGTAGTTATTTTTTTTTTTACCGGGCATTCAAAGGGCTAGACTTCCACTGGAATTGCTACAGCACTTTCAATGGCAGCTGCGAATGGCGAGGGTGGAAGTGAAGGTGATGGCAGCCAGTCTGGAGCAACACATGGGTGAGAACTGGGCAGCTCTTAGATAACAGTAGACAATTAATGACTCAGAATCTAGTTTTCTGTTCATTTGGTAGTCAAAAAGTCCTCAGTGTAACTAAGACTTGAATCAGTTGTATTTTCAGGATCTCTCCTGTCGTTTATTCGTGATAGTGTCTCATATTCTTTTTTAAAATTTTTACTGCTTGTTAAGAGATTGTCATTGATTTCACATAAAAATAATTGGTCATCTTTGCTGACTCATTTGCAAGCAGTGAAACAGCAGCAGCAGAATATATAGTTTCTGTCCCTCAGTCATTCGTTTACTTCATTCAATGACCTTGTGCATTTTGACTAATGAACACATGTACTGGTATTTATTGCAATAACATTTCTGTCTGCCAAAGAGACAAAGAACTAGAGCAATTCATTGGAATGACATTCCCCCTGCCCCCCAGAACAGAAGAGTCATCTAGATGTTGAGAGGCAAACTCATTTCCTTATTATGGGTGTGAGAGAGACAGCAAGAAAGAAGGAGGAGGAGAGAAAGGAGGAGAGGAGGAAGCGAGAGGTTATGTATAAACCTCATGCTGATTCAGGAAGGACCACTTAATTGGTTCTGAAGATAGGAGTTTGTTCCATCTAATGCAACTTGCGTGCAACACATAGAAAACACTGAGGCTAGCCCTCCATCAGCAGTATAAAGCATCCCTTTCAGGTCACAAAGTTTAAGGTTTAAGTGATCTCTGAAGGTCATGAGGTTCCGTCTCTTGCTCAGAGCAGGGCTAATTTCAGATGTAGACTGGGTTGTTCCGGGCTTTGTCCAGCTGAGTTTTTGAATATTTCCAGGGTTAGGTACTTCGCTATGGCCCTGGGCAAACTAGTCCCAGTGCCCTCACTGGGGACTGGGGTTTTTTCCCCCCTTATGCTCAAGCCACAATTTCCCTTTGTACAATTTGTCTGTTAGTGCCTTACGAGAAGAGTCCAGCTCTGTCTTCTCCACTGGGTAGCTGAAGGCAGCAACTAGATCCCCCTTAGTTTTCTCCTTGCAGTCCTTAACATATTCCAGGTATTTCAAGACTATTTTAATTCATTTCTGTCACCCAGCATTTGTTGTTGTGTTGTTCTGAAAAGGCACTTAGGTATCTCTGTTTGATTGCTTTCAGCAGGGCAGTGTGGTCTGCTACTCTGGTGTGCTTGCAAAAACGAACACAAAAAGAAAACATGTTTATGAGAGAGAGAGCCTGAGATAAGCATCCAGAAAGCAGTAATGAGCTCCTGTCCAGTGACAGTGTGTAGCTTGGAATTTGAAGGCATATATTTGTGACTTCTTGTCTGCTGTCATTTTTTTTCCTATCAATTCTTCCTTCTCCGTATTGCTTTTATCCGTTATTTCACTATAGCTCTCTGCTTTTCCTTGGAATGTTATCCTAGAAGGAAACTTATGATACGCAAAAAAAAAAAAAAAAGAGTGGGAGCTCACTAAAATGGAACAGTACTCAGATTTTGAGAGAGTCAAGCATCTTAATCTGCATGGAGTGTGATTTCATTAGGATGATGCACAAGTTTTTACAGACGTGTGGGCGGGGTTAGAAGGTAAATTTAGCTGGCGTTTGAGGCCTACTGTCAGGTAATGAGATGAACTTTTCCTGCAGGAGATTTGTTCCAGTTGGGGACAACTTCTTGAGCAGTGAAGAGATGACAGGGATTGCTTAAGGTCAGGGAAGCTGCAGAATGAAAGTTTGTGTTCATTTTCTTACAAATGTAAATAATCATGTGATTGAGGCATATCATCTTGATGGAGGGAAAAAACCCCACATGTTCAGATACGGAGAAGAGGCCCAGCTGCTTTGCCTGGAAAACCCTTCATGGCTTTGGGAAATGTTCCTCAAGTCTTGTTGAGTCTTAGAAGCAGCACTGCCTGCAGTGAAGGAAATGAGATACTGTAAGGGTATTCTCCGTATAAAGCATGATTAGAAGGGCCTATCTATGAGCGCTCTCTCCTTGGGGTATCCCACAAACCCAGATAGATTATATACCTTGCTGCATCAGTTCCTTATGATGAGATTTCTGTAAGTTGAGAAATTATTTTCAATAGCAAAAGCAGAATGTTTTTATAGTTGTGAGCTCATGCTTTACGTGAAGTCATTGTCTGTACTCCAGCTTGTTTTCTGAGATGGCAAAGCAAACCTGAAGGTTTACTATATTAAAAGTTGGTGTCTGAAGAAGGCTGTTTAAGTGTTTGTTTATAAGTATCCACGTTTAGACAAATATTTCTGTCATAATGTGGTTCAAAAATACATTCTCTTGGTATCTTGAGTAATTACAGCCAATCTGCATGCAGTTTATTTCTGCTTATTTTCTAGTAAATTCACCAGCTTCTTCCATCAAAATCCCATGTCAGTGTTTCAGGTCTAATGTTCTGTGGCTTTAGAATTATCACTCGCATGTATATTGCAAAATTGCAGTTCTACTATAAAGTCATCCTGCAGGGAGCTCTTGAGGCTTTCATGACCTCATTTACACAGCGATAAATTCCCAAATCTCATTCAGCCAGTGTTTTCTCTGTGACTAAATATTTCAGTCACCCATCATATGAGATAATTTTACAAAGTTGAAGTGGTATGGGGAAAGACTGTTATAATTAAGGGTATAATAAACTATTAAACTTGAACAAATGAACTGGTGCTCTGCTGGAAAAAAAGACAGTAAGCTCGTGAAACCTATTGTTCCTAATTACAGTAATGGGTGTTTCTCAGGCTTGGTCCATGCAGCTGTTCTGCATGGCCCTCATTACTGTGGCTGATCTTGGAATGGCAGCTTCCTTCCTTTTAATTTATGGATTCCATTAAAGGCAGCTATGGTCTATATGTAGTTTACTAAAGCTTAATTTTCTTGCAAAGCAAACAAGTATTTTTTTTCACCAAACAAAAAAACAAGCAAACAAACGAAAACCAAACCAAACCCAACCTTCATTTAAAATGGGAATTCCAGTGAAAACTCCTGTTTTCAAAATAAGAGCCTTGTATACCTTTTTCCTTGAATTACACTGAAAGCATATCACTATTTGTCCTCTAAAATGTGCATTGCATGCAGGTGCAAATTAATTTGCAGGTAGTACTGAAGGCAGATTTTGGTCTTATAATGATCCCAAGTTTTCCAGAAAAGTTTCCTATTTGAAGAGGAGAGGGAGACTACATGGTCGTCGCTAACAGGAGTTCCTCATTGGAGGTACTGCCAATGCAGACACTTTCATGACAGTTGATAACTAAATTAGAAAACACCTTTGAAAAGTTGATGAGCTTTTTTTTCTTTCTAAAATACATTGTCAAGTGTAATGGCTGTAGCTTCTAAAACAAACTCATCAGAAATGATGAAAGCACAGTTCAAAGGTACATGGTTACTTTAATTGCGGAACTTGTCTTAATTTTTAGCTATTCAGTAAATGTTTTTCCTTTCAAGGCAGGCCATAGCTATTCCTGTCAAGTTATGTTTGGTACCTTCTTTCTTCATAACAGTTCAATCTGCCATTGGACCTAAGGCTCTCTGGAGTGTTCAAGAAAGGGAGAAAATACTTGGGCTGGAAAACAAAAGGGGTTTAATTCATTTTTGATAACTGAACTTTCTTTTACCTTCACGTAAACCTAGAGGAGCTCTGTATGTTTATGAGACTTGTAATATTAAAGTGTCTTTGACAAAATTAGAGTTTAAATTGTGCAGGAAAATACACTAAATCTCTCAAATCCATTACCATATTCTATATTTCTTTTGTCTGTTTGTTCAGGTTTTTTAATTATTAAGTTATTCTCCTCAATATTGTTCTTTCAAGTTGGTTAATGCCATGGCTGTTGAATATCCCTAGTGTGAACATGGAAAAAGGAGGAGAAAAGACTAATGATTAGTGCGTGATACTGTCTTCATCAAGTATTCATTAAATTTTGTTTAGATAATTAATCTGGGAGTTAAAATTTAGCAACTGCTCCTATTTCCACAGTTGCTGCACTGTGCCAACACAAGCTTTGACACAGAATTAACTTTATTTTTGGAGCCAAGTCAACATCTGTTGGGGATCCTTTGCTCATCGTAGTATTTCAGTGGTAATTTCTTAAAAAATTGTTTAAGTGTACATCCTGGAAAACTGAGTCACAGAGACTGTTTTCCTTGTGTGTATGTTTGTACGTCTTACCAACAGCCAACGTGGCTGTTAGGCCATGGCAGTGGCAGTGTATGGGGAAATTCTGGTTTGGAAAAGGGCATGTGGAGGTTTTTGCCAGCTGAATCATTTTGCTGTTAGGAAAAGTCCTCCTTAGAAGGTGAGGAAGCAAATGTGGCTGAATTCGTAAAAAGTGCCACCAGTCCAGTTATTTTAAGATTTACTGCTGCAAACATCATCCTTCCAAAGTAAGAAATAGTTTGTTTCATTATGGGAAAGTTTTATTTCTGCTCCTTTTCACCAGATTGTGGGAAGCCCATTGGAAGTATAGGGCTTAGTAGAGTGCATTGTGTAAAAGAGAAGTGACTTAGGCTTTGTTTTGTTTTGGCTATGCAGGATGATAGCAGTCTGCCATGGTTGTACAATAGGTTAGGCAGTTGAGCAGGGAAAAAAGATCCTCTAGTCTTAGCATTTGACCTGGGAAATTACATAATAAGCCATCAAATCTTCAAGCATCTATAATTAAGTGATGATTCCAGCATCTAAATGTCTCTGAGGATCTCTAGTTCACTGAGTATTTTTGTTTCTTTTATGTAGACAATTAAATATTAACTAAGTATTTTTAAAAAATCTTGGCAAGTTGTGTTTTCTTTCACTTGAAAACAATCTTGGAATAACCATAGTATTCTGGTTATTTTATAATGGATTTGTAATGTTGTATTCTTTAGAAAAATAATGTATTTTGTAGAACTGCAGGGTGCTGTTAATGCCTTTTGTTAGATGCGATCTGAAAAAGGTAAGAGTTAAAAAAAATAAGTTCAGGAGATGAGCAAAGCTGTCAATATCTGATAAATGGTGTTGGACCTTCTTAAAGGAGAGCAATAATGTCCTTTATTCTTGACTAGTTAGGTTTGATGTCAAGGTTCTGAGTTGCTAAAACCTACATCACAGGCCTGAAAATGAGGTTTGCTGGCTTTTTTTTGTTTAAATTTCATGTAATGAACCCTCCCTTAGAAGCTGATGTTCTCCAGTAAGGATGTCAAAACCCTCCAGTGAATATTCCCATTGGCAGTACAGTCCCTGTACTGGTTGTCATTGCTTCAATTCAAGTTTTGGAAAGATATTTTCTGTAGAGTTTACAAAAGCTGTATTTATTATCAGCCCCTGGCTGAAGATAAAATACTGTCCCTGGACCTTGCCCCTTACCCTGTGTGGAAATATTTAGCTAGATTACTCTCTTCCATCTCTAGCATCTTCACAGGAGAGAAGATGAGAACACTGAACTGATGTGCTGAGTATGAGGTTAATACCCGAGAGGTTTTTCAGAGCTGCATTTAACAGGGCACGTTAGGCATTAAGTGACTCCTACAAAGACGTGCGAGGAACCCCTTCCCCCACGTTGACCAGTGAAGAGGCACATGGTCAGGGCATTCAGTCATGTCTCGGCCCTTCCAGTTTTCAGTGCTTTACTGGTCATGTAAATAATGGGCCCTGGATTTGCTGTCTGTATTTTGTCTCCATAGCATATCTTAAAGCTTCCTGCTTTCAGTACCTGGCAGCTTTGTGCTAGCATAGTTAGGTCTGCAGTATAAAAAGTATTGTTGGCAGGAAAAAATGTTATTGTTGGCTGGCACCAAATCAGCACTGAACATTGACAGAAGGGGAATAGGTAAATTACTACTTTAGATTTTTAAAAGTGTCATAAAAATCAAATAGAGGCAGGGAAGGTGAGCAGGCAGAAGAGAGAACTTGATGAAGAAAGTAATGTCGTTATGCTTCGTACAAACAAGCTTATTAACGTGCAGGGTAGAGGCCGTATGGCAACCTCCATTTTAATCATCCGTTTCAGTTTCCTGTAGTCTGCAGAAACTTTCTGAGTTGACTTCTTTACAAGTGGCCTGTTTTTATTAGGGAATTTGAGCATACTGGATGGAAGTGGGTTTTGTTTGTCAAAAGGGAAGTCTGTGCAACTATTTCCTAGTAGCTTAACAGATGAAAGAGTGTGCGCTGGGGAGAGGGAGATAAAATTCAGCATGAAAACAACCCTTTCTGAAAAGCAATGTGGAATGATTTCGTTATTGTTGGTGGCCTTCGGGATTTGGATATTGTGTATGAGTAGGTTTTCCTTTTCCACCCATAGCTAGAAGTGGAAGAAATTAACGCCTGGATCAGATCACTGATCATTTACTGAACTTCATGGAACCATCATAGATCAAAATTTCTTTGGTCACCAGGGAAGCATCTTGCTTACCCAAGTGTCCTTATACATCTCCAGCATTTATTACCTCTTCAAATCTTTTCTTCAGTAGACCTTTGTTATTCACTTTCTCATATAATACAAAATTGTAAGAAAAAAGTAAAGTTCTGAGAGAATATCAGTTTTTTGGGCCTTTCAATTTGTCTCCTCTGAAGCTCATTGCCTTGCTGGGATCCTAACGTCATATTTGATAGACCAGTCAAATTGCTTTGAAATACTAGTCTTGGTGTGGTTTGCTGCCTCAGAACATGTCTTGGTACATGTCTTTTAACGCCTTTTTAGTTTCTGATGTTGGTGTCAGATGATATTACCCAGGGCATGTTAGTTTCTGGGGTTTTTTTGATTTTTTCATTTCATAATCAAAATATGTCATCTCAAGTTGCATGCAGTTTCATCATTCCCCAGCATTCAGCTGAATCTCCTGACTGTCACTTAGATGTTGTCAATTTGTTTTTGACTGGCATTTTACTAAGCCCCTAATAAATTCCATGCTTGGTTCTGTCAAAGCAGCATCGTCTGTGCACAGTGAGGCACAGTTTAAATTGTTATTAGTATAACTGCACAAAAGAACTAATCTTTCACTCCAACACTTCACCTCATTCCCTGTGGCTTAATCAAGATCTTTACACAGCTGTAAAGCTTGTTTTGGTTTACAGAGATTGTGGCAAAAAATGACTTGCTGTGCATCTCTCCGCTTATATTAGCGTTTTTAGTGAGCATTTAGGTTTCCCTTTTCCTAAGACATGTTAGTCTTTAAACTTTTTTAATACAATATTTTACATTGTTTCATGTCTTGGAATGGCTTCTTTCATGAAAAGAAAAGACAAAGATCATTAAGGCAGTTGGTTACTTTGAAGTCTTTTCTTCCGAAGCTTTGAGGAAATTCTAGGCTTTGCCCTGGCTAGGAGTCTAGTCAGCTGCAAGAGGGTACAGGATGCCTGAAAACAGGGAAACACAGTGTGCACTTTATTCTTGTGGCTAACTCCCTACCTACAGTGTAGCCCTTTGCATACTTCTTGATTTAAACTCCAGGAGTTTAAATAGCTTTCTGAGAGTTGTATAGGCTGGTATCTCTTTGTCTTTGCTGGGAAAACTGTTAAAAAACCCCCAAACAACAGACACCACTTTATTTGCTGCCTTCTTTACAAGTTATTTTTAAACACTGTTATTTAAACATGTTCAATTGTAGTGATGCACTCATCAGTGGAAATAATATAAATTTTTTAAAAAATGTAAAACATTCTAATGGGAAGCAGTAATATTGTGAGTCAGTGATTTATAACAATAGACTGTTTTGCTCTGCTTTCACTCTAGTATTCCTGTAGCTGTCTGGTTCTGTCACTTTAATGGAAACAATAGAGGTAGCAGTGTCTTTGATTATTTGTGGACGTAAGTGTGTATTTCAAGTGACTTCTGGGGTCTTGAAACCAGATCACGGTTGCTAATGATAAATCTCTTGTTAGTGACACTGTAGGACTCTTTCTGATCAAGCCGACTCTAGGACCGTATGAGGTAAAATGCCATCTGGGTTAGAAGTAGGATTTAGCATGGGTGTTGTTTTAGTTGGAAGTGGCATTGTCAGAAACTCTTTTAGCTGCAATATGTATTCAAAGGGAGTAATAGACTGTAAAATACTGTATTTCTGTGTTTGTGTTGTGTATAATTGGAGCTAATGGCATGTTGTTGTCTATGATGGATGTTGACATAAAGGAATACAGAAATGCATCCTCCCTTATAAGAAGATGGTATCTTAGAGATGTGCTGTCTTGCAACTTAATGTAGTTTAAATATTAATCCAGATGGCTTGCATAGTAGGCTCTGTAAAAGGGGTGCTTGCTGACGTACACTTTCAAGAAGAATTGTTTAAAGGAAATGCAGTTAGCTGGGGGTTGGAACTGATACTTTTAGGTTTTGTTATTTTGCTTTAGTTGATTTTTATTGTCACATTTTAGAGTTAGGCCCTTGAGAAAAAGAAACATGAGGTTTTAGAAGGCTGAAGAATGTCAGCATGAACCTTATGATAGAAAAAGGAGGAGAAAGAAAGGAGAAAAAGAAGAAAAAAAATAAATGTGGGCAGGACAGAATAGCCAGCCTAACTTCTGTTTTCAGAAAGATACTGGAACAAATGTTCAGGCCTTGCAAGCTCTAAAAAATAATACAGTGGTAAGTAGCAGCCAGTGTGGATTTGTCAAAAAGAAATCATGTCAAACGCACAATGACAGGTTAATAGACCTTGTGGCTGGAAAAGAAACAATAAATGGAAGATGCTGTAGCTTCACTTCAGTGAAAGCTCTGACACTGTTTCCTATGCTGTTCTCATAAGCAAGCTAAGGAAACGTGGCATCTGTAAAAACAGTGTGGGACAGAGGTGGTAACTGTGTAGTAGCTGTACGTAAATGGTTGGAAGCAGAGCCGCAAGGCGGATTTAGAGACTAGGTACTTTCCCATAATAAGATTATTGAAATATGGGAATGGGTTGTGAATAGGTTTCTGGTCACACTTGTGGTATTTCCATCCCCTGTGGCCTTTAAGAAGAGGCTAGATAAATGTACGTCCCTGTTTCAGCAGAGAGGTTCCAGCCCTTCTTCTGATGCTGGAAGGAGATAAACTTGATGTGCTCTTGAGCTTATTTCAAGGCATATTATGTATTTTGTTATCTTAGAAAAGACTGGGTCACTATGCTTTGCTTTTCTTGCCAGCCAGTGAGTCTATGTGTGCACATGTTTTTGTAGCTCTAACTGGTAGCCAGAATGATGTTGGCTGTAAAGAACGGAACTCCAGTATGTTGGTTATATCTCCCCGCTCTTTTCTGTAGCGAACATAACAAGAAAAAAAATCAAGATTATGAAAATCATTATTAAATAACCTGTTTCAACTTCATTGCGCAAAAGTACCCTAAACAAAACTGAGCAAACAAAAGGACTTAACAAAGCGGATAGCTATGGCTGGTTGTCGATGACTTCAAAAAAAGTCTTCATTTACTGTTTAGGTGTGTGCATTTGCCTGATGTTATGTTTGCATGATTTGTTCTCTTATTTATACTCATTTCATTCTCTGAGACTTTTGTTGACTAGGTAATGAACCAAATGAGTGAATTCTTTTGGCTGTATACAGAATGTTTACTAAGTGATGTACCCAGTAGTTTAGTTTTGATTGAACCTCTGTCCATGTCAAATATATTATTCACATATTATTACAGTTCATTACTTTTCAACACCATCAAATATGGCACATACTGAATTTTAAAGATTTCCTTTGTGAAGGCAAGTGCGAGTATTAAGGGAAAAATTGCAATTACTCCACTGTTCTCTCTCCTTAAAATCATCTCCATAGTATTATTTCCTGCCACGCTGTTCTACACAAACTTTTCTATTCCATCCACTAGAGGAATATGGGGAGATTAAGAAATGCATGTCTGTGTCTGTGCAGTCTTTGTATCAGACAGTAACAGTTTTGTTAGCGTACACTAAGTATGAAAGAAGAATGCAGTAGTTACTCAGTACCTTTATAGGTCTAATTCTCTACTTTAAATTTTCACCTTCCACTGTATTTCACTATGAAGTTTTAATGCTTTGGAATGAATGCAAGTGGGATGGTCCCAAAATGTTAAATAGAATTAAAAATACTTCTGCAACAAAGTATATAAATAATTTTTCCTTCTTTAAGAATTCTGCAAGAGAAGTGATAATGATTTACTTTCATATGCTTTAGTTCCCTGGATGCTAATACTTTAACAAAGATCAATATATTGTATATTTCTGAATGCAGCCTATTAATTTGTTATTTTAACAGATCAGGCTAGTGGTTTCTTTGAGTTATCCTTGTTGCTTTTCTTGTAATTAGAGTAACTCTCAGAAGAATGTGCTTTTCAATCCCCTGGAGGGGTTTTTCCTGTGTTAAAATAGGTTGCAGATAATGATCTGAAGTGAATTAATGATTAGTTCTATCAGTAAAATTCAACAAATGAGATGAGGGAGGAACAATAAAGATTGAAAAGTTAAATCAGTATTGCCACTGGGCACAAGAAACTACAATCAGAAATACATACATACTACCTTCTTACTCTGACTGCGACTATTGCTTAAAATAGTCTTTCTCCAAAGAAAGATTTTTCTTTTTTCCATTAATATTTTGTAATGGTAGTTTGGTTTCCTAAACCAAGTGCTTACTAAGTATACTTGAGACGATGGGCAATGCAGTTGGGGTTTTTTTTGTGGAGGGGTGGGATGGCGGGGGGGGGGTTCCCCCACTCTGTTCCCGGTTACATGCAAATTCATCAGGGGAGAGAGCAAGGTTTTAGCTTTCCGTAGTAAGCTACTGGTCCTGCTGAGAGGGAAGAGGTGACAGGCGAGGGAGCCGCAGCTGCATGCTGGGAGCCAGCAGCTCAGGTGGGACCAACAGAGTTTGGCCCCATGAATAGGAGGAGGAAATTCCTGGGGATCTAAGGGGGCTGGGCAAACCTTGCCCTATCACTCATTTGGGGTGAAACAGGGACCTGTCCTGAGCACACAATAAGCAGAGTTCTGTACAGATCTTTTGTTTTACTTCTCCGTCTTTCATGGTCACTTTGAGTTGCTCTATTTAAAGATTAAATACTGGAACTGTTGTTATAATGAAGGGTTTTCCTGTGGTTAATGGTCTTCCAGTCCTCTTCAGAAGCTCGTGTATGGGAATATTTGGGCAGTGCCATCTCAAAGCTATGGCAAACATGGGATGCTCTCACACTCGGCTGCATTGTGTTATTTGCAAGCAAACATTTTGCCTTTGAGGAAAGAGAATTTATTCTCTCTGAATCTTACTAATAGAGAACACGATGCTATTAGTGTAAGGTAATCCTTAAAATTTGGTTTTGTCAAAGGCTTTGCTGTCAGGTTATGTAGTACTTCACTTTCACAAACAGATCTCTGTGAATTCCCTGGTTGTGTTTGATTACTGGGGGAAACAGTTTTGAGGAAAAAGGGAAGAATTTTGTTCAGAGCTGCCAGTCCAGTACTCTCTGAGATAGTTCATACTGGCTACCCTGTGGTTTGCGTGCCCCAAATCAGCACTTCACCGCTTGCCTTCACAGCAATGAGGAAATTACACCTACCTCTGTGTTTTTGTTCTGTGGTGTCGCTTGGATGTATCTGCAAGATAACCTAAAAGCACAAGGACTGTGCTCAAAGTCTTGGAATCATTCAATTGCACAGTGAGCATTAAATAGCAGTTACTGTATGAACTATCAGCAATCGGTGAGAGGCAGAGCAGTAACAACTCCAGGCTGGGGGAGAAATTTCCAAGTGCTGCAGACAGACCTACGAACTAAAGATGATTTACGTACTTGCTCTAATTGGGGCTTAACCGTGACTTTGCTGTGCTTGGGTCATGTTTCATTCTTCAGTAGAGCAAATTATTAAACGTTTTATTACCAGATTCATCACTTCCACTTGCATCACACTGAGAATTTGCTGATGACAGCTATTGATCACAAATCTTAGTGTTCTCTCATCCTTCCTCTGGTACAGCGACACTGAACTTAAAATAATAAAGAATGTAGTACTCCCAGTCACATAAAGTGGTACTCTGCCTTTATGTGGCAATACCTTTCCCAAAGCCAGAGAGACAAGAATTTTACCCCCAGTATGTCATTCTTAAAATTATCTTAAAATTGTCCATCGGTTCATTAGAGATTTGTGTGCTACTTGTGCTACTATCCCTTCATTGTCGTCTTTTTTTTTTTTATAATCTTAGAAGAGCACTCGTAAAGATAATGCTGCACACAGTTTCCCTAACAAGTTATGCGAGCCCCTGTGAAAGGATTTTGCAGAATCACACTATAAATCCCTTGAATAGGGGCTATTGATTTCTGAAGAGGTCTTGCTGGAAAAGGAATGTGCTGCTCGGGCCTCCAGAGGCATTACAAAACTCACTAAAAGGACAATAGCACTGAAGAAGCAACACCAGGAGAAAATCAATTCCATGGCTATTTTTTGTTTGCTTGTTCTCAGCTAGATTATACAGGGGAGAGTATATGGGTTAAGCTATATTATTTTGACTGGGGCTGAAAGTTGCTTTCTTTTTATATTGAGAGTAATTTGATGTGCCTGTAATATGGGTGAGCTGAGGTCCATTGCTGGGTAGATGTGGCAAACAGACTGTGGCTTGTCAGGTTCTTTACTTGGAGTGTGCGAACAGTGATTCCTTACACAGCAAGTAAACACTATCTTTACGAAAAGGGTAATCCAGTCATGGTCCCAGAGTTAGTTTAATGAGGAAGGTGTTTGTCTTATTTTGCCACAGTCTATTTTTTAAGACCAGGACCACATGTTCTGTCAGCTTATTCGTTTGCTGTCAGATACTATTTCTTTTTTTAAATGAAGGCATAGGAAAGGCATCATATTTGTCAAAAGTAACTGTATTCTTTAAAGTTGTACTTTCATCATACCTGAAAGTCATATTTAATGCTTATATTCATTCCAGTATGCTGACGAATGAGAGGAGGAGAGGAAAAAGAAGAAACTGCTCAAAGAGAAAATGGAGGGAGGTCCCAGAAAAACTAAGCTAAAAATCCCTCATACTTTATTTTAGTCTTTATTTTAGAAAGATCTCTTGTGTGCTGTTGACTTGAGCTTAAATCTCCGTTCTGTTGTTTTGAGAAGCCATAATTAGAAGTCCTTATTCCACCATGCCAGAAACAGCAAAGGCAGAGCACAGATTTTTAAATGAAGCTGAAGCTTGTCTTTCATTTACTTTTTCCCAGTCATTCCCCAGGTCAATAGGTACTGTACTTATTCCTTCATCTTTGGAAAGAGTATGATCCTCAAGGAGTATGTTTTATCAAAGAGGTGGGTGTTAGCCTTTTTCCTTCATGCTGTGTTTTTTACAGCATGCATTTGTTTTTGTGTCTATAGCAGCAGGTTTTTAAATGTATTTTGATTTGTGGTGTCTGAGACTAGCAAGAAAATATTAAATGGTAAAATAAAAATGTTAGCTTTGACTTGTAATTCATGCTAAGGTTCATGAACCACAAGAATCCTTAGATTCATATCCCCTTAAATAGTGTGTTCCTCCCAGCTGACAACGTACTACAAATTGTAATGATTTTAGCAGCAACTATAGAAATGTTTAATCAGTTGAAACATAAAGGCTGAGAAAAACAAGGCTCTGCAGAGAGGTCTGGACCTATCTCTGGGTGGTAGCTTTTGAAATAGGAAAGTCTATCAGCTTTCAGTATTAGATGTAGGGAGATATTTTATTATTGTTGTTGTTGTTATTGTTAAATTTGGGAAGTTCCTATTAAATTTGGAAAGTTCTAGCTCTTTTTGCTAATCACCTATCTTTTTAAAAATTTGTCTAAGTAAGTATGAATGGTAGTGTTTGAATTATTACTTCTGTCTGTATATCAGGAGCACCTAAAATACTTCTGAAAGATCTACATGATTTTGGAGCCTATTTTGAAAGTATTTGAGGAGCCATATTTCACAGAATGGGGCTTTTAAAATCTTGAGAAGCTCTTCTCTCTACTCATAGGGAATTGATGATATTTCAAGGCTGGTTCCTGGGCAGTCTTGATTATGACAACGATGTTCCAATTCACACTGAGAATCCAGTTTAAAATGGTGACGTTTCTCAGACACTTTTGTCCATCCCTCATACCTGACTGTAGTCATAAAGAGGAGGAGTAATTTTTTTCTTGTATAAAAACTAATCCAAAAAGGCTTCCTCATTTATTAATAGGTATAATGTAACTGCTTTCTTTATAGTACCAACTCTCATCAGATTTGTAGCAGATTTTTTTTTTCCCCAAAGACATTTTCTTTCCATTTCTGTCCTCTGATTTCAGTTCAGTGGGAGCTGCAGTCTTGTGTAAGCAGTCTTACTTCAATGTTAACAATGGACACACTTTGTCCTGTCCTTTTTTTTATCCCAGTTCTCACATATGTACAATTTACAAAAGTATTTGGGCTGCAAAGCAGTTTTGTGACTTGACTCAAACCTGCTCTGGAAGGAAGCCATTTCTATGGTTTCTAGTTTCAGGTGCCTACTGGGAAGAGAGAATAAAGGCGCCAGTATATTCTTTCGCTTTCTTCCTCTTCCGAACTCTATTCAGAATCATAGAATTGAAGAATAATTGAGGTTGAAAGAGACTTCTGGAGGCCTTTAGTCCAACGTCTTGCTCAGAGCGGTCCAAGTAGATCAGGTTGTTTGGGACCTTGTCCAGATGAGCTTTGAATACCTCCAAGGATGGAGGTTCCTCAGCCGCTCTGAACCCTACTCCAGTGTTTGGCCACTCTCTGGTGGAAAAAAGATAATTGCAGTGCTATACCGTGTGGCTGTTGGTCCCTGTCCTTTAGCTGCACGCATGAGACAACTCTGACTCTGTCTTCTCTACGCTCTCCCATAAGGCAGCTTTTTGAAATGGGAAGGCACAATGTGTGATAAGGAAAACACCGTCATTTTGATTAGTTTGTCTTAATTAGAATGCGGTGCTGTTTTACTGAAATTCTCCAACAGTTTATTCTTTACATTTGTTTCAAATACTGTTATAAGCAGGAAATGTTTGCTTGATAATTAAAGGTCAGTGTTGTAGAGAAGGAATGGAATATATAAACCCACTATTTAAACAGTGTACCTACAGACAAACCATTAAATGGGGTTTCTCTTGAGGCACACATTTAATACGGTACTGACAGTTAGACAAGTATTTAGTACGAGTTCAAGGAAAGCCTTTCTACTTAGTATTGACCCTAGAAGTCAATGACCACAGCCACACAGTGTTGCCTGAAAAAGATGCTGTTGAATGATAACCAGTTGCATTTTCAGGTGCGCTATGGTGTGAGTAGCTATGCAGATTTTTGCATAATACATTTAAGAAGAGTAACTGTATGAAAGTATTCTCATTAACAAATGACGTACATTACAGAACACCCATCTCTGAGGTTCAAAAGAAAATAAGGTTGCCAAGGACTAAGATATTTGGCAGTTAAGACTTAAGGCATACATAACACTTCCAAAAATCCTACATTTTCCCAGCCTTTGCCCTGGTGTGTCACAGTAATCAATTATATGCTTCCTTACAGGTCGTCACATAGCATTTTACGTGCTGATTGCCTAAATATGTGCTGGATTATACAAGATGCAAAGTCTGAATTTGACTGACAAACATAACCATTTTGTCAATATCAGTATCTTTTTACTCATCAGAAGTTGTCTGTGGCCTTGCTGATACCTTTGCAATTATTAACTGGCGTTGCTTATGCTGCTTTATAACTAAAGTTTCTTGGCAATGTAATGACAGCCACAACCAAGCCTGAGGAAAATGTGCATTTCAGATTGCTTTCACTTTTGAACTTGTCAGATTTCAACATTACGTTTTGGAAACGAGTATGTGAAGTGCACAGAGGAGAACCTTGGCTCCCCTACAGAAGACCCAGTGAGCGTGAGGAATGACTGAACTGGGGATTCATGTGTGTTCTCCCTCAGCTGATGTTATCAGTGTAGAAGGTTTTTGCCTTTTAGGTCTGTTTCAGGATTCAATGGCAAACTGTTCTTGTAGTCTTCAGCTGCAGTACATAACGCAACTTTGACTGTGGGCTTACATTGATTTTGTGAACAAAGTTTACCTAAAAGTTTGTCCTCTGTCTGCTATTGCTTGTTGCATGTGTGATTTGGAAGGCTTACTGGAGTTTGCTGATATTACCTACACTGATTGCGGGCTGCTGGGCAGTAGGAATGTGTCTGTCTTGACAAATCAAATCCTGCAGCACCCATCAAAGTATCATCTCTGTAGCTATGCGGTCATTACATTTGACAGCATAAAAAGCATTGATTGCAACAAAAATTATTTGAGTAATCCTCAAGGTCAGTGACAGAGGAGACACTATCAGTATTTGAAGGGAGTTGGAGTTTTTTTAGCTTTTGGTTTAGACTAACATTGCCATAAAGTCCTCACTCAGGAAAGCAGAGGCAGACTCCTCGCTCCATTCACTTTTTAGTGGACTTGCATATCTGCAAAGAAATACAAATGGCATTATGTGAAAAAGAGTGTGATGGAGGTTTGAAATAGAACTTGTTTTAGTTTTGTGGTCCGTGTAGCTTCTGAGAAAAATTAACGCTGTTGGTGGATGTCGTTACATTGCAACTTTTCAAATGACAGGCTTTAGCCCAGTCAGACCTTTTTGGTACCAGCTTCGTTATGGAGAGTAAAATAACTGGATTTAGTTTCAAAAAAGCTAATTTCCATTTGTGGTGGAAAGTTTATATGAGAAATATTTATTAAAAAAGAACAGCAACCAAAACAACACACCCTTCCAGAACTAAACCAAAACAACGCTGTTTTGGTGAACTGCTTTTATGCCCTATGTTAAGTTTTGAAATTATGTCTTATTTTCTGGCTATTTCTCTACATGCAGCTCCCAGCATGATGCCAAAGTCATACAAAAGCTGCTGCTGATGACCTCCCATCTGACAACACTGCAGTAGGAAATACCCTCATGCTGTATTTCTTTGACAGAAACCAAAGTGAGGAAGGAGAGCTCTGCTTCTATATTGGCCTCTGGCAGTTAATTTGTTGACCATGTTATGCCTGTGCTATAAACTGGATCAGATCTGAAAACTCACTGTTGATCCCTGGTGTGGCAGAGTGAATCTGGAGGAAAGTCACGTCGAATCACTGAAGTTGGAGGAAATAGCGTTTTGGGGAATAGGGTTTGGCAGCACCTCCAAGCTACAGCTCCTGACTGCACTGAATGTTTTTCCAGGCTAGGGATTAATTTAACTCTGCATGGCTTTATAATATCAAACTGCTGAATCGCTTGTAGCTATGTACTGTAATAATCCTGAATTGATCTCGCTCTGAATGACTGCCACACTGCTTTCCAATGGGTTACAGATATGCCGCCTCCTCCTCAAAAGAAAAAACAATAACAGAATAAATACATGTAACTAAATGTATAAAACATATACAAAATATATATAATTCCTAAAATACATAAATATAATATTTTAATAATATACATATAGTTGTTGCTCAGCTGATAACTTTATATAAATTGTGAAAAAATGAGGTAATGGAATCAATCAGATATTGTTGACCTGTTTTGATTTGTACATACCCTTCCCCACCTTCTCCCTAAACATCACTTGCTTTCCTCAGATATCTTCTGCAGGTTTTATGAATCCCTTGAAAACAGTCAGGTGAACCCCAGGGATTTGCAAACAAAAGGTTGGAAACCACATCTGTGGTCTCAGTAGCAAAACTGACTTCTTGTACTCCATAAACGTGGTGGATTTTTGCTTCTGTCAGGGCTGCATTTGAACCGGAGTGTTTCTTTAGACATTCCAAATCCTCCATCTGGTACCTTGTATTCAGGAGGCACAGAGGAAAGACAAAGTTTGATCTGCTATATTTAACAGGCTTGTTTCTGATGATAGATCTCTAGTGCTTCACTGACTTCACTTAAAGAGGGCCTCTCTGTATTTCTCTGATTTCAGAATTGGGCCTGAAATTGATGGTGGTATCACAAAACAGGAAAATACCGTTAGGAACTAACACTCAAGAAAAATGACACAGCCTGGTTTTGAAAATGGAACTAATTTATTCACCAGCTCTCTCAGTGGTGAAGCTGTAACGAGTGGAAAGGATGAGAAGTGATAACAGTGATGAAAGCTGTGGCATCCTTCTGTAGGCAGGCACTAAGGCTGTGCAGTGAGGTTTGTGACACCAAGTCACCACCTTCTGAGAAATGTCTGGATTTCTACAGTTAGGCTTAAGACTCAGGGAAAAAAAAAAAAGTGCATATCTTCTGCTCTCTCCTGCAGTCTTGCCTTTCAGATTCTGCTGTTCAGCATTGGCTGTCAGCAGCACAACCAAGTTTGGTGACCAGGGATCCTGATTAAAATTACTCACTTCAGCTCTCCACCTGGAAACCAGCAAAATAAAAATGCTGGTTGGGTGCTCTGAAATGACTCAGAAGGGTGGCCTTTCTGCTAGCGCTTGGTGTGCAGCGAGCAAAGCTTGTTTCAGATTGAGGGTCACCGTTGTGACCGCGTTAGCTGAGCTCTTGCCTAGAAACTTGCGGAAAATTAACCACGCTTTCTGATGGCAATGAGTTAATCTTCCGCACTTGCATGCTTAAATTAGCTTGGCAAACAAGATTGATACTGAAGGGCAACAGTACGATTGTAACGTGGTAGGTAGAGTAGCATGTGCTGCTGCATTCCTTGGTATAACACTTTTTCAGTGCTCTTTCGTCTGTTGAAAGAAGTGTTAGACCAGCTCATTTCTTCCCCCTCTGTGCTAACGCTTGACTCCAGCTTGGGATTGTTCAAGCTTGCTGGGTAGCACGGCCTGATTTAAGCTGTCAGTTTTTGTGTGGTGACCTGCTTTTTTTTTTAGCGATACCTTGTTGCTCTCTGCCACCCGCTGCTCTAGCTAACTGTACCAGCCTTGCTAACAGCTTTTCTTATTTCAGCTCTTAGCAAGAGGGCATGCAGCACTGAGAGTTAACGCAGTCTTCTAGCATATCCATGAACCCTGTAGCAGCTTCTCCCAGCTCATACCTTGGAGCAGGCACTTACGTAAAGCTCCCTCCTCAGTTTTCTTGGTTCTTTGCTTTTGTACCCTGATGCTGGAAGCTATTGGCTTTGATTAGGGTGAGCCTCACCCAGGCATGTGTCGCTTATTTGTGATAATTTCATACATTATCATAAAAGGCAAGTTCTCTTCTGCTCTGTGATAATTGTATCACTGTCTGTAAGAAATATTTCTAGCTTAGTAAAAGAACTCATGAAAACAAGCATGTTAATGCCTGACAGTTTGTCCTTTTTGCTTATCCTTCCTCTTTTTTGCTAGGTGCTAGCAGAGGAGCTGAATGGACTTTGCTTTATGTACTGGGCTTATGCACACAATATATAAATGTATTTAAATTAGCAAAGCTACCAGAATGGGGGGTGGGGGGGGGTGGGTGGGGGGAGAGAAGCATAGATTATGTCAGATGTGGAAACCTGAGCAATCCACATAAGGAGGTCCTTTTAAGACCCTGGGCAGACTGGCAAACGCTCGTGGCCCTATCCTTCTGTAAGCGGGTATGACTGCAGCAGTAACCAGCTCCTGCACACTTTCTTTGTCCTTGATTGTATGTTCTTCACAGCACGGCAATCAGGCTCTGAGTAGTCCAATCTATGGCTAGATCAATCTCCTGCTTCTAGAAGGGGTATGGGGTTTTCTGCCAGGTTTAGAGCATTACTGTTCAATGATCAGTGAGGATTCTCATGTCACGGAATAAAATCTTAGCACTTCAGGAAGCAGTGAAGCTACTACTGCAAACTGCATCAAGGCCATGACTACACATGTAAATTTTAAACAAATTTTTGAGTTATCCTTAGTCTTTGCAGTCATATCCTCAGAAATTTGTGTTTTATCTTCTCCCAGGAACATTAAGAGCAAAAGAACATCCTTCCTCAGAAGCAAGGCTGGCAAAATGATACAGCTTGTAGAGAATATTTTCAATGAGGGAGATTCACCTTCCTTCGGTTTCACTGCTGTCATTACTTCCAGATTAGTGGTATAATTCTTTCTCTCCTGTTCCTATTTCTGGATAATCTATGTCAATGGCTTGCTGCATCTGTTTCCTGCTCCATTCTGCTTAGAGTTTTTCATCTTATTATGTGGTTCCAGCAGCTGTTGGGATACTCAGAACTGTTGAACCCTTTCAATTTGAGGAGGAGGTTTTCCCTAACAGGAAAAAATAATGGCTAATAGGGCTTCATTTTACCAGGGTCATTCTTCTCCTTGCATGCTTAATGTTTATGTGGTGACTGTGTTTGCATTTTCTGTTTGTACTGCTGTGCCATTCAAAGACACTAGTAAAGATCTAAGCCTCGTTGAGCCAGCACTCTACAAAGGCTAAGTAAATGAGAAAACATGGTATGTATCCCAAAGCACTTGAATTCTTATGTGATGATTAGACTTTTTTAAGGACATTATATAAGTCATGCTGTCAGAATGTGAGAAAGAAGTTGTCTAGTTTGACTGAAAAGAAGAAAAAACGGCAGTCTACCTGGCTGTGGTTTAGGTCATGACTAGTGTGACTGGCCCCCTGCCTCGCTCCTCCTCTCCCATTCAGCCTCAGCATTTTTGAGCAAATAATGAGAAAGTTTCCTGCAACCTCAGAGCACCACCTATAAACCCAGGCACTGTTAACTAATAATATAGACGACTCCTGCATGTAATGTAGAGGATCAGCACGCTGCAGAACTCCTCAGTTACACATGCCACAGATGTTTTTCACTGCCATTTCAACAAAATGCTCTAGCATTTTGTTGAGTGCATAGCACAGGAAAAGTGACCAGCATTACTCTAAACTGACTACTGTTAGCTGAAAGTGGGCTCTTACTAGAATATTCAAACATTGTTTCCTATATTCTGAGATTATAGTACTCTTCATAGATGTTTGCAGATTGCTAAATTAGGATACTAAGCAATTATGAAATGGAAGCGCTTCATGAATTTAATTTTCTGATATGCAAAGCACAAGGGAAAAATACTAATACTAATACAGTACAGTCTCCAGGATAATTTAGCGAGAGAAAGTTACTGTTAAATATTTTAAGTAAGCTCTGCAGGAGCAAGGACTCACTTGCGCAGCAGCCCACTTACAATTTCGGCACCCACATCACTAGGAGCTCTGTGGTGCTCAGTGAAAAGTTTCGTTTGTAAAGGGATCTTTGAATCCTTCCTCCCCCCCTGCTGTTTTCATCATTCAACAGTTGCCTTAACAGCAAGACACCATTTTCCTTCCTGGCCTCATCTTACTCATTCAATACCCACCGGTAACAAGCCAGGCAGGTTTTCTACAGACAGACAATAGTGTCATTTGAAGTATATTTCTCTCAAAGCAGGATTGCTTCTGTGCCTTTGTAGACAGGCCAAAGATCTGATTTGGGGGGGGGGGGAAGCACGTGTGTACATATATGTCTATATATGCATGTAACTGTCTTTTTCAGATTGTGCCATTAAATCTTACATAAAAATGAGCTCCTTTAATACCTTCTTTATGTAGGTAATAGAAAAAGTATAGTGGCCAGAGTCCATACCTGTTACATCCGAGAATGAGATAAAAGGTACATAACTTGCCAGATACCGATATGTCAAGGCATGCAACATGTGTACTGAGTAAAGAGTACCTATCACTTAGAAAAGCATGAGTCCCTACTAACAGTGACAATTGTGGGTAGCGGTTTGCCTTTTTGTATAGTCTCCAATTCTTTGGTTTTGAGCATGCTGAAGGGATGACCTGTTTACAGGAATTCCCAATCAGAACAAATGCCAAGAGTGTGTGTGTGTAAATCCATCCTTTTACAGAGAAAATGGCAATATGAATGCTCTACCCTACCCTTAAAGACCCTCCCATTGCTATGAGACTTAGTAAATGGGCCTGCTTGGAGCATCTGAGGGATCACGCTAGTGCTACAATTCTAGGATATTACTAATGGCAGCTGCAAGTGTAACATTTCTCTTAACTATTTTGTTTCCTGCCCTCAAGGTTTACATTTTCATTTGCTTTCATGCAGAAAATAAGTTCCATGAAAGGGAAACTCTCAATAAATAACCTGTAGTAAAGAGTATGGCATAACTGGCATAACTCCTTCAGTTTTAGAAGCATGAAGATTGCATCACTGAAGATTGTGCCTGTCAGTAAATTAAATAAAATTCAAACCAAGTTCAGGAAATTAAATTCATTATAAAGATAATGGACAATTCTCATTTTGCTTGCTGCTGTAGTCATGCACGCTTTAATTGTTGCCTGGAACAGTCAATACCTTGTAAAGAGAATGAACATCCCGTTCTCTTAAGACACTCCTCAGTTTTCTAGGGATACGTGGCAGTCTGTTTTACTGCTAGCCTGGATTTAGTTAGTTAATGCCTGAGCTTGTGTGATTCGGGGAATGTCTGCTCGGAAGAGATCACTTATAGGTACCATTACCATTGACCTGCCCTGTAAGGGCTATGCTGGAGAGTCATACATAAGCCTTCTCAAGCACCTTGGGTCACATAAAAAATATCCTGTGACTTAACTCCACTGAATTGAATGGAGTATTCTAGTTGTATTTCAACCTGGTCCATTACATAGTTTACTTTTTTTGGTAGTATTTACATTATGTTCATCTTTATTTAATGTGGGTAGATACAGGCTGAAATGTTTGTAGCAGGAGGAGGCGGCAGCTGTGCAATTCAGTACTGGAGATGCCAGACTTTGGGATAACAGAACAAGTAGCTAGGAACAGATAATTTTGCCCAACTTCATTTATTAATCAGTTTGATTATTTCAGTTTCTCCAGTTTTGCAAATTAGACATAATCAGATTCACTTAATAGTGTGATAGATCTGTGTGTTAAATTATACAGAGCAATGTTATTCATAGGTCCTTTTAATTTCCCCATATAGACTAATCTTATTAATATTTATCTTCTAATCTTCTTACAAATTCAGAGTGGGTAATCTCTGTCTAAATGAAGCTACTGTTCATACAGAGCTCTCTTTGTTTTCTTCAAAGAGAACAAAGAAATCATAGTAGCACTTAACGTTATGAAAAGCTTAAAGCAGAAAAAATGTAATTAAGTGTGAAATATCATTAATGATGCTAGTGTCCAAAATGTTTGTGTTGTGAAAACAAGTGGCAGGAGGGATGATAGCATGCTGAAGGTTAAGCCTCACGTTCAGAAACACCATACCCTGTTGGGTCTCGGCCCCTGCAGTTACGTTTAGCTATAGAAGCTGTCCTTATCTCACAAATGGGCTAAGCTACCTTATGACAAAATAGTCCTCAAAAACTCTTTGTTATACAAAATGTTAATTTTCTTCTCCCTCCACTGATGCAATGGTCGATGACCTTAGAATAATTTGTTTCTTACCTGTGCATTTGGGAAATACTGCCCTGATTCTAATTATTTCACTTCTGCTGTTTATTCCCTTGAACTAGCACTGAAAATCCTCTGTATTTTCCCCAGATGAAGGCATTTGTAGGTCGATGCATCTGTGCCCATCATTACCTCTGTAAATTTTCACATTTATGCATCAGCTTGGTTAGGACAGTTCTTCTGGATGTGCACAAATGAAGCAAGGAAGATCAAACACTTTTTAAAGCGCGAAGAAGTGCCTCATATTCCTTCCGAAGATTTTTTTTTTTTTTTTTTTTTTTTTTTTTTTTTTTTTTTTTTTGGTCCAAAAAGATACCACATTGAGTGAGATTGCAAATTCTCATAGCTAGGTGGAAACTTTTTTACTTTTATCCTCTTCTTGCCCTGAATAGCTAGGGAAATTTTGGGGTGAAGACAAAGTATGCCATATCCAGGTTTCCCTGCTGACTGCTTTAGATTGAGGATGATGCCTCAGATTTTTGACATTCAGGCATCATTAGAGTCATCTTTTCTGATGTCCTTTGTAGCCCTGGCTAAAGTGCCTCATTTGGTAATGCTGAACTAAATTATCTCTGAAAATACCCATTTGTGATGTAGAAACTAGAAAGCATAATACATCCCTCTGTAAGCTGTGCAAGTGTCTGCTCTCATAGTATAAAAATGTGTACTCCCAAGTCATTTAATCTAGTTTTGTATCTCGTAATGAGTTTTTCTGCCAGATTAAAGCATAATGACCAAGGAGGGATAACAAGCAAGATTAGGGATGTGGAAAAAATGTTATGAAAGAGTGAAAAGATTGATCCTGTTCACTATGGAGAAGCAGTAAATAAGAACAGATATGAAAAGGTCTCTATCATTTGTTACTGTGAAGCCAAGAGGGAACCCTGGCATTTGCTCCTTCTCCCATGACAACAGGAGGTAGAGATATTCATTTAAATGAGACCTAACATCTATTTGAAAGGAAATTACTTATTTTTTTCCCCAGCACATACTTTTAGCTGTTTCAAGATTTCACTGAAACTGAGAGATTAGTGAGATTTTTTTTTTTAAAGTCTGCTTATTCGTAAAGATAGGCAGAATATGCAATTATATATCCAGTGTGACAACACTACAAACAAAAAGCAAAGCCGAAAAAGCTCAAAATATTTGGAAGAATCTTAGTGTTTCAGTGCCTTGGTTTGTAAACAAAGCTCCTGTATTTTCAGACATTTGCTCCAAATAATATAAAATGTTGAGAAGAGTCAGCGGGATCAGAAACATAGAAGACTTTATGAAAATATCATCTCTGGATAATGTTCTGCTCATATTACCTTCATAAATAAATGCATAAACTGTATATAATATATTATACTGTATATAATATATAAAACAGTAAAGGAAGTTTCCTATCTCTTTGGACTGTATGCCTGAAGACTTTTTAATTTAAGAGCTTAAGAAGGAAGATCTTATTGTGTGGTTTATTGTTTGGCTGCCTTGAGGAAACCCCTTGAGGTTCCTCTGAAGCCCTTGGTGCTGGCCATTCAGCCACAGCATCCTGTTTCAGGTGAGCTAATGAACTTTGGTAAAGCAGCTAACGTGTTCTGACATCCTTTGGCCTGTTTTCTTAAATGTCAGATTTTTAGGTTGAATAATTTATCTCTTTGTGTTGTATTATGAATGTGAAAGGTTTTTCTTTGTGAGCTTAAAAATGAAAATTACTTGAAACTAGGGATAAATTGTGTCTCCTGGCATGCATGTAAGTAGATATTGAGTTGAGACACCAATAGTTTTAATGTTTAATTTACACGATGCTTGAGGTTTAGCATATTTCTCCCAGAGAACTTGTCTGATATTTTCATTTTCTGCTGTCTTTCCGTATTAGCAGTAGAGATGATGTGATACTGAAGTTCTTAACATGCTTTGGTTATTTACAGATAAGATAGATATTCCAGAAACTTGTCAAAAAAACCCCAAAAACGAAACAATCAAGCCTCTAAGTGAACTGCAAATGAGAAGTGCATCTGGTATGCTTAGGAAGGTGGCCCCAAAAAATGACGATCTGCTTAAAAAAACCAAACCCCAACAACCAAAAAAAGAGCTCGCTAGAAATGACTTGTAGAAAAGGCTTGACAGGTCTGAAAAGACTTGCAGCAGACGAGTCAGCAGGTGTTCTATTCTCCATCATCTTTTGCAAGGACTACAAGTACTTTCTGATTACTTAAATTGTCCAGCTGGGCTCTGGTATTTTGGTTATGCTGTTAAGATCCTTGCTCCAATAGGACAGTCGCACTCATTTGGTGTTATTTAACATAGTCATCTTCCTGACTACAACACTGCCATGTGGAGGGCTTAGTATGCAGTAATTGAATCCACTGCTGTAGGTGCTTCAGCTCTGCAGTTTGTTTGAGTTTTCCCATCTAATATTGTGCTGTGTTCCGAAAAGCATCAGGGGCTGAGGTGGTAGAGAGAGGAGGAGCTGGCACACTGATGGGGAAGCTGGAAGAGAAGGGAAGCACAAGAAGTTACGCACTGTCCCTCACCCTCCCCAAAACCCTCCTCCAAAATTAATGAGGTTTCCAAATTAACCTTTTGCGGTGATGCAGCAGCGAGCCCTGCCACATGATGCTGGGGCTGTTCCCTGAGTGGCAGCATGCCCATAGCCAGGTAATTTATTTCAATAAGGAGAATTGGGAGGAGAAACCAGGCAGGACGGTGAGCAGCTAACTTGTTTAACAGGCAGCAGTGCCCATGTTCACAGGCACTGGCTGCTTTGATTAGGCTTTTTTTTTTTCTGAAAGGCAGCTGACAAATCCAAAGAGTGAGAATTTTGAGTGTCCGACCCTATATTCTTTTTTCTGTCTGAAATGGGAATTTGATATTAATTTTTCTTTTTTTTTGTTACTGTCATGGTTCTTCAATAAAACCTAATGTGTTGCATTCTGTTTGAGCTGAAATTCAGTCTGTAGTTGCACCAGTTTAATAGGTTCTGGTTCTTCAATACAATCATGTTGCTGCATTTATTGCATTCCTTTTTATACCTACAGACTATTGGGTTAAAATTTGTCACTTAAGGCTTTTAATTAGAAAGTGTAATTGGAGTTTTCAAACACAGAATGCAAATCTCTAACTAATGCATGCGTATCTTTTGAAACTTTTCATAAAATAAACTGTAAAAGTTGAATCAAAATGAAAGTTGCAAAAGCAGCATTTCCTTGTACAAAGGAGTGTAAGCCAATGTTCATTATGTTATGGCTTCCGCCTGAGTGACAGAAAATACACTTTCTTTAAAAGACACTAAACATTTCAATTATTTAAATAAGCAACTTAAAACTTAATCAGGTATGTTCCTCATGCGTATGATGAACCTCCAGCGAGAAATAGGAAGATAGCAATAGAATAAAGTCATAATTTACTAATAATTACTTTTGCCTCAATGGTGAGGGGTTTTCTCTACAGCCTGCTGTCTGAGTGTTTTCATTCGGTCAGTATCTTCATTTAGTCTGCGTTCAGGTAGGAAGCAGGTAAACCGAGTGTGCTAGCTCAGTTTCTCGTTGTAAGAAGACCGTAACCCTTTGGTGAAGGAAGACATAAGAAACGTACTGAATTGTTACCAAGAGTTTTCAGCAGTGTTAAAAACCCCCACGCGTGATGTGAATCTCACAGGAGTTTGTTTTTCTGAAAGGGCAGCATACATGTATCATGGGGGAGAGTGGTAGAGCAGAATGGTTGTTGCAGGGGTGCAACAAGGAATGGAGAGAGGAGAAAAAGAATTGCTTTTTGCATTCCTATGTTAGTCTCTTTGGAGGAGGAGTGCTGACATAGACAGACCCTTGCTCACGCTCATCCCATCCCTACTAGCCCCTTTATTCTCACTCTCCAGAGTTTAGCCAGCGCAATTTTGGATCATTTGCCTATGAGTTTTGCACACTGAATCATAACAAAGTGTGAAGATCCTCAGGGAGAGAACTGCGTTACAGTGAATGCGCCTGGGGATCTGGGAGAAAAGAAAGGCAAATTTGCTGTCTTTTTACCCCAATTAGGAACTCGGGTGTGACTTTCTCGGCTTCGTGGGAGACCAGGCTATGGCTCATCTTTGAAAGCGGGGGCTTATTTAACAGAATGTGTGTGACATTTCTGCAGCTAATACATAATTACCCAAACAATTGCTCTTCAAAGGCACTTACATTGCTTTTGTGTCCTCTCTGCACTGGGTGATGGCTGCTGTCAGGGTTCCTGTCTTTCACGTTCCTTTTTGCTGCATTTGGGGTGATTCCATAGTTCATCTCTTAACTTTTTGGCTAATAGCTCCTAACATTCAGCTAGATTATGCATGCCAATTCCCTTAGCAGTCTAATTGCTGACCTTATGTGCTAATGTTGCTAAACGTATGATTAGCTATAACCAGTAGCAGCCTACCCACTAAATTCCAGCAATACAAACAAGACTTGTCATTCCGCTCCTCTCCTCACATAGAAATGAGAGCAAAGCTCCCACAATTTCTGCATTATACACGTCTGCAATCTTTTTGCAAGTGTTTTGGTTTTCTTTTTTCTCCTAGTGATTGTGTTTGAGCAACTAAAATAAATGTGAACTTTAGCCCTCTGTACTTCAATGGTAAAGTTTCATTTGGAGAGAATGGTGAAGGAAGAGAAAATTAGATAGCAGAAGTTTCTGTGTCTTGGGAAGTGAGTGTGTTTGAACCCATTCATAAAATGGTGTAGATACATTTCGTGCAAATGGATGTTTTGGTCCGGATTCTCTGCTGGCATGGTGAATGAAGGTCTAAGCAGAAAAGAAAACATTTGAATGGTATGTCCTAGGAAATAGTATTGACTACTGTGAATAGGAAACTGATACCAAAGAGCCTTCAGTGTAATGAACAAGAAGAGGGGAATATTAATCCTGAAATACTTATTATCTTAGACTTTTTTAGCAAGTATGCCTGAATTCATGGGATTAGAGTTATTTTCATTTGTCTTCTTGGACCTATTTGCTTTTTTACGAGTAAACTGAACAGATTTTTGTTCTCTTTCAGTTAATCCTTTGGCTGCTCTGAAGTTTTCACACAGCCATTCGGCTGGCAAATTGGAAGAATGACAGCAGCAGCATGGGTAAGTATGTATACTGATTTTTTTGAGGGTTTTATGCCTTTGTCAGGTTGGAAAGGCCATTCAGATTATGTACTCAGATAACTGAATCACTCTATAATTTTGCACACTATAAAATGCAGAATTCATAACAGAGGGACTGGAATGAATTCCAGGATAACAGCGGGGAGTCTTAGAAATTTGTAATTTGTTTGTTGTCTTATGATTACTTTAAGCATGGTATACACTACCATTATTTAGTTACTTGATTTGTTTTAATACCTACTGTAACCTTTAGGTATATTGCATTTAAAAATTTATTTCAACGGAGAAGGTAGGTAACAGTAATTATGAAAAGTCATCCACCAGTCAGGAAAAAAATCGCTTATAGTCTGCATTTTCTGCTGAAAAGGATGAGATACTCAGCAGCAGAGCAGGCAGAGTGGGGGCAGTTGCCAGGACTGTACTCAACAGCCTGTCTGGGAGAGGAGCGGGGTCCTCCCAGCACTGCAAGCTGCTGACATTCTCACAGCCTGAAAAGTTAGCTTGCATCAAGAACCAAGTCAGCTGTTTTGCTTTCCATTTGTAAGAAAACAATGCAAACCAAGAAAATCTGAGCAGTCCATTCCACACCTAGGCCTGAGCTGACTAACACATTAGGAAAATGTGTCGTCTGCAGACAGAGCTATACAGTATCGCTTTGTAGAGCTGTACAGTGTTGTCTTGTTCCCTGGTTCTCTTGCTGCGATTCCTTAATTGTGTAAGAAGGCTTTGCAAATGAACATTCAGGTACAAATGATGCAAACATAGACTGTTACAGGAAAGATCTTCAGTGGAGAGTTTGTGGAAGTAATGGGAGAAGACTAAAACTGTAGTGTTTGTAATCTCACATCATTCCTCTGATATGGTAAAACAGGTAAATAGGTAAAACCTATTGTTTCACTCTGTTGAATTTGTGAAGACCCAGGCACATATTGCTTCCCTAATGAGAAGTTCCACCAACCCAACCTCTTACAGTGCAGATTTTGTGTATGAAGTGTGCCAGGTTTGGTAAAGGTGTTTGGATGCGTATAACCGGAACGTGCTTTCAACAAAGGTGTAAGTACCAGACTGCGTTGACTGAATGGTCACTAAATGTATCCTTCTTTCGCCAAAGGGAACTTACACAGAAATGCAAATAAATACTCATGGAAACCTTTTGTGTTGTTTGTGTTGTTTGCAGTACTGGCTTTTATTTTGCCAGAGACTTAATTAACCTTAATCTTGGCAACCCCATATGTTGTTGTTGATATTTCACTGAGCATTTGAACCTGAAGCTTAAGCTTCTGAAAGTAATACAAATAACGTATGTTGAAGTACTTAAAATTGCCACTGTTAACGGTGGTAATTCACAAGCTCTCCATCTCCCTACATTAGGCCTCATGTATTTATGGCCGCCTCACTACCTCAGCACACAAGCAACTGCTGGTACCCAAAGAAAAGAACTACAGCAGAGGGTAGGTTCGGCGACTTGACCAGAATAGCAAAGAACATCTGTGGACTGGATCCAGGTTTCCTGATTTGTCCAGCATTTGGTCAGATTTTTGTGGAGCCTGTGATTCCTTTGCTGTCATATATTCAACAGGTGACATTAACACCATATACCTTAAAAAGAGTATTCAATGTTTATAATGTTTTAATAATATACGTTTTAATAATATACAGGATATAGTTGTTAACTTGATTCTAAGCAATCCATAATATATTTAAGTTTAATAGGTTGCATAAAAATACCTACACAATAAAAAATATTTGGACAAATATCTTTTGCTAATGATATTTATTAGGCAAAAATTTACTAGAATTTCAGGGATCATTTTATTTTCATACATTTTGGCTTCATGAGTCTGCTAAAGTGGAAACATACTTTTCCTTTATTGTATACTTGTACGGAGCAGACATCCAATAAATCATAAAGCTGAAGTATATAAAAACATATTCTGTTCATTTCCTTATAAAATATCTCTGTGCAGTGTTGTATGTATTTTTGTAGAACTGTTGACAAACTACTAGTTCATGTCTTGGATTAGCTTGTAGTAAGGTTTTATAGACATTGCCATCTTTCAGTTTCAAAGGCAGCTGATATTTAGAAGGGTATTCCACTCAGAACGAGGCCAGTGTTTTACTCTGTCCAGTAGAAGTTATTCTTACTTTTAATAATTTTCTACCATTGGAGCCTAGACAACATTTAAACTAAGTGTTCCATACCTTATGTTGATGATTAATTCTCTGTTCAGGCAAGCATGCTATGAAACTAAAATATCACTTGTGTTTTAAGATGCACAAGACATAGTAAGTTAATTAAGTGAAAGGTAGTCACCTTTCCCTGTTTGAAGAGTATTAGTAAGAATATTGCTCGGGCTTTGTTTTTACTTACTGGGTTTTTTACCTGTTCGTGGATTGAATATAAATATGGGAAGTTTGCAGATGTGTTGGAAGTTTGTCATTTCTTGAGTAATTTCCTCTTATGATAACTGAGAGCAATTTCTGCATTCAAAATCTGTTTCAAATGTGTCATTTCTTTTAAAAGTTCCAGAACAGTTGCCATTTAGTAGGAGTGAACGTGAATGACAGAGAAGTCAGTTAGAATAGAGTGGTTCAGTTGGAAGGGACCTGCAGTGACCATCTAGTCCAGCTGCCTAAAACCCAGTTTATAAATCCATTCAGATATTAATAGGAAAATGTTGACTATATAACTTAGGTGGTGATGTGCTGTTTGGTTTACACTTCTTTCCTATGCTAACTTAGAAAGTTTTATGCTGTGTGTAATTCAAATTTGTGAATATATACTGAATGTTGGCATTATTAGGAAATTTAGCGGGTACTATAACAAAAATTTGGTCATCAAAGTTTGTAATTTGGTAAATCATTTGGCTGCTTTATTTATTTATTGAAAGACTTTTCACTCACATTTTGAGCAAGCTAAATATTTTTATTTCGGGAAAGAAAATTGTCAGTTCTTATAAGTGCTGTAAACGCAGTCCAGAAGTTTTCCCTAATTCTGGTAATGCACTATTGCTGTGGTATTTCACATAAGCAGTATGTGCAGTAATGCTTACATGATTGAGAGTGACAAGGTGACTTGAGAGCTGCCTCTGAATCACATTTCTAACCTTAGCAGAGTAGCAGAGAGCCCAAGGAGAGAGTCCGGCATGATTAGTTGTTGTTTCGTAACTGTATAATGTTACCATTCTACCAAAATCAATGAGAAAGCTTGATGATTAATGTAGGCTTCAAAAGAAGGATTTGGAGTGGATTCCACTTAACCTATTTGGTTTTAATCACAGTTTTCTTTTGTTTAAAGAAGGGGAACTGGGGAGAGGAAAAACTGAGCTTTTCTATATTTCTGCTTTGGGTAAAGTACATCAGTCCTTTGTCTACTGGATTGAGTTTTACACTGTTGATTACAGCGGTGTATTTGGGTTCCTTTTGCCCTTGAAGGGCTTGGAAGGCTCTGATGGCAGAGTAATGTACCCTTGAATAACAGGGATCAGTTGTCACAGATTTTCTGAGGCTGGCTGGGAATTTTTGGTTGAATCATTTTCTCCTGGAAGAGGAACTCCCTGCAAAACTGCAGCTTCTGCCAGGAAAATAGATTTTTCCGTGATGGTCGCTTTTATCAGATAAATGTAAGAGTGTTTTGGCACGGGTCTTTTAAAACACAATTCCAGTATTTTGCTTCTGAGTCTGCAAAACCCGCAAACGTTTCCTTTCATATCAATTTAGCAGCTATTAGTACTTTGTTACCAATGCTTCATTTCATGCCCCTGTTCGCTCCCCTAAGTCAAGCTTTCTGCAAAATCCCTCTCTCCTAATGCAGTGTGATTCTTCCCTCGAGCTGAACTTCACAGTGCATCCCGGAAAGTGATGCCTAGTCCGGAGGGGAAAATCGAGGCGTCCGTTCGTGTGGTACCACTCCCAGGAGGCAGCGCTGGCCCAGGGCAGTGCAGTTCAGCACGGGGCTGAGGCAGGCTCCTTCCGATCCACTTCAGTGAACCCAGAGGGAAGGGTGACAGAGAAATGGCAGCCATTCTTTGCATGGAAAATGTCAGAACACAGTATTTTTCATACTGAGGTCCAAACAATTAGCTGTTCATTGCTACTAGTTTAAAAAAAAAAAAAGGAAATGGGATGTAAGTTCCATATTTTACTAAGCTCTACTATGAAGACATTGAACTACAAAGCTGGATGCCTGATGCAGTTTTGTGAGCCAGATACTGAAGTCCCCTTACTTTGTAGCTTGATTAGAGTCTTTTGAGAGTCCCGTGAGACACATCTGTAATGTTACGCAGCTGAACGCCTGAGAAACTCCGGTCCCGAATCCTTCCTTTCACATAACTTTTCTATTTTGGTTCACTGCCAAGGAGAAGCAAGGGCCATGGGAGAGAATCCTGCCCTGCTTGCCATGGCTGGGACCACGCCTGCAGGGATGAGTAGGAGTCAGGGAGGATTGCCCCAACGCTGGGAGCATACTACTGGCTAAATTGTCAAGAAAAATTACCAGGAGATACAGTGGTTTATCTAAAGGACATAATAAATACGAAATAAGTGATTTTTATGTATTATTTACATTCATGAGGCAAGATGAAAAAAACACCAATTTTTTTTCCTACCTGCCTAGGTATGCTTCATGTTCCTGCACCTAAAAATAATGCTATTGATTCTGTAATATATTCACAAAGAACTTTTCTTTGGGAATGATTCTTTCTTTGCAGCTTTCCCAACAATTTTTTTTTTCCCCAGTCTTTTCTCTTCTTCAAGTATGAGCTGGTTTGGCCCCAAATCCTCTAATTGCTGGTGGTGTTAAGATAGGTAATTATCTGTTCCACTTTATCACTTACCTGGGGCACAGATACAGCTTGCAGGGAATAGATCAGACGTACACAGTCCTGTAGTAATGTGCCGTGGAAGGCCTGCATCGTAGGGAAGCTCGGGAGAGCTAATGGCAAGCAATTTGAGGCAGAAGCAGTGGGAAAATGTCTTTATAAAATAATTGTGTAAATCAGCTGCTAATCTAGACTCCCCTCTGGGAACGCAGTTCTGGAGAACACAGGCAGAGCTTTCTTTGAGGGGCTGAATGGGGGCAAGGTAGGATGGGGCAGGAACAGCGTGCTCTCCAGAGGGTCGCTCAGCCACCTCAGTGGCAGTCAATCAGGAGCAATTACCTTGCAGCTCTTCTGCGATCTCATACGTATGCGAGGGCGGAACATTGCCTGCGCCTGCAGAATCAGAGGTGGCTGCAGCAGCGGCAGCTCTTGCTCTTTGGGTTTTCAAGCATGTGGGGGGTTTGGGTTTGTCTTTTTTTTTTTTTTTTTTTTCTTACTTCTTTCCATGGTTGCTGTAGCTGAGACTTATTCTGCATTAGCAGCAGGTATTTGGGATCATCCTTTATTGCCAACCAGTTAAACGTAATTGTTGCATCCTTCTGGTCTGCCCACCTGTTCATTCCCATTAAGAAACTACTACCTTTATAAAAGTGTTAGACTTCTCGTTGTTGGGGGAAGGATTGTGCCATCTGTTAGCATAGTGGTGCTAAAAGTCAGGACTGAAAAAATGTAAGATAGCTAATAAAAAGAAATTAAAGTCAAAATGGTGAAATTAGTAAAAAGGTTGCTTTTGAAAGCGGGCTGACTGACTGATGGAAAAACTGCATGTCTTTAGTGCTCAGCTGAGCCTGGGAATGAGGGAGCAGTGAACCTCTCCGTAGTGGCATGAAAAATTATTATTTCGAGGGGAATTAAGGAATGTCTGTTATTTGCAAACTGAAAGATCTGACGGAGACATTGCCTGTGTTTAAATCAATCTTCTCCACCAATTTATTACAATTCCTCAAATTTCAGCAGTAGTTGCTTCAAGAGGCTATTGAGGAGACTAATAGTTAGAGAAGGGAGATTAAGCACTGCGTGGATATAGAAAGTGCCAATGAGATAGAAATGGTAGAAGCTGTCAAATTACAAAAAGCTGGGAGTGTCTTAAGGTAATTGGCTTAGAGCTAACAATCTAGAGAAAAGTGGTAATTAGTAAATTGTTATTAGCTCATGACAAAATGGTGTAGGGTAGTCGCGACCAGAGCTGAGAGGGAGGCACTGCTCAGTGACCTACGGTGCCAGGCGAATGCGCAGCCTGTTGGCTAGAAAACGGTATGGCGAATGGGTGGCAGCTACCGAGTACAGGAAGACAGAAACCTCTAACTTTACTGAGGTCACGGAGAAGTGTGTGTGCTTGGGAAAAATATTTGGGAGTTGTTTAAGCTACCAGTTGTAACTGCCTGCGTGGGACTATGGGATCTCAGATATTTAAAAAAAAAAAAAAAAAAAAATCCTGAAGTATTTTGTAAGGGAGATTGAAATGGCATGGCAAAACTTTGTACACCCTTTTTTTTTTCTTCTTCTTCTGTAATTGATTTCATGTGGAATTTTAGGCTGAATGTAGTCATCCATTAAAAAAAATAGAAAAGAAACGCAGAGGAATTTAGGTTTTATTACCTTTTCTTTTTTTCTTTCTTCTCCTTTTAGGTGTTAAACGACTTGCAAAAGAGACAAGTAACCTAGGGCATTGCAGTTTAGCTATGTTCTCCTTATCCTGACGGAAGTACACTAAATAACAGGATGTGAAATCAGGCATTTTCTATATTCATCTAAGGTAGAACAAGGAGAATTCTGATGAAATTAGAGGCATGGCATTTTAGCATCAAAGCAATTTACTAAACATGATTAATAATTGGAATTTCTGACCTAAGAGATTACTGCTGGAAGGAAGTCCCTGCGTGGATTGACCAGATACCCGGTGGGATGCAGCGTGTAACGCTCTGGTGTTGCCATTCTGTCCTACACTGTGTGTGTCTGCTGATATCCTGACAGATGCCTGTTGGGATTTCATGGGTTTTCCTGCCCATCTCATCAGACTCAGGTCTAATGAGATTCTTTGCAGAAGAAATCATGTGTCACTTAAGGCCCTTAAAATCAATGACTATACAAAGAGCAATTTAAAAAAAAAAAAGTGAAAAATCTTTGCCAATCTCTACATTTTATAAAGTGTGTACGTGCACAAATTGATAGCGAGAATATGGGTATACTGCAACGTTTTGATTGTCTGCCGGTGTGTTAATAGTAAAAGAAAAAAAAGTGGTACTTCAGATATTGAGGCATCATGCTGTTTCACATGAATGAGTAACTTCGAGGAGTTTATGCTGTGTTTTTCTAGACTGAAAACATGTGTTTGTCTTAATAGTTGGTATAAAAAGAATGTTTTACAATGGACAGAGGAAACCTTACTCAAAATAAGTCAGGCAACTGACAGAAGGCAGTCCTTTCTGCTATGAAGACGTTATGAATGCCTACATTTTTTTCCTATCTCTGCCATCCACTGTAAGTTAGCTTTGGAGAGTGATTTTATCGTGAAATATGAATCAGATGATGTTGCTAAGACAACCTCTCCTCAAGCTTTTCGTTTTGCCCACGGTGTGTCCTGAACCTCAACCAAGGCTTCTCCCAGAATGATTGGTCACTTATTTCAAGTGGGATTTGATTTGATGAAGCAAAATATTCAAAGTACTTGATTTTCTTGGCTCCTTGGCGAGTCACTCTAGCTAGTTTCACTCGCTCTGTCTCTAGGGGTGGAGGAAGCTAATCACACTGGCAGCTGGATTCCAGCACATGAGACAGAATATTTGACTGAAGTTACGGCTCTGCAGTCGATTACTGCTTTCCCAGCCAAGGCGTAGATGGGGAAGGTACCGTCAGTGACAGAACACCTTCTCTGCAGGGGCTTTTACAGTATTTTCTCCAGGATATTAATTCTCAATGTAGTGATGCTGTATTTTAGGCTAACAGAGTTATACCTGCTCTGTGTTCCTTGCAGATGTTGTCTTATTGTGAGGTACCTTTTGTTAAACCAAAATGGCTTTTGTTGCATGGCAGGTGCTCGAGTCCTCTGTATGAATTGGCTGCCCAGTGGCACAGGGAGCGGGACAGGGGGTTTAGTTGTTTGTCATCATTGTTTCCTGCCGTGAGAACTTTTCAAAAGATAACTTTGTATAGGCTGTTCCTCATAAGGGGAGCGAAAGACTGAAATAATACTTGAATAAATGTAGAATCTGTTTGTCATGCAGTAATACTAAATTCCCTTTTGATTTCTTATAATCTCAATGTATTTGATGCCCCTTTTGCTCTTACTTCTCACTTCTTTCCCAGCAGACTGCCTCTTTTAGCAGGCACTGCTTTGCACTGTCATTCTTTTAGCTTTAATAAATAATTGTGGTATTGTTCTGTCTTAAACTTTCAACAAAGTAGGCTCTTGCAAAGTGATGTTTTAATTAACGGTAGCAATGGCTCAGCTTATATTACTAAAAAAAGGAAGGAATCTTGCGTGAAAGGTTTTTCTGCTCTTTCACTGCCACTGCAAATTCGTTTTCTCAAGAAACACAGTAATACTGATGACAAGATGATGGCTGAGAGACCATCGAAAGTCAAGGCTGTAACAAAGCAGCAGCAGGCTGTGCCTCGTCTTTGGTGCAGATGTGCCGGTGGGCACCGTCCACAGGGGCGAGGGCTCCGCAGGGATCTGAAGAGCCGCCCCTGGTCCCTCCTGTGTGGGTGTTCAGTAGTTGGAATTTCAGATTGTTTATCGAGAAGCAGCCAAAAGATGAGACAGACAGGAATTCATCATCCTGACTGAGATGAGAGTTTATCCAGTGACAGGCTTATATGATCACTGGTGCTCTGAACAGCTCATGTTTTTTACTGAGAGAAAAACAATTTCCCCATGAAGGATTTTTTTTTTAACAAATATTTCCAATGTTTTATTTTTTTTTTAGATATTGCATACCTTCTTTCCAGCAGAGAGGCACAGAGAGAGGTCTAAATCTCTGCTACATCCGTCTCCTAAAAGTCCTTTCCATTTTCTGAAAGGTTGGCGGCCGCTGAGGTACTGTGTTTTCAGTTTGGAGCTTTAATGTAGCTTTCCTGTTATATTTACAAATATGGAATCTGTTGATATTTAATATGATCTGTATTGAAACCACAGCATAGGTATAAATATTTATTACTAATTTTTTTCTGTGCAAACTATGAGGTTTTTACACATTGGCTCTGTATCTCATGGTTATTTGTGCATGAGAGGGGGTTGTGGAAAACCCATCAAAGTCAGCCTGTGTGCTGACTAAAGAAAATGCAGATTATATTGTGGGCTGCAAGATACTATAGTGAAGGGATTGTTCTAAATGCAATACATTAAAAGTTATTTCAAGCCAGGACATAAATGACATTTCAGATTTTGAAAAGAATAGTTATCTGAACTGTTACTTGAAAGAGAAATTCTTTATCTATTAGATTTTTATGTTTCAATCTGTAAAAGACATCTATGGGATTTATTTTTAGTATGTGAGTAAACTTGATGGAGTAAAGCGGAACGACTAATAACCTTGGCCTGTCAGACACAGCCATTAGCTGTTTGTCCCAGAGGTACTATGCCCGTGCTCTTTTCTTGACACACTAAGCAATTCCAGGTCTTGAATCTGTTTTATTTACTTTGAAGCATCTTTGTGACTTGCAAAATACAGCCTAAACAGTCGCACAAGTGACTGCTACTGCTGTTTGAATCCCGATTCCCCCAGGAGGTAAGCCTGTGCTGTAATTCACTGCCACCGTTACGTCTGTCTTAGCACACAATAGTTTTTGTATCTGCAAGTGCCGCATGTAAGTAACAGCAACTTACGTGTCTAAAAACTTTTCAACTGGGCTGTATCTTACTGATTGACATTAGTCTAGTCATCATTTTGAAATGAAGACTGCGCATAACTGCTTTGTTGAATCGGACGGAACCTGATGTACTAATAGATCTATACAGAACCTAACTATAAAAATAGGCTCCAAGCTTTGTCTGTCTCTACAAACTAGCTCTTCCACTATGAGAGTAAGTGAATTTACTCCACTTTCTTTGACCGCTAGGGATTTTGGTGACTGACAAGCACAAATTTCAGTTCCCCTTTGGAGAATATGGAGAACTCCTCAATTTTGCAGCACAGCTGGGCTCTAAAGTCTTTACCTGCTCTCTCACTTTCTCTCTTGCACTTACGTTTTTTTTCTTTGAGTAGGAAACTGAATTTGGAAACTATGGGAGATGCAAAGACATGGCAACCAATTGTCTTGATAAGAAATAACAAAAAATAGTTTAAACAATTTTTTTCCTTGAGTAGAGATTTAGCAAACAAGTGCTATTAAGAACATTAACCTTTTAATGAGTTGATTAAAAGAAGAAGAGCAAAAGATAAGTAACTCACATTTCTTTTTACAGACAATAACAAACAGTTCCCACAGTTTGGTATGCTACTTTAAGAGTAAACATTTTTTTTAAATGTAATGGCTATGTAAACTATTCTGTCTGAAGGTTTGGTGCTGGGGAGTGTACAGAAAGAACTGTAGTAGTCTCTGAAATAGGTGGATGATGTAAGAAAAACACGTGTTTACCAAAATGGGCTTTGACCACAGGAGATTAGCTTTGGAGCTTTATTACTAATTATTCTCTTCTCAGCTTTGTAGTTTAACCAAACTACAAGGAAAAATTCAAGAACTTCATGCCATTTCTGATTGCTGTCCAAAACAATGCCAAGCAATTGCTTTAATTTTTTAATATTTGTAAAATACTTCAAGGATTATTCTAATGAGATGACAGTGAGACGAGCATCCTCTACCGCAGGAATTCACTGTAGCCTGGTAGTCAACAACTCTCCAGGAAAGTAGAAGACATAGGTTCAAATTATTTTGGGTGAAGGAGCAGAAGGAGAGCATTTGTTCAGCTCTATGGATAGGTGCCTTAACCAAAGGCCTCTTGGGAGTGCTGCTGCCACATCTGCTGCCAAGATTTGGGGCTGCTTAGTAGCATATTGGTAAGGGACAGCAGAAGAAGTGTAAACAAGAGAGAACTGATTGTGCCCTCTGTGTGAGGGTGAGTTCAAGTGTGTACCACATCCCATTTAAACCTCTTCTGTAGAGTCCTGTGAGCTCTGCTCCCCCAGCTTGGTTATAGAGAAAAAGAAGAAAAAAACCTTATCTATGAAACCAAATCCCTCCCTGATCTTTCCCAAATCAACCTGACAGATTCTAATTGCTGTGTTCAGAGGTCCAACTGGACTTGTTTGTGCTGTCCTTCTAACATCCATTGTCATCTGAAATACTCCCCTAAATATTCTAAAGATAAATATTAACTAGGTTTACAAGAGTTTCTGGAGGGTGATGAGATTTAAGTATTTGTGTAATTGGCAAAGAAGCAAAATCCTATTTCTCAATGGCAGTAATTGTTGCTTTATTCAGAGTTTCACTGCCTGATAGCTAATATCATGAAGGTGTCCCAGCTACATGGATTGCCATCTCCTGGTAGGCAGCTCTTGCTATTGAGGTGAGCCCTGGGAATTCCACCGATTTGTAATTCATTCTTATCATATTGTAATACTTGATGTGTTTAAATAAGCTTATGCCATAAAATCATTTTGCACATATTGTATCACAATATCGCTTCTTGCTATACAACAGGAAAAATGGATGTTAGCTAGTTTTGAACTTTACCGGGCAGCAGCTCTGGCCATTGACCGCAGAGCTGGTATGTAGGAGTCCTGCGATAATCCTTACGTGCCTTTGAAAGGTTATTTTTCATTAGTAGTACTGGCCTGAATGGGAAAATGATGCTACTACACCTTAGATGTAAGAAGAGTCAAAGAGCTTGTATCCTACAGGCGTTGGAAATCAATGGCTTGTATTCCTGTAAACTTTGCAACTCATTTCTGTGATCATAGAAGTAGGATCAAATTGAAAGATGAGGAAGAATATTAATCATCAGATGTTACGTGGTTTGCAGGAGGTAAAGGTGTATCTCATTGCTAAAGGCAACGGTATGTTGCATTTGGTGTTCACATGGAGGGGAGAGCAAATCCAGACCAAATTAATTGTTTTGCAGTAACTAGTTCAAGTCAAAGAGTCACCATTTTTCTCATCCTGTTCCTTTGCTTCATAAGTAAACATATAAAAAGAAAAAAATATTAGTCATCCTTTGCTTTCAGAAGGAATCAAGATAATTATGTAGTATGCATCATATGTCTGCATCATTTATTACAATTGCATTTTGAAGCCACACTTAAATTAACTTGGCGTTGGTTTCCTAGCCTTTCAGTCGTCCTTTATCCTGCTAAAATGATGGGTAGACCAATGAGTGGGCACTGTGGTTCTTTTAAATCTGTCTTACAGTACAACATGCCTTCAGACCTGGCAGCCATAAAGCTACATAAAACAATTTTCTAAGTCTATGAAAGAAACTTCATATCCTGTTCAATCTCTAATATTTATTGTCCACAGCATAAATGTTCTCTTAAAAAATGAACTCTCATGATATTTTGCTCTATTTTTAGATTATTGGCATTCCTTCAGACTAAGTGTGAGTGCAGAAGTAAATTCATGTGGTTTGCAAAAGAAAGTGTTTTATCTATTTTTCCTTGCTAAAGCACAGAGAAAGTTTATATGTTACTATGAAATCTTAAGGAGAACACAGATTTTGGTAATATTGATGATGTTTTCTGCAAACAATCAGCATGTTTTAAAGGTGTTTTACAGCATTGATACTTTTTTAATGAAACACCTCTGTTCCCAAATGTAAGTTGTTCAGTTTGTCCACGATGCTTCAGCATTTATTTTGGCCACGAACCCTGCATTTACCCAATCCAGTACACACTCTTCCTTTTGTGATTCTTTACGCTGTTCCACTTGCCACCTACTGTTTCATCCACAAACTAGATTCATTTTTTTCCTGGAAGCGACGCCATAGGCATAACAAGTCTCTCTGAACTGTCAAGGTTCACGTGTAAAATGGCCTTTTAAAGTTGTCTTTATGACTGTTGTAAATCTCTTCATTCCCACTTGCACTGTGGAACAGAGCGTTTCAGAATGTGTCGCATTTGGGGAATTCTTTGCAGGACTTTTGCAGTACTCGGGAGGATGCTGGGGAAAGGGCTCTGTAATGAAGGCAAACGTGACAACTTGCAGTTTATGAGAATTCATATAATGTTAATGGCTTTGGAAGCTGATGTGCCTTCTTCCTGCCAGGCGATTACGATGGTGGCATTCTGATTGGATTGTGTAGAAGTCAATGAAGGGAAGTGAGGGACAAGCGGTCAACTAAAGGGCAACAGAAATGCTTGAGAGAGGACAATAAGTTGAAGGCAAAGAAACTGAGGAGGGGAGATCTCAGTTGCTCTGGAGTTAACCCGCTGAAGCTAGGAAAATGATCCTAATCTAGATAATCATCAGAAGCTAAAAAATATGTCATGAACCCAGGCAAAATCTTCCTGAGGTGTTGCTGCTTTGATCTCTGAATACTTGTCGCTGTAGATGACACTCACCTACCTTTTCAGTCACTCTTGCCTCCAGTGCGGTCATTATTTTTCACCTTTCTTCTCTCTTAATTATGTACATAGGAGAAGGTGGTAGTACTATTGTGCTGGAATTGAACTTTCTTTTTCATTAAAACTCAGCCAGGTTCTCAAGTTTTCATACTTCAACTTCTGTAGGACTCTATAATACACGTTATTTCCTGCCATATGAACATCATCATCTTGACTCCAACCCCTACGTTAGCTTTTTTCTTCTCTCATTCCTGTGACATACAATTAAAGCTTTAAGAGCAATTTCCCTTTATTCAGATGTTCTCTTCGTAGAGCCCACTTTTCACTTGAGTTTCCCCCTTGTTCACAGGATTTACTATTCTTCAGCCACCTCACCCATAAATATCTTTTTACTTTTTTTCAACATCAATCTTTGTATCTAAGGGAAAAATCTAACAGAGCTGTCCAGCCATTTCTGTGTCCTTCCTCAAAGTGTCCCATATGACTTCTCTTGACTCATTGCTTGTGAGTCACTGTTATGTCTGACTGGGGAGATGAGATGCATTGTCCTTCTTTCTTTGCTTCTCCAACTATTTCTTTCCTCTTAACTTTCCCCATTTCCACCATTTCTGATGGAAAGTCACGTAGGTAACTAAGCCCACAACACGTCCAACAGCATTAACTGTGCTTGTCTTTCATCTCCTAGACTGCCAAGAAATTTAGGGCTGGAACCTGCGATTACTGTGTTGCTGGGGTAGTGGAAAATGTCCGTAATTCTGCAACTGTGGTTAGTGAAAGCGTATTTTCTATCAATGTCCTGAGCTCCTTATCTTCTGTGAGGGATGGTGATCCTGGGACACTAGGTTGGTTGACTGGAAATGCTTTTGTATTACTCCTTTTGAAGAATGAAGGTGTCGATACACATTTTTCTTAGCAAACTGTTCCAGTGTTTCCTTATTCACTTTGCTACCTAATTGCATATTAATTCATGGTTCAGCCTGCCAAAATAGCATAATAATATTTTAGTCTTTTATATTTGAGTAGCTTAGAAACTAAATTCTAATGCAATATTTGCACAAGTCATTCAGTCCACAGAATTTTGTTTTAAACTTTTAAAGAGATTAAGAATACCTTAAGCTGCAAAGTGCAGTACATCAATAATGCACATTAATCCTGATTCCTAAGTAAATATGCACACTTAATTTAACTTTTTTTTCTTCAGAAAACTTCACAAATTAAGTACTTGGGTTGGGGTCAGATCATACCAACACACTCCAGAGAGCTTTCAGCTGAAGATATGAAAAGTTGGGATAGTTATTGGTCATTCTTTTCCATGCTCAGTGTTGATTTCTATTAATGTAACACTTCTCTAAAATGTAACTACTAATGACAAATCTATAAAAACCTACTCTTATCTATCATAAATGCAGAACACAGTAAAATTTATCAAAATAACAACTCTGAAAGGTAGTGAAGAAATCAACATTTAAGAAGTTAAGCATGGAAGTGGGTTTCTAAGACCTGTGTTCAGGCTGTGATGAGTCTACAGCAGAGAAAGTGCACTTTCAGGTATGGGGCATTTTTTTCTTGTTCAAGTAAATTTGATTTGTCATATGGAGCAGCTTCAAATGTCTGTTCATTTCCTTAGATGTTTTAAATACTCCAGATTCACTTTTCACAGGTAATTCCTGACCATAATGGCAAGCTTCTGTTAATGGTGAGGTCTGTATGTAATTTAATAATTGGATAAGTGGACATTAAGCATTAATTTACAGAAGAGATAAAGAGTGGGAACTTTTGGCATCCTGAAAAATTGTGTTCTAGAATCTAAAGTTGTAATATTTCCCCTGCTGCCTGTCCCCCTTTAAAAATATTACTGTTCTCCAAATAAGAAAATGAACGCTATGGATCTGTCCCCACAGTGGCTTGGTCATAACAATTAAAAACTGCTCGGTGCTTCACAGGCCTGTAGCTGTGGCATGCAGTCTGACTTCTTGGATATCAGAGGTCATATGCTATACCTGCATGCTTTATAACAGGCACAAAGACTTCAGTTAAAGAATAAGAAAGAAAAATTCATTCCTCATATTAGAAACTGTCACGAGCTAAGAACAGGAGTGCTACCACTGCCTGAGGGTCCTTACATTGGCAAGGAATTTATATGGTAAGATATACCAGATCCTTTCAGCAGATAAATTACTTCTCATTGTACAAAGAGAAAGCAAAAAACCTTTATGTGTTTTTCACCAAGTGTAGAATTCCTTCCTACCCCCAGATCAGAGTGACTCTAAGCATGAGTCAACTGAGCCAGTCTGGCAGCTACGAGCGAGGATTTTTGTAATGTCACAGGGCTGTGATCCATATCATGTAGTTCTTCCACTGCTGAACTTAAATGCTACGGAGAAGGGCAGAAAAAATAGATTTTACATAGTGTAGAAGAGAAAAGTCTTCCTGGCTCACTTAAGTGATATGCTCAATCCCTAAAGGGCTCAGAATGTGTTGAGAATAGCGCAGAAATTTCTGCCTTCTCCAAGGCGTGTGAAAGGAGTGGCTGAAAGGGTTTATAGCTCTAGAGGTTGTCAGTTGGGAAGAGCAGTCAGCATGAACCACAGACATTTTCTCCCAGGAGTTGGACTTCCTTTTAGGCAGACTTTTAGGGCGTGAGATGCCCCAGGGTATGAGACGTCAGCATGCAACTTGCAGGTACGAGTTGGGACCTATGGGAAACTGATTTCTTTTTGAGTGGCAGATGGATGTTGGGTGAGGAATACTCCTCCAGGGCATCAAAAATGGTGCTTGATGCCTGTAGTTACGCAGCCAGATTCTATCCCACTCCTTTTTCTTTTTCTATTTTTTTTTTTAACGGTCTCCTAACAGTGCTAAACCTGACATTTTTCTTAGCAAACTCTTCCAGTGTTTCCTTATTCTCTTCGCTACCTAATTGCATATTAATTCATGGTTCAGGCTGCCAGATTTTGACTTCCAGCTGTTCGATCCTCTGTTTTTATCAACCAGGTTGAAAGACTTCCCCTATGGCATGCGTTTCGGCTTGGTACTTGGCCTCCTGTTTAAAGCAGTAAAAGCAGTAGGGCCAGTCACGTGATACCCGTGGTGGTTTGGCTTTGGGCTTGCTTTATTCTGCCTGCCCGATGGGTCTGTTCTGTCGCTTTCTTTTTTTTTTTTTTCAGCAAAAGCTGACTCATATCTGTTGTCTGTGGGGTCACTGTTACCTTTCTGGCACCAGCCTTTTTGTGAGGATCCAATGTTTTGAAATGCCCTTGCAATCCCAAGAAAGGGTTGGTAACATTTCATTTCACTGATCAGCAGATTGGGAGGGTGGGGTCCCTTTGAATCTCTGGCTTTAAGGGGATCAACATCTAAAACAGATGTCTCTTACAGCTTCTATGTCAGATGTGGAGGGATTTTGGTTCTAGAGGGCGCTTCAGTTTATGTAAGGCTTCCCGTGCCTGCTGCGTCCCCATGTAATCTCCTTACAGCAGTTGCTGCCTTGCAAGAGGACGCTTTCCAGGCAGACATTCCCACGTTGTCGACCTCCCTTCAGCATCTGCACGTTTCACTTTTTTTCTGTTTCCTGACAAAAATGACAAGCTTTCACTGATCCCCATTAATACACAGCTCCAGCCATTCCCTGCCCTTGGAGAGGGCTTTGCAAGCCCTTACTGTCCAGCCCCGACAGATTGATGTCACTGGTACGCGGTCAGGAGGCTGCCTTGAAATTCATTTTTATCTAAAACTTTTGTTTGCTGCCACTTCACCTCTCAAGGTCTCAAACTAAACATCACTGTGAACCGGCTGTGTCGCTGTGCCGATGACCTGGCCTCCTGACCTCTCCTATCTGCATATGTTTTTTACATTGCTTTTTCAGCAAGTGTTACCGCCCGTGACCCTCTGTCTGTGAGAGTAATGTTAATTCTACTTTACGTCACTGTTTCTTTGGTGGTAGTTCTGAATTAGCCACTGACTTCAACATTCCAGTTGTAAGACCACCTCCACCAAATTTCGATTACAGCAGTACCATAGTCATTAACCTAAAGATTTTGGGGTCTTCTGAGGTACTATTTTCTCTTGTTTGTTTTCTTGTTTATTATTACATTGCCTCATGCTTGCGTTTATCATATGCATGATTCTCCAGTCACTTCAGAGCGCTCACAGAAAGAAGCAGCAGGTTATCCCTAATTAGGCACCAAAAAATCTCTGCCCTGCATTTCCTATCATTTTGGTATTTCAGCAATGAAATACAATTTCTTTTACTGTCAAAGTCTGAATATGAATATGAATGAGAGTATTGGGCACACTTCATATTTGGGACAACTGGGGTCGAGTACTATCAAGTCAAGTGTGCTGTTTTCTTGGTATACAGAAAAATATATTTTACAAAAGAACTCGGTACATGAAATGTACTTCACCAAAATCTTTTTCTGTTTGTAACAATTGCATGACGGTCCCGCTCTTTCTTTAATCCTCATTTTTAACTTGGTATTATTCAGATTTATTTTCCTTTTTCCTCCAGCCACAGAGCAAAAATAAGAAAAAAATCAGAGACTTTACTGTCTTATTAGCTCTCTCTGAATACCTTTGCAAAAAAGGCAGAGGTTTTGTCTATAGTAATTCAGCTCCAAGAACTGCCAGTTTCATGTATTTTCATGAGTTTTGCAATAAAGCCTATCTATTAATAATGTTTTAAACATTTCACGTTGTTTTTATGTTATTAGAATCGTCCCTATGGCTAAGGATAAGACATTCCTTGATCTGCATTTTGTGGGAGGTAAAAGTTTTAACGAAGTTGCAGAATGTTTTTCATTGCACTAAGTTATATAATCAGGAGGGAATAGATGCACACTTTCCCAGCTTTCCAGGCAAGATGTGTGTCCACTTACTCTCATCAGAGAGCTGAATCTGTCCTTCTCTCTGGGAGTAATCAGAGCGTTTGCCTAAGGCTATTCCACCCATGGTAAAGCACCCAAGGAAGTTCTCCTTGGCCTCCAGATGTCTCCAAGGTAACACCATTGCTTTCCTCCCTAATTACTTTTTAGTATCTCTCTTGTTATTTATCCCTTGAATTTAACTCTCTTTCCTTCTCGTCTTTGGGGAATATATTAAAATAGAAGTGGCTTTCTTTTCTGTAACAGTCTCATGTGTTATGGATTGAACTTTAAAAATATGTTATAATTGAGGTATTGAAAAGAAAATTTTCTGCATGTCAGGCTTCCTCAGTAGAGCCTGCCCTTTTTCTCTGGGTTAAAAAAGCAACAATAAAAACAACCCATAACTGACTGTATAAATCAGAATGGGGTACCTACAACAGCTTGTGAAGGGCAGCTGGGGAAGTGGAGCCACAACACAGCTGTTCCCTCTGCTGCTGGCAGGTAAAGAAGCTGCTGTATGTCTGGAAAGGGGCTGCTGCACCCTTGGAAATCCCACAGGACTTTTTCTCTGCTGTGGCTCCCAAGGAACTGCGTCTACTCCTGGGAAAAGGTTGCCCTGAAAGATTTTGAACTGGGAGTAGAGGTTCTTCTTGAATGCAGTAGTCCACCCATGGTACCTACCCACTGCCCCTTTGAGGAACACAGGAAATTGTCTCAATAGCAAACACCTAAAGACCCAAGTTTGCGCTTACTGTCTTGAAATGGTCGGGTTGGCCCCTTAGTCTGTGCAGCTGTGGAAAGAGGAGACCGAGATGCTGTATTTCAGAAAAGAAATCCGCTTCCGAGAAAATGCTTGTTTACTGTGGAAATACACTCCACAAGCCAAGAGGGTTTTAGGCAGGGTGGACTAAGCACAAGGCAAGCTGAATACTAACAGTTCAGAGGAGGTGTCGAAGGAGCATTACTCGTCCAGTGGAGGAGGTGGTTGTTAACTTAAGCAACAACAAAAAAAAGGGGGGTGGGGGGGTGGGGAAGACTTTTCAGTTATGCCAGTCACAGCATGGCGCTCTGCCTCTGCTTTGGTATGTCTGTGGCATTCTTCTCATGGTGCTTAATAGTTTTCCAGGGCTTTACAACCATGTACGTGAGATGTGTAGAGAAGCTGTAGCTTCCCCTGTGTTAGCGTGTGGTGTATTAACATCGCCTGGGAACTGGAGGGAAATAAATGTTTTTTCTTTCTTCCTGAGATATTCCTGGCTGAGTGATGGGTGGGTGGCTCAGTGAAACTCTTGTTCAAAAGTAAATTTCTCTTCCATTCCTGCCTGTGACTTGTGTAGATTGCAGAAATCTATTCGCATATAGCAGGGAAATTTGCACTTATCATAAACTCCTCTGCAGGAGCATTTCACAGTCTTTGGCCAACATATGAGAAAGCTCTGTGTCTTTCTTGCATGAGTTTCACCTTCCAAAATGACAGTTCCGTATTGCGTGAGGGATGTACCTGTCCAGATCATCCTCATCAGGCGGCGGGTAGCCTCTCACGTGCCTGTTGGCCGTTGCATTGTGAACTGTGCTCTTTGTGCCCACATTGGGGCTTTGGTACTTTTGAGTTTTTAAACCACATCCTTTAAACGTCACAGTGAGCAGTAAACAGCATGTAAACCTAATCTTGTTGAGGGACTGAGTGCATATTACATGATATTGGTGATAAACTAGTTCTTTAGGATTGTGTAGACTTTACTTTTGGTGAAAATCCCTGATTTATTTGCTTTATTCTTAAAGATGTAATCCAAAACTGGTTACTTCTTCACATTCTGTTTTGGTTAATTCAGTTACCTGAGATTCTGTGTGTGTATGTACACCCAGGCAGATGTATACAGATGACTGTAATACTGGCATTATTACCTTGGTTTTTGGTTAAAGTAATTCTGTTATCCAAAAGAAATTAAGTCTCTTCTTCCGCATGTAGTTTGTCGTGCCGCTAGATGAAATGTATGTATCTTTAGGTGATCTGACTTAAACTGATTGTTCTATCCTTGAGGAAAAGCAATGGTGTCACACTGTGGCTGTCTTCTCTTTTTGAAACCTTAATTTCTGCACAATATAGTTTGTCTGAATCCAGTCATAGGAGAACCTCGTACATTACCAGCAGGAAACATGAGTCAGCTTGATTACCACCTGAGGTTATACATGGATGTATGAAATATACACAAATGTAATACATAATATATACAGTTATTTTATTTGCCACCTGGCAAAAATGAAAACATGCCTGTGCTGTCAGTACATTAACGTTGAAATGGACAATTCTTTCCCTACGTACCATATTCTGAAAGAACTGGTTGGGGTCATTAGTTTGTTTAATTTTATTGTCGCTAGTTTAGTTTACAAAAACGCGGATGGACTTTCTTTTCTTTTTAACAGTGTGCTTGAAGCAATACTGGTTTTCTTTTAGCTAAAAATATTTCTGTATAAAATGTCACATCTATAATGTCACATCCATTATTAACCTCTAAGGAAGCCTGAACTTTTGTACAAGAAATGAACAGGGTCACTAGAACAATTTTTTCTTTGTCTACCCTGTTACACATCAACTCTAAGAATTTTCAGAGATCCTTAGGACTGCTGTAGGCCAGCAATGCGTTCCCCAAAAGAATGAAGGCAGTGCAGTAAAGGCGCTTTGCTCTCCAGCCTCGTGCTGGCTGCGGTCAGCCGTTTCACAGATTCCAGCTGGTGTCATCCTTTTTCACCCCGCTTGTTATCCCATCAAGGGATTCCACCTTTCTGGCCTGACTTGTTTTCAATAGATCCGGTTTTGTTTTGTTTTTTTTAACGGCCTACTATTTGGTAGGGTTTTGCCAATTAATTTTCACTTATTTTCATCAAGGTGAGGCTGTGCTGCCTCCCCCCACCCTTTTCTGTAGAGAAGTCTGGAGAAGAACAAACAGAACCTCTGGGCGCTTAAGCTCCTGTTGCCCGGACCTGTGAAATAAAACCTAGTGGTTTAGAAATTGCCTTGGCTGGGGTCTCAAGAAATGGACGTACTTTCACTTTTCAACTGTAAACAGAGTTTTGTGGATACATTTATAAACATAGAATTTTATTTGTGTTTTCCTTTTAATCAGTCTGCGGGGATAGAAGGCTGGAAGAATCAATGTCATCTTGTTTTCTCTTTGACTGTACTATTGTGAGTGGGATTTTTTTTTTCTTGAATTTGATAGGAGGAAGGAGCAGTGGAAGAACTGGAAATTCATTTGTCTTAATGTAAGGCTGGGATTTCTTTCAAGTTGAGCTTGATATTCTCCTCATTAACGTGACCTGGAGCCCAAGTAAAGATTTGATACTGCAGTATAAAAAGCAGAACACTGTGTATTTTATAACTTCATTATCGTTAAAACTAGAAATTTACTGGAGAAGAACATTAGTAGCCTTTTCTTTTTAATTATTATTGGTGTCTATTATGTCGTACTGTATTTTAGAACACTCTCCAGTTACTTTCATGGTGGCTAACTAAAAGCCTGTCCTTCTTTCATGATTATGTACTTCTGATTCAGAAACTTGGGCGTCTTGTTTCATCAGTGGAAAGTAATTTGTAGTGCCATGTAATTTAGGGTGCAGCTTTAGTACATACTTTCCAGTTTCAACTTGGGGTCACTAATTTTCATGGGCTACTAGGCTCTGTAGATCTGGCAAACTATAATTTATGCATTCATACTTTGAAATTAGTTTGTAATACTTCCACTGTAATTTAGTCATAAGGGTGGGGGTTTTTGCTGTGGTAGTGTGATAACTAAATGAAACAATTTTTCATAGTTTTTTATATGCCCAATGCACAGAACAACTGTATTGTTCTCAAATGCACTGTTTCAATAGATATGAGATAACACAAAAGTTCTTCCACTTCCATTCTCAAAAGACAGATTGCTGTACTTTTCTATGCCAACGATAGCTTCCTCTGTGCAAAGCCTCATATAGTACAGGAGAAAGTATTAGAGCGCAAGATCTAAAATACTCCCGGAGACTTCGGGATGTCACAGGGCTGCCTCTTGGCGAATAAAAAAGTCTCTGCCCTGGTTGTCATTGCTGTAAATTCAATGCAGACTTGCAGTTGTACTTGATACCAGTTCAGGAAGGTCTTTGAATAATCACAGTCATCATCACTGAATACATCCTCTCCATAATCAGAAGCTGTTTCTGCATCAGAGTAACTCACCAGCGTAGCATGCAATCTGCTCTTTCCGGTTTTGGCATAGACAGCCATGTGTTTCTGTTGACACCCATGGAATTACTGCTGTGGCAATATAAGTCTATTCTAAAAGCTATCAACTCTGTTTTCAATGAAAATTAATAAAGAATTGTTCTGTGTATAGTTTTATTCACAGGCTTCATCAAGAGGAAGAAAAAGGGCTGCCTTATCCTGGGCTGTGTTTAGCCTCAAGGGAGGAAAGCCCAATTGGATGGGTGAGGCTCATTGACAAGGTATAAGGAGGAAGTCACAGGGCTGGATGTGATAAAAAAATAGTTTAAGTGAGAGAATGAGATATGAATGGGAAGTGGGGAACTCACTTTCTTGTATTTCTTTCTTTCTGCCTTTCTTCTGGTGGTTTGTATTAGAAACCCTAAGTTGTCCAGCTTCTTTTCTGTCTCATAAGGAAGTCAGCGTGGCTCCACTGGCAATTAGACGAGTGAGGCAGAGACTGATGGCCTTGTGGTTGCACGTAGCCCAAGTGGAGAGAAGGCCAGGCAGGAGTGGGCAAAATCGCAGCAGCTCTTGTAGAGTTTTCTGGAGGAAACTGCAAATTCCCGGCTCCCAATACTTACACTACTGATTTTGAATTTCCTATTTCCTTTTCTTTTTTTGTTTGGAATAAATTATCTTTTCACTTCTCATTAAAAAAAGAAAAAGCCTGAGTTTGAGTTATGCACACCTCCTTCTCTAAAAGTGCAATAATGATGCTGTTAAAGCCAATAAAGAGAAAGGCTTTATTAATCGGAGGTATTCAGGTATTGTTGCCAGGTACTTACTCTTTCTATTTTGCAGGTATTCATATGCTGTTTGCACTTGGCTGATAAGTAAGAGTAGATATTGCTGCTCACCTCTACTCCTTCCTGGTATGAAGGAAGAGCTTTTTTAGTTATGTATGACATACGTATCTCTCTCTGTCCAGTATTTCTCCTACTTTACGTTAGGTACGAGAGACATGTAATTAAGGACTACGTTTTGCTCTATAGAGGGTCAGGTAGCACCAAATGGCAAGTTTGGCGTGAAGTGGGCTTGATTGCTGTCTTCGTGTGCTTATCTTGCCCTTGGCAGTAGGAGGGGAGGTGACCAGGCTCTTGGCTTAGGTGCTTCAGCCTGAGCCCCTGGAGGAGGCTGAGCTGGACCTGGGCTTTTCTGCTGTTAGCTCCTATCGAACTGCAAAGCAAGATTATTCTCTCTGCATTCCTGCTTTGAAAAGGAATTTGAAGATTTTTCTCTCCCTCTGTGTGAGCAATAAAGTATGGAACAAGAAACAAGAGGCAGTTTACCAGCTTATTGTGCCTGTTCTTTTCAAGGTAGAGGGTGTGCAAGACCAACTCAAACTGGTATGTGAGACTTGCCTATGTATATACGCACACACTATTGTGGTAAGGAAGAAAGCCACTGATAACTTTGATTTTAAAATGTACGATGATAACATTTGAAATTAAATTTAAAGTAGCTACTGAAAAATTATTTCTATTAATTTATAATCTTAATGCCTAATCATTAGTGGATTTCGTTGAACTGATCAGGGTCTTTTTGTCACCTTAATGCCACCAGTGTAGTTGAAATATAAACAAACTTGACACAAACTCACACGAAGTAAAACCAAGATCATAAGAATCTTACTTTATATAACTCTTTGCCATACACATGGTGTGTATATTGACCTCAAGCTAATGCTCACTTGGTTACTGGCCTCATTTTTCAGTTAGATATTTAAACATAGAAACCAAAGAACCAGTCATCCTTGTAATTCGCCGCCTTTGGTGTTTAAGAGCTAGCAAAGAAAGGATTATCATTATTCTAGGCAGAACACTAGTTCTGCTGTGTTAAGGTTGTGAACTCTTTTTCTGTTTAAACGTTGACTGTCTTCTATATGCTCTAAAACACATGTGCTTATACAGATTGCCTTCCAGTTGAATGCACGTCGTGGCTGTGCTGAACCAAGTTACTCAGTTTTGAGGGTCATTAGAAACAGGGGATTTTTTTCTTCCTTTCTTTTAGTCCAGTTGGAGAGGATACTATGGAAGTTGTTTCTATTACCGAAAGAACATCATGTCATTTTTCTTACTGAAAGTCTCCAGTGCTTCACCTCTATTTCGTCTTACTTCTCTCTGAAAAAAATGTGCTGTTGGTAAAGCTGGCATTAGATGGATGTTTGTTTTTACTGGCAGTGTATACATATCAAAAGGTTTTGCTGCAGAGAATATCCCAGAGGTCTCATGCTGGTCCAAACTAGGCTCAAAATTGTACATATTTTCCTTGGAGAGTGAAACTCTCTTCTCTGCTTAAGCAGAGTTGACATAAGGAGCTTTTCTGGTGGGAGTCAGGCATTGCCGCTTCTGCTTTGGAGTAGGAGATTGTCATGGGCTTCATTCAAATAAAAGCATTGTTTGTAAAGGAAAGTTAACATGTTTATCACAAATGTTGAAAAAGGAGCTGTACGGCTCAATTTCTGCTGGAAAGATTGGGACAGTTTCTCTCCTGCTAGAACGTGGTGTTCAATAATCTTCCACATTTCAGAATTTCATAAATTCCAGAGAAATGATTACTAAACGTAATCAACTCTCAGTGAGATAGCCATCAAAAAATACAGGAAGAATTATCTCAATCTGTGAGCCTTGGCCCCAGAGAACAGATGTGTACTTCCCTTCTAAGGAGAACAGCTTCTCTTTTGATGTTTGAGAGGTTTCTGTTGCTTTTTTTCTGTAACGGTCTTACCATCCTTCTATGGCAACCTATTCCTTATTTTGTTCTCATCGCATTCTCTATCAGTAGATTAGTGTGTGTGTGGTCACTAGATAAATTCTTCAAATCCCCTGCTGTTTGCAGGAAATAGAAGTTGCATCCTCAAATCTGATTCTTTATTGAACTAGCTGTGCTGGAGTTGATGCTTTGGAAAATGTCTTTTCAGGCATCTTTGGTTTTCCTGGCTATTACCGCATTGAACAACAAACAGTTTTCTACATCAGCCAACATTTTCCAAGTAACTGGTTTGTTTTTCTGAGTGGCAGAATTCTGTGGGTACCTTTGGGTAATACTTTCCCTTTCTGATAGATGCGTGTCGGTGACCTTTGTGTGCTCTGCACCCGGTTCAGTCAGCCTAGACAGTACATCCTGCAGCTCAGGATGTCTTCTGCATTTAGGTCCCTAAAAAGGACCAGACACGTCTCCTGTATGCCTAATGATGCCAGTGAGTTTACAGAGTTTACAGTTTCGATTGAAGAGATAAATATTTGATAAAGAAACAGTAGATACTACAGACAATGTAGAAGTGTAACGTTAGTTCATGAATAAAGGTGGAAGAAGCTAAATCCTCGGAAAGCATTCATCTCCTGCTCCAAATCAACTTCAAGGAGAAGAGGTGAAATAAATGTATTTCTTTTGTCAAACAGAGAGCTGGCGTTACGGGTATTTGTGAAAACATGCATAAATTTTAAAAGCAACTAATCAAGCAAAAAGAGCTCAGTGGCTAATAGGAATAGAAGCATACAGCACAAAATCATGTGCATGTGTATACCCAGCTGTTGGAAATGTGTAAGAACACTTGCAAGAAAGCACGCTACGCAGGTGGTTCGCTACATTGTGGTCTGAACAGGCTGGCGCTGAACTTTGAAGAGTGCTTGTTTTTATACTCAATGCCCTACCAAGGTTTGTAGAATCGTCTTTAGCAAATTTAAGACCCAGCACGTATGTCAACAACAATACTGGAAAGCAGATATCTTGAACTCGTCTGCCATCGTATCAGACTCTCATTATTTGGGGATTTAACTAGGAAATATTAGTAATGGAAACATACTCGAAGACTTGAAAATAGATTAGAAGTTCTGAGTGCCATAGCATAGTGTACAATGCAGCTCAGAGGCTGCTCAGTGTATTGTTGAAGAAAGCAAAAGTAAATAACATGCAGATGCAATTTTTCATCATTTATACAAGCACTAGACAGTCAGATCTGATTTCTTCTAGAAAAGACAAGGCAGAATGTTTCTTGCACCTATTCCACCTTCAATAATTGAATTGTAATCATCCCCATTTCTCTTGTAGAGGACAGCAGATGGTAAAATGTTACTTCACACTGTTTTGAGGAACACAGAATTCTGCTTAAACATTATTAATACTTCATCTTAAGTGTTCAATAGGTTACTTTAAGAATATCCTGGGGATAATAATAGGAAAGAGATTATATTCTCACATTCAGATTGCAAATTCGTAAAATAGGTTAAGTCCATTTGAACTATCACTGGCTTACTAAAAAGTTCTTTGCTTTACCTTTTCGGGGCAACGTAGGTCAAATCTCATCACAGTAAGAATATAGATTTATTTTGAGGGAGATTTGATAAAAAGTTAATAGAGAGTTTTCTTCTTCTCGTAATCAGAAAAACACAGTGGAAATTTTTAGCTTTTTTAAAAAAAAGGTTTTCCAGGTACACCAATGGAAAGATGTAAGCTGAATAGAAATTCTACACAACTGTTGTTACTTGTTAGAGAAATATATTCAAAATAATAACAGAGCTTGCCATAAAGCAACTTGGGAGGTGATTTTACTTTTTTGTGCAGCTAATTATGCATAGAAAAGAAGCGATAGTGATGGGGTTTTCCACACGGCTGACAAACATATAGAACAATTCAGTTGCTGAAATTGGAAATAAAGACGAATTCAATAATGAAGGAAGTGGCAATATGCTACAGTGAAGATGAGTAAGGACTGGATTTCCAGAGGTGGTGATCTTATTACCATTCGGGCCTTTAAAACAAGGTGAGTTATTATGAAATACAGCTTGTGCCCTAGATTTTCGAGGCTTTCTGCAGTCCTGGTTTCAGGTATCCACGGTGGTCCCTGCTGATCTTGGAGCTTCTTAGTTAATGCAAGTTCCCATTGTAGTGCTCTTCCTTTGGGAGCCTTGGGGAGCGCAGGATTGCTTCTCTGGCCCTTGGGAAACTCCTGCCTGCCTTCAGGCAGTGATGATACTCCAGCCTTGTGCCTTATGGATTTCAGTGTACTCTTACAGGATCTGGGATGGTTTTTTTTCCTCTTTGTGCCTAATTAGCAAAGTGTGTTGGTAATAGGGAGATGCTTGTTTGTTGGTTTTTTTAACTGATAGGTTTTGCGTATTTTAATTTCACTGAAGCATTAGTATTTTACTTGAGCTGGTGAAAATTTGGTGGACTGAGAAACTGAAGTGATACAGAAAATCTTCTTCAGTAGGTGGCAGAGAGTTACTAAAAAGAGCTACAATAATATTTTGAAAGTGTAGGAAGAGTCTGAAGAAGCATAAAATCCTCTGAAAAAGCATAAAATAACCATTTGTTAACAGAGCTCCTAGAAATGACTAATAAATTGATGGGGTGAAAATCAAAAAAAGCTCCTGTTCTCACCTCTCATTCATAGAGTTTAGATTTAATCTTATGCATTGACTGAGACTTTCACAAACTAAACGTTAAAATATAATAAACCATTAAATTTTTCTTGATTTTTTTTCTATCGAAACAGCAGAAATCTTATTTCTTGTGGATTTATCACATATAAATTGGAGCATTTGAACAGAGATTGAGTCCGGCATAACACACTCGTAAGGAACCTTGTCTGTCTTGATTCAGTAGTATATTCCCAAATTTGACAAGTAGCACTATCCATGTTTCAGAATGTGGTTTCACGTAATTCCATGACTTTTCCAAGAGTATTTGAAGAATTTGCTCTGTTGTTGGCTAGAAGTTATAGGTGGCTGTGGTTCTTTCTTCCCGCCTTCCCCCCCTGGTAAATTAATGAACTCATTCCAGAGAAAATACATATAGGCATCTTCTCCCTTCCCTGTCTCTTCATTAATCTATTAATGAAGCTCATCGTGTGAGCCAGCTTACACTCTGAGGATGCAGACTTCGGACACCTTAGAATCCCTTTTGGTTGCTTACAGCCAAAGAAGTTGTTTGCGTGGGTCAGATTAAGGAAATTCTAATTTAGGTTTCCTGCATCTGGTATTTATTGTGAGATGATAGTGATATTAGGTTATGTAGAGCATTCATTTATACTTTAATACCAAAAGAATTAGTAATTTATAGAAAGGACTTCAAGTATCTAAAATAATACTTGGTTTGATACTTGCATGCCTGAAAACAGGTACAATTTTATAGTTTCTGGATTCCAAGAAAAAATAAATCTATCCTTAGCTAATTTGCATTAATCCAGAACCTGTCATCTCTTTGGTTAGAGGGCAAACAGCTCTTGTAAAGGCTTTGGGAACACATTTAGAATTGTTCTTGTTATACAGAAATGCTATAGCTGTAATACTTTTGTGACTAATGACTATAACTGATGCAAGATCCAGTTAATAAATTCAAAGTAATCATATTAATTAGTTCATAGACAGTTTGATCGTGGTCAATATAAAAATGATTGTACAATACTAGACAGGAGACCTTATTTTAGGAACAGATCAATTCATTCATACATTTTATTTCTACAAAAGTGAGATTTGGAAGAACATTCATTAACTGTGAGTCATGGCATAATGAAATCATACCAGAGTCTGTGGAATCTCTAAAAAATTATTGAGCAAAATTGCTAAAGTAACGAATGTGCAAATGCAAATTTTACATGAGATGAATACAGTGTCAGCTACTATTGAATCTATTTCCATAAATTAGATACCACTTCTTTTCACTCATATTTAAAAAAAAATAAGTAAAAGTATGGTTCTATACGTCATAATATTTACCGAATGCTTGCAGGTTTTCTCTGTATAATTTACATGAGTAAATGGAATTTCCTTTTTCCATGGTTTTACAAAATACGTAAGAGAAAAAATTTACTTGGTAAATGGTATGCATGAGCAAGAAAATAAAGCTGAAGTTTTAAATTCATATATCCTATGAAAATAGAGGGAATATGTATTTTCCACACACGTAAAAAAAAAAACCAAATGCAAAGGAAGATTCAGTGCTACTTCTTTAATTCAGTCTAAAGGTAGAGAAATTGCAGCAAAAAAGCTACAGTAGGGAGAGAAGAAAATTTGTCGTGTTACTGATGGATTGTGATGTGTAAAATATAATTGGAGATGACAGGGGAATAGCAGAAATCAAAGAAAGCTCTTAAAGAGGCCTAAACAATGCTTGGCAGTTAAAATAGGATAACGGTTATCTGACCAAAGATGGTTAGTTATGAAGCTCATAATAAATGATCTGCCTGGGGGAGGTGGGGCGGCGGGGTATGTTTCCATGATGTGTGCGATGGTTTTGTGAACTTGTACAGAAAATGATATGATGTTTGTAATCAAGGTAAAAGACAGAAAAAACCTAAAACAGGTACTGTAAAATAGTTTTCTCTGGAGTGAGACATGTTTGAAAAAGGTGTTATTTATAAAGCCGAGTATCATAGCTACAGTTTTATCTGCAGGAATTAAGGTATTCGGCGCCTGATCTAATGCCCATTCAAGTGAACAGAAGGATGCTCGCTGGCTTCAGTGCACTCTGGAGGAGATTCCCAAAACATTTGACTTCACTTAAGTTGTCCTGCTTAGGTCAGGTTGACCTCATTTTGCTTGAAAAACAGTCAGGCTTATGGAGGATGAAGAGTGATGGATATTGAGAATCATCCAACAAACACTCAGCTGGGGAATTAAGGCTTTTGAGGTGGCTATGAAAGCCAGCCATTGACAGACATGAAAAATGTAATTTGTTTTCCTAGCACATGCCGAACAAGTGCCAAAATGAGTGATTCACTGTCTTAAATTTTAAATTAACAGAATCTGTCCGTTTTGGAAAGCAGCCTATCAAGCCTGCAGTTTTGTGACAGAGGATTCTACAGTGTCCTCCAAGCTTTTGTGATCCTGGTAAGTACTGATGATACAACTAGAGAAAGATATAATTTATAGACGAGCAGGCTGTCTCATCCAGAACGTCATCCTGGCTGCCTCATCCAGTATGAATAAAATTCCAATTTTAAAAACATGTTCTTTGCCTAAACGGCTGTATTTTCTGTGCTGCATCCCCTCTGTGCTCTGCCTTTAGAAATTTGCACCCAGAAATCAGAAAAAATACAACTATATTTCTCTAGTTCAAGTCATTACGGCACAGAGAGATTGATATGAGTATGAAGGCAAATCAATAAGAATGGAATGGATCAGTCTGATTTCTCTTCCACCCAGGTTTAGTGCAAACCATCCTATTTAACGTCATAAACCCCATGAAAGTGTATTGATAACAAAACAAGGGAAAGCTCCCATTTGCACTGTGACTGTAAGCTAATTACCAAGCCTCTTCCAATTTAAATATTTTCTGATCCAGACAGCAGCCTTCCTCTGCTAGAGAAAATGCTTAAAGAATAGGGCCAAGGCTCCTGTTTGTTTTCTTCCCTAGAAGGGCGTGCGGGAGTGGAAACGGGAAAGGCACTGGAGGTGGAGAGAGCAGAACTACATCTCTTTGAAGTGTCAGAGCTCTTGCTGCTGTAGAGATGCTCTGGAAACCAGTGCAAGAGGCATTCATCTGGAATTCCTCCCCGTGGTCCCATATAGTGCCAAGTGACGCACAGCACAGCAAGAGCTGTGTCTTTGAGGCATGCTTTGGTCGATTGTATTTTAAGCAGCGGTCTGCATTATTAGAAATAGGATTAAAGTGAAAACCCTGGTGGTAAAATGGTACCAGTGTGTGTGTGCAAGGGGCAGCTGATTGTCTGTTCCTGTAGGTGAGAGTGAATTTGCAGGCTTGCTGCCAATACTGCTTCTCCCAGTTATTCACTGAGTCAGGAAAGGATTCAGCTAAAACTGGAATGGGAGGATCTCTAAGCTGCTTTGTGGTGTGTTAACATGGTGAACAGTATTTTGCAAGTAAGAAATTCTTGAAAATAATTTGTACTGTTACAGATTTAAATGCAGTCTGGACAAAACTACCTAATCACATCCAAAAATGCCAGTTTATGTGAATTTCGGGATTTCTGGATAACAAATAGTAAGCTGTGAACTGAATTGTGCTTGAAAATAGATAAAGGTATAGAAGCATTGTTACAGCAATCTTCATTATGGTTAATGAGGACGTGGCAAACTCCCATCTTATAGCATCACATGCGTATTTTATGTTTAATGTGGGAATGGTCTCATTTACAGTTTGACGGAGATATATTTTGTCCATCCTCCAAGAAGATGGTCAAAACCCACTCCTTTCTTAAACAGATTAACAACTCAAAACCCCTGAAAGCGTTTGTGAGGTGCGACATAAAAAAACCAAAATCCTTTTATTACATATGTTTTTTCCACGTGTTCATAAGAAGGAGGGGATTTGAATTCTTAGTATTCACTTATGTTCATACACTGCTCATAGCTTTTGAAGGGTCTCTCTAACTTAGATCACATCTTTTTTTGCAGAAATATTTTGGTCCAATATCTGGCTTTAAAGAGTTAATAGATCCACTTTATTTCAAAGGATAACCCTGTTGATTTGTTCTGGTGCTTTGTCTGTGTACACTGCAGGGGAGAAGCAAAAAAAAAAGAAGCATGGTAGGTGGGGCCTGGGGGGGGGGTTGCTGTGTTTTGGTTTTACATATATTCGACTTCCTGAGCAATGCTGAAGACTTCGTCTCCTCTGAAGTACTGTTACACACTTACCTGTAACCAACACTTATTGTTAAACTTCTTATCATTTCAGTCTGTGACCAAGATTTTATACAAACAAAAGCAGAACTGGCTGTAGCATGGATATATAGGAAAAGTAACCTAGAAGGAATTTTGCAAAACAAACAAGAAGTTACTCGGTTTCTTGATCCTTTGTGTTTTAAAAACGGGTTATAAAAGTGTTTGTTTTCAAAGAGGGTTACTGTAAACTGTTTTCTTATGTTCTATCCTAGAAATATCAGTAATGCTAGCTCTTACTTTCCTCAGTTTTTCTGCAAGCCTGCTGAGCAGCTCAGGTGTGCACTACCCTTCCAAATTTAATTGGGGTGACCAGCATGTTGAAGGTGCAAAGATGCGCCTTCTGTAAACGTTTAGACATTGAATTTATATAGTTATTTATAAGTTCTGCACAGACACTAAATGTTTTTGCTATTTCTTCCTAATTTTCCTAATTGACTTTGTTTAATCTTCTGTAGTCATGTTACAAGTTCCGTGACCTCTCTAGTTTTCTGAGTGTTATCGAAGGCGGGTAGTCTAGTCCGGATGTCTAAGGCTCTGTCTCTTTTACCTGCTTGTGATTTGCATGGATCTTGCAGGGATGTAACTGCGTTAAAGATGTCAGTCTCTCTGGCACATCTGATGGAAAATCATCAGTGTGTTAAGAAATTACTGTGGGAAAAACAGACTAAGAGGCTCTTCTTGCTCCTCTCTTTCCTTCCCTTATACACAGGTCACGGAAGCCTTGTTTCCATAGGAAGCTGGCCTAGAGGTGAAGGGCATCAGTGCAGTTGAGTGAGGAGCATGCGTTTCCGTTAAGGTGTATGTGCACTTTAATGGCAACATTATTTAATCTGTTCCTGTTGAGTGACGTTCCATCCCAAGTGAAACCTCTGCCTTTTACAAATGTGCATCACTCTTTCAGCTGCAGATGACAAAGAACTCGTGGCTTTTTGCTCTCTCTCCATGTATCTTTGTAATACCGTCATTACAGGAAACTTATACTGCCTGAGGCTATGGACAGCAGTGTGATTGCTCTTCTAGAAGTCCCATTAGCAGCGAGCAGTTAGAGAAAATCAAAACAAATTTGGAAGAGCTAAAGGGTTTCTGTTATCAGACATCTTTTCAGTGGAAAACAAGGAATAGCTGTGAGCAGCAGTGAGCACTGTTTCCAATCAGGGCCTCATTTCTTAGCAAACTCTTCTTCTGATAGCTCCAGAAACAGTGATGATGTCCTGATGACACTGGCTTCACATGGACATACAAAAGAAGAAATACCTCTATATTTGCTCGGGTTTCAATGGATAGATTGTAACTCCTTCTGGCATTTGAGCAGAGCACAGGAACTGTTGAATATCCTGCAGTTAAATAAAGCCCAGATATCATTAATTTCCATAAAGGTCTGGGCTCTCATTAAAGGTTTATGAAGAAGTCAACAAAATACGACCCCCAGTGCTATATCGGGACTGTGCTTTGAACAGGGAGACAAAGGTGAATTTTTGAGTAGTACCATTCCTGCAGCACTCAGAATCCTCACTAAATACAGTCCCAGGTGAAGTGGCTCAGCTTACAGGGCTGTCAGGGAGGTATGTCCTAGGAGATGGCTTTGAGTCATAAGGTTCTGATTTGCGCCCAACGTTGGTTTCACGGTATCATTTTGCAATTTACAGAAACGTTAACAAATTATTTGTCAGTAAAATGAGAGACTCTTAATAGGGTAAAATTGTAATAAGAACTATAAAATATAGATTTGTTTTTCTGTTAAAAGTTGGCTTGCCAGGATATAATATAAAGTTTTCAGTGAAATGCAAGCGTTTGTTTAGAGGTGAGTGCCTCTGTCTGCCTGATAGCAAGTCTCCTCACCATACAAAGAATGTTGATCACCACCTGTCTTGGGCATACATAGTTGTTTTTCTAACAGGAAAAAAATATTTTTTTCCCCCCCGTTTAGTCTTCTTGGAGATAATCTATAGTTTTCAGGTTTTAATATTGACTATTCTTTCAGCTGTTCCACACTGAAGCTTTCTCCCGTTCCTGTGAGGGAGTGTAGGTATGGCTTTGAAGATCAGTTTGACGATTTCTGCCCTAGCCTTCATGGGTACCAGGGAAATTATACTTGAGCAAAACACCAGTGGGTATTTTGCAAAGCAGGAAAAGGGAAGAAGCTCCTTTGGAATGGAGTTTGGCCTGTCTCTTGCTGTAAATGTGTTGCTACATTTACCTACTTGGTATTAGTAAAACCGGAACTCCCGTAGCCTCCGCAGAGGGACCTTCTTTCTGGTTCAGGAAAAGAGGAATCACATGAAACTGTGTGCCTGTGCCTGCTCGTAGCACGTTGCATTTGTAGAAATCCTGCCCAGCTCTAAGCAATGACTTCAAGCTTGCATTGGTTGCTTTCCTCTTTCAGTCCTTTTCAAGTGCCGTTTGAATAAGATGCCAGCTTCACTATTTCTCTTTGTGTGAATCAGACCCGGGAAAGGGAATATCATTACTGTAGATGGGAACAAAGAATGCAATGCCAGTTAGGGCAAGAAGATTGTATTTGCTATTTATCTTAAAAAGTTATCTTTGGACATCTTTAGAGAACTGGAGCCGCTAAAGATCATGCCTGGTACTAAACCTGAATTGGAGAGAGACTTGTTATTTACTGTGAGAAAAATTAGCTCATTTTTTATTGACAGCCCTTTAATTCTACTCATTTCCATGATTTCTCACGGTTGATTTTGAGAAAGCATTGCTAAGAAGAAGAGGAGTGGTTTAGAAAATTGTTTGGGTTAGTTTCTTAGTAGCTTCTAAAAATCGAAGTATTTGGCAGTGTTCTAGGGAAGGACTAGATAACCTGAATGCTTCAGTGAGTACTGTGTGACATTTTTTACTCAAGTCAGGTCAGCTGTGCTCACAAAAGATCTTGTAAAATACTGAGTGTATCATCCTTCCCTTTGTAGCCGAAATACTTTTTCTACTGGTGGTGGCAGTAGCGGGTGAAAAATTTTGGGTGGAGAGGAAGACCAGAAAAACTTCCTAATCTATTTTGTAATTGTAACTGAACCCTCCATCAAATGAATGTATTTTGACTAAGTGGGAATCAGTTCTTTATTCATAATCCAGTTTTTGGAGATGTTATAAAAGAAGAAATAAAAGCAAGAAGAAGTTTAGAAAAAGTGCATTTCACCTAGGGATTTTATTCTTTAAGTCTTTTCCCTGTGACAGAGTTTATATTCTACTTGGTTTTCGCCATATTGTGTAAAGGAAGCTTAGAAAACATGGGTCGTATTTTTGTCAATGTCATTTGCACACAGTTTTAAGCTTTCTGAAGTATTGAGAAATAGGTCACTTCCCCAGAATTCAGCAGTTAGTTTTCATGTTTAGTGGAGCTGAAGGTTAGGAAAAATTTTAAAGCCTCTCTTGTTTTTCTTTTTTAAGCCATTATTCAACCTTGAAATGAAAACTCAGTCACTAAACTATGCTAAATAGCTTGTTTCCCTAGTTTGCTGATTGAGCTCAATGGCCTTTGGAGATATTTATGAAGATGACTTACATTTCTCTTATATACAAGAGTCATGCTTCCTCATCCATGTAATAGAAACAGGAGAAACTCAGGCCTAAGACTTTCACATTCAGAAATGGTTTAGCTATTTTTACAATAAATTTAGAGTTTTAGTCTGAGACCTGAGTTTTACGTTTTGGAATGAATCATCAGATACATTTTTTTCCTAAGAATTTGACCTATAAAAATAACACACATGTGGAGAAAGTTGGATTCCTGTAAACATGAACACTTCAGCTGTACTATGTCTGTGTGACCTCTGTAATTCCGTACATGAAGAAAGGGAAGAGCAGCTCTTCCTTCCTGTGCCCGCTACAGCTGGGGGACAGGGGAGTTAGGGGAGCGCTGAGAATGGTGATAGGGTCAAAGTCTCTACACTTCTAAATGTAATGCAAAAATAAACTTCCCTGCGTGGAGACACCATGGGTTGCTTCTACACAGAGCAAAACTCGTCAGTTCACATATTAAGTTCATCCCCTTCTAAAATGCTATATGAATAGAGAAGCTGGAAGTGAATGGAAACAATGAAAACTGATCTTGTCGAAGCTGCTTTGTCCTTCTCGGTACTGCAGTTGGCCATTCGGTGGGGCTGAAGAACCCACCGTAACCTTTAGTTTGCTTCTCCCCTCCAGGCAGCATCCTCCCGCTGGGCAGCCCGCGGCGGCGGGGCGGCGGGCACGGGGCTGGCGCTCCGCCTGCAGCAGCGAGCAGCAGGGGGAGCTCCCGCACCGCCGTGTCACCGCCGTGTCACCGCCGTGTCACCGCCCGCCTCGGGACCGTGCTCCTCAGCGGGTAAGAGAGTGGGCACCGGGTAAAAACAAGTAAATGGCACGGTGGTACCGCGCCCTGAAGTGGCGACTCTTCGTTAGTGTGCAAGGCCAGTAACGAAGTTTAATTCTACCCCTCGCTTTTCAAAAATCTCTCGGTGAAGATTACGTTAAAGACACCTTCAAACGTACAACACGGAACTAGGTATTAGGGAAGGAAACGCTTAAAGGCATGCAAAATATGGGCTTTATTCCACAGCGTTCTGATCTGCACATTCCTCATGTAAGTCCGGAGCTTGGGCATCTGTCTGATTGACAGGTAGAAGCTAAATGCATCACTTACCAAAAGTTCAACATTTAGATACAATCCCTATTGACAAGAAGTGGGGAAAAAAAATGGCTTTTGCACATTACTATCATGTTTCTCCTTTTTTCTTTTTTTTTTTTTTCCTGCAGAAAGTCACTTTCTATTTTCTCCTGTGTGCACAAATTTCCTTTCAGTCATGTAGAAAGTGTTAGGAAAGCTTTCTCTAACTTTAAGATAATGCATTAACTCATTTAATGTAATAATTTGCCCAAATATGTAAATATTTCCAGTCCTATGCGAAACTCAGACATATTTTATTCAAAGGTAATATTCAGCAGTAAGAATTTATTTGAATTTTGTTTTATTTACAAATTCAAATATAGAATGAGTAAACATAATAAAGTCCATTTGAAAATGGAGGTTTTCTAAGGCATTGCAAAATATGTGTTGATCTTTTGTGTACAAATACAGAGAAAATGACTTGCTGTTTTCAGCATTTTGGAAAATGGTTTGCAGGCAGTTAGTCCTAAGAAAGTTTGCATCTGACATGTATGCAATTATTTAAATTCTAATGTTTCTTCAGCTGTGGGAGAATACAAAATTCTTTCACTGAAATCTCTGTGTCTTTCCTGATGGCTTTAGTAGGCATTTAGTAAACACTGAGGTGGCAAAGATTATGATCATCTTGTGGGAGTATGCATCTTTTCATTATTCTCCTAAACCTGCTTCTCCCTATCTTTATAGCAGTGTTGAGAGAAAAGGAAAAAAAAAAAAGGAAGAAAAAGAAAGACTTCTCAAAGAAAACTAACAAAAAGTAGTCTTAAGCAAAAATCCAAGGGAGAACATCTTCATTGGAGGCTTCAAGTGAATTTGGCAAGAGTGGCTCAGTGTCGCAGATGGGGAACTATCCAGCAGAACTCTCCTTGCAGTCCTCAGGAAATCAAATTAGCCTGACAAATGTCTGGCTGCACACTTCGGAACTAAACTCATGAATGTTCTAGCAACATCTGCTGTTACTTATGTGAATGTGACAGAAGAAAATTGAACATAACAAGTGCTAGTGAGCCAACAAATCTGACTTTGATCTTTCTCACTTATTCAGGACAAACGGAGGGAACGAGGTACAAGATGGAAAACAATTTCTAAACTAGAATTTTAAAATTCAAATGATGACTAAAAAGATCTAAAACATCCTTCTCAAATCATGCTATGAGTGTGCAGCAGATCATTTTTTCCAGGAGCTCCCCTTGCTCAGAACAGTTGGCCATTCAGTGAGGAACCCGAGCTGATATTCTAAGTTGACGTATTGCAATTCGTGAAGAGTTAAACTCTAGATATCAGAGACTTTACAGTCTTCTCAATGAAGCAGAGAGAGACAAATCCTAGTATCAAATGTAGTCACGACAGCTACTTCTTAGAAAGAGTAATTAATAATTAAAGGCATATTTTCACAATTTGAAGGGAAAAATAGGCATAATAGAAATTCTTCCTAATGAGTCATTTTGATCAAGGAAACAAAAATGTGCTTTGAACCCATAATATTTGTAAAATAATATCTTTGAGAATACTTTAGTTACATTAAGGCTATCCAGGCTGCCATTGCATATACACACCACTTGGCAGATTGTCATATCCTTATATTAATTTTTGACTTCATTCTTTCACATGTGTGGAATAATTGTTGACTCCAATTTTAAGAAGTGTGCAGATGCATACTCATCTCAGCCACGGATACGCCGTCCCTTGCATACTAAGCTCAGTATTGTTTATATTCTTGCTTTTTCTCTCCTAATGATAACAATTATGGGTAAAAGCATTTTACTAATGATGAAGTGGTAAGAGCAAGCATTTGGAATATTTGATTCTAGCTCTGCTATTAAGTTACTATTAATTTAGGTTTTAAACGTGTCATAGAGGAACTGAAGGAACAGTCTGACTATTGACCTGTTTTTACATGAGATACAAAGCGTCTCGATGAGTTCCCACTTGTGCATGCAAAAGAAGCCTGTGTATAGCTACGAGTTATTGCAGTTAGGTGCAGAGTCCTATGCCCATAATGTTATAGGCAGTACAGAAGTACAGAAAGGTCTTTGCAAACAAGATGAACTTGATGTTCCGTGATCTAGCTCTTAACCTGCTGTGCTCCAGAGGACTATCATAAGTGTCTGACATCACTGAGTTGTGCCTTTCTCCCCAAAATAACCGTACAGCGCATGGCTTTTGAGGGGAGAAGAAGAATCAGTGTGTGTGCAGCTCCCAGATTTTCCCATGAAGCTGGTGGAAAGCACAGGGAATTTTGATGTTAAGTTCAAGAATCAAATCTATTTCTCTTGTATGCCAATAATGACAATCAGTTTAAGAACACAGAGTGCGTCAGAAAAGAATAATTTTGTAGCTTCACCTGTTTACATACACTTCTGTAACATTGTAGTTGGAGTTTGCCAAAGTCTGGACTATGGTTTGGGTGTGACGAGCTACGAAGAACAAACCTCTTTACTCCCCTTCATAGATTGTTATAAGTATTGACAGATAAGTTTTGAATCCAGTATTTTTAGTAAGATAACGGGGTGGTGAATGGTATTGTTACTTGCATTTCAGGGACTGGCTTGAGCTTGCAATTTTCCTAGTTGAACAATATTGTTTTGGTCTGCTCATTCAACAAGTCAGATACAGAAGTTTTCAATGAAAGACAGCTGTGAAAGGAATGGTGATCTGCTTCTGTGGACCATAGCCATGCTTAAAACTTTAGCATTTACAGTGTGGCTTTCAAGGAAGCAGATGTAACTCTGTAGCTGGGTGTATACTGTTGGCCCCTCCATGTGTGGACCTTTCCTGACAGACTCTCCACCCCAAAATTGGGGCGACAAGTCAATAGAGTGGTTGTGCTTGTAGAAGGCTTTCTTTTCTGCTGAGTGCAGGCTTTGCCACAGTTCTGAAGAGAGGTTCCCAAAGTCTGCACGATCTTTAGCTTTATGATAGCCAAGAGGAGTCGGGGATTTTGGAAGCATCCTGGTTGCTACCTGTGCTTACAGGAGGAACGGCAGTATGGAATTGGAGAAATTCTCAATGTTTTCTTCTGTGCTTGGTTTTTTCCTTTGGTGGCTTCAGAATGATTTTCACATTTGATCATCATCTTTGTGATATGCAAGCATTGCTCCTTGCTGGGATAGGTGCTGTGTTCTGAGTCTGAATGGAGGAAAATGTTGGATTGCAGAATAGTCCTAGGATAACAGAGGTTTCTGTGACCAATTAATATATTATTTCTAATATTATCAGAAAAAAAAATGGAAGAAAGAATAAAGTTACCTGTAAGTGCTTCTATTTTTTAAAGACTTTTAGAAGGCAGCTTACTTAATACTTAGGAAAATTTTCCTCTTAAGGAGAACATTCTTGCCTAGTTTCCAATGCCCTCTTGCACGTGGGCTGCAGTAGGCAAGAGCCAGAGTCTCAAAGGTAACGGGGTGTTTCAGTGCTCAGGGGTGTCTGACTCTGCCGCTGAATTAGGCAACAAGTCCATTGAATGCACAGAGAAGGGCTTATCTTTACCCAAAAGAAGGCAAAATGTCTTTGGAGCCCCAGACACAGACTGCAGGCTGTTTGTGCTGCGTGCTATAAACACAGAGCAGCAAAAAGTCCAGAGGAGACCAAATACAAAGTGTGTATGAAGAAAGCCAGAGGGAACATAATGGTGTTAATACAAGTACATAGATCTTTTGGAAGGTTTTAAGATGCCTTAGAAATATTTTGCTTTTTCAGCATGTTTTTTCACTTAAATAGGCCAAAAAGAAACATTAAGAGAAGAAAAAGTGATCACAGCCAGTAGGTTGGAGCTCACCACCAGATGAAAGATCAGGGTGGATCATGTAACTGAAATGAGACCGGAGGTGGCGTCTCAGCATGTGGGTTAAGCTTCTGTACAGCTCCAAGGCACCTCTGGGCAGTTTTGTGATGCTGATTGATCAGAGCTTGTGCATGGTGGGGAATGAACTGAAGTGATTTTTAGAGTGTACTGACCATGGTTTTACGCTGTGCTCTGCATTTGAGCTGTGTTTGAGAGTTGGTCAAGCACAGGGCCAGATGAAGATCTGGAAGGTTCTTACTGCAGGGAAATGACAAGATTGGCAGTGGAATGAATTTCCTAATTTTACTTTGGTCCTGATCAGAAAGGCTTTTAATTTCATGAGCATAAGGTCTTCTATTGATAGGCAGATGGGTAAGAACTCATTATCTTCTTTAATGCGTATCTGTAATGCTATACCAACTGATCCAGGTAGTACGGGTGTGTGTGTACATACAGTGTGTATGTATATAGAGTGCTCCTAAGCCATACACTGGTTTTGAATAGCGATTTCAACACCTGCTCCCCTCCAGAATATTGTTTTAAAGAAAGAAACCGATGGAATTGTGAGTTTTATTTAAAAGCTTTTCTGCAAAGTGTAACAAAAGGAAGAAAAATCTAAATGACAGGCCTGGCATGTGCCTTTCTCAGACATTTATATCTGGGTGAATCAAGGTTTATTTGTTTTTTATGGCTGCCATTGAGGCTGTCTGCTTTGCTTTTTTTCCAGCCAGTGGTGGTGTTCCTCAGAATTTGTTGCTGTTGTCTTCCTAGGCTCTTTAAGCCCTCTCAACTTAGAAATGTATTATTTTGGCTGGCGGTCTACAGAGTGCCAGTATTCTCAGGAGGAGGGCATTAAGGGAAAACAGGTATTCATCTTGATATTGCCGGTTGAATAAAAATGATTAAGGGAACAAACTGTTGAATCTGAAGGTACATCCCCTGACTGCAATTCATTCTTTCTTGCGGCTTCTCAACATCTTGGTTGTGGCTTTTTTTTATCTGAGATTTACTGTTTTTCTGAATAATATACAAACAAGTTATACAGTTAGCTTGAAGTGGCTCAGAACTTATCAATATAAATGTTTTCTTCTTTCAAGATTAGCAAAATTCAACACCTGCCTTTCCAATTAGCCTACAAGTTGGGTTTAGCTAGTCATCAGCTCTCTCTGGACTCTTAATGGAGAGAGTGAGCCAGATCCATCCCATCTATTATCATAGAATCGTAGAATGGTTTAGGTTGGAAGGGACCTTGAAGATCATCGAGTTCCAACCCCCCTGCCACTCTAGTGAGAGTCACTAGACCAGGTTGCCCAAGGCCACGTCCAGCCTGGCCTTGAACACCTCCAGGGATGGGGCCTCAACAACCTCTCTGGGCAACCTGGGCCAGTGCCTCACCACCCTTAAAGTGAAAAACTTCTTCCTAATGTTTAATCTAAACCTGCCCTCTTCCAGCTTAAAGCCGTTCCCCCTCGTCCTATCACCACATGCCCTCGTAAAGAGTCCTTCCCCAGCTCTCCTGTAGGCCCCCTTTAGGTACTGGAAGGCCGCAATAAGGTCTCCCCGGAGCCTTCTCTTCTCCAGGCTGAACAGCCCCAACTCTCTCAGCCTCTCCTCATAGCAGAGGTGCTCCAGCCCTCGGATCATCCTCGTGGCTCTCCTCTGGACGCGCTCCAGCAGGTCTATGTCCTTCTTATGTTGGGGACTCCAGAGCTGGATGCAGTACTCCAGGTGGGGTCTCACGAGAGCGGAGTAGAGGGGCAGAATCACCTCCCTTGCCCTGCTGGCCACACTTCTTTTGATGCAGCCCAGGATACGGTTGGCCTTCTGGGCTGCGATCGCACACTGCTGTCTCATGTCGAGCTTCTCATCAATCATCACCCCCAGGTCCTTCTCCCCAGGGCTGCTCTCCAGCCATTCCCCGCCGAGCCTGGATTTGTGCTTGGGATTGCCCCGACCCAGATGTAGGACCTTGCACTTGGCCTTGTTGAACTGCATGAGGTTGGCTTGGGCCCACCTCTCCAGCCTGTCCAGGTCCCTCTGGATGGCATCCCTCCCCTCCAGCGTGTCCGCCTCACCAAACAGCTTGGTATCATCAGCAAACTTGCTGAGGGTGCACTCTACCCCACTGTCCGTGTCGCTAACAAAGATGTTGAACAGTACGGGTCCCAGTACCGACCCCTGAGGAACGCCACTCGTCACTGCTCTCCACTTGGACACCGAGCCGTTGACCGCAACCCTTTGAGTGCGACCATCCAGCCAGTTCTTTATCCACCGAGTGGTCCATTTATCGAATCCATGTCTCTTCAATTTAGAGACCAGGATATCGTGTGGGACAGTGTCAAACGCTTTGCACAAGTCCAGGTAGATGACATCAGCAGATCTTCCCTTGTCCACTGCCGCTGTAACCCCTTCGTAGAAGGCCACCAAATTTGTCAGGCATGACTTGCCCTTGGTGAAGCCATCTATTAATCCAAATCAAGTCAGTATCTTCTGCTGGACTTCTTCGCCCTGCTTTGTGATCTTGTGTAACCTCTTTTCCTTCTCTGGCCAGCAGTGGGCTGAGGGCTGTCTGTAGGCCCCTGTAATTTTGGGCATATTGTGGAAGTTAGAAATTTCTAATTTGTTCTTGCTTGGTTTCAAAGCATTTTAGTGATCTTACAGCTGGTGGGAGAAGTAACACTAGCCATTAATTTTCTCATTTAATGTAAGCACTTAGTTCCAGACTGGTTGGTAGGGGAAGGCAGCAACAGTGAAATAAGAAATACAGTCAGGAAAATAAAGACAGATCAGGATGACTTAATTGAATGGATGGCCTGTGATGTAGTGAAATCAAATTGCTCTGTATTGAATAAAAGTAATGCTCTGTGAAAGTACTTCATAGACAGCTCTGTCTGGAATCTTCTTCACTCATGTTTCTCACTGTCCTATTTTTTATTCTTTTGCATTCACTTTTCACTTGTGCATTATTTCACTCAACAAGCAGGAAAAAAATAATCAAGCAAGAGAAGAAAAGTTTCTATTTGATGTAATACCAATCCTGCTTGTTTATTTCAAAGAGAAAAATAGGAAATATTTTGCTGTGTGTTAAGATTTCCATCTCAGTTTCTTGGAACTGCTTGAAATTGCCAAATCCTATTTTCTTTTTTTTTTCTTTTTTTTCCCCCCCTTACTTTTCTTTATGTTTTTGCTAGGGCAGAAGTTGAATTTCTCCATTGCAAAGGAAAACCAAGCACAGCAAAGGAAACTTGTGGGCAGTAGGCACATTAAAAAAATCCATCAGTCCTTGGATTTCTTGGATGTTTAGAGGCCAGAGAGGAAGCCAAATTCCTGTAACTCTGAGGGCATTCTGAATGTGACCATCGCACAGTGGGTCACTTTTTCAGGCATCCTTATGGCTCAGTAAGAGACTCACTAGAATATGCACAAGAATAGAAAGGCATCCTTCATTGGCTACCACCTGCAACATTCCACGTACAGAGGTGGAGAAGCATTGGTCTCTGTCGCTTCTTGGAATGGGCTGATCCTCGGTGTTGCTGAGATGCTGTCTACTATCCTTTTTCTTTTATTTTCCTTGGGCTGTGTGCAACTTCGTGTTGGTATGTTTTCTGCTTGAATTCTTGATCTGCCAGCTATTACTGTTCCAATTATTGCTCTGCTGTCAGCATGATTACCTTTCTTATCTTACATTACTTTAGCTCATATACTTTCTCATGCAACAATTATACTTTCCCTTAGCAAGAATTTTCTTAGCAGAACTGAGCCAAGGTTGTAATGTACCTAACCAGACCTTCAGTCGCAAAGAATCCCTTGTCCCATGGTTACATGAATATGTTCAAAGTAAATTGAAGTGGGGAGGAAAAAAGCAGGCTCAGTGGCAGCAACACTGATGCAAGACACAGTGGAAAAAGATTTCATTATAATCAAATTGCGCTAGGCACTATGGATGTGTAAGGAAGTGTAGCATTCAGTTCAGTGAGGATGTGGGGAGCAGGAGGCCCAGAGAGGTGAAGATTCCATATACCCAGCTGATTACCAATATGTTTTGTCTTTGGAAAGTACACACAGGTAGCATTCTTCAGTGAAAAATTGTTTTTGAGGGGAAAAATTACAGATTTATGGCTTGTCACCATTTAATAATATTTGTTATTTTGTTGCATTTGCTGAATTGTTCATACCAGAAGAATAAGAAGCCTGGAAACTATGATGCTGTATTTTAATACTGTGAATTGAAATATCTTTTGAGCTAGTTTTTCATTTAAAATGTTCTTAGCTTTCATTTCATGAAAGCATAAACAAAAAATTAAAAGCTCAATATTCAAGTATTTTTTCAAGTTATCACTACTGCCAGCAACTTCAAAACGGAGATTCTGCACGGGATCAGTACTGCCTTTTGCCTCAGCACCTGATCAGCAGCACCGCCATCTGAACCCAAGTGCACTACTCAGAAAGCACACGCCATTTCCTTATTATGAGGAAGCCTTTTGTTTCAGACTCTGTGTACTTTTGTTTGTATATAAATATCTTGTTATCTTTTTCTTTATGTCCCAATACATAGACATGCTTACACAACTGGAAACCAGAACAATTTAAATACATCTGTTCCAGCAGCAACATGTGAAAGATTAGATCTGATGAGCAGGAAGCACTTGAGATGCATGCTGTTAAACTGCTAAATCTCTCCCCAACATGTCATTCAGAGTCCTAAACGTGGAGGAAGAAAGCCCAGAAGGGCTCCTGGGGCTGCCCAGCCTCATGCACCCTTGTCGGGACTTTGAGGGATCTATTGGCTTCTCTCACCTATGAAGTAATCCCCAAACAGGTGGTCTCTGGTTTGGGTATCTTGGCCATACAAGGGTTTTGCTGTTGTGGTTCATAGCATCAAAGAGACTTGGGAGCTAGACTGATCTCTAAGGAACAGTTGTAACATAAGTGCTAATCTGTTACAGAGTGTTTTATAATTAAGCCCTTTAGAAACTGGTAATTATACAGCAAATGCAGAAAGGTATAATACAATCCTAGATGGGCTGTATGTTTTATTTACTTGGTAAGTGGAGAGGGGTTTTTATTTATTCGTGGTAGCTGAAGGTCTGACTTGAGAAAGAGTTTTCAAAATACAGGTCAAAATGCATCTTTAAACAATGATAATGGAGAAGGCAGGTCTTGTCCAATTAAGGATCTTTAAAAAAAAAAAAAAGTTACTATGACCTCTTTGCAGATATTTTCCATCGGGTTTGGGGATTTGTATGATTGCTCCCCCTCCCCCTCCACCTCCTATTGAAAGATCCGGGCAGCTGGAATATCGAGGCTGTTCACGGTGGAATTAGAGATTATTTGATTCTTTATAGCTAGAGCTACTATCAAACAAACGGTAAAACAGCTATGTTAAATCATCAAATCTTACCCTTTCAAAGTGAATGGTGGTACTTCCACTGAATCCCTAAGATGTCAGTTACATAAGGATTTGGGTCAGTGCAAGAGCGCTAAGCTAGCACTGGAGACCAATTTTTCAGTAGTGTGATAGTAGAGAAAAACATATGGAACAGCCTACCCTGAATGTGAAAATTTGAAAAATTTCCTTAAAAGAGCTAAGTCCTGCAGTTTGCGGTCATTCTGTAGGTGATTTTATGCTAAGGGGGTATCTTTTAGCCTCCAGTCTGGCTGGAGCAGGAACAGGGCATACAGAGCCCAGCAACGTAATTCTAAGAAGTCTTATGTCTAATTGACACTTGGCATGTGTCAAGCATGTCAGCTGCCTTTTAAAGTGTAAGAACATTGTGACAGGCAACCTGGGTGGAACCAGTCTAGCTTAGTGTCCTGTCTTTGGCAGTGTCCAACAGGAAGGGGTGTAAGAGTAGAGGAAGCATTTAGGGGCACTTCCCTGGAATAGTCTCCCTGTAACTGCTTGTGCCTCAGGGAGTGTCTGGGTTTCTCTGGCGAGAGCCCTCTTCCATCTGTTCAATTTGTTCATTCTCCCTTTTACTGTCCACAGCATCCTGCGGCAAAGAGTACTGTGGCTCACCCACGTTGTGTGAAGAACTGACCCCATTTGGTTCTTCTGAGTCTGTTACTTGCAGCTTTGCAGGATGCCACCTGTACCGGAAGGTACAGTAAAAAAACCAAAGCAAACTGACCAAAACAACACCCTCTTTGCCCTTTCCATGCCATTCATGACTGTATAGGACTCGTCATCTTTTCCTCAGTCATCTTTCTCAAGCTGAAGAATCCTAATTTATTAGTCATTGTTTGCACAGAAGCCGTTGCAAAACTTGATGATCTTTTCAGGCGTCAGGTATTGAAACAGTTTTAGTTCATGCCCAGTTTCATACGTCTCTACCCACTCCTGGAGGACTTCTGTGTAGAGTTCCAGAAATTCCAGGTAGGACTTCTGCATTCATTGTTTCTTTTGGAATTAAGCTCTCGTTACTTTTTTAATTGCATCATTGTACAGTATATCAAGCGTATATCAAATATGCCCAGCTTCGTCATTTTCTTTTAATTTAGTGACTGGACTTTACTGAGACTATTCTATGGATTCATTACACTGGCAATAGAGTTAAGGCTGTCTTCTTTAAACTAGTTTTAAATGAATCATCCTGTGCCATAATAGCATATGACAGCCGTAAAGAATCGCAGATCTTGCTCTGAGACAGAATTTATTTTAAAAAACCCCTAAACTAAAACAGTGTTATTTCAAGAGCTTCTTTTGTTGGTCATTCTTTTCTGTAGCCCTTCTCCCTAGAAATGTCCACACTGTTTTAAGAAGCACTATCTGTAGGCCTAACCTGGTTCTGCAAATTCTGTCCTGGGCAAGCCTTATTTAAAATGGAGAGATTTGGGCCTATAAATAGGGAATTACTTAGGTTTAGTTGTGTGATTGTCACATAACTCTTGGAAGTTGTTTCTGTATCCCAAGCTACATACAGACATTAAGGTGAAACACAACCCCATTTCTTCTACACACACCCCAGCAGACACCATGGCGAGCCTAAAGTTGCACTAAAAATGATAAAAACTCTCTGATCTGTTAGCTGCAGAAGAGCTGTCTGGCAATTACGTAACTTCAGTATTAGATGATGAAGATCATTGGAGAAGACAGACATTCGAGCTACTTTTTAAAGTGTCTCAGATGTATACTCCAATGTGTGTTTGCCATTATGCACTATCACCTATCCAAAATAGTAAGATATAAAATGCATAAATAGTACAGACTAATTCTAAAGGCTAATTCTCCTGGCTTTTTGCCTTTCATGTCTAAAAGCCTCTCTTCTTAATATTTGGAAACGGTTGGTTGTTAATTCCCCCAATGTGATTCTGCTCACAAAGAGCCAATTCTTCGATCTTTGTTTACCTTGATTTGTAAGGTTCAAAAAATGTAACCCCTCTTGAGGGCTGGGATGGAAAGAGGAAACAATTATAGATTCTTGAGGGTTAGAGAGCTGGAGAATTTTAACAAGAACTTCAAGCCTTATTGGCTTGAAACAAATACTGTCCAACATGTGCAATTCTGTTAGCTCCACCTAGTATGAATTAGTAATTCGGTAAGAGAATATGTCAAAAGCAATGGAAAAAATTGCTATTGAATAATAAAAGGAAAGAAATTGCCAGTGGCCTCCAACAATGCACGTGCTTTTTAAGATTATGGTGAACGCTCTCAGTCAGCCCTGCTGGTGTCACCAGCAATTATGGTTTTCATAAACAATTATTCTGGGAAAGGAAAAGTACCGTTTCCAGAGTTGCGGTTCCAGCATTGCACAGCACAAGGGCTGGTTGTGCCTGTCCAAAGCACCAAGGCCCTTAGTAGTTAGTCACCACCCATGGAAGATATATTCTAGTCTTTGGATAGAACGTTTCTCCAGAGGATCACCCCATCTCCACACTCTTCATTGTAAAGTAGACACTGATAAAACATGCTAACCCAAGACAAAAATCCACATCTGTTATAACAAGTCATGTGTTCAGTACCTGAAAATATAAAAAATGGCTCATAGTTAAAGGAAGCGCAGCTTCTGGGCATCAGGATGGGAAACTTTGTTGTTTGTGTTTGTACTTGTTTGAGTGTTTGCTCTTAATCAGCACTTGAAAGAAGAAATTGATTTGCAAAACAATTTCAGATGAGGTAATTAAACAAAAGGCTAAAATAAGAATAAACAAAAGCAGTGGCTCCTTTAAAATACCAGTAGGATGAACAGGAAAATAAGATAATACAATTAACTAAAGCACTCATGGGAGAAATGTTTGATTCATTTTAGGATCAAAGAATATCTAAGGGGCTCCATTCAAGCTAAAATATATTGACCTGTTTCTGTGGGATTACTATACTAACACAAAAGGAATTAACAGTCATTTTAGTTTGTAATGCTCATGAGTCAAACTTAATTTCACCATCTTAAAGTATGTCTTGCTGTGATGGTATGTTTACTTAAGATACATGCCACAAACAGAAATTATTACCTTCAACTGGAGTCGGGTCTACATCCAGTGTTCTAATGGAAATGGAGCGATTCTGTAGTTTTTCAGGAGGCACTTGAAACATGGTGAAATAGTTTAGGATGTTTGTTACTGTAAAAGAAAATAGACTCTTCTGTGAAATTTGGTATTTTTCATGACATTAACCTACCGAAACTATAGGTAACTGGGAAATTCAACATCTTTAGTACTTTTAAAAAGATTAATATTTGTAAAGACTACAAGTATGTTTTACAGCTTGTTACTAGAACTAGTTCATGAAAAGCAAAAAAGTTATTTGAACTATCAACAAATACTTAGTTGATATTAATACGTATATTTCTGCTTGGCCCTCTTAACTTGCTTATGAACATTGAAATGAGCCTGTAAACATTCACATGTGCCCACACAAATTGCCTGCTATGTTGAGCTTCGTAGTCTATGCAGAGCAGGTACTCAATGGTTTCTTTTTCAGTATACATTTCCAGGCCTCTGTTTGCTTAAATCTCTAATTTTTTTTAAAGTATTCTTGTACTGGGTCAGATGAAATTTGTTCTTCAGAAAACCCACAAGGGAAAGGTAATGTCAGTTCATTCGCTGAACCTCTCTGCTGGCATGGTATAACCTCCTCGAACTTTTCTCCAAGGACTGTGCGCATTGATGTCCATCTTAAAGACCCATTTCTGTCATGCTGCCTACAGTGAATTGAATTAACTTCCATCCTGCTTCTGTTCTCCTTCCCTTAACCAATATCTCATTCTCTATTGCTTTCAGGTTTTTGAGCATCTTGAAATGAGAACTGTCCTTGAGGTTTCTGGAAGGCATGTGGGCCAGAGCGCGTGCACAGGAATTAAATGAAAGAGTTTGTGTTTGACCAAATCCTAAACAGGTGTCAAGGATTTAATAAAGTGAGGAGCTCTACTCAGTGTAACAAATAATTTTCTTGCAATCTCTTGAGGTGTGTGGTGTCTGTTGCTTTGCTTCTGCTATAGCATGGATTATCACAAACAAGAAAGCAAACTGTGGCAAGCGCTCCAGAGCTGCTTGCTTTGTGTGCTCGGTCATTGAATCACAGAGTTAGAAAGGGTCTGAAGAGGCAATTTATCCCACTGCTCTTTCTGGTAGATAGCTATCTAACCTATCTGTCTATCTGTCTGCCTGTCTATCTAATGGAGGTTTAGCAGAATATTTGATTGGTTTGGTTTGCTCTGTACCTGTGCAAACCACCAGAAGGATGTCATAATAATTAACTTAAATCCAAAGCCGTTTACAACTGTTTCTTCTGTGCTGGTCATAAGAATAGAGCAGGGAATTGTGATTCCATTAGAAGAAAAGTCTGCACTCCAGACAGACAGGAGTGCTGCCTGCAGTCTCCACGAACTCGCCTTCCAGGGTGAGGTCGGGAGAGCTCTCGTTGTCTGTTCTGTGTTGTGGGGTATGTGCGGGCTGGTATTGCTGGTCTTCTCTCTTCCTTTGAAGGCCGGATACATCTAGCTTTGGTTGCTGGCTTCTATATGTCAAGCATGTATGTAGAACCGGTTGGTAATGCTACTATCCCTTTCTTAGTCTGCACTTAGACTTGAAAGTGGTGACTAGAATTAAACGTTATGTTTTACCTGAGCTCTTCTACTCAGTGGGTTTAGAACTATTCCATATTTAAATCAATATTTCATAAAACAGAGAAGTCTGAGTTAAGGCAATTGTTATGTTACTACTTATAATTCTTTTCTGCTAAATTCACTTTCATAGTTTGGTTGTGGTTTGAAGGGGTTTTTGTCCAGCTGGATATAAGGAAAATCTTTATCCCAATCAAGTCTTGTCATCAGGGGAAGAGGTTGCTAAGGGAGGTGGCACAGCCTCTGTCCTTGGAGCTTTTCAAGACCAGAGTGGATGACGCCGTGAGTACCTATGTTTAACCTCAAGCAGCTGACCCTGCCGTGAGCAGGAGGGTGCACTTAGAAACCTTCTGAAGTCCTTTCTGAGCTGAATTATCCTATGCTTCTGTGGCCCTTACTGGGCTTATCAGCTGAGAGGGGTTTTTTCCTCACTCTGTTGATAGAGAGAAAAAACACCCCTCACCCCCCCTAGTATGTAGAAGCCTATTATTACAAGGTAATATATGCTCTGGTTACCAAATTCACACACAATATCTTCAGTGCAAGACAAATTTCAGTATACTTAACATCAAGAGACGCATTTATGATTAAATTATTGTTGTGAAGTGCTTATGAACAGAAAGCACAGGGCTGGAGGGGTTCCCCTGTCCCCATAAGCCTCATCTCCTGCCAGTTTAAACCCACCTGTCCTTTGCCAGCACTATGCTTGAATTTCTTTCACCTTTCCACGGTGTATATTGAACACAGCTGTATTCCTTTGCAGCTGGCATTTTGCTGGACTAAGCAAGAAACTCTTTTAGTCTTTTTTCATCTCTTCTTGGGGGAGAGCCTCTAATCACCCTCCTGCCCACTCTGGGTTTGGTCCTGACTGAGATCTGGGGAGCAGCTTTGCAGCTGTGGTCTAGAGAAGGTCTCACCACTGTACTCTGTTTTCTTTAACTTCCAGGTGCTAAGCTCCCAGCATTGCACAAGAGTTCCTGTGATTAGGCAATAAATGCTTGACTTTGCATTTTATATTATTCTCTCTCTTTCTCCTTCTTTCCTCTTGGCCAGTTCCTTACGTGATTTACAGATTTACCTAATCTCCATGTTATTGGCTTTAGGTATTTTTTCACAATGGTATTATTTTGAATGCTTCATAGAAGTCCACATTGACTCGGTGTTATCACGTTTCCTTCGCCTTGCTTGCAATCCAATACAACAGAGAGTTGCCGTACCACAGCAAGCTGCCTGTTCAGTTTGGTACAGCCTATCACGCTGAATCTCACTGTTCTGTTTACCTCCATGTTTTCAATTATGCTTTCCTACAGAATGTGTTCAAGAGCCTTGAGTATCATTGAGATAAAACTAATGGATCTGCTGTTGCTTGGCTCACCTTTTGCCCTCTTTCTGAAGTATAAGTACGATTTCAGCTCCTGTTTGGTCAGGCAGTGCCTCACCTCCATTTGATAGAGGCCTGTCCTATTTCACTTGCACTTCATCTCTGTATGCTTTCATATATTCTGGAATGGAGACTATCTGGTCCTCGCAGTGTAAGCACATTAAATCCTTTGATCTGTGGGGTTTTTTTTGACAGTGGCAACCTCCATTTCAGTACTTTATTCCCATTAGACAGTGTGGTTTTTGCCTTAGACTCTTTATTTTTTTCCTTATTGAAAGCCAAAGTATTCATTCTACAAAAAAAAATCTAAAAAATAATCTTAAATCCATTCTTATAGCATCTTAATGTATTTTCTTCTTTTTTTATGTTCTCCATTACAGGACTGAAGGCACTTGTTACTGTGTAGAAAACGTGATGTAGGGCCGTTCTTGAGTTATTCTTACCCTTTTATCTCTAAGATGTAGCTTTTGCATGCTGCCTATTTTCCATTTAGTGTGTATCTAATATCTCTTTAGGGATGATTATCATCCAGTTAGGGCTGGAGGCCTTCTGAAGAAGTTTTTTCCTTCTCTTTAGAAAAAAGTTTTAGATGATTTTGAATTTCTGAGTTAGGTTAAGTCCTGAGGCTCTTCAGTTCATTTCAGGTACTAGTGCTCTTAGTATATCAGAGGTTTTGTGTTCTGCTTGATTTATTATTTTTTTTTAATTGAAAACCTTTGGTCACAATCTGTTCTTATTTATCATTTAACCAGCCATAAGTGGAACCAACTCATGATCTCATCATCTAGTTTTGTTGGTGGGTGATAACATTAATAATTGAAAATTTAACTAAGGTAGTATTGATTATTATTGGCTTAATATGTATTTCACTGTGTGTATATATTGTGTATAGTATTTTGTTGTGTCCATATATTGTGTAACATATATTTTGTTGCATCAAAGCTTGTGAATTATCTAAGGAAATAATGAGGCCCTACCGCTAACCCAGGAAATAACCAGGCCCTTCTGTCACTACGGCCCTATTTCTCCAGTGTAAAGCAGGGAAGCTACTGCCTTCTATAGCAATGCAAGAGTCCGTTGCTGGTTTGCAGTAAGGCCTTACGAGAGCAATAGCTACTCCTTCCCCTGAGCAATATGTCTGCAATATGCTGTATTATCCTCTTGGTAAAACAACAGCCGCTCAGGAGCAACACAGCAGCAGGGCACTGATCTCTTGTTGCCTTAGACTGTCTGTTTTGGAATGTGTCTCCTGAGTAACATAAGTGACCTCTGCCTGTATCCCATGACATTTATAATGGTCTTCTAGAAGAGCATCTCTTACCAGCCAGTGGTGTTCTGTCTGGTTTTGTATTTATTTCTTCGCAGTTTACACAGTAAAATACTTAAAGTGCTACACCCCGCCGCCACCTTTATTTCTACTCTTTCCTCCTTTCTGTTCTTGCATCCCCATCATGACAGCCATTATGTTTCTGTTACCTGTTTTCCCATCCTATAAACATTATTTCTAGTTCCTCTGTTCTCTTCCTGAAGTGCACTGCGTTGGTTTACAAAAATTACAGTTTTCTCCAGTCTTGCCCAATGCATTAACTAAACTGAGTCTAGACCCTGGACGAATCTGATGGTCCGGCCCCCTTTTACTTTGATCTCTATTAATGCTTTCTCTCTCTTTTCCTTTGTCCTTTGGTGTTCATATTCTGTATATTCTTGCCTTACCCAAATTTCTTCTTCCTTTAAAAAGAATAAAAAAAAATCACCCACATAATTTATAGATTAATGCCCGTCTTTTCTACTCTGCCAGCTTTGATTTCGGAGGGGTGAGAGACTGGCTGTGCAAAGTCTGCCAGCCAGAGGCCTCTTTCCTGCCTGGACGTCTCGGAAGGTTCCTTGCAGAAACAACAGTGAGCTACCTTTTGTTCTGTGATAGCTCAAGGCCAAGTTTGCCGCTCTCTAGGGACCAGAATAATTTCACTGAAACTCCTCTGAATCCTTTTTCTGTCCATGAGACCGTATTTTCCCTCTGCTTTTTCTTGGTCAAAAGGTGTTCTTAATTCTTGAATTAACCGCTGAGTTCCTTGTTCTTTTGGATTTGGCGTATTTTGAATATCTCTTTTGCCTCCAGCTGCATCTAAATTCCTCTGATCCTTCCTTCTGTGAGCGTGGTCAGGCCGCATTTCACACAGTAATATATATCCACCTCTCTTCAACTTTTATAAAAAGACAATTTGACAGGACAGTATTTAAAAAGCCACTTAATATTAGTCTATGTATTTATTTGAAGGAGTTATATTACCTTTATTTGTATTGTCCTATAAAATCCAGTGTTTGTGAGAGCGTTGAAGGAATGAGAAGGCAGAGAACACTCAATTAAAAAAGAAATGAACCTCCCTGGTAACAACTTGTAGCTATTTTTCAGCAATTTGTGAGTGTTGGGGTTTTTTATAGCTGGGAAGATCGTATTTCAACAAAGTACTAAAGTAGGCTTTCACAGGGGAAGTGCTTCTGTACACTCTGACTTTGCTTGTTATTAGGTTATGCCATTTTAGATGACAGTCCAGCACAATATTTAATACTCTACCCTTAAATGTTATGCATGTGCTTAAATACTTCATTGGATCAAGTCCTTGAGGGAGAAATTTCTACTCTTTACTTAACCAAAGCCCCAAAACTTATTACTGCGGAGGAGATTATCACTATTGAACACATTGTGGCTTCCCAACTAGCAGCAGAAATGAGATTGGAAGATAACAAGCTACTATGCAAAACCCCTTGTTGGGTTCTCTTTTATGTGTTACCTCAGGCTCTGCATCAAATGCCAGAAACCTTAAATTGTGGCACATCCAGAATTCTCAAGATAAGAACATGAAACAGAACAGAGATGTCTCTCTGCCACTGTATGTATGAGATTGTTCCTGTAAGGTGGATAAGGAGAGGACATGGTCCTGATCCACTAGGTTCCAGCAAGAATGCAGAACACCCAGAAACATGTGAGGAGGGAGATGAGGGTGACCAGAGATCAGGAGAGCCTCCAAACAAATGAGGAACCAGCCAGAGCGGGACTCTGCAGTGTTGCAAGGTGACCTTCTCCTGGTTCACATCACCTCCAGTTCTTCCCTAGGTTCACATCTTCAGATGTTGAAAGTGTAGACTTCCATTTGAGTCTGTGGAGCTGTAGCTGACATAAAACACTTGGAAGTCTGACCAAAATGTTCACATTTATGGGAAAACATTAAAATGAAGATCGATTTAAAGAACTAATTTAAATACCAGAAAAGCGTTAATGATGTGATTTCCTTTCCTCAGATTACAATAGCGAAGGTACTTTCCTCATTAAAACATACTGTGTAGACAGGTGTGCTACATAAGACAGAAATGAAACTCAGGTGAAGCATTCACGGTCCAGGAAATTATCCTACAGTTAGTGGTGCGGTACTCTCTGTTCTTCCTTATTCTGTATTCTGTCTGCACTGTACCTGTTTCAAACTGATTATTTCCCTGTGATCGTGTTGCCTCCAGTTAGAGATAACAGAGGAACCACGTGACAGATCAGTTGGAGTTTGTTCAAGAACTTTGCATGTAAGGATAACTGTGCTGCATCTTGTTTTCCCCACTGAGAACTTACTGTGTTACTCCATCTTAAGTTTGTATTAAAATGCCATTACTGCTCTGCAGCATAGTTTCTTGTGCTACCCCCACTACTGCAGACTCGTGTCCCTCCCAGTACTGTATTAAGCAGCACGACAAACATCTGTCACACGTTGGCTCTTTCATCTTCTCTGCAGGAGGAGGAGTGTTTGCAAAGGAGGCGTTTATTTTGGATTTGTCTTGATCCATACCTACACATATCTGCACAGAAAGAGACAGAAGCACACACGCCTCGCGAAGCATTTGTTAAAGGACACAGACTCAACTCAAACGTGCCTACTATTTAGGTTGGAAAGTGGTGATGTTTGATATGTTGTGTAGTTTCTGTGGGAGCTCGTTGTGTCGTGTTACGTTACTTTGCAAGAAAGCTATGACAAGAATGAGCAAAAATGATCAAAAATCTTTATGCCCTGTCTGCTGTATGAGAGACAGTAGTCAGGCTCGCTACTTTAACCTCTTAACAATTCTGTATTTTATTTTGTTGGCCATTTCATCACTTTTTCATCAGTGCTGAGAATATAAAAGGAAGAATAAGACCGTTCAGTAAAATTATAGAACATTGAAAAGGTCAAAGGAATATTGTTTACTGTTATCTTTCAGAGAACATATGAGGCTATAAAATTGCAAAGCCTCGTTCTTGTGACAAAGATTGCAAAAAGGACAGAAAGGCTTGCATAAATCCAGTTTTTTGACAATGACTACAAGAGTGGGAAATAGTACAATTTAATCCATTGTTGTTACAGCTTTTAGATTGTAATCAATTGGTTAACACCCATGAAGTTTTAGATGACTTTTAGTTTCCTTCAAGTGACCTGATAGTTGTTTTGTGACTATTTTGAGGCAAGTTACAAGTGAGAAAGTGTGATGTTTTATTTATTTTACTCTAGTCAAGAGTCCAGTGAATTTATTAGGTTGAAACTGCTGGGTGTCAGAACTTGCCCAGATCAGTTATTTACTCTTAGCTCACAGAAGGAGCATTTCCTATACTTCATTTCCTATACCAACTGGCGCAGTGGTTATTTCAAGAACCATCACGCTCAGGCTATCTATTTTTATGGCCTCGTCGACAGCCATCCCTGGATTCTTCACATACTATGCCAGGAGAGCTTTTGATTATTGTTAGGGATGAACATTAGACTGCAGAATGTGAAATGAAAGCACAGCTGGGAGGGTATTTGGGGAAGTGCTGTTTTCTGCTGTCCCTGGTTCCCTTCCCAAGGCAACTGCTATTGATGAGTTAGGGGAATAGACTTAGAGACTAGGTGGACATTTGCTCTAGTTAGTGAGGCTGCTCTTAAGTTTGCATAGGATTCATCTTTCTCCATCTAACTTAACTGTCTTAAATATATTCTCTTCAGTAGCTGTTTGGATTTCTTCTGCGGCTGATGAATGCAAACGGACGCCTCCGAAGGGGCATGGCAGATGTTGGTAGTTAGCCCCTATGATTATACAGGAATCTTAAAAAGTTGATGTTTGTCTTTTAGATGGCTACATTTAGGGGAGATGAACACTAATGCAAAGGATGTAATTCATGTCCTACTTCTTAACTTTGTAAGGACTTCAACTGAATATCGCTTGCTGTAAATTCCAAATTCAGTTTGGACTAAATGCATTTTGTGTGACACCTTTAAGAATGAATTAGAGCACTCACCTTAGTAAATCTCATTGTCCATAAAGAGAAAAATATCGTGTTACTGTAATACTCTATCTATGAATCCCAAACTCTCCAAAATTTTGGTTTGATATATAAGAATACTGTAGATTGTGTTGTTCAGTAGTAGAAGTAGCACAATAGAAGCCAGAAGTCTGAGTCTTAGGTGAAAATTCTGTTCTGAAATCACTGAATTAAATGTTACTACCTACCCTAGAGAGTTTCAGCACGTGTATGAAGTAACAATCAGATACAGACGGGCAGACTGGAGAGTGTAAGAATGAGGTAATGATGCCAGCCAGTGTAACAGGCAACAGTCAAACTGCATAATGATTGCCCTGTGAGATTTTTGTTTGGCGACTGCTGAATAAAAAGCAATTTTAAAGACAGTCATGGAGGAGGAGGAGAACGAGAACTTGGCTTTGCAGGAGCTTATTTGGGAGCTCTTCTTCTGTGCCACACAGCACGTGGGGAAGTCAAAGCCTTTGCTTGAAGTCATGACAGGTGAGCAATGGAGGAATTGTGGGCCATCCCGTGCAATCACTGACCTTCTGATACAGAATAAGAGGTGAGAGATGGGGAGCTGGGAGGGGACGGCTGCCCGACGGGGAGCCAGCCAGCAGGGGCTTTGGCAGTGAAGGCAGCAGGCTTGTGCTGGATATAATGCAGAAAGGGGTCAGGGAAGGGAACGGATTGTGCAGAGGTTTGACATGATCGCAGTAGCAAGTGGAGAGCAAGCAGATCTTTATAAAGACCTTCTAGATAGACATCAAGACAGCAGGATTACATTTACCAAGATCTGAGAAAAGACTGCTGCAATCACTGAGACGCGGTATAACGAGAACTTTACCTGTGTGCATGGATAGGAATGTGGTTTATTTTTTCGTTTGGTGTTTTTTAGTTTGCCTCTCCCTTTCTGAATTGGTTGATCTGATGTATCGTCTGTCTTATTAAATTTTTCAGTGGCTTTTTGAAACCAGAATTTTTAAATTAAGAGTAATTTTTTCCTGCTGATTTGTTTTCTTAAACTACTAATCCTCAGTTGGTCTGAAAAGATATTCGCGTATCTAAAGTGCTGTCATTCCATAAGACAATTGAGCTTTTAATTAAGAAGTTTTAAAATAAAATTGTTCTAGGAGGGGACAGTGAAATGCTCTGAATTTCTTACTTAAATATTATCTTTCAGGTTTTTATAAATGGTAAATATTATGCATTTGATCAGTATGTACAGATATTAGCGAACTGACAAATCTTTTAAAATAACCATATATATCTTTAGTATAATTCAGTATTTGCTTTAAAAATGAAATTCTAATAGCTGGCAATATAATAAAAAGGACTATACTGTCTGCTAGCTGTATATAATTATATTAAAAACATCAGTCTGTACTTGATTCAACAATTTTCAAGAGCTTGTTAACCTTTCAAATTAGATTTGTACTATCAATTATACTTAACAAGGAACTTTTTATCCATGGCTTTTATATTTCCTTAATTAGTTCCATAACTCATTTTAGGCATTTTTCTAATACAGTAATGTCATACAGTTATACAGCCCCAGCAGGATTTTCAGGGATGTCTTGTTTCATCCTCCCCCTCTTCTTTCCCCACTACCACACTGTAACACTTTTGTAATGATGAATGTTATCACCTGCATCTCCACTCAAATCAGCCCACACTCACTGTGTGGCCCACTTGAAATATTCATATTAAATACGTAAAGGGGCAGACTTTCTGTCTCTGAGAGTACTAGTGTGAATGGGCTCTGCAGTTACCCAGGTTCAGCCTGTCATCTTGAAAGAATGGATTACATGTGTTCCATAATTATCTCTTGGAGTATCCCTGCCGTTTTTAGAAAGGTGTGAGAAAGTCTTTTTTGCCTCTGAAACTTTCAGAGAATTCTCTTCAGGCAATTGTTCTCACCTTGACCCTTTGGAGGCCAGATTTAAGCACACTGTGTGTGTAATAACAGTTTCAGCACTACCTTAAAGCAATGTGATGCGCCACTGGTAGATAGCTCTGTCTCCCTGGCATTCGTAGCAAGTCAGAGATGTAATGGGATTGGTGTCCAGAGGGCCTTTCCTACAAAAAAATACATGAATTGGACATGGAAATGTAGAGACATTCTGCTTCTTACCAACACCTTCAATTATGAAAGTGGGAAGGATCCTACGGTTGCTGTATAGATGATGAATGCTGTGTAGAACAGTGCAGTCTGTTCAACAGAAGAGCAGGATTAATTTTAACCCCAAATAAAGCATTGTTCTTAAAAACGAATCTCCATAAAGTTTATCATTTTTAGGAGTGAGGTAAAAGCTCCTCTTAAGCCACTGGTGTGATTTGGAAAAACAGAAAGATGACCTAGCATTAGAAAATGCTTTAAAAATCAAAGTGTCAATGTATCAAAACAGAAAACATAAATAAGATATAATTCATCTGGATCCAAATGCTTGGTTATTACAGGGTTTTCTTCATATTGGGAAAATTGTTATCGCTCCAGAAAACATTTTTATGTAGCCTCCCAGTTTTTTTACACTTAGTTTTAACTTCTTATTATGATATTTTTCATGGCTGCTTCCAAAATGCATTTTAGAGAGTGAACGTTATACGTCGGAGTATTGTACTGCAACCAGCTAATGTTATTTTTCACTTATGTGCCTATCAAATTCACATTAACAGCCTTGAGGCAGTTATATCATTTATCATAGCTTAACCTTGCTCCTTAGCTCAGAGCTGTAGGATGGGAAAGGACAGGGAAGACAACTTCTTAAAATGGTCTTGACAGTTGTTTCTCTAGCCTGTCATTAAAGGTCTCCCTATATGCTGTATGCGAAAGTCCAGCTTGAACCTTCTTTACTGTCATTTCAATCCATGATCTCTTGTTGTATCAACTATAAGTATGGAGAACAGATTGTTTCTGTCCTCTTTATAGTGGCTTTTCATATCTTTGAAAATAGCGTTCCCCTTCCTAGGCTGTAGGCTACAGAGTCCCACTTCTTTTCACCTTTTTTTGTCTGTCGCATTTTCTATGCTTTGGTTAATCTACATCTTTCTCAAAGGATGGCTCCCCAGACTGGATGCAGTGCTCCAGCTCAGATCTCCTTGCTGAGTGGAACAGAAAAGAATTACATGTGTTTAGCAGTCCATGTTCTTGTTATACATAAGTCTGCATGGGGTTTTTCTTTTTCAGTATGGCACTGCCGAGTCTTGCTCGTTTTGTGACCCACACTAATTCCCCAGAACCTGCAGCCTAACTAGTTATTCCTTGCCCTGTGATGGTGAAGTCGGGAACAGCTGCCTATCCACAGACCTATATAATTCTGCTTTCTTGCAGCCTGTTTGCTAAAAGCTGTCCTCCAAGTTACTAGCATCCAAGTTGCTAAGTATTGAATAGTGCTGGCCTTAGGATGCATCCTGCAGAACTCTGCTGGAGTCCTCTCTCCCACTTTTATACCACCATTGAGAACAAATTCCTGCATGCAGGTTTTCATGCAGCTTTCCATTTCTAAAGGTTAGGTTCTCTGTCTGCAGTTTTCAGTCTCCTGGCACTCCATTCATCTCCTAGGAGTTCTCTAGAAAGACTGGCTTAGTCTAGCTAGCCTTGCAAGTATGTAGGATAAAACTTATCAGGCCTGGCTGTTTTGAAAACTTAAAACTAGGCATGCTGTAAACCATTTTTTCCTCACGGAGGCTGTAAGCTTATCCTTTTGTCATTGGTCTTTATTGTGGTTGGCTATCTCTAATGCCTGACAATTTTAACAACAACAACAACAAAATTTAAAAAAAGGCTTTAAACACTTTGGCCTTCAAAATGCTGTGACCTTAAAACTGTTGAAAGATAGGTGATCCTACCTAAGCCTGTGGCAATTCTGTGCAGTAGCCTAGAGATCATACTGTGCTGCAGAGGCAGGTAGCTTTTACGCCACCAGCAATTAAGGCTAGCTAGGAGCAGGTCACAGAGCGTTGTTTCTGCCGTTCCTGCTATACTCCATTCTCCTCCTGCCTACCTGTTCATGCAGGGAAATACTGGGAAAGCAGTCCCTGATACGTCCTTCTGCATCTCTGCATGAACAAGTCTTATTTGGTGGCTGCACATTTAAATAAAATTTAGGAGAATATACTCAAAGGAAGAGACACGTGAAACACTTTCAAGAACCTTTTAAAGGTCTACAGTGAAGTGGAGGAAAAAAAAGGGAAGGGAGTACAGGACGGGATGCCTGTTAATTGTTCAGTTAATGTCGCGCCTCCATGTAGTCTGTTATTTCTCCTGCTATATGGCTTTGTTTATTTAAAAAATGATGAAGTGCTTGAAGATGGAGTATACCAAGTGCATTTAGTCATCTTTGTTTCACAGCATTGTTCCCTAAAAAGCTGCTTCGATTCTGCATATATCAATAGGCTGCAGTACATTGTAAGTACTGTTTTGGGTGTTTTAAGACCTTGCATATAGTCTTGGATAACCAGCCCACTGCAGTAAGGTAATAATTTATAAGAGAGCTTATCCTCAGCTATTTTCAGGTATGAAACACAAGGAACGGCACCGAACTTGCAACATTGGCTGGGACTGCTGGTGTGTTGTATGCCAAACTAGAATGAAAAGAGTAAGTGTGCTGCTTCTGTATGCAGTTGAGGTGGTTTCTGTGCTGTTACCCTGAGCAATATAGCAGCACCATGGTTTCTTTTTTGCAAGTAAACTAGCCAGCAACAAGAAATAATATGAAGTAGAGGTACTCTTAGTTGAATGTATTAAGAGGGTTCCAATGTTGGTATTTCTGGGGTCAACATTTAGTCTTCAAACGGTATTTGTGCATGTGAAAAATCAGCATAATATGCAAATGCTTTTACTTCTGAAGCCAGAGGGAGCTCTACATTAAAGTGAAAGACTGTGGTAAGAAAAACATGTATTTTATAAATGTATTGGGATGGAAAAATTGGGAAGTCCCAAAATAGCAACAAATCAGGTTTTTCGCTGTGCTAAAACATAAATGTATGGAATGTTTTACTAATATGCTCTTATGCTGTCTTTTTTTTCACCCAGACTGTAAAGAATATGTATAGTGAACTTAGATTGACAGTTTCTATTCATCCAGATATTTACTGTCATTGTACCTGTAAGTTTATTCTAGAGCATGGCTTAAATCATAGAATAGAGTCATAGAATCATTTTGGTTGGAAAAATCCTGTAAGATCAAGTCCAACCGTTAACCTGACACTACCAAGTCCACCACTAAACGTTGTCCCTAAGCACCACATCTACCCGTCTTTTAAATACCTCCTGGGATGGCGACTCAACCACTTCCCTGGGCAGCCTGTGCCAATGCTTGACAGCCCTTCCAGTGAGGAAATTTTTCCTAATGTCCAATCTAAACCTTGAGTTCTAAACCTCGGCTTGGCTTGAGGCTGCTTCCTCTCATCCTGTCACTTGTTACTTGGGAGAAGGGACTGACACCCAGCTCCTTTCAGGGAGTTGTAGAGAGCGATAAGGTCTCCCCTCAGCTTCCTTGTCTCCAGATTAAACAACCCCAGTTCCCTCAGCCGCCCCTGCTTAGTCTTGTTCTCTACGCCCTAATCTCCTGATCATGTATGAATTCATCATTAATATGTTGGGTAGTATAAGTTAGAATCACATAATATTAAAAAATAAACAGCACATCCAAACCTTTAAACGTTGTCTTAGTCCATACTTACCATGTTTTTGGCAAGTTATATGAAAATCACCATGAAAGTGAATCACCTGCATGATACTTAGTTTGACTTATGGCTTGGCTAAATAGTATGTAAAACTAATGGAATTATTACAATCAGAAATTAAGACAAGGCTGTTTGGTACAGCAAGCAGCCTCAAATTAAAAGTCAAAGTTTAGCAATGCTGGCAACATATGAAAGTACAATAATAATATGATCTTTAATAATAAAAGACATTATTATGTGGCATTATGATTGTTAATTCCAGTAGTTCTTTATTATTACTTTTTTGTTCCTCGTATAGGTAATTTCACTTGCTTCTTACAATACAATCAATTTCACAATAGTATTTTACAGTAGAATGTAGCTTAAGTGAAACTAAAGGGCGACAGAGCACTGGAGACCTTCCTTAAAGGAGCCATGGGTAAAGACAAAGGGAGCATATTCCTTATGGACAGTCTTGTGGCTGACAGGGAGGAGGTCTCGGCCTGGAGGGGTACACGTCTTCTTTATCTATGAGTACATTTCATAAGAAGCATATCCCAAAATTGGATTTTTGTTTAACATTGTCTCCTTCACTTGAATTCTGTTGAATCATGTCTATAGCTAAATTAAAGCATTATTTTTGCATGGCATTTCAGTGCAAATTGATTATATTTCAAATAAAGAATAGTACTTTAACTTTTAGTAGCCGTAGAAATTCTGCCGTATTACAGAATTTCATAATTCACCACTGCATTATTTAATGAAGTATTTTAGTACATTTAGTGAACAAAAACAGTAATTGAAAGCTTGTCTGGCTTAACTTCTCTCTTCATTTTTCTGCTGCATGACTTATATTCCTGTCATCTATATGGTTATACAACACCAATGCTAGTATCGTAAATATTAAACATAAATGTATTTAAAAATTTAATTTAATTGTGCCTTATACTTAGCATAAAGATATTTAAATGTAATAGAAAAATGTAAAAAAAATCAGTAATTTTTAGTAGCTTAATATTTGTTGCTCTATAAGAAAGTTGATGCTTCTGATCTAGATATCTGTTTCTGAAACAAAGAACTAAGGCCCAAGTCTTTCAAGCTGGTAGATGCATATATGCCAGGTTCAAAAAGGAAGTGCACATCTATATTTATGTAAGAACAACTATCCAAATTTATTTTCAGTAATTAATGTTGTTAGCAAATCAGATGTAGACTGTATACGAATTAAATCTGGGGCCTGTATGATAGCTGAATTATTCATAGAGTCATTAAAATGGCACCAGAATTTAGATGGATTTTTTTTGTCAATTAAATTATTAGGTAACTTTTCTTCTATTAAAAAAACCAACAATATCAAAGACATATTTGTGTATGAATACTGCATATAAATTGCATGGAAGTTTTCAGACTGGATGCTGGCAGAAGAGTTCTTCCAGAAAATGTTGTAAGAGTAACAACAGTTATCTGCGATTCACGTAGATCATGTTCTGGTCAGTTCTATACCTTAGTTGAAAAACCAAAAAAAGTTACACATAGCTAGGCTGTGTGATGGGGCTACTTGTAACTTTATTGTTGAAACTTCTTCTTTCATGTCTGGTATCCTGGATACGGGTTTCCTTGCTGAAAAGGCTTAGTGCCAGACCTTAATTAATTTAATTTACGAAGAGTAGAAGTGGTTCTGAGCCTTCAGGAGTCATCACCTGGAGAATTAGAATTAATTATCCCATTATAGTATAGAGCCCCTTCTCCCAGGGTATGACCTTTAAAGACGCTCGCTGGAGTACCATGCTTACTTCTAGAAGGTTATATATGAACAGAGTAAGGTCAGAAGCTAAACCAAGTGCTTGCTTGAGAGAGTCCATTTGTAGCTTCTTACCTGAAGAGGCTGGTCTGAGCTCAGGTTCGCTTACACGCCCTTCAGATGCCAATGCAAGGTAATAAATCTGCTGTCTCGGAACCTAAAGAGAAACGAATAAGACAAGTAATAAACTAAGGTAATAATAAATACAAAAAGTAGGACGTAAAGGACAGAGTAAAATATTTCTTAAACTGGGTATCTCAACCCATTTCAGTGAGTAACTGCACAAATAAACTGTTACTCATTTTGAAGGTTAAGCTGTAATAATACCTTTAAAACCTTTAAATGGAATCTACTATTTACGATAAAGCATTCCCAGTGTTAGACTCAACTCCTTCCCAAATTGATTATATTCTGTTTTGAGCAGAAGTAAGTTTCAAGCATCTAATTCAAGAAGAGTCATCCATCTTCCTTTCTGCTAGTCAGACAGCTCGATATTCCAGTTTCTTCAGAAATTCTAACTTGCCAATGAAATGGATATTTCTTTCCCTTCAGCTGCACAGGCTCTTTTTGAGTAGTTCTAAACCTGTTTAGCATTTGTGTTGTTTGTGACAGGCATTCATTTTGAAAAAAAGTCATATATGCATCAGAAATGAGAAAGAAGTACAATTAAAAAGAAAAACGCCAAGTTATTTATAGGGGCATTTTAAAGATTTTTAGGGATTAGTGAACTTTTTTTTAAAGATTTACAAATATTTTACAGGTAGTTTACAAATAAAAAGCAATTTCTGTAACCTGGGAATGTATAGTGTGAATTCATATTATTTAATTTATTGTTTGTGGCGTTTTTTTTCTTAATCAGTGATAAACAATTGTTGGGAACACATCCAGCTAATTGTTTAGAAAATGTTTTTATCTTAAGTTTTAAGGAATGTCATTCTTCTTATATGACCTTGGAATAATGATACTTCATGCTGCAGAGCAAATCCAGTAGAAGAGTGCATAGGAGTTAACCAAGTAACTGCAAATCACAAAATTGTTTGGCATTACAATTGAATCTATCATTGATGTCTCATAAAACTGGTATAACTTGGGTTTTGCAAAGAACTTCGCAAGGGTACATAATTTTCTTTCCAAATACAACGGCCAAGGAAGAAATGCTGATTTCAGAGAGGTGGTAGATGCCTCATCCCTGGAAGCATTCAAGGCCAGGTTGGACGGGGCTCTGGGCAACCTATCTAGTTGAAGATGTCCCTGCTCATTGCAGGGGAGGTTCGACTAGATGACTTTTAAAGGTCCCTTCCAACCCACACTATTCTATGATTCTGTGAACCAAATTAATCCTGGCTGAAAAACAAAATATGAAGACTTTATTTCAATAAGCAATCACTTTTATTGTTAACATTTTCATTGATATAATTTATCAAAAGATAAATGAACTTGTCAACATTAAGTTGCTCGTATTTTGTTCCAGGATGCCCCAAGTCCTAATGTGATCAGTCTTTTCCCAGAGAAGTTGAAAAGATGACCTTTTAATTTTTGTTCAAGTACAGAATGCTAAGCAGAAGTCATAAAACCTCTGTACATTTCAGGTGTAAAATCGCCCTGTGTAACAGTCTGAGTCTAGCGTTGCTGCTCCCAAGGCTTGAAACACAGCTTTGTGACACTACCCAACCAAGTGCAGCATCAAAGTAATGACATTACAATTCAGGCAGAGGTGGCACTTTAACTTTGAGCATATATTTTTGATTGCTGATACCATTCTTCCAAAAGCTCCCTTCAGGTTTAAAATTTCTCTTGTTGTTCTGCCATTTCTAAGTGTGAATAAAAAAACATTTCTGTCTCATCAGGAATTTGCAGTTATATTTGATTGTGATGTAGATCACAATCTAAGCTCCTGTGGGGGGGCAACTTAAAAACTCAGAGATATACAGAAACTGAGACGGAATTCAACACAGATTTAACTTCTGGTTAACCAACGTTGTGTCACAGTTTCATGAATGGCTGTGATGGGGAGTAAGATTGTGCTGCCAACCTTGTCTGAGAAGAAAATTAGTAAAATGGAATGACTGGAATAATTGAAATAGGAAGTAGTTCAGTAGTATGTAATTAAAGGTCATTAATTTAGGGAATAAAAATAATTTTAGATGGAATTTAGAAGTGATGGAGGAGGAGCAGAATTCAAATGAACGAGTTCTATTGCATGATGGCTGTGAGTCACTAATGAGATACAAAACTAAAAACTGTAAATGAATCCTAGGAGCCTTGTCAAACATGACCAAAGATGTGATAATGTGCGGTTAGACCTCATTAGCTTAAGAAGTGATATGATTGCAAGGTGAGAAAAGAACCTTTTAAACTGAAAGCTAGTGCTGGTGAAAGTACAAAAGGCTTCAAGCTGGTGTTGACTATATTAAGGCTGGATGTCAGGGTAAACTTTGCGACCACTGCTGTACCTTAGAGCACTGGGATCCCAGAAAAAGAGCCTAACAGGGAAAGGGAGAGCAAAAAGAATGATTATGCTGGGTGAAGTAGCTCAGTCTGTAGAAGCTATTACGTGTGATGTGATCTTGCAATGAGATACCCTAACGAGCCAGGGAGGAGTCCTGCTCAGTTCCAGATCCCTAATTTTGGGGGAGCTGGGTTTTGTATTGGAGAATCCCATGTCCTTTGTGTGCTAAACACCTTCTGTCTGGTTGTTCTCCAGGGACATTGTGGCTCTTTCTCCCTTTGTTGTCCAGTCCCTCCAGCGTCTGGGGCCCCTTCCTGAGCTCCTCATAAAGTTGGCTTATAGCACACAAACGTTTATGCTGGTAAAAACAAAGCTTAAAAGTATGTAACCTAGATAACTCTGTAATTGTGTATAGTAATTTCTATGTCTTCCATGTTCAAGAAATGTTATTGTGCCAAAGTTTTAAAAAATACTTTATTATTATTTTTAGGAAGGGGTTTTTTTAAAGGATTTCAACAATTTAGAGTTCCTATCTTCAAAAAATTTGTCCCAAGTAACTTTGGTTTTACGAACATCTGCTTAAAAAAAAAATAGACCTAAAGACTTTTTGTCTTTCTTGCTGCACTCACTAATAGCAGATGTACCTTTTCAACAGCATCACCTCCATTTGCTTGTGGAAGCTGAAAAATATTAGTCTTCCACAATAAAAATTTAGAGAAGCGTGTAATCCTTATATTGGCAGTAAAACAATGACGCTGAGCGTGTTCAAAAGTATCCATTTTTATTCTTAGCCAAGACCTGTTGCTTGATGATGTGAATTTCTTCATGGCGCTTGAAGCAGCAAAATAATCCCACCCTTCACCCTTGCACCCAGAAGGAGAAAATAGACGTATTATCCAGCAGAAGATTTTAATGTCACAAATAGAATTGTACCATCTACTCTAGCAAACAACATGGGCCTTTCATTTAATATAGGAATAATGGTACTGAAACCAAAACAAACGATAAAGCTGCTGCATGTTACGTATGTTGCACTGAGTACAGTAATCAACTGAGTGACCTTGTGGAGGAGTTTTAGATTTGCAGAAGGGAAAATTTAGGCTTAATATTGCTTGATACAAGTGAATTGCATTGTGGGCTGGTAGATAATCAGAAAGGTTTTGGTTACCTCTGGTCAAACTGACCTTGTTTGTTGATTAAAAGACTAAAGACAAGGTAATTTCGCTGAACTGGAACATTTGGTGTTAATGATGTGGCAAGATAATTTGTAATAATATAACCATGCTGATACAGAATGGAAAGTAGTATCATAGTAGCCAATGAGGTTAAGAAATGGTTGTAAACTGAATATGCAAAGTAGGTAGAATAACTAGTGAAAAACACATTTAAAGAAATTGTTATTTGGAACTTAGGGTGATAGTTTGGGAGATTGTGGCACATTGTGCTTTTTTTGGTGGGTTTTGGTTAGGAACAAAGAACTCTGCTTCTTGATTTCTCTTTCTGTTTACAGAAGCTGGGAATGTCAAAACTTTGGAATGAATGTTTAGAGTGAAATGGATAAAAGAAAAGGAAGGGCTATCTAAGTTACAACTAATTTGACTTGTGCCACGTCATAGGCTATGAAATAAAATTGTCCATGACTTTCTATCTGAGGCCTTTGGAGGAAGTGAATTCTATTTAAAGGTGATTAAAACCAAACTGATTATTTTTCCGGTGGGTTTTAAATCCAAGGGGCTTTTTGTACTTAGAAAATTAATCTGGAAGAATCAGTTTAGAAAACATGAGAGACCTTTCCAGAATTGACCACAAACCCCAGTTTTATTTAAACTAAGTTAACAAAAGATTAAGTGCCTTTTAAGAACTAATACGTTTTGTGAAATTTTCTTAATGAACCCTGAAATGTGTATTATAATCCCTTTAAATTTGAATTAACATTTGAAGGCATTCTGTGAAGTTAATAGAAAAGTTGGCATTTACTTCAAATAAAAACTTTTGTAGGTTCTTGGAGTTATCACTTCTTTCATTTTAGGAATAGAGCAAATATGTTTCCATTGATGTCTGTGGAGCAGCACTGGTCTATAAAAGCTGGGGATGTTGCCCAGTTGAATCAGTCTTTAAAAAGTAACATCTTAGAATCACATTTCATTACTGTTTCTTTTCAGTAAAACTCTTTATGAGGCTACAAGATCCATACAGATGGTACTAACCATGTCATCTTGTTCTTGTTAAGAAATCTTTTTCTCTAGATTTATTTTTTCATCTCTAAGCAAAACACAGAACACTGTTACATATAATGCATGGTCATTTAAGCAGAAAATTGTCTTAGAACAGTTAATTATTTAATTATTGCATACACTATATCCTTGGTAACACAGTTTAGGAAAAGAAATCAGTTAAGCAAGCAGAAGCTTTTTTCTTTAAACTCCATTCTTAAATAGGATTGCCTACTGTTTTCATTGAATTTAGGATAGATGAAAATCCATTCAAATGAAGATAAAATTCCCATTTTAGAACCTGCTATTTGGTTAACTTAGCTGTATGTAATAAATGTAAATAAAAGACTAGAATCATAGAAAGAGGCAACTCAAGATCAGCTCCTGTCTGCAGCAAGTCAGGATCAGAGATGTTTGCTTAACTTTGTCTAATCTGTTCCTTCTGTGAAAGGGAACTCCAGAGCCTCCCTTATAACCTTTTCTAGGACTTCATTGTTCTTATAGTTGCATTAATGTTATTATCCAATTTACTTTCCTTCAAATGAAGCGGATGTCATTGCCCCAGGAAGCAAGCAGAGCTATGTGCTGCTGTCACCTATATGAACCAGAGCCAGGATCAGACACCCTGGTGACTAGCTGGGCAGTTCCTGCCATCTCCCTTGTCTCCTTCCTTCTTGCCACCCTTCTGACCTCTCCCAGACCAAAACAATTGCCAAGTCTTCGACACCACACCTTCACCTTTTCTAGAGTAAACCAGCTTCTGTCACCCTTTTCCCAGAGCAGAGTGCTTTCAATGGTAGCAGTTCGTTTCTGCTTGCTGCGTCAGTGGTCTTCTGCTGCCTGCCTGCTCTGTCCTCCTCTATATGATGAGCAGAGAGCATCAGCACTGAGACAGTGGACATAGCTTAGCTGTGAAAGCTGTTGTCATTCAAGAAGGTGGCATTGTTTTTTTTCCCCCGATATCTGTTTCTCTCAGTGCCTTTAATATAAGCAGAAATAAAAGCTGCAGAACAGCTCAATGCCAAGCATGCCACTGGCCAAAAGAGATGAGCAGCACCTGACTGATCACCAGTGTGACTCTGACTCTCCTTAGTGAGGACTTCCTCACGTGGGAGGTGCAATTACAACACCTTGCATGGCATGCTGGTAATGAGCTACCAAGTCACTTTTATGTACTTGACACACACACACACACACACACCCCACTCAACATCCTGGCTGTACATTTTTTTCCATGCATCTTTGACATGTGTAGAGCTATTCTACCTTACAAGTAGTGTTTGAAACAAGGTTAAGGTAAAGCTATCTGCAAGCTCAGCTGAAGATCAGCATCAGCCAGCACTGCTCAGCCCTGTAGCACCAGCTGATGGCTCCCCTTTTGTCATGTAATTTCTCTTAAGAGCTGCAGATACTCAGTGGTAAGGAGAGTGCAATGGAGGATCTGCTGTGTGCAGACTTAGTATCTGCTAATGAAGGTTGTGTTCCTTCAGAAGGTTTTGGTAACAGAAAACGGTCTCAGCTGCTTGATGGCAGTGTACTGTCCTGGCTGCTGCAGGTGGAGGAGATGGGATGGGATAGGATTGCTCCTTCCTTGGCAGTGCTTTAGCATCCTTCTTTGAGGGAGGTTTGCCAGACTGAACAGGATTGTGCATGTAGAGGGCAACCTGCTGACTCAGTGAGAGAGAAGCTGATGGCACTGTTAAAGTAAGGGTGACTTTGGAGAAAGGCAGGAGGCAGACATGCAACCAAACCTCAGAGAGGATAGAAAATGTATTTTGATGGGCTTTAAGGGGCTTGGGAGGGTGTCTGTTACAGCACAGAAAGACTTTACATGTTGCTGAAATGGGAGCAGGCCTGGAAAAAAAGACCGCATGCTGTAACACTGTGGTGGATAGAGGGAGATTCGCTAGCAAACTTCTTTCATTTCTGTTCAGTGTTACTCAGAGTTTTCTTTGCTTTTGAAGAAATGTAATTGTTTTAGTTTGTAGCCTAATGAAACACAGCACTAGAGTTAACAAAGTTCTGGGGGTATTTTGGGGATCTTGCTTGAAGGTTAACATTTGGTTCATGTCAAAGGTTTTGTGCACTGGTTAGGATGTGACCCTAAAGTGGCATCTAAGAATGTGTGCCTGGATTACCACCAAAGTGTCTTCTTGTGACTCTGCTCCTGGACATGGAAGGCTTTTAGGTTTTCCTGGATAAAAGATGAATGCTAAGCTTGGTCTTGTGTTCAGTTACCTGTAAATCAGAGGGTTTTGCGTATGGTCACACTGGAATGGAACGAGTACCCGGTGGCACTACTTAAAAAACTGCTTCAGAACATGGGCAACAGCTAATCTTATGAAGGACTGTACACGTGTGCTTCACTACAGATCTAATATGTTTGGAGTTAAGCAAGTGATTAAATTGAGACCTGCACACATTTGCTGTTAGCAATGGTAAATCTGGGGATTAAATTTGATCTTCTGATGTGAGAATGAAATCAATAACTGTCATAATCACTGATAGTTAATAATAGGTTAAAATGTATGGGCGTTTTAAAGTATACAAATATTTGGGTGAGCAGGAGGGGAAAATACCTTCAAAATTTATGATAGAGTTTTCCCCTAGCCCTGTCAAGTCTGTTAGCCTGGTGCTCTTTCTTGTATGGCAAGAAGCTGCCCCAACTGCAAATGGGCAGAAGAGAATTAAAGTTAACCTAGAATAGAAGAGGCTGAAGTGGCTGTCACCAGCTAAGCCTAGAGCACTGGTTTTCCCTACTACATCGGGCTCTTTGTTTGCCCTTGGGATTTCCGTGGGTTACCAAGGCAGAATGGCTTCACTGGCGCCATCTCACGAGGCGCAGAGCATGAAGGTCCTGCGTGCAGGGCTCTGAAGGGGCCTCCACCGCCAGTGCTACCTTTGGGTGGTCACTCAGCAGCTTTACAGTTTATCCTGTGACTACATAGCAATTACCTGGAACAGATTATAATGCTAATCCAGCAAGTAACGTTAAAATCACTAGTGCTTGAAAACAACAAGTCTCGAGTCACGGTTTTTAAGGCAAATATAGACATCAGTTGTTATGCTTAGAGGCACCTGTGAAATAAATAATGAGGAAATACGTAAAGCTAAGCAAAAAGCAGCAAGTTGGTTTTGTTCTGTTGACAAAAGAGATCTAGTTGAAAGTAAAAAACTCTTAGAATGTATCTGTGGGGTGTGGTTACCACAACTTTTTCAAATACAGCCTGGTCTCTCTCTAAGTGCTCCTGGTAATTCAACAGGACTGTAGCTTTCCCCAGTAGCGTACTGACAGCCTTCCCCAAATGAACTGTGAATTGTCCTTTAGTGCTATTAGTACATTAGCTGCAATAAATAGCGGTGTGTTTTCATTTGTTATTTCGGTTTGAGGAAGAACTGAGCAACATTCAGTGGCAGGATCTCAGTCCTGTACAGGACTCGCAGGTGTTGCCAAGTGCTTCGTTAGATCAAAGCCCTCCCGTTTACCTTTCCTCTATATCAGGTATTTTAAATGCTTCCCAGAGCTGTCTAATATATACAGAATTTGTAAAAATACCTTTTAAAATAGCGTTGTTGCGTGGGGTGTCTGTGCCTGGGGAGGCAGCGGGGCGGAGGGGTCTCTGTGAGGAGAGGTGGGCGTGGCCGCTTCTGGCGGGTTCCAGCCGGTTCTGGCGGGTTCCAGCCGCCCCTCAGCCGGGCTGTGGTACCTCAGGGAAACGGATGTAAGAAAGGGGGAAAATGCGGGAAGGGAGAGGAACGAGGAGAAAAAGCGTGAGGAACAGCTGTGTGGGCACTGAGGGGGGAGGAGGAGGAGGAGGTGGTCCGGGCGCCCCAGCAGGGACTCCCCTGCGGGCTGTGGGGAGGCCGCAGTGGGGCAGGGAAGGGTGTGGGGAGGAGGGAGTGGGGCTGTTGGGGACTGACTGTCACCCCCATTCCCTGTCCCCTGCGCCGCTGGCGTGGGGAGAGGAGTCAGGAAGGGAAGAGGGAAGCTGAGTCTGGGAAAGGGGCGGGGGGGGGGAACTAAAGTTTTTTTTTTTCTTCACCATCGAACTCAATGTAAGTTGGAAATAAATTAATTTTCAGCAAGGCGTTTTTGCCTGTGATAGTGGTTGGTAAACCATCGGTAAGTGTTTATCTTGACCCATGAGCTAATTTTGTCCCTCTTTCCTGTTGACAGCTGTCCAGCCGGCCAAGGTCAACTCACCAGAGTTGTGTGGCGCTTGCAGAGCACATCCAGCTTAAAGAATGTGTGCTGTTTAGAAAAGAAAACCAAAAACAGCCCACAGCTTTCCAGAAGCAGGACGGATATCATAAGTGCATTTTATCAGCGCTTTCAAACACCAGTGACTGCTGATGTTTATGAAGTGAGTGTAAATGGTTTGGTATCTAATGCTGTGAAATAACCGTAGATTTGAGCGATAAGAATACATCCATGTTGAATGAAAGTGCTTGAATGTGGATTTTCATCTCGGTTGTGCACGCTGAAATCTAAGGTGGTCGGAGAGAATTATGTCGCGTGAAGAGCATTAATTCAGAGAGAGAACAGGCTGAAGAATTGTGAAGTAAACATCAGTAGTGCTGTGCTCCTTCGCTACAGTACCTACAGGTCGGGAATCAAAGGATTTAACAGATTATGGGCTAGACTAAGTCAGCCAAGATTTCAAATGTTCTCGGTCTAAAATTGGGCACTCAAGCTTGTCATAATATGGCTAAGGAATTAAATCTGAATGCAAATATGTATGGCAATCAATTAGTGACAATAATTATTTTTTCAATTTCAGTGAGAGTGGATAATGCAGGCAAAGCAGAAGTCAGAGGCAGATGTGAACTAGAGGAAGAAGGAAAAAAAGAACTCATTTGCCAAAGGTAGGGAAGACATCCTACAAAATGTTTAGCAGTGAGGGTGATTTTCCTATGCTTGATCAAATGTAAAAAGCAATGTTAAAAAACTCGATGTCATTTAAAAATCTTTTTGATGTGAATTTGAAACTGTGGTTTGATAGCTTCTCCTTAACTGGCAGGATGTAGACTGCTATTTCATAGGAAATAGAGTGCAATTAGTAACTTTCCACAGCTGAAAACAGTAGTCAGCAGTAACTTTGAGGCTTTTCTGATCTTAGCTGCATCTGAAACAATATTCTAATGCGTAGTAGCCTTGCTGGTACAAAATTCCCCATAGGTCTGTCTCCACAAAGTAACTTTTTTTTTTTTTGCACTCGCTGCTATGCTTCTCTCACATCATCTTTGGCAAGAACCACTTGGGGTTTTCCCTCGCTCTGTAGTCTGGGGAATGGTCTGTTTCCTAGGAGCATCTGGAAATTTCATCTGAAAAACTCTTGTTATGTCAGGGCCTTGGGACCTGACAATGCCTGTGATCTTTCCTGGTCTCCCAGCGGGGATTTGGAGAGCATTTTTTTACCCATTGTAGGTAGCTTAGAGGCACATTCTGCAAAACCTTTCTGGACTGAATGTCTGTTAAATAGTTTTAAGTGGATCTTACAACCATTTGCAGTCATAACCATTCAGTTTATCTTGAGCTGTACTAATATATCACCCTGATGTGATCTATATAAATCAAGTAAATACTGATTTATAAATTTTTGGGATTGTTCCTTGTATGGTAAAGCCATTATGTAATTAGTATGTTCTAAAATTGATAATTTGGCTTTGTAATTTGCAGATTGCTTTTTGTCTCAGATATATGCTCAGCTTGGAGCAATGTAAGACTCTACTACCCATCCATTTATTGTTTTCTTTACACATCTCCCCAGCATGGTTTACAGTTCGGGGCCTGGAGACGTTCCTGGCTTGTCTGATACCGGTAGTTCTTTCTATATTGTGTGGCTGATTCACAGTGTGACACAATGGGAGAGTCAATGGTTTGTGTTGACTGACTATCAGGTAGCTACATTAATATATTTAATTTAGACTTATCCATCTACCAGTCTGTGCAGAATATGGCATCTGCTCTGATGAATTTATTTATTCTGTATCTGATTTATAGCACACGCCTGTAATAAATTATCTCAGCACAGTTGGAGTGCACTGAACTGCAGATTAAGAGCTGGAATGAGTGGGGAAGGCGGGGACCTCGTAAAATGGATTTATGGAATCAAAACTCTTTTTTTTGGTTTTGATTCTATAATAGAAGCTAACAGGAAGTTATCTTAATTGCTAACTTTATAACATACTTCAGCAAATTCTTTTCCAGCTCCACTATTTTCACACAATTAATCTACTCTGTATTCTGTATTTTAAATAAACATGCCGCAACTACAGCAACTGCTGGTCTGTCAACTATTAAGAAGCAGTTAGGTCAAAGATTGTTTCACCATGTCTAAATCCAGTGCATTGATGTGTTTATTGTTTTTATTAATATTTTCTTAACTGAGAGCTTTGTAAAATGCTAATTTAATTTTGATGTAAGTCCTCAGCCTTTGACTTTAAGCAGATAGGCTAGGGCAGAGGCAGTGAATGTACTGCAGCCCTATCCTGCAGTCGTCTTCCCTCAGGGAGAGTTCTTTTAGCCACTGGTGAAGCGGTGCTCTTCGGTGTGTTTGTTTAGTACTTAATCTGGATTAACTGCACTTCATGTTTTCTCTTAAAGGAAGTAACTAATAGTCTGTGCATACCCTTCATGGCACAGCAAGAATGGGGAAATAAATATTTGTAGAGCTACATGGAGATTAGAGAATACATGTAATCATGCCAGCACTTAGATCCTCTAAGTACATGATGAGGCTTCAAAGGTTACAAATCCAGGAGGAGCTAAAGATCTGCTCAGTAACTTGGAATGCAGAGAATGACCAAAAATACCGTTCTGAGGGTATGAGCCAAAAGAGCATATGTTGGGTAGGGTGGTTGTAAGCTTGATGAGAAACATAGTTGTGGACTTGCTCAAGGTTTAGTTTACAGAGGAATGCTCAGCAGGACAGTTGGATTCCTGCAGGAACCATCATGCTATAGATTAATGATGAGAAGCACAGCCTGACTACGTTCAATAAAGATCAATTAAAGGTAAAAATAGATAAACAAGAAACCTCTTTCGAACAAGAGACCTTTGGAATAAAAAAATTATATACTTCAGTCAAACAAGGGTGATGGGACAAGAGACACTTTATGCTCCATTTTCTCTCATAGGTGTCAATTCAGCAATTTGGCAATTTATGATAGTGGTACCTCTCTCTTGCTAATTCTTAAAATTATTGCCAGAAATACTTTCAATTCTAGGTTTATAAAGAGGCTGGGGTGAGTTCAGGATGCTCAAACTTTGCTGATTCTACAGTAATTTTTTTTACTTAACCCTCAGAGTTGAATTCATTTGTGTCAGACATTGGATTCTGGAAAGCACTCATTAAAAGTGAATCAGAAATAATTACTGTTTGTCTTTCTCAAATATACCTTACGTAAAAGAAATGTAATTTTAGTAAACTTAATAGTGTTTCTTCATAGAAAAGCAAATGGATTGACAGATTATCTAAATTGTTACAATAGTTTAAAAGGTCATAAACTGTAGCACTTAGAGACATACCATTCTCTTAGTCTAGAAAGCTTTCATCAACATTGCCCAAATATATTGTGTGTGACTAATGATATTAAAAGGCTGCATTTACCAGTTTTTTGAAGCTGCTCAGTGATTTTGACTGAGTGCAATGCAGTATGAGACTGCATGTGCTGTGTTGTAAGGACAAAATTTCCTGTATGTACTTCACAGTATCACAGAATGGTCAGGGTTGGAAGGGACCTCTGGAGGTCATCTAAGTCCAACCCCCCTGCCACAGCAGGGACACGTACAGCGTGTTGCACAGGACGGTGTCCAGGCAGATGTACTTCCAGTAGTTCCTGGTTAAGGGAAGTTCTCATAATGGCCTTTTGCAGAGTGTTTTGTTTCTCTGTTGTGTTTAACCTAGCTGCATCAAAGAGAGCTAAGAAAATAGAAGTCCAGACAGACTGTACAGTTACATGCAATGTCTCAGTGAAGGCAGTGATTCTTATTTAATCCAGATCATTGCATCCATCCTCATGGTCACTAAAGAGCCAGAATAATTGGTATTTCTCCTGTCTGGAATTCTCTTTTTCTAGTGACTTGCCATTGTAGCACTTAGATGAATATACCTGAAGCTTAAAAATACAGGGTGACACAATCAGTTTTTATGGTCTCTCCCCCTTAAGCTGACAAACATTTATCATGGACAGGACCCACAGAGGTAATATAGCATAGCCTTAGATAAAATATCCTATGTTAGTACTCTACAGCAGTAGTACTGCTGTGTTTCCTATAGAAGGACACAATAAAAAGCTAATAAATGCTGTCTAAGGTTTAACAACTGGCCAGTTGTTTTTTCCTTCATGGAGAAAGTAGTAAACACTCATGTTCCTTTTATCATGTCCATTATGTAGTAGTGGTGTACAATATGAAACGTTTCAATCACATTCTTGGAAAGCCGCAACTCCAAAGAAATGGTTTCGTATCTTCCTTGTTTGTAATACTGTGGAAGTTCTGAAATGATTATATATTAATAGGCAGTTACTGTATTTCTAAATGAGGACATGGAAGCTGCTAGCTACCTATTTAATTTATAGTGCTGTTCTGGCAACAACTTTTAAGTGAAATGCTAGAGATTAATACCTAATTATAATCTTTTTTTTAAAACAGCCTAGGAAAGAAAACAACTCTTGAAGGTACTTTATTTAAATTCGCAAAACAAATATTTACTTTGAAATAAAAAATGCCTTGTTTACAGCATAAGGAGTCCACATTCAAGATGTCTTTATCTATTGTTCTTTGAAATATTTATCAAAAAGATTTCTCAGATAAATAAAAGGCTATAGGGATTTTGCTGACAAATGTTGCACTGCAGCCTGTTTCATGTTTGGTATTCACTGAGGGATCAGTAGCCTTCAGAAGAATTGCTGTTGTAATGCAAGAAAAAAAACTGTGTAGTTTTAACAAATTAAAAATATAGAAAAGAGTGGTACAATAAAAAGGAAAACAGCACCCAGAGCTTGTCAAATATTCTGCTTTGGTACCCAGAGTCTCAAATTGAAAAGAGAACACAAGAAAGAGGCAGCCACTGGTTAGCAATGCACGTAGTAAAGATTACTGTGATTTGGGATTTAGCAAAATTTGATTCCAGTTTTCCCTTGTTACTTTATTGAATTCCCAGGCTTGACTAAAAATTAATATTATTAGTATTTTTTCTACAAGTTTCAATACCTAGTTCAAATATTTCACAGTGTGTATTCGTTGATGCTTCATTTTGCTTCGTTTTATTTTAAAAAGCAAAACAATAAAAGCTTTACTTGACTCCAGTGACTAATTTATCCCATAACTGGTCTTTTCCAATTAAAAAGTAGTGGAAAAAAACCCACCGTTTTGGAACGAGCACTATGACTATAATGTTAAAGGATTAAATGGAAACCGTAAACACAAATGTGAACTGTTAATACCCAATATGACACGTAATGTGAGAAATGAAAAAGTAACTGCAAAGAAGTAATGGTATTACAAGATGCATATAATTTGAGTCATGTGAAATCTGGATAACTTCTTTATGTACTTATGGATTCTCTGGGTAGAAAGGCATTCCTGCTACACAACTTCGTTTACCCTAAGTTATTGGTCTGCATTGTCTGTGGAGCTTGTATAATGTATAGGAAGAGGTGCTTCCAGAAGGTGATTTCAAAAAAGCAATTAGGAGCCCAGTGAAGATTTGCCCTGGATCTCTGTGTAACCTTCTGGAGAGGTCTGGCCCTCCCCACTATCCCCACCATGCAGGGAGACTAGACAGAGGCTTGTAAGTGGGGACCTGACTTTCTTCCACTCAGCTTTCCTGTCTGCCATTGGATGTGTTGGTGTATTGAGATTGCCACCCTGACTTGGCCTGAGACTCACCATGAGGTGAAGCTTCAACCTTACAAGCACAGCTTCTCCTGTGGGGACGGTCAATAAAACTGGCTGTCACAAGAGGGAAGAATCTTCGTCTTTGTACCTGCTAGTGTGGGGTCGAGCAGCCCACAAAGTACTGTTTGTGTAAATGCTGTGATCGGTCTGTCTCTGCCATGATCACACTCAGGCTTCCTAAGATCTAGCTACCACTTGTGTACTCTCGTGTGTAACATCACTCCTGAATGTCTCTGCATTTGAGTACAGCAACTTTCCCTACCATTGACTGAAGTGCTGCTGGTGGTGAGCTCCTTCAACACAGATACATAGAATAACGTAATTCTATGGGTACGCTCAAAGAAACTTTCTTGTATGTATAATTATTGACCTTCCTGTAAATCATGTTTAATTAGCTCTGTACTGCCATTTGCCTGTCTTTCCCTGATGGCCATTGTATGTGGTAGTGGAGATAAATGGGGGGACATACCACACACACGTAATGCGTAAGGGGTGATTGTAAAGAGCGGTTGTTTTGTAGAAAATATTGTAGATGTTCGACTGGATCTGTAACACATGGTCATCTGGGGCTTTAGCAGTGTGTCTCAGTCCTCCTGGGGGGTTGGCTTCATAATCTCAATGAAGTGGGTTTTCCCTCAGTAGTGGAAGTAGTTTTCTAGACAGGACTAAAGGACCTCTCCATTTTTGGTGAAAATACTGCAAGTTCTGCACTACGACCTGAGTCATGGCATAAGGTTACAGTTCATTCCATTATTTCCAGCTGTATAACTGATTTTCTTGCAACTTTCTTGCTTATATTGGTTGTTTTATAATTATAAAGGGAGTTTAGGCAATTCTTCCAACAATATCTACTTCCACTGATTTGTGTCAAGCTTATATAGCCCCCTCTGGTCATTGAATTAACTACAGAATTCTGTGCAGAATTCTTAGAAATATTTTCCAGGTTCTTATAGGAAGATTAATTTTTTTGCATATTTTAATTTAATATTTTTTTTAAACTAGTTTTATTAAATTGTTTTTCCTTTGCATTTCCAATTAACAACGAAAATGGGGTTTCCTAAAGTAAAGGAGCTAATTTCTTTTTGCCTCTTACCTATTTAGCTATGAGGAATGAAAGAAATAAAAATTTGAACAGTTCTCTGTAAGAAAAAAAGAACAGTAGAATGTAGCAGCATGACAGCGATGCTAATTACAGATGAGGTAGAGAAAAGGGTTGTGTCAAATTAGTCTCAATTGCATGACTTTGAATTTTTCATTTATGTAGAATAATGCAATAGCGGAAGAAGTATTCTGCAAGAATATTTCTTTCAATCTGCCGCTTGGAAACAAAGCTGAAGCTGTTCGGGAGCGTAACTCAGGTCAGGACTCATCTCTCTGAGATGCCACGTTATTACTAGATGTTTTTTATGTGTGATGAGCAGAGTGGAATGTCACAAAGAACTGTCTTTTGTTTTTTTCCCTCTGCACTTTCATGCAGTTATATTTACATACATGGATAATGTGCGTGTACAACACACAAGTCCTGCTAGAGTTTCTACAAAAATACGATCATGGTATATTGTGAAAAAGTTTGAATACTGTAATTGTATGCAAGATATAAATAAGTCTGAGCCATACATTACAATGTAAGACTCAAATGTCCATAGTTGTATAAGATTAAAATGCTGATAGTATATTATTATTCCTGAGGTAATATTATGGATTTAATTATATAATTATTAAGATAACAGCAACACAGCATTAGATGTCTTAAGTATCTGTAATTAACTTTTAGGCTTGTTTGGATTTTTATATTCTGCCTATATATAATTTATGAGGGACATAGATTATTCTGGTACCCTGGAGATCCTATGATCAATGCAGGTAGAGCTGGAGGGAGCCTGAGGAGGTCAGGTAGTTCAGCCCTCTGCCCCAGCAGGAGCAATTACACCTAAACCATGCCTGACAGTTAATTAGCTAGCCTGTTCTTAAAACCCTCCTGTGATTGAGATTCCACTCTCCCTTGGCAATTGATTTCAGTGCTGAACTATCTTGACAGCTAGAAAGATTTCCCTAATGTCTAAAGTAAATTTCCCTTGCTGCAGTTTAACCCTTCCTGTCCTACCCTGTGAAGAATAGTTTTGTCCCTTTCCCTTGACAGCAACCTTTTGCATAATTGGAAGCTGTTATCATGGAGACTTCGCATAATTTTAAATTAAAAAATCGCAGAATCTTTGGTCTTTTCTTCTAGCTCATGCTTTCTAGCTCACTGATTCTTCTTGTTGCTTTCCTCTTGACACTTTCTGAATGACCTGACTTACTGGCCTGCTGTGAAGCCTTAGAGAAGCCGCAGCAGTCCTCAGCTTGGTGCTGTGTGTGGGGTGGGGAAGCGCCATGGGCCAGTGGGAGCCCCCACAGACACCCTGGGTTGGGGCAGGGACAGGCACCTCCTGGGTGGGGACAGGCTCAGGTCTAAAGGCAGTGCCTGTTCGCTGGTACGGCGAGGCAGGCTGTGCAGCACACAGCAGTCCTGTGCCAAGCCACGACACCAACACAGTCTGCGCTGGCTCCTGCGCCTCTGCACCGCGTTTCCCTTTGCAGAAGCGACATGCCCACTTACCGACTTCCTTGGAAGACTTTGAAATCTATAGATGAAACGTACTTTGAGAGGTGTTGTAATTTTTCTCTTACAAAACCATGGGTCTGTAATTTACATCACTTAATGTGACAAGTACAAATCAATCCACATACTCTATATTTTTAAAATGTTCCTGGTTTATAATTTTATATAGTTAGGGGGTATTTTAAAAGCATTTATTAGGACAAAATGTCGGCAGTTAGAAAATGCCAGCCCCAGTCTTTGTTTCATGCATATGAAAAGCAGTGAAAGATCAAGAAAGATCAAGATTCTACTTAAATTAAGTAGAACCTTGTTTTGGTGAGGCTGCTTGGTTTACTAGCACTGTTTGGGTCTGTGGCTTTTCCTTCTGAGCCCTATGTTGAGATGTAGGGACCTTTCTTTCACTGCTTACAGAACTGAGGTTTTCTAATGGCCTGCTGCAAGCCCACAGAGGTCAGTGGCAATGAGTTTAAGTGATGCTTTTAAACCCCATCTATTGCTACTTCAGTAAATCAGCTTTGGCCCGTTTGTTTCATTTGGAATTGAACAATCCTTGTAGGCAGCAGGAACAGAAGCAACTGAGTAGCCTTGACAATCTTTTTCTGATGTTTTTAGAGATTTCTTAAGATTAAAAAGTAGATTAAAACCATCTCAAAGACCAAAGGGAGGACTATCTTCATTGCAGGATTTATTTACAATACTTTGCTAACTTTGCTAAACTAGTTTTCTAACTTTACTAACTATTATGCTAAAAGGAGGAGAAATTCAGACTGTCACCACTAGAGCCCAAATTTCTGATCAGTTGTTCTCAAAAGCTTGCTGTAAACACAGTCACAAGCTGCTTGTCTCAGCAAGCGGGCCACAGAAAGGTAAAATTTTGATGAAAGGTGCGGGTTGCTAACACCTGTGGTGTTTGCATTTTCCAGAGTGATACAGTTTTTCTAACAGGTCAGTCAGCATCTGAAGAATCAGTGTCCACTAAAGTTCCTCTCAGCTTCACCAAAGCCTGTGCTGGCAGCTGCATGCTTTGTTGTATACATAGGAATATATATAAAACTGAATAAAGAGCAAGGAAGTGGAGAGGAAAGGGAAAATAAGAACAAAAATGCCTATTCCTTAGTGAAATAATAGGGTTAAGCATTGTCTCACTATACATGTAATTTAAATATTACAAAAGACAAGTTTTAGATTTTTCATTTTAAATAGATCACAGATTATCTTGCTTTATTCATGCATCTGACACATAATACTAACAAATATATTAATAATCCCTATTTTAACCTCCGGGCTTCCCACTCTGTCCTTGTATATCTACATTTTTCAACACCTCAGCATAATTAAGCACCCCAACTGCATAATGTGCTGTGTTGGGTAAGTGTGAGAGGACATATGGTACATTTCTTCAGGAACTGAGCTCTCCATTGCTTTTATTGTTCTGTGTCACGATCTTAATGCTTTTTTAATGGAGTTTTCAGAGGGTGAACACCGTCAGCCCATCGTCTGCTATGCTCAGCATAGAGGAATGAGAAGTATATGCTTTATGGAAGCAGGGTAGAAAATTAAAGAAGGATATCATTAAAGTATGGGAGGAAGTTTGTTGATGAAATGATGATGCTTTCTGTTCTCAGGCATGACTTTTGCCAGTTTAGCAGTGATTTAGACCAAAAAGATTTCTCATGATGTTCATACCAGTCAGGTGGCCTGCCGTAAGGACTTGGAACAAAGTAATTCCAGAAAAAACAGTGTAGTAGTTTATAAGTAACTAAAATCACCGCATAACTCATGAATCGTTTGGATGATCCCTCTGATTTCACTGCATATTTTCTCACTTAGTTTTCATCAATAGGAAAATCAATGCTGACTTCTAAGGATTCATATGATCGAGAATATTTCATAGGAAGGCCTTATGGAACAAATCTGTTTTTAAGTGAAATAATATATCTGGTTTATTTAGTTCCCTGTCCAGGAAATCACTTAAGCTCTTGCCTCCTGTTTGACAACTCAAGTATTTGAAGTCCTGCTCAAACTACTGTGTGTTGCTGGAGTGCTGCCATACTTGATTGAATAGGTCTGTAATACGTGATCGATTCCTTTGTTTTGCCTTTTTCCTTGTGGTTTTTTTTTCTTTTGTTTCTTGTACAACAAGTCTTGTTCCCATTTTATTTTTTTTTTTTTGGTTTCCTGAGCATAATGCTTCTGCCCCTGTGTTTGTAACACGGTCTAACAAAATTAAAAACATTTTACATTGCTCATATATTAGATACAGGCATGTGGAAGATGAATTTACAGCAACAGGTAAGGGTCAGAATTTCAGGGCACAGCTGTCTGACAAAAAGCTGAAAGTGATTACATTTGGTACAAAGTGAGCACAAGGTGAGAGAGCAAAACGGATTGCTTTTAATGGCTCCATGTGATATTTCTAGATTACACTTTAGGAAAATTCACTGCACAAGCTAGCCTTCATAGCTGAAATTCACAGGTTAGTTAATCAAACCCAACGCACATATGTACAGACATATACATAATTCTAATACAAACTTTGACTGGATAACATAGGAAAATTTCAGTGCTGTTGACTGGGCTTGGTAAGTCTGACACATAATTCACTTGTTTGGGCAGTTGTTTGTAACTAGCAATTGCTTCACTGGATCAAAAACTGACCATTTCTCAAGCGGCATTGCCTTCATTGCAAATAATTGCTGCAATGAGGCAGAGCTAGAGAGATTATAATTACTTAAAATTCAGTTGAAAGAATGAAACAACCTAAAAAAGTTGCACAAGCCTTCAGTTACAGACTGTACGTAGTTAACGTTTATCCATTACATAGACAAAACAGGTTAATCGATACCAGAATAATTTTATCTGTACTGGATAGCAGTTCTTAAATATGAATTAGAACATTATCTACCCAAGATCTATATTTAAGGATATTGCTCTTTTACTAATGAAGAGATATAAGTTTGCTGGCTAGACACCACCCCCCACCCCCCCCTCCCCGAAAAGGCATGCCAATGGAGGGGAGACAATAAGTGAAGCACTTCTGCAGAGGAGAGGAACAAAATATTCTGCATGTTTGCTGCAGGCAGGATAGGAAGCGTTGGGTTGAAATTGCAACATGAGAGCTTGGCATTAGGGAAACTAATGCTAGTGGGGATAGTGAGCCACAGGAGTGGGCTGGCTAGAGGAGGCAGAGAGGGTGGAGCACGCCTTCAGGCAGGCACCTAGACGAGATGACATCTTAAGATCACCTCTCTGACCTTCAGTGGCAGTTCTTTGACTGAATTCTTTAGGTTGTAACTGCAGCAGGACCTATGCAGAGAACATGCAAGTATGTGCACATGTGTGTGGATGTAAACACAGGTGGAATGAGGTTGAGTTTTAGAAGTGGAATTACAATTATTTGTTTCATTATGTTAGGTTCGTGGATACAGCAATTTTATGTTTCTACTATTTTCTTGTGTTGTTACTTTAAACAGAGGAGCCTACCCTTGTCCCGCAGAAGGGTTCCCTCCCAAGAATGAAAAGCTTCTACCATAACTTAAATACCACTTGAAGCTTTAGAAATGCTAATGCACGAGCATTTTGTGACTAGTTGCATACATCCATGACTGAAACACGTCATGGACTGCTTGTTTACCAATCTTGAACCCAGTGTTATTTCTTTCTCCTTATATTCTCTCTGAATAAATAAATAAATTGCAGATTGTAAGTGCAGATTCTGAAAAAAGGCACAGTGGTGTGGAAGGCCCTGGAAAAGTTTTTCAAAGACATCCTGGAGGTATGTGTTGGTGCATACACGTATTCCGTGTTTCCTCTCTCATCAATCTCGGTTTCTGTATCTTTTGAAGAAGTACATAGGCATGCCTTTCCTATGACCTTGTTTCTGCTTTTCTGCAAGGAAGAAGAAAATATGGAAGTTATTTCAGCAAGAACAAATCTCTGTGTGGGATATCTTTGTCAATACCTCCTACCTCTCTGAAAAGGCTATGGGACCAATTCCTAAACTAGACAAGTCTCTAGTTTGTTTTCTGTAATTGCTTGTTCAGTCTCACCTAACCTAATTATCATCTAACAGCTGGCCTTGGCAAGTGCTCTGGGCTCGCTCAATAATCAATAGAAAAGAATAGGCACCTCCAGAGGATGGCTTATATCATCCTAAGGTAATTATCTAAAATTGGTGGGCTGAATCACCTCTGGTGGTATTTATCTCTTTCCATCAATTATAGCAAGAGTCCGGATGACTGGCTTAAACTGGGTGATTAAAGAGATGAATCCTGCTCTCAGGTAATGTTACAAGAGGTCTGCTTCCTACAGTGTCTAATTTCTCAGCATTGTGGAAAATCACCTTTCCTGTAGCTCAACAATAGGTTACAGTGGCCTCTTGTATAAGCTCCTTTCAGATGCAGTCCTCCACTCCCAGCTCTGGGTACTGCCAGTTTCCACTCAGTGCTTCCAGCTCGCTGTGAGTTGGCATCCACTTGAGCCCTTCGAGCAGCGCCCTGTGTCATTGCGGCTGCTCCCTAGACCTTCGGGGGGGTGAAAAGGAGGATGCGAATTCTTGCTCCAATCCTGAGTTATTAAGGTAGAGGGAGAAAATAACCAACGCCACAAAGGTCCACAGTCACATCTGCTTCCCCTTTGTTAGTCCCAAACGCTAGAATAGACGTGTCTTTTGCATGGCAGCAAGTTATGGTGTAATTTAACATCTCAGCGACTCCTCTGCTGCTTCTGGTGATCTGATTTGATTCTTTATTCTTCCTCCTGGACTCTTTCTTCTCTTCTCATGGGTTGTGTTTTCAAGCTACTAGTGCAGCTTTTGGATCAAACTTCTCTTAATACTGTAGGTGAATTTATCCCGCTTAACTGTAGCTATTTAAAAGTTAGATGCTTGTTTTAAACCAGCAATCTGTGTTCCCTGATAATCAGCAGAAGAGAGATCACCAGAGGACATTCAACTTGTCCAAGTCATGGTCTGCCTTGTTGGGAATACCAGCCTATCACCTACAGAGCACGTGGGTTGGCTGAACACCTCTTACGTGGCTATTGAGTTGAGTGTTGTGCCCTATGTGCTGATCCTTCAGGATGGAATGGGCCCTACACAGCGCTTTGTCATCCCTCTTGTAAGGATGTGCTAAGTGCAGAACGGAGGGTTGAGGAAAGTATTTTTCACCTTTTCTGTCCTAATCACAGAGACGCCACAAGTATCTGTGGGGAAGCTGCTGCAAGCTGCAGCCACTGATGTTCAGTAAGTTACACCCTGAAGTGTACTGAGGGCTAGCAACAAAGAGATATGAAAAGGACTTTTGTTCCCTGTATCTCCTCCTCTTTCATGCAATTCCCAAAAGATTTGTGAAAGAGCTTAGCTTTCGTGTTTCGCTGTTCATGAGAGTTATGTTGGAAGGGTAGTTTTTCTGCCCATAGCAGGTTGTCCAGTAGAACACTGTTAATTGTTTTCAGTGACCGTTGTAAACGTAGTGACCCAAAGCAGTATTGCCAAAGGTAAACACCAGTTGTGTTTCTGCTAGACTACATTTCAAAGGTTTGTTCAGATAATTTGTTTCCAACTCAGATGAGGGACAAAATATTCTCAAATGAGTTTTTCCTCACTCTGGGTTTTCTTGCAGATGTTAACAACTGGGCATGTACATAAAAGTCAAAAGAAGTTACACAGTCCCTGTGGTAGATTTTTATCATCAAATATTGCCGTGCATGGCAGCAATCAGTTCTTACTGGTGTCTTGAAGTTTCTGAATTTACCTGGACTGAAATCATAAAATCAGATTGCTAAATGCATTTTGTTTCCACGTGCATTACATTGTAAATCAGTTTCATTTTGTTCTTGATGTTATCCTGCTGCAAAACACAGAGAAAACACTCAATAAATGAAATTGCATCTGTCTGATTCCACAAATCTGAGTAATACTAAAGGTCTTCAGCTGGAATATATCTATTTCTGCTAGAAAGGTTTTTCAAACCTTCTTCCCCCAATAAATTCTGACTGCTATTTTAGCACAGGTAAGATAATACTCTCAAAATATGATTGCAAGAAAATCCATGACTGGTATGACAAACCTTGCGTACTTCAAGAAATTATTTTTTTCCAGCAAAAACAAATATACAGTGTACTGTATGTCATCCAAATGGCAAGAGGAAGGAATTGTGTTTCATGAAGTAAAAATCTACCATCAGCAAGCTCATATATTTCTTAGTGGCATCATTGGGCTTTGTGAATTTGGACTTGGGGGATCATAAAACCCCATTGTGTGCACAGTGAATTTTCTACTGAGCAGCACAGCATTCAAATTCTGAATATTTTCACCAGTATGTGTAATAATATATCAGTTTTTAATGTTTTAGTGACTTGGTGAGAAATAAGAGGAGGAGGATTAGCTACTAAACTTGTCAGAAATACATTCTTAGTAAATACCAGGAGAGGGGGAAAAAAATAATTGAATTTGCTGGTTTTCCACAGCAACTGCACAGTGAGTTCTATCAGATTTACAACTGTCTTTTCTAATATGGAAGCAAAACTGTTAATCTTATGAAGGTCGGATATTAGGTAACTTGCACACAGAAGCATTTTCTGAGCAGCTAGCACTTCAGGTGCCTGTTCAGTGGCATACTTCACTTTTCTGTTTCTTTTTCAGTAACTTTTTTGTTTGGAAGTCAATTTATATTTATTTCATGTGGCTCATCGTGTATATGTGTGTATATTAAGACTGTAGTAAGTTGAGAGTTCTTCCATAATAAAGGCTAAAATTGCCTTCTACAGGCACGTTCTTCAGTGTCTTGGTTGTTTGAAACTGATACTGTATTTTTCAAGGAAAAGAGTATTTCTGTAAGTTCTCAAAATTTGTCAAAAATCCTGCTTCTACAATCTTAATTTTCTTACATAATTTTGGCTCAGTTTAGGAAGAAAAAAAAGTCAGTTTCATGTAATGTCTTCAAATGTCATCCAGCTACATCCCTTTGACAGTTGATGCCATTGCTCTAGGAGGCTAAATATGAAAGAAACAAGCAAAAATGAATGATACTTGTTTGCATATTTCACATTTGAAGAGAAATAACATTTCTGTAGAGAATAAACTCATTTCGGATAGCATCGAAGATCTGTGTTGTTTTGTTTTTCACTTACCAATGCTAAGAGCAAAATTAGGCTGTGCCAAGGATGAGTAATTTAGCCATGTAACCATCCTCAGTTGGAAATTATAAAGGCAGAAGGAGTCCTTATTATAATTCTGTTAAATCTTCTGTATAACTATACGGTAGAGCTCATGCAGAACAATAATGGATGGTAGGCAAATTTCATTACTTGCTGAGTATGTGTTCTGATAAATTCTGTGTGGTCAGAGGTGGTAAACTGTGCCTGGCTTCCTCTTGATTAATATTTTGCATCTTTTGGCAGTCAGTGTCAATCATGGAGCATGAGGATCACTTAATTTATAAAATTCTAAATGAGCAATTATTGAGTTCAAATCTGAAATTTTGGGGAGCATTGACAGGAGAATTAGCTGTAAAAATATATGAATGTCAAGTAGAAAAAGAAGAGGCAAAAAAGAGGAACATGAGATAATGTTCAAGCAATTTTGCTTGAAGTTTACTGATAAAGGATACAATGAACCGAAAAGTAATACTCTTCTCAAAAACTCGTATTCCATCTCTTACACAGTGGGACCACAGATACTTGGTCGTTGTTATCCTCCCTGAGTACCGTATCTTCTGTTTAGCTAATGTTTTGAATAGTATATTGTGATTGTTAGGGTCTTTCTAAAAAGTATTTTTCGAAAGTGGTCGTTTTTCCTCCGTGTAGTTTATTTATAGACTTCTTGGACTGAAAGCCTCCTGTGAATTTCACTGAGATTTCAATAGGTTTGGTATTAAAATCTTCTGCTTTTTGGAGTGTTCAGGGTTAAGATTCAAATACACAGAGCAAGTAAACCAAAAGCAGTAGTAACACATGTTACAAAGCTGTAAAGAAAATACAGACTTCGACTGCATTGACATTTGCATAGGTACAGAAAGACTCCATCTAGGCTCTGATTAATTCTAGCAAAATTACCCATTGTGCCAATTCCTGCCAATATAATTACTATTCTCTCTCGAGATAGGTTTTCTTATCAGCTATTTTGCTAGTTTAAGGACCTGGGAAAGTCATTGGGTAAGTTAGATTCAAACTAGATGACTTTTATAAGTGTGCTTCTAAAATCAAATCTTTGCTTTAAGGGAGAAAAAAACCCAAGCCACTTCTTGGTCTCTTTTCCTGATCTCTGGCTGTTTCAGGGCAAGCCAGGTGCTTTGAATATATTATTTTTTTATTTTTATTTTTAAGATTACAGACAGACCAGCATCTGGACTGTAAGCTGTATTTGCTAGCTGTTCTTTACAAACATTGATTTATACATACTGCTTATTTCTGAGAAAATTGCTGAAATCACTGTTCCAGGATGCAGTAGAAGTGCTACGCTGACAGAAAATCACAAATCTCACACGGACAATGGACAGAGAGCATCTTGAAAAAAATAAAGTCCTTATTGAAATATTATAAGAAAGTTATGCCTGCACAAGAGAAGCAAGTGAAAACGAGGCTTTCAGCGCTCAAAAACATCCTCAGATTTTCCTGCGAGTTCCATTTTTCAATTTAATAGCTAAGTGACATGTACTTGACACGTCTCTCCTGTAATATAGGATGATCTTTATTTTCTGGGAAATACGTCTCTCTAGTAGAGTTACATTTAAGATAGATGCAAAGGAATCTGGATTTGTATAATTTTGCACAAAGGAGGATTGAGAAAAGCTGCCTAAAATGCCTTCTGTTAAACATCGCTTGGTGTGCATTATTCTCTTTAAGCATGAAACAAGCTTCTTTTTCAAAGGTGGAATTTATAGCAGTCTCTCATGCAGAGAGCGTATTGTGTTCTTTGGAGGGAGCTCGGAGCATTGTTTGAGCAGTTTGGAGAAGAGGTCTTAACGGAGTTGCATCCGCACACAGTGTTTCTGAATTTGGCTATTTGTTTCGGTGTCTGTATTTCTAGATGTCAGTGTTGCATTTGGCTAAATCGCCTTCAGGTCTAAGGGTTACTGCTGTTTGGGAATTGACTTCTTTCCCCTGCAATTCTCTCTCTTCAACTGCAGTGAATAGGCAAAGCCCAGTGATGAATCTGTGAATATACTTAAAGAAATAGCAAGTGTATTTTGGCTGCATTATTATTTTCAGTTCTGTAATAGTAACTTAATATTGCCAACATAGTAATGCTTTTTCACAGCAGCAAACAGTACTGAATAGTACAGAATAATTGGTGAATCACTGAGTAATAGGAATAGCAGTTGTAGCTGCGGGGGACTCGGGCCAGAAGCGAGGCCAGTGGTGGAGCAGCAGGTCTCATCTGGTATTAGACCACCTTCAGGGTGATGCATGGTAGTCGAAGGGTCTAGGCATTGTAAATCCTTTGAGGAAAATTCTGTATTAATTGCTTAAGCTTAGGAAGTCGATGTCTCATTAAATCTATCTTCTTTTCTCCTTCAGGTTCTGTAGTCTCTATTTCAAAGGGTACTTTACAATACCTACTGGGTTAGATTAGTTTTCTTACATCCATGGCAGTCAATGTAAATTACTTATCACACATTACATTCAGCAGAATCAGTGGCATTACCTGAGACAAAACAGTTTTTCATGGGAGTTTAGATAACACCATCTGTTATAGAAGCTCTTTTATGAAATTGTTCCTAGCAAATGTTTATCGTGTATGTATAGGATGTAAGTGGGTTCACTACTTTTTTTATTTTAAGGTTCTTGAGATCTTTTATTTGTAGCCTGGGAAAGAAAGAGATTACAGGTTTTTTTTAATGGTCTAAAAAGTTGAGTAAACAACATATGTAATGACTCTGTAGGGAAATACTGCTTAATTAAAACATAAAGTCATTCTATTAGCATATGCACCTGCTGCTCACGTGGTTCATTTCTTCCAGAAATAACCAAATTACTGTATAGAGATTGTGCTATAGTTGAACTACCTAGAATGTGTGCTTCAGCGTTTTGTCTTGTCCTCATGCTGGTGATTCATTGTTGGCTTAAAAATAGTCACACTTCATGCAGACAGAGATCTGCTGGGACACAGCAACCAGCTGTGAAAGAATACAGTTTATCTTGACTGTTTAAGGAAAAAAAAAATCCCACAAAGCCAATGTAGTTTTCATAGATGTTATCTGTGGGGGAAGCTTGCACTTCAGATTGGACACAAAAGAAGATCTACTTCCCCCATACGCTATGCCATCATCCAAAAAGTGTGGGAAACAGTTTGTGGAAAAGCTTGAAATTGCTCTGAAAACTTTCGGCTACTTTATAGGACTAAGTTTTCTTATTGCTTAGGGGCCTTGCAATGTAATTTGATTAACTTAATTATAGTGTATCTGTCAGAGAAAACACTCCTGGAAAATTTGAATATGTCCCAGTATGTGCCAGGAGTGCCTTTTCTGTGCATGTACGTGATAGCATTGATCTGAAAAAGAATTAGACTTTTTCTTGTAATACGATGGGATTTAATTCACATCATCCACTCTTACTTTTTTTTTTCCCCTTGCAATTTTAAAGTGAATGTGCGTAGAAAGGAGCAGACCAGTAGGGAATTAAGTTTTCATTTCTTCCACGCTGCATAGAGCTAGATGTATTTGCTTTACATGAGACTCTATCTCCTCTGAAGAGCCTTAAATAAAGAGTACAAGAGGTAGGGCAAGTATGAAGTGATCCTTTCCTGATGCTTCTTTCCAGTTTCTGGTCATCAGAACTGCAGAGGTCTCTGGAGGTGGCAGTTGCGTTTTGAGTACTAGGTGTAATAGCTGTCGGTATACCATCTTTCTTCAAATAGGTTAACAAACTTTCTACAGAAGGTCTTGCTCCTAATTTATTGCTTTATCTTCTTTGCATACTGAGGTGCATTAAATATTGTAAAGAGTTTGACTTAGCTGTTCCCTGCAGATTTGTACAAGAAAACAGAGACAAAACCCAGCATATGTAAGGTTCTGGTTTTGGTAAATTTATACGCCTGTTCATATGCCTCTAGGGTTGTGAAACTATCAGTATGTCAATGTCACCCTTAAAATTTACGTTATCAAAGTTTGTATTCTCTCTATCACATCCCCCATTTACTAAATGGGTCTCTATCTAGTTATGATTGCGGTAGCGTGACAGCCAGCTATGAAGAATAAATTGTTTACCTACTGAATGTGGTTTAATGTAGGTATGTGGCAGACCTCATTGGGAAATCTATTCTAAGTACAAAATGTAAAAGTGCCTCATATCCCAGCCAGCCACCCCAGAACTAGATTAATAATTTAATCCTGGTCCAGAGTGAAGGCCACAGAAGATCTTAGTTTCCTAGTCGCTTCAGGATATAATTTAACGTGTCCTTGGTTTCTAAAACTCTACATAGCTTTGGTGTGGATACTTCAAATATTGGCTCTTTCCTAGTGTCCTGTTAAAACAACTGAAATCAGCTGATAAACTCAAAATTTCCTTTTACTACTGGACATAGGGACTGAGCCTTTTCTGTGGAGGGTGCATGTCTCTAGGATTCAGCTTTCACCATAGCTCAGGCAAAACCACAGACCCGAGCTTTTTAAGTGTGTTCTGAATCCTGATTCCCCCCCCCCCCTCCCCCTTAACCTGGTGTTTCAGAGTATGTGGAGTAAAAGAGGAACACTGGCATTGCAGTTGTTTCTTTGTGGAGCATGCATTTTGCCATTTGGGTTTAAGAAAATGCCAGAGTGTCTGGAGATGTTTGTAACTTGTGCCGTGTAGATGGAGATATAAAAAAGTGAATCGAAGAGTTTGTGAATTGTGTATTTAAATCAATCGATGTGAAGACATTGCTTAAGCTCTCTGAAAAGTTGTTTCAGGTTAGATTTTCTTCATGAGAAGCACACTAATTTCACTCAGCTACATGTTATTTGCTTTACCTGATAAAAATTCAGTTTGTAAGGGAGAAGGGAGCATTAAAAATGTCCTTTTTATGAAGACTTTAGTTTAAAGACTTAATTTTCCAGTGTATATATTTAATATAATGTCATGCAATTACCAATCAAACTGTTGTTGACTGTTACAAAAGCAAGAATAAATGACTTGAGTCACGCTTTACATGACTCCATGCCACAGAAAGTATGAACACAATCTTCCTTTTGATTTCTCATCGGAGATTGCATAACCCTCCTCATCTATTTTTAAGAGACCTTTCTTCTCTGCCTTTCATTTCTAGAAGAGAGAAGGCAATCAGGAACAGCAGCATGAATTTTGGGTAGCGCTCGGTCCATGACAGCTTCACTTCTCTCCAGTTAGTTAATGCATGCAGTTAAACCCTTCACGTTTCAGGTTATCACTAAACTGCACAGTGCTAGTGAAGTATGAGCATATCTCCGGTCCCTCTTCCTCCTTCCCCCTTCAGCACCTGAGTTATGTTGGAGTGATGAAGCCAAAATTTCTAGGAAAGGTCCTCTGAAGAGCAGGAGATAGGGCTTCCTTGGGAACTAAGACAAAGTTTTCGCATGTGCTGCCAAAACGGATTAGAGCCTCTGAAAATGTGTCTAGAAGGTTGTGCCAAAGTCATCCTTACACTTTGGGCTGCAGCCTAGTTAAGAGGAAAAAGCAATAGAAAGGTGTGGCAGATAGTGAGGTATGATAGGGGAAAAACATTTTCTTATTCAGAATACTTGCTGCTACCAGACAATTCAAATCCCCCACGTTACTTTTAGATGCACGTTTAAGAAGGACAAATAAATAGACAAATACCTTGCTCTGCAAATGTTTTCCAGCCTCCCCGTTTTGTAGTTGCATGGTATGGTAGTAACTAAGCCTATAGTTCCTGGAAAAACATATTTAACAAATGTGTCTGCCTGTCACACAGAGGGGCCTTTAAGTTCAAGCTTTTAGGTGCAAAAGCAAGCTAAATTTTATTAGATGTACAGGAAGCTTTAAATTAACTTTCCAAAGGTTGAGTCATGTCATTGTTTCATTGTTATGAGGCACTAATAAGGACAGGAAAGTTTCTAGAAAAAGAGTAGGAGTGAGATAAAATTTATTATGCACATTTGGAGTGTTAAAATATCAAGAACAAAAATAATTGAGGGAGAAAAGAGGGTCAGGGAGGGATCTGATTTAATAGAAAGAAAATAACTAGTAAACTTTTTAATGGTACACTTTACTCAACAACAAACTCCAGCTCAGGATGATGCTGTGCTCCTGAAGTGGAAGGTGTCAGGAAAAGCTCCAACTTGTGATTAAACACCTATGCATGAGCTTTTCTGTGCTTCGCATTCTTTTGTACTGGACCTGGTGCCAAATCTGGTGGGTCTGATTAAAGTTTGGAAATCCAAAACAGGTTTGTGTTGTGCTCTCAGGTTATTCATGAGTTCCATCACGATTTCTGAGGCCTCCTGTTGTTCAGCAGGATTGATGAATGTGGCGTCTCCCTCCCCAGCTAACATCTCATTGTTGGAGCTGTCACACGTAGATAATGTCAACGTTAAGCGTCCTGGTATCCTGCCTGCTGCTGACATACCACAAAATATCTGGGTAGTAGTCAGGCTGACATCTGCATGTTTGCTAACTAGACAAGTCATCCATTTATCCAGTAGAAAAAGTGGAATTCTTTAAAACCGCAAGTCATGCTGCACCTTTATAATTTTCTTTCTTTTCGACAATTTTTCATCGTAAGTGCTTTAACTGAAAATTTCATAGGCTGGATTGTAGAACCTCCCTCCCGTTGAGGTACCCTGCATATGACTGAAGGCTTTCCTGGACAAAGGAAGAATGATCACATGTTTCAGACGTGGAAAATTCTGCTCAGGCATCCCAAAATAGGTGGGCGATTGTAGTCTAAGGATGCAGAAACGGGATGAAGCCTGAACTTGCATTTAGGCCTCCTCTTAAGAGGAGAGACCTATTGACTTCCAGCAGGTAGTTCATCCTACCTCTGTTAGGCTTTTTGGAACGTAATTAAGTGACCCTTGGAAGTGCATTCCCTTCATTAGCTTTTGAGGGAGCTTTAATGATTGGCTTGTGTAGATGCCTTCCTCTTACATGGTAGCGCTAGTTCAGTGAAATTAAATCCACCTTTAAGCTCTCTGTAACTGAGATCTATGTCTGCAAGATAAACAGTATAGTTTAGAGACTGATCATTAATTTTTTCTGAAGTTCTCAGGTGTTCTGATCATGGCAGCATATAAAAATATTGTCTTTCAGGTCAGGTAACTTGCAAAATGCCTGGTGAAATCGTTGCTTGTGATGGATGCCCTAGCAAGAAAATACAGGCACAAGTTACTTTTATTGTGTTCTGAAAGAACATGACAACAGAATTGGGTAAAAGATAATAACTTATGATATGTGGTTATCATAAACCACTGAATAGATCCATGCATCATTGTACATGTTAAATTCTTTTAAATGTCTGTGGATGCCACTAAGGCTGTCTTGTTCTGCTGGTATTACTATGACTACGCTAGAAATGACTATGTGTCAAAGGAGGAAATCCAGAAAAAGATACTAAAATGACAAAAAGTGAAGGCATCGATCATTGTTTTAAGGTTGTGGCAGAGGGAGTCAGGAGACATTTGCTATGCAAACACCAAGTGTTCATGCACAGAAAAATCTCTGAGCAATAACTTTCCCTATGCTTTGGGAGCTGGAATGCTCTGAGGCAGTGCAAGATACGTGTGCCAAGGTGCCGAACCTGCTGAGTCAAGAGAATTATTCTGGTTTATGTCTGTCTTATGTCCTCTAAACACACCTTCTCCCCCACAAGGAGTAGGCTGAGTCACCAGCCTTGGAGTCTTACCCAAGAATTCATCCCCAAAACGCTAGGTATTTTGAATGTATTCAGCATTTACTTCCTATTGTGAGGACTCTCTGGGGCAATCTTTGCATTTACTCTTTGAGTTGTCTACAGACTTGACTTTTCTAAGGTCTTTTGATACATTTGTTTTACTCTTTGTCGTAATGAAATTAAAGTATAATTCTGAAATATCTAGAGTGGCATTTTAATTCATGCATTAAAGACAGCATTTCTTAATATATATCCCCCTACATTGTAAGGCTAATTCTTACCTGTGACTTTAGAGAGGCCTCATTTGGGGGCACAGACCAATTCTGCACAGCCCTTTTGACCTACAGTGTACCTGAACACTGTGAAGATTTGTTCTTTTTCTCCTGCCCCTGTTTATTGTTTCATTTCACTAGCTGTAAAAGCCAGTGGCAGATCAGCTTTTTCCTCTCCTCGTGTACGACAGCTGCCCAAGGCAATGTTTTAGTGCTGAAACTGGCCTGACTCTAATATACAGGTTTAATGCTTTATAATGTTCACAAGAATAAAGTCTATCATCGTGCTCCAAATTGCATTGAATCAGAGCTGTATAATGCTGAAATGTTTCTTTGTTATTTCACTCTCTGTCATGCTCTGTAAGTTGCTGTAGAAGAAAAGTTATCCTTAGTGCCTGTGTTTGTCACGACGGTGCCTTTCTTTCCAAGACAGAGATTGGATAGTTTGTCCTGGTATTTCCATCCTGTATCCTCTGTGTGCGTGTCTCAGGTTTGGTGGTATAGGTGATGTGCTGAACTAAAAAACGGGAGCCAGGCTGTTTTCTCAAGTGCCATGACAGGTTTCAGAACACCAGAGACAAACTTGACTATGAATTTTTCTCCCCAAACTACATGTCTGTATTTGTCTGCCACTCAGGAAACAGGTGATATTTCATAGTCATTTATATACTGAATTTTCACATGCTGGAGTCTGCATGGAAACCCTATGTGGATTTTGCTGTTAAATTGCACTGAATAGAAGGCTACTGCTGCTATTTGGGAAAGCTTTTTGCTCCAACCCATGGCGTTGTTTCCCTGTGGCTTTGCCAGTCTATCATCCAAAGACAGTGAGTCCACCACACCTCTCATTGGTGTCAGAAGTGAAGCGTAACGTACCAGCAGTGGTAGAAGTGGCACAGCGTTATTCCTGGAGCAGAGATCCAAGCTCACCTGTGGTAATTAGTTTAAGTTTCTTCCCGTTATTTCAACTAAGCAAGAGGCTGCAGAGGAAAGTGTGTTCCTCAGCATGCAGAGAACTTCAAAACCCATAACAATGTTGAGCGTTACATCTGACTCCAGGTAATTCAACCAACTTTCTTACCTTTTACTCAAACGTGAGCATTTCAAGCCTTCTGTCAATATTAGATGACTCTGTACAGTGTATAATGTCAAATTTTACCTTACTGTAGATATTCAAGGGTCCCTGAATACTTGAAACTATTTTAAGTCAACAGATAAGTATGATTCACCCATTAAGTCTATTTCGCTTAAGTTAATTCACAGAAAACATGTTCTTTCTCTTTGGAAAAGGAAGTCTCTAGTAGTGATTTATGGCACGTTGACTTCACAGTTGTGTAGTTGCAGTATTATCCTTTATTGAGGTAAATGTTGGATTAGAGATACATTTCTTCTTGGAGATGGGAATTACTGATTTGTTTTATGGTGTGTGATGCAGTTGCATACAAAGCAGTCTTGAAAGGTTACATGCTCTGTGTAATAATGCTGTGAAACTGCTTTCCCACACCTTATTTTGGCACTCCCTCAGTGTTGCTGGCTGTGTGAGGAAGGTGATTTGTTTAAAGGCTGTGTTATGAAATGCACATGACAGGAGATAAACCACTTATCAGCCCGCATGTCACTTCCAGCAAAAAAATAATCAGTTAGCCAGAAACAGATTCATGTCTGATGCTGTGTTAATAGTGTGTCTGCTATGTAGAATAAGAAAGGTTCACAGGATCTAGGGGTGGGCCCTTCATTTCCCACCTGTCGGATAATGAAATCCCTTTCAGTAGCACATGGGCTCCCACGGTACATGCTAGCTGGTTTTGCAGCAAGTCTATAATCTTGTCAAAGTTTTGGGAAGTTGATCAGATTTTTGCTCTGACTCATGTTGTCAAGCATTGCTTCACCAGTTTGCTGAATGCAGTCTCAGGAATGCATAGTGAGACCCCACCTGGAGTACTGCACCCAGCTCTGGAGTCCCCAACATAAGAAGGACATGGACCTGCTGGAGTGCGTCCAGAGGAGAGTCACGAGGATGATCCGAGGGCTGGAGCACCTCTCCTATGAGGAGAGGCTGAGAGAGTTGGGGCTATTCAGCCTGGAGAAGAGAAGGCTCCGGGGTGATCTTATTGCGGCCTTCCAGTCCCTAAAGGGGCTACAGGAGAGCTGGGGAAGGACTCTTTACTAGGGCATGTGGTGATAGGATGAGGGGCAATGGCTTTAAGCTGGAAGAGGGCAGGTTTAGATTAAACATTAGGAAGAAGTTTTTCACTTTAAGGGTGGTGAGGCACTGGCCCAGGTTGCCCAGAGAGGCTGTTGAAGCTCCGTCCCTGGAGGTGTCCAAGGCCAGGCTGGACGTGGCCTTGGGCAACCTGGGCTGGTGGGAGGTGTCCCTGCCTATGGCAGGGGGGTTGGAACGCGATGATCTTCAAGGTCCTTTCCAACCTAAACCATTCTATGATTCTATGTTTCTGCAGTTGCCTGCAGTCTGAGCAGACAACTCAGCAACTTTTCCTTTTTTTTTTTTTTTTTTTTTTCAAATATTCTGGTGTTTTCTGGCCATTGGTACAGGTTAATTTTTTTAGTAAGAGTTGCAGACAGCATAGGAGTTTTCTGTAAATAATCATTTATTTGATTATTTGCTTTTCTCAAAGCATCTGATGGACAGGTTTTCTTAGATATGTCTTTCTGATAACTAAGCTGAACGTGGTTGTTTAAACTCAGCTGTTTTGAAGGCAAATTCAGAAATTAATTTGGTTCCAAATTGAAAAATTCTTCAGTAATGTCTTGGCTGGAGCATGTGTAGCCCCTCTGATTAAATTAAAGGGTTTTTTTGAAGGTTATGCTTAGTATCAAAGATTATCTTGCCTTCTGCTAGGTTGGTTTATTTGGGGACTATAAAGTCTGGAGGCTGCTCTGAAGCCTGTTAAGAGTGGAGAAAAGAGAAAGGCAGTATTGTCCTTTCTCCAGTGCTTGCAGATCTTTGCTTCAAAGAGTAAAACACTCTATGGACTCCATATCAAAAAGGGGGCAATTGCTGACTAAGCTGCTGAGGAGAAAAACATGTAGCCGAGTTGAGTGATCTCAAATTAATTGGGTCTGATGGCTTTAATCAGATAGGATTTCTCAAAGTGTCTAAAGCAATCTCAGATCCATTAATAAGTTTATTTGAAATCTTAATGAGTGTGATTCAGTAAACAAATATGTTGGTAGTCTTGCGACTGTCATAAAAGGAGGGAATGGATGAACGGGAGAAAACTCAGGCCTGTCCGCTGAACTTCAATTCCTGAAAAAATGCTGGCATAACTAAACTGTGAGCACCTCTGAGACAATTAACCTCTGATCGGTGATCAATAAGAGGCAGTGTAGTTTTGTCAAAAGCAGATTAAATCACAATAATTTGATTTCTTTCAATGATAATGCAGAAGGCCTTCCTAGAGGAAAAGCAACTGAAGTCCTGTGCTTAGATTCCAGCAGAGGTGAGGCTTTGGGCAGTGTTGCGTATGGCATTCCTGTAAGGAAAATAAAAGAACATAGATAAATTAATATAAGATGAATGCAGCATCCATACTTGGAGCAGTTGTCTGTGGTTCTCTTCTAAAATGCAAGGCATCTTATAAGCATGATTCCTCCAAAGTCTAGTCTTGGATCACGGTCATGAATGGCGGGTATGCTGGAATAGATAGCACGTTTAGGCAGTTGCAGATAGTACTGGTTTACAGGGGCTACAAGATTAAAATTCAGAAGAAACTTGACAAGTCTGAAGAACTGTCTGGCCTTAAATGGGAATAGGATTCAGAGAGAAGTGTAAGCTGTTACACTGGGGCAGGAGTAATTGTCTGCTCAAATTCAGGCGAGGGGAAAAACAGTAAGCTACAAATACGCAGGAAAGAATTTGGAGGGTATAACAAATCATAAACTCAGCAATGTCAGCCTTTTACAGGAGAGGCAAACATCACGATGGAGTGCTCAGACAGGACAGCGTAATCTGCAAGACAAGTGATGTGATCTTTTCGTGCTACTCACAGTGTTTGTAAGACATCAGCTGGAGTGCGGCACCCGGTTTTGGGCACTGCACGCCAGGGAAGATAGGGCATTTGGAAAAAACGGAGGAGAATGAGGAAAACAAGTTTGGAAGAGTGATTTGTTTAGTCAGGAGAGGGCTGACAAAAGCCATTATAAGCCATCAAGTATGTAAAAGCTTAGTCTAAATGAAATAATCTGTTCTCAGTGTCTGCATTGTGTCAGTAACAAAGGCTTAAAATGCAGCAAACAGGTTTGACATTAGGAAAAAATCTTTGAGCTACAAAGAGTAATGTAACACTGGAGTAGGCTTGCAAAGGAGTTGGCGAGATCTTTATTCCTTCTTCACTGAGAAAAAAGTCTTTATCAAGATTATTAGGAACAGGACAGACAAACATTCCCCAGGAGTCATTTGGAGTGTGGTCGGTCCAGTCTCAAAGCAGGGGAATAGGCCAAGTGGCTTTTCAGGCATCTCCTACCTTCCATCCTTTTTAGTTGCAGAGAGACACTCGTTTTCAGATGCATTATATATACACTGAAATAGCTTATTTTAAAATCCATGTGATTGCATCCTTTCATCTCTCTTTTGTAAAAGTATAAATTTGGCTGTTAGAGTGAACATTTTTGTTTCACTTTTTATGATGGTGCTAGATGAGTTGTTCTTTTTTCTCTTTTATGTTCTTTGAAATGTATTTTGCCAGTTTCTTTTATGCACTATTAAAATTGTTAAGTATTTCTAAAACTGGGGGGTTTTTAATCATTTTTCTCTGGTAGCTTTATCTGTGCAGGTTTTTTTTAACTATTTTTTTTTTCCTCTGTCAACTTTTCTGTTCTTCTAGTGGATGCGCATACTGTTTTCAGCTCTGCTGGACTGCCGAAAAGTGAGGGAGCGGAGGAAAGCCATGGCGTAGTTAGAGCCGTTTGCCCCATCCCTGTGACTTTCTTTTAACGGTTTCTCTTCCTTCACCTTCCTTCCCCCCATGTTATGCTTTGATATGTCTCAAAATGTTTTTAAAAAAACAGTGGTGACCATCCTTGACTGAAGATCTTGGCACTCTGGGTTTGCCCAAAGGCTTTCTTGTCCTCTGAGTTGTAACAGTGTCGCTGTCATAAAGAACAAACGTTGCAGGAGTTGCCGGTGTGGCTGTGAGCAGGAGATGGGACAGATCGGTCGCACTAGCGGTGTGCTACAGCTGTGTTGGTCTTCGTACTGTATCAGCACGGAAAGAACCAGGCCTTCCTGAACATAAACCATGAAAGCAGATGTTCAGATACAATTGCCAAAGTGCTGATCACATACATACGCTCTGAAATACTGTAAATATTATCCTATGAGAAAATTATGACAAATTAACATTTGTACAGACTCACACTGCTACTGTAATGCTTTAATAACAAAACACTACGGTGCCCACAGTTTTCTTCCCACTGGAAATGGAATAGACTGCAGCGTATGCTTTCACTGATAGAAATTAAAAGTAGTCTGACATTAATTATTAACATTTAAATCACATCTTAAATATTAAATGCAAGAAAAGTCATATTGTTTCCCTGGGAAAGCTGACTGCTTTCAGGGTCTAATGACAATAAAATCAGCCTTCAGTGCTGCTAGCCTTTAGGGCTTCTTGCCCTCCCGGGGCCCCAGAGGCCATCAGTAGCTGGTAAGGTATCCTGCCTGCAGCGCTCTGAATGGGGTTTAGAGCAATTCAAACATCTTTATCTCACCTAAAACATTCTAACAGTGGTGATTAGGCAAAGGATACAAAATGTTCTCCTTTTTAGAAAAGTCAGGATGTAAAATACTCCTGTGGTATATATGTTTTAATGGGAGTATATCTGAGTGTGCTCTCCCATAGTGTGCTCTGTGGGTCTGCACGAGCCTCTCATCACACAGGTGAAGAGGCTGCTTGGTAAAGGGCTGCAGGATGGGGAACACAGACAGTCTTTGGTTTACATAGATTTTAGTTCAAAGACAATTATTTTGCTTAGTTTATCTTGTTGTTTCACTACCAAAAAAACCACCAAACATTCTGAACCCATACTATTTCTGTCTAGATAAATAGAACTCAATAATTCAGATACTATGGAGGAATGCCTAGTGATTCCCTGTATGATTAGAAGTCATTAGGCCAAACATTTGGCATTGTAGTGCACTGAAGTCAGAGACATTAGATGACCAGGATTCTAGCTGGTGCATCCCTATCTGAAAAATCATTATGGGATTAATTAAGATGTGGCCACTCACAACTTGAAAAACAATCAGTCAAAAAAAAGGAAAAAAAAAATCTTGGTTTTGCAATTACTATAAGACAAGATATTTAGACATCTGTGAGGATGTAAAAAGTGGTTCCAGTTTCCAACAATGCTAGCCTCCTTTTGATTTTTTGAGTTAAGTATGAACTGTAGCAGTAAAATGAAATGTTTCTATTGTTATTGCTTTCAGGGTAAACATTCGGTATTCAAATATTTTGTATTTACCATAACAAGTCATTCACTTATTCATTCGTTCATTCATTTATGAAAGGGCTTTGCTATTCTGTATTTATTACGGGCTCCCTTGGCTCACTTTCCGGTTTTATAAAGGACTCTCATGAGAGGTTTCAATGATAGCAAATAGCGCAAACTGCAAGGGAGCGGTTCCTTGTGCTGCCCTCACTGCAGATGAAAGCCTTTAGAAGAGATAAGGACAGAAGCAGGTAAAGCTTTATTCACATTGGACAAAACACTAAAAAAATGTTTTCCACATCCTCAGCAAATGATAATGGGGTTGTCTTTTTAGATGCCATTTTATTTTATAAATAAACAAATCAGGGTATTTATTGAGTTTTCAGTATCAGCACCTAATTGTTTTGTATTTCTCTATACGCAGCTTTCTTAGTTTAAAAGAATATTGGGTCTTGCAGCCTACGCTTATATCAGATGTTTCTGTATGTGGCTTTGGATGGCTGCCTGCAATCCATATTCTTCAAAGTGAATTTCCCTTAACTGTAGATACTGGTATGGCTTGCAGCATTATGGAACTAGTTCTCCTTTTTTTGCATATTAAGGGAGCTCTTAGAGCCAGCATTACTCCCATGGGGTCTTTGCCTGTGCCTCTTTAAAGAGAATGTTTCTTGGACCGTTCTGGAGGTCCCCTCCCACCTTAATTGTATTGTGAAGCCAAGAGAAATGTTACCTCTGATAGTTTCTGTCAGAGAAGCTAATGAGATTGTTTAGATTGAAATTGTAAGAGGTGTTACTGATCTGTCAGATAGCATTGCTGGAATTGAAGGGTGCTCACACAGTCATTTTCCTTGGAGCAGAGCATTTTTCTGCACTTCATCACCATGTTCTCCAAAGGTTACTCTCCAGTCTTAATAGGTGCCAATGTTCAGAGAGGCAGAAGTGCAAAACTGCATTTCCAGCTTATACTAATTAATTAAGTGTGTATCAGGTGTGTGTTACCCTCAAGTGGCAAATAGCCTTAAGAAAATCACCATTAATGAGTTTCACAGGGTCTGGCATTAAGTTTGTGTTTGGTGTATAGAATAAAGCTCTGAATGAATCAGTCGTCAATACTGTTTTCTCCAGTTTTGTTAGATGTATTAGACTGAGCTATAAATACTCAGTGCAAATTCCCGTAGTATTTTATTCCTTTGTTTGTTTACCAGTTGCTCTAACTATCAGTAAAGGATTGGTAAGTGGAACAGGGGCAGTAATCAATGTATCACTCTCCTTGTTGGGTCTGCTGACTGTCATACAGTGCAGGCGTTGCTACATGTATTTATCCTAGCTTAATCTTGGAGCAACTTTGACAAGACAAATTCACAGTCCTTCTCTAGCGTAAGCAGTAGGCAGGAAGTAGAGCACCTGTCCGGGAAGCAGAAGACCAGCATGTAAGTCCTTGCTCCACAGACTTAAGAAAACATTTGAACCAGAGGTTTGTTCGTGACCTAGATATCATTAGTCTTACGAAGAGCGTTGAAGTTTCTATGTTCATAAGACCTTTTATTTTCAAATTTTTATTGCTGGAATTGAAATAAAATGGGACTTGGGGCGGGAGGGAGGAGAATTGGCTAATCTGCTCTTTCTAGTGTGGTTTTTTTATGTTAACTTGGAATATTCTTAACTACAGGTGAACCTTAAAAATCATTTATTCACATAGTTGTAGTTTGAAGGGATTCAAAGTGGGTGTTTTCACCTTGTTTAAAGGGAAATATTATATCAGCCCAAGTTCACTGAAAATTTGCTAGAGGTTCATCTGAAAGGTTCATGAACCTTAGCTACTTTGTCAACAAACTTGCTGTGGTTTTCAACCATGTCACACCATTTGACACCAGCAGACTCTTGTATGTGTTTGGAGGAGATAAAAAAAGTTTAACCCCTATGCCCTGGTGTATTAACTGTATTAATTAACTTAGTCTGTAAACAAAGATGCTTGTAGGTGATCTCTAAATAGTCCAGCAGAGAATATTCATTAAGTGAAAAAATGGTAACCTAAAATGTGTGAGTGTTTTGAAGGCTTAAACGCTTCCAGGTATTTGCATAAAAAACCTATGCAAATCCTACCCTGCAGAGTGTTATTCTTACATTATTCAAATTACAAATTCAGTGTTAGATTTATTTAAGAAAATGGCTGCATCATCAAAAGCAACAGAGATGACAGCAGATGCACAGGTGAAGCAAAGTCTTGTAGAGAGGTGTCATGAGGGGCTGAGACTTTTAACAGGGAGGTCTCGAGGAGCTGCAACGCATGAGCAGTGAATGTCAAGCAATGCAGCCAGCCTGGCTCACCCAGTACCATTCTTTCTGAACTCAATTTCAGAATCCAAATTGGACAGAAAAATGGGCACACTTAGAGTAAAATGCCAGTAAGTCAAAACTGAAGAGCACTACGGTTTTCTGATGTGAACTGTAAATAGCATTACAAGAAACTAGTGAAAGAAAAAGAATTAGAAATCCATAACATACGAGAGAAAACCATAACCATGGCTCTGTCTTTTATTCAGGTTTTATGTCCGATTATAAACAACTGATTGCAAGGATTCTTTGTATGGAAAATGACCTTCTTTGCATGAATAACTTAGCAAAAGATAACCCTTTCACTGCTGCCCGTCATCATTCCTTACATTTTGTAGTCCTCAATTGTTTAAGAAGCTGGACCATACTAGGAGTATTTTCTCAAGAAGCTGTCAAGGAGGCTAATGCAATTGCTGGACTTAATGATGGAGAGTGATCAGTGTAAATTACATGCTTTGGTGAATGTAATGCCAAAAAGATAATTAATCTTGATCCTTCATCTAGAACTTGCAATGCTTGACTTTCATGATGTTTTGAATCACTTAAATATTTTTTATTCTTCTAATTTAGAAATTATAACACTAATTTAGAAGAAGAACTGCAACTTTCCCATATGTAAAAGACACAAATGTATATATAAAATGGACTTTTACTTTTGTTCAGGAGAATGCTTATATCCCTAAAGTGTATCGATACAGAAATGCTTAATGTTTTCATAAATGTCAAAATACGTTCTCTTGAGTCACTGTCAAGTTCCAGTTTCAGTCTTAAAAGAATTTCTGACGGATTTTTTTATTATTATTTCCTTATCATAGGAACACAATTATTATTTTTCAGAGACAGTTTTATCAAATAGCAGACTTTCTTTTTTTAACTTTAAAAAAAAAAATCCTGTGCAGATTGTAACTGTAGCAAATTTGAACAGATGAGGGATCAATTCCTGGACCAGGGCTGTCAGGCATAAACTGGTTTGCATCTTTGCTGTGTCGGGGAAGAAGGCTGTAGAGCAAACTGTCCACATCCACGCTGTGCAGAATTTTGCCCTGGCTCTCCCCGTGCGCTTCCCAGGTAATACTAATTATTATTTTATGTGTTTCAGTTCAGTGTCTGTAACACTGCAAGATATATGTTGCAGTCTGCCAGGACGTTCTTACGGCATGATGCCAAGACTGCTTGCTGGCTGCACTGTGGTGTGACCTGAAGACTTGCAGGAATTTTAGGGTGTGCAGATAGTATTGGAGGACTGTGCAGGGCAGAGGGACTTAAACCTCACGCATTCCTGCCCGTACCATCTTTTGGGAGTGTTCCATAAGTAAACTAACACCTGAATTATGCCCAGGCATTGTGGAGAGGTGGTTGGAACAGCCCAGAGTAGGGGCCGGGACTATGAGTTGCATAGTCAAGGGCTATGGTGTTGTGTTCACTCCTTAGCTCTCCCGTTGAGCAGTATGGACGTATCCATTAAGACTGAGGGGAAAAAAAAGGCTTTCCAAAAGAGTTCCTTCAAACAGAAGTAGTGAGACAACCTGATAAGGTCAATGAAAAAGCTGCTGTAATGTTGTTATCCCTGCCTGAATTATGTGGGATATTTCTGCTTTGGAGAGTGATGATATGTTTGAGGGTGGATTATAGCTTGCCAGTGTTTAAGCTCCTTGGCTCATTTAAAGCTCCATGGCTTCTCATGCTTATCACACACAAAGGAAGGCGGGCACGCTGATTTTGAAACAAAATGGTTGGTATCTGCAGATGCTTTTTGCATGTGCCAAGGCAGAAAAGAAATCCAGAGGCATTTTTCAACAGTTTGGCCCATAAACTTTGCAGTTTGTGAAAGCCATAGGGAATTGTGAGAGACTCCAGATTAATTTTAAAAACTTGGTATATGAGATTCAGCTTGCATAAATTTAAAGGTAATGTACGCTGGCAGAACCAATCCAAACCTCTCGTGCTGCCGAGCTTTACACTTTCCCATTCCTCTGAGAAAAAGAAATTCTCATTGTCACTGGCAAACTAGCAAAGTAAAAATCTCTCCAGAATACGTCAACAGTAGGAAAAAGCAAAAATTAGATCTTCAATTCATTAGGGAAATGGAAAGCAATGCAGAGAAAGTTAAGATTTTATTGTCACTGACAGTCATGAGCCTTTGTTTGGAACGTGAATTCCATGTTAAAAAAATACAGAAATAATTCTGAAAAGATCCAGAGGACAGCAAGACTAATGTTATGTTTTGAATTGCTTGTGAGCACTTCTTGCAAGTCTTGTCTTAAAAAGAATGAAAGAAAAAAACACTGTATTGGAAGAATCAGTCACAATTCTGTGTAACTGATGGCAGGTAAAGTAAGATAAATTGAAGAACTATTTCTTTAGAGTACATACAGTCAACTTGTGAAATTCACACCAGATAAGGTGAGAGCTGAAGATTACAGCTGAATGTTATTGCTCTTCTTAGGAGAAAACTAGTTTAATATTTATGGCCAGTAATAATATCCATAGTCAGGTCTATTAAGACACATGGAGAAGCAAATTGAATGTAGTAGACTGTAAGTTGCTTGCCACAACTATCAGCAAATACTTTTCTTCCATCCCTCTATATAGGAAACATAACACAAGCTGTCATTACCACTGAACTGTTTCCCTTTTTTTGTTCTCTCCTTTTACACATCTCTATACCCTCCAAAAAGGAAGTTGTTTCTCACAGAAGCTGCATTTTTTTCCTGTGTCAGGCGATTGCAGGTGTTTTGCCCTACCAAAAGTGCAGTTGTTCCTTGCCAGCTGTGAAGCCTGCATGCAGTCATACAATTAAGGACAGTTTTGTTCATGTGACAGAAGGATCACCCTTCATTGGGCAAAACTGCCTACATATCCTGTTGCATCTGTCATGTCATGGAACAGAAGGTGCCTCAGTGACAAATTAGATGCGTATGAGTGCGCTTCATTATATGACAAGGGGGTATTTACATTTTATTACCAGATGTGCTTTCTTTGTCATGCAGAGGGGAAGAGGTAGAGGGCACTTGAGAAAGGATCCAAAAGAATGTGTCAAGCCTATTATCTGTTCTTCGTTTATGCCAGAGCCACCTGTTATAAAAAGGACAGCAAGGAGCGAGTTGCAGGCCAGATGACCTGGTCTGCTGTGTTGGATCCAGACAAGATAGCCCACATGGTTTCATTGTAACTGCTATAGTGAACACTCAGATCTACTGATCTATTTACTACCATACTGTGGTGCGAGAGAGCAGTGTCAAGGATAGGTTCATGTTCATATGGTTGTTTTATTTTCTTTCATGTTAAAAATATCTAAAGGCAAAAGGCAAAATCATTTTCCTGAATGTGTTTATGGAGGTTGGGCTTTTTGATCCAATAAGAGTTATCTGCCTCTTGGATTTTACTGTTGCTGTTCCTTATTAAGTTACTGGAGTATAGATTAACTTTTGTACCTTCTTAAGCAATACTTTTTTCAGCAGTGAAACATGCATGTTCAATTATTAAACTTGATAGTTCTGCTGAACTGTGGGCTTGCTGAGGTTTGAAATGGGTGAAGATTAAGTGGCTTTCAGAAATAACACCTTCCTACCCCACCATGTCTGTAAACCTGCAGCTCTGGACCTTCCACTTGTTTGCTCTTCCACATGCAGCCTGAAGCCCTATACGGCCTTGCTCAGTTTTAGTATATTGATAACTTTTAAATAGTCCTTACCGCATGAAATGAAGAACCAACAGTGTTAGCTGTCATTCAATATGGCCGCGTGTAGGAATGGTTCATATGAGGAGGTGATTTTTCTCTACTTCAGCTTGCTTCATATTTCCAGAGCAGTGAATTCATTAGCAAACTTCCCATTAACGCTGTACTACATATCAGGAGTAAACCCTAACGCTGGGGTGACACCGGGATGTCTGATCTAGGTGAATGGCAGACTTGGTTGCTCTTTCAGTCAATCAGTAAACTCAGTCAGACATTCTGATACCAGGCTATATGAGGCGTGGAGGGATTAACTTGCACCCATCAAAACGGTGTGTGCTAACCCTAAATCTCCCCAATTGTAATCAATGCTGCTCCACATGCCACACCAGCATTCAAACTCTTACCAGATTCCCCTACCTAGTCACCCAGTGCCTCTTCTCAAAATTCCAGGTGCTAACAGAGTAAAACATTCCACTGAATAAAAGGATGGTGAACAACTAGCAGCATGCTGAATGGTTAAGTCTAGTGACTCAGTTGGTCACAGACCAGTGACCTTCCTTTCAAAGAGAAGTGGGAATGTTTGTGGCTGTGAAAAACTGGACATAGTACAGCTTAATTGAGAAAGAATCAGAGTTCTTATTTTGTAGTAATGAATTACTGTATAAATACTGAAAGTCATCTGCTTATGTTGTGATTTCCCCAAAGGTTTCTTCAGCTAAAGCCATAGCTTAAGTAAACATTCCCACAGAAACTAGGTTTTTCAACCCTTGCCCTCTACATGTCTCCCTGAATGAATTTATTCGCTAGAAGAAATCAAACAGAACAACGTATTTAGGTAAAATGTACCACTGTGTTTGCATTATAACATTAAGAGATCATTAAGCACAGTAAGCGTAGTCATAGGATATAATAGAGTGATGTGGAAAAAAAGCTGAGGCATTCTGTGGACCTCTGCTGTAGTTAACATCATGCATTGGTAACTATTCTAACACATGCTTAAATTTGGGACTACGGAACTAAATGTACAGAAAGTAATCATTTCAAGGATAGCTGTGTGAAATATAATTAACTGAGCTTGTGACCACACACTGAAACATGGGAAATACCATGAAACAAAATGAAATTTGTTGTGTTTTAGTGTTTAGTACCACCCATTAATGTTTTTGTGTATTTCTCTAGATTTTAAATTGTACTGAGCCATAATTACTGTTTAAACACATACTTGAACTGAATTCACTTTGGAACAAGCTTTGGCTAAGAAATCTTCAAGCTTGAGATAAATCGAGCATATGAGCGCTTACCGCAGTGCAAAGAAATTCATCATTTTGTTTGACTAAATGTCAATTTTTTTGAAGGATTAGAGTGGTTTTAAGTTGAAGTCATAAAATTATGAGAGTGATTAAAAGATTTGCTGTCATCGAATCAAAATTTAGAGAAATGCTTTAATCTGAGGAATATATTTTCAGGTCAACGAACAGGGGACTGATTGGATACTTCTCCATTCAAGTACAATTAGTATTTATGAATTATTAATTCAATCAATTCATTTGTTGTGTATTAATTTGAAGAATTACGTGGAAACACACACATTTCCTACCTCACATGATGTGAAGGGCACTGAAAAGTGGGTACTTGTCCAGGAAGATACTTCAGCAAGGAACAAAGCCCATGGAAAGTTTTCTAGTTCAACACACAAAATTAAGAAAAGGAGGCGCTGTTAGAAGTCCCTAATAAGTACATGTCCCCTCAAATAACATTAAGCTTTTCTTTTACCCCTTTTTTCGCCCTTCAGCAGAGCAATTCTAGCCTCCAGCCTCATAGGTTGCGTGATTTCTCTCTGTTCTTGTGGCCCAGGCATTGGGAAGACACACCAGGCAGCACCAGAAAAGAGGTAATGGCAGCAACCACTGCACCTTCAAGTGCGCAGGAACCCCACTGTTTTGCAATTGAGATAGTTAAAGCAGTCTTTTTTCTTACCGAAATACCAGGTTAGCTATTTTTGTTTTGTGATCTTTAATTTGGAATAGAGCCTTATTATCTTTGGTAGAAAATGTTTCAGTGTTTATGTATTGCTCTGTGGAGCAGGAAGGCCTCCATCCAATCCCGCAGCCAAAAGGCTGAGAGCACGCGAGCACCAGGAGTCCACGGTGCTGGAAATGAGGGAGGGGGGGTCTGTGTCTTTAACCAGTCCCATCAGCATCTTTTCCAAGCTGAAATGAGGGCTGCTTCCTCCTGCACTGAGAGTTGTCAGCCTGTTTCTATGGTGATCTGCAAGGCACTGATGGATTTGCTGTGGTTATATAACATGTTAAAAAAAAAAATCAACTTAACTACTAGGATCTTTGAGTGCTGTCAATATTTTTGAGTGTAGCCTGGACATTGTGACAGTCAATGGGTTTCATCTGCCTAAATGTGTGCAGGTATTTAAAAAGAGAGAAAGGAAGGCGATCTGTCAGACGTAGGCTTTCACCAGGCATACACATCATCTGGTGACTGCTGCCTCTGGGCTTATCAACTGTAACTTGTCCTGCTGAAAGCTTCACTGCAAATCTGCATGGAGATTTTCTGGAAAGCACAGCGAATGTGTATTTTCTGTGATGGATATGAACCACAAAGTGCATAATCCCTGGGTACTCCATTTTGCCTGGCTATCTGATTCTTTTTTCCTTGCTGGATCCCAGAGTTACACCTGAATCACACAGATTACACTCCAGCATTCTCGCTATACCTTTGTCAGAGGATTATTTCCTTCCCTTCTCTGCCCTCCACTTTACCAATACTTGTAATTTGATTGTAGTTTGCTCTGTATTTGGGGCAGGTACTTTTTTTAAACCACACTCTCCTTCCTCCACCTCCCTCCCTGCACATACACACCATCTGCCATTCCTGGGTTTATTTGGTTTCATGAAAATGTCATCTTTCATTTTAAGCAGGCGGACCTCTCTGATTCAGGTGGATACTGCTCTGAATTAAATGCCAGGGAGGGAAAGCATGCTGTGCAGCCACGGGGATGTGGCAGCGTCCTGCCATGTGGCAATACATGCCACACCGATCAGTGCTACTGAAGGGGACGCTTTGCGAAGTCTCCTTGTCTCTTGTTGGTAACTCCTTGTTTCCCTGGTCCTAGTGGTGACAGAGGAAAAGCTCAGAGAATTCAAACCATCAGTAGTTGTTGTCATGATCTAAATTGTAGGCTAAATGCTTGGATTTTGGCTGTCTTTGAGGCCTTCTGCCTCCAAAATGCTTGCTTGCTCTGCATGTTGCCCTGAGAAGGTCTGGCTGCATGTGTGAAATAAAGGGCTTGTTTTATATTTGTTTTATATTAAAATTACGAATTCATCAGTGGTCATTATGGCATATACTTGGCACACTAAATGAACAGTGTGTCATATTACTGTTTTTAGCTGTAGTTAGAACTTCTTAACGTGGATCTACTTCTATCAAACTATTAACGTGTGTTCCTAAATTGAATGACCAGTCCTTTGAAAAGAGGACGAAGCAAGATCTGAGAGGAAATATAGATGGACAGACAAGACAGGCATATGTTTCCTTAAAATACAGAGCTCTGTGGATGTGCTGCTGGGTTAGATAGCCCATAGCCTCACTAAATACAGCTGCTCTTGTGTTCTTACTTTCTTAGCAGATGCTGTGTTCGGAATAGCAATGGTATTTCTGCCCCTTCTTCCTTACGTGTATGTTTAAACACAGCTTTCAAGACCATTGTTCACAATAGCATTGTGTGGCTGCCATGATATTCCATCATATTTTAACTTTCTAAATTTTTTTTGTACATTTAATTGAATAATATTTTCCCTAATTGCCTAAAGGTAAATATGCTGTACCTCGGACACAAAAGGGCAATAAATACAGGGCCAGAAAATAATTTCATATTCCACATCACCTGCATTAAACATTCTTAAATTAATCTCTAGGCAGCCTCTGTAGGCAGTGGAAGGGTAACTTTTCTACAGGACAATTCGTCCAACATTAAAATTGTGCTTTCTAAGTCGGGTGAGTTGCGTTGCCCTTTCCATTCAGCAGTGAGCAAGTCTGAGTGAGTAGTTTTGACTGACTGTTTGATCTGTAGATGGCTAAAGTACGGCAGAATGGATCTGCTTGTGGAAAAGAGGGAAATTCACAATTGAATTGAACATACAATTGAACCCTCCTGCACCTCTTTCTGGGCAAGCGTTGACCCGTGATAGTGGCATGGGAACTGTTAAAAAAACGAAAGTCATGCTGGCATCACTGCGGCATGGAAGGAGAACCTCCTCCTCCGCTGCTGGAAGCAAGGGGTGCAGGGAAGGGGTGGGAGCTGTGGGCTGCAAGCAGCTCATCCGAGGTGAGGAAGAGCTGAGTGCCAGATAGCGTAGAGATGCAGATGAGCAGGGAAGTGTGAGAGGGGCTTTCCACCCCGCACAGGTATGTGCCAGGGCAGGGAATCGCCACAGCCAAATGCCTTTGCCCCTGGCCTGGCCTGTCAGACTTCCTGGTGCCGTGTTCCTCCGTACCCCACACGCTCTGCTTTTTGTATGCAGAAAGATGACAGTTGCCTGAACTTCTTGTGTTTCTCACTGAGCTTGCCTGTCTTACCAAAATGAGCACCATTAGCAGAGGGAGATGCTAATTTTCCATGGAAACCAGTGGAAAAGGAAGCAGGTTTCAGAATAATCTCTCCACATACACTGGCGGCATCTTAGTGCCTGTTGTGTTTGTTTTAGAGATGGGAAACCAGGCACAGCGTGCTCAAATGACATGCTTGGTGTCATGCAGTATTGAGAGCAGGAAGCTGAGGGCTGGAATCTACACCTGTTGTCTTAGTCACAGCTGCTTCTTCGTATTTTTGTGGTTTTCAATTGAATTTTTTTAAACATTTGTGGTTTTTTTCCTGGCAGTATATGCTTCAGCCTGTGTTGTGGTTTTTCATGTGAATGATACGGACACATCCATGAATGATAAAATTAGTCATCGTTTCACAGGTAACTAGATCCCATATTGAAATGGGGGGATGGAATAGGATTTAGGGAAATCAGCAAATTGTCAGTTACTGGTTTTTACCATAAAGCATAAAATGAAGCTTTTGTCAAAACTGAGGTCCTGTCTAGACCGGAAAATATTTCTGTGGGTGTACCCAAACTGGATGCATTTTGCCCGTAATGGCAAAATCTCCAGGTATAAATACTTCACCTGGTCAAAGAGCGCTTTGCTAACCTGGAGTACGTGTGCTAGCTGGGCAGGTTCCTTCCACGTGACTGCTGCTGTGTTGGTGTCAAAAGGCTCATACTCGTGTTCTGGCAGTGAAGAAGTCATCCCTCTTAACTCACATTCTGTGTTGGAAAATGTACCTACCCCATGCAGACCAGGTCTTAGCTTTACTCAGAGACTGCATTTTGGAGCAGCTTTCCCCAAATCCTACTCGCTCTAATGCTGCAGCTGCTCTTCTCAGGGTTTTCAGCTTTTCTACTAATGATATTCATCAAAGAAATAGGTAGTTCTTGCTACAAACTGATGTTGAACTTTAAATTGGTCCTGGGTAATTATTTATATAATGGATTTTTTTCATATGGCATACTTTAACAAAGTGCAGAGCAATGATACAAGGGAAAAGAAGATGGTGTTTCATTTATGTTGTATCTTTGTCGCTACATTGGAGGATAAAAGCGATGGTGCTGTACACCCAACACTGTAAACAACTTTCACAGCTTGTTAAATTCTGAAAAGAAGCTTGAGAGTTTAATCATTTACAAAAGCAGATAAAATATTTTCTGCTACAGAACACACTGAAAATGCTCGTTTTCATAATATGCTAGTTCAGAACCAGTAAGTTGCAGCTCCATCTTTTGATGTTATTACAGTGATGTGAAACTTTCACTGCTAACGCAAACCTTTGTTACTAACCCAACTCCACATTGTTGTCCTTGCTTTTTGTGTGATGGCGTTGCCTGTCCATGTCATAGCGATAAGGTCTATGTGTGCACAACAACCAGTGGAGGAAGATGCAGGCTTTGATTAATTTTTTTTTTTCCCCAAACAGGGAGATCAATACCAATTAAATATATAAAAGCTTAATTTCAGCAGTGCAGATTGCATAAGTGCAAAGACAAAGTGAGTTGTAATTAGTCACTTGAAAATAAGCACAATGGTTGTGCCAGGGCGATTAACTCAGAGGTACTAGGTAACGGTTGCAGTGATTGGAGAAAAGAACCCATGATTATGTGCATTGAGAAATCTCAACTGACCAGATTCTGAAGGGGCATTTGCTTTTATTCTTATTGCTACTAATCCCTCTAATCATCTGCTAAAAAGGACTTGTTTTCATTTTATAAGTGGGTGTGGTCAAAACTCATTACCCTGTAGCCTTTTGACGCTGCTCCTGGCTTTTCTTAGTGCTGGAGAATCTGTAAGCCTGTGAGCGGCTTCCCTCTGATTTGGTTTCTTCAGATGTTTGATAGATTTGGTGCAGGATTAGTGTTCAGGCTACTTTCTATTTTTTCCTCAAGTTACATTGATTTCTTTGTTTTTTTTCTCACTTAAGACTGATTATTTTATATCTTGCCATTATCACAGAACAGCTTTTTCTGTGTCTGATTGAGTCCTGTTACTGATCCAACTTGAAAGAATAATTTTGATAGTCTCATCTAAATTTTTTGTATAATCTTGCTTTTACTGAAGTTAGGAATGTTAATCCATCTGTCATTTCAAGGTTGCATTAAAAATGTTTCTCTCCGCCAATATCCTTATCCCTATGTAAGATTAATGATGTGTAGATACTACATTGCAGCAACTCTCTCCCCTACTTTTCCAGCTGACTAGCGCCCTGAAATGCATATGTCCCCGGTTCTCAGGGAGGTCAGCAGAAGTGGCCAGGCTTACAGCGTATTGATAGGAAATGTTTCACAGTTCAAAGTAACGATTCTGGGAGCAGTGCGGGACATTGTTTCCTGTGCATTCGTGTTTTCAGGCCAAGCTTCTATATCAATGAGGAGCATAAACATCACCTTTTTCTTCTACCTGACTCCCTATTTGCATAAAATTTGTACAAACCTTAATGTCTTTTGAGTCTCAGCTTCTCTTTCAGTTTGGTTGAAATGGGATGATAGATTTTAAAATAATCAGGTAGGAAATGCCGGTGCATGCACCATATGCCATGATACAAGCTTTGCTTCCAAGCTGAGCTAAAAATGACTACTGAAGGGTAATGAGACATAATTACAAATCTGAGTGAGATCTGTCTGCATTGTTTCACTATGAATGTGGTTACCGCTAATGCATCTCTGTTTGTCTCTAATGTGGATACTATTACCAGGAAACTTCCTGTAGCTAACTACAGCTAAACTATGCGTTCACTGAGAATTGCAACGAGTGTGGGTTTTTATTGTTCAATATAATCCACCATCAAGGTAATTTGGCTTTTTTCTGCAAGTCATTAGCATAATAAATTGCCTAATATGCATCTTTTATTGTGAACTAATTCATCCTTTGAGGGGAAAAAAAAGGCAATTGCTAGTGTCAAATCCTAAATTACAATAAGCTGGGGAACATATCTGGCAAGATAATGCTGATGAAACTGAGAATCTGAACTCCAACTAAAACAAAAATCATTAGCTGAGCTGCAGCATTTACAATAAATAAGCATACTGCTTATAAACTGCCTTGTTACACTGTTCAAGTAATGAACAGTTTTGTTTTTCAGGTTCAATACCATGGTCTCTTTGCACTTTTTGAACTGTTTTTCTCATAAGTCTTTGTCTTGTCAGTCTGCACAAATCTGATGTTAAACGAGGTGAGCAGTGAGGCTGTGACGTGGCATATAGCTTCTGCTCGGCTGGGCAGTTCCGTCATCTTTATCAAATATACTCATACCTATTAAAAGTAAGCGGCAGTGGTAAGACTGAACCAATATTTGATCACCCTTACAATTGGCAGTGCATCACTTTAATAAGAAGCCTTTTCTCCTCTGTTAATCTTACCTTCCGCCTTCAAAAGCTCAGCTGAGCAGCACTATCTAATGGAATACATAATAACTCAATCACAGGGAGAGAGCTATCTCCTCGGCTGCTTCGCAGCATCTGTCACTACTTTGCTTGATATTTGAAAATGTAAGAATACATTATAAGTGGTTGAGATGTCTCATGAAAAAAATCATCGTGTACAAAGCTTAGAACTTGTAAATAGAAGTTTCTTCTAAAGTGCTCTCTGTCCTGCATTCCCTCTCGAAGAGGGAATTAACGTGTGGGGAAAAGCTATTTTAGCTCTTCAATTGAATGCTTCTTCCTGGGGGATTGTTCATAAGTCCACACCTAAAGACACTCTCTTCTACAAGAGAAACCAAAATATTTTGATGCCCCAGAGAAAACTGGAAACTGTTCTTCATCCTTTCTTATTTTTAAAAATTTCTGCACAACATCTTGCTTTTTACTTAACCTGCTAAGCAAGAATTCCTGTCATATAATAACCATCTCATGACTGCATTACATACCCAAAAAGCCCAGGAACCCCGGGTGCTTCAGGTTCAAGTTCATGCCACCTTTTCAACCATAAAAAGGTACGCGCTTCCTGCTGTGTCTCCTTTTGAAGATATATCAAAATGCAAGTCTGATGCGCAGGACAGTTAGCTGTTTCTCATCCTGCTGGGCCTAATATTGTGTAAAGAAACACTGCACACAGCCAACTGCCTCAGGTACTTTTAACCACTGTATGCATTCCTCTCCAGATGTCTGGGGGCTATGGAATAATAAACCTTTTATTTCTCATGTCTTCCCAGAGGAGGAAAAAAATTCTTGATTAATAGCTTTCTTTTGAACAAGAAGTTCTTTAAATATGTTACCTGCATAGATAACAATCTCTCATTTAAAATACCAAAAATTACTCCAACTTTTACTTACAATAGTCCCTTTCAGGTTCTTCAGGTTCCCCCAAAAAGCGACAGACAGGGTTTCAATGAGAATGTTACCTTTTTCACTGGTACATCCAACCTTCGGAGGATTTGGGGATGTGGAGGGTGGGGGGAGTTGCTGCTTTGCTTCTATTCTGACCTGACTGTTTACTAGTTAAGTAAAGTTAAGCATTTGTTTAAGGAACTCGCAGATGATGGTTAGGCTACAACAGCATTACTCTTTCAATGCACTTAAGTGGCTCCTCCAACTTCACATTTTGGAGGAGAGAAGATCGCTCTTCTCATCCATTTCCACTTAGTGAGTCACCCAACTGTTACACTTCTATACACAAAATGAGAAGATGGGAAAGAAAAGCCAAAGCAAAATCTGTGTGCAAGATCTGTCTGCGAGTTATACTGTTTAATAAAATGACCTTCAAACAGACAGAAGAAACACAATGTAGAGATTATCATTAAAAAGCTTCATTAATAGAACCGACCGTGCTTGCAAAGCTTTTATGAAGGTGTTCAGATGAGTTCCTGGAACTCACACCGCACCACTGCTTTTCCTACATGTAATTTCTCAAGTTCATCCAGCCTGTCTGGCTTCGGTCTCCTCTGAGTCCTCTCGGCTGATTATTCCAGCTGGGTGGGCTTTGATTTTTCTCAGTATTTTTGTCAATGAAGCCGAAGGCTTTCAGGACAGGTAGTTTGTTTAACAAGACAGTTTAACAGTGATGTCTTGCTTAAACCTGCCTCGCAGCTCTTTTATTGGTCTTTACTTATCCAGCGTGATTCTTACAGGCAGTCACTTCCAGATTGGTATGCAAGTTAGTTCTTTAGCTGCTTTTACAAACTCTTCACAAAACAAAGGTTATTTTTTGTTGTACTTTGTTTTCTTCCCCCCAAGTTTCAGGTTTTTTCCTGAGTGACTATTCTTCATCTCTTGTCCTATGCAAGATTTGTCACTATACATATATATAACTCTGTATACACACTATACATATAGTGTGTGTGTGTGTGTATATGTGTGTACTATATATACACATCCGCTAGTCAACAACCTGCCAGGCTATGAGGACTAGAGTGCATAATGTAAGTACTCTGGTCCCTGCATTTAAAGAACACAAGCAAATTGAACTGACCCGAAGGAAAATTTAATTTGAAAGAGGAAGAAAATCCTGTAATACTCTAAATTATTTCATTCATCCAATTTCCATTCCCTGCAATGAAATTCATGTTGACAAATTACCCTGTATGTAAAAAAATAATTTTGTCAATTAAGTAGTGGTCACTCACCCTTTAATCGCAGTTGGTTTTCTCTGTGTAAGAAAAATTGGATACATCAGCTTTTGTAACCAGCCTTAACTCATTCCTTTTTTAAAAAAAAAAGCATCCTTCAGCTACAGAAAGGCAGGTATTTAAGCACTGATATAAGTGCACTCTTCCTTTCAAAAAATCTAATCCTGACTATACAGTACATGACCTTCTAATTAATTATGCTGTCCTTATACTGAGTAACTGTTTCCCAAATTTCAGTGAGAGCTGATGTGAATACGTGATGAGACTGGCTGTGTACATACAGCAGAGAGAAGTCCTCCCCGGTCGTGCGGGGAAAAGAGCATGAATCCAGGCAGGAGTGTGTTGGGAGGAATTAAACTGGATTTGTCCCTGAGAGAGATGGAGAAAAGCATGGGATGCTGTGACCACTGTGAACTTCTCTCTCTGTCTCTCTCTTTAATACCTTTGCTTCTTCAGGTACTCAGTGTGTTGACTGGTGTAAGGAAGCAGAGCCTAAATCCATCCTGTTAAAGCCTGTCAGATCCCAAATACAGTGGACTATTGACTATCAACCTTACCTGTCCCAGGATGAGAGGCTTTTGGTTCTGCAGCAGTGGCTGAAATCTTCCTTTATTTCTTGAAAACAAGGGTGGTTTTTTTGTAACGGGGGGTTATTTTAGCAGGTGCATGGAGAATTGTGAGGTGCTTTTGTAGCTTGTGTCTCAGCAAGGGAATGGGATCTTCCATGGGAGATGACAAAGGTAGCTGTGCTACTACTGACCTGGACAAATTATTTGATATGATTCTATCTGTGTAATTACTGAAACAATGCTAAATTTATATTTTTAACAAGAATCAAAGAAAATTAAGGTATTTATCACTGTGCTGTGGAAAATGATGACAGCTCAGATTAAAAGACATTTGTTAGGAAAAGTTTTCGTTGGCAGGACACGGGAGGGAGAAGTCTCTATTCAACATTTTTACTTAATTTAAAGGAAAGCTAATTCAGTGTTAGTTTTGCTCATAGTAATCTAAGGTGATGGTTATTCCATTGTAGTACATGGTGTAGGACAAACTTTCTTGGTGACATTGGCCAGTGTCACATTCCAGTTTCTAGTACCTGATGCTGTAGGCTTGGCTGCTGCTGGGCAGCAGGTCCCTGCCTCATTTGTGGCTAAAGTTTCCAGCGTTGTTGCGCGTTTCTGCTGCAGGACCTGGAGGTGGTGCAGCAGGTGATGGGTGCCTGCTAGGGGGCTGTCTCGTGTTCAAGGCCATTGAATGCCGCCCCTGGAGTGGGTTTACAGCCTTTGCCAGAGATGTGAGTAGGGGAGATGAGAAATCTGAGAGAGGGTTGCTGACCACTGGTCCCCAATCACCTGGGGCCTGATTGGCAAAGCCACCACGCTCTCACAGTTGAAAATGAGCTGTTTAGATGTTACCATTGGAATACTATAATGGTTTATGAAGCAGCAGGTGTTCCCCAAAATCAAGACCCAGGTGTCAAATTGCGTACACTACACCGGTGGCTAGTATCTGTCCTTGTTTCAGTGTGTTTCAGTTTCTCCATGTGAAAAATGAGGTGACAGTGGACTGTAACAACCTGTCTACCTGCTGATAGAGCAAGGTGGGTTCCTTTTCAGCTCACGTAGGATTCACACTCTGCTTTCTTTTGGCTGAGTGTTAATTTGTCACAAAACTCAAGCAAGTCTCAAGCAAAACAGCCTCCTGATCACAGCCCCATGCCCTTAGCACAGACACTTCTTCCCTTGTTCTCCCAGCTGAAGGTTCTGGTCTCGTCTGTCTGTCTCACTCTCAACCCTTTATAGAGAGCACCTCACGGTTTCCTGGCTGGAGCTGGTAAGGTTGTTAAAAGGCTGAGTGCTGCCCAGTCTGAAACAAGCTACCTTCTTACACATCATATCATCTCACAGGTATGTTGTGCAAACAGATGTCATTAATATTTGAGAAGTTCTCAGATAGTACATTGTCAGTGCCAGAGAAAACCCTTTGAAAAAAATGAATAATTCTGTCTTCAGAGCAGCACGCGGTAAATAAGGCATAGAACAGCACGCTGGATCTCTAGGAGAAGGCGAAAATAGGGCGTTGCTGCTTATTCAGGGAGCATTGTCCGTTCAGAGAGACAGAGGGATCCTGTAGGACAAAGTGAATATTCATGTCATGAAGACTCCCCTGGACTGCATATATGCAGGAGGCAGGGGCAAATTGTCGTCATAGGCAAACAAGCTGAATTCTGGCATTTCCTAACTTTTTCAGGGCTCGGATTCACTGCCTTAATAATGCTATTTTATTACTGTTTGTTTGTAGGCCATGTGCATGTGGTTCCCTTTGTGCTCTTCTGTTTCCATAATGTAGTTTTGGTGGAACCATGTGAGAGAACTGTTCTCTCTCCTGTGAGCCCTGGTGGAGCCACTCTTACTATAAATGTATTTACGTAATGAATAAAGTAACTTTGGTTTGGATTAAAAAAATGTTTTCTGTATCCTCAAACCATTCTAGGCAGATGCTGTGGTGCAGCTGAGGAGCAGCTTCATGGTACAAAGCACCATTCCCATGCAACGTTATAATTGGGGCTGTTCTGTCAGTCCTACAGTCACATAGTGTGATTGTATTTCAGGGCTTTATAACTGTCGTAGTTTCACATCTAATTGCTCGGGTCTCCATAGACTTTAAACGCCGCAACATAATTAAGGGACAAATGCAACCCTTAGAGGAAAATACTGGTGCAGCGTGCTAAGCAGCTGTATCGCTGGCATGGGAAGCCTCCTGCCAGCACAGGGCAGCTGCAGAGCGAGGAGCTCTTCTGCGGGCTAACTGCCGCTGGTAACTTTTGCTCTTGCTCGAAGCAGGCATGCTAACAGGCTGATGAGCGAAACATGCTGCACTTCCAGCGCTCCTAACCCTCAGGAGAAAGTTGATATGTATCCTGCAGATGTAGCTTTGCTCTGTGCCAAGTGCACTCTGGAGATGGAGCTATTCTGCAAAGCTGCTTGTGTGGAAAGCGAAGGCACTTTGTGCTCTCTCTTCCCCCATTGCAGCAGTACTGCGGCACTGTGGGTCACCGTAAGTTCAGGTACGGTTTTGTCTTTTTCAGGGCCTTTCTGTATCCTTGCCCTGGCTATGTGTCTTACATTTTGAATTCCATCATTAATTGTGCTTTACATTCCATTTTACCAAATTCATCCTTATCTTCTCTGTCATGTATCTGCTCCATAACATTTCAGGCTGAAGAGTTTCTGCCCGGTGAGACTGGCCCAGGCTAATCCCATTCCATGTAGGGGAATTTGGATTTGCATTAGAAAGCAGCACTGGTGTATGTTTCAAACACTAAGCCCTGAAGAAGAGGTTGAGATGTCTTTTCCAGAGAAGCAGATTCTGAGATACCTGCTCGTAAAGTTTGGCTTTGGTGAACAAGTGCACGGGTAAAAGAGAGGCAAGCGAGTGAAATGCCACGTGTGGTACAGGGGCTGTAAGAGTACTGAGCACTCGAGCTCAGTAGAGTTAGAGAAATATTTAGTGCTTGGGGCATGTTTTAATAATTTAGGAACCACGTGATGTTTACTACATTAAGGTAAATTTTAAGATTGATTGTCCTTCACAGTAAAGAGCAGCCTAAAGTTTGCCTCAGTAACTATTTGGCTTACACATATCGATGTTCACCAAACCGAGAAATCAGTACATGTATTTTAGAAATACTATCACAGTGTTAAGTCACAAGCATGTAGCTATTCTGCTGCAGGATTTAAGTAGTATAATGGGTTTTACCTAGTCTGAGATCCAGGAGAAAATTACTATTCGTCTTCTGAGATGCGATTTATCTCTTTCCCTTGATTTATCTGCAAGAGCCATCATGTATTTTTCCTTTTCTGTGACCAGACTAATTAAAACTGTGTTTCCCTCTCTACTATTGCTAATCTCTGTGGAGATGAAAAGGAGACTGAATAATATTGCTTGATTATTTTTGGCCATTGGTGTGGCAGGACTTTACTTCAGAAAGAAACCACCCCCATTTCTTCACAGTTGTATTTATTAACTTGAGAAGGAAAGCAGGAACAGTATAGTTACATCTCCTGTAAATCTGGCACGCTCAACATAGAAGAAAGTTATATCGATGCATCCTGATCTTGAGAAGAAGTAATATTGTCATTTGGTTTGTCTCTGAAATTACTTTAACTCAATATTCATTGCTGTCTGCAGTCATTTAGACTTGCAGTAGTACAAGGTTAATGTAATTTGAGTAGTACCTGTGAGACTTCAGTACCAGATTCATGAACCAGTAAAATAAAGAAAAACTATATTCTAAAAAGTCATTAAGATACTATATTTCCTTAGGTACATAAGGCTGAATTTCCATGGGCTTGCATAGCCATTTTTCACCTCTGCCAAGTGAGGATAAAACATTATCCTATCAGGTCTTATATGGGAACTTTTGTTTCTACTTGATGAACAATATTGACATACGTTTGCAGTTTAATAGGACAAACGCATGAGGCTAATACTAAGTGGGTGAGTAAGACTGTGGGACAGGAGAGTGGCTGTGGTCGTGTTCTGTGAGTATTGCTTAAAGAGTGAGTGAGCGGCTACGCAGAATAGGAGGTGATGGAGTCATACACCTTGCTCATGGCAGCATCACTTGGGCTAATAACTTGGAGCAGGTTTTTTTACTTTTATTGTGAAATTGCTCAGTCTAAGACTGTGCATGCGTGCATTTGTACATCTCTCTCTGGTGCCTGTGAATGCTGTATAAAAATTGGGGTTTAATACTGTCTGTTCTTTCTATTAGCTACTTTTTAAGTTTTTAGTATTCACAGAATCTCCTAGATTGGAAAAGCCCTGTAAGATCATCGAGTCCAATCACTAACCTAACACTGACAACCCACCACTAAACCACGTCCCTGAGCACTGTATCTACATGACCCTTAAATACCTCCAGGGATGGGGACTCCACCACTGCCCCGGGTAATGCGTTCCAATGCCTGATGACCCTTTCAGTAAAGAAATTCTTCCTAGTATACAATCTAAACTTCCCTTGGCACAACTTGAAGCCAAGAACTCTTGTTCTATCACCTGTTACTTGACAGAGCAGGTCGACTCCCTCCTCTCTGCAGCCTCCTTTCAGATGGTTGTAGAGAGCGATAAGGTCTCCCCTCAGCCTCCTTTTCTCCAGGCTGAACAACCCCAGATCCCGCAGCTGCTCCTCATAAGACATGTGCTCCAGATCCCTCACAGCTCTGTTGCCCTTCTCTGGACACGCTCCAGCACCTCAATGTCCTTCTTGTAGTGAGGGGCCCAGAACTGAACACAGCACTCAAGATGCGGCCTCACCAGTGCCGAGTACAGGGGTAAAGACATCTCCCTGGTCCTACTGGCTGCACTATTCCTGACGCAGGCCAGGGTGCCGTTGGCCTTCTTGGCCACCTGGGCACACTGCTGGCTCATGTTCAGCCGGCTGTCAACCAACACGCCAGGTCCCTCTCTGCCCAGCAGCTTTCCAGCCACTGCTCCCCAAGCCTGTAGCGTCGGCGGGGGTTGTTGTGGCCAAAGTGTAAGACCCGGCGTTTGGCCTTATTGAAACTCATACAGTTTGCCTTGGCCCATCGATCTGGTCTGTCTGAATCCTTCTGCAGAGCCAGGGAAGGCTCCTGAGAAGGTGAGTGGAGCATGCCGGAGTATGGGTTGCTGCTCATACGATTAAAGAACTCATTTAACCCTCATAGGAAGAAAGAAGGCAGCTTTCCCAGTTTAAAAACATCAAAATTAAAAAGAACAAAGGAGGATTAGGAAATAAAGCTGGAAGGGTGTAATAAACAGATTAAAAAAGCATAAACTTTTAGCGACCAGAGAACTGCCAGGGAAATAAACGGAAACAATAAGATTATTTTAAGTGATCTGTGTGAAAACACAGTGGCCAGCAGAGAAGAGTGTGTGTGTGTGTGTGTGTGTGTGTTGCAGGGGGTAAGTGAAGAGGAGAACGAAGAGAGAGAGAAATGAGAAATTGAAATGAGCTTCTCTGTGTAACTCTTGTGGCCTTTAATCTTTAACACCCAGCTTTTCAATAATGTATGAATAGCCACTGGATACTTTTAAAATATACCGTATTATCTCCCTATTAGGAAAAGGATAAAACTGTAATATAAATCCACAAAAATAAATTAAAAAAAATAAAATAAAAAGGAGCACCTAACTACCTTATACAATCCCCTGTCTCATTCCAGTGACAGCCATTGGACAACACTGCCAAATACAGTGCCATACACGAACTTAAATTCTCCTCATTTAAATTTCTCTCGAAAACAAGGCAGATAAATGTTAATGAAGGGCACATTCTGTGCTAGAAAGATATTATTCTCCTAAATTAGGAATCTTATAACGAGAGAATTAATTGAAACATATCTTTGTTTATCTTAATACAAGATTGGTAGAGGGCTTCTGTGTATGACAGAGTGCTCAGAGTTGATAGGTATAAATGGGTATCGTTTAATGATTTCTTTCTCCTCCGAGTAGGCCCAGAGGAAGGGGAGAGTATCTGAAACCCCTGGTGACTGCTCACCTCTTCAGGAAGCTCACTAAGCCCTGCGCTTACTTTAATTGAGCTTTAATGTGGTGGTGGCTAAAAAAAGCTCAGCTTGTGTGCCAGGGCACAGAGACAAATACTAATGAGATGCATGCTTTGCAGCTCAAGCTTTGGTTTTTTAAATACTTTGAGTCCTTTGTCCTCACAATAAGTCTAAATACCACAGGCACAGATCTCGTTTCCCCTGTAACTATGATCTAACACAGTTTCCTGTATATACACACAATTTCCTTCTGTCTAATAATATGTTCTTCAAGAGAGTGGGGAAAAAATAAGGTAGTAACTAGAAAAATGGTGCTGGTGGGTTTCTGTGTAGAAGTTCTGTGGACAGTCATGCTGTCACTTGCTCTGTGCAGTAGAGGTAGTGCAGTACATCATAGTCTTTTTTGAGTGAGTTCAACAAGGAGCCTCAGGTTTGGTGTGTGTGCTCTCAGATCTGTTCTTTAATCATTAATGACTGTAGTGAGTCAAAGCACAAGAAGTGTGGCATTGTGTGGGGTTCCACCTATTGTTGTGCGTCCCTTGGTTTTTGTAAGGTCAGAGTTTGGTGAAATAGTCATCGTTTTTCTTAGAGCTGGCAGAAAGGAAAATGGTCCAAAAGCTAGTTTTTCACCAAAGACAATGCCTGTAAGAGGGCAGGTGGCTGGTCATCACCAAGATGACCTGAATGCCTTCTTTGCTTCAGTCTTTACTGCTGAGGCCAGCCCTCAGGAATCCCAGACCCTGGAGGTAAGAGAGAGAGCCTGGAGAAAGGAGGACTCTCCCTTGATCAAAGAGGATTGGGTTGGAGATCATTTAGGCAAACCTGACACCTGCAAATGTATGGGCCCTGATGAGATGCGCCCAAGAGTGTTGCGGGAGCTAGCAGATGTTATTGCAAAGCTGCTCTCCATCATCTTTGAAAGGACATGGAGAAGAGGAGAGGTGCCTGAGAACTGGAGGAAAGCTAATGTCACGACAGTCTTCAAAAAGGGGAAGAAGGAGGACGCAGGAAATTACAGGCCTGTCAGCCTCACCTGCATCCCGGGAAAGGTGATGGAACAGCTCATCCTGGATGTCATCTCTAAGCATGTAGAGGAAAGAAAGGTTATTGGGAGTGGTCAACATGGATTCACCAAGGGGTAGCCTTCTATGATGGCATGATGGATGAGGGGAGAGCAGTGGACATTGTCTACCTCAACTTCAGCAGGGCTTTTGACACTATCTCCCGTAACATCCTCATAGGTAGGCTTAGGAAGTGTGGGTTAGATGAGTGGACAGTGAGGTGGATTGAGAACTGGCTGAATGGCAGAGCTTAGAGGGTTGTGATCAGCGGCGCAGAGTCTAGTTGGAGGCCTGTGACTAGTGGTGTTCCCCAGGGGTCAGTACTGTGTCCAGTCGTGTCCAACATATTCATCAATGACCTGGATGAGGGGAGAGAGCGTACTCTCAGCAGGTTTGCTGATGACACAACACTGGGAGGAGCGACTGACACACCAGAAGGCTGTGCTGCCATATAGCGAGACCTGGCCAGGCTGGAGAGTTGGGCGGAGAGGAACCTAATGAAGTTCAGCAAGGGCAAGTGTAGGGTCCTGCACTTGGGGAGGAATAACCCCGTGCATCAGTACAGGTTGGGGGCTGACCTGCTGGAGAGCAGCTCTGCAGAACTGGGACCTGGGAGTCCTGGGGGCCAACAGGGTGACCATGAGGCAGCAATGTGCCCTGGTGGCCAAGAAAGCCAGCAGTGTCCTGGGGTGTATCAAGAAGAGTGTGGCCAGCAGGTCGAGGGAGGTCATCCTCCCAGTCTACTCTGCCCTGGTGAGGCCACATCTGGAGCACTGTGTCCAGTTCTGGGCTCCCCAGTTCAAGAAAGATAAGGGACTACTGGAGAGAGTCCAGTGGAGGGCTATGAAGATGCCCAGGGGACTGGAGCATGTCTCTGCTGAGGAAAGGCTGAGAGCCCTGGGGCTGTTTAGCCTGGAGAAGGCTGAGAGGGGCTCTCATCAGTGCTGATCAATATCTAAAGGGCGGGTGGCAAGAGGATGGGGCCAGACTCTTTTCAGTGGTGTCTGCTGACAGGACAATGGGAAATGGGCACAAACTGGAACACAGGAAATTCTGTCTGAACATGAGGAAAAACTTTCCTTTGAGGATGACGGAGCACTGGCACAGGCTGCCCAGAGAGGTTGTGGGGTCTCCTTCTCTGGAGATACTCAAAACCCACCTGGATGTGTTCCTGTGCAACTGCTGTAGGTGACCCTGCTTTGGCAGGGGGGTTGGACTTAGATGATCTCTGAAGATCCCTTCCAACCCTGACCATTCTGTGATTCTGTGAAGATATTCTCATTCTTTTTCATCAGTTATCTTGACTGCATTGGAGATGGGCTTCTTCAATGTGACAAAGTCCTGAACCTTTATTGTCAACAGAGTTGCTTTTCCTTGTAGGAACTATGGTGATAATAATATCCCAGTTTTTCTTCTCCTCCTCCTCACTGTACACCTTTTTGCCAAGACATTTCACATGAGAAAAACATGCAGCCATGCAACAGGCTCTCTTGCCCTTCCAGCTTGACACCAGCCATGCTTTGGCTAAAGCGTCATTTAGTACATGTTGAATGCTGCTGAAGCTACAGCTGGAATTAGGTCTTTCACAGGTTTCTTTACTAGCTCTTACTGAATGTTGGGGAAGGTGGTGGAGTGAAATTTTGCACGTTCAGAAGAGCTTCTTCACTCCATATTACATCTTTGTTCTTATGAAATAGCCGTTAGAGCTGAGATGTTGACATCTGTTGAACTGAACTTTCTAGTAATTAGACATCTCTGCTCTAGTGGTGCCCCCAAAAACACACAAGGTGCTTCATTCTTTTTAGCAAATTATAGGAAAGCCAGCTTTCAATGATCATCAATTACACTAGCCTCTTTGAAGTGTAATTATATGACATTTCTGACTCATTATCAGGTAAATGTAGTGCAGATCACAGATAAAAAAAGAGGAAGGAGAGAAAGTGCTTAATACAGAGTGGCAGTAGCACAAGATCATCTTAAATTTTCACACCTCAGGCTATTGTTTGAGGCTCTAATACAGCTATTTTCCCCCTTGAAGACTAGGGTTGCCTTTCTTACCTGCAGTCCCATGTTCATTGATTTGAATTGTGTCCTGATTAACATCCTTGTGTGACCCTATTGACTCCAACCCTCCCCCATCAGAACTTTCTGCATCCCCTTTCTAGAGGATTGAAGTGTGGCTTTTCTTACTTTACACACCAGGTACGTTTTTTTGGAAATGTTACACTATCTTACACAGTCAGCAAGTTCCACTCCTAAACTAATTAACCTCTAGCCATTCTCATACTCATGTTTGCTCAGGTAAAACCCAGCAGGCTTTTCTGTCTCACTGCTCTGGTTTTCCAGCATAAGGAGTGTCCTTTGTTGTGTCTCTTCTCTGATGTTTTATACCTGTGAGGTATATAATTTTCTTTCTGTTCAGATTTATATTTCTGAATAGACTGGCAACTGTCTGTAGAGATTTTTACCAGATTAGTCATCCAGGTAATCCATGAGATTAATAATCTAAATAGAGACCAAACCGATGTAAATAAAGTGGCAAACCTGCTCCAAGTGATTTCTTGGACTATTTGATATCAGGTGTTGGCCCAAGTGCTGGTAGACTGGTGTCCAAATACTAAAGCAGAGCAGAAGATGTTCTATTTGGTGATAAATATAACTCAGGCTATGGGAGTTTAAAACCACCTCTGGACAAAGTTGTCTTGCTCTTACGAGCCCTGAAGCAGTCCAGCATAGCTGTTGGGGAGAGCATTCAGCTTTTATGGCGCAATGTTATTTTCTGTACCACTCTGAAGAGCTGCAACACAGTATTTATTCTCATGATAACAGCAAGACTCCTTGCTTAGGTGCTGATGACTGAAAGATTAAACTGCACAGTAGTGGCGTTACTGGGACTGCTAAGGAGAGTTTCTCTGATGCAGTCCCTTGTTGCCAGAGCCATTAATTGAGGAATGGTAGAGAAGTAAGAGATTTTAGGACGACAGCAGGAAATCTCCTTTTTTCACTGAGATTATAATGTTGGTACCAAATTATTCTCTTTCACGTTGACACAGTGCAGTCTAAAGGAAGATTTTTGGAATGCTCTTACATGGGCAAACAGGCAGAAAATGCAGAGGAAACAACCCACAGAAAAAGTCTTTTCTTTTCAGGCGATGTCTATAAAGTCATTGCATAACTAGCTAGATTACTCTCCCAGGTTTGTTTTATTTTTCTTACAGGAAGATAAATTGTCTACTTATGCCACGAGGAGCCCCCTCATAACTCACATTAGCCTAGAAAGGCTTTAATTTCCCTTCTGACTCACTTAATGTTCTCTGTCCTGTTCCTTTCCCATGTTATGGCGCAGTCATTAGTTTCCATAACTCTCCTTAGGCCAGCGTCTTCCCCCATTTCCTTCGCACTTTGCTTATTTTCTGTGACAGTACGTTCTGCAAAAGCTCAGCAAACCTCCTTCAGGAGCTTGGCAGCCAGGAGATCTACTGAGTGCCGCATGTTTGCAAGTCTCTGGGCTGATCTACCAGAGTCAAGAAGTATAGCAAGATTAAGTGCTTTGTGCAAACACCTGAGCTGGGATTACCCTAGCTCTATGGTGCTCATTAAATATTATAGTAAACAGATGTTTTTAAAATTATTTCAGAGAGTAACAAAGGGGAGAGCTGTAATATTCTTGTGGATTTTCAAACCAGTTTGCCTTCTGTCTTCGTTTTTGCTTTTGTTAATATTAACATGTAATTCAAACCAACTAGGTAACTCCTCTTTTATGTTCTTTTTCTCAGTACTTTCTAAATACCTGATTGTTTAGAAATTAAATATTTACTCTTTTGGGGAGGTTACAAACTTTTGAATGGTTTCCAAAATTGATTACAGTTTTTCTTCCTTAACATGACTTAAAACATTCAAGACCACAGCCTTCAGCTATCAAGTTTATCTATCCTTTACCTTCAACATAGCATCTAATATACTGACTTTTTCATTCAAGTTTGAGGAGCATTTAAAAAATATTTCTTTGGATATTACAGTACATAACTGAGACAGGAACTGAGTTACTCAGTGATCAGGCAGCATAAAATCTGGATTTACAAATTACTAGTTCTAGAACGAGAAGAGATATGATATTTACCACTTTCCTAATTGCTGTCTTTTAGTGTTTCACCACATTCACTCACAACACAGCATGCTTCAGTTTGTTACTGAGGGAAGCGTAATGACAAACTAGCTGTTATTAGATTCTTCCTGATGATACTCTGTTGAAATCAGTATAGTAGCAACAGGGACAAATATGGCTCAGTGGGAGAGAGAAGGAAAATTGCTTTTCCCAAGAACATGTCTGTGCTAATACAAAATTCTAAACTCTGGAAAAGTGTCTCTCTTCCTCTCTTTTTGTCAAGTTAAATATTGTTCTTCTTACTTGTGATGTTTCAGTTAAATTATGCACACATTTATGTTCTCCACTTATTTACTCTAAACAGGCTTTAATTCCCTGTTTAATGTATTCAGTGGCATTCTTTTTTGTGTTGCACCTTGAGCTCTTGCTCAGCTTTTCTGAGTGAGACATTTTATAGCACATAACAACAAGACAATCCTTGCCGCGGCCAGACTTTTTGTATCCCTTACATTGCCCAGAATTTTGTATGTAGTTTCTTTGTGTGTGTATTTGCCTTTAAGCAGCTAATGGCAGAACTCTTGTTCAGCCTTTGCATGAGTATTACAGCATTGCCTCTGGACTCTGGCTCAGACTGAGATCCTGCTGAGCAAGTACATAGGAAAGACAAGTGGTTTGCAAGGAAGGCTGCTGTACAGTAAGTATCGCTGCTCTGCCCTAACAACTGTATCAGGGCAGGACACAAAGGAGGGAGGTTCATGGATGAAAAGTGGAACTGCTGAACTTTACCTCTTTTCCACTTTTTGGTTTTTTTTTTTCCAACAAACCAGTTACTGCATTTCCAGGATGACATATTAACTGTCTTTTTTGTTCCAGCACCTCTTATGCAAGACAACATTGCCTTAGTCACCAGGTTTTCAGGATTTAAATGACAGGCTTTGTCAGCGTGGAGATTGCATGCTTATGTGGGATTTCCTGTGACCCCTCCTTTTCAGTTCATGTTATCAGACATTGCAGAAGAGGCTACTGCTCCCTTAGCCTCACTCAATACCTGTTATATCTCACCGCTGTTAACAGCAAAACATTCCAAGACCTCGAACCTGGGACCAGACCTTCTTAGAAACATTTTTAAACTAGCTATTTAGATACCTCGCTACTGCATAATGATGCCAGAAAAACCTCTTTTCACTTTTTAAACATGGTGACTGTGGTTTTTATCCGTGAAATGAAAAGTACAATTGACATTATATGAGAGGAAGCCTTGTGGATGTGTATCCAGTGTGTGACAGCTCATCTATTGAACCACAAATTAGATTGTTGTTCAAATTGTCTTCAGTGAAGACAAAATGTAGAGTGATTTTCCTGGTTAGGATAGGGAACGTTTTTTGAAAACACTAGTTTATTTTAGCACTTGGAATAGCTGAAAATACTTTCACTTCTTAATCACATTCAGAGTTTATTTCATGTAATTTTTCTCATGTAAATGCTTAAGAGTGGATCATATTCTTTTAATGGATATATAGTTATTTTTTTAAATGATGCACAGGCAGTCATTGCTGCTACTTCACATGCAGTAGCAGTGTACAGTAAAGATGAGGATCTGAGTTAACCCAGCAGGCAGTCAAAAAGAGGAGACTGATGGCAGTGAGCTTAGATCCTACAGAAGGAAGCAACTGGTGTCATGTTCTACCCGATACACAATCACTACAAACAGATAGGTTCTGGAAAGCAGTTTCGCCTCCGCGTGTTTGAAGAGGTTTGTTGCTGTAGTGGTCTCTGGTAAGATCAGAGAGAAAGAAAAAGGTCAGTAACCAAGGAGAGGGAAGAGACAGTGAATAGGAATGAGAAAGAAATACTGAGTTAATAAAGTAAGCTGCAGTTACGTAGGACATAGGTTGACTAGGATCAGAAGACAGGCACCAGCAGAGCTGGGAGCAGGCATTGGTTTTTGTATTGACTGGTCAGGTGAACGGCCCCAGTGCCCCAGCTTCTGTAACCTGCACTGAGCAAATGATTTTACACAGATACCTCCAAGGGTTTTAGTAAAGCAGTTCATCTGAAGAGGTGGTAAAGTGCAAAGGCTACAGAACCAGATCCAAGGTTAGCTGGGGAGTGGCACGAATTGCACCTTTCAAGCAGGTGTAATACAAGTTTGATTTACCCTAACCCTGAGGGCTTTCCCTGCCAGGCGTAACATTACCTGCGCTTGAGCTGGTTGTTACATGCCTCCTGGGTGGCTCTGCACCAAGGAGAGAGAGGTGGCAGATCCACATCCCATCCCCACAGGGTTTGGAGGCGGGTGCAGAAGGAGCCACAGCTGGCTCGAGTGAGGGGTTTCAGGATTAGCAATTCTGCAAGGCCCAAGGCAATACACCCAGGAGCTTTGAGCAACCAGCAAATGGGATTTTTTATTCTCTTTGTTATTTTCTGTAAGAAAATAGAGATTTTTGCAAAGGGAATGAGAAAGAGCACTCTGCAAGCAAACTTCTTTTTAATGTTGTGACATCATTTTAAAAAACAATGTGTTCTCACGGTTTGTTTTTTGCAAAACCAAAAAATAGCAAGTCACAGCAATTGGCAGATCCCTGCTGTCAGTATTTGGTGACGCCAGCACTAGCTGCAGCAGATGGAGAGATGCAAACATTCTGGAAACTTGGACAAACTGATTTTCTTGAGCTTGAGAATACAGCACTGTAAAATGCTTCTTCCTCCGCAAGTGTAAGCTTTCTTAATAAATAACACTTTCTGTGGAAAGGAAGTTGGGATGTGACAGTGCTTTTGAGACCAAGCCAGCTTTCTATCCAGCAAGCTGCTCTTTCTGTTGACGGTGGCTATTTAGGAAGCATATGCCAGGAACATTGCAAAGGCAGCAGCAAAAGTCAGTTTGCTTATCGTAAAGGGAAGGAGTGTGTTTGCTTATTCTCTTGCTTTAGTAATTATAATCATTGCAGAATCTCAAAAAACATGGAGTCTGAAGCTGGATAAGCATTAGGAATTACAAAGGTGAGGATATACAAGCACAGTAGCTGGATGAGAGACACCTACATCGTCAACAAATCGCTGATGTTCATGTTTTACCACTGTAATACCACTGACATTTACTGGTGAATTTAGAGGTGTCACAGAGGTCTCACTGTACCAGCAAATGTCAAGGATGTAACCACAGACCTCTGGTGCTTCAAATTGGTACCATTTAAGGGTGAAATGAATGTTTATGAATTGTCATGTAAAAGACAGCCTGAGTAGTCTCTAAAAAACACTTGCTCTTAAGATCTTTCTCTAGTACCGTCCTGACTTCCTGGGAAGTCGACTGTCACTTCTGTAAGATAGCAAGTATGGTGAGGGTCTCTGGAAATTCCTTCACAAAGCTTGTAGCGCTACTTCGTTTGCTCTGTAGACCCCCAAAGAGCTAACTCCAAAACCCAGGTGATTTTTGGGTTGCTTAGGGTGACTTACTGAGCTGAAATGGAACACGAATCAGGACTAATGGAGGTTGACAGGTCAGACCACTGGTTACAGGATCTGTGACGTTACATGGAGAGTCCCCTATCTCAAGGAAGTGAGGTCCTCTAATCCTAGAGCTTAGCAATAGGAACAACGAGCAGAAGGTGCTCAGATCAAACTAAGCTGGAAATACATGAGATCCTACTCATCCCTACTAATTGCAAGTGGCTAATGGCACTAGTAAGAGAGTATCAGCAACCTCTGTAATATATGCATGGGGTTGTCTTATTCTGCGCCATGCAATCTGCTGTTTCATTTTTCTTAGGAACGTGAATAAGTCAGAAGACAGAGTAAAAAATCAGAGGAAAGTAAATCAGAGCTGAGAAATACTTAACTTTTCAGTAATGCCCTAACAAAAGTGATGGAAGCCCTTAAAACTCTATCACTAATAAAGCTTTTCTCCCATATCCAGACTGTTCGTTTCTCTGTGTCTGGAAAAAGTGGTAGTGGTTTTAAAATGCAGCAAAATTTGTCTCCCCCTTTCCTCTATATCTTAATTTCCTCACCCAGCAGGGTTCTGACTCCATGAGGAAAACGAAATTCCTTGTGCTGGTTAAGCAGCCAGCAGCTATAGAGGATATGTGAAGGATGCACAGACTTGTCTAGTCATTGCTTTCTCTTTGAGGGACCAGTCATGCTGCATATATATGGGGGGGCGTTACGTGTAATTCTGATATTATTGCCTAAAACTCAGTTTGGAGTTTGAATACAGGCTGAATAAAAGAAATATTTACATTATCATTATTAAAGGAGATTGTTGCTGCTTATACAAAGCTGTTATTGCTTTCTATTGTATAATTTATCTATGTAATGGTTCTTGTCATAAACTAAGCCATGATCCCACCTGTGTTTTAGTTCCCACAGACACCAGTGACAACTGGGGAGGCTCTTCCGGTTTGTGCTGCTGTCCCTACAGCCACTCCTGAAAGTGCACTGGAACAGCTGTTTGCAGAGCAACCCGAGGAACCAGAGAGAATCCGTCCTTTTTAAGGTTGGTTTTAACACAGACCAGTGATGGCCAGTACTGCTGCGGGAAGAATACCTGAGTTCATCAGGGTCGAATATGAACCTTCCAGTGAGCACAATACTCACTCTTTCTATTTCTCCCTGGTTGTATTTGTGGGATTCTCATTACTGAACTATCTGTTACATGATTCTGTATTGCAGAGAAGACGAAGAAATTACGCGTTTTAATGAAATCTACATATAGAAATAATATATATGTATGATGCCTTTTCATTAACTTTGAAAAGATTATTCTCTTCTTTGTTGGGGGAAATAGAGGGTTAGGCATGATCTGTCATGAACTGCTGTATGTGAGTAAGATTGCTGTGGAGGAGCAGTGAAAGACTTGACAGCTAATTATTATAGACTTTTGCTGAATACTGGCCAAGGTGAATATAGCTTGATTGGATCTTGAAGCAAAAAAGGATGTAGGTGAGCTGGCTTGATGTGTCAGGGCAGAACAGGCAAAGCCACAATCCTCAGGCACTGTCAGTGAATTATTCTGCCAGTACTTCTGTCTGCTTTGGGCTTTTCTCCTGTTCTGACCTAATGTTTTAACTTAATAGGTGCCAGTGATGAGTACTGTGGGAGGTCTGTGCTGAGACTCACTCTGTTTGACAGGAGGTGAGGGAGTGCATTCCCATCATAATTGTTCCTGGCAACAAACTGTGGGGGTGGAGAGGTTTTACATCCTTCATGGTCCTCAGGATTCGAGTGGATAAAGCCCTGAGCAGCCTGGTCTCTGAACTGCAGCAACGTGACCTGCGGTGCTGAAGTCAGGAGTAAGTTGTAAAGTAGGAATACCGAAAGGCTTTGCTTGTCTGACGTGGAATTCCAAAGCACAGCCTTCAGAAAGGTATGCTCCCCAGGAGACAGGCTGAAGCTGAAATATCCTTCCTGGGTCCTTGACAAGTAGGTTTCACAGTCTCATCTGATGCTGGCATGGGTAAAAATGCATTTTTTATTTTGTCCAGGGTTATGTTCCCACAGTCAGGAGCTTTTCTTAGAGAAGTTTCTGCCTCCTGCCCTCTGGGGTCTGTAGCTGCATTTCTGAGGCATATAGTGTCCCCAGATGCTGGAGCTGTCATGGTACAAGAATGTGAAGAGGTTTAGAGAAAATTATCACAGCCTTGCTCTTGAGAGTTTCAAAAACAGGCTCTGAGAAGAGGCAGGACCAAGATAGGAGGAGTGACAACCAGCACACCAACACTTGATAGATAAAAATAGATTTATGGTTTATTTTACCTAAGAGTTGGGAAACCATAGAGTATGCAGCTTGCAACTTTTTTGTGATTCTGTTCTTTAGTTTAATAGCTTCTGTGGCTTTTCCTAATAAGTTTTTCTAATTAAGATCCAGTCTTAGGCTACTTTAACTTATCTTGTAGTCTCTTATACTATTAGGTACTCTTGGTTTTGCTTGATGTTTTCTGGTATTAATGGTGAAGGTGATGTCTGGCGGTAGCAGTGGGATAAAACAGTATCTCAATTGTTAATTTCTTTTTAAAATACTTTGTGAATAAACATTCTTCAAGGATGGAGAAGAGCTGTGCTGTGTCAGTGTTGAGCAATAAATGTAAGCCGCTTTGCCTTCAGAACTTCAACTGATGTGAATCCCTGGTGTTTAGCATGTTACTGCTCTCCAATGGATTCTTCCCAAGACATGGAAATTGCAAACTGGACAAGGCCAGAGTTCCCCTAATCTGTCTCAAATGGCAGCTGATAGCAGGCTCTGCAGAGAGATACTGGGAGAATCTCTTATGCACGGTTCTGGAAAAACTTCTGCCTGGAGGCTGTTTACTTCTGGTCTGACATAGGGTGTGAGTTATTAGACAGACTAAACTGAAGGGACTTGTGGCTAGTTGACGGTAGTGTCGTGTCTGTAGAAATGTGATACATAGAAGGAAAAGAAGAGGAGAAGTATAATTTTGTGTTACGTGGGGAACAGAGCAGCGTATCTCGGTGGAGAGCGGCAATGTTAAAAAATAAGCTACTCATATAATTGAGCATCTCTAGGGAAAATACAGAGCATGAAAACTTCTCAAGGCTTGGGCTGGTTTTCAGCATTGTCTTGAGTCACCATAAATACTTTGAGTCCATCTGTATGAATTTAAAAAATATTCCTTTTCATATTCTTGGAGAATTTGCATTGAATGGACTCCTCTGACGTACATGTTCATCCTTATCTGTTTGCATGGCTTTTGGTGCATGCAAGCAAGTTGTCTGCGGTGGCTGTATAGATTTTGATATCATCTGGAAGACTTGCTCTCTCTGAGCTCTTCTACTGCCTTGTGCTACCTGTCTGCACAGCCTTCAGGGCGAGGGAACAGAGCATGTGTTTGTGTAAACAGATTTGTACAGAGCTTTCAGTTGCATCTTGAAAGAGCTGTGAAGCACATTGGCGTTGTGTGTTCATGCACAGATGAAATAGGCCTAGTGATCTTTTGGAAGACACCTGCTTTATTTTGTCATCAACTGTAATGAGCAATTACCTCATTCTTCTGTCGTTCAGCACTTTATCTGTCTCATGTTGATAATAATGGCTGGTTTTAAAATGTTACAAGTTCACAAGCAATTAGGACAAAGACATATCAACAAAAGTGACTTTTTCCTGTGTTAAAAATTAGTTACAAGTCAAACCAAAAACCACCAGAGAGAATGGAAAGTGTTGGGAGCATGACTTCTCGTTGCTCTTCTTCAAAGCTGTTATGAAGTCTGGTTTATTTCAACTGTTGAGTGTGGTAGGACTGTCTACCAGTGGCAGAATCACAAGCGAAATGAGCTGCTGAAAATGCTGATTTTAGATGCATGCAGTAATTAGGAGAACAGGGAACTCCTGGGCGCATAACAGATCATGGCACATCCATCATTTCACACCTATTTGGTGAGGTACTAATGAGATTTGAACACTACACGGGTCTGGTTCTGGCCTCTGCACCGAGTCAGACAAACACTTCAGAAATGTTTATACAGTAGCTATTTTAATTCTCTGTGATACCAGTTACTCCTTTAATAATGCATCTTTATGTTTATTGTACTGGATAGCAGACCTGCTTCTGCGTGCAGAATCTTTTCTCTTGCCGTTTTTTCTGCCGGCAGGCCAACTTATCTGGTGCTAGTACATCACCAACCACCTGCTGTGGGCTATGTATCTGTTTTCTTAATTGCAATGAAATCATTTATGCCAAATAATGCCACATTACAACAGCATAATTTAATTTGGAGCTGTTCATTATAGTTCTATTACCTTTCGACTTTGGCACCCTCCCAGAAAAGGACCCGTGAGTAGCAGGTTAGACAGTTTCCTGAAGTGATAAAAATGCACCCCACACAGCTCACTGGCAGGTCTTTTCTGCTGCAGAATTCTGGCATAATTGCGTTTCTTGGGTTCCACTTGTGTCATGCTAAAAAATAATAATAATAGTGGGGTTTTTTTTCTTAGACTTTCCAAGTCTAGATTACGATCTCTTGCTGTTCTAACTTAATGATGCTGTACTATGAAAAATAAGGGGTTTTAAGATGCATTACAAACTTTGCTTACATTTAAACAGTGGAGCTTTTAACTTAAAACCTGTACAGAATTATGCACTACATTAATAGATGCCAAGGCTAGAAGAAATTCAGGGCGCCTCACAATTATTCTCTAATGAGAATAGTAATGAAAGTTGAACTTGTGAGCATTTGCCTTTGTAGTACTTTGAATTTAATGTACATGGTTTAAGGCATTTACTCCATTATAATTTAAGGTATTACCATGCAGAATGTAGTTTATTAACCATTCCACTGTTTCTCTTAAAGTATTTATAGTAAACTTCTTACAATTAATCAAAAGCAGACATTGTAAAAACGAAAATCAGATTTATTGCCAAGATCGTAAATGTCAAGTATACTATTATGCAGGCTTTGTATTACTTCAGTTGCAACTTTAAAGAACATTTTAAGTGATTGGAAAAAGGAAGTTTATTAAAGGCTCAGCAGGTCTTCTCTGCACTCTACTGTTATTATTGTAAATCATTGCATCATGTGATAGAGGAGCAGGCAACATGGTAGGAGCAGTTTTTAATCAGGTTTTCTCTGTGAGTACCAATACCTTCAGGAAGAACTTAAAACACAGACCACCCTGTTTCTTCTGACAAACAAATGCAGTGAGGTTTCAGAAAAAAAGAAAGGATAGTGCAAGCCATCCAGGGTAGTTAATTGCTGATTTTGTCTTTGAATACATCCCCATATCTTCGAGTAGCAGCTGGATGCGTAAAATATACAGACAGGTTTCCCATTCACAAGCGAAATACAGCAATGCATTTCTTCCCTATAGCTAGCGTCTTGGGATGGGGAAATCTCTGCAGGAGATCTTATCAGAGATTTTGCGCCTTGTTCTTTTGGCGGTAGAGTTTTCCTCTGTCTGTGGAGAAAACATTGGCCCATACTGCAAATTGCTATTGCAGCAGTTCCTCAGAGCTGCTGAGGAGCACTTGTGAAAAGGCAAAAGCTTCATCTGCAGACAATGTGTAATGCCCATGGACCTGAAGGAACAGCGATATTTCTCCCCCCTGCCCCATATGGTAAGGATTGCAGTTTGATACAGTTGAGTGCCGTGAAGCGTGTCTATGAATAGACCACACAGATCGTAACGCAGTAGAGTGAACTGGAGAGCAGTTCTTTACAAGGACTACAGGGCTGGAGAAAATGTCTGAGGGACAGGGAGCACTGACTGTCTAGCTAAAAAGCAGTTTATGGCGTAACTTGGTAATAAGCCTTGTGATCTGCATGGGCTGTAGAAAAAAAACTGCGACCCTAGTGGACAAAGGCAATAGTTAGAAGGTAGAGCCGGAGAAATTCAAAGCAGTTGATGAGAAACAGCATTACTTTCCAGGACAGTCAGTGTACAGCAGCTGGTGAAGGTAAAAAAAAAAAGAAAAAACTTTGAGAGATTACTGATCCGTGTGGCTACTCCATGTAACATGAAGCCCACATACACACCATCTAGGGCTAAAAAAGAAGCCATAACTTTCTTACCTCCCCCATGGTCTCGAACATTGGGTCACAAATTAGCAGATGGACACTGTGATGTTTGTAAGGAAATTCAACACTGCCAACTTTTTGCCATTGTGTAGTTGACTTTATCTTCAGTCCAAGATACTTGGTAAGGCTTAAGGCACAGGTTATTTGTTTGCTCTTCTAAGACAGCATTAATACATTCCCTTAGCTACTAAGCTAGGCAAAAATCTACTAAGACAGTTAAATGATTTTGGTGCATGGTCTAAACTTGAATTCTGGTTGGTAGGTGCTTCTGGCATGATGAAGACATGATGGGGCCTCAAACACAAGCAAAGCACAGAAGGCCCTGGGCTGGGATTCTGGCTCTGGCCTTGGCTTATCCGTGTTTCATTTTACATGTCTGAGAAATGTGGATGAGGGCTGGTATCTGCTCTGCAAAGCGTTTTGACACTGGTAGATTAAAAATGTCACTGAAGAAAAGGACATTGGTTTACTGTTAATATGCACTTAATGAAGTCATATAGAAAGCAGAAGACATAAGTGAACGAGTTTTCCTCCGTTTTTGTGGTTGTGACTTTTAAGCAGGGAAGGCGTGGGATAGGTATAGAAGGATAGAGAAGTACTATAGTAGCTGTCCTGTGGACACTTTGAAATCTTTGTCTTTGAAGCTCTTTAAAACTATCAGTGTCTGAGAGATGAGTATAGAGGATTCTGTTTTAAAGCCGAGTATGGACTGATGAATTCTTGAGGTTGGTCTTAGTCCAGCTGTTACATGAAATACAAAGTAAGGTAAGAAGGTAAGCTAAAGAAAACAGATAAGGTAAGGAAGAAAGAGGAAATACTTAGATTAAAGGCAAAGCTCTAATTTCAAATGTTTTATTCCTATATTACTCTCTGTTTTCAAAATATTGTAGTCCATAAGATGTAAACATGATTTTAAGTGTCTTTCTGCTTGGAAAGCTACTGATCGCTTGCATTGAAGCATTAAACAGTTATTTTCATTATCTGAGAAGCTTTATTGCTGAGAGGTGTTAGCTAACACCAAGAAGTTAGCAGGGAAATCAAATTGAAGCTGGAGTGAGCAGGACACATGCAAACAATACAGAATATTTAGAGCATGTTTACTATTGATTAAGCTGGTAGGAAAAACTGCTAATGGATCAGGGGAGTGAATTGGATGTTTTAGGGATATTTTGCCTGTTAGAGAAAAAATTCTGGCAAATGATACATGAAGTAGTTTAGGACACTGTCGTGAGAAGGCCTAGTGTACAAGTGATGGCTGACCTGCACACCTGGGAACTCCTCCTACTCACAGAAGCTCCAAGGCCTGACCAAACCTGTATGTGACTTAGCAGGTCTTGCCAAGGTGTTCACCGCTTTCTCAAACACACACAGAGCACTGTTTGCAAACCAGCGTTGCCAGGGACTTAAATAAAACTAGTCCCATGGACAGATCTGTTCCTGGGACACAACTTAGTTGATTTTCTAATTGGTGAATACCCCTATTGGCATTTGACTGTACTTGGAATGATGCTTAATCAGCAAGGAGGGATTTGGTTGTGGCTTTCCACAGAGCCAGCCCACACCCCACTAACTCACCTGCACAGTCACTTTTTTTAATCTATAAATGGAAAGATACTAACAGGTTCGGTTTTAGTCTGAAAAAAAACCTGATTTCATAATTCTACCTATTTAAGGTGGTATTTAGAAGATTTAATTGCTACTCTGGAATGGAAAGTATCAACATTTTCAGAATTGCCCTGCAATAGAACTACAGCCCTGCAGCGAGGCTTGAGCTCCAGCCCTTCTCTCTTCTGCTTCTGTTCCTACAAGGAAATGTACTTCAGTTGAATTCTCCTTGATTATTCTGTTGTGGTGAGAAGGCTTGAAATGGCTTACTGGATTCCAGTTGTGGGAAAATGGGACAATTTGGACTTTCAGTCCTTCAAGAAGTCTGTAGCATTTCAGGATCTCCTTTCATGTAAATTGACCTCAACTTCTGTGTGTGCTGGGGCAGTTGATGTCACACCTAACTGAAGCTGACTTCCAGTTTTCTCCTGGCTTTTCCCTGTAGGTCTGCTGACTATAGTCAAATTACCTGCAAAGAGAGGTGTCAGCTGAGATAAGTAGAATTGGAAGAAAATGGCTCTGGTTGTCTAAGGTACTCTGCAATATTTGCAATCTGTGGATAAGCAGCAATCAGCAAAACTCACAATAAGCGGTAAGTGCTCTAAATGTCGTAATGAGCTCAGTCATTGAAATCTGAATGCCATTTATGTTGCCCTTTGATAATAATTTGTGATTGCTACTCAAGAAAGCAATCATGTATCCAGTACAGCTAAAATTTAGATGCATAACCCAGGCTTGCCATTACAGTCTGAACTGTTGTAAAGTATACTAAAAGGATCTTCGAATGCATTCATGTTTAGATGGCTTACATCCATGTCACGTATTAAAAAAGAAGGGAATCTTAAACAGCAGAATTTATTTGGGGAAAATGTGTAGATTACAGATATTCTTTGGAGAACTCTACAGATAATCTTCTAGCTCATAAAATACATGTTATGATGCTGACATCTGGTCTTTTTCGTGCTCGCATTTGTATGTTTTGAAGGTCTTGCTAATCCAGATCCGTCATACTAAGTACCTCATTTTGGGGATTGTTTTTTTCTTCCCTTTTTTTTTTCCCCTCCTCCTTTGTTTTTTATTTATTAATTGCTGACTGCTGAGGTGTTATGGCTTGATTTTCAGACTATGGCACTTTTTGTTTCCTTTCTGCCTCTAGACAGAACAATTCTGTAGTGTTTCCTGATCTGCAAAACTTCTTGATGGGATGTAATGCTATGAGACTCATTTTGGCTGCTTTTTCTCCTTGTGTGTAAATGCCAATTTAATCACAAATGTAATATAAAACCATGTTTGATACTGATGGGCAGGTAAAAACATGGTGGTGTTGGCAGAGAGGAGAGTACATACTTTCTTCTTCAACATAAAGGAGAAAGACAGGAATAAGAGATTGGATGTAGTTCATCCACTACATGTTCCAGTGTTAACATGAATTATTCCACTGAATATTGGTAGGTAACAGAGCCGGTGCATGACACACTAAGTTGACCACATGCCACTTTATCTGGTGGTAATGATAACCAATTGGTAATTAAGCTTAGCATTTGGGGGACTTTAGCAGACTTATGGCAGAGCAAGTCCTCTAGAGAGGTGTGCAGAACCAAATTACTGCACTGATTGCTCCACAGATACAAAGAGAGGATGTGAGCCTAACGTTCACACTGCAGAACTACCCCAGTCCCCCACAGTAAATGGCTAAATAGTGTTTCCAGGCCTAAATTTAACCCTTCCTTAAAGCGTGTGCAGTTTTCTCAAGTGACTCTTCTCTAGCAAGTTCATTCTCTGTTTTTTTGCATCATGCTGTGCCAGGATCTTGGCAAGAGCAATCCATCTACCCTTGGCTCCTTTTATCCTGCAAAAGCATCACCACGTTGACAAAGAACCTGCTGAGCTGCAGAACTTGCACGCTTCAATGTTGCAATACTGTGTATTCAATTCTTAGAGCCACTGTATTAAATACAGGAACATAAAGACACACCATACAATTCATAGGAATAAGATATACCCAGGATACCTGGAGTACCTTCCTAACTGCTAAGTACTTTTTGTTAGGGGATCTCTTCTAGGGTCCTCTAACCAGTGGCTCCTTGAAAGAGACAGTGACAGAGTGAGAAAATTTCATCTTTCCTGGTGTAACAGTTTATCAGGGGCTTTGAAAGCCTCCCAATAGCACTGTATCTCCTGTCTTGCCGCTTCTCTCCTCCCAACTGCTCTTCATCATCAGGTAGTGGAGTTTGGCCTCTGTAAAAATTCTTTGGGGTTTTGGACTTCTTGCTGTTAGTTATCCAAGAAGAAAACTTCCCAAGATCTTGGGGAAAGATTGGCAAGATGATTGTCAGCCTTGCATTGTTTGGGAGTCTTCAGTACTACTTTTAGTAATACTTCAGTACCTACTTTTAGGTATCTGTTGCTCTCTAAGATTATGCTAAAAGTTACAGAGTAAAGCGGTGGTGAGCAAGAAGGGGATGCCAAAGCAGCAGAAGAAAATTGTTGGCAAGGCTAAGTCATTTCCATAGGAAACTACTTGCAGTTGGTGTGAGTTTTTCCCATTAATGGTCTGTTGCTTCTCCGAGAGCTAAGTGTGGGCATCTGGTACTCCATGGGTCAGAAGGAAACTCTTCAGTGCAGAAACCAGGAGTTCTTTCCGTGCAATTACAGTAAACATTTCCATCTTGGTCACTGGCAGTTTAGATGCTATACATAACCGCCTGTGCGCTGGTTCATCTTAAGGATATAAAGAAGTATCAGTAGATGGGTTAATTTCAGATCATGCTGAAATGCTTCCAAGGAAGGATAAAGGTGATTCTGGATTCCTGAGTTTGATGGAGTTGATCTTCTGGAACGAGTGCAGACAGATGAGCATTTCCTCTATTCATGACTGTACTGTGCTGTATTCCGCCCATCAGTCCCCTGCACCCTGACATGTGTCAGAAAAAATGTCAAAAATAAGATTTGGAGAGGCTGGAAACAACAAGAACTGGACTCCAGAGGAGCAACACATGTATACTGTTTGCATTCAAACAAGAAGACTGATAGCTCACTCAAATGATTTCAAAGAACCTACTCCTATCTTTGAAGTAACACATTTGCTTACCATACTTGCCAGTTGTTCATTCCTAGCATGACTGGGTTTAGATTTTTTCATCACAAAACTTTGCATAAAAAGCAGTCACTACACTAGATAAACAGCAAAAAGAAATTGTGTGTGAAAATAGGACACCAGTCTCAGAGACGGAAAATTCTTCCCAGGCCACAGGGCTCCAGCATGGAGTAAACCTTATTTCATACTCTCTGGATTTTGCAAGCAGCCTTAGAAAAAAATCTGTATTCAGTAAGGGTGTATAAAGTGTGCATCACATCAGATGATCATAAGCCACCTACATCAGAGCAACTTTCCAGCATGCCTCTGCTGTGGTGGCTCTTATATATGCTGTATATATTATCCAAACATTGAGACGTTGCTCAACAAGTGAGGTAGATGTAGAAAATACAACTTGGGTACTAAATACAACCATTTGCTAATGAACTTCGTGGACTTTTCATCCCAATTATTGCAGCAAACCTCGAAAGAGACTGAATAAAGTAATTCTATTTGATACTGAAAGAGAAGTATGCTGCAGTAAGGGACTATTGAAAGTGAGCTTGTAATTGTGTTTGCCCAGAGGTCTGAAAGATGCAAGATTTATAGGAAGAGATACTGAGTATCTTTTATTAGACCAGCTGATTATATCTGGAAAAAGCGGATGAGCTTTGGGTCGTGCTGTCTCCTCATCAGACAAAACAGCAGCAAACTTCAAGCCAAGTGCTGACTGAGACAAATTTGATAGGAAAAAAGATAGCTGGCTCTTGCAATAGAAAGCAACTGTTAACTGTGGAAGCGGTGTTGACTTATCTCTCTAATTAGCGTATGTGGAATATAAAGGTGTTATTAGGGGCTAAAGAATGAAGTTTGTAGTATTATAAAACTCATAGTACTGTTGATTGTGATTGATTTATTTTTTTAATCCAGCTGTAATGCCTAGGCTTCTGAAGGTGTTTCGTTGCCCTCCTTTAAAGGTAAGATCTGAGACGGCAGACAGAGAGGTAGTGACTTTGTGCAAACGTTCTCTGGCTGCTATGTGGGAGTTTCTGTTTTTAGACAATAGGTGTTCCCTCTGGTTCTGCCTAGCTGTTTGTTTTCACCTATGTGCTTTCCAGGGAGGTGAGGTAGAAAAGCTAGACAAGAAAATGTGCTGAGATGAAGATTTTTGAAATCTACAGGTAACAAACCAGGGCCTGTCTGCCTCTGAGATGAGGCAGTAACTGCCTGCAGAGAACAGGAGGAGCACATTGTCAGTAAAATAGATACTGATACTCAGATTTGTGGCTTAAAATCTCGGTCTTACTGGAATAGTTTTGGGTGTCTGGGGTCAAGTAAATAAGTCTAATGAGTTGTCTTCTTTTTTAATCGATGTTAATCAGATTTCTAAATAATTTGGGATTTTTTTACAGAAAAAACCTCTTTGGAAGAGTTTCTAAGAATGAAGAATCCAGGTATGAGAGAAATAGCCTCTGGCCCACTTGATAGGGCACATCTTTGGGATGTAAAATATTGAAGAGGATAGAGTAGGAACTCAAATATTTGTCTTCTAGATGCCAGATAAACGTACCTTTTATGTACTCAACAGTAGTTACTAACTTAATCTATTTTTTGAGAGAAAACATGCTGTGAAGACTCAGGATTACAGGTAGCATTCGTCCCACAAGAAAAAATCACTAAGGGAAGAAAAATTTGTTGGTTTTTTTTTTCTTAATAAAAGCAATGAATTTGCTTTTTTTCTTCACTACTAACATGGAAGATAATAGCACTAGAGGGACTTTCCCAGCCACAGTGCTCCCAGGAAGGAGACTGGTACCGCAGCAGTCACATGTTAAAGAGGTGCCTCTCCAGTGGTGTCTTGGCTTCGGACAGTCCAGACAGGCTTCAAAGAAGCTATTAGAAGACAAATACTTATTAGGAAGTAAAGACTTGTTTATTATTTGGTAGTGTGTTTCAGAGATTTTTTTTGGGTAGTTCATATTTCTGTCTGCTGAGCACGTATGTATTTGCAAAAGCCCAAATGTGGAACTTTCTGTCTTGTTCCTGTTCATAGTCTAGCGTCCAGCCCCACCAGTGTCTGGTTTCACTTTGCTGCCAGCTTTGACATATCAGTTGCATTTGGAATTGATTATTCTGGACTCCGTTTTCGATCGGTCTTGCAAGCCACTAACTGTACAGCCGCTGCACAGCTGCTCTTACCAGCCTCTGAGTACCTTAATGCAACTCCGTAGAGCTTGTAGGTTGGGGTTTGGGTTTTTTTTGCAAAAAATGCCTTACTTCTTTCATCACAGTATGCAATACCTCGCTGTTAACTAAGAATTATGTTTTACTGCCCAGTACTGTCAAGCACAATAAAAATCCGCTAAGTAACCTGATATATCAAGTGGCAGAATACTTCAGAACCTAAGTTCACATGGGTCTATAAACTTTTTTGATTTAACTGAATTAATTATTACTGTCCATAAATGTAGTAGAAATTGATACGCAGAATGGAAACAGTTGTCATACTCAGTCTAGGATAAAAATTAACAACTAGTACATTGGTTAGTCATGCGTACATAGACTCCTATGGGCCAGTTTAATTTTCAGTGTGAATATTATTCAGTGAAATATTTAATCCAGATAGTTTGAATACAGTAACTCACACAGTGTTATATATCTGCCTTTGGGGATTTCAAAATGTACATATTTTCAAGTGGAGTGCATGAAAGTCTTTGCCTTCAGTGAAAAGACCAAACGTTCAACTCCAAGGGAGTCAAACAGGGAGCAGGGCTTTTGGAAGCTTTGCTGAGACTCTCTCACCTATTATACAAGACAAGGGAGGCATTGTGGTCTTTAAAGTCAGATCATATATTTTCATTTTTTCCAAGCCCTTAACCACAAGGTTCCAGATTTGTCAGTTAATTTTCAGATAATTTAAATTACTTATTTGGTAGTCTAAGAGAAGAAAGGTTTGAAAACATCTAAAGAACCTTTAGGAAATTAAAATCTGTTTTTTATCTCTCCCGGAGTAATTTCCAGCCACTTTAATCTGCTGTAGATATTTGTTGTTAAAAGTCTCATTGTCACACAGAGAAAATGACTAAGGCAGGGAATTTGTATCTTGATGCCCAGTATGGCAAGGGACACTAGTTTAAAAATTGATCTCCTGAGCCTATTTCAGATACAACTAGTAAAAAACAGAAAAGAACAAACAAACAAACAAACAAACAAACAAAAAAAAGAAAACACCAAACCAAAAATCTTTCATAATCTTTATCAATGATTCTGCCTTCAGCATTTAATTTTTCACTTTGGAATCCTTTCCTCCTTCCATACTAAAATTTAAATTGATTTGTCTCTACACAGAGTAGCCCTTTTTTACCTTTTTTTTTTTTTACATTAATACAGCAATCATGTGGCATTCTCTTTTAATTTGTTTGATGGAATTGTCCTGTAGACTGCAGTTATGAGTTGTCAAGTAGTCAGTCTGAATCAACAGGTGAGTAATACTGAAATACATTGGGAGGAGCTAAGTGTGTTTTCACTGTTGGGTATGTCAGGCTGATGCTGTGACTTTTCTCTCCAACGTGATCAGCTGTACAGATTCCCTTAGGCAGGTTGGTGGTCTGAAAGTCAAGGTTTCTCTCTGGTGACAACCTGGGAAATATCCCTCTAAAAGTACCTGTATATCACAGAGACCCTAAATATTTTGCTTTCTTTTCCATTTTTCTTCTCCATTCTAGTCTGGATTTGAATATAAGGGGAACACTGGAATGGTCTGATTGATATAAATTATTAAAATGTCACTATGTCTTCTGTTTATGGAAACTTTTTCACTTGTAACTGTCGCTCTAAAATGGTGAATTGCATTTTGGTCCTGAGTAATAAGATGCACAGCTTCTCTTTCTAAATCTTCATCATCCTAGAAATCCATGTAAATCATTAAAATCTTGAATTTTTTGTGTAAGGTCTGTATCCTATAAACTATTTAGTAATGAAAGCATCTAAGGACTGGAATATATAAACTGGAAATTCTACTGGACTTTTAAGATCTTTTGATTAAAAATACATATCAAGATGAAATATTAATAAATCTGTAGAGTGCTGGATACACTGTGTGTGTCCTGCTGTTCAAATGGGCTGAGTATCCAGAGGACCTCTTGGATTCAGTCTGTGCGATAGATGCTCATCACGTCTGGAAGTTAAGCCCCATCCTCATCTGCTCACAGGAGCGCAGTTTCCTTTCTCCGCTCGGGGTGCCTACACGCACGTGGCACACACAGCTGTGCGTGGCCCCATGACGTTCTGTCCTTTTCCTTCTGGTTGTGGCGCCACCATCGTGGATATCCCCAAAAAAGCCCCAGCCCGTAGTGAGATGCAGAAGTTACAGACCTCCCTTTGAGTACTATATTCCGTGCTTACTTGCATGTTCCAGTCCCTTATGTGACAGGAGCCATGCAAGGCTACAGCTTGGACTGATTCCCACTATTCTAACTTCAGGTCCGTATGCTGACAGAGTTGACTCTTTCCAAGCAGACTTTGTCAGCCTCTAATAGACCCATACGTAGTGAGTATTTAGCATAGTGTTGTCAAGGCATTAAATAAATAGACAAGAATGATAATAGTAAAGTATTAATGCAAGTGGATGGGCGAGTTTGCAGTATTATGTTGTGTATTTACATGAAATAAAAAGCTAACCTTATTCCCTGGATGTTCTTTTCAGGTTCTCCCTCAAATGTTCTCTTTACTTGATTTTGCTTATTTTATTGTCATTCTGGTGGTGCAGGAACACCTAACAGTGCTATTGAGTGTACTGACCTGGGCCGTCCCTCATGCTGAGAACCTGTTGTTGAGTTTCAGTTTGATTTTTGTTTTCCACTAGCCGAAATTATAGTAGGAAGATCAAAAATAGTAGAAAACAAAAGCTCTGTGCCGGAAGGCTTACAGATGAAACAGAAAAGCTTGGGAGCCTGCTGTAGTTGTTTGATAGTAATGATGTTTGGCAGAGGAGGAGAAGGGGATGAGGGGAGAAAGGTAAAGTAGTAGGGTGCTGTAGATCCAAGTGTTTTGGTCCATGTTATATATATATATATATGGGTCTATAACATGCATTTTTTGCTAGTTTTCCTCCTCAACCTGGTTGTATCTACAGCCAATGTAGAATGAATTATGTTTTAAACTGTGAAGATGTGATTTTCTATGATGGCAGTTAATAACACAGAGTAACTCCCCCCTTTTCTCCTCCAAGACGTTTCATTGGTATTAGAAAATCACGTTGCCTGCAGGGACTGTGGATCTTACCTTCATTCATTATTTAAGTCCTCCTCTTCCTGGCTTGTGTATTCATGGCTGTACTGGTTCAGCCTGGCCTGTTCCACACATTTCAGATTTTCTTCATGTTGTATTAGAGCAGTACACGTATGAGGTAATAAAGGTAAGTTTACATCCACTGCTCCATGTCCTCTGGCCACCATCTTTGCTCTCTCTCTACACAACCAGCCTCTGTTTTTTTAATAATTTCTTTTCTTCTTCTTCTCTCTCCAAACAGTTCCTCGCAGAAAGTGCTGATGTGAAACAGAACTGAGAAATGTCCCGAGCTGTCAGGATGTGAAAGCTTGCAGATGTCTGCGTGCCTGTTCACTGCTGGGATTCCTGACTCGACTCCAAAGGCTGTAGGAGGTAAGAGAGGTTAAAAGACCTATTTCTGATCCAGCCCACAGACCAAACAACTGAGCCTTTCCCTTCCCCCTTCCTTAGTATGCAACCACCTGCTCGGTGATTAGATACATTCTGCTCACCAAAGACAGCGGGAGTAGGTAGACTTTGGGTTAAAGCTCTGAGGTTGGGATGCAGACACGTTGGATTCAGTTCTCTGTCCTCACGCTATGAAAATGTCATATCGTATCAAGTGAGGTGGCAATTGGTAGATGTCAGTGTAGTTAAAAATAAAGACAGTTAAGTGCCATTTTCCCAGTTCTACCTCAGGCAGTATGGTAGAGTTAATTCCAGCCTGGAACAATGTTCTTTTATTCATCATGATCAGAGATACAGTCATTGCTATGAAGGAGCAGAGGTGATATCCTGATTCACTTGGGAATAGCCCCGTAGTTGCTTTCCAAGATGAATATGGATCTGAGTCTCAGGATGGAAGAACATGGGGGTCGATCATAAAAACTTAAAGGGAGTTCAAAGGTGGTAAACTGTAAGTCTGTTCAAATTTCATTCAAAAAAGTATTCCTTTGAATCCTGATCTCACCAAGTTAGCAGATCTTGCAAAAGATTCATAAGAACACGCAATATTTCCTTAGATATTAAATTTCTACTGTATTTTAGCTTTGGATACTAAAGCATTATTTGTTTTGTTAGGGTTGTGTGTGGTGGTCTTTTTAAATTTTTTTGGTAGTAATTTAGTCTTACAGAAAATCTTACTTCAGAAGCAGCTGATTTAGCAGGAAGCCATTAAATGGTTTAAAGGGAAATGTCAAGAATTACATGGTCTGAGGACTGACCAGTATTGCAGTGTGGAAATAAAAGCCCAGAAAATGCTGACCACCTTCTCTCTTTTACCTTTTGTTTGCGTAGAAAACAAAGTTAGCATTCTCCTTATTTGTCTGAAACGGAAGCAAATTCATTTGCTTTTTCTCTTGAGTATCGCATTGGCTGTCCTATAGGTGTCTACAATACGTATTGCAGTTGTCCTTTAAAAAAAAAAAAAAAAAAAACTAAAAAGAGAACTATTTAGTTTCTGTTTGATTTTGAGCACAGGAGTTCTGTTTGTAACAGTACTGGCTTAGTGATCTTACTCCCTACTGGCATTAGCAAAACTAAGTCCAGATAATGAGTAGTCATAAAAATAATACATGAAATGTATGAAAACTGTTTCAATTGTGAAATCCTTAATCCAATCCAAATTTGCATGCAGTGCTTTGCTTTTACAGTAAGACCTTTGCTCACATAGCCTGGGTAAGTAGCTATCTGTGGTCATCATTTATCTGTTAAGCACAAATTGTACATTCGTCTGAGAAGTAATGAGATGAAGCCTTCAGCTCAAAAGGTAGACTAAAATTAGAGAGAACCTACAAAGAAATGCAAAAATAGTCTCAGTAAGAAAGAGGGAAAGAATTTAACAATAGCCTTGTGAGAGGACTTCCAAGATTGGGATAAAGACTCAGCTGAAATACTGGCAGGAGGTGACACTGTGCACAATTTTACGCAGCTTGAAGGCATGTTTTTGTCTGCATACAGAAGTACATCGTGAGTTTCAGAAGGGCAGACTCCAGAGCTAAATAATGGAGACCCTTTTTTGATAATCTGTGATTCTGAGAAGAAAGAGCCTTAGTTTCTGTCCTTTAGGATACGCAGAATTCTGAACTTGGTTACAGTGGCATCCTGAAGGACCTCTCTCCCATTGAAAACTTGCTTTTAACTCTGTATTTGGTTTTGTGCGTTTTTCAAATGCCCCAAGTTAACTGTATTCTGATGAATGACAAAAATCTTCGCCCATGGGAAGCTTGCTAACTAATTAGATGTATATGCTTAAAGGATTTCTCAGTTTTTCTTCTGACAATAAATAATGGAGCTTTTCTTTTTTCCATTGGCTGAAAGCAATGCATTTGCTTCTCTTCTCAGAAACATTCAACCCTCTTCCTTGATACTCGGCAAGTGTTAATCTGATAGCATGCTTGTTTGCATCATGAGTAGGTATCTTTGGAGCTCTTTGCAAAGCTCTGATTCTGGGAACTAAACTGGTCTAAAAATACACAGATACAAACTTTCTTTTACTTCTGGCCATTTTATTTAATTGTTTTATTTAACTTGAAAGACCAAGTGTAAATATTTATGGACACGCTTTAAAGTTATGGCCTTGAATATTTTAGTCTCCCCATGTAGCTGTTTTTGTCAGGTGAATTACACGTGTTCTTTGAAAAGTCTGAATTTCAAGCTGTTATGACAGTTTTAATAGTGCTGTGTTGTTGTTAAATGTAGCCCTATTGTTCAGAATTCAGTCCAGAGACACAAATCTATCTGAGAACTTGAGGCTGCTGTGGGTATAGAACTTTTCTTCTACCAAAGAGAAAAGAAAAAAGGAAGATCATATTTCACAGTAAAACAGATATTTTCTTAATCCTCTTCCTTTTTTCTTTGTCGTTCTCAGCTTTATCCCTAGTATTCAAAAATCACAGCCTGTGATAAGGGTGGTTATTTCTATGTACATATATGTCTGTGTTCTTGGTACGATATCTGTGGTAGCACAGTGATGTATGCTAGCATCACTGCTTTGTAGAATACAACATTCCTGGCTTGAATTGTTGGCTAGGGAAAAGAAAGAAAAAACACTCACACATTTTGAATTACTGTGTGGGAAAATGAAATGAGGTTACTTGTTGCTAGAGCGCTCCCCAAAAAATTGCTGAGGTAACTAAAAATTGTTACCTTTTCCTGGAGCTTGAGTAATATTTAAATTCTTCTGTAGACTTATGTGCACTGCTAGTTCCTTTTGCTTTAGAAAGTAAGCTGAACATTTCAGTGAGATGGATTTTAGTGAGACTTATCTCTTCTCTTGGTAAGAGTTTGGCATTTCTAGTTCTAGTCCTGGAAAGGGAGTGAAACATGTATATACAAATACATCTTAAAAAAAGCAAATGCAAACCTAAATCTTTTGAGAAAAGGCTGCTGTGACACATGGGAGACACATTCTCTAGTAGCATTTAAATGATATGGACACTTTCCAGCTCATGGGAACCTAAGGGAAGGCTATAAATGAAGTTGGTAAGGTGGTGGGAGGAGAAAGGCGGCTCCTGAAGGAGAGATTTATACCTGAGAGAGCAGGGATATCTCCAAGAAGAGAGCTGAGAAAGCATGGCTTGCATCTTGCTGCAGCCTGGAGAACACATACAGTCAACAGACGTAGAGAAAGAGTGTCAGATGAAAGTGCTGGAACTGGGGAGTGTGCTCTTGGTTTAGCTAATACAATGAAAAGGATCTGTTGCCTTAACAAGAATCCGGCATCAAAGGTCTTCCTGCATTTTCAGCAAGCTTTCCAGCAGAGGAATATGAATTCTCAAAGGATGAAGTATCAATGAAGGCATGACTGGCTATTTATGGTTTGTTTGGGTAGGTGTAGCAGACTGCCTTCGCCATGTCCCCTTTGTCCATCAGGGAGAACGTGGGAGCTGCACCTACTTTTTGGTAGCTGGCTAAGTATACTGAGCAGAGGATGGTCCCGTTAGTGCCTAGGTAACATACCCCAGTTTCTTTTGTATCTTTGGCAATCACTGTTGCTCAGTAGAAACCAGCTACACAAGAAAGATTTCTGAATTGCTCAGCAAGGTCGTGTAACAGTGAAATCCTTCAAATACAAATACACCAGTATACAGCCAAAAAAGTGAGAAAAGGAAAATCAGTACTGATTAAGTTGTAATTCATAAACAGAAATTTCACACAGAGCTTTTTCCAGTTTTTAAACAATTTCTGTTCTCACCACCTACGCATTCAGCAGAACATTGTCTCTAACTGAAAGAACTTTTCACACATGAAAAAACAGTATTTGAGAAGGCAAAAAGATAGGCACTGTTCTGGGTGAGGACAGAGATAGGAGAAGATGGTATTTCAGCATAATAGGAATCACACAAAATACCCTCTGGAGTAGAACTGCCCTTCCTCACACGAGTGAGAGGAAGCATTTGGAGCATTGCGTGATTGTTGCAGATCCATTGCTTCCTGTCTTAAGGATACTCGGCTGGTTAGGTTTTGTTTTGTTCCCTTAATTGGCATAGTTTTCAACTCAAGTTTTCTTTAAACCTGGCAAATGCAACCATTTTTTTCAAGTGGTCCTGTGTCTCAGAGTTCGCTTCTTTGCGAAAGAAAACTTTGATTATAAAATGTCATGCTTTGCTTTTTGTACTTGTCATAGCAGCTGTGCCTTCTCTGTTCAGCAAAGTTTAAAACTCTTGCTAATATAATTCTCGGTAGATTATGGTCATATATCATAATTCTATCTACCCAAATCTGTTCTTTGATAAAAGGGAATGTAGTATCATTTGTATTTACAGTCTTGTTCAAAGGAGTGATGTGAGGTTAATTGGAAGGTTAATTAGGAGGGGTTTAATCTAAAGGCAACAAGTCTAATCTCCACTCTCAGATTCATGAGAGAGCTCTTTTTGCTCAGCTCTTCCAATAAAAGCAACATTCCTTAGAGATAAAGGTCTCTGACACAGCAGGCAATTCCATTTATTTCAGGGTAGTGTAAGTTCACAGGAATACTCACCTGGAAATACAGCACGGGGATTGTAGCTGCTCTGGTTGTGCTGTGCCAGCCACACTAATTCTTCTTCCTTGTTTTCATGGAAAATCAAAGTCTTGAGAGGAAACGGGAGTCAAGTTAAGCTTTCTGACAAAACAGCTGTAGGCGAGTGTGGCTTACTTTGCCTTTTTGGCAACCACAACAGAATTCCCAAGGTCAATAACAATGTCAGTGTCTGGTACTCTACATTTTTTTAATCAATAAGCATGAGAAAGATGAATTGCTTTTAAGATTAATAGCCAATCAGCACTGTAAGTATAATGGTCAAAGCCTGAAAAAATTGCTTGCCCTTCTACTGATTCGATCTTCATACAGCCCAGGCTTGCCCTGAGCACCTGTGGGTATTCTTGCAGTCAGGGATTAGATAGTGTAATGGTTCCTTTTAGGCCAGGGCAATAAATAATGTTCTAAATAGACAGTGAAAATATAGGGCCTCCTGTAGCTGAGTGCTCTCTTCTGCAGGGCTGACAGTCTTGAAGCAGTGTGATAGAAGTGAGCCCAGGAAGCCTTTTCCTAAACTTGCTTCTGGTCCTGTTTCTTCATCAAGGCAGAATTAACCAGGAGCTTTTCTTCCACTCATCATTTTGGTACCTATCTCTGCCTTTTCTCCCCATCTCACTGTTTTTCCTTCCCTGTTCTTTGTGAGCTCTTACACGCAGCAACAGCGAGGAAGGGAAAGGAGAAGAGGGATAAGTAAATTCCAGAAGTGGCTGAAAGGAGTGAGAAGAAACCGTCAATGGCACAGATGGAAGAGACAGAGAAAAGGGCACAGCAGTGGGAGGAGATGCACAGGGGATGTAAATCAGAGAGCAGGCAGCCTGTCCGTGTGCTCGGCCACACTGCTGTTTCCGGGATGTTATGGCTTAATGTTCCAAGCTTTGGGGTCACCGACCAGGAGCTTCAGGCTAGGTAGTTTATGCTAGTGATGTTTCACATGTCATTTATGATCTTAATTCCTATCTTGGTTTATTTGTTTGTTGAACTATGTAATTGTAGAATTTTAAAAAAAAAAAAGCACTTTAGATTCTAAATCACAAAAATCTAAGGTGATGTACTGCATGAGAAATGAGTAGAGACCTGAATACTGGGAAGGGTAAAGCCTGCAAAGCAGGAGGAGCTGAGAGATGGCATTTTAGTTCAAGCATGTGACTCTGCTGCAGATGCCTAAAAGCAGGCAGCAGGGTAAGGAGATGAACAGATAGTACTGAGGGCTCTTAAGTCTTCAACAGGATTCTCTAAGAGTACACTTAAAGACAAATGGAGCACTCCAGGAAGTCAGCTGATGTAGGCAATGAGAAGAAGAGGCTGTTTTTGAAGTGTACCTTGTATCTTTCACAATAGTGTATTAGTTCTCCTTTAGTTTTTTAAGTTTCAGAAAAAAAAATCTAAAAGCATCTCGCTATGGACACATTGTTTTATAGGCAAAAGCTTCCATTGCGTTCTGGAAACTTTCCTTAACCTGCCATCATATGTACAGTATTAAGATCATTTGGAATGTCCTTGCCATGTGATATGCTTCAAGATTCAAGAATCACACTTGCCACCTCTGCTCTGTATTTAAATATTTCCTTCCCATCATCACAATCTTCATTTTTGCCTTTGCTTCTGTCAGCATTAAGGTTTTTCATGCTTTCCCTTTTTGTGTTTGTAATTACCAGCTGTGTATATAGCTTTAATTTATATCTGTTCTTAAAAATTCAACAAGATGACGCTTTTTAGAAGCTTGTTTCCGATTCAGGCCAGAAATGAGGACGTTGTGTCTAGTGTTGGTGTGTGACAGCTCTTGGTAGGTGATAATCTGTATTGATGTTTGCTCTGCAAAAGCCGAGTAAGCCTGTGGCCCGTCAGCATGAAGTACCATGGGAAGTGTCAAGTGTATGGGCAAAGTGTTAGAAGATGGCTCTCTTTGTTACAGCTTTAAGGCTGGCATTTGTCTTGTCTAATTAATCAGCAGTTCACTTGTGAGGGGTGTCCTTCCTCCTCCCCAGGTAATACTGAAACCCCTCGAAAGTCTGTCAGCAGGACTTTGTCAGGTGAGTCCTTTCTCTTTAGCCTCTTCTGTGTTTCAGTCCAGGTCAGGTGTTCAGGCAAGCTCATGGCTGTCAGGCTCTAACCCCCGCACACCTTCTTCCCTGCTTACGCACAGCCGTTCTTTTCAGTGTTGTCTACTGTTACTCCCTCCTGCTAAGACCTTTGCTTCTTCTGCGGGCCTTGCCTGTGCAAAGGCCCGTGCCAACAGCCCAGTTACAGCATACGTGGTAAGGAACATCCCATACTTTTCCATGCTGAAGACAGAAGCACAGTCCATTTTCTGCCAACTGGTAAAACCAGTGCCTTCATCTTTCTCCGCGCTCTGCTTGCCTGAGACGCTGCCCTGGGGGAGATAAGCAGCCCAGTACAGGTGCTCAAAGGTGAATGCCACACTCCTGCAATGTCATAAGCGCCATTTGGATGGCTTGACAGAAGTGAAAGAGTACTTCAGGCAGAAGTAACAGCTCCCAGGTTCTGGAATAGCAGCCATCTCAGTTTCACGTCACATGTGTGAAGTCCTGGGACCCTTCTCAGATAAGTCTGGCTAGATTTGGTCACCTCCTAACTTGTTTAATCCCCACCCCTGCTTAGAGGAGTTGCCTTCACAGTATGTCAGTGAATGGCATTTTGATGATGGGCAAAGTCACCTTTTCCAGATTAAGCAGCAATTTCTCCCCACACGCTTCCTTTCCCAACTGCATAGACACCCAGGCAAAAAAGACAGCTGCTTAATCAGCCCAAGGTTTCTTCCATGTGGTGATCTACATGGGAATCTCTGGCCCTTTATCTGGAACTCTTTTTTTGTCCCTTTCTGGTCCCTCCTTTCTCTTATCTTTCCCAAGCCCAAACGTTTCTCACATAGCAGGAGTCTTCCCGCTTTTCCTCTTAACCTGTCGTATCAATAAATAGGGCAGTGAACTGCACAGGGGTCTCACAGGGAACATTCGGTCCACTCAAATTGTTGATGCTTTGCTAAAATGTATGAACAGGCAGTTCACTGCTATGCCAAGTGCCAACCAGTTTTACCATTGCTGAGGTTACCATAGCCATGTTGACGTGTGCTGTGGCACTGTAAAGACCCCCTGTGGGACTTTTCCTGGGGCTTAGGAAAAGAAAAATAAACCCCCTCGCTCATTGAAAACAAAAAGTGTGAGTATGAGCAGAATTGTTTGCAGCAGGGAGGTGGCTACAACGAATAGTAGTTGTGAATCTGTGAATCTGAAGTGTGGTCAGGCACTGCCGTCACCAAGAGTCTAGCAAGGCTTTGAACACGCAGATGTGATGCTCCAGCATCAATGCGATAGCAGGAAAGTAATAGGGAGCAGAGCGTAACGTCAGGGGGAAGGAGGCCCAGGGAGAGGTGGGGCAGAGTGTACGAGGCAGCCAGAGCAGGTTGCAGCCCTGTCCCAGAGACTGGTGGTGGCCTCCTAGTAAACGAGCTGTGTGTTATCACTTTGCTGTGTGGTACGGCACTTAACATTTTTGCTTTTAACTTAGTTCCAATACTTGAAGTCTTGGAGCAGTACTTTAAGATTGTTTTTGTTTTGAAGATGAGAGTTTTGAGAAGCACTTGATTCTGGATATCCATGTCTCTCCGTCTCCTCTCTTCTCTCAGCCAAGACATCATAGCATATTGAAATTCCTAACTGGCTTTTTTTCTTGTCCATTTAACTTCAGGCATATGTTTTGTTATATGAGTAATAGTGAAAAATGACCCCGCACTCAGAAATCATTCCGGTAACTCTGATAACACTGAAACAACAAATTTCAAGGATCATCGGCCTCTTCAAACGTTCATTTTGTTAACAGACATAACAGCAAAGTAATCATCATTAGAATAGTAATTTTGTTTCAGCAACCCTTAAACTCCTGCTGTGCCACTGTATTGCCAGTCTCTGTGCTGAGCTGATGGAAGGAGAGGGTGATTCTATTAACTAAGTTTCAGAATAATTGAAGAAGGTCTTTTAAGATACAAACTTTGCTTTGATATAGGAATTTCAAAGGTGAATGGAAGCTTCAAAGGAGGCACTGGGAATGCAAGGATAGCAGGATTGAGTTCTTAGTGGTGGGTAGCTCCCGACTTCAAATTATTTCCTGTAAAGATACTGGTTCCTTCTTTTCACACCAAAAATATGTCAAAACAAGAAACTTAATTTATTCAGTTCTCTTGGATGCCATATGTAGCTGTCTTTTTCATGATTTAATGTATAAACATGAGAATGCGTCTTTGCCATTAAACTATATTAGCAAATACTGTCCTTTTTTTAAGTACTCCTCTGGAAATTTACTACATCTTTGGAAACCAGAACTACAGAGACTGTGTTAAAACAGTATAGAGGCTAATGTGAAATGCTTTAGGTCTTGTGTCATTTCTAGACTGAGCTGTGAAAAGTTGCCCTGTAAAGGCGGAAAACTATGGACAGTGAAAAAGAAACTAAAAAAATGAAAAATTCTTACATTGCAATGGATTCTAGGAGCTTAGATATTTGGCAGAATTCTTGTCCTGCAAGCACCTTTCCTTTGCACCTCTTTTGAGGTGGAGATTCATGCAGTTACAGAAAAGCACTACCCAAAAATAAGAGTTTTTCTAAGTCATCTCCGTGCCAGATGTACTCAGCCTATGTCATTCCTGAGACAATGATAGAAATCTCACCGTCTTCCCAGAATATTTATTCTAGTACTTTGCTGTCTTTGTGGTTAAAAATATTATTCCAGGATCTAAACAAAGACTTTCTTGCTGTCTTTGATGTTAGCCTGTTTTTGTTCTATCCTCCTGCTTGTGGAGAAAAGATTATTTGTCTTTGCCATTTTCTCTGTGCAGTTGAGTATGTACGTGGCTAGCATTCCCCCATGATTTTTCTCTTCCTTAGAGTAAGTGACTCCGGTTCTTCGAGTCTTTCCACATAGGTCACAATGTCTATATTTGTGTTCGTGTTCTTTGGTTGACATTTTTTGGACCTGCAGAGCCTCAAGTAAGACACCACATACTAGCAGTGTAGTCATCAATCCTAACGGTGGAAGGATTAGCTAACAGGTAGTGTAAGGTACATTCCTTTGAATGGATCTTCCTTTTTTGCAAAGGAATGAAACTGTTGACTCCTGTTCAATTCAATATTAAGACTAGTGACAGGTTCTTTTCTGCAAAAGTACGTCCTTGCCAGTAGCTCCTTGGTGCATATTTCTTCAGATGATTATTCTTTTTCAGGTACAGAATTTTGCAGTTCTTTTTTAACCTACTTTTCAGACTATTTCTCAAGATTTTGAAGTCTAATCCCATTCGCTATTGTAGTGAAATCTGATGGTCTTTCTGGTTATTAAAACTATGTAGTTTTCTTTATGACATGGATCACTGATAACTGACTGTAGGTATGGCTATTCCGCTGGTGTTGCCCTCACACTGTAATTGATTCATCCAGCTAATGTTTGTCAGACTTTTTGGGAGTAATGTCATCAGAGATGTTTTCCTTAATTTTGATCTGCTGAATCTAACGCAACCCAAATATGCCTACACTCAAGACAAGTTACTGGTATGATTTTTATGCCCCTGGCCATTTGTATCAAACGTATGTTGGAAACAGAGACTGTAACAAGGATGCTAACAAAGATCCTAGTCTCTGCCACAGAAAAGTGTTAATAGCTGCATTTTAATAAAGTAGCTGTAGAAATCTTTTACTTTATTAAATATCAACTGCCTGGCCACACATGAATATTGGGTACATCCAACTTTTTTTTCCTCTAATTTGTATGGGCGGATTGAAAAATATTGGCATACACCGATATTTTTAGTATTCCACACAAAGCTTTTCCACCATAGTATTGATTTCAGATTTTTTCCTTGTCTAGGGAATGGTAAGATTAATGAACAAACTTTGCTCTTTTATATTATAGTTCAGTCTAATTACATGATGGGATTAACTAAAGTCAAGCAACCACTGTCCAATGCGATGGTGTCTTTGACAAGGGTAAAAAAAAAAAAAAGACCTTTTTCTGCATGTTTGGGAAAAGAAAGGGTAGTATGTAGTAATGTGTTTTGCTGAGGACAAAAAGAAAATGGTGGTGACTGTGGAAAGAATAGCAGGGATGTGATGAATGTTAGAGGAGTGTGGCTGAAAGAAGAGGTGGTTGGACACATGCCCCTGTAAAGCATCTGACTTTTTCTTCAAGAAACCATGGGTAAGAGACCAGAAGTTTTGAGAAGCTCAGTAGCAATCATAAAAGTTGTTTAGTCAAGAGAATAATGCTGCTTTTAGTGATCAGGAGTGCAAGACGCTTTTCCACATACTTCAAGTACTGCAAAACTCTCAAATTCATAAACATAATAAAATGCTTTTCCTAAAAGCAAAAGGAGACAACAGTGTCAGAAGTAAAGCATATTGAGCATTTTCCTTTGGAAAGGCAGACTTCTTTTCCCTTTCAGGATGTTTCCTTTTCTGAATGTAAGCCTATATGCAGTACTCTGCATACTAGCCCACAGTTCATCTTTTTTTCTCTTGTGCTTGTCTCATTTTAACAGATGCTACAAGGGATTAATTGTGCATTCAAACAGACTGCTTACTTTTTATTACTCTTTTTCTTAATTTTCTTAGAGTTTCTTTTGGTACATTTGAGGCCTGATCACAGTTCCCCTCTGGGCAGCCTCAGGGACCTTTGTTCCCTCGTATGTTGGGGGCAGTTCGCGGGCCAGCGTGTCGGGAATGTATGCTGTGTTCCTGCTGGGGTGGGCGCTGAGCGGCGTGGGTGTTCCTGGGCTCTGCGGCTGGGCACTGGTCTTCCTTCACTGTTCCTTCACCCTGCCTCCACTGCCCTGACCTCAGCAAATCCACCCCTGCACTTGTGTCAAGGTAGAGTAACTTAAAACTATCGCTTTTCTAAAAAATAAATTACATCAAAGTTGGAGAACTTGAACCATTTTAAAAAACTCCTTGAGATTGTCTTTAGTAGTTTAAGTAACTTGGCAAGTATTACCTGATGTTTTCTTTTTGAAGAAAAGACATTGTTATCAGAAGCCTGCCCCGGGCCAGTGTCAGACAGATGAAAGCTGAATCAGTGCCTCGTAGCACTCCCAAGTGTCTGCAACAGCTGTGTTGTAAAGTAAATGGACTTGTGATAGTTAATGGCAAAATGTCAAGCTATAGAAATGTTACAGCAGCAATATCTGTCGAAGACCTCTTCTCTAGCCATTACAATTCACTTCACAGAGGAACGGTAACAGCAAATTCCTTAAGAATTTCCTGCAGAAGAGTTGGTGTGGCAGGGAATTTAACAGCATATTTTATTAAATAGGTATATTTAAAAGATTTTTGTGCATTGGTTAGGGAAACCTGCAAGAATGAATCTAAAGAATGTGTTTAGATAATGTGCCATTGCGATTACTCGGCCCCTACTGTTAAATCTCAGTGGATATTGCCGTTTATACACAATGAACTTTGTCTTTGCATCCAGAGCTTCATTGGCATAGTAGGGCTTCACATCACTGCTGTGAAACTGGCTGAAACAGATATCCAAAATAGAAAGTACCGGTATTTTAATGTTAAAATTCTCCTTTGAAGCAGCAGGAGAGCATAATTAATGCCAATAAAAAGTTTTATGGAAAAAAAATATTGTCGCACAAATCTGGTGTAAGTTTTGAACTGATTATAAGTTGAGGTGATAAAAGTAATGGCGCTGACGCAGTATATTTGGACTGTTATAAAGTGTATGACTGAATGAGGCATGGCATCCCTTTAAGAGGTCTGTTCTTAATGTTGTATGCTATCTGTATTACTCTTTTTGAATAAAGCATAATGGTGTTGCTAGTAAATATGCAGATGACAAGAGCTGGTTGGCTTTCTGATAAGTGTATGTAGCCAGATCTAGTTCATATAGTTAGATCTAGGCGATACTGTGTCTGTATACCTTAGATTTCTTTGGAGATGTCACATCCAGGTCTTGTACCTAAGGCTATACCTCCTGGCTGAACAGGAGAAAAATTGCAAGACTGAACTATGCCATACAGTAAAAAGGAAGAATTATGCCTTTGTAGTTAACCTTGAAATAACAAGTCACAAGCTCTGTCAAGTCACTGGTAATACGAAGGAAACTTAATGGTAGCTGGTTCTCTATTTCAGCTGGGAAAAAAAAAAAAGAACCAGCAACCCCTTCTGTCTAGACATTGAAGTCCTGAAACGGGAGCAGTATTTTAGTGGTGAGGAAAAGTAAATACTGCATTTAATTTTAAATTAATTTATCTAGGGGTAGATTCTTCAGGGATGCTGCTGGTCTTTCAGAACATCAGTCAGAAAAGATGGAGGATAGCTGATCCTGGATGGAAAAATGAGTTAGATGGTGTAGCAAAGTCACTCCTAACCCTACAACTCTGCGATGCCACAGATTCTTCAACACTAAAGTGTTGCTGATGGCTTTTTTAATGGCAAATGCACCACCTAATTTGATATCCTATAATGTTTCAGATCAGAGCACTTTCAACGTAATGATCAATAAGTCAGACCTTCAAGGGAGCATTTCAAACACATTTATGATGTGCAGAAAATGCCTAAAACTTCTTGCAGATTTTGTATTGTCTGTCTTTCATTGGACATCTTGTGATATCGACAGGATTTTCAAATGACAGCAGCACAGTTTTGTCCCAGAGCTGTATGTCAGCAGTAGGCAAGTCATAACAGTTTGAAGAGATTTGAAACAAACTACTAAATGAATTGAAAACTGGATACTTTCTAGCTGTGAATTCCTATTACCTGCAGATCTGACTTCTCTGTATTTCTTGTAATTAAAAATTTAAAGCATAATTCTACATTCCTAAAGAAATCATTAATAAAGCCTATTAAGCTGAACTACCATTTCCCATGAGAAGTTGAGGTGGCCTTTAGTTGATTTTTCAAGTTTACTAGTTTTGTGTCCTTTCCAGGAGATTGGCTGCTTGTAAGCTAGCAGGTTTTTTGTTTGTGTCTCTCTGTGTAGGAGGCGGGTTAACACCACAGCTGAACTTTGGGTTTCCAAACATGACCAAGTAGTTAGCATTGAAAATAGCCCAGTGTAAGCAGATAGCTTTGAAGTCTCTTTGGTTCTACCATATGGCCTGTATCAGGAATAGTGTGGGGAGCAGGACTAGGGAGCTGATCGTCCCCCTGTACTCGGCACTGGTGAGGCCCCACCTCGAATACCATATTCAGTTTTGGGCCCCTCACTACAAGAAAGACATTGAGGCGCTGGAGCGTGTCCAGAGAAGAGCAGTGAAGCTGGTGAGTGGTCTGGAGCACAAGTGTTACAAGGAGCAGCTGAGGGAACTGTGGTTGTTCAGCCGGGAGAAAAGGAGGCTGAGGGGAGACCTTATCACTCTCTACAGCTCCCTGAAAGGAGGGGGTAGAGAGGGACTAGAGGTAACGGGCACAAACTGGAGCACAGGAAGTTCCGTCTTAACATGAGGAGGAACTTCTTTACTCTGAGGGTGGCAGAGCAGTGGTAGAGGCTGCCCAGAGAGGTGGTGGAGTCTCCCACACTGGAGTCATTCAAAACCCGCCTGGATGACGTCCTGTGCAACTGCTGTAGGTGTCCCTGCTGTGGCAGGGGGGTTGGACTTAGATGATCTCCAGAGGTCCCTTCCAACCCTGACGATACTGTGATACTGTGAGGGGGGTGTCAGTCTCTTCTCCCAAGTAACAGGCGATAGCACAAGAGGAAATGGCCTCAAGTTACCAGAGGTGAGGTTTACATTGGATATTAGGAAAAATGTCTTCACTGAAAGGGTTGTCAAACATTGGCATGGGCTGCCCAGGGCAGTGGTGGAGTCCCCATCCCTGGAGGTGTTTAAAAGACGGGCAGACGTGGTGCTAAGGGACGTGGTTTAGTGGTGGGTTTGGCAGTGTTAGGTTGGTGGTTGGACTTGATGATTTTAAAGGTCCCTTCCAACCTAGATCATTCTATGATTCTATACCAACATCTCACATACCAGATTCCGTTGTTTTCAACTATGTGCAAGTATGCTGTGGTGAAATGTGGAGTCTTAGTTAACAGGTTTTGTCTGTCTGTCCTGTGGTTTCTACTCTGCAACCAATGAAACCACCACAGAGCTGATAATTGTCTTTGTTTCCAGCCATTTGACTGTTTCAGCTCTTTAAGGGCTACGGGTTAGACAGTGTGTTTCTACATACCTAATGCAGCTAGATTCCATCTCAAGTAAAGCCTCTGGGTGCTAAAATAGAGCGGGTAACAGAATCACCAAGCAGAAATAAGTTGAAACATAGGTGTGAACACATGATGCCTCTGAACCTTTTTTCTGCAGCAGAGTTGGAATGGAGAAGAAATAGAAAGGATTTTCCTATCCCACCTGTTGCTTCTAAATTGCTATACATACTCTAGATTTCAAAATATAGCTTTTATTTCTCATTCTTCTTTAATTGTGTTCTATGGCTGGAATATAGCTTTCTTAAATTGCTTTGGCTTCTAATAAGATTTGCCTCAGCCTGACTCATGTCTTCTCTAGCAAGTCCTCCATGACAGCTTTTTGGTTCAAAATACCACCTTGCTTTGACTTTGTCCTTGGCAACATCTGTCCCAGTGACAGTAATCCTCAAGGAAAGATATGAAGGGAGCTGAAGAAGGCTCTTGCGAAAACACGTGTCTGCTGACTCAGGTGAAGTGGCTGTGAAGAAGGAATTGGCATCCTTGTCTGCACAGGGATTGTGTGCTCTGCTCCTGTTTTGCTGGCAACCCCTAAGAAAGAAGTTGGGACTGATGCTTTGAATGCCTCATCTTTTTGCTTAGATAATATATTTCTCTTGACAAGAACAAGTGCCAGTTCATAAGCATATGAGAAAAAACATATTACTACAGCTATATTTCATACACAGTAATTGTGTTTCACTCATAAAAATACATCATCATTTTCTTCCTCTTTTCTGCTCTTACATGATCAAGAAATTGAGTGCTTGCTTAGAGGAAGGAAAGGGCTCTTAGCATCCCTGAAACTCAAATCTCAGGTATATCAGAACACTCCCTCAACTACGAAGGCATTCAGAATTCAAAGGATACCTTGTGAGTTTTACTTTTTTACTCTCTGGGGAACACATAGTAAAAGCGAAGCTGGGGCATGGCTGGAAGCAACTAAAGGGCAAGCAAGCCAGGAGAAGAGACAAAAAGGAAGCTCCTAGTTCAGTCTGGGCACTTGGGTCAATCTTTCCTATGAAGAGCAGGAGCCCTTAGAAAGGAAGAGGTGATGAGAAGGGAAGAAGAACAAAAGTTGAATGAAGTGGTTTCAGGAGGGAAGAGAGGAGGAAATTAACTTTGCAAGACAGGAGGAGCAGTGTGGAGGATCCTAAGGAGAGAGCTGCATACTAGGAATACAAGAAACTGTTACACGGGGAACAGAAAGTACAATAATCAAGTAATAGATTCGGTAGCGTATGAAAGCAATAGGGAATGAGAAGAAAAGAATGCTTCTGTTCGTGTAGGAAACGGGACACAAAAAAACAGAAGAGCACAGCAAAGAACATAACAAAGGAACAAGCAGAGAGAGATCTCAAGTCACCCACAGCTTTTGTGTCGGTGAATTCAAGTACAAGTGAAGTGATTGCTGTGTGTTCTTAAACAGATGTGTGCTGTGGAGGAAAGCAAGCCATTCTCAGCAATTCTATTACATTAATGTTGTTGTCTGCTCTTCTCTGACATTTTTATGAGAGTGCATCAGCTGCTCCTCTAGACTGAAGAGCCAATTCTCAAGGCTCTTCTCCTCATCTCAGACCTATATTTTGGTCCCCATATGCTCACCTTCCCTTTGATAAACTAAGTGAACGAATAGTACACAGCAGTATTTTCGACCTGAAGACTTTATTAATTGAATGGAGAAAGTTCAGGGCACTTACAACTATTTGCAAATCCAGGATTAATTTAGTGAGCGGTTCAGACGAAAAAGAAGTGATAGGACGAGGCGTAAGGGTGGGGATTTTTTGCATTTTGAGATTGACTTAACATTAGAAAAGGGATAAAACAAACAGGAAAACCTGAAGAGTCTAAAGGTAACCTGTTTGGGTTTAAGCTAATATTGTGAGTCCAGCGGAGCAAAATTTCTTTTAATTTTTGGATTGGCTATCATCTAAAAATAAATACAGAAATCTTGTGCTCTTGCAATACTTTTCTCAAGCTGTTTTCAGAGCTATTACTCCTCTAGATCGAATCCTCCATTTTGGAAGTCGGGCATCCTTTTTTTGATCTTTGTTTGACTTAATATTTGCCTATATTATAAAGCACGCTGTTCCCTTGTCCTCAGCTTACCAAGCCATCCAGGACCCTCTCTACCAGTGATTCATCCACTGATATTTGCTGTTTCGCCACTGTACCCGTCAACCTCAGACTTAATCACTAATTATTTTGTTTTTCACCCCCCAACTCGCTGATAATAACACAGAGACAACATCCAAGCTGTGTAAAGTCTCATGGTGATTCCTGTTGATGATAATGACCTGATGGTCGTCAAAACCATCTGTTTGATGTGGGTGATGATAATTTATTTTCTAATGAGTCCCAGTCAGTCTGAAAGAAGTGTTCTCACTGCCTGTCGTTGCCCCTTTGGGTGGGACTCTGCACTGTGTTGCACTAGGGATCTTTAAAATGCTGTATGAACATTCTTTATCTATACTCTTCATTACTCGCTTCTGGGAAAAAAAAACACCACGTATGTCTAAAGATTGGAGGGGGCCTTATTTATTGTCGTTTCTGGTTTCCATGCAATTAAATACACTTCACAGGTAACTGCTTGCTGAATATTCCTAACCATTTACTCTCTCAGCACTTGCATAATAGTGAAGAATATAAAATGTGAAGCTGCTTTTCCCCTTTCCTTTTTCTCTTTGTCTTTTTTCTCCTCCAGTTTGTACGTACTGTGTTCTTATAACATGGATCCTTAATTTGTTGCTGCAACGAAGAATGTGGAAATAACATGTATTCTATGACAATTGTTTACAGGATTTGTTCCTGTTTCCTGACAGGTTTTTGTGAATTATAATGATAATGAATGATACTCTACATTAATGATGTAGGGGGAAGCTTTGTTACTGTTGAAGCCAAGGGAAGTTGTCCCATTGACTTTCAGTGCCAGGATTTCACTCTTAAGAATTAAATTGAAACTGAATATGGATGTAGAGACTTTGACAATGGCTTTTAGGTTTATTTCTATCAAAATCCCGTGTGCCTGGAATCTCTCCTCAGTGTTAATAGCTAGGACAAACAGTGTTCTTTGTGCCAGTGGTATTTTTCAGTGTATTGTCTCTAGTTTTCGGTGCTTTGTGCTCTAGGTTCTGTGTTGTTATGTGTCCTACCATTTATTAAAAAACTGTATATTCCATAGAAGCGTTCTTCATGCGTGTGCACATCCACATTAGCAAATGCCTAAGTTTTTCAGCTCTCAGTGTGCCACCAAAGGTATTTGTCTGTCTCATGAGTGGAGTTGTTGGAAGTAGGAGTTGTGGATGTGCTCCTTAAAATATAGTTAAACTTCTGCGAAGAAGATTATATAAAAGATACTGCTGGAGATGAGAAGAAATTCTTTCTGAAGTCATTTTGAGCCAGTAATTGATGGCGAGCTTGCTTCAATAGCTCTCCTTTTGTGTTTTAGAGTTCAAAAGGATATTGTGTCATTTCTTCAGCAGCTGTTGCAAGCAACTAAATAGTTTGTTTAAATATTTTGTGTAGTTAAGCAAATAAATTTTGAACAGATAGCTTCCATTAACAAACTGATTAGAATATCAAACATGCATCCTATTTCCAGGAGTTCCAACTGTTACAAATATGCATAACCTAAATTTTCAAGATACCAGTTTTATTTTATTATAGATGAAGCTTCTTTAAATAAGTACAGTAAGACTAGAAGATTTGGTGCTGTGGTGGTAATCTGTCCTTGAGAAAGCTGTCATTTATTAGTGCTAATGCTAAAAGAAAAATGAGAAGGTTCCCTTCTCTTTTTCTGTTGTTACATTTGATAATTTCTGTTTTATTGCAGCTGTGCACATCACAGTTGCGGTACTTCAGCACATCCCAAGTCGTATTTTAGTCTGCAAAAATAAAAACAAAGTCTTGGCTTTGAGTGGCATCCTGTTGTGGCCCTGCTGGCTAGTCAGGCAAAGCGGGCCCTGAATGACGTGACCAGAAGCCACAGCTTACAGGGGGACATCACGCACAATTGCACTGTGCTGCCCTCATGCAATAGAGTGATGGATTGACTGAAACAGCAGACCACATGTAGTCACTTTGCTGTGTTTGCCCTGTTTTTTGTGGTTACCTTAAATGGAAAAATGACTTTCTGGCTCTTAGCAAGTTATTGCAAATTTAATTTTGGATTATTTAGCTGGTTGAAAAATTAATGTCTTCGTGTTTGAAATCTAGCCATTGGATTTTTTCATAAAATCGAAACATCAAGGAGAGTGTTCACTTGGTGTAATGCATTATAAAGCAATGTTCACATTAGTCTAAAAAGTGAAAAATAATTCTGTGCAACCCCCTGAAAAACAAAGGTCTAAGGAAGGTTTCCTTCCAAGTTTAATATGGATACTCTGGAAAGCTGCTTTACTGAAGTATATTCTGCTTATCTTGAGATACACAAAAATGTCATGGCTTAGCATGAGGGAGGGAAGGGAGAGGAGACATTACTTTTCTTGACCGTTTCCTGAGACTTTACGGATGAGGTGTCTTAGTCCTGGCATTGGCAGGTTGAAGAAATTTGGGAAGAAAAAAGAGTGAGGGAGGATGCTCAATACATTAATATAAAGTACAAGGAAAACATACTGACAACATTAGCAAATAAATCACACACAGATGTAGGAGTCAAGTTTCTAAATCTGCTCGTTAAATATTTACAATTTACACTCTCAAAATTGGAAAATATGTTGACATCTCAATTTGTCTTTTTGAACAAACTGTCATACCTGGCATAGTATAAAATTGATAACAAAGAATAAACTGGTCTGGAAAAGCCAATTATGCTTCTTGAATTAGTGAAAATGACACTTAATGTGTCTTTAGAGTCTTTTTTTGTCTATCTTTATACCTTGACCATTTTCTTTTCTTCTCATCTGAGGATGACGACAATTGCATGTGCTAGGGTACAAAAAGCTTCCTGTATCTGACTCCTTGGGCAGTTCTTCATTAGCATTTTCTACTTTTACTCTGCTGGGGCAAAGGGTAAATATGATGAATATTACCCATGAAAGCATGAAGTCTTGGGGTGTTTCCGTCTGCATACAGATGTGAACTGCAGGAGGGCTGCAGTGGTCTCGGTTTGTTAGTCATTTTTTGAATTAGAAAATTATTATTTTTTTTTTTTGCCAACAGAAAAACAAATCTTCAGATAATTAAATGCACCTTAAGATTGCATTAATAAATTGATTTCTATTAGAGAAGGAGAAAAAATTTTTTTAGACTTACTATTTCATTTTAAAATCAATCCCCTTTGAAATGCATGTGTTTACACTAATCAGATCTCTTCTTTCTTCCCTGTGAGGGCGGTGAGCCCCTGGCCCAGGCTGCCCCGAGCAGCTGTGGCTGCCCCATCCCTGGAGGTGTCCAAGGCCGGGTTGGACGGGGCTGGGAGCACCCTGGGCTGGGGGGGGGTGGCCCTGCCCAGGGCAGGGGGGTGGAACGAGATGATCTTTAAGGTCCCTTCCAACCCAAACCATGCTGTGATTCTTCAGCCAGGATCTGCCATGGGACTTCCTTTCCAAATGTTATTGAAAAGAAAAAATAGTCAATGTGAAAAAAAATACAGTCTGTATCAGTTGAAATTTTGGTTTTAGGTGAAACTTGAGGGAACAATGTTTTTGAACAGATGGGAATGTATAGAAAATGTTTGGTTTGTAAAGGAAGTGGGAGATGGGCCTCCAAGAACTGAGAAATTCTCCAAATACTTGTTTAACCACTTTAGATTGAGCTGTTCTTTTTCCACCACAGAGGTGAGCCCCAGAGGGCCCTTCCAGGTCTTTTCCCATGGGACGCATTGCAGGCAAAACAGTCTCAACTCGGGGAGCCCCCTGCAGTCCCCACAGAGTGCCACCTCCTTCCGAGAGCAGCCACCAGCGATGTGGTGGCTCCTCCACACACCTCCTCACGTTCTCCACTCGTGCTCCCGCCATCTCTTACCTCGGCAACAGCGCCACAGCCTCCTCTGATTGGCCGCAGCACAGAGGTGCCCTTCTCTGATTGGCTGGAACCGGCTGTGACAGGCTCAAGGCGGGTCCCGTTCGCCTCCCTCACAGCTTTCCCCGTCTTCAAAGTCTCTCCGTTCATGCCCCGCACGGGATGAGATTTGTTTCCAATATGGTGTTCCCCCTTCAGTTTCCCTCGGCGGGGCCCCTCTCGCCGTGCAGAAGCAGGTAGGCGGCTGTGGAAATGGGGCAGCGCGTGTGGGCCAGGGTCGTCTGGCACGGCGAAAAGCAGCTCTTGCGCCTCGTTACTGCTCTCTCACCTGAGCTTGGGGGGGGGGCTTTGTTTTTATTATGTGGATTTTGGCATGTGGAAAGTGCATTTCTTCCAGCAGAATCGTGTTTCTAATCAGATCAGTTCTGTATTAACAGTTTCTAAATTGCATTTCTTTTTCTTTTATTTAGTGGGCTGGAGCCACAAGATTTATGTGGAATGGCATGAAAGGTAAGGAGGTATCAAAATACTTTGGCCTTTATAAGTCTGTGATGTTATATTCCTTACAGGATTTATAAATCACTGAGTTCAGGAACGAGGCAAATCTGATACTGAGTCCATTTTCCTATACCATTTGGCTCTTTCTGCCATAGTGTCACATTTGTATTGATTTTAGTATTGACTGACTGAAAGACAGGAGGATCCGAGTTGCATCATCCTCCTACAGGCGATGTGATGATAATAGAGCAAGATATTCTTTAAGAACACAGGGAAAATGTGTGCTGTGAAACAGAGTATCTTTTTGGGCACTTACCTGTGCATGTATGCATTAATGACTTGGTTATGGTCGCAGACTGTGCAAATAAGTGAGAAAAAGCAGATAATTAAAATTACTACCTCAGCAGGAAAAAGTCACAGGCCCAGCTGAAACGAACTTAATCCATAAACAGGGGCGCAGCTGGGCATTTTAAAGAGAAAGGACTGCAAAGAGGCAAGTGATAATGCGAGAAGAGAGAGGAGAGCAATCAAAACTCTCTCTTTCAGAAAGCGAGAAGAGGGATGAGGATCCTGTGGTGAGAGTTCGGTGGATGGGGTTTTTTTCCCTTTCTATTGTTGTTTGGTGTAGTTAGGGCCTTTCATTAGGACATACAGCTCTTGCTGTTGCAAATGTCTGGGAAGTAAAAAACAGAAGTATTTTAGATTTCTGAAACTTAAGTTCAAGAGTCTTGTTTGTCAAGCTGTAGAGGGTAAGAGAGCATAAAACAAAGGTAGGACAGACAGCTGCATTGAACTGCAGGAAGGCTGGGAAAAAAAAAAGACTGCAGTGGAGATTATTTAAACCTTTTGTGACAGAAAATTGACTTCAGTCAAGATGTAAATAGGCATGATCATTGTTAACAAAAAGGAAAAATGTCCCTGAAAGAGATTTTGAAGGAGAAGGTTTGAATGGCAGTATTTTATAAAAGTGTAAATTAAGTGCTGAGAACAGGAGATCTCAAGTAGAAGGGGGTGAAGTTTTTGGACAGTTTGTCAATTTGTGATGAAAATGCTTGAGTTAGAGTACCCAGCTGTACACTGAAGCCTGGGTTTTAAATATTAAAATACTAGATCATGAAGCTGTATAACAAAATACAACTCTTTTCAGAACAATATTAAGAGCATGTTGTGGATATGATTCATTGGGTTGAGCTGAATAGTTTGGCTGTTACGCTGAGTTTGACTAGTACGAGGTGCAGCAGCAGCAATCACAGGGAGCTCCCAGAAGGTGCATGAATAATGATCTGAATCACTAATTTAGCCTATGTCAGGCCTAGATATGGAAGCATGCCTACGAAAAAACATAGTGAGCATGTTCCAGAAGGTGTTAGTGAGGGGTTACCTAATTTTCTAATAAACAGGCAGGCTGCAGAGGAAGGAGCAGCAGCATCTCTTGATGTCAGATTCTTTGGTTGTCCCAAGGAGGGAAGAAGGGTGGAGGACACTCTTGATTAATAGAGTGGAGGAAACTCCCTCCAGGTCCTTAATGTAGCTCTGTTCCTTAACCCTGAAGCAATGAGCAGGTGGGGGGAGCAGGCAATGGGATGTGGGCAGTGAGCATGCATGCGTTTTGTGGAGATGGGGTAAACAAGGGAATACTCACTGCCTTTTGCCAAATGGTTGCAAGGAAACTAAGACCTCTCACATAGGAGTTATCACAGGTACTAACAGATGAGTCATATTAATAAAACTGTAGCTTCAGCAAGATGCAAAACATAAACATTCATTAGCTGTTCGCCTAATCTGGCTCGTTCTGCCCCAGTAATACAGACTTTACTTATCCTCCCACACACAGGCAGGACTTTTTGCTTCCCTGAGCACTGTCACGTGCTGACCCAAAGCCCTGCTCTGGAGAGACAGGTTGTGTGTCACCTCTGAGAGGAACATCCTCAGTCAGTGACAGCTCTTAGTCATGTTGCTCTAGTGCGATAATAACCACATAACTTTAACTTGTGCAGTCTTGAAAAGGTCTCAGTCTGGGATCTCAAAAACCTTTATGGCTGCTTTGTATCTGCACAGAAATTACCACTTGGAAGAAAAATACTAATCCATTGGGCACTGAACAGCGTGCAAAAAGAATGACGTAAGCTCAGATATCCTATTTTTTTAGGCTTAGACTTAATAAACTTATATACTGTAAAGGCACTGGGATTCCATGACCTTTTAACTGTGAGTAATTCTAACAGGTATAGCAAACAGAAAGTTGTAATGTTTAGATGAGTGAAAATGTGTATTTTCTTCATTAGCTTGTGAACTGCTTTTGTGAACTCTGTACCTGTTTGCACGTGTCTGCTTGGGCTCGCTGTCATTCACAAAAAATATTTCCATCATGATTTTAAATGGGATTTGGCCAGTTTCTTGAAACAAAAATGGGATCTCAAGCCAGGAGTTCATATTTCTTCCTTACAGGAATTGATCACCTCTGCAGTGCCACCTCTCTTTAATCCCAGGAAACAGAGAAGGTAGCATAAATAGATGTTTTGGAGATGCAAAATTGTTACACCTTCTGGAGAGTTTAATTCAGTTTTCAGCGTGGGGGCACTGTGTTTCGGCTCTGCTAACAATGAGAAGAAATGGTTGGAATGGGCATTCCTTGGCTTTGAAGCTGCGCCACTGCAAAGAAGAGAATTTAAAATTCCCAGACATACATAAAACAGGAGCAAATGGTTCTGTAACCCAGTGGCTGGGCACCTGCCAGGGAAAGGAGAGAGCTGTGTTCGTTAGGTCACTATTCCCCGCACTTCCCCTGCTTGAGGCAAACGCTGCTGCGTGTAAAATAGAAATGGGTTGCCAGCCTTTACATATGAGCGCCCTTCTTATGCCCTGTATGTTCCTTTATAGTTATTGCTGGTTTAGCAGTGTTGAGAGTCGGTTCTCATCTGCTTCAGTTGCTTCTGAACATGTGGTAATGTTAGCTATATGTGAACTGTGCTTGTTATCTTCATCATGTTCCGAATTATGACTTGAAACTCTTTCTCTCCCTTTGTACTGAGGAATATTTTGCTCTGTGTCTGTGAGAATGGAGGAGATGGCGGAGGGAGAAGTGGTTTTTGCTTTCTGTTATTTGAAAAATATTAACTGGACCTTTGCCTTCAAATATAGCACCTGACAATGGCGTCTGGACTGCCTGGCAGGACTGCCTCCTGCAGTTAGTTTCCATACCAGTGAGCACTTTGTGCGTTGGAAAGGGCATTGTGACAGCCCCAGTCCCTGCCGATTCCATGCCTACCTCAAGTACATCCTGTTAAAAACAGTGCACATCAAGAATATCTGAGGGTTCTTTGTTATACTTCATTTTTCTTCAGCAGTAACTTAAAATCCTTGAAAGTTATCGTAAGCCTGGCTGATATACAAGTAGATTTTTCAAAAGGCTTTAAATTCTGGTGTTTTTATTTGAGCGCCCAAGCCAGGTCTAGGGGAGTTACAAGCAGAGGAGTCTAACAAGACACATTTGTTTCTTTATTGGCTTTCTCAAGAGAACGAATTAGTTTTATGACATTTTCCATTCTTCTTTCATCTTTGTCACAGGAATGGATTGGATGTTCTTTCTTCAGTAGATTTTCTTTTTCTTGGAGTGTATTTTCACAGGCTCTTTCAGTTCTCACTGGACATTCCCTTGCTTTCCCCACGGCTGGCGAGGTTGTAAATGGGGAAGCTGGTGCATTGCTGAAAGGGTGAGTCCTTCAAAATGTAGACTATTGAAAAGGTCAAAACGATTCTATACAGCAGTGTGGTTCAGTGCGTACTGTGGGTATTAACATTCAGATACCTTCCACTACAGCAAAAATTGAAACAAGGGACGAAAACAATCCCATCGCATGACAAGTATTGCAAGTGGGATGGAGAAGGGAAATAAACACTTAACCTGTTCCTGTAACTATTTTCATATTTTAATAATTTTTTGCTTGCCTTAAATGACGAAGTCTTATTTGCTATTAGTTTCTAAGTTTTATTTTGCTACTTAATATCTGAATTCGACTTTCAGAGCCTGTGGTCAAAAATCAAACAGTAAATTGAGCTGAGCTTTTTTTTGCTTTTTTTTCCCCCCCCAATTTTCTGGCTGAACCAGAAAAATAAACCCCAAAATTTATATTCCCAACTGCCACCCAGCCATTGTTTTTCTTCTCTCCACCCTTCACCCGAACAAAAACATGAGTAATTGTTTGGTGGGGTTTGTTTTGATCGGTTTAGCATTCAAAAATTAAATGAACTTCAATTTCAAAATGTCTATCTGAAACTAGTTTTTGAGACAAGATGCTAGAAATTGAAAAACTAAAATGTTTTCCTTATTTCAGATTCTTTTCAAGAATTGTTTTCCAAATATAAAGTATTCATAAATGCTTTTGATCCACCTGAAACTTTTTATGGTGCTTGAGAGGCTTGCTCTGGGCTAGAGCCCGCCTGGAGCCTGGGCTATAAGGCATGATATTAGCAAGGCTTAGGCAGGTGCGTTGCTGTGCTGCTGTTGTGCGTGGGCATCAGCTGTGTATTTGGTCCAGGTAGCCATGGGAAAATGAAGTACGCACTGCTTAGAGCAGAATGGGAGAAAAACCTCAGTGACATGTTCAGTCTCACTAAAACAATTTCTCATGCTCCATCTTATCCTAGTCATTGTTTCCTGTAAGTCTGTAGCAGTCACTTTTGTGGTTGAACCAGTACTTTATTAAAAAAAAAAAAAAACAACTATTTTAGCATGTCTGACTTTGTCAATGCAAGTTTAATTAAAACCTTTCACCAAGTGGTTTGTTTTTCAGCCAAGTAACCCCTTTCCATTCATTGGAGCTGCTCAAATACAAAATGGGATTAAATTCTCAAGGGTTTTATGTTACAGTATTGACTGCTGAATGTTTTTCTTCAGCCAAGTATTTATTTTGTAGTCCCAGTTGGGTCTGTTTGGGGCAATAGTCAGTGTTGTTTGAGGCAGCTACCTAAGGCACATTCAGCATCCTCCTAGTGAACAGAGAAAGGCAGCATCTTGTGGGCAGCGTGCTCTGACCCAGCGAGTTAGGTGACACAAGCGTGATGTTTAGAGCCGCACTGGTAGCATAGATTGCATTCAGAGAAATTACAGGGAGGTATCGAAAAGATCATGGATGTTGGCAATCTTGCACAGAAACCTGACGCGGGCTGCACTCCAGTATGCAGTGACTGAGCAGTGGTCTTCAAGTGGTTGCTGTTGTAGCAGGCTGCTGGCTGGCTCTGCGGGAGAGTTAGTGCACAGATACTCGGTACTCTTATTCCTCACTCTGCATTAATGGTATGACTGAATTCACAGGGTCTGTGGTGAGGTGGCAGCTCCGTTGGGGGCACAACTGGCAAGGTTTCTATCACACTTTCTTAGCAACTGAAGTGTTAATTTTCACTTGAGTGTTTTGCAGAGCTGTTGTTAGAGGCATTATGGCTAATTTGCAGCTATCTCTTAGGTTTATTTTAAAGTTCTAGGAGACTGGGCTTTATATTAGTGTTTGCAATTGACAGCTTGTGAAGCTGGAGAGCAGAATGATTTGCTGTTTAGGATAAATAGGAAGCATTATTTATAAATAGGAAGGAAGAAAATTGACAGCTAGAGCAGCATGAAGAAATCCAAGAAGGGTACTTTTAATAAACTAGCATTAGACTAACCCATTCCGACAGAATAAAATAAAGCAGGAAACAACTTGTCAGGATGTGCTGCTTTTCTGTGGAAGCAGCAGGTTTTGAAATTCTAAGGCAGGAGATCCTACACCTCCTCCTATACCTGAACTGTTAAAACACAACCAGGTTAGGCCTTAAACCCCTGTATTTAGGCGTGCTACACTGTGCAAATATGCCAGCCAAAGGCTTTCTAAACCTGCTTCCACCAGGTTCTGTGTAGCAGGACTTTGCAGAGAGCAGAGAGTCCTGGTGTTCATTGCTTGTGCCTTGAGAAGGAATGGTTGAGCGCCGTAACTCTGCTGTCATGGAATGATGAGAGAGCGCTTGAATATGCTTTTGTCATCCCACACAAGTCTAAGCAGTCCCAATCTTGCTCCTGAACACACATTTTGGACACCCCATACGCCAGATCCGTCGCTTCTCTAACCTTGTGCCTACCCCATCTAGTGCATTAGGCCTGCAGATCGCTAAACTTGCCCTGCTTACAGCTTTAACTCCTACCACCTTCTGGGAAAACCCCAGCCTGAGGGAGAGAAGGCTTGCTTTCACCTTGTGTAAATGTAAGTAGAGATTGTTTCCACACAGCTAGGAAGTAAGCAAAAGAGAAATAACTTTAATTGGGAAAATGGACAATCTGAATGGATTTTTGCCTCTGCCCACATAACAAAATACTTACTGTCAGATCTCAAAGTGATAGCTGCGTTAGGGATGTCTGTAAGGAGAGCTGAAATAAATGTATTGATGTGAGGCTCATAACAAAGGCTCCTACCCATGCAGCATCTTTTCAATTAACAGAGCGTATAGTATTTTAAGCTCACCAAAGTTTTAAATTATAACAGACGTTCAGTATGCATTTTTTAATTGGCTGTCTTGATTTATGATCTAGGTAGAGAATCCTGAGTTCCATTTCTTAGGATAGTAATGAGACCTGTCCTAAAATACTGCCATTAAATTACCTTTTGGGTACTTACTGAAACTTGTCCGACGTAGGCATTAACTTTATAACAACGCATGGCATTGATTAAATGTTTAAACAGTGAAAATTTTTAAGTAGCTGTAATTGCAAGTTTTTCTTTTTGTGTTGGAAAGTTATCTGTTCGATGCTTTATTAACTTATTTCTAATACAACAATTATGTAAATTGTCTTTTTAGTGAAGACTCTTCAATATTTTTGTGGCAAGGTTAAGATTTTATAAGAGTTTAATTGATTTTGATTGATGTGCCAGTATAAAGAGGAGCATAACTAAGAGGGACTGGTGAGTATGCCTGAGAGTACAGAAACTAAGAGGATGTTATGTGAAACTGTTTAATCTGAGACATCATTCACCTGTTCTTCTTTGAAAACAATCCCAGGAAGGGGTACATGTGAATAATTTTAGAAGATATGTGTTAATTAGAAATAAGACATCTGTTTGAGTCTGTGTCATTAATGAATGGCACACTATATTTATTCTGCTTCTGGAACATTTTGTTCTTTTAGAAAGAAATTACCTCAGCGATGTAAATTGTACATACTAGATTATCAGTAATATTCCAATAAGATCTACCAGCGTCACCTGTCATTATCTTCACCCCCTCACCTGATTTAAATCTCTCCTCTGACTCTCTTCGCATGTAAAAATGCAGTCCTTTTGTCTTCATCTTTACAAGCTGTTGGCGTCAATGAGGAATTCTGTAATGTCCTGTCCTAAGATCATAGCTGTGACTATTGCTGTGCCCATACTGTTTGTCTTAATTGTCTGATCCTTCCCCACACTTTTCACACCACCGCTTCTATGGTTTTTTTATATGTAGCTTCTTTGGGAGTGTGAATTTCTGTCCTACACCATCCTTGTTCCATGTCATTGCCTCTCTCTTTCCTAGTCTGCCTTTAAAACCTGTTTCTGTCTGATGTCTGCAATTTATTGTTACCCAGCTTTGACATTGCGCTGGTAGCAAGCTGGAGCCAGTTTGAGCATAGTGAGCACTAAAAATATTCATACTTATTGCTTCTTTGCTACATACCTCTCCCTCCTCTCTTAATTTGTTTACATACTTGTCATAACTATGGATTTTGATTCCAAAAGCTCCCAGTCTATTTCTTTTTATTTGTTTTTACAGCACCTGCTGTTGCATTCTTTTGTGGTTATTAATGGGAACTCTGAATCAGATTTTATAACTGTTGGGATGCTGAATCTTGAATTGCTAAACAGGTAAATTGACCTCTGCTGGGAGGAAGAGCTTGTAAGGAAAATGAAGATGCTGTGGGTAGCTTCTAGCAGCATATGTTGAGTCCTTTCAGCAATATAAGTAATCTTTGTGATACTAAACCAAGAGTTTGGTGTCAAAGAAATGCGAGGTGTTCCCTGGATCACATTGACCAGCTAGCCAGCTAGAACTCTGCCTGCCTCTACTCCACCACCTCTTTATCATAAATCACACAGGCTGATGTGCTGATGCTGCCTTTGCCGAGTAAATTTAAAGGAGCTCACAGTGGTCCCTGAGCACATGGAGAATCCCCATTAAAAAAAAAGAAAAAGAAAAGAAGCGTGCGTATTTTGGAACAAGAAGATACAATGCCAAAGTGTTATTTGTTAGGGAAGCAAAATTAAAATGTGGTCTGAGATGGGAAGACAGGAAGTTGCCAAGCTGAAACGGTTACAGGGAAGGAAGAAAAACTGTGATGCTGTAGATGGAACAGAGAAAATGCTACAAATCGACAGAAAAAAAAGCAGGCTGGAAAGCAAAGAAACAGATGTCCAGCTTTGCCATTCAAGAATTTGGCTTCTTCAGCATTTAATCACTGCCTCTCATATTCTCAAACGGTAATTCATTACATGTACCGTCAAAATTCTCAGCTCTTCCTCTATGTTAAGCGTGTTACAGATAACACTCATGTAGATGTACACCACGCTGTGGAAGAGGCTCAAAAAAAAAAAAAGTGGAAGTACTATTGTATACATCTTTTAAAAATGTCTTTGAACACAGAATATGTGCTTGCAAATGCAGACTTAACCTCTGCAAAAGCATGAAGCTATATGACCTTTTTGGTTTTTCTAATATCACCTCAAATTCTCAGGTTTCAATTCTCTTTTTCATCTGGAGAACGAAACAAAAGAAGTGTTGACATTGCTTGAACCCATTTCATTTCTATTGCTTGAATAGTTAAAAAAAATAATATTTACACAAGTCATTGTTAATGATGGTCTAAGAAATCATAGAATCGTAGAATGGTTTAGGTTGGAAGGGACCTTAAAGATCATCGAGTTCCAACCCCCTGCCATGGCCAGGAACATCTCCCCTAGACCAGGTTGCTCCAAGCCCCATCCAGCCTGGCCTTGAACACCTCCAGGGATGGGGCCTCAACAACTTCTCTGGGCAACCTGGGCCAGGGGCTCACCGCCCTCATAGTGAAAAATTTCTTCCTAATACCTAATCTAAATCTCCCCTCTTCCAGTTTGAAGCCATTCCCCCTCGTCCTATCCCTACATGCCCTTGTAAAAAGTCCATCCCCTGTTCTCCTGTAGGCCCCCTTCAGATACTGAAAGGCTGCAATAAGATCTCCCTGGAGCCTTCTCTTCTCCAGGCTGAACAACCCAACTTTCTCAGCCTCTTCTCATAGGAGAGGTGCTCCAGCCCTCTGATCATCTTCGTGGCCTTCTCTGGACTCACTCCAGCAGGTCCATGTCCTTCTTATGCTGGGGACTCCAGAGCTGGATGCAGTAGTCCAGGTGGGGTCTCACGAGAGCGGAGTAGAGGGGCAGAATCACCTCCCTTGCCCTGCTGGCCATGATTCTTTTGGTGCAGCCCAGGATATGGTTGGCCTTCTGGGCTGCGATCGCACATTGCCGGCTCATGTTGAGCTTCTCATCCACCAACACCCCCAAGTTCTTCTCCGCAGGGCTGCTCTCAATCCATTCTCTGCCCAGCCTCTGTTTGTGCTTGGGATTGCCCCAAACCAGGTGCAGGACCTTGCACTTGGCCTGGTTGAACTTCATGAGGTTCGCATAGGCCCACCTCTCCAGCCTGTCCAGGTCCCTCTGGGTGGCATCGCTTCCCTCCAGCATGTTGACTGCTCTACACAGCTTGGTGTCATTGGCAAACCTGCTGAGGGTGCACTCAATCCCAACATCCATGTTGCCAACAAAGATGTTAAACAGCACCGGTCCCAGTACCGACCCCTGAGGAACATCAGTCATCACTGGTTTCCATCTGGACATTGATCCATTGACTGCAACCCTTTGAGTGCAGCCATCCAACCAGCTCCTTATCCACCCAGTGGTCCATTGGTCAAATCCGTGTCTCTCCAATTTAAAGACAAGGATGTTGTGTGGGACAGTGTCAAATGCTTTGCACAAGTCCAGGTGGATGACATCAGTTGCTCTGCCCTTATCCACCAATGCTGTAACCCCTTCGTAGAAGGCCACCAAATTTGTCGGGCATGACTTGCCCTTGGTGAAGCCATGTTGGCTGCCACTGATCACCTCCTTATTTTCCATGTGCTTTAGCAGAGTTTCCAGGAGGATCTGCTCCATGATCTTGCCGGGCACAGAGGTGAGACTGACTGGCCTGTAGTTCCCCGGGTCTTCCTTCTTTTCCTTTTTAAAAATGAGGGTTACGTTTCCCCTTTTCCAGTCAGTGAGAACTTCACCAGACTGCCATGACTTTTCAAATCTAATGGGAAGTGGCTTAGCAACCTCATCCAGCAGTTCCCTCGGGATCCGCGGATGAATTTCATCAGGTCCCCTGGACTTGTGCACCTTCAGGTTCCTTAGATGGTCTTGTACTTGATCTTCACCTACAGTGGGCGGGTTTTCATTCTCCCAGTCCCTGCCATTGTCTTCTGTGACTTGGGTGGTACGGTTAGAGCCGTTGCTGGAGAAGGCTGAGACAAAAAAGTCATTGAGGAATGAATAAAGGAACAAAAAGTAAATGTGTATGTTTTCTTGTTTGAAATACCAAATTACTGGCGAATAAATGGCTGTATATGCAGGGAGTATTTGTATACTGACATGGGGACCCCTGCAACTTACGTATGATAACTGTGTGCTTAACTGTAAGGAGAGAGAGCGGGAGAAAGCCTTGCAGCCTGAATGCAGTGCAGGTCGCACTGGCTGACCTTGAGGGCCAGATCAATTGAGACAAAAATGTAATGGTGTGGCGTGAAATGTGATGTTATGGATTATGCTGATATGAAGTAACGGTGATGCATACCAGAGCAAGGCAAATCCTCGGATCTGTTGGTATTTTCAGGGTTTCCAACTCAGGGTAGTTTCAGAAGGGAAAGCACTTTTAATGCCCAGACTGCATGCAACTACTCTTCCTCAGTGGTCCTTTGCAGGAGGCAAGTTGCTGTTCGCTTTGCTGTGTGGTGGTGTACGTTGCAAATTTCTTTTTTTTTCTTCTGTGTTTTTTCGCACCTTCCTCCAGCCTGAATGACTCCTATGCATTCCCTTTTAAAAATTAATTAAGCACGGTGATTTTGGTTTCACTTATGTTATTTATGGGTTTGTTCATGCAATACATTTTGTACAGCAAGATTTATACAGACGTATTTCTATGTAGTCATATCTTTTGGCCACTGCCTGTTGATGAACTGGTCTTTTCATCAGATGCTATCCCATGCTGACAGAGTGATGCGTCATATGTGTTGTGAGACAGCCAGTAAGGTAGGAAGAACTTCCTGTAAGAATGGGATCATTATAGCAGTTATAAAACTGCTACAGTTATAAAACTTCATCACCCTGTGAAATCAGTATTCACAGAGCCTTCGTTAGCGAAGCAAAGACTTGATTATGGGCTACTGTTTATTTTGGGTAATGATACTTAAACTTGGGTAACTGGGGTTTTCTTACATAATCAAGAAACGTATCTAGAATCTCCTCTTTCTGAAAATGTGTTCCTTATGTTTAGCACAGAGAGCAGACCTCTTTAGCAAAGCTTGTCCATATTAAATTAGTTGAGGTGATCAGTCCTGGGTTTGTGAATGCGAGAGGCTTTCATTCTGGGAATTTGCTTTGGAAAGGTGAAGGTGTGTGAGCGTCTTTGCTAGGGATTGTTGGCTGGTTCGTCATGCCTTTGAGTGCATGCTGATTGCTCATCCATTTTCATAGGTTTTGTGCTATGGCTGGAGCTCTGCTTCTGGTCTCCTCTCAGCTAGCCCGTACTGAAAGCTTTTGCCTGGTTTCCTCATGAGTCACAGTGTTTTGGTGAGATCAAAACTAGATCAAAAGAAACACAAGAGTATCAAGTGTAAGTGTTATGTCATGGGAACAGTTGAGAAGCCATATTTAAACTGTGAAGCAGAAGGCTATTTTCAGTTTTGGACGTGACTGGGGAGTTTGGGCTAGCTTGTTTATACAGAAAAAAACCCACAAAACTCTGTGTCATCTGCTCATCTTTTGATAAATCTAGGTTTACCACACTTCTCCCTAGGAGTGCCTTAGCAATGACAAGGTGTTTCTTCCACTTTCCCCTATTGACTTGGTGCATTGAGGAGAAGTTACTGCTTTCATCAAAACTTATTTTCCGTACCGTGATTATGGGTTAGAGATCAGTGTGTCTGATACGGCAGTTCCCATGCTTTTAGGCATAACCCTACACTGTGACTGCTTTTGCACTAATAACGAAAAGTTTTAAAATTTACTGTATCTTTTTATTTGCTCACTAATGCCGTTCTCTTTAAATTTTATGTGTGACCTTAATCTCCAGGAAGAGATTAATGAACAGTTTTCAAGGTTGCCTATGTGCTTCTCACTGCATCCAGCTTGGTGAGGCACCAATAAACTTAGGAGAAGTTCCAGACTGATCCTTGAAAGCTCTCTAGTACAGGCTTTGTGTCCTCAAAATTGCCTGGGTTCAGATTTTAAGAGAAATATAACATCCGTTTGAGCTGTTGCATATCATAAATTTCATATTTGATGTACTTTCTCTAGAGCCTGGTGAATTAGAGGGCATTAATTTTGCCATCCGGGGGTGCAGCTGATAATTTTACCAACTGCTGCTCAGGTTGTAGTACAGGAGCGCTGAAGTCTTGACATTTACAAGCTCAAAATGATTTACACTTTTAACGAAAGTTTTAGCAGTATAAAAAGTGTTTGGCAACGGTATACAAGCTAACCTGTGCCCTTTAATGTTATTACCTTCCAGAAGCTGCCAGTCCTAAATGATTAAACGATAAATCATAACACACTGAGACAACAGCAATCGCTGGAGCCATCTGTAAAAGACAGACTTCTTGAATGTTCTCGTATTTCCTGGACGTAGTTTGCTCTTTAGAATGGTTTACCGATAAGGGTAGTTGGATTAGAGGTTTTCTGCTGTTCCTAGTAAAATATTTTACCTCTAGTGTGGGAGGGTTTGTTTGGTTTTTTTTTGGGGGGGAGGGATGTAATTTGGAAGTTCATATTCCCATATTACTAGAAGAGCCATAACTTCAATTACCTCATCTGAAGTACGCAGATAGCACAGTTATGGACAGACAGTTCAAACGAAGACAGAAACTCTTCTGAATTCAGGAACATGCTTCTCATTGACAAAAATGAACTTCCCATTCTGATAATGTTACATTTTGGATAACTTTTGTATAATACAAGCATGTGTTGATTACCTCCGGGAGAAATATGTTGAAGTTTCTGCACGTGTATGAGTTTGTGGATTTTCAGTCGGAACTATAAAACTCTGTAAAAATAAACTTTGAAAATTCTTTTAGGCATTAGGATATTAGGATGATTGTAGGTTTTCATAGGAAGATATTTATTTGTGTTAGGTTTGGGTTTTTTTTTAAAAAAGATCACCTTAGCTGGGTTTGTTGGATGAAGTGTCCAGTATTTGACTTTGTTTCTCCACCTGTTAAATCTTCTGCATTCTTCTTAGAGGCAGTGCCTGTATTACAAGGGCTGTCTTTGAAACTGAAACGGTTACGGCAAGGGGCAGTTTTCAGTAATTACGCTGCAGTCTGTATGTTGTGGTACAGTGTAATTAGAGGAAAAACTTGTGTATTTTATGCATGGTGTACCCATGTATGCACACACTCAAGTGCAACCAAATAAATTCAGAATTTTACTGTGTGGGTACCTATGAGTCTCCACAGTCAAATACTATGGAATTAATTTATACACATACAAACTAAGAAGAAGCATAAGGAGCATAATATTAATGTGTCATCTGCAGAAAATGGCATACATGGCTGCAGGGGGTTGAATGGGTGTAACAGCATTTCAGTGCTTTTCTGAGATTTGTTTCTGGGTAACATACTGGAGCACTGAATGCACCTCAGCCGCTGAAACACTGCGAACGCTGTCCCCTTTGCGGTTGCGGTACGGCCTGGCTCCCGGCTTTCAGGGCTATATGGCTTGTCTCTCTCAGCCATTCCTCCCAAGCTGCCACAACATCCCCGCTTTCCAGTTCTCCCCACACACCTCTCCATCCCAGGGAGCCACTGGTGCAGGAGCATCCTCTGTTATTTCCCTGTCCAGCCAGGTCTTTCCAGGTGACTTTTGCTGGAAATGCGAGTAGAAATTGCATGTGGCTGTCTCTACACCACCACCTCTGCATGCTTCTGCTGTTTATAGCGAAGTGTGTGGGTGAGTGGCAGGCAAAAGGAACATGCATGAAAATAATGAAAAAAGCCCTCCCTTTCTGTGCCAGTATTGCTAAGCTCGTCTGTTGAAGTACTCTTCATTGAAACACTGAATGTTTAACATCACAAAAAAGTACCAAAATTCCACCCATGGGAGATGTTATAATCCTGTCTGCCAAAATATATGTTTGTTCTTAATAATTTCTCAATGGAGAGTTTTGACAGCCAAACCCCCATTTTATCTAAGTTTTCTAATACTATTTGACAATATGTTAGTAAAATTAACTTTGTCCAATTCCATTGCTTGTGAAACAAATTGCCAAACTCAGCTCAAATAAGCAAATGTGTATTTAGTAGAGGTGCTTAAAATCACTAATTTTTATCGGAAATGACTTATTACTGATGCTGAAAAAGACTTTATTGAACTGTTTTGGATTTATATTCTCTTAGAATCAATATTTGCTTTTTCATAGTAATGGTACATGTATATACTCCTTTAGAATTGCAGTCATAAGCCCAGTACTACAGTGCTTCCGTTAAAGCAAATTGAACAAATTTGCTTTGGGAAAGAAAAAGCATAAATACAGAAACTTAGTAAAGTTTTAGATGGAATAGGTTTTTTTTCTTCTAAAAACCTTTTTCATAAAAGAGTTCTATAAAAACAGAGGCATAGGGAACTTAAGATTAATAGAGATTTCAGTAAATACATTTCACTTCATACATTAATATGGTCTAAGAATCCAGTCTGAAACAAAGGAAGGCTGTTCTTTTGTCCAGCTTCAGAATATTAATTCCTTTATATTTTGTGAGGTAATGCAGGTGATGAGTGACAGCGGTTGTTCCTATAATGTAGTCTAGTCCAGGTTCAGTTCCACAGGTGAGGAAGGGAGTCTGAACGTCCTTAGTCGGCGGAATTTCATATCTGTGACAGACTGAGACAGGCTGTGGTGATGATGCTGAATCACAGAGTCCCTGTGCCACGGTAGAAATGGTGTCTCTTTCCTGCTTTTATTCTATAGTTAGATCTCAAGGCTAATAAAATTCTTTCCGTTACAGGTAAGGTTTAAATTTCTACCACAGCGCTGTATTCGCTTTAACTGTGAAGTGAAAAGCAATCCCTGAGATGCTAATAGTACTGGACTGGCTGTGGCTCTGAGAGGTGTCCTGCACTGGGGTCCTGCATGGCAGCTACAAAACAGGCCTAAGCTGGTTGAGGGGGAAAAAGCTCTTTCCTCTGTTTTGCTCAGAAATGACTTTTCGGTGCACAGAAAAGCTGTGATGAAAATGGTGACAACAGCATTAAGACACTACTGATGACAGACTAGATTTTTTGGCAAACATAAATTTTAAAATAATTTTCTTTCACGAGCAAAGTCAGCGTTTTCACAAAGGCTAACTTTTTTAGTAGGCAAAATATTGCTTATTGCATATTTTGGTACACCCACAAATCTGGCTCCATTTCTTTGCCTCTCCTTGAAATGCAATGGAAGAACTCTCTCCAAATAGGCAGTGAATATACATTTTATTGACAGCTATTTGACTTTTTCTTTTGTACAGTGATGCAGCTTCAGTAGACCTGCAGAGGCTGTCCGTTTTGACTATGCTTATCCTCTGATACGATACTATAAGGGGTCCTCAGCTGAAAGCAGAGAGGCTATCAAAATTTCCCTAGGCCGAGAAGCTTCAATTTTTGTATGTTATGGTGAGTGATTAATTTCTACGCTTTTATGTAGTTTAATAGGAGTGAGGCCAGTGCTTGAAAATTGCCATGGAATGTGCATCTCGATTTTAGGCAGATTTTCTGTATTTTACACGTTACAAAGCCTACCAGTGTTGATCCTTACAGGATTTCGCTGTAGGAATGCCTAGGCTCTGCATTGCAAGTGATCTTTGCTGAGACATTTAGGCCCATGAAGCTGGGGTTCTGGCAGTTCTGGATACGAGCAGCAGTTTTGTAGGCATGCAGGGAACTTCGGTGGCCAAAACTTAGAATCATAGAATATCTCAGGTTGGAAGGGATCCAGAAAGGATTATGGAGTCCAGCTTCAGTTGTCAGATTACAGAATGAGCAGACATGGACTCCTTTTGTAGGTCTGGACAGTTATATACAGGCCTTTTTCTTTTCTGTTTTCCTTCTCTATGTTGCTGTGCTATAAAGCATGATTTGTTCTCCCCTGTGCCCACGGGCATGTTTCCTTGCTTGCAGTTTTCATCTAGGCATGTGATCGTCTCTGAATTAAATGGGCATATCCAAGTTCACAGCTGTATGACTGACCAGATCCAAAACTTGATGGGCCGGGTCTTCACCTGATGCAGATCAGCTGTGCATCTCAATTTTTTTTTTCATTTGACCAAAGTTAAAACAGAGTTGTGTAGAAAGAAAATGTAGGAGGTGCAGAACTGTTTTAAAATGCAGTACTTACGTGACAGACTCTTTTTACTGTATTATTTGTAATACAACGCTCTTTTATTATAAACGACCCAGAAGGTGTGAAAAGACTTCCTAGTAGATATTTCAATAAGATCACTATTGCACTAAGGAGAGCAAAGACCGTTTTCCAGCAAATATCAGCAAAATATCTAGCAAATATCAGCAAGGCTTTCATTACATTTACGTAATATTTGAATTTTGTGTCTTTTTTCACTTTTCATATCAGATAGCAAAATAAGCTCTACATACTAAAACAATATCGGCTGTTTTGTACTAGCAAAACCCACTAGGGAAAAAATAATAAAATTTTGATTTGTTCATTTAAAAAGTGTTGTTAAAATGAGCCTTATAAAAAACACAAAAGAACATATGAACAACCTCTGAGAGGCGGAAAAAATGTAAAATGCGACTTAATTATTTTGTACATTTTAAGCCCGCATTCAAGAAAAAGATTGTCAAGAAACTATATGCAGAAGAAATACAGATCATTCATTCTATGTTTGAAGAAAATATTATTTCAGACCAATAAAAAACAAAAAGTTGCTTTAAAATACTGCATATCTGCAAAACCTGTCTTCAGTTAAACTGAACAGCGAATAAAAGAACCTTAACATCTTCGATATTTTTCTGTTCAGCCCTGCTCTTTCTACTGCAATTGATTTGATTTGGGTACTTAGTACCCAGTTCGGCTATCCACATAGCTAAAGTAGAAAAAGTCGGAGGAGTAGCCGGATATCCAGCGGGCTTTCACGTGATGGTTGTTGCCAGGGAAACCACTCCCCTGGTACCCATGCAGCGAGCAAGTCCGCCTCTTCAGGCTCACATACACAGAAGCATCAGTCTGTCGGTTGATGGAAAGAAAGCAAAACAGCTGTGGAAGAAACTTAATACGGAGAGGTAATTAAAGTGTTTAGATACTTCAGACTTAAAAGTTATGATATTATTCTTAAGGGGTGCACCAAAGGGACTGCACTAGCATGCTGGGAAGGGAGCTCTCCCCAGCATGCTGAAGGCCTTGAAGGGGAGTTACACTTCTGTTCTCCTACGTGGGGATCGTTGTCAGCTCAGCCAGTACTAGTCAGTCACTCTGTTGATTTAAATTGTATGTGTGTGGTGCAGCCTCCAAAGGAAAATGGAGATCACAAGGCTGTAGCTGTGTCAAAGCTTATCTAAATGCCTGTGTCTTTGAAGGGCATTGACCCTGCACTAAACACAAGCAGACTTCCGAGTCACAGATGTCCATTAAAATGTGTCCCACTGGATGGTATGACTTGCTTGTCCATAAACTAGTGGGAAAGGGATGTTTTTCCTTCTCACTGAGTGTGCAATTAAACCCAATGTATTGTCAGGAGTATAGTTGAAAACTCTCAGAAACAAACAACCCCCAGGATTACCCCAGCCACAGAAGATCTTGGTACTAGCAGCTGTGCCTTTGAGGGACATCTTTTCCGCTGGTGAGTTGATGGTTTCAAAGGCCTATGGGGTGTCCTTCACTAGAGGTAAAATGTCACAAGGGACAGGAGTCTAAAAGAAAGTCTCCTCTAAGCATAAGTTAAACTCGAGAATTTAGAAGCTGAGATCTGTTACTTGGTTAAATACTTCAGTAGAAATGCCCATTAAGAATATAGATTAATTTCTTAATCACTGGAGAGCTCATGAGTGTATTTCCCCTTCTCTGAAAGCACCTGCCTAACAGCTGATCGGAGGCCAAGGTGTAGGCATTCTTTAGTTCTCTAGTATCGAAGGAGCTGTTAGTACGTCGTATTTTGTGATCTGTTGACTCAGATAATTCATATCTTACGTTTTTTTTATTGTAGGGAACACTAAATGCCCATTTTGGTTTTTTTTTTCCCCAGCAAATTTGCTGGAAAACAGAACGGAAACAGTAAGAGAACTCTTTTGTCAGACCCCAAGCTTTACTTTGACCAGATTATCTCACCAAACTTACTACAATGAAAGAGAAGTGTGCCCACTGTGCCCTGTGCCCACCTATGAAGCCTTGTTGCTCTAGAAATCTTCACAAAAGGAAGAAAAGGAGCTCCATTAAGCATTTTCCTGCCAATATCCTCTGAGTGAGTGACGATTTACAATTACAAGGAAACTTGGGATAGTAGTTTGGAGGCCGATTTAGCCATTTTTGTCTTGTTTTCCATAAGTTGTTCCTGTGCTTCACATGCTCCCTGTTTTTTCCCTTGTGCATATTGCATATAAAAGATGTGTAAAGGATATATTTGGTTTTGCTGCATCGGTGTTACCCAAGCTAAGTAATTGAAGAATATTAACTGTGTTATTTTGGTCCAATTCTAGTTTTGATAGTTATGCTGTACACTTAAAACTCTCTTGGCAATTCCAAATGATTCATCTTTCTCTTGCCTCTTACTAACTTTTGCATATCGCTGTTGTGGATAGTAAACTTTAGCTATCTTTCTCCCATGAGGGGCTGAAAATGATTCCTGTAAGGCAAGTACTTAGCAAATCCATTTGTAAAGTGCATTTGGAAAGCTCGTGAATGTGTCGAGGGGTACCGTATAAATGGAAGATTATTCATTCAGTGTGAATTTAGTTACACATTTTCTATGCAGTATAGATTTCCCTCCTGGAAATAACCCATAAAATTTCTATTGAGAGGGGGAAGGAAAAAAACCACCTAAATTGGTGTCTGTTTTTTTCATGTATTCATAGAAATATGGATTACTGAATCTCGCAGTATGCCATTTCTTGAACGATGCTAATACTTTGATGATTGATAGTCAATGTAGATGGGAGGGCATTAATAGTAAATACAATTGTTTTATTTCCCTGTCTATACATATATATTGTATTTTGCCAGAAACACACATTCCTATAGCCTTGCTGTTTTTAAATGCTACCACACTATAGTGCATGTTTTGAGTCATTTTTTAGAAATATAATTTGAGCTAAGTAATTTATAGATTTAAAAATACCTGTATTTGTGGCCTAATAAAATTTGCTAAATTCTTTTTAGGTTTGAATACAAGATTTTATGAGTAATCGTACAGGTTGGTGCGTACGTTATATTTTGAAATGGCAGTAATTTACTGAAATTCCTGTTTACATAGACAAATGTTAAAATGTGCTAAGTAATTGCCTTTGGACCTTCAGTCTTAAAAAACAACATCCTCTATGAACAGAAGATAGGTCTTATTAATTAGTGTGTTTCATATTCACAGGCTGTGTTAGTCCTTTTTTCCATTTTTCTCACTTTTCCTCTTACGGACTTCACTTCTTCTATTTTCTGTTGCCTGTAGGTCTTCCCTATGAATGTAAAATGTTAAAAATAAACAAACAAACAAATTTCATTTATAATTTAAATTGCCCCTTTAGCATGTAACTGTTCATTAGCCAGCGTATAATTAGCTCTGCAAGAGTCAATCTAAAACTTGCATACCTTGATGCACAATTCATTTTGTTCTTCTCAATGAATGCATTTGAAGAGAAACTACTGCAAGCCACTGCGGCTTATAGCAAGCCTAAACATAAAGCGTGGCTACCCAGGGAAAAGGGCATTGAGCCTTACAGGACTGGCATTTCATCTCTTTCTTCAGGCCTCTGTACTACCACTAAACTCGGTGGATCTCGAAATCCTTGGTGGTCTTCTTAACAGATCCAGGGCTTACTTTGCCTTATACTTGCGTGAGAGTCAGTATGTTGAAATAAATACTGCTCAGCCCACCTGGTCCCTGCATTGCAGCCAGCTTCACAGACTCCCAGACTGGTCAGGGTTGGAAGGAACCCCTGGAGCTCCCCCAACCCAACCCCCTGCCAGAGCAGGGTCACCTCCAGCAGTGGCACAGGACGGCGTCCAGGCGGGATTGGGATGGCTCCAGAGTGGGAGACACCCCCACCTCTCTGGGCAGCTGTGCCACTGCTCTGCCACCCGCACAGGGAAGAAGTCCCTCCTCATGTTAAGATGGAACTTTCGGATCACCTTGAATTAGTCCCATTGAAATAAGGTTACACGCATAAACAATGTACAAGAATTAGCTTGAATTTTTAAGAAGGCATTTGCTATATCAGTGCTTTGTTAGTAACAGATGGAAGTTACTCTTAAGGAGTGGTGATGCTAGTTCATTGTCTATAGTTGTCTCTATGGGTATCAAGCTGCAGAGTAGAGATGCGACTATACAGCTCGGCGTGGATCCTAATTCTGTTCTAAATTAAACTACTTGAGTTTAGTATTTCTAGTCCGTAGTATTTCTGACGCTACCTTTCAATACCTAAGTAAGTACGGATGGCAACCTGTCTGAATGTCCAAAAGGATGTTCTAAATTGCTCTTTAACATCATTGCTAAATATTGGGTTGATTACTGTGCTGGCTAATTTGAAAATACAGACTTCATTCAGAACATGTTATAGCTTCATTTATTTAGGGGAAAAGGAAAATTTCCCCTCATTTTCCCTTCAGGCAAGTTTCAACACTGAATGAGTACTACCCCTGATCTCTGGAAGTAGTACCCCTAATTGCTGGAAGACTTTGAAGCCGGAAGCAAAAGGAGGTCACAGGGTGCCATTGAATTAATGAAAATGGAAGGGCTTTTGTAATCTTATCTGTAATAAGCCAGAGCAGTGTGAAGTAGGAGCTCTTCTGTGCTGACATTGTGATGATGACACCATCTTCTGAAACCAGGATATTTTGCCTCTTAGGGCACCTATGGGACTGTGAGAACTCAGGATTCCTTTTCTTTTTTTAATGGGAATTTCTGTTTCTGTCAGCGTAGCTCTAAACTCAGGGACTGCTCCTTCATAATTTCTTTCTACAGTAAGTGCACACTGCAGCTGGTGAATCATAAAGGACCTGGGGCATGAAGAGGTATGTGGAAGAATTTGGTCACCAAAGTGCTCAGCACGACCAGGGAAATAACTTCCTCGGGGGTTGCTCGTGTTTGAATCAGCCCTGGCCATGCCCTGAGCTGGCCTGACCCACAGCAGCTGAGCCAAGCTGATGCTGGCAGAGCCTCTCCTGCTTAACTGCACTTGAATTTCCTTTTTGGATGGACTGCTGCAGCGCTCGGGATGCGTTCAGGTTAATTCTAACTTCTCACAGACCAGATGACAGCCCCATGAAGGCAGAGAAGCATTTAGGATTATGAGGGCTAAAATTAACCTGTACACCCAGCCAGCAGGCTGTCTGTCAGGAAGCCCTGCAGAACAACAATATCACTTGTTCTCCTACCGGTTGGAGGACACAAACATGATTTAGTGAACAGCTGCAATGAAGAGAACAAATAGGTCCGGTAGAAAAGATTTCTTTTTGGATTACAGAAAAATAGAAATTATTATGAAGGGGTTTAATTACTTACAGATTAGGTTCAGTGAGTCAGATCTTTTGCTAACATTCAACCCCCTTTAACCACTGAGGTTCAATAAAGGTAATTGATAATGGTGTTTGGCCCAAGATATTCATTCAATCCAGCGAGTCTCACATGATGTATTTGAATCTGATCATTCAGGTGGCATTCTGGATTACATAGTAAGCAAAAACGTATTTTGCCCAGCACAGAGAGGCCTCAATAAAAATTTATCATTGAGGTCTGCAAGATTTCAAACTGAGGAGAAGGTAAATGGTTATTAAAAGCCTTATTTGGTCAAGTGGGGAGAGAGTTAATCAGAGCAATGAAAGGTGTCCTTGAGTACTGGGAAGTACTGTCTCCTGTCCAAATGGCTGGCTGTTGCTATAGAAAAAAAAAAGATTTGATGTTTTTTACTAAGATATTTCAAAAGGTCTTATTCTCAGAACAACTGTTCATTGTACCTTAGCGGGCTGTGTCAGGCAACAGCTTAGGTATGCCATAAACAAACAGTTGGATCTATTGATACTTGCCCATCGGTATCACCTTCTCTCAGGATGAGGGATGCATCTAGGAGTTAGATGGTCCAAACCTCTGATGGACAGCTTTAAATGGAGATGAAAAGGACTTGGCAATTTGGAATGCATTTCCTGCCCAAATTTGGGTTTTTTTGTCTCGGTGGACTTTGGAGCACTGCTGATTATATTATCCCATTTTATATATTAATTTTTACTCGGATTTTTCTACACATGTTTTTAGTGAATAATAAATGCTTCTATTGATTTACTGAACTCAATAAACTAGATTTTGATCGACATACTTGATTGAACTTACAGGTGCTGTCAGGGAGCAAAATGTTAAGCTCTTCCCAAGAAGTGCAGAGATTGCTGAAAGCTTCCTCTGAAGCTGGGCCAGTTGCCTCAGAACTAGAAATGACCATTAAATAAATTAACACAGTGAAGAGGTAGGATGCAGTACGGATACTGTTGCGAGAAACGAGAGCTCTGTAAACATTTCCCTGTTGTGAGATAGTACTGATGGACTGAGGGGAGCACTGGACTCTTCACTCTCTATAGTAAACCCATGCTTGTGTGTGCTAAAAAGAAAGCCGGGTTCCTGGTGGAAGCATTTTCAAACTAGTAAAGTTATCAGTAATCAAATAAGCAAAGGCAATTTTGTTGGAGTATATGGGGGAAGAAGGATTTTTTAGTTATATAAATCTTATTGAAAATATCCTGCTAGTGGCTCTTTTTGTTGAGTTTTCTATTCTTCATATAGTATAATGCTACCTTTATTTTCTGTATGGCATTATTGGTATTTATTTAATGCTTACACATAGTCACGGAAAAATGACTTACCACATACATCCTTACAATATTTATGTGCTTAATTTCAATGAAGCCTATGAGAGTATTTTCTTGTAAGTTAACAAGGTTTGTTCCTCCTAGGTAATAAAACATCACATTTCTAAACAGGTAAGAACTTCACGTTTCTACATAGACTGAAGCACACTGAGTCCTAAAAAGTGTTTGATGTTCTAGAGACACAGCTTGAATGAAAACATGAAAAAATACAATGTTAAATTACAGTAATGTAAGTTAAACACTCAGAACAGATAAACTGTAGCTGTAATCTGTGTAGACCCAGCATAGTACATGATAGTAGTATGGTTATTTCAAATGTGTACAGTATGACTATGGCTTTTAGTGATTAATATAGCTGAAATAATAAACCCAAACCTCACTGATGACTATAAGCAATAAATACCATTTCAAGCATCACAAGCTGAAAAGAAGCTCTACATTCTGGGCTGAAACATCCTCCTCTTCAGAGGCAAACCTAACTCCTTCTAGCTGTCTGACCCGATTTATCGGCTACAACACAAGTCTTTAATGAACCTTAGCAAAACAGTCAATTAGCAAAGAGCTTATCGCTGTATTAGAGCAGTTTTTATGAAAACATGTTGCTCTAAATTTTGAAATCTGTATTATGTTTGGGTTTTTTTTAAAATTGACTTTTCAGTTCAATTCCTAATTTTGAGTGGTTCTTCCCAATTACCCAACTTCTAGGCCTCATCACGTACCCTACTTAGTTTTGGGCTACTGCTGCACTCATCATTCAACAAGTTAGCATTGCAGTAAGAACTATTTCATTGGCATAGTGTAAGTGTCTTGCTTAATTTAAGAAAAAAATAGAATTGCATGTTTTACACATCAAGTATAATAACACAGAGGAGAATGTTTCCGAGTGAATATGTATGCTTGTATTGCACAGTTAAGGAACTTCTCATTTTGGGCTGAAATTATCAAAAGTAAGAATCTAGGAATTGCATTACATTGGACTAATAGTTTGTCTAGTCCAGAATCCTGTCTCAGGCAGTTTGCTGAATCAGATGCATTTGAGGGAGAAGCAGAAAGCTCCCCTCTCATGTAATTTATCCATTCTTCCATCTTCTACTTGGGGGTACTTGGTTTACTTCCTGGAGCATGAAGATTTGTGTCCCCAGTTTTATTATTATCTGATGTAACTTCATTTTCATCTAAATGTAATTTAAACAAAAGAATTTGCTAACTTGTTTTCAAGAATGGTTTTCAGCTGTGAAATCTTCAGACTAACTTTTTGTTATATAAAATTATGTTCTCTTATATCCCTTTCAAATTAATTGCTTCCAGTGATCCCTTGCTCTCCTGTCATGCAAACGGTATCTTGCTATGACCAATTTTGTTTTCGTATCATTCATTAGCTTACGTATCTGTTTTTCCCCTTATTTCTCTCCCAGCTAAATATTTCTAATCTGTCATTCTTCCTTCATTATGTCTGTGATAAGTTTAACTGCTGTATCGTTTCCCACTTTTATTTATTTTTAATAGGGAATGACCGGAAATTACAACAATAATTAAACTATCTTGATGAGTTTGATCAGTGATTCTTGGAGGTGCTCAAGCTTATTTCATTTCAAACACATAAGCAAACCAAAGGTCTCGGAGGACACACTTGTGAGCGATAAGGAAACAGCTATATGAGGAGAGAACCGTGAGTTAGGCTTTCTAGATTGCTGTTCTATGGACTTATTTTTAGCACTTCACATTGAATGGGAATTGTAGCAACTGTTCCTGGGCCAGGGACTACAATGCAGGGCTCTTCGTCAGTTCATTGAGCAGTAGACTTCCTTATGAGGTGGTGGTGTTTTCTGTGGATCCCTCCATTTTAAATTCCCCTTTTCTTTTTTCCACGTTTTTTTTTTTTCTTTTTGCTAAAATCATGGAAGGTGGCATGACTTCAACAGGAAGAGCTGGAAGTTATAGGACAGTTGTGTAGCCTCTGTTTAGAGGAAGTGGAAGATTTCATTTTGGACCTTTTCAGAGTAAGTTGGGCAGAGAGCTATGTTCTCTGATAGGCCTCATAAAAAAAAGAGCTTACCATCACCACCAACACTTCACGTGTATATATTTAGATGAAAGTGGCTTCGGGTGACGCATGTATGTGAACTCGGTCTTGTCAGCATTGAAACTGTTGAATAGATTCAGAATACAACTTCTGGGAAGTTTAAATATGGAGACACCTGAGTTTGAATAGACCAACTGGATTCTCATACAACACTAAACTTCTTAGTCCCATTGAGGCATAGGCAGTTCGTGCAATAGCAGAACTTCAAGTCTGTAATACCAAACACCCGTAGGATCGATTGTGAAAACTCTCCTTTCACTCTCTCGGAACCAGCATCTTGTTTACATTTTTAAATAGAGCTAACTACTACTGCAAGATTTATTTTGTTTTCCAGGAAAAGGGAGTGAAGAGGCAGAGACAGGAGTGGGTGCTCTTCTGGTGATACAAATAAAGTGTTCAGAGACTACGTAACTGCTTTTCCCTTTTCTCAGCTGAGCTGATAATGGTGACTATAATAGCGAGGTTCAAGGCATGAAATCCCAAGGACAGTGAAGGAGAGCAAACGTTCAGTGCAGAAACAGAGCTGTCACAGTGCCTACACCTGCATGCTCTCCTCTGCATTTGTGTGTTGTTACCAGGGTTCAGGAGGTGTGTGGTCAGCATTGTCTCTGAGAGAGAGGATAACTTGCATTGCATTTTTAGAAGGCTTTCAGGCACTGTACGGCAGAGAAAGCTTGCACCATGGTGTACGTGAGTATTTTTTTATCTGTGCTAAACAGTGGGTGATTTAAAATCCAATTTGTCTGTAAAAGAAATGCAGTTAACAGTAATGTTTTTGTCTTACCCTCAAATTTCTATTTAAGTTTTGCTTACACTTGCATGTGCTGTTATCGTCTCTTGTACATTTGTAGACCAAACCAACTATTTTATACTCAGACAGCAATACTGCATGCAAACAGCCATTCCCTGACAATTTCTGCCAGTCTAAACTTACCTGAGACAGGCTGAGCTGATTATTTGAATTGAGCTTGTCCAAATACCTGACTGCATTGGTGAGACACTGGATGCTTCAGTTAGTCAAGATTTAGCCAGTTCTTGACATCCAGCTTTGTAACTTGTCAGTACGTAATGCAAGTCTTCAAAGGTCAATCCGATAACATTGAAAAATCTATCTTATCATGTTGCAAACACACAGGTGACACAAATACACATGCCAGCCTAGCAGGCATTAGGGACAATGGCACAGTTAGTTTAAGAAGATTCTTGAGTAGGGGTTCTTCAGGGATGTCATCGGTTGTCAATGGTAATGATAAAAGATTCTTAAAGGCTGTGAAAAGTAGTTTCAAAAATTAAATAATTGTTTAAATTGTTTTATCCACCTAAAATCCTATCTCTGTTTCTCCTGATTAAGAAAAATAAATTACCTGTTTAGATTTTTGGTTTGGGCTCTTATCTCTGTTGTGCCTATGTAAGTCAAGGGTAACTTCAGTGAGACTATTATGGATTTATACTGATGTAAACAAAGATTAGTATTAATCTGGCCATCAAACTATAATGGGGAAAAGGCCATGGGTTGTTTTCCAAATGTTTATATCAAGGGTGTTCAGCATTTAATAGTAGAGAAATAATTATGGAAGAAGACAGTCAGTGAGTGCTTTTAAAGAATGGCTGGGGTAGAGCAGGGCTAGCGTGATTGGGAGTGATGTGATAAATACCAAAGATTGCTGTTCTCCTTCAGGCTAATGTGAAGAAGTCACCAAAGGAATAACAGTCACCTTTTTGGCCATTAAATGTTACACTTTTCTCAGAGCAAAGGTTATTAGTTTCGTGGTCCTGGCAGAATTCTGTTTTGCGTAATTGTATTCTAGCTCCTCAGTCAGCTCTGTTAGTGGCTAAGGGAGTCTCCACTTCCTGTCCTAAACTGCTAGGTAGAAACCACTGTGTGACATTTACTGCCGGTGAATAATTGCCTTTGACGAGGTCTTCAGTGGAGTATTTTTGGAAACCGTTTGGACTTTAATGGGATGTCCAGTCATCCATCTAAAAGAATTTGTCTTATATCTGTTAGACCTTTTATAGCTATGTAACACGTGTTTCTTGTCTATCAAAGTCACTCACCTGACTTTCACCCCTCTGTTAGACTAGTAGAGTAAAAACTTGACTTTATTCCCAACTGTGCTTTCTCCCTTGTTTGGTGCTGAGGTCTCTGTGCTAGACTGCACCAGCTGGGCGCTCCACATCAGGGAGCTGTAGGTGACCCTGCTCTGGCAGGGGGTTGGACTAGATCATCTGCAGAGGTCCCTTCCAACCCTGACCGTTCTGTGATTCTGTGAGCTGTAGGATGTTGAGATTTCTTCTCACAGCTTGGTATGCTGCTTGAAGGAAGTGGAGGTTTCAAAGCTACAGTCTTTTTAGGGCAGACAAAGGATCTGATGCTTTTCCAGGTTTGCGCCTTGTGCAGAAGTGTCCCTAAGCAATAAAGGGATGCAGGTTGCTACCATTCAGATACTATAGTATGACTTTATGAGCTATTTCGTAACTAACTTGGTGCTGAATATAGATGAATTCATATGGAACTGGGCAATAGTGAGTCAACCCTTATGTGCATGAGTCCAGCGTAGAAATATAAAGATCATAAACCAATGTGATTTCCTTTATAGCTTAATCTTTATACATCAAAATATCAAGAAACTGAGATTCTACTATATCTTTTCAGAAGCCCTAGACATTACTTGGTGCTATGGTACCGTCGTCACAGTTTATTTTTAGTGCACCTTTTTCTAGCTTCCATCAACAGCACCGAAGAGCAGCCTTGGCCACCCAGAGGGTGTGCTTTTGAACCCTTCACGTGTTTTGATTCTGGGAGGAAATGGTAGACTGCCTACCCTAACAACTTCCCATGCGTGCCTGAATGGCTGTGTCTAACGAGGCTCTGTATTGAGACTGCCTGTGGTTTTCCGTAAAGCGGTGCAGCAATGAGATTGCATTTGCTTAAGCCAGGGAAGGTTATTACCAAAGCTGCAAGTGCCTCGTCTCTGGCATAAGTGTAAAGCCCCTGTAGCACAGTTGTCTGTGTGCCTTGTTAGGAGTGAGGGAGTAGGGCCACAAAACATGTCTAGTCTGTCTGCTCATGGTTCTGTCTTTTCTCTTACAAAGTGCCTGCCTTGGTTTTTTTTCAAGATTATCAAGCTTTATTTCAATTCCTGGGAAAATGCTGGAGCAAGTCATCCATCCTTGTAAGTTCCTAGAATTACAGCATCCAGAAGGGATTTGTCTTGAGGAAAAAAAATCACATCTAGCTGATCTAATTTTCTTCTGAAACAGGCAAATGATTGTTGTGGGTAGGACAAACACAGTAGGTGTTCTTTTCTGTCTCGTGGGGAAGTATCCTCTAAATGAAACTATCAAAGAATAAATACAAATCTGGTTAGATAGCTGTACCTGAGAGGAGTTATCCCCAGTTCACTACCAAAAGAGAAGGGTGCTATGCATGAGATCTGCAGAGCTTTGTGCGGGAGCCAGTTCTGTTCGGTGTTTTCATTGCAGATCTGGATGATGGCATAAAAAGCATGCTTAGTATATTTACTTGCTAGGAAGAACTGCAAGTATGTTGTAAGACAATGTGAGAATAAGAAATTACTGTATAAATTGAGTAGTTTAATGAAAAATAGGATGAAATTAAGCAGAGCAGGATGTAACGCCCAAGTAGGTATAACTAACTGTGCGCAAATAGTTGAGGGATAACTGGCCAAATAGCAGGTCTGTAGAAAAGGAACTGACGGAAACAATCATAAGTTGAACAGGGCTCAACAATATTGTGCTCTTCCACAGAAAGAAATAACACTGGGGTATATAAAAAGAAGTACAGTTTGCCAGATGTGTAAAGTGATCCTCCCAAGTTACTCAGCATTGGTTGTATTGTGTCTAATTTAGAGCAAACAAAAAGAAAAGAAATTAGGAGGACTAAAAGTGGAATTTGATGTGCGAATACTGGCAAGAACACAATGGAAAAAAAAAGTGAAATGTAAAGGAAACAAGAACTTGATGACATTGTTGAGCAGCTAAGTGGTTTGGATAATCATTCGGTGCTACTCGTAAGAGTAGGCAGGTCCTGCTCAAGACTGGCTGTTTTCCAGAGGCTGAGGTGCAAGATAAGGAGATAACTAGAAAAAGATGCTGGTTGTAAAATGCAGTAAATTGCTGCAGTTCCAGGAGCTGAATTATGAAGTAGATGAGCTAATCAAAATCAAAAACAGTTGATGTGGGAGGAGGTGTCCATTAAAAACAGAAACTGGTATGCTTTTTCGGGGGGGGGGAAGGTTTTTAATTCCCCAAATCAGTATTAAAACTTGTAAGATTTCCACTGGACCTGGCAAGCAGGACAAAACGGTAACTCGGAATAGCTGAGTGTTATGAAAGGTGTAGCCAGGATGGATTCAACAAAGGTGTAACTGTGCCACCCCCCTCTCCAGTCGTGTAAGTGAAGTGGGGGATATAGAAGCAACACCTAATTAAACTAAGTATTCAAGAAGGCCTTCATATGGCCTCCAGAAGGCTGTTAGAGATACTATCTAATCACGGTGCAAGCCACAAAGTACTTTTTTGGGCCAGAAACTGAGTAGGAGATGAAAAGTAAGAAGGTACATTTTTGGTTAGGTTTCAGTAGGAAAAAATAGGAGAGCAGGTGTTCTCTTGTTTGATGTATTCATTAATCTCAAAATACAGATCTGTATTGAAGCAGAATATTTGTAAAAGTTAGTCAGCTCTTGCCCTGACTTGGGCCAGAGTCAGGAATGTTAAAAAAGACATTAGCAACAAGGTGCAATGGTGACAAATGCATTAGAAAATGTTCAAAAGGGCGACCACACCTAGCTGCGCCTTTTGGTTACTATGGTTAAGAGTTGCCAGTTCTTACAGTTGACAGCACAGGAGAAGAGTACTCATGTCTTAGCACCTCTTGAGTCCCCAACGCAAATAACTGTGTCCAGTGGCCTTTGAGACAGATTACAGTCTTCAGCAGAGAATGACTTCTATTTCTCTGTGGCCCTAGTGAGACGGCTTCCGTCTGCTGCCTCACTTAACACCGGTGAGGCTGCTAATGCTTTGCTACAGGCATTGGCAGGCCGAATGATCCCCTCCTGGGACCCAAGGGAGTGCTCCCAGAAAGGGCATTCTTTCTGTTCGGAAAGAATTCCTCCTACACGTAAGCTGGAAAGAAGAAGGGACAATGCAGGACAAGTGCTAGAGGGCATCCATCTCTTCCAGCTGTCTCCAGAGCTCTTACTTGGGCCTGTATGGGGAAAGACCGCTCACGTTACAAGAAATTCTGCATGAAAAGCAATCATGCCATATTGCTGCTGTTAAATGGTTCCCATAATTATAAACATGCCCCTGACATGAAGGCAGCTTCTGGCATCTTCTCACAGAAGCTACCACTGCATCCCCCCCACTGTCAAAACTTTGCCACATAAACCCAGTACAGAAGCCTTTTCAATCTTCTGTATTATAGTAAAGTTTTTACTTCTCCTGCTTTCCTTAACTGAAGATGGCAGCGTTCTGGTGATAGCTGATCACCCCCAAATACCGTGCTGGACCTCATATTGAGATTTCGGAGTATTTTGGAGTAGATTATAATGAGCTAAACTTTCTTTCCCGTTTGTATAGGTCAGGACGTACTCTTCAGATTGCAAGACGAAATGATATTTGGGTTACACTGAAGTAAATTCCTTGGGTAAGTGAATATATGCTTTTTAAATTTGCATCAATTATTATTCACGTGTCACAAGTCAGAGCAGTTTTGCTGCGTTTAAAGGTGGGGGAGACGTGCATGCAGATTGTTTCTCTGACCTGAATCTACCTACCTTTGGGTTTGCTAACAGAGAAATCAACAGAAATACAAAAATGCTTATGTTGAAATTTCATCTGTGGCTGTGCTTGTGTTTCCTCCTAGGACTGCTCATTTCCCATCTGCTTAACTCAAGGGGTTACTCCATATGCCTCCCGCAGTGGAAGCTAAGCATCTTTCCCAGCCACGGAAAGCATAGACTATCCCAGGCATGCCCTAGCTGCCTGACAAGGCTGGTGCGGAAGATAGGAAAAAATAACATTCAACCTATTTTGTAAAAAGTAATGTGTGGAACATCAAACAAGCCAGCGAGTCTAGATATTTTACAAGGGCATGTAGTGATAGGACGAGGGGGAATGGCTTTAAACTGGAAGAGGGCAGGTTTAGATTAAACATTAGGAAGAAATTCTTTCCTGTGTGGGCGGTGAGCCCCTGGCGCAGGCTGCCCCGAGCAGCTGTGGCTGCCCCATCCCTGGAGGTGTCCAAGGCCGGGTTGGACGGGGCCTGGAGCACCCTGGGCTGGGGGGAGGTGGCCCTGCCCAGGGCAGGGGGGTGGAACAAGATGGTCTTCAAGGTCCCTTCCAACCCAAACCCTTCTATGATTCTATGATATACCGTATGCAGGGAGCTGCAAAGGTCAAACACCAAATGGATGTATAAAAAGGGCTTCTGAAAGAGAAGAGAAAAATTTACATTTCCTGTAAATAATCAAATATTTTAAAACCACTCTGAAATGTAAGAACAGCTGGAAGGCAGGTGAAGGTCCATATATTGAAATACATACTGGAACACAGTTCTCTCAAACTGGGGGACAGACCCATTCTGGTGGCAAGCAAGTGGAAGGCCCCACAACCAGAGCGGGATGGATAGGAACTCTGTCATTAGATCTGGAGGGTGAAAGTTACCTGTGTGTCTCTGGGCTTTCCAGAAGGTTTGGCAGAACTCAGTAGATGATTAGATAATGGTGGAAATTATTACTTCAGTAGGTGATCATGAGTGTTTCTAGGCATTGTTTTAAGATACGGAATACAAATTTCAAAATATTAAATAAGCAAGGGATAATATTTTTCAACGTTCTTACATTTTATTTGTAAGTAGGTAATTTAAAAAGCCATCAAAGGTGTTTATGAACCAAAGATACAGAAAAGTGCCCAACTTGATAGTGAAATGATGTAAGCACTAAACTTCTATTGACTTTGAAGACTATAGAGGCATGTTAGTTGTCACTGTATGCATCTTGCAGTTGTGTTTTAACTTTGTAATTTAGTTACTGGTAAGGTGTAATCACTCCTGATGGATGTGCTAACAAGTAAGCTCTAAAAAAACTGCTGCGTGTGTTCTGGAGGCTGCTAATTATTCTTAGCTGTTCTTAGTTTTAGTAGCAGCCAAAGATACTCAACTCTTGACTCCAGTATTTTGTGTGCCTATGAACAGAAACCTTATTAGTGTTAACTTTCAAAAAAGTACATCTGATTTTGACAGCTGTCCCGAGGCACTGCAGAAGAGTAGGGAGGTAATGGTCACTGGTGCAAATCAGCCCTTTCCCTGGGAGAAGGATCAGAAGCTCTGAGTGAAGTGCGTCCCATGTGAGATGAGCTTTCCAAAACCTCCCTCTGTGCAGTATCACATTTTGGAAAAGTGGGTCTATGTGCTCTACTTGTTAAGAATCATAAATATGTTCTGTCTTGTACAAAAGGCTTTATACTTGCTATTATCCAGTCTTATTTTCTGGTTCAAACTATGATGCTTTCTGAGCACAGCATATTTATTTCAGATGATTAGAGTTTACCCTTATAAGAGACTCTGACGATGTTTTTTATAGAGGCTGAAGCGTGTATGTTGTTTTCCATGATCCTTTGGAACTTGGCAGGGAAGAAAATCTCCAAAACCAGAGAAAAGCATTTATTACTTTATGAAATTCTGTTCAGTTCTGGCTGAGTTCTAAACTTGGTAATTTCTCTTTTTAGCACTTGATTTCTTAGCAAATTGCTGGCAGTTTGTCAAAACATAAACAGTGTAACCTGGCGCGCTGTGCTGCCAGGAATAACAGCATCTCTCACTGGCAGGGACTCAGTCTCTACGGGGAACAGAGAGAAAGCCTTGGGTAGACTGAACTTCTAATGAAATATTTTCTTACCTATTCCAATGATTAAACCCACGAATAACCTCAATACCCCACTTCCCAGTCAGGACAAAAATCTCTTCTGTGGCGGGTGATACAGTTACTCTTGTTGTGTGGGGTTTGTACACAGCTGGTGATGGATAACTGCGAACTGTTGTGATTTCTCTTTCCCCTTGTTTGCACGTGAAGAAAAGACCGGGGAAACACCGGCCCTCTCTTCATTACATCGGTTTTCTTGTGTTAAAAGCCGCTTCAGTTGCAGAGTCGGGCAGTCAAAAGTTACCAAAAGCCAGAATGTGACCTTTTAATTCAACTTCTGTGTGCATATTCATTATGATGTAATCTTTAATTATGGCACTTAACTCTCTTGCCAGCTCTCTCACACATTAGGATCTAGATATAAGTATATATATGTGCGTGTCAGGAAGATTCTCAGTTCACATGTAGACATCTGAAGGTGCATGGAGAAGAGAACAATGAAGGGCGTTGTTGAAAGAGAAAGGATCGTCCTGTGATTAAGGCAGGTGAATGAGAAGAATTCGTCTTTTATCCCTGTTTCTGCTGCAGTCTTTGTGCGTGTTGCTGAGCAAGCCACTTTAACCAAAATCCCTTTTGTGGCTACTCTCTGTGTTTGTCTCATCTCCTCGACCCCTCAGGCCTAATGTGCAGAAGTGCTGAGCGCTCACAGCTGCAAATGAAATCAATGGGAAGCGTGGTCACTCAGCGTTTCTGGAATTAAGGCTGAGTGGATCGGGTATCTGGACATGGGAGGACAGTAGGTTCTGGGTGCCGGCCTTTCCTCTGCAAATGATTTGCAGCGTGGCCTCAGGCATGGGTTGTTGGGACTTTTTGTCTTAGTGTCTCTGTTGTGGACACAGTACCTCTTGCAGTAAATGTAAATTAGTTTATGTCTGTGAGACACTCCTGGTGAAAAATTCCCCAAATAACACGGGTGAAATTAATACCTTTTCTATGCATAGCGGATTTTGGATGGTATTGAGCATACAGTATTCATGCAGTTGTATACTGTACACAGTATACACATCACACATACATGTACGTACACACACATGCACAGACATCCCTAGATGAATTTATGTGTGTGCATTTTAAAAAACGTAGATGCCAAGGTAGCTTTCTGTTGATGATAGAAGTTTAGAATAGCAATTACTTGGATTGCCTTTACAAACTGCCAATTAGGTGGTGTTACTAATTTTTTTACAAGACCTCTTCTAACTCAGCACATTTGAAGGCTCCCAGTCATCAACTGAGTACGCTGCTTAAGGCTTTTATTTTAACATACTTATAAATATATTTGAAAATGTATTCCTAAACTTCATTCCCAAACAGGAGTTGGATAATATCTCTTTTTCCTGACTAGATACCACTCATAACTCAAGGGCTCAGGTGGAGAATGTTTATTAGCGAACAGGTAGAGAGTCATTGCCCTTTGTCCGGATCTGCGTGAAGCTGTCAGGCTAACCAGTGGAGGCTGCTTCAGCCCCTCCTCACATTACATCTGCTGGTATTTTCAAATGGTTTTAATTAACTTCAGGAAGGCAGGATGGGACTCAGCGGGTATTAAAGAAAGATAAATAGGAATGCATAATTAAGAGTCAGGGTTGGAGTCTTAGAAGGTAGTGTATCTTTCTAGTGGACGATTGGAATGCGTCAGTAGAGTTCCTCTGGATTTATACCTGTAAATGTCAGACAAGAAGATGGCCTGAAGTGGACCAGCACGTAAAGGAGCTGCACCTGCTTTCACTGAAATCGGTATCGAAATTTCCATTCATTTCAATAGCACTGCGAGATGATGGATTAGGAGAACTTAATTTGGGGCTTTGGGGAATTATATTCACAACTTTAATTGTATTTGTATAAAATGCACATTGATCCTTGAACAAATTCTCAGTACAGCTGGCCGTTGAAAAAAATCAGAAATGTTGCAAATGCCTCTGCACATTCTTCCTATGATTAACTGTTCTTTAAAAGAGAAGAGAATATAGGGATGTCCTGGTACGTATTGCCCTGCTTGCAATTATTCTGAGGAGTAAAACAGATTAAGCAGAGGCTTAAAGCACGAGCTTAGTGAATGTAGCCATATCTAAACAAACAGTGGTGAATCTGCTCTTTCACTCTGAATTTTAAGATTAAATAAATGGCAGTCATTTAAATTATATGTAAGCGCATGCAAATATTTAATTAATAGGGTCTTGACACCTTAGCTTGTAATTCCTACTCTTATTAAAATCATCCACCAAATTTTGAAGTAGAAATTAAATCTTCCTCTAATTAAAAGCATTACTTTTCAAAAAAGATTGTGTATTGTGACAAGTACTTCTGAATTCTGCATTAGTACAAAAGCTCCTGAGCTCTCGAATTTGTAGGTCTCCTGTATAAGCAAACAAGATTCTCTGCTAAAATGTCTGACTCATCTAATAACGGTGGCGAGAAATACCCGGCTAGTGGAATAGCGGGCTCGAATTTTGCTATATATTTTCCTCAAACTCAATCTCTCTAAGGTTCCTTTTCTTCCTCCAGTAGTTAATTTGTAGAATTTGGATGTTTAAGAACTCTGAGAGAAGGGAAGTATGGCAGGGGGGGAGAGAGAGTAAAAGTCATTACACAGGTTTTCATTCACCTGTGTGCTTACAAACGATGCTGAGGCTCAAACTGTGAGCTTATTTCCATAGTGCACATTGCCATGTAAATATTTATGGGATTCCTGTAAAGCACCAGGACATAACCGGGTTAAAATTCATGTTCTTATCACTTTTGTAGGGGAGAGGAATGTGAGAAGGCCCCATCTAAGTCAATAGGAGTTTTGCTGTTGACTTCAGAGAAGACCTGGGATCAAATTCTGGACTCAGCTGCAGCTGGGGGCTTTAATCTGGATTAACACAGGTAATATTGAGAAGAAGGGATCATGGGGTGGCTGAGCAAATTTAACGACTCTTGGCAGCTGAAGGGGATGGTCCTCCACTACCTGCATGGTCTGCTCGTTCCTGACCTGCTCAGCAATGGCTTTGCTGCTTATCTGACTCCTCGGTGATCCCACTTGGCTTGTTAAAGATGAAGGAAACTCTGCTTTTCTCTGCCAAGCTACTTTTCTGCTGATTTAATGAGTTGAACTGGCACGCCACAGGGTCAGCAAAGTTGCTGCAGGAAAAGAGCAGAAACACGTGGCTTTGGAGCTCGGGAAACTTTTCTTTTGGTAGCAGAGCTCCTTTAAATAGCTGCCATCCCATATTCCCGCCTGCGTCACTTGCTCTTGCTCTCCGTGGTTGCACCATTGCAATGGTCTGTCCGTGGGGCCACTGCAAGAAATGCCATCAGGGAATTGATCCACGCTAAGCTCAATCTAGGAAAAAAAAAAAAAAAGGATATTTTTAACTCAAGTCAGTTCCCCGTGGTGGCATGGGAGACTGACTTTTTAAACAAGGCCAGCTGGACAGAACTCTTTTTCTGAGCAGTGCCCTGCTCGTGTTCTCATGTGCGCGAGTGTGGTGGGAATAGAAACAGCACCGGGGTTGCTGGAGTCTCTGGCTAACCTCGGTCTTCCTGGGATTTTATTGTTAAATAATGGTTCTTTGCATGCCGCACTGAGCAGAGGAGTCTGGCCTGGCCTACTGCGTTGATGATGGGCTCAAGCTAATATTCCCCCAAAGACAGGGGGGAAATTTCAGTGTGGGTGGTTTAGGCTGTAAATCTTGAAGTAAACAATTAATAATGGCTAAGCCCCCAATGCCACAGGCTGCCACTTCAGCCTGTTTGAGATTTTTCTTCAGATAGTTCACCAAAAATCTCACATTTAAGCCTGCAAAGCTCATGTATTAAGGAAATGCTCGCATTTAAAGCAAATAAGCTCTACTACAGGAGAGCTCACAGGCCTCTATTGAAGAGCATGAGGATCTTTACAAATACCTCTTGGTCGTAAAAAACAGTTGGTGGAAGCCTAAACACCAGCTCTGGTAATGAACTGACACTATCTTCCCTCTTCAGTTGCTGGAATTAATATTCATTTTTACTTCATGAAAATCGCCCCCTTCTTAACTTCCCAGTCCATGCCAGCATTCCCAAACTAATCCCACTGGCAGAGTTCATACCTGTGGCAGCTCACCGACATTTTTCTGTATTTCAAATAAGCTTGCAGGGTTTGTTTTTCCCCTCCTCTAACAAGGCAAACTAAAGTAAGGGCATAGGCTTTGTGCGCTCCCATGAGTGGCTCAGCCTCTGAGGTGAGGAAGCGCGGGCACCGTCGGCGACACGCGTCGCTTGCCCACGGGCTCGCCACGGCGGCTCTTTACAGCCCCCACCGGGGCTGCCGGGGCAGAGGCCGCTGCGCCGCCGGGACTGGCCGCGCCGCCCGGGAGGAAGGGACGGCACGGCACGGCACGGCACGGCAGGCAGGCGGCCGCAGCAGCAGCAGCCGCCCGCGGTCCGCGCCTGCAGTTCGCCGGCCCTCCGAGCCGAGAGGGGGGCACAATCCGCCCGCGATTGAACAGCCCTGCCGCTTCGCCTCGGCGCCGCTCGGCTCCCGCCCGCCCGGCTTTCCGAGGCCCGGCGCTGCGCGGCGGGGAAGCAGCAGCAGCAGGAGGAGGAGGAGGGGGGGGAAGGCCGGCCGGGGTCCGCCGGCTGGCGGCGCCGCCCCGCGGGAGCGGCCGCAGCTCGGGAACGCCGCGGCGGTGAGCGGCGGCAGCGGCGCCTTCGCCCGCGGGGGTTGGAGCCGGCGGCGGCGGCGGGGGAAGCGCCGCCCCGCCCCGGGCCGTGTCGGAGGGCGGCGAGGCGGAGGTGAGGGGCACGGGGGGGGCGGCATGGGGGACCCCCGCGGCCGGTCAGCGCCCCTCAGTGTCGCGGCCGCCCGACTTGGGGAGCCGGAGCCCTGCGCGGGAAGGAGTAAAGTCGTTTGCCCGAGTAGCTCCCGGCACCAGTTTGGGGGCAGCGAGCGCGGCTGGGGTGAGGGGCTCCGAGGGGCTGAACACTGCTTAAATGGCGCCGTCCAGGGGAGAAGGCACTTAAATATAGTAATAGTTGGCGGCATCCCATCTGCCGGGGGAGACCTCACATTAAACTCTTTGCTTCTTCTCTAATATCTAGCGCGTTTAGGCTACAGACTACTCTAGAAATGTAGTCTGAGTCCTTCTGAAGGCTGGGTTTAGTTATTAGGATTCCAAACGAATTAGCAGGCTGGTCTGAAAATCCTTGGGAAACTCAGATTTTATTCAGCTTCCGTGTGGAAATTTTGTGGTTCATAAATCTACTTTAACGTTTGGATCTGAGAAGATACTGAGACAGTAAAGATTTACATGGTCATCTTCACTTGAAAGGTCAGGAGTTATTATTTTCCATTTTAAAAGGTTTTACGGAAAGCTGTTGGTGGTTTAGCTGATGGAGTTGCCTGCAGCGGTTTAATGAGGGAGGAGCACAGGTGAGCCCAATGAAGGGGCGTGAAGGCAAGAGGGCAGGGCAGGTTGGGGTGATGAAAGGCCAACTGGGGTACTGTGTTCGCTCGGTGAATGTCGATTAGGAAAGCTCTTTTCCAGGTACCTTGGGGTACTGGAGTGTCAGTCCTGTCCCATCTGAGAGATGAGTAGAGGGGGTAGTGTGAAAAAGTGAACGTTTGCGTTTGAAACCAGCAGCGTTTTAGCTGCTGCTCACCTGTTGAGGGGTCTTTCCCTTGCAGTGGTGCTAAATGGCTGAATCAATTTGGAGTTTGTTTGCTAAGAAATGAAGGTACATGCTTCTTTAAGGTAACACCCAGAGGTTTGCCATTGCAGGGCCTCCTGTGTTCCTGCAGCAGATGCCATTCGCCACAGGTTGATGTGGGACGTCCTCGGGGGAGGAGTGGGAGCCCGCAGCGGGGCTAACCCTGCAACGCCAGAGCCAACCGGACAGCCAACAGGTCCCCGCGGGGTTCATTCACCACCTGAAAGTTTTTACGCTGATTTCAGATGGGTGGCAGCTGAGACCTTCATCCTCCCAGGAAAAAGGCCTACAGGTGGCATTTGGGGATAAGGCACCACCGGCGAAGACATAGACTTGGCAGTGGACGTGCGTGGGTCGGGAGTTGGGATTAGTAAGTGCGGAGAGTGGTTTTGGCGGAGGTTTTCTGCCTGGCGATGCGGAGCATCCCAGCGCACGGCCCGGGCGGGGGGCGCGGGGAGGGAGCGATGGGCGGCGGGAGGCAGCGGGCGCGCCCCGGAGCCCGGCGCCGTGCGGAGCGGCCCCGGCCGCCCTCTCTGCCGTGCCCTTCCCTCCCTGATGCGCTCGCCCTGGCCGGGGGAGGGGGAGCGGCGGGGCTGCCAGGGACTCGGTGGCTCCATCCCGGCGGAGGAGAAGGAGGAGGCTGCAGAGGGCTGGCTGCGGGGGCAGGGATGCCCGGAGCCCCCGCAAATACTTGCTTCCTTGGCGTTTTTCCCTTTTCTTCCCCCAACCCTCCTTCCTCCCTTCTTTTTTTTTTTTTTTTTTTTTGCCGATTCATAAAGCGCGGAGCGGGGAGGCGGGCGTGAGCAGCCCCTCAGCCGCGGCGTAGCGCTTCCACCGCGCTCCCCCCAGCCGGGAGCCGCCGCGCCGCCGCCCGCCCGGGTGAGCCCGCGGCGCTCCCCGGTCCCCCCCCCGCCGCTTCCCCGTTCCCCCCCGCCGGCCTCAAAGTTTTCCTCCCGCCCCTCCGCGGCCCCACCGCAGCGCAGACAGCCGCAGCCGGCGTTGGGCAGCCGCTGCCCCCGCTCCCCGCACCGACCCGCGGCCCTCGCCCGTGCCCGGCCTCGGCCTTAAGCGCTCCCGGCCCCGTCCCGCTCTCCGCCGCGGCGGAAAGTTTCCCGGCGCCTGGCGGAAGGGGGTAAGTCGCGGGGGAGGGAGGCGCAGGTGAAATTACCGCGGGGGAGGGCTGGACCTGTGCCGCCGCGGCTCGTCGGGCTGCCCCAGCCGGGGCACTGCCCACCCTTCTCGGGGCAAGGCTCCGGAGCCGGGAGAGCCTCCTCCGGCGAGGACGGACAGCCGTCTCCTCCCTTCCTTCCCCATCGGTCCCTGCCGCCAGGCAGAGAAACGGTCACCTCAAGCGTTGTCGTATTGCTTTAAAATGCAGGGTTAATTTGAAAGGGCTAGTGGAAGAAATGCAATGTTTAGACTTTAATATCTGCGTATGGTAATCAGTAAAATAAATGAACCAGTTAGTATTCTGCTCCTGTAATACTCGGCGCGGGAGAGAGGCTACTGTTACATCTCATTTCCGAGCTCATTTGGGAGAAGCGGAGTGATGCTGGATGCCGTATCTGCTGCCTTTTCCCGAGTGCCTCAGTCCTTCAGGCATCGGGGAGCCCTGTGGAGGGGAGCGGGGCAGCTCCTTGCCTCGTAACTGTAAAGCTGCGGGGAGACACCTGGGGCTCGGAAAGCCCCGTGTGTGCTTTAGGAGTGGGATTGCAGCAGTGGACTGAGGGTGGAATCAGCAGGGTGACCCTGGTCCCCCGACTGGTAGGTGATGTGACTCTGATGCCTGCCTTTTACACACCCCGGTGATTTTTGTCTTTCCCTGTGGCCGATCGGAGCTCTGTGTTTGAAATGTTGTGCTAACTGAAGAGATGTCCGGTGAAGTCAGCCTTGTGGGCTGGAGCCTGAGGAACACGAGATTACCTTTGGAAGAACAAGATAGGTGTGTGGGTAGTGTCATTTGGGGGCACGTGCCGGGAGAGGCAGACGCCTGCTTTCCAGACCCTTTCTTTACGTGTTTCAGCAGTGGCCGTTAATGACAAGTGCATGGACGTCAATTTAGAGCGAGGTGTGTGGTGGCTGGAGGGGTGGTTAGGTGTAAGTCAATTCGCATGGAATCATTTAGACTTCACCGAGGTGGGGGGGACCCCTCTGTGTTTGCAAGGCAGGCTGCTCCCACCTCCCATCGTTAAAAGTTAAGGTGGGGACACTTCCTTGTTTGTTCCCACCCACCCCCCGATGGGAGGAGGTTTGTGACACGTAAAAATCCTCTGACTGCTCTTTGGGGAGTCTGTGGGTTAAGCGAATATGTTTTTCGCTTTCACTGAGAGCTGTTTCGCTTTCTGATGGTTGGTAACTGGGAAAAAAAAAAAAGAGGGATTTAAAAATAAAATCAGACTGTATAGTTGAAGCGGTAAAGGGAACGTTCTCAAGATCCCACGTAGCAAGCTGGGAACGAATGCAAACTGTTCCTGCTCTGTACCTCTTCCAAATTCAGTTCTCTCTGAAAGATGTTTTCTCCTCCTGCTTCCCAGCAAAGCCCAATCTGCATGGCTAGTCAATCACGTAATGTAAATGAGGTGCTTTTTCTCAGCCTCCTGGAGAGGCAGTGGGAATGTGTTGGTACTGCAGCAGGAGTGACAGTCTGGTCACATGCGTAACCCAGCAGTGCACAGTAACGATGAGGAAATCCATCCGGCTTTGAACTTTTTGTTGTGTCACAAAGCTTCACAGAACGTGAGGCAGGCTCCTTCGGAATCGGGGACTACTGCCTCTACCCACTTGCTTCAGCTGCTGTTGATCTGGCAAGTCCCCTTATGCCACCCTCTGGAAGGTACAGTGACTGTAGTTGACACATACTTAATTTTCAAGAGGAAGACCATAGACTGGTAAAGGGATAATTAGTCAGATCAGCCTTGCTTAAATTAATATTCCAAGTTTAATAGTGCAGCTTTTCACATCCTGCTACAATAAGTACTTTTTCTGTAACTTTCAAATGACAGTATGTGCATGTATTTGGAAAAGTGTGAGAGTGTCTAATTCCTTTGTTAAAATGGGAATAGTTATAAGAGCGACCTCCTCAACATCTTTAAAGGTGAGTGCTAATCTGGTGTGTATTTTGCAGATAAAGGGTTTCAGTCAGCTTTTTGAGAACATAGCTATTGTTTGTTGGTCCGTCATCCACTAAGCATTGTACCAGTTGTGTAAATGTGGGGGGGGTGTCTTAAATCTGCTCTTTAGCCACTGATTTTTCTGTACCCTAATGGAAGTCTGAAGCACAAAGTCTGTTGAGTTGCTGCATTGTGTATCTGTGCTGCACTTGTTTCTTTGTAGGATGGCTTGGGGTTGTCACATGTTGGTGTCTGTGGGGACAGCTACACCACGGTGCTGGGTGGGTGCGTGGGAACAGTACTGTGGAGTTAAGCGTTGCGCTTCAGAAGCAGATAGAGGATTGAATTAGGGCATGTAGAACTTTATCAGGGTTGATTAAGGAGCATGGATATCAGACAGGAGTTGGAAATCGGCCTGAGTTCTTTTCTCTCAATTTTAAAAATAATCTTCCATAAGTTCTTTATGTATTGCTACTGGGACCGGTATGCTTCAGGAGTGTACTTGTACTTAGTGGGACACATTCTTAAAAAGTAGGACCCTTCAGCTCTCCCTTGTTTATTGCTCCTTTCCCTCTTCCCATGCCTTAGCAGCCTGATGCGCGGGGAGATTTAACATTCAGTTCTGCTATTTAAGTCATATGTGAACAACTTCAAACATGGGGCATGATTTTTTTGTTAAAACTCTGATTATTGTTAGCAAACAGGTGAAGGAAACAAAACCAGTGGCTTTACGCTTTTCCTTTTGTGCATTTAGTAAATTCTTGGAAACAGTTTGGCCTTAGTTGAAATGCTTTTAAACAGGAAAATTGTGCGAATGTTAACTTTCCTTTTTTTTATTCTGTTTTTATGTTTGTGCTTGCATCGGAGCGAGCCTCTGTCCAGCTAAGCATCAAAATCTGAAAATAGGAAGGTAAATTCTGGTCTCAGTTCAGCTGTAACAGTAAGTCTGATATAAACCACATTGGTTTGGCAAACCAAACCTTTTTACCCCCTGAAGGTGGCTTTTGGATCTTCAGCAAAACTTCAAGTAAACGTAACGGAACTCTGGCAGAATGAGGTGTTGCTTTTGTGTGAACCGGCTAGTTTTCTCCTAAACTTGGAGTGCACAGCTGAAAACTGAACTAATAGCCAATTAATCTGTACTTGTTAGTACTTAAAGCATACAGATGGGTAACTGACTAGTTCAAGCTTGAGATCTGGATGGGGCCAAAAGGCTGCTTGAGACTTCAAACCAGGTTTGCTAGTTCTGTCCTATTAATAGCTTATGAATTCAGTATGTGAACTGCAGAAAACAGTAGTTAAAGTGGAAAGGTTTATTGCTTCAAATCCTGCAATCAGAGCTTCCTGTTTTAATTAAAAATAACTAATCAACTGATTGACGAAGGGGGGAAAAAAGTACTTTGCAGGTATATATTGTTCATTTTGCTGCTACCAGAGCATTCTATTTTATGTGTTTGTTGATAGGAAATTTTTTGGGGAAGGAAACACTGAGTGCCTAAAAAGCTTGTAAGAGTACAACAGAGCAGGCTTCTGGGGGAGAAGATGCTCCTGTAACTTTGGATGCTTAAGTGGTTTATTATAAGAGACTTTACAATAAGTACCAACTCAGCAGTAATTGGATTTGATTTGTCTTTTGGCAGTTCAGGCAGTTGGTATAATCCTATTGGCAGTGGGTTTATGTGTTTGCTAGCTGTTAGGATTACGTGCGGTTCTTTGGTGACTGCATACCTGACTGATTTTTTTTTTTTTTTTTTTCGCCCAAGCTGTAACACAAAAGAAGTTGGAACAAGTACTTTTAATCGCTGGTGGCAAATCTCTGAGTAAGAACTAAGGTCATTTAAAACAGTGTCTGTTTTGTATATATAAAATCTATCTGTTTGACCTTTGTGTGACACCTATATACGCACGAAACATACAGCTTTGGGTGTGGGAGAGAAAAGAGTATTCTTCCTGGATTCACCTGAGAAGGGAAAAGCCGTTAGAGCATTTGAGAAGGGTGATTTCTAGCTGTAGAGTGGCTGCGTTTGCCCTGGACCCCTGTAGATTGCCCTGTTCTCAGAGGCTGGACCTGGTCAGTGTGACTGCCCTGAATCCTTGGCTGATGTCGGTGAGCGTCCTCGGAGGTGCCGGCATGCAGCAAAACCCCAGCGCTGGGGAGGGCTGAGCGAGGGAGCAGCCCCCTCTGCGCTCTAATCTGCAGTGGAAGTGCAGATGAAGGCTGTAATTGGGTTTGGTTTTGTTTGGGGTTTTTTGGAGGAACTCTGTCTCTGTTGGATAACTCTTTGGAGGAGGGGATTTTGAGGGCAATTAATGACCAAGCAGACTAGTGGTGTGCCTCAATTAGGATGCTGCAGCTGCGGTGACAGCACAGAGCAGTGAGGAGCCAGGTGCCAGTCAGGTGCTCTTACCTCGTGTATAAACCTCCTACCTCAGCTGTGCTGGCTCATACTGGGGAAAAAGCTACTCTGAAAATGCTGTTACTGGGAGCTTACATTAGTAGCATCAAGATTGGAATCTTAGCCTAAAGGTGAACAGAGGAATCCTGGGCTTTTTCCTAATTTTACTTGGAACTTCAAACAAGCAAATGTTGCTGTAGTGGATGTTCGCCTGAGGAGGGGCCATGGACCGCTGTCTTTCTCCAGCCTATTTTGTCTGTCATCAGGAGAATGCCTCGCAACGTAGAAAGACACAGCCTTGGTTGAGATTAATTCCCTGAAACAGTGCAGTCTGAAGGGCATAGAGAAAAGAGCAACAGAGGAAAGTTCAAAGTAAAGTGGCACAAAGACTGCGGTTATTTTCTGTCTCTGGTGAAGTACTGGCTTATTTTTTGTTTAGTTCATGTGTTTCACTTCCACTTTGTTTTCTAACCTGAACAGACCATTTGAGATACTGGGAGATGAAACTGAGTAAAGACAAAGCTGATTGATAAAAGCTGGTAGAAGAATTTCAGAAGGCGTTTGGGAAGGTCGTAAGGAGAAAACTATTCCTGATAAAACAGCTTCAGGAGCCATCTTAGTGAAACGGTAGTGAGTCCTTTCTAATGTGAAGATCATGTTTAAGCACTAAAATGCTGCTCTTGCTGAAGTGATTCAATTAGTGGGAGAGAATCATACAGCCCACTACTTTTATCAGTGCTTCTATTTATTATTTTTGGTTGTTAGGCAGTCAGATTTGGATAAGAATTTGTGGATAAAATAGCTTTGTTTTTCCAGAAATACACATTAGCACACATTTCTACTTAAACCCACCACATTTTCTATGGAAAGTGGCTTAAGACTCGGGTGGTAAGACTGAACATGTAAATAGCACTGCTTGAGGATCTGGGAGGGCTGTGTGAGACGGGTTTCAATACGTCCATTTTACAGACTACTTATTGTGGTAACTCAGGAGCCTTCCTGTGAAGCCAGGTTAGTGGTGTCTCATTTACTTCATTCATGCGGTTCCTTGTCCGATACTTAAAACAGAATAAAGGTACTCCTTGATTTCTATTCAAATTATGGTTCAGTGCACAACCATTGGAGAGTTTGTGATTTATTCTTTTGGATGAGATGTGGAACTGCAGTCTTCTATTGCTCTGTTGTTAAATTCCGTGTGGTGCTTTTTACAAAAATATGAATATTAATCCCAGCATGCCGGTGTAATTTGAGTAGTTGATTACAGCATTTTCTGTTTGCCTGCAGTTCCCCCCTCACTGTATCTCGAGAAACAATGCTTCTGTCTCGGTGGTTGCTGTCTTCCATCTGGCACTTGGTTGCATTTGGTAAAAGGGATATACTCCTCTCTAAGACTTGGGTGTCTTGTGAGCTGTCCCATGGGAACGCTCCGGGAGGGCAGTTCCCCGCCTCACCTGCAGCAGCTCAGGGACAGTGCGCGTAGATATTGTTAGCTCTGTGCCATCTTGCAGCGCTTGCATGCCACGGGATGATTGTATGATTCCAGATTTCCCTGATACCCATCCTGTATCATAGGAATGGGAGAGCCACCCTATTTCAAAGCTAACAGTTCTATTTAAATATAAAGGTATTACTTGGGACGGGCAGCTCTGGATTTTGCTAATGAGCAGCAGTATAGGGATGATAACAGGCAGCACTGTGCTCTCTTCTTGCAGATCTCAGTATTAACTCTTCTTGTTTGGGGGGTATTTCCTGAGCCAAGCAAACGTAATGAGAGCAGGCCACTGTATGTTGCTTGCTACAAGACATGTTAACGTTTCACAGTGATGTATTTTAGAGTAATGGGTAGAATGTTTTTGTGAAGGACGTCCTTCATGACTCTTGTGGAGAAAATAAATCTCCTCTAAACAGAGAAATTAATTATGCCTTGCCAGAAGTAGGAGAGAGATGCTTTAAAAAAACCCCACACACTTGAGTATTCTGATCTGGTTTTGATCGAGCTGTCTTCTAACTGTTTTGTACATTTTCTATAAACGATGTATATGTGAGTGTATAACAGAGTGTGGCCATTCTGGTATATAATGGTGGCAAATGTGCTAAACCTCATAGACACTCCTGGGTCTGTCAGGGACAGCTACGGAGACTGTTCCTCTGGATTACCACTAGCTCCGGTCTCCCAGCGTAGCTGTTTAAGCTAATCTGGTTACGTTGTGTTGAAACGCGCTAGCACGAAGGCTGGCTGGGAAAGAGGTCTTTGGGAGACGTGAGTGAGGAGAGCATGGGGACGAGCTGGGGAAGTTTTCAGCTGAAGCTGGGAAAGGCCTTGCAAGTGCTGGGCCAGCACTTTCTTTTTGAACGGCAGTAAAGTCACTGCGTTTCAGTTCTGTGCTAGTCCGTGCTTCACTTGGCAATATCCAAGTATCGCAGCTAAGCGTATATAGGTATGTACTGGTTAACTGTGATGCTGTTTGAATTCTTGAGTACTGTGGCAGATACTTATTCCCAAGAGTCTCCACTGAACAGACCCGTGTTTCATCTAGCAAACTGAGTTTATAGCTTATGAAGACTTAATCTTTTTTTTTTCCTTTCAGTTTTTGTACTTCGGTAAGATCAGAACTTGAAATAACTTCGAAATCTTGTGTGTCTGATGGTGTATCCGACAACACAACTTGTGTCTTCAGTCTCTGCTGTTCTCTGCAAACAGAGATTGCAAGTTTGAGGAAAAAAAAAAATATTTGTGAGACAACACAGTGAAAGTGATTAGAATATGGTATATTTTATTTTTATTGTTACATCTAAAATGAGTGTAAACACAAGCTTGAAATGAAACCCGCACTCTAATGGAATTACATATTGACAGCTTAAGTGCCATGTGTATGACAAGGAAAAATGAACAACTTGAAGCAGAAATGCAATGTTGCCTTTGACAGAGACTAGAAAATAAAAACAAAATTCAAAGAGAAGTGGTAGATGGGTGAGCAGAAGTTAAATGCACTAAATGAAAACCTATATAGTCTTAAAATATTAATAACGAAGTATTTTTGATTGCCATGTTGTAGAAACATAAAAGTCTGGTTTTAGTCTTTCTGCAGTGTAAAGTTTTGGTTTATGTAGTGCTTAACTTTTCATGTGTTCTTGCAATTGTTGAATGTCAATTTGTGCAATCTATTCAGGCAATTGTTTCTTCCTCTCTTGCATCAGAACAGTCCTTTGGGGCTGTGGTTTCTTGCGGGGGAGGGAGCTGTGCTAAGAGAACCCCTATACCGAATAGGAGGTGCTGTCAGAGGGTCCTGGTGAGCTGCAAACAAGTGCCGTGCTTTGGCGTAGGTTTCACTGACGCCTGCTTGCATGAGATGAGTGAAAGTCTCGTCTTTGATTACACAGAAGTGAAATGCAATCTGTGATACAAGCCCGCAAGTGGGATCCAGCGAATAATCCCATGGCCTCTTCCTAAGATGCCCGAAAGTAAAATTTGTAATATCTGAGTTATTTTGAAATAAACTAATCTGGTTTTAAGACTTTAGGGGTTTCATGGTACTGAGAGTACCTTGGACTACTTCAGTTGTACGCGTCGCATGCGTGCACCCTCTTCAGCTTTCTGTTGTCTGCTGGTGGAGGTCTCTGCATAGTGCTTGTTGCCTTCAGAGGAGCACCAGCTGGCTTCTGAATCCATCTAGCTTATGAGAGCTTTACGTTATTTAGCATTCACAAGTAGGGTCTTTAAATCTCTCGACAGCAGTCTGAACTCTGCTACTCATATCTCCACTGGCATAAATTTGTTCATAATAACAACGTTGCTGCAGTTCTGATAGTCAAGGAACTTTCCAGTACTCACTGATTTTGCTTAAGTTGGAGGGTTTTTTCCCCTGTAGGTGCACAAATCAATCATAGGGCAGTAGATAATCTTACTCAGCAGCCTTCCTTTACTACTTTTTAATTATTTTTTTTTTAATTTTACCTACTAGGATCTGAGAGCAACGCATTTCAAGAGAATAAAACTTCTAGTTTAGAAGAAGAAAAATTCTTTTGAGATTTAATATGAAACAAGGTTATTTACATAAGTACTTATAACTGAATAGGATCTGGGTAAATGCACCTGTTGAATTTCAGATGGTGTCTGTTTCAGGATTTTGTTTTTTAAAACTGTGGACTCTTTAATAAAATGGGATTTATGACTGGTAAACCATAGGGCAGAAGTTGAGCTTGTAAAAAAAAAAAAAAAAAAACAAAAAAAAAAAAACTTTGTGTTTTAAAAAACTCCAGAGAATAAGATACTGGTAACTCCTGTTGAAAACAGTCTCTGCTATGCTCGGGAGCAGAAGCGGAGTGTATACAGCCTCCAGGAATTCTGCAGCAGCCTGTGTCACAATATGGTATCTTTCTGTTTGGCAGCAAACTCAGGAAGCAAAGTAGAGGGAGGTGAAAGGCTGGTGGTGAGTGGTGTTTCTTCTTTTCTTAGCAGTTCATCTAGATTTATCTAGGGGCTTATTCGGATAAGGGGATTTTAACAGTATGGCAGCTACAGGAGGGTCAGAAAAGCTGACCTACTGTTGCGGTGGTCTTTTTTCATCTAGGAAGGTAGTCTGAAGTACACTGGTGGGACTGAAACTACTGAATAGCTGAATCAGACTGTTCATGAAATCCGTAATGGATTGAAGCTTCGTCCACTGGCACTGCAACCCGCTTCTCTTTTTGCTTTATTTCTTCCTGATTATAACTTCAAAGAGCAATGAAGCAGTGGAAGATAGTGCCTAGGTTTGCCTCATCGAAGGTAAAGGACAGAGGATTATTGAAATCCCTTAATAACTCTCTCTTTTTGGGGTGACAATGATCTCCCTTTGAGTCTTTGATAATGTTCCTATTCTAATATCTTTGAAGGCAGATTACAAAAAAAAAAAAATCTTCTAACTATTAAGGGAGTCTCAAACTAAAGGGAGCAATCCATCAGAGATATGGATGTTATGTCCTCTTGCCCTCCCACCAATTATCAAGATAGTGACAAGTTTATGACTTGGACTGTCAACCACAGAGGATGTCGTCAGGGGCATGAAATTCCAGGTTCTTTCTGAAGATGTCCTTGTGTAACTTCTGTGGAAGAAATCAGCGAATTACTTTAATGGCACAACAGGTAACTAAACTGTTGAGGCTGGCGCAAAATTCAGTTGACCTCCGTGGGGCACACAGACAAGTTGGGGCTAAGAATTTGCATTTTAGGTAGAAAGTAGTCAGTTCAGGGCAATTGCTGGACTCTCTTGAGATTCATTGTGAGCTGAATTGAGGCTGGCACTGGTTGTGCCAGAGTCCGTCCCCATGTGCTGCATGGTGGTGCTGATTCAGTAGGGCATGTAAAGCGGATGGAAGAAGTGTCATGTGGCTGGAAAATTTTTTCCTTCTAACTTTGCGTTTGCTAGTACGAAACTGTAGACATTTGTAGCTCGGTATTTTAGAGTGAAGCAAGTATTCAGCTTGTAGTCAAAACCAGTAACTGTACTTCATCTAATAACTGTCTCCTGCCTCTGTACACAAACACGCCTCTGCCCCTGTGTCAGTAACATCTTCGTGTTACTGGGGCTGTTGAAATACTTGAGCTGGTCTAGGAGGTGTCCAGCCTCCTGAAACGAGCCGAACTGAGGTCGCTCAGTAGGAAGAAAGTTCCTGAGACGAGAGCAGCTAGGACCTGAGGCGCATCAAGAAGCGTGGCAATTGGGGTTGTGCAGTCTTGGAAAAATACTACCTTTCCGAGACAAAGTTGTAATGAATCTGTCTTCAAAGTTTATCTGTATCCATTTAGTGTCTGCTGGAATTCTGCTTTTTGGGCTTTAACGTGAAACCACCTTCTGTTTCTGCTGACACGGGTACGTACAGACAAATGGGTGCATACGCTTCTGGTCTTTCTAAGCAGATGGACATTTGCTTGTAATGCAAAAGAAATGAAAATTTCCTTGAATCGAGTGAGTGCAGTCGTAGGCACAGCACACAAGGAATTTAGTATTAAGACTGTGTAGATCCATCTTGTCAACAAACATTTGTTTGCAGTTCTTGTACTGCTATATATGATCTTTTAGCAAAATCAATTACAGCTTAATATTACGTGGAAAATTAAGAATAATGAAATCCATTACTAAGGTTATGTTGCGAGCAGGCAGGCTGAGATTATTGTTAGTGTGCTGGTTTACTTATAGTGATGCTGTTTCCCTTTCATTCAGTCTCCTAATCAAATTTTAACATGAGGTTTGACATTTACATGACATTCACATCTGTAGAAAACACTGTTTCCTTTTCCCCATTGCTCAGTTTTCTTTGAATTAACATTACGCTCAAAGCACTAGACTCTGAGGTGAGAGAGATTGTAGAAGGGAGCTGGTAAGAAATGACTGTACCACACTGGTGGTGTTCTCAAGGCTGACTACAACTGTTTTACGCTTTGGGTGGTGGGGAAAAGTAATCCACTAGTTAATCCACTAATAAAATTAAAAGTTAATCCACTAGTATCAGCAGATAGTACCACAGAAACTAACGGATTGCCTGTTTTTGGTCTCTTGATTGTTTTTTTTTTTCAGAATTAATTTTGCAGGGGTAAGAATAAGGTGCTGCTTGTTGCTGGTATGGGTTGTGTTGGTGCGCTGACAGCAGTGTCAGGTAGTTTCCCAGCAGCAGACTTGGGAAGTTACCGTTACCCTCTGAGTTGCTTTTTCTTTTTTTTCTTTTTTCCTTCCTTCTGCCCCGAGAAGAAAACGTACCATTGTGTATTCGAGTGCAGTGAGACTGCTGAAGCAAACCACAGTGTGTTCTGAATTTAGGTTGCCTGCTGAAACAGTTTGTCGCACTTGGTTGTGGCATTTTTGGATGAGGCTGTGGGGCCCAAGAACTCGGGCAGGAACCTGCAGCCTGGGATTAGGCTGTGCACCCTGGACCAGCGCGTATGGGGAGCACCCGCCCGGGCCTGACTGAGGGCCGTGTGCTTGGTGGGGTGCTGAAGGGGGGGCTTTTCCCCAGGGAGAGGGGTGGGGGGGTGATGCAGCCAGAGGGCACCAGCCTCACTTGCGGGGCTGGCGGGGGTGTTTGGGGACCTTGGAAGCAGGGCAGGGATGAGACGTGCAGTGTCTTGTTCACAGCGCCTTGGAGGTCAAGGTGCGATAGTCCAACAGTACATCTTGTTTTACATATTTTTACATAGATATCCACTCATGCACACTTAAATGATCTCTAGATCCTCCTAAAAGCCATGGAGCAATTTTTAGTGTTTGCTCTGCGCACTGTGCTCACGTCAGAGCTGATAGAGGTGTATGTGCTTAATGTACACACAACAGTGTATTGTTTTCCTGTAAAATGGTGGCATTCCTGGGCTGATGAGTGTGTTGCATGTAAAGGAACAGCTTAATATGGAAGTTTTGATACATGAAGTCTGAAGTAGCCGCTGAAGGAGTGTAGCTGCCCTGAATGTTGCCAATACCACAGCAAGAAGGATTAATCTACATTACTGAGTATCTGTAAAGATTTGGTTTTGGATGTTACTAGTTCCGCAGTCTGATTGCTGCAGCCTTTTCTGTGGAGCTGTGTGCCAATCTTGTCCTGCTGCATGTTTTTCAATAGCTGCATATATGTTTAAATCTAGTTCTTAATTTCATCATAACGCCCTAGCACAGGCTGCCCAGAGAGGTGGTAGATGCCCCATCCCCTGGAGGCATTCAAGGCCAGGCTGGATGGAGCTCTGAGCAACCTGATCTGGTTGAAGATGTGCCCGCTCATTGCACGGGGGTTGGACTGGATGATCTTTGGGGTCCATCCCTTCCAACTCGAACTACTCTGTGATTCTAATATCATGTCTCTTAAGCAGATTTAGAGGTTGACTAGAACAAAGTGTATCGACTTCAAAAATATGCATCCAAATGCAGGTACTTAAAAAATAAAATCTATACGTTTCACAGGGTCCAGAGAGTTGTTGGCAGTGACTTGTTATCCTGTGGTTGGGTTGGAACCATTTAGTTAGACATTTTAACTGGTTTGTGTTATCATACCGCTAAATTCTGTGCAGTAGGGTTTTATAATGCATTTGTATTTCATCGTTTTAACATCTGTCTGTGCTTGCTGTTCTCCTTGGCTGTTACGCAGAGGAAATAATTTGAAAGGGCAGAGCTGTGGACAGAAAAGATTTTTGTAGTCCCGTTTTACAATGTGGAGAGTGCTAACTGATTTACCTGTAGCAGGAGAGGGTACTGTGCTTTAACTACAGGAAAGTAGTCCCTGCGTATGGGACTGCCTGCAGCAGTGTTGAATGATGATGTGTTACAGTAACGTGGAACTGGGGGTGTGGAGGGGAACCCTACAAAATCATGATTTGCTGCTGCAGCAAATACACACTGGTAGTAACCTGTTGGGAAGAAGTTTTAAACAGCTGTGTGGTACGAGTGTTTTTAATGTTGTTGAAATGATGTACGGGGTTAGAAATAATCACGCTGGTATTGAACTCTGACAAAAACATGAACTGCAGTGTGGGTATTTTGGATTAAATAAAGTATCCTCGTCTGTTTGTCCCTTACATAATTTCAGGCAGACCATGTGCTTGAATTTTTGATAGTAGCTGGAAGTAAGCTTTGCTGATACAAAGATCTGCTCATATATTTTGAGCTTCCCCCCCCCCGCCCCTTTCAATCCTGTTGCAACCAGTAGCTGGTGCAGTGTTCCACTGCTGTCATATTACACAGGAAGGAAAAAAAACCAAAACCAACCCACATTTTTGCTTCCTGTACTTAAGAGAAGTGTCAGAGCCCGAAGGAATTGGTTATATTGTGTAATGGTATCAGTTGGGAGCTGGTGAAGCACAGCTAATGAGTTTTGGACTCTGAAATACTTTGTAATAAGGAACTCAAAATCTGGAAAACTGTTTTTGAAAGTTGTTAAAAACAAAAATAGCACTTCTCAGCTGCGAAGCTGAATGTTGCCTCTAAGTTAGGGAGGCATGTCTAATGGCAAAAGATAGTTCATTAGATTAAAATCTGCTCTGAGGTAGCTGTGCACCCTGGCTCCTTTTGAAATGGGTGGAATTAGAGAGGAGGAGGAAAAAACCTGTTAGGATCAATAGATCTTCTGTCTTCAAATATGTTGGTAGGTCATGGGCTGAAGTCTTGTTCTCCATGTTCTGTGCTGTTTCTGTTCTTCAACGTTATATTGTAGCATTTTTTAATGTTCTATTATGTAAGGGTTACACTACTGTCTTTAAGTTTTAATTTGTCATTTTGTTTTCATAGAAATGCCTGAAACTTAATTTGATCTTGGCCTTCTTTAAACAAAACCTCCTGCTATTTTTGCAGCAGGACTATGAAAAAGTAAATGGGAAACCCTGGACATAAACAGCCTTTAAAATACAAACCAAAGCCTTGGCGGGGTCTTTGCAAGAGATCACTTTTTATTAGACAGCCTCCTGTCCTGGACTCCCATAAAGGCATTGCTGATGGATCTGCTTTGTTCACCTGTACTGTACTCCTTATTAAGGTTTGGTTTCTGTCTCTCTTGAGCGCTCATTTAGGAAATTGTTTCATCCAAGTGCTCAAATAAACAAGTGGATTTGTTGTTAAAATTCTCATAGGAATATAATGCTTTAAGGGACCTTTTGGATCATTGAATCTGCCTGCTACTGCTGCTGCCACACTGAAAAATCCCTCTCACAAAACAAAGCGTGTCATGGTTAATACTGCCTCTTCTCTTCTCAGTGTAAGGCTGATTGCTCAAATTATTATGTCTTTCCTTTATAATCTGTGCTTATTTAAGGCACATATATTCATATTTGTTATTGTGCCAATGTTGCCCTTTTTGCTTAAGTAGTTTCCTGCCCTCCTTGGTGGCCCCTGCTTCCACAAAGCATTTTATGGAGAGAATGGTTACATTGCTCTTTGCCTGCGGTTTCCCAGAGCAAGCAAACCACTCTACTCTTGCGAGGTCTGCTTTGTTCCTACTATCATCTCAAAAGGTGTCAGCTTAGGTTCCATTTAGGAGTTTGAGGATTTTCTGCATTTATGAACTTGCTAAATCAATGAAAAACTCGGTTGGTGCTTTTGAGCAGCATAGGCAGTATGTAATTTTGCTGTTCCCGAGGATTAAAACAAACAGGTGTTTTTACCTGAAGAATTGTAGTAGAGAAAGCATGGCTTCTGAGGGTTGAGGGAGCATTGTCAGAGGGTAGTGCCGTCTAGGGGAAAGCTAGGAAGAGTTGATACACTCTCTTCCCCCTCTCCCAAATGAGCTTACAAAGCATAGGGACTTTGTGGGAAAACCAAGCGACTCTCCTGTCCCCAGGCAACACAATCTTTTTCTTCCTTGGACAAAAAGAGGCAGAGCAAGGTAGGCTGCAACTCTACCTAGTTCAGGCTCAGGGCAGTGTAAATGTTTTTGTGTGGAGCAGAGCTAGCAATATGCCCTGTACATGTAGTCCAGTTGTGTGCAAGACCAGCGTGTGTATCTCATCATGCCGAGTCTGTAAAAAGCTGTGGGATTTGGTGATACAGGCACAGATCCATCTCTGGGCTGATGTGAGCTGTGCGTGGGTGAGCATCTCAAGAGCATGTCTGGTTTTAAGCAGGCTTGTCATGTTGGCTGCAGTGCCGCGTGAGTGCACGGGCCAGGCGCTGGTTGGAGTCTGTAGTGTGGACAGGAAGCCCTCCTGTTATTTGGGGCAATGTGGAATATGACTTAGAAATACTCTGGTGAGGCTTCAGAAAACCAGTCTGGGTCCATCATGGTCAGGGCTGGAGGTAATCCGCATTATCATACCTGAATTGGCTTTACAGACGAAGCACATGTGCTGTTCTTCCTCGTGCTCTGAGCCCCGCAGAAACTCATTAGCTTTGCTTGACTACGTGGAGCCAGCTTGAGTTGTGTGTGCGCACCAGTGATAAGTCCTCCAAAAGCCTGAAACACATCAAGGCAGGAGCTCCAGAGGGACAGACTTAGGTATGACTTGTGTTCTTGGGTGGACAACCACCCAATTGACTGCTTCACACTCCCTAAGACTTTTACGCGGGTTTTGCAGTGTTGGCTAGGGGAGCTCTGCTGTTTCCCTCCTCCAGGCTTGTTCCTTTCCAATTCTGTTCTGTTTTTCCACAAATCAGTTCTAGTTCTGATTTTCTCTGGAATAGTTTCCCCTGTGGTGTTGTACCAAGTGTATCACTGTAGTTCTGATATCTGCTTTGTTTATTGCTGCCTTAGAAATATTTTGAAGAGCTGCTGTGTTTGCTTGGTGCTTGTGGGTCTTAGGAAGTGAACTCATCTTTGCCAATTCTTCACTGACCTGACAGTGTAGTCTTCCCTTCCAAAGCTCTGTATACATTGGATACAGTCTTCCAAGCTTAGTTGCTTGGAACTTTCTTTTTAACCCCTTTTTCTTAATTAACCTATATTTTCTCTTCTGCAATCAATGATGATATTCTTGTCTTGAAATGTTTGAAGGTACTGCAGCAGCAGGCTATGCAATTCATATGGTGGAGCTTTTTGAAGTCGTATACAGCCTGGCGGGTTCTACTGTTTCAAATGCCCTGAACTACTTTGGTTTGTCTTCCACTGAGTAGTTGTACTGATTACCATCTGTGTACCCTCACTTCTGTCCTAACTGTGCATCCTTCATAAGAAATGTTTCCCCTAGGTTTTGGTGAACTCTGTTTCTATTACCTGGGTTTTCTGTGGTCTTTCTGTCACATGGCTCCGTTTCTGCTCTGGTTGTAATATATGGCAGGCGACATTTTTACTGTGTATTGTAGTGCTCTGCCTAATGTGCAGCTGTAGCCCAATGTGGAGCCGAACTCACCATTGGCAGTTTTCACTTTATCGCTATGCTTTCTTAATCTCTGAGAAAAGAGCTCTTGCAATTAATTGTACTCTTCTATTAAAGTTATGGGGAGGAGTTGAAGGCAACGGCCGGTTCTTGATCCAATGCTTTCAGTGAGAGCTGCTCACATACTGAGCTTCTGACCTCCGTCTTTGTTTGTCCCGGGAAGGAGAGAATGAATTTTGGTAGTAAACAATGTGGGGGTGTGCTGAGGCAGAAGTCATTAACAAGTGACTCCAGAGCCCTTTTTTGTTAAAGAGCCTTCACTCAAGTCTTGAGTTGGTTCGCTACACAGAAATGGAACGGGACTTTGGCATCTAAAATGTGTATTCCTATTTAGTTGTCTTCCTTGTAACTTTGCAATAAGCAACAGACACCTCAGCTCTATCTGCTCTTCCTTCTGCCTCGGGTTTAAAGGCTTGTTTTCTTCCGCTTCAGGGTTTTCCCACATGACATCGTGACATGGCTTCAGCTGGGATGGAGTTAACTTTCTTACTAGCAGCTGGTGTAGTGCTGTGTGTTGGATTTGGGATGAAAACCGTGTTGGTAAAACACTGATGTTTTTAGTTCTCGTTAAGCACTCGAGGCCTTTTCTGCTCCTCACACCACCCTCACGCCAGCGAGTAGACCGGGCGTGCAGAAAAAGCTGGGAGAAGACGCAGCTGGGACAGCTGACCCCAACTGGCCGAAGGGCTGTTCCATACCATGCGACATCACGCTCGGTACAGACAGCTGGGGGAAGAAGGCAAGGGGAAGATGTTCGGAGTTATGGCGTTTGTCTTCCCAAGTAGCTGTTACGTGTGATGGAGCCCAGCTTTCCTGGAGGTGGCTGAGCGCCTGCCTGCCAATGGGAAGCAGGGAATTTATTTCTTGTTTTGCTTTGTTTGCGTGCGTGGCTTTTGCTCTACCTGTTAGACTGTCTTTATCTCAACCCTTGAGTCTTTCCTCACTTCTCTTCTGGTTCTCCTCCCCATCTCGCTGTGGGAGGAGTGAGTGAGCGAGCGTGGTCCTTGCTGCCAGCTGGGGTAAACCGTGACACACGGTGACATGTTTCATGTCCTATAAGGAGGGAGGGGAAACAGTGGAGGCAAATGTCTAAAAGTGATAACACTGCAGAAGTGTGGGAGTATCTTGGCACGCATTCATCCACGTAGACTATTACATGGTTATCACAACTAATTTTAATTTAGGTTTAGAAGATTGCATCAAGTGAAAGAAGGGGTAATTGAAATTTAAAAAGCAGCGTACAGTCAAAATAGCTTTCTCTTCACCAGTTGTACTGGGAAGCATATATGGAGAACACTGCTATTTGCCCAACAATTTTGGTGATAATCTGAATTTAAAAAGCTCTTCCTTGACAGCTGCAGCCAGATGTATACTTTCCTCTGGCTTATTACTGCTCCAGGATGGCAATTACCGCCTGGCAAATAGGACAGATCGAGGGATACAAGACCTGCAGAACCTTCCTGTTTAAATTATATTACCAGTTAACAGCGGGGTTACCTCAGCACTTCTCAGCTCTTCCTCATTTATTGCTTCTGAGAGCCAAGCATTTTTACAGTCTTTTAATTTTCTATGTGTTTTTAAAACCCTGAAGAAGCAACAATTGGAGGGACCATTAGCACCTCAGCTGTGGACTAAGGAGGAACGCAATGTCTGTGCTAGAGATATTGATTTGCTTAGTTCCACATGTATTTCTCCCCTCAAGTTCTTTGTGTTCTTCCCTTAGCTATGGTGGTTGTTTACTCACAGTACCCCCAAGTGAGGGTAAGATGAAATACTGAAAATGAGCGAAACATTGGTTGCAAGGATGTTCCTGTTAATCTTGACACACTCCCTCACACGCAGTAATAAATTCCGTTGTTCAGGCATTGGTACATAGAGGTCTTGCCCTTTGCAGTCTTTAAATGTCAGAAATCCCCTTCTTTTATTGGGAACATCTTCTTAATCTCTTCCTTCATCCACGAAGGAAGCGAAGAGCTAAGCTTGACAGTTAGCATCTATTTCCTTTTCTTCTTCCCGCAGCACTCTGAAGGTGCTTCTTAAGTTGTACCTTTCTAATCACTCATGCTCCTGAGATGAGAAGGCAGGCAGAATTTGTCCCATATGTGGGACCAATTCCCTTTATTTTTTTGATAAAGCAATTTCGTGTTGGTACTTCATCCGGATTACTTGGTTTTAAAACAGTCCTGTGTTTGTTCTGATCTTCACTTCATCTGTGTGGCATTAGGAAAACAAAAGGATATAAATTAGCAATAACAGTGAATAGTACTGTCTAAATCGAAGAATAAAATGGAAAAGGATAAGCCATCAGTAAATGCATTGGTAAAATGCCCTGAAATAGGCTGCTTACTTTCTTTTTTGATATATTGCATTTTCTGAGCTCAGGCAAATATTTATTCCTTGAAAGCAATTTCAGATTCATTTACCCTTGCAGGATATAACTTTACCTTATAAAGTCTCTTATGACTAAAATATTGTTTAGGAAAAAATATATATATATATAAAAAAATAACCTTAAGCTCATTCCCTACTGCTTAAACCTTTTGCTGCTGCATTGTGAGTTTTATGAGGTGTGAGTTGGAGTATAATGGGTTTATGATGTTTGTGCCAAAGCGTGATCAGCTGCTTCCTCTGGCTCTGCCTCCCAGTTTCATCACTGGGTGATTTCTTACATTGCTCATTGTATGTGAAATCCAAACTATATTAAAGAGTCTCTTTCCTCATTAGCCTGTTTCCAAAACAGACTGTTGTCTTACTACTTACTACAGATGTGTTAGTTTGCTGGATGACTGAGTTTGAAGAAACTACCCGCAGAAAATAGAGTATGGAACTAGCAAGGCACACTTTGTTTTGATTTGTCAGTCCGGATTTCTACATTATTTCTTCCTTAAAGGCATTGCTTAAATACAGGCTCAATGGTGTTTTGTTTTGGTTTTTTTTAAGAAATTAATTCTTATGTTTGTATTTCTTTTTCTCAAAGTTGTGCTGGCTTAGTTTACGTAAAAAGGCGTGGGTGCTGGCAGATTGCAGTGTTTTGTAAACTTCTGAGGAAGTAGGTAGGCTGCACTTCTAATCTCAGAACACTTTTAAAAAATGTTTTCCCTGCTGCTTGAATATGAAATAATTGTGGAAATATCCAAAGTTGCTTAAAACAGAGTGCTAACTTGTTTAAAGCATTGATTTATGATTGGTGAGCTGTCTCCCTGCATTTGTCTATGTTTCAGGATGTTCCTTTCCAAAAGAATTAGAAACAGTCACATTTCTCCAGAAATGGCTTGCGAGATGCAGAACGCTTCCGCCTCTTTACATGGTTAAGAGAAAGAGAAAAATGATGCTTATAAATAATAAGAAGCATTAGAAGGGACTGCAGATCAGGGAATGGCAATATAGTGACAAGGAAGTTAAGTACAGCTTCACAAAGTCAAATATCTTGTTAAGTCTGTGCAGAAATCAATAAGCACTTTTGACGATGATGGTATTGAGTATTCTATTTTGAGAAATACTTCTATCTCTCTAAAACTGGAGTAAATGACCACAACACAGATGCAGATAAATTTTGGAGAGACTTTTCTAGGTATGCACACTGGGAAGTGAAGGATGAGTTTTGCTAGACTCTTCCAGCTGCTGCTGTGTCTGGATTTTTGGGCAGCCTGTTGGTGCCCTGGGGGACGGGTGGGCAGCTCCTGAGGCGGTTGCACACCAGGACACTTGGATGACTTTAAACACTGCTGTAGGTGACCGTGCCCTGGCAGGGGGTTGGACTGGGGGAGCTCCAGAGGTCCCGTGCAACCCTGAGCAGTCTGTGGTTTCCTGGACAAGCACACGTGATCTACTGTGCTGCTCTGCCTAAGCACAGATTACAGCAGCTGCTCTGCCTGCCCTGTGCTTCATAGGTATTGTTACACCGGTACTAGATGAGATAACTGCAGGCTTTTCAGGACCATATAGCAAGCTTGAAGATGGGCTTATCAGCTAATAGGATGAACGATGTTTCCCCTGCTCTCCCCCCACCCCCATTGGCAGTGCTCTTCTGTTACAGAAGAGTAAATGATATTATTTATTTTCCATTTTTATTAAAGCTCGGCTGTGACTTTTCTGTTTTGACTTTGTACTGGGTGAGAAACGTTCGGTTTGAACCAATGAAAAAGGTGATTCTGACAAGTTACACGGCACTCTTCTTTCTCCGTTGCAGCTTTTTGCAATGAAACTGCTCTGTCTGAGGGGTTTGGCCAGTGCTGCTGTAAGTGGAAAAAGAAAGAAAATCCTGGAAAACAACTGCATTGTCCCAGCATCATGGTTAGCCATAGCTGCGTGCTTTTGCTCTTTGATATTAAGGAAGTTGCAGCTTCCCTCTGTATGAAGGCCAATTCTTGCAAAGAAGTGCTTCAGGCTGGAGGGCAAGTTGGTAATTTTAAGTGTCTTTGGACCTCGCTGCTGCTGTGTCCCGTGTAAGAGGAATATCTACATGGTCTGCAGCAATGAAACTCGACTTGTAGTGGAACGTATAAGACACTGAATGAAACCAGTTGCTGAAGTCAACTGAAATAGGGTAGACTATATGCCAAGTTGCATATGTGGTGGGTCTATAAATCATTAGTCTGTAGTGAACAGACTATAAGGAAGCTTACTTTGTTGCAAGACCGGCAGAAAAATGTATGTTCTCTTGCACTTATATCAGTTAATGATAGAAATCTGCTGATGACTGGAAGTATTTATTTGCTGTGAGAACCTGCTTATGTTGCACTGAGTGTCACGGTTGAATAGAAAGTAACGGGATTGTGTATTACAGATGCAAATGATACTGGAACATGTATTGTTGACACACTCGTGTTCAAGGGAGCAAGTTAGAATTTCCTGTATGTTTTACTGTAAGGTGAGGAGAAAGGGTTTTGGTCCCAAGTTTATGGTTTTACATTGCCAAACAAGATATGATGTTGATGGCTATCGGAAGAATGGTTTTAGTGAGCCCAGTTTGTGCAGTGGGAGGGGGACCAGCTTTACCCCGGGGCAGAAACTTCAGGCTTGTGGATGTTTGAGATGTGCTTTCACTTTGCTTTTTCCAGTTGTGGGGGTCAGTCCCTGTATCTGGCTGGCATTTTCAGTGTGGAGAACATAATTGTTGCATTAGTTCTGCTTTTTTGTTGTTCACTCCTATTGGAGGTGTATATTTTCATAAGCCTATGTCATTCTGTTGTGGATAAAAGTGTTATAAAACATCTGAAAGTGATTTTCTTTGACAAAATTCTCTGTTTAAAGAATATGCGGAAGCATTTCTTATTGGAGCTGAAACGGATGAAATTGTTACAATGTTCTGGTGCAGTGGACTGGTGTTTTTTATGAAACAGATATTTGGACCTTTTTAAATAAAACACTTTTTGAACTTGTTTTGAGCTGTGAAACAACTGAGATTGAACTGTAGGGAAACAAACAAACAAAAATGCTCTACCAGAAAGAAAACAGAATTTCCTACAATACACTGGGAAATATGTGCTGTGTGTTTAAAGGGAGTTGGCCCTTTGCTTTTGGGGTAAGGAATATGTTGTTTGGTGATGCGATGTGAGAAGTGTCATTGTGTGTTATTGCTTTTAAGAAGTATGTAAATGCTAGTAAATGGTTTAGCTGTTTACTGTGGGAATAGTACTTATCTTCACAGGGAAATGTTCTTTAAATTAGATTGATTTGAATCTGCAATGTTATAGTGGAGTGAGGCAGAATGAATTCTCAGCGGATTCAGTTTTGCAAATAAATCCTGGATATAATTCTTGTTAAATGATTGATCCGCTAGGTATAATGGTTAGCATGCCGGCAGCTAATATCTTCTTTTTTATCATTGCTGTCCATGCAGTTTGCCTCCCTGGGGGGTGTTGCTGCTAGGATATGAATGTGAGCGAGATCAGACGTTCTATGGAAATTTTGGGAAGACTAGTAGCATTAATTAGCACGAAGGCCATATGCTTCTACTCGGAGGGTCCTGTCCGGAGAATTGAAATGGCTGATCCTGAGCCGAAGAGGGAAGCAGTCTGAGGAGCTAACAGGGGCGTTGAATTTCACAGTTTGCAAATCATCTTGGCCTGACCTGCTGAGTGTTGCATGGCTTTCTCTTCTACCCAGATGCTCTGCATTGAGCATCAAGACTTGAATCCAGACGAGAGTATTTGATGAGCAGGCTTGACAGTCTGCCACAGGCGGAGAGCAGGAACAGCCATTTAATCTGCGTTGATCCACTGCGCTCTTGATGGTGACAATATGATACTTATTTGTCTGTTGCCTTTATGAGGCCTCCTGAGAATATGCATTTATGAACAACCAGGGTATCGAATGCTCTCTTTTTCACCTATGAAGTTAGCTATTTTAATTTGTACTTTTTGTTACTCTTTTCAAGGCAGAGTATTGCAACTTGCCGTCATTGTGACTTTCGGCAGTGACGTGAACTGGGCTGCACTGCGGTACAGCTGGTAAAAAGGAGGAGCAGGATGTGTTTGAGCAGTTCTGTGTGTTCCCCAAGGGGAAGTCCTTGATTTGGGGGTCAGGATAAATCACAGCTGTGTTAATTAAGAGACCAGAGCCTATTCCTTTCTCTTGGTACATAGTATTTCAAGTAGTGCTGTTGGCCTGAGACTTGAGATGTAATATGAAAACCTCTTTGTACTTTGGGGGACGCGGTGTGTATAGGCAGTTTTATCCAGAAGCACTGAGTGGCAGTGGCTGTTAGCAAGGGGTAGTGGAGAAAAGTCAGCATAGTTATCGGACATACAGGGTTTGTTCTTCAGTGTTTGGAGGGAATAGCTGCTAAAGGCATTGCTGTGTCTGTATTGCCAAGTGTGGTGGTTGTGCCCTTTATACAGCCCAGCAGAACTTGGGCAGTGCTTCTACTGCTGGTAACTTTCATTTTTGTAAGAAAAAAGTCCGTGTGAAAAGTAGTTCTGGTCATGTCTTGAAATACCATGTTGCTGGTCCACTGTGTACCTTACTTTGAATACTTTGTGTAAATTGGGAGAGAGGGGGAGCAGTAAATTCTGACTGTATGGGGAGCCATGGTATAGCACTTTCTTTTTTCTTCATACCTTCTTACTACTTGGCAAGGAAGGGGGAAGCCCTGTTAAAATAGTTGAGCCTGCTAATAGAGATCCCCAACTGCATCTTTTAAGCAGTATGTAAAATCAGGCTAAGGACAGGATAGTAATAATTAAATTTACCATAAAAAACCTTTAAAGGTAATATGTACACAGCACATCTGAACAATTGTATCTGTGCTTTGGTGTCTTATTGGAGTAACAGTATTTTATATGTGAAGGTTTGTAGTGCAAGGTGCAGCGCTCTTGCTGTATTGTTTCGCATCCTTTCCTCCTGCAACACCACTGAAACGCAGATGGGATGACTTAAGAAATAAATGTTAAGGTGTGTGTAACTCAACTGTAGTTAATGGTCTATTTAAAAATGCTCTGAAAATTATGAACAAGTGCTGTCCTAAAGGAGGATGGCTTTATCCAGAAGTGTTGAATCACTGTTGGAAGTGCAAAATGTAGCTCAAACTCAAGTAGAGAGCTGTGACCCACGCCTCCTTTATTCAGGTACGTGTTACAGAAGCCAGAGGTGCCGGCGGGGCTCTCACCAGCAGACTCAAGCTGAATAGAGTTTGTCTGAATTCCTGCCTGATTTTTTATCCAGTTTTGATGTAGTCTTTGTTATTACACAAATTCCTACTGTGCAAGCTGAGGGCTCTAGATGATTGTGCTTGTTTCTGAAAAGACTAAGTGCTTTTTTCTTCATTTGACCTATGATGTTAAGGCAGGGGGACTACTTCGACCCCAGGGGTATGAAAGGGTTGCAAAGTCTTCCTAGAACCTAGTTGGGTGTTTAGATACTAAATAGTTTAGTTGCCTATATATGCTGATTTGCAGAAGATTATAAGTGATGTTGCATCTGTTGTTGTGTATTCCAGTATGTCGAGTGGTTTGTGGAAGGCCAGTTGGTTGCAGCAAAAATAACAATTGGTTTATATCTACAACACTTTAGTTTGTGAAGTATGTTCCAAGACAGTATTATTTAAGAGCCTCTCTGGAGGAAACATAATATTAAAAAAAAACAACAAACAAAACAGCAAAAAAACCCAAGCAAAAAACCGCAATAACAACATAAAGAAACCAAACCAACCTTCTTCAGTACAGTATATTGGAAGGAGAATCATCTGCCTGCACTGTTTAGTTGTTTGCTGAGTTGAAAGGTATGGTGTGTGTGAGGGACTGAATTGGTAGAGACAACAAAATAAACTCTGCCAAGCTAGAGGGTCTGGGGACATCACACACCATAATTCTGTACAGCGTTTTGATTGTTCTCAGCCCCAACTCATACCCTTTTTCCTCCAAGGATAAGCATCTCTTCTCTTCTTACATCATTTTTCCTCTCAAATTTTATTCTTTAGAAAGCTTTTCTCACAAGCTGCCATCAACAACTGTAATGATTTTATAACTATATATATTATATTTATGTACACATATAGTAGTATACAACTGGATAATGCACTACCTTTCAACTTGGAAATTTTTTGGTTTTAACTTTTCTTTCTTGTGGAGGTTATTTCAATTATCGAGTAATCTTACTGATGGTGAAGAAAGGCAACGTTCTGTTACGGCACCATAATCTTGAAAGTGTTAAACGGGGAGTTCACAACTGTGGCTTTTTCCACCACTAGTAGCAACTGCGTTTGGTATGGAGCAGATTAGCTTCAGGCAATTAACAGTCATGGAGCAACGTAATTCCAGAGCTGATAACTTAAAACTTCACATGGCTTTGGTGTTTAGGATATCCTTCTTAATTTTAAAAGAGATTTTCCCATCAAAATCATATTTTTACATGCACATTAATATTCGAGAGGCAAACACTTCTTATATGTGTGCATGTAGGGTTTTTGTATCTATCTGCGAATGATAGCGGGAACTACACTTCAAACCCCTTTTTCTTTGTGTTTCTTGTTGTTCTCATAACCAGTTATTTTCCTTCAGTGTCTTCATGAATAAAGCTAACTTTCATTTCAAAATATTGTTAGGAAAATTCTCGGTTGCATCTTCTGGGATTCAAGATCTGTGTACTGTGCTGCAAAAGAATCCCTTCTTTGCTATGGGGAGCAATTTTAACTTTTATAAAATTAGCCAGCATGGGGAAGTTGTATCTGCGTTAGCAGTCTGCAGGTATGGGTAAACCCTGTTCGTAGAGCCCTTTGTAGCAAGAAACCGAGAGGTGTGTGTGCTGAGAACAGCTTATGGTTTGCTGGTTTGAGCATGTCTGAGGGGCGATCCCTCTTTCCATCTTTGTTCTCTTGATGATAAATGATGGCTGCAGCTGTATCTGTGTGACACGACACAGCTGCTAATTTTAAATTATAGTTTGATAGACACAGAAATTAACAGTATAAAGGTCTTAAGTCTGCTCTTTTCATTGCTTTCTGGTGTGTTTATTTGGTAATTGCACACTTTAGTTAAAATAACTGACCAACTCGATGTGCAGGAAATTGATTCAGAACTTCAATCTTCTGCTGCCATGCACCGTTAATTTTGCTCTACAGCTCTCGTCTTAGACAATCTCATCTTTAGGCTAGCAGCCGTAGACCTGCTGAGAAGGGTAAAAGCACTGTGCAAGAGATCATCAATGCAGCGAAGGCAGAAATGGTCCTGTAAAAAGACCTTCCCCATCAAATGATGGCTGCGTGGGCATTTGTGTCAAAATGCCCCTTCGGTGACAGGGAGCTCAGCCATGAGGAAGAGAGGGGAGGGTAATGCGGGGGCTTGATTGTCAGCTGTGTGGCTACTTCTGGTTTTGGGGATCACAGGGTAACTTGCCTGGCAAGTGCAAAAAATTTTAGACCTCATTGGATGCCTGGAGAGACTCTTGGGCTGGAGATGAGCCAGTGCTTGTGCTCCACGCGTGGATCGGTGATTTAGGACTTGGACTGTTCAGGAGGGGCCTCAACGGTGTGCGACTGGAACCTCAAGTCGTAACGTCCTCTGAAATGCTGCATGTGTTGTGCACAGGACCAGAGAAGTGAAAAACAGTGATTGAAAAATGGTATAAGGAGATAAGGAATGGGGAATGTCTGAATCGGGGGAGACCTGTATGTAGCAGGTTTGGATGGCTTTGTCAAAATAGCAGTGGAACCGGCTGTTGGTGCTTAAAGAAGGCATTGAGAGCAAAGGGTAGTTTAAAAAGAAAAGTGCTGGATGTGTGTGGAACTATGTTTGGGATGAAACACTGTCCGAGAGTGGGGTGTGTTTAAAACTTTCTTCAGCAGAAGAAAATACGGCAGGTGCTGTAAAACTCCAGCAGGAAATGATAAGGTTTGACCAGAACACTGTTTAAACAGGGTATAATAAAATGGATGCTTGGAGAGATGTGTCTTTAAGCCTAAGAAATAGGGTGGGGAACTTAAAATGCTACAGCTGCTGCAAGGAGTAGCTACTTGTGGAACCTCACAAGAGAAACAGCTTTTTACCTGCCCCTGAGAAATGCAGGGCGTGTGGTTCCTAGTGTTGCTGCCCGAGCCCCTCTTGCATTGACCATAGTAAACTTGTAGGAGTTTGAGCCAAGAATCCGTAGCAGCTGGCCTTGGTATCATAAAGGGGAACAGGAACATAAGGATGAGACAACTGACAAAAGAAAGATGGTTCTTAAAGTGGTTCAGGGCTATTGGATGAAACAACAGATCAACAGGTCTTATGTCAATATTGGGCAAGAGGTTTGAAACCAGTAGGGGCTAGAATTGGGTGATACCTGGAAACGGAGCAAAATAGGGAAGAGTCGATGTGACTTTTGTAATGGGAAGTTGATCCTAATGCAATTGAAAATGGGTCTGTTACAGACTAAAGGGGAATAAGAGCAAAGATTCTTGCACTTATAAAAGGTGATTATAAAATGTAATAAATTAAAGTTAGAAATAGGGAGTCAACTTTCACAATGCAGGAAGGTTACTAGCAGACCTGTGTTTTTCTACTGTTCCGTGTTGCCTTGGAAGAAAAAAGTAGTGGTATGTTCATGATCACTATTCAAGAAAGAGATGAGAGCTAACTGTGAAGAGCTACACAAGGGCCTTGGCGTATCGAGTGGCTGGGTAATAAAAAGGCAGATGAGATTCAGTGAAGACAAATGTGGAGCAATGTACATAGGAATCCTAATTTTCATATGAAATCTGGGCTCTGAACTGACTGTTATAATTCAGGAGTGAGATCTTTGTGTTAACATAGGGAGTTCTATGAACATATCAGATTGGTGCTTGGTAGCTGTCAAAAAGCTGGTGCAAGGATTAGGAATTATTAGAAAAGGAATAGAAAACAGAAGGGAGCACTATATGACCGCATAAATCGACGCGTTGCCCGTATCTCTGCACAGCTATCGTCCTTCCAATCACAAGAAGAGTAGCAGTAGTAATGGAAGCAATTCAGAGATGGATGAAAGGCATCATCTGTGTACAGAATGGTGTCTGTGCAGCACAATTAAATAGGCTATACTTGTCAGTCTGAAAAAGAAATAGGGGGAGAGGAGGGAGGGAGTGTGTTAGAGGTCTGTGATGTTACGAGTGACGTGGAGAAGGTGAGTAGAGAATTGGTTTCTTGTCAGACAGGACCTGGAGGGTGTATGATGAAACTAAAAGGCTTAAAATAACAAAAGGAACTAATTTTTGCCACCCCACACAGGTGTGAGATGGTGGCAGTGCGAAGAAGTCCTACTTTCACATGCATGTGACAGCAAATGGACAAATTGAAAATTCCTTGAGGCGGTTAAACACAGATATTCTCCTGTGTTCAAAGCACTTGGGCTGCAGGTTCTGAAGCCTAGGGAACACTGGGAAAACTTTAATACATGCTTGCCTTAGTCTTACTGACTTTCTTTGCCGGCTGTTCTCGGTCACTGTTGCAGACTGGAAAAAAGGCTAGCTAGATCTCTGGTTTGATCTGATACCTTTGCAAATTTCCACATTTAAATCCATTTTAGTCAAATGCTCCACCTGACAAATTACTTGGGTTTTAGTGTTACGTATAATTTTGGAAAGTGGCAGGTGAGGGTAGCTCTTAACTCTGGTGCAAACGTGTCTAACGTTGCTTATTGTTAAGGTTGGAGCTTAGAAAATTTAGAAATAGTGACGAAGGACATCCATCGTTACTGAGAACAAGGAATCCCAGATTTGGAGTTGGTATTTGGAGTCTTAAAAGAAGAAAATACAACTCAAGATACTGTAATCTGCCCCCTTTCTCCCAGCCTCACAGCATAGGGGTCATACTAAATCAAACAAACAAAACTCTTAAAGGGAAAAACTTGCTCTGCTTTTCCCACTGGCTTTTCTGACTTGCTTTCTCCTTTTCATATTTGGTCTTAAATATATTCCTCATAGAATCACAAAATGGTTTGGGTAGAATCACAGAATAGTTTGGGTTGGAAGGGAACTGAAAGACCATCCAGTCCCACCCCCCTGCCCTGGGCAGGGTCACCTCCCCCCAGCCCAGGGTGCTCCCAGCCCCGTCCAACCCGGCCTTGGACACCTCCAGGGATGGGGCAGCCACAGCTGCTCTGGGCAACCTGGGCCAGGGGATCACCGCCCTCACAGGGAAAAATTTCTTCCTGATATCTCATCTAAATCTCCCCTCTTCCAGTTTGAAGCCATTCCCCCTCGTCCTATCACTACATGCCCTTATAAAAAAGCTTTCCTGTAGGTCCCTTTCAGATACTGGAAGGCCTCTATAAGGTCATCTTGAAGCCTTCTCTTCTCCAGGCTGAACAACCCCAACTCCCTCAGCCTGTCCTCATAGCAGAGGTGCTCCAGCCCTCGGATCATCTTTGTGTCCTCCTCTGGACCCACTCCAACAGGTCCATGTCCTTCTTATGCTGAGGGCTCCAGAGTTGGATGCAGCACTACAGGTGGGGTCTCACAAGAGTGGAGTAGAGGGGGAGAATCATTTTGAAGTAACACTTAACTATTGGCAAGAAGAACCTATAGAGGACTTCCAGCAGCCATAGTTAGAAGGAAAGAACCTGACCTGTGAGTCCTTACTCAAACTAAGATTTGAGAGCACTGATTGTGCTGGACCCAAAGAAGAACTCTTGGTGTCTGAATAGAGCATACTGGAAGTTATTCATGGTTTGTGACATTAAAAAAAAAAGAAATACTTTTTGAGCATGGGGAATACTGTGCTAAAACCATGTAAGCTAATAAAATAAACATGGAGATGAATTATGTATTTTCGCTTAGAAGATGTCTCAGAGATTTTAGCAAGACAGGGTACGGCAGAGGTGAATGAGAACTAAAAGTAATGAATTTTAGTCTCCAGAGTTACAACAATGGAACTGGCTGATAGTAAAACTTGGCTCAGGTCTGCTTGCATCATCTTCATTTAGATCAATTTATATGGCATCTAAGATCATCCCCCCCCTTCTTGGAAACAGTGACCTAAATAGCAGAAGTTTAATGAAGTTTTTTCTTTTCTTAAGTGAGAAATTATGCAGTAGCTGGTTCAGTCACTGTGGTAATTTTCTCTTTTAGTGGTTTTGTATCAGCTATGATTTTCAGAAATCCTTCTGTTGAGTGAAACTGTTCATAAATGCTTCCTGTGTTGAGAGATAGCACACAAGTAGTCTCGAGGGAATTGCTGCTGGAAGCGTAGGCTTCACCGGTTCTCTACTGGCCAGCCAGTGTTGATTGGCATCGCTACCATTTTCCCAGGATAATTAGAGATGCACAGTAGGCAAAGACATATGTAGCTACCATCTGATCCTGGCAGCAAGGCGACCGCACTCTGTGTTTCCAACAGTCTTAGTTGTATACTCATCTTAGTGAGTCAGAAATGGTTTTGGTTTTATTTTTTTTTTAAATTTGCTGTACCAGAAGTAAAATGTGAGCATGAAAGTGTTTTGCTTTAGCACTCTTCACTGGATTTGGTTAATAATTTTTCCCCTTGATATTTTTCCAACTAATGTAATTGGGGTTGGGGTGGGAAGTTGCTCAGATTTCTTCAGGCCGAGCAGGATGAAATGACTTTTCAGTGGTATGTGCGCTCCCGTAGGAAAAGCAGAGAGCTTCCCTTGTGAGGTTGGTGCGTTGGTCCTGAGCAGGATGCTGTGATGAGGTCTCCTGTCTGCACTATAATTTAAAAAATGACCACACTTGGTTAGGAAAACAAAACAAAAAACAAGGTGGAAATGTGGATGATTGGTGGGAAGGGTTGACAGTAGCACACAACCTCCTGAAATTTTTCTTGTACATTGTAGCTGTTATACGAAGACGGTGAAATCAAGTTTTGTGTGCATTTCTCAACTTCATTTTATGGTGTTGAAGAGTGGCTTTGCATTGATTGAAATAAAAGCTTGCTAGTACATGAGGCTTCTACTTGAGATTCTCACTTTAGATTCTAGTCTTGTTTAAGGATTTTTATGGGCTTAATGTGTCCCTTTGACCATGGCTTTTCTTTGACGCAGAACTTACCCTATTATGAAACTATGACTTGGCAGTTCTAAAATGTTGAAGATTTATTTTAAAAAAGAAAAGGGAAAGCATCTTTAACTTCCCCTGCATTTCTCCATTGGAAGATGCGTGCGAGTGTTGAATTTGCGCTTCCTTTACATGTTGAACTGTGGTGCTGGAGACTGTGGCAGAACGACTGCTCCTGCATACAGGAAAGACTTCTGTGATGCGACACAACATACAGTTTTGCCTAGTTAATTGTTGAGTAGACGGTGCTTGAATGCAAATGAGACTAATGTTTAAAAACATGGGAGGCACTCTGAGTGTGTAATTCAAATAATTAGCAGTAATATTTCAGAATATTTTCCTGAAGAATACCCCCCCTTTGGGTGGATTTCCTAGGGTTCTTGTTTGGCGTAGTTAATCTCCATATGCTAATGCAAGGAAAGATGGCTGAAACAGGTAGCAAACGGTAGGTTTGCTTCCCAAAACCCCCTAAAATATTATAGTACTACTAGGCTGGCTAATTTAACGGAACGTCTGTGGGAGGGCCTCTGGGGATAGTTAACTCCATAGTAACAGTATCAAGTTTTGTAATTTTTTCTGAAACTCTCCTAATTAAAACAGCAGGGGATCTCATGAAAATTCTTTAAAAATTTTGATATTGTAAATGACCTTCTATATTTGGAATGTTAAAAAGGCAAGATGCTTAAATTAATATTTTATTACTGTTGGAAAGAAGAGTACAAGTATGCCGTGCTTTCTTTTCCCAAATCATCCTTTTACTCTGCAGTGCTTGCTCACTTTCCCTGTAGCAAGTCACACTGCTGGGGAATTTAAAAATAAATAAATAAATCTGTCTGCTGCTAGTGAAACATCAACTGTGTGATAACGTTTGTCATCAGAGAGCAGCATCCTTTCTTATTGCAGCCAAATCAGTGCAGTGGTGCCCGACAGAGGACCGGCTGTGCAGGAAGAGCTCAGATGTTCTCAGCAAGTTGAGGCTTCTGTTATGAATCTTTCATTGACAAAATACGTGGGGGAAATAAAAGCTTATATATGGCTTTGAGGGTCAAGACGTGGTCAGGAATCGCATGAGGAATGTGAGGTTCTGTACGGAGAAAGTTGGACCAGTTCTGAAGGAGCTTGGTAGCCAGTGCACTCTGCTGGGCAAAAGAGCCTCAAAGGGCTTGGAAGCCATTGTTTTCAAATGGGGGGAAATAAAGGATGAGAGGGGGCAAATTTCTTTATGAATAACATTCTTCAGTATCTTTAGTGCTGGTAGTAAGATCCCAGTAAGAGGCTTAGGTGCCTTTTTCTATCTTCAGAATAGGTGGAAATGGTATTATTTTTTTTTTTCTGCCCTTATTCCATGTTACTGTCTTCATTCTGGAAGATGAAGTGGAAAGGTGTGCTGCAACCTGATGAGTGATATCCCTTAAAACTGGAAGTATTTAATTTTTGAAATGTCAGACGATCTCTTGCATTCTTCAGTTTAAAGTGTTTATTATATATGACCTGGTTTTGGAGAAGAGTTTCAGCTGCCTACAGCCTGTTGAGGAAAAAAAAAACAAAAAAAACCCACACTTTAACCCCCCCCCCCAAACAAAAAAAAACCAACACCAGAAAACAAGCCAACAACAAACCTGTTGCAATTCTGACTTGAGGACTTTCTAATGCAGCAGTTACAGGCTGAAGCAGCAAGGTGTAATAAAAATCTGTAACCGATTTACTAGTATGTGATGGATGTAGAATATGTGTGTACTTATCTTTATAAAATCATTCTGCAGACTTCGAGAAGCAAGTAAAAATAATTAGATTGTCAGAAAAGAAGATTAGATGAAGCTGATCAGGAAGACCGCTTTTACTGTGACACCATGTAATGAGGGACTTCCCCCGGCCCCTTCAATTTGAAATATGGATATGTGTGTGTGTGGGGGGGGGGGTTAGCTTGATGCTTAAAAATTTGGGCAAGATTGAAGAGAATTGGGTTTAGGGTTTCAATTGTTCTCTCTGGATTCCTGTTTTGTTCTGGCTGACTAGAACTCGCTCCCATTTGTAGCCTTTTTACCCTAAACTGGGATGTTGTCCTGAACTGTTCGCTTGGGTAGAGTAGTGTACAAGCCACAAGCACTTGAGCAGAAGGTTTTTTTTACAGCTGCAGGAATTAAGATTAATGGAAAGATATGTGGAATGGGAAACCCAGCTGCAGGTTACAGCTGGGGGGGGAACCCAACAGAAAAACAAACAGAACAAAAAAACGCCTGAAGGGAACAATTGAATTTTTTGTCCTATTTTCAGGTTATGAGTTTCATTTCTTTCTTGTGTGCATGCAGAACAGAGGTCAGTAAAAGGTCAGTTATTTATGGGTAGAAAATTGTAAGTAATTTAGAGCAATGTGGTAACTTCCTTCTTGGGCTCTGGGCAGCTTTCTTACTCTGTTGGTTGATCCAAGTTTAGACTCAGCCTTGCAGTGTATGCGGAAGATTGGCATACCATCAAACTCATTTTACCTGGTTTTGAAGGAAGGAGGAAATTACAGCTATTGCCATAGATGCAGATTTTAGCAGGCAGTAACAAAACTGTTGATGCTGGCCTCGACCAACTGAATTTAAGTTGGATGGTGCTTTTAAATTTTCACTTGAGGTTTTGGTTTTTACTCATAACTAGGTAGGCTTGGTTTTTTTACTTCATACCTTAATAAGTATTCATTGAAGATAGCAGTGCCACCGCAACACAGTTCCTTTCTCTTTTAGGTACATACTACTGCCCATCAAACCTTTCGTGGGAATGTAACTCTGGCTGTGCAGCCCCGTTTCTGACCAAGGGGGCACGGCAGGTGGAGCAAAAGGTGTGAATGTGTTCCGTGTTGAAACAAGACTTGGGCAAAAATGCATTGAGAAATTGTCTAAAAATACACGTTCTCACCCAGAGTACTTTGAGACATACGTTTGACGTCTGATTGTCTCGTTTTTGTAGGCTAATGAACGACTTGGTTAAGATTTCCTTTCTTCTGTGACAATGCTTTTCTGGAGCATCCTCACAAAGCCTTCACAAGCTGGGACGTGATGCTCATTCTCAAGACCTCATGGAGACTGTGTCACTTGACATTCCTTCTGTGCGTCATAGCCCAAGAAGGCTTTTTGCTCTGAAGTGCTTTCTGTTTTCTACTTTCCATCTTCACCTCTCAGGAGAGGAAAACCTGGTAATTGTTCCCCTACTGACACTGCTGTACGAAACTGAGCAAGCGTATTCCGCCTGAGGAGTAATTTTCGGTTGATGAAGTTCCTCTGTGCCTTTTAGAGGAAAACAGTTTGCGCAGTGGTGTGACTACCGCTGAGTAAAGTCATTGATCTAGATATAGTTTAATGACAATTACTGCTTTAATTTATTTTTAATAATTGCTGTACAGGATATTTCCTGGCTGTTTCTTTACAGTAGAGCAGGCAAATTTCTGACCATATCGGCCCAGTAGCCGATTCAGCCTAAACCACGACAGTACCAAAGTCTTGGTACCAACAGATATATTACGTAAGCAAGCTATGTACATTTTCTAAAACAAGGCTTCACTCCATACATACATATATTTCCCCCTCTCAACTGTTTCACAGGTCTTGGCTGACATTCAGAGAAGCACTTACGCGTATTTCAGTTCCTTCAGGTTTGGTGGAAATGAATTTCTTTTCAAGTCCATGTTCTAGAAAATGCTGTTCTTCACTGAACCCCTTATGCAGATATTTAAAATTCATAAAAAGAAACAAAAAATATCCTTTGCATTAATTAATTCAGACATCTATGGAGATCTTCTGTACAAAGTCATTTCCCGTGGATGAAAGTAAACATCAGTTATTGGGGGTTCTGTGACATCAGAGTCAGTTTTTAAAAGAAGTAATTTTTTATTGAACATGCACATAAATTTGAAAGGCTAAAATAATTTTCCATAGGATTAAAAACTTCCACAGGATCTTGTATTTTTCATCACCTTTCTCTTCTCTTAGAAGGGTGCACGACAAACAAATTGGATGAGGCAGATGAAATAATGGAGAATGACAGGATGGATAAGGAACCTTGAGCTTTCCTCCGGCCTGGCTGTGACCAGGAGGATGTCCCTCTTCTGTATAATCCTTTATTTCTTGCAGAGGGGACTGCTAAAAGTTCCATCTCTGCCTTCCTTGCATTGCCAGCGCACTTCTTTCCCCCTGATGGTGTTGATGTAGGGACAGCGCTGGAGGCATCGTGCTGCTGTAGAATCTGAAAAGCGTAAGATGGCACACAATCTAATCTGCTGGAGGGGGGGACTCCCCTTAGTGTAACAATGATTTCCAAGTTGTGGATGGATGAAGTTGCCCCAGGCTAAATTAGTGAGATCAGTTGGGAAGTCAGTGTCTCATTGTCTGTTATAGCTTACTATTGTGACGTTCGTGCTGAAGACAGATTCCAGTGGGGTGCAGGAGGAGCAACTTAATACACTTGCTCTCTCTATATAATGGATTTTTGTATGGAGGAAAAGTATAATGAAATGTGTATTTTTTTTTTTTTTTTTTTTTCCTGGAGGGGAAATTCAAGTTTGCGTGTAAATGGTCTGCTGTGTCCAACAGATATGTTGTACTACTGGGTTAAAGCAGCTGGCTCTTGCTGGAGAGGAACCTGTAAAGAATTGAGAGTTTGTAGAAAAGGAATTTGCTATCTACCTTGAGACTTTTTGCCTTGGGACCAGATGTTGTCCACCTTGTGCAGAACGGAGCAATCTGGAGAGATTGGTACGGGTAGGGGAGGCGTGCAGAGGACAAATGCATGTGCTATGTGTGTGGATTTCTTTGTGGTGAGGTCTCTTTCTTAAGTCTGGGTCTGTCTGAGCAGCTTGGGGTGCGAGGTGGGCACAGTAAACATTTATTATGGTCCAAAGCTTTTGAAGTTACTACGTCCCAGCTGGTAGACTCTGTTTTCTACTTTGTCCCTCTGGAAGATGGTATGAAGTCTTAAAAAAAAAATAAAAAATCAAGTCAGTCATCTTCTGCCTTCATAATACCAATTATGAAGAAGTAAAAATTTCTCTGTTGGAGTGATGGAAACTCGTGGCTGCATAACACAGGAATCCTTTCTTTGGTAGCAGTTCTTGCCATCGATCTCGTTTCTGCTGTAAAGAGGTTTCAAGTCGTGATGTTTCTTTCTGTTGATGTTATGTTAGTAAACATGTGCCCTGTTCTCACAGATTTTGCACATTTAGCTAGCATCGCTTGCCAAAGCTGCGCGTGTATGAAATTCTCCTCGTGCTTATGTACAGAGACCGAAAAGGTGGCAAAGCCACAGTCATCTGCTTCCCTCTTGCACTCTGGTGGTCCAGACTTTTCCAGTCCAGTGAATGTATTAGCTGTGACCCCATGAGAGAAACTCTCCAAATCTTGGAGTTCATCACCGTAACTCAGCTCGTCATACTTATTTTGTAAGTTAAAGAGCAGTATCCCAACTAACGTATTTTTAATGTAATCCCTTGAACAGAGTTTCTAAAACTCAGGTTAAGTGCATGTTTCCGTACCCCATCCTGCTGTATGTACAGGAGCCCTCAAATGCCAGAGTTTTGCAGGGAAGTTTTGAACAGCCACTCGGCCCAAAGCAGAAATTTCAGGTGGCACCAGTTGAAGCAGAGCCATGGTAGCAGTGAGCATGTCTGAAAACTTCACTGTAGATGTTTTAGCATTATTACGTGTATATAAAACCACGTGATAACTAGAAAAACATTCTGATACCTGTGATGAATATGGCTCGTCTTGTCTATATTTTTGTGAGTGCCTATATGCAAATTTTAATTGCATAACCTGCCAGTGTTTCCTACTTGTCTGCAGGGGGCTATCTGTAATTTTTACTGACGGTGGATAAATCATGATGTCGGAGCCTGCTCTAAGGGCTCCAGTTATGAAGAACTTGAATTCTCATTGTAGTCCTGTGGTAGTTTGAGACCTGTTAAAGAATTCAGCTGAAGTCGCTGGTTTGAGAATGTTGCTGTCACTACAAGTAAGAACTTAGAAGTATCTGCTTCCTGGTGTGAAATTACAGTGGATACATTCTGCCTGTGCACTGTGATTCACTTATAAGGAACCAAAAACTGAATAAAACTCCAATGATTGGGGCCATTTTATAATTAAATGCTGAATGAACTCCAAGCCAAAAAAAAGTAATAATGAAGTGTTACTATCCTTCAGCTATCTGTGCAGAAGGAATTTACTTTCTCATTTTACTGTTTCTTAAACTTTGGAGCTACAGCTCACAGATACAATAAAAACAGGGATTGGGACGTGATATGGATGGCTAGGATGGAAAGTAGTAGAAAATGGAGGATTAGTGGTTTTTAAAATGCCTTTAGAAATAATTTAGTTAACTTTTGCAGTGTATTTGTCAGCACTGAAGGGCTTAGATTTCAAATGCTGAATTACTTTTTTTTTTTTTAAAAATAAATCTCCTATGGAAATAAATGCATGTATCTTCAGTTTGAAGTCCAAGTAAATCTGTAATTTTCACAGCAAAGAATAAGACCAAAGCTGTGTGTATGAAAAGAAAAACATAATTAAGAGATGTAAGCTCAGTAATAATCTTCTTGTCCAAAATGCATTTATAATCGTACTATAGTCGGAATAGGGATGGAGTTATGAAAAGTTAACCAATGAAACCAGAATTGTTCTCTTTTATTTTCAAATCAGAGTTGTCTGCCTTAGCAGAAAGAAAGAATGATGCTTGATTATTTTTTTTAATGCGTGTTTTAAAAAAAGTAATTAGCATGTGTAAAACAGGATCAGTGTGACGGAGAAGTAAAACATGACACTAACCGGTTTGACTGAAGCTGTTTAGCTATGCAGGCTGCTCGTGCTGCGTGCTGTACTATCAGCAGCTACTTGAAAACGGTGTTTGAAATGAAGCTTGACTCTGCCATTGCTGGAGCATAGACATGAAATAGCGCGCAGAAAAGGATTTAATGCCATGATCAGAAAACTCGTCAGAGGGTGGGATGCAGGAGTATTTAAATAGCTCTTCCTTGCTTTGATGAGGCGCTGAAAGGAAAATACCTGTAAGAGAAGTGAACAAGGTTGGTAAAATGTGTTAGTTTAAGACTTTCTTTGAGCCAAAAAAATTATAGGGACGTGATTTAGTAGTGGTTTTGGCAGTGTTTTGTTGATGGTTGGACTTGATGAGCTTAAAGGTCCCTTCCAACCTAGATGCTTTTATGATTCTAATATGGAATGAAGGGGAGTAACGTCGCTGATTGAAAGGAAACAGGTACTTGCTGAAACAGTATTATTTGTGTGTCTGAATTGTGTTAGAATCAACACACGCTGACTTTTATATTCCTTGTACGCTAAATAAGACTTCATGGAAGCTTTGACTGGTGAATTTAAGGTGATAAATATTTTGCAGGTTAAAATTGTGATTACGAAATAGCAAAACGATGACTGGGAGTAAGAAAGATTTATCAGTAAATGAGGTGAAATTTGAATTTTGTGTGCATCATCTGCCTCAGGCCGTATGATGTGGTGTCAGGGTACCTGGCAGTAAGTGTGACCTGAGATTGTTTCTCAAGCTTTACAAAGAAAAGGTGGGGGGGGGGGTTGGTGGGATGGGGAATAAGGTAACGGGGGGCGTTGCGGAATGGCTGATGTTCTGTCCATCTGCATCCTGGCTTGCTGGTGCCGTCCTGGTGGTAGGGCTGTAATGTCTATCTCTGGGGGTCCTTCATGTTGCCATAGGAGAGACTCAGCACTCTGAGTGATGCTTCCGCTAATGGAGAGTGATTACTCCTAAACGAAGGTTTACCTTTCTCTGGAGAACGAGGAAAAGTATTCCACTTAAAGAAAAATAACAGAGATGTTGGAAACTCTTTGAAATTGTGCCACTCACACAGAAGCTAAGTTGCCTTCAGAGAAGTGGTTCCTTGTGTGCTGCTCTGCCCCACACAAGTGCTTAAACACACAGTGGAGACGATGACACCACCGAAGGACATCTCATTCAACCCCGCTGGGAGGAATGGTAGTCAGGCGCTGCCATGAAATAGGGCAGTTTTAATGCAACTTCATTAAGCCGACTGCTGGTCTCAAAGCTGCAGGAAAGAGACTTGGAAAGAATTTTCTATGTCAAAATGTAATCCTGAAAAACATACCTTTGGATTGGGGAGGGGGAAAAAAAATCCCAGCATTATTTTTTTTAGTATATATGGGGAAACTTGGGTTGTTCCATTACAGATGGCAACAGAGTTGTTGGAGTGCTTGTCTGAGTACACTGTACAAGAGAATCTTGAAGGGTTTTTAAGCAGTTGCTGTGGAAAAAAAGGGGAGGGATTCCAGGATCAAGCTTGCTCATTCCTGCTTGAAAATCCACGTACAGAGAATGAGATTTCATATGTTGTTGAGTTGGGTCCGTTTCTGGGAGAGTCGGGTGGCTTGTCTGCCCAGCCACGCTAGCTTGCTTACAACGGAGCCCTGGAAGACTTCAAAGTACCTCTGGATCTGTTCAGCTTTCTACAGCCCGTCCATTTTCCCGATCTCTTCCTTGTTTCTTTCCTTCTGGTAATGACAGTAGTCGTTCTGGTACTCGGGACGCTTTTGGTTTTCACAAGCCATAGCATTAGCTGAACACAAACGAGGCACAATAGGTGCTGTGACTGTGCCTTTTTGGGAAGGAGACTTCATTTTCTTTGTGGCTCTGAAGGAGTTTCCCAAGATGCGTTTTTGTACCTTACTCAGCCGATTTGTTGGGATGGAAAGTAGAGGGCAAAGTTTTGTAGCACTAAATAGAGAAGGTAAGAGCAAATACTCCTTTAATTGTCTTCTCCAAGAACATTTAAGATTGAATTGGATATCTGCCCTTTCTCTGTTCATGTAACCTTGATTTAATTTGGCAGCGTGGGGCTAACTGTTACGCCAATAGGCCAGCATCTGTATCCCAATTCAGAACTGTATTTTTTCTTTTTTTTTTTTCCCCTTTGTTCCTATTGTGAAAGCTTTAAAGCTAGTTTGGGCTGTTTCTTTGCCAGCTGAATACAAAATATCACCCTCTGCCAGGGACCATCCATTGTCCTCCTCTGATAAGGCTCTTGTTTCTGTCTCATCTGGGGCAGAGGCAGGACTTGCTGGGAACAGGCATTAACACACTAGAGATTCTGATGATGTGCGCAAGTTCCTGGACGTGTTGTGCTATGAAGCAATGAAGGAATTTCAAAGCCAGCTAATTTACTCTCTCAATGCTTGCTTTTTTGGCATCCACATCAAAAAACAGCAGATGATCGCTACCAAAAGCGTTCTGAGGGCTTCAAGCAGTTTTATATGTGTTTAGCTGTACGGTCATCAATTGTCAGTGCGGTGAATGACCATCCAAGACAGTCAGCAGAAGGACACCAAAAGACAAGGAAGTTGAGAAAGAAGACTGATTGGAAGATTTTTTCTGTATCAGCATACAAAAGAGACTTGGCAGTCACTGGAACTTTTTAACAAAGAACAATTATTTGCATTGAGCTTCAAAATCTAAATTTGAAGAGAGCTTTCCCCAAAATAAGGATCAAATTAGCCTTCATTACTGAAGGTAAATTTAGTAACTTCACAATGTCTAAATTTAGGTTTTCAAATAAGCCCTCATGCTAAAGATATGACTTTTAGACACATGGGGCTCATGAACACAAGGAGATCTGCTTGGCATTCCATAGCAGATACTTTTAGTGTGATAGCAGTTACGACTGAGAACATTCTCCTGCTTCATGTTTCCACTGCAACTTTTTCCAACTGGAGTGAGTGAGGAATTTGGGAGTCCTGTACTCCAGCTTTAATGCAGAATTGGGCTCAAAGTTTGAGCGTGGCTGACATGATCAGCATATATTTCATGTTAGGAAACTCAAACCAACTAAAATAGCCAATAATTTCAAAGAATGAACTCTTCTGTACCTACTGTGTCTCCTTATCAGTCCTCCAGTAGGCCTGATTAAAGTCTGGGATGACTTCATCTGTCACTGAGGCCTGAAAAATATAAAGGCGGCATGTACTATCTGTTTCTCAGCCCTTTTCAGGGTCTGCTCTGTGTGCTTTGTTAGAATATTAAGGATGCTTCAACACTGCCGAAGTCAGTGGAATACTGCAGAAGTAATATTTTGCAAAGATAAAGTGAAGGGTTTTGTTGGAACTGATGCAATTGAACGCGTTCATTTACAAGAAAAAGTTGAGGTTGATTTTGCCTTGGTAAGTCAAACCATAGATCCATGCTGCTGTTAAATCTTCTGGACTCTTATTTCATATAGAAAAGGTATTTGAAATACCCAGTAAGAGGTTCTAACTGCAATTACGTACCACCCGGATTTGGCCTCTTCATAACACTAAAGGTATTTGTGAAATATTTGGTGTTAGTATGGATGAACCTGAAGTCCTTATTATCTTACATAAATTGCTACTGAGATGACAGCTTCACTCGGGACAAGCCTATATCTAAAGATAACAAAAAAGTAATCCATGGCTCCTGTGATTATTTTTCCCCTTCTTTCTGAAGATGAAAAGTCAACAAAAAAGAGTGGTCAGTAACTTGTGTTTGAAATTATAGTTATGTAGTAAGTTGCGGAGCTTTGTGCAAAACCACACAGGGGGTATCAGCACATCTCTTCCTAGAAGTCCTGTTAGTTACTGGTATCTGAAGGACCCTCTGAAACCTTTCCAAAGAGACACTGCTGGTATGAGACCTCTTCCTTTTTGCGTAGATAATGGAGATTCAGGAGAAGTCTGTTAAGAGCTTACACTGCTCCACTTTCTTTTGCACTTACCTTAAGGATCACTCTTGCCAAAGTCAAGTGTTGTAACTTTACAGGTGGATGCAGTCAGAGGCTCTAACAAAATTTAACCCTTGGTCAGAACAACTTGTGCCTGCGGAGTAATATGTTAACATTCATTCAACAACAGAACACTTCTCAGGACTGTGAAATGCGCTGGCAGAGCACCAATTCTCAAGCTGTTTCGTAGCCACTGTTAGTCAGGAAAGGCCATAAATGTAAGACGATCTGATCATAGTAGTTTCCTTCCTAATGTGCTGGCAGGAAAAGAAGTTGTAGAGCACCACGAGACAAGACACTGAGGTGTCTGGTCTGATGCCAGGGTCTCTGGCAGAATTGAGCTAGATTAATCGAGGTATCTCCGATGTGACCACATCATTCCTTGGACTTGGAGGATTTCTGAGCTGACCTTCAGAAATGTTGCTTTTCTAGCCAGATCTGAGACTGACGCGTCTTCCTGAGTTGCCTTTAGGTACGGATGCTCACTGGCTGCCCTCAGGAGAAGAACGCTGTTCAGCTCTCCTACCAAAGGTCTGAATTTTCAGTGGCATGGACAATGAACTTTTATTTTTTAAATAATCCTGTGGCTGGATAAAGCCACCAATAGTTTTATATACTCTGAGCAGTGTTTTCTTCCACTGTACCTTTATGGCAGCTCAGAGAAGGTTGCTTCACAGCTCTTTCATGATCTCTTGCCATGTGTAGGCTTCTCTCCATTTTTGCTCTGTATTGTAGCTGGAATTTTACAAGCTTGGAGTCTGAAGGTGCTGTGAATAATTAGCACTTGGTGGTGGGCCCAAGCAGCTTAAAGATTTAGACATTGAGAGTACTTCTGATCTTTTGTAGATTTGGGAATATTGATTCAAGAAAAAAGTTCTTTTTTTTTATGGTTACGCTACCAGTTAACACAAATGAGTCTATCCAAGTTACAGCTGAAACTTGTGATTGTATCCAAAGTAGAAGGAGGCAAATGCAATCATTACAGTAATGCTACAGTTGGAATAAGTAAGTATAAAAAAAAAAAAAAAGGCATGGTACTCAGTGACAGAGATCATCCTCACAAATGCTGAGTTCTGGAAGCACAGCGAGCAAAACCTGCTTTACAGCAGCAGCTGTGTCCTTTGTTTTTGTAGTTAGAATATGTTTCATGGTTAACACTTACTCTCCCTAAAGGCTCAGTTCTAATACAGCATGGCTGGGGGTTTTGTTGTTGTTTTTACTGTGATGAGTAATTTTTCAGTCTCCCTGTGTTTGGTGATTTTTAACCTTTTTGGTTAGGTGTTTGGATGTGTGCATGCAGCAATTTACCACATGTTCATGAGCAACAACTACGCTTGAATAAAATACAAAAGGGAAGAAGGTGGTTAACGGTTAAAATTACAAGGTGCTGGCAGCATCAGACAGAGGCTTTGGTTCAGAGAAACAGGTTGATGGTGTCCTCGCTGATTTGTATCTTGTGCTGGTAGGCTCCAGTTTAGTCAAACTAATATAGCTTAGAGTTGTTGTTTCCTGCCAGTCTGGTGTCCTGATTCAGGCCAATACCACCGATCTTACTTGGTTGCGTGACCCAAGACCTTCTCGCGTAACTATTTTGCTTATTAACCATGTTTGCAGATGATATTCTCCTTCTGGCTTTCGGGAGCGGATGGCAAGTCAGAGGCCGGCTGATTATTGCCACGCTGAGAGCTTGGCTGCGGGGGGAACTTTAGCACGTCCTACTCAGATACTACTTCTTATCTGAATAAAGCAAATGGCCCTTCTAACTCAGAAGAATGTCTGCTGTTGATAAAAGTTCATTACTGTATGAAAAGTGCCCCAAATAGCTGAAGTTGAGATTGCTTTTTCACCACAGAGTGAAAAACTTTCTCTTTCTTCTAGTGGTTTGACTGGGAGTCGAGAAAGCCAGTTGTGCCACTCCAGTGGAAACAGAGCCCTTCACCGCTCCGCTGAAGCTGGGCAAATGATACAGGATTCTTTTGTGAAGTGCTTTAAGATCTATTGATGCATTGAGAGTTTGATGAAATCGTTACTGTTCCCAGAATACCTCTTGGGCTATATGGGTAAGTTATGCTCAAGAAGAGGTGATCAGAACTGAGATCTGTTGATAGTCTGAGTGGAAATGTGCAATAATACTTTGTGCAGGAAATTGAAGGGGAAAAATGCTTACCGATATTGATTGATCTCATGAAACGGTCAACTATGCTACTATATTAGGAAGAATAGAAACGTTATATTTTGGTATCGAGGTGGTATGTTTAGGGCCATACCACTTGGTATGCTAAATGATGAAGCACAAACTAATTTTTAAATTTTGTCCCTGAGGTGGAGCGAGTTATTGGGGGTTACTGAAGTCTGCTGGGAAGCTGGGGTCAGAGTTTAGGACTTGGGACTCTCAAAGTCCTTTCAGGTTAGTGTCTGCACTAAGCTTCTGATAGCTTTATTTAGGGGCCCTGAGGGGTAAAGAGTGATTTTAATAAAATTAAAATTCACTATTCACCTGTCATTGCTGTTCAGCAGCTGAAAAGATCACATATGCTGTGCGTGCTGTCAGTATACTTGGGGATGGCATGAGATCTCCCAAATGAGCAAAACCCGTCCAGGAGTTTGGTAAGGAGTTCCTCCTGTAAGGATGTAATCAAAGATTAACTCATTGTCCTACGTTGTCACTGAAATCAGAAGAAAGTTTAATAACAGAGAGCTGAACGCCTTTATAGTGATGGTGTGAAGTTGTCCGTGTCTGTATACTTACCAAAGCATGAGTGTCTCTATTACTCGTTCTGTTGCCACGTTTCACTTTTTTTCTTTTGATTAAAGTATTTCTTGTTTTTGCTAGCACTTTTAAGGACCCAAAATCTGTACGATAATTTAGAAAATATTTCTCAATACAGGCATTGTTGACATACATAGTGAATTGCGTTGAAATATTGAAACTTCTGAACTTGATTTCAATTGAATGGTTGTAAATAATAACATACCAGGGATACTTCTGCCTTGCAGATACTGAGGTGCAGGTTATTCCACATTGATCGTTTGAATTTCCTAAGACTATAGAGGATGCTTATTTATAAAGACTTGAGAGTATTTAAAGGATTTCATAACAAAAATCAACTTTCTATTAATTTAGCTGCAACCATTGATCTTATCAAAGCTGAGAATATGAAAGATGTTGATGGTTAGAGGGAAGAAATTGGCTTCCTCTGAGGGAGTGAGCAGTCTGTCACTTACTTTATCACAAAATTCAAACACTGTAAGTTTGAAGTAATGTGAGCGTTCCTACCGCTGTATGTTTCAGAAGGCTGTTTATGTTGTAAGTCCAAAAAAATATACGAGAAATATAATACAATCCTTTTGTTGAAAGAGTACATGTACTGGCACAGATTTGGGATGTAACAAAGATCTGAGGAACTCTCCTGTTGTGCTTTGTCATTGTCTTTTGTTGTAACATGATGGGAGTTTTTTCTGTCTTTTCCTAAAATGTATACCTGGATCAACAAGAACCTGGTCCTTTGTGGGACATTTAGAGACTTAAGCCCTAAGGACTGGGTATTTTTAAGGCATCCATTGTAAATAACTTGCACTTTGATATTATATATTTTAACTGATAAAATATCAATTACATTAGAGCTGTTACAGCTTGAAGAAAATAAGCCAGGGGTTCTTCTGAGACCCTTCACAGCCAGTAAATAAGAAATGATGCCTTGTGCTGTGAAGGGAGACTGCCTCTTGGTGGTTTATGGCGCTGGTCTTCATCTCCTGTGAAAGCCTTTTCTGGCCCACAGTCTTTGGGGAAAAAAACCTCTCCATAAATATCCGTGAAAGGCCTCTTGGTTTAAATTTCTCCTTTTAAGCATTCTCCTTTGGTCTGTCACCTGCAGGAAGACGGGAATATAAATAGTACAGGTAGTAACTCATTTGTTTTTCTTCTCGCTCTTGGTTTATTAAATGCTGATTGGCTTGTACTTGCATTTTTATGTTATTAGTTCTTTCCTTTCCAAGCCAGTGGCTTTCATCCAAATTTTCACTTAATGCTCTTCTTTCTGCTAATTCCTCTCACTTCTCCAAATATGACTTTTTTCTTTGATGCTACAAAACTTGTTAATGTATAAATTTCATACAATTACAAGGTCTGTTTCATTGCATATGTGTAACTTTAATGGGGGAAAAGAAATCTTAAATTAGTGTTTGAAAAGTACTTTGTATTTGACCCACATGGAATCTAAAATGTTCTAAGCATTTTCTGTCTTGAAAATACGGCTATTGGTGGAACATATTCTTCTTACCTGTAGTCATTTGAAACTAAGCTGGAAAAAAATCTTAGGTCTGAAACTTCTCTGATTTGAGAATAAAATCTAAAAAGATTTTATTCTCTTGAACTTAGCGCCATTTCAGTGATCTGCATACTTTGCCTCCTCTTGAAAAACAGTTTTATTTCCATTGATCTGCATGTAGGCAATCTTATTTTGTCAGGTATTACCTGATGTAAGCTCACAAGAAAGGAACTGGAGATACACGAGCATTGAAGCTGGATTCCAAGACCTGTGACTAAATACTGGCAGAAATACCAAAAATAACCTGGTTTTCTAGTGGGGATTTTGGACTTCATGTTAAATTGTTAAAGGTAAAAGCTGTAACATCTTATTATTTTGAAAAATTGTCTGAGAAAACTTGGGAATAATAACATTAGGGGGTTGTCAAGTGAATAATCAAATTAACCCATTTCCTAAGTTGATGGTAATTTTTTTTTTCTGCCTGTAGTCATAGTTCCATGAACCTAGCTTGAGATGCTTTATGCTCCTCTGCCAATTGTTTTTTTTTTTATTTAAAATAAGTTATTAGTTAATAAAATATTTTTACATCTTGAAAGACAGACAAATGTCAGTAGACTCTAGAAGAGCCTGTCCCTTTCTGTTCTTTCTAAATGACAGTTGTTTTTCTTGCAGAAGAGTTTTTCTTCTTCAATACTAATTATTATTATTATTATTATTCCAGTGATTCATTGCTGTAGACAATGTTGGACTCCCTTAACTGCATGTGTTCTTCATCTTAAAACATTCAATAAGCAAATGAATGAAATTGCGATGTGAAAGAAGACAGGAAAATAAGAAAAATGTTTTCTTATGCGTTAGTGTGGCTTCTGTCGTACTTCTTGGATTACATGTGCTGTGTTGCCAAAATAATGGCTCGCTTTCCATCTGAGGATGAAGATTGATAATGAAGCACAACACTTTTTTTTGTTCTAAAGTACTATTATAGGAAGGAAATGAGGGGGAAAAAAAATAGAAGTGCTTTACATTCTGCTAGCTCATTTAAGTACCATTTCCTCCATGTATTTGCTATGGACAGCCACATGAAAATGACCATATTGTGTTTATAGTCTCTACTCAAAAATGTCATTCCCTTCTTTTTCTCTTTTTTTTTTTTTTTTTTTTTGTTTTTACGGAGAACATTTGGCTTCTTAAAAGCTTGAATTTTTCTTCCATTTACTCGTGGGATAAATTAGACAAATTGCAGTAGTTCAAGAGAGATTGAAACTGCCTATAATCAGGGCAAACAAATGAGTAGTGTGTAGTGAAGGAGCAATGCCAGCTCTAGGTTTTTATAGTACCTGGCATCTCCTCCTCTTTTCCTTTTTTTTTTTTTTTTCTTTCTGTGGCAGTGGCCTGGGTTTCTTCTGTTAATTAATACTATTTGGGTAATGGTACATTGGGACTAAAGGGGAGTCGTTCATTGGGACTCAAGACAGGCTAAAGACACTGGCAAAAGCACATCCTACACAGTTTTCCCAGCTAACTGCCCAAATTAAAAAGGCTCCCCCCCCCCCCCTTGATTGGTTTTCATAGGCAACTCAATTAACCATGTTTCTCGTGGACAATTTTTCTGTGCCCAAATAAAAACTAACTCGCTAGAAATTAAGGCACAGGATTAACTAACGAGCTTTTCATGTTGAGCTGAACCTCAGTGAATGTGTGTACCACACTAGATGCCAGGTCCTTCTCCAGGTTTTGTGGTCTTTCTATATAATTTTTTTTTCGTCATTTGACTTTGGTCCTTCTTTGAAATTTCTTCAGACTTTATTTTTAGGCTATGTGTTTGATGGTTGGGATATTTTTTTTTTTTTCCCTCCCCTGCTTGCTTCTATTGGGAAGAAGCAGCACAGTCACTTGACAGTAGCTCTGTATGTGGTGTTGATTGAGGTTGGTCTTTGTACAGCACCCATCTCAAGTGTATACCAACAGATAATTAACTACAAAACCAGAAGATACTTACACACTTCTATATTGGTTTGTTGGCTTCTGGATTAGGGTCCTTCAGGCCTCTGCATCTGGTAGAGCCTTGGCCCAGGGAGGGTCCTGGTGCTTTCAGTGGGATTCCTTCACTGGCATTGACAGACTTGGATCTTTTGTCTTGTGTCTTCTTGCATTTAGTATTCAGGAGTTTGTTGTTATTCAGGCCTTTTAATTTGTCATTTTTGTGGTCTCTGTTCTTGTCCAACGGTAAAAAATATAAATATAAATAATGAGCCTCTTTGAAGCTCAGGATCGATTACCAGAATACCAGACTTACTACCTCACCGAGAGAAGTGATTATCTTTCATATGGAGTAGAGAGACTTCTTATTTTCTTGTCTTTTCCAGAATTGAGAGTTTCATATCATCTCGGAGCAGGCAGGGTGGAGTATGAGCTATGTCCTTTTTTGGGAGAAAAGTCAGAACCTGGATGGTTTGGTGCTTTTGTGTGGTGGTGGTTGTTTTGGGTTGTATTTTGTTTTGTCGTTGCTTTTTTAAGGAAGGGCTGAAGTTTTGAACCTCCCTTCTTTGATAAGCAGACGTAATGTTAGTGATTTTTTTTTTTTAATCTTTTGATGCGTAATCAAAGATGAAATCACATATCCCATCTGTGAGTTGTGGTTTTTCTTCAAAAATAATAGAAAATGACAGGTGGTAATTTCCTTTTTGAAGCTGGTAGGTAATATCTGCAGTCTTTCCAGCAGACTACAAGGACGTTTTGGGATAGGGGGAGCTTCTGCCCTAAATTTTGTGTGCAGTTCATAGTCCTGATCGAACATTGTGTTTTAAGACTTGATACTGCATTATGGCTGTCAGCTTCTCTGGCATTTAAATTTTTGAAGGATAGGCAGCAGGAACACCTGAAGCGATAACAGAGCAAGAACACACAGTTAAAACTTTCTGATGTGGAGATGTGATCTTCCCATGCAGATGGATGAAGGCTGCTCAGAGATTGACAGATGCTCTCAGTTGAGTTCAGTGGGATAAACAAATAATCCCTGATGAGGATGTTGGTGCTCATTGACATTGGTGGTGCTTTCTTTAGCTGTCTTGAGTAGAAGCTTGCAGGCTTTCCTTTCCCTAAACGTTTTCCACTGGAGTTCTTGTGGAAGCAATTTGAAGAGTTGGTGTGGTTTTGGCCTCTGTGGGAGATGCCTTTGATGTGGTCTCAGAAGCCCCAGGTCCCTGCCTGCCTCTCCTCCAGGATTGCAGTCATCCTCATGAGCGCTCTAGTGAAAGAGTTGGCTCTCTTGTGGAAGGTGTTCACTTCTGGAGTGTGTTTGATGTGTTGGGGGAGAACGCTCTGTTTCTTTCCGTCTCTCTTTTGGAAGATTCCCAACAATGGGGGAGAGGAACTGGAAGAGAAGAGAGTGAAGGTGAATTTCAGTTTTGTTACTTGTTTCCTTGGTTTCTCCACTTCCTTAGCCAGACATCGTATGTATGGGTATAATTTGTTTTGGAGGACTGCAGGATGAACTTCATTATTTCTTGGAAGAACTGTAAAATAACGCATACTTGTAGTGGTGTTTGTAACAGAAAGTTCAAGTTTCATAAAGAGCAGCTCATTTGGATAGATTATAGTAAAATATTCCTAATGTATTGGGTTTTCTATTTGGCTAATGCTTTTTAGCGTTGGGGAAAACAGAGTGTAAAAGTTTCAGCAGGGACTTGTAATTGTGGGTGGCCCTCAGGGTGTTCAGTAAAAGGGAGTGACTTCCTGAAGACTTTCAGACATCAAAATTACTTGTTGCCTTTCGGCAATCTTGATAAATACTTGTGGCTGCTGTGAGTTTACTTCCCAGGGACTTCTGGAGTGCTTCACGTTTTCTGTGTGGGATTTGGTCTTTTTGTACATTTCATCTCCTGCAACAAAGACGAGATGGTATTTCTTGAAATGCAAAATGTAAATGGTTACTTTAAAGTTTTTGTTATGACATGGTATGTCTTAAAAGTGCTTAGATTGATCATTGTGACCGGTGCTGGTGTTTTAAGGATGCTTGAGCAGATAATAGCTCTAATTTTGTTCTTAATGTTTTTTTAATATGAAGATCTACATCACATATAGTTATCCAAAAGATGATTAGGGGTATTTTTACTTAGAGGAAAATACTAGATCGGAGTATATTACAGCTGTAAGTTCAAATACTAATACTTTGTTTTTTGTAACTTATTTGAAGGTGGGAGAACAATAGAACAGGTTAGCTCTGTTACTTATATTTGGACAATCTGAGACACGTTACTCTATTGCTTAACCTTGTAGGATGCTGAATGTTCACACCTGTTAATGGTAACTTTGGAGTTAAAGGCTTGATTTTTATTTATTGAACCAATTGTTGTAGAACAAACATCTCGTGTTATCACAGTGGGTACTGAGAAGGTATGCTGAAGGTAGGACTTCTTACTGCTAGTCAAGTTACCGGGTGTGTGGCTTGTGACTTCCCTCCATGACAAGTCTAACACTGAGTAATGATTTTGTGTAACTTAAGTTCCTTCCTGTGCAGGGTAGTTCTACAAAGGTGGAAGAACAAAGTGTGGGGAGTACTATAGAAAACCAACAACAAACACAAACAAAAACCAGGGAAAAAAAAACAACACACAAACCCAACCCCTAAACCTCAAAAAAACCCCAACCACTCCCTTCCCTCAGCCCAAGTCACACACACACAAAATAACACCCCATTTATATCTGAATGAGATATGAAAACAGTGTTGAATATGCTATCAGTAGGAAATCTTGAGTTGCAAAGCAGAGTAAAGGACACGTATTGGTAAACATAAAATGAATGATACTCTAGAAATATGATTTCTAATTTCCAGTGTAAGTGTACATTCTTATACTGCTAAAGTGCCAGAGAAGTTGGATTTTAGTGAAATTGTCAACGCTGTGTGGTGGAGAGAGCAAGTTTATTGTCTGTGAGTAGTTACAAAGGACTTCTTCAGTCCTTTAGCTGGGAGATGAAAAGATGCATCATAATTTTTCATACTGAATGAGCAGTACATTTTTTTGTCCCTGTAGGGTTTTAAAATTGTTTGCATTTTTTTTTTTCTTAAAAAAGGTAAAAATGGTCCTATGGTATTTGTTGTTGTTGTTCCCTATTGTCCTTGTGACCCACTTTTTATATTGCAGCATTATCCTTTGTTTAGCTGAGAAAAGAAGGGAAAGGACCGCTGGGAAAACAGTGTGGATTCAGTTGGTACACTGTGTGTCTCTGTGTGCATAGAGGTGAGCAAGTCAGCTTAACAAGGGGCAGAGAAACTTCTAAAACTAGGATGTGATCCTAATGGGAAATGTAAAATTACTATTTTTGAGGTTTATTTCTTTTTTCACTACTTCCATTATCAGAGGCTAGTCTGCTGCGGATGCTGCCTTTTCCTTGCAGCTCCCGTACCGCAAATAGCTGGGCAAAGCCAGTGCAGTGTGTTAGCGGGAATGTAATGGTGAGAGTTAAAAGTATCTTTGTGGATTCACTGGCTTATCAACGGAAGATGACAGTGTGCCAGTTGTACCTTTCTTCTTGATGCAGGGGATTACTACTCCAGCTTTACTTAGAATGACATCTTCCTTTATTAGGATAAAGCTTGATCCCGTTGCGATGCAAATGTCTTAAGCCTGGAGGAGAGCTGGAAGGAAAGTAATTCTCACCTGAAGTGGCTGCCCAACCTTGGGAGTTAACTGAACCGCTCTTAACTGTGGTTCTCTCTGTTGTGAAGAGACTAGAGGCGGAAACAAATGTGAGCTTACACAGTATTTTTTCACCTACTAGCTAACAAGAGCGGAAAGAGAAAGAAAAGGGCAGGGGTGGGGGGAAGCAGCAATCTTTCTCGGAGAGGAGAACACAGAATTCTTGTTTACAAGTCATCCCTGGTCTTACAGACTCCACTTACTGTATTGTATTGTATTTACTTAAGCTGTTCTCTGGATACACAAGTGTGCGCTCTCCAAAGAAGCTGTATGGAAATCTCTTAAACATTAAGAATCCTGAAGTAACACATTTTGAGGCTCTGTGTGCCTCTGCCTCTCTCAGAAAAAGTGGAACCCTGTTTTGTGCTTCGGCAAAGTTAAGTAGGACTGAAAAGAAATGCATACAACGCTTTTTTTCAGTGTTCCCCAGCACCTTTCAGTTTGGTTCTTCTGCTGAGTGTCATTAAATCCTGAGGGTGGGGATTCAATACCACCCTGTTTAACCCTCTTTCAGAGATCAAATGGCAATAAATAAGTAGTAATATGAGAGACCTGGAAGAGCTTGAGCTGCACCAGTGTAAGTGATGGCACGTGTGCTTTAATGAAGGGGTCTTGGGCCTGCACTCTACAGCGAATGCTTCCAAAGGGGTGGGTTTACAGAGCGGCCCACAGAGGGGCAGATGCTGGAGCTGACAACAGGCTCAAGGGCAAAATCAGGAAGATGCTGCGCTTACTTTTGGTCTGTTTCTTAAAGGACATGATTTGCTTTTGCATCTAAACTCCTTACAGATGCATCTACACCTTACTGCGCCCTGGTTTACGTCTCCAGATTTCATATTAAATATGGATGTCGGCTCCACACCAGGGGAAAGAAACAGTTCTCTGCACATCAGTACCATCTCTTCATCATCTTGCTGTACCTAAACACAAAGGATAATAAAAGTGATCCCTTTGCTCATCTGAAGGAAAAGCACGTTGCTTGACTTCTGCTTGTTGAGTCTGCTTGCAGAGCTTATAAAAAATATCAAATATAGTATTTTTTAAGTTACTATAAATCAGACATTGCTTTATAATGATTGGTGTGTTTAAAAAAAAAAACGCAAAAAACCCCACCAGAAACCAAAACCCAAAACCTTTCCATCTGCTATGCTGTCACCTTTGTGACTAGAGTTCTCAAATCTTACGAAGTAACCTTCCATGCACATCAAAATGAATCAAAGTATGATTATTGAATACATAAGCACAGCAGCAGTTGCTGTATAGGCAAAAGGAAAATAGAAGGAACAAGTGAAATCAGCTCTTTCTAGTGCCTGTGGTGAGCTTGACTTACTGCGTGTTGAAATAAGTATCTGCATGTGTGTATCTGTACATATATGTGTACATATATAAAATTTATACAGTAGCAACTTAGTTTCCTGGCTTCAAAAGCCTTCCTGTTCTCTCACCTATGAGGAGTAGCTGTAGTTTGACAGCTCTGCGGCTAACGTGTTCTGTTACGTGTTGTTCTGTGCTTGAGCTCTGGCTGGTGCGAAGGTCAGATGGTGCCTAAAACCCCTGTTCCAGAGTTAAAGTACTGGGTGTATTTGTGTCTGCTGGTTTGTTACTGTTGTTGTGATTTTTCACATTAATGGTGGCTATGTGAAAAGGTGGCCTTTATCATGTTCTTTTGCTGCTTTCCTGCATTGAATTCTCAAAGCCGATGCGTCTAGGTACTTAAGCCAACATTGCATAATTAGCGTTGGAGCCGCTTGGGTGCCGTGTACGTGAATAGTTACAGTCAGACAGCAGTGTGCTTCAAAACTCCTAAAGCGGGACTCTAGTGACCCAGAAGTGGTTTTCACCAGCTTATGTCAATCAATTTGCAGCTCAGCGGTTTTCTTCTGCAGCTCTGTTCTTGCGCTGAATTATAAGGCTGTTTTTCCTTTATTGTCATTTAAGTTCTTCAGCTTTTGATTTGATTTAATCAGACCCATCAGCTTACTTCCAAAACTATGCTAGAGTCCCGGTGGAGCACTGTGTGCAGGCACGTTAAATCCATTTTTCATTTAACTCTATCATGCATAATCGTAGGTATGATAGTTTGTGTTATTGTCATATATTAATGTTACTTCTGTTTTCTGACTACGTTCCTTTTTCTTCATGTTTTCCTGCTACAGCCTCCAACTGATTCTACTAGGGATTGCATCACGTGAAATATGGGGAAATAAATAAATCCAGTTTTTCTCTGGAATATTAAAGGTCTGCGCTAAAAAGTTGTCTCTTTGCAGAAATTTTAGTGGTCCTACTGTAATCTAAACTGATTTAAGTTTAGTCCTTGATAGTTTGTAATTTGATTACTGAATACTTACTTTCCCACATAATAGTCCAATCCACCTCTCTGGTTTATGCGTCCCTTAGCACAGAAGGAGATGTGTAACTATAACAATACCCGCCACTTATCAGTGCATATTATTATTTAAGGTGCTTAAAAATTAAAGTAGGAGTGACAATAAAAATGAAAAAAATCAGATCCAGGTTTGATAACACAGATGCTGTTGTGTAAGTTCAGTCTCAAATTAGTTATTCAAAGAATTGATACGGCATTGGGATTTTGTTCTTGTTTTGCAGAGTGAGCATTAGCTGTGCAGAAGTAAATAACACAGCTCTGCTAACCCCAGTGTTGGTGCCTTGCACCAGTTTAATTGAGAGAAAAAAAGAACTGAAATAGTAATTTTGGCAGTAGACTTCACCAGTGAAAGGTAAGCTTATCAGTCTTTGCTAAAAAGTGAGATTGTGATCCTTGTTCTACCTTCAGTTGCTCAATTTCATTTTTATTTTCCTTTGGGCATCATTTGAGTACTTAATTTATCTCCAGGACTCCACTGGAATTTTTCTTTAGCAGACAAATTCTGTCTGATAGCTTTTGATGGGAGCCTTTCTCTTATTACTCTCAAATGATGTCCGTGTAGGCTTTTTATATTCTTTTTAGAAAGTCCCAGGGACCAAAAGAGTGCTCTGGGGTTGAGACTGACTTCCTGACTCCTGCTTTTGCCTGGGGAGAAGCTCTCTAGAGGAAGCCTAAACTTTTAAGGAAAACTAGTTGAGTGAGAGTGTGGTTGCCTCCCCGTTCCTCCAGTAATTAAATTTGTAATTTCATAGCATCCAAAAAGATGTACAGTGTAGCGTCCTCGAACTGGGTACAAATTTGTTATTTGTCACTTGAGTTTCTAGATCTTACTCTTACTGCGTATATTCATCATACCAAATCAAAAGAATTTACCAAATGCACAAACAGTAAGTGGTACCTTAGAGCAAAGACAAAATTTTCCCCTCTTGCTGGAAATTGGAGATGGGAGAGCTGAAAGCTATTGCCGGGACTAACACGGACACCTGTGTGCTTGCTGCATTTAAATAAGTGTGTCTATATTTAGTCCCTAACAACTTAATTACCGTGTGGTCGCCACTTCAAAAGGTTTTCTGCTTTGTCAGGTAGCAGAACCAACTGCACAGCGCTGTGGGCTGTGTGAGGTATTGCCTGGGCTCACGTTCAAGGAGCGAAAGCTTGCGTCGGACAGGAGCGTGGACGCTCTTCATCCGCAGCACAGCTTCTGCTGCTGAGGCTGCTGACATCGCCAGGTAAGGGTTTAGGCCTTTTGGGACGTCTGAGACATGGCCAGATACTGTCAGGTCAGTAAATAATGGCAAAGTGGTAATTAACAATTTTGATAACGCACCATAGATCAGGAGTGTCTTGAGTGCGAATAAACTTCTTGAAGACTTTGGGGTAGCCAAGGGATTATTCTTTCATACTGCGAGACTGTACAGGCCCAAGGCTGATGGATTCTGTGGATGAGGGAAACGCTGTGTGTGGTTCAGAGATTGGAAATATGGAGAAGTCCTTGTCCTACCATACTGGTAGGATTTCTCTGAAATCATCCGTGGAGGATTTTGCTGTCTGAGAGATCACCCGCAAATGCATGTTTTCTTGGTGAGGCAGGAAAAGTCAGTTCTGTGCTGCCTGTGGAGAAGACCCGTGAAGCATACGATGGAAGTTTTGGGGGAGAAGGGATTATGTGTGGGGACACGAATTTGCTGCTGCTTCCCTTTCCTTTTGTTTTTCTCTCCCTCAGTCCAATTTAATTTTGTGAGCAAGACCTTGCCTCTAGCTATTCCCCTGTCTTGAAGCCGCTGCTGGCTGCTCTCTTCGCTGCCCCGTTTGCACCCCTCCATCCCTATTTCTTCCCAGTTCTTTTATGTCCTCTGTTTCCTGGGTTTGCCGGGGTTTCAGGATTGAGTTAAATTTGGGAACTGGCTGTCGCTCTTGCGTGAGGCCAGTGACCTCTTTTCCTTTTGAACTGTCATTTGTAATTTTTTTAAATTTTATTTTAAGGCACCTAAGAATCAGGGTAGATATCTGCTCAGCTGTTTGTTCAACAAAATATACCACAATCCCTTGAGCCCAGCAGTAGTAGTAAGCCAAATGGTTCACTTTGCTACTTGGTGGTTTTCTATACTTTTGTGTGTGTGTGTTACCTGTAAATGTCGACATTGATAATTTTGTGTTTTCTGCATTACCTCGGCAGAGTTGGGGACAGAGGAGGAGTTAGGGCAAGGTGGGAAGCTGGTTCTCTTGAGCAACATGTGTGTCTCTGTCTTCCTTTACAGCTGCGTATTGAGGCCCATCACAGTTTTAATCCATTTATTATGTTGTTGCAGTGCTTTTGTTTTCTAATCAAGATGGCCTGAGGTGCCAAGTAACCAAGTCTGAGATTCCCAGTGAAAAACTGCGTAATGATTTATTTTGACAAGATCTATTTACCATGAAATCATGACCAGTGATGCTAATTTTACTGTCATTTTCAATTCATTATTTGATGAGTTCTTATTAGCTTTTCTAGCACTTTTTACTAGGAATGCTCTGACAAGCCTAAAATTGCATGGCTTTCAGGTTTTGGCACGTCGTATTTTTTTTTCTCTCATCCCCTGGGACCATTACTGCTCAGAATTGTCGTATACAACAGCACTAGACCAAATGAACAAAGCGTGCTGTTGCTCACAACTGAAGATTGTTCAGGCATAGATGTACTCAAACACATTACAGTATAAAAAAAAAAATAAATTAGAAGTAGCTTAGGATATTTTGAACTCAAATTACAGTTTCTGAAGAGTATTCCAGTAGTTCCCTTGCCTCATGCATTTGAGCTTTTTCTGCAATAATCTGACGTTGATACTGACTGACAAGTTTGAGTAGTGAGGCTCTATCTTTTCTAAAGATTGTAAGTGCTAATATTTTGTAAACCAAATTATTTGAAAAGGCTTGTTCAGCACCTTCACTAGAGAAAAAGTTCTCCTTACTCGACTTAAAGTGAAGCATTGATCACCAGTGCTCTTTCTGGTGGCATAATGTAGCCTCTCCATTTAGCCCCCGGTCCTCCCGCTCCTGCTTGACACAGGCATTAGCATAAAACTAGTGTTACCACTAGATGGATCTGTTTCTTTAATAAGCCATTGACTACCACTTGTTAAAGAGAGAAATCTTTTAAGACTTCTCTGGGTGATGTGAAGTGTGTGTTATCTAACTGCTCTTTGGCTACAGTTACTTATGGAAGAGCTATTAAAAAATGATGCTCTTTCTATCTGGCAGCCTGTACTCTGTCCTACTGCTTTCCATGTGTAGAACTAGTAAGAACTCTAGCATTCTGGAAAATATCATGTTTTGGAGGGTTGTTTTGTTTTTTTGTTTGGGGTGGCCTTTTTTTTTTGTGGTTGTGGGTGTTTTGGGCTTTTTTGTTCCTTTTTTATTGAGGGATCAGTATTAATAACACTTCAGCTACGTTCCTATCTGTACTTCTGAAAAATTTATCAGAATTTTTCCTGTGTAAACTGTGACAAATGGAAGTATTCAGCTTCAGTAAATTTATTATACATGGTCATTAGTTGTTTTTATTTTAAAAAAATAAATCTTTGCCATATAAATATAGAGAGCACATGAACATCTTTGTTTTGCTCAAAAACATCTGAAACAAAATCGCAAGGCCATTACTAAAGTGTTTACAACAAAGGCAAGCCATAAATATGAGATACAAAGGATATTTTTAGAAGCGAGCACTTTATCACTTCAAAGATGTGACATTTGCAATTTCTTCAAAACTTTCATACACTGAGGTAAGAAAATCATATTGGTGTTTGATGCTTTGCTCTGTATCTCTGTGCCAGGAGACACAAACCCAGAGATTCTCCCAGTCCAAAACTTGACTGGTTCTGAGAGGCCAGGGAAGGGGACTTCTCTAGGGAAAGGTGACAAATTGACCTAGTTTGGTGTTGGCCGGGGTGGAGGTTGGTTTAGAGATGTCCCTTCCAACCAATACTGTTATAATTCTATAGAACTGAAAAATTAATAATGTTCCTAGACATCCCTTATTCCACAAGAAGGGGGGGGAACCCTCAAAGTTTTCCAAAAGCTTTCTACATACATAACATAGCACATGAGAACTATTAGATTTTCTGTTTACTGATTTTTGCAGACCAGTACATTCCACACAGTTATAACTTTATTGCATTAGTGTTTGCTTTAAGTACCTCTGCAAAATTTTTTTAAACCCTTGCCTTGAAAAAGAGAATCCCCTGCTCTCCCCAGCAGTTTGTGCTTAGACTTCAAGTCAGCCTGTCTGTAAAACTTGCCCGTAGCCAGTTCTAAATTTTACTTGGTTTGTGGTATTGCACCGTCACAACGTGCAAAATTTAGGGTTTTAATCAACTGCAACTAGAACTTAGTTACCAGTGTGTCTGAACTTCCCTTCGTTAAGAGGCAATTCATTTGTGCATAGGTGTTTCTCTCATGCTTATTGACCAAAGCAGTTGTACGATACACAAGACGTAGCTCTGGCTCAGATGATGATGGTTTTCCTCCGAGTTCTGCGGATCTCCCAGCTGGTGCCGCAGAAGCCGTCTGTCTTTTAAGGTTAACTGCAAGTATTTATTTACTTGTATTGGGCTGCTTTGTTTCTTGTTTGCTTCCACATACACAGCAGCAACTATCTATTTCTTCCGGTAGTTTCAATTCATGTGGATACTCTTTAAGAAGCCAGTTTCACACCGTGGTAACAAATAATCATAACTTTTTTTTTGTTTTCCCAGTGACTGCTTAACATCTGCTTGGACTTAGCAGTTTGAAGGTAGTATAGACAGAACTCGTTGTTTGGAATTTTTAGAAGACACAAGTGAAACTGAGCTTTTTGTGGCATCCGAAGCAGTACAGCAAAGTGGGGAAATACAAGAGGAGTAGGTGTCAGTGTGTCTCACAGCGTGAACAGACCTTGAATTATCAATCTCTTGATTGAGTAAATACTAGTTAATATAGAAGTTGTACATGTGTGTGCAATGTGACAGTTCTGTGCTGCAATTAAGTGCAGTTGCAAATCACAGACCTTGCATGTGCCTTTACCGTTCTTGAAGTTTTAAGCTGTCAAACAGATGAAAAGGATCAATAGTATTAGCTGCTTGCTTTATTTTTCAAACAAGCCAAAGTATTAGGGTTCACAGTTCTGCTTTTTTATTGCTGTTCTGAAAACAACTATTGTAACACAACTGTGATGCCACAGAAGGGCTGATGAATTTGACTTTTGCTAGGGAAATCCATTGCAAATTAGTAACAGCACAGTTGCCAGTATTCATCTGGCATTCTTCAGTGCAGTTGCATTAACCTAATGGCAGGGGGTTACGCGGGTGTCTAAGGTTGGTTCGTTTTACATGGTAGCCTGCAGGGGCTTCTTAGCGAGCCTGGCTGCCTACGGCAGTATTGTATGGCGTTGGCTACTGGGGCGACTTGCCATGTTGTATGCGTCTCTAGGTACTCATCCAGTGTTCTTGCTTGTAACTATTAAAATAGATTTTGTAAGGCTTCTGATTTAAATAGTCCTAATAGAATCATAGAATCACCTAGGTTGGAAGGGACCCTTAAGATCATCATGTCCAACCATCAACCTAACACTGCTACTTAATTGGTAATTTATGTTTGAGAGAGGGACTTCAGTCAGGATTTATTAGCTTGAATTATTGTTCTATTGTGGAAGCTTTTTGTTAAAATTTTGCAGACACTGTAGTTATTGATATCTGAAATCAGTTCATTAGCAGTAATGAATAAAATCATAAAATATAGCTGTATAATGACACCTAATTGCTATAAGCTAGATTACAATCTTTTATTTACAGGTAGGCATAAATGAATTGTAGGAGTACAACTCAGGTACTATATATTCTTCTGGGTTATGAGAAGATTTTCTGTTTTTTTAAAATAAATAAAATAACTGTTCAGCAACACATAGGTAGGTGTTCAAGTGCAGGGCATTCCCTGCGCGGGTATGCTTTGTATTCGCACAGTTTGGCGTATGCACGGGTATTGACTAGATGAGGCTGTGTAGAGAGGTTGAGTTCACTACCTGCCGCAGCTGTGGTGTTTGCAAGTTGTTTTGTATGTGAGAAAGTGGTTGGTTTTCTCCCTATTAAATTATTGAAACTAGATGAATGTCTTTACTTTGCATTTAAGTGTTAAAGCTGTAATTTTAGTTACTTACACAGCATACAACTGCAGTGGAGTTGCAGGGTGCCGCGTAGCAGGCAAGGGGTCTGCTATATTATTGGGTGCCTATTATATGATATGTATGGAAGCTCCCTTGCTTTTGTGGAACATCAGTTTAAGGAGGACACACACGAGAGCTGTCATTAAAAATGTAAGCATAGTGGTTTAGTAAAATGCAGGTTAATGTTCAGGCTGCAGACTGATTCAACAGTTTGTCTCAATTCTGACATGGATCTTACATAAAATAAAAGCCAGAGATTTCTTCTAAACAACCGTGCAGTGGTTAGAGTTGTATGTAACTGCTAATTTTCACCTCACAAGTGGTGAGTAAGAATAATAATTTTCTGTCTGCAAAAACTGCTTTTAGTTTCAAAAAACTTCAGTGCTTTAGCTGAAAATACTGGTCTTTCTCCAGCTATGTAGTTTCCTTCCGTGTAGTCGTTCAGCTATTAGCCGAAGATGATTCCTAATAGGCTGTTTCTCTGATGCTGGTCTCCTCCTGTGTGGTTTTTTGTTCACTGGTGATCAAGTAAACTCTGTTGGCACACCCCATTTGTCACTCTATTCATACAATTAGCATCCATGCTGCCATTTTGCCCAGGGAGAATGATAATGTGTCAAGCACTAATTACCTATCTACTGTTCCTAGGAGGTGCCAGCGATGAAGCAGTAATAAAACAACGTTTGACAGTGCTATTTAAAGTAGTTTAAAAATTCCTCTGCGTTTCTACATTAGAGTGGGTTAATGGGGGTACGGTCAAGGCTGTCGCAGGGGGCTGGCATTGACAGGCTTTGCCTCAGTATGTCAGCTGTTAATCGTGTAGTCTTCTGTGGGGGCAAAAAAAAAAAGAAGATAGCTATATGTTTCAATACTATTTAAAATATGCATGCCACTTTTAGGGTAATATCTCATGTATCTCTAGAGGAGATAATGAAGTTGCAAATTGTCTAATCATTCTAATGCATGCATATTGCAATTCTGTTTGGCAAATCTGCAATCAAGCCATTGATTTGGTTTAGCTAATGCTAGCTAATCATGAAGGGTTAGAATTTCAGCTGTGACTGATAGGCTCTGCACGCAGCTTTCTCTGGGTGACAGATTGGTAAAAGCACGAAGCTGTGAGAACAATGCTGTGCTTTCCTACTTTGCACTGCAGTGTTATGGTTAAAGCTGATTTAAATGATCCCAGCTGGCTGCTGCCAGAGACATCCGTCTGTGAGCCTGCGATGGTGAGAATTCAGTGGTAACTTAGCCCTAGTGCACATGTCCTGGGGAAATGAAGGTCTGCCAGGTGATGTTCCTTGGAGATTTCCATATAACTAGTGTCAGTTCACCAACCTCACAGATTTTTATTGTAGTTGGACAATAATTAATGTAAGGACCCATGACCAGTTCAGTAGGTAAGTGCCTCGAGCACTTGTGTTGCTTTGAGTAGCTGTCTTACTGTGTTTTTCTTACAGAATAACAAAGATTCATGGCACTGTATACCCAACAGCAAATCTACAAGAGAGTGACCATTTACTGCGACCTTTGACACCTATAGCCTCTGTATTTCTTAAGCTGTTCGGTTTAGCATTGCTTTAAACTGCTACTGCTATTTAATGTGTGTTCAGGAGGCTTGTGTCTGTCGTATGCTGACCTAAATTTCTGTGAAAGGCATTGAGTTTTACTCTAGAGAAAGACTATCAACGTCCTGGAATCATCTGTTATTGCCAGTATGAAGTTGCTAACATTGAGTTAGCATCGTGCTTGACACATGCACGCAAGTACAGTTTGCAGTTCTAGCACACTCCTCTCAGCTCCAGCTCCTTTGCTGCCAAGTTTTTTCCCCAAATATCGCATGAAAACCAAACTCTCGTCCCCTTTCTTCTAGTTTAGTTTATCTTCTGGGTCTACAGTAATTGCGATCTCCATTTGTGCATGATGACTTTCCTCTATTCTCTAGTTTCTTGTAGGAAAGCAGTTGAGCGTTACAGGATGTCTCAAAGCTCTTAGACTGTAGATGTTATGTACTGAGGCCTGAAGAAGAGAAATCCTAAGTTCTATGGCATTCTTCACAATGTGTGACGAATGTACTGTATCTGGTTGATGGTCCAGTACCCTTACTGATCTCAGCCACATCAGTATACCCTCAGGAGGAGGACTCTCTGTCAGATTAATAGATCATTAAAGCCCTGCAGTGGATAGTTTATGCCGTGTTACTCAAGTTTCTTTTCAACTGAGGATATTTGGTGGTAGACTTCTGTGCCATGAAAAAGTGACAGATAAAATGTGTGTTGTCCCAATGAGTCAAAGAAATTACCCCCCTAATAATAGTAATTATGCTGTGCATCTGTGGTGTTCTGCATGCTTAAGACTGTAGAGATATTAGCTAATTAATCCTTTCAACACTGCTGTGCAGTTGGTATAGCTGGTACTATTATCTTCCTTTTGTAAATGAAGGAAAAAATAGAAAGGTTGACTGATGGGCTCAGCAGCACAGAGCAAACTCAGACTTCAGAATTTATTCTGCTGCCCTGCAGTGCCTTGAAGACACAAGCCAAACGGAGGTCCACCTAGGAGCACTGCTGCAGGGGCTGGCAGTTAAAAATGCTCGCTGCTGTTGCCTTTTTTTTTTTTCTTTGAACTACATTACCTACCAAAACAGTTGGTCTTAATATGAAGGTAGAGAAGACGGCTCTTGTGGCATAAGACCGTAAATTCAGCTTCCAACCTTCAGCAGCGCTGGTGGCTGGTAACATGGATGTGAATTATGACAGGGTGCGCTTTGTCTGCCAGCTGCTCGGGAAAGAAAAGCAGCTGTTGGTAAGTGCCAACTGTGAAGCTCATTTGATATATAATTAATTCTTAGAGTGAATGAACAATCAGAGTGTTGACACAGCATCTTCTGTGGAAACAGCAGGTCTGTGGTTCTCGTGTTAAACATGTTGGCCGCAAAAGTTGATGGTAACTGAACTCGAGGTGCTATCACGTGGTGTCCTAAGCACATTAATTTCTTTCAGCACTTCAGGCAGTAGGTGTTTCATGTTCATCTACTGTTTGAACGCTGTAAAGGGTGTGTAGATTAATGTGGTTACTAACATTGCATCTTGATAATCTGATGATCAATGTGCTGCATCTTGTATGGAGTTTCAGTTGATATAACTAGATTGGCTTTGGGAAAGCGTCAGCTGTTTGTAAAACCCCAAAGAGGAGTAAGTACTCATTACCTTCACAGCATTAACTATATCTTTGTAAGCAGTTCTGCTGACCCAGCTCAGGTACACGATGTGCCAGAAAAGCTTGTGTGCAGAAGGCTGGTTTCCTCTAACAGCCCTCCTCTGCTCTTCCAGTTCAAATGTCTTAGAAAGCCACCTGGCTGTTTCTGTCGTGCCGCAGTGTGGTGGAACAAGGGAAAGCGAGTATGCTTGAAGCACGTCTAAAAGCTTGTTACGTTGTTTGGAATGACCTCCTCGGTTCCTGAGGAACAAAGCCTTCTCATCATACATGTCTGTGTGGTCTGCTGATAGTTCCAAAGTTACGAATACTCTATTTGATGTTCTTGGGTCTCTTTTATGGCAGTAAATAAAGACATCAGTGGTGTCTTTCAGCATCTAATTTTTGCTCCTTGGCAGCCTGCACAAAATATGCTGATGTTGTGCAGTACTGTGCAATACCTCCCCTCTTGCACTGGGAGGGTACTCAGCTTGCTTGTGTCAGTGGACAACATAGGTCTGAGAGATCGTCAGTCTTTGGAACCTCAGCTGATGCTCTCCTACTATGCTGTGTCATGAACAAAGTTGTTGGTCATGGCACTGACAGCACTTTTAGTCTGGGTTCTTACTGCAGTCTTAAATGCCTCTTTTTCCTTCTCATTTTTCAACATCTCTCCAGTAATTTTTGACCCTGTCATCCATTTCTGATCAGTTGTGGTATAGGAGTAGAGATCTCAAAGCTCATTTACTTACTTTGGAGGAAAATTGCAGCTGGCTATAGAAAACAGACTCAAATTAGGATCTCCAATGAGATAGAAACTGGTGCGTGGGTTCCACAGTTACTGACTGTATTTGACTTGCGTCTGACCATCCGGAATGTGTCGCTCTGAGTTAGCCACGCTTTATGCCACCTCTTAACCAGGGGTAATTTCTGAATATCAGAGGGAGCTGAGATACTGGTTACACTGAGGGAGCTTAGAAGGTGTGGAGGGGAAATCTTGCATTACATAAATTCATGGGGATCCTAAGGGTAGTTGGTGATACTGCAGGGAAAGGTTGGAGCAGGTCTCTGAAGTCCGGTATCCTAGTTTTTCATCACTTGGAAGACATTAACTTCTTTTTTTAGTTAATGAGTTTGAAGGGAAACTGACCCTTGATTTGAACAGCCTGTCTATTTTCATAGCTATTAACTTTGTGCGGTAGCATGTAAAGCTACCTTTGCAAGCAGCATTACCAAAATAACACAGCCTTTAAACTGGTAGCAATAAATACTATTTATCTTTGAAATGGCATTTTACTTTTTCCTTAATTTTCTGAATGATTTTTGATGAATGGTCCCTTTAAGCAGCCTGTTTGGCTCATGAATGCCAGTGGGTATAGATTAATAACAGCCTATGGGTGAGCGCTTCCCATATTCTTTTTCTTATATGTGCGCTAAACTGCCTGGCCCCGCTCTGTCGCACTGCTTTTGGATGCTGAAGCGAACAGAGATGCTTTTACAGAACTCTTGAATGGGTTTGTATTGCTAGTATTTTTTTTGTTACTTGAAATATTTTATTGAATTTCTTTTCAGTTTTTTGGCAGTTTGAAAGTTGGGAGGTTATCTGTCAGTAGGCATGTGATCTATAAACACATAACAAATGTCTGGATCTTCAATTTGTCAAGTCCCACATCTGGGGAGAATGAGTTCACTCACTTCCCCTTGTTGAACTTGAGAATTAGCCCGTGGCTTTGGGCTGTCAGCCTTGTCGCCCGGCCTCAGGTTTGCAGCCCTTACTGGGGGCTGTTGTCTGCTGCGGTGGGACACCCCAACTGCCTTTGTTTCTGTACGTTGCCCTAGATTATACTCTTGTTAACGGGGCACTTTTCTTACTGTAGTTAGAGTTAAATCATAGAATCATTTAGGTTGGAAAAGACCTTTAAGGTCGTTGAGTCCACCTGTAAACCTAACACTGCCAAGGTCACCGCTAAACCGGGTCCCTAGTCATTTACGACATACGTGTGTCTTGCCTAGTGCTGAGGCGCTCAGACTGTCAGCTATCCTTTCTAGTGGAGCACCGCTTCCGAAGCAGTTTGCCTCCAAACAGAAAGGATAGATGCTTTCTTTTTAACTTTTTTTTTTGTTTCCTGCCAGACCAGCCAAGCCCAGGGAAGAGCCAGCGCTCCCAAATTGGTGGGACTTACAAAGCTGATTTGAAAACATTAGTTAGCATTTGTTCTACTAATGATTAACATGTTCCAGTTCGGTAGAAAGCCCCCATAATGTGGTTGTAGAACCCTGGGAAAGAAGAAAGCATGTTAAATTTTATAGTGAGCGTTAATGTTTCAGAGGGCCCGATGGCTACCGTCAACAGAACTGTGAAGATTTGGGTCTACCAAGGTCTTCGCGCGGGCTGTGACCCAGCGCAGGCACCTTCTGACCGCTGCCTGCGAGTCTGAAGTGACGGAGGGTGTGCCACGGTCCCAAACTCGGGGGGCGGGAGGGGAAGTTTGTTCCAGAGAGAAAGCTGCTGAGCCTGCTGTACTGCTCTGACCTGCCGTTTTGTTATTTGCCTTTTAAAAAGTGCCTGCTTTCCTAAAACTTTCTGCATTCTGAAAAGACAGTCTGCTAAGAATTGTTTTAATAGTAACTGTGATAATTGTATTGTTTGGCAGGTCTGAGAGAAGTTTTTCTCCTTTTAATGTTTCAGAGAAATACAAGAGTCAAGGAAATGTGCTAATAAATAATTAGGGGTTTCTCTTGGTCTTTGTCTGTATAGATGGCACTTTTTCTGTGTAGCTAGGCAAATCATTTGATCGCATGAAGCAGTAATAACCAATATAACTTTCACATGTGGTGAAATTTACTTCCATTCAGAAACTCAGCATTTAAAGTAATTTTTCTCAGCTTGTGGATTTTCCGCCTTTTTTTCATCCTTTCAGTAAGTTATGTTGCCCATGACAATTTATATTGTTTCACATAAAAAGATCTGTGTTAAAATAGCTGATTTTTTGGTTGCTAATTAGTGTGAGACAGATAGTGGGATATGTTATTGCTCTGCTGAAAGTGGGAGTAAAAGGAGAAAAAGAATTATGATTCTGAACACCTGACATTTTTATCTAGCATGGGGAAAGAATTCCCTTTATACCAGTAATAATAAGTAGTATATGTTTTGAAGGTGTATTCAAGTGATGTGATTATTTTAGGAATGTAGCATTTATTATTGCATGAAAACCTTTCTCCCTTCTACCAGTAAAATTTTATGTTCTTAACTGTCAAACAGAACACCGCTATGATTGCATTATTTTAAGAATGATGATGTAACCAATGGATTTTTTACTATTCCCCAGAAGAGGTTTTTTTCTTTAAAAGGAAAGATACTTTGTGTATAAAAACCCACGAGGACAGACAATAATGGCTTATATCCCCTAAAGCTCATGCTTGGGGAGAGAAACACAACTTTATGTAACCAGTGGTTAAGTGAGTGTGAGAGACTAGGCACGAGCGGTGTTCAGTGATCCTGTATTGTGACAACGGAAATTGCTTTCGGTGTATGAGCGGCAGAGACAGACCTGTTCCTAAGCGGGGAAGCAAAAATCAGTAATTGTAACATAATTTAAGAAAGCTTTTGGTTTCTTCCTTAAGGCAACCTTTCTATTTTATGGAGCTGGTGGTGTTAAAGCTGGAGCGCATCTTTCCTTTGCTTTGTAGCCCGGAATTCATGCGAAGGGTTATGAGCAGGGCTGCAACTTTTCTGGTGAGTTATTCCTGTTGATGGTAATTCAAAAACCCTGCCGTTTGCTTATGAATGTACACACCCTTGTGAAGGCTGGGTTGCTTTCTCCATTTCCGTGTTAAGGTACGGAGGAAAGGCCAGTGTGTCCCTGCGTGTATGGTGAGGCAGCCTTTCACCTTGCCACAAAGCGCGTCTCCTATCAAGGATGCTCCGTCACGAAAACTTTCGGATGCGCTTAACCCAATGGAGATGAGGTTTTCAGTTGTGATAAAAAACGTCTGAAATGTAGGCAGGGTACTTGAAGCTGTGGACTTCGTCCACGTTTTCCAACTTAATAATTAGGCAAATGCTTGTTGGGGCAGCCCTGCTGCCACAGTGGAGGAGAAGCCTGGCTGTTGGGCTGTCTGCCAGGCCTCCCTTCTCCGTTAGTCACCAGCCCTGCTGCACGGGCGCTGGGGCAGCTCTGCCTCCCGAGAGCCGGGGAAAAGGCAAGGTTTGGGCTTGGATGCTGCCTTCAGGAGAGCAGTGAAGCGACTGCTTTTTCAATCAGGTGTGTTATGTGACGTGCTTTTATAGCCACGTGTGAGCACGCTGCTCTCATTGCTCTGAAATCGCTCAAGTCTGTGGTGAAGTTACGATGGGCCACTGGACCAAACGTGTTTAATTTCCCTTATCTTTCCAAGCCATTCAAACTCAATTTCTCTTTTAATGTTAATTAGACAAAAGACAAACGTACTGTAAACAAACCAGTTTGATTTACCTATTTATTGTTCTCACATGCTAATTAGACATGAATGAGAAGTTAGGCCTTAAGTGTGTGGCTGTAGGAGAAATGCAAACCTGTACTTCAGAGCAGTTGTTCTGTGAGCAAATTTTAGATCTTTTTTGTATTAGAAATCTGTGTTGTAGGTCAGAATTCACAATTATCTATGAAGCTGGTGCTGTGATGGTACTCTGCTTTGGAAACATTTTCTTGCCAATTTTGTCTTAACAGCACGTTCCATGAGGCCAAAAGTTATCTGCGAAGAGATGAGATGTGCTGATGCGTTTCATTGATCTGCTGCTAAAAGTTAGAGCAATTTTTTTCTACATCACTTCTGTTTTTTCCTGCAGGATCTTGTTGACAAGAGCTGCAGAGCTTAGGCTTCTTCTTGAGGGGCTTTTTGATGAGCTGCTGCTTTGAATGATTGCCTTAGCTAAACCAAAATGCAGATCCTGTGTAATATCTGTACTGCCGCTGCTTTTGGACTCCACAGCTGATGTCTTTCTAAATTTGAGGTGCCCTTTGACAGAACTACATCCTGGTGTGCACACCGAAAAGCTCAGAGGAATTTTTGAGTGTCACAGTGCCCCGTGTCTGCTGCATGCTTGGTCAACCCCGTAAGTCTTAAGCCTTAATTGGCTGATACAAGCCAATATCCTCTTGGTGCATCATCTTTTATGTCTACCCAGTATGAGTTAAAACACTGACTTAAGTAACGTGTTTGCCAAATAGCAAGAAAAGAAAGAGACGAAGCTTTTGTTGGCATGGAGAACTGTGGAGCGCTAATGCACAGAGGATGAGATGGAGAGTCCCTCCTTCACAAGCCAAGAAGGGGAGAGTAGTGAGACACTCTGAATCTGTGCTGGGATGAGAAGATAAAGAGAGAGATGGGGAATGAGCAGACCACGCTTTCTCCTTGGTACCGAACGAGGCATGTAGAGCATCTCTGGGCTCCCTGATCGTAGCTTTTGTTTCTTGCTGTACTCTCTGGACTCTTATCCTTCTCAGAAAAAAAGCTGAGAAATCTACAAGGATAATCTAAGAATATTCTTTCTGAGCAGAAGAATACTTGAATGATTTCGATTGCAGAAGAGAACTATGTGTTACAAGAAGAATGTGGCTTGGTTTTGTTTTTTAATTGTGACAGTTCAGTGACAAACTGCTGTTTAAATGGAAGAGCTAGAATGCGGGTGACCTGACAGACAGTATGATGCTGTGAGGTGTTACCTGGTTACTTGGACCGATCATCTCAAAAACCTGAGGAGTTATTTGAGCGTGTAATCTCCAGTTTTCTTGTGGCTCTGCCTGAGCTACGTTTGCTTGCTATGTAAGCCTGCTTGGTCTGACAGAAACTTGTAGTGGTGGTTGGGATTTTTTTTTTTTAGTGGGTAACATTCATCATCATCTCGCAGCCACTGAAGAATTGAACTGTAGTGCAAATGGTATTTCCCGAGTTTAATATGAGAGGAGATAGGGGATTGTACCTGCCTCTGTGTTTAACACAGGGGCTGAGTTGCACCAGTGTGCCTTTCCCATGCTTAGGCACGGGCAAGGATGTTCTTATGCAGAAATTGACTTCATGGGGACTGCTTTAGATAATCTTTTTGAGTTCAGTGACTCTCAGATCTGCCATCAAAGCTGTTAAGTAAGTCCTAGATTTTTCAGTACTTAAAATACATCCGAAAACTGTTCTTTTTATCATACAGACTTTTTTTTCCTTATTTCTTTCTTGAGCTGTCTGGTTTTTATCTTCCTAGAAAGATAACCCTTCTTACTGTCTGGTAGCGGAACTGGATTTTCTGGATTACGTTGGTTTCCATTATTATGTCATGTACTTAACAGGGAATCTCTCCGTATTTCTTTCAAGCTCTCCAGACACAGTATAATTTCAAGTAATTTGAAAGAATGAGTTATTGGTCAATCTGTGTTATGGTAGGATTTTTTTATCCCTCTTCTATGGAATAATTCAGAAATTGCACCTGGCAAAGCATAGCCGCGGTGGCATTAAGTGTGTTTAGGATTTTCATGTCTGAATTCCAAATATCTCTTCCTGAAATGTTTACAGGCTTTTTAGGAGCACTCGTTGCCTGGAGCACAGCTCCTTTGACTGCCTTGAAAAGCAAGTAATGATGAAAACAGTGTGCCTGTGTTTCTAATGCTGTTTTAGTATAACACTATGAAATTCTGTTCTTTTAAGACAGCTTGCTACCACTAAAATGCATCAAAAGAGTTAATGCTTATTAAAAACGCATTTCCTCTCCTGATATTGAAGCACATGAGGTATCTCTTAAATACCCTATGAAATAAAAATAACGAGGAGACAAAAGCAAGCGTGAGATTCTTAAGTTGTTAAAATCAATATTTAGGTCCTCAGTAGAATATAATTGTTCCTGGTTTATGTCTCTCCTTATGCAAGGTGATTCAAGTAATCTTTTCCATTTTCTTTCTCCATCTGTAAGGCCAGGGTTGGTTTGTTGGGTTGTTTTGTTTTGTTGTGTTGGTTTTTTTTTCTACTCAGCAGAGTTGCATTTGTATTCCTCTTTTGCCATAGGAAGGTGTGAGGTTTGTATTCCTTGTTTGTGCAAGCTGGCTCTGTCTGCACTGGAGATACGGGCGGTGCAGTGTGCCAGAGGGGTTTTTCATCTTCAAGGTCTGCATTCTTAAGTCAGGGTGGGAAACCTCACCCTGCCTACTACCTCAGGTATAAGTTTTTTATAGTGACTTTTCAAACTACATGGACAATGTTTTTCTGCAATGAAACTGCTCCAAGGACAGAGCAGTCGTTTTACAGCCCACATGAATTCTGTGGAAAGATCTGAAGGCAGAAATGTAGCACTGGAGTTGGTACCGGTTTAGGGGTCTGCTAACAGGGTTATTCTCTCAAACGTGCCTGCAGGCAACAGTTGTTCCAGAAATTGGTGCCAGATCTTTAAAAGGAATACAAGCTCTGAATATGCTACCATTTTTTAGAAATGTGTTGCGAAACACTTTGTTCTTGGTGCTGCGTCCTTGAACCATGCAGTTCTAGGTCTCAGAGCTGGTTTTTTTCATACTCTTCCAGCTTATGGCTCTTTTCCTGCTCATATGCTAATGCGATGACTTAACTGAATAAAGCTTCATGCTTCACAGCTGCATCTGGACGTTCCCCCGGCTTACATCAGTGCTGAAGTGGTCTTTAGCTAGACTTTCCTCTATGGCTGCTCCAGGTAGGATTTCACCAGAGCCCATTCCCTCTTCCTGAGTGTTTTATTGCCTCATCTGTCTGACTGCTGGAGTCTTTATGCGAGGAAGGCTCAAACTGCTGCTCCAAGGTCTTTTAGTGCATCTGTTGTCAGGGAGGTGTCTGTGAGATTCCCACCTTTTCTTTCAGCAGCGATTCACACACGACATTTACTTTCCTCTAGAAGACTGTTGCTTTTGTGCTTGAAACAGGTTTGCTCTGTGCTGGTGTTGGGCGCAAGCCCTCCTGGACAAAGCGCTGTCACCAGAGAAGCTCCTGACATATCCTATATACAAATCCAGTCAGGCTGTGCATTTATTTCAGATACTCCAAACACGAGCAACTGCATAGGACAGTGTCTAAATAGCCTCCCTCTTTTTCTTGGATAATTATCTTTATTTATCTAGGTTTTATTAGTATCCACGTCATTCGATCATGCTTTTGGTGTGAAGGGTCTTTTCCCTAGGTTTTGCTTTCAGATAATCCCTTTGGCTGCCAGCTGTAATATCAGGTGTTGGAGGGCATGAGGGTACGTGTCTCTTGTTCAACACCCCACACCCACAGAAAATGGAGCTATTCTCCGTCTCGAGAGGTGGTGTATCTCCACCAGGGAGACTGGTGGCCCAGCACTGCTGTGTCTGGTGGTGGCAAATTCAGGTCATCAGTGGAAAAAAACAAACAACAACAATTTGTCGGTGCCTCACAGCGATAAGGAGGCAAAAATCTGGGAGGAGACTGCAATCGCACCATATTGCGTAGCGAAACCCACCTTAAAAATAAGACAAAAGAGAGAGAAAAGCCAGAAGCAGCTTACAGCTGGGTGTAATCAGACAGTCTAGACAAGGTGCCTACACTGAAAAGGGAAAATAATATGGGTAATTAAATGTGTTAGCCAAGTGAACATGTCCCCACCATCACATCTATGAGTTGATTGATCTCTTCAGTAATCTAGTGAGCACATTGGTGTCTCCTCTCTGTTTGTTTGTTCCTTTATTACCTACATCCATTTTGTTTCTTCTCTTATTATCTGCTGCTGCATGTTTATTCTTCCATCTCTAGCCCTTTGCTGCTGAAATAAATGCCAGTCTTTTCCGTGACCAATGGAGTTTTCCTGCTTGAAGTGCTGTAAGCTAAAAAGTTGTCTTAAGCGGAGTCTTGAGATTTACTGCTGGGCCGTGTAAGTGTTTCTCCTGGGAGGACGCACAGTGTGGGGCTCGCTGCGAGCACGCACAGCCCCACGGAAGGCTCTGCCTGTTGAGGGCCCCTGTTCTCCCTGTGTGTCTGCAGCGCGGCTCCAGTTTCAAAGTAACAGTGTGTCAGTTGTGGTGCTGTGAAAGTGAAGTCCAGTAAGGTCTTCCATTCAACTTGTGATGCGATATCGTGAAAAATGATGCTTTTGGAACTTCCTGATTTCATTTTGTTAGTTTAAAAAAAATAATTAGTATCTTTACAGAACTATTGTCCGGAGTGTGGGAATAAATTGTGAAATAAATACAACTTGTGGTTATTATGTTGTTGTTCTGTATATGTTCCTTGTTTACCAATTATATCTTACCTCTAGGGTAATCAACTTTAAATATCCACCAATAATCTGAACATCAAATGGTACTTATCCTAGAAGTACACCCAAGTAATCTATGCACATACATTAGGAGTATGCCAGAGTGTTTACTTAGATTTTAATGTGATGTTCTGTATAATTTTCACATAGATTAGATGCTGCAGGAAGTTTGCATGTATTTTTCCCCTAAAAGCTACATTCAGTAATAATGGGTAGTATTTATAGCAGTTGCGGTGAATTAGAAAACTGATTGGGTGAACTACTTGATTGCCGCTCATTTAGCAGCTACGCTTCTGCCAAATCTCTCGGTGAGCTTTTGCATGGAATTTTGTGTGTTTAAATGTGCCCGCACCAGCCGGGAGCATCTGAGGACAATAGGAATGGCCTCAGCCGTCCAGAAGTCAACGTCGTGTTTGCAGCGCACGCAGATTCAGTCAGCAAGAGATACTATTTGTTTGTAGAAATGACTTGGCAGCCTCGTGCACTTCAAATAGTTGTGTGGTGTTTTTAAGCATGTAAAAGAATGACAATCGTACCACTCCACCAGCAGCAGGCACTTCGGGGACAGGGATGCAGTCCCATGAGTACCTTCTCAATTGTAGAACTCAAAATCTGTAAGATCCTGAAGTGTCTACGGATGTTATTGCTCTCCTGCTAATCTTGTCGTGCCAGCAGCACGATGCGTTTTGTCTGTTGTCCCAAGGTGTGTGGCACAGGTCTTGCGTGCTGAAGGAAGTCTTTCTCAGAGCTTTTGGATTACTATTCGATATCTGCTGCTTTATGCCGCGTGTGTAAGTGGATAAGGGCGTGTTTTAAGATCCTGAGTGAAGGAAGCAGCTAAATCTCCTAATCTTCTTTCTTTCCAGATTAAGTACTTTGGTCCATTTCAGCGACGGTTTTGAAGATTCTCTTCATGAGGAGAAGGACATTTAAATTTTCATTACTATATCATCTGAGATTGTCTTTAACTCTTCTTTTCACCAATCAGCAAGTCCCACAAGTGTTATGTAGTGTGTTTTGAGATATTTTTGAGCACAATAAAATTGTCAATGTAAAAAAAAAAATTCACAAGAGAATAGATGTTTGCATGTTCTCCTGGAAGGAGTATGAAGCTTATGAAGTGTCGCACAGTAGTATCTTCATTATGTAAAACTGATCAGAACTGCATTTATTGCGACATCCCTAGCAGAACAGAGTGGAGATACTCTTACACTCTGAAAAAATGTTATGTGTTGCCATATGTTATCTGTGGAAGGAAGAAGACCCCTTTATGAATATTAAGGGAATGTTGTTTCTCTTGGTTTTACTGATGTGCCCAATGATACATACAGTTGATTTCTCTGAAGCGAGGCTGACTATTTCTGTAAGTAAAATGCAGTCTCACAAAGCACAGTGGACAAATTCATGACTGTATCAACACAGTTTGTAAATACATTTAACCAGACGGTTAAATCAGGTTTATGGTGGGTTTCCATTGCTGCAGTTGTAGCGCAGTCAACGCGCAGATGAATCTGATACTCTTCCTTTCTCTTGGGTATAAAATCAGGAAAAGAGAAAAAACAATATCCGACACTTTGTCCTGGTTTTGTTGCTTTAAAAAGCAATCTTTCTTAGTTCTACATTTCTCTTTTTGTTTCCATGTATTTTAGGAGTAGTTCACTGATCACTTTTGTGCTTCGCTGATCACTTTACTTACCAAGCCATGTAAGTTCCTGACTGCTGGTAGTGGGAACGTCCCTCCTGCTTCTTACAGAGCCACATGGAGTTTTGCATTCTTTTTCCCCCCCAAGGCAGCTCAGCTGCGCGCTACCCAGAGCCTCGCACTGCTGCTGTCTGTGGCCTCCCTGGGAGGAAAGCTGTGCACAGGTAGGGACAGCCTGCCCTTGGCTCTGCACATTCGGCAGGTACGCTGCTCTCGCTGCTTCTGCTGCAGGGCATTGAGCTATGCTAATAATAGCACTGCAGCTAGAAACGAGCTCAGTCGTCTCTCTAGAAAAGGCAAGGGAGTACATGCTTTGAGTTGATGTGTGGGGGTACTGTCTGCCCAGAAAAACGATCTCCGGTGCATTTCTTAGGTCAGGAGAAAGGTCGTCCTTATTGGGGGCTGGCACAGTGTGCGCTGCTGTGGTTTCTCACGCAGTTACTGTGGCATTTGAGCCTAGATGTAGGTACCTTTAGGGGGAAGGGCGATTAATCTTAGTTCCTTATGTAGACTATTAATAAAATTAGCTGTGTCAAAACTGTGCCGATACTGGTACTGCCCACTGTGTGGACCGAGTGTGTGTGGTGCCAGATCGCTCGTCACGGGTAGCCAGAGGAGGTAGATGCACTGTGTATTTCACGTGAGAATGGCGCAAGTGCCTGTGTAACCGTGTGAGCCGATCCCGCTAAGCGGAGGGCAGTCCCATGGGCTGCCAGGGTGCCCACATCTGTCCCTGAGAAGTCTGATGTGAAGAGAGAACCCGATACAACGTGTCCTTGTCCATTTTACTGGCACGAGTTGTTACTTTTTCACATTACGCCACACTGGCACAGAACCGGAGGATGTTTTGATGTGAGATCGTCCATTGGTTTTGAGAGGAAAAAAGGTATCTTTGTCAGGATTTAATGAAGTTTTCATAAGAAGGAATATTTAATAATGTCCAGGAATTTGGGACTGCAAGGAAGAGAAGGATAAGAAATACATGCCTGCTTTTGTTTTTTAGATTATATTTATGGTTTTATGTTATTAATCAAAATAATACAGCACAACTTGTCTTTCATGTGCTGTGTTAATCCCTAGCCCTGCAGAGGTGGCCGGCTGTCACGGTCACCAACGCACATAGCATCCTCAGGAAGCACTGCTGAAGCGCCACGCAGAATTCCTCCCTTCCCCTTGTCCATCTCAGTAGCGACAGCAAATAATCCTGCTAGGTTCCTTGGCTCGTTCCGATGTTGATTGAAGGAAGACCACAAAACACTGACATCTTTGGTTGCCGTCAGTGATTGTAGGTCAACATTGCAAGCAACTGGCTGCCTAATGGGTAAATAATTATTTAGTGTTTACTCTGGGAAGGCTATCTAAGGCTGTTGCATAGTTTTAGGATATGATTCTTGATTGAGCAATGAGCAATTTGTAATTCCTACCTATTTTTGGTGTCCAAAGAAAAATGAGAAAAGGTTAAAGATTAAAAATGAAGGGGCCCATTCAAAATGAACAGATCCTGTCATTTCTTTGCTTTCTAGTGAAAAGCAGGTGTAAAAGTTTCTTTTGGCGTTTATTTTTAGGATACTGCTTAATTGATATGCTTCTATTGTAGTGGAAAAAACAGTGGTTAGTGAGTATGTAGTCTTAAAAAAAAAAAAAAAGTTGGTGGGGAAAAAAGTCTATTGATAGTTGTTTGACTGTGGATCGATTCAGTTGTAAGAATGAAAGTAGAGTGACAATCCACTTTTTGCATATTTGCCAAGTAGCATTGACATCGTATTAAGTAGCAGACAAAGTCAATACAAGAAGTAGTTTATGCTCTTGTCCAGAATGCTGCAGAAATAGCAGCTGCCAGCTGTTGTTATTAAGTCCTGGATTAGTAAAAAGGCCAGGCAATAAAAATTGCAGGAAGGAAAACAAACCTTTAAGTTAAATTGAGAAAAGAGTGTGCTAATGGGTATTATGTGGCATCTCCGCCACATCGCCTACGTTCATGTGGGAATTGAATGGTGGTGGATGGAATTGAAGGAGTCAAGGGTTATAATAGTGACACAAACTGTTAGTTGGGGGAGGAAAAATAAACAAAATACGCATTTAAAAATCCTGTCATAGCTTTCATGAGAACAATGTGGCACAGTGGTTAATGGATTTTTTTAATATGACGAAGCTGTAACAGATTGTTTATGTCAGTTCCTGTATCTAGCTATTTTCAGGAACCACAATAAAACTAAAAAACATGGCCTCATCATACTTGCTGCTATGTATATTTATAATATTTATTTCACAGCATTCTTAGATGGTTTGGTGGGTTTTTTTTTAGTCTCAAAACCTTAATGTTTCTTAGCAATTGATAAATTTGTGCTGGACAGCTGCGGGATCTAGTGCTGTCTGTGTTAGTCGGACTCAGTGCTTCTGTTACTATCAGTTAATGAGGAGACAATGAGACTAAAATATTCTTTCCTTCAGAAAGAGGAGCCGTTAATAAAGTCTGTTGCATTGCACTGACAGTGGAACAGGGAGATGGTTACGTCGGAACAACTCTGCTGGTTTTCACTTCCCGAGTGAAGCCGTTTATGTACACTGTTAATGTGGAGTGTGTGCATGCATATATATGGGCCCAGATGTGAAATTCAGTTGATTAAACATCTAGGAACGTCATCCTGTTGAAGTCAGGGCGGTTGGCTCCGTATACAAACCCAGTAATCTTACAAGCAGCTATGTGTGGACAGAAACCAGGCTTTCGGGTGCCAGGGCCACATTAGGAAGTGGCTGTTTTCTCCCGCTGGTGGTAGTTTCACGAAAAGTCAGGCTTTTGTTATGTCCGTATAGGTCCCTGTTTGGCAGCGCCGTCGCTCTCCTCTCCTGGGAGCTGATGTGCCACTTCTGCCCTGGAAACACGAAGGAAGCAGGAGGCCGTTCTTATTAGAAAAAACAACTCCCCTAAATCTGAGTTTGCTGCAAGGTCTGTGCAGTTACCGAGAGAGGTGGGAGCTCTGGGTTGGGAACGTAATAAGCCTGTCACTTGTTCTAATTCCGCAGGGTAATTGATAGCTACACGGACCCGAGTCCTGAACAAGGCTGTGATTAATGCTGGACTGGTCGTAGGTGTATGGGTTGGTATCTCTGCGTAACCGATAGACTTTCAGCTTTCTGCCTCCTGTTTTCACAGAGGGTGCTACAAATGAGCCCCGCTAATTTGTAAAATCCAGTATCCAAACATTTTCAATCTTATCCGAATGTGACACCTTAAAAAGGCTGAGTTAGTTATGCTGTGTGAAGGTTGTGCGTGCCATTTTCAGTCGTGTTAAGTATTCTCCAAGTGTATTATCTTGTTACCGGAGCTGAGGGGTACATCTGGATACAGTGGGTTAATTGTCAGTGTCACGTGCAGTAATTACCTAGTGGCAGGTCAACCTAAAGGAAGAGTTTTTGAGGGCAAATGCATGAAATTTCCTGGGCTTATTGCATTTTAGAGACCAAAGAGATCCCACTGAAAACTCTGGCCTCTTAAACCAAGTAATTAATTACTTCTGTAATCCAGACTTTCCAAGATGAAGTCATAGAATCACAGAGTGGTTTAGGTTAGAAGGGACCTTGAAGACCATCCAGTCCCACCCCCCTGCCCTGGGCAGGGACACCCCCACCAGCCCAGGGTGCTCCCAGCCCCGTCCAACCTGGCCTTGAACACCTCCAGGGATGGGGCAGCCACAGCTGCTCTGGGCAACCTGGGCCAGTGTCTCACCACCCTCACAGGGAAAAAAGTTCTTCCTGATATGTAATCTAAATCTCCCCTCTTCCAGTCTGAAGCCATTCCCTCTCGTCCTGTCACTACATGTCCTTGTAAAACTTCTCTCTTCAGCTTTCTTGTAGGCCCCCTTTGGATACTGGAAGGCCACTTATAAGGTCTCCCCGGAGCCTAGTCTAGTGCTGGAATTTCAGTATTTCTGTGGAGATTTTACTTCTAAATGTATTTCCATTAGGGAGAGGGTATAATGGAAGATAACTATATGTGTATATGAAGTACAGGTAACTTCTGAAAGCTGCTCAAAATTGTTTATGTAAAACTGTTAAACAAAAACTGTGCTTGCTTTATACTGCCGGATATTTTGGCTCTTATCCACTCAAGCATTTAAGCAGAGGCAGTTTAATTTTACACATATAAGCTCCGTTCAGATCCTATTAGCTCTGTAGTGCTGTACGTGCCACGCTGTGTTTGGGCCAACACGTTTGGAGACTCAGGTCAATAGTACAAATACCCCACTAGGGAGTACCACGGGTACCGGTTTAAGTCACAAATTAATAATGGAAGTAAACTGTGCTTAATTTTATGCAATATTCTGAACTGAAATGTTTGTAAATGCTTTGAAACATAGCTTGCTGCTTAGCTGTAATAGCGTCCACAGCATCCTCAGGCGGCCGCCTGTGAGTTGGTGGGTTTCTGCATGTTTGCTTTTTTCCTTTTGGCAAACTACCAGCGTGTTGCAGAAAAAGATGGTGGTCTTAACTACAGAGGAAACATTAGTAGAGAAGTTATTGGCCCCAATTTACAAAGCCAACTATAGGTAGCTTCCTTGGATTTAACTTTCTCGTTAAAGTTGATGTATACACAATACTGTGAACTTTCATGGAGGTAAATGGGGAATTTTAACCCTAAACCAGTATCCGCTTTTAAGAAAATTTGTACCATTACATTTTAAAATGTATATACCATGTTTATCACGTACCAGTCAATCTAAAATCTGCCACTGGTTACATATTTACTAAGGAAAGGTGTAACTGTAAACCAAGCAGTTTAGAGCTGCTTGATGCATATGGATGTTCAACTTCCAAAACGTTTACTGAGCTGTTGTAGAGAGTTTAAAGTAATTACTTTCTTTGTATGCTTTTTCTAATATGTCCTAAAGTTACTATATTTTAACTAACAGATTTTCAACTTTATTTCTGTATTTGTTTTGAAAAAACAAACTGTGCCTTTTGGGAGGCAGAGTCTGAGTGCTTCCCAGAAAGGATCCTGGATAAACTACACAAATAACCTATCTACGTTTGTGCTTTCAGCCTACATTGAGGGGACCTGCTACTGAATTTTACAGGAGCGCTACTTCCACACGGGGCTTTCATGTCATCAAAACCTGAAAGATGGCTAAAATCAGTGACTTTCATCTCTGTTACGCCCGTATGAACAGATGTATCTTAGGTTGATGGGGGGAGCTAGGATTACAGCAAAATACCCGGAGTGATGTGAGTGGCTTTCTGCTAACCAGTTCCTATACAGGCAGCCAATCCCCATGTTTATTATAAAAAACAAAACAACAAAAAAAGCAACCCCACCAAAAAACCCCATGAAACAATGCTAGTGTGGGCATAAGTAATGTGTTTTGGCTGCCAGCATGCATCAGGCTGCTTTTGCTGGCATGCCCCATGCCCATGATGGGGACAGTGTGTGAATGTCGCTTTGAAGCACATAACCAAAATAAAGCTTATTATTCTTTAAGCTTGGAACTGCCAAATAAATTTTTATATTTGTTTCATGAGAAGTCTGCCCAAAGCCCCGCAAAGGCAGCGGTGTCCAGTAGCACACAATGGTAATCTATAGAAAGGATTTATTTACTTAAAATTTACTTCAGAGTAAATTTAATGTGAGTTTTTACAGAACCATATCAATTTTTATGTAGCCTGCCCCTTTGGAAAGTATTTTTTCAGAGAGGGGTAGCTTCCCTTCTTACGCAGGTCACTGCCAGCAAAAATCTCAATTTTGGGAAAAGGAAGCAGGAATCTGAAAAGGAATTTTCAGGCAGAAGTAAGTAGTGTTTTAGAACCATCCTGTGAAGTCTTAAGTTCTCTGTGCCTTCTGATGAAGGTTAATGCTGATAAATGCAGGTGCCAAGGACTTTAGGATTAAGGTTGAATGGTGAAATTGGTTGGTTTCGTCATTGTTCGCCAAAGATGTCTGATTTGCTGCTGTCCACAGTCTTAAATATGCCACTGGTTATACCTGGCCTCTCCAGACTTGCCAGGCCTCCGCTTTGTTCGGTTTCAGTGAAACAGTTTCCAAAGGTGATGAGTTTTATACACAGCCTGCTTGGATCACCTTGCTTGAGATTTGTCCTAGAAGCTCCTCTAAGGAATACAGAGGTTGAATTGAAGACTGACCATCCTGGGTTTCTGTAGCTCAATTCCTCGTTTCTGGTGGTTCCCTCCCTGCCTGGCTGTGTTTCTTGTCTTATGGTTTTTAGGAGTTGTCTGGTGCATCTCTCTGCTGAAAACTAAAATGGAGGTCACCCATTAACTTCATTGATCTCAATCTAAGCATTGAATTTGTGCTTCCTTACATTAGGATTCCTGGGATCCGTCCTTACAAGAAGAATGATGTTGGCTGAGGGCAGAGCCTCCCAAGTGCCGCGGAGGGGGAGGCATGTCCAGGTTATTTAGCGTTAGCCGTTCGGTTGTATCTTGGAGTACAGTTTTCTGTTTCTACTTGCCCTTTCCAGCTCTGACCTCCACCTTCTTGCAACTTCAGTCAATCCTATTGATAGAGCTAAAAACTACGCTGCAAATAATTGTAGGGCCAAATGCTGCTGTTTCTGTGATGAAATGAGATTGTAGTGCAGTGGAGAGTTTGGCAGAGGGAAGGCAAAGCGGCCCCCTCTTCCATCGCTGCTTGTTCCGACGGCTGGTGCTTAGTGCCCACAAGCACGTGCAACAAAAAGGGCTTTTGGCCATTTTTTGGGGGGAAGGGTGATAACCACTGAAACAAGCGAAAACAAGTGAGCTGGAGGCTGCCTCGGGGATCTGGCGGTGAGTTGATCGTGACAGAGGATACAGTGGCTGAGCTCCTCTCCCAACTTTTGGAAGCGATTAAAAATCACTAAGCAGTAGTTGTTTCCTTGGGCTCTGCTTCCGCGGAGCCGCGGCTGTGGTGTTTCTGATCCTGTCACGTCCTGGCGCTGTACCCGCAGCGTGCGGCTGGGGAAGGGCTGTCTGCCGTTACCTGCCAGCTCATCCGCCGCTGCCCTCCATCGGAGAGCGCTGCCTCTTCACACTGTTCAGGAGTGTTTTGGGAAGAGGTGACTTGACTGGGGTTGGTGGTTGTTCAACCTGCAGCAAATCAACACTGATTATGGCTTAAACTGTGAAGTCATTTGTACTGCTATTTGGATTTCCCTCTCAAGAATCAGAAGACCACAAGGTAACTTCTGCAGCTTAATAGCGATGCTGCATGGCCCTGATCCACCCTGTTTACTTGGCTGGTTTGGGATGACGTTCTTTAAACCCGCTGCTGCAAAATAATTCAAAACTTCCTGCGGTGTTTCTTCCTTTTGCTTTGGTTTCAATACTACATTCTGGTCAGGTTTGACCTCCAGATGGGATTTAAATGATGGGATTTAAAACTGTTTGGGGAGCCCGCACCAAAGAGTAACTCTGTTAGTAGAAAATTAAAACTGTGCGTTTTAAATTGCATAGTAATTAAACAAAACAAAACAAAAAAAGGCAGTGCAATACAGATATCACATTTGATATTACTACACAGATTTCCCATATATGTGATTGCAGGTTATGTTGGTGCTAGATGAGACTAAAAATGAACTTTGAAAGACAGAGCCTGTACTTAGTGAAACATTACCTTAAAGAACACTAATGGGAAATTCATTTTCTGGGATAGAATATCTTGTGTATTTAAACTGAGACACCAACTTTGAGCGAAAGCTTTGGAGCAGTTTCAAATAAGAATATCTGCACCCATGTTGCAAGATCACTTTTTTCTTGCCGAATCCTTCTTTTATTAACCCTTGTTTACTGCAAACATAAGATTGTATTAATCTGTATAAAGTAATAGGATAGAATTCAAGTCGTCTTAATAAGGTAAAAGTTGCACCTATTGCCTGGGTTGTAGTTAAGGTGCTTCTCTAACCTTTTGCCAGCGTAACGCACTGACTCATTTCTCTCTTCAGAATGGCCCCTCTGACATTTTCCTATCATCTCGTTTCCTATCGGCCCAGCGAAAGCTATGTTAAACCTGTGCTGCCTGCCACCGTTTCTAATGTTTGCTAACCTGAGTGTGATTGATGTCCCTGTCACTTTCTGTCTCTAATGGTCATAGTGTACTGTTTCCGGTAGTATCTTTTTGATAGATAATACACTTAGCCTGCTAAAAGAGTTGAAAGTTAAATGATTGAATTCCAGCAGTTGTATTTTTGTCTGAAAAAGGCATGCTGTGCCAGGTTCTTACATCCTTTAGTACTTTAGAAGTCAATACGACAGCTGCGGAATAAAATGATTTTTAATGAGAAGTGATGACAGAATCTGGCAAAGAAATAATGGTGAGTTAATCAGGCAAGTTCTGCATTTCGGTAACAGTCTCTTCTGTGGTGTCCCAGTCAAATGATTTGAAATAGCATTCAGAGAAAGGCAGTAATAGTTCTGTATGTAGCTACAGCCTTAATTAAAGGAAAGAAAACCCTATACGTCTCTTTCTCTAGCGCATTCGTAGTTGATCATGGGGCAGGATACCTTTACAAAGAAATTACTCGTTTGGCAACGAGGGCCCCATTCTATCAGGCAATGTTGTGATGTCTCCTTAGAGCTGTGAATGCACTGTGCAGAGGGGGGTGTGCTGCTGGGCACCCTCACAAGCACCGTTAATTTGTGAGTGTGTAACGAAGGGGATTGCAGCGCAGCCGCTAACTCTGTGCTCTAGAAAGAGCTGGGAGAAGGCAAGCCAGAAAAGATGCAAAACGAAAAATTACATACCTTTTTTTTCCCTAATGACTTCAACTGTCAAATCAACAACTGTTTTAAATGAAGAAATGAGAAAGTCTCTTTTGATACAAGACCCATCATTAATATGGATTTTTTTTATTTGCAAACTTGCGTAGGCAACTCTGAGACAATAGCGGCAGATGAGGCATACTATCAGCATATAAAACATCAAACATACTATCAAGCTCATGTATACAATTGTAGCATTATGCAGTAGTAAAAACTGCAGCTATAAGCAAGATGCGATCAGACCTTTTTGCTGAAAAGAAGAAAAGGGTGAAAAAAAACCCACAACCCTGACATCCTGCTGAATCTTCCTGCATTTGAGTTAAAAAGGTGATTTTTTTTTTTTTTTCCATCAGCTTTCTATAGGTAAAATGGTATAGCACCTGACACGCTTCTTTCTCATGCCAGCCATTTGAGAGCAAATGAAAACTGGTTGGTGCTTTGCAGGAGTTGAGAAAAACAGCGTACAGGTGCTAAGCCGTTGCCAGCTAATTAATAAATTAATCTGTAGCTCAGCTAAATGTATATTAGCTGAAGGAAAGGTAGAGAGAGCTCTTGTAGTCTTAAAGTTTTCTTGGCTGTTTCAGTAAAAGAAATGTTGTGTTTGCTTTTCAAATAGTATTATTGCAAAGAAGCACCGGCGATAGTAAAGAGTTGGCTTATTGGGTAGGGAGTGCTGAGGGCTTTGCTCCGAGTGGGAATACTACGAGGGGTTAAACTTCTGCAAGAGCAGCGTGTTGGATGGAGGGTGTTTGTTGGACTGCAGGGAATGGAAGGGACCATAACCATGTGCTGTCTTTTTGCTTTTACTGGACAAGCAGGACAAATAATTATTTGCTCTATAAAAGCAAAAGCTGTGTGTTGTATGCGCTCAAGGCCGCTAAAACCAATTCTGCGCATAGAGGTTGAAAACGTGGAACGCGATGGGTGGGATGGGATTTGTTCTAGCCCCAAAGAGAGCATCTGCCATGGGGCACTCCGTGGGAAGAACAATGCCTTAAAGGGGGAAGCCTCAGACCAGTCCTGGAGCGAGAGTCGTCTCTGGTAATTCTGCAGCGCTGGGGAGGAAGGTGTTACGTTTGGAAAACCCCTTTGGTGGCAGAGACTGAACGAGAAACCCAAGGTGCCGCGCACCTCTCAGGTCTCTCCGTTTAAATGACACTGAGGGGATTTGCTGAAAGGGGTGCTGAGCTCGCTGTTCTTCTACGCTCGTTGATTTATGCTGTTCCTCCAATATCACTGGGTTCTTTGGCGGTAGACCAGCATGACTGCATGCATATTCATAACAACACTAATTTATCAAGTGACACTGAGGCAGATAACTCTTGGAGGAAGGTTGTGTAGCAGCCATGCATCTGTCCACTGCCACTAACGGCATCCTGCTGGAAAATAAGATGCTAAGGAAGCCTGCTAAATGTCTTTAGATTGATAACTAATGCTTATGCTCAATGTTCTGGCTTTGTGTTTTATGTTCTGCACGTTAGCTATACCTTTCCCCTTTGGATTTGCTGTTTATGAAAGCTGTGTGCATTAGAAATACAGTAGCTTATACTGTACAAGAGGTTGAACTAAGTAAATACTGGTGCAGTTCTATCCACAAAAAAAACATCTCAGCTAAGAATCCAAGTTGTGATGGGGAAGCTGATAGTAATAAGATTGTCTTAGGTACTTCAGAAATGTGTTTAAAACAGAACTAACTTGGCCATCACAGATGACTTTCTTTTGTGATTAAAAAATGGTGTTAGAAGGAGGGAGGTGAGTGAGCAGGAGCTTGAAGATTGGGGAGGATATGGTAGCGGCCTCTAGAAAATAGTGAGAAGTAAGATGAAGTTGAACCTGGAGGACATCAGGGTCAGTGTTCTTGGTTGAGGGGATGGGGCATTTGTAATATGCACTGAGCTCAAATGCAACACGTGCGGGGTGTGTTACGCCGCCTTTGCAGTGAGGACAAAAATCGTGGACTTGTCAGAAGTGGTGTTCTGTGGTCACAGGTCTACGTTGTGGCTCAGTGTGTGGTGGAGTGGCATGATTACACCCTTCTGCCTTTGTTTAGTTAACTTGCTGTAGGATTGAAAAACACACTTTTGCAGCTTTTTTTTTCCCCTTATGATATTTGGGTAAAGTACACTGCTTGCGTATAGCTACAATTTTTTACAAATCAATTTGAGGATCCCAGTCAAAAAAGTAGATCCCATATTGATGCTTATTTCCTTATTTTTTGTTTTCCGCTTATTCCTTATTCTCTATTCAGTTATGTCACAGGAATCAGGGCTGAGAAGAATGTATTTGTCTTTCCAGTTTCTTCTTTATTCTCAGTAGTCAGCCAGATTTGTCCCGAAACGTTTGGTAGTTTTCCGTATGGTGGCATACCATCGGGATGTCAGGTCTGTATTTTTTTAAATATATATTTCTGTCCTTTGGAAAATTGTTTGTTTCTGCTGGAGATCTGTTAAATACTTTTCTCCTTTGCCACCATTTGATATGGTGGTAATGTCTACTGAAGAAAATGTGCCCTTCACCAACTCGTTTGCCTTCATGCTTCTGCTTTACAGAATCGCTGTTTGCGTTGCCAAGTCTGGGTGGTGGGCACGAGGTTGCAAACATCTCCTCATTTCACGGTCCACGTTGGGAGATGGATGTTAAGAGTTAATTACAGTACTGAAGCTCAGTATTTTTTTTTTACTCTTTGCAAAACTGTAAAATGACTTTTATTTTCCTCTCCTCAGGACACCTCCTGGTTTGCTCTCTCTGTTGCCCTTCCTCTGTACAAATGAGTGCATATTCTCACATTTGGGTTGGCACCTGAAGTGGGACTCAGGGACTAGATGGAGTCATTAGTATGTGAACTAGAGAGTTCAGATCTTCTTTGAAGTGAAGCAGCAATCAGAGTCTTGGTTTTTGGAGCTAATGCTTCTTTAACTTTAACTTCCTATGATATGAGCTAAGTGATGCTTTATTTCTGTGATGTCGCTCCCAGGGCTAGACCGGAGTCAAGGGAAGGGAGAAATGAATGATGTTTTCTTTTCCCTTTTCCTTTTTCGGTTTGTGGTGCAGAACCATCCAGAGGGATGGGGTGCAGAGGATTGTCCTCCGCCCGCTTGGTTAATACCAGGACAGATCAGGCCAAAGCGTAGCTACATGTATGTGTTGGGAAATAATTTTACTAATGTGTCTTCTGTGTTTATATGGCTGTATATTGGGGGTTTTTATTGAGAAGAAAACTCTTTATAGTTCCCCGTTTCAAAAGACTGCTTTGTCTTTGCAACAGAGGATGAACAGTTGTAAAAGGTGTCAGAAAAGCCAAGCTCCTAAATCTTAAAGTTAAGCTCTTACCTTTGCTTCTTAATGTAAACAATATTCAAGGTGGTGGCTTGGCTTTCTATCAATTATAATACTGGGTTTCTTTAAAAGGAATCCTGACATGCTCTGGAGCCTGTACGGTCTTAATCTTACAAACTCCAGACAGAAATTTTTCAGTAATTTAAATGGAAAAATGTAGTTTCAAATATTCTCAAGTGGCAATAAAACCCAAGGCTCTGTTCTGCATTGCAGTTGTCATTCTCAAAGGTTAAAAGCTCAACTGTTTGAAGCAGAGACTAAATGAAGCAACAATTAGCAGAGCTAACAAATTAAACATAACAAAGCAAACAAATTAAAACCATGACAACTAATGAATGGGTAGATGAAAATGATAGTATTATCACCACATCGGAACAAGTAGTTCATCTTCTTTAAATATAGTCCCTAAAGTTACATCTGCTTGTAATTTGATAAGTAGCACGCTAAATTAAATGGAATACATTAAGTTGTTATTTTTTTAATCTTTAAACTGGTATTTTTGTTATTCTTCTCTTCAAATCACATTGCGTTCCACTAAGTTTATGTAAGGAAATCTCTTCACAGGGATAGGATCTTTTTGGAGGAGCCTGAAGTTATTAACGAAGCAGTACCGGACCGGTTCTATTGGTGGTTATGGGAGCTTTTTATAATCCTGTTCCTGGCCCGTGCTGTGGCCGGGTGGATGGCGTGCGCCCACCCTGCGCTGGGAAGCCTGGAGGGGCACAGCGAGCCGAGGACAGCCGCAGGTGAAGCATCGCAGGCTGCTGATGCTGTCGCTGGTGGAGGATCGCGGACTGGCTCAGTCCCAGGAGTTTTGCTTTCCTAAACTTGCCCCAGAAACCAGAACTGCGGCAGAAGACTCTGGTAGCGGGCATGGTGCAGCTGGAGAATTTGACACCTTTCTTTTTTCTGCTGTGCAAAGTGCAGGTTTTCCTTGAGAAATCTGTACATTAGGAAATTTGTGATGAGTGCTGAATGAAACTGTTTGGAGCAGCTTTTGGTGTGAATTTCGCTTTGCAGTGAAAAGTTAAAATATTTTTTTATTTTTAGGAAAAAGAAGACCCCTTTGAAATAATTATACTCTTCCTGACAATAGTTTAGAAACAGATTTTTTTCCATTTGAGTGTTAATTTGTCTGGCCCAGTATCATGTTGGGTGACTGAAGTATTTTGTCTTAGCCTTCACAGACTTACTGCGTTTGATTCTCCTTTGCATAGTAAGGCTAATGTTGAAAAGCACTGTTATTTCAGTTTATTTTTTTAACATAACAGGATGGGCAAAATATTTTTGGAATGTGGGAACCAGCCTGAAACTTCATCCATCTCTCTCATCCAAAACTTTTCCTTCCAGCTGGCAATTTTCTTAGCGTTTCCCATGGCTACTACTTCTCCTGCCTGTTTGCTTGGAGCAGTTGCCTGACGAAGGAGACCAGCTTGCACAAATGAATTACTGCGGGGTAACGAGTTCACATGTGCTGTTTGCTTAGTGCTAAGGTACCTTCTGTTTGCTCCTGTTGCTGGTGAGGCTGTGAAGCACACATTTCTGGTTACCTCCTGGTGTGGGTCCACGGTGGAGCAATTTGGGAAACGCTGGGTAGGAAGGAAACGTGTATTTAACATTTAGTGTTTGACTGACTGTGGGCCCTGCGTGAGCTGAGCCACCGCAACGTTGCACAGGTCCACTAATGAACCTCACGGAACGGTGTCTGGCGTTCAGCGCGGGTGGGTGTAGCTCGGTTTGCTGTGGCTTCATGCAGCAAGCGGGGCTGAAAGCAAGGGCTGTTATCACCAATGAATAATCAAGATTAAAAATAGCAATACTCTGGAGTCATCACTGTGTTTTAAGGAAACCTCTTGAGTCTCGGTACCTCTGAGGGTGGCGGAGGCCTTCCTGGGAGTTGTGTCCTATTTTAAGCCAGGGAGATTTTGTGTAGACGAATTGTGCTAACCGTTGTGTTGGAAACCAGAGTTGGTAAATTAAGTCAGTGCTTTGGTTCTAAAGACAATTTGTTCCTGGATTTATGATACACGATTGAAGAGCTCTTTACCTTTTCAGAAAGGAAGAACAAAGAAGTTGACACAAGTCCATCTAGTCAAGCAATGCATTAGAGCTGAATTAGGCATGGCAAGAAAATGACAATTTCCATTAGTGCCATTAGTAGTAGTAATCTGTCTGCGTGGTTAGCTCTCCACCCAATAGCTGCAGCTGCTTTGAGTCAGCGAGTGGTTTTAAAAAAAAGATGTCTTTAAGAAGCAACTCTTATATTGAAAGATTAAATAGAAAATGGTAAACAAATAAAAGCAAAGTCAAAAATAACTACAAATGAAAAAACCCAGACTCTTTGATTTTTTTAAAATTTTATTTTATATTTAATATTTACCTCGACATTTTAGACGACTACAAAAGGAATTAATGCTGCAGCTGCAATTCTTCAGCATTTCAAAAGTGAAGAGTCATGTGGAAACTATGAAAGTAGCCTACAGAAAGAGTTACTCTGACAGACTCCATTTGCATATAACCAAATCAATAGTACGTCCTGTATTCAGAGAGGAAAGACGTTCCTTAATACACATCCATGAATGAAAACTGTGGAGTTGAAAGCTTGTGTTCTGATCGAAATCAAATTACACGACATCTGTGTTCTCATCTGAAGATAATAATAGCAGTCAGCCAGACTGCATATGGGTGCTAATAAGTGCCCGAGAAATCATCTCTTACCAAACTTGTTGTGGCTGAGGAAGGAGCTGGATAATAAAGTTCTTTTTTGATAGGCGAACTCCTCAACATGGTGTCAATTTTCAAAATGCAGTAGTTTCAATCTTTGAGGTTTTTTTGCAAATGAAATCTCAAAATACAGTGCACCATGAGAATTTCTTTGGTGGTTGTCTTCCATTTTTTTCAGAGAAAAAGGGAGGAAAAGTCATCTGTTTGAACAGCAGCAAGCGAAGTGAGTTCATACAATGGGTTAAAATGACGTGAAACCTTGAACATACTCTTATCTGGTAACAGTAACTTCAGATCCTCTCTGGCGTCCTTACAGTATTAAAAGGAGAAAAGATTGTAGCTACTTCTGTTACTTTATTGTGTGTCTTCTGTACATTTACATAGGAATGCATATTTGTATCATAACTGTTATGGTTTGAAAAACCCACAACTTATTGTCATTTCGACAATTATTCTATCACCTGATGACTCCTCCCTACCTGGGAAAGGGAATCGGGGAAAAACAAGGAAACACGAGGGTTGTACTATAAAGAGATTTGATAGAATAGTACTAAATAATTAACAATAATAATACTAAAGAACCAGTATTGATCCCGATACCAATATAAAATGTACCAGGATCATAATCAGCCCATTCTATCCGTAGGAAGCCATGCACTCCTAGCAGGGGACACCAAATGTCAGGCACTGTGAGCGTTGTGGCTTTGGGAGAAAGGGAAGGGCTCAGGGCTCTGCCACCGGGACAAGGAGTTCTCAGGATCAGCGCCAGCGAGGGAGAGAGAGAACTCCTCAGCAAACTTTCTACTTTATATTGAATGTGACATTTGTGGTATGAAATAACCCTGTTGGGCCAGCTTGGGTCAAGTGCCCCGGTCTCACTCCTCCTCATCCCCACACCTGGTGAGCTGGAAACATGGAAACCTTGAAACCCACACACCATAGCTGGCTCGAAAGTAAGTATTTTCACGAATTCTGATAGTAGAGTCTTCTAAAAGTGCAGTCTTCCCAAGTATTAGAGGAGAAATTAGTCCTGTATTGCTCAAACCAGGACAATAACTTACAAGCTGAGATAAGAGGAGGAGTTTTGATTGAGACAGACATTTCCAATGCTGGAGAAGCTGATGCTGTGTCCTTGTATTTACTTTGTGTATTGGCTCATGAGTAGCTGTGCTTTGCAAACTGGGGCCTAACTGGTTTATCCTGTAAAACCAAGTGAGTCACCTGAAAATATTAATCTGATGTATTCTTTTCCTCTTTTATGCCAGGGAGGTATCTTAGTTTAAGGCTGGAGGTCTCGTTGGGAGTTCACCATCGTTTGTCTCCCTGTCTGGAAGCAGGAACGAGTATGCTGACAGATGTTTGCCTAAATTTGCTCTTATGGAAGAGATTTACAAGCTCCCCGGGTGCCTTGTACTGGGGCTGTGCTGGCCTTGTGCACAGAAAGTTTTGCTGAACTCCGACCTCAATAATCTCTCCTGAAAATGGAGCCTGTTCCTGCCCGGTTTTTCCCTAAGAGAGTCAGGAGCGGGGCGATTTCTCTCCTTTTCATAATAACCTTTATATGGTTGAAGACTTAAGTGCCACAATAGCTGTGAGGTTTTGTTTGTTTTTTAAGAAGAACTTGTCCAATTAATCCATGTCGTCTTTTAATAATGCAGTGACGTGATCATGAGTGTATTGTAGGTAAGGGGTTGTGAGGACAAAATGGAGATGGCAGTTCTGCTTACAGTGCACGACATTCTTGCTGGTGTATGTCCAGAGTGAGCTGCTGCTTTCTGCAGCAGCGTTACCTTGCCGTACACCTGCTGAATTTGCTGCTTATGGAAAGTCCTGATTCTCTGTGCGGCATTGTCCTCTTGCCATGGGGTCCCCGATATGCGTTTTTGCTTCTGATATAACTTGTCCTGTGTGGATTATTGGGGTGTTTGGAGATTTTTGGTCTTTTCTTCCAGTTTCCTAAGATAGCTTCAAATTTTGATCTTGTTCTCCAGAGTTATTTTTACTCTTTTCATCATCATCTTCTGCATATTTTTGTAAGTCTACTCTATAATTCATCTTCTAAATCATTAGTGAAGATATTAAAGAACACACTCTTCAGAACTGTACTTGAAACGTCCTTCAGGTTGAAAGAGAACGTTTTAAAAACTGCTCTTGTGCCTTTTTACCTAATTGCCAAACTTAGTTCACTTTTTCTAAACAAAGTGTATGTCAGTGGTGGAAGCCTTAGTGAAGACATTTCATATTTATGCACTAATCTAGTTACTCTGTCAGAGATGGAAATTAGGTTGGTCTGACATGATTTGTGCTTGACAAATTCATGCTGGCTGTTTGCTATCCATTTATTATCCCCTAGGTGCCTGTAAATTGATTAATAATATGTTCTGGTATCTTTCTGGGTAGCAAAGTTAAGCTTATTCATCTCTAATTCCTCAAGTCCTTCTTCCTGCTGTTTTCAAGATAGTCCTAGATTTGTCCTTTTCTAGTCCTTAGGGACATCCCGAGTCCTCTGTCTGTTTGGGGTTTGCTTCTGCTCCTTCCTAAGATAATTAAAAGTAATTTTTATCTAACCTTGCTGATTTGAATAGTTCTTAATAAACTTAATATTTTTTAGCTGGTTTTTTTCCCCATTTTTGGGACTCGAGCTTCTAAAGCCTAGTTAGCTGCCCTGAATACCAGGTCATGTCTAATATCTCTGAAGAATGACACTAAAAAGGTATAAGCGTTTCAGACTCGCGTACAAGTTTATTTATCTTCCCCATTAAGTGGTCACGAGTACTTTGCTTTGTCTCTACTTCTACAGGACTTAAGATACTGTCATTTTGCGTTTTACATCCCCTGCTACTTGTAATTTATTTTGTACCTTAGGCTTTGGGTTTATGCCTTTGTGCTTGTGCTGTTCTCCTCTGCTGTTGGCGGGCAGAAGGGACTGTCCTGCTGTCTCCCACCCTGCCACCAGTTTCCCCACCCCTTCTCCAGGTGTTCATATAACAAGACTAACCAATTTGGGTTTGTCTTTTGGTGTTTTTTTGTGGTAGATTATTTTTCTGTCACATTGATAAGCCGATTAGTTCGTCCTGCAGCTGCATGGTCCCTAGATCCAGCGCAGGAAGGGAGCAGGAATTGATGGTGCGTGGTGGAGGGAAGAACAGATGGTCCGGTTTGGTGGCAGCCCCCGCTTGGATTGAATGTGGCGTGAGAATGCATCGAGTCATTTGCTGGTGTGTTTTGATTTGTTTCTTTGAATGGAAATTACTTTTAGGTCGCTAGGAAGCTGTCCCAGTATTCATACTGGGATTCCTTTCTTGAATTGGAATTGTTCGGATTCTCCTTTGGACAGTCCCCTCCGAGGAACAGCCAACCCGTCTGGTTTCCTTTATTCCTCAGTGTGTTTCCAGTATCCCCAGAGTTTTCCAAAGTCTACAGAGCCAGGAGTTTTCAACCACTGAAGCTTTATAATTGAGGTAAAAATTGTTTCCCCTCCCGTACACTTACAATGGGATAAGATAGTGAGGAGGACAGAGTGGATCCTGAGTGGTGGCAAGAAAGCACGGAGTGAAAAAACACTGGGCCATGTGAAAGTACTGTTGGCTTTTTTCACAGCCTGCAGCTTTTTGAAGATACTCAGAGCAGTTATCAGGAGTTCACAGCTCATATACAGAAAAGGTGGGGTGAATAGTGTCTTTTTTTGGTTCAGTCCTATTCAGCTTTTTAATTAAAGTAGTTTCTAGTGGAATATGCTCACTACGTTTTTGAACATCAAGTGTTGAGGAAGGACGAGATTGGAAGTGTTTTGAAAGTGTGGCTTATGCTTCAGGAGGATTTTCACTAGTTGAGGGTAGCCTGAAATAAATGGGATGCAATTAAAGAGGGGTACGTGCAGTGTACTGGAGTTGGGCAAACATAGCCCAGATAAACGTACTCGGTGAATGGCCGCTAGGCGTCAGCTTCAGATAACAACTTTTGGAGATATAGTGAATGAAAACTAACGCAAGTCAACGGTCAAGCTGTTACCAAAACCAAATGTCAGCAAAAAGTATGAGAAATCTAGAAAATCTGTCAGAATGGGGTGTGTGTTACTAAGGAGAGGAAAAAAGATGAGAAGTTAGACCTGTACAACTCTCCTGGAAGGTAGGTCTGGGTGTTATTTGGGCAGAAAAAGAAATAGCGAGGGGAGGAGTAGGTGTTCAATTACAACACAGGGCAAGAAAAAAAGGGTTCTAAGAGTAGGCAGCATTAAGCATGGAAATAAATGACCGCAACTGTAGGATCTCTGCTATAGGTGTTTTCAAATAGTATGTTGGACAAATATTTGTCAGGAGTGGTTTTTTGGATACAATTTATCCTACTTCTAAAAAGCAAGAAATAAATACCTGAAGGTACCTTCTAGCTTTGCAGTTCTCATGTTTTCATTCTGTTGCTGTTAATTTCCCCTTTATATTTTGGCAAATCTCTGTTGATTCAAGGAACTTCTGCTTTTCATTCAAATAACCTTTGCTTTTAGAATTCTATTAGTTCCTTCTTAGTTAAAATTAGATGTGAACTAGTGGGTCTCTCGGTGCCTTCTGCAGCCTGCTGGGGGGCGGCGCTGTCGCCGTTGTGCTCTCGGGTTCAGTGTTGCCTGAGCCTTTTATATCACTTTGTAAAAGCTGTTTAAACCCGTAATTACTGTCATATCCTGCCTAGAGGATAATTGTGTTGTGTTTTCCTGCTACAAACGCGCCTTCCTTGTGACACCTGGCAGCACGTGCTGCTGCCTGGGCTTTCTAAAGAAGCCGTGCATGCCTATGGTATGTTACGTTCCTTTGTCCTGTTCTTATTTCTTGGCAGCATTGTCATTTGGGTAATAAAATGTCAGATGATACACAAGATGTCTGTTTATTTGTTAGTCTTTTTCATTCATCTCTTACGCACTTCAGTGCAGTTATCTTTTTTTTTCCTCTTCCTTTTTCTCATATTCTTGGATTCTGTTCTTCTAGGCTACTTTTTCTTTCCTTCAGCTGTAGGCTTTCACTGAAGGTATAAGTTCCTAACAAGTAAAATAAACCTAGTCGGATTACTCTTATGCATCTTTATACAGAAGGAAAACAAAGTAAATATTACATTTCGGGACTAGTGTATTATACGGGCAAAACTGCAAGGAAAAAAGGGAAAAGAATGTGCAGAAATGAGTGTGGCACGCTGGTGTCCGAATGATTTGTAATGAGAAACATAACTGCTTTTTGAATTTATTTATTATATGATAATTGCTGAAGCAGGAATTAAATGCACTGGAATGTTCTTAGTGCATCCTGATTTTTGTGAACAAAAGAGTTTTACGCTCTTGATAGCGTGTAATCCAGAATTAATTGAAGAAAGGAAGGATAGTCAGAGTTTTGCAAGTCAAAAGCTGTATAATGAACGTAAACTGTATTTCTTAAGAATTTCATTTGTACTGGAACATGTTTCACCTGCATAGAAATCTTTATTTTTCTCAATCAGCCCAGTCTAGACAGCAGGAGCAGTAAATTTTAAGATGTGCGAAGAGGTATTGATTTATTAGAAAATGCATACTTTAAGAGAAGATACTAATCTATACTTTAAGATAAACACATCTGAAGAACGTGATGGGTTGAGTAGCTGTATTACTGAAAGATGTAGCCCAAACCAAGCTAACTGAATTTATTTTGTTGCAATTGCATCATTTGTAACACGACGGTGAGTGGTATGGCCGGATGACTGACGGAGATCACGCTTCCTCTCGTAGATGCGCTGGAATCGATTGGCTCCAAAAGTAAAACAACAATGATGGAACAGGCTTCTACAGCTCAGTCCTGTGATCAAAGACGTAGGGGAGAATTTATCTAATCCTAAAGATTTCTTGAGCCAGGAACTGAAAGGTATGTTTGGGTTCATTCACTCTAAGCAACGTGTAATGGATTAACTGAGGATGCAGCTGTATCAAAACCAGCAGTGTCGTGGTTTCTTTTCATGTGAAACCTTTTTCTTGATCTGCTGGTTATTTGGGTTTGCTTTAGAATGGCTAAATTGTGCATCTGTGAGGCTGAAAGACTCCGGTAAACTGCAGTAGGTATATGTACAGTTCTGTCTGAAGTTAAGACTTGCATGAAAATACCATTAGTCAGTGTTTCCCGGCTTTGCAAGTGTGCAAGTTTTTCCTCCACTTGTTTCTTTCTCAGTTAAACATTCCAGACACTAAATAATCTCGTCTCAGAACAAGATACAGGTTAGCAGCGGGAGCTCAATGTTAGACCTACGGGCAGGAACACGGAGGTAAGCAGTTGGGGTATCAGATTTTGTGATGTCAGGTTTTATAGAGTAGGTTTCTCGTAGTCTTCGAGGCATTTTCTAGTGAGGGTGTCTAGAATTGAATGTGCTCGTTTAGAGCAGGTTCTTTGGTTAATGCTGGCATTCGCATTACTTTTTTTTATACAATTTGTGGGGGAGGGAAGGCGTTGTGGCTTACTAATTTATTTTTTTCAAAACTGCTTAGCTTGCATGTTTATTTCACTGTGATTGCCACAAGCATGTGAACATGGAACCAGGCACTCCCCTGCTTGTGCAACCTGTTTTTCGCTTGCAGGGGATAGGATTAGGAATAGATTTATACCCTAAAAGCACAGTTTCACAATTAAAATAGAGAGAAGAGGCTGCAGGTCAGAGCTGAGTCTCTGCAGGCTGTATTGACAGTTCTTTATTCAGAGCACTTTTGTTGTAGGGTGCAGTTTGACTCAGCTTTAAGATATCACCATTTTATTCTTGGGTATCCTGCGAGGCTAGGGTGTTTGTGCCTCTGCGTGGCAGCAGGACGGAGTTGCGAACGTTAGTTGACACTAGAATCTGAGAGTATCTTAGTGCTTCTCTGAAAATATTTTACCTCTGCGTTACTTCTGTGTTAATTTATCATAAATGAAAAAGAATCATACCGGCCTCTTTTTGATGGAGTTTGGGCATTTGGTAAAGGTGCAAATAAGGCTCAGTGCCTTTATTTTATAGCAGTGGCAATTTGTATTTATATATTTGTATACGCACTAATGTTATTCTGATTAGCTTATAGCATCCTATGCTGTGATCAGCTTTGCGCAGTGTATTTAATTCATATTGCCTTTTAGCCTGGAAGGGGTTGGCATTAGGAGTGTTTAGGCATGGGTTTCTTCTGGTGATATGGATTGGAACAGTATTTTCACAGGAACTGACAATGATAGGTCACGTGCTTTCGGGATTAAAAAAAAAGAAATAATTATTACAACCAAATATAAATGTTAATATAATTCCATGATGTTATAGCTGATGGAGTGCTTTTTATGGAATATGAGAAATGCTTGGTTGGTTTTTCTGGTAGAACACAGAGTCTCCAAGGCAAAGAGGGAGGAAAAAGGGATGTCTTCAGAGGAAGTAGATAATGGAGGTTAATTTGCTTTGGTTGTATGATACTCTGCTTTCTGAAGACAAGAAAATATGTAGCTGATGGCTAAGCCAAAGGAAGACGGCATATACCTTTCTGCTGAGAAGCGTGTGTGCAACCTAAATGCCTACAGGATCGGAATGTTCCTGCTCTTGCAAGGCAGGGCACACGCACATCTGCTGTTTGGAGGTACCAGTCTTGAACAGCATTGCTTCCTAGCAAATTGGCTTGCTTTTTTTTCTTATTGTTAGGATTTTAATAAAGGTTGTAGAATGTAAAACTGCAAAATAAAGCCGGAGATATATGTGGTTTTTATTCTGATGCGAGGTCTTGAATTTTGGCACCAAAAATTCAGAGATGTGGTGGATAGCCTTATCTCGAGGTAAACGTTTTGCTTTGAATCCCTTGAGAGGAGGATAAAACAAATAATTTCTGTCAGCGTGTAAAATGTATTTTGAGCCTTGTCAGCTTGCTGTTAGCTTAGAGCCTAAATCTGGAAGTTGCACAAGGAACGCTGTTGGATCTTGTGGCCTGGTTCCTAGCTAGCTTTCAAAATGGCAAGCTAACTCCCTTGGAGTTTCAGAATAAGGACAGGATGCAATGCTTGCATTCTAGAAATAGTAGAGTACCCAAGATTTTTTATTAACTTCATAGGGTTGGGGGTTTTTTTGCTGTATCGAGCTACTAAGCAAAATATTTTTGCTCTTGAGAGATGTGTTAAGTGAAAGTGCTTTTTGAATTCTCCTTTAACTAGGCTAGTGAAGCTAAAAAAAATACTCTGCTTGGAGGTAGATACTGACATTTTCTTTGAAAAGGAGACTTTTTTTTTTAAATCTCACTGGGCTAGAGGTTGTTAATGCTGTTCTCCATTATAAAATCCAAACTGTGTTTTTCTGAGATACTACTTAGTATATGATAGTTTTGTTCATGTCATTCAGCTGTTTCTGCAGCTAGTTAGGGATGGATTTTAGGGTTTCGTGAATATAACAATGTGAATATCTGGCAGCGAGTAAAGCAGAAAGATTTGCTGAGAAAACCAGTTAAAACTTTGACTCTTTTTCCATGAAACAGGTGCTCTTTTCTCCTTCCATCATATGCCCGTGCCACTGTCAACTGTCACAGCCATCCAATAACTTTCCCCATTTCTGCTGTCTTTGAAGGTTTGAGCGGAAACTCGAGGGTGTTTTCTGTGGTTCAGCTCTGAGCGTGTGTAAAATCAAACTTTGTCATCTCAGCATCCCACCCCCGGTCTGGGTTATCTTAGGAACGCATTGTGTGGCACAAACCTGAGCACAGATCCTGAGATAGTCCAATGGCCATTTGATCCTACCTTTTACTTTCATCATCTTCTAACAAGCTGCTTGGAGAGACAGGCAGGGGCCTTTCCTCGTATCTTATGGCAGCACAGTTTTTGTAGGAGTCTTGCTGGAAGACCGTGCTGAGACCTTTAGAAGAATGCATTAGGTTCTGTCAGCCACCACTCCCTTGTTTTCAGGAAACTCCAGGAGATCTGAGAGATTCAGCTTCACCTTGTAAAAGCTGTGTTGACTCTTCCCCATATGCTGTAGTTATTTATCTCTCCACTGTTTCCGCTCTTTGTAACGGTTTCTGCTAGTTTGCCTAACCTCGGCTTAGACCTGCTTTCCCGCAGGCTTTTTTCATACGTTGGCCTCTTGTTACTGCCTTCCCATCGGTACATCCCAAGGTTAGTTTGAAGCGAGTGGTTTAACTCCCGGTTCATAATCCAGCTTTTCTGTCTCCAGGTTCTTTTACAATTCCTGGGTGAATGGCAGCTGGCCCTGCTCGCTTGTTACTCGTGTTGTCTGTTTGCTCTGTAAGTTTTTATCTGTTGTGAATTTTTTTGGAGACCAGTTCTCACATCTGCTCCCCCTCCCTAACCCTTGAGGGATTCTGATATTGGCAGCTGTTTCGAACCTCAGGTGGGGTTTTGTGGGGGAAAGCTGTCAAAGACATTTAAGATTGTTAGTAAGATAAGAATAATATAATGGATCTTTCCAGTGTTATTTGACTGACTAATTTTGAGGGTATAACTCTTTTGAAATACTTTGAATTACCTTATTTTTAAAATAATAATAATGGCTCCAAGCATTGCCTGTTTTGAAGGTGTACAAATTTGGAAATTTAGATATGATAATTAGACATCTGCATCCCTTTTTCAGCACTGCAAAAAAAAAAAGCATAGAAAAGCTGTTGGCAAGTAGAGAAATCGAATTCAGGAGGAACAGCATGTGTTGAATATTTGTAGAAAGAGGTCTTCAGTGTTGATTAGGTTTACTAGTAGATGTTGGTATAGATGAAAACTTTTGGTCTCGGCTCTAAGGAGTTGTAATCGCTAACCTTAATAGTCAAGCTGATAATATAATGTCTGTGTAGCGGTGACATTTATGCTTGTGTGGTACAGTAAGCTGCTATACCAGTTTCTTTGCATTTTTGTGTTTGACATTGACTTAAAAGAGTACATGGCAAGAAAATAAATTATTTAAACACAGAGATGTTATCTGCAATCTGATCCTTTTGCTTTTTACGCTATCACAGCGATGCTTAAATGCAGAGGTGTCTTTCACAATTAAATCATCTTTTCCTACCACATGCTTTATTTAGTAGTTTGACAGTTTTTTCGTAGTGCAAAATCGAGGAACTGGAGAAGTATGAGTTCGATGATAATAATTGTTGGATGGTGTCGGTCATTGCTGAGGAAGTTGCTGTGAGGAAATGGTTTTTACTTTTTTCGATGTTGATGTAATACGTGTTGTCATGAAAACCTGCTTATCAACACTTCTTGAGCTGAAGAGTAAAGTCTATTAGGTTTCCTAGTCTTTTCTTAACAGACAAAAAAAGAGAAGTATACTCCTTTACAAGACAATATTCTTACTAAATAAGGGAAAAATAGTGTGTGAATCTTTACTTGAAAGTAAAATCACTGCCTTTACTCAGTTTGGCTTAGAATTGCAGTCTGCAGGCACAGTATTTTTGATGGGCAAATTCTAACTGCAGCCCTGTAATGCAAAACGGCTAAAACTTGTATGTTCTTTCTCCCCACCTTCATTCTTTACCTGTGTTAGTAGGCTTTACACAGTATTTTTGTTATATGTATATTGCCAATGATCTTTAAAGAAAATATGAATTTTAAAGAGTAAGAAGGTGTTTTGATAGCTAAAGCCTTGCAATAAGTTAAAAAGGGAAACTACCACAAGATAAATCCAAACCTTAATACAAATACGTTTGTCGGGTGCCCACAGAGTGCTTCCTTATTAAGTTAGAGAATAAGCCAGGAAGAGCAGGTTGGAACCCTGCATTGAATGAAAACACTATCTTGCCAGATGTTGGTACCATAACTGAAATTGGGAGTAAGTTCTGTGCATCCCTGGAGTCTTAAAATGTGTCAGCAGAAAGGAAACAACCCCTTAAATTAAAAGAAAATAGCGTTGTGTTTTTTTTTTTTTCTCCACTTTAATAGTAAAGGGCATCCTCAGCCTTTGTGCTTTGTAATTGATGTCAAATTGAGTGGAGGTGGGAGGAATCTAGGATGGAAAGCATGTTAGGACCAGGATGCCATCCATACACGTCAAGAAAGTAGTTTTATGGGCTCATACCTAAAAGCTTTTACTGAAGCCCGGTGAGAGCAAATGAATCTCTCGAGCTCTGTACTGGTCCAAAAACCTGTGTCAAAGGTTAGAGACAGCTATTAGGGAAAGGCAGGAGATCTTCAGGGCTGAATGTTAGTCAGCTCGTGCAGAAAGAGGACCTCAAATGAATCTGTGAAGTTATTGGGAGGGAGGTGGGCAAAGGATGGAGTCTGTAAACATTTTTGTAGTGGGAGTGGGGACTTGGACTTGTTTGAAAGTAGTATTGGAACAGTGAGAGCTCTTGACTTCAGGAGACACGATGCGCTCCATTGAAATCTCCGCATGAGGTTCGCTGGGGTGGTTGTGCGCTCTCCTCTGGGTATCGCACCCTGTTTAACTGTTCAGAGGGAGTAACTGGAACATTGTTTGAGTGAGTTTTTGTGTGTGTTTTGATGGTGGGGTCCTCCCCCGCTTCTTCGTGAGAAGAAAGCTTTCCTAGCGGAGGTCCACAGAGGGAAGGCATTGGTCGGTCTTTTACTTGTGCCTCTGTTATGCATGACAGAACTCTCCCCAAACCAGTTCATTGCTTTTTGTCCTCAAGTTCATTACTGATTTGGAAAGTTTCCTCCATATCCTTGCAGCATGAATCATTTTCCTCTGCTTTTGGTTTCCAGACCCTTCCCCACAGGCCTTTTCGTGCCCAGGACTGCCTCTAAGTGTTGCTTGTATTCCCCCTCTGAACTTCGGCTCCTGGTGGCCCAAGCTCTTCCCCGGTTATTTATTCAAGCCCTGGACAAGACATGGAGGGGAGCTGGAGCTCTGATGTTTTTCTTGGAGGGCTGCCATGAGGGAGCCTTCTGATTTGGATGCCCCAGGTTGGTCTGTAGGCAGCTTAATACACCAAGATAAAAAAATTGTAGCTAGGAAAAGCGTCTTACACAAAATCATTCCTATACTTACCATAGTATTTATATCTATCTTGTTTCTATTTCAAAAAGTCTGAATAGCAATATAGAGGAAAAAAATATTGTACTTTAGAAAATTAAAAAGTTTACAGAGCCAAAGAAAAGCCGCATTTTTTAAGCGGGAGGATGAGCACTAACAAAGATTTGACAGCACAGTTGTCCCAAAGAACTGTCTTGGAATAGGTTTTTGAAAATTGAAATCAAAAGATAATTATGAACCAAAAAGTGCCAAATTTTTCAGATATCCTTTGCTGTCTGAAGGGCTTAAACTACCCTTAAAACTTAGTTTCTAATCAAATTAGTCAAGCTGCTGTCCAATTCCTCCAGACAAAAATCTGACGTACTAGTTTTCAGTTCTTTGTATTGGATCTAGAGCTCCGGTGCCAGTATTAGAGACAGTTTTCTAGAATGTGGAAAGGATTTTTTATTTTTTTTTTTCCCCCTTGTCCACGCTGCTAAGTTTGCCATTTAACCTGACTTATAAATAGAGTTTTTCTGAGGGAGACCTAGGTGATCCCAGGCTGCGAGACCCACGCTACCCAGGATTGGTCTGTATCCCTCAGTAATATGTAAGCACTTCCTTCTGCCGTGGTGGATTCATACTCTCAAAATTAAGGGGAGGGGGGAGAAGTTGGATGATAAACTTGGCGACAAAGCATTGCTCCATAGTTTGGTTCCACTGGTAGTCGTGAACTCTGATAACCGCGGGTTGGCGAAGGAACACGCAAGGTGAGTCACCTGCCTGCCCTGGGCGGCGTTTGCCCCGTGGCGTAGGCAGAAGCGGAGGGCAGCAGCCAGGGCCCTGGGGATGCACGGCCGGCGAGTCACTGCGCGTCACTGCGGTGGCACTGTTGGCCCCGAGGGCAAACGAAGGAGTTCGCATTGGTCGAGGAGAGCAAGAGGGTTTGGTTCCCTTGCAGAGTGCTGTGTAATAAAATAGAGGTGAGGCTGTGTTCGAGGACTAGCTGGTGTGTTAGTCTCAGGAGAGACAGGGAGCTGCTTGGCACGCTAGCGTTTCTGTAATTAGGCTGAAAGGCTGTTTGGCAGCTCTGTGATTTGGATGAATGTGTACGTTTTGGAGAATTGTAACTTAAGCTGCTGAAGCACTTGGACATAGTTTTTCAAAATAAATCTCAGTTCGCAATTTTCCAAATCTGCCTTTGTTTTGCAAGACTGTGTATTATTGTCCAGACCTGAGCAATGCAGTACGTCAAAGGCCACACACAAGAAGGGTCGTGAGTGTTTAAAATTCTACTTTAGAAAAGGTGGTAGAACCTGATTATCTGTTCGTCATCGGCTCTGCTATAGAAACCCAACAGAAACTCTTTCCTTCCTGGTGATTGTTACAGATCCCTCTGCTGGATTCCCCTGGTCCACTGCTGGCATTTTGATCTTACCAGCCCTCTAAAGGACTTCAGGTAAATTTTGGCTGCTGTGACATTTTGAATGATGTCTCTGTTGTTCAGTCTTCAGTCAGCATTAGGCTTAACACCTCCATAAACTCCCACCACACCGCCTGTGATTTTTATCACCCCGATGATTGCTCCCTGTTTCCTGGATGAAAAAATAGGTGTCCTGCTCTTTGTTAAATATGTTAATAGGACATTTGTATGTAGACAAATGCTATCAATTGCTTATTGTTTCTGTGCAATATTTTTAAGTATGCTTCAGAACTTGTTTGCTAAACTGATATCTTGCCTATTAAAAGGAAACTGCTGGAAGTACGTTTGGTCTCTTTTGCAAGTCATTTTTCCACCTGTTTTGCTTATTACCTGCTCTTGAAGAGGGCTGGTGGGCTTTCCTCGTTATTTCTAGAGAGAGATGTTTAAAGCTGCTGCTTATTATTATTATTTTTATTATTGAGTAGACAGTATGAGTCACAGTGGAAACCTCTAGGGACCTTTTTCATAAACTATGGTCCATTTTATATGAAGCATTGCAGAAACCAATAAGACTGTAGTATAAAACGCTCCTGGAAACTCAGCCGGTTTTATTGTTGTTTTTTTTTTTAATAAAACACGGTGTGAGTACATACATAGTGAAGCACGAAGAAGGGGGAAAACAAAGTAACTGCAAAAAAGCATTGTTACATTTCGTGCCATTTCTCCTGAGGTCTATGGAAAAGATCCATGATTAAGAAATACAGAATTTTTTCTTCTTGTTATCTTTTTCTTATTTCCTTCATTCTGAATATTTTGAGGATTTTCTTGTAGGGTGGGGGAGGGAGACATTTGACTCAATTAAAAGAAAACAAGCCATTATTAGTTTTAGGATTTAATAATATTTTTCTGTCTGTTTTCTCTATAATTTCCAATACTTAGTATTTCTTTTCACCCTCTGCAGGAGGGGGCTGCTCATGATAAGACCCGTTGATGAATTTCGTTAAGGTAAAAGCTCCTCTGACTCCCAGCAGTCTGTGGCTACTGCCTGTATAGCCCAGTGTTTCCCAGCTGTGATTTGGCATCTTTAAGCAACAAGCTTTGTATTTGTGTAAAAAAAATAAAATATATCTGTGTTGAATGTATTTTGCCTGTAGTCCACGATTCAGGGAATCGGTGCTTCTTCTGTGAAGACTCATTTCTGGATTCTCTGGACACTCCTTCCTTTCTGGCTTCAGTGTGTTGGGAAGCTGTAGCGGACTGAAGGCCGACCCATCGCTCTGGGTGGCAGCAACCGATTCTTTTTCTTTCTGAAAGAGGAGTTTATCTTCCGTTTGAGAGCTGAAAAAGGAGATAATTTGTTCGGGCTGGAAAGTCTGACTACTGCTCATTGTTGCTGTACTGCTGTGCTCAGCTTTATACCAAGTTGTGCAAATATTTTACCTTCCAGTTTTCTCTTGAATCCTCAGTTCCACAGCATAGGTTACTTGGCGTGAAAATTTGGACAATAAAACTTCAGAAAAATCTTCAGTTGAGCATTCAGGTAATTGCCAAGGCATAAAAATATGATCTAATTTTGTCAAACTTCTGATACATTTTTTTGGTATATGATTGATGTAACTTGACAGTCAATAATTGTAGGTTCATTGGGATCTGAACCCAGAAAAGGGTAATTTTTTTAGAGTGGCAAAACATAACATTCAAATATACTTTTTAAGATGTATAGACTCAATTTCAAATAAGTATATAGCGTATGTCTTGGGCTTCAACAGGACTCATGCTCACTCGGTTCATAACAAAACTGATGTAATAAGATGGTTTCTGTCCAATTTCTTTTCCCTGTGGTCTTTCTGTTTTTCTTTCCTCATGCATTCCTACTTTATTTTATCTGTGAAAATAAGGCTTATGTGATCATACAGCCTCTTGTGTGTGCTTATCTGTTTTCCTTTCTCTCCTCGCACTAACAGGTTTTTGAATGCCTTGAACAGTTCCAACCAGAATTGACAGAAAGGTAGAAATTTCAAAAATTGATTTCCTGAGTTTTATGAGAAATGGCATCTGGGTAAAGAATGATGCTATTAGAGTCCCAGCTGATTCTAACATTCCATCCTTGACTCTTTTCACTCTTACCCATGCAGCTGGGTTTAGTGTCACGTAACTCATTGTCAAATTTCATGGTAAATACTCTATGAATCATTTTTTTTCTCGGTGTGTGATTCTCACTCTTTTATTTTGGCGGGTCCTGAAACCCTGCGCTGTTAGGATGATGATAAGTTTCTGAAGTCTGCCAGGAATGGCAAAATGATAATTAGGCTACGCCTTCCAGGTTCTGCTGGGTTGCAGACACAAGTTTAATGTGCTTTCTTTCAGTATGATCTGTTTAGAAAAGAGAAATCAGTCCCCCTTTGCAGAAAGCAGAGCATCGGGCCAGAGGTACACCGGGATAAGCATAGAAATGCTTGGGCTTCTGGACAGGGGACCATTCCCGATTAACTCTTTTGAAAGGTGTTTTCATGCTCTGTAACTGTCCTTATTTTAAAAAATCATCCCTTTGCCTTTTTGTCTTCTGAATTCTTTCCACTTGATGTCCTTAAGACTTCAGAGAGGGAGGAAAAAGATTAGTCTTTGTCTCATCCTTTCTTGGTGAGACTACTTGCGTGTATATAGAAGTGTCGTTAGTGTGTAGGTTGCAGGTGCTTTCTCAGTCTGTTCTGGGGGCAGTTAACGTACTCTCCCTGAGCAGGGGAGGGGGGAAAGGCAAAAGTCTTTGTCTCAAGTGCTGTGGTGCCTGATAGAGCAGTCCACAGAGAGGAAACCTCCCATTTTCGAATGGTTCAAAATCTCCTTATGTGCATGACCCACGTACAGAAGGAAGCCAGGAGTCAGGTTAACGGGGTGATTTCTGCAGCCAGAGGTGCCTGACTGGGAATCGGTTTGACAACTTCAAGGTTGATGCTCTTTCTTCAGTAAACAGTTAAGAGGGGAGAACAGGGTCTTGCAGTACCGCTGCATCAGAACCACTGACCCAAACTGATGGCTTGCATCCCTTTAGTCTCTGCTTGGTAGGTTGCTGGTTGTCTTTGCTCATAAGTACAAACATAGAAATAAAATATTTCTGCTATCTTCTTTCCTCTGCCTGTAGATCTCGAGCTTAATTAACTTAGCACTGGATTACGTATATCTCTCTTGATTTGGTGCTGCAAGAACTGTTCTTCGCGGGGGAAGAAACAGGCTCAAAATGTCTGCCCGATCTTATGGATCCCAAAGGCAAAGTTAACAAGTGTAATTTATTCTTTTGGCCAGTGTAAGTTCTGTATTTTAACTGCTGTGTTAAACCAAGGAGGTTCATATAAATGTTTCCATAGGACATCAAGTTAATTCCAACTTCACAGTTCATAAATGCGCAACCATGGAAGTCTTTACTGCCTCTGTAGCTGTACCCGCAGTAATCGCCTCCAGGAGATAATGTTATGCCTCTTCCTAACTGCTTGCCCGTGTCCCAGGCAGTGGGGTTTTTTTGATTGCAATGAGGGAGATGGGCTTTTAGTCTGCACCATTAGCTAAACAGGCATTCCCTAAGCACATTTGGGAAGGATCCTGTCTTGTGAAAGCGTCGCGTCTTTTCAAGCGTCGATGGTTTCAATGGTAATAAAGTACGTCTCTGATTTTTATGATCTGTTAGACATCTGTTAGTCCACAAAGTTTTGATTGCCGGTTGTTTGGGTTTAGCCATTTTTATTGGCTAAAGTCTTTTTCACACCTTTGCACAGAGGAATTAATACTACACAATTTTCATCATTAGATGTCTGTTTTTATTGGATGATTTTGCTTTTAATGCTGAATGCATTCTGCTGAAAATTTCCATTTACTGAATCTGTGGATGTTGCAACAAAGATAAGAAAAATTGTTCTCGCATATCTGAAAAATGAAGTTATTTTCTTGTAACGATAAGTGACAAAAAAAATCATGTCAGATCATTTTTATAAGAATTTTCAGCAAGAAAGAATTTCAGAGTGCAGCATGTAGTAAGTGACAAGTCTGCTTCTGGAGCAGCCTTTAACTTTTTTTATTTGAGGATTCACTTAAGGGCACTTAGGGTTGTACTTTTCTATAGTAAATAATACATTTTATTTTCTGAATTTAACAAAGGGGTAGTTTCACAGCAAATTTAGATGGTGTTGCTCTTCCATTGCTTGCTCCCAGTCTTGATAAAGTCAAAAGCCTCTGGTGTCTTTTTTGTGTTTTGGTGTGTGGTAATGTCCATAACCTTACTCTGGCTGGTTAGCTTTCCTGGAGCATGGTGTTGGAGAACCACGTTCAGGTGATGGGTCTGATGGCTTATCTATTGTCTTATCTATTCTGGGTTCTCATTTACTTTAACGCAAAGTTCCACTGCGGACAAACCCAGTGCTAAATTTCGCAGGACTTCTCTTCAGTGACTTGCTAGTCCACGAAAGCAAACAGTAGATTTTTTTTTTTTATTATTTTTTTTTTTCCCCCTGTTGTTACTATCTGGTATCCTGTGGCATTGTATATCACAACCTGTTGTTTCACACCAGTGGAGTCCTTGATAATTCCTTTTAGTCTCTTTGCAGAAAGAGAGGCAAGTTCAATATTTTCATGCTGTGTGCAGCGTTTCAGATTTTTCAGCAATGTCTGGAGTTCCTGCCCAAGAGAAATTTTCCCCACAGGCTACAATGAGTAACTGTCAGCGTTGCTTGCTATTAATACTGGCATGCAAAAACTAATCTTGGAGCTGCCGCAATCTAGTCACACTGTTGTGTGCGGAAGCCAGATCATTTAGACTTGACACAGTTTAAGGTGGTTCTTCAAACACTGTCTGTGCCTTCAGAAGCGAAGGCTGTCTTAAAGCTGTGTGTCTTCAGATGTCAGGAGAAGCTCTGTTTCATTGGTGTGGTGGGGGTAACCACTCTACAAATGTTGTGTGAAACCCAACAGTGTGTCCAGGGACTTTGTTCTGAAATCTGGGAATCAATCCAGATGTAGTGGGACCTGTGAATAGCTTACCAAATAAGCTTTATAATGGAATTAAGGGAAATACTGTCGTATTAACATATTTTAAAATAGCTTTCAATGGTAGTAGGTAGAAGGTTTCCAATAACAACATTCTGCAGCAAGGATGTTATCTTCTCCACTAAAAGAAAGAAGATGCATAAGAGCAACGGAAGAAAAGAAATACCAGATAGATAATTTCAAACTTTGCCGTTCTTCAGGTTTATTTTGCTGTCAAATATTTTGCATGTCAAAGCAGTCATCTTTCTGCCAAAGGGACATTTTTTGCTGCTGTATTTGCCAGCGCCACTTCCTGGAGTCTCAGAATGCACAGACCGTAGCAGGCTTTGCTGCGTGTCTGTACGCTTCTCATACTCGCGTGCTGAGAAGTGTAGTGGGGTCAAGTTACAGTGTTTGAAAGATCCTTTCTGTGATGAAACCGAGAGGAAACACCCAGGAGAGATGAGCTGTCTCTGCCTGGGGTCTGTTGGCAACGCTGCCAGAGGCAGTGCAGCCGGTGGAAGTGAAAGTGGTTTATGGCTTAGAAAGCCCCTTGGTGGGAAATCGTCCAGCGCAGTTCCTGCCAATAGCTGGCCTGGGACACTGCATCTATCCAGCAACTGGTCCAGGATCCCAGTCTCCCCAGTTGCTGCCGCATGCTGTGAAGCCCTGCAGTACCTGGCCTGAGGCACCTGGTCAGCCCAGTGACTGCCCCTTGGCTCCAGTTGCCTCCCGTTGCCTCCCGTTACCTGATTTTTCAAGCAAAATAAAGTGATCACTGTTTTGCGCGTGGGCACAGCTGTAGAGGGCCTGATTTGCACAAAGTGAGATAGTTTTTGGTTTTGTTTTTTTTTCTTTAAGCCACGTTAGAGCTTTTGCCAGATCTTGGGTGGCAGAGGCTTGGTAAGGTAGGCAGAAAGGAAGAATGTAGTGACACAGCCTTCATTCTGTCCAAACCTGGGACAAAGCGCAGAACAGATCCTCAACTGTTGTTTTACACCAACTGGGGACCTCTTCCTCAGTTCTAAAAAGTAATACTCATTAAGAAAGAATTGCTGTGTTTTGGGTATGTAGCAGTGAGCTGTAGGTGTGTAGGGTTGGAGCTAGGAATAAACCTTTTCGGTAGCAGATACCGCAAGTTACGTGCTTCTCTGTGCTTCTGTTTGTAGAAACAAAAGGAAGTGTGCTTTAGGCTTCTCTTCCCCAGTGTTAGTTCTGTTTTTTAGTTTTGGTTAAATATTTTTATCACCTTTTCAGTTTTGTCAGTAATCTTGAACCTATTTTGATTGCTATCTAACGTGAGCATCCTTTGTATCATTAAAGAAATAACCAGGACGTACCAAGTATCAAACACTTTCCTCCTTAATATAGATCTCTCGGCGGTGTGTAAACGAGGTCAGTGCTGTGCCTGCCATCCACGTCTGATGTGGGAAGTGGGCACGTGCTGTTCAGCTGGGCAGGATTTGCTGCAGCATTGCTTACTGGGATATCACGAATACTTGCCCACTGTCAGATTCTGTTCTTCACATAATTTCGTCCATGTTCTAAGACTTTTCTTAGGGAAGATAACTTAGACAGACGTAACTTTAGAAACTTTACGGTGCTGTACCTAGCCCCCGAATGGCAAGGGAGTAACACAGCAGACGGAGGGGTACGGGGAGCTGGTGTCTGTCCGGATGCCTGGTTGATCAGCGGCAGGGCCAAGCAGAAGGCAGGAGCACAGGTAGCATACATCCTTTTCCTTTTTTTCCCCAGGTGAAGGAACTGAAATAATGCTTTGTTACTGCAAACAATAAACTTTATGGAAAATTTGACTTGTTCCTAGCCAAGGCCTGCTTGGGGCAGGGGAGACTTTGGTTTCTTTAATTATTGTTTGACAGCAAAAAGATACAGTGAGAAGGGGCAGCTTGTAGCTGGAGCTCTAAGGCCACCTGTCTGTTACTCGCCCAGTGTGGGCTCTGTGTGGGGGGAAAAAAGGCTGCTTCTGCCCCTAATTATACAAGAATTAATGTTATGACTGGTCAAGTGCAAACATAGAAAGCTTCATGCTGTCTTTCTTGCCCCTGCAGTATGATGCATAGCCTTGTCCTGGAGCTGAAATGTGTCAGTCTCTTGTACCTGTTATTCCTGTCTGTTAGTCCTTCTTATTCTGTCTGACTCCACTGTTCAAACTGCGATGAATTCCTCATGCTGGTAATGTTCTAACATAAATAAATAGAGAAGAACATAAATAAGCAAAGAAGAATCTAATTACCACCTAATTCACAGGAATGCTGTGTCTCAGACTATGAAAATTGCCCTCGGCAAAGGGTAACCGTGATTATTTCACATATTTCAGCAACAGCAAGAAATTCGCTGTTAACTTCCAAAAAGTAGGCTGCCGCAACAAAGGAGAAGTAGTTGCTGGAATGTTTTTGTGTTAGACCTCGTAGCTGGTCAGCGAGAAGGATACATGATTTTCTGTGCCAGGCTGATAGATGTATGTCCGTCCTTCGTGGCTGTCTCAAGGGCCTTGCCGATCACTGCTTTAAAAATATCCGAAAGGGACAAGACAGTCTGAAACAGTACTGTCTGTCACCTGTGCTGTTTGTCTGTGCCAGAGGTGCATCAGATGCTCCTTAGTCTCTCTGGAAATAGTATCTTAGAAACAAAGTCAGGTTTTGGGCTGAAGCTCCATGTTTGGTGGGACGGATATTGTTGGTTGGCAGAGTAACACTTGTGGAGACTGGTGTCCTTTCATTCCCTGGTGTTCAGTGTGTCACTAGCGTGAAGAATCTCTACCATGTGCTCCTCTAGCCCTGGATATGATTAGCGGTTATTTCTCTCAAGGTTCACATGATCAGTGAAATTACTCATCTTTTCCTGAAACCTTCCTAGACTCTGGGGCAGCAAAGGACGGATAAAGTGGACACACAGGGTGGTTTTGTCTGCAAACTTGACAGAACTGAGCCAGTTCCGTTGTCCAGTTCTTTGCACTGGTTTCTAGGCTGCCTGAAGGTAAACGTCCTTTACTGTGGATACTTTCCAGGTAGATCATGCAGGCGTTGCTCTACCAGGTGGTTTGTGAGCCTTTTCTTTCAAACACTACAGCGTATTCCAGCAAAACCAAGTTTGCATCTATTTTCTGCCTCAGGAATACTCATGTGAGACCTTTGGGGCTTACCCTGGGTAATTTAATGAGTGACTTTGTAATTCTTCCTGATATCTAGTAATAAAAAGGGATATTTATTAACAATTTGGTGTCTCAACCACTACATTTTTTTTATGCCTCTGGAAGAATTGCATTGAGCTTGTGCGTAGCCTTGATGAACGCAATACCCATGTGATGCTGTCTTGTTGTGCTTTGCTGGATGCACAATGATTATGGTTGGACTCTGATGATCTTGAAGGTCCCTTCCAACCCAGATGATTCTGTGATTTCCATGTGCTGAAGAATCCCACTGACTGTAAATACTTGTTCCGCTTCTGTGGGAAAATAAATACTCTGATCCCTCTAAAATTACTGCCCTTTAGGCCTTTTTTGTAGAAAACGTTTTGTTAGTAGAGCACTTCAAAACTTCTTTATTATTATTTTTTGATGTTTTCCATGGCTCTCTTGTCTTTGTACACTGATTCTCCTTGTACAGATAGAACGTTCTGTTCCTATTGTTCCAATAGAGACTTTTAACCTTTTCCATCTGCTTGACAGAAAAAAATTTAAAAGAGTGATTTTGGAAATTTGCCGTCTTGGTATGAAGTCTTAATTTTACTGCCACAGTGCATTTTTGCTAATAGTGAAAATGTGCCTTGAATACTACAGATGCTACCGTGATCCTCTGCATTTCTCTTTCAGATTAGATGTGAAGGTAGGTGCATAATCACTGAAACATGAAGTGCTCGGGCTCCCTTCGCCTTGAACAAAATAAAAATATTGGCATTGAAATAGGGCTTTTAAAGTTCACCGTACCTGTGAGGCTCCTTTCTTGTATTCTTTCTTGATATTTTAGTTCAAAATTTCTTTGAAATTTGAACACGAATAATGAATTTTTAACAACTGTTAAAACTGCATTGCGGATATAAATATTGGGATTAGGAAGAATAAGTATGCATTTCTGCAATATAAGTCAGCGGAGTTTCTCACAAGCGCCATAATCGGGCTTTCTGAGATGATGGTTCTTAATATAAATGTCATTAAACCATTAAGCAAAACAGTTTCTTTACTTAACTTCAGCTTTTGTTTCCAGCTGCTCTTTTCTTTTGATCACTTTCTGAAGCTTGTCTCTTCCACTTGCTGCTTCCTCAGGTTCATAAAGGGAAGATCTCTCCAGTTCTCAGCTACTTTTGGTAAGATTAGCTGCTTCAACACTTCCTTGCAAAGAGTAAGAACCATCATAATTTATTAATAGACTGATATGTTTTGGATAATTAAGGCTAAAGGCTGCAACCACTGAAATTTGTCTGTATTTTCTCTAGTGATCTTAGACTAAGAACAGACTTAGGTGGATATGTGTAATAGTAATAAATACAGGGCATTATCAACCTGGTGGCATAAAGTGGTGGCATTTCCATATGAAGTAGTGGGAAGATCAGTCCTAGGCTGGAGAACCTGCTTTGGGTATCAACATTGTAAAAAGATAATAGAGTTGGTGCAGGAATGAGCCGCAGAAACTATTTGAGGAAGCTTGATTTGCAGCAAGAGGAAAAAGGAATTGTCCTTTTAGGTCAAAGAAAAGAAGATGTGAAGTGTTTTAATGCAACTTCTGTCTGCATAAAGGCTTACAGATTATGTGACTTTTCAATCTAGTAGATGAAGGCATAAGAAGGCTTGTCACGTGGGATCTACAGCTAGAGAAACTCAGACTGCAAATAGAGCCCGAGTTTTTAATGGTTATGTTTAAATAATTGCTGACAGAGTTTATCGAAGGATGTGCTGCTTTCTCCACCAGTGGAAATCTTAAGAAATTAAGACATTCACCGCCTCCCTCTTTCTCCTTCCCAGTGGATAATAGGAAGAAAATCTGTCCCATACGATATCAAGAAGTTAATCCAGGATGGTCATAATGAGAACTTCTGCTTTAACCATGCATACGGGTATCTTTACCAGAAGTAGGAAGAAAAAAAAATACAAAATTGATCCATTCATCAGTAGTAGGAGCAATAGAAATTTCCTAATATTGCTCCATCTTTGTTATTATGATTCTCTTTAAACCGATTGTGTAGATCTTGCCTGGGATCCTTTCTGCCAAGTAGTTAAGGTATTAATTTTTATGTAGTTTGAACAACAGAGCACGTTGAAGTACTCGTGATAGAGAAATACCAAGGAGAGAGGTTCTATTTGTATGAGATGAAGCATGCTTCCTCCCTGGCGTAATGAAGAAAGATAGGCAGTAATCTGACCGTACCACGTATGTTCCTGTATTAGCGTGAAGTGACACGGTTACAATTAAGCTGGTATGTGCTCAGCAATGCATCTTGCTGATACATTGTTCATGCAAAGGTAAAATTCTTTTTCCTTTCTTGCTGCCCAAGTCATGGGGTCCTTGAGGCCCTTTCTCTCCCCTCAGTGTTGCTTAGCTCCAAAGGCGTAAGGTGCAGTGTGGTGTCTGCACCAAAGTACTCCCTTTTTTTGGAATAATTCTGACAGAGAGTTTGGGTGCGCCCTAGCAGCAGCGGTGAGTTGGAGCCTTATTGCCTGGTTGCAGATACGATTGCAGGCCTGTGGCCAAACAGCAATACATGCGCCCCTTCTTCACTTTCTTTTCTTCTTTCCACTGGGTGTTGTATCTTCTTCACCCACAGTTTTTATCCCTTTTTTTTTTCCCCCTCCTCCTTTTTCTATGATTCTGAGCCATTTTCAGGTTTTTGTTACTTGAGCAGTATTTAAGGGTTCCATTTCAGAACCTTAAAGTATATGTAACTTTGCCAAGATACTGCAAAACATCAGAGCTTCTGTTTCCTTAGCACCAGGCTGGGACCGGTTCGAGCTCAGTATTTTAGAAAGGATGAGTCTTTTTAGACTTCTGCTCTCCCTCTCGCCCTGCCCTGGCCGTGGAGCCATTTTCTGAGCCATTACTCTTAGATGCAAATATTGTAAGATATGGAAGAAACTTATTTTGCAGCTGGCATTGCTGACAGCACTTCCGTGGGAGAATCGGAGTGGGAGAAGGGCAATTAAGGGAGGGGGCCACCGGCAGCGTGTTGGAATTTGAAACGTTTTCCACAGTAACTTTTTGAATTTAGAAAGTTGTGTGTTGATCGGTACTAATATGAGATGGTTTAGGCAGACAAAGATATTCCAGGTTTTTTGTTAAGTAAACCACGTGGAAAGCATGTGAGCAGCGTGGTCCCGATGCTCTAGTTGTCTGACTCAGTATCGAATGATAGAGCAGCAGTGGCTGGTGGCAGGGGCGTTTAGTGGCTTTTGGAAGTATAAGATTGAGATGCTTGTTTAAGGATAAAAGAAAAGGAATCTGAGTTTTCTTGATGCATCTTACATGCTTATTGCAGGGGGGTTGGACTAGATGACCTTTAAAGGTCCCTTCCAACCCAAACTACTCTATGATTCCGTGATGACACATGAATACGGGTCATAATGGCTCAAATACAGCTGGGCTCGGAGAATTAGCACAAATTAGCATTGCAAGCAAAGATGATATATTTTAGTTTACCATAGTAGGTGGGCCAATTAAATTGTTCCTGGACAATAAACCATAAAGTAGCTCGAAACACTAAGGAGTGTTTGTAGAATAGGCATGTGAATAGAAAACGTGTGCGTATGAGTGTCAGCACCTTAGTTAAAAAGCCAACAAAATACCATAACTGCCAAAAGATCTGAATTAGAGTACACTGAATTTCAATTGCCATTTGTGTTTTAGCTTTCATCATCCTGCACTTTCGTGGTGGTTCTTCATCTGTTATTGTGAATAACTTGATATGGCTTGGTCATCGAGGGGTACATTTAACAGCCTTTGGTAACGCCGCAAGAAGTGCTGCCTGCTCTTTTTTCCCCTCTCTCACAGTGAAAGGTGAGAAACAGGCTTCATAACACGTGGGATGAACAGAATAAAAACTTCATAGAACTCATTTGAAAAACTGAGAAAAAAATGTATCATACACATAGTTGGTGTAGTAACATGATAGGCAATCGAGAGAGGTGCTTTCTTTTCAGAGAAATGGATGCGTGTTTTGAAGGGAATGCTTGCGCTAATAACAAATCTATGACAGGTAAATGCCTAGATGTGAACTGTGTGGCTTTTGTAGTAATTCCCCTTCCATCAAAGGCATTTCAACCGAGATGTCGAAAGGAAAAGTATGAGGGAAAGAAATGGTACAATTAGCAGTTAATTTAAAGTAACTAAAGTGTATTAGGCCCAGTCAAATGAACTATTTTATTTTTGTTCCTTGTTGTTTGTAATCTCATAAGTATGAGTCATTTAAAAGCCAATCTGGCTTGGTACAGTGCGTGCTGTTTTATAGTGTGTTCTCCTTGCCAGCATGAGCGTTTCCTTGTTAATGTTTCACATCTGTTCTTTGTAATTTAGTGATTATGTGCAGGCCTCTGCGTCCTCCTTGTTTATTTTAAAAGGACAACGGGAAGCTTCATTTACGTGAGATTAAATCGATGTCTGTGATTTATTAAAGTTTGGGTGTCCTGGACTGCTGCTTTGTTGGTCTCTGTAAATGGATATTTTTAGCAGAAGATGAAAATATGGATGGTTGGAGAAAATCAGTAATCTACAGCTACAATCAGCTGAATGTTTCAGAATTGAGTTGGCAAATGTATGCCGGAGATTTATATTGCTTTCTTATCAGTCATGCTCAGGCTCCTTGCAAGCATCTATGATGTGTTTTTGTTTTAGCAAATATTCAGAGAACAAGTTTTCATTGTGTGGGTATCTGTATTCATGCAGGCACAGGATATGCATGTCCAAACAAGAATATTTGCTATTAAATAGAAATCCTATGTATATCTTGATATTATTTGCCATTCAGATGTTTGTATGGAAAGTGGCCACATCATGTAATTTAGGCGAGTGATTGCGTATAATAATATGCAATATGAAAGCGCAAACGACCAAAGTGAACTCTGTTCAGATGTGAAAATAAATTGTTTACCTGTTTTGTAAATACTTTAATACCTTCTCTGACACTGAGGTGCTCAAATACACAAAAGGGCAAACATAATCAGGTGACTCAATAATTACGAGTGATTTGACTGGAGCACATAATGAGCTTTCAGGTGTTACAGAGGAAGGCTTATTATTTATAGCAGAGTAGAACCAAGAAAAGTAAATCTGGTTGTGGAGATGATACTTTGCAATTAAAATACTACACAAGACTGGAGTCTGATTCTGATCTCTGCCAACGCTATCTGTATAACCTTCAGCAAATTAATTAGACCTCTAGTCTTGGTCAGACCTAGAGTTTAGCTGCCAGGCTTTGAGAGCCAGGTATCCCGAAAGGGAGGAGCCTGCATCCCCAGATAATCTGTCTCTGTTTCACAGGTACTCAGTATTTATTCTTTGTCAAGTGCTTGTATATTTACATGTATATACCACCCTGTTGTCGCTGACTTGGGTGAAGATGTTCTGGTCCAGCGATTGCTGATGTGAATAGGGAATTATTTTGATTGATAAAAAGAGTGAGGGGGTATGCCAGCGCAGGAGGAGTTTACACTGCATTTGGGTGAAGATTGGAGCAAGGTTGGGGGTGTTTTGGGAGCAGAAACCAGGTATTAGCGGTTGGCAGAGATTAAACAGCAGGGCTCAGGCTTGCAGGAGTCAGACAGCATCAGTCTGGAGCACTGCTGTGTCCAAAGAGCCCCTGAGTGGATCCTGCTGCTCTGGGTGACGGTGGAAATCACCAGTGGAGTCACAGACCAGTTCTCCAGTTAATGCTCTCTCCAGTGGTTGAGGCTGACCAAGGAAAACTGAAAAGCAGAGTGTGATCTTTACTTTTTTTCTTTTTTCTCCTTACATTCCCAGTGTTTATATACTCGCATTTTGTATTGAATGCTGCAGTTGCCTCACAACCATTTTAAGCTCAAGATGGAGCTTGCTGCTTTCTGCTGCTCTTGGATGTGACTTGATTTTCGTGCCTTTCCATCATTTCTGTGGTTCTTCACTTGTAAAGCACATACCTGTATGGTGATAAGAGTTTAGAACAGGCGTGTAATAAAACTTCCTCAGTCCGCATGCTCAGGCAGTTGGGGAACCAGAGGTACAGTCGTGGGGTCTTTCTCCCATATAACTTTTGGAGTCTCCTCGTAGACCTGTGTAAACTTTCTGATATCCAAAGTATCTTGAAGCAAAGCTCTCCAGGCCAATTAGAGGCCACATGGGAAAACCCACTGCCTCTTGTTTGTTTTGAACCGTTGTTGGATGCCCCTCTAGCTCTGATTCCGAGAGGGACAGTGAGTACCAGGTGGGGCTTTCACCCTTTCCATCTCACTCTGGAGCTGCAGACCTCTGTCATCCCTCTTCTGAGTCCTCTCTTTCCTGACTGAAAGGCCTCAGCAGTCTTGCCCTTTCTTGAACCTTTTATAAGTCTACCATATCCTTTTTGAGGCGGGGGAATCCGAATTGCATCCAAGAAGTATGCACTGTGGGTTTTATACAGAAATACAAGTTTTTTCTGTTGTTTTCTATTCTTTCTCTAATTATTTTCAGTTTTTATCTGACTGTGGAGTAGAGGAGTCTGAGCCAATTTTGTCATAGAACTAATAGATGCAGCCCCACATTATCATTGCTGCATATTAATATTCAGCAGTGTCCATCGTTTTGTATGTAAAGCCAGGAATTTTTTTCCCCGGGTACATCACTCTATGTTTATTCCTGTTGCATTCCATCTATCATTTTGATTGTTCAGTCACTGAAACATGGAAGGTCCATCTGCAGATCTTCGCGGGTGGTCCTCATCTTTACTGTCTTAAATACCTTAGTATCATCCACAGAATGTCACCTTCTTAGTCACTCTTCCCAGATTAATTAGGAGTATGTGGAACAGCACAGCTCCTAGCGCGGCTGTCTGCAAGACCCCCCCGGTGAGCTGACTCCCCCGTGAAAGCGTTGACCATTTAATCCTACCTTCTGTTTCCTATCTTTATAACCAATTACTTATCCCTGCAAAGACGCTATCTTTTCTCTGATATTTTTTTCAGTTTCCATAAATGGAGGCATTGTTGACTTTTGTGGAGGGACTCAAATGGAGAGTTGCTGAAAACCGTCTGGCTCATAAGAATACAGTTCTTGTATTATTGATGCAAGATAAATTTTTATTTAGTGATTATGTCTTCCTTTAAAATATCCAGTATGCTAGGGATATAATAGCTTGTGGTTTATTGTATTTTTAAACTCTACTATGTCTTGATTTCATCATGTTTTTAGGGTTTATGGTTACAATAAAAGGGTCTTGTAAAATTATTTTTCTCTGTAATATACATTTCCATTTATAGAGGGGCCGTTGACATCCTCCACTGTTATGTACAGTAGTCTCATATGAGAGATTTAATTTTGCTTCTTATCCAAGTCGTCACATTAGATATACGGTGCACATACCTCTTCTATTCATGATATTTAATTTTTTTGTACCTAAACTGACATTTAGATACAAAGAATAAATTTGCTTGGCTATTTCTCAATATCCTATGAGAGCTACATCAAGGATCACATTTGAAGTACTGACATTTCCAGCAACAATAGCTGCATTGTGAGCCCACTGGATATGTTGACACAATCAAATTTTGTTAGGAAAATATGTATAAAAATTATTTGTAATAAAAGTAGGGAGAGGGAGGGGCATTAGCAAAGTACTGTCAATCCCACCCACTCAGAAGCTATATGAAATCTGGCATTTCTCTGCTGAATTGATTTAGTCATAGTTAATGCTGGAGAAATGCCAGAAAATTATTTGAAATCTCTTTTTGAATCTGAAATGTGGAGGCGCCAGGCAGAGGATTCCCTGAAGACAGTGAGCAGAAAAGCTGTCTGTGCAGCAGACGGAGAAATCATCATTCTTAGCACTGGTATATTTTTAGATTCCCTCAACCTGGTGAACAGACTCAATATAGAATATATTAATTGCTGGTGCAGTCAGAACTATTGAGAAACGCTAGGTTTCCACCCGTGATTAAGGGCGATTTCAATAATCTATGTTGATTATTGCCTTTGGAAACGTTTTTATCAGTAAAATTCAAGTTAAATATCTTGTCTGAGGTAAACTATCTGTTTCTTTGCACCCAGCTGACTTTATGAAGTGTTCGTTATCTGTCTAAGCGCAAGTATTGTGAAAAACGTATATGATAAACCAGGTACTTGGACTAATGGAAAGGTCTGGTTCTCTGAATAGCTCCCACCTGTGTTGTTGCTCTGAATAAAAAGTGCGGAAGTCAAAGAATTGTCAGATTAAAGAGAACAACCTTGTAAAGAGGCCTGATACCCTCAGGGTTCCCTGCCTGGCATCTGCGGGGCTTCTGCTCTGTTGACCAGCCGCCACTGACTCAGCTGAGAAGTGGAAGATTACGTAGTCCCCGTTGTTCCTTGGAATAACCATAGGAAGATACTCCCTAATCTTCAATATTTTGTTTACTTGTTAGCGCTGACAGCTAAACTTAGGACTTCCAAATTTTGCACGAAATGCAGGGGGGGTGGGGAGGTGGTGTTACCTACAGGAAATTCCGATATTTACTTTGGTTCATTGCAACTTGGATTAAAAGCTTCAATATGGAAAGGTATTACAGACAGCTTTATTGGAGCTTGCAAGAGGTCAAATATTTTAGGTTTTGTTTTGAAATGTGATTTTATTTATTTTTTTTTTATCTTGGCTCCAGGTTAAACTCTTCTTCTGAACTAAACTAGAAGTAGAAAACATTGTGTTAAAGTTTAAATTCAAGTAGAATGCAGCAAAAGTGGTAGAGTCCAGCTTCTAGATTTCCATAGAAACTTTAACTGACGTAACTTTGGTGTTTGTGTTATACAGGGAACACAAAATCTGTCAGGCAATACGTTTAACAAGGAAACCAGAGAAAATACAGAATATACTTGTGGTGCGTTTCATGCTGTTCTTGAAAACTTAATTTTTACTTGTCTTGATGTTTTTTAGATGGTCAGGTAGCATAGCAGAACAAGCATATATATATTTATGTATATAAGCCATCCTCTGTCTCTGTGTGTGCCTTCTTGAAACACTGTAATTTATTGCTATTTGTGAAGCAGAAAATCTGTGGGCCGTCTAATGTATGGTTCTCAGAAGGCAGTTGTGCTGAGTGGCAGGAGCAGAAGCTAGACGGTATTGCCACTTTGGAAGCATACGTGGCTCCACAGCTCTTGATTTGAGTTTGTCTGTACAATGGGTATATGACTTAGGTCATCAGTGTCTCAAAGCTTATCCTGTAAGGCGTTTCAGTTCAAAGAAATGTCTGAAATTTTTAAACATGCGATAGATGTACAATGGATTTAGAGTAAAACAGAAGTAGATACTCAGATGTAGAATGTGTTGAAAACCAGTTACGCATGAGTCTTTTACCCCTGCCCTAATTAACTTAATAGGCTGACCAGAGTTGGTTATTGTTAAACTGTACCCTACTAGTCTCGAGCAAAACCACAGTCCTTAAACATTTAAAGACCATGAAGACCTTGATAAGCTTATGGAATAAATGATAGTGATGTTATCTGCTCTATCTGAAGGACGAGTCTGCGACAGATCACTTTAAGCAGACATGAGGCTTTTAACTCTTCTCCTAACGTCTCTCATCATACACAGAGAAACAGCAACCGGACTGCAGATCCTGGGAAAAAAAGTGGGCTGTAAAAGCTTTCTTCATTGCTTTAAGACTTTTAAATACATCAACTCATGGGATTATTGGGGTCTGATTTAATACCTGCCTCAAGGTAACATAGAAACACAGTCTGTTTTTAATACTACTATGGATTATATGTTTTGATACAGCATATTTTTATATATGTCTTGGCGGCACAGGAAGAGATTGACAGTAAGAGGCAGCATTAAGTGACAGCCTACCTATTACGTGCATCCCATGTTTCAAGCCAACTGTTCCGGCTGATGCTAGAGAGCTTTGTCAATGCCTTGCTGATTCCCACTGCGGTGTTTTCTTCTTTCTAGTTTGCTTTTTTAGTACTGCTGTTTTGTCTGAGGATGTCTTTTGGTTATGCGATTAAGAAAACAGTAATTTTCAACAGAGACCTTCAAAAGCCTTGCTAGTATAGGCCTGGCTTCCAAATCTGTGCTATTGACTGAAAATACAGCTACTGTTGGTGAGTTGTTGTTTTTTTTTTTTAAAAAAAAAAAAGGCAAAACCAAAAAACTATTGCTATAGTGGCACTGAATGGTACAGTAAGTCAAACTTTAATCAAGTAAGTATATTCCATTTTTATATTCTTTGGGGAGTTAAATGTCTGTGGTGCGGTATTGATGAAGAAGCCTATGTCATGGTGGGGAGAGACCGGAATCTGTAGTTGGTATAAATGGATAATGTTAGCTAAGAAATCAAGTATGCAGACTTGGCTCACCTCTAAAGAAAAATAGATCATCTGGTGTTTTTCTGTTAATGAAGAATTTTACATTAAGATGAAAAAAGACTTGGCGTGAAGCAGATGCATTAGTAATGAGATGCAGGCAGCGTTCTGGCAGGAGGATTTCTTGCCAGAACATACACTTGAAGAGGAGAACAAACAGGAGACGCAAGAATTGAGTCAGAAAAACTCTGCTCCTTGAAACTGTTTCTTTTCATTTAGCTGCTACACTTTGTTTGGCTTTGGATACCGTCACCCAGGTTCTCCTTTGATCCTGTGCCTCGTTCCATCTTCAAACCTGCATTGCCAATGGTGGTATCACGTCAGAGGGAGCCGGGTTGCGCTTTCAAGCCTTGGGTGAGGTTTGTTCAGGAGCTTGGGCTCCAAGCTGTCGGGTTTGAGCACAAACGGAAGACCTTTTCAGAAGTCCTGGTGCAAATCTGTTCAGGCTTCACCTTTCGTACCTTTCCCCAACCATGCTCCCCTAAGCAGTACTTCATTTCCTCGAACTGGGCTGACTCTCAGTGGGAAACAGGGCATGCTTCTCGCCATCAGGAGAGGCCCCGGTTCTCCTTTTCACTTAGTGAGGCCAGCGGCCTGCAGACGTGGAGAGAAGGTGAGAGAGCTTCCCGTGAACTAGAGACGAGTGGGCACGGTTCACTGCCCCCAGGTCAGGAAATTGCACGGGAACAAGGATCTGCCTGGGAAGACGCAGTGACAGGGCAGAGCTGTGCATGTCCTCTGTTTGCACTTCCTCCTTCTTCCCTGTTTATTTCGATCTTTCTCTTTTTGAGAAGTTCCTTAGCCTAGCTGTTCTCTCCAAGAGCTCATCACGTTCTCACCACGTGCTTTTTTGCACATGTTAAAGTATCTTTCAGGCACCTTTGGGAGGCTGACTATAAGGGAATAGTCTGGATGGGTCCACTTTAAAGTTATAGGCTTTGTTTATTTTTCATATTAACACTCTGTTTCTGAGAAGGACAACAATTGTTTGTTCTGTTCTCACTAAATTATTCCATAAAGTTTTGTTTTCCTGATTTGAAAACAGCCCTGGATTTCTCACCAAATGATGTTCACACGTTTGCATTATAAAACTTTCAGACCTTTTTGCAGTTGATAACGCCTGAGAAAATAAATCAGTTAAAGGTTACTGAGGTACTGAAGTGTGCAGTTTCGTTATAACTGAATCCAGGAGTGTCAGTAGGCTTTAATGAGATGATTTGTTTCTACCAGTATAGGGTTGTTCCTTGTAATTTATATTCATGAACCTTTTACTTAAAAATTACTCAAACTATAGTGTGTCTTCCCATAGGAAACACCCTCATTAAAACACTTAATTTCATATTAGAAAAATAACTTCTGCTGTTCGGACTACATTTTTTTCGTATACCTTTAGCCGGTTGTTAGGAAGCATACTTTTTGATGAACCTTGGCAATTCCTATCCTTAAATTTTAGAGTTTTCATTTGGTTTCAGACAAGTTTTAATGTATGTAGTAATTAGAATCATTTTTAACTAGCGCTTACGTTACAAAATTCCTATGTGGAATGTTAATTGATGCATGTAATGAAACATTCTATGCTACATTTACTGGGGTCCAACTATAGCTGAACCCGTGTATTTCCCAGTCATTAGCATCACTTAATTTATCTTTTGGGAACCCTAGTCTGCAAAGTTTGTAGTGCTTCACTTAAGCGCAGGCATGATTTTCAAATTATTTTTTTTATCTTGAGTGCTGTGAAGTGAATTTTGTTAATTGTTTATTCTCCCTTTTAGGAAGAATCACCCAACCTTTGATTTTTCTGACACGTCACGGGATTTTTGCAATCCTTATTGATTAACTGAAGCCCTTTATATCTTGGACATGTATTTGATGGAAATATGAAAGGATCTGAAAGACTATAATTTGCATCTTAGTCATATAGCAATATTTGGTGTTTTTCTTCAGCTCAAACCCTCTAGATTTAGTTGATTACAGGAGACTCTTTCTGTTTAGATCTCTGGGAAGCTGCGCAGTGTATCTGAAAGTGTCTGTAGGACTGAGAAACTCTTAATGTTTCCCCCAAAGAGATGGGAGTTGTGTCCTCACATCCCTTCTGCCCAGGGTGTTGGCGGAGTCTGTGGTGGTTATGGATTCAGTCCGAGCTTTGTTTTGCTAGGATTTCAAGGTATCCAGATGTTTTAAAGTTTTTTGTCTTTTATAGACTATTGCTATATTAGAGAAGCAGGTACTGCGTTAAGGAAATAAGCTGATGAGTTACTGCTCGTAAAAAAATTATTAAAATGAGGTAGTAAATACTTGTCAGATGTACAGTCAAATAGCTGTTGCAACTGTCAACTGCGAAGCAGATTCTCAGCTGTTTCATAATTGTGACTTTACTACAATTATGTCGCCCCTTTCATTGTAAGAGACTGAACTTCTGGCACCGTTCCTCTCTTTACTGATGTGATCCCTTAGCGACTGTTCTTCTGAAAACTTTTGAATCTTTGGACTTTGTAGGCTGCTCTTACTCTTTTCTCCCCTGACCAAATTCCTAAAATTTCTTGCTCTGGAGTGAGTATTTGAGGCTTTTCCTGCCCGCTTCCTTGAGCCTACAGGTGGGGAAGAAAAGATGGATGGGGAAGTCTGGTGGGTGAGAACAGGGAAGAAAAGAAACTTTCTGAACAAATGCCTCAGTGTTGCAGCCTCTTTCCTCCCTCACACACATGTACTTTTCTGGAAAACAGAAGAAAAGTATGTCTGCGTGTGGATTTAAATAAAGAAAAAGCCAGAATCCAGAGTTCCTGGAAAGAAGGAATTCAATTTCTCAATTTTTCACATGTTGGTTGAATTAAAGGAGGCTTTCAGATACTTGGGTACTTTGTGTCAGGAAAAATACTGGGAAGGTCTCTGTTTCTCCCACTTTTTCCCTTTGTTTATTTTTTTTCTTCTTACAGGCCAATTTAATAAAGCAATTCGATAGTCCTGCAGTCTGAGAATCATAATTTACTTGGTCTTGTTTTTCATTTTTTAATGGATTTTCCTCTCTAATACTGCTTTTGTCCCTTAGTCCTTGACACATTTCTAAGAGTTCTTACCTTAAATTTTTTTTTTTATTAATGTTAGCGCACTTGAGCAGTGGAAGATTGCCAGAAGTGTGAAGGAACAGTGGGCTAAATGTCACTTGTCTGGAGAAAAGGTTCTGTGCAGTTTGTGGTAGTTTTTCTTTTTCATGGTACTGATAACCAGAGGAGGATATTGGTGAATATTTTTGATGGAAAGCGAGTCTTGGAGGGTCAGCCTATTTTGGGGAGAGAATTTTTCTCTTTGAACTGTAAAACATTTGACACAGAGGTGATACATGCCCCTATATGTACGTGTGCATTTTGTACAAAGGCTATCATCAAATAATTTTTTAAGTCAGGAATTCAAACACTCGGAAGTTCTGGATGTACCGTTACTTTTATTCTGCCCGCTTTGGTATTAAGCCTGAGGCAGGAGTCTTCTGGAGCAAAGGGACGTCATTCCAGCTGGTTTCATGGTAAATATGTACATCAGAGATGAATTAAGATTGCAGCAGTAACTATAAATCTGTTGTTTCCAACACCTTGACTGTGAGACTTCACTTAAATGTTCTTCTACTGTATCTTTGTGTGTGTGATTTTGTTTAAGAAGCTTTAGAAAAGTTGTATTGCATATTGCTGAACCTATTTAGGAGAGGGATGAGTTTTCTTGTGAACTGTTGTTGAACTTAATGATTATTAGAATTTTAAACATATAAACAGTAGTTGAGAGATATTGTGTGTTACTCCAGTGGCTCCAATTTTCTTTGCGTCAAACAAGTGGGGATTATTGTTCTTCAACACCAGCTCCTTAAACAAGCGTCTTAACTCATCCCTATGACAAAGAATTAAAGATCTAATTCCTGAGTATCTACTGAAGGTTTATAGCAGTCTTAGCATATTTGTGGATGTAATTTGGAAGCTGAATGCTTGTTTCAGATGTGATTTCCTGCGTGGTTGAAGGAGCTCTACTGTTCTAACCATCTTCCCTACCGGCAAAACTCATTATAGGTTGTGTTCCTAAGTTTCTCGGCTGTAGCATTGCACAGTTCTCTTTCTCTCTCCTTTTAGACCAAGACTTTTTCTTATTTATCTATGAAAGGAGTGTTGCCAATCAATTTTTTTTTTCCATTAAGAAAAAAAATTATTGAACTGGGCCAATGATTTCTTTTTTTTTTTCTTTTCTTTCATCCTCTGCTGCTGCATTTGCTTGTATGGCAGCTCTCTGCTGCTCAGCTCGAGGCTTCTGTGCCCGCCGCAGCTCCCCAGGCTGGCAAAGCCTGTTATTGTAGCATCTCGGGAAGGAGCTGGGCTTCACCTGGTACTGTCCTGATATGGAAACAAATAGCGCTCAGGTGACAGTGTTTTATAAAAGAAATTGCAAGTTGTGGTAGCTATTGTTTCAGCATACTCATACATGTACTTGCAGACCATATAATGCGTAGATGCAATTAGCCTCACTTGACGGGATGGGTATATGTTAATTCATTCTCAACTTTGCTGTGATCATTTCTGCTGGTTTTGAAGGGTGGCTAAAATTTACCTGTTTATGGCTGCTAAGCCTGCAGATGTGCACCACTGCACCATTTGCCTGCAGCATGTGGGTGAAGCACTGAGGCTCAGGAGAAATCATCGGTTGTGCATTAATTGGATGTTAAAAATGTATTAAGTATGTTTCACTTAGTTTTTCCTGGATGAAACTATTACCATTTCAAGATGCGTATTCTTCAGATATTTTTAGGAAATTTTAACTCATGGTGTTAATACGTTTATTACCGGTTTTCATTAAAAAAGAATAATATTCAAGCAGAATAAGTCTTGCACTTCCTGTTTTCTTTAGTATTTTTGAAATGTCTCCACAAAACGATCTTTATTTAAAGGGCACTTTTGTTCTGATGAGAATATACAAGAAATGTTCCCGTTGTTTTTTCTGTGTTCTGACGTATGCTGTTGGATGTCTGCAGTTGGGGTTTACTGGAGCAACACAGGGTTTTAAGCTGTAATTAATGAAAAGTAGTAAGTTTTGGGGTGGTTTTTGCATCTGAAATACAGCAACTGAGCAGAGCTCTTTTTCTAGAAAAATTGCAGGGATCTTCATAACAGCTTACTGCCAGTCTACAATGTCTAGAAAGAGACGTTGTTTGATTGGGGGAGAATGCGGGCAAAGTCCTTTATTTGATTTTTAGAGTAGTGATCATTTTCCAAGGCACTTCCCTCGGAATCACTCAGGCTAACATGTTCTGTGCTGAGCATCTGCTCTGTATCCACCTTACCCTGTACAATTGTTCATCCGATACCAGATCTTGCTTTCTCTTCAGAATTTTCTTCTCCTTTCTGAAGGTTTTCATGCTTTTGAAACAGTTTTTCAGTAATGACCTGAATGCGTGGGTTGGCTTATTTTTCCAGGCTGCTCTGCTTGATCATTCCAGCTTTTGCTCTTTTATGCTCGCTCTGGCCACATGATCGGGGTCTGTGAAGCTGACCACCCTGCGCTGTGTCCATGTGCCCCGGCTTATTCTGACTTTCTCTTTCACAGAGCTTCCTCCTGGCTTCAGCACTACAAGTGACATACTGAATGCTGTGGAGAGGGAGTAAAAGAAGTGAGCTGCTCTGTGGATGATGCATCGTGTTCTTCTGCACAGATGTAGAATAAGATCGGGCTAGCAAGCCAGGAGCAAGGAAGTCACGGAAGAAGATTGCTCAGAGAAGCAGAAGGGATATAGTACATTCAGTTGGAGTTTTTATTGGAAGCCATATCTGTCCAGGATTGAAAGGTGAGATATCATGTTGGGGTTTTTGATTAATTTTTGGTTTATCTGCTAAATTCAGGGAAGACTTGTCTTTGATACGTATCTTTATGAAGGTTATCTGAAGAAGGACGCATGTTAATTTGCTTTAGTTTTGTTTTAGGGCAATTCTGGTGATCAAATGTCCAAATTTCCAAGGAGATGACTCTTACCTGACAGCTTAGTGAGGAGAACTTGAGAGGGGTGGAGCCTTGAGTAAGACGTTTGAAAACTGGAGGCAGACTGGAATGACAGAAAGGAGCTTGACAAGATCCTTGGTGGGAGGATGAAATCAAACAAATACAGAATAACAACAGAGTAAGAATGATGTATTGGAAAAATAGCTTGAAAATGAGATCAGTTATCCCATTACTTGATGCTTTTAAATCAAAATATATAGAATTCAACCAATACCACCACAGGAATGGCTAAGACGTTCTTAACTATGGTTTGCGGGGGATATCCGAACAGATGAGAGCAGTGTTCCCTTCTAGCCTTTTCTTATCTGTTTGAAGCTGATAGAAAGCATCATTTATATGGTTTCAGTTGTGGTGTATAAAATTATAGCTGGCAATTAGAGGTGAGGAGGAAGGCTGTAGTAAGGGTAGAGAAACCATTAGGAAGACAGTGTTGAATGTCTTGGGTGCATTAGAAACGGTGTTCCTCTTTTTTAACAGTGTTTTAAATTTAAATTTAAAACAGTGGTTTAAATGGGAAATATCTGATGGTGGAAGGCACAGCGTGTGGAAGGGGAGAGGGAAAAGGGCAAAGAAGTATGCCGGGTAGAAACAAAGTATTTGGAATGGCTCCATTCTGAAATGTTGACCTAATTCTGCATTTCAGTGGTAAAATAACCTTTTTCTGGAACCACTGACAAAAGGTAGGTCTTTCATGTTAAGTAATTTTCTAAGTGTGGCATTTAAGTATTTGCTCATTGGGTGGTTGCCTGAAAAGGCTGCTAATGCTGCTCTGTGGGGAATGTGTGTTATTAAATGTTATGAAAGGTTTGTGGTTTGTGTTCTTGATAATCTCAGTAGTACAACCTGAGCTTTATCTGTGGTATCATCTAAAACTTGATGTAATTAATTCCAGTTCATAAGATTACTATATTCACATGTATTTCCCTTGCCAGTCAATTATCTTTCATGCTATTGATGGTCTGTGGGATGCCTAGTATATACAAATAACAACACAAAGTTTTTTTTGGGTTGCATTTAGTTGGTGGAAAATCTTTGTGTCTACTCTAGGGAATTACCGTCCTACAATTTCCAGTGTGACTTAGGTAATATGGGTTGCAGTTGTAGTGATGGCAGAAATATGGAAACTCTTATTTAATGCAGTGTATTTGATGACCCATGGTTTCCGTTTGATTGATTTTATACCACTGTTAAGGTCATGGGTACTGTGAGAGCACTCTGTCTCGCTCTCCCTTATCTTCTCCCACTCTCTTCCTGACCAGAGTTGTAAACTATGCGGGCAAAAAATTTCCCGTTACTTCATTTATGTGTAGGAACTTGTTTAGTGTGGAACAGCCCCCACCCATGTGCTCAGTGTTCTGGTTTTGTCCTCACTTAACAGTTCCATCAATTTGTGTCCCAGGAAGTACCTCTCTGCACAGCTGAACCAGATTCTGATTCAGCTGTGGAGTGGTCCTCATTGTAAAGTGGATACTTTTATGGTTATTTTGCATAAAATTACTTGCATTATTTTTCACCCTTTCCCAGATGTTTTTCTAATCTCAGGTCTACTCTACCAAATGTAGTAAATGAATTCCAAAGCTGACAGTCACTGTTTTCTTCCATCCTCAAAATAAAAGCCATCGCTTATACTTAAGGGCAGAAGTAGTAGCAAAATTAGACTCTTCCTACTTATTTAGCATAGAATGATCTCATGGCTGGAGACAGCTATTCAACTTCTACCTTCAACCAGTTTCCACTTCTAATTAAAAAAAAAATAATCCAGCCTTTGGATATGGAAGCTCCTTATTACTTCTTTCAGCCCTAATTTCATTCGAGAAGTATTTAAAGAGAAAAATCTGTTATGGATACTGGCTCTTTTACAGGCTTGAGGAATGTAGTTTCAGCTTTAGTTGGTTGTAAAAATCTGTATTGGAGAAAGCATCCCAAGTAGTGGATGATAATCTATTAGTACTGCATTTACTGGCATATAGATCACACACCTCCCCTCCGTCCCTCAAACTGGCAATCACTTTAGATTTACATACAGATTTCCTGGAAACTTCTTATTTCTTAGCAATGGCACCTATGCTGACGTCCGGAAGCTTGATTTGAATCAATAAATGTAATGAGTAGTAAGATTAATTCTCCCAGCACTCCAAAATCTTTTGGCAGTTGCATTAAACTTTCAAATCTCGTATAAATTTCTCAAGCAAATTTATTTAGCGGACTCCATTTATGGCTGCCTTGGACAATACAAGAATGTAATAAAAACACGCTTCAGAAAAAAGGAGGGGTGGTGAAGGAGCAGGTGACCAGTGCCGCCCAACCCAAAGTCACAGGATAAGCAAAATGCTGTCAGCTCCGCGTTGCTTCTGATGTGCTTCATTTAGAAAGAGAACATTTAGTGAACTCACCGTAGGGGAGGGGAATATTTTTTTGGTCATTTTTCTTTTGTCTATGCAGAATAAGCTGTTTTGTCTTCTCTCTAAGGAAACTTGCTGTATCATGCAGAAAAAGTTGGGTGTAACCAGATTTAGTGGCATTACAAAAACTGATGGAGGTTTCATCTTTCAGATACTTCAAGGATCGTTTTCTTTTTCAGGCAGCTGAAAAGATCACCTGTTACTCAGCCTGAGATGGTCAGATTCTGACTGGGTCACAGTAACTCAGTCTTTCCATTTTTAGTTTGAGTCTGCAGGTTGTTCTTGGGTTGTACAGGAGAGAAACGTAGGATCCACGCATCTGGATGAGTTGGTTTGACAATATCCTGCTTTGCATATGTAAAATAATCAGTAGCAGGAGGGAATATTCCAAATCCTGCTTTTATTTAAGCAGCTGTGGTGTTTAAATAATGGATTTAGCTTGTCATACTGCATGAAAAGAGATTAGATGCAGATAGCTCTGAAGTTTTAGTCTCCTGTATATCTGAATTATCAAGAACAATTGTTGTGTCTGTTACCTTGTAATCATAGTCTTGCTTAAGGAGGGAAGATTATTTACCCATTTTTACCAACAGAAGAGTTGTTGTATGTAGCCTAAGAAAACTGTTGGGGGAAGATACTGGCTGTGTATTAACTGAAGGTAATTGTGCTCACTGTGACCTGGCCTATCCTAAAGAAATTTGTTGGCTTTCTTTTGAATGCCACTGCTCAGTATGAGGGACATAAAAGTTAAAATTCAGACCTGAAGCCATCTCAAGAGATGAGGTAATTAAGAAGTCAGTTTGTGATGGAACACGCAGTGACAGAAGCCAACCCTATGTCAGCAGTTATTACTGCTGTGCAATAAACTGCTTAGTCCAAGTATATTTTTCCACCTGAAGATAATCTGAGATTTGCTGTTAATTAGCTGTCATGTTCTGTTGGGGTAATCGCGTGCACATACTCTTTCTGTTGACATACATATATATACACCTATATGCATATTTGTTTTCACTTGTGCTGCATATTTGCGTAGAGTATAAATATGTAGAGATTTTGTTTGTTTATGTATGGTTCAACTAATTCTAGAAATATGCATCTCGCAGGCTGAAAAACATGGAAATTTTTATGCCTGCCTTCAAGTCTGGTGTTCAGACCGGAGTAGTTTTCAGATCACTGCAAGGAACATGGTATATCATAAGATCTCCCACAGGATAGTGTGTGCATTTCTTCCCTATAGATACTGTGGTATACTATAATGATGTAAAAATAGATGACATGTAAAAATATTAATAAAATAATCCTGACGCTTATTGTTATTTGATTTTCTGATGTTTCTTTGTGGAAGGAGAGGGCAACCTGATGGCCTTGGATTTAGTTATTTTGCCTGAAAAATGTGTACTGGACGTCTGTATATGATGACCACGTACAGGTCTCTCTGAAGTTGCGCAAACCAGCTTAGAGATAAGGTTTCTCCTTGGTACCTTATAGATCTTGAAGGGCTGGTAGATGTAGTTTTATGTCTTTCTGTGACACCACAGGTTGTCCTTTGAGACCTTTTTTTTTTCCAATTCTGTAAGTTTTTCACTATTAATAAATAAATAATTTTTTAAAATACCTCAACTACAGTCTGCCCTTGGCCAATGGAGTGTCAATTTTTTTAATCTGTGAAACTAATTATACCTGTCAGGTTTCAACTGTACGGAGTGTCTCTCAGATGTAATCAAAGCATTCTGTGAGGATATTCACTGCAAAATTCATGGGAAAACAATAACCATCTCTTCCTCTCTGATTTAAGGTAAAAAGAGGATTCTTTTACAAAAATCTTGCCTTAGGAGACTGTCAGAGACCAAAATGCACTAATTGTTTTGCTGTTGTAGAGCATAGTAATAACAGCTTTTCCAGATCTCATAATGACACACACATCTAGTGTATTTGTCCCAATTAGGGCTGCTAAGTTTTTGTGGATCCTTTAGTTTAAAACGGCTTATTAGACAACAAACAATGGGAATCTTTGAGAAGGATTCTGTATCAAGAGCTTTTGTCCAAATTCCTCACCAGTGCATTATGAAGAAGTTAGGCAGCTGGGACTTCAGCGGTGAAATCCTTGTGTGGACAAATAATTGATTAGAAAGTAGGAAACCAAGATTAAGAGTCTAGGATCAGTCCTCACGAAGGAAGGAGTTCACCACCAGAGTACCATCAGGATATCTGATGTTCATTGTATTCATGAATGGCCTGGAAAATCAGCTTACTGGGGAGATGAGGAAACTTAGTGATGCTAGTGAGTTGTTTAGGGGGTACTAAAGACGTGAGCTGACAAGGAGGATGTGCAGAAGATCCTGCGAGAGTGATTGCCATGAAAATGCCAAATGAAATTCAGTGTAAGTAATTGGCAAAAAATGCACATGGGGAATAAGAATTCTAACTTTATCTCTGAGCTGATTGTTACCATTTGGGAGCAAGAGTTTGCCTTGCAACAGTTAGTTCCCCGTGAAAATGTCCAGTCAATATTTATCAATCAATAAATTAAAAAAATGTTGATGGGAATCAATTGTTCACTACTGCTTTGAGTATAAGAACCAAGTGACCTCAAGTGAAGCTTGCAGGAACCAGGGCTCAGTGCAAAAACAGGTGGTTTTTTTGTCCCACTGGTGTTTGAGCTGCGGGACGTGCTTCCAGGGGATACTGTGGGTGCAGGAAGCTCACACAGGGTAAAGGGAAGTGCAGATGTGTTTGTAGAGGAGTGATCCATTGCAAGTTGCTGAGCAGCTGGCCTGAGTATGGCTTCACAACTGCCTGATCTGGAAATGGCTGGACATGGAGAAAGATTCAAGGATGTATGTGTTTTTCTCTTTTCTTATTCTGCTCCCTTGGCTTGTGCTTTTGACGTGAGCAGAGGGAAAGAACTGGCCCAGCCCTCCAGACTGGGCCAGTATGGCCTTTTTAACTTTTGGCATTGCACTAAGTGTTGTCATAGGATCTGTCTGAGTGGATGTAGGGCTAAAATTCCCAAATGCCCATTAACCATCTCAGCAGCAAATGCATTTTTATTACTTTAATCAAGTTCCCGGAAAGTAAATGAGTGCTATTGGGATGAACATTCATGTAGAATTTTTCTATGTGAGTGAGAGCTTAAATAGGATGAGCTAACCAGAGGATTCGAGCTCTGTGGATGAAGACTTAAGATAATTATCTGTTCTGCCTATTTGGCTGCAGTTTATAGGAAGAGGTTTGATTGACGTGGAGTCTGTCTCCATGAGTATTCACTACAGGAATACGGCTGAGCAGGAGTGCTTGCTACCTTTCCAGTGTTTATCCCAAATGTCAGGCTGGTGTTTGCAGTTTGACATATACCTGAAGGTAATCTGAAGCTTACATGGGTAGATTGATTCTCCTGGACAACGGGGAAGTCACTCTCATTTAGAAAATGTCATTCATCTCATTTAGACTTGTAGAATCAGGATTATGCTCTGTTGTTTGATATCACAAAAACCCCCAGGATTGCTCACTCCTTAAAGGTTAAAGCTCTTTACTGCCGGATGAATTATTCGTTTTGATAGCTTTATACAATCTTTCAGACATGACATGAGCACCTTGTGGATTGGTGAGACAGTAAATCCTTCATTGGTGTTAGTATCAGGTGCTCTCAAATCACGTTTGGGTACGGCTGGAAGCTTCTGCGTTCCGTGCCCGACTCCATGTGTGTGCACTGAGCACGCTGCTCTTTGAGGGCCGGCCATCTTCACAGGGGACTCTCCGGTTATAACTACTCCCCATAAACTCGGAAAGAGCTGGGTTGCATGGCAGAGTTTCTGGAGAAATTGTATTCCTTGTGGCAGGTGTTTTATATACTGTTGCTTTCTATGTTTTTGGGGTTTTTTCATTTGTTAGATAGGTTGATGAATCTTTTCTTTCTAGCCCTTTTTTTATAGAAATCTCATTAATAAAGAATACAGAATTTTCCAGTGGAAAATGGAGAAGAAGGTACTTTTCTGTAAATGGGTTTGATTTGCCCCAACTTGGGTTATTTTTCAACTCATTCCACAAATACTGAATCTGGCATTGTTGCCGGAACTGTGAATCTGGTTGGTTTTGTGGGGGCTTGTGTCAAGGACTGCATTTCCCGTCGAGCTTTTGGAGTGCACGGTGCGTGTCGGCAGCCTGGCTCGGGCGGCGGGGCAGAAGGGCTGTTGAGCGGCGCGGGCTGGCCGCAGGAACGGCTGCGAAACGGGGTGGCACGTCCCTGGGAGGGATGGGTGCCAGCTGCACCGCAGGGGGAGACTTAATAAAGGTACATTAGAAAGGGTTTTGCTCTTTTTAAATATCGATTTCCCTGATGCTTTTGTGTCTTATATTATCTGCTCTTCAGAAAATTGCGACTTTTGAACTAGTCATTATATTTGGAAAGAAACAGAGAAATTTCAGACTTTGTTTAGTTTAAGTGCAAGTCTTCTCTTTCACATCTGACTGGTAGAAAGCCTCCTGGTAAATGTTTCAGGGCAATTCTGGATGAAATATTTGTCCCAGGATATACTCTTGGACCAGTTTAGCATTTTCATGCCCAAATCGCACCCGTACCACCAATTCTGTTTCCTTGAGGAGATAAAAAAAAGAAAATTTATATTCAATATACTTACTTTTATAAATAAGGCAGTGTTTTATTTGTACACCTCAGAACTCTCTTGGTGTACCAGAAAGATGGTTAAATGGCAGCTTAAAGGAAGTCCCTTAAGCAGGAAGATTCTTGTCTGTCTGTTTAAATGCAAGCAGAATGTCAACATAAGAAATAGGTATTATGTGCAGTAACGGTGTAAATGCTGTTGCTGTCCTTACAGCTGTCTTGGTATATTGCTGAGAAGAATAGGTGCATTTCCTGCAGGAGAACACTTAACAAGAGATGGTATCAAACGCTTAAGAAATGTGCATCAGTATGGATCCTGAACGCTGTGTTTAGGTCAGTCGGTACGGAGTTGGAATATGAAAAATGAGGTTTATTCAGAAGTACTTGTATCAGCAGACATTGTGTTACTACTTTCCAAAAACAAATTACCTATTAAAAAAAATTCTGGCTAAGAACATTCTGTACGTGGTTCTATTTTGGTGTAGCAATATTCTTTCACAAGCAATGTTGAATTGGCTGTTGTTTTGATTCCTTGTCTGACTGAATAAGGATTGTGTGTCTAATGGTTCTTCATTTATATACAGGAAGTTTGTGTTCCCAGATCTTATACAAACCTCTGACTTTGAAAACATCAACCTAAATCTTTGTCACTTCACTTTGGGGAGAAAGGAGAAGGCAAAAGAGCAGTCTCTATGGCACATAGCCTTCATTTTCTCATAAAGAGCTTGTAGCCAGACATAGCCCAAGTTGCAGGCTGTCTACCGACTTGTTTAACACCACCGCTGACGCCCAGTCAAACACTCCTGAAGGCTGTACCTGTAGAAGTCAGGCAATAGAGTCACTCTGACTTCAAGAATCCTGGATTGGTTTGAGGTTTTTTTATTTATTTCTGTCTTGAATTTCCTGTTACTTGTAAACTTCTAGGACTTAACCAGGCCCAGAGCGTAGAGGCCAGAGTCCCTAATCAAGATGAGGAATGTGCTGGATTACCTGCGGAGGAAGAGACAGTTGCCACCTTCTTGAGAGCTGTGGAGGTGGGAGCAGTCTGGGAGTCCTATGTGTGTCTGCCTGTAGGATGAGGTTTGGGAAAGAGAGGCCAGTGTATAAAGGGATGAGGTAGGAGAATAAAGCAATCCAAAACTGCGTGTAATGTAAGCATATCAGATCAAATGATTGGCTGATTTCCTGCAGGCCAGCGTCACGTCAATTCGTGTGCATTGATACCTTCTACTCAATTGTTGGAGACAAGCTGGATGAGAATGTGAAAGTCTGACAAGTGGGTCGAATTTATCAGTTTAACTTCTTAGCAGGTTATCACAAAGCGTTCTTAAATTATCCATGAGTAGTAATTGATCAGAATTACAATGCTGATCTTGTTACTTTGCAGTTCGTGCCTCCTAAACATAGCGTGTGCTTGAACTAAGATTACACTAATGCATTCGGTTCCCAGCTCAACCATAAACTTAATTTTCTAATAAACAGTTTTCTATCTGCCTTGGGCCCCAGTCTCCTGCTGTAAAACGGGAAGACCAGTTCTTTATTTCATGAGATTGCAATAAATGTAGATGTTATAAAAATTTGTGATATATTCTGTTCTTGTAATGATAGAGTTGAAGAAGAAAAGGTGTTATTTAATCAATATGTTACATTCTGGTACGTATTCCTCGTTTCGTGCAATCCAGTTTGTGAAGAGCCATTAGTAGCCACGTACATGTACGTGTGCTTTGTATCTAATACTTCATATTAGATGTGACTTATGCCTTACCTATCTTTCTCCCATTTTGCTTTCTACAAGAAAAGCTGGCGTGTGATGATCCAGCAGGCAGCGTAGTTCAGTGCTAGTGTGCTGTTGGCAAGCAAGGAATGCAAAAAGCCCTTTCTGTTACCTGTGTTGTCAACGCAAGGAAACATACAATTGTGCCAATGTCAACAATTCTCAGTAGCATACAAACAGCTGAAGTAGAATGCAGTTATGAGTAATACAGAAACAGATAAGCACAGCCTCTTAGAAATCTTCTGTGGATTGTTGCCTTCGTATTTACGCTGGAATTGTTGCTTTATTGGGGTATCTGCGTGGTCATATATAGCTTTAAAGTCTAAAGGTGGAAAGACTCAGGTAAAGAAGGCACTTTACTATGTAGCGTTTGCATTATAGCTTGCAGTTCAAAAGAGGGTTTGCAGTAATTTTCTGCTTATTTTTCCTTCTGTCTAGAACCTATGGTTGAGAGAAGGTTATGGGCTGTCACATACTCGTAAAGCTTTGTGGAGAGCGTTCTTGTAAGGAGAACATTCAGTGCTTGGCTCCGCTCCGTGAGGAGATAGGCACAAAGTTTGCGTTTCATTAGAATAAGTGACCTTTCCTGTACACAACCGAATTACCATGAAAACAGGAACCTGAAGGATTGCATCTTTTTTTAGAGGAGGATATTGTGGTAAGAATAGGAAAAATAGGAATAGGAAAAGAAAAATCTGTAAAAATACTACGTGTTTGTGTTGTTGAGACTAGTCAATAGCTGCTGTGTGTAGGAGAATCTGCATGTATTTAGTATGCTTTTGTATCTTCTACAGGGAACTTCAGAGACTTTGGATTTTCATTTTTACACTGGAATGGAAAAAAAAAAAGGTTGATATGGGGTTTTTTTTGTGGAGACAAGAAAACCAGAAGAGGTCAGAGAGAACACAAATGTGTGCAGCAGCAGTGCCCTGTAGCGCTAAGGCTTACAGCACTGTCCGCAGGTGACATAAAACCAGTATCACAGCTCAAGTAAGGCAAGGGAGTAAGTTTGATCAGTGTCATACCATTATTAAAAGTGATGCTGTGGCTCGAATATGCTGGTCAGAAAAGTTTCCTTTCTTAAAATTGTAGTGTAACACACCATACAGCATACAATGGTGAAAGAAAATGTATCACGATTAGAAAGACAAATGTTATATGGTCCCTGCCAAATTTATTTAATGTATGGTTTTAGGAAGTCTAGGCCAAATCACATGGTACTTCCCTGGAGTTAATCTGTGGGTGTAATCCAGTCTTCGGTTTTTTTCTTGATGATTTCTTGTTGGCTTTAGCATCGATTTCCTTTTACTAGTGGCTTAGTTAATGCTTCGCTTGCTTCTGGTTCAGATGTGCTGATTGCCAAGGTCGTGATTTTTATCAGAAGTCCAGAGGTAATGGGAATTTCATAGCAATTTTAATAACTTTTTTCCTGAAGTTATTTTTCTTATTTCTTTATTGCTCTCATCAAGACAACGTATATTCTGACATCCACTTCAGATCAAGTAAATGACATCTTTATAATCATCAAAGGTAGTAATGGGCACATTAATTTGTCAGTGAACACTCAGAAGAGATGAAGTGACAGTGTGCGACTGTGCCAGATTTCTTCTGGTATCCAACCACTTGCTTTTTCTTTCCTTTAGGCTGACTGACTTTCTGATACGAAGGGAGTGCTTATTTAATTAAACTTACTAAAATGCTTGATTTGTAAACCAGAGTTTGTACATTAGTGAAAGGCAGACAGATTGGATTCAGTTTCCCAAACTAGCATTGAATCACAAAAAAATTACTTAAAATACACAGGACCGTAATCTCATGAGTATATATTCCTACACTCTACAGCGTGACTAGGAGGGCAAAATGTTTCAAACCCTGTCCATGATGATGGGCAACCACAGAATGGTAAGTCATAAGTGTGTTTGGAAAGAGAGATGTAATTGTTGGTGCGAATAAATTATATGGCTGTTACTTGAAGAAATGCTTCTAAAGAAATGCAGTTAATAATGTTGACATGGAAATGGTGATAGCTTATTCACAATTGAGACCTGTGATACGGTGGTATTTCCAAACGTGCCTATGTTATCTAATATATATGGCAATCGTTATGTTGCACTGAGAATTGGCTTTGTGCTTCCTCCCAAGAGAAACTTACTGCCAAAGGCAGATTTTTCTCGCAATGCTGTGGTTGCTTCTTTCTCTCTTTCTGACACTTTTTGTCTTTCTGTCAATTTATGTATATATGAACTATCGGCTGTGGACATCGTTGCCTTTATTCAAGATCTCAATTGCTTTATATTTGCAGCCTTCAAATTCTTGTCTCTTTTTCATGGCTAGCCTTTTTAAATTATTATTATTTACCTTATTCGTTTGTTTAGAAAGTTTCAATACAAAAGTGAAAAAGAATAAGGTGTTTTTTATTTCCATTTAAGAAATGTTACATGCACAGGCAACATTTCAGTGCTTTAAAGGCTGGGATGGCTTAAGTTTTAAAGTTTGAAATGTAACATACAATCATTTTTTGAGGATGGGTGCGTGGATATATGTGCTTAGACAATTAGTTTTGATTTAACTGTGTCGTAAGTAACCTAAACAAAGACACAAGCTCTTCAAAATACAGTAAAAACATTAAAAAAAAAAAGCGTTGTGCATGTATGTATTTTCAGATATTTTATTTGGGGGTGTTGCTCTGGGTAGTAAACTGGTGTGACTGAGGAAAAGTTGGGAGCAGATACGGATTTTCAAGGAGAAAATGAAACCATGGATTCTCTAAACAACAGATGTAGCATAAACACCAGGGCATTCTAATAATGTATTGGAAATGTGACATGTTATTGTACTTTAGGGATTATATTACATAGTAAGGTACACAGTTAAGAATCATACATGGTGTTTTTTCTTAAATAACTTCATAATACTCAATTCACTTTTTGGCAGGCCGTCTCCCAAGGGATATGCCTGGTATTATTTATTCCTAATAGCTTGTCTTCTGTAATGTAGCTGTTATTTTAAGGACAGAGCATTAATTGAGCAGTTTTATAGTATCTGATGTCATGCTGGGTTTTTTTGTTTTCTCCAGACTGGGACCTCTTCCACACCTTTGTACCTTAATCGTATTGTTTATGACTCTTCTCTCAGCCACCTACACTATTTTTCTGCTGAGATTCTTAGAATTGTAGAATATCTCAAGTTGGAAGGGACTCATAAGGATCATAGAGTCCAGCTCCCTGCTCCTCACAGGACTACCTAAAACTAAATCATATGACCGAGAGTGTCCTCCAGATTCTCCTTGAACTCTGACAGGCTTGGTGCTGTAACCTCTTCCCTGGGGAACCTGTTCCAGTGACCGGCTGCCCTCTCAGTGAAGAACCTTTTCCTAACGTCCAGTCTGAACTTCCCCTGACGCAGCTTCATTCCATTCCCTTGTGTCCTATGGCTGGTCACCAGAGAGGAGATCAGCACCCGCCCCTCCACTGCCCCCCTGGAGGAAGGTGTGGACGTGATGAGGTCACCCCTCAGCCTTCTCTTCTCCAAGCTGAACACACCACATGAGCTCAGCTGCTCCTGGTGAGTCTTGCCTTTGAGACCTTTATCTTGATGGCCCTCTTCTGGACACACTCTAATAGTTTGTCCTTCTCATTGAGGTGCCCAGAGCTGCACACAGAACTTGAGGTGGGGCCACACCAGTGCAGAGTGGGACAGTCAACTCCCTCAACCAGCTAGCTATGCTGTGCTATTCTTGTTTTCCGCCAACATGGAAAGGAATGCTTGATCTTTGTCAGTTGTGTGGGATGCCCAGCATTTGTGTTCCATCAATTTTCCTTGCAGTTGTTGATGCTTGTTCCTTTAAGCTGGTGATTCTTGGTGTATAATTGCTTTTATTTAGTTTACTCATTGCTCTTACTTTGTTAGTCATCATCCTGCCTCCAAGAAGTATTATCCACTCCCAATAAATGACTGATGGGGTTTTGTAATCTGGTGAAATGAGGCTATTATTAGTGGGTGTACAGGGCAAATGATATTTCTCTCTTATAAATTTCTGATGTTTCAGCTCATAATGTTTTTTGTTTTTAATCAAAGCAAGATACGGAAATTAATTTATGATTCCTCATTTGGACAGGAAGAGGAAAACCTGCAGTTTCTTGAGGTCATGCAGCCTATTCCTTTGTAGGGAACTGACAGTCAAAGCTTGTCTTTTATGTAGGCCTGGAATGGCCCTGCAGCATAAGTAACACTGCATGGAAGAGGGAAGCCAGAGAATGGCACACAGACTTTCCTTCTGGAGATCAGTTCCTTTTGAGGATTTTAGAAGAAAGGAGAAAATATGAAAAAAGGTTCTGACAAAATTTTGAAAAGACAATGCAGCCAGTCCTGAGGTCAAAGGTGTGCTGTGACTAATAGGAAGGAGCTTACTGAGTAGAAGCGACAGGATTCAGATAAGTCAGTGCTTCATATGTGGCCATCAAAATGGAATTTCTTTTTTCTCTAGATAAAGATCTCATTCCATTTTTTATTTTAACACCTATGAAAACACAGAGGAAACAGGATGAAAAATTTCACAGATGAAAAATATTTTTGGGTGCGATACAGGATTCACATTGGTATAAAGAAGTGGTCCTTTGAGCAGGGGTGAAGCCCCATGAAGATCCATGTCTCAGAATACGTCATTCCTACTCATTCCTCTCTATATTCTATGACAAAGTAGCTTGATGACATTCAAATGTGTTAAGTACTGCCTGCTATCAATGTGACTTCAGAGTAAAATTGTAGCTGGGAGCGTTTTTGGATGTTTTTCCCTTTTTGTGCTAGACATTCTAATAATAAACACCCCAATGAACAAACAGTTCTGTGCTTCCGTTAGGCAGAATGGAAGGAGAACAGATTTCTCAAGCACATGGAAATTGGATTTCCTGAACCTTCAAGTGAGAGAAAATAGTATTACAAACATGCATTGTGCAGTCCAGAAAGATATGTTGATAATTGGGTTTATTTTTCAGTTATAAAGAATTTTATTTGATAATCCGGAGGGAATAATAAGAGGGAGTGTGTACACCCCCCAGGGTGAAAGGACGGTTCTTTAGTAACCACCTATTGTAGCAGTAGGAAATCTCCTTGGCTTCCATGAGTAATGACCTGGAATGGATAGCTCTAATTCTCTCTTTTAAAAATGCATTGGTAACTTAAACAGTCCTAGTTGTGCTTATTGAAGCATTTGCAATTACAGGAAATGCCTGTCAAAAGCTCTGCTGTGTGTGTAAGTTGCTACTGCTTATAAAGATTAAATTATTTAATGCAGAAAGTTTCTGTTCTTCCCTCAAGACTAGCGCTGCGAAAGTACTTTCACAGGGTTTAATTTTTGATTTTTTTTTTCAACTTTACATAGCTTTTAGTACTTGAATCAAAATAGCCATTAAATGAGTGAAGTAGTGTATCAAAGAGCATTTTTATTAGCCAAAAGAACATTAGTACCACGTACTTCTTTGTCTAAAACACATGAAGCTGAAAACCTTCCAGAGCACTTGTTAAAGCTGTTACATTTTTCCTCCTTTCTAAGCATAAGCCTTTAGCAAACCATAGAAGAAGTGTCTGATGTCAGAGTTTGATATGGAGGTGTGTCTGGAGAAGTCAGGATAATTTTTTCCTGTCAGAATCTCAGTTCTGCCCCCCCCTGCTCTGTAACCTGCTTTCTAACCCCCATCCTTCCCCCGTTAAGGAATTGCTTACCAAATTCCAGCCCGTGACCCTTGGTCAGTGGAGCTGCCCATGTGTGTCCCCACGGCCATAATCAGGTTGCTTGAACGAATGACAGTAATGTATGATAATTAAAACTCCAGTAGGACTTTGCTGCCTTTCCCCGAAGTATGTTCAAGTTTTACACCTCAGGGATTTTTTTTTTTTAATTAATACTAATTAGTAGTTTTATTGTAACGTACAGAGTGAGTACTTTTAACCTGGTAACCACTGAATACTGCAAATTTGAATCTCCCCAGTGATGTTTTTATGACAAGGTTTTCAATGAAGAAGTACGCTATAGAAAGCAAAGGGATTTGTCGTAACACACTGTTGGAATCTAGCTGGCTTCAGTTACATTTTAGAAGTTTAAACCTCAAACTTAGGAACAGGTCTTCTCAAACTTTCTAAAAGATTTTTGTTCCCAACATACTGGAAAAAGAAACGTCTTTTTTACTGTAACATGAAAAAAGTTTCTGCAGAATTCTTCAATACCTCCAAAATGATAGTTTGGTACTACTCTTAAACACATGACAAAACCATGACTACTGCATTGTGTTATCAGTACGTATTTACATAGGTAACTGGTTTGGAAAAAGCAGTAGCTAGTGTTTTCTCAGCAGCTAAGTTAGGTTATAAGCTATATAGAGGACCACTGATTCTGGTGGGCCCTATAAGCTACCATAAAATTCAATTTTTAATTGATTTAATTCTTGTTAAAAAGAAAATGGACCGATCCACTTCTGGTAGCTAGAGGCAATCCTGTCTCCTCTCTTTGTTTTAGAAGAATAAAGTAGCATAGTTTTAGTTTCTTTTCCATTTATTTCATTTTCTTATGCAAGGGTTTTCTGGAGTCTAGTAGCAGACCCGTTCTTGGAGCCTGTCCCAGTTTGACCTTGTCTTTCTCACAAACTGTAGATGCTGTTGGAGAGGAGGTGTTCCTGCGGAGGGTACCAACCGGGGGGAGGTTAGTGGGCTTTAACCGACTGATAGTTGAAAGTCATACCAAGGGAGGAGAGAGGGCTAGGAAAGGGAGTTGTCTGTAGCAGGTGTACTAGGGTAAGTAATAGTAGATCAGTACAAAGCAGGGCTGGTCTGTGCAGGGAAAATACACTGTGTTTTGTTTGACTGCAGGAGTGACCTGCGCTTTCTGCAAATACCAAATGTGTGAGTGTGCGCGCGAAGAGTGAGCTCAGTGAGAGATCAGAGCTACAAGTTGGTGTGTGCTCTGTGCATTTAGTTTCTGAAGTTTGAAATATGCTGATCTTGGAGCTCCAGAAGAGTAGAAGCGCTATCAGGGTAATTTTATCTTTGACTAATGCTGTTAATGGAAAATATTTGTGTCTGATGCTGCTTTGAAATGGCCCACAAACAGTATCAATAAATTTTTAAAGTGTATCGAGACAGGGGTTTGAGGAGGCAAGTTTCAGTATTGCTTTTAATGACTTAGCGCACCCTGGTCTGGCTTCACTATATGTGCAAAATAAGTATGCTTATATGTAAAGGAATTAAATAAGGTTTATTTCAAGTCAGAAGATGCAGAAAGTATGGCTTTGCTTTTCTTGCATGTGTTAGTCTTCCATAATCACTCACATAGTCCCTGTTTTTCCTTCGTGGAACAGCCCTCCTAGCACACAGTGGATAGGTTTTATCTCACTGTTGCATGGCTTGTTTTGATCAGGCTGTGGATTGTTCCTTGTTTACTGTACGCTACTGAAATACTACTTGTGAGATAAAATTATTTACTTACGCACTTTGCTGTATTGATTATCTGTGTTGCCTTATGTTTCACAGAGACTGAACGGGTTTGGGTTTTGCTCTTTGTTGTTAATATCCTTGTAAATAAAGAACATAATACTCTGTTTATAGCCCAATCTGAGGCTCTTAAGATTTGATAGATAAGAGTACCCTGTGCCATCTCGCTTCTCAGGCCCTTTTTGCCCTTTGTCTCCTCATTCTGCCCCCCTGCCCCTCTAGTGCTGCGTATATGTATCTTGTGTCTCAGCTGGCTGTAACTCTCCTTCCCTTCTCATCCACTAACAAACTTAATGCCTCAGTTTGTTTCAAACTCTTTCCTTCAAACATAGAGCTTTTTGTCTTCTGCATTCATTCCACATACCTTCTTTTCCTCGCTGGTGTCGCTGCCAGTGAAGGAGTTTTCGCTGAGGACAGGAGACAGATGATGTCTTTATTTTCATTCCTAGTTGTGGGCTGCTGTGCAACTTCAGGGGAAGTCCTGGCAAAACATGTATGAAAATGTATCAGCATACCAGCATTGTCCCAATCTTTGGAGATTTTAGCTAAGTTTTGTGATGACTTTTCTCAGCACCTGTATGCTTCAGGGGTGCGGGTTTTTTTATGGAGATGTATGACTTGTCACAGTCAGGTTTTCATGAGGTTGGAAATATATCCTCAGCACAAAGTGCGTTTTTGTTCAAAGCCTGTGCTTTGAGAGTGGGAATAGAAGAACCTCTCAATGAAATGTTGTTTCTTGCAATTCTGAATGTAAAATATGATACCTTACAACTGCTGGGGATTTGAAACAACACCACAAAAGGAATTTGATCCATTTGAAGTTTTATGGGCCTCTTTTTAATGTCTAGGAACCAGGTGAGCTTCTTCTCCAGAGTGGGATAATAGGGGGGGACACAACAATTATGCTTATACAAAACATTTTCTCTTTTGTCTATAAAAGGGGTCAATCTCAAGTCCCCAAATTGTTCTAGTTGCTTCAACGTCTGCTGAACTGGACATTCAGGTCATAATGAGAACTGCTGGGTGCTGCCTGGTTTTGAAGATTTGATCCCTAGCTGCCTATTGATTAAGTCTAATATGTGCTTAGTTAAGAAGAACGTTTAAAACTCTCTTTGGGAAAAGAGGCCGTTTCGGTTTAAATGCCCAACGCACAGCAGGAACTTAAAGGTGATGAGAAAAGCTTTCCTTTTTCTTTCTGATGTTTTCTGTTGTCTTGTCTTTGCTACCGTGAAACAGAAACATTGTTCTATAGAAAACATAAAAAAATCACTCTTGCGATTGCTGAAACCTTTCTTTTGAAATGATTAAACCATGTAGAGCATTCTCTCAAATGCCTCTCTGAATAATGATGACCCCCATTAAAATAACTGAGTTATTCTTCTGAGTTGCATAACCTACATACTCCTGTTAAAACAGCACTATAATTAACTTCATTTTTATTGGTCAGGCTCTGACTTCAGAAGGATTCATGGCTGAATGTGGTTACACAAAGCTCCAGATTGGAGGCATACGTCTTCCATTCAACTCCTTCAAATCTCACTATGGTCTAAAATTGGACTTGTGAAGCAAAAGTTTAAAGGCAATTGTGAAGATGGTCTGAGAGACTCAATAAAGTGTAACACCGAGCAGGATTGAGATGGGTTTGTAGCAGGTTTTGTAAGGCAATGGGAGGTGTTTTGGACTCCTAGAAATATGAAGAGGAGTTTTGGTAATTTCCATGTTTTTCTCAGGTGAGGAGGATTCCTGTGTTTTCCTCAGGAAAATACCTTTAAAATGGCCTTCTTATCACTTTTTTACCTCTAAAATTAACAGATGTTTTTTACTAGTTAATTTGTGAGCATGTGACAACTTTTCCTAAGTTCTAGAAGGGAAAAAAAAAAAGTCTGTTTCTCAGTCTTGTGGTAAAATCTTTGTGATGATTTGGGTGAGAAAAGGGGGGGCTTTTTTGTAATGTGGAGAGTGTTTCCCTAAGAGGCATTGCACAAAGGATGTAATCTCAGTGAACGTTTCTTTTGCTACTAGTTCAGGTGCTAGCTTGAAGCTGGGAAGTGACCCATGTTTCGCAGTAGCCATATTTTCACAGTATTTCACAGATTCAGCTATTTGTGAGCAGCTCTGTAACTCCAAGGGGCCAGCGTCCCTGCATGCTGGCAGCACTCCCGTTTTCCCCTGTACAGCCACCAGCAAAGAGTTCCAAGGAAAGAAGGATGACGTTCAATGACTTTACCTTCTTCAATTTTATGTCTATAGGGGCTGTCATTGACAGACACCCAGGTTAGTTCTCAATAAGTAAATAAGCAGGTAAACTAGAATAAGCCAAGTTTTGTGCTAGTTAAATGACTTGATTTCTAGGGCTCTTCTTTTCAGAGAACACTGACAGACTACAAATATATCAGGCAATTGTTGCCTAACTCATCTAGGCTCAGAGAATAACTTTCAGAGAAGATTAAAAAGCATTTGTAAATTGGCACTTCATCATGAAGTTTGGCTCGGTGTTAGAGGAACACTGCCTTATAGCACAGCTCATAATCACTAGTACAAAGCCATCTTAATATGTGTATGTGTGAAAGGTAAAATGTGTATCTGATAATAAGACAGATTTATTCTACATGAGGTAACAGATAGGTTTGTCTGCAGTCACGTTGGCTTACTGATTTCTGCAAGTGAAAGCCAGGTTTCGTTTATTTCTACTCATCCCTAATGTTCTTCCACTCATTCTGCTTCCTATTAGCTTGATTAGAGTTGACTGCAGTTCTCACTGAAGTTTGGCCAAGCAGCTACTTATATAATTGTCTTATTTCTGTTATTATTTTCCACAGTAAGATACAAAGGCCTATGAAGGAAATTCTCATTAAACGTTAGCGCTTTCCCCAATAGTATACAGAATGGCAGATTGGTTCCTGGGAGTATCGTAAGCACAGTAGACCTGAAACCCAACAGGAGTCCGTGGGATCTGAGATCAACTTAATGGCATCGATTGGAATGAAAGCGTCTGGAAAGGCTTTTGAGGATTGGTGTATGTGGTGGGTTTGGTTTCTAAGATATTTGTGAGCTAGATTATGGAACAAGCAGCTTAATGTCTAGCTGAGACATTTGTCTAGCCTTTTCCCTTGGGGTATGGTGCGGTATGGGCCGAGCAACACAAGGGAACAATCTCAGCCAGGGAAGTGGCCTTTCCACGTGGTATTTTGAAGCATGTGTATTTTGCAGCTGCCATACCAGTCCTGTATGCAGGAAGGGACCATGTATCCTGTTGGTTAACCAGGTGATATATTTAATATTGAGAAGTGGGTTTGGTGCTTCATGTCTACCTACAGCTGCTTCCTTTCTCTGTGCTTTTACCTCTTCATTTGCTCTTCTCAGGCGAGGCCGCTCATAGGGTGCCGTTCAGTGCAGAATTATTTATTTATATGAAACAAAACAAAGACCTGTTTCTGAGACTAAAAAAGTAGTTTTCCTCTTGGTACAAGATTGGACTGAAAGGAAAATATCTTCGTGTTTGTTTTCTTTAGTATCACCAAATTGTCATTTCAGTTGTCATGAATTTGTTACCAGTTAGTAGTCATCTCCTCTGTTCCCCTGGGAGCTTTTCCTTCAAGGGTGAGCAAGGTTTTAGTCTTAGAGGACATTTTAGTGAGAGATTTTTGATTGCATGAATTTGTCTGTGGAGGGGAGTTATGTACGTTAAGGAAGTTGGAGGTGGGATTGTTCTTCAAGAATTCATCAGAGATTCCTGAATGAAGAGGTGGTATAGTTTTATTCCCCTTTGGGCAACCCCATAATCAATGTACTGACACGTATGTGAATGATACACGTTACTGCCTTACACATTCGCTGTTAGTCTGACCTGTGTAACTCTGGCATCTACTCTCACTTGTTGAAGATCCAGTATTGATGCCTGAGGAAGGGACGAATTACTACTGCAATGAGAAAAAGTAACATAAATAAAAGGATAAGGAGCCCATCGACTATAAAACGGTAATGTCTTGTTACTGTTGGTCCTCATGACAGTAACGTTTGTTGTCTGTCCAGTTTTAATGAGTCATTTGTGCTGTCTTGTGGATCCACTGGAGAGACTTGGCTTAAAGCCAGTAAGTCCATGAATTGTGGCTTCAGTTCTAGCTAATATTTTGTTCATACTACACATGAAACATGCTCACGTAGTAGGACTAAAAGGAAGAGAGATGAGGAAGTTCAAGAGAAAAAAAATGAAAGAAACAAGGAGAAAAACGATTTTTAAAAAGCTCCCACTCCCTCATTGAGAGCATTTCCACATACGATGGCCAGATGTGGAAATTCAGGGGCGGTTTATTGTTTGAATTGATTCTGTTCTGATTTTGTAACAGATTGGTGTAAAATCAAAATGTCTATCAGCTTTTCTATGGGTGATTAAAATGCAAAATTCTGTGCAATATTCCATGACTCCTACAGAAATGGAACTGGAGAAAGTCAGTTCCCATCTCCCATTTCCTCCTTTGAGGTGAAGAAGGCACACAGAAAGATGTATAGATTTCTTTGGTAAATATAGCATCACCAAATGTTTTTTTTACATTCCCGATTTCCTTGCCTGCATGGCGTATGGCTCCATAGTATCATGTTCTCAGGTACCATCATTTTCTTGATGAAAAATTAGAAGTCATAAGATGTTGGCAGACTTGGTATGCCCAAAATGTGGTTTGTAAGACTAACTAAGGAACAGTTGTAGATGGCTACTAGTATCTGAGCTGAAGTGATCCGGTATGAATGGTGGTTGAAGCATGAACCCAAACGTACTTGAGAGAAGGAAAAAAATGGAAGTCATATAGTAGCGATTAAAGTATTTGGTGGTGAAAGAGAGAGCCAGAGGCAGACACTAAAGGTGGCTGTGAGCAACTGGATGCCTCGAGCCTGGCTGATGCCGGGTCACAGATGTAAATTCTAGATTTCTGCGTTTGTGACTGTTCCTGCCTGTTGTCATTCCAAGGTGAAGCTGCTGGAAGAGCAGCTGCTCATACAGCTCTCTCTAACACCAATGTCCTTTAAAATGAGGCTTTCAGTCCTCAGCCAGCTGAGCATAGTGTCACAGGTGAAATCTCTCAGCAGTTATGGCACCTGGATATTCCTGTGCCCGTGGAGAAGATGTAGGATAGTACTCATCCCTGAATTTCTCTTCTGGGATCTCTGAAACCTTCCAGAAAAGGACTTTCACTGCGATGATCTTCAGCTTTGTCTCTATATCAGGTCAGCTTTATCCCTATACATCATGTACTGATAGAAATATCAAGTAGTGGTCTTCATGAGCAATTGCTCTTTTTTTGATACCAGCAACTGTTTTAGCAGGAGTAGGGGGTGGGAGTGGGGTGGTGGTTTAAAAAAACAATGAAATCCAAGAGCTTTCATAGAGTGTTGGTTCTCTAAAGTCAGATCTGATGGAACTAGAAATAAGACTTTGTATCACAATATCATAGCTATCAATAGCTCCTCCTAAGACCCTCCCTAAATAATCATCCAGTCTTGTTCAAATATTTTATTGAAGTGTAAAGGAAATTTTAACCTTTCTTCTTTAACAAGGTAGAGGCCTGCTGGTATAAATAACACAGAGTATTGTTATATTGATTCTGCCTGCCTTTGCTACACCCACTGCTGTCCCCTATCCTTTAGCAATTTTCAGGGACAGATAACTAATTCTGCTGAGATCCTTTCACTGAAATGACAATTTGACAGCTCCCTCTTGGGACTATCGTGAATGTGATCAGGTTTTCAATCTGCAAACAGTTATTGATTTGCTTTCTAAAAACTTCCTAAGAAATCCCACCTGGGCAGAGGATTTCTCTAAACTCTATTATCCTGTCTTACAGGTTCTTCAAAAGAATAATTATCATTTAAATAAAACTCCAGTGGTATGTTCTTGATAGAATATGAGATTAAATTACCTGAGTTGGAGCACAGTTATTACAATAGGTTTAGAATGATGCATAAAAATAGATTATCTGTCTATATTTAGGATATATACATGTATTACATCGTTAAAATCCTGTGCATCTTCCTGGGTTGTTTTGTGGGCTTTGTTTAATAACTGGAAAGGTGATGGTATGTTAGGACTTTTCTTCTGGTATCCATTAATACAGATACCGCTTGTATTGGAAAGCCATTTAGCAACAAAGAAATGTGTATTGGTCAAAAGGTGCCATAAATTTTTAAATATTTGGTTTATTTATATAAAATTTTATACGCTTCTTAAGAAATATGGTGGAATAGGCCATTATATATAGCACTCCACAATTAAAATGGTGCCTCACTTTCTAAAGGCAGAACACAGTATAGTTTGTCTTATTCCATCTCCCTCATTTTTATACACCAGGGTGCTTTAATCTTAAATCCTGAATGTGTGATTACATTAATCCTGATGATAGATTGCAGTAAATAAACATGTGAATTAACAAGTGAATGAGGACTAGAATTGGGGTTTGCTTATTATCACTGACTATCAGGTGCACTATGTACAGCGTTAGAGAGATCTGCGCTGTAAGGTGCTGGGCAGTGTCCTTGCCCGACGCAGAGCATCAGTCTGTGAGGTGAAATGACAGCCGTCCTCAGAGGTTTTGATCTGTATGGATTGGTTTAATACTTTGCTGTTAGTATTCGGAGGGGAGTGCAGTCCTGAAGCTGTGTCTGTGTGCAGGGATTACCTGCACTCCCTGATGGATAAAAACAACCCTAAATGGTGAGGTGTGGTTTTGCCAAACAGAGCAAGTCCCTGCGATATGTTTGGGAGAAGGTTTTGTGGTGTGAGTTGCCAGAGGGAGTCAAGAAGAGCCGGGGCTGGAATATGTTGTTTGTCTCTGGGTTTGGGTTTGGTTTGGTTCTTTCTTTTGCTTGTTCTATTCTTAGAGAGAAAGCTAAATTTCTATGCAAGTCTAAATAGGGGAGAACTGACAACAAACCTGAGCACTTCAAGTGTAAAATTTTGCTATCAATTCAGTGAAAGAGATTTAGATTATGCTGAAAAAAATCGATTGTTGTATGTCAATATCTTAACACAGGAACAACTAGTGACTGTGGTGGCGCTGGGGGGTAGTCAAAGATTTGCTTCTGTGTCACATCAGTCCACCACCACGCACCGAACAAGATAGATTTCTTTAACAGAGACAGGAAGAAAAATGCTCTTGGAATTGAAGTTTTCATCCTTCGATTTCACTAGATGTTTCCTCAATTGATCCTATTCATACACTTTGGTGGTGTGGGGTACCAAAAGGTAAGGTAGAAGAGCTCTTAACAAATGAGGCAAATGAACGGGCATTTTCAAAAATACTCAGCTTGGAGCGACGTACAATTTGATTTTGTAGTTTTGTAGGAATCTTTTCAGCATAAAAGAATTTGGTAATTAAAAAGATCTTTCTGCCCAAAAAACTTTTCTCGTTTTCAAGCCATGGGAAGATGCAATTCCCGAAAAGCTATGAGAAAAATAAATTTTCCTGTGTTTCCAAGGTACCACCCAGAAGGCCACAAGTGACTGAAATACAGGGTTAGATGATGCCTTTGCATGGGATATGAGTATCAGCTGGAGGGTCAGGGGTTTTATTTATTCCGCACAGAACAGTGTAGGACACTCAGACATATAACAAATTCTGTCTGAATTGATGTGAGGAAAAAGATCATGAGAGGAAGTGATAGAAGTTGAAGCTTTTTTGATCATTGCCCTTCTGTTTTTGAATCCAAGACAACACAATTATCTGAGTTAAAAGCTGTAATTCAGAGCCGCCCTGCTTTGTTACTAGCACAAGGGCAGGCAAGTGCAGAAAAGGAGCAAAACTACCAAGCGAGATGAACAGCAGAAGCTGGGGAAATCGGAGACCTCTCTGAAGGTTGCCTTATTCAGATGTTAAGAAGCTGTTAGAGGTGCTGCCTTAGGTTCCCTTTCACTACCCTGGAAATATGTGAGAGAGATTCATGGTTTGTTATCAGTCCCTATGTGATGTGAGCCCCCAAATCTGTACACTCTGTATCTTTTATTAATGGTTGTGGTAAGTATAATTATTATAGGATCTCTGTCTTATTCTAAGTGAGATAGCTATGGCACAGTGGTGGCTTTGGACCTGTCTTAAATTTACTTTGATTATCTGGGTCAAATTATCTTTCTTAGTACTTTTAAATGGAAATTTTGTAAGCACAGATCCTGCATCGCTGCAGGTTTTGTTCACTATTGAAAAAAATTCTGTAGGTAACTAGGGAAATCTTTTCAAAACAAAGCATTTGAAAAGGAGAAATTGTAATAGTTAAGAACAATTTAAATCTGACTCGTGTGTATGTGATACACATAGGTTGTCTTTATAGATTGTAAGTGTGGTCTGGATGTGGCATCAGCATATATGTATATATATTTGGGAAAGACGCAGTTTCTCTTTGCACTCCTTAAAAACAGTTAGTGTGGCTGTGAACCTGAGCTAATAAACTCTGCAAAGTGGTGAATTGTATCGCCAAAATCATGGAACTGTGCTGATCATTTTTGATGGGCTTGCAGAATAATTCAGAGCAAACTCTTGTCTGCCTGCAGCATATTCCCTTTATCACTATAGCCACAAGGTGAGTATTAACCACTCTATTTATATTCATATCTACAAAGCATACAAGTTTTGATGACGTTTTAAATGTTTGAAATGTTTTTGAATTCTTGGTAGAGGAAGAAAGAAGAAAATATCAAGACTTAGTTTTAGGACTTTCCAATGATCAGTTTGACGAATATATTTAGTCTTCACAGAAGTATTTCTTTTATCTCGTTTCCCTGTGATTGCTCTACCAAACAGTATTTCCAGCCTTACGAATAGAATTCAGCTGCCAAGTTGTATATGTTGCTTCTCTATAGCTTCAGTATCAAAAAAATAGTAGCTTTAAAAGGATGAAGTTTAAAGGCAAGAGGACACAACAAAATGTGATAGATTCTGGTCTTTTCAATGGGATTGTTCATTATTTTCTTGAGGTAAACTGGTGCATTTTTTTGAACCTTTTGCTGGTTTCTGCCTACCTCAGTACTCTGATCTTCTTTCCTTCTATGACGCAGTGTATGTGACACATGTTCACAATGAAGGATATTGTGGCTGTCGTTTTTCCCTTTTTCCTTTTGTGTCCAAACCCTCTGTTGGATTTGATTTAAATTGTTACTAATGTTGTTCATTCAGTATTGTTTAAAAAAGGTTAAATGGCTATACAAGACATTCTGATGGTACCACAGCTTAAGGAAAATTTGAGAAGTTTGAGCATTACTAGTGTAGTGTGTATATCTAATAATAAATTTAGGATTCTTCTGAACAGAGTAGGTTTCTTCATTCATTTTTTCTCAGCTTGAAAGACTGTGGTGAACAGTGGGTCCCCTAGTTATGTTACCTTCATTTAAAGGCTGCTCATAAACAGTAATTCACTCATTACACTTTTGTGTTTCTTAGGCACTACACAGTAGCCGATCCTTTCTGTTTGCACGTTTGTAACTGACTTTGTGCGTTTGTTAAGCAAGACTGTGTGAGAAGCACTTACACTTTTTTAATGTGGTTAAAATTCACTTTTAACACACTTAAATCCCTGATGTTGCATCTCTTCACAGTTGACTGACTGCAGCTTTTCATAGTTCACTCGAGTCTTGTACTATGCTGTTGAGGTTTTTTTATGTACTGAAATGCCTGATCTGCATAGTGTGCAGTAGTTCCTGGACTTTATAGGTGTAAGCACAAGCTTTATTGATCAGTCCACATACTGAAAATAAATGCATTTCTGATATATTAAATAGGAGTAAACCACAATGTTTTACAACTGCCAATAGAAGTGCTGTATTACAGTGCAGTTGTTGAAAATAAAACGAACTCATACACAGGATATAAACAAAAAAACTGCTAGAGATTCTCTAAACAACAAACGTTGGTATTAAATAGGAGAGGTTTTATAGATAACATTCAACAGTGTTTTTATCTGTCACTTATCTCTTGCTGTAGAGATTAAGAAACGTGGCCAAAAAATTCACATAGTAGCTTTCCTTGCATCTTTGAAAAAAGGTTCTGAGAGTGGATGCTGTCTATGGCCATGTAACTCTGTTGTGTCTTTATTTTATTCATTTTTGCAGTTTAAGATGGCTTCTAAAAATACTAATCTTAGTTCTTACAAATGCAATAGGCGAGGTTGGCAACTCTGCACTGGGCTGTTTTTATTGTTCCTGAATGTAAAAGTAGAAAACTTGCTGTGAAGAGGGATTTCAAATCTTAAATAATATTCATGCCACCCTCACAAGAGAGTATTGTGGCAATGGCTGGAGATCATGTAAGTAAAAATATAATAGTTCATTTAGGATCAAGATGCTGTGATAAAATGGGTGGTGTTTTGTGCTTGTTGCAAGTGCTTGGTGAGAATATTTGTTATGTGAGATATATCAAACTGATGAAGTTCTTGGTTATTAATTCTGCACTTTTAATTGCATTGTAATGGTGTGATAATAAGTACACAGTTGTGACTTTGCTTCCAAGACCCAGCTAGATGTGCTAAGTTACTGCTTGTTTGGATTTGTCTGTTTGCTATGATAATAATGTGCTATGACCTGCCTATACTGGTAAACAAAATATAGTCTCATTGCCACTGACAAAGTCACATGTCTTTACTGCAAAGGAAAATTGGCCACCCACATTGCACAATCCACTATTACATATTCTGTTTTCCTTTTTTGTAAATATTGTAGGCATTTCTTTAATCGTCACTTGGGCACTTTCCAGCATCTCTTCCTGTACAACCACATTCTTTAGCTACCATCATTTTGACTGGAAGTTGGAGGGACTCTGCAGAAAGCAGGTTTAAGGAAGACCTTTACAGTGCAGAATTCATCATCTTGCTGGCTTCCATGATGAGTGCTATAGCAGTGAGAAACTAAGGATGGGAGTAAGAATAATTTAGGTAGAAAGGGACTTGAGAAGGGCTGTAGTCCACGCACTCCCTCAGAGCAGGGCCAGCTCTGGGGTCAAACCAGGCTCTTCAGGGCTCTGTCCAGTTGGGTCCTGGAAAACTCTTGAGGACAGAGACTGCACAGGCTCACTGGCAGCCTGCTGCACTGCGTGCCTCTGCGCGTGGGGGAAAGCCTCACAGGGTTGCTGCCAGCCCATTTCTCCAGCCTGTAGGAAACTATCCTTTTCCAGTGACATTAAAAACAAAATCTGTGTCTAGCTATAGGTTATCGCTATGGCTCAGATGACGAAGTGACATTCACTTTTAAAAAATAGTCTTCAAAAGCTAGCACCGAATCTTTTGTATCCTGGGATATTTTTGTTCAGAAAATCGTTATTTGCATTGAGGATATATAAATATTTCTGGAGCTGCATGATGTGTCATATTTATTTCAGTGCAAACCTTTTGAACTGTTCAGTGTCTGGAAGGCTGGAACAGTATTTCAAGATGGGTTACTCAGTAGAGAATAGGAAGCAGGTGAAAACCCTCTGCAAGCGTCTTTAATGATATGCATATCTTCTATGTTTGTTTAGAGTAGGTGCGGGATGAATGTCTATATTAAGTCTCAGTGCGTGTGTGAGATTGTTTTAATACTGCTTTTCAAAAAGACTTGTGTGCCTTTTGATATGCAGAGTGATCTGGTTAACTTGGAAACAACTCAGTGCTATAAAAAATTCTTAGTAAAGTAGTAACGTAAATGAAAGAAAAAAAACCTGTACCTCTTTTTTCCTTCCAAACAAAAGTCTGCTCTTAATTAGGTGGTGACCCCTGAGTGACTTATAGTAGCACTTCAATTAGTGAACTTCAGCTCGGGTTGTTTCCATTCCACCTGGTTTTATGAATAGTCCTGAGTAGCTAGAGCACAAGTCTTACGAGGAATGGCTGAGGGAACTGTGGTTGTTCAGCCTGGAGAAAAGGAGGCTGAGGGGAGACCTTATCGCTCTCTACAGCTCCCTGAAAGGAGGGTGTAGCGAGGGGGGGGGGGTCAGTCTCTTCTCCCAAGAAAGAGGCGGTAGGACAGGAGGAGATGGCCTCAAGTTGCACCAGGCGAGGTTTAGATTGGATATTAGGAAAGTTCTTCACCAAAAGGGTTGTCAAGCATTGGCGCAGGCTGCCCAGGGAAGTGGTGGAGTCACCATCCCTGGACGCTTTTTGAAGATGTGTAGATATGGTGCTGAGGGATATGGTTTAGTGATGGACTTGGCAGTGTTGGGTTAACGGTTGGACTCAGTGGTCTGAAGGCCCTCTTCCAACCTAAATGATTCTGTGATTCTAACTGCAGAACACCTGAAGGAATTGCAAGACAAGAAATTAAAGGGATTGGAAAGAAAAGGTTCCAAAACAATAGAGAAACCAGCATTTGAAAGTAATCCATAAAAAGGTGTTGATTGTATATTAACTGTCCTTCGGTCCAATGAGATGTTTTGAAGGCCTTCAATAATTGAAGAATCCTGCATGAGCTACTTGTTTTGAATTATTTCAACTCGGTTTCTGCTTCTAGCCCCCCACCAGCCCCCAAATGTATGGTGGATTTTCTTTTGAAATGACTGGCTGTGATTTTCTCTGCTTCTGCAAACTGCTTCCATTACCACATACAGCGATGAATTGTTTCTCGAATTCCCATAAAGTGCGAGGAGAATGTTTTAGCCTAATGTCCTCATAGTTCACATAACTGTGAAATCTATGAATATATATATATTTTTATATATATCTTATTACCTCATATGTAATATAAACTCAGACTGTGGTCTGTAGAGCAATATGTTCAACACTGGGGTGAACAGGCAAGAAGGATGTAGTGGTGCTCAAATCTGCTACCTGCAGTCAGTTAGTATCAGTGGAGGTGCACCTTGAAGGTCACCCTGCTGTTCCTTAGAAGAATGAACACTGAAGCCTAAAATTTTTGAAGTTAGGAAAAAGTCTCTCATTTAGTACAAACTCGGAGAACCCAAAAGGAAGAGTGAAAGGGAAGTCTTTGTAACGTAGCTAATGTGTCTGATAGGCCTTACCCAGCACTTGGTCAAATAGCTCTTTATTTAGCAACCTCTTCAAGAAGTCTAGATTAATTGGTCTGAATAGTTTAATTCTACTCTCTCCATTACTGTTAGATCATCCTGTCACCATCAAATGGGCTGTTGAATTCAATTCTGCTCACTTAATGTCTTTCATAATTGTAACTGTGCATCATTCTAGCCTGAATACTGACGCTTGTTTTTAATATCAGCTGCAAGTGTGAAAAGGAGCAGTTTCTTTTTGGTAAACAAAATGATAAACTAGCTAGGTCATGGAACCTGTAGCCTCTGTGTGCACGTACTGGCTTGGTCTGGGACGCGTTCTGTGAAATATCACAGGTTTCCATTTAAAGCTGTTACAATGCAGAAGTTTTCTGTGGTATGCATAAAGGTTGTAAGCACGTGACTCTTGACCTGTGTGTTCAGCAAGTACTCCTGAAGGGTTTTCTAGTACCTAATACTGTGGCATGCTGAAAGTACTGCGGCTTCTCTAAAGCATTTTATGGAAGAGCTCGAGAGGTACATTTGTCCAGTCCATCTGCTAAGAAAATTGGTACCAGAGGTTTACTAGTGTGAAATTTCAATGAGTCATTGTCATCATTGTGGTTGATGAACCTGCATTTTGTGGAACCCCATCTTGATATTTGTTAGCAACTAATCTGCATATTCCCTAATTTGCAGTTAGTCTTATGGTTGCTACTGATTCTCCACTGTACTGTGAAGTCCTGCTTCAGTAATACAGCTTCATCTGATCTTCTGTCAGGCTTTATGGATTCATTGTCATTGTAAAGTTGAGTTGTTGAAAAGCAGCAGCCAGCGGGTTGTACTGTATAGCATGGAAGAGGCTGGCTGAAGTTACCTGAATAACATTGTGCTGTGGCAGGGGGGTTGGACTTAGATGATCTCCAGAGGTCCCTTCCAACCCTGACGATACTGTGATACTGTGCGCTTTTGTATTCCTTTACTTCATCAAAAGACTCCTTGCTAAAAATGCATGAGTTGACTTATCGATGTCTTTTTTCAAATGAAGAACGTATAATAACATAATACCATAATAAGCAACTGTCTCAGAAACACCTAGCTGTGTTTACACCTTGCTCTCATCAGGAGCTTGCTGTCCGTGCACCAGGTCACAGTTCTGGAGTCCAGTCTAATCACGGGATTTGTCCCTAAAATCGTACTTTTAGCAAAATAAAATCAATAAATAATCATTTAAATGTGAGCTTTTGTATATATGAGCACAGATCATATTACTCTAAATCTTCACATTGCAAGAATTTGCAAGGTGAAAGCAGGATAATAAAGGACTGTATTGTTATAAAATGTATGTATATTAACCACTACTCCATAGTTTATATTTATTATGCCATATGTGCAGAGAGCATTTATGCAGTGTTGTTTTCCCCTGCAGATGACTAATTTAATACAAGAAAGATTTTTGGTTGCTTTTTGTGTTTTTTTCTTTTCTCTAGAAATGTCTGTTGGAGAGCCTTGCAAAATTGCCTGAAAACAGTTTGTGGCACATTGAGAGACGTTAGGCTTAGTAAGAGCCCCTTCTAATCAGAAGGAAATTTTAATTTCAAAAGGGTTTTTCATGACTTTTTAACTTCAGGCATATAAAGAAATGTGTAAATGGAAGGCAAAATATGGGTGATTATGTAGGTATTCTCTAGGAGCATGAGTTATGCTGTCAGTGTAGAAATGGGAAATGATACGGCAAATCAAGCTTTTTTGTTCACCAGCTTTTTGCGTGACTTGGTGTTAGCTGGAGCTCAGTACAACGCCCAGCCCAACACGTGTGCCTGCATCCATCTTTAAAGACGGAACTGGTAAAGACAAAGCACGTGGTGTTTTTATGAAGCTCACTGCTACTGCAGTAAGCCCACTGCTCCTTGTCAGCAGCCAAAGATTGATATTCCTTGCTTTGGGGAATTTAACATATTGCCCCATTCTGGCAAAGGAGAATACAGGCTTGAGTGGGATAATGTAATCTTTGGGAGAAGTTAATTTAAAATCATTTTTGTATTTAACAGGCATCCAACTTTCTATCCTAAAAATAGTACTGGTAAAACAGTAACTGGTGTGAGATGCATTGAAAATACAATTACTGGTAGAAATATTCTGTGAAGACTTGATTTTTGGAGAAGGAGTATTTTATCTGAGCAATTTTAAATAACATATAAAGAAAATCTTTTGTACGTTATGTATGTGGAGGTGTATGTTTAGAGGTTTAATAGATCTCCTAGTGATATCGTATCCCTGTGGAATCAAAAACTAACACACCAGTATACAATTTAAAATAACTGCAGAATAGTCACTTGGACTGAAATGACCATGCTTATCTTTTTGTTCAGTAATTGCTTCACTTAGGAAATAAATATCAGGACTTAGAGTAGTATATATGCCATTCAGAACCTCACAATCCCAATTTGTCTGTCTGTTTCCTGTCTCAGTGGATTTCGGGCAAAATTTCTCTGTTTTTGTCCTGTGCTAATGGAAGAAGTGAAATTGAATCTACCATAATTTGTCTGCCAAACCAGATGAGTTTTCTCTCAGTACTGCACGGTATTGTTATGCTTCATGTGATACTTAAGAGGAACAGGCTGACCTTACTCATTCCTAAAAAAGAATGGCTAAACCAAACTTGTCTAAAATAAAGTGTCTAAAGTCTATAGGACTTTAAAACGCTTTTTAATTTCCATGTGCTTTCAGTTCTTGATCCTTGTTCACGTATTTTGGCAGAGGCTCAATTTTACAGCAGCTGGGAGCATGCGGGTAACTGAGTGTTTTCACAGACATGAGAAAACTCAACCACCCTTTTAGTTATTTTTTTTTTAGTTCAGTTTTGCAGTTAAGATCAGGCAGTGTTTTGTAAACATACACGTGAGTTAAAAGAAAAAAAAAAAGCATAGCCTGCAACCAGTACAGATAAACACATCACAAACAGCAAGGGACACCGTGAGACAGATTTGAAATAATAACGGTCATGATCTGTGTAAGTTAATCAAATGCATAACTCCGATTCCTCGTCTCTTGGTTTCAACCCACGGTTATTTGGAAAAAGGAGAGGGATGAATGAGGAGTCAAGCACTGCTAATTTGCACTGAAGGAGCAGTGCATTTTGTACTGTTCTAACAGGTCATACTGAGCAGAACTGGAAATAAGCTTGCAGCAGAAGTCATTTTTGGAGTACCTGCAAATGATATCCCTTAATTCTCTATTTTTCAGGGACTCTTCTCAGAGAGATTTTTTTTTTTTTTTGAGTCAGTTCCTCAGGTCAGAAAATCAGAAAGGGTTTTTTAATAGATCCATCTCTCAATGAATTGGTGCTCTAATGCCTTCATTTTAGAGGAGTGCTTCTGTCTGGATATTGGCTTCATCGGGATCAAAGTAGGTTACTAAGTAATTGGAAAGCTCTTGCCCAGCTGCAAACATTTGGGTATAGGTTTTATTATGTTATTTATTTGTAGATGGAAGAATTACAGATGTCTGCCACACCACAACAAGGAAAAGAAAATCAAAAGTTGCATGTGTTGACCTTTGGGTCTGCTTTTGACATTAGTAGCATCCACTCTCATTTTGATGGTACTTAGCTGGGTGGCATGAGCCAGAGTCCTCCCTTTCTTGTTCCCTCTGACTCGGCACAGGTACACAATTACTTATGTCTTCTGAAGCACCAAAGTGGTTTAAATAAACTAGTATAAACAGAAATCTGTTAGGAAGGTGCTCATCTGACCTAGAAAGGGCACTGAGGCAGCACTGAGGTTGAAGCATCTGTACCCCAACTTGATATTTCTGCAAACTTTTGCTGTTTCTTGCATGAGTCTCCATTAACCACCGTGGAGTCCCACCCTGCCCCATGTCATGGTCACTTCTGTCACTTCTCACACTGTTATCTGCTGTGGCAGGCATTTTTTCTTATCGTGACTCATAATTTGTCATGTCCTATTCAGTGAGAGAAACCTTAGGCAGGAGTCTGCTCAGCAGTTTCATCTCCCTCCTGCCTTAAGAGTTTCATCTCTGGGGTGGTTGTTTCTCGCTGCTGAGGCAAAACCCTATTTCTGTCGTTTCATTTCCTTCTCAGTTCCTTACTGGCTCTTCTAAATACTGATCTAAATACAACCGAGATGGAGGAATACAACTACACAAGTGAATTTTCTGAAGGTCCTGAATAAATTAGGGGAAGAAACTTGACTTTGCTAGCTAGCATGCTTAGCAGAAACATAGGTTAAAACCACTTTGATCACTAGTGTGGATTATGTTGAAATGGAATTAACATAATGGATTTTATCTTAAAAATCTTGAAACTATCAGCCAAAAAATTATCTTTTTATTCTCCCTACTGTTCTTGTCATCGGAATGTTGTTATCATAGAATCATAGAATGGTTTAGGTTGGAAGGGACCTTGAAGATCATCGAGTTCCAACCCCCCTGCCACAGGCAGGGATACCTCTCACTAGACCAGGTTGCCCAAGGCCACATCCAGCCTGGCCTTGAACACCTCCAGGGACGGGGCTTCAACAACCTCTCTGGGCAACCTGGGCCAGTGCCTCACCACCCTTAAAGTGAAAAACTTCTTCCTCATGTTTAATCTAAACCTGCCCTCTTCCAGCTTAAAGCCATTCCCCCTCGTCCTATCACCACATGCCCGAGTAAAGAGTCCTTCCCCAGCTCTCCTGTAGGCCCTTTAGGGACTGGAAGGCCGCAATAAGATCTCCCCGGAGCCTTCTCTTCTCCAGGCTGAACAGCCCCAACTCTCTCAGCCTCTCCTCATAGGAGAGGTGCTCCAGCCCTCGGATCATCCTCGTGGCTCTCCTCTGGACGCGCTCCAGCAGGTCCATGTCCTTCTTATGCTGGGGACTCCAGAGCTGGATGCAGTACTCCAGGTGGGGTCTCACGAGAGCGGAGTAGAGGGGCCGAATCACCTCCCTTGCCCTGCTGGCCACACTTCTTTTGATGCAGCCCAGGATACGGTTGGCCTTCTGGGCTGTGATCGCACACTGCTTGCTCATGTCGAGCTTCTCATCAATCAGCACCCCCAGGTCCTTCTCCCCAGGGCTGCTCTCCAGCCATTCCCCGCCGTGCCTGGATTTGTGCTTGGGATTGCCCCGACCCAGATGTAGGACCTTGCACTTGGCCTTGTTGAACTGCATGAGGTTGGCTTGGGCCCACCTCTCCAGCCTGTCCAGGTCCCTCTGGATGGCATCCCTCCCCTCCAGCGTGTCTGCCTCGCCAAACAGCTTGGTATCATCAGCAAACTTGCTGAGGGTGCACTCTACCCCACTGTCCATGTCGCTAACAAAGATGTTATCTGGAGTTGTTGCGAGTAAAGGATTGATAGGAGCGATGCACCATCAAATTGTCACTTGAATAATTACCACAATCGGGCAAAACCAAAATTGATTGCTGTTGTGGTCTGCACTCAGGAGCATATAATTCCTTGGGGGACTAAATGCATGGGAACAGTTGAAGATTGATGTGGGTGGGTTGTTACTTTATTTTTGGATTGACTTTTCACATCGTATAGGAATAACGTTTATTTTAGCTGTGTTGATTTTAAGGTATTTGGAAAATGTTGGTGTGTTGATGCAAACTGGTTGCTTGAACTTGGCATGTAGTAGTGAAATGCAGTCACCCAATATGTACACTATCTATTTTAAAGGCTATGATACTCAGGAATTGTATTTGAATGTTTTTAAATAACGGCGTCTGATTTTTAGGGCATAAAGTAAAAGAGAGGATCAACTTCAATAGATAATTTTTTTTTTTTTTGCAACCAAGGTAATTTGTTTTCTAACTTGATGATATTTTGATTTTCTGAATATAGTCATGGTCCCTTGGACAATATTGGTTAAAATGAATTCTAACAGAAGATAGCAGAGCTTAATCGCAGTTGCGGGTAGTATGAAGGTATGGTGTCTTCCCTTTACTGTTCCTCTGAAGGAAACTGCAAAGCCATGTATGGGATTATATTAAAAATACTGACACAGTTTTCTATATCCACTATATCCATTTTCTGTATCTAAATTTTGTGAGGTTTAAAGACAGTATCTCACTGTTGAAGGAAACACCTACGCTAATATGGTGGCACGTGTGATGGTGTGCTCCCCCCACCCCAGCCTGACCTTTATCTCCCGTAACCCTGCCCAAGCGATAACCGCCCACGGTGGTCACAATGGGTGCCTCTGGTCATGAGGAGGAGTTTAGAAAGCAAAGGAGCTCCTCTCTGATCCTCGACTCAGCTGTCTCCCTGTCAGCTCTGTCTGACCCTGTCCTTTATGCAGTAAATAACCAAGTGTGCCTTGCCACCAAATATTGTTAAACCACTGTTGCATTTACTATCAAACTTTGTTAAATTGCTGGTTTATGTCAATAAATATATTGCTGCTTCTCTCTTATGAGTGAAGTGCATCATTCCATCTGTGACAGCATGCAACTATCAGGAATGGCTTAGGAATTTTCTTGGGCTTTCAGGTTATATTTTTACAAATAGTAATCTCCCTTTTTGTGCTTCTGAAGAAAAATACCAGCTTTTCTTACAAGCTGCTACTCTCTTTTTTCTGAAATGTTACGTAATTTTGCGCTGCTGCTGTTCTTATCTTCTAGAAAAGTTTTATTTAGTGTTGTTTACATGCACAAATAACGTATTTGAAAATATTCTGGGTTTTGAAGATTATGGGGAAACAAAATGTTTAATTTCCACACCTCAGTCAAATTAGTAGACCAATTTAAATACAGAAGAAAAGAAAATAAAGACTTGCTACAAAAAGGTTGTCCCTATTGTTCAGTTCAGAGGAGATGGATGCAATGTCAATTATTATTGACATTGGGCAATTCAGTAAGTTCAGTTTAGGATTTTGTTACCTTGACTTCACGTTATTTCAATGACCTTTTATGAGTCATCCTCAATTTTGCTGGGAACTAAAGATGTTGAAAATTGGAGTATCACCTATGTTAATATGGGAAATTGTATGGCAGGTCTGTTAGGTCATTGCTCTGTGATTTTTGGAAGTTGATCTCCAAAGCCTGAAGAGGTCAGGGTCTATCTGAGCGGTAGTCTGTGACATACAGTGCTGACTGGGACAAGAAGATATACTTTAAGCAGAATTGTCTTGTTAAAAATAAAAGGAGAAATAAAAGGGTAGTTGATTCTCCATGAGCAGTCTCAACCTTCAAATTGTCTTTCTCTACTGGTCCTGAAAATTGCTTTTGTGTATTTGATCTGAAAAGCATTCTTTCCAGGAGTCCCATGTTGCTTTAGACAGAATATATGAGGATAGTGAGTTTTATACCTTTACTTTCAATCTACTTTGTGCCTTCACTAATACGTATTGGCATTTAATCTAAGTCTGTCCCTCTTTCTGTGTATGTGACCTGATTTGCCACAAGCAGACAGAAGGATTGGGGCTCGATCAGCAAAGGCTCAATGTAATGTCCATGAGCATCCCAGTTCCTTTCACGGTTAATCACTTTAGACTTACTAGCCTTCCAGATAACCTATAAAATGTCCCTTGTGTTCCTCTTTTGGTACAGAGCAGTTGTTGGTTATTTTATGGTTATGACAGTCATCTATATGGTATATAAATAGATTATTGAAAGGACTGAATATTAGTGGATGTTACAGCTTTTGGTTTGAAGACTATTTATCTAGAAATATTTTCAAGTGTATAAAATGAGGAATATATGAAAGGAAAAGAAGCTGCATTCTAAGATGTAGGGGCTGTGTGTCACAAGAGCCTTTGAAGAAGTGTAATACTATATTTAGATCCTGTGGTACCCAGGTGAATAAAGTTGTAAGATGCAAACTTTGTGACATTTCAGTAAATGAATTATTTAACTATCCATTGATTTTTGTAATCCCTCTTGCATTTTACTTGATTTTTTTTCCCCCTCTTTTGTCAATGTGGCAGTCACTTTAAGTAAATGATTCTTAGGCCTTCTTCAGTGTCAAACAGGAACAATGCACTTCAAAGAAAAAAAAAAAAAGACTAGGAAAACCAGGAGAGACAGTTGGAATATGAAGGGCACTTAGACCATTGCATTGTTGTATTCCATTGACATTTTGGGTTGGTTTTCGTGGCAATCAGTGAAGTACAATTCACTTTGAGCGAGTTGGGAAAGGAAGAGCCTGTTATGTGCCTCATGGAACAAAAGGTCTTCAACCGCCTGGTGGTGGGGTATAGAGGAGATGGTCAAGGCTCTTCCCGCCCGAGAACAGTCACAGATTAGATGAGAAATTCCACTTAGATGTAAGAAATTTTTTTTTTCTCTAAGAGTTGTTAAACACTGGAAAAATGGCCCAGACAAGCTGAGGAAACTCCATCCTTGGAGACTTTTAAGCCTAACTGGGCAAGGCCCTGAGCAACCTATTCAAGTTTAACTGTATTGAGCAGGAGGTTGGGTTAGGTGATCATCAAGACACAAAGAGAAGGATTAATTCAACACAAGATTTCTTCTGGCCGGTGCATTAGTTATAATGCTGGCATTATGCTTACATAGCATGTGGATGTTGTGTGTCTGCTAACTAATAGTTTCTTCGTAAATATTTGTACTAAATTCAAAATGATTCTCCGAATGTAGTGGACACCATGAAATAGGCAGTGAGATTGCGGAGTATGTAATTTGTGTGTCTGTGGAGATAGTGCCCTACCTAACACAGTACGATCGGTGACCAGCGTCTGAAATACCACTAAGAAAAAATGTTTATAGCAATTCAGGATTTTAAGGGCAGATAATTAAAAGATTGTGTACCCTTCCTCAGTATTTTTAAAATGCGGTTTTGAAGGTAACATGAGAACCTGCATCTAACTTCTTATTTGGACTAAATTGACGTAACATCTGTTTATCACAGTTGCAGATCTGGCCCTGTATTGCCTAACACGGTCTGACAAAAGCAGCAGGCACTGGAGCAGAAAATTAATGTCATTGTGTCGTTCTCAGCCAGCGATGGAGAAGGAGCAAATGGTCAACACGGGCTCTTGAATTCCCGAGTTTCTTTCCTGAGAGTTACATTACAGAGCGTTGGATAACCACACAGGCTTTTTACACATCCGCTTCTGGAGTGAAAATATTTATGACAGATTAAAATACTAGTTTTGCTTACCCTTTAGTGGGAGTGAGATAAGGTTTATATATATAATATTGAAAGAATGCTTTTAACCACAGTACAGCACAGAAACTTCTTGAGGTTCCAAAATGGCTGAGGAATAAAATCATTTTTATGTGTTTCCCTTTTCTGGATATCTGAAATAGCCTCTGCACTACCAGTTCCTGTAAGGTAAGTGAAACTAGTTACTGCAGTTCTGTACCGCCTGGCATTGAACTCGCTGTGTGTGGCATAGCAGTTAGGATGCTGCTGTTGCTGTTGTTTACGCACAGGCTTATTTGCTCAAAATAACTGATCATTGTTAACATTGGTGTAGCATTCACATGTACCTGGTGAGCAGGAAATGCAGAAAACTCCAGTGTGGTGGTGATGCTGTGTTTGTTCTTTGAAGACCTGAGGGTTACATGCATGGTGGGCTATACAATGTTTTTCTGTAGTTAGGCTTAGAGCAGATGTGACTGAGATGGTAACGTACAGGAGCACGTTGGGGTTTTTTTTATTTTAAAAAATACATAAGTAACCTTGAAGGTTTAAAAGTAAGAGGGGATTGCACTTGAGCTAAGTATCAGCAGCAGTGAAACAAAAATTATTTTTTCTACGCATTGAATTTTCCACTCAAATTTGGAATCCCTTTATGTAGGGTGACATGCTTCAACGTTTTTGTAATGGAAAGATAATTGGAATAGAACTACTACTTCAGGATTAAATTAATTTCTTTATCCTGGTGTGTGAATATTGTTGGATCAGCAGCTTAATATCAGATTTGGGGGGTTAAATTTTGCTAAAAGATGCAAATGCATTTTTAGCATGAATTTTATAGCTAGGATAAATTTTGTCCCTTGGCATAGACTTATTCATATAAAATAGTGCAGATAGGCAGGGCTGCGCAAATGTTGACAAAGTTTAAGTGGCAATCTTTCAATTTATTTTTCTATTTTCTTTTATGTTTATGCTGGCATTTCTCTCAACTATAAACAGGAAATCTTGCATTTTGAAAGTAGTTTCTAACTTAGATTAACTGTGCATGAAATTTATAAATTAGAGTTCTGTGAATAACTTTTTTTCCGTGTTCCAAATACTCCTTACGTATTGCACTTTTTGGTCATTTAAATTGAAAGATGACTGTAGGGACCAATACAAATAAGATGGGAACAATTATTCATTACCTTGCATTAGTTCTACTGCATATTGCGTTTCTTCCCTACTCTCTTCTTCTCTGTACTTTCCTTAAACCTTACAGGCAGGCAGGAACGTGGCCATACTGGAGTAGGGCACTTGTTACGTGATTCTTAAACAAAAATGTCCGTATACCAAGTTTAATCTTTTTTGTTTCTGAATCTTTTTCTCGCCTGTATTTCCTTTAGCTTTTCACAAACATACAGTTATCTTCAGGTGTCCGTACTAATTGAAAAAGGTAATTCCTGGGGTAAATAGCAGGTTAAGACTTCCATTGCTTTATCATAAGGACCCTACTTTTCACTGATGAGTATGAAAATACGAAGTGTGCATAACGAGAACTGTCTGTGTCTAAGTACCTTGCAGAAGTTACTGCTTCAGAGACTCAGAAGTATTATACCTAGGCTAATTTTATTTTAATTTTACTTCTACTGGAAAGTAGTTTGTGGAAGGGATACAGCAATTGAAGGAAATATACTGTAAATAGCTGTGGTGATAGGAAAGGGGCTTGTCTAGAGAGGGTGTGGAAATAAAGCTAGCACTGTGTGTCTTTTCTTCTAAAACTAATTTCTGCCTCTCTCCTTTCCTTATTTTGTTAGGGTTCACCTTTTGTTATGAATTAATGACACATAGTTAGATATAAGTATAAACACATACTGTCCACTTGATTTTTGTAGCAATAGTAAAAGTATCTCGGCAACCTAGTTAAAATACTGTAATGGAAGGAAGCATATAGCCTTTAATCAGTTCAAATGCATGAAACATTATACTCTAGGTTCTTTGAGGGTCAGTGCAAAGATGAACTTGGATTTCCTAAGTGAGAAGTGTCTTGGTGCTGTGAATTAGTGGGTGAGAAGTCAAACCTTTTAGTTGTGCATTTAGTTTTCGAGGTTAGGATTCAAGAAATCCTCGTGCGTAACAGAACAGAAATGGAATTTACATAGCTTTTGGAGTAGGTAGGTTGTTAAGTAACAGAAGTATGTTGAAGGAAAATGCTTGAAATGTACAATGTGACTGGGATTTTTAAGATGCTTATTTGGAGAAAAGAAAAGGCTTTTATTTTTGTAAACTTGTTTGCTTTTAAGGTTTTCACATGTGGCATCTCCTTTGGGTACACTTTAGATTATTAAGTGTTTATTTTGCTGGCATTTGGCTTCTCAAATATTGAGGTATAGTAGAGAAAGATTGCACAGAGACCCAATCTATTTCCCTCTTTCAAAAAAGACCTTTCAAATCTAAGTAGGAAAAAGAAAAGAGACAAGTGTTGACTTGGAAACGGAGAAAATCTGTGTATCTTACTGATTTCTCTGTAGATGGTAAACATTTTGCAGCAAGACCACCCAGCGGTATGTCAGTATAATATTACTGTGTTTCCGCTTCCTAAACTTGATGCCTGGGGGTAGTGCCTGGCACCTGCAGGTGCTATATAAGGAGAAACTAATGCATTCCAGAATGGGGAGTTCATCACAGTCTGTGGACTCTTTATTTTGTCTTTTTGCTAACTTATAAAAGTACTGTAGAAGTAGATTTCTTGGAAGCGTTTGCAACGTTATTTTAACTGGAAAGTTAAGTTAGAGTATTATCTTTGAATGTGTAAATGTGCAAGAGGTGTAAAATACTGGCCTTAGGGCCATAAATATACAACGTGAAAATGTGTTTTCTACCTTGCTTGACAGCACTTCAGTAAAACTTCCTAGTGTGAGGAATGAGGAACAAGTTTCATATAGCTAAACTTTAAAACAAACTTTATGCCTGGAGGTGCTGTTATTTTCTAGAGCAAAGTGCGTTGTGATAAATTAAATCTTTCCCACCTTTTGCTGTTTGTGATTTAGTATTGTGGGTCATTTTAATTCTTACATAATTTTTGCTCTTGTATGTGCTTAGAAGCCAAACAGGATGAAAGTATGAGTGCTCTTAAGTATGAGAATCAAAAGTTGGTCAGAATTTAAATTTAAGCACTTTAAAATATTTTACATAATTAATGTCATGTGAATGCCAGAAACTAACTAGGAAGTTTGAAGGTGTTAATTATACATAAAACATCTCTCCTTTCACCCAGTAAATGTCAGGTGACCCAGATGTTGCTGGCATCCTGAACAATCTCAGGACATAAAGACCACAAAATTCTAGAGGCAATGGTCACTTGAATGCTAAAAGAAGAGAGACTTTATTTGTTGTACTGCTATGGAAAGCAGTATCTATTCTATGTTTTCTGGAGTCCCTGAACAACATGTATTGCTGCCTGGGTATAATGGCAGTTGTCCTCACTGCAGCTCAAAAAGTACAAAAGTACCAATGGAATTGAATGACTTTCTGCTCCACTGCCTTATCCTCCAAGTGCTTTAGTATATCGTTTTCGGTAGCTGCTGAAGTGGGTGTTTCTTCATCATTTTGTTTCAGGTTACTAGGGCTCAGATGTCCTTTTGTATGCAATTTATGTAATTCTCTTGATTTCCAAGCTGCAGGAATATACTTTGTTCTGAAGGCATTGCAGCAAATTAGCTTTCTTAATTTAAATGTAGTTTTCTATGACTTCATAAAGGTGTCTCTTCTGAAGAAAGCACTAGGGAAACAGCCTGTTGTGTTTAAGAAATGAAGATTTACTGAAAAATGCTAGGCTAGCTGTTGCTTTGAGCAGCTCGACTTCAAACAGGGCAGCGCTGTGGGACTGAGGAAGCAGGAGAGGCCGCATAGTTGAATACGGAGGGCATGATTGTTTGTCATGGAAAAGTCTGGGCTAAGGCTGTGTGGGAGGTTTTAACCCTGAGCTAGCTGCTTGAAGACTGTGGAGCCCGGAGGTCCGCTGTCATCTCAGAACTACATGCTCTTGCTTTGAGCGTAAGCAAAAAATAGTTATTTTGTTAATATCCTTGGGGCAGTAAAATTCAATTTTGTCTCTACTGTTGAGCAGCATTATGCCTGCCCTGGAGAAAACCTTGTTTGTTCTGAAATAAAAATGATCAGAACTTGTAGAGGTTATTTAATTAGCTTTTTAAATACTGGGAAACAAAGACTGTATGTTTTACAATCCTCTGGAGTAAAATGAACATCTGTGAAAGAAAACATGCAAGAAATGATCTACTTTTAGTATATTCACAATCACAAGGTGATCATGGGGTAACGAACTATATTGTAATTCTAGAACATACAATTCACACTTTAGGAGCGTGGTTTAATTTTTACCTTTTCATGCTGCAGAAGTTTGCAGGAGGCTGTAAATATCAGGTGGAGTTGCTAATGAATGAGACATGGTGATGCTGGGAGTATGGATTTTAATGCCTGTCCTCAAAAAAACCAAAAACCCCCCAAAACCTAAAACTTCGGGTATTTCATATCCAAAGTTGTTTCACATTGATTGTTTAGTCATGTAGCATGTCTGTGCCTTATAAGTTGTATGTGTATATAGAAAATAGACATTATTGTAGTTTTAAACTGCATTTAAAAAATTATTATATGTCTCATGCTGCTGCTGGAGAAAATTTAGAAAAATATCACAGAGTATTCTTGTTGTACAGACAAGCATTTCACGATGGGAAGCAAGAATTCCGGGGAATAAAACTGATTCTCTATTAGGTTCCCACATTGCCCACCACACTGCCAAAACAGGGAGCAGTAAAGCTGTCCCACAAGGTCACTGATGAGACCAGGAAAGACCCAGAAACATCTGGTAGAAAAATGCATTCCAGATTTCTGCATCTGCCTACCGCCTTTGCCAAGCTATGCCATGTGAAGGCTGGAAATTGGCTTTAAAAGTTGAAAAATTTTAACTTTTTTATTTTTTTGAGAAAGAGAGATTACACCATTGCATAAAGAATCAATATCAACCTAATTCTTAAAATTATATAGATTCACCAGTACAATTTAGTTTTAAATTCGAGTGCTCTTTTGGGGAAAGCTCCTTTTTCCAGTTCTGGGCATAGAGGAATACTTTTGGGATGATGCAGAGACTGAGGAAAGAGGAATCCGGCGCTGAAGTTGGGAGTTAAGTTGAAGCTGAAGTTAAGTACTTCTAGATTTAAGATTCCCTCAGTACCTTCAAGGTGGTATTAAATATGACTGTAGATGGGGTAAAAAGTAACAAGCAAGTACTGCATGTAAAGGGTCCTTTTTGTGAAGCGGAAATTTTAAGGCTTTATGTTAAGTTTCTCAGATGCTTAGAAGATGGATAATGACAAAGTCACTCTTTTATTCCCTAACCTTAATTTTTTTTGTGTAATCGCCCATTTCTAACTATGGCTAACAGCATGCCACTTAGCAAGATGAAACTTTTGCGTGGTCGGCTACAGCTGCTCTTACATGCAACAGACACATTTTAATCCTAGGTGTATTTAGGTTTAGGCACCCCAGAGATGTCTTGTTCTGCGTGTCACTTCGATTTTCAGAATTAAACCTAAGACGAGAGCTCAAAGTAGAATGCGTGATAGAATGATTTATCGCCTATCATGACTGTCTGTACCCTCTCACATGACAAAATCTGCAACCCGTATTCACATAGTAATTCTTGGTATTGTCTTTTTTGTTAATGCAGACCGACTGTTCTAAGGCAACACTTTTTCCATAGTTATTTGTCCCAACTTTTTTTTTTTCTCACATACTATGTTGTACTAGGAAAATTTTCAGTTCAGAGTTAAGAGTGAAAGTTCTGAATTTTAAGGACTGTTAACTTAAAAATAAAGGTGTGGTTATTAAAATAGCTGTCAGCAACAATATATCATATCTATATTGTAGTACTTACTTCATCTAATACAATAAAACGCAGAAATTAGATCTTGATAGATCACTGGCTTTGTGGACATGGAAGTATTTTCTAGTGGAGTGTAATTCTGTATTTTCTTTTCACATACATGGGCTGCCATATATTTGCTTTCCATAGTTATTTTTCACATGCCCTTTAGAAGCAGTCCATGAATCCCCATGCATTTGCAAGAACTATTGAAAACGGTTGTTACAATATTATGCCACTTAGAGTGCTAAATTGTTCTGAAAGCAGTAACTGTTGATAACAAAGTAAATAAAATGTTGCTCAACCATTTCTGCCAAGGAACTGCCCAGAAAAGAAGGCCTGTGAGGCAGTAAACCCTGCAGGGCATGCCAGCACGTTTCCCCAAAACAGCATCCTGGCATTTTGGCTAGCAGCCAGTAGCTGCTGCCAGATATTTCATTTCTTTTTAGTAAACATTTTCAGTGCAATATTACAGACTCTGAAAAGCCTGAAAGAGAAGCACCAATTAACAACTGTTTAGACTGTAACAGGATGCAATAGTGGTGTTTCTTAACCTTCAGTTTTGTTACTGTATTCTGATCATAGAGTACTTGGCCTTATTACAGTGATTTTCCCTAAACAGAAGTTGAATTCCTCCTTTAGAAGCAAACAAAATAAAATAAAAAAACAAAACCAACCAACCAAACAAAAGAACCACAACTAAACAAAAAAACCAAACCACAAGACACTCAAAAGTAGTGTGCTTTGTATTTGACTGTGTTATGTTTTGCTGCTGCTCTGACATTATCTGGAGTCATAATATTCCCTTTCTTTGAAAATGACACGTGGATTTTAGAGGTGCAGCTAGCTTGAGTAAGCTTTGTTGCCTCCTTTTGCTCTACTGAATATTCAGAGGAGGTGTTAAAGGTCTATGCAGCACTTTTTACTATATACTGGTGGTATTTTCTGCTGCTGAAGTTCTGTCAGTGCGTATATGAATGGAAGCTATTGCTGCTTTGGCACGGAAATAGATGTTACATTAATTAGTTGATTCTGTGCTTACATGACTTCCTGAGAGGACTGGGAACAAATGCTGCCTCCCTCTGTGCTGCCTCTTAAAATTAGTTGCAATAACTGTAAGTCAGGAGCTAAGTCAATACTTATTTTCTTTTTTCCTTGAAATGTAGCCTGATGAAGCTCCTCACTTAAAATAAATTATCCAATAAATTAAGAAAATATCCATAATCCTCCTCCTGTTCCGTAAAAAAAAAGGGAAAAAGGTAGGATTGGTTTGTCTTCATAAAAAAAACCAAACAAAAAAAACCAAACAAAAAAACCCCCAAAACAGCACCACCCCCACCCACCCCCCCAAAAAAAACCCCACACATGTGCCAGCACTGCTACCTTGATTTAAATTAGTATGCATATAAGGCACTGTTTTCTGACTACGCTTCATCTCCACCAAAATACGGTCTAGATATGGCTGGATTGTGCAGCAAGCAGGTCTTGTACAGTCGTAAGTACAAAGTACCTGTACCAGTTTCTGATGGGGTCTGTGAGCTTTAGGAAGGGTCCAAGCAGCAAGTGAGCGGGAAAGGAATTTATAGATTACTGAATTTAATACAATAAAAATAATCAGAAGTATAGAAAGAAAAAGGAAAGGACTGAAAATGGGTGGGTGAGGGAGGAACAGAGGTGCTGTAAAAGGAAAGTTCTGAAATTACTTTCTGAAATTGATGTGATACCTGGACAAATTATTTTAAAAAGGTCTTGTCCTAAAAGTTTTGTAGTTTTTCTTTGGTTTTGTTTTTTAAATACTAATAGATTGGACGTGTTTCTGTTTCCATCTGTATTTTCATACCGCAGTGTCAGGTTTGTTCCTCTTTTCTGCTTTACTCTTTGATCCTAATTAGCATCTCTGAGATTCATCCTTATTCAGTCTTTACAATTCTAAGTTAATTGGGCTGGATTCTGCATTTAGTTTTACTTGGCCGGGTAACAACAAGGTGTGATTTCTAATCACTCCATGTTCATCACGCAAATTAATGCTGTTGCACTGATACTAGCAGAGTCATTTTATCACTGAAGTGGTTTTAGACTTACACTTTGTACAAAGTGAGCTTCTAGCTCTTTGTGATCTCTTCCGTTTGACATACTTTTATATTTTCTTGGAGCCACTAAATACCTGCCTATTCCATCGAGCAAAAACGCTCTGTTTTTTCCTCTAAATTCTTCCTTGAGCACACTGCCATCAGGAAACAAACCTCAAGGCTGGCGAGCTAAATGCAGTTCAGTGGGGCTGTTACAGTTCCAGTGTAAGTGTGAGTGCTTTTCTTGGATTTACAGCAGTAGCCCTTCTCTGTGTTTGGGTCTTGTTACCTGAACTGCGCTGTGTAGTACAGAAAGCTCTCAAGGCTACCTCCCTGTATTTTCTGTATAACGAAGTGCTTTGCATTTACTGGCCTGCGTATTCAGAAAGGAATTCAGAAAGTTCTTCAGGTTTATCCTGGAGTGAAGGTGGTGTGCAGGGAACAGAGAGGGATGTATCCTCTTTCTGACGTTTGATAACTCTGTTGTAAGAGTATCCAAGTTTGGTAGTTTGACCATGAACGTATAACTTAAATGTTTTTATTGCATTGTTTTGTGAGTCACTGGCAGCTGGTGCTTCTCTTATGACTGCTTAGAAGTCTTTAATATGTAGGTGAAACTTGTGATTTTTTAAGATACCTAGATTTTGATGTAAAAAAAAAAAATGCAGTGTATGTTTAAATGATAGAAAACCAGTAACAAAACAGCTACAACATACGAGTTGTACCTTTTTTCCTTCATCAGCCTCAATATGCTTTAAATATGGATTATGTCAGCCCAAAGAGGTGGAACCTTTCTTTCTTGAGGATTATGCCTCTCACTGCAGTGGTTCTGCACCCTTGTGGCAATGCTTGTGTCTGGTTTTATATAAATGGACGAGGCGAGTGCGATGGTTGGTGGTGTGACTGGGTGAGACAGCTTCCAAAAGCTGGTGTGGGTGTGTTGCACTGCACGGAAGAACAGCAAGTGTACAGGTACTTGAGGCAGGAGGGCCATGCTAGTGCTGCCAGCACTGGCGGAGAACATGTGCCATATTGCATTTTGCATGTGTTGGTACTGCTGCACATTGCCCAGACGTGCTGAGTCAAACCTTTTAATGGTTTTTCACAGTGTTTTCTACAGATTCTGTTCCAATGTAAGGCCCTTGGACTGGAGAGGCTGTCAGGCGGCTGCCCTTCCAGCTAGCTGTGCCACATAATCCTTCTGCACATTAATCAAGATGGTCCTAAATTGAGTAGGTCATTTTGTTCCTGTGTTTCCTACAGCGAGGCTGTTCCGAACATACTGCTTCAAACTACCTATGGTTCTTTTATACATGCATACGCTTCTGCCAACGAGTTTCATTTTGCTTAGCTTAGTTTATGTTTGTCCTTCACAGAGCTGGTGTATGTAGTACATTGAGAGTAACAATATATTCTCCTGGCCCTCATTTTGTCAGATTTAAGAAGTTAAGTCCATCTTGCCTTGTTTTGTTAAACAGTCTCTAAGTATTTCTCTCTTCCTAATTTTGTATACTTCTCTTCACCTCCTGTGCACTCAAAAAAGATTTCATTTCAAGTGCATAGGCAGGACGAGAAGTCATATTGAAGATAAGACCTCATGTGTTACTCCTCAGGATCTCAGCAGTCCTCTAGCTCTACCTGAAACCAGGCAAAACTGACTACGCAAAAAGAAGTAGAAAAGCTCATGATTAAAAAAGCATTTAAAAATTACTCACATGTAAGCAGTTTGCGGAAATGGGACATTAAATTGTAAAATCGCATATGTAGTTGGCATGTCTTGTTATATGTGTGTAAAGTAACAATAAGTTTATGGCATTTAAGTTATGGTCTAAAATTTTTTATGATAAAAATGTAGAGCACCATATTTGTGTTGTGCAAGATGCAGAAACAGCAGAAGCTGTTCTGATTAGCTTTTACTTTACCAATGATACAGTTTGATCATATAGACTGGTTTGTTTATTTATTGTCATTCAGTGGTAAATATGGCTTAATTTTTCTGTGAACTGTTTTATTCAACCAGAAGTCACTATTAATCTTAAGCATTAGGCCCATGTGGTCATTCAGAAGTATTTTCCTGTTCTCCCTTGGACTGATCCTTTGCCTCTCCACTGATAAATAATGGATTTAAGGAATCCGGAGCAAGAACAACTGGTCTGCAATACAAGAGGCACTTTCTGATGTTTGAAGTTGCTGCAAAACATTTTAGATTAAGCCTCTGCTGACTTGACTCAGTTAACTTTTTTCCTTCTTGCAGTATTTGTGTGTTTTTACACTGCCTGTTATTAGCTGAGAACAGAGTGCTCTATAGCGCTAACGAGACATTTCTAGGCTAGCTAGCCATCTCTTTGTGAAATTCAGAATCAGGAAATAACAGCCAAAGTTAGGGGTTTCAGTATGCTATAACAGTCTATTTTTTTAATCAGATATTTGAAATGTCTCAAAACAAGACGCACTTTCATGAACTCCGGATGTCATAAAGTTTTCAACTATCCTCTCGCACAGTAAGCATTCAAATATATTTCAAGAATATTTACATCTGACACTTTGGATGCTTCTGCGGACCTTATTCTTTAGTCTGTGGGGACTTGTCTGTCACTGCAAGCAGTTCAGAGAGCAAGTGCTCACAAGCTCAGTACAGCAGCTTTTTCTTGGCCTTGACAGAAGGGATGCTACTGCTGCTCAGGTCTGGCTCCAGCGTTTTGATGAACCTCAGTGCTCCTGGTGCATGTCCTGGATTTGAATTTAGCTTACCGCTAGGCTCTCTTCGGACATGCTTTGAACTGATGCACTCTTATTTTGGTGTATACTGTAATACATATAATTGGCGGGTGTGTATATATATATATAAAAGGGTAAATATTTTTATGAAATGTAGTGAATCTTCATGAAATGAACAACTTGGAAGATAGGGAAATATCACTTGTATGACAGGTGATCTTACAAATGTGCAGTGCTGTTATGCTGAATATTTTTATAAGCATTTGATGCAGCCTCTGAAAATGAGAGGTTTGATCATATACCTAGCTGTTCTCCAGTGGCTGTGGTATAAATCACGTGTTGTAACCCAGAATATGTTCTGCAATAATTTTTTGAGGTAGAAGAGTGGAGCCTTCAAAAGTTGTAACAGGTTGCTTAATATGTAGTCTGTTATTGTAAAGATAACATCCTGTTTTCCCACGGATTACGTATGTCACTCAGTAGTACACTCTGATGCTGAGACTAGATTCAGACCATGTAGTTCCACAGGACTGTTGCCTATTTTATCCAGAAAGCGCAAAGTGTCTTCTACATGAAGCAGGGTTAGGAAAGCACGTCTGTCAAAACTCCTGAACACTGCACTAGAAAAATGGATTCTCTCCGTCCTTCTGTGCTGCAGCCCCATTTACCGAAGGTGGGCAGCTGGCCTAACCCAGGCTGCTCGGTTATTTTTTCTTCTGTATTCCATTGTTCTTGAGTTGTAGAAACTCAGAAATGCAAGTAAATTCAGCATGCTACAGAATTAGTTACTTTCAGAAACCGGGACACTTCTAATTGACTGTTGAAACCAGGAAAATCTTTATTGCTTTTCCTGTGCTTTTCTTATTGTCCTCTGTGCTCTGTTTCTAGGCTGTCTAGCGGGGAAAGCAGCTCCCCATGTGTTGGGAAGATCAGTTAATGTCTGTGGCTCAGATTCTGCGCTGCTCTACTGGTGGTGAGCATTACAGAAAAGCTCAGGAGGGAGTGTCTAATTTAGCATGGTAGTTTCTCAGTGTTGTGCAGTGAAAAAAGTCTATAATTACATTCTAAAGGAGAACATATATTAGGCTGATTAATAACCTGGTTTTGTCCAACCTGTACATTTTTTGAGGAGGAGATCCCATGGCAAAGATATTATGCAGTCACGCATTATATCGCAGAAAGCGTAGCCAGAGGGGCCAAAATAAGGTTGTACAAGCAGCCTTTTCTGATGGTACTTCTCAGGGGTTGATGTTTTGGGCTTCTTTGTGCTTCTGGAAGTCATGTATGCACTCAGAATCAACTTCACTGTTTTAATAGTCATTGCTAAATGCATCTGGAACACTTGTCCATGTTTTTTTGGACTTAGTAAAAGTGCAAAACCAAGTGGATTAGTAATTTTAGTTCAGTTACATTAAGTACAATTTTCTTTTACTTACTGTTTTGGGATTATGTGATAGGAGTATACTAGATTTAACACCTATGATGAAAATAATCCCCAATAATTTTTTTTTGTTTGTTTAAATTCTGTAGTAGGCTACAATGATGAAATGAAAAATTGGCAACCTTGTCCAAGAATTTTTATGCTAAAATTTCAGATCCTGGGTGTCTGACTTTATAATTAATGCTGGAACATGGTTGCTCAAGCAGTTTTTATTTAATCAGGCTTTATAGGTGGCCTTTTTTTTGTGCATTAGGAGCAATGGGTTGGTACTAAAACTGTAGTCACAAGGCTGGGATGGATTACTCTTAAAGCAGTCTAAAATAACCTGTCAGCCTGAATGTGGATCTTCTACAGAATCTGGATCCTGCTTTCCAGGATTCCTGCCTGTCCAATTATTCCTTAGTCTAAACTGGTACAGATGATTAATCTGATCAAATACATTCATTTTTAAATGTACTTCTTGGATTTTAATATGGGGTAAATTAAAACTTAGTCTGCAACAGTATCTGTGATGAAAGTTCAAATATCTTATATGGATTATTATTTTTAACTTGTTATGTAGAAACTTTTCACATATGTTTCTGATTATCACTGAAATGACTACTTTATTGACTTTACTGAAATGCAGTTTCACTAAATAATTTTCATATTGCATTAATTCAAGTTCCAAGCGAAGATTTTTTTTTTTAACAGATGTGCTTCCCTCTAGATAGTGTCTTAAAGTAAATTGTTCTCACCTGTTTTTTTCTTTTTTAAAATATTCTTGCTCTTCAGCAACAGAGTTGCCTTGATCTCTTGAGCAGTATTTTGAACTGCAGTTATTCTTAACACTGACCCTTCCCCTTTTGTAAAGGAATACCAAACCCCTCTTTGAGGAAGGATGTGTAGTCTAACTTTTATGTAGTAAGACATTCAGCTTAAGAGACAGAATTAAACCTAACCTACTTCAGGTACCACGATTTTGCTAACAATGTGAATGTTTAGATGCTTTCAAACTTCAAACAAAACAAAAAGGGTTTCTGAGAAAGAAATTGTTTATGTGGCGGAATCTGCTGATGTTGGATGTAGCTAAAGTGACAATCCTGGTGGTAAATGAAGTAGAAAGATCTTAGTCCAGGTCTCAATGTATGTTACAAGTTTTATGAGGAATGACTGAGGGACCTGGGGTTGTTCAGCCTGGAGAAGAGGAGGCTGAGGGGAGACCTTATCACTCTCTACAACTGCCTGAAAGGAGGGGGTAGAGAGATGGGGGCTGACCTCTTCTCCCGGGTGACAAGTGACAGGACAAGAGGAAATGGGTTCAAGTTATGCCAGGCGAGGTTTAGATTGGATATTAGGAAAAAAATTTTTCACTGAAAGGGTTATCAAACATTGGAAGAGGCTGCCCAGGGAGGGGGTGGATTCGCCATCTCTGGAGGTGTTTAAAAAAAGGGCAGATGTGGTACTTGGGGACATGGTTTGGAAGTGGTTTTGTCAGGTTAGGTTAATGGTTGAACTTGATGATCTTAAAGGTCCCTTCTAACCTCAGCAATTCTATGATTCTGTGTATAATAGTGGGCAAGCAGTACGGGAGGGTGAGACCCATAGGACCTTCCTGTAGTAGTTACCCCATTTGGCTGTGTAACCAGGATTGTTCATGGCATGGGTGGGTGACATTTCCTGTAACATGGTCTCTATATCTCACCAGTGACTTGTAGGAAACGCCTTTTGATGAAGTATAGCCCCAGAGTTTATTTAAATCCTGATGTTTGTTGTAGGATGACTTCTGCAACCCATGGTTTTGTTGCTGCATGAGTCTGCCTGTCTCATCTTTGTTTCCTTGTCATCCCTGTAAGCCCCCGCTCCCTCCCTGCCGTTCTAACTGTACCTTTTTGTCTCCTTTCTTTGTCAGCATAAAAGCAGACCATGAGGCTTTCTCTCCATCTTGAAATACAGCATTGTGGCCTGGTCCCTCCTTGTGTCTTCCTTGCTTGACTTTTCACTTGACTTCTCATTTTAGGGCACTCTGGAAGATTTTGTGGTCTGGTGATCTGTTGAGAGAACACACTCATGAAAAATTGGGAAGGAGTTTTGACCCATAGCTGCTGTGAACTTAGGTGGAGTATAAATAGAAACAACGTAACAAGATAGCTGCTGTATTTTCTAAGCTTTCTGGACATAGTTTCAAAAGTCAGTTTCCAGTCACATGTGTTAATAGCTTAAACTAATTTATTCCAAAAATTTCCTAATACTAAAGTCTGTATCGGCCTCCTGGGTTTTGCCCATCTGATCGAGTTTATTCAAACAAAGTTGAAAGTGACAGCACTTTTTTGAGCATCTACTTTTATTGTTGCTGTGTGCTTGACTGGAATAAGCTCTGTTTATATATTTCACTATGTTGCTGATGACAATTAAAGCACAGGCTGCTCTGACCTCTACAATTTCTGTAAAAGTTCCCCAAATCAGTCGTCTTTCAGTTGTTATTTTACTACCATTTAGTAACTCATTATTTCCATAAAGTCTTTACTTTTGGTGCCCTGCTGGCACCAACTGCTTATACAGGTCCACAAGTGCTCTGATGTGTGCAACAGATAAGAGGAGTCCTCTCCTCCTGACCTCACCTAGCTAATGAAAGCAGCACTCTATTGTTTGCTGAGACAATGCAGCTGCACTAAAATATGTCTTGTGTGCTGAGTGTTTTGCATTTGTTCAGTTGTGGTGCCCAGTAAAAAGGAGTGTTACCGTCATTGTCAGAGCTTCAGCCTTGAACTCTTCTGTGCTGTTTTTGTATTTCAAGGGAGGTTCTTCAGTTGGTACAGGAATGTTACTACTGCAGGAGCAGCTGTGATGCCTGAGTTAGAGTCATGATTGGTCACAGCCTGGTGGTCGCCACCTCATTTCTAAAAATTCAGCCCTTGGTCTCTTTCCTCTTGTCCTGCAAAGCATCAGGAGAGAAAACACCTTTTTGTTTCTGATGGAGAAGGCCCTCTGAGGCTGTTTACCAGAACACAGATTGGGGTAATAGGAGATCCTGGCTTTCCCTGTTTTTTCTGGAAGGTCCTTCATGCTCCGTATCATGCCGTGTTCCTGAGGGAAGCGGTATAAGGCAAGAATGACCCTGTTTGGATTTATTTAGAGTGACAGCAATGAAAATACTCCATCAGCTCAAAAAAACACCAGGAAAAGATGGTTGGTTCTTCACAGATGAATTGTGGAACTCCAGAGAAAATCTCTATTTCATCTCCTGCAGCCTTGTCCCTTTCTATTCTGAAAGGTAGAAAGATGATAGCAGTGTCTCTTTGAAACAACAAAGAAGAAAATAGAAACTTTTAGAGTGAAATGTGCTCTGCAATGTAAGTGTTGACTGCAACCAGTTGGGTGTTTTTTTCTGGAATTGCCAATAATTCCAGAAATCAATGTTCGGAAAGATGTGTAAAGAACTTTGAAACTGATAAAGGATATGCTGCTATCTTTGTACTGATAACAGTCAACATTGTGTTTTAAAACATTTTGTCTAAATCAGCATATTAAAAGATGATGTGTTTATTATGAAGAATGAAAAGGAAATTAAAAGATCTCTTGAAATATTTTTGGCACTTTACAATTGCTCCTGTTTCTGCGAAGAGTTGAAAAACGAAACCAAAAAAATATGATAAAGCTGCTGAAATGATATACAGATCTTCTCAGGCATGACTGTTTCGTAGTCTGTTTGGTTAGCAATGTTAGATATGTATGGACTTCTAGCTGTTCAGTCGTTTGGATTATGCCTGTCTTTTCTGAAAACAAAATTGCTCAGTTTATGTCCAGTTATTTATAACAAAAGTGTGACATCTCAGTCATATTTAAGAAGCCTGCTGCACTGGTTAGAATAAGATTCTGCTATTAGCTTTAGAATAATCACACAGATAACAAAACAGTGAAGCAATATACTGCAACATAGTGTTCCTTGCATTCATAAATCTTTATTTCAGAGACAGTATGGCAATGTGAATTGTTTGATTACTTTGCAAAGGAAAGTGGAAGTTAAGGAGAAGAGCATAATGACATTAAACAGAGGACTTGTTATTGAGCATCTTGGAAGGAATCCTGGCAGCTGAGGATGTGGGATGATGACTTACAAGAGCTTTATCAGTTAACTTGTTTGACTGCTGGCTAATGTATAGTATAGTGAGTGCAAATGGCATGCAACAGAAAGGAAATGTTTTCCCTTTGTGATTTAGGTCTTTGTTTTCCAGCACAAAGCATAATTCTTTAATAGCTTAGCACAGAAATATAGCAAGCTGCATTCTTTGGAATGCACGTGTCCAACTCCTCCATGGCATTATCCTTTTGTGTGTGCATCTGCCTTATTTACTGGATTAGGAAAGGGCAATCTGTATTTCAGATTAAGACAAAAACAAGCTGTTTCTCCAGGCAATGGGTACCGATTTGGCCCCTGTCCACATTCACTCTGGGGTTCTAATTTTAAAAACAGAAAGGAAACCCGATCCCATCCAGAAGCACCTTTGCTTTGAAGTTGATTTGGGAATCAAAAAAGGCTTTCAAAATCTTGCTAGGCTAAACCTGAAGCCAGAACTGGGAGGAAATATATTATTTTAGCACAACGAAGGTAAAAGGAAATAACTAAAAATCACACCATAAGGCTCTGGTAGCCTTGAAAACAATCTGTTGTCGCCACTATTTTTCTGCAATTTCTTCATTATTCATTTTTTATGTGTTACATTTTATGGTGCTATGTACACAGAAGAATGGAGTTCAGATCGTAACTGGATTTCCCAGTCCTTTGGCTAGTATAAGCTTTTCCAGTGATCCTCCACACTTCCTCTCTTTTTGGCTTGTCTGTCTATGAATGACCTCCTTTGTTGTAGCTAGTTTAGTTTTAACTTAGGTAGTTGGAATGGGAGCAGTCTGAAATGCCTTCTGCGAGCGTTCACATGAGCTAGGAACTTTTCATGATGGCTAAGTTTGTTGAGAGCAGTAGGGTAAGCATTCTCTTCTGTAGCCATAATTAGATTTCATTATTCACTTACTCTACTGGAGGAACTGATCTGTTGTGAGGCAATAAGCAGAACTGCTGTTCAGATCTATAAATTTATATCTAAATTTATACCTGTCACTTTCAATGATTTATAGATATACCTCAAACATCATCTGGACCTTCAGGGATCCTTGAGTGTTTGTGTCTCAGAATTTGGTTTTAGGACCATATCTATAATCACGTTAGCCTCTTCCTTTCATCACATCTTGTTTTGTTTTTTTTCTAATGTTTGTGTTCTAAACTTAAGAAGATTTGCATCTAACTATCATAATTAAAAAGTCAGGTACTAAATTCAGTCTGCATCATGCAGCAAAATTAATTCCAGAGAGTCATCTCTAATGATGGGGGAATACTTCTTGCATGATTAGATAGCTTCAGGCACAGAGGAAAAACCCTTTAATTAGCTTGGAGAAGATAAGTTGCTGTGTCTGAGTCATTGCAAGGTACTTTGACTACTTGTCTTTGGCTGCAGGTGCTGCTAATGCTGGGGAAACAAAAAAGTGTTGTAGAAAATTTTCAGGAAGTATTTTCCTTAAAAAAAAAAAAATAATAAAAAATTCCTTAATTCAAGTTTGAGGGTTTTTTTTCCCATTATGTTAATATGTGCTATGTTAATTCACCTCTGGACATCAAAATTGCCTCTTTTAGCAGTGATGGCTAAACTGACTTCCCTTCATCTATTCTCAAAGTAATTGTCATAGTTATTGATATTATTTGATTGTTAACAATGGAACATGTTGATTTCAGAGGCAGTGCTGGCCATTGAGGGCAGCCTGTCTGTGTGGTGTTTTTTTTATTTCAGTATGCATTTCCCAGTAATTTTGTTTGCTTTAAACAAAAACTTTATCACCACGTGAATGGCATTCTTCAGTCCTTGCAATCTCTTAAGATTGGGACTCTGTTTTAAGAATTCAAACAACTAGTGCCCATTTTAGTTTTGGTTTTTTTCTTTTAAAAGCAGTGCAAGAGCAAGGTATGAATACTCATCAATTTAGAGCTTCCTGTCAAATTTTACATACACTGCTTAAAACACAAATTGGTTAGAAAGGTATCATTCAGAAATCATTGCCACTTAGAGGAATATATATTCTTTGATGCCTTTGGAAAGGTTTGATTAGATACATGGGCTTGCAGAACAATGTTTTCTAAAATCAGTATGTGTAATAGTGAGTTTTACAAATACCTTCAGTCAGCCTTATCTTTCACTTGATCTTTAACATTTTTAAGGTAGTCTGATAACGTAGACGTGCTGCTAGACCTATTTTTATCTGTGCCACTTTTTCTTTTTTGTACAGTAAAGGAGACTGATAGCTGTACTTATTTTTTTATGACTGTTATGTATATCATAGTTTACTTTTTGATAGTTTTGTGTCTGAATATAGAGAGATAAATTGAGGCTGGTAAGAAAAGCAAAGAAGAAAGACAGTAGTGACCAGTTTTAGTACACTGCTGGATCCAGTACTTAAAGGGAGTTAATGGAAAATAAAGGAGCTTTGAGACAATCCTTTCCTGGAATACGCCACCAACACACCTGCTTTTCTGCCAAGGGCAGGGTACACAAGATTCAAGGGGCTTTTTAGCCATGTGACCTGTGGATGGCCCTGCTTCCCAGATCGTTTTGGATAGAGATCCACTGAAGGGTCCTACTGCTTATTACATACTAGGGTGATTCTCAGGCTTTCCAGGTAGGCATCGTTCTCTGTGACCAAGTCTTGTCCAAGGGATGAACCCCCTTGGTTATATGGACAGATAATACTAGGAAAGAGAGCGCAGAAAATCGATACCTGGCCACTTACTGTATCCTGGATCTGTTACTACTATAGTGAGGTGCAAGAGTGATGAAAAGATCAGAACAAACATGGATTTCAGGCAAGGAAATCTTGCTAGGTGGGGGATAAAGCTGTAAATAGCTGTGCTGTGCTTTCTTTGGAAACTGAGTCTCATGTGTTAGCTACACAGCAGTGCATTGCTGTGTTCTTGCCTAGATACTGGTGTCTGCAGGGTCTGGTGGGAGCTGCCAATACTTATTGTGCCAGCTTGTGACCTTGCGGCGGGCTGTGTATAATGTAGAGCTAGTACTTATTTGTCTCATACTGTACTGCCTAATGCAGTTTGGGAATCCCTCTTCCAGGTGATTTTGACGTGCTAGGAGCAACAGAATTAATCCTTGCCTGAGCACGGCAAGCAGGAACTGGAACAATTTCCCCGGGTGATTTCAGTATGCTCTTGGAAATTGTCTTGGCTCCCAACCATTTTAGTCTGAGGATACTGGAAATTATTTATAAAGCCACCATGCATCAGGGACATGCTTCACATAATCTTTATTTAAAGTAGGTGCTAGTTCTCCAGTTTGCAGTGGGGTAAGTTGGAATCATCACCATCATCTGGGGTCATCTCTGCATCCTCAGGGTTGACAAGTCCTGCTTTCAACATCGTGTAATTACTGTTTGGGAGTTGAATTACTTAGTGTTCTGTATTTCATACCCAGTGAAGGGATGAATTTTATTTACTGCCTCAAGAGCTGGTTATTTCATGTGTGGATAGGTATATTCATGGAGTTTTTGAGAGACACACCTGTTCAGTCACTGCCCTTGCTCTACTGAGATTTATTTCTTCTATCTAAGCAGTAGATTATCTTTCTTGATGAAGGGGAAGCCATATAAGCTGTGCTTGAAGGATGTAAAAAGTTTTCTTATTTTTTTTACTTTTCTAATCTAATGTGCAGTGAAAAAATTTTTATTGTAAGTTGTTGCACTTCCTTATCACTTCTTACAACTTCACTTCTCTTAGGCCATTCTGAATGACATGTTCTTCACAAATCTAAGAACAATGGGGGAAAGGAGTCTGCTGGGTTTTAGCTGTACTCACCTTTCAGTGATTTGTGAAATGTTTAACATTCGTTTAAGTAGACGCTTCAAAAAAGTTAAGCTCTGTAGTAATCTCTGTAAAGTGACACTGGTCTAGGGAGAGTGCTGTTTTTAAGTCCTATACTATTTTATTTCCTACAAGGCTTTAATGTTCTTATTCGTAGCTATAAACAAATATATTTTTCTCTAGAACATGCTTGACCTAGAATAGACTATACTTTAATCTCATCAGGAAAAAAGCTTCAGTATTTATGGTCTCGAATTAATTTGGTGATTAGTTTATTTTAAAATACTGACTTAAGTGACTTTACATTGGCAAACAATGGCAATAGCTACAGGAAAGAAAAATGGTTCTGAGGTCCCTGCACTACCTGCAGCGTAAGTTCTCAGAAGGTTTTAGTATGAAATGTTAATTTTATTTTGAAGCTAAAATTAACTGAAAGTCTGAAAATTATGCCAAACTTATTTGGATCTTGTTTGCCCTAGTTTAATAAGAAAACTTTGGCTTTTAGTTTGAAACTGTTTTTCACTTTATGCTTTTCGGCAAAGCGCATAATGAAATGGAGGCATCTATTCTTCAATTGATTAGAACCCTATTTAGCATTTGTTAGTGTAGTACTGTTGGGTTTTTTTTTTGTCACCATAGAAGAAACCACTTTCTTAAAACATTTGAAGGAGAAGCCATTTTAATAGAGTTTATTTTTGTTTTGAATCTCATTACGTATATTCAGTAGAATGGAGGACTTTTACCTGTTTGTTTTAGAAAACAGCAGCGCAGGGTTTTAATTTTTGTTTCGTTTTTTTTTTTTTTTTTTAATTTATCAAAACACAGTCTTTTGCAAATAAATTAGAGTTGGAATTCTGCTGGAGCTGTTAGGACACATTTTTAAGAGCTGAATCTTAGCGGCATTTAGACTTACAATAGGCAAAATGTAGTGAGAGGAGCTAAGTCAAGATGCTGGTTTAACTTTTAGGTTGCCCTCTGTGGGGTCAGGAGTGGGACCTGATGATCGTCGTGGGTCCCTTGCAACCCAGGATGTTTTATGATTCTGTGAAGAAAGCCTGTAACTATGGCAAAAAGAATAAAAAAAAAAAGCTAGCATTTCCTTTATATTCAGTTTGAGGTTTTTTTAAACTTTAAATAAGCATACATTGGAAATAAAATATGTCAGACTGAGAATGCAGCATTTCAAAGAGAGTGATATATATCATGGAGATTTAACTGTAACTTTTATCTGATTCTCTTGTTATGATGATGATATCTGGGCAACCCAGAACTGCATTAATTTTTGGATGTTAGAGAGGAGGGCTGCACTCCATTGTACAAACTCGAGGCTTTCACTGATCGTTGGAAGACAACTAGCTGCCTGCTATTGGCCAAAACCTTTCTCCTGCTGCCATAAACACATTTTGGTCATCAACTCTGATGTTTAAAAAAAGACATGAAAGAAAAATTACTCAGCCTGGAACATGGGGGAATGGTGTTGCCTTGTCTCTATTAGTGTATGAAATGAGATACTGAAGAATAAGTTTGTTTTCTGTTACTTTCGTTTTGTAATTAAATTGCTGCAGCTTATTTACACACAGACATAAGGTCAGTAGATTATCAGGTGGCTGGAAGATAGTAGCTCATGTTTCTGTTATGCAGGAAGGGTTAAAAATGGACACGTGTAAGCTAGGTTATTTGCACTTTTCTGAAACACATTGCTAAAGAAAGAACAGGAGATCTGTGTTTCTCAGTTGTTCAAAGATAGGCTCTCCTTTCACCCAGGGAACTGTTGATCAGTTAAAACAAGCTAGTGAAGAGTGTTAGGGAAAGAGTCTGAAGCAACTGTTCTGTAGGTGAGCAGGGCTGAAATGCAAGGTATGCAATTTGAGACCCACCAAAGAGCAGGAACCTCCTGCTCCTGTGTCTTGTGGAGCTGAAAGCATGGACTGATGAGTAACCAGAGAAGACCAAGGAAGCCAGAAAACAGGGATCTGGTATGCAACAAGCTGTGGTAACTTAGTTTTAGATGGTGATGCCTGCAGAAAACAGCAGTGGATTTACAGGACTGAGTTCTCTTTAGATGTCAGACTCATTCTTGATATGGAATAATAAATCCACTTCATAGTGGTAACGGTCCAGGGTTAGAGATCAGGGTGGCAGCACACATGAATGGGATGTGAGTGATGGGAATAGGAGGCTTGTGCCTTGCCTAAATTGTAATGCAAGGTCCTTCCTATGACTTAATGTGTAGTTATTGTTGTTATTTCTGTATCCTAATGTCACATTGAGAATTGCATGGAGAAAATATGCTTACCTTAAGATAACTGCACCATTTCCCCTTTTCTTTGGTATTTGACTTTCTCTTTGACCTCTGAAGTCCCATGCCTCCACTGAAGCTGCCCTGCTCCTTTTCTTATGTACGTAATACTCTTTCCTCTGTTAAGAACATTTGTGAACAGTGAATAATTTGGAAAATCTAAGTTGTGCTAATAATAGATTTTAAAGAAATCTTGGCTTAATCAACATAATGTAGTTAAGTATGTCATTAGTGAAAGCTAGATCTGGTCAGCCTTTATGTGTTTTGGAATCAGAATCGCAATTCAACATGAATCACTTTGTATTACAGAGTATTTTCATATAGTTTCTTCCATGGTCTATTTTTCCAAATATAATTATGCACAATTGACTCTACATTTTGTTCCAGTTTGCAGATCACCCCCCTGCCTATGTCTTAAGATGATGGTAGACTCCAGGCACGTGTCCCTCCATCAATCAAACTTGTTATTTTCCTGCAGTTTTATTTCCTTTGTGTTTCTTAAGGGCAATCCCTTCCAACCCTCTAATACCCCCAACAAGGAACAATGAAGCTAGATAGCTAGAGTCATTCTGTTTCAACCTGTGCATTGTCTTTATCATCAAGACAGGATGAGCTGTGGAGGGGACAACGTTGCTTGTTACATCCCTGAGCATGTGACCAGGCACCTACATGAGAAACCTCGAGGCTTTCCAGGAGTCTTGAAGTCTAGGTTATCACGATCAGAACTTGCTCTGCTCTTGTATTTTTACAGCTAATAACATGCACCAAGTGCAGGTTGTCGCCATTAGTGCATCAACGTTCTTTTTGTTTGTTGTATTACACCCTTACCAGCGGTTCCATAGTGTTGTGCTCAGCAGCATACCAGTAACAAAGTTAGCCAGAGACAGACTGTTGATACATTTATTCCCCCCCCCCCCCAGTGTAATGTGCAGTGTGATTAGAGATGATACCATATGTGGAAAAACATACTATTTAAAAATGTAAATAGATGCAGCTGTTTTGAAGAAACAAAGGTGGCTATTGAGAGTTCAAACGCTATAAGAAAAATGTGCAAAACCAACACTCTGCTAAAGAACAATTTCTCCCATAAAGTGAACAGTCAAAGCTTGTACTTTCAAATATTTGTTCTGCTAAGACTGAATAATAGATAGTAATCCACTACCATAGGGGTTTAATGGATATACAACTCTTCATTGTTTCTGCTGTCAGCGTATATGATTTTGTTGGTTTTGATTGCAAGATGAAGAAATCCAAGATGAAACAATCTATGTTTCAACTGACTTATTAATATTTGATTTATCTATTTTTATTACATGAGAAGAGCAGTATAGTGATTTTACTAATAGGGATGAGTATCTCAGTGTAAAGTTTGGAAAGCCTGATTTTACCACTATTATTGCTGGCAAAATAAGAAAAAAATGGCATGATGCTGCAAGAGTTGTACGGATTCTAGACTTGCTATCTATTTAACATTTGTTTAAAACTTATGTTTGTATCAGAAACTAATATGATGACATTAAAACTAGAGATGATTAGGTGAACTGTTATGCCGTTATGAAAAATTCTAAAACAGCTTCAGGCATACATAGTAAGCAACTTCATTATATTAATGTAAAGGATTTTACTATCGTTCAAAATTAAAGTACATTCCAAATGTTATTTAAGCTCCTAGAAAACAAATCAAAATCTTAAGTTTTTAGAGTCATTGTTTCGTTTTGAAATGAAATGTTACCTACAAAGATAGGTACGTTCAGAGCATTTGGCTGATTTCAGAGAAAACACTGTACAAAAAATATTACCAAGCTTCAAGAGAAATACCAGAGTTTGTATTACCCTTTGTCTCTTCCCTCTGCACTTCTTAATATGAAATTTTTACTAATCGTCAGAAACAACTACAAAGCAGTGATGCACAACACTAATTTTGTTTTCCTCAGATACTGTATCGTTGTTTTCACTTGAAAAAAAAACCAAACTGCTTGCTAGAAATAGCTACAAGACATGCAAATTAGAGTGATTGTCATGGGAACATCTTATAATTCTTTGAAAGTTTGTCATAATCTTACTGTACTTCAGTTTTTTTATGTGGACTATGAAAACACATTACTTTCCTGCTGCTCACAGGAGCCACGAGAATGAAACTGTGTCTAGCCAGGTGTCAGGGATAATAAGGCCGCACACAAAATTGAAAGATAACCTTTTTTTGTGAGATTCCTTTGCATTCATGCACACACAATTATGAAATGTGGGTTTTGTTCTCGTTTTCTGCATCTGACATTCCGTATTCCCCTTTGCTTATAGCCAGACCATTCGGGAGCAGCAGGCGTTAGAACAGCATTAGAACAAAATGGCGTCAGGAGCCAGCACTGTCCATTGCCCGCCTTGCTGCACATAACCATTCCCTCATAGCAGAGTCCCCTTTGCGCTAGGGCAGAGCCAGAGGAGGGACAGCAGATGAGGTGGTGAAGATAAGATTTTGCAGGGTGTCACTACCGCTTCTGACTGGGTGGCGGTGGCCGTGAGGCGGGGAGAATTGCCTGTGGTGAAGGGTGTTTGCTTACTTGCGGGTGGATGGAGGTGGCCTTGGCTGGGGCTTCGTGTTAGCAGGCCAGGCATTGAGGCAGGTGACTCTTCTGCTTGGTTTTTTGGTGGAATCCATTCTGGGGAGACGTCAGGAAGCTAAAGGGGAGGCAGTTGGTGAGGCGCGTTTGAAGCAGTCCAAACCTTTTTCAGGCAAGACTTAAGTTTTGTGCTGTTTTTTTTTTTATTATTATTTTTTCCTTCCATCAGGCTTATCAGCCCGTGTATAATTTCACCTTTTAAGAGCGAAATGTGATGAGCCATCTCTGTAGGGGTGGGTTAGAAGGTGGTGGTGACTGAGGGCGGAGGAATGATCTGGAATGTTCTGGAATGATCTGGAATGGCTGTGGGGGGTGGGAGGGTGGAGTGTGTTCCCTCCCAGCAGCCAATCAGGGAGCGCCGTGGGGAGAGGCGGGCCAATCGCAAGGCGCCCACAGGGCACCTGTGTGAGGGCTCCGGAGGCAGCTGCTGTGGAGCCTGAGGGCCCCGGCCCTGAGGGGGAGCGGGTTTGGGGGGGCGCCTGAGGCGGGAGGAAAGGGGCAGGAGGGGCAGAAAGGGGCCATCTGGGGAAGGCTTGGCCTGCCTCTGCCGGAGGAGGGACGGAGGACTTCTGAGAGACTGAGGCGGGAGGAAGCCGGTGCGTGAGGAGCTGCTGAAGGCGGCGTTTCAGGTGGTCCCTCATAACATGAGGCGGGGGTGGGTGCAAAACAGTAATGAGGAATGTGATCCCAAGCTTGGGTTGATAAAGCTGCGAATTTGTTTGAATGGCCCCCTCGCTCTGCATCTGTTTAACCCTTGAAGAAATACTCTCAAAGAGTATAATATCAAATTAAACATAGGAGTCTTATCTAGGCTTACGCAAACACTTTCAGGATGTTGCAGGTGTCTGTGGGACTTGCCTGTCTTGTTTATATACTTGTTTATTTCATGTTTATGCAAAAGCAAAATAAACCCTGCTTCTTGTTTATTCCACAGGTGCTACTCAGTCTCTTTACAATAATAATAATATAATGCAGCCATTGCATTTCAGGAGACAAGAGTATCAGAGTGCCATAACGTTCCTACTCTGTCATACTGCTGTTTTTTCTTTGGAACTGCAGTCTAAGAAAAGCTAAATGATTGTCTATGTGCTTATGAATGTGTAAAATAATGGAAGAAATAGAATTATGACGGTGATGCATGGATGTATTTTTGAAATTGTACACAAGCACAAGTAACCATCAATCTATTCATGCAACAGTTTTTAGATTTATTGAGCCTACTTACTGCAAATGTTAAATGTGTTTGTGTTACCATAAGAAAAAAAAAAAGTGTATTTTAAATCACTGTGACATAGCTAGGCTTGTTTTCTTAGTGTTGTGGTCAAGTGACTTCAGAAAATACATATTTTTGGAGTATATTGCCTTTGTTGTTGAAGTCAAGGCTGTTACTTGAAGGATGGGTGGTGGAATACATTCAAAAGCATTCGCTATAAATCAAACCAATTCTTTCTCTAGAAAGTTTTGATTTATGAATGTCAAATTAACTTTTGCAAACTTGCTGTAATTTATCTCAAATATGTGAATTTTCAAAAAAGGAAAATGAAATGTATTCATACTGTGCACTCAAGGTAAAATTTTGATGCAGTATTAATAAGTAACAATGTCTTCTAGGATGATGGGGACGTAATTCAACAGATACATTTGGAGCAGCTGTTGTTTTCCTGGCTGTCAGAGGGACCAGAAAAAAACGTAAGAAAAACCTGTTCTTTTAATAGGAAAGTGCGTGTTAAATTCTGTCTTTTTCCTCTGCTAGCTTAATAATAAAAAAAATGCATGTTAGGAGTTTAGATGGAGAACTATTGAACAGATAAAATAGATAAAGATTTAACAGGTATCGTATAATATTAAGGAAAGTTAGTATATTAAAATAGGAGTCTCTAGAGGTATAAAAAATGTGTTGTTTCTTCTCTTATGCATGTACAAAAAATAGTTCTATGATCTAGGATAGATTTATTATTCTTCGTTGATTGCCTCATTCTGTTGGAGGACATTTCTGGCAGTAAAGTAGTAGACCTGTCATATCTATCATGATGTGTCGGGGATCTGTCAGGTCTATGGCTCTTTTTGAACTTTGCTGTTTCAGAAAAATGTAGCTGAGCATTATAGGCAGAAATTTGACATTTCCAAGATGAAAATCAATCTTCTCTTACGTGGTGTTTCTTCAAAAAGACTTGCGCTTTGATTGCACAAGTAGTGGTTTCACATGTTTGGGGGTACAACATGGACACAGAATAATTTGGGTAACAGATTTGACAGGTGTTCTGTAATGAATATAAATTGAAGAAATGGATGATATAAGAGGTACTCAAGGCAGATAGCAAATCAAACATTGATCTGCGGTTGTCACAAATATAAACCTAAAGGTATGAGTTTGTATTTCTCTTGAAAGTTGGGGGCTAACAAGGTAAACGCAGCCTGTGGTGAGCTAATATACCGTATTTAGAGGGGAAAGAAAAGAAGTGAGAAGAGCTGTTAAAATAAATTGCTAAAAGGATGATAAACAATGAGATGTCCTAAATGTATAGGAGGGGCAGGTCAGATGAAGCACTGTTGTAACTGATGGTCATTGAACTTCAAAATTAATGTAAAAAATATGCAAGCGATTTGTTTAATTGTAAAATACATGGAAATGAAGGGAAACATGTCAACGCAGGTCCTTGTCAAGATGGCCAGCATCTGGGCATTTACTTATGCATTATGGTGTTGCTGGAGACAAGCCGCAGCTAAGGTAGTTGTATGCAAATGGCTGTATCTGGACACAACAGGATTCTAAGGAGAAGGGCAGCAAGGAGCCATAAACAGCACAAATAGTGAGATGCAAAGAGTGTGATGGCAAAATATTTTGATGTTGGATTGCTGCCCAGGGAAGATGGTTGGAAATAATGAACAAAGTGGTGGTCTTGTCTTATTATTAGTTGTGTTCAGGGAAACAGTTGTCAGAAAAATAAATAAAAATGTGTTTTGATACTTAGTTTTACCCTTTCAATAGCATGGAAATTCCAAAGTGGTAGCTATTTTTGTTCTAGAGTGTAACTATATGAGAGGAAGAATTGCCTTGATATTTATATGTCTGTGTTCATGCTTTCAATGCTCTTTTGATAGAACTGTACCTTTGGTACAGACACATGGTATAATTAAAAGAATATTAAGATGGTCAAGTAGCATTAAGAAAAAGAATGACAGAGAAAGTGAAAGAAAGTAACAGTCAGAGGCAGAGTTCGGATTTACTGTATCAGTCATAGTTAAAGGCATGAATTGAGTGATTTTTCTCCAGTTGTAATATATAAACAAAAGAGAAAAGTCTGTATGAATGTAGCACAGAAATGTGATACAGTATTCTACATTTTTAAAGGTGTTTTTTAATCCACCCTGAGTAAAGGCAATCATTTTCACAAAATGTCTATTTCATGTCAAACGTCAAGACGATTCTGTAAACCTGTTGCCATATAGCTATACAGATTTTACATAGAGAAACATGGGTTTACCTGCCTGCATAGGTCATAAAGCTTAGAGAGGTTTTCTTTAAATATTTTGAAAAATCAGTTCATGATAATTACTCCTTTTAAAAGATAAATATTTATTGAAATGTGTTATATTGAGGAAATCTAGAATGTAATGGAGGCTTGCTTGGTTTGTTTTTCTGAAACCTTAGGAAGCCTTTTTGGTACCTTCTGTTGTATGTTATCTGGTATTATTATTGTTGTAACAGTACCTATTTAAATCGGGAGTTTTTGGCCTGGTAGATTTTCATTTTAGTCACTAGAATACGTACTAATTTTCCACATGTATGAGATAATGTGTCAGCCACAAAATACTGACTCCATTTTGTTAAGGAGTTTAGCAATGCATGAAATGCCAAATTAGAGGAGCAATGGTTCCGTACCTTATAACAATTGTTTCATTCAGGACAAGAGCAAAACTCCCTAGAGCACGCATATAGTCTTAAGTTTAAATAAGGTGACATCTAAGTTGGACTGATCATTTGTCGTCCCTATAATTACTAATAATAACATTGAAGAAAGAGGTATTAGCTATTTCCAAGCTAAAGGCAGTGAGAGAAAAAAATCCATTCTGTTTCAGATTAGACACCATTAACACAGATTGCCTTCAGCCCATTAAGCCTCGTCACTGAGATATTTTAAACAAGTGTTTGTTTCTAAAAGCTGTGGAAGCTAAAGAATGAAAAGCCACCTTGGGTTTAAAAGCATGTTTTCTGAGCCTTAATAAAATGACACTTTGTCTTAATTTTGTGTCTTCAGTCATGCAAGAAATTGGAGGACTAGCTTCTTCCTGCAGAACTGTGGTTTTTCAAGCTTCAGGCTCAATTTGGCAGACTATATTGCTCAAATTAGCATGTAAATTAATTATTTGTTTCTAAAGTATAACTGATATCAACTTGCATACAAATACTTAGAATATGAACATATTCCTCATTTGCTTATGTAATTATATGATTGTTGCTCTTGTAAAGATGCGTATTTGATCAGAAACTTAATACTGATTTATGTTACTGAGTTTCTCAAACTGCAATGTTTCATTGTTAAGTATAATTTAGAATGGTCTTTTTTCCTCCTCTAATCCTATAAGTTGCAAGCTTGATCTTATTTTGGGCTAGAATGATGTCAACACTCATAAAATCATAGAATAGTTTGGGTCGGAAGGGGTCATCTAGTCCAATCTCCCCTGCAGTGAGCAGGGACATCTTCCAACTAGATCAGGTTGCTCAGAGCCTCATCCAGCCTGACCTTGAAGTTTCCAGGGATGGGGCATCTACCACCTCTCTGGCAGCCTGGTCCAGTGTTTCTGCACCCTCATTGTAAAAAATTTCGTCCTTATATCTAGTCTGAATCTCCCCTCTTTTAGTTTAATACCATTACTCCTTGTCCTATAGTAACAGGCCCTGCTAAAAAGCTTGTCCCCATCTTTCCTTTAGGCCGCCTTTAAATACTGAAAGGCCATCTAACCCTTGTGCGTGTATAGTAACAGTGGCAAGTCTGGATGAAGATGATGTCATTAAAATGTCTGATTTCTTTATGGTATGTAATTAATATGAAAGGACATTTTCAAGCAAGGCCTGCGTACTGGTGGCATGAAAAAGGTTCTTATGGGATTCCAGCTTTAGAGGGAATCTTCTGCTACTCTGCAGGGCCACCTGCTGGTCCAGCCGGTCAGGTTGGGAGAAGGAGTCACCTTCAGCACACGGATTGACTTTGAAACGAGGCATGAAATGGTCTGTCAAACTTGAGGTGATTGCCATCTGTTGCACCCATAGGCCCGTGCTTTGAGCCAAAATACTGCCTGTGGAAATCATATAGTTTGGCAGGTGTTAAAGTCATTTTGCAGTGCTAGCTTTCACTTGTTGCAAGAGAAACATCAGAATCGTTAATATTCATGTATATTTTGTCATGTGATGCTTCAACTTTGCCTGATGCTGAAGATGAACACGGATACTCTGGTTGCCTGTGTTGCACTTGAGATGCTGCGTAGTGCTGTGCTGACACCCCAAAGTCAGCCAGAGCTTTAAAGGGATCTGCCTACGCCTTCTCATTACAGTGAGTTTCTCAAAGATGATTGAAATGCTTTTAAATACTAAATAAAGCCAGGTTTTAATAGAATAAAAACTTGAATGCTTAGGTTTTAGATAGAGAAAATTCCAAGTAATAGAAAAGAAATATGGAGCATTTCTAAGCATCTTACCTCATACTGCCCTGACCTTCATAATGGGTCCTTGATTTCAGCCAACACAGTAACTTGCTGAGATATAGCAAACATTTTTCAGTCCTTGCTGATACCTAAGAGCTTTTGTTCCTTTGCCTGCAAGCCCTGACTGTCTGCACCTGCTGCTCTCCCCATTCTCCTGTTCTCCCTGTGCACCAGGTTCTCAGCTCCTTGTGCTGTAACTTACTGCTCCCTGCTGTAGCCTGCACTGGGGGAGCTTGCCTTCCTCCATGCCTCAGTTTTCCTCAGCCTTTTTAAAGGAACATAGCACAAGGACGAACAAGAAAACCAAACAGAACAAAAAAAAAAAAAAAAAAAACAACCAAAAATGCCAAACAAACAAACCAACCCCAAAACCAGGGACTGCCTATCACAGATGAAAAAAGGGGTAAAGACTAAGCAAGACCGGACATTTCACACTGTTTAGACAATGCATCTTTAAAGAGCAAGTGGTAGGACTGACTGCAGAACGGGCATTCAGGTAATATCTTCCCTTTTCTATTCTGTTGGCCAATGGTTCCTCCTCAAACCCTGGTGTAAACACTTTACTCCTAGTTCTATAAAAGTCTTTTGATGTGACTAAAATCCATGACAGCTTTGCTCCACATTGGTGCATGAAGACCTTCAGTTGCTTTTAAGAGCAGTAGTTGGTCCTCAGCAAAGCCTGTCTCAGATCGTTTATTAACATTAGTAGATGCTGGACTGTAAGAATACATTAAAGAGCAACTACATTTTAGGAACAAAGCACTTTTTTTTTGTCTTTTTTAACTTGTAGTTGCATTCCAGGCCAATCCAATGAACCATTTGTAGAGACACAGGAAAGCTATGCAGGTCCTTGCTGCAGTCTGTGCCATAAAACCTCTACTCAATTTGCTGCATCATAATTAGCCAGTTCACAAGAGGCTGCCATAAAGGTGATGTGTTTAACATATAGATAAGTAAATGCAGAAACCTGTTCTACATTTTCTGTTCATTTTGATACCAGAACTAAAACAATGATATTGAAAATAGATTTCAGCTTTTGCATTAATAAGTTAATTGGAATATTCTGAACATAGTTCACCTTAATTTCTTCTGAAATTTGTTTTGAACATTATGGGTTATTTGAGAGATTGTTTTTGCCATGTGGAAATTAATGTTTGACACATTTTGACATTGTGATCGGAGCTCTTAGTTTTCCAGTATGTCTGTGTGGCAGAGGTGAAGACGAGATGCTGGTCTCAAACCATGAACCGTTAGTGGTTGGATTGGATAGACATTCTCAGTAGTGGGTACTTTTGTCTGCGTGCTGAACCTGTGGTCCCCAAACCCTTACCTGGGATAAAAAAAGAAATCATGGGGTAGGCAGTTGTTTTGTCTGCTTGGTTTGAGTTGGTTTGCTTTGCTTGTCTAGGGGGATTTTTTCATTAAGTCAGTGGTTAGTCATTTTAATTTATTCAATTGAATACGAAATGTTAAGGTTTCAGGACTGCCATCCTCATCCTGTGTGTTTCTTGAGCTAGTAAAGTATAATTATTTTAAGTTGGAAGATACTAATAGCTCTATGTGAGAGGAATTTGATGTCAGGACAGACTTCAATGCCAGCTGGCATGAAGTGTGCCATGTATCCATGCTGAATGGAGAGAAGAGTAGACTTCAGCAGTGAGCTAGCTGAGGAATTCAGAAGCCTCCAAACAACACAGTTTGAGAAGAGCAACTGCTCTATTAATAACAACATAGCTTTCTTCTGGTGGTTGGTAGCCAGTGGGATCTGGGATGTTGTTAGGTTGCAGATTTAAGAGCATAATCAGAAACATGAGATGAGGGAGAATCCGGCAGAGAGAGATGGTGAGGTTGGCAGAACTCCTTGAGAGTTCTCAAGTACCTTGTTGAGAAAACAGCCTTGGAAATTGTAAGGAAGCTGACGACTGTTCTTTTATTTGCTTTTTGTTCAGTGGAGCAGCATTTCTGTGCCCTCAAGGACTGTAAGCAGGCTGGTGTCAGAGAGATTTGTTTATCATCAAGTTTCTTCCTTGTGGAAGTAACTAGGGATGGGCTTCTTGGTTAGAGTAGCACTTACCTTGAAGGTAAGCTTTTTAGTTGAGTTTTTATCTGATAAAACAGGCTTTCTACTTGAATGCCATCAGTGTGCGTTTGCTCTTTTCTAGTTTCTCACTCCCATTTGTGATGTGCAGGATATACACTAAAAATGATATCTATGCAACTTTTCTTTCCAAAATGCTGCCCCCTCCCAGATGTGCCTTTAATCACTATTTAAGACCTAACCACTTTCATCTTTGATAACATTGCATTAATTACTTATATTCATGTATTCACTTTGCTAATGAAGCAGAATCAGTTTTCTTCATGTTACTGCAAACATACTGTGACAAACTGAAATACATGATCTGTGGTGTTTGTGTCATTATACCAGCTCTTTGAAAATGCAGGCTCAAGCAGCAGAGGCGTTCTTCAATCACTATGGGTACATTTATGCCTTGAGGATTGCAAATAGAGGATGTTTTCACATCCTGTACTGACGTAGATTTGCTGGCAGAAATGTGCAGTGGTGTTGAGGAATGACACTGTGTTATCCTTGAAGTTCAGCTAGAAGAGTGCTACCATGGGTGTGTAGGCCAGGAAGGTCCCCTTGCTGCTCTGCCAGGGCATTTGCTACCCGTTGCGAACAGGATGGAGTGTTCTCCCCAACTGCTGCCAGCCTGTTGCGGTTTTCCTGTATTTGCCCAGAAGATAATTTCTGCGACAGTACCATCTTAATCCTTTTATATTTGTGTTAATGGAAAGGTCTTGTAGCTGCTTAATGTTTCCGAAGCAAAGTATCAGAGCTGGGGAGGAGGGGGGTGTATTCTGTTTCCCCCGGCGATGCTTCAGAACAGAAGGGGTGGATCAATACGAACAATCCAAAGCTTCACTGCATTACTAGCCTGTTCTTGGTGAAAATTTAAGTGAGACAGTAGATTGCGGAAACTCTGTGCATCTGTAGCAGTGCTTCTGCGGTAATGATGAGCTTGGTTTTCAGAACTGAAAACAAGTAGTGTTTTTTAAAAAACAAAATAAACAGTTCCAGAAATGAGATTCATTGTAAAATCCTAGAATGTTTTTTCATGTTCCTTTAAAGTAAGGAGATGCCCACCTTTTGGGTTATTGTCAGCTTTACGTCTTAACCATCTCTTAATTTTACTTGGGTTTTCTTTAATCTAGGGTTTAGTCTTACTAGGGAGTAGCAGGCAAGTCAGATGTACGCATTGACAAGCATTCAGTATGGCGTAGTGCAATAACTTAGACTTAAAGCAAGCCTATGGATAAACGTCTCTTTTTTTGAAGTTCCTTACAGCTTCATCTCTCTGTAAAATTGTTCCATTTCTTTTTTTACGTCTTCAGTTGTATGATCAAGGTAGGTAATTTGCTTGTTTTTTGGGGGGCATTCCTGCATACGCTGCATATACAATAGTGTTCATATAGTTATAGTCTGGTTGCATGGTATTGTGTGGTATCTACTGGTTGTAGATATGATTTTCCATCTCCTTTTATAACCCAACAAGTTTGCATGATCAAGCCTGTTAAAAAAAGTCCTGTGTGTAACACCTGTAGTAACTGTTTCTGATTCCTTGAAGGTTACACGGACATGGCATGAAAGTATGTGTCACTCTGTCTTTAGTCTTCTGAACTTACAAAATTTGCATTCGATTTTATGCAATTCAGAGATCTGTTAAATTTTGTTTACTTTTGGTTAAATAAAATAGGCAATCAGTTAACTTTTGAGGATTTATTTTACAATGGATAGAGATTGGCATTTAGTATAAAAATGTTTTCAACACTTGTATTTTATAATATCTCAGTCTGACAAATGTATTTTTTTAAATTCATATTTATCTTTTCCTGCTTTGTTACTTAGGGGCTATGCCTTTTATAGAATTTGATCTCTAATCACACGCAACATCAATTCAGGTAATGCATAGGTATTGCGAAATATTAATTTCTGTGATTAGTTGCTTGCTCATTTCTACACTGTGAGTTGGCTCCTACCAGCCTGAAGGTTTTATAGAAGCCATGCTGAGGCCCTTGCTCAACAATAGTTTTCTGTTCATTGCCTAAAATATGCTTTGTTAGGAGCATTGCCATTCTAATGACAGGAATTGGTTCCTCAGACCTATTCCTGATGTTTTATAACAGCAGCTATAGGCCAGTACAGAGATGGTTCCATTCAAAACATTCCCTCAGCTATGTCCCATTGTGTATTTCTGAGTTGACAGACAAAAGGTGAGTGTTGTGTCTGTACTCACTTTTGAACAACACCTAATTATACAAGCACATGGAAGACTACTGCAAGCTGAGCTAGCCCAACATACCGAACTGTTACCCAGGGGCTATAGGATGTACAGGAAAATAGTTTTTCCTATGATGAAATAGATGTATGGATCTTATGTTTGAAAGTCAGAATTTTGTGAATAAAATGTCCTAAATTCTGCAGACGTGTCATACCCAAGGCAAATTTGTGGACAAATCTAGTGAAAAAGATTTATGAAACTTAACCACTAGGGTAGTTGAGCTTTTGGGTGAAACTGATATTTCCTTCATTACAATGTCTTGCAGTAGGGAGCCTGAACTAGTACTGACACTATAAACTCTCAGACTTCCTGGCCTAGTATCTTACAGAAGGACTTAAAAATTAATTTAGTCCCAGCTTTTATAAAGGACGAACAAGAAAAACAACTTTATCAATGCCTGTGCTGTGACGTGAAACTTTGTGTCTCCTCAGCCTCAGCTTGGGATTTACTGATTTTTCACATCTGTGATTTCAGAGCTGGAGAAAGGCACCTCATCCTTGACATTTGGGTTGCATTGTATGTCCTGACATAAACTTGTCTGCATTTGATTTAGTTTCTTCCCCTTATTGGCGATCTGATCTGTGACTATTTGTGAAACTGCTGGTACACAATGTCTGCACTAGGGTAGTCAACCCTCCCTCCATATTTCTCTGATGTAGACAAATTTCCATACCCTAAGAAGTGAAAGTTATAAATAGCAGGCTAAATCTTAACAAGTACCAAATCTGTACAGCTGCCAAGTGATCCTAGTGATCAGGCCACTGGAAATACTGCTTTTGTGAATAAGCATTTACTTTAGTTTCTGATGCAATCAACTAATTGTGCCTAGGAAAGCAATAGCTTTAGAAACATAATTTCATAAGGGCTCTAATTACTGTGTGCTGTATGGTGAGCAAGAGGGATATTAGATGTAATGCTAAAACCACTTATTTATAGATTAATGTTATCTGTTTAAAATTAGTGTTTTAAGAGAGCTGATTGCCAATACATTCAGTGGTAATATGTTGCTTGAGCAGTCCTAACAGTCATACATTTTTTTTTCATTAAGTCCTAACTCAGTTTTTTTCATTTAAGCAATTTGCTTCATATTTAAGGTTAAACTTCACATGAGTATGGTAGTACTTCATGTGATTTTACATCTGTCATGTTTTCTGTTTGTACTGATTTACTTACTTTGTATCAGACACAAGTCTGTCAAAACCCAGCATAAATGAATCCCTCTTTTGCTCTTCTTTATTGCTAGTATAATATTTGATACTTTTTTTTTTTAAAATCTACATGGGCATTACAGTTATTCTCCCAACATTGTTTTAGTCCTCTACATACATGGCATCATTAATCCATGGTCTGTTTTTCACTAAGTATGGTGGGACACAAATGGCGGCTGTAGAGAACTGAGTTGGGCGCTTGTGGAGAACTTCATTCAGTACTAACTGCAGCAATCCTTATGTGGGAACATTCACTAGTATGAATGATGAAATCTTAAACTTTTTTCGAAGTACATGATCTACTTTTTTCTGTCTAGGAAAAATACCCATCTTTTAATCAAACTATGCATTATCTTTTGGTGTGAACAAATAACTTGTCAGAAGATGAGACAGATTGCAAAGAAGATTATTAGAAAAAAACCCACCTATAATAATGATAAAAGTAATTTAACATGTTAATTTTGTACGAATTCTCTCAAAATATCTTGGTTCGCAAGTTATAGCGAATCGAGCTTTTTAATAGTTGTTCATAGCTACTGCCATGTTCTCACATCAACTAGTGCCAAATCTGTGTGGTTAGTATGCTCTAACATGTTTCAAATACAGAACTGTCAAGCTACAAAGTTGATTTAAAAATGTGGTATCTGACACTCATCTGCTGTGTACATTTAATTACACAATCAACGATTTAAATTTACATCAATGTAAATTATACATATACACATGCATGCATACTTGTGTAAATAAAATCTGCATATGCTTAATTATATCATCTTTCTAGCGGAACTTTATCTAGGTTGAAGGATTGTATATCTAAAGAGAAAACTAAATTCCTTCTTTAAAAGAGGCAGAAACTGTATTTAGTTAGAAACTGTAACTGCTGTCACCAAGTATATTTTGTTTTCAGTGAAGACCACTGAACTAGTAGATTATAGTCTGTTCTATCAGTCTGAAATAGAAGGATGAGAAATTGTTAAACAACTTCCGTACCACAACAAAGCTTTAGGAGCAAAATAGCTTGAAAAAAAGAGGAGGTTAAATAGGTTTAGTGCTTGATAACAAGAAACAGTTGAGTTGCTTATATATGTCCATACTGCAAATGTTGTAAAGGTGGCTCAGACCTTAGTTGCTACAAGCTGCACTGAGCAGAAGAAAACAGGGAGAGTATCTGTGAGTTCTTTAATATACTGAATAATTGAATTCTCAAACATCTTAGTGAATGACCTCTTCAGTCATTGTCAGGACCCCTGAGCACATTCCCCCTGTAGGAGTTTAATTGGCAAAGTTAGAGTTTAGCTGGCTGAGTCCAAGGTCAGCTCTGTGGCTGGTATGAGCTGTTGTGAAGAAAGCTAGAAGTCAGGGCCTGCCCCTTCTTTCCCTTGGGAACTGCTTTTAAGCTGAGGCAGTACCACTGCCCTTGCCTCAGTAACCTCCCAGCCATGTGTGCGTGTCTGGTCATGTTCCTCTGCAATTCTGACCCGCACCCACTGGCACCTTATTTTAATAGAAATGCTGCACCTAGGAATATTATTTCTCCCTCCTTTTTACAGTGTCAAATGTGGTCGTATAGCCAGTTTTGTATTTTGACCTTAGACTATGTTTTAGTTATGTCTTTATATATCTTAAATCTACTTAAATGTAGTAAAACATCAACATAAAAACATGTAAATCTTAAAGTAGCCATTGAAATAGACATTGAAAAATTAAGAGCTTAGTTTAGTAGTATAAAAATATCATGCTAATCTACTAATCCCAGTTGCTGCTCATGCACACATTCTCTCTTTCTCCCTCTTTCTTTCCCTGTAGTGTGGTGTTGTATTTTTTTTTTAACTATGGTTTATTTCTGGAAAAGTTATTTTATAACATCTGTGCTACATTTCCCTTTATCGTTTGATGGCATTTAACAAATGATACGTGGGTGTAGACATTAGTGTGACTCAGCATTATTAGCTCAAAAAATTTTAGCTATCTTGGGGTATTTTGCTTATTAAAGAGCTCAGTTTGAAGGAAATGAAATGATTACAGGAGTCCCAGAGGATTCCAAGAAATGAAAGTGGCAAGTATCTAGTCTTTTCTGATAAAGCTTGAAAATGACTCAAGATAGTTTAAGTGGGAAACCTATTAAAATGGCTGTACTTGCTGGGGCTGATGATTCTGGTGACCTGACTCTATATCTGAATGTTAGTTGGTATTATGGTGTCAGGAAGGAGCCTGGGTAGTACGTACCTGCATCATGTAAACAACTTGCATTATTTATTATTATTTTTTTAAATCTGACTACTTAACCTTTCTTTTTTTAGTAATTATAATCTGTCATATTTTAAATCTAATATTTTATTCTGAGTCTGTAATACTTTTTATTTACCTCTGGGGTTCTAGTTCTTCCTATTTAATTTCTATATCTGATTGCCTTGTGACCTCAGATAGATGCTTGTGTGAGTTGTTTTTGTCTTGCAGACAGTGACCTTGTGTGCGTGAACTGAAACTTACTGATGTAAGAAAGTTCTGAAGAGAAACACGAGGATTCTAGTGTTCCTCCAATGTTCAATACTATTAACAAGGCCTGTATTTTATTAAATGACACACAAGTGATAAGTACATAACGTCTAAAACTATGTGTTAAGGTTTGTGTCTGTATATTGGTAAAAAAAAAAAAATGGTTCTACAATAAATGCATCTTTAAAACAGGAACGTTGCATTAATTAGGAACTGAACTAGAGAAAGATAGGATGTTCTAATCTTTCCTGAACTGTGATGTCTACAGAAAATGCCGTTTTTCCTCTGATGAATGAAGAACAGTCTTATCACTGCTCTGCTTTATAGTGCAGTCATGGCAATATGCATGTTTGGCATGCAGTGTCCTTTTCTTGCTTGTCTTGGTGTCAGATGAATGAGGTCTAGATGTGGCTGCTGCGTCATGCAAATTTGGTAAACTCTTAGTTGAGCGCTAGGAAACTATAAAGGCTACCTGGAAACTCTGGCACAGTATGCAGTGGCAGGGGAGATACCACCTAATAGTTTCAGGAGATCAGAAATGCTTATTCTAATCCATCTGAGATGCTGCTGATTTGCACATTAATCTTATCTGAAGCATTTAAAAATCTTTAGTGTAAAGCTAACCTTCCAACTATGAGCTGATCTGCTGTATGTTTCCCGAGTCTGCAAAATGTTTCTGATAGATGAGGTTTGTGATGTTAACTAGAAGGATTTGGAGATTTTTAAATGCTTATACAGAGGCAGGAAACAAGAATGGGAAATTCCTGGCTCAGAAAAAAATCTTTAGAAAGTAGTGAACTGGAGAATATGGATGATTATACTGAAATCCTTCAAATACCTTTAAACATCACTTTTGCAGTTGGTTCAATAGCTAAATTATTTGTGATTAGCAGTGACTATACAGGATGAATAGTATGTTACAGAAAACATTGTATCTGTAACTGTGTCCAAAACACTCAGCGTTTGATAATGCATGCTCAGTTATCTGCTGACCTTTAAGATCTGTGTTAAGGGACGATTTATTATTCTGAAAGCTATTCTGGGAACCATGAGCCATGAGAAACACTTACCTAGTAGGCATTGGGGGGTAGCTAGTATTGGTGACTAGAAGAGCAAGATTATTTCAGGCAGGCCTTCTATATATAAATGTTATATGGTAATCGTTTTGTAAATAAGAAAGTACTGCTTACTTTTGGAAGACCTTTAGGAATGGCCTGTACTTCTCTCAGTGTACTCTCATATGTTTAAATAGACATGTAGACTGTCAGGCTCTCATACTTTGCTGTGTTGTACTGTAGATGCAGCTTCATGAAGGAGATCAAAATTGTCCTCCTTCTGTGATACCAAGTCTATTCCAGAGAAAAGCGAGCAGTCACTGGGACCATGAGTAAAAGCGCACAGATGACCACAGAACCCGGGGTGTACTGATTTTTGTGTGTTCTTTTTAAAGCCTAGAAATATTGCAAATATAATCTTAATAATCTTTTAATTGTATTGTAGAAAGTCTTAAAATACTTTTTCTTTTCCTTAGTGACTGCTATTTTCATGTAATTATGCGTGAACCCTATCTTTCATTAAAAAAAAAATAAGCAAGACTGCAAGCCTCATGGCTGCAGAGAAAAGCATAACAAAGCTTTAAACCTGTAATCCCAAAAGGTTTAGCAGAAGAAAAATCTAAAACCCCAATCTATCCCAAACCTGGGGATTTTTCCTTTAAAATCGTATTTTTTGTGATGGGTCAAGGGAGATTAGAACACCTGGAGTTAATAGTAGTAAGACAGAGACCAAGGGAATATGAAAGGGAGGGGGCAGAATATATTATGAAAGTAACACTGCTTGCAGTTAGGTAAAGAGATAAAATATACGTAGTTGACATGCAACTGACCTGTACTGTACTGCTTCTGACACCAGTGGTCCTAAAAAGTGAAACCGAGCTGGAAAAGCTTCATGCAGCAATGTAAAATGTAGCAGTTGCAATTATTGATTGTACCTTGTTTTCAGTCACAAGCTGCAGATGAGGCAGTGTTTTGAGAAGGTGACAAAATACGGAAAAAAGATTTGAAAAGATAATCAAAGGGTTTTTTCCTTTTGTTTTGGGAAAACTTAAAGGAAAAAATGGTCATTTTCCCGTGGCACTAAAAATTTGTCAGACTGATCCTTATAATTCCAAGTTGTTTGCATAGAGTTTGCAACATTAATGGATGCCGTCATTGATAGTCTAAACTGATGCCTAAGTTGTTTCTGGGAACAAAACCAAAAAAGTGTTAACATATGTTTTCATATGCAAAGGTATAATAGAAATAGCAGTAGAGGCATGCATTTTTAATAGCAGTTAAGCAGGCCAGACAAAGCTTTGTAAGAACAATGTTAGAACAGAATGAAAGAGCTTGTGATTATTTTAGTTGGTTCCATGTTGATTGTCTATCAAAAAATGCAAACAATGTCAGGGACTGTTTGGGAGAGTGGAGAATGAAGCAGAATGTATCTCTGCTGTGTGAAGCTCCTGTTTGTCTTCAGACTCCATGGGATTACAGGAGGTTCAGAAAAGGGAGTGGATATGTCTTAGGCTCTTCAGGCTGGTAAAGCGACAATTCAGCGCGTATACAATGGAAGTGAATAAGTTATGGGCAGCACAAGGGAGTGACCGTTGCCTCTGTCTTACAAGGAAAACTGGGACTTGCAGATTCAAAACAAACAAAAGGAGATGGTTCTTCACACAATCAGCTGTGACTTTGCTGGCTGGCATTTATGAGGATATAAGAGGAAACTGCATATAATTATTGAAGAAAAAAATATTAAAAGTTTATTAATTTTTTATTAATTTATTAACCTAGAAACTACCTCTGGCCCAAGAAGGCCCTGAGTGGCAAATTTTTGGAAGCTGGGAGCTTGTTTAGGTGAAACAACAAGAGTTTTCTAACAAGCATTTTTCATTGAAAGAATTCTCACCCAATCAACTGTGATCAGAATCACTTAAACAGTAGGTGAAAATGAAGTGAAAAATGGACCCAGCCTTTGTATAGGGATTGCTTAAGGGAAACTTTATATGTGAAACAAATGGGTAAATAACTGAGTAGATGGAGTAGTAGACAAAGTAATTTGCATTATGAATGTAAACCTTGAAATCAGCAGTAAATTAGGAGTGTTTGTTTAAATGAAAAATGTTGATCCTAGATCAAGGGGAGTGACATTGTTGTCGTCCCCCCCCACCGACACCCTCAACAAAAAGGGGAAAAAAAAAAAGGTTAAAATATTGCTTGAAGGGAACAGTGTTGGACTTCTGCACCCATGAATTTCTTTGGCTTATGCATTTGTATGCCTTGGGAAACCTCTTACTTCTCTCAGTGTAGCACCCAAAGTGTTTGTTGGATTGCATTGCATTGCATTGGATGTCATCGTACTCTACAAGAGATACCAAGCAGTAAAACATGGATAGTGGCCAATGTGAGTGCCTCCTTGTTGAAGATGGGTGTGGTAGCCATGGTGCAAGGGCACCTCCTTTTTGTCAAATTTGGAAACTAGAGGACTTACTCAGGCCTGGAGAGCAGCAACCACTGAAGGCACAAGGTGAAAAATCCAAGTGTAGCAACTTCAGGGAGACCTCTTTTGGTCATGCCCACTAATGTATTTCCCTATAGAAAAGAAGTTTTCAAAATCTCAGTATAAGTCCCAGCCAAACTATAGAACCAATGATGTAATTTTTTTCTTTTCTTTTTCCACCTTGCATTTACTGATCTGAGAAAAAGCTTTTCCTTCTTTGATTTAACTTGAAACTTGATCCATTAGGGAAGAACTTGGCTGCACAAATCGGTCCATGGGTTTGAGGCAGCTCCACAGTGGAAAGTACAAAGAAAATAGTAAAAAGTATCAGCAGGTTTCTAACCTCTCAGTTGGTTGTGAGGAGCAGTGTCAGAGCAGCAAGCATCTGAAGGCGTATCAATAGCTTTATACAGCACTGGTGCATAAGGTGGGTGGCTTTTAACAGAGATACTGGAATTTATTTTCATCGTTCCAGAAGGGGGGGGGGCTGTACTACACACAGAGCCTGATATCAGATATACTGTCCAGGGACTCCTGGACAGGTGTCTGTTCCAGACAAACTTGTCCTCACCTGACAGGCCTCTTGGCTGCCTTGGGGAGCACTGCTGGAATCGGACTTCTCTGTCAAGCAGCCTTTGGAAGATAGTGTGCTGTCCCTTTCACACGGGAGTGTTTTGAGTCATCAAATACTGACAAAGAAAACAATCTTTTGGCCCTAGAAAGCTGGTGTGATTCTTGGTGGGACTGCTGCTAGATATGTAAAAATGATGTGCTTTTGATGCTGCTAAACAGTGGTGGAATTTGGCTATTGTACAGAGCATCTCTGTAACTGCTGGAGAGATTTCCTTGCTACTTCCGTACTCCAGCAGAGGTGTTAGGAACAGATAACCCTGTTCAAAGGCTTTAGTGGATGTGCAGTCAACACATGGAAGCATTGATACATGCAGTAGTGATGGTGTGAACATGCAATCCAAGAGTGTAAATGCCCAAGCAGCGCCTGTGCGATGAATGAATGCATGTGGAGAAACGGTGTGTATTTGAAGGAAGGCCTCTTAAAGCTGGTGCTTGACTTGATGAAGCTTTCCTGAACTTTTATACGCAAGTAATCAGTGGTAGACATCAAAATTAGATCAGACACAAGTGTCTTAATAGTAGAACAGCACTCCTCTGGGCAAAAGACGCATGCAAGACTAAGGATACAGTAGCAGCAGCAGCAAACTGCCTCGCGCTGTGAGTAGCACTCTGGAGTGCATGATAAAAAGTATTTCTCTCACTTGTATATGCACTCTGAGTTTGAATCTCCCCCTTCAGAGATGGGCTGTCTCCGTACGCTTGCTTACATGTCAAAGGATTCTGGTGAATTACCTAAAGATCAGTATTTGTGATAATGTTAAGATTTTGGCCCATGGAGAAGATAGGAAATTCAGCATTAAAATTTACTTTATTCTCAAGGTAGATCTCTGTTCTCCTATTTTGCAGACTGGGTTTAAGGCTTAAGGGATGATGTTTTCAGCTAATGTAAATGTAGATAGTTCCCTTGAAGCTTTGATGATTTACTGAGGATCAGATGCTATGTGAACCATACTCAGAATTTTTTGGCTTTTGAGAGTCATGTTAAAGCCTTATCATTTCTTACCATCCTGTTTTGTACAAAGGATTCTGTTTCTCAGGGACACCCATGTGTAAGCACACCAGTTTAAACTTCCAAATTTCTCACAAACTGTGTTACTTCTATGTGTGGTGCAAGGGGCTGAATTTATATACCATCTCTGTTGATGTGTAAGTGTTATTTGGTGGTGCTGTAGATGAGATTGCTGGTCACACATTATCAAGATATACTGCTAATTCGGTGTGAATAATAGGCGATTAGTGGGTATGCTGACTGCAGGATATATTTTCTAAAATACAGATTATATAAAGCTGAAAAAAATTGTACAACAGTTTCAGTTCATTGCTTTTCCAAAAATTTTGTGGATCTGATATGTTAATACCTTCAAAACATCACAACTCAAGCAGATTGCGTATTCTAAACTTTAGGTTCATCTCATAGGAATATAACTTAAAATTATTGGCAATATCTAACTTGAGTATAGATATACCTAGTTCTGTTTATATTCTCTAAGACTTGGTGGGATTTAGAAAAGCAAAGTGTGAGAAACGTGTAACTTAGTAGTTTTTAAAGAGCATTAGCATGGACATTTACTCTTAATTGTCCAAAACCTTGATCGATAAAGGACTCTCATCTTGAAAAAACCTGCTTAAGCTGTAGGCTGGGCTATGATACAACTGAAGAGTACACAATTTGGATATATCGTCTTTGCATGAAGTAGTGCTGGCGTGAATGATTTCCAACACCTTTCAGATATGGTCCAAATAATCATTTGCTTATTCTTCAACCCAAATATTTTCTGGTTTCCCTTTCTCCTTTTCTCCTTTCTTGTTTTTTATCCATTAACACAGACACTAGAGTACTCACTCCAGGTCTGTTAAACCAAGGCTTAGGCTGCTTTCTGAGTGTGAAGTCGAAAACTGTTCCTCATGAAGAGTTTGTGTAACAGCATGTTGTAAGGTGTCCTGATGAAATGTACATTGGGTACTGAGTGTGTAAGTGTTGAATGAGCTGCTAGTGTGATCTTCTGCATTGATGATCTCTTAACAAGATGAATACTTTATCTCTTTTCTCAACACACAACAGCATGATGCTCATAAAACTTTATAGAACTGTCAATAGCTTTGACAGGGCTCTTGGAAGGTTATTTTTTTGCAACAGTGACCACACTGTTAATCTGGTCTCTGGGAGAAGGGTCATTTAAAGATTCATTAATTCTGTTTCCCGGTGCCTCCATAATAAGATGGTAGCAGGGAAGAATAGAATGAGGCATAATTTCCTCTAGTGAACTAATTGTCTTGATAAACATTATGCTTTTATGCTCATTGTTGGAATTGTCAGGGCTTTTGCCAAGATCAAGTGGAGTAGTCTCAAAGAGCTGGGATATGTTTGTAGGTCTTAAAATAGAAACCTCCACTTTACCATTGCTCAGTAACGTTATCTTTGGTAGCTACGCAAGGTTAGAGTGCTTAGAAGATGTTATCCTGAGCAAGTGGCAAGTATGAAAAAGGGAATTGCTTGCTTAGTGGAATTGAGCACCCATGCTTGGTTCTCCATTTTTAAGAAGAGGTAGAAGACCACAGCAAAATCTGCTCAAGTCCACTCGCAAGCTAGGGTGTTACAGTAGCAGCACATGAAAATTTTGATCAGTGTGACCTTTTAGGACATTATTTGTGTAATATCACTAATTTAAAAGAAACTTAGAAACTAGCTTGAAAATTTGACCTGTTGAGAACTTTTAGGATTTTAATCAGTGAAACCAATAAGCCCCCAGCTAGAAAGGCACTTTCTTTTTTTAATAACTGCATAGGAGTGACTGATTTATCACCTGGCTTCATGTTTTTTATGGCTTGTCTAATACTACATTTTCATTGCTAACTTCAAAAATGTGCACAGTTGCTCAGAGACTGCAAATACATGAGAGCTATAAGTATTTTTTAGGTCTTTTGTTGCTTTATTATTTAAATGGTAGCAACTTAAGACTATAGGTCAAATATATCCTGTTGTAACCTCTGACTGGTCACTGCTCCCTGGAGTTGATGTAACAGGCTATAACCCACCTTCCTTTCAATTAATCTGGTAAAGTGTATGGTACCTAAATTTCAATTAGAATGTGTAGGTCAGTATTTAACACCTACTCTCAGCCTAAGGGACTCTCTCTTCTTAATCAAATTCTTGCTTCTACAAAGTCAATAAAAATTTCGTAGTACAAACCGCTTTATAAATTACAAAGGAATGTTAATCTTGAGAGGTGAACCTCCATAATACTTTGCAATAATTTCATAATGCGAGATAAATAATCTTTAGACATATCTACCATTCACATGGCATAACGATGGGTTGGAGACCACATCAAGACTTCTTTCATTGCAAAGAGCTGTTATGTGGTTACTAAAATCCAAAGCAGCTTTCTCAAGAGGTCAAGCTTGTGAGCTCGCTGTTTATTCGCATGACTGACAATGATGTGGAAACAAAGAGAAGTCACACGAATCAATCCTTAATCACTGTAAAAACTGGGAAAGCAGAATAAGCGTTCTCTGAAAGCATTTTTGTTTGAGTGTTCAATTCACTGCTAGATTTGTTTGCCTTGTGTTAGGAAGTCTTGACTAGATAGAGAAACTAGGTTGGTCCTTGTAATGTATTTTCCTACTTAGCCAGTTACAGGCAATGCAGGTAACAGAAGAAATCAAAGCAGTGCGATGATGAATAGTACTGAAGATGAGATTTTTATATATGCCCATACTTTAAAATGCTTTGTCACTTATAGGTAACTGATTTGGAAATTAATTCAACGCCTTCCCCACCCAAAAAAATCTAAAAAGCAATCTCTGTCTAGAATGTCTTGTGTTGATATGTGGAACTACAGCTTTGTCTGCCATTCTGTCTACGTTGTATATTAGATTTGGGCTGAGTCTGTGTCTGTCTTCTCCCTACTTCTTTATTTTAAACACTTAGGCCCAGACTTGCATCATTCCCTAAATTTGTTCTAGAAACTCTCTGGTCCCTGAGCCAGCTTCACCATGCCAAAACTCAAGCTTGCAGAGTGCGTGAATGATGGATAAGTCACGCCGTGCCATTTCTCAGCTGCCAGTAGTCATCTCCTAGCCATGCCTGGACCCATACAGTTAGAGTGCCTTTCTCTTCCGTTACCAGGAGGGATTAACAAACGTGACTTCCAAATGGAGCCTAATCCTCATCTATTTGGCTCCTATGTAAATTATCAAAGTCACACTGATTCGGAACAGGAGGCTCCAACAAACAGATGATCTCACAGGGAATCAGTCTTGTTCTGATATATTCATCCTTGGAGCACAGCCCTACTTTCAGGGGACTTCGTGCTGAGGGAATTCCTCGTGTAAGACTCCTAATCAGTTTGTTTATAGCAGTGGTTGTACTGTAATTAAAACAAAAGTGTTTTTTGTTTTTTGGTTTTTTTTTTTAAAAAAAAGTGAATCATGACTCTGGTCTTCATCTAAGGGGTGGGCAGCTTCCCAGCCGCAAAGCTGATCTGATGGGCAGATGTACAATGACAGACCATTATGCAAATAATTGTGTAACACTGCTCTATCCAGTACTGGCCTGGCTACAGGAGCTTAAAGCCTTCCTGGTCTTGGGTTCTGGTGCTTGAGAAGCTTTTGCGGGTATTTTTTTTTTTCCTCACAGTGCTGGAAGTTATAAATACTGTACCTATCTGTAAAGCTGTGATGGTTTACTCAGGTGCTGATTCGATGCTGTGATGTGTGGGTGCTCTGGTATGGAATTCCAGCTCTATGCACTTAAAATAGAAGGGACATTAATTACTCTAAGGCTGCATTACCTGAGCTTATCTCTCCAAACTCTCTTAACGGATCTGGTAGTCTTCCCAGGTTTTGTAGATGCCTTACACCCAGTTCCTTTCTTTCCTTAATCTTTTTATGATAATTTGCTTGAAGAATTTCTTGATTCTCTTAGAACAGGCAGCCCTTAAATTTACCATTTTTTTAGGCAGCATCAATAGTTTCCTGTAATTCTGCATACCAGTTTCCACTGCTTTGTTCTTGATTGAAAGATTGTGCACTACTTTGCCTTTGCATATTATCTTTTCCTTTGCATTCCCGTTCCCTTCTCTCTCTCTACCTTAACTTCATAGTTGACTCTTGCAGAGATTTAGAAACTATTGGTTTCTAGGTCATCATGCTTGATACTTGCACTAGGTGACAAGAAGCATGCTTATGCCAAAACTGGGGCTGATTTTGATAGCGGCATTTCCATATACTGGAGCAGAATGGTGAATTGAAATATGAACCAATCTGATAAGTAGCTAATTCCATGCTGCTTTTGTATAACGTTGATCTAGAATGCATATATATCTAGAATTAGCTTTTCTATTAGCATCAGTGAATGATGATATCATTTTGAAATAAGGGTGGTATGATGTTTTGGTATTCCATAAATGTATAAACTAAGTTAAATCCTGAAAAAAACGCAGACAGACATTGGATTGAGAGCAGTATACTCCTACAGCTGCTGTGCTGTCAGCCAACCATTTCCTGGGGAGGGGGGGGTATGCTCTCTTTCAACCGTCTGAGAAGAAGGTGGGGAGAACCACTCTTTGTGTGGATGTATTCTGCTAGGGTCCTACTGAACAAGCACGATTTTTGTCTCTGGTAGTGCGGCAGGTATTTCTCAGCTGTTTCCTAGTGCCTGTTTTCTGTTTGGGGTTATAACTGGTCAGTCTCTGGGATCCTCCTTATCGTAATTCCTGCTTCGTTTCCTGTAGCCTTAGGTAACTATCACGACCTGTAGCAGCAGTAAAGTCCTGGGCTCTTGGCCAGGTTTTTATTGTTCTTATGAACATTCTCGTTTTTCAAAGCTACAAGGGGGATGCATATGCTAAGTCTTTTACTTCTGCAACTCTTCTGTCTTTGTTTTCTTCTGATAATGCTTTTTTCTTGTGATCTTTTGTTTGTGTGAAAAGGTCTTTTTATTCTGTTGGACTTAGTCAAAATTATGTGCTGTGTCTTGCACCCTCCAGCCCCGTCACTGTGTTCAAATGCCATTTCCAAAAGATAATGAAAAATACCTATTAAAGTTTACAAAAGACACATTCAAGGAACCAGATCAAGAGTAAATCAGAATTCTAACTTACAACTGCTCTCTTTATGTTTTTTTTTCAACTGTTATTAATTTTCATAAGTGAAATCCTAATTTACTTCAAGAATATTTTTGTTCTAGATGTTTCCTAAACAATTATGAGGGAAAAAAATTGTACTGCAGAGGACAGCACCTTGTTGTGTAATACCCAGCCTAAATTTTGAACTAGCAATTAGGCTTATAATTAGGTAGACATTATTTACATATCTGGATACTGGTCTTTTTAATATCATTTAAAGACCTTTTCATATGGTTTAATTTCTCTTACTGCTCGTTGATAAATCTCAAGGTCAGGAAACTCTCAGAAATCTCTGATTTAACTTTTTATTCAAAGAAACCCCAGCATTGATTTCAGTCTGACTTAAAACCCATGGAGTTCTACTGGCTTTTACATTTTAAATCAGCTTATTATACATTTTGAAATCAACTGACTTAATGCTTCTATAATGTATAGAGAAGCCTTCTTTAAATAAAAAAAAAAAAAAAAAAAGCTGATCCTGAACTTGTGTGGCATCACCTTGGTTATAACTGCAGTTATCAGGAAACACAAACCTTCAACAACCTGGAACACAGAAACTGAGGTCAGGTCAAGCATCCAGGTAACACCAGAATCCCCTCCGCACCAGCAGCCAGTACCATTTGCCTTCGGAAGAGGAGCAGTACCAGGCATGCAGTGCCATCCAGAATATTCTTTAGGCTTTCAGCAGTTTTTGACTCTGGGACGTTTTGAGCCAGAGGAAGTACTTGGTTATTAGGAGACAGTTTTCCCATAAACTTGCCCAGTTGCTTTTTGAGCCTGTGTAAACTTCTAGAATCCACAGTATCCTACATGAAAAATTTCTCCAGCTTAATGGCACGATGAGTGAGGAGCTATCAATGTTTCTTTTCAACATGCCACCATGTAATTTCATATGATGCCACTTGGAATTGTTTTTTGTTTGTTCTTTTATTAAAAAAAACAACAAAATTGTGGAATTGCACAAAAACATTTGTTTTCTGAATATGTCTGGCAAACAAAAGAAAAGGTTACTGTTGCATAATAGCGTGTTAACTGGAGAAGGCAGGGAACTGGTGTGCTCTGGTCTTTTTTGTGGTGACTTCCTTGTTTATAGACATCTTTTGTATTTTCTCTCGGTTGTCCCTTTCCCACCTTGAGGAGTGCTGGTCCATGGTGCTGTCCTTTCGCTGGGAGCAGCTACGTTCTTTTGCTCACCATCTGCTGTCTATCCCTGAATCTCTGCCCCTTTGTACATTGATTCTGTTGCTCGCTATTATTCCTATTAATTTACCTGGTGCAGACAGCAGACATAATGATCCGTAGCTCTCTTAGTCTCTCCAAAGCCTTTAAAAGTGAATTAATATCATATTTGCTATCTTTCAGTTCTTTGACACAGAAGCATTTTTAAGTCAGGGATTACAAATGGTAATTAACTGTTTCGCTGGTGAGGTATTGTAGAAATATTGCATATTGTCTGGTTCTGATGATTTGTTATCACCTAAATATTTTTTATTATTTTTATTTATCCTGTAGCCCCTTCTGCCAGCAGTTATGGTAGATCCTTTGAGAAGTCACCTGTAAAGAAGGATTCTTGCTTTTCCAAACTTCCTCGTGTCAAATGTATATGCAAAAACATTCTGTGAACTTCTTTACTATGGTTTGATCATCTGTTGGCTCTACAGGTTCCTTGGCAGGCTTTTTTGCTTGTGATCTGTTTGAAAAAAGATTAGTAAGCTTTTCTGCAAATACGGTTTTGTAACTTTTAATTGCCCTGCTTTATTGTGTTTTTATTTGTAAACAACAAGAATTTATAAGCCTTTCCATTTTTCTCCTAGGAGTGCTAGTTTCTTTAAATTTTCAGATTTGGGTTATTCTTTTTCCATTATTTCTTTCTTTTAATAGGTATTGTTAAGCATGTTATATAGGTGCATACCTAGACTACAGAATTTAAACTCATAGTAACTTCAAATGCCTCGAGTCATAGCCTGTGATGTATTCAGTCTGCCTATAGTGGACTCTTTGTATTTAAGACTACTGTACAAGTGCTCAAGTTTGAAAGTATCTTAGAGATTGATGGTAGCCAGCAATATAGCTGGAAAACTTATTGTTTTTCCTTACTGGTTGAAATTAAGGGGTAAGAGTCTAAATCCTTTTGTCCAAGGGAGCTGGGGAAATTGCAAATTGCATCAAGGGAGATTCTGATTACTTGTTGGACAAAAATCTCACAATGAAGGCAGTGAAATGCTGAAACCATGTTGCTCAGAGGGATTGTGGGTTCACGAGCTTGGGATATAAAATTCATCTGGACACCCTGAGCAGCCCTGTTTAATTCTGAAGTTAGTCCTGCTTCAGGACTGCGGGGGATTGGATCAGAGATTCCCTGAGGTCCCTTCCAGCCTGCATCACGCTGCAATTCGGTACTGTCCTGAATGATTATTCCTGAAGAGACTAAGGGGCAGATGGTATTCTAACACTTGTACAAGAAACTCCAGATAAGTGACATGATTTCTGACCCTTAGATAGTATTGTCTAGGAGTCAGTGTTCCTGTTGCTATGTGTACTATGGGGGTAGGAAACGCCAGTTCTCTGTAGAGACTGCTATTCAGTTTGTGGTCTGGCATTTCAGTTACAAGTGCACCTTACCTTTGCTTTTTCAAAATAGTTACCCTGAAGTAAGAAAAGATGAGCAGCTTCTCAACTGCAACAATGCTATGCAGTGTTCGTACTCAAATATTTAATAGTTGTTCCAATATAATGCTTTTTACTCTGGTGTGGAAGTAGATTTTAGCTATGAATTTTGTGGTTGTAGTCTTCAGTATTTCAAATTCTGTTGCCTTACTCCATGTGCAAGTGACTTGTGTGGGTGTTTGGGAATAGCAAGGAGGTCCTATTCTGGTATGAAGTCTAGTTGGCTCCCTTTTTTTCTCAGGAATAATGGATGATCACGTCAGCCCAGAATAAAAAAATTAGAAGTCGCAGTGTTTATTAATTCTCCTTTCTATTCAAGTAGCGGGAATAAAAGATAAATGTGAAATTCTATCTCTTCATAGTAAAATGAAGTCAGGTAGCTAAATGTATCTCTGCTCTCTGCCATCTCCTCATGCCACAAAATTTGTCATTTCCTAACCAGCAGAGCGTCTATCTGTCAGACTTATCAGGCGCACAAAGCACCTCTGAATCCTTCACACTAGGTGTCCCACGCACCTCTAGAATATAAATTATCCTATCTGTGCATTCCTCAAAGTGACTTCTTGTTACCAGTCCCTGTAAAGCTTGAATTGCCGCAGAGGAGCCCCTCCCCTGTCTGCCCCAGTGGCCTGTTATCCTAAAGGATTGGGGTAGATGGCACCTTTTAGCAAACTTGCCAGATACTTTGAAGTCTGGAGTCAGGAATGGCTGGAAATTACATGGTTTCCTCCTTCCCAGAGGAGGAGGTGGCCCTTTGCCAGAAGGCTGGGAAAGGGAAGAGATGATTAGCACACTGCAGGGGGCACATGGTACTCTGGTGCAGCCAGAAAGCTGCAGCATTTGGTGTCTTAAGCTGGCGTTTCAAAGGCCAAGTTCAGTGTGCTGGTTTGCTCTGGAGTTTAGCAATGGCAAATAGGACAAGTGACTGTATCTCCGAGTATCTCCAGCTTTGGGTTGTCTGACTGTTCCAGTTGAATGGTAATATTATGGTAGATTCTGCCCAGTGTGAAATTTCACCCTGTACTTAGTTGCATGCTTCCGAGTGTAATAACAGAAGCAATTGATGTGGTGCGTTAAAACAATAGTTTAGTAACACTTCTGCCATATTCATCTGATGTGACATATTTCAGTGAACTGAAAATATTATTTTCTTGTCTTGGGGAGTATTGTATGCTTTTTCTTTGGTAAACAAAAAGTTTAAGTACCAGTCCTCCTGTAAAGACAGATGCAAGGTTTACAAAAATCATCCCTGGTTTTCTCCCTTCTCTTCACATGTTATGTTTTCCGTTTGCCTCCAGGTGTAACCAGCTGGATTTTTCTTTTTCCCCATTCCTTTCTGAGTACTTGGCTCTTTCTGTTGATTTGCTAAGACTTCTTTCTCTATTTCCCTTGTTCTGTATCTGATACCTATTCCCTGCTGCAGTGTGTTGTTATCGGCTGCGTCACTTCGGCCATCTCCATGGTTAATTCTTTCCAGCTTGTGTTACACTGTCCAGACTGGCACGCTGAGGTTTCGCTGTGCTTAACAATTTAAGTTGAATTGCAAATCATTATTCCTCTACTGCACATTCCTGAACTTAGGCAATTTGGAAGCATTTTAGAGAAACATACTTAAAGATAGTCAATAAACCTGCACATAGCTAGTCCTGCCAAGGACACAAGTTGTGTTGTTGGAAATTTTGCTAACGTGGCAGCAGAATTACAAGCAGGTGCGTACTGCAGTGGTCAAAAGAGAAGTAGGAAATCTCATGGAAATTGCTTAACAGTCTTCTGTAATTAAAGCAAAATGAAACAGAAGAAAAACTGAGTCTTAGAATTTGTGATTTCTTTCTGTCACAGCTTTTGGATTAACTCTCTGTTTTTATTAGTATTGGAGGAATAAACAACTTGAGACTTTTTGGTTTCGTCTAGGAAATCTGCTATAATTCCTGATTTTACAAGGATAGGTGAACATACGCAAATCCTGTTTTGAAACAGATGATTCACTAGCTTCAGACAGCCTTAAATATTGGGTTCTTGATTTTTGAGGGAAATGGAATCGAAGCACAGCAATCAGTGTTGAGTTGCTAATAGCAGCGTTCAGAATTCTTGTAGGTTATTTGTAAATCTAAAGGTGTTACTGTTTGTTACTAATAGGCTCTTGTTGGGGGTTAGGCGTTGCTGGACGTGTCTTTCCTTACCAGTGAAGCCACTGCGGAAATTGTTCTGTTATTGGAAATTCTCCTGATTGGCATTTCCCCTCCTCATTTAATGGCTCTTTGGAGATGGGTGGCTCTCAGTCGTCGAGCTGTTCTTAGCCTGCAGAACAACAAATCAATTTTATTACTGTGCACTGTAACAGAAAATGCTGTAGTGGAATATTTGAAACAAAGGTGTGAAAGGAATTACAGAACTAGTATGGATTAACTTTTTTTGGTAATTATCCTAATAATTCTTTTTGTTTTGTTTTCTTGATTCTCTGTTAATAAAGCCACACGCTCGTTAATGTGTCTGATAACAGCATAACAAGTGAAAATGGCATTCTCCATCTATTCTGTTCTTCTCTTCCATCCATTGTAACTTTTTTCTTTTGTTTAAAAAACAGTCAAGACAAATATGATCATAGGACAGTCATTTCAGCAAAGAAAATATAAGCAATTGTATATTTTTGTGCTGAGCAGGAAACAGGGATACCTACCTTCTTGATACTTAATTCCCCTTCAAGTAACAAAGAGCAACCTCCATGGCTATTTGCAAAATGTATTGCCGTCACATTCTTCTCAGGCAAATGGTTTCTAATACTTGTTCGACTCTCCTGTGTAACTTCACTTTCTCAATGCATAGTTTCCTGAGAAGTCATGCTGCTGTGGGCAGTCCTGCACTAGAACACGCTTCACGTGTGTGTCTCAGACCATTCAGAGATGAATGAGACAATAGTAACTACTGAAGGCTGAAGGCAGCGGAACACTACAGAACGGCTGAATGGTCCTTTCCTCTTTTTAGAATGTCAAATCTGTGGTGTACCTACAAAGGGCTTTTCCTAGAGGAAAGAAGGGCTGGGTAAAGCATCCAGCGAGGTTGTCCTTTCACTTGTTTTACCGTGGCATGCCACGCTTATGTTGCCCTTTTCTGTGGGAGCGGCTAAAAGGTTTGAGCCCCCTGTTCAGGTTGTGCCTACACGGAGTTATATGATGCCCGTTATGCGTTAGCAAGATCACATACACAGCAAAGAGTAAGTGTTCTATCAGAATTTTTTTCAGGGAAAGTATAGGGGGTTTTTAATTTTTCCTAGGACAGGCTGAAGATGGACACGATTAATGTTTTATTTAGTGGCGGTATGAAAAACTGGGATGAAAACTTCACAGCTCCAACTAAGTGCAGAAGATGCTTCCACAAAATGAGATATCATTGAAAAGTTTCATTTTGGCTCAACCCACAAGTTATGTTTTATTTCAAAGTTAAATGTTTGAAATCTTTTGAGAATTATCCAATCTGTTTTAAATATATAGGCCAATTCTGAAATGGAAATCAGTGCTTTTCATATCTGTAATTTTCATTTAATAGATACTAATACCAAATGTTCTTGAATGTCCTTTGGCAAATATAAAAAAAAACAGTATTTATTTACTTAATAAAATAAAAAGTAGGTGAAAGGGTTTTAAAATGAAAAGCTAAATTTGACCTCAATTTTTGGAAATCGTTTTAGTCTATCCATTTCTATTATCACTTCATGGCAATTTCTAACTCTGTGAAACAAAACCAGCTCGTTCAACTGAACCGTGAAATATCAAGAAAATGGATCAAATACTGTTTTATTTTTTTTTAAAGAAGCAAAATAGGAAACAGGAGAAGAAAATCTATTACTGTAATTTTTCACAATTATGTCAGGAGATACTTCTTTGCAGTTGGAGTATCTGCATGTGTATGGAAGTAGGTGGTTATGTGTGGAAGGAAAAATAAGAGAACACAGTCCTACTTAATGTCAGTTAACCCAAACCCCTGAATCGTTAGTTATGAAATACTGTTGAGCGAAATTAAGGTGGGTTTTTTTTTTCTGTAATAAGAGGAAAATGAGTAGACTTTTTGAGTATTCTGTGAGGTCTGTTTTGTCTATGAGCCTCTACAGTTTTAGTGCCATATGCACACGAAAGGCAACACATGTAATTTTTAGATTTAAATGGATTGAACAGAGACTCCTCAGAGTCAAATATTCATTTTTAATAATTTTATCTATTGGGGTGGTGTGTGGAGATCCGCATTGAGACCAAGTGCTGAGCAAGCCTGTGGTAAAAGGCACTGCAGCAAAATTTGTGTCTTGTCAATAAAAGAAAGTAGGAAAACTGTTTTTAAATGAGCATGAATCATAAAGGCCTATAAGCAGATTATGGCAGGTATAATATATTGAGAGCATATCGCTGGTTTATGAGGCCAGGACTTTGTGAGACTTTAAGAGAGTAGTGCAATAACCAGGGGAAGCAGCAGTGAAGTAGCACAATCGTGTAGCCACCTAAGAGTTGTCTGTCGTTTCCATATGAAGTGTGTGTATTCTTTGTCTGTTTGTGAATAATTGGGAGTTTTTAAGGTTATACAAAATCATGTATTTTGCTTTTTAACAAAATTAATACAGCATAATACCACTGTTTTTTCATTTATTGCACTACTCTTTCATCTTGCACAGAATTTATCATTCCCAATGTATTTTTATTTCCTCCTGTTGAAACTGAAGTTTTCATTATGCTATGGATATCTCAATTTCAGTGGCAGGGCTCTTGATATACTTGCGGTATCCATAAGTACTTGAATAATTATTACTGATCATGTATTTTTTTCCTTTGAAAAGACTGTGAGAACCTCAGGAGTCTCCAGGACCATGAATTTCCATCTACCTTCACTATAAGCAATCACACCATGCGCTTCATTGCAGAAAAGCAAGCTCCATCTGAGTGGCGGTTAGTGTTTTTATCCAACTGTTGTTTTTGAGAGACTGTTTCAGAAACATGTTCCTCTGAGAAGTAAAAATCTATTTTTAATTTCATTGTGGGTTCATTCAGAGTAGTAATTTTTAATGGAGCAACACAGCGTGCTTTCCATGATATGTTAGCAATGAAATTATAAACCATGGCTGCTCTGCTCTCATTTGTATGGTCCAGACCCAACATAGAGCTTACAGCCATGAAAGGCCTTTATGTATTCAATATGCATTTCACTTCAATTTAGTAGGTGTTTTGTGTGCAGGGCTAGTTGATCCTTGGATATTGGATTTAAACCACTTATTCATAAGAGGTTAGCAACAAAGCAATTTTGTAGGTTGTGAATAATAAAAGGAATATTATTACAATACTAATAAAATTAAGTGATTGGTGACCACATGCAGTGTAGTAGAGTATGGTATCGTTCTATTTTCAATCACACTTACAATGTTCTAAATTTTCCACAAGCACATATGAACGAAACTTGGGAGGCTTTCAGTACGTGACAAATAAAATTTATGTGTTCAAATGATTGGCTTAACTTTTGGAGCCAAAAAGCTCCCATTTTGTCACCTGAAACATGTGGCCATTCAGCCTTCAAAATTTTTGTCTAAATGAAGAGAGTGCCTGAAAAGGGGGGGGACCTTTATTTGGAATATTCAGTATTTGTTGACTATTGGACCTTTGTATTAATTTGCGTGATTTTAGACTGCTAAATAGTTCTGATTGTTTAAAATATTATGTAGTCCGTGGAATATTTATAAACCCAGTGGGGAGAGAAAAACAAGCTTTACTCTCTTCTTTCATGTTGACTATTTGGTAAAAAGTCCAGATGTATTTAATGCAGAAGATATCATGAAATCAGTGGAAGTCGTCTGGTCTTTGGTAAAGTAATCCAAGAGCCGGAGTCACTCTGATACCCAGGGATCATTACAGACCCCTGCACCGTAAACCTTTGAAGATCAAAAAGCTGTTAATTGCTTAACTTGTACACGTAATATTTAAGGTGTCGACACAACATACAAAGTAAAGCTAATAATGTTTTCAGATTGATGCTAGGCTAAGATAGCCTAATTTTATCTGATCTTGCTCAAAAGCTTTTGGGTGTAAACAAGATTGTTAAACATTTAATTTGACATGTTGAAAACAGTAGTATTAAAAAGGTATATTAGGATCAAATTGTGAGAAACTGAGTTTTAAAAGAGTTGCAAAGTACATGATGGTTAGCAAATTTTATTACAGTATCACAGATCTTATGTGGTTACTGAGTAAAAAGTGTTCATATTTGCATTGTACTTATTAAGAAAGGAGGTCACTAAAAATTTGTACAAAAGGAAGTGCTTAGTTTCAGGCCCAGAGATTGGCATATGTCTGAGCAAAGTCCAGTAAAACTAAGAAAAAAAATATTTTCTTCTCTAAAGCAGAAAACACGGACTACATTAACATTTTTATAACTACTTACACTCAGAATTACCTGAAAGCACTAGTTCCCAGGTGGTGAGGTGAAATAAGATTGTGAGTTCTTACTCAAAGAAGGTTAATTTTAGCTGTTAATTTGACTTAAATAACAGGAATAGTATGGACTGTACACTTATTTTCATGACAAATTGAGTGATGACTACTTCCCAGTAGCAGATGAGTACTTCTGCTTTTACTTTAGGATTGTTTCTTGATTTTTAATGAAAAAAGGAGAAAGATGCCTGATAATTACTAAACTTCCTCGTAGGGGATTGAATTTTTAGTTCTGAGAGGCTTATTATTGTTAAACTCTTGCTATCTTGGACCTACTTGCACATGAATAGGAATTTGTGGGACTGCAGAGTTTGAAGAATTTGTATCTGGATGCTTTCTGTTGTATTGTGCTTTCCTTAGGAAAAAATGATGCCAAGGTAGCAGCAGGTACTCAAACAATGTTGGATAAGTATTCCTGGGGTTTGCAGTTTGTAGGATGCTGAAATGTACTAAAAGGAAGACCGGGCTGTTACTTTTCATCCTCCAGTCTGTTTGGTGCATTATGTATTTGAAGTAGAGAATACCTTTCCCTCTGTCTTCTAATTTTTTTGTGTGACTGTAATCGGATTGGCACATATGCTTTACGCATGTGGAAAACTCCCCTGGGCATGTAAGTCATAAGAATTTTTGGACTGCTTTTTCAGGAGATGCTTTGGAAAGCAGAATAGGATCAATTTGTGGAGCACTAGAATGCAGCAGTGATTGACTGTAACAGCGGTGGAATACCAAATGTGCTGAGAAAAGTCAAAAGGCTGGCTAACACATGGGTTACCATAGCTGGGGGGTGCCAGATATCTTTAGCAGGTTCCGGTAGAATACATATATTAGTACCGCAGTAATTGATTTCTGTTGATTTTTAAGTTTGAATTGGAGAAAAGCAGTCTGTGTGTGTTTCTGTGGGGAGGAGGGACTGCAGAACACCATATTTATCCCCGAAGTCCAGGCACATTTAAAAGAAATACTACTGGGTGTGCTCAGCAGCAGGCTTTGAACATGTGGGGAAAGTTTGCATTAATAGGAAGCTTTCCCCAGGTTCTCTGTCTGCTGCCTCTGTGTGAAGCCAATTGAAGCTTAGCAGAGAAAGGTCATGTTAAGAGGAGCTAGAGAAAGCCTTTTCGATTTATCAGCTGCATAGGAATTGGAGGTGCCTGCTGAGAGACACTGCAGGTGTCAGTATCTGTGCTGCTGGGTCCAATGCACTAATTACATAATGGCTCTTCAGGGCAGTCTTCAAATGGATTGGGAATGCTGATTGCATTCTTTAGGTATTTATATATAAACTACTGTAACTTTAAGTACACGTATGAACCAGAGAGGATTGGGTAGTGGAGGGAATGTAACAGTGTACAAATGCAGGACATATTACTACAAATAGAATTTTTTTCCCCTATATCCTTGGTATATAGGACAAGTTGAACTGCAAGAAGAATGTTTAGTGGTAGATGGTGTGAAAAAATTCTTAACATTGAAGACTGGAAAACGCCAGAGTGGATTCTCATGCGTCATTTGGGAGTCTCCATCTGTAAGAATAGGTTTAATTATTTCTTTTTCATGAAAGCTGAATGAACCTTGGAATACGTGCTAGATCATCTGTTGAGATCCCTTCTGTCTGTGTTAACAAGGTGTGTCTTCATATGACAAACTCATGGTTGGGCAATGAATCGGTGCCTGGAGAGGGCTGGTGAGCTATAGAGATTCTTTTTGTTTGGAATGTCTCACTATGTTGATTTTTGTTTGAGAAATTCACAGTATCACAGTATTGTCAGTGTTGGAAGGGACCTCTGGAGATCATCTAAATCCAACCCCCCTGCCACAGCAGGGACACCTACAGCAGTGGCACGGGATGGCATCCAGGCGGGTTTTGAATGTCTCCAGTGTAGGAAACTCCACCACCTCTCTGGGCAGCCTGTGCCAGGGCTCTGCCACCCTCAAAGGGAAGAAGTTCTTCCTCATGTTAAGATGGAGCTTCCTGTGCTCGAGTTTGTGCCCGTTACCTCTAGTCCTATCACTGGGCACAACTGAAAAAAGACTGTTCCCATCCCCCTGGCACCCTCCCCTTAAGTATTTATAAGCATTGATAAGATCCCCCCTGAGTCTTCTTTTTTCTAGACTAAAAAGACCCAAGTACCTGAGCCTTTCCTCATAAAAAAGATGCTCCAGTCCCCTAATCATCTTTGTAGCCCTTTGCTGGACCCTCTCCAGCAGTTCCCTGTCCCTCCTGACCCGGGGAGCCCAGAACTGCACACAGTGCTCCGGCTGCGGCCTCCCCAGGGCAGAGCAGAGGGGGAGGATGACCTCCCTCGCCCTGCTGGCCACACTCTGCTGGGTGCACCCCAGGGTGCCATTGGCCTTCTTGGCCACCGGGGCACATTGCTGGCTCATGGTCACCCTGTTGGCCCCCAGGACTCTCAGGCCCCTTTCCACAGAGCTGCTCTCCAGGAGGTCAGCCCCCAACCTGTACCGATGCATGGGGTTATTCCTCCCCAGATGCAGTACCCTACACTGCCTTTATTGAACCTCATCAGGTTTTTCTCTGCCCAACTCTCCAGCCTGTCCAGGTCACGCTGTATGGCGGCACAGCCTTCCGGTGTGTCAGCCACCCCTCCCAGTTTTGTGTCATCAGCAAACTGGCTGAGGGTACACTCTATCCCTTCATCCAGGTCACTGATGAATATATTGAACAGGACTGGACCCAGTACTGACCCCTGAGGGACACCACTTGTTACTGGCCTCCAATTCAATAGCCCTATATGCTCTGAGTGGAGAAAACATTGGTCAGATATGATCAAGGATTCTGAATATGAATGCAGAAGCCTGCAGACATGAGAACTGATGTCTTCCACTCAGACATGATGTTGCAGCTGAACTTTTGGAGTACAGGAACAGCCGTCAGCAAGGAAGTTTCTGCTTAATACACGTCCCCTGATAGCGCTGTGTCAACAGGATAGGAATAACAGACTTCTAAGGAGTGCAGTGGAGAGGCATGCACTTCAGATGCATTGTTCATGCATGCAGGGCTGGGGATTCAAGCTTCAGTTAAGTGTCTTAGCAGTTATTGGTTACAACTAGTGATTTATTCTAGCAGGACCAATATATTCAATTTCTCTCTAGGAATGAATTTTGAAGTTTAGAGGAGGGCACAAAGAGCTCTAGAGAAATGGTATGTCCACCATTTCCTGCCAAGGGATTTCCCAGCCTATTACATGTTAGAGATTCTGTGGTTGTCATTCACAATAAGAAATACGGCCACAATTCTCTACCCAATTCTGGCTCTAGTTCTCATTTTATTTCCACTCTGGTCCTAAAGCAGGAAACTCCCTTGGAGATGTTTTCCAGGTTCCAGCTTTGCTGTTGATGCACGGTCTGCAGGACTCCTCACTCCCTGTTTTCCCAGATGGTGGCATCTCCTCCCCCAGAGCTGGCTGTTCCTTATATCAGGCATCACAGAAGGCGGCTGTGGGTTTTGCATTCTCATCAAGTACTCAGAGTTACTTCAAGTCCCTGCAGTAGGAGTAGCTAAATGGAGAATAAATTGCAAGCCCTGCAGCTGGTGTTTTGTGCAATAAGCTAAGCGCCCTTGAGCTTCAGTGGCTGACAGCCTGATCCTCCTTTTGGCCCCCAGAAGCACTCTGAATTAGACATAGGTTGTCAGGGGTTCGTGTGTTCAGCACGAGACTCACTCTTCTGGGCCCCACGTCACAGTCACCTGCGAGAGTGCCTGCATCTGGCGTGTTTGGCAGCCCAGTGCAGCTCTGCTCTTGGCTTCCCTCCACGCTGGGACTCCACGCGGGAGGCTCAGCTGTTTGGCAGACTGTCGAGTGTGGAGGAGCTGGGCCTGGCGCATGCCCTCCTGCGGCAAGGAGGGAGATGCAGCCCTCCCTAGCTGCAAGGCATGCTGCAGGCCCTCCTTCATCATGGGGGTGCGATGAATTTGAGGTGAAATGGTGCAATTTTTTTGAGACCCAGCATGTAATCAAGCCCAAAGGACATGGGGGAGAGTGAGTGTGCTTCGCCTTGCCCTGTGGCCTCGCACCAGCAGCAGGATTCCACTACTCGGGAGGCTTTCCAAGGCAGATTTTTTGATAGGGTATTTTATTTGCATATTATTTGGTAGTTACATGTATTTACATCTAGTTAATTTTACTTGGTAAACCTTTTTAGTCATTTGAGACATTCTTTTTCCCACTAAATTGCAAAATAAGGTTGTTAGATAAGTTGTATGTACATTATTCAAATCCTAAAGTGCTAGTAGCAAACACACCCTTTTATATTTTATGAGTAAGCAAGCAATTAAGTTTTATGCACTTTTCAATGGTGTGAGCTGTTATGATATTTTTTGAAATTTGGACCAAAAAAAAGAGGACTTTCACCTTTTGGCTTTCTCTTCTTCCTCCTGTCATTTTCTTGATCGTTAGAAGCTACGTTTTTTTTTTTTTTTTTTTTTGTAACTATTACTTTCTCCTGCCTTATAGCTTCAAATACTCAGTCTCTTGATTTTGATGAACAGCTGGTGCATAGCTAGGACTTGTCAGGCTTAAAAAAGAGGAAGAATTTTTATCTTTGGAATGTTTTCTTGCTGGTGACTCAGAGGAATAGTCCCTGCCTCGGACCTTTTTCTCTTACACATTTGATTATTCCTCTAATAGGCATGTAAGAGGTAGTCAGAGAATCCCTAGTTTAGCCTTGCTACAAAGCTACGTGTTAAACTAGAGTCCTAAGCATCTGTGGTACTGTAAGCAGTGAGACTCAAATCTCCTTAGGTTGAGATTGCTGGTTTTACAGCAAGCTTTTGGCTGGTTATTGCAGCCTTCTCCCAGCAGGAAGGGTCTCAGCATCTTAACATCAAAGGTGGTGGCTGTCTTCCTACCAGAAGGCAGCCAGAAATGTGGCATGTTTCTCTGCTGGGTAATAATAAGGATTGCATTCTCTGAGCCCCTAGCTCTTGTCTACGTTGGCCACTTCTGTATCAGGAGAGGGTAAGTTGGGTGAAGCAGTTGTGTGAAAGTTGGGTCCTCCTCATCTATATGTGTTTTTTGGGGTGTTCTGTGGGCAGCTGGCCTATAGTGGTTGGAGCGTTTTGTTCCTTTAGTCCTGGGGAGAACCTTTCAGTTTAGCTTCATCTGAAAGCAGTCCAGTTTGTGTGTTGAGATTGGTGCACGCTGCAAGTGGAAGCACAGTGAGTGGATGCAGTCCTGATCTGAACTGAAATACACCCAGTGTTGCACTCTTCAAATTAAATAGGTTGTGCTGAAAGAGAAAGGTGTTAATTTAGTGAGTTTAAAATGCTGATCTGTTTCAGATTAAATCATAGTAAGCTTCCTGGGCGTAGGAAGCGAGTAGAAAGGTAGCACGCAAAAAAAACCGAAGAAATCAAGCACCCGTCCTGCACAAGCTGAGCAATTTGAACCTAAATTCTGTGAAATGCTGTGGCATTAGTGGGAGTATTTGCATCTCTGAAGCTAAAAGTTCTGACAGGTTTTGCACAACGAAAGGGAAAGTACTCACTCTCTTTAGTTTCAGGTCTTTAAAGAAGAACTAAAGTTATCCAGCCAATAAATGCTGTATAAATAAGTAATTAAAATAATTCCTGTTGAAACTGTATTTTGTTCTCTGACAGACGTTCAGGAAATTATTAGTATTCCCTACTGTTTTCAAGATTTACATTGATGTAAGTCCAAGATATTGTAGGAGGACGTACCTCAATTTAAAATACTAATTTCTTCTTTCATGCTTTTAACAGGCATTTCGTTTTCTTAATGCTATAACTAATTGGAGGAAAAAGGTTTTTAAGGAAAAGGTTTTATTTTATGTTTACCTTGGCCAACATTTCTAGGTATTTCAAAAGCATTGAAGCAGATTTTTCCCATGTGGACATGGCTTTGCTGTCAGACTGACAGGGGCAGTGGCTGGAGTGATTGCTTCAGTTATCATGGAAGTTAAAGTTGATTTAATAAATGTACCCATTTTCCTTTATGAGGTCTGTGCCTATATTATTTGACTTGACAAGTTCTTCCTCATTTCTTTGTGGTTTTACGTCCCCTTCAAGATGCAGTTCCCCAATCCCATGTGGAAATTGTCAGGTAGCATCTGGTTAAATGAAGCTGACAAGTGTGTTCTGTCAGTTTTCATTTTAGTAACTTAATATGTGAAGAAGTCAGGTTTTTGTATGGGTGACAGTATCTACAGGCTATTTTCTGTCTTACACGGATTCACATAAGAAGCCCAGCCCATCTCTGGCATGGCTTCTGGCTTTAGGTGGGAGATTTTACTTTCTAATAGTTCTCATTTTGATTTGGTGTGTTCAGAAATTGGTGAATACAAAGGCAGTATGTCTGGGCTGTGCCTAGCCATTCTAGAAGAACAGTGGATTTTAGTGTCACGCTACAAACCTACACGTTATATGAAAAATTAATAGTTTTGTGCTGAGTTACTCGGCATCACAGTGTATGATATTAAGTCCTAAAGTATTTGGTATTCTGAGGAAGACTTTCAGCAGAGTATTTTCTCTGATCTTAACAAAAAGCTTAGCTGTGTTTAAATTTTAAGGATTTTAGTGGTCGTCTCAGGACTATCTGCATACTGAAACTAAAGAAAAATGTTTTGGTGTTTGATCTTGGCCTGCTTTTAGATCAGGGTACTTTGTGCAGCATAGCTTTATGAAAAAATCCAATTATTTGCACCCGAAAAAGTATTCTACCAATCTCAGAAAGTATTCTATGTAAAGCCAGAAGCACAGTATTAAGTAACATAAAAAACAGTATGGCATGTAAATATTATTCGTTTAATAAAGAAGATACATGGCTCAAAATGTATCAAATATGGGATTACATTGTACAGCTGTTTGAAGTAAACCATATCACTGAGACCAAGCCCAGCAGCGTCAGGCCAAAGTGGTGTTACGAAGTAGGTAGTGCTGCTTAAGGTTTGAAGTGGGATCCCTTGTGGAGCCTGTGCTTCTGTTCAGAGCTGCGCTTGCTCACACTGTGCAGACTGGGCACATGGTGCGTCAGTTACCCAGTTATTGTTTCTCGTAACAAAGGGGAGATTTCATCTGAGAATGAAGAACTGCTCGGTGATGTCCTTTACCTCCTTATGACAGAGCATGACTGTAGAATTGCTACATTTAACTAGAGTTCTCCATTGTTTTGGGGCTTTTTGTGTACCTGATCTGACAAATATTTCAGACAATAGGTTTAGTTACTGAATCACAGAATCACTGAAGTTAGCAGGCACCTCTGGAGACGTCCAGTGCAACTGCCCTGCTCAAGGAGGGTCACCTAGAGCAGGTTGCTCAGGGTCATGTCCAGTTGGGTTTTGAGCATCTTCAAGGATGGGACTCCACAATCAGTCTTGGTAACCCGTTCCGGTGTTCAGTCATCCTTCCAGCAAAAATGTTTATTGTTCTGTTTAATTGTACTTGCTTGTATTTTAATTTGTGCCGGTTGCCTCTTGTCCTTACATGATAGAAATTTTAAAAAGTTACATAAGAACATCCATGTAACGTGTGTTTAGAGGTAGAGGAATTTGAAATGCTTTCAACTCTAAAATTCATAGTAATGATACTGTAAAAAAAGAGTTTATTTTACTAATATTTATTTGGCTTTGGGATTTTTTTTTTGTGGGTTTTTTTTTTTTTTCTGTGAAACACTAATCCAAACTATTTCAAATTGTAGAGAGAGTAACTTGGATGTAAGATTGTGCTGCTTATAATCAAAGGGCTGTATTAGCCAGTTTAATGCTTTAAGTCCATTAGTGGCTTCAGATGGCAAGTTCCAAGAGTACAGTTTTTGTTCTTCCTCTGGTATTTTCTACCCCAGCCTGCTTTTAAATGTGTTCGGTACTATACACAGTGTTTTAAGACTGTGACAAAGGCATTAATTTCTTGAATGACAAGGGAAATAAAAAATACAAGGACAATTTCTGCTTTTCAACCATGTACTCACTTTGTGTATGTGCATGTGTGCTTGAGGTGAGTGCTGTAACCCGTTTGTGTGTGTTTGGGCACAGCTGATGGACTGTAGGAGCAAGGAGCAAATTTTCTCCTGTGTGAATGTATTTTGCAATCACATGGATGCAGTATGGATTGTTTTTCCCCTACTTTTCATTGTTGACATTAAGCATTCTCGGTTGAGACTGATGCAGTTTGCCAGTTCTACATCAGTCTTTATAATCCTGCCTATGTCCATAGCACAGGTATGAGTAATAACATCATGACTGAGTGTAGCTGTGGTATGGGCATTTGAGGAATAGCTCTGAGCAGACTGAAGGATATTGGGCACTGGTCCACCTAGGTAAGATACTTACCTAGGTGGTAAGATATAAGTCATTAAGCAATGAATTTTTGATGTCAACCTGAATTTTAGCTTCTGTTCCTCATGTTGTAACAAAATTGTTAATTTCATTGATTTTTAAATAACTTTTTGTGGAATATTTTCAGCTTTACAAATGTTGTATAGCTCTGAGATTAGCCTGAAATACTGTCAGATCTTGTCAAGTGCAATCCTTTATAATTGCAAAACAGGCTAATCATTCCTTAACACTTAATCAACCCTTTCAGTGAAATGCATAGTAAAAAAGTGCTGGAAAAAGGCACTTTTGCTGATTTATATGAAAGAAGTTAGGAATGGTTCAGTGTCATCTCACAGAGACATAAGCTTGCGTGGGTATCCGCTATCTTGAATAAGGCCCACTGACAGTTGCGTAAAGTGTCACAGAAATGTCAGAACTGAAAGTGTTTGCGAGCATCAGGGCTGCACAGCAGGAGATCCAATTTTTAGTGTTTATTGCCTGCAGAAAGAAAAGGCGTGGATCAGAAATCCATCAAAGTTTTTTTTCTTCTCTAGTCTTAAGAATCTAAAAATATGAAATAGGCTTGGCCTGTCTGATCTCCGCTTACTCTTCAGAGAGGCAATAACCCACTAATACCAAAACACCAAAAAAACAAAGTTCCTTTCAAATCTTATGAAGAATAATTTTCCTGTTTTCTAGTTCTTATTTTAACTAAGAATATATTCTTACCAAAGTTAACATCACTGCCTGTTAACAGTATAGATTATTAGTGGTATAGCTGCAATGTAAACAACACTATTTACCTGAATGTTCAGAGTTCCCAAAACATATGGCACATCTATGATAAGTGTTTTCTTTTGTTTAGGTAATGTCTTAATCAATGCATATTCATTTTTGTCTCCATGTTCACATTAAGTGGAGAGTTTTAGTTGAAAGTGGGCTGTAAATGGTATGATCACATTATAGAAATGTTTTATAGATGGGATTGTCAATACCTGGGAAAACAGTAGCCAAGGCTGTGCACAGACTTTCTCTTTTCCAACTGTTATGCCAGTTAAGGCATTTGTGTGTGTGTCCTGGGGGGGGGCCACCTTCATGAACACACACCCCAATTTCTTTTAGTCTCTTGGAAGGATCACAGAATCATAGAATAACTTAGTTTGGAAGGGCCCTCTGGAGGAGACGGAGTCCAGTCCCTGCCTGAAGCAGCTCTAATTAGATGAGGTCGCTAGGAACTTCTCCAGTTGAGTCTGGAACAGCTCTATAAAGGCCTGAGTTAACCTGGTCGGCCTTGAAGCAAATTCAGGAGTGCTTATTCTTCTCACTGCAGAACTGTGGGAGTCTTAGGTCACCGATGACAAGTGCTGAGAAGCATCAGGGGACGGTGATAATGTAGCCCCACTGCAGCTGCACCCTGAGAGGATGTGCTTAATTACTCTCGGAACCACTTCAGAGCCTGCACACCTGCTGCTTCGGCTCAGGCCAGGCAGATGCAGTGTAAGCCAGACAGTTTCCATGGCCCAAACTCAGATGCCACAGAAAATTCTGTATAAACTCTGTTAACTTACTGGTGAATGTACGTTCTCAGCTTTGCTGGAGGCAGTGGCAACCTCCTCTTAGTGTCCTTTGTGTATTTGAATGATAATTATTGACCACTACCTATCTATAAGACTTTCAATCTCATGACAATTTCATGTAGAAATCTCTGCTTTCCTTTCTTTCCAAAGACTTCACTCTTTATCTAGATTTTTAGAATGAATATACTTCATTTTGCTTTTGGTAGGTAAATGCCCAGTGAGGCTGAAGTGAAACAGTAGTTGGGAAAAAAATTGCAGTAAAGGAAAATGTGACTGATCACTTCTGGTGAGACTGAGAACGGAAGTAGGCACAGTATGGGTCACAGTTGCTGACGCAGTTCCGGGCTGTTGGTGCTGTCATGTGACAAGGCTGTAAGATAAGCCAGGGAGAGTGGTTTTAACTTGGGAGACGTGACTTGATCTTTATTAGCTAGCGCTCAGATGTTTAAGTTGTACAGAATACACAGAACTAATGCTTATTTTTAATTAAATTTCTCTAATGTAGAATGCTGAGCTCTAGACAGCAATATCCCGGGTTTGTAGTTGACCTCAGTACAATTTCCTATGTACTTAACAATTCAAGTGCACTCTTAAGCTTAACATTTGAAATTTTGAATCTTGAGATGATGAGTAAAATATTGCTTAGAATATTCACTTAATGATTTCGTGTAACCTGGATCATTTAATGTATGCACCCAGTTTATTGAAGTAAGTGTTATACACTAGAGTTGCGAAAGAGAGTGAAGCCTACGCCTTCAAAAAATTATTCCATTAAACTAAATCACTGATTTAAAAAAGTAAGTCTATACCTGCCAGGGAGACTTCCATCTCACTGTAAACATAGATGCCAACCATTTTCAGCATAGTGCTAGTATATAGCCTTTAAGACAGAATTGGTGTGTTTAGGGACATCTGTTTACCTATTTTAGCACATACAGAAACAGCACAAAGTATTGATTTATGAAGCAAAACTATTTGGTTGAAGCACAAAAACTCATAAATCCATCTCCCTGTTTTCTGTGCTTATGTTTTCATCCTTTTATCTCATGGTTTTTTTTTGGTTCCACGTTGCTAATGTTGGAGAACATACTTCCTGCTTTACACAAGGTGCAGTCATGTTACAGCAGTTATGGATATGCAGTTTTTATTGTTTGGCAATCCTAGATCATCTATAAATTAATCTAAATGGAAATGTATATCAAATAAGGACTTACTAAATCACATTCTGTGTATTTTAGAGAACTACCAGCATCGATAGGTAAAACCAGTGCAAACAGTTTTCTTTCTTTGGCTATCTTGACTAGAAGAGGTTTAAATATATCTTTATCCTCTAGTGTCAGGTGACAGCTGTCTCTGGTTATGTGATAACTACTTTTGCATTCATTTCCCAGTGGTCTGTTAAGGGTGTGCTCATTGTCTTGTCACATTCAGGAATGGATAAAATGTGGACAGGGTCTTCAGCATACTCAGTGTACAGACTCAGTTAGATTTTGCTACCTGTGCTTGAGTTCTCTGCTGTCGTCTCCTTAATTAGCTCCACTGAATTTAGAGAGATGACTGGAGACATGATGTGCTGCTTAGTTTGAGAAGAACTTTGGCAGAACTTGTTCTTCTGTAAATGCTGCGGTTGAGATTTTAGACAGTTCAGTACTTTGTCAGCAGCAGCACTGGAGCAGTACTAGCTTATGTAGGCAGAACTGAGTTTGCTATGGTAATGTTATCTTGAGGAAGACAGGTTTTACGTTATTTATGTTGCTTCAGGAGTTGGGAGATGCATATGTGTGTGTGATGTAAAGGCTCAAAGACAATTCTCTTATTTTGGGCATGTGTTTATCATATTTAATGGCTCTGCTGTAAGGAAGCATACAACTAACACATTAAGAGTTCATCTATCTATCTAAATTTGACTTACTGGCGTTAAAGAAAAAAATTTGTTTCCTCATACTTTTGAAATGACATGACAGTGTCCCCTGGTGGTGAGATGGATGGACTTCTGCTAGATTTGCAGCTTTTCTCGCTTGTTTTCTTTCCCTCCTCTCTTTTTCAGTTGGAAGGAATCGTGGCATACCTGCAAAGGAAAAGGCTGTACTTTAATCACTAGTAATGATTTATAGAATAATGTCATAGGATGAGTATTTTCAATATTTGCGTGGATGGTATGTATCTAGGACTCCTGTAATTATCAAGACTTACAGCTGTTCTACCTAAAAACACATAGCACTTCACATGCAGAGATGGAAAGAAGGATGTCTCCTTTCTTAAACAATGTGTTCTTGTACTCTGCAGGAGGTGCAGAATAATAAATGATTTCACAAGCACATTCCTAATTAGCTTGCAATGACAGTATGGCATGGAAATTCACAAAGTCACTCAGTTATTACATCAAACTGAAGCAGCCCTGGCAGCAGGTCTTCCAGGCGCCCACGTTGTACCATTCGTGATACATGCTACAGCCACAGAACTGTGTATTCTCTCACTCATCTCCTTTCTCTCAGGAGTCTTAAAAATCTAACTTTTTGTGTTGCACATTGGAATATCTTCAGTGGAATTAGTAGAAAGTGTCCTCTACAGTAGCCTAATTACTGATATATAGGGCGGGGACAAGTTTCTTCTTCAAGACATTTCAAGTAACATTCTTCTGTATATATATTATACATCTGTGGCACATCTGCACAGATGAAGCTTCAGAAGACTGAATGCTGGAACTTGCTGTAGTATGTGGTAGGTTTCACTAAAACTTTGTTTCTCAAGCTGTTGTCACTGTATGTCCCTTAAAAACAAAACAAATCAAAAAAACTTTAAACTTGGCTAGGCTGAATTTTTAATTAACTAAGAGGTAGATGCTGTGAAGTAGCGTTTCACAGACAGGTGTTACAGTTGGTCACCACATCAAAAGTGGATATGCAACAGAAACTGGGAATCTTATGTAGTAAGGTGCATGCATCCCACTAAACAGATATGTTACTTCTGTCCTGCAAACAGGTGACTGTATTTACGTTTATATTTGTTTATAAACTACTGAGATTGAAGCCAGGAGATATTGCAAAATTATTACATAATAGAGCATTAAAAGATCAAAGTATAACCTTCTGGCGCTGCAAGCTATTAATCTGTTAAATGAGAGTGAAGACTCATTATTTTTTCCCCATGTGTGTGTGTATGCTAGAGAGAGCTGCAAGCTATAGTCTTATCTCCGAGTACCCTTGACCTGTAGGGCTCACATTAGGTCTCAATGTCTAATGCACTCTCCATTTTAATCTAAGTATGGCTTCATCTCTCAAGATTAAGGAATATAAACTGAATCACTGTGTCAATGTATAAATGACTGCTTCAAGAAAGGAGTGCTATTTTGAATATTAATAGCAGAATTCAGTTAATCCAGATACCAAGGAACACAGAAAGTAGGTTTTAAAGCACATAATGAAAATAACTGCAGATTTTCAATGGAACAATGACCGTTTTACTTTGGCAAGTGTTTTTCATTGAAACTCTTAGGGAGAAGTTTGGAGTTTTTTATGTTTTCAATGACATTGCATTTTTGTAAGATAATATTGTAAGGGCAAGATTCAACAAGCACTCCAGATATTTGAGTTTTCTGCAAATAAAAACAGTTCCAGATTAAACGTGTAACTGGTATTGAAGTCTAACCCCACTTAAATCAATGTAAAGCCAGTAAATCAGAATTTACTTTATCTTATTTTTCGCTATTGTGTCCAGCCCTATTCTTCACTCACAGTAGCATTGGGCTTCAATACTATTTTCTCTTAGATTATATATGGAAAACATGCGACAAACGCAATGTGTTTGAGGCTGCATTATCTAGGCACAGCATTGGGAAGGCCAGATCTTCAGGCTTGGCTGGCTCTGTGTGGGCTGACTCTTGCAGGTACGGAAGTCAGCTTCCACTCTGTGTGCATGTAGGAATTGTTTTTCTCTGTGGAGTGTGGGTGTAACCTGACATTTCCAGATGTGAGCATTTGCCTAGATAGTAGCCTTGACATGCATGGATAATAGAATTACTGAAAGTAAAGAATATTAAGTTTTCATCAAAATACTACTGGAAAAATCTGCCGTAATTACATGTGGGCAAATTCCCAGATGGGACAGTAGTTGTTGTTGGATAACTATGTATTTTTTGTAAAACACCAAAAAAAGGAAGGTAGGTCACTAGCAGTGACGTTTACTCTGAAATTTACCGAAACGCAAAATGAACTTTAGGAAAAAAAAATAGTGGCAGGCAATTTGAGAGGAGAGATGTATGATGATTCTCTGTTTGGAACGTATTCCCTGTTAGGTTGGATTTGATATTTGAAAATCAGGGGCGGAAAGACCCAAACTTCTTTGGGGCTGGAAAGAGTTTAAGTCAAGATACACTAGATTTCACTAGAAAATCAAGATATTTTATAGTGAGAATTAAATCTCGGGCTGAAAGTTATAAGAGGTTGAAGATGGCTGGTCCCCTGACACGAGCTACTCATTAGCAACATGTGGGCCCTACCATGTCCCATCTGTTGGTTGAGGGGTAGGGCACATTTTACTTCATTTACTTCTTATACCTATCTCTCCCATAACTGTACGTACTGAGGGATGCAAAGTAAAAGATGTTCTTCTCTGCCTTCATCTCTACTTCTATTGCTCTCTCTGCAGTCCAGCCTTAGAGAAAATTAGCCTGTTCTGTTCCGATCCTCTGCTGCCTGTGAAGGGAGCTGGTCATTTCTGGCAGTGCCCTGTTCTGCCCTGTCTAGGCCCAGCGCAGTGCTTAATTTTCATAGTATATACCCATAATGAACATAGATTGGGACTTTTCACCCAGCGAATGCAGGGTTGTTTTTTTCAAGGGAAAACCTCAAAGTTGAAGTGATAGTGGTTGGAATTAAGGAGACTTGTAGGTATCGCCTGGGAAATTTCAGATTATGGCTGGTTTAAATGACTGCATAAATCCTGTAGGGAAATGTTAAGAAATGAATAGAGAAATGGATTTTTCACAGAAAAATTATTTGGGGTCCTAACTACCCATTTCTACCTTAGAAAATATACCCCTTGCTTTTTAGCTACACAACTGAATTTGTTGGGAAAGGTTGTATTTAGCTATTACGCAGCTTATGTCTTAGAAGAAGCAATAACATTTTTTATCTGAACAGTGTCTCACCCAACCATGGGTGAGTGCAGTTGTAGTTTGGATATTTCAACAGCTTAATTTTTCCATACAAAAATAGAAAATGTCTGATACAGAAACATTGCTTAAAAACACAGCTAGTCTGATTTATGAGTTTTCTGAACATCTATTTACTCTGCTAAGAAAACATGCCAATTAGCTGTAGTGACACAAAATATTTTAAGCCATAATAAACAAACCAAACCGTTCACACTGGTGGTTTGATAATATGTTTTCTAATATAAGTAGTAAACATGCTTTCCCTGTGGTTAGAGAACTGCCAGACATCAGATCTAGATCCAGGTTCTACATTTGGCCATTTAAATTATAGTGAGACAAATGAAAATGGTGGAATGGGATCCCAAATATCAGAGAACTGAGAATCTACGTGAGGTTTTCTTTTTACCTCTTGATCTCATCCCTAAGATTTCACATTAAGGTAGTGACTCTTCCTCCATTCCCTCCTTGATTTCTGTTCTTAGCCCAGCCTTTCAGTTTGGAAGAAAACCAAAGTGAATGTTTTACAAAAACACTTTTTCTCAATGCTATTTCACCACTTTTCTCCTCTTGCATCACATCATTTGGTTCTCACAGATTCCATGAGCCTAAATAATTTCTATTGGATTTCTAATAATATCCTATGAGTAATGAAAGTAAGAAACCTTGGAGAAAAGACTGCAGGCTGTCATCTGCCCTGTGTAAGGTGTTGGATGTGCGTAAGCATGGGCGTTGTGGCTTGAGCACAAAGAGCCTCATGGTCTCACTGGGCAACTTTCAGGATTAGAACTTGAGGAGGGATTCAGCAGAGGTGCTGGTCTGAAATATTAGCGGCCTGCTTTATCTGAGGCTGGCCAGGAAGCAACGTGTCTCAGAAGTCCTCTTCAAGTTTTAGCTAGGTGCAGTATCGCTGACCAGCTGTCAGAGATCTGGCAGCTGTTAGAGTTCAGTACTGCTGCTGCAGGATCCTTTTGCTTCTCTTGTGCCTTGTACGCCATCTGCTCGTCCCCTCGCCAGCTGAATAACCTAACTTTCCACCTGCTTTGTGCTATCAGTGTCATGCAAAACAAGCGGATCGGATATAGAAGCTTGCTCTGTCTTGAGGTGGTAATTATAATTTATTTCAGCTCACTTATACGCTCTATGAAGACGTTCTAATAGCATAACTGTGGGGAAAACAAAGCAGCACGGATTGACTGAAATTAAAGGAATTGTTAGAGTAATAAACTTTCTAAATTCCAGAATAAAGGTAACATAGTTTAGATAACAGATTATGGATACGTAATAATCAGGTAATTCCCTCCCCATCATGTATTGTTTGATTTATGGGAGATTGGTCCTAGAAAATAAGTTTTAAATAGGTAGTATGTCTCAGGTTTCATTGCAAAGCTGTAAATCCTGGTGAAACGAGCAGAATAACCCAGAGTGATGCCTTGCCTGCCTGTGTGATACCCTCACCTATACAGCGAGGTTGAGAGAGAGAAACATAAAGTAATATTAATAAAGGGAGGGGGGGAAAGCTTTTAAAGTATGCTGGGTCTCAGCACTAATACTGTGAGAATTTCTGCATTTTATGAGTATAACTTCATAAACAGCACAGTAATGTTCATTTATTACTGTGTAGTGGTTCTAAACACAACCAACATACTAAGATGAAAACTGCTTTGTTGAATAAGGTTATATTATTGCTTTCAGGTATCTTTTAAAATCAGAACCTCAAAAGTTAACAATGGTTAACAATTTAAACATTAATGCTGTCACCTGAATAACTGACTTTTGACATACAGATATTTTAGAAGATTAATTGTGATGTTCAGCTGACATAAATATTCTGTGCCAAAAATAGCATGCAGTTAAAATGGAAAATAATTAAATGATCAATATGTGATCCAGAAATGTATCATGTTTTATTTTTAATCTTGTAAATGGTTCAAAGGCATTCAGCTGAACAGCAGAATTGCTTCAAGAGACACTTTGTGGCGTGCCTCTACGATTCGAGGCCATGACTGGGGTTAGTTGGAAAGGTAGAGGGAGAAAACCACTGACAAATCAGCTGCACTTTTTCAGTGATTGAAGAAAATAAACCTACAAAATAAATTAATGTATAAAATAAAATAATCGATAGTTTTGAGGCAACCCTACATCAAATTGACTTAAATTCATTCCTGAATTCTGGAACTTGGAGAGGTGGATTAAATGTATATGCACAGGCCATTCAAAGTTTGATTTCTTGTAATGAAAGCATAGGTGTTTAATAAATCAGCACGACTGATTTTCTTAAAGACGTAATAGTTAAGCAACATAAGTGTTTTTTCTTACTAATTTAAAATAAACTGTCTTCAACTGAATGGATTACATGTATGACTCTGCCCATTGTCAATGATGGTGACCCTTTGTTCTCATTGCTTTCATTTAATCTGGTGTTTTTCCTCACCTTCAGGCATGCCTCAAGGGCTGCTTCTACAATATTTATGAATTAAACTGAGCAGACCAAGTTTCTGACAAAGAAACTGGTACTGTGGAAATGTTGTTAAATCCTGTTTAGTACCAAGTGTTTTGATTTCTTTGAGAACAAGGAAGATCACTTCTGTTTTCTTTTAGGTTTGTGTGTGTGTGTATTTTACCAGTATTGTGTGTTTTGTCCAAATCAGTGGATGAAGTGACCGGATTAACTTCACTTAGCTGCAGCATCATAATGGTTTCCCTTATACTAATACCACCGAGCAAGGTGCCGTCTCCCAGCTTGCTCTCTGCAGCAAGTCGGGTTAGATGCTTGATATTTGGTAGCATGTTGAGCCACAGTAACGTTCTGTCTCTGGTTGGCTTGCTTTGGGGTTATAACAGGTTCAAAGCTGGAGGCATGCCTACATTTTCCGCTGTGCACGTGTCTATATTTTCTTCTGCCTGTATCCTGTTTTCAATGTTCTTCCAGTAGGCTTTGGAATATTTTATTTGAAATTTGTGAAAGAAACACCTGTGTGGACTCTTTTCTCATTATCAGTGAAAGCCTTGTAGAGTTTCAGTATTGCAAGCGTGATGGGTTTTTTGGTATTAATCTTCCCTGTTTTGGCCAATGTTATTACATTGATGCTGCCTTTCAAAGAAATGTGGTATTGCTTTTTCATAGAAAATGTACCATTAAATTGCAGATGTCATGGATGAAAACACTGTAACTGCAAGAAAAGAGTTTTGACATGCAAATATGTTAGGGTATAATTCCATTCGTGCTGAAGTCAATGGCAATTGTAAAATTGACTTCAAATGGGAACGGGAGCAAACTCATGATGCTGAAGTTAAAAATGTAGAGACTTTGCCATTTAATCAGAAACTCATGCTATTCTTCTGAAGCCAGTTAGATTTACAAAATAGCATTGCTTAGAGGTTACTAGTTACAATTATTCTTTTAATGAAGTTCAATACAGTATTGCGGAGGAGTCACCTTCTACTGTTGTGAAGGCAGCAGAGATCTGGTCCTGACAAGCAGTGAGCTCTCTCTGCGGCCCTGGTGTTACAGGGACCCAAAGTGGTTCCCATTTAGGGGTGGCAGCGGGGTTCCCAGTCCAGCGTTTGTCTGCTTGGGACCATTAATCATTTCCTAGAGGAACAAACTGTAAAGATGGTTCACTGCTTTACATAGAGGTCTCCAGTTGTGTTTCACAGCTGCTTCCCGATGATACTTTTGGCTTATGGCTGCATAAAGCAAAGTCGTCACATCTTTTTTTACAGTTGACTTTTTTTCCTTAATGGATTATTTTCAAGCAGGTGCTTAGATCACTATACAGTGTGTGTTCCTTATGCAGGTGTGCATAAGTCATCGTTATGTGTAAATACAGAGGGGTTTCTTTTGTGTATTGTAGCTTGTTTGGGACTTGATTTTTAAATGTGTTAGTTTTACTTGAATATGTAAAAGTATGAAGCTATTCTGGTGCATGTCAATGCAGCCATTGTTTGGAAAAATGATGTTATGAAAGCTTGAAGAAGCAGTAGCAACAAAAAAAGTAATGGGCTGTTAATTGAAAGGTGTTGTTTTTCAGAAAAGCTCTGTGCAGGTTTAGCGCAGTGTTTGTATCGTAGATACTACTTAGTGAGGGTGCAAAATACTTCCACTTACAGAGGATGTTTGAATCAAGTGAAGTCAGTAGGATTTGGGGATAAGTCCTTATACATGGCGCAAGGCCTTACCGCATGCAAAGTTATGACATTGCTCTTTTAAAGCTCCTGAGCTTTTACTCTGAAGCCTTTTATTCCTGAAAACCTCACTTGGACAAACTTCCAAAAACAGTTTTAAACCTGCAGTGTATTTACTACCGGAGACAGATAGGGTTTTCTTTGCCAAGGAAGTTAAGCACTGCTGCTTAAAGCACTGATAAAATGTACAGACCTCCTTTGAAAGAGCTGAGATATACACTCTGAGACCAAAGATATATACTTTTCCTCTGCTTTCAACCTCCTTTTCTCCTTAACAGTCCTTTCATTAAATTCTCCTCAACAGCCCAATATATCCTCTGCATTCGTGGCAAGATACAGCAGTCTTACAGGAGACATGGTTTGATTTGTCTCACTTGTGTATACCGTATTAAAGCTGGGGCTGTTACTGCAACATGCTGGGCACTTCTTTTGCAGCACAGTACTGTTAAGGTTGTCTGTCACTGTTAAGTAATATATTTCATTGCAGAATATATGTGTAAGAACTGTTGTGTGTTTAAGTTTTTCTAAATTTTGTCTTAGGTCTTTTCCATTAAGTAAGCAATATTTTTTTTGTTTTAATAAATCATTTCTTTTAGTGTATTTTTTGTTTTCCCTCCCTCAAAAAGTGAATATTTTGAGGGGGGGGAAAAAAAAATCTTCCAAAATTAGTAAGGGTTTAGTTAGAAGTTAAAAAATGAATTTGTTGGATTACAGATACACATTTCGTGCCAGTGTAACCAGGTTGGTTGATTTGGAGTTGACCTTTCTGGAGAAACGATCCAAAAGCTGTCACATGAGTATGTGTTGTGCATTTTCGCCTTCCACATTCAGGCGTGACTGTGAATGTTTCTGTTTGCCTTTGCATACCATGGTGCTCCCATTTTCCTGAAAATATGAGACTGTTCCTGTTTTTCCCAGAGGAGAATCATGGTCAGGTAGCAAAAGCCTTGAGGAAGAAACTTGATTTATGGTGGCGTTGTGTGAAAGCGCCTGCCATGGCAGAGCCGGACTGTGGAGGAGGTGCTGGGTGATGCTGCTTCTGCGGTTCAGAGCCGCGCATCCATTGTAACCTACAGAAAATAGGGACTGTAACTGTGGTAGTATTGAGTATTAATGAATAGGGTCCTCTCTGCTCCAGCTGAAAACTTTGTAAATTCCCTCGCAGTTTTGTCAGTGATTAGAGTGTTAACTGTTGGCACATAGTCTAGAAGGTTAATGACCATCTCTGTACATACTAACATGGAAGATCTTGGTTAAAGAAGGGTTTTTGGTAAATTACAGTTTCCAGAAGGGGGAAATAAATAGGAATTGCTTCAAAAAATTAAACTCATTATGCACATTTGAAATTATCCCCAAAGTATGCTTGAAATTTCTGTTTCAAAATGGCTTGCTTGCTAAAACAGATAAAATTTTCGGATTCATAAAGCTTCCAGTAAATGTTAAAATGTACTTTTGAAAGAATGTAGACTAAAGAAACTTTTGGTGGGATCTCAAGCAGGCAGCATTTTTGAATGTCACGGATGATCAAGAACATGATAACACTGGGTTTTTCATTTTGAGATTATGAGAATTTCTCTGTGTTTTTTTTATACCTAAGTGAAAAGAGATTTGACTGAGCCTTGAAATATGTCACATACAATTCAGCGATATTTTTATGTTTGTCTCTTTGAATTGCTTCCCTCCTTTGTTCTTTCTGTGAAAGAGGGATGCAGATCTGCAGCAGGTTTTCCCCACTGTGAGTGAACCAACCCGCATTTGCTCCTTTTAGCCCCATGAAATGTCTGCTATTTCAGAGGTGGCTGTTTGGCTGCTCTTTGAGTGTTTACGATACAAATCATTAAATTCTTCCTAACAAGAGCCACTCATGAAAGCTAATTCTAGTCTTCCAGCATTTGGTTGTTGCTGTCAGTAACAAATGCTTTTTAGGAGAATGACAGAACTCATTTACAGCAAAACAACAGAAAGTGTTTTTTAATAATACGAGCAGGAGCTTGGGGTTGGTAGTTATCACCCCCTGTCAGAAACAGCCCCTGCGCAGAGTCCCAGAGAAGGGCTGTGCCCCATGTGAAGGAAAACGTGAGCCCCGTGTGTCTTCATGGGCAGGGAGCGTTGCACCTCCCGTGCAATATAGTAATACACTGAATTACCTGAGAGAAAACAGCTCCTGAACGTCTTTTCTCAGCGCCAGGGTTGGGGCTTTTATTCCTCCTCTGCAGTGCATTGGGCAGAAGAGGGATTGCTGCCGCAGCTCAGGACACTTGTGGGCTTCAAGAAACCGTTTTAGTGCACATGGTTGACTCGAGACAAGAGATTTTTGGTTTCACGCTCTTTTGCCCTGCCTGTTTTAGCAGGGAAGGTGACACATCTGCTGTGAAGGCTTGCTGCCGTCCCAGAGCTGTGGCATCCCCAAGGAATCTGCCTGGTAAGCTGTTGACTGGCTTGCTCCTCTGGGAAGAGGATGATGTAATATTTTTGTCTGAACTGAAAAGGAGCTTGTTCTGAGCAGGACATTTTTTGCCTTGTATTTATCCAACTTGAAGTGACACTTTCAAATCTTACTCTCTCTATGAAAAAAAAAAAAAATAGTTGACTGGAGGATTTTGTTTTAAGCTGTCAGAGTGTGTATGGCTTCAATTCTCATACCCTACTTGTTCTCATAGCCTCTGCAGAATCCTCCACAGTACTGAATTTTCTACCAAGCCACCTCTATTACACAGGTAAACTATGCTTCCATGATATCCCCTGGGTGTATCACCGTCAGGGTCATCACCTCTTAGTGTTTCTAGAAGAATGTTGGCTAAAATGAACTGTGGCAAAACACCTGGCACGGATGTAGATTTGATCATCTTGATATTTAGAATGTTTCATGCAGCTCCAAGATTTCAAGTGCTCTCTTTACTTTCCTGTAATTGAAGCCAATAAGCAGAACTATTGGATTTTCTTTTTTCTTTTTTTACTCATTTTAATGTGATAACAACCTGTTGTTCTTGGGCTGGTTGTCCATTTTCTGCCCCCCCCCCCCCCCCTTTTTTCCGCTTGTGTATTTGTGGGTTTTGGTTTCTTTTTTTTCCTCCCAGCATAACCTTTTAGTGAATGTGGCTGCTGCATCAGAGCTGTGTGCCTATAACAGATGATCAGACATTACAGCATATGTATTCTCATTTGTGTGACGAGGTTTGACAAACCTAGGTGAATTGTGAGGGGATACTGAAACGCAAAGGGAATACAGAAATGCTTGCAATTAAAGATGTTTACAGAAATCCAATTTGCTAATGAGCTGGAAAGCCCACACCTTTTTTTTTATTTAAAGCACAGAAAATAATTCATGCTAAACAGGGCAGGTCTGAAAGACATTGTAGACTGCTCACTATTGTGGAGCTGTATGTTTAGCAATGCATCACAATATGTTACTCTCGTAAGACATCAGCCTAATTACTTTCCAAAAGGCAGTCAAGGATGTTTGAAGCATCTTCTGGTTTGACATCCATGATGAGTTTTGAAAGACAGAATTGCAGATAATGTTAAGAAAAAAATGCATCTATTAATTTTAATTTTCATATTTCGTTGTGTGGGGTCCATTCTTCCCCAGCATCTCGTCACTGTCATTTAAGGAATGTAAAGAGTGATGCCTTGCTTGATGTTGTAACCATGGTTTGGAGCAGTGCAGCTGACTTCAGGGACCAACTCTGTGTGAGAGTTGGTCTTCCTTCAACACTGACCCCCATTAATACTGACAACATGACAGCCTGTAGCGTTGGGTTTTCCTACTCTCACCTTTTTGACCATGATGCTTTTTATTGTCCTTGAGGATTTCTTTTTTTCTTGTTCTGCTGTCTTTTTTTAGGCACTGTTATTGCAAAAGAAAAATTATTATAGTAAAAAAATCCTTTTTAACACAGAATCACAGAATCGTCTAGGTTGGAAGGGACCTTGAAGATCACAGAGTCCAGCCATCAACCTAACAGCACCAAAACCACCACTAAACCATGTCACTAAGCACCATGTCTACTTGTCCTTTAAACACCTCCAGGAATGGTGGCTCCACCACTGCCCTGGGCAGTCTATTCCAATGTTTGACAACCCTTTCAGTGAAGAAATTTTTCCTAATATCCAATCTAAACCTTCCCTGGTGTAACTTGAGGCCATTTCCTTTTCTTGGTTGTTCCACAGCTGTAGGATGACTACAGAGTATTATTGAAAAAGGCCAATCTCCCTGCCATTACAGTCCCTCATCTCTTACTATCACTGGTTCTGTATCCAGTTCAGGTCAACACAGTGGTGTCTTTTGTGATATTTTATTTATTTGTTTTCTTCTTACATGGCCACGGCAATCAGCTGTGGTGCAGGTGGGTTCCCGAGACGGGGAAACCCCAGGGGAGCGCAGAGCCCCGCCAGGAGCCAGTGGCTCTCAGGAGAGCGGCTGGCAAGGTGGGGACAGGGCCAGCAGTAACGGCAGTCACTTCCCACTCCCATGAAAGGCAGCCTTAGGGAGCATGAGCACCCAGGGCATGGCACAGCAGTCTGCGTGGAAGGGTGCACAGGGAGGGCACTTCTGCGAAGGAGGGGCATTCCACTGGTCGAGTGGGAGACTTGAAGTACACATAACCCAACAACCAGGCACCGTTCTGTGACTGTCTGCATACGTCAAGGGTACTCATCATACCTGACCCTCGAGGCAGAATGGTGGGCATTCATTGGAGTGCAAAGGCTGCAGCTCTGGCTGGGGGATCTGCACCATCTGCCCCAGCGGTGGCTGATACCTCCACCCAGACGAAGCTGCTGAAAGGAGAGGCTGTGGTGCAGACCGCAGACTGCAGGAAGTGCATAGACCTTTCTCCTGGGGGCGTAGACCTTTCTCCTGGGGATACACAAAAATCTAATAGAAGCTATGTTTCCATACATCAAGAGGTTGCTAATTGACTAGCACAATAAAGTACTGCGCGAAGAAAATACAACTAGGATTTTTGACAGTAATGTAAATCGTAAGTAAATTATTGTATGTTCATCAAGACACTGTGCTAATAAAGTTGAATTCAAGTGCCCTTAATAATACTTAAGGAAAATTAACTTCATTTTATACTTTATGCATGTATCTAATAGTTTCTTCACACAGCTTGGATGTGGTCCATGTGATTTTGAAGTATTCTGCATTGTTTTTAATTGGGTCTGTGTTTTTGTTTGCTTGTCTGTTTGTTTTGACATACCGCCTCAGTGTTCTGTGATTAATTTGGCAGTGAGTTGAGTTCTGTTTTCTCGGTTTGTGGCCAGCAGAAGTGACGGCTGTACAAATGCAAAGTTGGTGATCACGCTCTCCTGGGGGACAGGAGTAGCACACACATGAGGCCAGCCTAATCTTGTTAAATAGGGCTGGGGGGAAGAGAAACATACCCTGGCAATACAAGTTCCATTCCTAATGCTTGTCTCATCCTGCAGCTTTTTTCACAGGTGAACTATTACGTGCCAGAGAGCGAGTGGGCAGGCTGAGGGGGCAACTAGGGAAAACCTCATCTTTCCAGGTTGCAGACGCTACTGATAAACATCTCCCATCCTTCCTCCTGTCCCCACCGTGCTGTATCTGAAGCCTGTTAAGCCTCCAGGATTTGCATTTCTTCATGTGCATCAAGTTGATAGATCCAGAAGGGCAATGCCAGTGTTTTGCAGGGCAGCTTGCTACATGGTGATGATGGTGGCTTGGCCTGATCGCAGCAGGAGTCTGTTGCTTCCATGGTTGGGCCTGTGGATGTCATTGTTCTGGTCCCAGGGAGACCCAACAACATTGAATTGGAGATGGTTGAAGTGTTTACGTTTTCCTGTCGGTCTCAGCTGTGGTGTAGCAGAGCCCATGCATGGCTATTACTGTGGGATCTGATGGATCTTACAGGATAGTCTCAGTGCCAGTCTGAGGCAGTGTGGTGTCAAAAGCGTGAGTTACACTAGTGAGGGAAAAACGTCATTTCTGGTAACTTCTTCCAGTCTTGGTTCTTGGGATTGCAGGAAGCACAGCATTTTTAGGCAGTAATATTGATGTTCGAGAAGCTAGGGTCCCTTCAAAAGCTAAGTGTGCGTATATTTTGTGTGCTTGACCTTTTAGCAATGGCAAATAGAGTAACGCTTTCTTATAAAATACATTTGTCTTGGCAATCCTTGACCTGGGCTCAGTAAATGAAAATGTACTAGCAGAGCTATATCCCCACAGGAAAAGAAAAAGGACATTGTAAGTGAAGGAGAAAATGAGGAAAAATGTACTAATACCTGTGCTAAAGAATAGTGTAGCAGAAGCTACCTGCAGGCTGTAAAAGTTATGCTTCTTATCAAGGACTTTATGCTTGGTGGATATAGGGTACTGGCTACCTCTGTCTGCAAGTGGACACTTGGGTTGGAGACAGCGCTGTCTGGGCTTACATCGTGATGTAGCTCTCATCACCGTGGTGTCCTTCATTTTCAGTTGTTATTGTTTACAGTGTAGACCCAGAGTGTTCATTATCATTTAGTAGGATTTGAATCAGGATGTACACTGGCAGTCTGTGAATCGGCACACGGGGGCACAAGGTGTTCTGCAGAGTCGCAGACAAAGCTCCTTGTCCGCTGAGAAGCGCTGCCTCTCTCCCCTTCGCCCAGTTGCTTAATACTCTGCCAGCTCAGGGTTTCTGTGTCTGTGGTTTGTATACTTTGGTTTAAAAGAAGCAGGACTACTTCTGCATTGGGAGGAAGTGAGACAAATCACCTGAGTGTTTTGAACTTCAGATATTAACAGGTCAAATTCAAAATATCTACATCATTTATTTTGTTACTTACCCTCATAAGGTTACATTTTGCCTTTGCAGATAGGGAGCGATAACATTCTTTTCCTTTTCTTCATAAGAAATCTCCTGTAGTAACACAGCCAGCTTTAACGAGGGTTCATAAAAGTATGCCTTTTCTTCACAGTGTTTCCCTCCAGGAATTTTCTATCGATTATTCTGTAGACAAAAGAGGAAACTAAAGAGTTGCCTTGCAAGAGTATTGTACAACATAAGAAGACTTAAGGGAGATCCTGAATGCAATTTTATGAATATCAGCTCGAGGGGGGGAGGCTTGGTTCTTCATATACTTGAAATCAATAAATGCAGTTCATAAATTTAGGAGCACCCACTCCCCACTAAAATCTAAAATCAGCTGCAAATTTGAAATCTAGTGGTTATTTAATTTTTAACATTTATGTTGCTTAAAATTGCTTGAATAGTTTAATAATAACAAGGTTCTTCCAGAGTATAATTTTTTAAAAACTGACAATGTTTGATAAAAACATGCTGTGTTTGGGCCTGCAGTTGCTGCTGGAAAGACTAGCATAGCATTTCAGACAGAGATCAATTTTTTCTATGCAAGAGTGCTGCATTCAGATGAGTGTGTAGTTTTTAAAAATAGATCTGGGAAATAAACAGGAATATTTGGGAACCTGTGACCAAAAAAATCCCCATGATGTGTTTAGGAGGAATTCTGCTATGCAGGCTTGTGTCAGGACCTACAATATGGTTTGCAATTTTTAATTTTTCTTTTAAGCTGCCTGCACGTTTGTGTAATTCTTTCTTGGAGTTGGATTGCTGTTTGGAGAATTCTGTTTTAAAGGATGTAGCCAATAAAAATGGCACTGAAGCACATTACTAGAAAGTTACTTTCAGAGCACTTGTGAAAGGTTGGTATTTCTGTAGGGTTTTCCTCTGCAAAGTAGATACCGGCTGGTTAAAATTAAGTGAGTGCAAAAAGTATATTGGAAACTTCAGGTCTCTTGTCAGCTATTTAGTTGTTGTAGTCATCCTTTTTGCTTGGTTCTCTTTGAAATACATGCATTTATTAGCATGTTTGTATTTGGAAAGCTGAAATCTCTGTAACGTGTGCAGTTTTTACCTTGGAGGTTACATGTGTTTAGCTTAGGAGACATTACTGTGGTGTGATAGTCCTCTCTAGTCATGTTCTTTGTTTCACAACAAAGTGTTTGTCTAGCCAAAAAGAAGCTCAAGTGGGGAAAAAAATGTAGCTATGTTGCAAGAAAAAGTGGAAAATATAAGGGGATGGGAAGGTTGTCACACCCACTTTATTATTGAGGGAGTAGTTCAGGATGTATTCTCTTTCCCTGTCAGTATAAGAACAATTTGTTTCATTTCTTTCATCTTAAATATTGTGAAGAAATGAAAGCTGTTGGGAAAATTTTGAGTAGACGTCTGAAGGACAATTCAGCTTTGACTCTTACCCTATTTGAATCAGTCACTCTTAAAGGTTCTGATTTTTTTTTATTTTTTTTATTTATTTTTTTTTTTTTTAGACAGAACACTTAACCTGTTTTCCAGTGTTTTTTTCACATACAGTGAAACAGAAAAGATTGCTTTTGAGTGAAAGCTATGACAACAAAATACCTGCCATCGTGAAACCTGTCACTACCCAAAATCGAGGAGGAGGTTTTATGTATTTGCTTTAAACCCATATTCCCTCTTCTGTTCCCTTTTTCTTTCCTGAGCAGAAGATTTCGCTTTATAGTCATAAGAACATCATCAAATTGAAATGTTTGAGGTGGCTTCACTGACAAGGGAATAGGAGTTGTGCCTTTGTATCCCTTCAGGGAAAACAGGAAACTGAACCCAAGTCTTCCACTTTCTGGGTGAGAGCTCTGATACTCTTACTCTTACCCTGTGACAAGGCTGAGGAGCAGCAATGTTTTAAGAGAAAATGTCAAATACTAGTGCATTTTCTATAGAGCCTGATTGTAGTGCTACATGGTAAACTTTCTCAAGACAGGCTTGATCATCTCAAGGAGACACACAAGGATCTCAATTTTTGCTTCTCCAGGGCTTATATGTGAGCACTGAGTTGTTCAGCTCAGGCAGAACTGACGTGTCCCAAGGCATGGTAAGTGGTATAGCTGTAGGAAATGAAAGTGCTTGAAATAAAATAATGTGCTTATGAAACACAGGCCCATGTGGCTGCTGCCTAGCTCTCACCAGGAGTTTTCTGGAAATCAGTTTTGGGTTTACCTTCCTACTACTACAGACTTCTGTAAACCTGACCTTTAATGAGGTGTTTTACAAGTGTCATACTTATCGCAGCATTTTTCTTCCTCTCCTCTGGCTAGTTGCAGTGGTTTGAAACTGGGGACCTCTGTGGACCTTCCAGATAGTCCTTCAGGCAACTTTACATGTACTTTTCTGGGGCAGATAGCTCTAGCATTTTACCAGAGATAAATAAAACTTCCTAATTTTTACAGTGGGCGGGCAATCGGGGATGAGATAAGAGAGCTGCCTCATCTCTGTCAGGTCTAGCAACAGAATCCAGGTATCTTGGTTTTTCATCTATTGCAGAGGTCATCTTTAAATGTTGTGGCCTTCTAGTGTACCTGCATAGAATTTACTTCAATGAACTCATAATTTTTCCTTTTGATATAGAAGAAAACCTCTTTAAGAACGAGTACTTCAAATATTTTATGCTATTCCTAAATTTAGTCACAGGAGTCTGAGAGTATTTACTGATCTCATTGAAAATAGAAATACTGTAATTTAGGGACTCTCCTTTAAAAATGAAGCAAGCCTTAGAGCACAGACTCTGAAGTAAGAGCAATACCTACTGTTTTCAGTCTGGAAATGCTGTAATAGGTCCCTTCAATGCAGCAGTGACTGCAGGTGAGTGGTGGCACGTGTGGACACTTAATTCTCTGAATAGGCTTCCCTAGAAGACATGTGAAGGAGGAGAAAGACTGCTTGTACGATTTGTTCATTTCAAGGCAATTTTTATTTTTACTGGTTTAGCGTTGTGCTTTGTTTAATAACTTTGATAAAGACTGGGTCATGTTGGCTGTATATTGGTAATCTGCTCTATGAAAATACTTTCCAGAGTGTGCTTCCTGGCCTCGATCTTCATCGGAGCATCAAGACTCTGCATTTCGGCTGTGTGCTGCCTGTGTTTCTGCTCGATGATCTTTTGACAATATTATTCCAACTTCTGATTTGCATGGCTTGATTTCGTTTGCTTTAAAATGGAGAGAGGCTTTTAAGAGATAGTACTGAGCATTGATTTCTGTATGTTTTTTTTTCAGCTGGGTGCATCCGTTTGAAGCTCTTTAAGTTGAATGTGAACAATTAACACTTACAGTGTAGGTAGCTTCAAGTGCCTTTCTGATCCACTGGTTGAGGCACTTTTACACAAAAGATGACAACCATGGAATTTTAGCCAGCTGTTTCCCAGCATGAAGTTTTCTTGTGGATCTGTTTCAGTAGCACACAGCATCTGTTGCATTTTAAAGGTGAAACTTCAATTCTGTTTGCTTTGTTTGCCTGTCATATGAAACGTTTTTCTGTGTGCCCTAATGAATGTAGTTAATATTTTATAGCTTTGTTTACCTATAGTATCAAGCTTCAGGAGTACAACTGGAAATGTTATACACTGGGGGAGAAAACATCCATTTTATACAGCTAATTCCAGTCATTTTGCAGTTTCTATCTTATGGCAAATCTTCCTTTCCAACCCCCTACTCCAGTAACAGCCTTTAAACTTTTAATCAGCAAGCGTAGCAAAGAAGCTGTACTTTGTACATCGCACTGTATGTGCACAGAACCTTATATCCGCAGATTACATGCTTGGAAAGTGTCACGCTTCTTACTGTAAGTAGAAATCAAATGCAAACCTGTGTGATTATGACTCATCATGAAAACGTATTCCAAGAACGTGTGTTATCTGAAATCGGAAAATAAGCTGACCCCATATCACACATCAGAATAAATAAGCAATGAACTAGTTCAGCAGAATGTTTTTTTTTATGACTGGAAGAAGCCTTCATGGTTGTAAGTTCTATAGAGGAGGTCATTGCGAGTTGTATTGTATCGGTTAAGTGAAGAGGAAATAACCTAGCAAGTGATGTGTCTAAAAACTGGGGGGTGGGGTGGGGTGGGTAAGGGGATGTCTAGAGTTACATTATTTACCTTTCTTTCAGTGTAGGAAGAGATCTCAACAGTGATAGCCATTCCAGTTTTTCTTTCTATGTTTATGTCTACATTTTTGTCAAGGATGAATAAGCCACAAAATATCTTACCAAAACATGTACGAGCATGGCTTGTACCACGACATCTGCACTGGCAGGTTTCCATCTAAATTACATTGATGATTTGAAAGCAGAGCTGAAACCAGGTGTTAAATTGACCCTGCCTGAGGAGATGCCTGCAATGTTATTCTGTTAAAGTGACAAACCAGAGCTGATGTTCTAGATCACAGCATCGATCACATGAGTAGCTGGCATTAAGAGCGCACTTCCTGGGTTCAGTATTTAAAAGTCCAGCAGGTCATTGTTGAAATTTGACAAGGCGAAGCTAAGTCACCAAATGTATGAGAACTTTAAAAAAAGGGTGTATGTAATTACAACCATGCTCCGAAAAATAAATGATTGCGGACTGTCACTTTAGAATTAGGTAATTATTTTTTAAAGTTAGGCATCTCAAAATGCTTGTAGTCGTTACGTTATTTAGTGAGACATTATTATTTAAAATAACCTTCTGTATCTTAATTCTGTAAATACATTTTTTAAATTGAACTAGGTATGTTTGGTATTGAAGAAAACATTTTCATGTTTATGATCTTGTAAGTTTGCTGGACGTTTGTGGTCTCGTGGCTTCTCTGCACAGTTAGCAACATTTGCTCTCTTTCCAAGGTGCTTTCATTGCTACACTTGCGAAAGAAAGGTATTTAGGAAAACCTAGTCTACAAAACCTGATTAATACAAAAGCAGGTTTAATTCACTGGATGTCTTTCCTTAGTTTTTTTGAAATCGGGAGATTCCAGATTCAGAACATGTTCTCCAGGTAGTATTGTACACACCCACTTCATGAGGAAAATCCAAGCATTCTGATACATTTGTGTGGCTCCCTGAGAATGATTCAGAATATGTAAAATCAAGATTTTATTATTTTAAATTCATTACCTTCAGACTTGTAAAAGAAATTATCAAATTTGAACTGACTGTAATAACTGCAATATTTAGGGGTGTCTGCACTGATGACTGGAGTATAGATGAGAAATACCCAAGCTAAATAAAAGTGTAAAAAACAGCCTGTGTTTGATCTCCTACAAGCAAGTTACAGTAGGCTCCTCTGGCATTGCTTTTGCTGCCATCCTGTCAACCCTTCAGGAAATGGCAATGAAAACCTGTACTTCATAGTCTTTCATATTCACTAGATTGAATGTATTTCTTGCATACAGTCAGCCGTGATTGCCACCTATGGTTACTAGTGAAATTCCGAACACTGCTGTTTTCCTTATTATTCCTCTGTAGTCAGTATCCGTTATTGCTCTCCACTTGTGTGTCCCCCAGACTCTGTCACGTGCATGAATTTCAGAGCCTGGAGGAGGGCGGCTGAGAGGGGAAGGGATTCTTGGTGTCAGCAGGGCTGAGAGACCACAGGGAGATTCCAGTATTTGGGTTACATGAGACAGTCATCAGCAAGCCAGCTAACTCTTGATATAAGATTTTTTTTCATGCTAATATTTCATGAGCCATTCTTTTGTATGCTCAATTTCATAGTAGGAGTTTGTAAGCTTGAGACTTGAAACAAATAGCAATTTTTTTAAGAATGTTATTCAAAGAAAATGTCATTCCTTAAGGCTCTGAAAAACTACAGGAGGAATAGGTCCCACAAACCATACTATCAAGGTTAGAATGTAACTTTTTACATTTTTTTCAATAACTGGGAGATACTGGAAGGGGCTGTGTGGATGGGTGGAGGTGGACATACATACGTGAATTTTATCTCGTCTGATAATTTTTAGTCCTTTAAGAAGCTAATAATACTTAGAATCAGATTGGTGTTGGATTCTTGAAGAGGAGAAAAATAGCAGAGGAAAACAGAATAAAATTTTTGTGATTTTTGCGTTCTGTTTGGTTATTTCTTGTGGTGAGTTTGTTCAGAAAGTGTTCAGTTAATGGTGTCTCTGATACCAGCTCTGCTTTTTTCTTTACTGAGTGGTCAGCCTTCGTTTCAGCCTTCTCTACGTGTATCTTTTTTTGCTAATAGATCTTTTAAACATTACACAGTGTCACAAAAAAGAGAGAAAAATTTTGAAGAAAGATAGCCTTCATGGTAGGAGAAAAATATCAAAGCTGGCAGTCCTGCAATGGTATTGACACCTTGTTTTGTGACAGGGCTAGAGTCGAGCTTTAGTTTTAGCTTGGGAAAGCTCTCTGTGTGCTGTACAGTGACGAGGGAGCTACACTGGAAATGAGAGGTATGTGACCACCAGAAGCAAAGAAATAGATGAAAAGAAGCATCAGTAGAGTTAAGTCATGTTTAAACTTACATTTCAGGTTAATAGTGCATGGACAACTACACTAGAGGAGAACCCCTGGAGTGGTTATTTGTATGCATAACACAAAACAGGAGCTTTGTTAGCCTGGTTGCAAGGAGAAAGATAAACAAAATGTGCGTGGTCCTTAGCTAATAAGGCAGTTTTTAGCATAATAGAAGGAAATGGGAGTCGTATTTAAGTGATTAGAATTGCTTGTGTGTTGCATACAGTGATAAATAAGTAAAATCTCCAAATGCAAACTGCTGTGAAAACGTGTATAGATAGCTGTTGTTCCAGATGTCTAAAATGGCTTAACTGTTGAATGTCCTCTTACAACCTTACTGCTATTGTTTGCAGAGCTCTCAGTTAGGATCAAGAGCACTAAATCAAAAGCCAGGATACTCTATGAACAGGTAGATTGGCTTTTCAGATGAGCGTGACTTGGGGAGCAGTACCCTAATTAAACAATCCAGCGTGTTTCTCTCAGGAAACCTTCAGAAACTTTTCTGAAAACCTTTGCACAACAGGCACTTCTTAAACATCCCTTTGTATAACTGGTTTGAGAAACCTGGTTGAAGTTACAGATCTTGAAACTATACAAATCAGACTCTGAGCTTTTGAAAACAGAGCCAGCAATTGCATTTTGGTTTTGTTCCTTTCAATGAGATCTTTGCACGTGCGGAACTGAGGGGAGGGGGGGTGAGGATTTCCTTTAATAGCTGGAAAGAGGAGGGGAAGAATTGGAGGGAGGAAAGACATCTGATTTCTGTTATTGGGAAGAAATACCAGCCATGTTTCAGGTAAGATTCATTAAAGCTGCTGTGAAGACAGGTACTGTTTTGAAGAGACTAACTCATTTTTGATTTGTCTTTTGTATCGTCTTGCACAAACTGCCTGGGGTTTAGATAGATCCTCTCCGAGCAGTGGGATGGACTGGATGACCTCCCGACACCTCTTCTGTTTTGTAATGTGTAATAGACTGCTGCTGGTGTGAGGAGTGATAGAATTGCATGTAAAGAAATAACTGCCTTGATGATGAAAATTTACCACAGCGGAGCATAGGTGGATTTGAATCTCAGAATACACAGTAAAATAGAGAGCAGGCAGCTACTCAGAAATCCAGACAGCACAGCCCTTGCCTCCCCAATATGATCATCATTTGCCTCTGCTGTTAATGGAAATGTAATTCAGAACTAGTGGATCCTTGATCTTTAAGCCTGCGTATCCCTGTGCATTGCCATATGCTACGGCAAATCGACACTACAGGATTGTGCTGTGCTTGAACTAATCCGGAGAAAATATGTATGGATCTCACTTCTGTTAGCTCAGGTGTTCTGAGGGTGGTATACACACAGGCTGAAAGAAAATTTTTATAGGAGGAAAAGCCACAGGAGGTAAAAAAAACCCAAACCCTTATTGACATTGGCAAAAGAACAAAGAGATTATTTCTGGATTCTTTTTAAAGATAGTTGCCCTCGGATCATCTTTGTGGCCTCCTCTGGACCCACTCTAACAGGTTCATGTCCTCCTTATGTTGGGGGCCCCAGAGCTGGACGCAGTACTGCAGGTGGCATCTCACGAGGACAGAGAAGAGGGGCAGAGATCAAATCAAGTTCTATGTGGAGAGGACAAGAATTTCTTTAGGTCAGAGATGAAAATCTGTTTTTAACTTGCAGTCTAAGAACAGGAAGGAAAGTCTACCACAGGAAGGTGGACTACCACCTCAAAAGGGTATTCAGTGTAAGGAAAGCCTTGAAGGAATTGAAAAGGAGACCTAGCAGTGTAAAAAAAAAAAAAAAAAAAAAAGGTGGTATTTTTGGATGTTGGAAAATGTTGATCTCCAAAGCAAATGAAAGAGAAACAAACTTCAGCCCTGTACATCCGGGGAGAACGAGGGGAGCAATGGAGAAGTCAGACGTGGGTGGCGGTAAATGCAATTGGAAGTGCCCAAAGCACAACACGTTTCTGTCTATCTGTCAATCTAGTGTATTTGGACTTCAGAAAGTACTTACCATGTTCTCACATGAGGAACTATTAACAAAACTATAAAAGATAATGATTAAGTCCAGTATTGTTCAGGGAATAGGAGACTGGCTGAAGCAGTGATAGTGGCGTGACAGGAAGTGAACTTCAGAGGTGAAAGGTTATTTGAAAATAGTGAAAATAACCCATTTAGTGTGGAAATTATGTGCAGGTCATCGCAGAAAGGAACTTTTGCAAACAGCCCTTCAGTAGGGGCTGGGGAAAGCTTAGGAGCAGGAAGTGTTCTTGTGTTTTAAAATACGACTTGATAAATTTAGGAAGTGTTTAACTGATGAATGGTGAGTAGTGGCAGGGGACTGCACAGGGAGTCCTGGGAGGTCTATCCCAATCCTTTATTCTCTGCCTGTCTGCTTGGGGACGATGCATTGGCTGTTCCCGTTTACAGGCACTTGGCAATCTGTTACGCACTGTCACATACAGTGCCTTACCCTGAAAAGAGCAGGAAAAATGGAGCCTATGTGCCTTATCTCTGCTGATAATAAGATTTGGATATTGTAATATTGCTAATTAGTTTAACAGTAAGCCATGGTAGGAGCAAAGATAATGTTCTTATGCTGAACTGGAAATATATTTAAAATATATGATCATTCTTTAGATGTAAAAAAAAAAAAAAGAAACCACACAACCACCACCTCACAAGGGAAAAAAAACCCAAAACCTATTACATTTAGAAAACGCTTTTCCCTGTATCCAAATAGACTTTTATTCATTTCTGGAACAATTTGATTCAGAGAATACAAAACTTCCAAAACCATGAAGATAATATACATCTCAACTCAATTTCCATGGAACTTAATGGAAAAATTTCTGGGAACATTTTGTCAAGTCCTAGAAAAGTCAAAATGATAAGATAAAATAGGGCAATTCAATAATCCCACTGGGGGAAGATCATAATCTCTGTAAAGATAAGGATATTCCTTTTCACTTATATTTGTTTTATGAAATGCACTGAATATTTTTCTTAATTTGTCATATGTGATAGTCAAATATAAACCAGATATTGGGCTACTGGGCACGGGCAAGAGCTTCATCCAGCTGCTGATACAGTTCAGAAAATTCATATGTATTCTGTTTTAAGAAAAAGGAATCATAGATTTATTTTTTTTCCTTTCTACAAATATCATAAAGAATGGAAAAGTGGCATGCTTGGAATATTTTGTGTACATACTGAACCATTTTTTTAGGCTGCAATAAAAGAACTATATTATGGGCTCACTGTGTGCTATAGATATGTGTTGCTATAGGGTGTATGTCTTTCCTCAGTATGACGTCTTTCCCCTCAGTATTGACCACATGCCAGTATCTCTTCCTATCAAAAGGTCATTCTTTGTGTACAGAGGTGCGAGATGGAGCTTAGGGTAGAGAATATTGAGCAGCCTTGTCTTTTATTGTGCTCCAGACCAGAAAACACTGAGCTGCAGCCTGTCCCTTCGGGCTGTGTTCTCTATAGAGGTGTGCAGCTGTCCATAGCAGCACTGGCATGGCTTTCTTCTCTTACTGGGGTCCTTTTTTCGCCATCCATTCTGAGAAAAATACACAATTGCTTGTAGATTAGTTTATTTCAAAACCTCAACACATGACCTCTTGTTTTTCAGTCAGTTGCTTTTTCTAAAAGCATTCACATTACTCTGACCCTTCTCCTCCAGGATTTGGTTCATGTCAATACGATTTCCACTTGATCTCCCTTTTTTGCCTTGCTAGGAGCCAACTCCTAATCTTTTGTTATATGACTCAGTCTACAAACCTCTGAATGCTTGACCTTGTCCTTTGCTGCACTTTTAAAGTATTTGCAATGTTCTTATGATCATTTTAGTTTTTAGTAGGCTAAAATATTATATTATTGACACACATTCTCCTGCTGGGAGAAGTCAAATGTGCCAGTTATTTGGGAAAACTAGAGACTTCAATTAGGTATACACAGTGAGCACGATTTTCTCTCCATTTATCTATGCTACTTGACATTAAATTTATAATGTTCCTGCTTCTACTGTTTAACTGCGGTACAGTTACATTGGAGAAGGATTTTTTCTTGTCTTTCATGTGTTAACAGCTCTGAGAAGATTTAAAGGGAAGTTTTCCCTTGCACAGTTGTTCTCATTCGTGCCTTTATATTATCATTGCTATGGTTTTCCATTCTGTATCTTTTATTTGCTCTTTGGTGGGGTCTCTATCCCACTCCCCGCAAGGATCATTTGTTTTTACTGTTAGGGGGATTCTTACAGAAGTAGGTATGTGTAAGTTGTCTCACTATATGATCCTAACCTTTACTCGCATCTGGGATTCAAGGGTTACGTTCATTTGCTCCCTGGTAGATTTCTCATGAGAAATAATTTTTTGCAAGTCACTGTGTGTGACATAATGTTCCTTTAGATTTACTTAAACTTTTAAAATTCTTTTATTATGATACTAGGCTTTCAGATGATCTTTCACGTGATGTATGAAAAATTTATATTCAGTATGGCGTAAAATTACTCAAAGCAGGTCAGATATGGAGTGCGTTAGCCTGGGACATTAGCTGAGTTTTACATTATAACATTTAAAATAGCATATGTAAAGACTATAATGTGTACTTCCATACATTATAAAGTCATTGGGAGGATTTACAGGAATTGAGGCCCTCTAATACAAAGTTAATTGTTTCTCAAGGGAAAGATTTATTCCATGTTATATTGTGTCTTTTATTTCTTCAATATTTACATGAGCAATGGCAGTCTTTTATCTAGAGGAAGAATGTATTTGGTCAAGGTACTTCATAAAGTGTGAGAGTTCTGGGTATGTGGTATGCCTTTTATATATGATAGAGATCAGATTAGTGAACTCCATTTGAATATTTCTTTTTTATGACTGTCTCCCCATTAATCACAAACTTTTTGGGAGAGGTGAAAATTACTTCTTAGAGTGACTGTCTCTTGCAGGCAGTAGTTATAAAAAAAACCCCACTCAGCTTGTTTTCCTCAGTCGTGGGAGTTACCTTGTCTCTTTCTTATTCTTGGTGACTGCAATTAAAACTAAAATGGACAGCTGAGAGCTGTATTTGCAGGTCAGGCAAGTGAACTGCGTCCCCTGGGGACACTGTTTTTAGTTGAATAATAACTGCTATTGAGGTTATTAGAGACTAGAGGGGTTTTGTATAACTGAATTTTGCAACACATATGCTAGCAGTGGGTTGTGCCTACTTTGCTGAGTTTGTAGGTTGTACACTATTTGCTTAATTTCATATGTCTGAAGTTTATAAAGGTTATGAAATTTATTTAGTTATTTTAAAGAAATATATATACACTGAGAAAACAGCAAGAGGAAAATAAACTTGACTGCTGCTTAGCTTTTGCCTCCTCTTAGGATGTTTCTCTTACCCACGCGCTTGGCATTTTTAGAGCTGGTTTCTCTGTACTGCACCCATGTCTTCACTTCGCATGCCCCCCGTGACTGTTCCCTTAGAGGATGTTGTTGGAAAATGCCTAGGCCAGAGTCGTATTCTCGTCTTCCTTTTCTGGAGTGAATGTTTTCACACAACATAGAAAATGAGGCTAAGATGTGTTTGATACTCTATTTTGTAAGAAAAGGCAAGTGAACAGGCAGTTTCCAGTATCATGAATTGCTGTTATAGAAGAGAGGAACCGAACTGATAAGAAATTTATTATATAAAGGACATTTGAGCTGTCTCATTAGGATAAGCCTAAGCTACATGAAAGCATGTGTTTCATAGCAGTTGATTCAGAAGCTTCAGAATCCTTTTGGAAGGCTCCTGTGTGCTAGTATTCATGCAAAGCTGTGTAATAAATCAAGGATAAAAATATTTAGATTGGTTTCACAAAACCACTCTTCACAGAAAGCAAGTTCTCTGAAGAAAGCTGTTCTGTTATGCATTAAGTAGCTAAAACATTAATCATTATGTCATTAATATTATGACATTAATAATTTTTATCATCATTTCATCCTTTTTAATCTCTACTACAAGATGGAAGAATTAAAAACAGCCAGTTAGATTCACTGTTTTCTAATATAACTTCAGAGATGGTTGATTTTCAGATGATGTGCAGAAGTCAGTTCTGGCAATTAATTAATACCAGATTTGTGGGCAAGTTTAGTAGTCACTTCATTCTCATTCTCAGTGTCCCATTTTTCCATGTTGCAATTCTTTATGATTTAGGCCCTTGCCTTTTCCTACTCTGTCAGGTGTTCTCAGTGGAAGATTAAAATTGTGGTTTGCATACTGTTGACTGGACAGTGTGAATTTGTTATCCTCGGGTCCTCCAGTTGCCATCATGGTATTAGTTGAGTTGAATTACCCTGAGATTAGCTATGCTATCCTTACAGAGCTGTAGCTTTTGTATTTGGAGGATATCGGAGGACTCAGAGAGAAGGGTAAAATGCGTGACTCCTGTCTGTGTTGTTGAACGACATGGCTGGAGAAAGTCTATACGTCTGTCTTGAGCTCCTCACAGGGCAAATGGGGCATTTTTAGTGAGTGTGGATCTTCTCCTGACTGATGGTAATTAAGTGGCAGATGGGTTTGTTTATGGGCTTAAAAATGGTTAAATAAAAGCATAGTGTTAAAAGGGTGATGTTATCAAGGACAAAGAGTATAAAATTTAACAGATGGGGGTTTAATTGTGTGGCACCAGTTTAGAGCTTTACTGGAGGACATTTGTAGATAATACTAAGGCAAATGAGTGTATGCATTGTAAGCATATGGGTGTAGAGATAAGGCTCGATTTGCATATTTCTTTCATTTTAGTTTCCTTGTTTTCAGAAGTTGCATTTGAGGACAAGCACAACACTACTTTTGTATCAGCTAAGTTACTTGCCATTTGGTTTTTAAAGTATTTTCATAGGAATAGAAAAGCTGTTTGAGGGATGAAATGACTATTTAAGCAATTGCATTTACGATGATGGTTTTCAGTAGAGATGTGACTGTAGCTGAGTGAAAAATCACGTCTGAGTCTGGCGGCTTCCTTTTGTAAGAGCACCGTTCTTTGCAGCAGGGTGCAGTTGTCTGCAACATGCAACTCCAGTTTCCCATTCTGCATCCTTCTCCTCATCTTATTAAGTTGTAAGTGTTTTTGGATGACCACTCGTGCAAACTGGCTGCTTACTGCCTGATGTCCTTTGCTCCTGTGTACGTGTCTCACCAGAAGCAGTGTGTGGAAAGCCTCAGACTTCAAAGCTAAGCCCTCTGGGCTGTGTAGTGGCCGAGGGCCCAACACTTTTCTGTGCATTCAAATCAGCATCCTTTCAAATCAGAGCATTTCCAGCACAGTCAAACTTCCCTAGTTGCTTCCTTTGCCCTTCCTATTTGTTACTTATCCTTTTTCTTTACCATCAGCCAGTTTCCTCAGGACCCACGTAGTTCACATGTATCTTAGTATATTTACTTTCTGGCCATCCAAGAGGAAAATGGAATTTTTCTTTGAAGTCAGTGCAGACCCTGTCTGGGGTACAGGAAGAAGGTGGCAGATCAGACTTTGCGTAATCCACAGTGTGGGAAAAGTCAGGACCATGCAATGTAAGGCTGCTGTGGAGTGAGGCTGTTGGAAAGCTAGAGAGATGGACACAGGTTAGTTCCCAGAGGAGGTGGAATAGGTATGTAGGCTCCACGAGGAGCAAAAGTATTGTTATTCCTCACAAATCCTAAGTGTTAAATGTGTCTCTAACTGTAAATTGTTACCATACTATGTTTAAATAGCAAGTTTCCTAAATGAATAGCAGATGCTGTCCTCTGGGAGAGAAAACCAGAAGCTGAGTGAGTCTTTGTCATAAATGTAGTTCTGAGTCTTCGTGTTCGATGCAGACTGAAAGCTTCCTTGCAATGTTACTCAATTTAGAAGTATTACAAAAGAGATGAAAAGTAACATTAGCAAAGTCTTGCCCCAAACTGAGTTCCAGAATTATCCAGATACTTTCATTTACTTCTCTTTGAGCAGTGCCTCTAAATGAAAAGGGATTTTACAGCTGACACAAATAGAAGAGGCAGAAGAAAACAAAGCATGAATATGCTGGATGGCATGGAAGGCATAATTGTCCTTGGCATTGTTGCAGTTGATAGAAGACAGAAGTAACAAAGGTGGGTCCCTATTACACTGGGAGAAACATGAAGGAAGAGTGTGAAATTAAGCTGTAACTATGAACTAAGCTGTGTGAAGTGGCAGCTCTCAGAGACTGACACCCCATGCCAGGGGAAGAGGCGCTTAAGAGCATGCATTAAAAAGAAAAAGTAACCCATGCTATATAGTTGCAGTATACATTGTTGTGCTGTTATACTTGCTCTTCAGAAGGCATACATATCTAACAAAGCTTACAGTGTTCCAGGAAAAAAGAAAGATTTACTACCAGTTTAATATGACATATGGCCACCTGTCACTTCTCTGAAAATTTACACGTTAGTTAACAGATAAAACTGTCATACTTAGCTTTTAACATTAAAAGCATGGTCTTTAGGAAAGGAGCATACTCTCACAAATTGCAGACAGTCTAAGAATAAGATCTCAAGATTTTATGTGATTTGACATATATAGTAAGTTGAGTTGTCTAATAAACTGTAGCAATTCATCATCTACTTTGGAAGTCTGAAGTTTAGTATGTAGTCATATAGTATGTCTTTTGGTGCCTAGACTACCCAGGAAAAAAGTCATGGATTTTGGAGGGGCAAGGGGATTAAGGCTTGATTTATTTGGCAACAAAATTGACTATAAAACTACTTTTACTATGCTCAGGGGACCAAGGCATAGAGATGTCATATTGAGTAATAACATCAGGATAATATCAAGGTCCTTGGTCATCTCACTGATTTCACACAGGCGAAGCCACAGATATAAAACTCTTGATACCAGAGGAATAGGACATTTCACGTGGATAATAAACACCTAGGAAAATTAATGATCTGTCTGGCTAAAAAGATAAACCCTGAGTCACAGTAAGTGAGAGCACTGGAGGGAGAGCCAGCTACATGCATTTAACTGTTTTAGTGCTGTCCAAAGTATCACTTATTATCAGGTAAAATGTGGTTTGTACATAATATGTTCCTACATGAGAGCCAGTACTGTATCAAAGGAATGCCCTGCAGTCTGCTGAGTGCTGTCTAATTGCAATAGCTGATGAAAAAAAGTGCGTTCTTTTTAAGCATCCCATTTCCCTACTGTGCATTTTAATGCCAGAGTTAGAAATAAGGTTTTTATAACTGGTAGCACCTAGTGGCAGGTATCTGAATCCTACTGTGGTCAGTAATACACTGAGAATCTGCTTACAAAGTGATCAGTAATTGAGATTCCCTAATTTTTGTTTGGCTCCACACTGAGGTGCACAGGATTTGACGACAAAATTGTGGTCATGTTTTGCTCCTGGTTATCTTGTCTGGAGCTACGGGCACTCAGACCCTTGCAGGTCAGGCCCTCGGTATCCCGCTCATGTGCTGTGTTGGGAATGTGCGGCACTTGGAAGCACCACCATCTAGGATGTAGTGGCGGCAGAACCCGTTGCTGTCACTGCCACTAATAAATACAGAACAGACTTTAACAAAATCTGTCCTTAAGAAAAAGGCGATTCAGATTGTGGTTTCACTCAGCTGGGTTTGTTTCTGATTGTTTGTTTGTTTGCTTGTTTGAAGTGCTGTGCTGCCCTGCTTTGCAAGCAGATCTTAGCTCATGGTTTTATGGGGACTCTCCCCACCTCCAGTGGAGCTGAGTTCAGCAAAGCGTTGAAATGTGCACTTAACCGCAAGCACACAGTTGAATCCTGCTGAAGACAAAACTGAATGAAATAGTAAGCACAGGATGGAGTAGGGAGGACGTGGAGTGTATGCCCTGAACACTGTTAAACATCTCCTTAAGTACTCTGCTAACTTGACAGGATATTTTACGCTATAAACTGAGTTAAGTGCAAGGTGGAGGGAGGGCAATTTGCAACTCTTCCTAGAAAATGCCTAAGTTTTTCTTCTATGCAAAGAAAATTATGTTCACACTATAGGACACAACACACAAGGGAAGAAAACAGAACAAACTTCTCTGTGGGTACAAAGCACGCTGCAGGCAAGCAGCTTTAAATGGTACATTTTTTCCAGTGGATACGTCAACTACTTTGATCCTGAGATGCAAAGTGCAGAAAATGAAACACTGAGGTTGGAGGGAGGAGAAAGGAGAGGGGAGGCGGCAGACACTGGGTTTGTGCGCGTGATCAGCAATGCTTAGCGCAAAGGAGGTCGCTGCTCTTTTTGCACTACGGATCCACAGCACTTGTTAGGTGTGGAAGCAATGCAACTATTTAGCTTTTACACCAGTGGCTTTTTCTTCTTATTCCTTATGGCAACCAAAATTGGTTTAAATGGCTTTAAATCGCATTGTAGTAGACACGAGTATGTCTTCTCCAGTAAATATTTTAGATTCATTTTAAAAGACAAAAAAAATCCATAACCAGTTAAAAGCAACCTCCTGAGGCCTGGGGTGAATCAGGGAATGATGAATCAGTCCTATGGAGACACAGCCAAAATGTGGACCCAGCAGAGGAGAGGGAGGAATACAAATCTGGTGTGTATGCATGCTCTCACTCAGCATGAAATGCATATGGATTCCTACCCTCCTTAAAAATAAAAGTGGATGAACCAAACTTTAATGTCATGTTGGTGGGGAGAATGCCATAAGTGGTGATTTTTCAGATCTGAACAGAATTTTAGCTTAGTAGTTGGGAAGTTTTGGAAGAAAAAAGCAAAAGATAAGAGGAGTCGCTTTAGAAATGTAGAAATGCAGCCTGTATTCACTGTCACTTGCACTCTAGTTTATGGCATGTGTTTTATCAGAAATGTGTGCATTTAGATTTTAAGAAGATTCCATGAGGTTTGACCATTCTGATATTCCTGATACTGAATTCTGTAGAAGGCAAAGTTGTAAACTGCTCCAATGTTTGAGTTTTTAATACCTCATTACATTTTATGAGTTACAGTTAACGCTTTCACATTTTTTTTGTCGTTTTATTTGGTCTGTACATGCATAGCTGTAATAGCAAAATTGCAATCTTACAGCTGTTTTCTCACAGAGAAACTTTTCAAGAATAGCCAGTAACTGTTATCCCAAGTCTCTAATTATAAAATTTATATCAAATTGCTAACAAATGTGTACCATATAAATGATAGTGTGTAGTAACAAATCTTGTCAATAAACTGTTTAAAAAGGAAATACTTCTAATCAAGTGCATAGACATACATACAAACATGAGGTTTTTTCGCAAAATTTAGTAGTACAAAAGTATTCCATTGTCCAGGGATCAGAGAAAATTAAAATGCCCAGAGGAAGTGGAGATGCACTGCTGTGATTAAATATTTGTGCCTGACAAGTGCAGTGCTGCTTACATATGTATTCCTTGTTGTGCTGCGATATTACTTTTTCTGCACAACCTGTGTATGCATGGCAGTGTTAGTTTATAAAACAGAAAAAAAAAAATCTCTAGTCTTAATACAATTTTAGTATATAAGGGCTGGAACTGAACTCTCAAAGATTGTTTAAGAAAGAAAATACTAGACTGGGTGAATCGAGAAGGTATGTAGTAAGCAGGGAGGAAAAGGCAATTTGTGATCCAGAGACCTCCCTTGGTAGAACAAAAAAGTAAACCGCAGATAGACCTCTGGCAAATTTCCATTCTAGGAACAGCAAATAAGATGGCTTTTGGACAAGAAAAGATAAATAAGATAGTCTCCCCTATCAAATAAAACAATCTATTGCTAGCTGGTTTCTGCTGGCTTTAACAAAGGAGCAAACTCAAAACCACACAGAGTTAACAAAAAGTTCAAGGACATAAGAGGATGAGGATGCTCATGTTTAGTCAAGACAAGTCTGTAAGTCAGTCAGTCGTGCTGAATGTGTGCGAATGCAATCAGAGGGGTACATGAGAGTTCCTGATCTGATTCTCTTGGCAAGTAACCTGATTTAGCAACTGGGTATTTTTTGTTTAGTTTGTAAGTGCCAGATCACGGTAAATAATTTTTCACTGTGGAGATTTGCTTGCAGAAAATGTGTAAATGCTAATTGGCCTTAGAGTTTACTGAAGTACTTGAAGATGGGTTATTGAGAGTGATTTACTAGATTTGCTTGAGTAATTCATATTCCAGCAATGCACTTCAGAAGTTTCCATAGTGCATAGTCTGCTGCTGTTTCATTTATTTGTGTTCTTCTAGAAAGCCATTGGTGGTTTTGACATCATTTAATTCCTTTGTTTGTTGGGGAGAAAAAAGCTTTTTCCATTAGCATTCGATTAATTTTACAGGTATAGAGAAGATGAAGCAAAAAGAAGTACATTCTTGTGCAGAACTATAAAAGAGGTTGCCCATTTCTTCTATAGCTTTCCGTGGAGCATGGTAAAAGGGTTGAATCATGTTATGAAGAAAAACAAAAGCCTTCCCTCCCCAAATCTGTATGTACATATGTTTTCTTACTACTTTATGTGACTGTAAATCCTGAAACAGCATTTTCACAAGTAACCATGTCTCAATAGTATATGTGGTCGGGTTGTTAGTTTACGTGGTGGAATAAAGACCTCATTTTTCTCTAAAGCCTGCTACAGTGGTAACTAAATATACTGTATAGATAAAATTTCAGTTGTGTCCCAAGGCTTCATTGTTTAGTGCTTTTCATGCCAAACATAACTAGAACAAGGAGATGGGATTTTTGTTCTAGCTGTGACGAGGTGAAATGCCTGAAGGATGAAGCCAGTCAGCGTAGTCTGTGTTTTCAGACTTGGACCTTTTCTAAGAAACACAGATTTCCTCCTTGCAAACTTCTTGTCATCACAGTGGTAGTGGGTAATAATTGCTTTAGAAAAGGTAGCATGTTATTCAGGTTGCTTTAAAAGTTAAATGAGATGTGTTCATTGTGTTATGGTTCACAAATTTAAAAACTAAACCCATATTCTCTTCGAACTAATACTTTTTATTGTGCCAGGTATAGACTACCTTGTGTATCTATGAATGCCATTTTCATTGTTTTATGTTTTTTAAAACAAAATAACAAAAAAAGATTGAGTCACTTGAAATTATATGCAAAGAATGAACTGTAAATCTTTGATATTACAGTGAATTAAGAAGATTACCAAATGGCCATCTTAGACAATTTTTATACTGCTATATTTGTGTGGTTGTCGCAGAGACTGTAACTGAAGAAGGATTTTGAAATGCTTATTTGCTTCTTTAGACTGAAAGTGATGCTTTACATAGGATGGTTGAGTTCTCCAAGAGATTCCTGCAGTTAGCAAGGTTGAGGAGATCTTTCCAGTCGAGAAAAGCAGGAATCTTCAGTGTGTCTGGTCAGTATATTTGGGAAGACACAGATCCCTCTGCTTAAAATTCGTCAGATTCCGAAGTGCTTTGAATCTGAAAGGGAGTAGCTACATCTTCAGCTGGTTTAAGTCACTGAATAGGCACTCAACTCAGTCCAGCTTTGTTGATTTTACATTAGGTAATCTTTGCAATTCCTCCTATTATAGTGACGTAGTTCCAGAGGAAAATCATGTTTTAGATAGACTAGGTAGAGAATAATCAATTGCTCACTAGCCTGCCTTGAACTCCCTGTGTTAGAGTACGGATAAGCTGCTGGGGCACAGAATAAAAGAAGGTATCTAATATTTTCTGCTGTTTATTATTCATTAGCAGTCACAGGTTAGGGTCAGTACTGTACAAACACAGATCTGAGAAACTCAGAGCAGTTTACAGTTTAAGACAAGAGATGAGAAGGGAATTCAGGAAATTTCAGGCTGGTGTTCATTGCTGTGGCAGGGAGTCGTCTCAGCAGCCTGCACCTGCCTGATGGTATTTGCAGACTCCCTGACAACGGGAGATTTTTAGGAGAGTGTTGATCTCTCAGACTCTATACTAAATGTCACTGTGCAGAAGCCTATATTGCCAAAGTGTTCGTGATGTATTTACTTTCCAGTGTCTTCAGTTTTTAGGTCTGGCAGAAGCTCTGGTGAAACTTGATTTAATTTCAAATACGTTGTTTCTAATTTGGTACTATAGAGTCAGTATTAATACTTCATGTGCTATGTGATAAAGATCTTTAGTTACCATAATTTGACTGATGGCATGCACATGTTAGGCAGAGATGCAGCTTGGAGAGAATACTTTTTGCTTCTCAGAGATTCTATTAATTTTCAGTAGGTAGTGTTTTCAATATTTATGTCTCTGCAGAAATAAATCATGCCACTTTATTCAGCAAAACCTCAGTGCGAAGTCAATCTCACAGACAGCAGCAGCAAAACAAATGCATCATCCGTAGAGACCTCGAGCAATGGAAGCAACAGCAAAACTGCACACCTTTAGACAGAATCCAGGCCTGAGATTGAATGGGTTTGTGTAATGTGTAATGTTGCTCTAGATTTGGTTAGTCTCAGTCAAGTCCTTGGGATTTTTCTTTCCTTCCGTGATTTCCTTAGAGGCTCCGATTCTGATAAGTGGTATTTTGTTTCACTCACATAGTCGCTCAGTGAGCGTGCCATACTTCATTTCAACAGAAAAACAGTATTTTGTTTGGGTGTGTCAGACTTGCATACATGATTAGCTTCAGCTTTTCTAGTAAATACAAAAGAAGATGATTGAAGTCTGAAAGCTATTGTCCCATGACTTCCATGTTGCCCAGGGAAAATACTATTGTTTGAAAGAACAGCAAAAAGTTATACGTACAATCAGACACAGTTCCCAGTTCTAAAGTTTATTAGACTGGATTTACAATGCTGTAATCTTGAGAAATGGTTTGTGATCCTCGCTGAGCATACATCCGTATTATCTTGCAGAGGTGTGTGATTACAGCTTGCACAGGCAAGCGTTTGCGCTTCTCTGAATAACCTGCAACCGTAAGAACTTCAGGCAGGCTGAACTTGAAGACTGCTGTTGCAACTGTATTGGCCGTAGGGTCAACAGCATCAAATTCAAACCTACTTCTAACATCTACCTGCCTTGTGGACTTCAGTGCAGGCATCCTAAAATAGCAGTAAGATTGGCTCCTAACTTTGGATATGTAAGCAGACCAGGATCCTTTCTTTGTAGCAGGACCTTATCTATGGTGCCGGACCATCAGAGACAGGTGGTTGCTGGGGTGTTTGGGTCTTACCCAGACCCCCAGCAGAATGGGGCATTTATTTCTGTTGTTACTTCAAGAGGGACTCCGTTACTTTCCAGGCCGTTTTGAGGAATAATACACATCGCTTGGTGCCTTACTGGCAGAGGGAACTGGTTACATTACTGGCAATGAACTTCGTGTACAAGAACATCTAACTTGTGCATCTCTCCTTTAAAATATGCCTTTGGATTGTCTAAAAAATAGCAAGTGTGTGTCAAGCAAAGAACCTACAGTGAAGAGATTAACCAAGAGAGGTGAAGCAATCCCCATCAGTTGCAGCATGTTTTTCTTCCAAATCTCACCCTTACGCTGTAGTGCAGGGTGGGGGTTATGCTTGTTTTCTGCTCATCTCTAAGCAAAGGCTGAAACATCCTATCCAGACTTCCAGTGGCGTTCCTCAGGGGTCGGTACTGGGACCCGTACTGTTCAACATCTTTGTTAGCGACATGGGCAGTGGGGTAGAGTGCACCCTCAGCAAGTTTGCTGATGATACCAAGCTGTTTGGCGAGGCAGACACGCTGGAGGGGAGGGATGCCATCCAGAGGGACCTGGACAGGCTGGAGAGGTGGGCCCAAGCCAACTTCATGCAGTTCAACAAGGCCAAGTGCAAGGTCCTACATCTGGGTCGGGGCAATCCCAAGCACAAATCCAGGCTCGGCGGGGAATGGCTGGAGAGCAGCCCTGGGGAGAAGGACCTGGGGGTGCTGATTGATGAGAAGCTCGACATGAGCAAGCAGTGTGCGATCGCAGCCCAGAAGGCCAACCGTATCCTGGGCTGCATCAAAAGAAGTGTGGCCAGCAGGGCGAGGGAGGTGATTCGGCCCCTCTACTCTGCTCTCGTGAGACCCCACCTGGAGTACTGCATCCAGCTCTGGAGTCCCCAGCATAAGCAGGACATGGACCTGCTGGAGCGCGTCCAGAGGAGAGCCACGAGGATGATCCGAGGGCTGGAGCACCTCTCCTATGAGGAGAGGCTGAGAGAGTTGGGGCTGTTCAGCCTGGAGAAGAGAAGGCTCCGGGGAGATCTTATTGCGGCCTTCCAGTCCCTAAAGGGGGCCTACAGGAGAGCTGGGGAAGGACTCTTTACTAGGGCATGTGGTGATAGGACGAGGGGGAATGGCTTTAAGCTGGAAGAGGGCAGGTTTAGATTAAACATTAGGAAGAAGTTTTTCACTTTAAGGGTGGTGAGGCACTGGCCCAGGTTGCCCAGAGAGGTTGTTGAAGCCCCGTCCCTGGAGGTGTTCAAGGCCAGGCTGGACGTGGCCTTGGGCAACCTGGGCTGGTGGGAGGTGTCCCTGCCTGTGGCAGGGGGGTTGGAACTCAATGATCTTCAAGGTCCCTTCCAACCTAAACCATTCTATGATTCTATGACTTGTTAGTTCAGTCCAGATTAAGTTTCCCCATCCATGAAAACTTTTCTTTGCTTCCTGCAGCAGAGCAGCAGTGTCTGTGAGTGCTGCCCACGTTGCTGTCTCTGGCAGTAGCCAGAAACTTGACTGCTCACCTGAGCAGTGTTGCCAGCTGCTGGGATTTTCCTGCAATTTTGGTGTTTCTTCCAAGTCAATAGTCCTAAATTCCTAATGTTTATCTCAATTTGTATGTCTCTTTATTCCAGCACTGGTATGGTTATTCCCAGATTTATTGGAAGCTACCATTTCTGCAGTAAGGGAGTTTTGCTTCAGCTTGCCACAGAATTACTTCAAGCAATCTTTTGTTTTGTTTAAATATTTCTTTTAAAAAATGATAGACCCACTTCCAGCAAGTTGACTCACTGTTTTCTCTAACAGTGAGTTAGTTTCTCTAACAGACTGCCTTTTCTTGTTCTCTAGTTGACGTGTATTTAAATTAAAAATTGGATTAATTCTTTTTAACAGCGTTTCAAAGATATACATATACACTGCAATAATACAAGAAGTAATGTGTAACATTTTTAATTGCCTACAAAACTGAAATTCTAGTCTTTCCGAAAACAGATGAAACTCTTGAAAACATGACCCATAAAGTTCTAGAAACAAGAGCATAAAGCAATAAAAATGTGTAAATAAACAGCACTTATAAAATAATTTCATATTTGAGCAGGGCATCATAATTTTTAAAGACTGGAGAGGTTTGATCCTAGAGGGCATTTTGCATACACTAAGTAAATCTTTCTCTCTTATTTAGGAAATACTGGGACCTGCTCTGCATGAGATGTCCAAGCACGTAACTGAGCTGTAGCCACTTCCCTGTGGTTTCCAGGTCAGGGGCCTGAGCTCCCCAGGCTTCCTGGGCTTCTGGTGGAGTGCAACAAGATCCTTCAGAGCATGGTTCGAAGTGGGAGCCTGACTTACATTAGGGTGGGATTAGTGTTACTGGCTGAAAAGCAGCAGGACAAGATCATTTAAGTGGAGGCTCATGTTTTATCGAGTTTTTCAACATGTTTTTATTGCGATGTAGGGATTGAGGATGGTAATTCCTCTTGCCATCACTTTGCGGTGTTTCCATTCCTCAAGGTGGTTGGGACAGCTGAGTACCCACTGATGATGAGGAGGAGACATTTAGTAGAGTATGACCTGCATAATGTGAACCATAAGAACAGGAGCCTTTTGATGTGCCAAGTGAGCTCTTACATAGGAAAGAAGGTGGTGAGGAGCATTGCTGGGCTTCAAGAAGAGCAGGCCAGATGTCTCTGGCACCTGTCAGACAGCAGGACGCTAAAGCACCTTGCTGCTTTTTTCAGCGGTGCTTGGATTTCTCAGGTGGCATATAATCAGTACAAAATGTTGCACAGAGCGTACATAGATTATCCAAGAGAGAGCTCTCTCTGTTTGCTTTTGAAATGCTACGAGCTGGTTAATCTGAAAAAGTGATACTTGGGATTTTTTGTGTGCTGTGGTTGTAGTTACAATCTTTCTAATTATATGAAGTGCAGAAAAAAAGCATAGCTGAGTTAGTGAATATAGTTTAAATCTGCAACACTTAAAGAATCAAGTCTTGAAGTGCAGAACTTCCATAAGAAGTTAAAAGCAGAACTGAAATTATGGAAGGTCAGAGGCAATGCAATCTCTTGCAGTTTTTTTCTACACATCATTTACTTTCCTTGAGATATAGTCCATGCTTTCGAATGGGTTTTCCCCGTGCCAGTTTATAAAAAGTTTATTTTCTGATCATGAAATGAAGTTTGAAGCATTTTCTGCTTGCTAATGAGATGAAAGTTGTTTTACCTTTCCCCTCCTGGTGAGTGTGCGTAGCCAGAGGCCTTGCTAAGTGCCAATAGACTCGGTTATTAATTTCAACAAATTCAGAATTCAACAGCTTTAGAATGGTGATATGCTGAGGTAAAAGCCTTTACTAAATTAAGAGGAATTTAATTGTATTAAGTTGTCACCTCATTAGATATGTTGGAGAATTTGCCAGAAGTAAATGCTGTTTTCCTGGTTTCATAGTATAGTTAGTGGTTAGCTTGGTGTAAGGGTTTTAACATTTTAATTAGAACGTGTATATATATATATATATTTATGCTTCTGTAGTAAAATGATTTAGTATGTATAATCAATCATGCCTGCTCAAAGTTTTTCTTTGCATTCTTAGGTTTATGGTAGGGCTGTGTAAAAAAAATTTATTACAGTCACTAGCATTAATTTTTATTTTTATCTGTAATGCACATTCATATTAAAGAAGGGGGAGTACAAATGCCCCAATGCTAGTTGCGAGTACTGCGTTTGTATTTCAAAGTTAAAACCTCAGAACCTTGAAGGATTGGTTTTGTCTGAACAGAGCAGGGAGAAAAGTTCACTAGCTATTAAGGCCTGGAGTCCTTTCTCATACCAAATTAGCAGTTCTCCATCCTTTCCATCCCTACATTGTCCCCCAAAATTGTGGCCTGCTCTCATCATTATGCTATTTCTTTTTTGACTGAGAAAACACACTCCTTGAACACCTGAAATGTTGAAGGTGACACAGGCAAGCCACCTTCTGTGCAGCAACACGGTCGTTTGCATCAGAACATGTAATCCAAGTTATTACAAATTAATGGGTGAAAGTCATCAGGGGCAGGAGCTCACTCCATGGGACAGTCAATAGGAAGAGGACTTCAGTGAACGTATCCCATGGAGATACTCAGGAAAGGGGCTGGATCAGGCAGTACAGCAGGAGAACATCTCCTGTCTATGAAATCTTAACAAGATACATGAGAAAGGTGATGAAGTCCCAAAAATTGCTTGGAGTGAGGCTTGAAGCGGAAGAGCTGAGAGCAGCTCTGCCAAATAGTTGAAGATATATGAGCAGAAGTAATTACGGGATTTGTGCAGTTTACTGTAAGATAATTCCGATGTGACTTAATAAAGTTGCAGCAAGTTAAGTTATATATTACTGTCATCCACAGAACAATAACATCATTCTCCTGCCTGAGGAAGGTAGAGTAGACTTACATAATGTGTCATTGTTTTTCTTCCCATGATATTTCATTTCTCATGGGAAATCTTGCAGTATTAGTGCCCCTGTCCCTTTATGTACACTTTTTATTGCTGTTTAGTTCATTTATAGGTGGGGATTAAAGCTCTGCTATAAATATTAATACATTTTTCAGGATTCTCTCAGCAGGGCTTCATGTATAACCATTTAAAGATGTGAACACACTCCTTTTGCTTCTAAGCCAGCTCAACAGTAACTGTGAAGGTAGCTCTGGCAGTTATACTTAGGGCTTTTAAGTTTGGGAGTTGCTGGGTTGGGCAGTGTGTCTGGCAGCAGCCCTTGCCTTGGAGAGGCATGACCAGAGTCATCTTTGGTTTCCCTCTGTCTGGTGGAAGCTAAAAATACAAAGAATATGTGGTTTTTTTCAAAGACTGTACCCTTCTTCCCTTGGAGAGAAATTCAGGACACTACATCTATCCACAGGACTTTCTTTCTCTCTCTCTCTTTGACAGGGTGTTAAAGCATTTGACATAATTCCTGTTCTTGCTCAGTCGTTTTGGAATGTTAGTGATGCATTGATGTATCATGGCTTTATTTTGCCTAGTGGCTTTGGCTGGCTGTTTTCCTGGTGTGAGAAGTGAGAAATACGGACATAGCTTTGTAGCAGAGTATGAACTGTGGCTGGTTCTTGGAAGATCTATCAACCATAAGCAAAAATCCTATTGTCTTTCATGAGACCACAGATCTTGTAGGCTTATTAATTTCTTACCCATGTTCATAGCTTCGTTAACTTTACAGCTTCTTTAAATGAATCTCATCAGAACTGTGGTGAGATTCATGGTTTGTTGGGGTGTTTGCCCACTTCCCACCTGCCGTGGGAAGCTTTGTTTTTTCCTCTTAACATCTCTTGTCTGCACTACTGAAATGAATGCTGCACTGGAAATACTGGAAGGGGCAGAGATGTCTGGACAGCAAAAGATTTATAGCAAAAGGGGATAGTATCCAGGTTGCAAGACTTTAAGCATGTAATAGAGACTTTGATATCAGTGTGAGTGAAAAGACAATCTGATTCCGGGATTTCTGGGCTAATGTGAAGCCTGTGGATCCCTATATCCACACTGGTCTAAGCTGCACTTATAATAAGGCTGCTCCCTGACCTGGAGATGAAGTTCTCCTTGCATGATTTGTATGCGACGTATTTAAAAAAATACAGGAACATTTTGAAAACACAGAACCAGTTTATTTCCTGTCATTGGTTTGGTTTCTTCTGCATGTTACGTCTGCAATTTTGTCTCCTAGGACATTGGTCAGTCAGACGGACAACAGAAGTTTATTGGCCAGGATGTTTCTGGTAGCTCAAACCAGAGCTGAGCTATTCCATTCTTAAAAATTAGTATTGTGTATTGAAAACCAGACCCATTGAACTAACCAGGTATCACTGCTACTCCAAGGAAGGTTACAGAGTTGCTAGGCTGAAATTTACTCTTCATCTTTATTAGATATGGTTTGCCCTATGGGCGGGCATATTGCCTTAGTTATAATGAGATGCTATGGAGAAGGGAGAAGTTGGTTGTAAAGGAAAAAACAGTTAATCCTATTTTATCTCCTTATTTTTCTTGTCTTCTGTTCTGCCGTTTTCATGCACTCATCCTAAATTGATAGTATAGTCTGCTTTATGCAAGGTTAAACAACCTATCTTCCAAAAGCAGTTTCTTGTCTGGAAACTCTGTCTCTTTTAATTGATAATTACATATTTGATTTGAAATAAATGGGAATGCTGTATGGTTTTTGTTCTGTGGCAAGAAGCATAGAGCAGGATTTGAAGGCCTTAAATACCCATTGGCCTGTTAAAATTCTTGCTATTGTAGTGGTTGAGGAAGAATTCTTTAACATAAAAATAAAATAAAAAAAAGCTTTTCTTATCTGGAAGGTAGAAGCCTCTGAATAAAATCCTCATCTGTAGTGGGCAGTTCCAGGGAATGCCAGCACAAGTGACAGATCCTGCCAGTCTGAGGGACTGTCACACTAAGTGTGCAAATTTTTTCCATGTGGAACATTAATCTTCTGTGAACCGTCATCCCATGCGATAGAAAGATTTTTCTTATTTGAGATTGCTGATTGTTAAAGATCATGGTATGTTGAATGGATGGTTCACCTGCCTGTGTAGTTCCTGTCTCTCACTGACACTGGATAACCTGAAGGAGATGTCTGTAAAGGAAACCGTGTTTTGATAAAGTGAGCATTTTTCTTAACTGATAATGTGCATAAATGACATTGTGAAATCTTGGTTAAGGTGAAGCCAGTGTTTTTCTCAGAGGTTATTTTCTGAAAAAGAATGATAATTACTCAGGTTGCTTTGAACCATCCTGGACATTTGTAAGTCTATTACTCATTTCCACAAATTCTTGCAATAATAGTTTCCCCCATCTCATGGTGAAGATTTATATTTTGAGGGTTATTGTATATATTGACTACTTCTATAAAAGTGCTAACAAAACCCATCTGTGGCTTTTCATAGAATTTCATAGCAGATTTGTTCAGTGGGCTTCAGAGGGTGTAGCAGAAAGTAGGAATATTCCTTGGCTAGATTGTACCTTGTAAATGTCTATATTAGCATCAGCTGCTATGCTCTGATTTCTTGAGAAGGACTTGACAGTGGTAATCAATTCTATAACTAACCTGTCCCTGAGTTCTAGATTACATGAGCTGAGTTTTTTCTCTGTTTTTATTAGAAGAATCAGCTTTAGTTGTGATTGACCTTTGTTACTTCCTTATAGCAGCAGTTACTTGAGGAGCAAGTTTTATCTGAAGCTAACATATTTGATGTGTTTAAGGAGAAATTTATAAGGAAGCTTTGAAAAGGCTGCATAAAAATGATGGATCTGAAACCATTTGAGGAATTTGCTGGTGCATCTTGGTGTAGCTATTTTAAGGCTGTAAATGACAGCATTTGATTCAATCTGTTTTCCTCAGCTGGTAGAACTGAACACCCATATTTAGCACCCTATGATTGAGCACCCTATGACTGAGTCCCTCTTGGATTGCTTCTAGGTTTTTTATTGTTCCTTGGTTTTCATCGTGCCTCTTCTCACATTTAAGAATGAACTGGCTGTGTAGTGCTGGTAATATTGCCGTATGTTACTTTATTATTACTAAAAATAGCCTGGTGTCACAAGGGCTTATTCTTATAAATAACAAATGTTTGCTTCCCTAAAGGGATCAAATTATTTACATATTTTCAACGTGTGTATGTGGTATTATGTAGGCATGTCACATACCTTCAGATAATGAAAGTGAAATGCCATTGAGAGGTGTAACACTTTTTCTGGAAAGTTGTTGGAGCTTTAGAAACTTCGTTTCATCCAACTGACTGCTTCAAACTTGGCCAGGAATCCAGAATTGAGAGGTGCAGTTATTTTCCTGCCCATCCCTTTCCTTTTCACCAGCCCCATAAAGTTGTTGGTTTTTTACCATAACTTAATTTTGGATTTAGGCAAGGGTCTTATTCCAAGCAGTAGCGCATTTCAGATAGTGCAGTTAAAGATGTATTTGTACTTGATGTATGGAGACTTGACATACAAGTCATGCATTCTTTATGTTACAAAAGGGACTTGTAAAAAAATAAAATAAAATACTGGTGATGTCCAGACTGATGCCTTGCCCAATATTTGTCTTGCTGCAGAAGCAGATGTGATAGTATTGTGTAGTTCTGTCAAAGACAGGCATAGCTGCTCACTGACGTAGACAATTATCAGTCTCTTTGGATATTTTCCCATGTGGAATTAGTGTTTCGTAGTGACAGTGACAACAGAAATGCTCATAAAGTACCCTCCACATAGAAATTAAAAAAACTACTCCCCCCAGAAAACAAAACAAAACAACTTTCTTCTGCAAAGATAGGTTGCCATGTTTTAATCCTGGAAACGCTGTATAAACAAGCTCGTTTATTGACCTTTGTTTGGTTTAACATTTTAATATTTACAGATTCATTTAAAAGCTGCTGTATTACTTATGTATTAAAATGCCAACCTCCATGTTCAGCATTCTGAACCGTTTGTTATCTTTTGGCACACTGAAAGAAGAGAAGACAGTTTGCCACTGCCATTCCTGTTGCATTTTTGCAAAAGAATGCAACTCTGAGCATTTTCTGTTGTTTTACTTTAAGGACAGTTTGTGACATGTTTAGTGATCCTGTCAAATCTGGGTTCACCACCTCCAGTTAGCTCTTCTCAGAGATGCTTACCTTGTATGTAAACGGGCAGAATTCTGCGAAAGCAGCACACCGTCGTCTTTTCCTTGAGTCATTTGCTAGCAAATACGATCATCAGTTTCTTTTCAGCAATATAAAGTTTCTTCCCGTACGCCCGCCTTCCTGACTGCACGTGCCAGGTTGTGTTCGTTCATGTCCATGGGCCTTAACGCTGGACTTGGGGAGCTGGCAGACCTGTGAACCTACTGACCTCTGCTCACCTTGCGCTTTTTTTGAGAATGTTCTATGGCCAAAGCTGGCTGACGCTTAGGCATCTGCTCCAACAAAGACCTGGATATCTGTTAGTCCCATCGCACTCCCCATGTGTGATGTGATGTTGCTATTTATTATATTATGCTATAATGGCAGCTACAGAAATGGTGAAGTTACTGCAGGCCCAGGGTGCCAAAGCTGGCGCCTGTCTCTAGGAGTAACCATGTATTGCAGTTTAGACAGGATCTAAGCTTTCATTTCGTCTGGGTGGGTTCAAGCAAAGGGATCCATTATTTCTGCAGCAATCCATACCAGTTATGGAGTGTGGATTAGAGTTATAACATAGTTGTATCATTAGTTTTAAAGGCTATATAAAATTTGATTTTGTTTTGTGAGTGTACTCGCAGCTCTAAGTCCATTCTGCCCGTGTTTCCTCAATATTTGACTGCGGGTACAATTCTAGCCTTTGCTTAATTTGCTCCCTGGTGGCGTTACCACTGTGATAGATGGCAAGGAGGTAGTGTCAGAAGGCTCTGGAAATCGTTTGTTTCTAAACTTTTTTAACTGAGTGGAACATCTTTAGTATTTGGATCCAATACTCACTTTTTTCCTTTGGGGAAAATAAAATTTTTACGTTTACGCCATGTAATTCTCAGTGGCTGCTGCTAAAAGACTTCTCAGCAAATAGCTGTGTGCAATTAAAAGCTCTCTCCTTACCTTTGGACTTACGTGATGCTGAGGAGATGTATTTGCTGTTCCTGTGGGCTGCAAGGGCAGCAAATACTTCTGACCTTCCCTTAAACAGCAGCTGGCGATGCTATGTATGAGCGTGTGGCTGGGTTTCTTTTTTGACCCGTTCTCAGCAGGCATTGAAATCCCGCTGAGAGCATATCGCTCATCCTGACAGCGGCAGCCCATTGCCCCGGTCTGTGTGTGAGGGAGGTCACAGAGACCCTTCAGGTAAGAAAAGATGGTGAGGTCTAAGGGTTCACCCTGTGGAATAACAACTGAACTAAAAAAATGTTTTAATATTGACTTGTTAATGATACGAAACTCAAAGAAGAGATGAGAGATTTCTGAAGTGCCCCAAACAAGGAGGTGTGTGGGATGTAGATGTCATCACCCCAGGCTGATATTTTGCCTTCGTTTTGCATGTAGAAATACAAGAGAGGTATATTTTGATCAAAGTTTGAATAAGGTTCTGTACAGAAAACACAAATGAATAATATAATTTTTCTTGTTTCATTTATGTGGAAAAGTGAAATTCATGTGACCTTCTGAGTAGAGGAACTACCTAAGTCTTGTGTTCATTTCATGCCTCAAAAATATTACCAATTTATTTAATTAAATGTATACGTTACTGTTAGAACAATATAGATTTATTTTTTTTTTAGAAGTGAGAGCAGTTGGAATGAAAACAAATGTAAGATTGCAGTAAGCATCTGTGAGGCAGCAGGGTGGCATATTTTCAAGGGAGGATAGATTTGAATAGCAAAATCTACAAAAGGAATAAAGTAGGCGAGTCATTTCTAGCTGTAATACTTTTTCACCCTACAGTCACTTCAAGGGAAGTTGTCTTTCCTGTTAGGTCAACACAATGTTATGTTAACGCTTACAATGTTATGTTAACACAACCTTATGTTAAACACAGTGCTATGTTAACACAATCAGTTTCAGAGAGTTGTCTTTCCTGTTACTTGTAAGGTTGGATACTAATACTCTTCTTTCTAATCCTCTGATTCTGTATTTTGCCCTTAGGCAGAATGTAAGACATTCCAGCCTTAGCAGCCCAGGTAAAATGGGATCAAGTCTAAAACTGCATTCCTGAAGCTGCCACTGAACAACGCTTTACAGCATTGTAATGTAGAAGAGCAGCTTTTGGACTGTGCACATTTTGTTTCCCCGCACAGAAGTATTTCACAGAATCTGTCAAATTTTGTGATCCTTTTGCAGCAATTGGCTCCGTCTCAGTCTTTTGTGCAGTAATATTGTAGGCCACACAGACCCTGGTAATCTCATTAGTGTACTTTACACTTTCCTCCTAAAATCTTTTTTGCAAAAAAACCCACAACCGACCCCGCTAACTTTGTCAGGTCTTCCTGGACACGAGAAAGAGTAAGGATGCTACAGCTTGCCAATGGATTGGGGAAAACCACAAGGCGTAAATAAAACCAGCAAATTTAAGATGGATGCAATAAAAGACAAATTTATATTTTAGTTTCTGTCAATTTTTTATCTTTCCTGCGACTAGCACTCTTATACAGAGCTGCTATTTTTGAAACTAATAGCAAGTACTAAGCTTAGTAGATTTTTAAAATGCTTGTGTTTCTATAAGTCAACCTTTTCTACATTCACATTTTTCTGTTCCAGTACATCCAGGAGAAGAGAAGACGTGAGAATTAGTTTGGAGTGGAATGGGAAATAGTGTCTGTCTAGTGCGGCTTGCTGAAGATGAATATTCTCTAAATAAGTAATAAAGCTGAAATGGCTGTAACTCGCTGTTACGAGTTTGTTTATTGATAGTTTCTGCCATTTGAGCTTAGGATTTGCGGTGTTCAAGTTGAAATGGGCATTGCCAATGGTTTTTGAGGGTTTTTTTTTTGGGGGGAGGGTGTTAGGGGCTTTTTTTGATTGCTAAACTTGATTATTACTTTTATTTCATTTGGAAGTGTTGCTAATTCTGGCAAGTCTTGGTAAAAGTTATAACAACTTGGAGTTAAACTCGTGTTTCTGTAGGCTGTTAAACTGGTTCTTGAAAAGCTACATGAGCATTATCCTGACAGGGTAGTTATTTCTTATTGCAATGTACTCTGAGACAAGAGTTGAAATTACAGTTTAAGAGAGGTTATTATAATTTACTGCATCATCTTATAACTTTGCTAAGCAAAATATTTGTTTATACATGATGACGTTTGGGTTTCTGTAGTGCTGAACCAATGACAAATAATAATAGTTGGTCTTCTGTGTGCAAAATCTATTTTTTATGCCTTCAATTTTTTATGAAGCTTATCCCAATTTGTCTCTTTCCCCAGTTACTTATAATAATTAGTTTTAAAGCTTTATGTGAAACTGACTATGGCCGTGACCTCCATTCTTGCTCAGTTTCCTAACAATGCCCTCTTTTTTTAGTTACTTAAGCAAAAATGTTTGTGCGAATGTATCTATATAAACATTAGTTAAATATTGCAGTTGTTGATTATTTTTCTTCCCTGTTGCTATGCAGCTGACAGAGTGAGCAGGCGCTTCAGGCAACCCCAGGCTGCAGTGTCCCAAGGCAGTCTTTGCTTCAGTCTCATTTACGTGCTGTAGGGGGGAAAAAAAAAAAAAGTAAAGGTTAATAAAAGCTGGAAGAGAGTGGTGGCTGTGTTTAACATCCTAATAACAGACAGGGCTGGACCCAAGCATTAGAAACACTTCGTATGTATTAGATTGAAATCATGTATCTGTATTTGGTTGATGGCAAACGATAAGCATGGGAAGTTCTTATGGTGGACGTACCTGTTAGCCATTTAAATACAAGATGTATGTGTCATCGTACAGGATCTTCAGCTAAATATGTTAAATAATGAAAGGAGAGAGGCAGATACCTTTTGCTAGAAAACCCTGGGGAAAACGAAAGATGTATCAATACAGCATGTCCCTTATGTTGTGTGCTCTGTTGAGGTGTGGGGATGCGGTGACCAAAAGTGCCCGGGGCATCAGGTACCATCTAATTTATTTTACCTTTTTTCCTCTCGCTTGATGTTTTGGGTTGGTTGGTCTACATAGGAACACAGCAAATAATAAATAATAATTTAATGTTAATGAAATAGAGATTTCTAATATCATTGCTGGGTCAGTTGCCTTGGCAGCTTTAGCACAGCTACTCTCTTTCTGAGGGGCGGTGGAGTCACAGCTGGATGAAGGACAACATTTTGTCTTGTGCTGTGGCACCCAAAGAAGCCAGAGATGCTGTTTGTTGCCTTTGCTCAGCGGATGTACTGAGTTACCACAGTTGCTGTTGCTTTAAGCATCAAAGCAAAGCTGCTATTGCTCCTTGGAAGTTACTGAAAGCATTGACTACACCCTTGTGCCCTGGAAAAGAACAGAACTTTGTTGTCCGTGTAAACAGTGGTGCTGGTACTCAGTGCTGTTGCATTTAGTCCAGCCTTGTTGCCTCCAGTGCTACCAGTAGGTTCTTTCCACTCGTTTCAAGTCCTTTTATGCTCTTTCTGATTTCACTGGCATTAGTAATAATGGCACTGAAAGAGGGGGAAGCAATTTGGGAGCAGAATTACGAGTGAGCACAGGAGTGATAAGTTTCTGAGCATACTATTTCCTCAAAGTTGGAGCTGCAGATTGGTAGGGAGAAACAGAGGTCACTTCGGCTCTTCCACAGGAGAGCTGTGCCAGGTGCAAAGTGTTGGGAGAAGAGGAGGAGACTCCAAAAGCAGAAAAGCTGGTCAGTTAGGGTGGAAAAGGAGAAAGGGCCACATTGCAGTCTAAGGATTCAGGGCTGATGCTTTCTCCTTTGAGTATCCCTGGGAGTCATGCTGCTGCAGACAGTCCCGGAGTAAGGGTCAGTCTGAGCGTGTGGCTCCTTCGCTGTCAGATGGTAGCTTATCCCTTCTCTAGCATCTGGGAGAGCAATCAGGCTTATGATGCTCTGGCTGATGTGAAGTGGTAAGGAGGAACAAATCTGCATTTGGACACGTCAGACAGCAGCCTGTAAGGTATCTGGATACAAGGAATTATTTAAGAACCTAATGAGATTAGAGCTTCTACGCTGCTTGTTTATCTCACATACTTACCCCTGTGAGCCACCCTGAGCCCAGCATCATGTTTATTAGATCTTGACTTTCCTTCCCATCAGGCAGATCACTGCTGGCTGGGAAGGTTGGGCAGAAAGTCCTGTTTGTTCACACTCTGCAGTTGCTCAGTTACCAGTCTTGAGCATTACCAGCCAAGGTCCCTCGGCACCCCATGGCCTTTGTCTACATGGATCTCCCCCTGTTTCTAGGGTCTTCCTGCACTGCCAGCATCTTTCCTCCAGTCAGGATGGTTGCCACCATCTTTCCTGGCCCCGAACCCCTGGTTTTCCCAACCTAAACAGGCTGTGTGTAAAGCACACGTGATCAGGTTCTTAATTTGTGGTTCCATCTCACTTCTCTCTATTAATAGGAGGATTCAGGACATGTTGATTTTGTTTATTCCCGGTGTTATCAAAGTTTACCAGCCCTTACTGATACAGATAGCAAGTAAAAGGCTTCTGCTTGAGACTCAAAGTTCCGTTTCACACATTCATGCACACCCCTGCACAATTATGTGCTGACTGTCAGTATGCGCTATTTAAGCTGGTTTAAGGACCTCGTGTAGCTACGTGTACAAATGTACAATAAGAGCTGCCGGTATCTTATGGCACCATTTTATTTCCTTGTGCTCACTGTTGCACAGCCTAGATGGAGCCCATTCAACAAGTGGGCATAGTTGCTTAGATGGGGTGTAATTCTTCTTATACTGGATGGTTTGCCAGCCTGCGTACAATCCTGTAACAAATTGTACCTTTTAGAGCAATATGATTTCTTTGCATTAGTGGGTCAATTCCAGGCCTATTCTGTCTGGCTTAATGGAGCATGGGAACACTTCTCGAAGCGCTTGGCTGACAAAAGGGGAAGATGGATGAGTTGTGGCAGAAACCACTGTTGTTGCAAGAGAAGCTCAGTCTGTCCCTGGTCTTTTTCTTCCTGCCCTTCTCAGCCCCTACTGGGACAGCAGAAAGCTTGTTTTTCAGTGCTGGAGCACTTCAGTTGCGCTCTGGGGCTGAGAACAAAAATCCCAGGGGGCTTTTGGCATTTGTCATTCAAGCTGAGCGAGAGTTTCAGACCCGCTGCCTTCCCTTATCAGCTCTGGGTTTGTGCATCCGCTGCATTGTGGAGGTGCTGGCGGTTGCCATTTCAGTCCACTCCACAGGGCCAGGGCTGACTGCAGAAAGAGCAGCAGTGCAGGCAGAGACACAGGAATAGAAAGGGTGGGTAAAGGGCAGAAGACCATGGATGATGTTACTGTGAGAGCACTCCAGAAACGTGTGGAGAGACAAGCATTTGCAAAGTTTTAGGTGAGAATTCTGTCTCTTTGGGAAGGGAATTGTTGCTGGCAAGAGGGAGCAAATGCTCAACTTAAAATTTATGTTGCAGTTACTGAGCAAGAATAAAACAGTAGTGCAACTCTCTTTAGACCTGGAGTACTTGTTGATGCTAGGATACGCTGTCTAAACTTCATGGTGTGCCCCACGCTCCTGGTTCCTTGTTGGTGTAGCCTGGAGAGCCGTTCTGAGCACCCTGTGGCTCCCTGCATGCTCTTGATTTTCCTTCCAAAGGGAAGTAGATTGGGAAGAGAACTGAATGCAGTTGTGTGCAACGTGTGCACCTGGGAGAGAGGAAGTGCCCTTGGCCCCCCAGATTTAGTTCTTGGGAACAGTCATGTTTTAAAAGGACAAGAGCCTATGAAGCTGAAACAAAAGTCGTGTTTGATGTTTTACTTGCTGAAGAAAATATGTAAGTCTCTTGAGACTGCCAAACAAAACTGTCTACAGTGAGAATTCAGCAATGGTAGAGGATTGGTCTGTCTGCGCTTGGTGTAGATTGACGTTTACTACAAAAAGTTAAATATGGTTTCTTGGTTCTTATTCCAGCTATTCAGAAATAATTTTACTGAAGGATGTGACTGATTTTACATGTGATCTCACAGTGAACACATACAGCTAGAAATGACATACTGACTATGGTAATGACACATAATAAGACTGGTTGGTGTGAGTTTTGCTGAAGAGTATAATTTTAGGCACATTATATAGCAGCCAGGGTAGTTGCAATCTAATGGTTATGTGGAAAATGTCAGAATTCAACAGCCAAACAGTCAAATTCAGAAAGCTCTTTGGCACCACTAAATTATCATTGTTCAGAATGGAGATCATCACCTGCTGAAATGTTCATTTAAAAGACATTGCCTCACTTTACGGGCACCATTTTTAAAATATACACGTGCAGAAATACACTATGATCATTTACCTTCTGTGCTTGCAAAGGGATGTGTATGCACGTCTGTAACAAAAACAGATGGGCAAAAAGTATTACGTTGTCTTCTGGTGTTTTTCCACTGTCTAAGAGGTGGTGATGATCTCCAGGTCTCAGCAAACCTCAATTAATCAGTGATTCTCTGAATATTAAATAAGGACCAAACTACAGAGAACAGAAGATACTTTGAGTCTTTTCCACAAAATAGAGGAAAAATAAAGAGGCTCAGTGACTCCAAGGTCTCCAGCAGGATGGGTTGTAGAGAAACAACTAGCTAAAGACCATCGGGCATAGTAGGAGTACCTTGAAAATCCGACTCGGAACCTGAGAGCTCCTTGTACATACACACTCTTATTAGAGTCACTTACATATGTTTCCCTGTAAAGGGGAGATACTACTGTTAACTGGCTCTGTAAGAAGTCACCACCAAATACTACAAAAAGTTGAGCTGCTTTACTGCAGCAGGTTCTGTGGGTCGTTTGTCAGGCCAGATGGGGAAGGAGCTGCTTCTGCTGCTGGTTTGCACTTGCAATCATCTCCTCTCTCAGGATATGCTTGCATCTGAAGTAACTAGGGTTACTGTATTACACTGGTATGTAACTCCATCACTGGGGACCCGGGGTATTTGTTAACTCCCTTTTCTCTACCTACTCATGTGGTTGCAGCAGCTCTATCAGGTTTTACCAGCCTGCTCTAAGGCAAGAAAAGCATGCTGTCATGTCACAAACACATGCATTGAGCTTCCTGACTTTAGCAGAAGTTTGGACCGAGTTAACACGTCCATGGCACTTTCACATCCATGACCAAGGAGTGTAATGGCAGGCTGCTTTTCTGGCTAGCTATTCCTCTTTCTTCTGCCATTTACTTTAGGTTTAATAGGATTTTTGCTTTTTGTACGATATAGTAATATCTGAACCAATATCATCAAAATCCCGTGTGTCTGTCTGTCTCACTGGTGTGTCAGTCCTGATGTTATAGAGCAGAGTTATCGACATGAAAAGTTATGGTCAGGATTTGGATTGTGAAGAGACTGCTTAGGTGCATCCACGTTCTTGAGAGATGCTGTTTTACACCAATACCACAGGAAACCCGGTGTTTCCTCACAAGTTGTAGGACCGCGGTCTCTAGCTGGTCCTTCAGGGCTAGAGCTGGAGAACAACTCCCAGCTAAGCAGACCTTAAAAGACAGGATCAAGTAGTCTTTTTATATAAGAGAGCTTTTACTTACTATTGTACTGCTTTTATTATAATATTCAGTAAAAAGTTCTATGCCATATATTTTCAGTAAAATAAAATGCCAGGAGTTAAAAGTTTCTGTTGAATTGTGTTTGCTGTGACTAGACTCTCCCCAGATCATTGGTATTCACCTGTCTCAAACCGCAGTTTCCTATATTGTAATAATATAATCTTGAAATATGCCTTAATTTTTGAGAGAATGTAGTAACTTTGTGAGAATTACTTATTGAAAAATGTTCTGTCATTAGAGATTGATAGTTTATAGAATTAATCCTACTTCCATAGTAGTCACTGATCTATTTAAATAGGTGATATGGCTCCATGTTCAATTATATTGAAAACGTGACCCTGAAACACTATAGGTCAGCTGAGAACATTACATCCTATTTGTGTTTCTTTCAGTATGGCCCAGTCAGTCGCTTTAATATGCGGTATTAATACTATTTAATAAGACCAGGATTAATAGGTTAAAGACTAATTTAATCTCTTTGGTGGTGATGATTTCTCTGTACTAAAAGAAGTTTAGATGTGGAAAAACAACTGTTACTGATTGAATAGTATCTATGCAAACAATTGCCTATGCTGTGAAGACCTGGAATGCTTTGTTTGGCTTTGCTCAATGTTGTTCCATAATTGCTAAACTGAAGGTTAAATGAGAGTTCAGTTCTAAAAGTAGGAAAGAGGAATATTAAGAATACTTGTTTTGTTTGGTTATTTTTCACAGCTATAGTTCTAGGTTAGTATATAATAACTTTTCAAAGTGTGATTCTGAAAGTTGTGTTTATTAATATTTTACTGTTGCTGTACGGTAGAGCGTATGTGAAGTCGCTCAGTGGTAGTGCCTCTTCACATGTATCTAAACTGTGGTTAGCATTCAGCACTAAAGGCAGGTTGTTCATCAGACTGGGTGCAAACGTGCATCGCTGGCCAAAGCTCCACGTACCCTCTCCTCAACAGCAATCCTAGAAGTCAGCTGGATGCAAACAAATATTCTTCATCACTTGGCCTGACACCCACATTTCATAACCTTACACAGACTGTCTTCATTTCTAAATATTTTTCCTAAATTGTATTTCTGTCTAATCTCATATTTGCTTGATGGTTGTTGTGTGCTTATCTGGCTATTCAATGAGGAATCCAAAATGCAAAAGCTATCTACTTCTGAAGCTTTCTCATCGTGGGCAAACCCAGAAGGCCTCTGAATGGCATCTCATTGCTCATTCTCGTTACAATGGCATGTAATTGTGGAGAGGAACTGGAGAAACCGGCAGCTTTCTGCCTTTAGAAACTTCCTGGAGTGGCTGCCTGCGGCGTCTGAAAACACAGGTTGGAAATGATGTAGTGCCTGTAACTCAGAATAGGAAGGAAAGATTCTTACTGCAAAAGTCTAGTCAAAAAATAAACAGGACTTAATGGGCTGAAATGGGTTAGGAAAAGCTGATGGAATATCATGGTTGGGGAGGCAGTATGGATTCATTAGTCTTAGTAAACTAGCAGCTTTTGTCAGCCATCAGTACTTTTGCTAACACCAGAAATCCCCTGCTGACTAGATGGGCTTACTGCGGAGATCCAAGCATTCTGTGCTTCAAAATGGAAAATGAGCTTGAGAGCAAGGGGGAACAGGGGAGGTGATTCCTCCCCCCCCCCCCCCCCCCCCAAAGGACATGTTAAGATTTCAGGCTCTTTCTAGATGCAGATAGCAGATTACTAACAAATCCTACTTTTGGAAAAATAGTGCCAAATTTCTATGCACCCCTGAGAAGTGTAATCCAGGTCAATTTAATGGTGGAAGCAATTTATCGCTGGCTTTTGAAATAGTGAAGATAACTGGCCCCATCGTTCTTACATTCCCCTGGGTGAGCAGAATCAGCGTTGGCCAGGTGTAATGATATACGTGTTTTTCCTGCCTGTGAAAAGCCTGCCTTCATGAACCACTGGGACCAGAGGAACTGCATCAGTGTTGCAGCAGAGAAGTGGCAATGGTCCCTCAACCTTTCCGTCAAGGTTGGGTTGGTGTGCAAGGCAACGTGTGTCAGAGAGGCAGTTCATTGTGGTAGTTCACTGTGTTTACCTGCTCTCTTATTATTAGCCTTATTCCAGCTGTGAGAAAATTTGAATGTACACAGGGAGCAGCCTCTACGCTTTGTGGCTTATTCCATTCATCACATACACTGCATCATAACCTCAGAAGTTATCCAAACTACTGGGCTATTCCAGAGGACGTTGAATCCTTGTTTGACGTCAGTCTCTGACTCCAGCAGACACAGAGAAATGCTAATCCTGGTCTTTTAGCAATGGTGAAGGTGATGTGGAAATTCCAAGAAGTTTCTTTACTGTGTCTGCTGGAGGAACAAAAGTAGCCCCACAACAAACCCTGAGATACAGATTAATTTTCCTGAACTGAGAAGGAACATGAAGGTTACTTACCTAAGATAGTCCTTGATTCAGAACTTCAGTCCTCCGCTGAGGTCACAGAAAAGGTAGAATGTCACAGCAAGGATAGGAATGAAGTCTCTACTCTCCCTTTTCCAATCCTAAGGCAGATGAATGTGCTGCTGCAGGGAAAGAGATGGCAGAGGAAGTACTTTAGGATATAATGCTGGTGTCCAATGGCTCTTTCTTACAGCCAGACGCAAAAAAAAGTGTGACAGCGTTGCATTAACTTGCAGTTACCCTGCCTGCTGCTCACTGCAAGCTTTATTTCCAGAGTTCTTTAATAGAGGAATCATAATAGCTTCCTCCAGTCAGCAATATCTCTCTGCGGGGAATGTGGTGAGGCTTTCACTTGCCAGAAAGAACAAGCAAGTTTTTGTATCTGACCAGGGCCACTAGCAGAAGACTTCGAGGCCAGGAGGTGGGGAAAGGGTTGTGAAGATATGCTTTAAGAAACTCAGTCATTTAAATCACCATATATTTGACATAATTGTTCCCAAAGGCTGTGAAAACTCTGAATTATTTCACATCCAGTTTACTCATTTATCAGTAGTGCCATGTTTAATTTGCTGGGAATTGAGTGCTGTGAGAAAAGATGTCATTTTCACATTCATGTAATCCTGGTTTGTGTCATGGATATATAAATACGTTTATATAAATTGCAGTGCAGGCATTGACTCGTACACACAGTAGTTTTAGATACTTCTTGATACAGTGGAAGCATCTTGTGTGAACTCACTAACATGTTTTTCAATGAAAATGTTCCACATGTACATGCTTTTAGTTCTAATTATCTATATTTTGAACACCTTACTTGAAAATACATAAAAGAAAATAGAAAGTGGAACCTTGTTTTGCAGTCCTTAATAATCTGAAAACTTTTGTATAGCTTATTATTGTGACTACCTGTGAGTGTGAACAAAGAGAAAAAAGTTGAAGTTGTAAAGACTGCATGCACGCATCCTCTTGATCTTGCATTACATCGTGGAGTTATCCTTAGATTTTGTGGGATTTTAATGCCACCCAACAAATAGCATTATAAAATCAAGGACTCTTTTACTTAGTGTTTCATTTGTGTGCTTTTTGGCCTCCAGAACTTCCTTTTTCAGTTTCAGTATATCTATCGCAATACGGTTTTTGAGGGGATTCTTGTTTTCAGATCTGTGCCATGTGGTCTCTCCTTAGCTTGGCTGAAATGATGCAGTAGGTCATACTTGCTGCAATTCCTTTTCTTTCCTCACAAACCAGCTCGAAGTGCGGCAGAGATGCCCAAGCGCCTATGGGATTGTGTAAACAGAACTGTGTGGAGCGTGGGATGCAGCGGGCAGCTCCTCCCCTTGCCCTCAAATCCTCAACCAGCGTGAGGCTGAGAATCCCCGAGGGGTCAAGGGCGCTCAGTGTCGGCACTGCCGCTGCTTCACCTCAGATCCCTCCCAGCACTGCCGTTTCGGGTTGAGCTGTCTTGCAATTGAAAGAGTTAGAGCATTGCTATAAAGCAGTAGGGCTGAAAATGAATGAACAAATATTATCTGAGACATCATCTTCTGAAAGTAATTATCTCCCAACTCTATTAGGAGTCAGCTGTGAAATAATGGTTTTAACGTTAAGATTTTTGTGCACATACATTTGTCCTCCCTGAAATACCACCTAATAATAGTAGCTGCCAAACCTGAAATTGTTGAAGGAGGGATGCTCGAATGCATTAACTTGTTGGAAACCCATTGCTTCATAGCTATGAAGTCATAACAGTTAAATATATTTGAAGTTTTTGCTGGCTGTAAAACATTTGCTGCCTAAGGAGGCTTGCCCTTCGTGTCTTTGCAAAGATTCTAACTGACCTCTGTCCACTTGAAGTTCAGCGAATCAATGCGTTTTTATGGTTGGGATGGCCGTGGTTGTGTGGCAGATAATTAAACATCATCGATGGGAAGGTTGCTTAAGGTTCACGTGTACCATAATTCCACGCTATCTTGCCCATGCAGACATTTGCCCTGCAAGATATCGAAAATTTTACGGTGTTCCTCTCTAGGAGTCAAGCACTGTGCGTGAGTTATGTGTTCATTTCTGAAGGGGAGAATGAACAACATTAACGTGACTTTGGATAGCAGTTTTGTTTTCAGAAGGATGTATCCTTACCTTTTACCTGTACAGGTCCTGCTGTACAAATCTTTGAAGCAGATGTGAAACGGTTCAAATTGCATATTATAATCTAACTTTGTGAAAACAAATGTTTGTAAACATCTCTCTTTTTAGGCTGTAAGAAGTAGCTACTATACTTAGTATAGTCACTATATATATTATAGCCATTATACTTAGATCCTACTGTCTTCCCCTTTTATCTTCTTATTTTTACCCCAGCTCTTACACATTCTTCTGTTTCAGATTGGTAAAGATTCTTGCCCGCACAGGGGAAGCTGGGTGTAGAGCAAGTATGCGCAAAAGGAAATTTAGTGATCCTGGGACTGGGTAGGTGCTGATATTACTTACTTTCACTCGTAGGCTACTGATGAGGATTAAATTGAGGTCAACCCTGGGCATAAAGATTTATTTGATGTTGTTGGTGTTGAGAGTATATACAATTAATACCTGGCCTCAGTCTATTTCCAAGCAGCAGAGCAGATAGCATTATCTTTGCAGGTTCAGCAATGAAAGCTGCTCTCCTGCTCCAGCACCTGAGGGGGAAAAAACAGTTTCAAAGGATGCCTACAAACTGTGCAGACAGGATGGTGAGAGACTGCTTGGGTCTGTCATTCATAAAATTATCATGATGTATTTTAAACTTGTTTGTTTTCTCCTTTAGCTCCCAGTTCCTGAAGTCTTTCCCTCTGGTAGCTGTAAATTTAGCCCTAAGTGGTTAGCTTTCTCATTTGCAGCCTCGGCGGAATCATTCCTCCTTTATAGCCGTTTGTTATTGTGTGAAATAAACAGAGAAGGTGAGCTCCAGTAGCACCTCCTCTTCTGTGCTGTTTAGTCTGGGAATATTTATAGCCAGTAGCCGTATCCATTGTTGGACTTGTGATGCTCTTGTAATAGAGCTGCACTTTTCACCATCTTTTCAATAACCTCTTTCAATACAAGTGCAGTGTTTCTGAGTATGTGTAGCCAGTACAATGATGATATTTCTCTTTATATCTTTTCCTGATACCTCCTAGGATTATGTCTGCCTTTCTGTGTCACAGTAGGTGCTAGTTCACGGTCATCTTGATATTGACTGATTTACCCAAATAGTTTCCTCACATAAAACATGCTTAATGCAGTTATCCAGTATCATTCATCAAAATATACAGCGATATTGGTACTAAGCCAAATCCTTACCCTTGTGACCTCTTTCACATCCGTTTTGCTACTCATGGATACCTTTGCTGCTGTAGTATTCTCATGTATTTTAAAAGATTAGGTGCAAAGCGTTGCAGCTGTGGAGCACCATTGCAAAATAGCACTTCAGAGGTTTCTGGGTTTCATAATGTCTTTGCCAATTGTAGGTCATTTCCCTGGACAAATTATCATTTTTTAAATTTAAAATATATTCTTTTTCCGTCTTGTAGGGATTATTTAAGTGTAAATCACATTATTACTATTATTAACAATGCGGTGTTAACCCTAAAGGATAGGTGAGGATTCTTCCCACACAAACTGTTAAGTCCATGGAGGAATGATTTGGAGTGCCATAAGAGTATACGCCCAAAGGTTATATTATGCAAATCCTCTTACTTGATAGTTGGTGTGCTTATCCCCCACATGTTGCTTGGGAAGCATAACCATAAATTCAGTTAGAAGCAAATAGGGTGTTTTGAACTGTTGGGTCTTTAAAATAAGCCTGTATTTTGGATAGCAGAAAGCTGTTACCTATCACCAAGCCAAGATAACAGGACTTCCATCTTAAAAACAAATACAGGAAAATTTCCTCCAATCAGAAAAGTTTTTTGGTTGCACCTTTCCAACACAAGTCGTCTTACATCTGCAGAAACCAGTTGTTCTGCTGAAAATTGTGTCTTTTCTTGTGTGGTAAGTGGGACAGTAAAGGTAAGTTGAAGCCCAGTTACAGGTTTTCCCAGGAAATGTGTAATGTGATCACAGTGATTCAGCTGCGAGCAAACACCAGCGGAGCGCCACCAGGCCTGGGCATGCTGGCGGCTGAGCTGCAGAACCCTCAACTGGAGCCCGAGAACCAGGAGGACAGTGGCACTTGTCTAAGGCTTCCCTCAGAATAGGAGCAAAGGCAGTGACAGTAGGTGTTACCTGTTACTCCAGAGAGAGCAAAGCATAATAGAGAGTAGCCATCAGAAAAGTAAAGTTGTCACATTTGCCTGAATGTGAGTGATGTTTTTCTTTTCGGCTGTGTTGCTAATATTCTCCCACACAAGCTGCCTCTGCATTCGTGCAAGTCGGTGACATTAAATCTGATGCTGTGTGATTGTGCGGAGGAAGAAGGGTATGAAATCGCAGCTATAAGCTTACAGCAGCACTATTGTTTGTGTTATACCTATGTCAGGTGTTTTGAAACTGAACTCTTAATTTGAATCATAAGGCTCACACTGCTGTAGAATAGTTTGGGTTTGTTTGGGTTTGGGTTTTTTTTTTGACAGAAAGTCGCTGTATTTATGTATCAGAATGTTATACCTTCATAAGGAACACATTTTGCCCACTGGTATAATTTCCATGGCGGTTTTCCCATCTCAAGGCTCATGCTGTTTATGGAGGAATGTACTTCAAAGTTGTAATTTGATACGGGCTTGTTTTTATCTCTCTGTTAAGATACAATTTTGATTTGGGGAGGTTTGCTCTCCGTCTCCACCTTACAAGCTAGTATAATATTCAGGCGCCGTGTGGAACCCGGGTTTCAATTTGGCTTGTCATTTGAAGAAATATGAAAAATGTTGAGCACTGTATACACAAATAATTTCAGTTCTGCTAGGCCTTATGCCAAGGTGAGAAGGTGTTAGGAGTGCTGAGTTTCAAAAACACACCTGATTTACATACAGTTTTTGGTAGGTTCTGAAGTAGCTTTGTGAAAATACTGAGGAAATTGCAATAATGCAGGAGGCCTGTCTTGAAGAGGGAACCTGGAGAATTCGGAGAACCAAGATAAATACAGAAGCCCTTTGTGTACGGTGTGTGGAGGAACAGAGTTGCTTTTCTGCTGCTGAAACAGTAATTTGGTTGTCACTACTTCAAAGGGACAGGGAAGCACGGCTGCGTTAGCAGGGGCAGGCAAGCACTGGGGAAAGACATGTGGCAAAGGATCACAGTGGTGACACTGTGGTTGCCACTGTCATTCATACATCAGACATTATTTGCATTTTTAGAGTGCCTTGTCTGCAAAATGGAAGCAGTACGTGGGCAGATATAGGTGTTGTGTGCTCATGTAACATGGCATAGTCCATTTTACCTGAACAAGCCAAGATTGTTGGTCCCCTCTAGAAGTTGTTCATTTTATTCTGCCATGAGTTGGCATGATCTAACGAGAGATGTACATGTGTCGTGTAGAAAGCTTGTAAGGGTGAGTTGTTAGAGCACAAAAGGAGAATTTGTTTTCCTTTCCTTAGTCTTCAAAGGGGTGGAACAGAATCACTAACGTGAAGGTTAGCTGAGCACATGACACACATTTTCATGTCCACTGAGGAAAATTCATGTGAGCATGTTTGAGTTTGATACTCTTACGTGTTCATGGGAAGAGGAATACAGTAGCAAAGAGGGGGAACAGTTTAATAACATTTCTTTTTGTATAGGAAAGACATTCATAGAAGTCATTTTCCAGTTACGAAGGCCACCCATTTTCCTTTTGTGAGAGCTGCGCTATTTCCTGTGGGCAATTTGGATTTGGTCCCCCTGCATTTGGCCTTGTGATGACATTGGTACTTTCACTTGTTTGGATTTTTGTCATGATTGAAGTAGTTCTGAAGGTTTTTCTACATGTTTTCTACATAACATTACTGTTACGTAGAGAAAAAAAGAAACCAATGCAGTTTTGCTCATTTTTTTTTTTGGTCTTTATAGGTTTTTATGTAAGAAAACCTATATTTTTAGATTTTTTTTATGTAAATTTTTTTGTGCAGCCTCGTTAAGTTCTTCTTGATAAGAAACACAGATTAATATCAGAGCTTTCATGATACAAGGATGAAATTACTTGTTTGTTTTAGGCTTGTAATTATTCTCAGTGATGGGTTTATAGTTGTAACTGATTTGTAAGCTTTAATAATCATAGTATGCAATCATACCTTGCAGCATTTTATATATGAATCCATCTCTGTTTCCAGTTTGGTATATCAGCACACTTAATGTGGTTGTATTTTTCATGGTTTAATTAAAACTATTAATTAACATGATTTCAAATTGCCAGTTCTGGCAGCCTGCAGATAAATGTAACAAGGATCAAATCATTATCTTCTGAGAATGCTGAAATGTACAGTGATATTTGTTCAGCCAGTCACAGCTCAGGTGGTCTGCGGGATTTTGAAGGCCAGTATGTGTCTTTCTTCAATATCAGTTATACGCATTTCGTAAAATTACTTTTGTATGGCATGTGGGCAGTGAGTATTCTGTTTCATTGAAAAATAAAATGAGTATTTTTCCCCTCTGAATTAGAGAGGAGAAGCAGTCTGAATCACTTCCTGTTTATAATGTATTTATTTGTTACAACAACAAACAGGCAGCGTGAAAATCCCCGAGGTATCCCCGCCGTATGCTTGGTTTCCAATTTCACTGTGTGACAACTTAAAGGACAAAAAAAAAAAAATAAAATTCATATAACGTTATTTTGTTATATTTGAGATGTGGAAGGAATTTAAGTTCTTTTATGTTGAGACCGCTTCGACTCAGTAAATGTGGAGCTAGATTTTCTGTTTCAAATGGAAACAGGAATAATATATACCCTTAGCCTAATAGTTTTTATGTGCTAATCATGAAAATGCCAATTTAAAGCATTAGATTTCCTTGCTCAGGGGGAAGTGGGCAAGGCAGATGGAGTGCTCCTTGCTGCAGATAAGGCAGTAAAAATATCAGCCTTTATTAGTTCAATAATTCATCTTTGTTATGTTGATTGTGCATCTTTGCTGTAGAGTATGACTTCAGCTGGTTTTTAGGTGTATTAGTTAAATCTGTTCTGATGCTGTATGCAGAAGTTTCCGTAGGATTCACGAAGTATTTTGCTTGAGCACACTGAGGCCCTTCAACAAGGTCAGTCATGTCCATAGGAAACAAGGACAAGGGAACACGGGCAGTTTTGGCATTTGCGGGAGGGAAGCAATGAAATTCCCCAAGGATCTCTACCAGGGCCAGGCTTGATTCACTTGGAAAGTGCGTCACAAGTACTCATGATCTGGCACAGAGGGGAGCTTGGATCTTTTGGAAGCTTCATGGGAGCAGAGGTGGGAGAGCAGTAGAGGAGAAGGGCTTGTGTAAGGCATCCAGGTGCCACGTGCTGAGAGGTTGTAGGGACCTAAGGGTGCAACTGAAATCCTGGCAAGCGTTTCTGAACAATCAAGAGGATGGAGAAAAATGCCCCTTACTGAAGTGAACAAGTGTGTTTAACTGTGGTCTCTAGAATGAAAACACCAAAATCATCCAGACTTTAAAGTAATTTTGTCCTTTTTTTAAATTAAAACGTCTATATGACATTCAAATGTCCATGGAAATTAATGCTATTACAAAACCTCTGTAGCTTTAAAATAATTACTCTTTGCCAATAGCAAAGGCTTAGAGTCACACTGTGATTTGGTGAAAGAGAAACCTCAGAGAAAAATTGTCCTTCTTTTTGACTATTCTACTTATTGTTAAGTCAAAGCCACATTTTTTACATTATAGTCAATGTCCTTAAATTATTGCCCCTTAGCCTGCTGAAGAGAAGTTGTGGTATTTCATTGTTCAATGCTGTAATAAGATTAAAAAAAAAAGGTAATAGAAACATGTTAACACTGGCCGCTCTGAATACTCGATTTTTGAAAATCTCATGTGTAGTTGAGCCATAGGTTCTGGATATTAGGGGTTTCTTCATTTGCTGCTTATGGCTAAGGCAGGCAAGTATGCATACATGCGTAGCTGGTAAAAGGTGCGTATTTTGATGTTATCTTACTCTACTGCTTCTTATCCTGCAAAGGATGAGTTCTGCAAGACTGTTCACAGGCTTAATGAGTGATTTAACAATGGGAAAATTAACATTTATATTACTGATCTCTAGTTACTTTTTCTTGAAAGACTCTCTGATTCAGCTAATGAAATATTTTTCTCTGCATTTGATTTCATTATTATTTTGTTAGGTATGAGGACAGGAACAAGGTCTACACAAGGGTCATAGTACTCCATTTTTCATTTAGATAGGGATGGTATCAGAGGATCTGTTTTTTCTGAGGATAAATACGAAAAAATATTATATTCAAACTAGATACTATTTAACTTTTAAGTAATGTGAGCATCATGTTTGCTAACAGTAAAGAATTTATTGTAAGAAAATAAGTTAGCACAGTTGGATCATAAAACACTTTCCCCAATGTGGCATAAGAAGAAATTACATTTCTCGTAGATAGCAGAAAAGTCGCGCTGCACGCAAATGAGATCAGTTAAAGGGGGACGCGTGAAAGGAGTGGAATCAGTATAAAAATGTGCTTTGCTGAACATCTAATTGCTACATAAAAAAAAAGGAGAGCATTGGTTTTGAACATGTTCTGAATCCAGCTACAGGCAAACCAGCTAGGAAGGGAAAAACTGCAACCTTCGTATTCATTCTCAGAGGTAACTCTGCCTGGCTTTGTCACATACATTCATAGTTTCTTCAGCGTCATTTTTTCAGAAATAATTCTGCTCTCCATCTTCAACTATATTTCCAAGATGGAGGCATAAGCAATTTGATGATTCGACTGGAACAGCGGTTGTATTTTTGAATGAGAGCAGATGATAACGCTGAGACAAAAATCAAGCTTGCACAAAGCCTCAAACATTGGCTGCCTGTTTGGAATAGAGGTGTAATTACCATTGGAAGGGATTGTTTTCTACATGATTGCTTTCTTTGATTAGTTTTCCTTCTTACTCAAACAAGCATTCAGTTTTTATTATGCTTCAAATTTATATTCACTCTTGAATTTTAAAAAAATCAAATTTTCTCATATGGTTTTCTCGTTAAAATTCCTCTTGTTCATCCTTTTATCCACTGGGACTTGTCGTTTCCTTTCCCAGATGTTTTCCTGCTTCTATTATTTAATTATAAAATACTTAAAATTTTATTTAGAAAATAACAGGCATATTAACAATGAGAGTAGTTACTTTTCTGGAATTAAATCCTGTAATGAACGGGCAGAAAAAAAGGAGAGAAAAATCTAATGACTTTCTTGTAGACCTTCTTTATCCTTTGCCATAGGTTGAGGCACATTTCTCTTCTTACGGGTGAACTGCAAGACTGACGTCTGCAAATGCATTTGTATTCTGAGCATGTTGCTGGTATCAACAAGAAGGTTAAAACTGGACATCAGGCAACATTAATGTGATGCTCGCCATAATTAATGGAAAAGTTGTTTCTCCTCCTGGTTATCTAGTAGCAGAGCAAAAATCTTAATATTTTAGCTTTCTACTAATAGGGCAGATGAGAGAATTTAACACTGGGACTGCATAGCCACCAAAATTGTAACAATTGGAAGAAAGTAACGTTTTTAAAAGCCCCATAACATTCATAAGATTCATACAGGTATTAAGAATCCTCAAGAAAATGATTTATCAAGTGGTACAGTTGTCGCGCAGTAGGCTTACTATCTGACTGGGTGCGTCCATCTGTTTCTCTGGCGTAGGAACAAGTAGCCACCGGACCTCTTTTGCCTAGTGGTTTATATTGCTTCTTTGCTTGGCATGCAAACATTGCAAATTAAGTAGTAGTATAAAAATGCCTTGAAACAAAAGCATTCTCTTTGTACAACTAGCTTTGTCGAATACAAGGAAAGAACCAGAACAAGCATAGTAACTATCTGAAAAAAATAAGAATCTGTGTCTTGTAAAGTCAACGGATAATTTCCCTAATTTCTCTCTTCTTCAGCAGGCTGAAACACTATGTGAGCAGAAGTAAATCCTTTTTGTTTACGTGGATCCCCTTCTGATTCAGTGTTTCAGGTTCAGTATTCTTCTCCTGGCCTGATCAGAGGTAAGGGGACATCTGTGAGGATCAAGGGCTGAGACCTGAGTTGGGCTGTGATTAAACAGGATCCTTGGCTGCTTAGTGGGGGATTCACAAGCTCCACATCCTCCAGCGCAGCTGTGCATCTGTCTCTTGGCTGTCAGGATCTCCAGGCACGTTCAGATAGGGGCTCCTGGTTTATATTGTGTGCTCTGGCAGTAGTCTGCTGCCTCTCTGATTTTAAAAGTCTTTGCAGACAGGGCAAGATGCTCTTTCACCCTTTACCAGTGCTATCAGCGGTTTACTTTTCATCTAAGAGTATGCTGGGTTAGAGGGGCTACTGGCAAGATACTGTTCTTTGGTTTTTTTAACCACTGATAATGAAAGCAAAACAAAATTGGAAGGTGAATATGCGTGGAGATGATTTTGTGCAGTAGCAATGCAGGCACTGCGCATAAGCTCATCTTTGCTGTTCTTCCTGCATGCCGCCCAGTAATTTCTGTGGGTGTGAATTCTGCCTCCAGTGTAGAGTTGTGTGCGTGTAAGAATTGCTGTGTTTGTTCCTTTAAGATTACCGGATTTGTGGATTTTATGGATGGATGGGACTGTTGTGAGACTGCCTTTCCTGTTGTTTAACCCTGGCTGTGGAGTTGCACCAAGGGAACCCTGTAATTTTTGGTCAACAGGAATACATAACCTAGCGAACCTTTGCACAATGAACATATTCTTTCAGATATTACATTATATAATGCTGTTTGGGCTCTTTCTCTCATATAGTCTATTTTAACATCCAGGCGGTCTTTTATATTGCTTCCTCAGCTATGCACTCGTAGAAGTGATGTGTTCAGAGGGAAGCACTTGGCACAGAATATTATGTTTCCTTTATGAAGAAACCCTACTCATAATCCTTATTAGTGCATGAGGCTGTTTGCTTGTGAGTTGGCATTGCTGGGAGGGTAGGAAAAAGTCACCTTTCACGTATGAGTGCATGGGGTTTTTTCCCCAGAAGTGCTGCTGATAAAGGGGAGGAGTTGGTGGGGACTGCTCAAGTTCTTCTGCATTGCAGCATGTTCCTGTAGTCAGAAAACACGAATAGGGTATAATCTCCTGTAAGTGTATGCATATTTGAATCCAAGAGCAAGTGAATTGAAGTGGGAGGAGAAGAGTTTTGTTTACTTTTACTGTTAGTGATTTAATGTAATCCTAATTAATTATGCGATATTATGACCTTTAGGTCTTTAGTTGTCCTTGTCTTTAAAATAAATTAAAATTCTTGATGGCAGCATATGATGGTTCTTGGCTGCGAAAACAACTCCCCCAAACCCATATCCCACTGGAGGGTCCAGGACCTGTGCTTCCTGCTTTCTTTGGACTTGCCACCTCTGTGAGGGTAAATGACCAAAATTTGCCAGCAACGCTCTGGACAAGCAATGCCCTGACTTCTCCTTCGTGCCCTTGGGCTTTGAAGGTGTCACCAGCCTGAGGGTGGGTCACATAGCTCAGCGTAAACCTTCTGGGTTTGCCCCTGCTTTTGTTCTGTAAAGAACTCTAGTTTGTATGATCTGTGTTCAGACAGGCTAATGTCCTTTCACTAGCGGGGTATTAAGTCTTTCAGGAAAAAGTAGCTGCTGGTGAAGATTTGTCTGAGCCAGGAAAGAATATACCAAATCACAGCGAGGGATTAAATGGTCTGTTGATACCATGGGGTAATCTTTGTGGGCAAGGCTTAATGCAGGTTACCAAAATCAATTGATCCTGAAGTGCAGAATGGTGGGAGTTTTAATTTCCAGGTCTGTGATCTAGTCCCTTCTGACTTTGTTCTTTCTCCTAAAATACAGTAGAAGAAGGCCATATTGAGCAGGGTGACACTAGGCAATTCAGATCATGAACCCAAAAATGTCATCAAACTTCAGTTTATTAGCGAATTAAGAATTGGATATGGTGATGTTAAATACCATTCAATGATTGCTTAGCCCTCAAGGGCTGAGGGGCATTAGAAGAAAAAATGGAATGCTAGATATGCTGTACTTTTGTTAGTTTTGTGAAATTTAAGAGATTAAGCAGAGAGAAGTCTTTGTCACAGTATGAGGTTCTCCCAAAGGGCAGGATAACAGATAATCCCTTCGTACTAAAGCTATGTATTTCGGCTACAACAGCAATCAAAGTAAAGCCGTGAGAGCCTGTAAAAACCTGCCTGAAGGGCAGGCTCTCTCTGGGTGCTACAGAAGGCAGTTTCAAAGTTGATATAACAAGATCAATTCACTCTTTTTCTAAACACTCCATGTTGGATGTTGGGTCTCTTCTGATGCTGTCAGTAACTTTGTCCCGAGTGGAGCTCTCTGAGATGTTGCTTTCTTTAGTATCAGTGTTTGAAACAAAATGAATAAATAAAAGAACTCTTTGGATGAGGTTGGTGTGTTTGAGGAATGTAAGATTTTTTTAATCATTATTTTATTTTTTACTGGTAGCGTTAAGCTGGGAAGGTGACAGCTCAGATTGATATTTTGCAGGCACAAGTATCTGCTGGCCTGCTGGAAAGGGAGAGAGGGAAAACACAAACGGATTACACTTACGGGTTGTAAAATAGGTTGTTAGTCTGAACTGCCTTTCGGCCATTGTCAGGCAATCAGAGCAAAAATGTCTGTCGGGTGTTCAATTTTTAGTCTTCCATCTGGGATTACCAGGGAGAGCCGTTGTTTCTATCTGCAGCTGTATGAAGAGCACCACATCACTAAGAGCTGCCACATTGAGATGTACTTTACATGCAGATGGGTGAGGATTTCTCCTGTGGCCCCTTTTGCTAGGTTAGGGAAGAAGCCTCCAGGTGAGGGACTGCTGCAGCCGTGGTAACTTTTGAAGTCTTCAGAACCACTTCAGCAGTTTCACACTCACAGCATACAGGAGGGACATTTCACAAACTCTGGGGGCCTCTTTTGTGTGTGTGTATTTAAGAGTACCTTAAAGCTGTTCGAATCTGGTTTGCTGGAAATTCTCCTTGAAATGAAACACGCTTCCTCTGTCTTGACAGGCTTCATTCAGCAGCCTGTGGAAGGTAGTGTGGCACGTTGCGTGCATCGGAGAATGTGTGGGTGCCTGTGTTCCTGTGATAGGTCTAAATACTTCAGCATAACTATGGAATTTTAGAAAGGAAAGACGCCGCTTTAATTTTCCTTTCGTTATGCCTTATTTGTCTCTTGCTGTTCAGTTGCGAGGTCTCCTGACAGCCAGGAGCCCTTTAAGTCATACAGTCCCTGTTACCTTACTGGAGCTTTGACTTTTATTTTTCTTGTCACTTGCAGCCATGACATGAAGAAATGCAGAACCCTTATTAGGCTTTTACAGAAACAGATTTTTGAAAATTAAAACACTTGCAAGCTACTTTTTAAATTTGCTTTTACATGTGAATTTTCACAGCAAAAAATGACTAACTTTGTACCAAATAAGGGACGGGACAGGTACAACACTATGCAACTTCTGCTGCACGTCCCAAATTTAAATAGCTGTTAGTGATGATGGCAAGTTCTAAAATGTTTCTAAATAATTAGCGTGATGGAGATGAGTGATCTATCAATGAGTGGCCATAGTTGAGTGTAATGTCAGGGTATTCTTTGGAAACCACCTACTTTATGGTGCACTCCTCCCTAGTGTCTGCTGTGCTCTTCGTATGTCACATCTTTTCTTCTTACTCCCTTGCTCCCTTGTTTGATTTCTTTACTTTTCATTTTCTCTCTCGACCTGTAAAACCCTGGTACCTTCCTGTAGTCTTCCGTTTTTTGGACTTACGTGCCTTTCAGATCCTTTCTGAGAAAGGTGTAGAAGCACCTTTCACCCTCTGGACTGAGCTCTGGGACTTGTGAGCGGCATTGCCTTATGCACAGTGCGGTATGGAGGCCCGGGGTTCTCTCTCTTGCTTTCCAGAGAAGAAAGGTGGTGATCCTTAATCCCACGAGCTCTAACCAGCGTGTGTATGTGCTAGGAGGAGGAGTGGTGAAAGGTAGCAGCCTTGCATGGGAGGGAGCGGGGAACAGGCTAACAGCTGTGACCTGATCAGCAGTTTCACCCCGCTACGTGCACACATTGAAGACAGCCCTGTACACGCACAGTTGTGATGCCAGGCGTGCTCAGATTTAGCTGACTTTCAAGATTTACATGTATCACTTGAATGCAGCAAGTTGTGTTCCTTTAAGTCAAACAAAACATTTCTAACAGCTGAATATAAAGGAAAAATTAGGAGAGTAACAGAAAGAAAATATCTTAATGCCCTAGCTATTCTCTTTTTAACCTTTAGTTGCTACGTAACCATGGGGAAAGTACTGAAACAGATAATACCTACCAACTGAGGGCAAAAATACAAGCATGGTTCTATACAATGTATATAGACTAGAAGTTGTTAGTGCGAAATCTTGACCTAGCATTACTGGCTAAATAAGGAACCATTGTAGCAATAAAGTTCCCCAGAAGAGGAAAGATACTTACTTTTCTGACAAAGTGCTTGTAACAATCTTAGTATTTAAGTTAAAGTTATAGTTAAAGTATTTAAGTTAAGTTAGTAAGTTAAAATGTCACAGCAGCATGTTCATTTGTGGGCCGTGAATTTCTTGAAGGAGCAATTAGCTGTTTGCTTTGATCCTCGGGGTTTATAACAGCCAGGGTGGCTCTATGCTTAAACCCCCGGATGATGTCTGGGAGCAAGATGGGAGGGTGCGGCTGAGCTGCACAAATATCTATGTCTCCCCTGAGCCACCCCTCAGGCAGTAGGTAGAGCTTTTATTTGAAGAGCATATTTTTCTCATGCGTTTGTGTTTGCCTGAGTCATGTAGGGAGTTTCCTTCCACACTGCTGAGTGTCACCAGGGAGGCCCCCTTTGAGATTCAAGTCTGCTGTCTTTGCTTTTCTGCAGCATTAGGCATTCCTCCTCCTCCTCCTGTGCTGCAGAGGCAATGGGAACCAGCCCAGAACCCAGCGGTGTTCCTCCCTCTCAATTAGCAACCACAAAGCACCCTCATGACATCTATACTGTTCTTCAGTTGGAGGCATTTTATCCCTACGATGTGGGAAGCATGAAAGTGGCTGGGGCACGCTCACCTTTGAAAAGCGCCAGCAAGTACATTATGGGTTGCTTCTAATGGATGGAGATGCTGGGAGGAGACCTCGCCTGAACTGAGTGGCAGCCGGCTCCGGGCCACTCTGCACAAACCTTTGCCGGTGTTCAAAAGAGACATACATGAAGCATGGAGTTTCGTTGCTCCAGGAGAACCCCAGTGAACTGTGGTGCAGATTCATATAATCCCGTCACTTGGGCTCCCTTCCTGCCCTCTCATGTAACACCTTATTGCTTAGACAGAAGGAAAACTTTACTAATTCTTCATTCTATAGAAAACACAAAAAAACCCAGAACCAGTAGGTTTAGGAGGAAGAAGAGTCCTGGGAAAAAGTCAGTTCAGTAATGCTTCAGGTGCTGTAATTGGTGATGTAAAGAGGTTGCATAGCATAGAGACCTCCATGTAAAGCCAGTCCCAGCTGTGTTTCGGGTAAGTGGTCTTCAGCCTTTGTTTTCCAGAATTTGTGTGTGAATCTGTTAAGGCATCACTGCAGTAAAGCCTTACTGTGGACTGCAAAAATAAATAATTAGTAAATTAGACAAATTATACTGAGGTGCTTATGTTCAGGCATAAAACTTCGTATTTGCAAATACCTTTTGGGGAGGGAAAACTGAAAATAACCATTTGGACAAAGGTATCGCCCTATCAACTATTAAACAAATGTGAGATGGTGCTGAGAAGTTGTATCAGCTCAGCCATCTCGAAATCTTTCTGCTAGGCTTTATAGCTGAACAGTTGCTTTTTCTGACTTTTTTTCTGCAAAAAACTGTGGCAGTTTTGCACCATCTCTGCCGGTCTGTGGGAGGGCTGTGATACAAGGTATCCATCCACTTCACATAAATCCCTCGAGTCAGAAGAGGTGAACCAACCTTTGGGACTTGGAGTGTGAATATTTTCACACTTTTTTCGGTCAAAGCAGATACTTTTAAATTTAGTTCTATTACCAGGTAAGAGCAAAATGCATGGCACTCATTTTCCAAAAGATGAAGTATTGAATAATATATTCTACAAATATTTAATTAAATGCTTCCTCTCATTGTGAGAAGCATTGGAAATATAATCAGAGTTTCTTTGCTAATTTACGGAGATAATGCAAGGGTCCTAGAGAAATAATTAGAGAGATCATTTGTATTCAAGTCACCAGACTAATGAAATTCACCCTAAAGCATCTGTGGAACTGGCCAAACCAGTCCCTGAACCCTTATCCCTGACCGATACCTGAGACTGATGGTTGACAGGAGGAGTCCCAGAGGACAGACAAAGGAGACTTCGTTGCATAAGGAACTGGTTTAGCAGGTGGGGACAGAGCAAGGATTGCAGTTTGTTTCAAGTTACGTTGCTCTTTTAAAAGTTTTCCATGTGCTGTTCTCAAAAGCAAACATTGGAAATTGGATCTAGGGGAGGTCACCAGTAAGGTGGTCGTGGCTGAACGTGAAACCATTGTCTTACGCTTGTGCTATCACACAGGGAAGTGTTTTCAAGTCTGTCGTGAGCCTGTGACAGATACTAAACACGAGACTGTCATGTTTAATTTTTTTCTTCATTGATTTGTGCGCTATCATAAAGGCTAGAATTGGAAAGTCGCAGGCACAGCAGCTTCAGAAAGGTTTGAAAGCGTTTCAGCAAGACAGAATTATAATTTTAAATCATGTTGACACATGAAGAAATGATTTGAGATAATTAAGATTTAATTTAGTCATGACAAGTGCTGGGCAATACCAAACGCAGAATAAATGGCTGTGTGTAACTAATAGGACTGAAAAAGGCCTGAAGAGGGGAAATTGGATGGAGTGGCATTGAGTGAGGAGACACTGAATGGATTTGGACTCTTGAGCCCAAGAGATGCAGCTGGGGCGTGGACCTCATGGAGGGACATAAGCTCCAAAGTGGGGAAAAGTGGTTACAGGCAATTTATTAATTCTTTCTCATAATACAAGAAGTAGGATTAGAATATATTAAATGAAATTATCCAGTAGCAGATTTAAAACAAGCGAATGGAGTGCTTTCCCATGTAGTGGTAAGTGTATGGGACTCGCTGCCATGCGGTGTGGCAGATGGCAAAAGCTTAGACAAGTTCAAGATGCAATTTGACAACTTCATGGAGGAAGAATTCTCCCGTGACCTCACCAGGCAAAGGTACGACCTCCGGCTCAGTAAGCCCGAAGCCCGCGGTTTGTAGGCCGCTCTCGGGGACAGGCTGCTTGGCCGGACAGTTACTGCCTGGAGCTGAGTACGCCGGTCCCCTGTTTCAGCACCACTTCAGAAACAAGGTCGCTCCGCTACTAAATGTCTGTGACTCTGGCTGGTTTTGAGACAGTTACAATCCTTGTGCTAATCTGTAGAGAACAATTGAAATCAGTGACAATTTTTCTCTATAGTTGAGGTAAGAAAGAATATATGCAAAGTCTTTTTAGGCTAGTTGCCATGAAAACAATTTCATGACTGCTTTTATCGTGCAATAAAGTATCCATAAAAGAGGATAGCAGATTAATTTAATTAATTTGATTTAATCCCAATAGTGTATTGTTTTATTAAGCAATGCTGTGGCATAATTAAGAGTTGTAACTGATTAAACACTTTATAACCACAGAGCTATTAATTAATACTAAATTACAATAAAATTAACAAAGTAACATAAACAAGCCACATAAATCTTTTAAAACGACAGTGATAATGCATCAACTAAAAAGCTGCTTATGTAAACCATTTCTTAAAGAATTTGACTGCCGAAATTAGTATTTATATAATAAGATAATTGCAAAACTGGAAACGGGGCAAGAGCAGCATTCCTTCTGATTTTTCAATTCAAAAGACTCCTTTGATGAGAAACATGGGGTTTTTTAAGATGGATATTTTTAAGTGAGTGTTGAAACAAAGTCCTTGAACCCAAACTTACAGTATGCAGGGAAAAATCTAAAAAGTAAAACTTAATGGCAGCTTCAAGACCTCCTCTGGATTTGACACTTGTTTGTCTTATTTAAATACGAATCTGAACAACTCATGCATTGCTAAGCTTTAATTTGTGTATGATGTATTAGTGCTACAGCTCAGATTCTGTTCTCATTTGCAGGAGTGCCAGGAAATGTATGAGACTATTTGCATGCTTAAATGATTTGCTGGATTGGATGGTTCACAAGTTCTGGAAATCCCGCAGGTATTCATTTATCATTGTGCATTAAGTAGAGAAATACAAAATACCATGGTGTCAAAGTGCAGGACTACAGGGGCCAGTGGCAGTATGAAATATAAAAATATTTTTGAACTTTTTCAGACCTGGGATCAAATCTGATTAAGACCAAATACATTACAGTAATTTAAAACAAGTTTTAGCAGTGTCTGAGAACACCTAGCAGAAAGACTGACAAGGTTTATAACACTACTCAGGCCTTGGCATTTTTTTCTGTATGTACAATGTACAAACTCCTCTAAGTATATTTGGGGTTTAAAGTCATTTTGGAACCTACTGAAAATCAAAATCGACTCTCTTGATTATCTCACAAAGAGAAGCTCTAGAAATAGACTATTTTTTTTTCCTAAATAAGTTATTCAAATTTACCTTAAAGCCTGAAATGATTATGTTTGTAGGTTGCTATTGAATGATACTTTAGGGACCAAATTAGTACAACATAGACCTTGTGTTAAGTGCAAATTGAAACCCAAATGTTTAAGTCAGCAGGCTGCTAAAAAAGTTTGTTACAAATAGACTTAGACTTCTCGTTTCAATATCTCAGGCAAAATGTTTTGGGTTTTTTTTAATGCGTTTTAGTACATCAGCGGGACTAATCTTTGATGAATCAATGGTTTCTGCCTTGGTTTTCTTGTGTGCACTATGTAGACCCACAATAAGTATATGGGAAAATGAAAATGCATTTGCTACAGCGTAGGTACTCCTGTGGAGAGATTTGTGGACATTCGTACACATAACGTAACTGCATGTGTGTGATCCTTAACTTGAACAGCCTTGTAGAGACCTGTTTGCTTCCAGGTACCAGAGCTGTTGCAGATGAGGGTATTGTTTTGAACAGTAAAGGGCATAAATTTATGAATTTGTCTTTAGTTATGTTTATCACTGGACAGAGGGCTGCTGGAGGAAAAAGAGCTAGGAATATATGTGTTCAGAACCATAAATAAATACATAGCTGAAGGTTTCCTTGAGTAGTTCCATGTAAGTGGGAGAAATATTAACCAAGCCAAACACAGCCTAAAATGCGCTAACATAAATATTCCACAGACGGGGGGATGAAAGACTGGGGAAGCGTTTTATTCCAGAATATGCTGCTCAAACTTTCCTGAACCTTATTAAGATGGAGAGGAGGAGGGAGATTTCAGAAGGACAAGTATGAGTATGAGCAAACATGGAAGAGGAACCACTTGTTTAAGAAGCTCAGTGTAATTATGTCATACAAGTGCATGTCATCCCTATTTAAGAACTCTTTCTAGGTGGGGGGAAAGCAGAGAGTGTGAGCGAGGGATTGTGTCTGGGACTGTAACTGGGAACGTCCATCTGCTGGTTCTGCCCAGGTTCGTGATGTGGAGCGTGTGGGCTGAAACCACAACATTATTTTTATGGTCTAGGAGCAGCTGCAGCTCTGTGTTTGCTTAGACAAAATCGTAAATACTTTCCCGTCTCATGCAGATTTTGCATTTGGCGTCTCTTGCTGTCAGTTTGTAACTGCAGAATACATGGATCTGTTTGAACTCTGAATCTGGTGCAGATCTAACTTCCCTCAAGGACTAAGATTTTTCAAATGCACATTGGGGCATACCCCGTCTTTTCTGAGTGGAAAGGCTGTTACCCAGTTTCTCCTTGGCCGTGTTTGCTGAGAAGGTTAACCTGCTGTTCTTCACCACTCTCGCTGCACTCCCCCCCTCTGCAAACCTCATGACTGGGTAGCTTCTAGGAGTTTTTCTGAAACTTTTTTTTTTTTTTTTTTGTCAAATGAACCACAACCTGTCACTTTAACTTGTTTCACTGTGATTGAAACAGATTGGAGAGCGAGCCGGTGGCCTGTGCTCCCAGCAGGACTGGGGGAGTGGGTGCCTCCGCCAGAACAGCAGTGAGGAGCAGCTGGACGTAGGCTGGGAGACGTGTGGGCCCAGGCAGCTTTTCACTTGGCAGAGCTGGAGCTGGGCGAGGACGTACTTGCAGTCTCTCTCACTCTCTTTCTGGGTTTCTCTCCAACTTCCCTCCTTGATCAATAAGAGCGTTTCATAGGAAGGGACTGGCACCCTGTTTTCCATCTTTATAAGGAAGTCAGTATTTAAGTGAGCGAAAGCCTTTTCAGCCTCAATAAGCCAAAGAAAGATAAAAGGGATTTTCTACATTTCTCCTCTCCTCATGTCAAACCATTGGGACAATCACGCATGTTGAAGGATCCATCTGTTTCATGCTTTAAGACATCCTCTGAAAGGAATAAGATTTTGGGGGGGCCTTAAAGAAGCTGGAGGAACAAGGCAGTGTTCCTGTGTTAGCTGAATGCCACATCCTGTCATACTCAGCAAAGAAAATTTTGTGAAAGCATTTGGTTTCCCCGTTGAGTGAGGTGAGAGCAAAAGAAGACACTGAGGGAATATTAGACCTTCCTGCTGCTGGTCTGCAGTGGTACTGGCACTTCCTGCGTCCCTGTAGCAGTGTTACAACCAATTTCTTGAATACCGTGCTGAAGATGTAGTACACCAGAAGGAGGTGGTAGGCTGCTGGCTAGGCTGCTAGTGATGCTTTTTAGCTGGAGCCTCGGTACAGTGTGACCAGAGACCATAGGGAAAGAGTTCTCAGTTGCTTGGGAGATATTTACCTCTGGACATGTTTGGGGAATCTGTACTCCAGGCTTCAGCTATGGAAAGTGAAGGATTTTTTTGAATACTTTAAAAAAGCAAGAGTTTACATGCATCCTCACAGTGTATAGTTACCTTACATCTCAGCCTATAAAGAGAGAAGGGGCCAGTGTACATGATGAATACTGTCTTGGAACCCAGCTGTGCAACTGGGGCAGGGGAAAAGAGAAAATGTAAGTCAAAGAAAGGTCCAGTGAGCATGCCAGGACAAACCAGGATGTAAATTACTGACGTAAATTTTCCTGTAAGAACTAGTGATGATCAGCTGAGGGAAACCGGAGAGACAAACTATTGATAAACACTGTATGTATACGTGTATATATTTGAATTGTCTGTCCTTTAGGTGTCTAAGAAGCATTCTGAATGTCATGAAATACTGCACACTTCTCTAATGTTTTCTGTGAACATTTGTTTTCTTTTTTATCATGTTTCCAAAACAATTCAAATCGTCCCATTGCAGGGCTGTCAAAGACCACAGGCTGCAGCAGTGAATCAGTGTAATCTGTTGCTTGGGTTATGAACCCACACATTTCACGTTTTCAAAAGTTTGAAAAGTTCAATGCCCAGGTTTACTCCATTTTCCGTTGATGTCTGATTTAATAGACAGCCGCTCTGGACTCCGAGATGCCACGCTGACTAGCTTGTCACAGAGCCAGCTTCGTAACATTGACTGGTTTTAAGAAAGAGTCTGTGGAGATGACTTGTCTTTTGGAGTGGGGGAGAGTTGGAGGGAAAGGGGAGATGTCTTACAACCCCTGAAATTTGTAGTAATTCACTGCTTTTGGAGAATATCTGTGTGAGTAGAGCTGAATTGCCAAGTTTAAACTTGTTCTTTTCAAAGTAATACTAACTCTTGCCTGTCTAACAGTGTGAAAGGTCTGGTCAGACTGCGGTTAGGGAAGACCTCCCATCTCTCCCCCACTCACCTCCCAGCAGATGTAGTGTCAGAACCGGATTTCTGCAGAGCTGAGGTCTGGTCTTCCTCACAGCACTACCTACATACACATAGGGCTTCAAAACATGCCGAGTTAAAAACATTGTTTGGCAGCTGATCCCTAACGTGAATAGACAGCCCAATGCCCTAGCCGTGAAGACAACCAGGGATTTCACACGTGGGCTGTACAGGAAGAGGGGAGAGGACATCTCAATGACTTCTCTGGTTAGGCTCTACTGGTATTCCCCCACTTCGCCACAGGCTGGCATAAGGCATGAATCATGCCTCCGGCTGAATTTTCTGCTTACACTGAGGACCTCTTTACAAATTACAAGACAGCTGTGTGGGCTTCATCTGAGATAACGTACCCACATTTTTCAAAACCATGCTTCTTATGCTTCTTGTTTCCATTGACTCTAAATGGAACGGTTGTTAGATATCTCTGTCTCTTCATCCAGTGTGATTTGTAATGGTATCCCTAGCAATTCCTACTGCAAGTGCTAGAGATGATGGAATATGGCTGTTGTTGTCAGGATTATTTTATTTATACAATTTTTTAAAGTGTATTGTATTACACAGTGAGTCAACTGGTCAAAGCAAGCAATGCCTGAAGAATTGAGGCGTGAGGGAGTATAAAATGGTACAAAGATGAGGAATATGGAACAAGCACAGAGTTGTTTTGTTCATTTATTCTATAGATGGAATAAACATGCAATCCCTGTTGATCTATAATCAAACCTTTTTCTGAGGCACTGTGAAATGTTGAGTGACCTGCATTTAGGAAAAAATTCACTAAGACTTTTTCAAAAACTATTTTGGAGGTTTTATTTTATTATAAGCGGTAAACTCTTTAAATGCACTTTGGATGCAGTTGAGTTGTATAGCGACTTTGTGTGGCACAGAGTACAGGAAAAAATCAGAACTGAGATTGTAATTGTGGAATTTGATCGCTGCTCCTGTGTTCAGTTGACCAGGTTCCACCAGCTGTGTGAAACCGGTATTAACATGCGTTATAAGCAGAGGCAGACATGAGCATATAAGAAATGTGTACAGAAAGCAAGAAATCATGCTAAAACACATCACTTACTTTGAATCAAGTTTACTTTCTGTTGCCAAGAAAAATATGACAGCATTGATTTTGCAGAAAAGGATTGCAGTAAATAAAGTTTTTATTGCTCCAATTTGACAACAAAACTTATAATAAAAATGCCAGAGGAATAGTCTTCACGTATTAGTAGTTGATGGAGACTTTTGGAAGATGATGGCTTTCAAAGAGGCTTTAGGAACACCACTTGTAAGTTTTGCGTACTAGGAAGTAAGCATATTGATTTACAAACCTGGAACAGATAAGTTTTACTAGTTGCAGTTGCATTTGTAATTTTTCTGATGAAAACTTTTACTTAACTTACTCTTCAGGCAAAATCAAAACCCATTTTTTCTGCAGGAGAGGAGAAAAAATGTTTGCATGCAAAGCAATTCTGCTCCCCCCACCCTAACACTACTTAGTGATTTTGGTTCATGAATTTTCCTTGTAAGCAGCCAAAAAAAAGTAACGATGAGTCCCTGCAGAAGGCAAATTACGTGAATATTTAAAGAGCTGTTCAGTGTTAATTTCTTGAGTTACAGAGTATATCTTTGATGCATAGAAATTCAAGATGAGACATTGAGAGGAGTGTAGAGATGAAGTTTGCTAGCGTATCTTATACAAAAAATGTACCTACTGTAAGAATCATTATAGGTCACGTTTGCTTAATTAAAATAAAGGTGGTAATTTTCAAAGATGCCTGAGAGATTTAGGATTCTTGCTTCATGCGAAGTGTGAATTTGCATTCCTTAGTTTTAATAATATTGCTCTTCATGCTGATTTGTAACATCATTTTTTTAAGTCCTTATGAGTCACTTTAGTGGAAGAGAGAAGAGGCCAAGCGAAAGCAGAGGTTTGGAGAACATGTGGGAGAGAAAAAAGTAAATTCTGTGTAGAAATAAATAAAATAAGGCAGGACCGAAGAAATTAATGAAAACATTCTGGTTTATAAGTTCCTAATGAACAATACCCTACATGCTTCTCTGATCATGTTCTAGTTAAAATTTTCAGTGATAAATATGCACGTGCACTAAGAGGGTGGTGGGAAAGCAGCCGTGTGGAGCGTGTCCTGCAGCAGAGCGGGGCCGGGAGCTTGCGGCCCCCCAAGGGCTGGGGAAAGGTGGTGGGACCTCGGAGGGAGCTGCAGGCAGATATGACATGGTAGGTATGTTTGTGAGGTCACGTGCATCGGAGGAAGCTGATTGGTGAGCAGCAGGTGGCTTTGTGAGGTGGTGGTGCCCGTCAGGGACAGCACAGAGGAGCAGAGCTCGGGGAGGGCAGAGGCCTGTGCGCGTGGGTGCTGGTGCCAGCATGTGAGGACGTGAAGGGTGGCCCAGAGCCCGGCCAACAGAGATGGTGGAGGTAAGCGTTGTCCTCAGAAAAACAGGATCTTTGAAATAATACCAAAATTGCTTCAGATTTAATGGTAGGCGTTGTTTTTCAGTCAGTCATCAATTGTAGAAATTAAGCTAGTCTTGAATTACAGCCTTGAAAGTGTATTTAGTCAGCACAATATTTTGAAATTATTATACCAACGTGCCGTTTGTGCTTCCTCTCTAATTTAAAAGAAATCTGCTGGTTACGAGGAAACATGGCAGCAGAGTTTCAGAACGCCTTTCACTGAATCTTCCACCGCTGCAAGGACAGCAAAGAAATAAAAGGCCGGATGCCCAGTTTTCAATAGATATTAGGGGTTTAATGGTTGTTTCTGTGCCATCACTGCTTATTGAAGGATCCCCCCAGTCCTTGCCTGAAAGGATGAATTTTTGTATTACGTGATACTGGCAAACAAGGGCTCGGAGAGGGCACTGAGCTGTATAAAAGCATGTTCTTACCTTACCCCTACCATGTTAGTGTGCTTTTCTTAACATATCTCATCACCTCCTCTTGGGAAGAGATCCAGTTAATAGTCTGGAGCAGTAACAGGGGTTTGAAGTGAATCCTTTGTTCATTCCTGTTTATTGCATTTTGGGTCAATTTGGAGTGTTTTGATGCATGTGAATGAGGTTCCTTTTAGAGGAAACTAAACCAGAAGGCACTGAAGTTCCAGCGGTCACAAAATGCTCTGCTCCCTCTGATAGGGGTGTGAGGGTCCAAATGAGTGACTAATCCTTCAGGCAACTTTGAACCACATGTATGGTGGGGATGTAAAGTCTGAAGTAAAACCCCAAATTATAGATTGTGTAGGTGAAATGGTGACAGTGCTACCTGCTTTCATCTGCTCTTCTTGCACCAAATCACAGGCTGATGCAGTAGCCACAGTCCATAGCTGTGGTGTTATATTCTCGCGCTGTAGAAAACTCAGAGATGAAGTGTCTGTCTTGTTTCAATGCTAAAATCCAAAACAATCACAACCTCTTTTGTTTTTGGAAAATAATATACAGAACTAAAAGCCCATGGTGATTAGGGGAAAAGTGTTCTACAGTGTGTGAACAACACACAGCATGATGCATCTTCATTATAAAAATGCAAAATGACGATCATTTATCATAAAATCTGCTGACAATAGGCATTAATCTCTTAGTAAAGCAAGTAGTAAACCCTGTTCCCATGGTAATGCAATTCATTTTGTTTCTCTCCCTCTACTACATGCATGGAAGACCGGGCATTTCGTGGACAAACTAATTGCAGCCTTTATGCTGTGGATTTTTGTGGGTGAAATATATAATTAATTTGGTGGAATGTTGAATCAGTGGTAACCATGGTGTTGGCAGAACGTGCCTGTATTCCATACAGACCAGTGCACATCTCGATAAGCAGCTGTCCTCCCATCTCCAATTTTATACCAACTCTGTTTAAAGGATAGAATAGGAGTTATTTCAGGAGTAAGTTTCGGTAATATGTTTGTATGCTGGAATAATTTATTTTTTTCCTGAAAAATATGGTAAAATTGTTTGATTTCTGCAGAAATACAAACAAATGTTTGTTGTGATGACCTGCATGGGTTTTATTCCTTATTTTTGCCAGGTTGTACTGTGGTTTTGTTGGGGTTTTTTTTTTGTGTGTGTATATATATATAGTAGAGAGCAATGATTTGGTCAAGCAGACCTGTTCTGGGGAAAAGTTATGTATTCCCACACACATATGGTGTCTTGTTAATGAAGCTTACCAATTTTTACTTAAACGCTTATTTTGAAGGCTAATAAAATACCATGTTATTTCCCCTTATGTGATATTTTGTTTGGCGTCAGCACAGCATCCATGTATTTCCACAAATTTCTATCAGCCTTAAAAGCCATGAATTATTTTATAAATCTGATTACCGAACCTACCGTGTATTTGTTCCACCTCAGAACAAACCAGCAGTTTCAGTTATTGCAAAGCAAGCCTCAACAAGGGCACGGCAAGCTGGCTAACCCCAATATAACAAATAGCTTCTGTGCCCTCAATTAACAGCCCTGAGAAGAAGTTTTGTTCTTTTATTGGTTGAGTCATAGCTCTTTGCATATTCCAGACATTTGGGTCCTATTACGTAGGTAAATTATGAATACTAAAGCAAAAGAGAAAGCAGCAACCTGCAAAATGTCTTTGCTTCATGTGAAATTGTCTGAAGATAATGCTGACAGATGCTCTCTTAGTAAAGACCTGGATTATGCTGAAAAACAGGTGAAATGAGCCCAGCTACTGTACAATTCATTTTTAAAGCCAACCTATAACAACTTACAATCTCCGCCCCAAAATAAAAGATCCTGTTGAAAGGCAGTTTCAAACTTGGTTTCATCCCTGCGATTTTTGCTGTATGGAGCCCGCAGAGCTTGGCCCGAGCTGCAGCAGGCAGTTGTGCCTTGCTCGTTGCAAGCCTTCCCCTTCTGGAACTGTTTGAAATGGGTTTGGGTTAGGTGTGCTCTGCATGTCTAGTCCGAAAATCACACCGTATACACCTTTTTAACTTCAGATTATGTTTTCAGGCTTTATATAACCTTGGAGTCTGGAAACATTCAGAGCTGTGGTCTTGGTTTAGGTTTAATTCTACTGAACGTGGGTAACTTGCAGTCACACTTTCTTGATGACTCAGTAAACTATCCAAACAAGGCTGTTCCTTGATGTAGTGTGCTGATAGCTGGTATGCTTATGCCCTTCCAAAAATTTGGTGCTAGATGTTACCAAGGATGAGGCAAGAGGGGTGCCTACGGAAGGGAAAAGTGAGAGCGTAGCCAGTGACCACCCAGTTTCCCCAGTGGGTTCCTAATGTCCCCCCCATCCTGGGTCTCACACCAGCAGGAGCCCTGGGCTCTCTGCTCTGTGCGCCCCAGAAGGCGCTCCTTGGTAGAAGTCCTTGGAGCTGTGAGAAAGGGGAAACCTCCAACCCTGACAGTCTGTGACTGGGGGCTCAAATGCTTCTTGAATCCCTCGGTTTTTATGGGCGTTCCAAGTTTCCCCGTGGCACAATCTCACCTGGTTAAATGCGGAAGAAGAGGCTCCCAAAATACTCCTTACACCCACCAGTTGTGTTCTCCATCCCAGGGAGGTATTCACGTGCACGTAGCAAAGGGCTGTAAAGCACCAGTTGGAGATTTTACTGTTAAATGTTTTAGCTTGGGGAAGGGCAGAGAATATATTTGAGACTAAACAAATTACAGATAAGTGCCTGATAGATATGTTTTAGGGTAGATATTTTATAAGAATTAAAGTTTTTATGAATTTTCCCTTGGTTTCTGAGTTGACAGCCTTCATGAAAATATGTAAACTACTTTAATGAAAACCTCAGGCACTGTTTTCTTGTTATTTTTCTTATTTGAAGCTGCCTTTATCAGGTATAAAATAGCAGATATCAAAAGCTATGTATTGTGTTCTTTTCTCTTTAAAAGGCTAAAACTTCTACTTTAATAGAGGATAAATGTGTGATATTAGTTGTTCTTATTAATCGGTAATTAAAAGATTAACAATATTCTTAATCTTCTATTTTCTGCTTTCCAGGTGATCAACAGATGATCGTGATGGCTGAGAAGTGCAATTAAGGTACTGTAACTTCCCGTTTAACATGGGCATGGTTTTGGTGAAAGTGATTTGTGAAATGCTGTCTCCAATAATCCAGTTAATAACCTGCATTCCTTGAAGCTCAGTTCACGTCTGGATGGGTTGTTTTTTCATTTACCACTTTGTCCACTGCACTTCCTGAGAACTACATAATTTTTTCCTTACCTTTTATCTTATTAAGATATTCCTTATCTTTTCTTTTTCTGTGTTTAAGTTTAGTAACAATGTCTTAAGATTTGTATAGAGTTATGTGCTGGGAATAATACTTACATGATATGCTTGCGACTGAATGTCATGTCCTTGAAATATTAACTCAGAAGATGTTGTGGGGAAATGATGGAAAATCTATCCATAGGAGGCTTTTGGAATGATGGCTGTTGCACGCGCCACGGCGCTAAGAGTTTAATTGTTGATTTGAATCATAAGGTAGCAATCGGCTCAGCAGCTCTGCTCTACCACAGGGAAAAAAGATGGTTGGTTTTGTTGGAAATATACATATCATGACCAGAGTTATCTTTCTTCAAGTCATGTTTTCAGTTGTAAATTTCTGCTGGGACTTCAAACAAAGAGTAGCAAAGATAGGAGAAGGTGGAAATATTTCAGGTTCCTTTTCCTTGACAAGTTGCACTGAACTCTGATGGCAGTGTAAACTTAAGCAAAACCGTATTTTCTTTCCTATGAGAAATACAATTAAAGTGTGAACAATGTAGCAGAGTAGTGCAGACGGATTAAAAACCTAATGAACAATATTAAACAGTTGTTTTCAAATGATGTGAACTAATTCTTGCCAAAGTATTTATCGTGGCACTATTTCCCTTCCACTTCTAAATGTTCCCCTATTGGTTTAATACTGCTGTTGAAGCAGTAAGCTGCAAAATCATCCTGGAATACTACGTGACCTACGTCTCCTTTCTGTTGGGAGTTTTTGTTGTTGGGTCTGCAGGATTTAGTTGAGGATGAGTAAAGGATAGGAAAGCTCTTGTTCTTCTTGGTTAACTCCTTTGTCAAAACTGAAAATGTTACTTTTCTGATTTTATCTTTGGTCACCAGAAATCTATGAGCAAAACCTCTTAATGATTATTTCAGTGTAGGGATAATGCACTCTGGCTGCTGAATACTAACATAAATGCAAAAAGAGCGAAAAAGAAATCCTGAAAAGTACATGCAAATTAGGTTATTTCCACACTGTGATGTCTTAGGACAGGGTTTGAAGAAAGAGTAATCAAGAACATCATCGTAAGTGGAAAGTGGGTTAAAATGCAAAATTCTGATCAGAAGATGATTCTGTCAGATGAACTTAATGTTTCTTTTTGCTGAGATGGTGAACATCTCAGACTACAGTGATGCGGTGGGCTTAAGCTATCTAGATTTATAGGAAGCATTCATTCAATACAGTTCCCAAAGGAAATTATTATTTAAAGTGGCGATGGTGCAGATTAATACAGGAATTATAAGAAGCTGTCTTAGGCAGATAAGGAGCTGGGAAGAGAGGGGGCTGTGACAGGTTGTACTGAGAGGTGAGTTACCAGGTTGCAGGGGAGTTATTAGAAGTATTCTAGAGGGACGGGTCTCTCTAATACTTCCTCCAGTAACCTTGGCACAAAGTCTTTGATACAGTTTTTTAAACTCCTGTGATGCTGTGAAGGACATAAGTATTACATGGAAGAATTTTGTTGACTTTGTGGATTAGTATAACAAAGACAGGGCAAAATTTGATAATAAGCACACTGCCATTCTGATTGGGACTAAGAGCAGGCGGGTTGCTATAAACAAGGGTTTCAGCATATGGAAGTTCAACTTTCTTTAAAAAAAATGTGTTTGGTCATAGCACATAGCTAAAAGCTTTCATTATCTACATAATTTTCATGAACACCTACTTACTAGAGTTTAAAACCTGGGTATTCAAATTCTAGAAATTCTGATAAAATAGTATCTTAGATTTTAAATATCAAGTTCCCAACCTTATTCCATAAAGTTCAAAGTGGCTGCAGGTGTGAATCCTAACCTTGCATTAGGAGAGAGAAGTTGCCAGACTACTTACAGTAGCAGCTGAGGAGCTGATCTTCATATAACCAGCCCATCTGCCGCCTCCTCTCCAAAAATCCCCAAACAAACCACAAACCTGGAAACAAGCCAGCACAGATCTCAAGCACTAAGTGAGCAGTCACATTGCTTTGAGGTAAGAAACCTCGTCTAGGATGGGAGTAGCTGTAGCAGAAGCTCAGCCACAGATACAAAGCTGGAGGCAGAGCAATAACCGTCATGAAGTGAGGGGAGGCCTGGGAGGTGGATAAAACTGCACGGTTTTGGCTCTGGGAGGGAGGACTGCAGCAAGACACTTACTATGGGTCAGATCGACCTGGTACAAAGGGAAACTAATGCCATCAGTGCTCATCCCACCTCGCAGAAGAACTATAGTTGGAGCCAGCACATGGTGTGGGGGTCCATCTTACCGAAGTCTGTGTCAAAATATATTGAGCTATCTGCCTTACGTGGCACTGGCAGATGTGTGCTGACTAGGAGGAGAGCTCGGTGTCCTCACCAGCAGCTTCTTGCAGGAATTCGGGAAGGCTGGAAGGTTCACTGGCACGCTACCTTCAGGGTCATCTCTCAGCAATCCTTTCTCTAGCTGGATAATCCTAAAACTACTGGGAAAGAGGAAGAGGGGGCATTTTAGGACAATCCCACCTCCAGAGTAACAGCCCCAGAGTCATGCCAAAGTGACATCATGGTGGCAAAAAGGAGCAAATGAGCCCTCCCCAGTGAAATATGGGTATGCTGTATTCTGGCTAACCCTCTGAGGATTAGTCATTAAAGCCAAAAGGGTGAGAAAGCTTCATTACTGTATGCTAAAGAATCTGCACTCCCATCAGATAAAAGGAATGCTCTACAGATCAACAAAAAATTGGTCAAGAGATACGAAACAGAAGGTAGGAATAACTGATCAATTTTCTGAGTGAGACGATGACAGCAGTATGGTCTCAAAAGAATCTGTGCGTAAACCTGTGATACTCAACTGATAAATGAACTGGAAAAGATGACAGAGTGTGCTGATGAGGCTTTTATTCAGAGCACTGAAGATGAGTGCTGACTGTGAAAAACTGCAGGAGGATTGTGCAAAACAAAGTGCCTGGGCAAGGCGGTGGCAGGTGAGATTCACGGGAGGTGGATGCAAAGTGAAGACGACAGAAATCCCACACGTGAGGTGCTGAGTGCTGAGCTGACCGTTCCCACTCAATGCCCAAAATGTTGGCCATAGCTAGAGCTGTAAAATACAAAAGATGCTTCTCTGAGAATGTTAACGTCAGTTTTGGCATTGTTAACTTTAGTGTCAGTAGTGGTTATAAAAGCAAGTAGTATAACGGGAAAGGTACCAAAAATATCCCCAAAATGTCACATTGCTGCTGTGTAAGCCTATGTTTCTCTTGCATCTTAACTAGCGTACAGTTCTGTTTCTCCATCTCAAAAAGGTATAGCAGGAGCTAGGAAATGGAGGATGGAAAGTGTGACGCAAATTTCTTCCCAGGAATGATTAAATAGCGTAAAATTCCTTGGTGTGGGAAGGAGACGGAGGTCTGAACAACTCCCTAAGGGCTGCCAAGAGCGAGCGGAGACCTGCAGGTCATCCTCATTTCCAGGGTCAGAGGCAGGGAGTGAATTTGGAGGGTGGTGAGTGCACAGCACCTATAAGGGAGGGGTGCCCTAGCAGGTGGTGGTTATTGTGGAGTCCGAGGATGGTGGGAGGTGAGTGCTAGCCTTTCACGTTGCTGCAGACAGCAACAGGACAGAGTTCTGGAAGGAAAGCATAACAGGGCCTGAAAAATATAAAGATGTTACTTTTTGTTCAGGAAGTGAGTGATCTGCAAGCATTTGGGGGTCAGGTGGGAAATTCTCCCGTAGGATGGCTCTGCTCTTCCCTTGGGGGCTGCTACTGTCAGGGAGGGACTGCTGGGCTTGATGGGCCCTCCTGTGGAGGGCTCTTCATAGGTCGTTATGGAGCTTAAAATGAGAGGGCCAAGGAGCTCATGATGGAGCTACTAAAAAAAACCCAGACTGCTGAAAGGGATTTCAGGCTGTGCCTAGCGAGTAGGAACAGGGAAGCGTTTGCCCAGTTGTACAAGGCTCGTTTAAACTATCATATGTGTTTCGGTAACTTGTCATCAGAGGATCTGTTTAAACTTTGAGAGCTGTAGAGAAGGGTGAGTAATGGCATGGTGTGCCTCTGTACCTCCCTGCTACAGAACTGATTGGGATTTACTTGCTTTTGTAGCAAAATAAAGAGATGTTTACTTTTTTAAAGTACATTGAGGGTTCAGATATAAGTGAGGGAATAGAGCATAATAATATGGATAGAAAATGAAGTGGACTTAAGTGTGTCTTGAGTATGTTTAGGCTGGAAATTAGAAAAAGATGTTAACCAGAGAGATGAGTGAAATTCTAGAAGGGCTTTCCAAACACAGCTGGGACACAAAAACACTGTTTTTTCAAGATGAAGTTTATGAGGGGGATGAGATTTCTGAGTGGAAGTGCACCTGCAGTTCTCAGTAATGGCTTGTAATACTGGGAGCTGGGCGCTCGATCTGGGGGTGTCCCCAAGCTTGGAAGGAAACAGACCTGAACTATCTGTTAGTTGTATTTACTCTGCAGTAATACTGTATTTGATTCTTCCTCTGCCTGGGGACTTCACAAGTCACCTCGGGAGTCCAGGAGGACCTTTTTGCCTCAATGCTTACTTTATTTCTGTGATGTTTCCCTTCCTCCAACGTAGTTGGATTGTCTTGTGGGGTCTAACGGATGTTTTCATGTAACATTTTCAGCCACCTCAGAGTGCTACAACGTCAGTCGCACCCTCCCCTTACCTCCTCCACTTTTCCTGTCATGTACTATAATTTTTGAAACTTTTCAGCTCATCTCCTAAAGATCATAATTTGATCAAGGTTTGTGGTTTAGAAGAACATTGCTTTATGGCATGCAGTAAATGGAGAGGGCAGACCATGACATCCTGCAGGACGCTTTGCTCTTAACATTTATTATATGATTGCTTGCAGTTAGTGGGGATCGGTGACCCAGGTGGTCCTTTCCAAGCCTATGTTCTGGTGCGCACACTGAATTCATTAGCTGGACTCAATGCCTGTGTGCTTAGCATTTAACTGAAAGTAGTTGAAGAGCTGTCTTCCCTCAGAGGATAAATCTCTTGCATCTGCACTTCCACTCCTGCCAACTCAGGCAGCACACAACTGCCTCTGGAGCGCACAGGCACACGTGAGATGGCAGCGCAGAAGCTGAACTGTACTGCCAGCAGTAAATCTGATGCTACCTTAACAAGGACAATAGAAACAATAATACATACAGTTCTGTGCATAATCCATCAGCTATGCGTAGATTCCGGTGGCTCTTCAGAGCTACTGTTAAAACATAGAAATAAAAAAAACGTGTGGAGTGTAAGACGGGCTTGGAACATACCTGCACTTGCTGTCCTTTGCTACGGCAAACCGTAATAATAGCGAAGATACAATATACTAACAGTAAAGTTAAAGATATTCAGCATTGGGCAACAAATCTTCAGGCTTGTACTTTTGGAAACCCGTATTGGTACTGATACAGCTAGCAGTGGAAGCTAGAGATAAATTAGTATTGCTTATCCACAGTCTGCTGATACCTTCACTTTGCTCTGTGGACATCCCTAGATGGACTATCCTTCTAACAGAGAGGTGGATCGTGACACTTTGATGCAGCAGGCTGAATTGATGTTCACAACACAATAATGTTAGGTATGTTAGGATCTAAAATATTTGGAGTCATATACAGCATAGATGCTAGAAGCCTCAAAGTATATTCTGTCATTTTAAAGCATCTTAATTATATAAATAATCTTGTGGAGATCTCTTACTCTAGTAAGAGTTAGATGAAAGACTAAAAAAGGGAGATGAAAAGGAGGCTGTGAATACGAGACCCCTAGGCGTCTGAACTAACACACTTTCATAAACTTGTTTTTTATAACAGATTTAGAGCAGTGGAAAATATTTCCCTATCCTGAGGTCTGTCATTGCAAATAAAGTGTTAACATTTTTGCCAGGACTGAAAAAGTCACGAGGACTTGAAACTAGTTTTTTATTTTTTACAATGAAAGGGAGCTCTGATATTACGAGTTGATTCTGGGGCTTTTAAGAACAAACAGAAAACTGTACACATATAAGAAGATGAAAAATTCTGTCACTGTTAGCTTACGTATAATAGGACCCTAAAGGACAGATGTTCTGGGAGAACAGATAGCCATTAGAACATGATTGAAGGGGGAGATTTTGAAATGTAGCCAGAACCTACAGATGGAAACTTTAAATAAATAAATAAAAAATCCACTTATAAGTAGCCAATATAAATAATGCAGGGAATGCATAATATGTTCTTGATTGTTCAAACCAGCAAACAAACATGCTTCTGCGTTCTGAACAAGTTGCAGCTGGTGGAGCTGCGTTGCAGCGAGGTCAGCGGAAAGGGAGTCGGGGCCAGCCAGCCTCCTGGGCCTTTGCTAAAGTCATGTCGGGACTCCAGTCAAGACGAAAGACTTTGCTTTGCAGAATTCGTTTTTTGAACAGGGCTTTCTTCCTCTCTGGTACTGTAACAAGAAGTAATTTGGGGATGCTCCACCCTAGGTGAACCCTTTAGCCTACTTTGAAGATAAATAAAGGAGAAAGGAGAGGGAGGGGATGTAGACAGACATTGCATGTATGAGCGCGTATATGAAGTGATAAAAGGTGGATGAAAGTGAAAAGAGACATCCCAGAAACAGCTTCAGCTGCAGAATAGCACTAACTTTAGGCTTTTAACAGAATCATCCTGAAGATAGGTATTTTCTGTTCTGTTCTCAGTGTAATGCCCAGGTTGTTGGGCACGTACACCACTGGCCTGGCGGGCCACTGTTTTCAGCCAAGGACATTGATTCTTAACAACGGAGCTTTCAGTGCCAGAGTAACATGAACAAAGACGGAGTCTCCTTTTGAGAGTGGCCCCTACAATGTACCACTGAGTCACAGGTAGCATCATCGGCAGCAGAGAACAGGGCGAGTGCTTTGCTGTGAAAAGTCACACATCAAAATAGTTTGGGGGATTCTTCCTTTTAAGAAACCAACAGCTAAATTCAGGAGACTATTAACGACAAAGCAACAACAGAGACAGTTTTCCCTTAGAAGGAAAACACACGCTAGCAGCTAGAGTTGATTTAATTGTCCTGATTGTGAAATGGAAAACTCTAAACTAGTTAGCCGAAGCTTAGTGTGTCAAAATTGCCTGCTGTTCTGCTATATGAAGAGAACGAGCCTAGCACTGGACACCGAGGACCAAAATCTTGTGTGAGGACAGAAAAAATTGTGGTTTTCCCAGCAAATACAACTACCCTTCTTTTGAACATGAAGGCAACTTCCCAGTTTGTGTGTAGCCTTTTCCCACAAAAAAAAGACATTATTTTCAAATGGTTTTCACAGTGAAATTATATTCCAGTAGCAGAAAAATGGTCTATCTCTAATCATATTACCTTCAGAGCTGTCATCTCTTAATTTTAGACTGAGGCATGCCTGTGTTGCCACCATTAGCTGTAAATCTAGTCCTGCAGCCCCTCTCATGTGAAATCCTCAAAGCATTCTTGCACTAGCAACATAGCCCGTTAGCAAAACCTGGCATCCCCAAACTTTGTCAGCTTAACCCCGAACCCCGGAGCACCTTGTGCATTCACTGATAAATGTAGTCTGCTTTCCTGAACCTCGTTCTTGGCTTTCAGCTGCTATGCTCTACAGCAGCCCAGTGACCATGGGCCATATCCTACCTTACTCTGAGTACTTATTTGTAGCCTGACCACATTCTTAATATGTAGCCAGGTGATGCTAACCTTAACGGTGCTTCCAACTCTAATCCCAATTTAACTTGGTGACTTCTTTCACCTCTCCTTCTATATGTAGTCAGGTAGGCTACCTTTGTAAGATTATAATCTTTCCTGTTTTTATAAACACTATATCCATGCAAAGGCATAGAAGTCATTTGTGTAATAGCATTGTGGGATTTCTGTATTGTTTTCCACTCCCTTAATACCTTGCTTGCTTTTTTGTGTCACAGCTGTGCAGTTATACATTACCAAGAAAATATCTATATAAGCTAATTTTCAACTCTCACAAATTATTCCATGGGCAATGTACTGAAAGTAGAGAAACTGACTTAGAAATCCATGTTGTTAAATAAATGTTTACTGAAAAACATTCTGATAGGGTTTTGATGCAAGAGTGACATTTGCTGGCAAAAGTATGTCATAAACCAAAGAATTCACATTAATTAGCAGAGAAGGGAGCAGACTTTGCATTTCCAAATACTAAAAGTGAGTGCGAAATGAAGAAATTATTTTAAGCAACATACAGCTCATCTGTGAAACCTCATCTATAGTGAATTTGGCTTTTTAAAAAAAAGTTTCCATGCTACTATAAAAAAAGAGACTACCATGCATAATTGAATTAACTTGATTTAAAAAAATAAATCTGTGCCTTTTTGTTTTCTAGTTTCTGTCAGTTTGGTTGGTCTGGGAATCAGTTTTGCCCCCATGTCCTATGCTACTAGGTGCTCTCAAGTACATCCGTGCTCTTATGAGATAAGGAATACTTAGCGAAGTACTTCAGAATAGGACTTCCAGGTAACTGTCTAGAGGGTTTTTTTGTTTTGTTTTTAACACGATGCTCATCTCCACAAGATTGCAGTATTCTTTATAAAAAACCTAAAGATATACTCAAGCTTCATTCTGTGAGCGGAGCAGAATGTTGAGACCTCCCTTAGTGCTGCCCATCTATTACATTAGTAGCCAGACCAGTACGTTCAAGAGAGCTTAAGGGCAAGACTGTCCTTTGTTACAACAATAATGGCTTTATTCTTAAAAAGTAAAGAATATTTTTATTAATTTTACAGCAGTAGCTGCGTTGCTACCATTTCTTCACTCAAAGTGGTAGTTCTTGCACGTTAAAAATGTTGTGTTCCTGCAGTGCTGTCTTCTTACTGTTGATGCATGCACTTGCATCTGTCTCTCCAACTAACTGTGGAGCTTGACTTCTCCAGCCACAAATCTACCTTATTTTCACAGTGATCTTCTACAGTATCTCTACTAAAACAACGCCATGAGGAACAAAATGTTGGTTACACTGTTGATCAAGTAGCATCCCAGTGGGAGCCGGCCAGTCAGCAGCACCAGCAGTTAAAGTTTATTAGACATCTTGTCTTAAACAGTTTATATTCTTGCACGTGATATTATGAGTTTGCTAATAGGCCACATATCTTATTTATGCATTTCCCACACATTCATGTGCACCAGTAGTTATGCTACAAACACATGCTTTCGCACATGAATAGGATCATTATTTGGCGCTAATCCAGTTTACAGATATTCTCAGTTAAGCAATGGCAGGTCTAATTTGGATAGCCAAACTGGAAGCCTCATGCTTTTGTGAGCCTTTCAGCAGTATTGTTCGGGTTCTGTTCAGAATCTGAACTAATACAAGACTCCTCCGATAATCCGCATCTTTCCTCCTCTTTGTGCTATGTAGTTTTACAGACAGGTAGCCCCAACCTCCATTTTATGGTTGCCTTTGCCGTAATGTCACTTAATTATAAAAAAATCCCTTGGGGAAGTAGTTATTGGGATTTACGAAAAGCGAAGTGAGGCAGAGAAGTATTAGGGAAAGTATGTTTTTAAGGGCATTTAAAATTGGCAGGAAATAGATGCCAGTAAGAGAAATTTCTACATGGAAATTAGAGTCTGCCTTAGTGGATTTTGTGGTTTTGACTTCCCCAAGAAGAGTTGGCAGCCAAATCTGGGCTTGCTGCCTGAATAAATGGGCATTCCTCCTTTGAGTATGATGCTATTACGTTACTGAGTTTATTCTCTCTGTATATTTCTGTCTGCACTTTAATAAAATTAATTCTTTTGAATATTTTTATTTAATTCAAGGCCAGGTTGGATGAGGCTTTGAGTAACCTGGGCTGTTGGAAGGTGTCCCCCTCCATGGCAGGGGGTTGGAACTAGATGATCTTTAAGGTCCCTTCCAACTCAAACTATGGCTCTGTGAATTTAGTCTGAGGCCCTGATTTTTCTTGGTTGAAATCTTCAGTGATTGTTTCCGTGGATAGTGAGAAAGTCCTCTGTACCTTAAGAGTAAAATATTTCCACGAGAAGAATAAATAACACAAACACTGACCTTTCAGTCCCAAGGAGAGCGCCTGCTTAAGAACTTCACAGCTTCTTGCCTCAGTGCAGATTGACATTTGCAAGGTTGCTAAGTTGGTTATTTGGATGTAAATCGACATGAAAGGAAAAACAGTGTCTATAGTTATGATAGCAAAGTCCTCTTTTTCTCTGTTTAATATAATATAATGGATAATACATCACATAAATTCACCATCAATGTGTAATTTAAATGATGGCTGCTGTTATGTGTCAGCGTGGAGGTGTGGAAAGGGAGAAAAAGTTAAAATATTGAAAAATCTGCTACATTTAATAAAAGAGAAAAAAATGCCTATCGGGGAGTTTGCCAACTATGCCTCAAAGCATCTTTGCAACCAACTATGTGTTGATAGTATTTTAGGGATTAGAAGCACGCCTTTGAATATGAGTCATCGTGAATTCTAATCAAGATGGGCTAGCGTCTGATACAGCAAATTGAGAAAAAAGAGGGGTTCTTTTCTTTATTAGCACTGCTCTTTGAAGACCCTGCATCATTTCATGCGCTTGTCTGATAGCCAGGAAGGGCAGCAGTTTGCTCTGACCAGCCATAGCCACAAGCAAACTGCCTGCACTCCTTGCTCTTAGTTTAGCCTAAGCTTCTTTCCAGTCTTCCAGATAATCAGCATCGCTGGTGCACACCTATCATGGCTTCAATTTAATGGTAATTTTAACCTAGGAGCAGGGTGGCTGAGGATCCAGAGAACTTTGCAAGGAGCTTTTGCACATGGGCACAGCAGAAACCCTAGAGGAAAGTGGCAGTGTCTTGTATGACATTGAGATGAGGAGAGGAACACGAGATCCCAGCCTTCCTGACAGTGCTGGTTCCCAGAGATTTGAACAGATCCATCATTTGTATTGAGACACTTAACAGTGCTGGCATAGACTTTGTACTGAAAATACCAACACGTAAGAGTAATGCTTAAAACTTCACAGACACTGAAAGAGCCTTCAGAACTAAGCCTTGCAGTGCCATCAGGAGAAGGACAAGTCTGACTCACCAGGTTGATGAGTTATGGCAACGTGACCCTACTGAACAACCTCGTACTGCATCAGTCTCCATCTTGCCATTAGTAGATCTTCTTTTTGGAGATAGGGGTAGGTTGTTACGCCCACCATTGCTGTTCTGGGCAGATAAAAGTGTTTATTTAGAGGCTTCCCAGCTTATTCTATGTTGCTGACACTCAGGGACCAGTGACTAATTCAGAGTGAGTGTTTCATTAAACATGACTGTTTATAAAATCATACAGACTGTTTAAGACCCACTGCTTCTGAATTCGTTATAGTCTCTGCAACCCCTGATTTTGCAACCACAATTTGCCTTCATTGATCTGTTCAGTCAATCAACTTTTAATCCTTACGTGGGTAGGGCTCAGAAAACACATTCCTGTTAGTCTGTTGTTACACATTCTTAAGCACATACAGCCCTGTCTGTACTGAAAGTTGTTCCAAATTAAGCTGAAGCTGAGACAAGAGCATACCGTTTTTCTTGCATCCCAGAAGGCTTTAAGCATGGTATTTCTGAAATGGTATGTATTGAAAGATAGGAGTGCTAGCCTTTCATCTTTCTTGGCAATGCAGCGTGTTGCTTGAACAAGGCGGCAGATTTGACATGATGATTGATAACCCTTTCCCCATGCTCTGCTCATGGGTTGTGTGTGTGAGAACATTGCCCTTTGTGACTTTGCTGCCTCTCCATCTGCAGGAGTTAGTGGTAATGGCCTGGCCTGCAACACAAACTTTACATGGATGAAGCCTTCAGACTCAGCTCCCTCTTCAAACTCTTTTGCAGCAGCATCTTGTAGTGTTTTCGTGTTATTTGCTGCAGCACAACGGTGTGTGTTCTGGGCTTTGCTCCTTCGCAAAGTGGGTGATGCCGGGCTCTGACAAGGCCACCTTGCATGTTGTTCTGTAAGGAGAGGTATTGAGGAGATCATACCCTAAATTCATTCTAAAGCCCTGAACTTTTACCAGGACTGATCCATTGCTTACAAGACCTTGTCTTGAAACTACTATTAATGACAGAAAAGAAGCGATGTAGTACTTAATGCATTTGCTAGATACACATTAGGTCCTCCTGGGACAGTCCCACACTTTTATTTATCCAGTCTGTCCCCAGCTCAACCCTGGAAGTTTTTATTACATTTCTAGAAACAGAGCCTTACAGAGTACATGTATATTCATCTGCTTTAAAATTATTGGCAAGTCTCCGTCCTAAATATTAAGGCAATGCCAACACCATCTCCTGCAGTCTCCGAGACCTGCAAGTCAGCAGAGTGAAACAGCCCACTGCCTTTTATTGGATGTTATGCACTTGACAGCCGAGTCAAATGCCAGGTTTGGGAGAGCAGTAATTCAGTTCTTGATTGAGTAATACACAGAATGTGTCATTCCTGTCCTCCAGAGAAAAGTGCGACCTCTCCACTGAGGTCTGTCTTAAAATAACAGGTACCTCCTTGGAGGTCACTAGTTTTTCAGGGTTATGTTGGCAGCGTCTGAACCACCACCTCCAGCACTGTTTCATTTTCCAGAGTCTTCAGCAATATGCCTTAGGAACTGGGGAATAAATGAGAGTACGTATCTATGCTATCCCCAGAAAGACAGTAGATGTACAGTTGATGTGAAGGCATCTCATTGAGAAAGTAAAGAGAAGACTGATTTTAAACCGGTAATTTTATCACTAATTTTTGTGGGAAAACTAGCCTTGAAGCGAGCTAATGTACGTAATTACTTCACTGTGGTTTTAAGGGTTGCTTCTCTAAACAGTTTTCCTCCAGCTTGAGTTAGATTGTCTTTAGTTTTTGCAGTAATTAATTGCTGTAAAGCATGAAGAGACTCCCTTCCTGCTCCACCCTGATGTATGGGGACAGTGCATGCCTGCCTTCTCCTCATGCTAAGCTTTTTGAACTTGAGCTAAAACCTTCAGCTTTCTCATGTGCAGCAGTTCAGTGAAACCTCCTTCATCCTTTGTGCAGAAACCAGTGCTATGGAGTGAGAGAGTATCTTACTGTCCTGTGCTGCGTGGAGAATTGACCAACGCCACAGCCTTTAAAAGCAAGCAGAGCTCAGACAATTACATTGAGATTACAGGAAGATAACCATGACGATCTGCTTCAGCCACTAAACTTTGGTGGACTGAGATAAAATATATCTTAATTGTGCTTTTGCTGCATGAAACTACATCAAAGCCCCTGAAGTTGCTGCTTCCTTATTTTCTACGTGCAAGTCATTCTTACCATACCAGTGTATTACTTTGCAAGCAGAAACTAGTCTACCTGGGACTACATTGCCTTTGAATTTTAAGCTCAGCACAGCCTTTAATGATCAGGTTGTGGCATCAGGCTTCCTAATTAGAGCACTTTCAAAGGTGCATCTTTATTATGGTCCAAACAGGCTTCAGAGGTGAATCAGAGGGTACAGCAATCACAGAACTGCAAATGTGAGAGAGACATTATGTTCAGGAATTTGCTTGTTCTCCTGATGATAATTTCCATGTATACTTTTTTTTATTACTCTAAAATTTGAAAACAAGATACTTTTTTTAACATTGGCACATTTTTGCTTAAATGTACAATTCATGTTATAATGGGTGATACTGTCTTTAAAATACTAGCTTGCTTGTAGTGGGAAGGTTTTGAAAGTGAATTTCACTATCATGTAGATTAAGAGTTTGGGGTCCAAACATGCCAAGAGTTAGCCAACTTATTTCATGCAGTTAAAATCTCCACTCTCCTTTCTTGGTAGTTTGGTAGTTACTCTCAGGGTCAACGCAAGATTTCTCAAAGGGCACTGAAGTCTACTGACAGTGGGTCTATGCAGTAAGGAAGAAAGCTTATCTTCTGCCTTTGAATTTGTAAATAAATGCAACTAAATGGCAACAGGTAACAATGAAACTTTCAAGGATCAAGTAACAGATTGACCAAGAGACGAGACATAATGAAGTAGGATTAGTTAATTGCCATATTTGTAAATTTATAAGTGAAAGGAAACTATAACAACTCAGCTTCCATCCATATGGAAATTCCTCAAAACCTTTCACTTTGCCTGTTCATAGTGTTGTAGGAGGGGAGGTTTGCTGACAGCCATGCAGCAAGGAGCATCCCCGTCAGCCTCCAGCCAAGTGCCTGAGGGACCTGGTTGAGCAGGAGCAGAGCTATAAATGCCTCCAGCTGGGAGCAGCTCAGGGGAGGGACTTCATTCTGCTCTTCCCTCGGCCACCTGGACTGCTCTGCTCTGCTCTGCCTGCAAGGAGGCAGAGGTTGCTGAATATTCAGGAGAAAAATGAGGAATGGATGTTAAGGGTGAGCGACTCACGAAGAAACTCATTTGCGAAGGACATGAGATAGAAGGGTGTGTACCAGCCACGTGGTGAGAGGTAGGTCCTTGTGATCAGAGAAGTCAGGTGCTGCTCTGTAATGATTGCGAGTCAGAACGTTTCCTCACTTTACATTACGTTGCAGCTATGTTGTGAGGTTATGGACCCATCAAATGTCAAGTACTAGTCACATAAAATTAATCTAAAAGACCTTGGGGTTTCTAAGGGTCGTATAATGTCCACTGACTATAAACCCATGGAGTAACTCCACTCTACAGGCTCAGCTACAGAGGTCAAAAGCTGCTCAAGCTATGAAAGCAATTAATCTAGTTGTCTGTGAACTGTGTATTCATGATTTCAGAGCATCCCCTAAGCCATCTGCACCTAATCATTGTAAGAATATATTCATAGTCTAAATGGTGATTGTTGATGGGAAACATTGACATGAAAGAACTTAAGCCACCTGCTTAAAACATGTAACCGCTTGCTGTTGTAAGCAGCCTGTTAAAACTGCATTGTATGTCTTCCTCTAGGATTGGAACCGAGATTCAGCTAGGCGATTAGTTTTAAAGAGAAATAAGTTTTCGGCAAAAAAATATTATGCAAGAAGAAAAATCTCCAATCTCTCATCTTCTTTTTTTCCTGAAGAAACGCATAATAGCAACCATTCCAACACAAAGACAAATTGAATATGCATGTCCTTAATTTAATATCTCATTCAACGTGTCCCTCTGTCCTTTTTCCTTGCAGATTTTTCAGGAGCTTTTGAAATGTTCAAAGTCACACTAGACTAAAACAAAACATGAACAGAAAACGCTTTAAAAAATACGATAGGTAAAGACATCATTGCTATTGAAGGTGACAAAGAGCAATTGAAAAATTATTTTTTCCATGCTTCTGCTAGCCCTGGTGGAAGGCTCTGCTGCGGTATATAGCACTGGTTTTAGAATAAACCAGAACTTTATCTGAACAGATATAACTGATCTGCACAAATCATAATTTCTCCTTGCACACTAGGGATAAAGGAAGGCGGGATCACTACTCAGTTAAACAGGATAAAACCTCATAGGCCTGAAAGCAGTCTTGCCCATCAGCCTCTCTGGGATGTAGGTTGTTGGTTCCTAACTTTTTTTGGAGCCAGCAATGCTGCTGTGCTCATCTTAACCCTTCTACTGGCTTCTTGCCTCTTTGCCATCTTCCTGATTGTCCCTTACTTCCCTGCCATCAGCTTCAGCAGGACCTCTGAGAAGACTGAAGTAAGGGTGATGACTGTTGAAAGGGTGAGACATTGAAAAGGAAAGTAAATTAACTCTCTTAAAATAGAGTTTAAAATAAATTAATATACTGTTGTATACTTACATTATCTCAGTTTCAAGAGGCATTGTATGTATTGAGTAGAACCATCATGGCAGAATTGAGTTAATTGTAATTCCAATATGAGTGCAATTTCTATTTCTTGCTTCCTTTTTCACACAGAGGTATAAATTTTGGTTGCTGCCATTGTTTTATTTAGAAAGCTGCAACATGAGAATTGGGCTTTCTTGCCCTTAGCCAGGTTGTTTCGAGCGAATCTCCTGCTTTTTCTGGAAGGTCTGAGAGCCAGCTGCATGGTTAGGCTGTGTCCTCCCGTGCCTAGGAGGGTCAGTAGGATCTGCTTGCTCTTGTAGAGACAGGGGAAACGGCAACTGAGCCCTGTGTTCCAATTTAAAAAATGAAGCAAACCCAGAAGCCAACCAGGGACTACAATCAAGGTATGCGTAAATAATCCCACTTTGGAGAAAATAAGAAGGTTGTTCTGTTTACTTATTTTGATGGAAATGTTGCAAATGTAGTCTGAAGTGGTATTGCAGTTTTATAGCCCACTGTGGGCCTGCTGGGGTTTCCTGGTAATTCCGCGAGGTAAGGCTGTCGGGGGTGGCTTGGATCTCTTCTGCAGCCTCTGTTGAATTCAGGTTGCCAATCTGTTTTGGTCTGCTATTCCCAATGACTTCCTTTGTAAACAATTCATCTTTATAGCACACTTTATTGAATGCATTGATTGTTATTAGATCTCTGTTATTCTTGTGGTCTTTGCTCACAGGTTGTATTTTACAGTTCTCTTAATATTTCTGTTGTTCTTGAATATTCTCCCCTCTGCCTGCGTGTGTAAGTGCAGTGTCCAAAACTGGATGGGTTGTCTCACTGGGAAGCACCAGTCGAGAGCAGAGCCAGAATTTCTTCCTCTTCCTCACAGGCAGTATTCCAGCCGGGTTTCAGGATTACACTGCAGCATTTAGTTGTGATCCTCTGCAGTCTCCCCAGTCTTTCTGTTCAGTGCTGAGCAAGTCCATCCCCATACTGTACCTGCACATTTGACTACTTCTTATGTGCAGTACTCTGCACTCGTCCTTCTTCGCTTGCCATCTGGTGCACAGGGTCTCTCAAATGGTTTCTGGTTCAGGACAATACATAATATACTACAATTGTGTGAAATTATTCCTAACCACATTTAGAAGAAGCTTGGAAGTTTTGGATCTGAGCTAAAGTAGATATATTTACGGATCCAGAAGAGAATGAATATTCGAACAAACTTATTCTCCCCTTCTCAAGCACTGTATAAAACACCAGGCAAAGCTTGGGTTACGACAAAATCTGAATGTGACCAAGTTAAATTCTTGTATTTTTAAATTGTGAAACGCCTTCATTTGGGTGCCAGATTTGTTCTTTTTCTTTCTGGTGATATTTATGATAAAGTTTTCTCTTAATTATCCTCTGTTTTCTAATTGATGAAAAATAGGGTAAAAATGAGAGGAAAAAAAAATAAAAAAAATTTCTCCTTAAGCCGTTCACAGTACAGGCAGCTTCTTAAAGACATTGGGCCAGTCCAGGTGCCGGTTTGGAGAGAGGTGGGAAATTTCAGTTCTGTCTGAAACCAGGGGAAAAATCAGCTGGGGTGAGTCCAGAGTCAGGCAGCAATCAAATTACCTTGCTTTTCTTCTGAGGTTAATACGAGGAGGTCTTTCAAAGAACAAAGTAGGGCTGATTATAACAGTGCCCGTGCGCTGTTTTGTAGCACTTGTGATGAGCAGGTGCTTTTTTAAAGCAATGTATGCTAATTACAGAAAGGGTCTTGGGAGGGGGAAAAAGACAAGGCAAAAAATAAGGATGTTATTCAGTAAAAATCCCACCCTCAAAGCAAACAAAATGTGAGGAACACCAAAGGGTTATGTTGGAAGAGAAAAGGAGGGGAAAAGGATGGTGAAAAAAAGCTGGATGTGAATCAAAAGTGCTATTGTGTTGGGGGAAAAAAATCAAGGCAAACATAGTCCTGATGTATGTATGGAACATAACCTGCAACAAGGACAAAGCAATCGTCGTGCTTTCTGCAGAGGCAGTAGCAGCCTGGCTGGGGTCTGTGTCCTCATCGGGGCAGCGCGTTTCGGGAAAGCTGGGAGTAAAATCCACCAGAGGTCTAAAAAATACACCCTGCAGTGACAAATTGATATTATTTAGTATGAAGACAAAAGAAGGGAGGTATGAAAAGAGTCTTCCACTACGTCAAAGTCTACTTCATAAGGAAGGTAGTTTATTTTTTTTAACCATAATAGATAGCATAAAATTAATGGGCATAAATTGCAATAAGGAAGGCTCATATTAGACATTTGGGGCATTAACAGTCCGTCCAAGTAGTGAATAAGTTGCCTGAGATCAATGTAGAATATCCCAAACGGTGATATACTAAAGTTAAATGTCTCTCCAAAAACTAAACAGACGCGGATCAGGAATGAAGGAAAGATCTGATCATGGAAATGGACCTGCTGACCTGCTGAAGTTCCAAGCAACCTGGTGATTACTTTGAGATTATTAAAATAGAAAGTCTTGGCTCTGCTTTTGTCTTAACGTACCCAAAGCGGCACTGAGCACAGAGAGGAAAAGAGTGTCTGTGTGACTGAGAAGAAAAAAAGCCAATGCTTCCCAAAAGAACAGTTAAAGCAGAAGGTGGGCAGACCAAGGGACACCAATAGTCCAGAGTCTGGATAAGCTGAGATTTTCTTAATGCTTTATCCCTGCAGAGGACATCACCAGGTTACTCAGTAGTACACACAGGTACCCATACAATTTTGAGTACGAATATGCAGGGGATTTTGCTCTTAACTGTAAATCATAGTGTATGAAGACAAAGTTCATTTTGCTGCAATTAAATTTTTAGGATGGTAGTGTTAAGCCATCATATTTTCCAGTTTTTTATTTCTATTTTTAATGAGCGTAATGGCTATGCTTACCAGAAGCTTCTCAGTGTACTTGCTAATGAGAGAAAGAAAACAGATTTGGGATTGTTTTTAGAAAACTTTGGATTAAATGTTTCTATTTTCAAGCGACTTATCTCCCTCTCTGTATGCTAACGGTAGATTCACAAAGCCTTTCTCATTTGCCAGTGGCCTAGGTAGCCAAATTGTTTTCTGCTGCTGTGCAATTTTATTGCTGTAATGTACATTTATTTTTTTTTACCAAATTTTCTGCATAACCAGATGTGTGAGAAATTTGAGGTGAAAGACCCTGAAATGGAGCAAATACCTCTGAGTTTTGCCAGCTGCTACTTTTGCTCTGTAAGAGGAGCTCTGTAGCAGGGCAGATGAATAAGCCTGGGAAGGGCTGGGGAGAAGGAAGGCACTTGTGACTTGGGCATCAAACTGTCTTTCTGCAGCTCTCTAAGGAGATGACCTGGAGCAGAAAGTATGTTGCAAACAGCAATAACAGCTGCCAAAAATACCAACCCATGCAGAAGAAGGTAAAGATCAGGATGGGTTTTATTCCTTGGGATGCTGAGCACCAGTGTGGTGTGCAAAGCGCGAGCTGTGGGGAGGAGGAAGTATGGCTGGGCATGTTGCAGTGGGAGGGCTCGAGTGCCGTAGTGTGTGCCTGTCGGCTTTCTCGCTGGCACCACGGAGCTCCTCACTTCTGTACTGAACTTAATTTTTTCAATGATTTTGTGCACCCGTTTACTGTTCTTCAGCATTATCATCCTGATCTCACATAATTTTAAATAATTACTTTTATTAACAGGTAGAAACCTGTTAATATATCATATTAGATGATATTATATGATGTTATAAACCAGCATATACTCACTCTTGCTAGCAGGGACTTTCCATTCTCTTCTTCCCAAATAGTGCATTCACAAGATAATGTATATAGTATGAGTGCCTGGAAGGGGTAAGGCAGATGAAGCCAAGCCTGTGAGCTCACAGTGCCATTAGGTGCAAGCACCTATACCGATAAAGTTTTGTAACAAGCCATAACTGCATTTAGGTTTGTGGTTTTGCACGAAATTGTGTCTTGGTTTGAGATGTAGCCTTTTATATTTACTTCTTTGGTTAAAATGAAAACCTCTGTTGCATGAATGCCGGAATGAATTTCAGCACAGCGTTCGGATTACTCCCAGAGGAGCAAACCATAAGCAAATCATTTCTTAAAGAATCCAGCTTCTCTTAGTTTGTATTCAATTACATGGTTATTCTCCAGGGGGAGACAGAAAAGTTACAGTTCTCTCTGCTGCTTGTCGGGCTGCTTTCCTTGATCTGCTTGCAGAGAGGGCGCTTTAGTTCTACCTAGGCGGTTGGTTTGTTTTGTTGAAGCCTGTATCCCTGGCACAGGGAGTTACTGGCTCACACCTGAGCAAAAGATTTTTTTGTATGCAAGCATGTAATTGAGATTATACCCCAGCAGAGGCATTCTTCATTGTGCCTCGAATGCGCCCCCTCCTCTTCCAGTTTACAATGACGGTGGTCTTCACTGCGGGGACGGGCAGGGTGCTACTCCCACGTCTCTTCATGATTTGCAGATTTAGATGTGCTCTTTCATCTCCGTAACAGTTCTGCGCTTCTTCTAAGAATGCAACTTGTATGTGATTTAGATTACGTCTGAGATGTGCAGTGTCTGTAATGGCAGAGTCTGATTGGGATTCGTTAGTCAGGGCTGCACTGGCCTTCCTCCTCAAACAGGGGATTCAGCCGCTCATCCCGTTCTTATTCTGTGTGGTTGGGAGGGAAAAATTTCTCAAGCTCTTTGAAAGATGGACTTCAATTTAATCTTTTTGAAGAGCTCTTACCTGCAACTGAGAAATCAGCATAAAGGCTGCATAATAAAATAGGAGCAATCTCCTGCCGAATGGGCATACGATCCAGTTACTGTGAAGAGTGCGATATAAACTATTCTAGCTTCAAAGAATAAAAATACCCCTTCTGAAAGATCCTGAACTAGCAGGGCTTTCATCCTCAAAAAAAACAGGGAGTACACACTCCTTAATGGTGTGCACCATGTCATTCTGCGGGTGGCTGCAGCTGTAGGCATCTTTACTGACTGATGAAAACGTAACAATATTTATCATCAGCCCAGGGCCATTTTTATCCAAAGCTGCTACTCCAAGGCCTTGTCACACATCTGTTTCTTCTTCTTGCCCCTTTTTGAGCTCACTTTTTTTGAATCATGATGTATTCTTACTGTTCTTTCTTGTTTGCACCTGTCTTTTGTTTCCACTATTGATTTCTCCTCGCTTTCTTGCTCCGCCTTACCTACTGCCTTCTACGGAAAGGAGAAGTCCACAGGTAGGGCGCCGTCACCAAAAGTGGATTTCTCCTGGGAGAAAAGAGGTTCCTCCAGGCTTCATCAATATTGCAACATGCTGCTGTCCCCACCTTATTTTGACATACAGATAGCTATATAATGGACGATAGCAGAATTATTTAGTTGCGTTCTGTTAAAAGAACATGCATAACATTTTCCCAATTTTTCATTCCTACAGGATATCTCTCTGTGACGCTGCGGCAAACTGCTGGAGTATGAAGGCTCAGAAGTTCATGTAAGTGTGCATCTTCACACAAGTGAATCACAAAAGCAGGCCTTTTAAATATGAGGGAATTGATACAACAGGAGACACTGATGGAAAAGGGATGAAAAGATTGCAGGGACAGGAAAAAGATCAAAAAAATCACAAACAGGGTTTAAAAAAAGCAGCAGGTAAGGGTAAGTTGTCAGTGTCTGACTTCTTGGGAGCAGTGACAATTTATAACGGCAGTGAATCACCCAGGAGTTTAGAAAGAACAATAATGCATTGCTGACTTGCTGTTCTTGGTTCCTCTCTTTTTTTGGAGGGGGTTTGCATTCAGCAAGTGTCAGAGCACAGCAAGGACTGGTGGCTTACTGGGGCGGCCACAGGGCCCGTGAGTGTATTAGTGCCCTTAGAGCCCTGGCGTCATGTTTCAGCACACACAGTTTCAAGCATTTTGTTGTACTGTCAGTTCCTGGTGGTTTTAGATGCATTTGCAGATCTATTCTGCATTCCAAAAATAAACATGGCATTAACTTAAGGTGTGGACAGCTCTGCCTGCGGTAATTGCATAGCCAATTGCAGAATTGCACAAGGTTCCAAAGTCATAAGAAGTTACTAAAGCATAGCTGAAATTGTATTATTATATGGGCTGGTGCTGTATTGATTGATGCTCCTGTGTGCAAGATAACAGAAAGTATACTGTATCTACTGCAATGCTTTTGTCTGCTGTGCCTAATTTAAGTTTTATCCTGAATTTTACATATTCCATCAGTAACGAGTTAATTGTATATGCCACGGTCAAATGCATAATGAAGTTGTTAGCAGTATGCCGGATTCTGTGTTCCGTACAGGCATGAAAAGCAAAGAGGAACTATCTAACAGGCTACTTTCTGCTGTAGGTCCTGGCTCTTTTGATGTTAACTTGAACATTAATGTTAAACTATTATATGTTGGGTAAACATTCAGCTTTATTCAACTGTATTTTCCCTTTTTCTTGGCTTAATGTGAATTTCCATAGGGGGAATAAAGAAATCTTGTTTGCCCATAAGCACCGTGGAAGTTGGATGGCCTGCTACATACTTGGGTACAAGAAAATGGTTTCTGTCCCAAAAAGTAAATCACAGGGGAAGAGCACTACTGTAAAGTCTGTCAATGCAATCTGCCAGAGAGCATAGGATTTGGTCTTGGAAAAATCCCATTGCAGTAATCCATTAATCCATAGAATTACCTGGAAGGTTTTCAATACAAGGAAGTAATTAGACGAGACCCCAGTTTTTAAATTTGTATTTAACATTTATGGCTATTTCTGGTACTTTATTTTCTTTTATTCACTGCCCTCTAGAGGTCTTGCAAATGAGATTAGACTAGGAGAATAAGGCTGCAGCAATGACTGTCTCTGGCTGGTGCCGCTGTGCGCTGGCTTGTACAATGTTTTAAAATAACTGCATAGATGCTCCTAGAGCTAAATGCTGTTTTCCACACTCACTGGAAGGGGAAAAAATATTTAAGGTGGGCGAAGTTCAGGTTTTAATGTAATGACCTACAGTGCCAGCTTTTATGAGTACAAACGCAACTATATGGCGTTCCTCTGTAAGAGCCTACCAGCTTTATTACAGGTGATAATACTTATGGCATAAAGTTATCAGTGCATCAAATGTTTTCTAATTATCCTTTTTTGATATGTTCTCATTAAAAACATTTTCAGGGAGTGATCATCTTTATAGATAAACTGCAGAAATGCTTCTGAACCTAAAAGTCTGGCTCTTAGTAACAGAATGGGTGAGGCCAAGTGTCCTTACGGCTCCGTGTTTTCTGGTTGGGCTGTGGGTGCTCTCGCAAGGCATTTCCCTCTGTGGAGAGTCGGAACAACTGTCTCTTCAGTGGACTTTCCTTATATTTAATGAAGACAGAAATGTAACCTGCAGCGTGTCCCATTGTAGGGATGTTACGGAATTGCTCGCCCCTATCTGGCTGCCTGCTTTCGTGAAGTGATTTGCATCTTAATAGCTTTAATACTACTGTCAAAGATTTTTTGGGGGGGAAGGACAAAAAGGCAGTGGCATGGCATGATTAGGTGAACCTCGCTTCTTGGAGAAACCCAAGAATTAGAAAAATAGAAGTGTTGTCATTAAAATATGGCAAGGCTTCAGTTCAAGCTTTGCTGCATACACCAGTGCTTGGCATCAATCTGAGAAATTACTGTAAGTTCATATGTAGATCTTTCACCCTTTATTCCCTGGCAGTTGTCGTGCGTATCACTCGGCAGAGGTGCCTGCAGTCCCATCGCTTGGCCAGGTAAGGAAAGACAGCACTTCCTGGCTTTGTATTTTATTGAGGAAAACACTATTCTGTACTTCTCTGAGTGTGCCTCTGTGAGATCTTTTTTAAGACATTGTGTTGCATCTTTGAAGTGAAGCAAATTAAACTGATTGGAGCAACGTTGGTGTCCTCCGCTGGCTGAGGAGGGTCAGACCCAGGGAGGAGCAGCCTTTGGCAGGGCCCTGTGCTGGCACAGGGGCTGCTCCTGTGCAAATGACCAGTGAGGAGCCCGTGGGGGGATTTTTTGCGTGGACTAAAGCGTGTTGTAGAGTGAAACAATTAGTGCTGGGGACCCAAAATCCACCCGACATGTACAAGAGATTTTGTGCAGACTGGCTGTAGCCTGGTCCCCTGAAGTGGCTGGCCCTCAGCAGCTGGAATAGCTGTGTCATTCCTGGATTTCATAGTTTTATTCTCCAAGAATCCAGATTTTGTGCTCCCAGACCTCTCTGCAATGCACACTAGCATGCTGTAAAGTGGGGACGATGAGGACAGTCACTTCAGAAGTGTATGTCAGACCTGAACTGTAGCACTCTTGTAGAGACGCCCTTGATGTATCAGTACCTCTATCCTCAACAGAAGAATAATATTAATCATGGATCTCTGATGCAGTAATTATGTAGCCTCTGTAGATTTATATATGATACTTATCTCCATGATTTTTTTTCTCCTGTGTACATCCATAAATTTATTTTCCCTGTTCAAGATACAGTTATAGATAGTTTTATACACTCTGCAATTTGAGCTTCACTTGAATTGTATCTCACTACTGGGCCATTCCTCCCCAAAGTGAATTTGTTCCTAAATTGTACTCCCTAAAGGAGAGAAATCTTGTCAGCTATCACAGTTGTACAGTGGCACAAGTAAAGCCACAGAGATAACTAGAGCTGGCTCTGTTCACCAGTGCTTGGTGCCTAAGTGGGCACGCAGAATTAGTTAGCAGTTTTTGAAACTTAGCTGTGGATGACGGTTATGGAAAATGAATTTACATAGATCTGCAGCTTTGCATTCTTCTGCTTAATTTTCCTGTTGATTGGGGATTTGGTGTATCACAGAAGAATTTGTCTTTCTTGGTATCAAAGTCTTGAAGCGCAAATAAGCGATTGCAAATTGTCACTTACAGCAAAATGTTTTACTATTGATGGGATTTGTGAGACTCAAACAGGAAGGAACGCTGAAGTGTTTGCTGCCTTACAGAAGCTTGTGGTTGCAGAAATTACTATAAGGAAAGTGCAAAATACCTACGGAGAATTACTCCAAATAACTATAGGTGATAATAGCATGAAAAGATAAAAAGGTCAGTTCGGTTCATTTAGGATGCAGGCAGATGCAGGAGAGAGGTCTGTGCTCATGAGTTGTAGACCCCTTGGCAGAACGGAAAAAGAATTTGCCTTCCTTTCTTCAGTATCTTTTCATATGCCAGGTCTTTTCCTTAGCAGCTGCTGTTGGAAGATGCTCAACTGGCATACTGTTCTCTCAGCTGCTTGGTTGCTCCTCTGCCTGACCCTGTGCTCTGACAGTACCAAGGAACATCAGCTCCCAAATTCTGGTACTTCCTTGCGTTGCCTCCTTGAAGCCCCATTTGCATGCCTGGGCTTCCCATTGTCAGTTAGGAATGCGCTGCTGTCATCCAAATGATGACCATCCCAGTATTTGGCGAGAAGCGTCCTGTCTTTTTTTATTGCTGCACAAACAGAGTAGAGTTTTCCGAGGGTAAACGTTGAGAGGTGGGTAATTTTGTTATATGTTAGCATCAACCTGAAAGGGTCCCCCAGTAACACATGAACTTTAAGCCAGAGCAGGACCAAACAGCTAGTATCTGTTAAGTCTATTTGATTTTTGGATCAGAACTTATTTTTGCAGTTAGCAGAGGAAGGTCTAATTTTGTCCTCATTTTCCCCAGGTAATTGTCTCAGTTGAGGTACCTTTCCCACAAATATATTGCTCTTAACATTAGTTGTACCTGCAGATGGTTTTCCTATACAACTCTCTGCACGCCTATATGTAATGATGGGGTAGTATAAATCCTAGTGTTTTCATTGAAAAATACAATAGAGGTAGATTAAAAGCAGTTACCCTTTGCTGATCACTCAGCTCACGAAGAACTTGCCCACACAACTGCAAAGTAGCAACCGGCTGTTTGTGGCCCGTTTTCTGTAAGCAGGTCTGTTGCAAAGCCATCGCTGGAGTTGCAACAAGCTGATGCCTTGTCAGTATTGTCCCAACGCTACCTAGTCGTGTGTTACGTGTCTGCATGTACCCTTGAGTACATACTAACCACACGAGTGCCTATAATAGAGGAAAGGACAGTGCTGTCTACCTTGACAGAATATAACGGATGCCTTGGAATGATGCATAGTATCTGCGTCTTCATTTATCAGTTTCTTGACATATGCACATATAGGATTTACACAAGAAAGCTTCATAATTTCATGTATATATCTATTTATGTGTTGAAATACAATGCACCAAGAAAATGCAGTTCTCCTAAGTTCCTAATCTCTTGGAACTGTAATTCCTTATTGAGTCTTTGTTTAATATGAAAACAGACTGCTAAATAGCTCCAGTAGTGCCTAACTCACTTGGCCGTTGATGCTTTTTTGTAAGGCTCTAATTAATACGTAAACACGCAATTTGCCACATCTCAGCTGAGGTTGTTCAGGATGCGTGGCAGAGGATCCGTGGGCCAGGGGAGGGGTGCTGTCCCTATCATAGCCAGAAATAACAGCCCGGCAGGTGTGACCAGAGGCCTAGACTAGCCGGTAACCGTTCAGCTAGGTGGGCACAGCGCGGCTGCAGGTATCAGGGCGTTTGCTTGGGATCTCATTTATTCTCAGCAGTTGTATAGTCAGAAATAAAAAAGCTCCCGGTACTGGAGCTGAAATGTAATGGGATTATATCTGAATAACTTCTTTCTCTTTCATTACCATTTTAAAGGTCTGCTTTTCTATCAGTTCTCTTTGATTGGTATTTAAAAACGCTACTGGATTGTTTACCATGATGGAGATGGAGATAATCCTTAGACTACTCGAATGACTCAAGTATTTGGAGCAATTTCTCAGAGCTGAGTATTGGCTGAATTGATTTGTCTAGAGTCAAAGAGAGTTTTATTTTTTACATAAATGGGAGCAGAATTCCAGTGAGGTTGATTTTCTTACAAGTCAGTTTTTCTGTTCCCTGATTTAGTCCCTCCTTTATGTGTGGCTCCAATGAACGCAGCACTCACTGATTTCTTTCCCCAGTTGCTGCCCCTGTGTTCAGTGCTTTGGCTGTGATTGCCAATGAAATTGTCACTTAGTACTCGCAACATTCGTAACTTTTATGATCATTAACAATTTAGCGGAGATGACCAAACTGGAATTGGGTATTTCCTGCAATTTCGGAGTCTTGAGTCTGTACCCTGGGAGAACAGGCTAGGATGCGTGCTTTACCTGCTGTCAGTACCCCCAGCAGCAGCTCAAAGTGCTTAAGTTGCGTTTTGGCAGTTTTGATAAGAAAGTCCAGCATTTGAATAGCGCAGTGCATCAGGGTAATGGTTTTAAACTGGAAGAGGGGAGATTTAGATGAGATGTTAGGAAGGAATTCTTTGCTCTGAGGGCGGTGAGCCCCTGGCGCAGGCTGCCCCGAGAAGCTGTGGCTGCCCCATCCCTGGAGGTGTCCAAGGCCGGGTTGGACGGGGCTGGGAGCACCCTGGGCTGGGGGGGGGTGTCCCTGCCCAGGGCAGGGGGGTGGAACTCGATGGTCTTCCAAGTCCCTTCCAACCCAAACCATTCTATGATTCCTGCCTGCTTTCATGTGGTGCTGTGCAAATGTTTGGGGTTTGGTTGTTTGAGGGTTTTTTTTCCATTTTTAATGCTGTAGGAATTTAGCGGGAATCTCTGTGCTCTCGGGGTTCATGCAGGCATGGTGGAGCAGCCTTGCCTAAGCTCTCAGTTGTCTCCACAGCCTTCAAGAGCTGTTGGACGCTGTTGCACGTAGATGAGAGCCCAGCCGAATTCGCTGCATGGATGCGCGTCTTTTGCTGTCAGTAACTGAAGATCAGAGCTGCGTTCTCCAGAGAGGCACGATACTTACTAGCAGCAAATCAGCAAGATGGGATGGGACCTCTAGCGTCTGCTGAGGTCAGAAACAAATCCTGCTGGCTTTTGGCCAGTTTTGGGTCTGCATGGTTGTGGAGACTCAGGCTGTGTGGCATCCATCACTTGCTCCTGTGTGCTCTCAACAGCAGCAGCTCCGAAGGGGCTATCCAATGCAGCCAGCTTAGCAGGATATGAGGGACAGCTGGGTGAAACCTTTGAGGTCATCTTAGATTATAAGACAGGGATAGTAATATTTCTCTGGGATGAAAACGTCACAGATATTTCCGGACACATAACTTACTTGGGCAATTCATTCTGCAATCTTTTTTTTCAGGTGCTGGTAACTGCAAAAGTTCAGGCCAGCCTCAGATGTAGAAGTGTGCAGAAACCACAGGCTGTGTGGAGCTGCAGATGCTTAGCGTTTCAGTTTGGGGCTGGATATTTTCATAACTCTTCAAAGTTATTACTGACACTAAATGGCTGTGAGGTGAAGCAGGTAGCTTAGAAGGGATACAGCCATCTGCTGCTGCATTTCTCTCCGTTGTCTCGGAAGTGCTAGGGTCTCCTGCCTGAAGAATATTACCTGTGGTACACAGTAGTAACACCAGGCTGTCCACAGGTGGCAATGTAACTTTGGAAGTACAATGGCGCAGAAGCTGGTCCATTCAGGCGTTCTCTGTTAATTCCTATTTGTAAAAAAATGTTACAGAAACAGCGTGGAATATTCAGAAGTTTAAGGAAGTGTGTAGTTTCAAGGTATAAATCAGACATACAATCGTTTACTTACATGACACGAAAAATGTATGCAATGGTGAACAACCCTTACTTAAAAGCATTCAGTATTAAATTGCAATGGAAAGATGTTGTGTCTTCACTGAGGCTCAGTGGCACATGCCTGGTGGTGGTAGTATACAAATACAGTTCGAGTGGTGGTGTAGCAAAGAGGACTGGGACAAGGGCAAGGTGTTCCTCATACTGCTTTATTGCTGGTTAGATACTGAAGATTCACACAGCTGAGGACAGGCAAGATAGGAGGGCAGATTGTTGGGATCAGAAGAACGGTAAAATGGAATTAAGCCTTCGTTTGAGTGGAAGTCAGAGGAGTGCGTTCATGTAATGAGGAACGGTGATGTGCTCTGGCTGCATTGTATCGCAGGAACAGATGGGTTGGGGTGTGTGCAAAGTCCAGCGCGATGCACTAATGCAGAGCCCCCGGGGTTTCTCCTTTGCTATTTGCACATGATGCGCAGAGCAGCGCTCATACAACCGTTGCAGCAGCCTCATCTCCAGATAAATTGGAGAGCGTGACTGCATGGTGATCGAGTGCTCTCGGCTCTGCTGGCAGTTACAGGAACAAGGCTGGCTAACGGAGCAGTTGGAGAATGAGTTCATCCAAGGTCTTTATCAGCTGTTCCTGCCTGTGGCTTCTCTGCGAGTGAGATCCTCCTGCTCGTCGCCCCCCCCAGACCCCCAGTGCACTGCCAGGAGGGCCTGAGGGCTGTTGTCACCCCAGAATTTTTCCACAGAAGCCTCTGGGGCAGCCTGTTGTACTCTCCTGCTAGAGCTCATGAGTATCAAGAATATGCTGCTTCTATCCACCCTACAGCGTGGTTGAATTTCCTTTGAAGCCTGGAAGGATGAGTGCAGGATTGTCTTTGTGTTACTGGGAAGCTGGGGAAGATAAGGTCTTCAGAGATTCAGACTAGCAAGAGGCTTTTACTGCATATCAGTTTGTCTAAACATGCCTCCAGAGATGAGAAGTGCTTAAACGCACAAAGCAATGTTTTCTGCAGGCTGTCTCAAATCAAGGGATAGGGATGGGAGAGACAAGTACTGAGATATGATACATGTTTTCTAGGTCCCTTGCCGTGTGCTTTGGCAGTTGAGATACAAAACACTCCTATACTGACCTTTTTTTTTTTAATTCCTTTAGGTTTTTTCTTTTTTTTTTTCCCCTCTGAATTTTGGAATCTCAAGGTTAAGCAGAGAAATGGCAAAATTGTTTTTTAAGGAGAAGCTTTAAAAAAGAATGGGCCAAATTCAGAGCCTCGTGGAGATTATAGCCCTTTCTGTTTTATTTTGTTTAGCTGTTTAGAGTTCCTTCTCAGTATATATATATATCTCTCTCTATCTATCTATATGAACAGGAGAGGCACTACAAGTGTATGACCCAAGGAGGAATGGTATTAGGTACAAAAATGCATACGCTGAACTAGCTTGCTTTTCTATATACCTTTTGCCACCTCTTGTTTTACAGATCTGCTCTGGTGGCCTGGCACACAGCGTTATGACTATCCCAACTTAGGTTTCTCCAGCGAAGTAAAAAAGAATTTGCACGTGAATATTCATACTTGGGGGAGAATCTGAGAAGTCTTAAGCATTCAGATTTTGCAGGCAGGAGTATCTGAAAGAAGCTAAAGTTTCATTGGTTTAGTCTGTCTTCTGAACTTCTTCAAATCAAAGTCTTCGAAGTTTTCTTTGAATGAAGATGGAAGAGCCATTGGTGGAAGGCAGGAGGCCTGCAAGGGGGGAGAAAAGGGAGCAGCATGAGCAGCGGAGTTTGTGTATTGGTTCTGTGTTTGTCACTGGGTTTAGGCTATTGAATATATTTAGCTTAAGTACCAATGGTATAAGTCATGGGATAATGATAGCATCCTTAGGTGTTGATTAAGGAATGGTCTTTGTCAGATCTTTTAATGTAATGAGACAGTGACATCGCAAACACTCTGTTCACCAGTGGAAGAAAATCTTCACAGAGCAGGGGTAGGAGGTGTCAGTGAGTCTGGTTCTCTTGACTGTTGCAGCAATTCCTAATAAACCCGTGGGCTTGATTTAAGCGGTGATGTTATTTCAGCCCAACCCATCCTCCTGTTTTGGTTGATTTGCTGGAGCATTTTGTTTGGGCTGTTGGCATCTCTGTCCCATCGCTTTCCCTGCCTCCTTGGTTATACAGCTATGTATCGTGTTAATAAACCAAGAAACCTGTCTTTCAACCCTGATCCCAGCTGTTTGAGGAGAGTAAAGATTTTAAATAAATTACGATAGTTAAACAAGTTAAATAGCTTATTTTGTGCATGAGCATTAATGATTTGGCCAAAAAAAAAAGACTAGAGAAAGAGGATGAAAAAGAGCTTGTAGTTCTACTAACGAATGACAAATATATTCAGTGTAGTCCTTGGAGTGAAACTTCTGACTCCCTCAATTTGATAAAGAACTCAAAAAACTGTGACTGTAATTCTGTGCTGCACAATTCATTGACATTAGAATTTAATATGCATTCAGTCTATTCATTTTTGCACCTGTGAACCACAAAGTATGTTGTTTGTGACGGATATGAAAGAACCTCTGTATTTCTCCACAGCAGAACATTTCTTTCAGTAATTATTATGAGGCAGTCAACAAGGACGTGTAGTTTTTAGAGGGCAAGTTTCAATATCTTTTTTTATTTTTAGTTTCTTTTTGCATTGTTCTAGTTACTTAAAAAAAAAAAAGGTGAACGTAGCACAAACAGTTATGAGAGATGGAACAAAACAATTTCTGCCTGTGGTGTATTTTTTCCAAACGTTTTCTCATACCATGTGCTTGTCTCTGTACAATGAAATGTTGTTCAGGAACGGCGTTGTTTAAAATAGTTCTTTCTTGAAGTAGAATACCTATTTTGCAAGTTGGCAAAAACCTGCTGCTTATCATGTTGCATCTTGAATTACAGAGCCATTGTTTTTCAGACCAGAAAGCTTTAAGAAGTGCCAATGGGATGAATTATTTGAGGTGATTATTAATGGATGGGGCAGCAGGAGCAGCTAGCCAGCGCTTCGGGCTGGTTTCACTTGCCAGCTCTGCCAGTACTGGCCCGCGGCGGGGACTCTGTGCATCGTGGCATTTCTCTGGACCTCGGTTTTCGCAGTTCCTGCAGTCAGAAATTACATTGTTCTTGGTTGAAAAACACTATTTAAAAACAAAGCGTTGCTAATCATAATTGCAACATTCCGAGCGAGGCAAATGGCTATTTGTTATGTTTTGACAGCTCACTGTGACCCTGATGGCTGTAAGCTCTTAATGGTGTCTAGGTGAAGTCTGTGCTCTGCTTATCATATATTCCCATTACAAACGGTACCTCTGTTGGAAGCCTGAGCAATAAGGCCAGTATATAAATGAGCACAAAAATGATTTATTTTTCCTCTGCAGCTAAAGATATGGGACGGTGTAATTTTGCTCTTTATACACCTGTCCTGCAGATAAATGCTAAACTTTGTCCCAAGGTTTGTTTGTGCAAGTAGAGGATTGGATAATATTGGCTTCTCTTCTTTCCTGTCCCAGTTGCTTCCTTCTGACTGACTGTCTTCTCTTGACCGAATGTTTTCTAAATTCATTGTGTGTCAATCTATCCAGCGTTTCCAAGACGCAATGAAAATTGAAAACCTCAAACAGAAAGCTGAGTTTTAATTAGTAAACTGTTTCAGACCCACTCTTCCCCAGTAAAATGCATGAAGTCCTTCTAACGACAATTACTTTATGTAGGGAAAGGAGGGAAGGAAAATGGCAAAGAACCCCTTCTTGAACTACATGTAGCCAACTTTATAGTTTCAGTAAATCAAGGAAATTGTTTCTTGATGTTGACATTTAGTGTGCTTAGTAATTCTTTACTAGAAATTACAAAGAACAATTTCCTGTAGGCTAATGTTAAGTTCTCTAATTTATTATTGTTAGCGAGTATTTTATTTTCATTTTTCATGTTGAACACCTGAGAGCGTATTGGAATGAGGATTAAATTCCAGCAGCGTTCTGTGCGGCTCTCCTGACGTTCCCCTTTCATTCTGGCTGAATCCGTGCAAACTCTCACAATTAGCATTTTGGGGAAAATCAAGTGACAGGTGGGGTGGCTGCCATGTTTAAAAGCCAAACCAAACCACCTCACGCAGGAGAAAGGCGGGGGGTGCCTTTTTATAAATAACGAGTTGCTTTTTCTAGTGTGGGGTAATTAATGTGTGCATGTGTTGGGATATGGGGAGAAACAACTGAAGGGATCGGGGTGCCACGCGGTTCTGACCGAGGAACTGGAGCAGCCCCGGCAGCTTGGGGAGGGGAGTGGAGGCAGGCAGAGCGGCCTCGGGTTCAACAAAGACCTAAAGAACAAAACCTGCGGGGATTGCTGTTGTTGGAGGCCTCGGCCTTTTCCTAGGTCTGATCCATTAACCTGTGCTGTCCTTCCAGAAGCAAACTTCCTCCCAGGTGTGTATTAAAGGTCTAATGTAGAAGTGATAACCATGATGTATTTAACGTGCTTATCTTCCTGGTCCAGTACTGATCATGAAAGCAATCTTTGTCTGGAGGTTTTCCCTTATGTCTCTCACTATTTAAAAAAAGAAAATTATTTCCTGATGGTAGGTTAGTTGTTTTCACAACATAATTCTCACTATGGCTTAACATACTAAATAAGCTATTGTCGCCCACCCGTCCCCACGGTCCTACAGTAAAAGCCTGGCTATTTAAGTCAAACCACTGGAAATTAGGCAGGCAGGAGAACCTTTAATGAACTGGGTTAAACTTTGTATCTTTTAAAGTACTATTTTTTCTTTTTAGATATAAATGTGGGGATTCCCTTCCTAATCTTTGTTCACAGTTTTGAAATTGTATCTTGGCTGCAGGGACCTTTCATGCTCCGGAGAGACGGTGCGGCAAATGATCTGCTCAGGCGAAGGTTAGAGTTAGGGGTTGGTTTCCTGGGGGCTCCTTCCTGTTGCCGCTGGGTGAAAGCCAGGATTTCACTCGCAGGTTTTCACTCATGAGCTCTATTTTACAAAGTGAGCAGACCTTTAACTGCCTTTTTTTTCCCTCTATTGACCTCGCTTGCTATATTTGTACAATACGTGAGTAGGCATAAGCTGTGGGCATTCACTGCAAAATGTAGGCAACACATCAGAAGAGCTCCTTATTTGGTGCTTTATTTTATATTCTACCACATCATTGCTCCATTTTACATACGTCTGGCTCTTACTGAGACAAAAGTTTTGACCTGCACTAAGTAAGGTTCGTATTATGGAGCTCAGTATTGATGAAACAAATGGTGAGAAGTCGTATCTACCAAACTCTTTGTCTAAGAAAAATCCTAAGTGCATTCTTTGATGTTGTAATTTTACATGTAAACCAAGGTTTACCCACTTTCATGCTCAATGCAGCTCAAATGTTCCTCACTGCTAATAAACTCTTTTCGTTTGGTAAATAGATTGCTGCTGCTGATATTATTTAATTATACCCCCATAAAGTTGGGTTTTTTCATTATGTAACAAGACATCAAAGAGGCATGATACAGAGTATTCCTTCCTCAGAGAATAAATACCAAATTTCTCTTTGAAGCTGCAATCAAAGTTAGAGAGTCTGCAACTGATTTGAGAAATAGGAAAGTCAGGTATCCTGCATGAAGGTAAAATCAGAGTTTTGGTGTTGACAGATAATTAAAAAAAAAAAAAAAATTACTTGCGTTTCCCTTTCTTGTGATTTTCATCTGATGTAAGGCAGTTTTATTCACTCCAGTGCACCAAGGTCTTCAGCTAATGGATTTCTTTGTTTACATTGCGAAGGCAATTCAAGCAGATAAAGACAGGATCCATTCTAACACCTCATCTTTAACACACAAAGGAAAAAAATAACAAATAATGGAACCTAAGACTTTTAAAAATACATTGAGAAGTGCTTGATCAACATAGAAGCTTTCTCTTGGACGTTAAAGAAAAGGGATGCATTGGGAAACTCTTTCTTACTGGACTTTTTGGTGACTGGCAGTTTTGTGCTGGCGTGGTGAAAATTCTCAGGTGATGCTTTCCTGCGGGAATGGCTGTGCAAAGCAGCTGTCCCACTGTCTGTGATCTCTTGTGAAAGTATGGGGTGAAGCACAGTCCTTGGAAAACATCCATATGTAAACAAGAATACACTGCTTTTATTTTGGAGTTAAAATAAGATCATTGCATTGATAAATATGGTGAAATATATATTTTTGTGTGATGATTGCATTTGTTTAGTATATTTTGGTTTTAACTTCCGATTGAAAGCAGCAGTTTTGCTGGTGGATAACAATGCGTTTACCAGTTCCACACAAGTGAACAGAATTGGAAACAGCTACACTTACGCAGAATTGAACGTTAATGAGTGTTTAAAAATGCCAAGATAGTGTGACACTTCTGCATATTCTTCTCAGTATTGAAAAATAGATTAATATTTCCTTGGTGGCATCCCAGATCTTTGTCTTAAAAATATATTTAATCCCAAACTCTCCAGATGTAAAAGAGAAATATAACCTCTGGCCTCTTTTTTTCCCCGGTAGCTGTTAGCCCTGAGATTTTACTGGCTTCCTGTTGCCTTTATTGTTTTAGTGGGTGTTATGTTACGTAGTGCCATGGTGGGTTTAATGCTGCAATTTTTGCCTCAAATTCTCTAGTTCTTCTCTCCTTCTAACCTCAGTGTGGTTACCAGTTGTTTGAATCAAAATAAAATACAGCTGCAGACTTACTTGTAACATTATCAGTATTTTTTGGCTTGTTATAGCTATATTTTGCATTTCCTAGGATTAAGAGTCAACATCACCACTTCTGCTATTTCTTTCAAAAAAAGAGATTTGAAAAAAAAACCCTTGGGCTTCCGTTTCAGAAACAGGTTACGCGCTGGGAGCGGATTTCCTACACCTCCCACTTGCCATCTTCCTCCTCGTGTCTGAGAGCAGACCTGAAGAAGGCTCAACCTTGAGCTTCAGAGGCGTTGAGGGAAAGTTGTGAGTACTGGTGACTGACGACCTGTGGATGCCATGAGTGTCCCAGACAGCCACCTAGTAGAAACGTGTGCGTATCTGTGTAAGTTGATTGTGGCAAAAGATGGGTTTATTTATAGCAGCAAAGCGCTGTGTCACTCGGGCAGGCTGAGTACCTCACAACATGCTCAACTATTACCTCCCCAAGTGTCGTGTCTACCTCCCCTTTACTCCGGAGTGTACCACTGCCTCTGCCCTGGATTTGCAGTGCTCCGCCGGGGATGATGAAGCCTGGCAAATGCAGCTTTAAGTCTCATAGGTTTTGTGTAGCTTCCATATCTAGTTTTGGACTTCTGACCCCCTGAAAGCAAATAATTACAGTCTTCAGGTCCCCTTTTTTTAGATGATTAAATAATTTGGGATATCAGATGGAAGGGTTCATTTATGTAATTCTGTTTTAATTAAAAGAAAAAAACATCACTTCAGCAAATCATGATTTTAGAGCACTGCCACAATTATATTGAGACTAGGGTATACTTTTATACTCTGGATGTGGGAAGATGTTTAATGACAAAATTTTACTCTGTTGATGTGTAAAGAGGGCATGAGTTTTATTTTGTAAAAAGAAGATCTAATTCATTCTGGGCTGAATTTCCACTATTTGAAAAAAAAAAAAAAAAAAAAGTAAGGTGGGAAGGTTTTTTTAAGTCCGTTGCATCATGCTGGTGATGGGCCCATTAGAGCTATACACACTTCTGGTTTAGCCGTGCTGGTAGGTAGAGGCGCATAGTCCTTGCACAGATTATACCTTGGTGGAAAGTGGAAGGGTGCATATACTAGGGGAGTGTTCTAGACAGCTTGTGACCCTTGATTTGGCTTTTCAAATGTATTTATTCTCTCTCTGAAGCTCTGGAGGAAGCTTTTTGCTTCAGAGTGGATGTCTTGATAAGAATATAACAAAATACCAAGCATGGAAATAATAGCAAGGGTTATAGATGTTCTGTGGCTGTTTAGGATGGATAGTTTCTATTTTAAAGGAAACAGTAGCAATTTTTAAAACACTTTTTTCATCTTATTTATATGATATTTTATATATTTGCCCAGTACCTATAGTTTTCCACTAGATTTATGGAGGGCTACACAGTTAGTTGTTCGTTTTATTCTACAGTCTTCTAAATAGGAGGCATTTCCATCTTCACTGGAAAGAAAAAACCCAAAAAAACCAAATAAAACATTTCCACAGAGGAGGTTTGGTGCAGACAGCAATACACAGCCAAAAACCCAGAAACTAGAGCTTGCCGCTGTCAGATGTGATGAAATGTCTGAGCCATGTTATCACAATCATGTGATGTTTAGCTTTGTTTGCCGCCTTGGTGCTCTTGGTGTGCACGCTAGCTTAGAATTGCTGGGGGGGGTTCACTCCCAACTCCTGGAGAGCAGAAGGTGGTGAAGGGGTGCTAGGAGAGCTCCTCCCAGCGACTGGGGCGCAGGGAGAGGAGCACAACAGGCTGCAAACCTCAACGTACACGCGAAAGGCACTGTGTGATGGGAGAGAGGGGTTGACTTTATTGGAGCCTGGGCCAGATTTGGAGACAACACTTTCGCGACAATGAGATGGCTTACATCAGAAATCACAAAACTTATGCAAGAGCAGGTGGTGCTCCAAGGTTGTCTTAAAACTACATTTCAAGGGACGAAATCAAGTACACAAAGAAAAGAGAAAGTGAGAAATACAGGCGTGTGGGTGAGAAGGACAAATATGAAAGGGTGATATTCATTGTAATGGAAATGAGTTACTAAAGGTTTGATTCCTGATTTATGAATATTAATTTTCAAGGAAGACACAAAGATGAGTGAGGTGCAGTCAGATGTCCCTACAAATGGGAGAAGTTTAGCAAAGAAAACAGGAAACAGTGTAAGGAGAAAATACATTTTGAAGTAGTTAATTGAAACCTAGCTAGAAGGGAGTGAAAGAGCAGTGGATCATGATGGTCAGTAGAGGAGTCCCAGGCTATTAATACTCATTCAAAGAGCTCAGTCCTGCCAGTCTCCAAAGAACGGGTTTGAATGGCACCAAAGACGTGTCCGGTCATCCCTGCATTTCTCAGTTATCTGTGAAATTGAGAAAGCAGAGGTGGGTAAAGAAGATTAAGCAGGATTTTACATGAAAAACGTTTTTGTGTTCTGACGGGAAAGCGTAGTATATTGAAAGGTGATTGAAGTATTTGACCAAGAGCAAGCGAATGTTCAAGGGATAATGGGGAATACCGCCTGGCAGTGACACATGATAGCACACAGGTAGTCGAATTGCTATAATTAGTATGTAGTAGCCTTTTAGCTGTATGTGTACTTTAAGTAATAAGAAAGAACAAAGCTAGACGTTACCTCAAACCAGGACAGTATACCAGAAATTGTTTGCGATGTGAAGACGAGAGTCTCTGGAAGCAATGGCTGCAACCAGTGAAGAAAGGAGATCGACCAGAATCTGCGAATTCCAGAGGTGTGGCAAGCTGCTGTGGGCTGGAGGGGGAGGATGCAAGACACTTCTTGTCTCAAGGACACAAAGCAGTTGTTAAAAGATAGAAATGGAGGGTAAGAATAATAGTTTTCAGGGCAGAGGATGGTTGCCTGTGGATTCCCACAGGATCTTATGCTCCTCTGAAGTTTGTTGTCAATGCTAAATCTTTTAGGATAGTGAGTGCAGAGGAAATTTTTCATCCTGGGCGTCTGTGTGAGGAAACAGTGAATGCCGTAGTATTCAGTGCAGATAAAACACTGAACTGCTGCTGCCCTGAAATAACATGAGGATTAAGGTGGATATTTTTGTTGTAGCTAAAAATGGTGGCTAAGTGTCCTTTCACAGTCAAGAAAGTAAAATAAAATCATGGACTTACTGAAAAAAGAACAGAAAGCACAATAGAAAGCATAATGGCAGTCAGGTGCATACGTGGTGCAGTTTTGGTCACTCAATTCAAAGGCAGTTATTGAAGACCTGCTGAAGGTAGAGAGCAGTGGCAACAAAGCTGATCAAAAGTGTGGAAGGGTTTGCAAGGAATGACAGCAGAGGCTGGCACCCTTCAGTCTGGAAAAGTGAAAACTGAATGCGATATGAGAGAGAAGCGTAAAATCCTGAATACAAGAGTTAGGGAACACGCAGCAAACATAGAAGATAAGATGCCAGGGTCAAAATAAACAAGAGAAGTTGTTCCTTCCACGTATGTAGTTACTTTGCAGAGCTCCTTGCCTTGAAAGGTGCCATCCAGGTTGGACTTCAGAAAGTGTCTGGATGATGTCATGAAGGGAAAATCCATTATAGACCCATAACCACAAGAATATAACCTCAGCTCTGGGAGTCGTATTGCTTCTCTAGGTTGCTGGAGATTACTCCTAGGAGGACCTGCTATGTGCTTTCCTCTTCCTCTCTTCCCTGGGTTTGTGCTGTAGGTGCCCAGCAAAGACACAGTGTGGCTAGGCAGAGCTCTTCTCTGAGCCGCTGTGGCTCTTCCTCCATCTGTGTTTTAATAGAGCAATTGATACAAATAAGTGTTGTATGTACATGTTCTGAATCTTTACCAAGCATCTTCAAGCTATAGCTTTAATTTATCTTTTGTCTTGTAGAGCAATGAACACGTTGTTAGCAGTACAATCTAAAAGATGATTGTGATTTGAAAAATAAGTGTATTTATTCAGTAGAAGACTGGGATTAAAGCAAGGAATGATTCAATACATTAGCTAAAAGCTTGACGCCTGTACAGCGTGGTAGGTGGGAACGCTGTTACAGTGATTAGGAATTCATTTGGGAAAGTATCAAGGACTGAATATTGTGAAGTAGTGCAAGATAAAAAGTATAGTAATGAAATGATGAAGGACTTTGGTTGATTAAACTGGGACATATTTAGCGGTGGTAGAACACCATCTCACCAGGGATGCCTCCAGCTGCTTCTCTGTTTGAATGACGTGATACCGTGCCTAGTTTCAAAGTAACGTAAATTTTTTGTTGATGCTTAATTGACAGAGGTACAAATAGAAAGTAACAATGAGAGCATGTTTAAAATTATTTGGATAATCTGAGCTTTTGGGCAAGGCTTCTGGTGGCCTGTGTAGGAAGATTTAATCATCAGAACTCCGGTACTGCAAAAGAGAATGCCGCATATCATAAAGAAAAAAAAAAAAGAAAAGTCCACTTGGGATAATAACTGAAAAGCACGTCTAAAGGTATCTGTGCCGTGCTCTTTTCTCTAGCAGTGATAAAACAAATAATACCTTAGAGCTGTATACTGCAAGATAAGGCAAGAAGTGATGGAACGTTATTCTGGCAGTGTAAAACATACTCTGTAAGATCACACGGTCTTCGAATCCTACGGACCGGGCCTATGCGTTTCAGAACGGTATTACCATATTACAATGGTACAGCAAAGCCCAAACACCTTGATTCCTGTTTTGGGGAATACTGACTATGAGAAGACTCATCTACAGCCGTCTGAAGTCTTTTTAAACCACCTTGCAGTGAGGTCAAACAAAAAAGAAGCTGCTGAAAAGCAAGACATGGATTGATGAGAGTTAGTTGCCTCACTACTCGGAGAAAGTTGTGGAGACGACAAGGACTGGAATAAGAGGAGGAGAAGAAACTCTGCCTATGTGTTTTGGGCATGAAAACCAATTAGCAGTGGGAGTGTGGAGATGAGCTGGAGTCGGAGAGTGAAAGAAATACGTATAATCAACTTGGGAGGCGAAACTGTATTATTGAAAAATCTTCACGCATGAAACTAAAGACTGTAGTAGAAGATGGGAATTAATGTGCTGTGTGGGAGGTGATTTGTATTGCTTGGCTGTTTAAGGACATGTCCTTACTGACTTCATGAAATTTTCTGCGCTTGTCATTTCTAATGTGCCCGTATCACACTTCTGATCTTTGGCCCTTTCAGCACTTTCTGCAGTTAAGAAATACCGATGGTTGCTCTAGGGGAAGTTGATGAGGATATGAGGAGTAGTTCAGCCAGGAAGATTCACTTTTTGTCGACTAACATACAGTCTGAGAGTTCCCTCATTGGGATACTTGGCTAGAGACCAAATGCAGCTAGTCTAGTACTGGACTAATGGCAGAGAACATGATAAATCTATGCATCGAAATGCTCCACCACTTAAGCAGCTCTGCATTTAATTAAGCCTAGCCACTTACAAACAGGATAAGGGTTATAAAAATGCAAAAAAAGAAATGGGTTCGTCTGCTTTCATAAGCTCTCACAGGAAAGTACAGAACAGCAAAATGTTATTTTCCCAAAATATTCAGTAGCACGAGTGTTCCTTGTTTTCTTGAATAATCTGAACTTCTATGTTTAGAGCGTAACTATCCATTTTTTAAAGTGACCTTATATCAGCACAAAGAAAAAAGCTTTCTGAATAGTAGTAAAATATATCCTTTTTCCATAAAGCAGAGATGGAACTAAATGTTAGATGTGCTTACAGAAGACATTAAGTTGTGCATTCTAGGTTTAATTTTAGATACCACTGCTATGAATGTTTAAATAGATGCAGGTTGCACAACACTGCTCTTTCACTCCTCTGGTCAGGGCTTTCCATATCTTCCATCGTGCTGGCAACTTGCTGTGGAGGAGCTGCCTGGCGAAATTTAAATTTCAGCTAATTGAAATAATAGCTATATTCTTGGCAGAACCGTTACAGGATTTATAGAGAATAAGGCATTACTTGACAGAATGAAAAAAAAAAAAAAAAAAAAAAAAGACTTGGAGTGGAGAATGGCGGTATTCATGGGCTGTGTCAGTAACACGCAGAACAGCTATTCTGTAACAAGTAAGGGCAGATTAATTTTCTGGAGAAATGTCTGTATCTGTAGCTACAAACCTGTTTGTTCTCACTTGGCCCTGGACTTTTCCTAAGTTCAGTGATATTCTAAAGGCAGAATTCTTTGCCTTTGCACATTTCAGGTATTTTAATTAATTTCTAAAGAATTATTTAACGGTACTGAGATTTGGCTCTTGTGGATGAAGTTGATAATTTTGACTAAGGTACAAGATGATTCTATTTTTCAATATTGTCTTTGACTAACACTTCATTTAAATTCTCAGTCAATGAAGACCTGATATTATTTTAGCTAAGTTACTTCTCTTAATTGCCTTTGTGTTTTAATTTCACTTTAATTTTATAACTTCTGCTTAGAAAAATAATATAAAACCTCTGTATCGAAATAGTTTTCTAATATTAATTTTACTTCATGAAAAGAAAATAATTGAATGTGAAGTTTCTAAGTTACTGCTTTCAGTCATTGAGATCTTTATATTGGTGAGAACTTGTTATCCTTGTATAGCATTTTAGGTAATTATGAAAAATGAGATGTGATTGTTGTTACCTTGTTCCTGACTGGGCTTCTGCCAGCACTGCAGTTGGCAATCATCACGCTGACGGGAACAGCTGGGAGGCCAAGAATTAAAGACGTGGAGAGCAAACTTTTGTTGAGGTGGACTAAATTGACACCTTGAGAGGACATGGCAAATTGGGATTGGAAATTTCAAATTTCTCTCTTTAGCACGTGCTTCCATTAAATCTTGTTTTTTATGCTGTAAGACTTAGAGCCGTGAAATACCTTTGCTATGTTCACGATGCGCACAAGGGCATAAGGTTCAATAACCCTTCTCTCTTGGTTACGTAGTGCGTTGGCGTCTCCGTCTTGCAGGGTGTCACTGGTTACCTGTAGATCCAAGTGACCGGTTTGGGGATGGAAATGAGTGGTTGCGTCTGGGTGAGACAGCAGAACTTACCTTTACTCCAAGAATTTGTACTTGTCAACATCTGTAATGTGATCTAGGTCTACCACAGCTCAACATAGACGTGTTGAACCGCATAATGCGGTATTTGATGCAACTTTTGGAATGACATGCAGTTGTTCCTCTTACGCAATTGCAATGCACATAAGTAGGAGAGCTGTGGATAAATAGAAGTGGAAACACATTGTGAGCCTGGACTAAGTTGGAAATGGGAAATCCCAAGAATGAAAGGATCTTCTGTATAAAACCTGCACGTTGGTTGAGATTTTAGTCTTTTTGCTTAGACTTGGTTATGTAAACCTCAGCTACTGACTGAAAAGAAACTTTTAATCCATATTTATTTCTTATTTGTGTTCGTACATTGTCCGTCAAAAAACAAATTCATCAGGAAGAAGAAACATCCTGCAAACACACAAAAGTTTCTTATGCTCTTTAATTTACTGAGCTATTTGCCTAAGTGCATTATTTTTGCTATCTCGGTAACATTCTCGCATGCAAACGCTAGACTGAAGAGCCTGGACTTTCAAAGGTTTTTCAATGGTCCTCTGAGAACATTGTATATAGCCCGAGTGTGGGTTTTCTTCCCTGTATTGCGCATCTACTGACAGCGTATCTTCTAAGAACTAAGCCATCTATTTTTGTATAAATGTAATGGTGTCAGTGGTGAATATTGTTTCTATCAGATATTCAGAAGAAATAAAAGCTTAGCTCCCTATTTCTGAAGAGAAACAAGAACTCCACTAAATACAACAGATAGAAAAATGCAAGGGTGTCTCCGTAGCTGAAACCAGAGAAGTTACTTACAGAAACAACCAAAGACAAATACATACGTGTATGTATATATGCTACTGTTGTGTTTAATTTAATAAAAGGGAACGACTTTCCATGTAAAGTTGTTAGAAACAACCCTCAATTTAAATTCTTGCAGATGGCATGGGTACAATTGGAAGGCATGTCCTGAACATGCTAACGATCAAAAGAGATATGAGAAAATCCAAAAGGCATCTTCCCTGGCTGGGAGCAAGGAATGGATAGTTGCTAGAAATACGAGAGGTCTTCTGAAAACTGCGGCTGTGTCCAAGCGAAGAAAATAGAAAAGATCAATACCTGACAGATTAAACAGTAAAGCATGCCAAGAAAGAATTGGAAGAACAATTTGAAGAAGGCATGAGAACGAATAAATTCTTTTGCAAGCCCGCCAGGTGGAAAAAACTGGCCACCGAGCTTGTAAGATGACTAATAGAGATGTAAAAGGAATGGTCAGAGGAATTAAGGCCAGAATGGGAAACCAGAATAAATATTTTGCATCTGTATCACTACGGAGAAGTTTGAGCAGGTTGCCAAGCTCATTTTTTGAAGGTGAGTCCTTCCTTGCAACCATACTGCAGTTCCTTGGAGCTGTCATCAGTCTGTGGACAAAGAAGTGGGGCTGAATTTCAAAAGGCATTGGGTGTGGTTCTGAACCACAGGCTCCAAGAGACGCTGAGCTGCTGTGAAATAAAAGGGAAGGTCTTCATATCGATAAACGGTGGAGAAATGATAGCAATTTGGCAGATGATGTCTTTCTCAAATACCTTCTGGAAAATCAGCTTAATCTCCTTGTCTAAGTCCATGTTGATAGCGCTGCTTGAAAGAACTGCCGAGCACCCCAGTTTGCTGGTTTTCACCTTCAAACTGCCTTTTAGCTGAATCACTCGTACTTTGCTTTTGAGATTTTGCTTGCTGTTTCTGAATTCTCTCTCCTTATTTGCGTTTGCGTACTTAGCGATAGATTGCCTGCAAGCTGTTAGTAAATCCAGAAGTATTGGGTATTTTTACTGCACATGAATATGTTAATAATCTAGCACCAGGCAACCTGCTTGCTAATTGCTCTTATTATGACTCTGCCACAATTCTTAAATACTTACTGCAAAATGTAAAAAAAAAAAAAATTGTGTGTGAACTGCTGAATGGATAGAAAAAATGCAGAACTTTTTGTTTACTCACACTGTAGCTTTTGCTTTAGGGCGCATTACTGGGAAGTGTTCTGAAAAGCAGAATGATAAGCAGTATGCATTAATGTATAACACAGCTTATACTTTTAAAAAATGTGACAATTTGGGGGATTTTTTTTAATTAAGTTACACTTTATACTAACTTTTGTGTACTTTTTATGTGCTTTTTATACTTTACATGTATGCAGAGACAGTTAGATCTCTTCACCCCATCCTTAAACTCTGTGTGGCATGAAAACATTTGTCAGCTCAGGGACAAAATAGCGTAAGCATGAAAGCTAGCATCAAGAGTCAGCCTTTTTCGTGCATACCATAAATCACAATAAACACATTTTATCTTAATAAATGTATTACTTAGCATTCAACTCCAGATCTTCTGTTTCAGTAGGAATGGTAATATTTTGACCTGGAGGTCTGACAGCATTAGACTGACTTGATTGTTAGCCTCACCGATTAGCACATGATGTAGTACCGTGTGCCTCGCGCTCCGTGTAGCTCGAAGCACGATGCCAATTATTTTCACTGGCAAGCTGTCACCTGGCAGGGTGACTCTACTTGTGCAATTTCCCCTGAAGTATACGAAACTAAATGATGCACAAACAAGGCAGGACATGTTTTATTTAGAAGGATTGTTTTAGGTGTTCTGGTATGAAAATGACGCTTGGGGGAAGTGTGACTGTAGGTACTACATATTTAAAGAGACGGAAGAAAACCCAACTTGGGAAGGAATAAGCAAGTGTTCGAGTCAATTAGTTGTATGTTCCCTTGGGTTTCTTGTGTTGCCTAATTTCACAACGTTTGCTTTCTGTATTTGCTTTCTCCCCTTTGCTAGCTTACAGCTGTTCCTTGCCACCTCTTCAGTTTTGCAAGCAGCAAAAAATGCATCTCACAAACCATTTGGCTTTAACCTACTGGCGGCAGACGTTGTCTCCCAGATATAGCTAATATCAGTCATGGAAATTTGCTATTTTTAACTCAGTTCATTACAAAGGCTTAGTCTTCTTTTACAACTTGTATGTGGTCATGTGCCCTGTGAACCTTCAACTATATTTGCTTTCATAAATACCTGTAAACACATTTAGGAAGCGCTTGAACATTTGCCGTTTTAAGGTAGCCGGTGGTGGTTGGATAAAAGGATCTGGAAGCCACTTGATTTACAAAGAGTGCAGTGATCTTCACGCTTGCACGTTTGCATTAGCTTCTCATTTTAACGTTATAGGCTACAACAGCATACCAGGCTAATGTACAGACATCTCGTAGTTCTCGTGTCTGTTCTGAATTTCACAGGTGATTGCCAAAGTTAATTTTCTCCCACCCACTTAATTATGGAGTTTCATTTTCACCATTGAAAAACAGAGTTGATACATGTTTCTGTCTGAGTGTAATGGTATCAGCTTTTGTCTTGTGTTTTGAGACCACGGGTGTGGATGTCATTTGTAAGATAAAACATAGGTAATGTCAAGGTTTCATTAGCAGACATCTAACCATTACCTTAAGTAATGTACACTAGAGGTTAACGAATGATGGCAGCAAGAGCCTCCATTAGGAGGTCATAAATTGAAACAGAGAGGATCCTACTGGATCTGAGGAGAAAAAACCCACTCAGTTCAGCATGAGGACAGTTGGGCACTGGATGTCCATCCTTGGAAGCTTTTGGGATTGCTTGGAGGGGGCCTGGGCTCCTGGTGTGGATGGAGCCCTGCCCTGAGCAGGGCCTTTGGGCTGGAGACCTCGGGGGTCCCTGAAAGGCGCCTCTGAGTCTGTGGCAGAACGCAGTGGGAGGGAGAACGTGTCAGGCACACTGTGCATCTCGTGTATGGTATTTTGGTTTTCTGACCACAAGAATTATTCTTTCTCTGGTCAGTAAGTTTCTTTGCATGAGCTAGTATTCAGCAAGGCTCACCACGATACATAGTTACATGCTTCCTTTTCTTACCTTTGTTCAGGAAAATAAAACATAACACATAAGATGCAGTAAATTGACCTTTAGTGTTTACTCTCTGATACACCAAAAAAACGACCAAGAGCTATTTTTCATCTTTTTTTTTCCTCGAGGTCTGAAAATGCAACTGGTACAGTCTCAACAAGCTTGATAAGGAGGGAAAAGCAGGAATTAATAAAACGCTCTCGGTATTTTTCTTTTCATCCCAGCATACAGTATTTCAATCTCCTACTTTTTTGGATTGTGAAAAAAGGAGAAAACTATTGGCAGTGAATGTTGATATTAGAGATAACAGAGAAGTAGAAATTCTTTTCAGTGTCTAGCAGTGTAAAACTGAGAAACTAAAGTGCAGGGGGGTTCTCATAGAGCAGTCCCTGTTGAAAACTCTCCAACACCTGCAGTAAGCACGTCGTCCTGATGAAGTTAGGTGTTCAGATTTTCTTTGCTGTTGTTGAAGAAGCACAGAGCTTGATGTTGAAGAACTTCCTCCAGAAGTAAGGAAATGTTAGTATTTATAAAGCAGCTTTCTGGTAAGGGAATTCAGACAGTTGTCTGCCAGGAAGTTTGGCTATGCTCTGGGGCGATTTTTGGGTTTTTTCCCTGGTTTGGTTGTTTAGTTGTGTTTCAAACCTGCCTTTCCAGAGACCTCGCCTGCATCAGCTCAACACCAGTGTACTGCAGCATCGTTTATTAGAGGCCCGCTTTGGTCTGCGTTTGTTTGGATACAGCACCGGCGTCACGCTGTGAAAGGCAGTTAGCTGGTTGGAGCTGGACGCTGGTGCTCTGTGATTTTCTGTGGTGGCTTGGTGTTTTCTGGATGAATCCCAAGGCTGTGTTTCCTTAAAATGAGACAAGTGGATTAGAGAAACATAACGTAGAGGACTACTTTTTCTGGCAATTCATTGAGGTAATCAAGTAAAAGTTTATTTGCCTTAAATGGGAAGGGCTAGAGAAATGGTATTTTGCAATATTTCTTAAATCGTGGAAGTGTTTCTTCCGCAAGCTGAACCTGATTTATTAATTTTCTTGCCATGCCATGAAGTTTATTATTTTTCCCAGCTGTCAGAGGGAAAAGTCCTTTGCAAATCAGAGCGGGTAGGTGGAGACTTCCTTTAGAAGAGTAGTTTGTTTGTCATTGAGAGAAATGTGTGAACCAAATACCTTTTGTAGTTCCTCTTGTATTGTTCCAAGTTTTTGCATTTTGAATTGTTTGTAAAGCAACTTCAGCTACAAAAATACCAGGACAAATACCAATGAATACAAACAAATGCTATTTAATATCCAAGGCAATTAAATCAATTTACCTACCATGCACGTTGTGGTACTGCTAACAATCATAGGTAAACAAGTTTACTAATGAAAATACTGAGCTAATATTACTGAAAGCAAAAAGGACTGTAATCGTTTTAGTAAAAATGAGAAACAAGTTTCTTGTATTATAAATACATTTATGTTTATTATTGATAACAATAAACCCTTAGCATTTAAACTGAGTTATTGAAAAACGCAGATGAATGCGTATAAAGTGCTACATCAGGAAGGGAGTGTAGAGAACAAATACGACACAAAAATCATAGGACATATGTCTTTGTATTGATGCCTATATGAATTCGGATATGGAAATGAGAAAAGTTTAGACAACTTGGATAAAGTAAGGTTTTTGTATTTTTTCTTATGTAAATCCTTTGTTTGGGGGTGTGTGGGGGGTTAATTTAGAAATTATTTCATGGAAAACAGTAGCAGTCCTTCCCCCTCAGCAGCTTTCAGTAATGTAAAAAAAACTGACGGCTCCGAGACAGTAGGATACGGCCAGCCCTATTCCAGATTCTGGTTTTAATTAGTGTTTTACCAGGAGACAGCTAGGTGAAAATTGCTCATGTTTATAATTCATGGTGTAAACTATAAGCACTAGGTGTTAACATCTTTAGAAAACTTGTTTTTCTGCCAAGGATAAATTATTTTTATGTAAAAATAATGCCCCTTTTTGGAGACTGGAGGATTGCTTGTGGAAAAGTTCCTTATTTTCTCACGTACTTTTATTTCATTGGGCAAATATAAAAGTGGAGGTTTAATAACTTACTGTGAATGAAGTTGGGGAAAAGTAAACCTAAATTAACATTGCACTAAAATGTTGCAGGTTTTTTTCCTTTCTGTAGATCTCTTTAAATCTTAAATACATGCATTCCTACATGTTTCAAAATTCTTTGTGAATTTGGTTGTGAATCATTCTTTCTCCGAGCTATTCAGGCTGCAGACTGAATACGAGAGTAAAATCAAGCTAAAATCATAATCTGTGCTGTACTACCTGAAGTGCATGTAACTAGTTTATCTAACCAATGCTGTCTGAACTTAAGGAATCCGTTTAAGTATATATTACCCTGTAATAGTTAATTATCAAGTTATCCAGTTAGGGAAGCAATTACATATGTTACCGTTTTTCACAGTCATCAAATATTTTAGGCAATCTTTTGGCAAATATTTGACCTACAAGCTTATTTTCACTAATTAAAAAAAAAAAAAATAAATCAGATTCCATGCATATTTAGAAAAATCAAACATATGGAAATCAATGTTCTTTTTCAGAAATGGAAGCAGATTTTCTTAATTTCTTAGCATTCCCAGCATTCGTTCTGCTGCAGGACAGAGTAGAGGTCCTTGGTGCGCTCCCCGCCATCGGCCTCTTTACTTGGCTTTGATAAACTGCATGAAATCTCTTCTGTGCTTCGAAACCAATACTGTGCTGAGTACAACGTGTGTCTGCCGACAGAATTTACGGCTTGTCTGTCCTGCAGGAATTGATGGCTGTGAAAGTGTTGACTCTGGAAGGAAATGCAATATTTTAGCCTGTAGTAAGATAAGAGCATTAATTGCATCATGTGGAGGTTACGGACAACATAAAGGTCCTCATGTTGGGTATAGATATTTAAGCTGGTGCAAAAATCCTGCCCTGGCAAAAAACAGGGAGCTGTCCCAAGGCCTCAGATAAAGTTGCAAGAGTTAAAATTTGGTTTTCTAAGTATAAATGTTAAATAATCGCAGAATTTTTTTTTTTTTTTTTATGTTCTTCCACAGTGCAGATGCTGAAGTGAAGGAATCGCTGTACACCACCTTGTTTTTCAGGCATTGTGAATTTTTTTACATACGCTGATTGTCTTGTAAAGTGCCTCAGGGGCCTGCAAGAAAGCCTGGGGGATTAAAGGCTCTGTTTTGTTTTGTTTTCTGCAGGCAGGTACTAAGAGCTAATAATAGCTGTTAAAGTATCCTCTTCCTTCTCTTTCATTAAAAGAAGATTGAGGCCAGGCTTAGATCAGTTAACAGCAGACATTAGCAAATGAGTTAGTGCAGAAGGTCCATGTAAAGGGGTTTTGTGGCTATGAAGTCCTGCAGCAATTTCAGGATTGTATTGTGCAAAGGAAAGATATTCTAAAACGCAGAGAAAGTTTCTTTGTACAAGGAGCTCTTCAGTAATCTGTACCATGCACGTGGGGTTTTTTCAGTGTGTTTTAGAATCAGTGCTGAAGCTTCTAAAGCCTTTTATATTGGACATAAAAGAAAAGGAAGAAATCTGCCCTGTTAGTGTCTGTAATCCCCAGGTCTGTGTGCGTTATTAATGCTTGCTGGTTTGTATATGAAGAGAAGTGAGGAAAATTAACTTTAAATTCTGCACTCCCCTTCCACCTTGCTGCATCAGTCCTGCTGATCCTTATTAACTGGCCTCCAAAACCACCACGGAGTACTATATACTTCCAGATTCTTCCAAAAGACTGTACAGATTTAAGAAAGATAGGTGTTATCTTTGTGCTAAGTGACATGAAAGGCACGGTGTGAATTACGAGCATCTCCTTCGGAGCTGTCGTGAATTGTAAGAGGCCCTAAGGTCGCATCAGGCGATGGTTGTGCAAGCTGTTGGGGCTGCCCTGGGCTGGCGCGGGGTACTATAATAGCTACGAAACTGTAGACTGAGAGGTAGGGCTGGTACCGAGGGTGCTGCCCTAAAAGTGAGGGCCGAAAGTATCGGGGCCACCTGTTGCAGAGTTGGGTTTTGGCCAGAGAGGTGAAGAAGAAGGCAGCGTATGCAGGGTTTCTGCACGTCGAAGTGTCTGTGTGCTTTTTTGGCTCTTGGCAACAAGATACGCAGAATTTATTACTTTTGTAAGTAAATAGATGGCATAAATGGCTACATAGTTTATGTCTCCTTTTTACCTCCATGAGTCATTGCAAGGTCTTCAAAGCTGCAACTTTTCAAGAAAGCAACAGTAATTATAAATCAGAAAACCATCTGTTTCTATTAATAATTTTTCAGGGTGAAATGTATCTTGGAATGTGGACTCGGTATTAACTTTTGTGACATTGATTTGTCAGGCACTTGTACAAATGAGATTTTCCTCGTGATCGAGCCTTTTTTTTTAAGTCTTCCTGAAAGCTCCCACCCAACCCATCTTGGCCACAGCTTCTCCCTGCCCTAAGGCCCAGGGCTTATTTGATTAGGTGGTCCTAAAAGCTGAGGTGCACTTGCTTATCTCATGGCCTCCTGGGAGGTAAGGCTAAATGAGCTCAGAAATAGAGACACTGTGGGAAATGGTCAGCAACAGGCATTCATTTTCTTTAGGCCGTATGGATTTTCTCAAAACAGTGAGCATTTAGTGGGTGTAGGAAAACAAAATACCCGAGTTAAAATGCACTCTTAGCGAACCTTCAGCAGCCACAGAGGCACTTTTGGTCCTTTCTCAGGTCCTCAAGAAGGTTATCCGGGTGTCTTTCTCTTGGAGGGGCATTGTCTTATTAAGACTGTCTCTGTCTTTCCTATTCTTAAGCATATTTCTTTCTCATGTTATATTTAATCCCAGAATAGCGTTTTCATTGTTACTTGGTGGATGTTGCTGTCATTGTCTCCTGAAAAACACCTGCCACCAAGTTCCTGTCTGTGCCAGTTTATATGGTTACATATAACTTCTACACGAGGGCTCAGTCCGAGACAAGACAGTGACTCATTCTTTCCTCTTATAAATAGCGTTCAGAAAGCTGAATGGAGGAAGTAAACAATGAACATAAGTATTACAAAATGCTCTCATTCTTCACAAGTTATTTTTAGAGTAAACTCAAAATTTGTTCGTGGTTTAAAAAGATCTCCAGCCTCATTATTAGTGGTGTTATTATTGCTGCGACTATTTTTAAATGGTGCCTTCTATCTACAAGTGTTATTTTTGACCAAATGGAAAGATGTACATTGAAAGTTAATGGTAATCAGAGGATTGTTTCGAGATCCCTACGTGGGGATGCTGCGTTTCTTTGCAAACATGAAGGATTTCTTAGGATATTTGGGTTTTGGTTTTGGTTTCTTTTGAAGGGGGTAACAGTGGGGAATGGGAGAGTGACAAGTTGTTGCAGAGCAGATTTCATAAACTAATTCCCGTTGCATGTTAGCACCTAAAAAATAGTATAGACAGACAGACAGCCACTGGCAAAAAAAGGGTGACTTGTTGCTGCAGACTTTCAGCTGGTCCTTAAAAAAAGCAGAGTCAACACGAGAGTCTTGGTCAGGTCTCAGGGGATACATATGTGCACACGCACGCCCCTGCAGGCTCACGCTGACTTAATCTTTTCTAGCCGTGGCAAGCTTTTTGTGTCCTGTTTTTGATCTCATTTTACTTTCCTGGATAACGTTTTTGATCACCGGTATTTTATGTTGTGAAGACGGAAGTTTTGAATCCTTCCAAAGAGAACTTGTTATTCTCCAGGAAGGGGAAAAAGTCGACTTTCATTCTTCACTATGACTATCTTTGATTTGTGAAACCGAGTGGTCCATAAAACAGCACTGTGGAAGAAAATTTGATGGGTTCCAGGTAGTGAACAGCAAAGCTATGAGTAAGTTAACTGGCAATAGGTAATATAAATCATGCAGTCAAAACAGCCAAAGTTTTTGGTGGAGCCAGTAAGGCAGAATATCATCACTGGGCAAGGTCGACTGCTCTTGCAAGGGAAAGAAAACACTTCTTTCCGTTTTTTTTATGCTAAATAAAAGTTAGGTACCTGTAATGACTGCAGCTGTCACCGAGGTACTTACCTGTGCGTATAAGAAGGAAGTTCTCTGTTTAGAGTGTACTCGTGGGTGCCACTATGGCAAAAATTAATTCCCAGGGGGAAGGGGGCAGGAGGAAAAACCTGCCTTTGTCATGTCACATTCTAGAATGGGAACAAAGAAAAAAAAGTTTTGACAGTCTAAAACAACACATGACGTAATGTAAGTTCTGCTATAGTCAAAATTATGTGTAGACCTTTGGTGGAGTGAACTGCTTCCGCGCTTATCATCCTGAAAATTCACTTCCCAATTGAAATTTTTCATTACTCATCTTAACCTAAAAGTGACTTTGGGTGAACAGGTTGTTACTTTTTTCCTTTTTTTTTTTTTTTGCTTTTTGCCTTTTTTTTTAGTTTATCTCCCCGGTATAAATAAGTGTCCCTAGGCAAAACCAGCTGAACTCTACCATGTTGCTTTGCAAAGATGATGTTTGTATATTACTTACTATTATGAGAGTTTTTTGTTGTTTTTAAAGAAATGAAAATATTTCTTCCCTCTCCCTTACAAAAAGCGTGTACGTATTTAGAAATGAGGGCTTTTATCATGAATGCATCTATGTTCATCCTTTCTGTGTATAACCATGACTTCTTATTTGGATCAAGTTATACTCAGTATTTATAACTGTTATAATAATATTATATAAGTACTCAGTACTTATACTTATCTTCACTTCCTAAAATTATTCTGATTTAAAATTAAGAAAGTTTAGTTGCACTGACTGTAAATACTGGATATCCAACTTGTATAAGTCATAAAATGAAGTGCTGTTCTCTCTTGAAAATAATTAGGTATAGAACACAGAGTGATCTCAGATGAGAAAATTCACTTGGACGCTAATGCTTCTATTTGATGATTAAAAAGCATAGAATGGTCTAGGTTGGAAGGGACCTTGAAGATCGAGTCCAACCATCAACCTAAGACTGCCAAACCCACCACTAAACCATGTCTCTCAGCACCACGTCTGCCCGTCTTTTAAATACCTCCAGGGATGGGGACTCCACCACTGCCCTGGGCAGCCTGTGCCAATGCTTGATGACCCTTTCGGTAAAGAAATTTTTCCTAATATCCAATCTAAACCTCCCCTAGTGGAATTAAAGGCCGTTTCCTCTTGTCCTATCGCTTGTTACTTGGGAGAAGAGACTGACCCCCTGTTGCTACACCCTCCTTTCAGGGAGCTGTAGAGAACGATAAGGTCTCCCCTCAGCCTCCTTTTCTCCAGGCTGAACACCCCCAGTTCCCTCAGCCACTCCTCATAACACTTGTGCCCCAGACCCCTCACAGCTCCGTCGCCCTTCTCTGGACACGCTCCAGCGCCTCATTGTCCTTCTTGTAGTGTACCTCTATGATTCAAAAAGGTAGATGTGACATTTTAGCCAAAAGGGTGGTTTAAGATGTCGATTTTGCATCAAAATTATGTTTGCTTCTGAATGACAATAGAATATTTATTTCCAGATAATTATAATTCAGTACAATGCAAACAAAATCTCAGTTTGTCTTCATTAATGATCTGCTGTCTCATTATATGAAGATTGGTAACAATCTGATATTTGAAATCAGTTATAATTATCAGCAAGAATGCAAAATAGTTCAAGTGTTTCACATTTTGAGTTTATTGAATATGATTTGTCATTATTCTTAATCTGCTATCAGACACAACGTGTAACAGATGAGCAGAGCAGCACAGAAATTTGCAGGATCATCTGTATTCTTTTGTAGCTGAGCTGGTTTTACTGTTGTGTGTTTGATGTTGACCTCCTGATGTCATGGCCATTATAGACATAACTGAGCCTAGCAAGAACCTTATTTAGATAAATTCCTCTGTTTTGAACTGCATATTGAGGGCATTAAAATGATTACCATTGTGCCATGGGCTAACTCCATTCCAAGATTGTTATTAGATTTACCTGGGGTATATACTCAGCCTGGTTGAGCGGGAGGTGCTGGGGACCATAAGGCTTCCCAGTGCCCTTGTCTCCCTGTACGTATACATCCCTTAGGAAGCGCAATTCCTGCTTTCTGCAAGAGCGCTGTTTTCAGCCTTGATTCACCTTGTGCTTAGGGCATGGCCTACTCATGGATTATTCCTTACTCTCACCGTTAATTATTTTATTTGGAGAGGAAGGAGATGGGAGAAGGCATTGCGATTCAGCTGCACGCTTGAACCTGGCATCCAACACCAAGAGTGTCTTTCTTTTGCGCTGTTTAAGTAGTAAGATCAGTTTTCAGGCAGTGAAAAGCCTGGACACCACCAAGTCGTAGAGGCTATGCCTAGGATCATTTACTTCAGGGTTGTTTTTCTTTTTTATTTTTCTTCTTTTTTTCCCAGGTTGTTTTTTTAACAGATGGTTGGAAATGGCCTTTTAAAGTATTGTGCTGCTGTTAGCAGGTAGCTGGTGGTGAACTGGGGCAGGGCAGAGATCAGTCAGTGCTCAGCAGGCCCTCTGGATTCTTCGTGAACGAATGGTTTCCATTTCTGAGAGCTGCAGAGCAGCTGCCTAGCAATGGCTTCATGTGCTCGGAGAGCATTGGCCTGAAGTCCATTTTTGGACAGAATGTCTTCACCAAGCTCGACTGTGAGCATTGCTTCCTTCATATCAGGGTCCCATCTGATCCAGTCTGGGTCAGTGGAAGGGAATCAAATGTGATGTTGCTTTGAAGGGTAGGTCCGAGTCTCCTACCCAGCAGTCACAGCTCTTCAGGATGAGCTCTCTGTATCTGTTTCCCCAGAGTGTCAAAACATTCGGAATGTGTAACATTCAGGGTCAAAACACCTGGAATCTGTGCTGACAAAAGGGATGTGGGATCCTTGGCCTACCTCAGTCAGATATGGGGCTGCTTCCACGTCCCAGCACACTTGTGATAGGAGTTTAGCCTCCATAGATACTTCTGCCCAGTGGATATGAATCCACAAGAGGTGGAAGCGCACCAGGAATGAAATACATGTGAACTGCATGCTCTGAAGGATAGTGTGTATATGTATCTTGGTAGAAAAGCATGGATGTCGAAAAGCGGACAGATGGCTGACGGTGAAGTTTGGAAATTCTGTAAATTTTGGAAAAGCTGATTATTTCATGATAGTATTTGGGAAGTAGAGTACCGGTGGAGATATAAGGAGAGAAACGGCAGCAGGGTTGAAGTGGATTCCACTAAATTCAGGATGTGACCGCTGAGACTTCAGCAGCAGCTGAAAGAAGTCCTCCAAGAGCCCTCAAAAGAGTCAGTGAGTGGAAGAACACATGAGAACATGTGGAAGAACACACGAGAACGTGACAGACCAAGAGGGAATGGCTTCAAGCTCCAACAGGGTAGATTTAGACTGAACATTAGGAAAGAATTTTTCACAGAAAGAGTGGTCGGGCATTGGAATAGGCTGCCCAGGGAGGTGGTTGAGTCACCGTCCCTGGATGTGTTTAAGAGCCGTTTAGATGTGGTGTTGGGGGTATGGTGTAGGGGAGAACTTTGTAGAGTAGGGTGGATGGTTGGACTCGATGATCCCAAGGGTCTCTTCCAACCTAGACAATTCTATGATTCTATGAGAAAGGAGGCAGAGACGGCCAAGAGGATGACAGAGAGGAGGATGGGAGGAGAAAGAGAAGCAGATCGTCCAAGTATGTGAGGAGGAAAATGCACAGCAGAGAAGAAAGAGGTTCCAAGAGAGAAGAGGTGCTGTGGAGACAGGAGGAGGAAAAGACAAAGCAGTAGGAACTCGTGGGTAGGCACGGAGGAAATAGTCAGGAGCTGGAAAGCTGGGGAATGGCAAGGAAGAAGGAACAGAGATGCATTACTGAGACGTGGAACTAATTTAAGGATTGGTGCACATATGCAGAGAATGGAGAAAGAAGAGTTAACAAGAAGGGAAAGTACCAGGAGAGTTGGAAAGAAAGGAGAAAATGTGGATAAGAAAGGATTAAGCTTAAAGCGAGGAAGATTTTTTGACAAATTATGTGAGCATAATTAGCATTTGGAAGAGGGAGAGAAAAGGCATTGTTGAGATCTGGACCATGTTTTGAATTACATTTTCATGATAAAATATAAATATGAGTTTAAAAAGTATATTGCAAAACTGCGTTCTGCATCTATCCACTTGCATTTGGCAATTATAGCAGGAGGGGGATGGAGAGTTTTGAAGAGGACGGCACGGTGGTTCTGCAAGTAAATTTGTAGAAGTGGCTTCAGACATACAGTGACGTGAGAGAGCTCAAAAATAAGGGTGAATGGATGATGAAACCTAGCACTGCTGGTAGAGCGTCGGCACAGGTTTCTCCCTTTTGCCGTCTCATCTAAGAGGGCCTGACAAGGATGTTTCTGTAGTTGTTCTCTGTTAGCACAAGCTATGCAACAGTTGCAGATACTGAGTTAGAAAATCACTAAAGCATAAGGAGAACTTGCCGCCTTCTTACTCCTTTGCTAGGCTCAGTGTATACCTGGAGACAAGTTTTTCTTAACTGTAGAAGTGGGTGTTCTTAACAGTCATTTGATTCGGTCAAACTGACGGTGCTTACTGCTGTGCTTTTCTCTGGAGGAGTTTCGTCCAGCTCTGGAATACTTCAGCATAAAACTAAGAATGGGGTGGAGTGACACATGGAGATGGAAAAGGGATAAGGGGATTATCTGCAAAAGATTTTAAACTAGAATGTTAATCATGTCGGTCTTTTCTGTATAATACTCAAAAAAAAAATCTCAGGTCCGTTTGAAATATTTTATCTTATTTCCTGTAAGACCTGAATCAACATAAAAATGAATTTGGGGAATACATAAAGGTATTCTTAATCCACCTTTGTTCTCTTCAATATACTTTAAATATGTTTCCATTAACTTTCACAATACTGCACAATGTTCCTCCTTCTAAGAGCTACTTGACCCTTTCTCGAAGTCTATCACATAATAACGCATTAACATAGAAATGATTCTAAGAGGTGAAGTTGACGGCATTGAGTGGTTACAATCTTCCTTCCTCAACTGGATAAGAAACGTGAAAAAAAAATATTTTATATACACACTGTACATTTTTTCTACTGCACAATATATATCCAAACAATCAAGAATTTTCAACAGTAAATAAATACCAGCTCTGCAGAGCATTTTGAGAAGCAAATACTGCCAACTTTAGAAACGAATCAGAAAACCTGGAAATTCAGTGCTCTGTGGTTTGCCACGGGCGCTGTGGAGGAGCCAGAATGCCTGCATCTTTTCTGCTTGTCTTAGCTCGAGTCAATCCGCTCCAGCCACACGCGCAATAAGCTCATTGGCACTAGGAAGGTAATTATGTGCTCCCTGCTCGCTTATTGTACATGCCTCCGTGTCGTAAAAAATGGCAATGCTGCTGTTGTGTTCAACTGGTGGCAAAGTCTCCTTTTTTCTTTAATCCTCGAGAGTCTAATACTAATAGAGACTTGGAATCACACAACAATCATTAACGCCTGGTTGTATTTTAAGACTCTCATCCTAAATATTCGTGCTTACTCAGAGAAGAAGTAGTAAATCAAAACACTGTGAGCCAAAGGTGGAACCAGACGAGCAGCCTCAGCATCGTGCCCATTGGTGCTTTTTTGAACGGCTGATAAAAGTGTGTTGAAACTTGCCCTTTATCCAGCACTGAGAAAAAGAGGGTTTGGAGCAAAGTGGGTAATTCTTCTCTTCTGTCGGTTCTCTGGCAGGTGTGTTTGATGGGCTGTTTGCAGTCTGTGTGTATTTGAAGTGAGCAAAGAAGTGCTTTCTTGCCATCATCTTTTTCTTGGAAGCTCTCCGTGACCCTTTAAGACTTCTCTGTCTTCTGGGGGAGAAACAGACTGGGAGAAGGGGAAGAACTGAAGTAGGTGTAGAAGTGGAGAAGGTACAGACAAAATCTAAAAGGGAGAGCTCAGGCTTCTGTTCAAGCAAGAGAATAGATACCCCTGCCAAGCGATGCCCACAGACTTCGGGAACATGCCTTCGTCTAGAGGCATTAAGGACACAGGAGGGCAAATACGCCTCTGAATTTAGGGAATAATCTTCATTTTGTGGCGAAGAACAAAAGAATGATCTAGATTTTGTCTCTCTTGACTGTTTTTCACAGAGTTTCAAAGAGTCCTTTTCAGAGTGATATTGCTCAGCGTTCCTTGGAGTTGCATAAGGACACCAGAAGAACAGAGGAGACAGATTTGTAGTTGTGGGTTTGTTACTGACAACAAGTAACCGCGTGATCATTGAGTTAATCAGGGTAAACACGTGTGGTGTTGGTAGTAGGTGGTCTGGGAACTAATTCGCAGTCAGAGATTGGTCTTCGTTCATCTCCTCTGATATTTTTGGTGCAGATAGTAATAATGAATGGGCAATTCTGGGGTTTTGGGGTTGTTGGTTTTTTGGGGGTTTTTTTCCTAAAAAGATGATTTAGGATGAAACAAAATGCTCTTCTGTAATGGTAGGGTTTAGGACCTGGGAGAGCATAAGGATTTCCTTCTCTAATCTGTGGGAATTAGCCTTGACTGACAAGGAACTAGCGTGCAGTTGACAGAGTCCTTAGTTAGCTTACAGGTATATGGTATATAGGACTACTGAAATAAAGCAGTTCTTGTTTGAAGTGGAATTCATATGAGGATCCAGCCAGAAGCGTCAATGCCGGAACGGAGGTTGTCATTGTGTCCTGGGGGAAAATCAATGCAGGTTGGATAGCAAAAAGTACTTTTTTTTTTTTTTTTTTACGTTTTCGCTGTGTAGTAATCGGGGGTCTGTGTGGTGAACTGTGAAAATAAGAATAATATGAATCATTGTGTAGTACTTTACTCAAAGCAAATTCACTGTATATTATACTGTATGTATAGTATGCTATGTTGTTGTGCTTTCTGATGTTTGAGCAGGGCTTTAAGAAGTATCTCCAAAGAGAGCCTTTCACCTTTCAAAAAATTCAGTTCTGAGTGATATGTAAAGAATAACCATTTGAAGAATAAGTTTCCAGGTAATGAAAAGCAGATAATCAATTAAATGCATTGAGTGTGGCAGCTGGAAACAGTAAACAGAATATGGGAGAAGATACCAGAGAGAGAAAGAACTATGCCAAAAAGTCCTAGTGCAATTTTGGGGTTATGGAGTAATTAAGGAAATCTCCCAGATAGGATTACAGCTTTCAAAAAATTGCTAGTTGAGGCGGTGTCAGATCTTTCATCAGAACTAATATTTGGATATAAAATACCCCTTTCCTACAAAGAGCATTTCATTTTGTGTCATGCATTTCTCTGTCAGTTTATTGCTGAAGGATGAGCAAATAATGTAAGAGGGTTTTTTTTTTTCCATTGTTTGTTTCCCCTGCTGCCTGCGGTCAGCTCACCTAGTGAGAAGGAAGCAGAATGCTACCCAAAACAAGTTGGGTTCAAGTGGGGCGGGAATAAAATGGTCTTTATCTGTAGCTCAGCCGCTTACACCCTCATTGCTGCAGAAGTTAGCGGAAGCCATGCCATCGTCGTGGGGTTGTGAAGCTGTTGGTTTCACGCTTTGATGAACAGCAGAAAAAAAGGTTTTCGTAGCTGATATTTTTTTGCCTGCTTGTTGACAGTAACTGAAGGGCATAGACGGCTGAACCACAGAGGTGTTTCTGGGACAAGACCATGGCATTTGGGTGTTACGGTGTGTTGGAAAGCTCTTCAGACACACCTCTCACAGCCATTGCGTTCAGAAAGAGAAAGAAGAGAGAGAATTATAATTCCTATTGATTGTTTGACTGTGGCTTCAGTAGTTTGGCATTCTCTTATGCTTGAAGTTCTTGGATTTTGTTTGGTGTTCCAGACTTGGGTAGGCTTAAAATGGTTGAAGGGGCGTTTCCAAGCTTTGAGAGCTACTGAACTCTTAGGCCACCAAGTAAAACATACACATTTACTAGGCACTTTTTAATACGTAGGTATATATCTCTCTATGCATATTTTTATATTGGTGTTTATATACATATATGTGTATACATTTGCTGCTTTTGCTACACTCCTCTGTCACTTCCAAATAAGTTAATTTTAGCAACCCATCTGCATCTTCTGGGGCCCCTGGATCCTAACCCAGATCCTGCGTGAAACAGTGCGGCTCGCTAGGTCATGCTGGCCCTAAAAGCGCATGGCCGTGCTAGGATGCCCACCGTGCCTGATTTTATAAACCTGGCACCCGAGCAGCTGCAGTTAGCCTCAGCCCCCCGCCACGCTGCCCCGGGCAGCCTGCTCCCCTCCTTTGCTCTTTGCTACACGACATGGTACGTTGTAAACATGACATCAGGTGCCACAACACAGTGACCCCAGAGAGGATGAGCGTACCGCGGCGGCAGCCTCTCCGTCAGGGCTGTTGAAAGGAGAGCGTTGTGCCCACCCATTGGATTGCTGCTTTGGGGATAGATTTTTATCCTCTTTCTTCCAAGGGTTAAGCAGAGCTCACATTTTCTGTTTAAAACATGCCAGCAGAAGGGGATTCTGTGCTAGGACTTTCTCTGCATTTTACATTAAACAGCCTGATCACCAGGCTACAAAGGAGTTATCTACTAATCTGGCTTTGCAGCCCAGTAAAACCTGCTTTGCTGGCAGGGATTCAGCAGCAGCGGTGGGTGTCTCTGCCAGAATTGTTACTATCCTGGTGCTTAGAGTGATTTCCTGCAAACCAGAAGCGGTATCTTCTTGTTTTTTTCTGGTCCTGAAGAGCTTGAGTTTGGTTTCATTTCCTTTGTGGAGGATGATAGGCATCTCCATCCCTTCTCTGGCTAAGCTTTTCTGGAAAGCTGTAGTAGTAATTTTGTGAAGGGCGTGGGATGTGGGAGTTAGGCTGCGGGAGATGATGTGTACGGAAGCCTATACATCTGGGCCCCTGATCTCTGGATTTCACTTGGGCTAAGGTGGGAAATGTTGTCTTTCTCAGCCTTGGTGGGACTAAGGCAGTTCTGAGTCTGCATAGAGATGGAGCTCCAGGCAGCTGGGAAACGCGAAGGTTAAAATACAGCAACACCTGTGGTCTTCCACCAGCACAGAGTTACTACGTGAAACAGGAGCATTTCCAGTCTGCGGTTCGATTCAGGCATTGAAAATTCCACACGCTTCCCTGAAATGTTGTTTCAGTTCAGGGCTGCGGGGCTGGCCACGTTCCGCTGCGTCGCTCTGCGGGCCTTTCCTTCCCCTCTGCCCCAACAAGCCTCGCAGCGGAGACGACGGTCTCATCCATACCAGGCTGTGGGCACGCGTACGTTGGCCGAATCCTGATCTGTGCAAAGCCCCTACGTGTTCTCAGAGTCTTTTTCCCGATAGTTTTGTGTGAGGATTCTGAGGACCTGCACCAAAAAGGGCTCCTGACACCTCAAGCACAGTTTCCTTGGCAGACCAAGGTGGGATTGGGCCCACAATGTTGCCTTTGCAGTAAGAATTTCAGGTTACATAGTCATTAGCTGTGCCGTACTTTAGATGAGAAGTTACTGTGCTGGTTCCATCTACTTAAACCTCCCGGTTCTTTAAATAGGTGTCCTTGGCCAGCTTTTCTCACTCCGTTAATCCTAGCGCAGATGAACCGGCATGAATATAAATGTTTATGGCAGTTTTCACAGCTGCATATGGAATATATCTGATTGTTTGCATATAGTCAGTGCTGTGGGTTTGTAATTTGATGCTCTATAAAGAGTCTTAGATAATCTTTCTGAAAGGAGCTGTGTAAATGCAGATATAATTAGCTTTATGATATTTTTTTTTTGAAACAGATATCTTTTAATAAAGCACTGGAGCACAGAATAGCCATTTCCTGTGATTTTCATTCACATAATATTTATAGTGCTACAGAACAAATGAGCCGTTGAAAAGGGAGAAAAATTAATACTGTGAACGAACTTGCCTTGAGAGGAATTTGTGATAAAATTACGAATCTAACAAACTTCAGTAAACCAATTACTGCTCCTCCTGGATTTGTGAATATGAAAGCTCGATGGGATTTGATGTAATCCCTCCCTGTGAACAGATGGGCAGATTGCGGGTCTCTGCAGAACACGTTCCAGCCTTCCCAATTCCTTCCACGGTCGGCTGTGGCTGTGTTTCTTTACACCTTGCCTCCTGGTGACAAAAGTACTGCAAAAGGCATGAGCAGAATCGGTTAAGATGTTTGTGATGTGCTTCTGTGCAAATCGTGTTTCGTTTTTTTCCCCACGTAGTACTTCAGATCTCTTCAGGGGGAAGAAGGATGGTCTCTTTTGAACGATGTGCCCGGTGGCACATCCTAATGGGTCTACTACTATTACTGTAGTTAAGAGGCAGTCAGCATTTTATTATAAACTCCTGTTTGCAGGGAATTATAGCACAGCCAAATCTTTTACTCCAGGTTCAAACCAACTAAATTGAAAATACAAGAACTAAGCCAGGAGCAATTTTTAATTCTCTTACTTCCCTGAAATCAGTTTGATCACAGTTACTGAGTTGCCATCTACATTTTCTGCCTTCTAGAGCAGCAAACTTTCTGCTTTTCAGGAAGATAGTAAAAATGGTGCATGAGGTCATAGATGAAATGATGCTGTATTTTGTCTGGTGTCACTCCAGCAGCCTCCTTATGCTGCTTATGTCACTCCTTACGTTGCAAAACATCTTTGCAGTGGAAAACTGGAAGTAGTTTTGTTTGCCTCAACTAAACTGCACAAAATCTTAAAATCATGAACATTTTTAGCTGTTTTGTACAGTTATGGTCTTGCTTTTAACTGGAAATATGTATGTTGGTAACTTTAAGACTTGATCCAACATCTCTTTCCAAAGTGGCAGCTACTGTTGCTTACCTGTAGAATCATAGAGTATCTCAAGTTGGAAGGGACCCGTAAAGATCATCGAGTCCAATTCCCTGTGGGACAGAAATTGCCTCCTGCTTATGTGAGTATGTGACTTACATAGAGGCAAGACTAGAAATGATAGAAAATTTACGTTGGAAGGGACCTGGGGAGGTCTGTGGTCCACCCTGCCCCTTAGAGCAAGGCCAGCTCTGGGGTCAGACCAGGCTTCTCGCGGCTCTGTCCAGTTGGGTCCTGAAAACGTCTGAGGATGGACACTGCCGTCTCACTGCCTCACTGGCAGCCCGCTGCACCGCTTGCCTCTGCTCGTGGGGAAAAGTTATTCCTTAGGGCCACTCTAAACCTCTCTTGTTTCAGCTGATGCCTGTTCTCTCCTGCCGCATCTGAGCTCCAGCATTCGGCCGGTTTTTTAGTTCACCTGGTTTTTACTTGTTCACTCATTTAGGCCGTGCCTTCCTCACTTGGATGCAAAAACGTTGTGGAAGACAGTGCTGGAAGTCTTGTGAAAGTCAAGGGAAATGACAGCTCTGTCCCCTCACCACTTTTTATCACTTTATTTTTTCTGTCATTTTATCACAGTCAGGTTTGTCAGGCGTGATTTAGCTTTAGTAAATCCAGGCTCACTGATCCCAATCACCACCTTCTCCTTTGTGTGCCCAGAAACGTGTTTTAGGAGGACAAGCTCCATAATTTCCAATGATCTTCATGTCACACAAGGTGTTTAAAATAGCTGGAAGATGGAAAGTAACTTGAGACAAGTATATGTTTTGAAAGGCTAAACTGAAGAACTTGTATCCGCATTTCGCTGTGAGCGGAGTCGGAGCCCTGCAACAGTTGTGCAGTAAGTCAGAAGATCTGTTGGTCCTGGACAGTGGTGGGCTGAACTTGCGTTCGTAGGGCAGGTACGCCCTCCTGGAAATGGCAGGTGGGGATAAGGTCAAACAAGGCTCTAGTGGAACCTTAGTTCCTGCTTTTTACAAAAGCAGATTTTTTTTCCCCACACAGCTTATCCCCGAGTGCAGAAAAATACACCTCTGAGTCTGGCAATAATGTATTTTTATCTTCCCCGTGCTGCACTATAACTGTGGAAATACATTTCAAGAAGATGTTGGCGTGCACATGAATTGATTGCAGGGAAAATCCTCTGTGAAATGATGACCCTGGGTATGTTTTGGACATATTCATTGTTGAGATACACAGAAGGTAAAGAAATTAATGAGCACCTTTCAAGTCAATCATCGTTATTTTTGTCAGATTTTCACGCTTCCAAAATAACTTCCTTATGCGAAGCACTCAAGTATTGTAGACCATAAGGTGAGTTAGTTCCTTTTGATAACGTTCTGAGAAAATTTGAGACGAACAACAATAACATTCTTGTAGCATATTAAATATTTAATAGACGTGTCTGCACTGAAGACTTTTCTCTCACTCCGCGGCAGTTTCTCGAGGATAGTCTTTTCCGCGTCTAGGAGTTCTTTTGTTGTTGGGGAAGGCAAAATTCTGGCTCAGAGGTGCTGCACTGTGATGTGACGGGAGCTGCTGTTAGTGGTTTGAGAACATGGCACCGCTGAATACTGTTACGAAGTATAAGTTTGTGGCTTATGCTATGGACAGGTGTATCTCACAGGAAAGTTAAAAGCTCACTAATCAATAGCAGAACAAACCAAATGCACACACCTACACTGGGAAAGAGTAATCATCCTGGGTTTTACTATGGGGGTTTTTTTTCAGTTCTTATATATATTATTTTTTTCAAGTTTTCAGTGTTTAGGTATCAGTAATATTCTCGGTCTCATCGGGCAAAGAAAATGCTCATTCTGATTGGTCTCAGTTGTGGTTTTGTGAGTTTCTTTTGGAAGAAATTTGAAGAAATTTGAAATTTTGGAAGAGATTTGAAGTCTTGTTGGGTAAGTCCTGGTGGTGAGTAGGGCTTGTGTATGAGAACCAGTGGCATTAGGCAGTTTTGCACGATAATTCTGTATATTTTTTTTAAAAGAGCTGATGAGCAATTTTAGTCCCAGCACAGATTTTCAAGTAACTGATTTGTTACGGTATTATTTCATAGAGGTTACTCCAGCATATAAATCTGTTGTTGTGCGCTCCTATTTAGTCTTGTTCTGTAACCTGACAAAAATACTCTTATTTTGAAAAAAATGGCACTTTTTGGGGATAGGGACAACAAAACAGTAGGAAATGGGTCCAGTACTTCTGAAGTTCTTTCACTTTGGCCACAGAAGCCATTTAGAAGATAACCACCAGCTTTTAATTCCAGACTAGTCACATTTAACCGGTGCCCATCCCTCTCCAAGAAGGTCTGAAACACAGTCTTAGCATTTTCGCCATTGCACAGCGAGGTCGGTAATGACACTTCTCTGGCTCGTGCTGGGACTTGCAGCCGTAGACGTTACTGTTTAAAGCTAAGCCGAAATTCAGGCAGGCTTACTTGACTCCTTACAGATGGGGGCTCTGGAGAGGATTGATGCTCGGTGCAAAATCCCACCTGTTCTTATTAATCATTAAACTTTTAATAAACTTGATTAGATGCCCTGTGCAGTCTCACACGATTTGCATTGTGAGTCTCTGCAGGTTTTTTTTTTTTTTTCCCCAAATGGGAATTTCAAAGGATGCTGTTTAAATGTAGTGAAGACAAATATAAAACTGAAATATTTTTCAAAACGTGGTGCCGTTTTATGTTATAGCCAAGTGTATCAGGCACCTTTATTCTGGGTAACGTAGCCTTAACTGGCGGCGTTGTTGTGTTGAGAAGGGCTTTAAAGAGATTACTCCTGTCCTGTCAAATGATCTCATAAACACGCGTAAGCTGCTGCCTCCCTCGCCACTGGGAAGGCAGAAAGAGCCACCGCATCGCTGCCGGGACGCGGAGCAGGAGAGCGCCCCGCACTGAGCCGGGCTCCCTGGGAAGGGGGTCCGGCCCCCGGCACCGCCCGGCCGCTCGCTCCGCCTGCCCGGGGCCGCTGCCGCCGCCGGCCCCGCCGGCCCCCGGCCCCGCCGGCCCCCGGCCCCGCCGGCCCCCGGCCCCGCTCCCCGGTGCGCCGGGCTGGAGGCGCAGCCCCGCCGGATCCCCCCGTCTCGGGCAGCTGAAGCGGTCGGGAGATGCAGAGCAGAAGGTGGGAGAGGATGCTCGTGTACCTCTTGGGCTGAGATGCCAAGGTATTTTTCTTCTCCTGCCTATTCCGTGAGGTTATTTCCATGCCAGGTGCGCGCGTGGCGTCGGCAGCGCTATCGCTGCGTGGTCTGGGGGGTTTATGCTGGAAGCAGCAGGCGGTGGTTGTGCAGAAGGGGGGGAAACTTGCTGCGTAACCCAAAGCAGGAAACTTTGAACTAAGTCAAGCTGGGTTTTTCTTTCCCGTAAAATTAAGTGGAGGTAAAATTGCCCCCAGAACTAATAGTTTATTCATCCTTTTAGAAAAATCTGTCACTGTGTACCCCCCATTTAATTAGATTTACAGTGGGGAGAGTCAGTTAAAAAAAAACCAGTTAATTTTTCTTTAGCCAGAATGTCCTTTGTGAAACTGAAGTCTGCGTCTGTCACATCAGTGTGGTTTCCCTGCAGTGAAAAAGATCTTAACACTTGCTTTTCATTATTTGTACTGGAAATGCATGCTTGTTGGAAAGTATAGCTTCCACAGCCGCTCTCCTCTTCCACAGAGGAATTTGTTTGCAGAGAACCGCTCCTGACAGGCTAACGTGCCCAGCAGCGTTTTGGCTAATTTTTACAGATTTTTAAGGTTGAAGCTTAGTAAACTGAAAGGCTTGTACACGGCTGATTTGTTTATATGCCTCTAAACTCAGTGCAGTAGTAACTGTTCTGTCAGTTCTTTGTTTGCCTCTCTCTCCTCTTCACCCCCTTCGTCTCATACCGCACTTAATCTTCATTTTTTAAAAAGTCAACTTTTCTTGGTCATACCGTGAATACCCTTCATGTTTATCTCTTCTTACTGCATAGCTTTTCTTTACTGATTCCTTGTGTGTTACTTTGTCTGCTTGGTATCATTTCAGTAATTACCGTTCTTGGATTTCTTCATTTTCCTTGCCCAGTGTTCACTGCAATACTTCTATTAATCTAAAGACACTGCTTTAGGTAAAAAAACCAAAATTGGTAGATTTTAGTGATTATTGTATTCTGTTTACTATGGAGAACTATAAACAAGTCGATTATACTTTACATATAATTTGAAGACAAAATGAATGTGTGTGTGTGTGTCTATTTATATGCAAGAAGGAAGCCTGTATTTGAAGTGCTATATTGTTACAAGAGGATAACGGGTTCCCGTGTAAGGTTAACTCCAGGTCCACGTTTCATTACTTCTTATAAAGTCAGCTGATTGGCGGAGCTGGTAAGCTAATAGTATAGGAGAGATAGTAAATAATTGATTATATTAATATTAATGTATTGTGGACTTTTACAGGACCGAGTCTTGCTTTAGAGAGTTTGAGACTTTGTGTATGAATTCTCAGTTACCCTTATCTGAATGTAACTATTGCTCTTGGTTTTCTTTTCCTGGGGAGGCAGCAGACTGGTTAGCCAGGGGTTATTTGATGCATTTTATCTGTGGGTGTTAGTACTCGGGTTTCAGGAACATAATCCACATGGCTTTGCAGTTACAACCCTATGAAATAAGAGTGCACTTTAAGCGGAGTGGTCCTCTCAGTAAGGATGAAGTGCTTCTCTCTCAGCTGTTGTACTGAGCTGGTGAAGCAAGAAAGTTAGCCCCAACTGCTGTGTGTCACACCTTACCCTTGGACAGTGAATATGCAGACTGTAAAGAAGTTTGGGGCTCGATATCTTCTTTATGGTTTTCTACTTGTGCTAAATCACTGGTTGGAATAATTGTATTGTCACCTTGTGTCATATTTGCTCAGGTGTAATAGCTCTGCCAGAAAGGCAGTCGCCTGTAAAATTGTGGTGCAAAGTTTTTAAGGTTCTTTGGAAAGGTGGGGAGGGTTGTTAGAAGGGTTTTTTTTTCTTTAAGAAAAAAGGCATTCTTTCTTTTTTTTTTTCCCCCCTTCTTTTTTGTATGAACTTACTGATTTACTGGTGTGTGGGATTCTCTGATGATAACACCTTGTTTAGGAACAGTAGATGGGTCTTTATGCTGAAGAAACGTTTGCTCACAAATACTTTCAAATAACATGACGTGAATGAAATTTAAGCTGTTAAGATTAAAAATAAAAACAAGTGGCCATGCTGGATTCTGGTCTTTACTTGCTCTACAGCTAAATTGTTGTAAGGGTTCAAGGTATAAAGTGAAAATTGATTCCTTGTGTGCTGCAGGCTTTGGTTTGAGATGTCCAGTTTGAAACTTCATTTCTGCTTTTTAAATTGTGGTCATAATTTTTTGTCTATGAATGTCCATTATCCATGAGCACTATCTTCAAAAAAAAAAAAAGAATAGGGGAAAAAAAAGCAAATTTTCAGAAAGAGTAGACTTGTGAAGGGCACTTGTGTAGTTTAATATTGATACTGAACTTTCAGGGCTGAGATGTGGTAACACTGACATTTGTAGCTAGTTTTAGCACCATTGGTTCATAATTTTAAATATGTATTAGGAGCTTTCGATTGGAAAAGACCATCTGCATCTCCAACTGTGGTTCTTCCTACTGCGGCCTTTACACTGTACCCTCCCTGGCGTACTTACTGAGCCCCATCTGAAAACAAGGGCATGGCTGGGTTTTGGTGGTGTTCTGCCACTGGTGCTGCCTTGGAAATGTGGAGCTCCTGACGTTCAGATCCTTCTTCTGATTTCCAGAGGAAATACAGTCGTCTTTTTTTTTTTTCTCTCCAGTGTCTTTGCTGTCTTTTTTGAGTGCCTCTTTTATCTGACGTTCATCTTTTAATGTGGTGATCAAAATGGTATGTGGCAGTCATTTTTACGCGTTACCAGTGTTTTGTTCAGTGATACCATTGCTTTCTCATTCCTGCTGGAAATATGTCTGTTCTGGATCCAAGGATCACATTTGCCTTTTTGCACCTGGATCACATTCATCGTTTATAATTATGCTATAATTAACTAAAACTCCACAGTCCTCCTCCCTTGCAGTTTTCACTGAGAAGTGCACAGCGTAGCAGGAAACTTCTTGTACTCTTGAGTACATGACCTTGAGTTGTGCCTTACTGAATTTTGTCCTGTTTCTGTTACTCTGGTTCTTCAGAGCGTCTAGTTATTTCTGTGTAATAGCTGTGTCTTCTCTCCCGATAGCTGTATCCCCACTGTGTTACGTGTCACCAACCTGTTCTTAATACTAGCCACAGAGTTATTGGTTGAAACGTTTAATAAGATCTGTTCCAAGACTGATTCTTAAGACCCTCTAATAACCTTTTAAATTTTCGGGACTTCTGCTGTTGTCTCCCCTTGAGCCAGATGCTCACCCATCTCTAAATTCCTCTGCTAGTTACAGCTTAACTAACAGTTTCCCATGTGACACTGCTGAATGCTCAGCTAAAATCCAGATTAATGAGATCTTCAGCATTTGGAGAATGTTAGCTGATGAAGTAATCTCTTTGGTTAGTCTGTCACAAGCTACCCTGTGTTAAACCCATAATAAATTTGGTCACATTTTCCAATGCTTTCATGTCTTTAGAAGGAAATTTGAAGGGAAGCGTACTTCGTCTCTGTGCCACTGAAGTAAGTTTTAAAGGCTTGTAGAAAACTCTTCTCTTTTACTTTAACCATGAATAATTTATTTCCTACTCTTTAATTGTGTGGAGTATCCTAGTTAAAAGAAATGTCTTAGTGATGTTCAATTTTGTGTGCCGTTGATTTCAAAACTCTGGGTTTGACTGTTTAATGGCCCCTAAAGTTTTTATCGCACTTTCTGATCACATCCTCTTTTGTACCCTTGTGTATCCTACTTTTTTTCTTCACCATTCACCCCCTTCCTCTCATACCACGAGGTACTAATGCCCTTACTAAAAATAAGGTAAAAATTTCCTTTGGTACTTAGAGTATCCTTCCCAAAACACCCTTCTTGCTGCACGGGAACGGGAGCTGTTCTTTCCCTGATCCTTCCCTACTTCGAGCACCCAACAATCTTTACAAAGCTATCAAAACCAGGAAAATACTGTGTTTGGACTTGGATATTCCTGAGATTCTGTTATGCTGATTCTCACTATTTTTTCTTCACTTCTTCATTGGGTCTGTGTTTTTAAAAATCCGTAGGTTTTCATTAAAAGCCTTCTAATGTTGGAGGTAGTTAGCTGTTAGGTGTGCATTCATACAGAATAAACCAGTAAGTCTTTCTTCTTGAAAGTCTTTCTCTCCCTTTTCCTTCCTTAGAATACTGAAGGCTTTGATACCTGGAATGTGAAGATTTCTAGGCCTCCTTCATATTCAGATAGCTGAGCTCCTTAATTCAGGTAATTTTTCTAGTTAGTTCCCTTAATTTCTTTGTTCAAAACAAATGCTGAGAACCATTAATTACAAATCTGTTTTCTTTTGTTCTTCCATTTTGTTTAATCAGCTTATTACTATTCAAATCCAGCTTACTTTCTGTGAGTGAACTCTCTCAAAATTGAGTATGAATTAACCTTATTTCTTATAGATATAAAGGTTATCCACTGAATCAATCATGTATGAGAGTATACAAATTACAGTGCTATTATTATTCTTTGCTCTTTGTATCTGGAAAATGAAATTTCCCAATAGTGGCAGTTTCTGTATAGTTCTTACTTCTCTTAAGAATGCTACAGCAATCTATGTGTTGCTTCAAGGTTTACGGCATTACTGCAGTCAAATGCAATTTGACTGGATCAGCTCTTCCCAGGGTGATTTTGATCAAAACGAATATTGAAGTTTAACATACGGTGCTCTTCTGGCTTTATATCTCTGTCTCAAACAGAAAATCCTTTGGAGGATATCTTCTCTGCTCGTATCTGGAGAAATAATAAGATCAAGTTAGCTGGTTGCACCAATGGTTCCTCTGTTCTCTTAGGCGGGTTCCTGGCATTTGTGTGCAAACAGTTATTTTCTACCAGCAGCAATTTGCACCCCAAGAGAACCAACCACAGTGCGTGGAATAACCCTGCCCAAAATTAAGCCATACGTGGTAACAGCAACAGCATTTCAACCTTGTATTACCTGTGGCTACTGCGCTTTGTTGTAATAAGCTGAATAATCAGAGTGGTTTTTCATCTAGAGACCGCAATGGATGTGGAAATGGTTAGCTTGGTCCTGACAGAGCAGAAGCATTCCTCATAAGGCAATCCTTCAAATGCTACCAGTGTTGTTTTCTGTTCCATCTGTAGAGAAGATACTTAAGATTTTCTTTTCCCCAATATAGGGTGATCGCACTGGATATACACCATACGGTTTTACGGTTACGATGATGTGATGCCAGAAAGCTAGCAGGCGTACTCAAACCTGAGGCTTGTCCTTTGCAATAATTGAGAACCTGATCTGAAGTCCATCAAAGACACTATTTCTAGGGTTCAAATCGTCACTTTGGTGCTTCCAGGTGGCACAGTTCTACATCCACGCTACTATTGTGCTTGTAACTAATGGAGTGTGCGCTCGCTCGCTTGCTTTATGTATACAGACACATACGTACTGTGTGTGCGTGTGTATACAGTAACTACTGTCCACTTTTCAGGTATTCAGGGTCTGTGCTTCAGCAGTCGGTGTGTCTTTGCTCCAGTCCTTGTTTTGGTGGTGCCCTGTCTGTTTTCATGTGAGTTCCACTTTGCCGAGTGGACCTTTTCTTCCACTGAGGGGTAGCCATCAGCTACATTGCCACCAAGATCACGCACAGATAGATATTAACTGTTGGTTTGACGGAGAAATATCTGCAAGGTTTCAGTGCAAAAATAAAGACCAAAATCCAGGCTTTTAAGAATAAAACCTTTGTATCACAAGATACAGAAATAATTATAAGCTCTATTAAAGCATGGAATGTCTCTTGAAATTTTATAGCAGTTTTTAATGTCGTACACCTTTTGTAAAGTGAAGTTCTGCCATGACTTTTTTTTTTAAATGAAATTGTTCACTCTTTTGAGTATCACTGGTGCTTTGGCTTTGAAGCTGTGTGAGCTGAATCTACTTTCGATTTGAGATGGAACACCACCTTTTGCATTTCAAAAACATTACTATTGCTTGGGTAGTATTCTTTTCCTTCCCAGTATACCAGCACACTTTGGATTAGAAATTAAATGCATGCTCTTATTATTTTTAAGCACTTACACTATCTTAGATCAAATAAGTGAGGAAAGAGTAGAGCAAGATGACGACAATCAAATCGTACCTGAGGGTTTGGAGATGTAACTTCTGAAGATTCAGTGGGACAAATACGATTTGTTACAGTTTGTTTCTGAACGTCCTGAGGCTGGGATGCTTCTAGGTCGCAGAAGGATTCAGGTTCCTCGAGTGACGGTTCCTGACCTAGGCACAGTCTGTAGGTTGTGCACATTCACTGAGTCCCGGCTATGGGATTCCTGTCTTCTGGTAGAAGAGGCTGGGGGGCGGTTTGCTGTTTTTGCGCTTTTTTCGTCTCATTGCAAAGTGCTTCCATGGTTTCGAGCTGTGAAAGTGCATGCTGGACCTGCTACACTGCCGGTCCCTGGAAAGCGGACTTTGATTACAAGTTAGCAGACAGTAAAAATTTGAGAAGTCACTGTACTCCCACCTTGAGTACAGTCATAATCACAGCTCTCACAGACCAAGGAACAGCCAAATAAAACAGCTGCTGCTTGACACAACAGGTCAGAAGCTGATGATGGGATACAGAGCTGTTCTTGGTCCATAAATTTATGTCCTTGGTTCATAAATAACTGACACTTAATTTTAATTTGCCGATGTGCTTTCACACTGTATCCTTCCTTTAACAGTTTTGTAATGAGCTTCCAGCATACTTGATGCTTTGGGGACTCTATTTTAGAAGTTTCCTGTTCAACCTACTAAGCATTTGCTTTACAAATACTGTGTATTGAGAATAGCTCTATATTCAGCACCACTTCTGTGTCTCGAGTTCGGTTTTCTGCATGCTTTGGTGCATCGTGACCAGGGAGTGTAGCGCTGCTCCTTTGAAATCACTGCTAACCAGGTAAGCTCACTACACCACGCTGGCCTGGATTCTTTGTAAACCAGTTAAAAACCAAACTGTTCGGGGCTGTTCTTGCTGAGTAGACAGCATGTTGGATAGCTTACCATTCCTGGTCTGCAGTCACAAAAACAGGTGAATTGCTGTATGCCTGACCTACCTCTGAAGTCATGAGCCTCGTAGGAAATAAGCTAGACAAAATCCTCTCCCTGTTTCCGTACTTCTAAACCAAATATGCAGTGAAGTGGCCACCAAACTGTTGTTTGCGATGGAGTTGATTCTTCCTAAGGTGGGCCTGGAGTATGGCTACTAGGCATCTTGTGCGATGTTGAATTGATTCATCCTTGGCAGGGCATTTGTGCATGGATGTAGAAGATTCATCTGTCCTCAGCAAAATGCAAGAGCGGCTGCTTGCCCAAATGATGAATGTTGTGAAGCCTTGACGGGTGACATGCTCTGTATAGCCTACTTCACACGAAACTCACGTGTGAGGGGGTATGAGAAAGATGGTGTGTCGATGAAGTGCTGTGACAGCTTGCATTGGCAATCCTCTCTTTTTCAGATCTAGCGGAGTTTGTGCTAGCTTGATCCGAAGCGCCTTGCTGTGCCTGGTTGAAGTGAGATGTGAACACCCTAGTCTGCTCCTGCTGGACCATTAGAGCCTTGTTTAATTTGTACTGTCATGACCCTTCAGTCCCATGCAGTGTCCAATTTGTTTTCTAAATAGCGAAGGTGGGCGTTGGTTTGGCTTCTGCAGGGGAATCTTTATGCTACACATACTGCTTGAAATGCAGCCAGAAGTCTAGTATGCTGGCTTGACCCAGGCGTACCTGTAAATGAGTAGAGAAGACGTGCTTCTCTGCTAACCTTGACTCCAGTTCTTTGTTCCTGGATGGTTCTGACTTACTTGAATGTTGAACACAGCATAGGCAATGCTTTCCTTAAAGGTAGGGAGCAGGATAAGAAATTATGGCTCTGTAACTTAAAATTTAATAGCTTAGAATCTCCCAGATTTCCCAGCATCAGCTGGAAAGTGGTGTCCACATTGCAATTTATGAGCCGTGGTCGACCATGGTTATTACTACGCTTGTTTCGGCTGATGAGTTGCACACTAGACATAGCTCAAGGCTGCTGCTAGTGCTTACAGAGCTCTCCAGGGGAAAGATGATTGATTGGTCCAAGGCCTAGCACTGTTTTGGCCTTGGATCAACATCAGAGACCTGAGAATGCAACATGAACCATCCTGCGGGTGGACCTGTTGCTTATCTTTTGGTATAAATTCTTTCTTTTTCCCTACTCGCATTGACTTAGCTCAATGCAAAACACTTCCATGTAGTATAGCTTGGAGATGTCTCTGTTTGGATAGCTTTAACCCCAATGAAAAGCTGTTTGACCTCCTCTGTATTGTACGAAACTGCTCTGTTCATTTGCAGGTGGTTTTTAGACCCACTGTGAATTAAAGCCAGACGGAGTGGTGTTGCGTTAACTGGAGTGGTGCCTGCCCGGTATTTTTGCTGTTGGAAGACCACTTTCAGCTGGGGTTTGCACAGTGGGGTCTGTGAGACACCCTGCAAATGGGTGTTTTGTTCTCCGGCCTGAGTCTTGAACAGTTGCCCCAGCCCCTGCGTTAGCCCTGGCTGCTCCAGTGGGCAACCCCCTGCGCCATGCCACGGGGAGAGCCAGGAGCCGTGTACTGCAGTAAGAGCTGGGTCGGCTGCGGCCATTTCCAGGCACTGCACACATCTACATGATGTATGGCCGCAGTAACGAGACCCCAGAGGTGTGTGCTTGCTCTCAGGGGAACCCCTCCAGTTGCTGTCCCTATTGCTCTTCTTCTCCGCTAGCCTAAAAGTGGGAGAAAGCCCTCACATTTCTTTTTCCCCATGGTCTTTTCTTGGAAGGCTTATGAAGACGGCTATGTCTCAACAAATCCAAACTAGCACTGTGTTTGCTGTGAGCGTGGGTATCAGCAGGGTCTGCTGGTACTCCTTATACTGAGGGATGCTTGGAGCTGCTTGTTCTTCCCATCAGGGCCTCACCCCCCCAGTTCAAAGAGCTATTCTCCCTGGTAGGGATGGTCATCCTCTTTAGAGCGGGGTTGCTCTTCATCTCGGTGGGCATTGCATCCCAGCCATGTTGTCAACCTCTGCACGCACCCCTCTTCAGCAGCAACGCTATCGCTCTTAGATCCTGGTCTGGGTCTTAACGGCCTTGCTGAGGGGCACTGGCTTTACCCCTCCGGGTTGAGTGCAGCGGCTCCTTGATATTCATGTGGGGTCCCGGTGAGTTGTGAGCCCTGGCTTGGCTGTCCTGCCTGTAGCAGAGCCGACGGGCAACTTGTGTGCCTTCAGCTCGCTGGCGCCTGACCCACCCTGTGCGGGTGCAGGGTTCCCTGCAGCTTGCCTTCAGTACGCCCTTGGGACCGCCTTCACTGTCCCCGGGGGCAGCTCCTGCCCTTGTTCCTGCTCGAGGACTCAGTCACGCCTCTCCCAGGCACCAGGAACCCACACGTGAACAGGGTTCACAACATTACCGCCCGCTCTTCGGAGAGCACCGAGTGCTTCCTGAGGGGCAGGTAGCGCCGGTCTGCCACAGCTTGTGCACGGGTGTGCGAAGCTTGAGCATCATTGGTAGCACAAGCAAGTGTCTAACTCCTGCTTTGCACGACTTGAAGTGGCTCTTGGATCGGAAGTCAGACTCTCGGTTTCTTTCTTAGCGCAAACAGTTACATATAACCCCTGAAAAATGTGATTTAACTCCAGCAGACTTGCGGGAATGCACAATTAGTAAGTGGTAGCGGTGCTGATGTAGTCTTTGGTTTCTGGTTCACAAACATCTGGGGTGTGAGTAGATATGCAGAGAAAATGAGACAAATCCGAGTCCCTGATGGCGGGTAAAGAAAGGTTTCGGCACTTACTGTCTCGCCACACAACCTACATGATTGTTATGAAATGAACTGATGAGAGATATTACTTCTCCCACCATCATTAGGATGCAAGTGTTCTCTGAATGTGCCAGATGTTTGGCTTTCATTATCTGGAAGTTTCTTTCATTTCCAGCCCTAGTGAAAGGGAAGCTTGAGCATGTCCAGCAGAATTATAAACAGTTTCCTGTACGAACGAAGAAAGCGGCATACTTAATGAACTGCATCATGGTAATAGTAAGTCCAGCTAATGAATGCTTTCCCTGTTATTTCAGAGAGGTGGCCGAGTGACATTTTTCTGATTCTGGATCACTGAAGCCGTATGGATTATTTGTCTGAGAAAGGCTTCCTTTTATTTTAATGTTTGGAAGGAGTTTATTCAATACCCTTTACTTTGCAGTCAGATTTCTGAGTTGTTCAGAATACCCCTGTATTCAAAGCTGGCTGCGGGTATGTCCTCTAAGATGCTAGCAGTTGAAAAAAGTATCTTTGCTAACGGTTTTTTGTATTTATTCTGGAGAAATCCAATGAATACTTTTTCAAAGCACTATAAGACCAAGTCCAGTAGTATTTTTTGAAAGTATTGGCTTGTGTAGAAGGAGGAGTTTCTGAACTATAGGTTGTAACCAGCTAGTCAAGACTTGTATCAGAATATTGCTGCACCAGGTGAACAGATTTGTTCTTTCCAAAGGTAGAAGAAGAGAGAACTTGTTTTTTTCTGGTCTCTGAAAATATTTTCTTCGGCCAGGCCAGCTGGACCGGGGATGGGGGGGCTTTGTCTGCAATTCTTTAGCATTTAATGCTTGCCATAACTGATCTGGAAGTGATCTTTCCTGCAGCTCCAGTGTGAGTCGTTAGTTTTCCCAGTGACTTGAGCTGGGAACCTACTGGAAGTAGTTACAGCTAATGGGAAGACCAGGGTTGATGGCCTTGCGCTTCAAATGCAAGTTGCATCTTGTAATGGATGAACCTTTAGGGCTGTCCTGCGATTGTTCTTCAGAATTATACTCTTCCAGTGGAGAGGTGAGAATGTGGCCGAAGCCTCTTCCTTGTGCCAGAAGCAAGGAGACTGTCGTGAGCGGTGCTGGTTATTCACACGAGCTTCGTGAGGAGTGAGGTCAGCTGAGATACTGCATGTGTTGGCTGAGCAGGGTACTGCGCGTTTTCAACAGGAGGAGGGGATGGCACTTCAAATGATCTTGAAAAGCATTTTCCCCACCTTTTTGCCAGCATTGCTATGTCTGTATCGTGCTTTAGGGAGCTCCTTTTCTTCCAGGAGCAGGGAAATGCACTGATATTTTTGTGTTAGCTGTACAGCAGAGGTATTAAGGAGTTGCCATCATCCTGTTGGCATCTCCGCCTGTGATTTCTCACTGTGCGCTTCTACCATGGCAAAGGGAACTAAAAGATAGCAGATCCGTCTCTCCGAAAGCGAGCTCGGGGGGATCAGTATCCCCATTCATTGCGTCTTTTAGGAAAGACCAGGTGGAGTTACTGCAGTGCCGCACCATTTCTCCCTGAGTAACTGGAGGGAATTAACAGTACCTTGAAAAGATAAAACAGTACCTTGAAATATAATGTATCAAAAAATGACGAGGCCTCCAGCAGTATGAGTGTAGAAGTCTTATCTGTGCCTGTCTCATAAGTCAGAGCTTCTGGAACAGTTCTGTGCGGAGTCCAGATCAGCTCCTCCGTGTCTCAGACTAGGTTCATTAGGCAATATGACAGTTTAATGCAGTCCAGTGGTTTTTCGTGATTTTTGGTCGGATTGGATATGAAACTGTTGATTGATGAAGATCACTTTGGTCTGGAGGTGACATTGCAAGTACCGGACGTACGTACTGGATTTTCCATGGACTTGGTGTGCTTGCTTTTCAGAAGGTCCTTAGTTTCTATTAGTTGTGACCTCAAATCCTTTTTGTCAGGAAGCTGCAACTTGAGTAAAGGATCCGGTATTTTTTTTCTTCGTGTTTTCTTGAAGAGAGCTGTGCAAGGATTTGGATTCAACAAAAGCTGGAGGACATGAAGAGAATAGATGTAAAAGGAGCAGATGGATGCAATAGATGTAAAAGGAATGGATAGAAAATGTGAAGATAAGTCATGTTGGAGGAGAAATAGAGGATGATGGGGGGCAAAAAAAACCCAAAACACCTCCCTGTGAAGAAAGACAAAAGCAGGCTGGGCCAGAGGAATGCATTTTATTCCTCCACGAGAATGTTGTGAGGAGAGCTGCACAGCACTTGGCTCTGTGTGGTGGCTGGAAGCTGGATGGGAATCGCCCTTAACTGAAATGGTTTCTTTCATAATCTGTTTTGAAAACGATAGGAAAGCCATAGAGTTCACACTACATTATGGAGCAATACATTATCCTTTTAATGCCATTTCTTTGAATGTGTTGACTGTGTAAATATAAGAAGTGGAAAGGAAATTGAATGTTTAGTGTCTTAATATGTATAATACATGCGTAAGTATTTACTCTTGTCTGTGGGTAACTGAAGGACGGATTTTTTATGCTTCAACAGGTTTGAAATGCATCTATATTATTGACCCAGATCAGCTCACTTTAGAGTACTCTAGTGATTCTAGTATTCGAGTTAAAATATTAGATATATAACTTTTCAGAAATAGCAAGCATTTTGTAAAATATGATATTTGTATATATAAAAATTAATTTTCCTTCATATACAACCTGGCTGAAATAAGAAAGCAGCAATGTAAAACATTTGGGTTCTCCCATGCCATAAACTGGAAATAGCTTCTCCAGGGAACTGGAAAAAGTATAAAACCATTCGTTGTTTTCCCCGTCTCTCTCTTGAAAAGTGTGATATACCCACTGCATTTTTTGACTGTTTAGTGCTATGTGATCACTGCTTCTTACTCAGTCCCTCTGACAGTATCTTCGTCTGGTGCTTGGGCCTCTTGCTCCACTCTCTCTTGTTCTTTGTCTCTGGTGGAAAGAGAACTTTATTATCAGAATTGGGTTTATGTCTCAATCGCAAGCAAGAAATTGTTCATTTTCTAGCAGGAGTTTGGGAAAGAGGAGGGTTGCATTCTGCGTGTTGGTATTAATAAGCCCTACAAAATTCCAGGAAAACTGTATTTCTTGCAAAATTTTGGTTACAGGAAGTAGCATAATGTCTCTTGCTCTCCAGAAGAGGATTCTGGAACAATTCCTGCTGTTTCTCAAAAAAAAAAAAGATTCCCCTTATACAAAAATTTTTAGTGATAGGAAGGGTTTGCGAATATATAGGAATAAGTATGAGTTTGTGGGAAAGGAAAAGCCAGTGAAATTGCAGGGTTTTTTTACGTGCCATACACTTTTATAAATTTCTGGATTACAGTTAATTAGTCATCTTCAGTGATCAATATCTTATAAAATAAACGTGGAAAAGCTGGTGCTTTGGCAAGTTTTTGGGAGGCCAACTAAATTTAAGACCAAAACCCCAGCTTTCTTATAACAAGAATAGTAAAACCATTTCAGAAGTAATTGCAAAGAAGGGATGCAGAGGTTTTTTTCTCTGATGGTTTACATTAACAGAAGTTATTACCATACTTTAATATTACTGATTTAAAAATTACGTCTTATAATGCGTACCTTGAAATGTAGCTGCTTCTGTGAGAAGTACTCTAGCAAGCCTGTTACCGCATATATTATGCTTAAGGGTTTTTTGGGGTTTTGGGGCGGGGGAAGAGGTGGGGGTTTCTGGTGTTGTTGAAAGGGTAGGCTGGGATGAGTGACTGGCCCCGGGAGTGTTTCAAAGCTATTACGCTCCTGTGAATCATTCCACTTACTGTACCCGAGAGCGAAGGCATTGCTCCCAAAGTAACTTTTCATTATTGCTGCTATTGACATTTTGTCTAACACAGGAAAGCAAACTGAAGAATCACACTCATCCAGGGCAGATGTGACTGGATATGTCTGATTTTATAAGGAGTCATATGCAATTGTTTTCAATGTCAATAAATTAAACATTTGCCAAGAAGCAAGTAACTACAGGTCGCTGATCCTAAAGTTTTATAGAGCCTCTGGCTTTTCAACAGAAATAGCAATCCTTCACTTTGAAAGCGCAGGTTTTCTCACTCTTTATGAGATTAGGCACATGTTAATGGCTTCTGCGTCCTGCCATAGTGCCTTGTCCCATCCAGCCTCCGGAGTGGTGCTAATGGCACTCACGGTGGGATTCTTCCTCTTGCATCTCAGCGTTTTTGCTATGTAACTTCTTTTTCTTTTTGAATTCTTAAGGTTAATGTTTTGTAGGCATCTGCAATGTTTGCGTGGTGATTTCATCAGAGAACTTTCCCTGGTTGGTAAAGAAATAGCCTGGAGTCACATGCACGGGTATTTATAGGGCATGGTAGCACGCATTGTCTGCACTAAGTCCGTAAACTATACAGACTGAAAGTCTTTTTTTTTTAATATCTTCTGTTATGTTCAGAATTTTAGTGAAAATAATGCATATTCTCATGGTGGCTTTAGTAGAGTATGTACATACAATGCCATCCACAACTGGCACTGATGTGCCCACTTTTTTTCTTCTTCTGCCGCTTTTCTTCTCCAAAGCTGCTGAGGATGGGAACGCTCCTGCAGGCGGCTCAGGGGCGGATCTGGCATTTGTATTTCTGCGGAAGCGCCTGGGAAGGTGAGAATATTTGAGGTGGTAAGAGTTGAGTGGAAACTGGAATTGGTCAAGGTGACAGCTAAGTGGATGGTCTTCATTTGTTGTTCCTACAGTTGCTTGCTTGCTCCTTACTAAAATTAGCGGGACATGCTGATGAATGAGATGCAGCGTGGCGATATCTTCTTGAAGCAGTAACGTGTAGCAGCGAGTCAGGCTTTCAGCCCGTCTGTACGTGCCTCAGTGTGGGATGGGAAAACAGCGCTAGCTAGAAATTGGGGTTGGAAGAGGGTGGTTTTTTTTTTTTAAACATAAGGAAGATAAATCAGTGGTTTGCAGAAACACCTTTTCAGGCCAATTTCAAATACTTCAATGGTATACATGTGTTAAAAATGCACCTCCCGTAGGCTGTTTAGCTTTGACTAACTGGTGTTTCTCAGCGGAAGAACGTTCCAGTTGAGCGTTCTTGTTTCTCTTTTTTTATAGAGAAGAGGAATGTGTACTCTTGCTGTAAATGACAAGCTTAATCAATCTGAGTATGCCATTTATCTAATTACAATCGGAGATTATTAGGTTTTTAGGTAATCCTTTAAATTAGATCAGAAATCATTTTGTCTTACAGCTTGATGATTCCTTTCAAATAGAGTTTTGTTTTCCTGTCTAGAAAAATGAGGTGTTCTGTAGTCTCACGTCCTGCTTTTGGATATTCCCATTGCAATTTCATGCCCTGTAGCTTCTGAGAAACTTTGATATATATTTTTAAGGCAATATGTGTTGTTCAAAGCACTGTGTTCTGTAACATGAAGTTACTGAGTAAATCTTCTATACGGGAGTTGCCAAGTGGCTTTGTGACTTACAGTGGAAGAAGTAGGTTGTTAAATCCTTGTTATATACCCGTTAGGTTTATACAGCAATCTGTGAGAAGCTCATTTGGAAATGCTTCTGTTCTTTAATGCTGTCTCTTATTGTTTCCTGTTCCATGTGGTTTCTGCTTTTGCATGGAAATTATTTTGGTGAACTTAATCTGCCTCTCCCCGCCCTCTCCCCCAAGATGAGAAGGAGCAGGGTACGGCAGGCATGGCAACACTGCTGCTACTTACCCCTTTATCTTGCTTCCCCCCTCTCTTCCCTTTGCTCTGCACAGCCCGAGTTCTCTCCCTGAGGTGGTTTTAAACTCCACCACCAACTACTGCTCCCTTTCAGGATTGAAGAGCTGGGTGCAGTTCATGCAATATACAGTAGACTCCTATTTATAGCAAAGCTGTATTTCATGGCTTGCTTTGAGTGCAAATTGCACTTCCAATTAAGCGCTACAGAGCTCCTATACCATCTACCTATGTTCCCTGTTCTGTCTCTCTAAAGTCTGCTCTCGGTGGTGGGGTAGCTACAGCCATACCGCTGGGGTTCTACACGTGAACTGGCTACATTCATAGTAATGTAACGTTTAAATTTCAGCTCAGAGGCTCCTTCCTTTGGTTACTTTAGGTTTAACACAATTCTTTTTTAACATTTTTTTTTAATTTATTTCTGAAAAATGAGGGCTGTCGTAAGCGCAGTATATCGCAGTTGCTAATCACATACCATGCCTGCAGTTGTGAATCCTCCCACTGGGTAAAGATGCGCTCATCTTCCCCCTAATTGTGATTAGTATTCAAATAGTACTGCCAGAAGCCGTCTTTCCCCTGCTCCGCACACACAGGTCACAAAAGCAAGCCCACTTCTCCTTGCACATTTCTCAGACAGTGGGGTTTGCATTTAAAAGGAGAAAGAAAAAAATAAAAAATAAAAGAAGAAAGAAACCCCATGAACGCTTGCTGTTGCTAGAGCATTTTCTTTATGCACTGAGAAAGCTTGTGCATCTTTCGGACCTTTTACCCAACCTGTTGGTAACAGAACGTTTTTATGTTCAGGTACTGGTTTGGTTTGGGCTTGGTTTTGGTTTTGTTTGCTTGGTTTTTGGTTTTTTTTTTGTTTGTTTGTTAGGGCTTTTCTTGGTCAGGTGGTGATGCCACATACGAAACAGCTGTTTCAGTAAATCCTGTTTTGGCAGTTGGTGATTTTTGTTGAAGATCCAGGGGCGTGGAAGCACGTGCTTATTTTTGGGTTTCTGAGGCCACTGATCAGTCAAGTACCTACTCATTTTGGACAGGACGCTCCAAGATCTCTCTCTTTTCATGAGGGATGGACAGACTGTGAGGGATGGCTGCATGTTCCCTGCGGTGTTTACAGTAGGTGATTTGTAAATTCTTGAATTCAGTTGTCCACAGGGTCCCTTTGTAGCCTGTTGTTGGTATAAGACTTGAAAAACTGAGTGAGGGAGATGAGCTCCCTTCCTATTTCAGTCCTTTCTAGCTACAGAGAGTGACACCAGCTGCACTGCCCTGGGGATGCCTCCTTGACGTGACGCAGTGTTTTCTTTGCCTGGGGCGATTTTGGTTTGTACATTCTGTATATTCTCTGTGAAACAAATTTGCAAAGGCATGGCGCGGTCCCTGAAGATAGGCAAGTCTGGAACCTTCACCAGATGTATCAGATGCAGTCTGAGGGTGCAGCGCTGAGCTTCAGGTGCTACTCAGCTGTTACCAATCTGATGATTGGAGTCGTTGCCCCGAAGAGCTTTGGAGCTGCAAGTGAGCTAAATCATTGTAGTGCCATTAATTTCACTCCTGATACTGCCTTTTCAAATTATCAATGTTCTTTGACTGCATTCCCTCCCATACCATGACTGGTTCATGCTGATATAAATTGTACATCAGAATCCATCGTCTTAGAGACTGTCAGAGGCTTCATCACAAAATGTCATCTTCAATTTTTCTTGACCGATCCAGCGCTAAGCCCCTATCGATCATTGCCCAGTAGGTGGTGATACAGTTGCATTTAGCTTCAGATTCTTTACAAGTATACTAGGTTAATGAGGAGGTTTTAAAACTTTCCCATTTTGGAGGGTTTTTTTCAACTACAGTCATTTAATAGGCTGCTATTGTCTTGGTCTTAGGCACTGGTGTGGAAAAAGTGTCTTAAAACCTAGCTCTGCTATGTGAATGACAGCAACCTTGATTTACAAGTCTTTCTAGGAAGACTGCACAGGCAGTTTTAGTCTATAGAGGGACAAGGGCAATATTGCTTCATCAGTTGTTCCATAAATTAATGAAGACTTACACTTTTCTCATTCTTGATATATTGCATTTAATAATTCCTGTTAATTCTCAAAGGCTAGAAGGAAACAAATTACAGGTTTTCAAGATTTATAGTTTTGGCATTTACAGACTGCAAATCCTGCTTTGTATTCTTGTATTTTTTGCAGAATTTTTAACCTCTGGGAAACTCAACAATTCTAAGTCATGCACTGACAAATTCAAAATAAACCCCAAATTGCCAGTGGGTTCTCTTTCGGTGCTCTTCTCTAGTTTCTGGGCTCTTAAGGTCCACCAGCTGCCTCTAAGCATTTCTAACACTTGGTTACTCAGAAAGGCCAATAAAGCAAATACCAGCATTTTCATAAACGTCTGAGAGTTCCAGCACTCAGTGCTTTTAGAGAATGGACCCGATTCCTATGAAAACTTCGGCAGCAGTTAGCTGAGAAAATGAGAAACTGCTGCGTGGATATTACATAGGTGTGTTTGGGAAATCCAGACAAAACTGCTTTGTGCGTGCTTTCCACTGGAATAAATGTATGAGCTTTACTGACAGAAGAATTCATGTATGGAACTCTGGCAGTGTTTCCCAGCGTGGATGAGGCCAGCAATACGCAACAGAGCCGCACAGGCAAATACTTGTGGGTTTTTATCTGGTAAGTGTGGCTGAGGGAAAAGGTGCAAACTGTTCCCGGGGCCTTTTGCCACAGAGTGTTTGAAACAGGAGGTGTGACATATATACAGAGGTGTAACGAGGCCTCACCTAAAATCAAGCACTTCAAGGTCTCCGACTTCATGTGGGAGTGAAGTGGCAGACAGGTGATGTGCTTATGAGTGAATTAATCTTGAAAATTTAAATGTTGCCCTTTGTCAGAGTGACTATTGTGTCATCTTGATATAAAACCAACAAGATGCTTTCAAAGACTTTGAGGGGGAACCCAGAGGGTGAATTTCATGGTAAAGTTGCCCTCCATGCCAAAGCAGCATTGAAGTTTTGTGTTTCACAGCCATCCCTCCATTTTTTGGACAGACGATTTGACTGTTTGGGTTTGGGTTTTTTTTCTGCTGATAGTTGTTTCTTCTGGTTCCAAATCAAACTTTCTTAGGTGGTTTCTATAGGTTTTTAATTTTTTTTAAAAACTCACATCATTTATAATTATTTTTTTCCTTATTTCATGCTACAAGCATCGCTGCTTCTCAGCCATGTTAAATGTAGAGGCATTTGAACGCATGCAGAAGGTTTGTAACCACCATGCAGCAAACGCAGTACTGAATCTCAAACTGCTTTTAGGAAGGGACTGACTGGCGAATAAAATAAGCAAACCCTGAAGGGCAAATTTGTGTCCCTTGGAGACGAACCACTGAGCCACGGGAGAAGATACCCACACCTGTGACTGAGTGGGGTCTAAATATCTGAAGGGAGAGAATGATATGCATCTGGGGCAGCTACACGCTCCTCCTCCCCCACAAAAACCCCCAAACCCCCTCACCTGTGGTGCGTGAGGCTTGATAGGGCTGCCTGCTTAGTGTTGGAGAAGGGAGAGGAAGGTTTGGCTTGGTTAACCTCGCAAGAAAGCTGCTTAAAGCCAGAGCCAGAAACTGGGAAACCTGAATTCCTGCTGCTGTGAGGAAAGGTAAAAATTTTTTTTTAAATTCTGGAAGGTTTGGTTTGTGGTGAATTGTGGAGTTTGCTGGTGACTGTAATGGGCAGGGGAGGAGAAAGAACTAGTACCCTGTAAAAAGAGTTTTTTGGCTTTTGGTTTTGTATGTGCGTATGAGAAAATTGGGGAAAACAGATTTTATTTTTTTTCCCAGTGAAGTTTTCAACACTACTGTTTACTTGAGCTGGAATTTCTGAGATTTTTATTTTTTAAGCGCAGAGTAAGATTTCTGGCTGCAGACTACTTGGAATGTAAGTATGTACGTTTTCTATCTTGAGCCCTTAAGATCTCCTGTTTTATTTGTTATTCTAGCACTTAGTAGTCAGGCTTTTGTACAGAAGTGTAAAGATGGTATAACAGCCTAGCTTAATTTGCATTTAGAATTTATAAATGTTGCTTAAAGAAGTGGTTAAAGAAAAAGAAAGCAGCAGATTTTTTCAGTCTCTCCCCTCCCAACCTGAAACAGTATAGCACACACTTCAAAGCAGCACGGATTAAATTTTTAATGAGTGAAATGAGATTGTTTCCAAACTTTTTTTTTTTACTTCAGTTGCAAGCATGTTATTTTTTCTAATTGGAGAACTGCAGGAGCAATTAAGAGGTACCTTTTCTTCAGTCCTTGATGTGCCTGTCTCGTGTAGCTATTGTAAAATTTGATTGTCGAAGCAGATTTGGGGATGTTACTTTACAGAGTGCTTGGACAGTGTAGAAAAACTAAGAGATAAAGTTGGTCTCTGACTACTGCTGTTTCTGCTTACAATTTAATTAACCAAAAAAAATTGGTTTAAAGCCAAATCACTGCATCCTATAAAAAGTATTTTCTCCAGTCTTAGCTCATATTTGACTTAGGGTTTTTTCCCGCCATATTTGAGGGAGAAAGATACAGCTTTGATGGTTCTTATACAATGATAATAGCTGGAACTTGTGTTTTTGGAATTGCTAAAACTTTCCTCTCCCCGTGTTGTATCAGGGGCTGGAGAAGCCTCTGGTCCTCGGGCTTCTCCTCTGTGTAGGTGAGTATTGTGGGGATTGGCCTCGCTGAAACTGTCTGTGCCTGTGCTGGTTGTACGGGCGTTTCTGCTTGTAGTTCACATATGGGTGACGGGAAGTCCAGAGATTGTCAGGGTCTCATTCCATTACAAATTGAATAGCAGAGACCTTGCGGACTGCAGCGACTGTTTTATTTGTGCGCACGCATATTTTATGTGTGTGCACACACACAAAATATTAAGCACACAAGTGTGTACACAAAGGGCCAGGTGTTGCTTGTGTTACTGTTAGTCTTAACTTTACTTGTGTAACCTCCTTTGTTACCTCATAGTGTTGTCAGATGTATAAGTAGCTGCTTTCAGAGATTTTCGGGAGTGAAGGCTTCAGGTGTTACAGTGGCAACATGGTTACTTCAGTTCCTTGAAAAGGAAGAGAAACTTAAAGTGAACATGATGCGAACACTGAGGTAGTGGGTGTAACATGCAAAAAGGTACGCTTCAGCTGACAGTACCTCCATCCTGGTTTTCTTAAGCCTTGAAAGTACCTTTGCTGTTTTGAACAGGTGACATAGAGCCTGGCGTGGGCGAGGAGGATTGGCGAGAAAGAGGTGTGTTTAAAATGGCCATTTTGTGTTTGGATATTTCTCGCAGCCTACAGTTCGCCACGGGGACCTGCCAATATCCCGTGTCTACGCCTTTTGTCAATAAGAACATACTGCTCAGGGTTTGTAGGTGCCCCAGCGGCAGGAGCGTTGGCCGTGATGCTGTCTGTGAGGACTCGCACTGCCTCTGCCTTGGGGGCTGTTGGCGAGCTCCCGTGCATCGCTTGGTGGGGTCTGGGTTGGCTCTTCCTCTCTCTTCCCTTCACCTCATAAAATGTTTTTGTCTCAACCCCTGAGTTCTCCCACCCTTATGTTTTATGGTTTGTCACAGAATCATAAAATCATAGGATGGTTTAGGTTGGAAGGGACCTTAAAGATCGTCTAGTTCCAACCCCCCTGCCACATCCCACCGTGCTGGAGAGGGGAACATATATGAAGATAGAGAAGCTGGAGAGGCATTAACTGGTACATAATAGTTTATTGTCTTAACTAGACCCAATACCAGTATGAAATGTGGTAAGTTACCAGTTTCTGTATTAAAACCTTGTTAGGGCTTTCAATTTTTACATTGTGATAATGTTAACTGAATGTAATTTAAGTCTTAGAAATGCCAAACTCTTGGGAAAGGCACATAAACCTCTGTGCAACCTGAATATGTATAAACTATCCAAAAGTATGGCCATGTAATGCAGCAGTATAGTTCTGAAGTTTTCTTGAAGAACGCTGTAGGAGACTGTTGGAAATATGGGTTTATTAAAGGAGAGAGTTGCACGAATTTCCTGTAGGTAATTAGGTGAGTCTTAGATAATACATACATGAACTCACATCAAAATGTTTCCAGTTTCCAAACCTGCAACTATCACCATGACTAGCAAGAGGTGAGAAGGTAATAGCAGAAAATCTGTATGTGTGTTCTTTGTCGAAGATAATCGTATCATGTTCTGAGGGAAGTGCCATCTGTTCAGTATAACATATGCATGTGTATGTTTATAAACTTAGCGCAGTGTTGTGGTAGAAGCAGAGGACTGTGCCTGGAAGCGAAGTGGGCGATGGCACCGTGTTCCCGGCTCGGTCTGAGAGCCCCGCAGCTACCATGGCTGGGAAGGGCACAGGCAGCTGAAGCTGGGCTGGGTCTGTGCGTGACTGCTTTGCTTTGAAAGTGGAAAAAATACTCGACTACTTTTACACTGTTCCATCTGCTGGTTTATCATAATTTGCCAAAAGGTTAATCTGTGTTCTAAGCAGACTCTCAATACGTAGTCGTGAAGAGTTGATACACCTGCTTTCATCCTCAGATATCATAAATGTTAGCCTAAAGCTGCCAGGCATATTAAAAAAAAAAAAACAATAAGTTAATTCAGAATTAATACTCTTCTTGTAAACAGAGCCTTTTTTTGCTCCTGTGTGCTTCTTAAGTGTTTGTATGTTCACCCTTATTTCTTCAAACAATAACTGTGTTTATACTTTCTATTTTTCATGCAGGAATTGTTAGTTTGTTCTAGCCAAACTTTATTAGTCATATTAATAAGAAAACAATTTTGAGAAGGACATGAAATTTATTGAACTGATTTGTTTGTCCTGTTCTTACAGATTGCATTTTAAGGTATTGTCTTCCAGTTATCATATATTTTTACTAGTTTGCCTTTTACTTAATATTTTTGCATTAGCGTCCACATTGTCAAAGTCAGCAGGTGGGCAGCTTGACGTATTTAACCCTTGGCTTCAAGTAGTTGGGGTTTTCACCATGTTAGCTTCCTCATTTACTGGTCTTTAAAGACGCAAAACCCGAACCCTTGATGGTCCTTTCCTTCTGAGCATTCTTTAAAAGGGCTTATTGGAATGAAGTAGCTGAGTTGAGTGATATTAATAATAACATATTCTTAGATGACCTCACGAGGTCGTCTTTCATCCCATTCTGGATGGTGCAGAGTGGTGTTTGTGGCTGCAGAACTCGCCGGAGCTGCCGTTTCACAGAGGTAAGGAGGCATCAAGCTGAAGAGCTGCTGTGCTGATCTTTGCCTCAACATGGGGGTGCACTTGACCCTTTGGTTTCTTCAGTGACCTTTCGCATTGCTAAATATTTCCCCAGGTGTCTGTGTGTTTCCCCAACTTCTGATTGCTCCATTGCCTCCAGGCGGTGGCTTTAGAAGAGCTGGGAACTGGCTGGGCCAGGCCTGTGTTGAGGCGAGAGGGGGAAAGCAAGAGCTTAGGTCTCACCACATCAACTTCGGGCAAGCAGGGCAAAATGATGAAGGTGGGGAGCTGCTCAGCTCAGCATTGGTTTTTCTTTTCTCTCGTTTGTGGAAAAGACACTGTTGGCTCTTGGTCGTTAGGCTTTGTTTACAGCCCAGATGGTGGCCTCTCTAAAGCAGCCAAAGGAAGAGCAGGCAGCTCTTAACGAGTGTCACTTCTGCTTCCTGCACATGGAACATCATGTAGTGAGCTGTCTTGTGGGCTGGAGAGCCTGGAAATTGTGGTGCTTTTAAATACCTGGTGTTCCTTGGGCATGCCCAGGACTCTGCTGTGCATAAGTAGACGGAGGTTTCATGCTTTTCTGTCAAATTTCTCTGAAGCCAAGACGCACCTTAGAGCCTTACCGACGCTGCTCTCAGGCCCAGCGTTTGCAGGGTGGTTTGGAGACTTTGCCAGTCCTTGCTCTTTTCAGGGACAGTCTGTAGACCGTACAGGTTGATCTGAAATGGTAAAATTCGGGAACTTGCAGACTGCTGGACAAAGTTGGGAATACTACCACACACATCGGTCATTGTTTTGGGGAAGATCAGTAACCAATAGCAAGAGTAGGAAAGCGTGGGGCGATGGCTATTTACGGGGTACTTGTACTGACAAGACGGGGAAGGCTTGCAAGCGTCTCCCGTGTCTGTGATGTGCCACGCTTTGGGATTTGCTTCTTAGTTTGGCTGCACTGAACTGTTCCTTAGAGCTGGGGCTGTGGCCTCGTGTGCTCATATCCAAGCCAGAATTTTCTCTGCTGTCTACTTCGGTGTTAGCATACCTGCGGCACCACAGGTCCAGTCCCTGATGCTCCAGACAAGTTGGTTTATGCCTTTTGTTTTGCTTACAATATTTTTTTTTTACTCTCTTGGGTGTCTCTGCAACTTCAGATTTCTCTGTTTTCCCCACCAAATACTTGCCACTGATGTGGAAATGGAGAGTCAAATGTGGTGCATTAGGTTTATGACAAAAAATGTGCATTGGAATACTGTTCTCTAATGAGATAAATTGGGACTTGCATGAGGTTGTAAGCAAAATGTGAAACCCAGAAGTGTGTAGATTGGTCATGTGTACGAGTTCACCCCCAGCACTGTCACAAAAAATGAATCAGTGTCTTTGAGAAGTAACATAATTTGCCTTAAAAAATAAAATCTTCAAATAGCCCGTTACTTTAATCAGTGGGTTGGGTTTTTTGGTTTTACTGAGAATAACATATTGTGAAATGGAAATGCCCATACGGTAGTTGTCATCGATTTTATTTTGTGTAAACCTCATTAGATCTGCTAATTTAAATCTCCGGCAACTAGGCTAAAGTAATAACAGTCATACTGCAAACTGCATAGCAGTGCCAGCTAGGATTTGCTGTTTGGATCTTCTTTCCTGTGAAAATAAGGTACTGTTCTAGAAAAGGCAGAACTAAAATAGCTTTGTTCAGCTTACATCTGTGTTGGTTTTTTAACACAGTTCTAATGACGCACTGTCTCAAATATCACCACGTAGCTGCCATATGAAGTATAAGAATGCTGAAAACTAGTCTTTGTGCTTATTTGGGTTTGAGTAGGTTGCGTGTTTAGTCAGGGGTGTTTAGGAAGTGTTACGTGAAGGTATAGATCCCTTTACTTCCTGAGTCTCTCGTATTCGGGAAATCTTTGAAATGGATATTCCTTGTACCTGTAGAAATGAGTGTAATGCTTGATTCTTATCACAGATTCATTTGGCTGCTTTTCAGGATTTTTGTTGCGCTGCTTCTTACAGCATTGATCGTCCTGTAGTTTCCATACAGTTGCTCAGGTTGGTTTTGTGTAATTCTATCATAGCCAGCTGCTGTTCTCTCACAGTACTTTTTCCAGCTAGCTTAATTTTACTGTAAATATTTCTTCTTTTCCTGACTTGCATCTCTGCTTGAATTCTTGTCCTAATTTCCTTGTGAAGAGTATCTGCCTAATTATGCATTTGTATTACCTACCTCTTACCAAGGTTCTTGTGCTTCTGCTCTCAGCCACGTGGATGCTTTCTGCTTCGTATCTTGAGCTGAAGATGTTTTATGGATCTCATCCCATTACTGTCCTTGGTAGTGTGCATCTGCCTTTCCTGAGCCAGAAAGCTTAAGACTGTCTTGCTTTAACGCTCCGGGCTCTTGTGAACTTCCCCAGTAAGGTGACTTTTGAGAGAAGGAAAAAAAGAGGAGGGGAAGAAAATGTATGGGGATTACTTTTCAGAACATACCACCCCTTGGAAAAAGCAGCTGTCCACCAATGCAGAACGATGTGCGTTAACCTCACATTAATCCGTGTTCATTTACCGTGTTATGTGTATGTGACAAGAAGAACAATTGAGCATGTCTGGTTTCCTTCACTGCACGAAGGAAAGAGCAGAGATAGATGGAGAAGTCCAAACTTCTGTTCATTTTCATAAAAGAAAATGTATAACCCACACTCCTAAGAGATGTTCCTGAGGGCTTGTTTGCTGTTTCTGGAGATGGTGTGCAAATTAACCAGTGATAATACTTGAAGTGAGCAAGTGCGCGTTCTGTTTGTTGCAGCGTGGGAGACCCTGGCAGGTAAGAATGCCGGGAAGCGATCCCTTTTTTCTGTTTGTCAAAAGTGTATCTCTTCCAGAAGGACAATAGTTTGCATATGAAATGGATTGCTGCTTGTGGAAGGGCATAAGATCTGCTCCTCTTTTATATTTTGGCTGCTTGTGAGTGGGCAGAGCAGATATGAGTGTGTACTTGGCATTTAATTAGAAAACCCAAAACATCAGCTGCTTTAGAGATCACATTTTCAGTTAATGTTTTGTAGTGGCACTTGCAAATAAAGTGAGGAAGAATTCATAATTCTGAAGCTCTTCTTTTTACAGATGGGGAAAGCTCAACTAACCTAAGCATAAAAAGTTTATGATTATTTAGTTTAAATACAGGCTATCATCTGAACATCTAAAACCCACAAACGTTTGTTGCCAAGAGAAAGCTTTTTTCTTTGAAATTTGCTGGTCGAAAATGCCATGTGAAGAGTCTCTCATCTCTCGGTGATTCTTGTGATAGCAAAATGGAGACGTATAGAAGATGCATGGTAAGGGGAAAATGGTTGAAACTGGAGACAAGATGGAAAGGATTATCCTTTTACAGGGGTTTGGGTGCGTGTGTCTGTGGTTCATGGTTTATGTGTGTGTACGCTTTCTTGCATTGCAGTTGAGAACTTGGGGCAGGGGGAAGTATTTCTACATAGTGGAACAGTGGACAAGGCAGTGGACAAGGGAAGATCTGCTGATGTCATCTACCTGGACTTGTGCAAAGCGTTTGACACTGTCCCACACGATATCCTGGTCTCTAAATTGAAGAGACATGGATTCGATAAATGGACCACTCGGTGGATAAAGAACTGGCTGGACGGTCGCACTCAAAGGGTTGCGGTCAACGGCTCGGTGTCCAAGTGGAGAGCAGTGACGAGTGGCGTTCCTCAGGGGTCGGTACTGGGACCTGTACTGTTCAACATCTTTGTCAGCAACACGGACAGTGGGGTAGAGTGCACCCTCAGCAAGTTTGCTGATGATACCAAGCTGTGTGGCGAGGCAGACACGCTGGAGGGGGAGGGATGCCATCCAGAGGGACCTGGACAGGCTGGAGAGGTGGGCCCAAGCCAACCTCATGCAGTTCAACAAGGCCAAGTGCAGGGACCTACACCTGGGTCGGGGCAATCCCAAGCACAAATCCAGGCTCGGCGGGGAATGGCTGGAGAGCAGCCCTGGGGAGAAGGACCTGGGGGTGATGATTGATGAGAAGCTCGACATGAGACAGCAGTGTGCGATCGCAGCCCAGAAGGCCAACCGTATCCTGGGCTGCATCAAAAGAAGTGTGGCCAGCAGGGCAAGGGAGGGGATTCTGCCCCTCTACTCCGCTCTCGTGAGACCCCACCTGGAGTACTGCATCCAGCTGTGGAGTCCCCAACATAAGAAGGACATGGACCTGCTGGAGCGCGTCCAGAGGAGAGCCACGAGGATGATCCGAGGGATGGAGCACCTCTCCTATGAGGAGAGGCTGAGAGAGTTGGGGCTGTTCAGCCTGGAGAAGAGAAGGCTCCGGGGAGATCTTATTGCGGCCTTCCAGTCCCTAAAGGGGCTACAGGAGAGCTGGGGAAGGACTCTTTACAAGGGCATGTGGTGATAGGACGAGGGGGAATGGCTTTAAGCTGGAACAGGGCAGATTTAGATTAAACATTAGGAAGAAGTTTTTCACTTTAAGGGTGGTGAGGCACTGGCCCAGGTTGCCCAGAGAGGTTGTTGAAGCCCCATCCCTGGAGGTGTTCAAGGCCAGGCTGGACGTGGCCTTGGGCAACCTGGTGTAGTGAGAGGTATCCCTGCCTGTGGCAGGGGGGTTGGAACTCGATGATCTTCAAGGTCCCTTCCAACCTAAACCATTCTATGATTCTATGATAGTTGCCCTAATGAGTGTGTACCCCAGTGAAGATGCAGTGTATCTATGACCTGAAAAATAGTGTCATTCTCACATCTTAGAAGTGCAAAAGATGCTGTTTACAATTACTATATACTTGTAACTTTTTATGAGGGAGAGACAGATTCCTGGCAACAAATACTTTTAGTAATTTCAGTGGGTTTACTTTTCTTGCGGCCTTTGGGTTTGATTTGGTGGGTTTGTGACAGTGTTTGGTTGTTTATATTCATAAGCTGCTTAACTGGAGACTCATTCAGACAGCCTAAATTGTCTTGAAGTTCCTGAGCGTTGTGTGGTGGAGGTGGTTTCTCTAAAGTTGTGACCTACCTCTTTGCTGTCCTTGCTGGTTAACGCTCACCAGGAGAGCTGTATTCCCATTTCCTCAAGTCGTATTCCTCTTGCTCAAGACTCCTGCAGCTTGATGGAGAATATACCCCTATAGTAGGAACCCAGATTGCAGGATATTTTGGCAACAGTTTGTTTGGTTTCTGTACCTCCAGGGCAAAGGAGGTGTTTCAGATTCATCCACTTGACTTAACGGCTTAACAAGGAAAATTCTGTTTATTCCCCAAGGTGAGGAGTTATGTGATTGATTGCAAAGCTACAAAAAAAAAAAAAAAGCAAAACCCAAATTGAGAAAACATAACCTTGTGATACGCCTGACCTTCATCTCTGTTGTCTTGCATCTATATTGTTGGATTTCTTGGTGGTGTGTTTTGTCTGGGGAAACCCAGAAAATAGCTCGCTTTCACTACAGGCCCCTGGAGGCTCAGAAGCGTTCCCTCTTTCTGAAAAGAAAGCTTTTTTGATTCTTCCCTCCTTCAAGCATCCAGCTTTTGGATTTATACTGAATGTGACTGTTTGAAGTTTTCTTTCTGTTTTTTTCCTCTAATGTTGTGCTTTGAGATGCAGAATTAAAACACATGGGATGTTTTCCATCTCTTGGGAGCTTCTTTGAATTTGTTTTGCTATTCTTTGTATGTTTGGGCAAAACTGGATCACAGTCGCAGACACCTACAGTTCGTATGACTAATGACGTAGGCTGAACCAGATTCAGTGCAAATGCTCCTGGACACGAATGTTTTGTGATGAAATATTTGTACCTGTACACCGATGCGTGTATGTGAAGCAAAGAACTTGTGCGCGTCAATAGTTACTAAATACACAGTAATAGTGCGTTAGGTGGAATATATAAAGAAAACTCGGAGTCTTGAGCAGTGGATTATAGCTGCTGAGAGGACAGTTCCCCTTTCTTTTGTGTTTATCTGCATCAAAGGTTTGTGTTCCCCCCACTGACGGTGTTCCTGCAGTGTTCATGATACTTTCTGCACCTTGTGTCCTCAGCCACACCTCAGTGGCCCTTTTGGGGCAAGGTAGAGGCTAGGGGAGATTTTTATTCTTTGTCTGGTGCCCCCAAAACCCCCAGAGAGTAGCCTGTGGGTCCCCCCTCTTCTGCGCGTTGCTTTTTGCTCCATTTTTGCTCTAGCTGGTCAGAATGCAAGTTCTGCGTTTCCGAAAGGAGAGGCATCTCTTGTGTTCCTTCAAAGCACTGGAGGGAGACAAATAAAAAGTTAATTTTGATGATCTAAAGATTGGTAGATTTGATGCCAGAGGAGATGGTAACATCTTTCTCTCACTTAACTCTAGATTCCTCTATTAAAGTATAACAGAGCCAGGAATTTATTTTTAGTTTGTATTACAAAGAGATGGGTACCGCTGAAAATGATGCGTTGGTGTTCTACCCCTTACCCCTCCCACAAATTAACCTTAACCATATTATTTCTGTTAATTCCTAGAGCGTGATTACCGAAGAGCTGAATTCTGGTGGCTGTTATAGTCTCTCTTGGTAACCTCTAAGGGAAGTCAGGGGAAACATAGCTTTTATTACTGGAAGCGCAAAGTGCCTGGTTATAATCACTGATTGCCTGTAATTTATCTGCTTGGGCCGGTTTCAAGCAGCTCTGGTGGCAACGTCTGAACTATTTCAGGATTTGTTAAACGTCCTCCAGGTGAAGTATACTGTAAAATTCAAATAATTGGGAAGATTGAGTGGTTTTGCTGCAACCCTTGTTTGCCAAACTCATCATCAGTCTGTTGAGATGAGGAGCAACTGGAAATTGGGCCATCTAAATTGGATGGTTTGTGCGTATGAAAAGCGTAAAGAACCAGATGGAGGGGACAAATTGCACATTGGAAGCTCCCTGCGCATACCTGTGACTTTCACAGTATTGTAGCTCTTGTAGAGTCTCTGAAGTTTAAAATTGAGATGAAAAAGTGTATTTGAATCCTAAAGTTTTAAAAACAAGTGCTGCGTAGCACCAATGCACTTTACACATGGAGAATGAAAATTAATATGAAAAAATGAGAAAATTAGTAACATGTAGGGTAACATTTTTGATCCAGGCTGATTTGTGTCCCTCCTTGCCGCCCTTGGGTAGAGCTCAGCTCAGCTGCTGGGTGTCCGGGCACCCCTGTACCCGTTGCCTTGTTGAGGAGGCTTTGGCTCGGGTGGCATTTCTATAATGAGGTTAACGTTGCCCGTCTCTCTGTGTAGCACCACGTAAACTGGGAGCGGGAGGAACCAGAGCCAGGAGGCTGTGAACCAGAATACCAAAACAAGAAATGCAAATGTATTTCCTAGATTCCAGTAAATTATTTTTTTATGCTAATACTTCTAATAAAGACAGATGTATTAAAAATTAATTATTTTTGTTTGGAAACAGTTTTTAGTGCTAGAGGGCCTTTGTTCTTGCAGTGAAATGCGTAACAAAATGTAATGGCTGGAAGTCAAAATTGTTAAAGTTCAAATTGTAAACAAGCTGTAAACATTTTACTGAAGGTAATCAACCATTGAAAGAAATTAGCAAGGGATGTTATAAATTTCCTGTCACTTTGAAAGTATTCGTAACTAGAAATCTTTTTGAGACATCTCATGCTTGAGTCACAGCCAGTTGGAGTTACTGTGGGCGTTGCTTAGTTAAATAAAATTGCATATGTTGTGCGTGAAAGGAAGGAAACGGTCTGCGTGGCATTAAAATGCAAGAGTCCTGGGAGTGGGCCCCGTACAAAATAAACAAACATGTGCATTGGCTTCTGGTGGGTTCAGGAAGGTGCTTCACATGGGGCACGAGGGAAGCGATAAAGCGAATACCGTATTGAATTGCAAACCGAGTCTTGATTTAGAGGGGAAGAATAATGTGCAGTTTGGCTGATAATACGTGTCACAAACAATGTTTTTACTTTTAAATGTTGATTAGTGTCGTGGTTTGGCCTCAGCCGGCAACAAAGAACCACGCGGCCGCTCGCTCAACCCCCACAGCCGTGGGGGAAATGGGAACAAAAAGGCGAAACTCGTGGGCTGAGATAAAGGCAGTTTAACAGAACAGCAAAGGGAAGAGAAAAACAGTAACAATAACACTGATAAAGCAATATACAAACGTGGTTACGGCACCGCCACTCACCAGCCGGACCCGGACCCCCACTGCCTGTGCTGAGCAGCGACTTCCCGGCAGCTCCCCCCTACCACCCGGGCATGGCTCACATGGCATGGGATACCTGTGTCCCCTCCCATCCTTGGGGAAATGAACCCCGGCCCTGCCAGAACCAGGACAATTAGTTAAGTGGTTTTTTTTAAATGGTGTTGCATACATGCTTAGGAGTAGATTATGAACAGCTTGCCAACATCAGTTTAGGATTTGTTTCATAATTTCTCGGAAGGGTTATCAAATGGAAGAATTCTGTTGACTAAATAGCTAAAGGCTATTCATCATACTCTTGAGATACATTATTACAAATACCTATTTGAACTTGTACAGTCATCATCTGCAAGTGGATTGTTCCTCTTATGTATTGACTTAAAAAAAAAAAGATGATTGTAGAATTTATCTGAATCTTCACTAGAAGAATTGGACTGGTTTGGTGTAACTAAGTCACAACTTGTAAGCTTACAGGAAAAAATCAATGCAGAATGTTGTTTTCCTTTGTGGAATTTATGTTGATAGACCTCCAGTTCTGAAAGACAGTGGAAAGCCCAAAGTACCATTAGCCTCGCTATGTTAATGTTCTAATGCGCAACAATTCTGTGACATCTGCAGGTTACCAACCATGAAATTTGTAACAGGAACTTCCTTGGTACAGGGGAGGTTACCAGTGAATATAAAAAGTTAAAATAGAAGCCGCTTTTTACAATATTAACTAACTGAAAGAAAAGATTTTGGCCTGTTGTGTGTCCCGCTACAAGCGCTCAGCTCTGCACGTTGCATCCTGAACCTACGGAATAAGCTTTTTGAGGGGGAAGGTAAAGGAGTCATTTGGCCTAAAGCTCATCCTGTGTAAGGAAGTTTGAGGTGGTATATGGTTAGTGATTCTGGTGGAGGGCAGGCGGCAGACCTGCGTTTTTCTCTTGATGGCTATAAGTCTTAATTCCTTTTTCTCCACTGAAGCAACATTCCAGACATAAAGCCTTTCAAGCACGCCAAATCCAGGGACTCTACTACAGGCTCAGAAAACTGATCGCTGTTCCCTGGTGACTGGAGGCATGAGGGAGAAGCTGGTGTGCAACCTGTTGTGGTGGTTGAAACGGTGATAATTATCATTAAGAGAGCACAGGATGAAAGAGTTGTTCTCCTGCACAGGGCAGCTGAGTAATGTTCTTACAAGGACCAGTCTTGCTTAGTAACTCACCGGAGGTTTGTTGGGCTTCGTGGTCCTCATCGTAATTCACAACACAAGTGTGAAGGCCGTGCAAATCACCATGATCAGATGTAGATGGGACTGGGTTCACTGGCTGGAGATTGTGTCCCTGTGGTCACTGCTGCTGGCAAGGAGAGGACAACTCTCCCCAGCTGAAAAGGGACTACAGAGGACAGCTGTTCCTCAAATGAAGATACTCAGGTTTTCTCCTTTGCCCACACTGTTTTCATTTGAGCTATACTTGGCTGTTTTCCCTTGTGTGCTCCTGCATGAAGTACCACCGAAAGGGTGGAAAATGGATGAATTTAGCTGCCTTGTGACACCCAGTTCTGCAGTTTCTTCCCGCTGGACAGTTGAATATATATTGAGTGTTACAGAGCATGGCCAGGAAGGGCGATGTGATCCGCTCCTGGGAAGGCAGCTGGTCACACTGTTACAAATATGATTACCACCAATCTTTATGATGAAAATAAGCAAAGCCACATTTGCTGAGTATCCAGTCTTTCCTGCCAGTTCTTTCTGAATCATCAACTTTTGAAAAGAGCAATAAAAATTGTGCAAAGATCTAACTTTCACAGATAATCATCTTCAAGTATGACAGTTGTCATCTCTATTCCCTTCTCTTTGAGGCTAGATAGAGAAGTGTCTAAATTGTTGACTTTTCCACTGTTCTTGGAATGAGGCATGGCCACAATTCAAAGCGAAATGGTTAGAAACAGGGTATTTAGTTTTGTGAATCATTTTTTTGGGGAGTGATAATATTTTAGGTGGCTTCCTGGCCTTTAGTGAGCAGGTTGCTCCTTGGGGAGGTGTAAGAGCAACCCATGCTGTGTAGTTGGACCCAGCTGTTTCTTCTTGGGTGTCAAATGTTTGAAGGATCATCTCAACATGGTTCTTTCACACACTCTTGTACCACTGTGAGAGGAAAACCTCTCATGTTTTCACTGCCTGCTGATTAGTGAAACCTGTTCTAAGTGTAGACTCTCATGATGTTCATTAACGAAGCTTTCTGCAGTGGACAACATAATATTCAATAGCTGTTCAGAGGAAATCTGTATGTCCAGTCTCTCTGCCTCTCTCCAAGGTCGTCACTGGTAGATTTTATAAAAGCTTTTGTGGCTGTCCCGTAAGACTGTGTTTGTTACTTGTCAAATTAACACTAGGTACCTGCATTCCATGATTTTTATTTTTTTAAACTCTGAATTTTTATTGTGCTATCCATGAGCTAGATAGGAAGAGAAGCAAAGTTCACTGTATCAAAGGTAAGCGTTTTCGGTGTACTTGGTTCTGCAGTTGCTGGTGTGGGGTAAATAGGAAGGGGGGCAGAAAAAGGGCAAAAATAAATATGCTTAGACAGGTGAAGTGCTGACTGTAGCTGTGGAATAAGCATCGTTTGGGGAAGGTAAAGGGAATCTGATCTTGAGAAGGACTGGATTAAAACTATAACTTGTGTAAGGGGAAGATAGTTTTTTAAGAACTGTGGGCTATTGATTAAGATCAGTGGCTGTTGACTAATGCGAGCTGTGAATCCTTAGTGCTTATGACTAGTTTGGAGAAACTATTTGTAAGAATCTATTGGGAAATAAATGAACGCAGAAGTATCTTTGTTTCAGATATTTGTTTAGTTTCACAGTTTCTTTCATGTCTGTCATTCAGTGTCTACTTACCTCTGAGATAGATTTGCACGTAAAGAAATGGAGTGGTGTGTGTTCCCCTTCCAGCTGTAGGTGTTGCTTAGGGAATGCCTGAATGGTAGCTCTGGTGTCATTACTTGAGCCTGAAAGTCACCTCTTGAATTCCTGGCAATTTGAAACTGTACAGGTGCGTGCTTCCAACTCAGATTGAGTAGTATTACTCTGACTTGTTGCTGTTACTCTGGATTTTTTTCATAAACATAGGTTGCAGAATCCAGTAAATCCTCTTTTCTTTTTACCCCTGCTTTGTCAAACAAGATGATTCTACTGTCGCAAGCTTGCCGTATTTCATCAGCATGTGGTATCGGACAGCAACGGCAGATCTTTTACCTCCATGGTTTCTGTGAGACAAGGAAAGAGCTACTAAGCTTCTGAGCAGGCTGTCCAAATGCTTCTCTTGTCCTCCCTCATCGTGTCCATAGAGATTCCAAGCAACATTGCTGTATCAAGTGGGCCAGGGCGGTGGTGGATTAGAATGAAGTTAGAGTTACGTTTTCTTAATTGCTTCGGATGATTCAGCCTGGCACACGAATCACACTGGACAGTGATTTGGATGTTTCTAGGGTAGTAAGAGCCAAGTAATTTTAGTTTGCCCCAGAGGCTAAATCAATGTACAGATCAAGTCCAATTATTATTTTTTTTTTCACACTCCAACTATTCATTTTTCTTGTTCTGACAGTTTTATTTACTGTGTGCCCAAGAGGTCTGCCACCGTGGACTGCTTTGGCATCCTGTCAAGAGCCTGAAGGCAGCACCTAGTTTACACATGCTTTGTATAAAAGTGTGTGTGGTTGGACCATTTGGGTTTGGATTTATTTAAATTGGAAGATGTTGCTGGTGTCCCTGTGCCCCTGAAAGCTGACTGGTAACAAACACGGTAGATCTGAACTTACCTTGAATTTTCAGGGAGGGGAGCTTTTGCACCTGGTGGGCCGTAACGTGGTACGGGTTCTGTTTGTGTTGCTTGGTGTCCATCTGTTGCAAACCTAGGCAAGTTGCCTCTGAAATAAGACCTTTTTAATCATCCTGATCATTAAAAATCAAGAGGTTTTTGTTTTGTGGTATTCATTTCAGTAGAAAAACTTGCTGCGTATTGGACACATGTGGAATTCCAAATGTTTGAGCCTTTGTTGCTTGGTTATACTGGTATGTATGGTTGAACTGCGTATCAAACTTTGTGGAAGGATTTCTTTATTTGTTTTGCACATCTAAAATTTCTCCCAGGATGGAGGTGTTTACTTGATACTGTGCAGCAAACTTTGTCGCGTGAAACCGTGTGCTTAAATGAGAGACACAAAAAAGTCCTCATGGGGCAGCGGCAGCCATTCTTGCTGGGGCCAGGTGCAGAGACAAGTAGATCAACTTCTGCTTCTCTACAATTCTGAGTAAAGACTCCGTTCTCCAGTGTTTTGACCACTAACCTATCTTCTTGTTCTTGATGTGTTGTTGGTGACTGTCCAGTCACCAAAGTGGAGCAAATGTGATCAGTGAAAAGAAATCTCAGCAGCAGACATCTCGCTTGAGAAGGGCAGGTAAGAAATGTAGCCTGATGGCAAGGCCAGAGTATTACACTTTCCAGTTTTACTATGTATACTCTCTATGTCTGGACATGTTTTCAGCTCATTTTTCTGTTTAGTTTGCACGCTGGCCTGTGGCAGAATAATTTGTCAGGTCTTGTTTCCCCCATGGGACATCTGATGTGGACCTTCCCGCTGAAAGTGGTTTTCCAAGCAGGTTGCAACATTGCAACACTCATTTTCTCTCTCTCTCTTTTTTTTTTTTTTTTTTTTTGGCTTAGCATTGATAAGTAATACTGCTGCTGCTGAAGGTTTTAATTTCTAATGTTGTTTCATATGATATTTGGGAAAATTAAGTTTCTTTGTTTTAAGCAAGGCAAAGTTTTGGGATTTTCCCTCAGTTCTCACGAGTGCAGAGCTTAGGTTGACCTGTTGCTCTTGGGTTAATTAAAATTCAGGGCCTGTTATCAAGTGATGCGGAGAGCTTAGATGAGCCTTATATTGCACCCCTCCAAATGTGAGTGCGTGCTTCTGGAGATTAAAATGCTATATTAAAAGACTGATTAAAACATAAAATTAAATTGCATTTCATAATTTTAGTTCCAAGTTTAGATTAATTAAAAGCTAAATTGCCTATAACACCTTCCACTTTTGATACTTCAGTGCCTTCCCATATGATCAGATGAAACTGCAAGGCTTAAAGTCTTTCAACTGAACACGCTTGTATGTGAACAATGAGAATGAAATAGCGAAGTTTAGGTACTGGTCAATTAAAATTACAAGAGGAACTTGTTTCTTCTGTTTCGCACTACCATGGAAGTTACTTTAAAGAGGAAAGAAGCATCGTAAATGAAGAATTTGAAGGAATTCAGTAAAACTGTATGGGGAAAACTGTTTTGGAAATGCTTCTACTTGCTTTTAGAGAACTAGAATTCCCAAATTGCTATAATACTGCATTGTCTTTCCTACGGCTTAGATCAAATGTCCTGCTCAGAGTTGTTCTTGGCTGTTACCTGTTATGTTTGGATGTCCTAATCTTAAAATTTCAAATCGTATAGATCAGACCATTGAGAGAGACCATTAAACAGTTTTCAAGATGCTGAGTGATCTTGAAAATGAGCATTGAGGGATTCTACTGCATATGCTGACAATGCAGATTTTGCTGGAGGCTTGCGTGTGTGTGTATATATATATATATATAAAAGGTAGTACATATGTGGCCAGAATTATGCTTGATCATCTTCTGCTGACAGTTGCAGACTTTTCCTTTATTATTATTTGAGACTTATTCCAGCTCATCAAAGGCTTTGGGTAGAATACTGATGGATCTAGAGCTTCGTGTCAGGTCGCTTTTACAAGGATGGGCTTTATGGATCGTAGGACCAGTTTGCAATGAATCGGTCTGTAGGGAGGAGGCTCTTGTTTCGGAATCCCTAATTTGAAGACAATTAATCTGTTTATTGAAGTTTGTTCCTCTTATGCCATGATTTTCTTCTTTCTTAGACTATGTAGTTGGCAAGCTGTTCTCCAGATTTATCACATGCGCAAAATCGTCTGAGGAATAAAATTAAGTCATTTTTCCTTAAATGCTAAACTGCCCTTGAAGCCTGGGGCTTTGCAGTAGGCATCTCCAAGTAGAAATGGATGAGGAGTTTTTCCTCTGGTTCTGCTCTAGCTTTCAGCAAATTTTAATTTTCTTTCACTTCAGATAGGAAATGGGGTGTATCCTACTGTGAGGTGGAAGAGAGTAACAGAACCAGTGAAAATAGTTCTAAAAAGCATTTGAGGATCAATTTTTTAAGCTACTCAAATATTCCAAATACTGTGGGTTGGTGTTTTTTTTTTTTTTCCAAAGCGAGTTTGCTCACATAAATGCTGGAAGTCTGAAGTTGTGCTAGCTTTTGTTGTCCCTAGGGGATAAACTACTTTAGTATTGCAAAATTATTGAGGCGGATTTATGGAGGGGACTTCAGGCTGTGAGGGAGGTGGGATTCAAAGCATCGGAAACCGCTGGCTTGTAGAAACACGCCTTCTGTTTCTTCTGTTTGTGTGATTGCAGTGAAACGATCCCCCCCAAAATCCTTGGGAGGCCCATGCTCTTAACGCCGGCACATCTCTGCCCCTCTCAGCTGGCTGTTTATCTCCCCTGCAGCAAATAGGTAACGAAGCAGCTTCTAATGCCCTAATATATTGCTCTTCTTGAGCTCTGTAATCAAGGAGAGGAATCTTCCTTCCAGTACTTTGCTCATCCATAAGAATTACACAATCTTTCTGTGATTAAATATTATTAGATTATGCTAGATGATTAATTTAGTAACTAACAGTATCAATCGTGCTGTTTTCCTGGCTGTTATCTATTGAATTAAAAACAAGTTTCTAACAAACAGTTATGCTTCTTATTATTGACGTAACAGACGTTTCATTTACTGGTGTTATAAATTACCTTCTGGTGTTACTTTGGGAAGTGTGGCGGCCTGACAGTAATTAAGCAGTAATTGGTATACAAAGGCAGGAAATGTTCCCAGTAGCTAACTATTCTGTTAGAAAATAATTTCATTTATGCTATGGTATTTCAGCAGCTCTGACCAATTTCCATTTTATTATGTGCCATATGTCGGCGCAGCAGAACTTTGGATTTGGTTTATGAAATGGAGTTGTTCTGCTTTATTAAATGTTGATTTTTTAAAAGTACCTTTTTTCCTCACCAGTATATATAAATACACTTGTTTGCCTCTCGAGAGTATTGCTGTCTCACCTAACCTTCTGCATAGCTTTTGCGTTCTTCATCTCTTGTTAAAGCAAATTATTTTTGAAGAAGGGGGAAGGATATGGTAAAAGACAGCCGTTACTCTGGTTTTGTATATTGTTCTCTAAAGGGCAAGTTGGGTTTTGGGTTTTTTTGGTTTGGTTTTTTTTTTTTTTTCAGAAATCAGACCCGAGGAGGAAAGGTGGTGGCAACAGCTGAGCTTCAGCATGGTTTTGAGGGTGTCTTAATTGCCTGCCTTCAGGTTGGCACACAAATAAGTTATAATCGTGAGCTGCTTCTGCAGAACCATGTACAAATCAGGCACAGTATTTTGTTTCCCCCTTTTTATGCTCTCTGCTTGTTTTCTTTCAGTGTGTGTTCTGCGAAAGCCAGTCTCGATTGCATTTGCATGCAACCCTGAGGACGCGCTTCCCATAAGCGGGGAATCAAGGGATTCTGCTCTCATTTGGGAGCATGGGTGTTCAAACGAGTCCTCCGTAGAGAGACAAATGATTAGCATCCATTGAGGAATATCCGAATGGTCTTTCACTGTTACAAGGTGACTTACAAGTCTTTTTTTCTACACAAAACCTTTTCCTATTGTTGCATTCCAGCGATATATAAGCCTGATAGAGAGATTTAGCTCAACAACTATTTGAAACTATTAGACATCGACATAACACGTTGTAGTTGTTTTTTCCTCTGTGTTTCCATCGCTATTAATGACCTCTCCTGGTGGGTACTGAGAAGATGAGTATCTTGTCCTGCCTCTGAAAGCTAGGGTGCTGTCGGTGCTGCTTGAAGATGAGAGTAACTGGAGGAATGATTTGTCAGGGAAAGGTTAGAGGGGTGAGTTAACGGGAGAGATGAAAGGGGGCAGGCAGGAGAAATGAGCTGGTGTTCAAACAGGGCTGGGTCACGGAGCAGACAAGAATGTAATAACTGACTCCTGACCTGACTTAAGGTCACATTCTTATGGTCACAGAAAAGCTACAACTAGCAAAAAATACTGGTGCTTTTCCCATAGCTAGGTAGAGGGTTTTTAAGATGTGATGCAGTGTTTCTTTCCTGATTACCGTTTGACACATCAGTGTAGCAGCACAGACTGTACAGCCGATACAACTAAATGTTCAACTGATAGCAAACAGCTCATGGAAATTGTAGTGTGGTTTGGTGATTGTGTTCTGGTTGGGGTTTTGGTTGTGTTTTTCTTTTTGGATGGGTTTTTTTTTCCCCTTCTCACACAGTGTGCAGAGGGGTAAGGCATGAGCCTGGTCCTGGTTCTGACCCGCGGCTGTGGTGTCCCATAGGTCACGTGGCGGCTGGGATGTGCCTTTTTCCCCTGTGCTTAAGCAGTGATGGTGATGTGTTGACTGTTTCTCTTTTTCCTGAATGTTTGGGCTTTATAAAAAGACTTTTCAATTTCTCCACTGAAACATAGGAGGTAGAAAAACATTTTGTTCATTCTCCCTTGGAATTAGTCCCCCATTCCCTCCCGCCCCCCCATTGTTAAGGTTTCATGAAAACCAGGCCAAATTCAGCAGAGATCTAATTTCCAACATATAAATAATTTCTCTGTGAAGCATAACTAAGTAGGCTGGGACACTCAGCCTGGAGGAGGGACGACAGAACAAGGATGTGATGGATGTATATAATCACGACTGAAGGGGAGGGAGAGCAAGGGTAGATAGTTCCCATCTCTTCCAGCGTGAGCGCTGAGGCATCATCGCATGAAAGTAGTTGATATGGGGTCTTTCTGTAATTTCTTTTTTTACTTTATTGGCCTAACGATCCTTCCCATTGATCTTTTTCTTTGGAGATAAAGCAGCTATGCCTGATCAGCCATAGGTTTGTCTAGACTAATAATTTTTTGTCTTCGGGGGGGGCGGATTGGATAGGTACTTTAATTCTTCAAAGGTGGTTTCTTTATTTGTGTGTTAATGTTTACATAGCCAGTATCAAAACTTGTTCTCTTACGAATGTAAGAAAAAGGGTATTGCTGCTTATCCTATTGTAGGATTGATAGTGGTGGTTGCTAGCTATTCTAAGAATGAAGTGATAGTTTTCTGCCTCTTTTCTTTACTGTGTTCCGTTTGACTGCCCCGTGTTTAGTATTTCCCCCCAAAGTGTACCTGGGGGGAGGAGGGAGAGCACAGAAGGGAAAGGTGCAGGGTGGATTTTGTTCTGATTTTATTTTCTGAAAAATTAACGTTTTTATCCACTAATGCAGGTGAACTCTTCAGACCGTGGATTTAATCTAGGGAACTGACTTCTGTAAGGACAAATATGTCAACACTTAAAGACCTCAAAGTGCTTGGGTTTACCCTCCCGTATTTTCAATACAGATGTGCAGTGAACTGCACGGTGTTTCTTAAGCATGTGCTCGAAATATTTATCCTCTATCAGGGCTTATCTGATTCTTCTACAAAGGAAATACTTCAGAAATAGTGAAGAAAACTAGAGGAACTTTTTAAATTTGTTTTGAAGGCTAGCAGTTTTTGTCCGATGTTACAAACGGGTATCTTTCCTTCATCTGCTCTCCTGTAGCAATACTTTGCCTGTACGTTGTGAATACAATGAAGGATTTTGTTCTTAAAACAAAAAAATACTTTCCCCAACTACTGAATTAAGCGTCGAGACCTTTTCTTGTTGCCACTGACACAATCAGTTTTACCAACACAGGTCGCTGTTCGCAAAGAAGGTGGTGGAGAATTGAATTGTGATGCAAAATTGGACAAACAGGCTGAGGGTTTTAATTTTTTTTTTTTTTTAATGAAAAGTGCCATACTACTTTTGCAGGTCACAAGTAATCAGTGTGTCAGTTCTGCATCTCATCTACAAATGGCAGTTCTCCCCTTTGCCCCGCAGCGAGGCATGGAGCTGAAGCTGAGCCAGAGCATCCCCGTCCGTTAGTATTCCTCCGGCTGTTCACCCTGAGGGATCTTGAGGTTCCCAGGTTCTTGAGAAGGTTGCTGGAGGCCCATCGCTTCCCAGGTGGAATTTCTTTTGATCCAGATCTTTGCCTTGTGAGATTGCCTAAGAAAACTGATTCGCAGAGTTCATCATTTTAATACTCTTAAACATCTTTTAATACTAATGCAATTACAACATAAAGACTGTAAGTGAAATAAATTCCTTACAGTAGCTGAAATAGTTTGCTTTTTTTCCATGGACCTTACCTGTTCCCTCCTCCAAAAATCAGGATTCTCAGATTGTATTTATGTATTTGTTCACTCCCTTAGTGGAAAGGTTATGTTTTGAAACCTTTACTCAAGGAAGACTGTCTGTTGCCTTCAAACTTAATTCCCCTGTGCTTGAGGCCAGGATTGCTTATCTCAGTGCGTTGGCATATATCTTTTCTGTGTTTGCACAAAACTCGTTTATGTTCTAGTGTCTCTACTTGCAATGCCTCTTACAATATAGCCATTTTCCTACTGTAAACTAAACCAGGCATCTTACTTCCAGCAATACAAAGCATTCACGTTGGCAAGATACTGTAAACATGTCAACCACAAAACAAAACTTCACAGATTTTTGCAATGAGGAATATTGAACTGTTTAAATCTGTTGTGTTTCTTGTTGTGCTGAACAATTGGGTTTTTGGCTATTTTTAATTCTGAAATTTGAAAAGTGATGCACGCTGGAGTACTCTTCATGCCCTTGAATATTTTTATTATATTTTATTTGCATTAGAAGAGTAAAGGTGAGGGTAGCATTCTCTTCTTTCGAGTTGATTTAACTGGGAAAAGAATAAAGCAGGAAAAGAAAAGATGATAACAGAGGAGACTTGATTTTAAAACAGGAACAATAAGTTTTCTTCAGTGCAGTCTGCGTTTTGTCAAATATGGGGTAAGCCTGGCTTTCTTCCCATGTATGATCTTATGAATCCTTTGCTTCCACTGTTTGTAATCCCTGAACCATTTCTAGTAGTTCCATACTCAGACTGAGAGGATTTGCTGTCTTAAATAAGTGCATTTTGTGCTGCCTTTTTCAGTGGAAGCAGGGGAAGGGGGCTCGTTACAATCATGTTTTACCACTCCTTTTACTTGAGCCCTTTTTAATGTGTCCTGGAAGCCCCTGTTGACTCAGTGTTGGTTCTGTGCCCGCTGACAAGCGAGAGGTTCATGCAACCTTGGCTTCCTTGGCGTAGTTGGCGCGTCTTCCCTGCGTTCCCTTGCAGCTTGCTGTTTCCTTTCACATATTGCATTAATGGTACTGAGAGACAGTTATGGCCAAAAATCAGGGATTAAACAAGGACAGTATCTCTTGTTGGATATTTGACAAGTGTAATGCAGTGGTGGACATCAGGTGCTGGGTGAAAGAGCATCCATAGACATTGAAATACAGTGTCCGTCTACGTGGCCACACTGGTGGCTTTTATTCGGCTTTTATCAACTGAGCACCTTAGAGAATAATATCCTTTTAATTACTTAAAAATCCTGTTTTCAGGAGGGCTGTGGAGACTTAAAGGTACGTGGTGGAATGGTGTGCTGTAAGGAGGTGCCAGACCTGAGTCTGTACGCAGCAGGTCCGCCGTGGGAAGGGTACCGCTTCAGAGCTGTCACATACCATTCGCTGTTCCCTTCCAGGTAGACACTGCCTCTTTCCTTCCTCCTGGATTTTGTGTATGTGATGCTTCTCTGTTATGAGATACCTGCTGTGTTCCAAAGAAACTTTGAAAAAAATCCCTTAGGAGAGTGTATTTTGAGAGTTCAGCAGCGTGCGCTGGCTGGTCAATGGTGAAGCTCAGGAGTTTTTAATCCAGCCTGACCCCTGCTACCTGCTTATTCCAGTCTCTGCTGACCTCCCTGAACTTGCAGATAGGCAAGATAAAAATCTGCAGCGATCACGTTTTGGGCTATGTTGAAATGACAATTCAAACATAGGTAAAGTCAACAATTTCCAAAAGTAAACCCAATAATTTTGCTTTGTTATAAACTTTTTTAGATGTAAGAGGCTGTTATTTGTAGGTGAAAATTTGTAGTAGCCAGTTGATGCTAAAATATTTATTTCTATTTACCTCCTCTGAAGTAAGAAATCAATTTGAATTGTTTTTCAGAGAATCCCACCTTTTTATTGTGTGTTTTATAGTTCAGCTGTTTGTTTTGGCTGTGTTTGTTAATGGTGAACTAAATTTAGTATGTAATACAAAAGTTATGGTCAGATTGGACATTTAATTCACTTTAAAGATTATACAAAGCTTTCTTGTAATAAGACTGGACTTGATGTCCTGCCTCAAAACACAATTACGCTCTGTTTGTGTGTTGGGATGCTCAGATTTGGATTTGACAGATTTTTAACCAGATAATGCCAGTTAAGTGGAAGCGAAAGATGATTTTTAAACAGCAGTCTTCCAGTTGCACAAGTGATTGGAAAGATGAGTGTGAAGGTATTTATATGAAGTTATTTTGCATAATGAGAAGGGAGTGAGTTATCGGGAGAGAGACAGTAATGATCCAGCTCATAAAGACTATGCTCCTGAGAATAATTTCATCAAATACTTCAGCAGATCAGTAAATCCTTCAGCTGCCTTTTTGCAGGATAGTTATATAGTTTGTGTACTTCTGGGAGGAATTCAACTCCTGTTTCTTGCCTCCTCCCTCCAACTTGACATTTTGCTAAATCAATTTATTGCATGGCGGAGCCTGCAAACAATGCCTTCCAAAGCATTAAAGATCTGATCTATTTAGAGAAGACCTTATCTGTTTATATCTTAAATATGCTGTCAACCGATCGTTTGGTTGGAATGTAGCTTGTCCCCTTTAATTTCTTGCAAATTCACTCCAGTGACAAGCCCAGCATCTTGAGCTTGTCTGAGCTGCTATTTTCTTTACCTTAAACAAGGTTTTCTGTGCTCTGGTTTCTATTTTTCCTAACAATAGAGTGACCTCACTTGGACGCGTCTGGTTAGTACAGTGGCAGGTCTCCATAACTTTGGGTAATTGGATTGGTATCGGAGGCTGTCTGTGTTAGTGATCCTCAAAGAGAAAAGATAATCTTAATAAAGACCTGTTTCTATGAAATTCAGCTTGAGGGAACAGAAAGGAACGGGAGAAGTGAATATTAATTGATTACAATTGAAACAAATGGGAGCAGTGTTTGGTTTTTTGGTGACAAATGAGGAGGTAAGATGTGATGAGCTCAGCAAATACCGTTGGGAGACTTTTGCGCTCTTGAACTCAGCTACATTAAGTAGGTTAATCCTCTGACTTTTGTACCCTATAAATATTCTTCTTGTAGAATCATGTTGGTAGTTCCTTACCCGAGCCCAATGCTCAATTTGAAGTGGTTGAAAGCCTGGTTTCCCTGTAAAGAATGCAAGGTATCTCCCCCCAAATACAACGCTTGCTCTTTGAGCACTGATTGCCTCCTTCCCCCATTAAAGAGTTTAGCAGTATAATTTTGACTTAAAAGGAAAAATATGGAGCACCCATTAAGAAATAGAAGGGTCCACTGTTGGGTAATTTTGTGTTCCTAATGAATTTGAAAATTATGTATCTCATTAAACTTCCAGTTTGGATCAAAGCCTGTAAAATCTTATGAACAGAGTACTTCTGAAAACCTTTTATTCAAATAGTGGTTAATATTTTTTGCCAATATTGTCCATACTGAAAAGTCTGTTCTTTAGCAGACTTTGAAGAGTGCATATGGGGGGGGAGGAACTAGGATGAAAAAGGCAAATTTTAAATGTGCATTTTTAAAATCAGTTCAATCACAAATTATTTTTCTATGCAATCATAATGACGGTGGAAGTACAGCACCGTTCCAAAGAGCAGCTGTGTTGCATAGATGAATTTCCTATGTCTTTGTATTATAAAAATGAGTGGCTTGGAAGTGGTATTACTCTAACACCACCTGTACATAATAGTAGAAGAATAGGATGTCTTGTGAATAATAGTTTGCTTCATAGTCAAATGTAGTAAACATTGCAACACTAGATTGTCGTTCAGCTGGGGAAAGACCTTGCCCTGTGAGAGTTTTTTTTTAAATGAGAGATTTATGTTGAAGGGCACAAAACAAAACCAACAGGATTTTGTTTCTAAAAGATCCTGCAAGAGGGCTATAGCACGGTAAACCAACGTACACTTGCATAACTTTTCAGTCCCCTGAGGTTTCCCTGATGGGACATCTGCTGGACCAGATTTTGCAATCCGCCTTCATCAGATGTGTTTTCAGATACACATAGTATTTGTGATTGCATACTAAGTGATACCTAAAAATATATATATTTGCATTTTTGCCTCTCTGCATTTGTTCTCAGAAAGGTATAAATGATGATTAAAGCATTGAGTAAATGGTGCATGCATAAAAGATTTGAGGAGAAATTCGACAGAACTTTGAAAACGCTTGAAAACTGCAGAAGTGTAAAAGGCTCTCTATAAAGATGTCTCGAGATTAATTTCAATAAAAGGATAATATATTTTAGAGTCGAGATTGCCAGCTCTACAGTGATTTATAGCTACCTAAGTTAACTGTATATGTAAGTTGTGGTAGGGTAACTCGGCTTATCAGTGGGATGGCAAAAAAAGTGAAGTTGTGATATATAGCAGCATAGTTGTTTAACACCATCGATCCAATTACATTATTGAAACTGTTGCTTTAAAAAAATCAGATCTCGGCGAGTTTAAAACTGTCTAATGCCTTCAAGATGCAATTTATGAGAGCGCACCGATAATTTAAACTTCAGAAATGGGGTAAGGCTGTACAGCAGCATTCATGTCATTACTGTGATGTCCTCTACTTAGTTGTGCCACCTAAGGTTGGCTGTATCCTTGGGACAAGTTGCAGTGCTTCTGTCACGGATCTGATTTTGTATAATTTCTCAAAGGTCTCTGTTGGTACTACATCCACATAGATTTTGCCTTGATTTTGACGGCTTGCCTCTAAGACAAACTAACTCTAAGACAGACTTTTTCCAATTTTCTCTCTTGGGGAGGAATACCTCGCATCACAGTCGTTGTGCAAATTAGGAGCTAGCTCCAGAAAAAAGTTCATGTCACTGCAGTAATATATCTGTGTGTTCAGAGCAAAACGCACAGCTTCCTAATCAAATGAGCCCTGGCACTGATGCAAAAATCTCTGTCTTATGGGAAGGCAGCCTGGGTCTTAGGAAACTGATGATGTGGCTAATCTGTGTAGCTACCTGCTAGCCCAGAAAAGGCCTTCATGATTCCTTTCAAGTCTATCTTTAAATTGTGTGTTGAGAAGTGCCGGACTATGTGCCATAAATAGCACTGTAGTACTCTGTTGACTTGGAGTTGATCCTGAAATGGGAGATATATTGTATATTAGAGAAAAAAATAATCTGAACAGTTCCAACTTCAGAAGCATTGCTATTAAAATACTGCGAGGCCCGCTTTGGTGGCTGTGCTTAGCCTTGGCACTGGAGGCTAGAGGAGAAATTGCAGCGGTGATAGTCCTGCCCTCCCGGCACACTCTGCTCTTGAGGCCGATAGCGATGCCCCAGCCTTCAGAAGTCTGCCATCAACAGAGACCTCCTGCTGGGAAATCCCCTTCGGAAAAACCACCAGACAGTAGCAAAAATGGGAAATCTACTCAGGAGAAGGAGAGCAGACAAACACGTTGTCGTCTTACTCCAATACTTGTTTTGGGGAGAAATGACCAAGTGGTCTCTATGGAGTTGAAGCCACGTACTACATGAGGTCAGAAGTGCTGCCCGGGGAGCAGGTACGCATCAGTGCAGTAGGACAGTTTGTGCCTGCGAGGCAGTACTGCTACCCGGGACCTTCAGTCTCTATAGTTTCTCATTATTGGGTGATAATGAATGGTGCCAGTTTAGGGGCTTCGGTAGGTGCAGCTCTCTGAAGGAATATGACATTTCCCTGATTTCAGCATCTTCAAATATTGGATTTCTGTTGTCAGTGTGGACTGCAAAAAACACGTATGATTTGCCAACAGGAAACAGCTTTAAATTGAATTATGCATTTCCAAAAAGAAAATAGTCTTGTTGCTCACAGCGTTGCCTTTGCTTGTTGAAAACTAAGTAAGTGAACGTGTGGATTATTTCTTTTGACTTGCTCTGCTGTATTTCATTTAGTGGACTTTGACTCCTGTTTTCTTTGGCTGGAAACCCATTTCTCTTCCAGCTTTGCAGCGTCGTACAACAGTGAGATTCACATATGAAAATGGTATTTTTTTCTTTGAATGGAAACAGGAGAGCTGAGTCAGATTGTGTAATTTCATTAAATACTTGTTTTGTAGAGTAAAAACTGTGTCCTGAGATCACATTACTTTGAAATACTGCGTGAGGGAGAAAGAGGTGCCTGAGACCCTCTTTGGGATGTGTTTTCCCTTGCAGTCATGTTGCCAACTACAGCTGGTGTGAATTGGCATGCTGTTGAAACAGCTGGATTTAAGCCCGAGTTTCCCAAAAAGCTGGCTGCCTCGTGCTCAGGTGTGGTATGGTCTCTCTCCTCTTCTGCGTGCTGAGGGCCAAAGCAATGCAAGCAAAGCAAAAGAGGTAAGGTGAAGAAAATGCCTTACTCCAAGCAGTTTCTATAGTGCAGAACAAGTGTAGAAACATGCGAGAAACACTTCATTTTTTGGTTTTATAGACTTTACTAAATTTATAAAACACAGCTGGGGAAAAAAAAAGTTCAGACATCTGAATTGCCAACTGAATTAAGTCGTTAATCTGTTATGTTGAGCGTATATTCCTCTGACTGTTGCTGCATGTTTCGGAGAAAGTAAAAAGCAGCCCGAACCATGGCCTGAGGTGAGCTGTATAGCACTACACGGGGTTCTCTCTCGGCTCCTGCAGGCGGTTTGCAAAAGCCCTGCAGCACAGACTAGCCTTACCTTACCCTGCATAGTTAAAACTATTGTTTGGAAAGGTCACATAACTGGGAGTACAATCAGTTGCTCTCCCTGTCCTGATGACTTCCTGAACAAGCCCAAATGTTTAGTTCATGTGAAAAAGATTTCTTTGCATTTAGTCTTTGCTCTTATTTCGGTCTGCATTCCTATAGTATAGAAATATTACAGTATCAAGTGAAAAATCTGTTACTACAGCAGTTCTGGTAACCAAGATTTCAGTCGGTATCTGTAACGTCTATTTCTTGTGATCTTTGGGCTTCTTTCTCCGAGGTGGAGGTGGCTTGTTTGGGTTTCTTGTTTTGTTTGAGAAAGAAGGGTTAGGTCCCACAGTGTCTTAAAGACGGTTGAGCTGTCCTTCCTGAGACCTTTTCCTTCTCTGGTGTCTCTGAAATTCCGGCTGCAAAACCAGTGTTTAATGCTCCAGGGGTTTTCTATTGTCTCTTATAATGTCATTATAATTTAGATCCTATTTCTATCTTTTCTAATGCTCCCAAGCATTTTGTTTGCTTTAGCACAGTACCCGTAACACCACAGCAGCTATCTATATGCCTGCTCTGAGGGGAAAATAGCTAAAAAGCTGACAAATTCAGAATCCCTATTTGCATACATGAATATCTTATTTGTCCCAATGTGCAATTTTTATCCAAATGGAAATTAATTTCCCAAGCTATTGCTCAGGTACTAAATGCATTTAAATCCTCACAGAGCTGCTAACGATCCTCTGCGGTTGTTAATAACCATAGCTGAACTCTGTGGAGTCGGCAGACTTTCATGGTTCGCACTTCTTTATTCCGCACTACTCCACTGACTCCAGTACTGACACCGCCACCTCCTTCATCCAACAGTAGTAAACCATGTGGGCCGGCCCAGCTCATCTGATCTCTTCTCTCTTGCTTTTCTATTGTGTTTACAAGTAAATTTGTCTGATTAAAATTTTGTTTCCTACAGTTCAGCATTTCATCTTAAACAGGTAATCTCATATACTGTGGCTGCTTTCCCTTCTAAAGCATGCGAGAGCCATGTCTCTCTTTACACACTTTAGAATCAAAACCATCTAGGTTGGAAGGGACCTTTAAGATCATCAAGTCCAACAATCAGCCTAACACTGCCAAAGCAATGACCGAACTCTGTCCCTAAGCACCACGTCTACATGTCTTTTAAGTACCTCCAGGGATGACAACTCCTCGCTTCCCTGAGCAGCCTGTTCCAATGCTTAACAACCTTTTGTTGAAGAACTTTTTCCTAATACCCATCCCAAACCTCTCCTGGCACAACTTGAGGCCATTTCATTGACAGGCTGAGAGAGTTGGGGTTGTTCAGCCTGGAGAAGAGGAGTCTCCAGGGAGACCTTATAGAGGCCTTCCAGTATCTGAAAGGGACCTACAGGAAAGCTGGAGGGGGACTTTTTCCAAGGGCGTGTAGTGATAGGACGAGGAGCAATGGCTTTAAATGGGAAGAGAGGAGATTGAGATTAGATATCAGAAAGAACTTTTTCCCCGTGAGGGCGGTGAGCCCCTGGCGCAGGCTGCCCCGAGAAGCTGTGGCTGCCCCATCCCTGGAGGTGTCCAAGGCCGGGTTGGACGGGGCTGGGAGCACCCTGGGCTGGGGGGAGGTGGCCCTGCCCAGGGCAGGGGTTGGGACTGGATGGTCTTTCAGGTCCCTTCCAACCTAAGCCATTCTGTGATTCTATGATTTCCTCTTGTCCTATTGCTTGTTACTTGGGAGAAGAGACTGACCCCCATCTCGCTACAACCTCCTTTCAGGTAGTTGCAGGGAGTGATAAGGTCTCCCTTGAGCCTCCTTTTCTCCATTGATACAAGACCATCCTAAAAAAAAAAAAAACCAAAAACCTGAGGGAGGAGCAGGAAAATATCCCTCAATCCCATCAAATATCTGCCTGCATTGAAAGGTATTTCTCTTCTGATGCTAAATGAAGACTGTCCTCTAATTTTATCTTTAGGATGAATGTTTTCTGTAATTCTGGTTTTACGTTCTTGTTGCTGGGGCCTTGTTTGTACCTCACTGTCCTGACAGCCTCAGGATACTGTGCAAGGAGGATCAAGGCACCAGGAGCAGGCGTATCACTTCATTTGGCGCTATTTAACCATAATTCTTGTACAGGTCATCTTTTTGATACAAACTGTATAAATGCATCTTCCCCTTGCTTCAAAGTAACTGTCTCAGGATCATGTCTGGAACCCCACTATCACCTGTACAACTCTTGAGTCCATTCCCCTTTTTTGTATTGTCATCTGCCTTCGGCAGTGAGTAGGACTCTGTGCTTTGTGTGTTCCCTGTGCTGAGCCATCTGCTGTTTGGAAATGTTAACAGCTGCACTGGTGTCTTTCAGGTTCACCGTTGTCAGATTCCTAGGTAGTAAAATTACTTCTTCTGACTTGTGGTCAGAGCAGCTCCCAGGATGAATTGGCATTACTTACTCTTCCTTGACTAAGGCAAGGCAGTGCCTAGTTGTCCATCTTGAACTTGTGTATATATTTTTTTCACTTGAGTGACTTGAGTACTAGGGTCCTCGTGAGTTGTTGTCTGCTTGTGAGGGTCTACGAGTTTTTATATTGGGGCCACTGCTGCTGGACCTTGGGTCGAGTTATATTGCTCCAGGTAAAAGAGAGACCTTCACCCCTAGTTTCTAAAGCTTGGTTTATTGTCTCACAACTGAACTTTTGATAATACCCTGGTAGATACGTGTTGTCTCATTCACGTGCTCTGTGGAGGTCAGTGAGTGTCAAAGTTGTGCTGGCTGTTTGCAGGCTGTTCAACATTACCAGCTCAGCTTAATGACTTATAAACACCAATTTTAATGTAATTCATGGAAGCGTCAGCTCAATAACAATGAAAACATCAAGTAGGTTGCTGGAAGTGAGTAGGAGAGGGAGAGAACGTTACCAGGCGTCTGTTGACATATATGGGCTGTCCACATCTTGACTGCTGTCTGCATCTCAGAACGCATTTACTTGTTTATTTCTGTCCGTTCTCCCCCAGCTGGCCTCGGGGGCAAGATGTGGGGCTGGGTGGCCTTGTGTGGGTGTAAGGATGCTGTTAGCTTAAAGACTGTCAAACAACAAGGTTGTTTTTTTCCTTTATGAGCTGTTATAGGAAATTGTTCCACCAATCTTATTTACTTTGACATCTTTTGAAATTTGATAACAACATAGCCCTGTTTTTAAGTATTACTCTAACTGATGCATTATTGCTGTGCTGTTAAAACAGGAGCTGTGAAAGCTTTTTTTTTTTTTTGTAGTGTGTAGTACTTATGGGTTTAAGTATCTTACTGTTACCTAAATATTTCAATAGTTGGTTAAAGGTAAATATTTGTAAACCTGTTTTGGCTGAACTTCTTTGACTTCTGGAAATAATCACTAATACAGTACCTATGAGTTAGGGGTCTAAAACTATTAGAAGTCTTGTGTTCAACAAAATTGTTTAACCTATTCCTAAGCATGTGCTGCATTCACACTAAAGAAATTTGCTGGAGTCATTTTAAATGTTGCAATGAGGTCCTCGTTTTCATAACTTCCCACACAGCTGTGCTTTGTTCTGTCCACCTCAAAGTTGGCTTTGGATGGTGCGTTGTTGTCTCTGTTGCCCAACATTGTGGTGAGGTGCAATGATTTCCCATGGACGGCACTGTGTTTCTTAAAAAAATGCAAGAATCTTTTCCCTTTCCCCGTTGAAGGCACACAGCAGCTTTGGTAGGCTCTCTATCACCAGCTGTCCTTGAATGAGCGCCCTGTGCATGTGGAAACATCATGATACATCGGCACATCTCCCCTAACTCCACAACATCTGGATCACCGACAGATGCAGTTGAATAAAGAAGCTGATAGATGTGAGATCTATTCCTTTATTCATTAGTGTGCATAAGCACTTTTCCAGTTCTTGAAGGTTAGACAAGAAGGATTGGCTTGAAAGATGCCAAGACTAAGTGTCTCAGTAGCCAAAGAAACCCGGGCACATGAGAGCTGTCTGTTCTTTGGTTGAAGGAAAGCAGGAATATGCCAAATCCAGGAAATCTAGCAAGTAAAATGGTGAGTGTTGGGGCTTGGTGATGCAGTACTGAGGTGTACAGGTATCTGGAGAAACACAGGTTCTGGAGATGGACATACGTGCTTGCCAAAGGGCTAAAAGGCGATTGGAGTGATGAGGGTTAGAACGTGATACGGTTAGCTAGAGGTGGGCAAATGTAGAGAGGGAAGCGATTGCAGCTTCTGTGAAGGCTTTTAAAAGGGGAATAATAAGTATGTGAAAACATGAGCAAATACTTAACTGCCTCCTTTCCCTCATGGCCAACAAGCAGAGAAAGCAATCAAAGTATAATCAAAACAAGTAATCACATCCAATTATGCTCTTATTGCTTATTAAGACGTGGTAAGGGGGATATTTAAAGGTAAGATCCCCCCCAAAATATTAGGAGGGAAAATCATGGAGTGGAGGAGTGAAAGAGTACTTGAGGATTGATAGACATGTCAGATATGGAAAAGCTTGGAGAGCAGAGGGAGAAGATGGAGCAGAACTGAATGTTTAGGCTGTATAGGAGCGGTGATGAAAAGTGAGTTTGATGTGCAGAAATAGCGCCTGACAGAGCGAAGGAGGTGGAGGAAGACAGGACAGGACTCCTTTGGTTTTGGGTTGCTGTTAGGTGGGAGCAGAGGGAACTGAAGGGCAGGCCTAGCGAGCACAGGCAAAAGTAATGCTGTGCAGGGCTTGAAATACAGGACGGGTAATTAACAGCAGGTAGGTGCTTAAAATGATGGAGATCTTGCATGTGACTTGATTAGCAGACTCTCAAACCCAGCTGTCCAGACTGATGAGGCTTCCCAGCAAAACTGTGGTGACGTGTGAGAGTGGTCTAAATGTAATGGTTGTGTAATTGAACATATATAAGGATTTTTAACATCTTGAAGCCTGCTTGTGTACTTGGCTTAGGGGTTAAATAATTCATTGATTTTTGGAATTCAAGTGCGTAGTGGAATATGGTAACTGGTAATGCATTGAGTGACCTAGTAAACAAGGAACTGATAAACGCGAAATTTTTATTGACTGCACTTTTCCAGAGATGAAACCTCAGTTCTTTAAGTAGCTTAATTTTGAGGAGGAATGCTGAGGAGTCCGTTCTCTCTGCAGAGTTTAGAAAGGGACTCTCCTGCAGTCGGCTGTGGCTGGAGGGTAAGAGCGTCACCAGTTCCTTGGAGGTTAGTTAATAGCAGGTGAGCACTGGTGAGAGAGGAGGCACCTGAGATTTATTGAGGAATGAGGAGAAGCAGGTCCTGAGGACAAGAGGTAACCTACCTTAGGACAAGAGGTGATGGGCACAAACTTGAGCATAGGAAGTTCCATCTTAACATGAGGAGGGACTTCTTCCCTGTGCGGGTGGCAGAGCAGTGGCACAGCTGCCCAGAGATGGGGGGAGTCTCCCACTCTGGAGCCATCCCAAACCCGCCTGGACGCCGTCCTGTGCCACTGCTGGAGGTGACCCTGCTGTGGCAGGGGTGGGACTGGGGGAGCTCCAGAGGGCCCTTCCAGCCTACACCGTTCTGTGACTCTGAGCACCCCACGGGTGTGAAGGAAGGGAGGCTGAACCGAACCCTTCACCTGTACAATAACGGGACACGCAGTAGCTTTTGGAGGACTCTGTAATGTTGTTGTCCTGCTGCTACCGCCAACTGCTTATAGATGTCTCAGGCAGGCGAGTGTGTAGCGGAGTGCCCTGCTCAGCAACATGAAAGGGGATGGAGTCACTCCAACACCCAGCAGCAGGGGAGGCCTTACTGGTCCACTTAGTGGTTTTACTGGCTGCGATCGGAACAAAACTTGTGGTGTGAGGCAGTCTGTCGAGCTGTGCTGTCTCCACAGGGATCTGTCTAGGAACACGATTGTTGGGAGAGCATTAGAAATGGGACTGCAGATAACTCAAGGGCTCTTCTCGGTGGGTTTCCTTTATCAAGATTTGTTATAAATAGTAGTTACGGGTAGTTTAAGAACAAACTGCTTTAGAGTGTTCAGTGGAAAATTTGTGTTTCCAGAGAAACAAATTACAACAGAAAACACCTCTAAACTTTCTAAACTTTATTTAGTTTTATGTAGTCTGTAACTTAAAGTGCGGAGATACAAAACTCTGAAAAGTATTTGGCTTAATCACCCTTACAGTAAGCTGTCATAACTTGAAAAGCTAGGAATATTTTTAAAGCTTCTGGCCCAGTAATGTGTAATAACACAGTCTTCAACTTGGCATTGAAGTCGCTGAGTAGACTGTCTGTTAAGTGTGTGTTGTGTTAAAGGGCAGAGCAGTTTGGCAGAAAGCAAACCCCCTTGCGTTCTGACACTCCTCCCCGAGGTGGGAGGCGCGGTGCAGCCAGGTTTGAATTCTGAGTGATGCCCAATCTGCCACTATCAGTCCAGTTGCGTTTAATGTATATATTAAACTATCACGATTCTGGATACACTAATAGTGGACTGCACCCTCAGTCCAGTCGTGCTCATGAACTACCACAGCCACTTTTGTGGTCGCATTCAATGAGAAACCAAAACGACCAGCTACTTAAACAGCGCAGTTTATTTTAGCAACGGATACATAGGTTCTTATGGATTGCCGGTGATAAATACACTGTCTGCAAAGCACATGCAAGTAAAAGTGTTGTTAGTTATACAAAATGCGCGACAAAGTTACATACAGTACAGCCTGGCTATAAATGCAGGAAAGAGACTCTAGAGAGAGTTCTCAGTTTCTTGAGGAAGCACTTGGTATAGCCTAAGCCTTACCCAAAGGCGTCCCTATGGGGGGAGGAAAGGCTCAGCCCGTCGGCTGGGCCCGCAAGTCGAAGGCAGTCTTTGACGGAGTCCTCCTCGACTTGTTCACGATGGTGTCTTCCCTAATAGTCCCCCTTTCTTGGGCTATTTTTATACTATTTTTTACCTTCAAGGTGGAGTTTGAGTGACTTTAGTCATAAATACTTTTATGATGATTGGTGTAAAATTCTCTCGCTTCACATTTCAAGGTATAGTTTACCAAAAATTCAGGGCGCAGACTCAAGGAGGAGTGGTCGCACCTTGGAGGCGGGTAGCCTTTGGGATGGAGGTGTGTTTAGGTATTATAATGACATTATAATGAGCAAAGTTCGCACAAAGGACAGCATATTGTCAAAATTTGACAAACTGTTGGCTCGGGGTAGCAAGTGTGCAGCTTATCAGTTCCATAGGACCATCTCGTTCCCATATGTGCTGATTATCACAGGGCTCGGCCGTGGACTCTCCACCCCACTCCATCCCCGTGATGCTGTGCAGGGAATCACCGATGTAGTGGGTTCTTCGCGTACCAGCTGTGGCTGTATTCTACCCTAGAAGCCTTTTGATTTTATACTTTTCCTTAATGTGTGAACAATGCTGTATTTTTTATTATTTTAGTAATTACTCCACAGTGTGTGTGTGTGCGCGCATGTGTGTATGTTTATGTGTATGCACATTAATTCTGAAATGTCATTGCATTGAAATATTTAACAGAGCTAATAAAAAAATCCCTGTAATTACTCCAGGATGTATTTAACACCACTTTTGATGTGTGATGACTAACGGGTAAGTAGAAGCACTCATTTTCTAGAACGGTAGGCTTTGCTTTGACAAGTTTGATGTATTTATTTTAAAAAATTTCAATAAAAATGCAGAGAAGAGAAGCTGCAGCATAGAAATTCTACTTGAGAAAATGTAATTTTCTTTAATAAAATAAATTAACGTAGTTTTGGACATTTCCATTGCCATAATGCAAGGCAGTTTTTAAGCCTTAAGATATTGGGACATTTACAGATTTCCGACAAAGAACACTAAGAGGGACATTTGATGGAATAGTTCCTGGCATCGGAGAGAGACTCTCGCCTGCGGTGGTGTCTGGCTGGTCTAGCAGGAAGCAGTGATGGGAAAGTTAAGGATAGAGCCAGGTAGGTTTGGATGCTTTGACTTTAACATTTAAAGGTAGGATCATCTTGAAAGAATCGGTCATCTTGAGAAAGATGAACAGATGTCTGGACACAGAAGTTCAATTCCTCTAATGGAAGAGTGAACCGTTTTAACTTGGGTCATCTTTTTAAGGGAACTGCATAGTACAGCCACTTGTTGTACACTCCTGACGGAGGCTCGGTATGCGCACGACAGTAGCTGCAGCCGGAGACTGAAGGTCCTTTTTGGAGCGGGGCAGCGGCGTGTCCCTCCTGCCCCCGGCCAGCCCCCTCTCTGCTTTTGGCTCTTTCTGCTCTTTGCTGCCGTGGGCGACAGCAGCTCTCTCCTGGGCAAAGCCCCATTCCTTAACCTGGGGGCAGTAACATTGATTTAACTTCCAGCAGCGCACGCAGAGTGTCGTGTGTCTGAGTGTGCTTTTTCATCCTCCTCGCAATTCCTGCATTTCACCTCTCTGAGAGTCTTTTAGTGCATTGAGAACTTGGGCGGGAGCTGGGAAAAACCTGAAGTTCTAAAGTATCTGAGGTTTCAAAAATCCAGCATTCTTTCCACTGCAGTGATACCGAGATCTTCCTTCGTTTTCACTTTTAAGAAAACCTCTGATTCACTCCTCTGTATTAAATAAGCCAGATGAATGATCCTTGGAGAGAAACGGCTCTGGCAAGGGAGAAATGGAGAGGTTTCTGGGATATCATCCAATACTTGCCTTGCAGTAAAAGCAATGAAACCCGTCTTTTACTTTGTACTTTTATATCAAAATATATTTTCATTATTAACCAGCAAAATAGCCTGCACTTTAAAGGTATAATTTAAGCTTTGTGTGCATATTTTGTAAAGACAAAGGTTATTGAAGAACTAACGTGAATGCTTCTGACTAATATAGTTTATATTTCTTTTAATGTTTTTATGTTAAGCAGTTAATATTACTTTTTAAATGAAGTCTTCTGGCACGGACTTTAAGGGGTTTTTTGGATATCTTTCCTCTTTCTAGAGCCGCTGTCTTCAAAGTAGGAGTTTCCCTGGGCAGTGTGATGTGGCCCAAACTTACAAACCTGTTTTGGTTAAGCACTCGAAGCCTTCTGTGAGAGCAGCATTTTATAGGTTAAGTCCATGCAGAGGGGTTGGGAAACTGAATATCTCTATAATGCGTTAAAAAATTGGATTTGTAGACAGGAATGAGTTGGCTACCCTGTTTACCCACCCATGATTGTAATAGTTAATCCATCTAATAGCTGGATTACTTTTTAAAAATAATGGAAATAAGGCAAGCAGTCACAACTAGTGATGGAAGCAGGAAACAAAAGTCCTTCTCCGTCCCTACCTCAATTATTCTGTAAAAGCTTTTTTCTATTTTTGGTATTATAGTTGACATTTCTCTGCACAAACCTATGTATCCTTGGCGATCTTCTCTCTCTTCTGCGGAAATTAGCAGCATGCTCCATCGAGTGTTAGTATAGCGCATTTATAGTACGTTCTGCTGGCAGGGGGATTGGAAAAGCGCTCTCAGGATGTCACCTGCTGTGAATGGGGCCATATGCACGTTGGCTACCGTTGCTATATAGAGACAGATACTAAAAGAACTTTACTATTCATGGAGTGCAGGAAAACACAGTTATGTTGTTTTGGGGTACAAAGTATTAAAAAAAAATTAGGAATTTCTGCTTTGAAGTACAAATGACTCTAATTGTTAACTTTTAAATTGCATCTTTCGCATCTAGGTTAGAGGGTCGGCCATACCGGGATGAAGTTTTAAATTACTTTTGAGCTAACGCAGAGGCAAGTAACTTGCTGTTACTGATGCTCTACTTTGGCTTTGGAATACCTTGTTGTGGCTGTGCATCTCATGGAGAAGTGGTCATTTCTGCAAGAAAGGCACAGAAATTAATGTCTAAAGAGTCAGGCAAGGAAATTATTAAAACTACCAGTCCTTAGAAGCATATGGACAAGGAGGCATGTATGAATTATTTGAACATAGATACAAGAGAATATGCTGAGGAATTCTAACTCGCAGTTGAAAATATTTTCAGATCTTCGTATAAATTGCCATCAGATTTTTTTAAGCTTTCTAAAAATGCTGTCTCCAAGTAAGGCTAAAAACTCGGGACCTTGGGAAGCGCAGAACAGGAGAAGAAGCCACAAATGCAGCATCAATGCTACTCTATTTTTAATATGTTTATTTATGTGGAATAGATACATAAGAACAGATTCAGCAGCTGTGAAAAGGGAATGGAGTGGTGAGCATGTTTGATCGTGAAACTTGATCTTAAAAATCTTCATAATACTGAAAGGTTGTATCCAAGTAGAGTAACAAAATCCATACGGATTGTGCTAATTCTATAGCATGAAAGACTTACAGCTAATATAATAGGGGTTGAGTAAATCCAAGGGTCCATAGGCTGAAATACTTACATTTGAAGTTCTCAAGCAGTATCAGTGAAATAAAAACTGTAGGAGTGTTCTGGTTTTTTTGGAGTGTCTGAAATTGGAGAAGGGGTGTATTTGCACTGTAAGTTATTCACTGTAACCCCAATTCAGCCAAATATTTGCTTGTGCTTAAATTCTTCTTCAGGAAAGCATTTAATCAGATACTTGCCTTCAGTAAATGGAGTTATTCACACTTGCTGCTGAATTAGAGCCATAAATAGCTTGCGTGGCTTTAATTCAAAGGTAAAATCTTCCCTCACTGGCTCTTCTTTGGTTGTAAGTAGTTGTGAGGCTGCTCTGAGATGGGCTCAGCAGCCACCTGGTGAGCGCAGCGCTTGGGCAAGGGAATTTGTGGGCTGACTTTTAGCCTTCCAGGATGCCCTGAACTAGCTCGAGTGGTCCCTGAGCTCATGAGCTGGAATTAATTCTTTTTCTGGTTAAGCCTTGAAGTTGAGGGTATTTCCAGCACTGTCGCTTTCCAGCTGCCGTTCTCCAGATGTGCTCCACCAGCGCTTCAGCCTCAGGACCCAGCTAATTAAAAGCAAAAACCCTCCGAGATACTTAGTGCTGGGACCTGACATCCACACTGACGTGTGCTGTAGGTGTCCCGATAAGCTTGCCGGCATAAGAGCGGCAGAGCCGGGCCGCGTGCGGTTTGCGTGGCGCTGGGAAGAGCTAAAACTGTAAATGGGTGGGCGCTCTGCTCCGCCGAACCGCAGTAGCACATATGTTAAGCCAGATGTAGCTGCCTACCATATGAAGTGACATTAGTTAAGAATGGCATCGAGACAAACTAGAGGGGTTTTTTTGGTCTGTTCTTGTGTTTAAATAATATTTACAAAGTGGTTTTTTTTCTTACGTTGACAGTTCAACATAATTATTTCAGCAACAAAAATAAAACATTTGGGACATACCGTTTAATGGACCATAGCTTTAACCAAGCCAGGAACACTGTCAGACTCTAAAGCAAACTCATCTCCTTTTTGGCTTCTGTAAGAGGCTTTTTTTGTGTTTCTACTGACATTTCTGATTTATTATGGCACCAGTTCTCTCAAAATAAGCATTTGCACTTCAGAGACTCCCTGGTTTTGTCTTCAATCTTTAAAAGAGTTCATCTGATCAGTAATAATGTAGATGAGCCTCATAATAAAACTGTCTGCTATCATTTTTCCTGTGTTTAAATGATTCAGTACCTTATACTTTTAAAAATAGTTTATTATATACTTTGATATTTTATCACCATTGTAATCTATAAAGAGCAACACCACTGAGCAAACTGTGTAAGTTCTGATGCTTGAAGGAGTTCTGGCTGGCTGTGTAAATCCATAGCATACATAAAAATGGGAATTTAATTGTTTTCTTAAATGCTGTATTATTCATCCAACCATGGCAGTTTCACAGGAGCTATTGGTTTTGACACATATATTAAATGGCAAATATTTGTTTATATATCCACGGAATTAATATGTACTTAACAATTCCTTTTTAAGTATGCACCTTCTCCTCTAACAATGGGTTTTGAAGCCCTGATAGAGTGCCTCAAAGTTGTTTTCAAATTTGCCGTTAATGGTAAGAAAGCACTTAAAGAAGTTGTTGCTGCGTGACTGTGGGATGGCGCTCCTACATTCCATGTTTCATACAGAATCAGGTGTGCGTATAGGTCAGTCCTGCTCTGAATCAGCCAAGGGCCTCTGGCTTGCTGCAAACTCAGTCCAAAGGTCACATTTTTCTATTCAAAGTGGATTATTTTGCGTGTTTAAAAATACTGAAGCGCCATGTTCTGCTGCAATTTAGGCACTAGTTTTGGGTTAAGAGTTTGCCGGAGACCAGTGTGGATAATATTTGCGAGGGTGTGGGTATTTGTACACTAGTTTTTCATTCCCTGTTATCTCCTAACCACGTCAATGACTCTTGCTTTGTTTTTTCTCCCATACCTATCTTTCTCTGAAAAGTTAACTTTTATAAAGGATCAGTTCCACTCAACATGTGGCATCAGACTGTGTTAGCGTGTACCTGGTTTTCAAAAGCTTTTTATAACTTCTGTTTTCATTTCCATACCGAGAACAATTCTATATGGATATTTAAAAATACTTTTTTACCCCAACCATGCATGGCTGTTTATTTTGACTGAGTTCATGTTTCCCCCCTCAGCTTCAAATGAATGCCATGTTTCAAATACTGTACTAACACCTCATCGTAAAGTAAATAAGTATTTAAGGTTACTGTAATATCACTGGGCCTTAAATACATTCAAAATGCTTGGATGTGATAATTCATATTTGATATTTTGGGATTTTTTATTCACTTTATCCCCTCTTAAAATTTGTTAAAGTGCCTCATGTAGATGTCTCTAACTTGTTGGCGCTTGGGCTGATTCGGTAGCTTAGCTGGCTAGAGGGGAAGAGAGAAAAAAAAAAAAAAAAAAGCCAGAACTGAGAGGAGGAAACGTGATTGCTCCTTGGAGTGTGATTACGCCGGTTTGCTGCAGTCGTGCTGTAAACATCTCCAGTGATCGGATGCTGCTGCCACTCCTCTGGGAAAATCTGTGTGTATTTTTGTTTCTCCATACAACTGTGCAGTCAAACAGGGAACGCTCCGGAGACAACATTATTGAAAAGTTTTTTCTTCTTTGAGATGCAGACATGCCAGGAAGTGAAATTCCCCTAAACTTTATTTCTCTTTATTTTTCATTTAAACTTTTTTTGTGCTTGAGTGCATAACTTCGCGTTGCCCGTGGTAACATCAAACTTTCCAATTCTGCTGCAGCGACATTAGAATATTTTCCCACAAAATACTGAGTCTTGTAGACACATTGCATGTTCTTTACAGATCTTCCTTCTGGCATCAATTGATAATTGTCCGTTGCCGTGTCAGACTGTGCATCTAGAGTTCAACACTGTTCCGTACAGATTGTCTGCCTTCAGGGACTTTGGACTAACTTGTGGTTTGTTGTAAGCTATTTCTGAGTGAGCAGAATCTGTTTAACTGAAGAATATTCTTGCTTTCTACATTCATACTAGGGTTTTTTCAGTGCAAATTGGAGGAAAAAGGGGGGCCAATTTTCTGTTGTATTACAGTTGTATATAGAGATGCTTATTCTTAGAGCAGCAGTGTTGCTATCCTCATGGGGTTTTTTTGACATTTCATCAAAATCAAAAATAAATCTGCCAAGATTCTGTCCTGAAATCTCTCCAGAGTAGACTTAACTCAAGTATGTCAGCTGAGCTCGGAATAACTTTCTGAAATAGAACATTGTGATTGGAAATCTAGGTTGTTTTTTTTTTTTTTCTAAGGTGGTAAAATGAAATATCAGAGGCCTCTCAAGTGTGTATGTGCATGTCTTTCTAGGTCTTATAGCATGAGTAACCTGCGTATGGATGTGATCTTTCTTAGACTGACCTGAAGAAATGAAGATAGTTTCCTGAACCTCTCGTTTCTGGTTTTGAGGTGTAAAAGGTTGGAAGCGCTTTACAGTAAATGCCGCCTAATGTAATAACACTGTCTGCTTAAACTGAAAAAGCGTCAGAGCCTAATTCTTTTAGGATCTCCTCTTAATGTGGGAAGAAAAAATAGTGAAATATTGCGAAGTTCACATCCTCAAAAGATCCTAGGAAGTCTAACAAAGTCTAACGATGACATTGGATTCATTTGAATCCATTTGGGTCATGTGGAGACGCTCAGCCTTTATCTAAAAGTAGTCAACTAGAATACATTACGGTAGAAGAAATTCCTGTTTTATTCAAGGTGCTGTTGCAAAATGCAGAATGACTTCTGAATGGGCTAAGTGGACATTTAGGTGACAGTAATCAAGCTAGCATTTTGGTAAGTAGAAGGGAGGAAAAAGCCACTTTTTAGCCACGCTGGCAAACTGGTGGCTTCCTCAAGGAAGGGATTGGTTTTTCTTCCCCCCCCCCCCCCCCCCCCCCCGAGAAAGAACTAGCTGTTGTTTTCCTCTAAGGGTAACTTACTTGTCAAGTTGTCAGTAACATACTTGATAAGCTTGAAGCTTCCTTTTCATAGATGCATAGCAAGCTTTTAAATAGTTTTTTTCTGATGGATAGTGGGGTCTTTGCTAACAGTTATGGTCTCCTCACCCGTATGGAAAAAACAGACCCTTTAGGAAGGGCCTGAAGTTAGGGCAGAAACATTTGTAGAAGTGCCAGTGGAAGAGGAGGAGAGAGGAGGAAGGTGGGTGCTTTTGTATGGTTCATAGATACTGTTGCACTGCTTGAATTCCTTAATTCCTGTAACCCTGAGCTGTTTTGGCAAGAGGGACGTTTGTCTGGCTGAAAGGAAAAGGAACGGTCCCATGAGATTTGCACTGCTGCTTCAATGAGATGCGGGCCGTCTCCTTGTTTGGTGCATAATATTGAAGTTCTTCCTGAAATTGCCGCCTGTTGCAACTAACGGCCCGCGGTGACCTACTGCTGCTGAGCAGGGTGGGAAGAGTCCTGCTTGAACGAAGGTGGAGGTTGGGAAAGCCTCTCTTTATCTCTAACCCCGGAACGAGAAGTGGAGCTGTGTGTGTAGCGTAGGATTTTAAACGGTTTTGCTGCTTCCCTCCTTCCCTCTTTATTTTTACGGCACTGTTTGGAATAGTGAATGTTGGTGTTAAAATCCACCGGAAGGCGAAAAGTCAACTGTGGTCCATGTCTGTGCAAAGAACAAAGGAGCTCTGCTCGCTGTGTAAGACAGCCCCAGAGATCCCACCTCGGTGAGCTGCCCTGGGCTGAGTATAGTGTCAACCACCCTAGGAACTTCAAATATTTGAAGTAAATATGGGCCACTCAATCTGGTTTATTGAATTTCACTGCTTGCTTTCCTTATCCGTTTGAAAAAAACCCACAGTTTTTCCTCCAAAACTCTTAATGGATAATCATTTTGGTCTTTTTTTTTTTTTGAAGAGGAAGTTTGTATCATAGCACTGTTTCCTTTATATTAGCCAGAGTGATATGATTTGGAATAAATTCAGATCTTAGGGCTAAATTCTTGGTTTGTCCGCTACTTAATAAAGCTATCGCCTATTTCTCGCATTGATCAGTGGAGACCCTGCTTCCCTGTGGCTCGGCTAACTCTTGAGAGGGATCTCAAAGGGTGTTTTTATGCCCTAAGCTGATATTTTTTGTGTGTAGTATGAATTAGGTGCTGTTCATACATTTGTGTTTTCCCTAAGCTTGGTTTGCAGAAGGAAAATGATAGCGCGTCTTCTACAATGCCTCACTGATGGGGGATCAGATGGTGGTAATGCTGAGGCTGTTAAGTGGGGGTAATAGTCTGTTTGTTTGACTGGGACTGAAATACAGCAGTTCTGTAAACCGGATAGAAAGTTATAAACAGAAAGTGGCAATGAAATCCGAGTCGAGTGCTTTGCTTGGGAAAATTGACAGCACTTAAACCCTTTTTATGCAATAGCTTGTTTTTACACTGCTCCAAGTCTCTCTCCATTTCATGCTTCTGTTGCTAGGAAGTCCATTGTATTTGTCACAATGTTTTTAAATGGGAAGGAATATTTTTAAGTAATTCTGTTCTGGGCTACAGAAATATGCTAATTCTCTTTATTGGAGCAATAAAACAGAGCTTTAGATAACTTTCTAATGTTACTCACTCGAAATACGCTCTGGAGTTCATCCAGACCTGTCTTGGCCAGTTTATTCTCCCATTTTTTTGGTGCGTGTGGGGTTTTTTGTTTGTTTTTCCTCCTTCGCTGGGCACGAACTAAATTAAAGGCGGCCATCTACGGGGTTCGCTCATGTTTTTCCTGGGAGAGGTTCTGCTGGGCGATGTCTCTGAAACTGGGTCCCTCCTGACTTTTGCAGTTGAACGCAAGTTTTAATGAGTGGAATTTCTCTGGTAAGGTCATTTCTGCAAAGTGCTTTAAAGCATAAGGCGAGAGCAGGAAGGATAACATAAATACTTTGTTTTATGGGACTTCGACCTGATTTAAGAAAGACACTTGCATTTTCTTGACTTGGAGGCCTCTGCACGCATGATTATCCAGTTAATGATATGTATGAAAGTGAAAGGTACGTATGGATTGATGCTGATGGAATTAACCTAGCTTGTTTTAACAGAACCACTCTTATAAACTATACATGCCATATGTAGTGCCATAGTTACCTGTGCAATAGTTTGTAATCACTTGCCTTTGTGTAGGTTGCTTGACTAATGCGTGGATCAAATCTTTCTTTTTCAGATCTGCCTTGAGTGAAGTTTGACAAAAGATGTTACAGCGGTTTCGTCTCTGGAAATGGTTAGCTGTAGGAATTGCAGTTGCTACTATCTTAGCAGGTGGTTTGGCCCAGAATGACGAAGGTAAGGTTTTTGCCATAGGGGTGTAGCTGTGGGGAGGGGTGGGATGACTCTGATTTCATTTTAATTTGTCCCCCGGAATTATTACTTGAAAAAGTAGTTTGATACTTGATAGGAAAGGGAGGTTACAATAAGGAAAGAAAGATAGATCTGGGTGTGTTTCATGATTTTAAGCGTCTGCCAATGATTGTATTTTACAAAGCTGTTGATTTACCAGGCAAGATAAAATCTTAAGTTACTTTTACTTAGTATTGGACTCTCTCATTAAAATTTGTTTCCTCTTACTCATCGAACACGTACTTTACCTTGCTTTGTTTGTAAATCAACAGTTACAGTGCTTTGAACAGGAGTTGGAGAGAGATAGTTAATGAGCTATGTACATATCTGACAAAAACTTGAGAAGAGATCCCCAATGAGTGTTTTCTTGAGACACAATACTTCAGAAATCCTGAAACGTGGCACCCATAGCTCATGTTCATCCTCACAGCATCTTTGTTGAATTTAAGAGATACCAGAAATGTGTTCTACCAATTATCTATAGTAATAAAAAATTACAGACCTGGATAACTGATTATGATTTGTTCTTTTGAACAATTTAAAGTTCACGAACTGAGGTTGACAGACTTGTTTGTAAATGCTGTTAAGATTAATGAGGAGGATAAGTAAAAACTGAGTATGGTTTCAGAATGTCTGTAATGAGGTTGCTTATAATAAGTGGCACATACACCCTCCATGTAGGTAAGCTGTAATAGTATGTATTTATGGCTTATTCTTGCAGCTGGATTTTATTTTAGGAAACTATTTTGGCAGTTATGAAGTACAGTAGTTTTGCTTTTGTGAGAAGTCTTCAATCCTACTTGTTTTCCTTAGGTTTTTTGGTATCGAGTAGAAATTTCTTTTTTCTTGCTCTACTAATTGTTCTCCAAACGTCCTTTGATTCCCTTCCATCCCCCAGCTCAACCCTACGTTGTATTTGATGTCCGTAATACACAAGAAAACTAATTTAATTTTATCCATTTTTATACACTGTCATTATAGCTGTCATACTTGACACTGAAGTGTATGAGCTGCTCATATTTCAGATACTTGATGTATGCTTGGGTACAATTAGCTTGCTTTTTAGTCATTTATTCTAGCGGTGGAGGGGGACCATTAGGCTTTGCAGCGTTGGACTCGCGATGGTTGTCAAATGGTCTTTGAGCAGCAAAATGCTAGATGGGAGGGAGAGGAGAGGCTGCACGGCAGCGGGATGTCCCCCGGCACGTTCAGCAGCAGGGGAGGAGGGGGATGCCGGAGAGCGGTGGGAATAAGTTGAAGGGAGGAGAGGGAAGCAGGATGATAGGACTGCTCTGGGCTGTATCCCTTCTGGGGTTATGAAAAGAGAGTGCTTGTGGTAGGCTGAAAATGTAAAGCAATACTTTTTACTGTGATCTTGTTTGTACTCACACAGGCAACATCATAACACTCATCCAAAAAAAAGACATCTTTGATCAAAATAGCATTCTAAATTTCAGCTGAATACTGATCTCTAGTTACGCATGAACGATGCTGAAGTGTGCAAAACACATGGCACAGATGCCCCAGAAGGTATTGTAGTAGACAGTTTGATGTTTCAAAATTGGAAAACAGATTCCTCAGGTTTCAGTTTTTGTTCCTTTCTACTTCTTATGTGACAAACTTCCATGTTAAGTAGCATCCCTGTCTCAAAAAGTATGCAGATTGTACCTTTCTGCTACAGGTGACTTGGGGGAAGGGAAAGATACTTGTCTGTGGCTATAGGTAAAGCTATCATTCAGTAACGAGAGGGAAGACATACCGCGACTTGGAATGGCTGTAAAGGTGGAGTGGCACTTAGTGATCTGTTGCCCATAAAACGGTGTGTTTTCTGATGGGATCACGTGGTAGGAGAGGATCTGTGCGACTTCTTCAGTTCTGTGTCAGGAGTTATTGTGAGCAGGTGAAAATTGCATCGCTGACAGATAGCAACGGCAGCAGAAACTCAGCTAATTAGACTTCTTTTTGTTATTTAAATTACCTTGCGCCAGTTTGACTTTTTATTTGCTTCTCACATTGAATGCTTGCAATAATTCTGTGAAAACTTGCCAATAAAGCTTTCACTTGTGTCACTAGGAAATGGAGAAGACGTGAAAATACAGGCTTTTTTAAAGTCAGGTCTAAATCTTGTGGGTGATTTGGTTAGCAATATATCTACTCCAAACATCCACAACTTTGGGGACAGTATTCAGACTGTTGGGGTTTTACAGACTTTCTTTTAGCACATTAACTTAGATTCTTGAAATTTTGTGTTTTCTCTCTAAGCCAGTGTTTCAGATGAGTGTACAAGGATCCCTGCTAGTGTGGCCGCATCACGATATCCCTCCTGGGGTTTTCCTGTGGGTTTTTTTTTTGTTGTTGTTGTTTGGGATTTTTGTCCTGGCTCATGCCATTTTTTAGCACAGAACCCAAACTTGTTTTTATCCTTAATGATAATCACAGAACGGTCAGGGTTGGAAGGGACCTTCGGAGACCATCTCCTCCAACCCCCTGCCACAGCAGGGACACCTCCAGCAGTGGCACAGGACGGCGTCCAGGCGGGTTTGGGATGGCTCCAGAGTGGGAGACTCCCCCACCTCTCTGGGCAGCTGTGCCACTGCTCTGCCGCCCGCACAGGGAAGAAGCCCCTCCTCATGTTAAGATGGAACTTCCTATGCTCAACTTTGTGCCCGTTACCTCTTGTCCTGTCACTGGGCACCACTGGAAAGAGTCTGGCCCCATCCTCTTGCCACCCGCCCTTTAGATATTGATCAGCACTGATGAGAGCCCCTCTCAGCCTTCTCTTCTCCAGGCTAAACAGCCCCGGGCTTTCCTCAGCAGAGACATGCTCCAGTCCCCTGGGCATCTTCATAGCTCTCCACTGGACTCTCTCCAGTAGTTCCGTCTTTCTTGAACTGGGGATCCCAGAACTGGACACAGTGCTCCAGAGTAGAGGGGGAGGACCCTCAACCTGCTGGCCATGCTCTTTTTAATGCACCCCATTGCGTTCTCCCCCATTATTCAATGCACCCCATAATGTTCTCTTGCGTAGTCTGACCAGAGGAGCTTTGCTCTTCAATGACTATAAATTTGATGCGCGTAGCTAAGAGTATTGTTACTTTACTGAGGGGAAAAGTTGAGAAACGCTGTTGTTTGGGGAACATGCAGCACTCTGATACAAACTCAAGCATGAACTGATTTCCTACCCCCGCCAAGTTCAGGAAAGGGTAAATTTAGCTAAAAGTGCTTCTGGTACCTTCAAGGGACTTTGTATAAATTCCGTGATGTTATAGTAGAGAAAAAAAAATTATGGAAGTTAATTTAAGCCAGGGTGGGGTACTGGTTACTAAATTGCCACCCAGCTAATGAGGCAATGCTTATAAAAACAATTACTTTGAAATATGTTTCTTGCAGCTAAATAGGAAACGATGTTCTGTACTTGCATCATTGTAGAGAAGTACTTTGGCGTGCCTGGGACTGGTAGGGTGGTTCTAATTTGCAATAACAAAATCTGTAATCTAATGTATAACATCTAAAAGATGCATTCTTTTAGCAATTGCAATTTATAAACAGTGTCGTTATTTTAACAGCAGAACAATCATGAATACAAACAGGAGAAATCAATTACAGCAGAAATTATAACCTATTTCTTTGCATCTAGCGTGCAAATAATCTGTTTTCATGGTTGTAGCTGTGCATATTCAGTTAGTTGCATGTCTCCCTTAACTGCATTTTGCTCCCTTAGCTCATACTTTCTCAATTTCAGATGTTTTTGCTTGACCTCCTGAGTCATCAAATCTTCCCCAGCCACAGCAATTAAAGATGTTACAAAGTAGCCTTAAAAACTTTATCAGGGACTGCCTTGGCAATAGCTAGGCTGCTTTCTGCCTATGCTTATGAGAGAGCTTCCCCAGAATCTCATTTGTTCGTTTGGCTGGGTGCCATTGTCTCGTAGAAATGAGACAATTTATTCACGGCTAGCCGATAGTGCCCGCGCAGTCTTTCAGTGCAGGTGATGTGTTTCCATCGCTGGTGGTTCAGCTTCCCAGCCAAAGGAACATTTAAAGAGCAGTAATTCCACCTTTCGGTTTTTGCTTGCTAAACTAAACCACCTCTCTGTAGGCTGCCCTCGCAAAGTAGATTTTCCTTCCCTTCGTGGTCCCAGTACTACTGCTGTGTCCCTCTTTTGGCTAAATTCCTCTCTTCAACATGGTTGCTGGCATTTGTATTTTGCGTCCAGGTGACGTCCTGACAGTTCTCTATGATGCCAGCTGTGCTTTGCTGTCTCTGTTGGCGTTATTCCACTCCGTAAAGTGTTTCATGCATTGGTTGTGCTGTAACGTGATGCAGCTCTGTCTTTTTCTATCGGCAACAGTACCTGATGAGCACGGGCCTTTAAGGATTTTTTTTTTTTTTTTTTTCCCCAGCATGTTTTTGTCAGCGGTGCCTAAGTGACATGCGAAGCAATGTCAAACTTGTGCTCAAGTTTTGTTTCCATTTGTGCCATTGATAAATTTGTGTCCTGCATTTCTTGTCCCAAGTTTTCAGTGAGCTGAAATTTCAGCCATGTGTTACTATGTATTTGTGGAGACGTCTATCGCCTCTCAGGACAAAGTACCCATGGGAGCTCGGTCTGCTCGTCATCTCGTTTTAGCCATGTCTCTTCAGGTGGTGCTTAGAATTTTCATACTAACCCAGCCTTTCCATCTTAATCATTTCCTATGGGGAGGATGTGAAGTCTATTGATGAAATGCAAATGCTGTACACCTACTGTAGTCCCTTTGTATTAAAAAACCCAATTCTTTTGTTAGAGAGTTATCACGTTAGTCTCATTGTACTGTTGATGAACCCATTCAGTGTTTTCTTCCAATGATTTCTTTGTATTATTCTTTTACTCGATCATACGGTATGCCGGAATAAATGTGAAACAGTGGATAACGTGGGAGTTTTTGTTGTGATTTTTTTTTTTTTAAAAAGAAAGAAATCTGGTGTTATGATTTCTGCTGCCCCTAGTTTGCTCTTTTCAAAGCAGGAGAAAGACTGCAAAGATTTTTATTTTATTTCCCCCCCCCAATAATATTTTTAGCTTAAGTAAAAGTAGAAAAGTCAGTTATAGCCTTGCAATATGTGAAATTAGGTCAGCTACAATCTCTCTTATTTTTCCAGTGCTACTTTATTAAATTTAGAGGCAAACTCTGAAGTTAAAGAAGCAGTGAGGAGGGTGATGGAAACGCATGATCCAATTCCTTTCCTTTTTTTTTTTTCTTTATTCCAATGTGCGTGACTAGGAGAAGCACTTCAGCAGCAATCTTTTGGTCAGTAGAAAGGCTGCTAAATTAATAAACTGTGTGGGTGTGCTTTCCTGCCACACCAAACCGATTCAGCAAAAATGATCATTTGACGATTAACAGATTTAATAGTCTTTAGCATTTAGACTTGGTATGTAATCGTCATAAAGGGTACAGCAGTGAACTTGGGGGTACCAATAATTTATTCTTTACTCTTAGAAGATGAAAGAAAAGCAAAAGTAATTCTCATCGCTGTTTAAAAACAAAAGAAGACCAAAAACAAACATGAAGATTCACCAACAAAAGTTGCAACGATTCTGTTACTAGGATTTTCTGAAGTGTTGAATGGGATTGTGAATCTGATGATGTGTTTAATATAATGGCATCTTTGAAGGATTTTTGACGATAGTAATTTGTTGGGGCTGCTTTTAACCTGAAGTTGACTTGTTTTGCCTTTTTTAATACACAAATTGAAGACAAGGTTTGAGAAGTCCCTTATGTTTTCACTTGAAGATTTTTAGCTGTAAAACAAGAATACTGACAAAAGTCCTCAATTAATGCACTTGGAGATGAGACAGACTCAGTCCTTACGTTATCTTGCAATGCGGGTCCAAATTTGGATTGCGTTTGTGGGAGTTCTTGAGGGGCAGGAGGGGAAAGGCTGGGCTTGCAAAGGCGCTCTCCTGTGTCCCTCCGTCTCAGCTGACTCGGGGACGCGTTACACCACCCTGTCACGTAACATCCAAAAATGGCAGTGCTTGAATTCCACTTGCATTTGGTATGGAACCAGTACTTATGTTATAATATATATAAAGTGGGAATGATCTATTCTGATTTTTTTTAAAAAACTTTTTCATTTTCAAATGTATGGGTGAATTCAGACTTGGCACCAAAATAATATGATGTTAGCTTCTAGTAGCAGACTCATTTTCCTTACTCTGGCCTGTTGAGCAGGAGATGTGCCATTGACATCTGCGCTGTGGAATATGGATCTGTCACTGACAGCTCAATGGCTTTGGTTGAATTCTGACCTACTAGTTGGATCTTGTCTCAGGGTGTAGGACTTGCTGGCAGGAGTTCCTCTGCAGGACAAAGATTTCATGCTTGGGAAGCTTGAAGGAAGCGGCCTTCCAGTCCCTAAAGGGGGCCTACAGGAAAGCTGGAGGGGGGACTTTTTCCAAGGGCGTGTAGTGATTGGATGAGGGGGAACGGCTTCAAGCTGGAAGAGGGGAGATTTAGATTAGATATCAGGAAGAACTTTTTTCCCCGTGAGGGTGGTGAGCCCCTGGCGCAGGCTGCCCCGAGCAGCTGTGGCTGCCCCATCCCTGGAGGTGTCCAAGGCCGGGTTGGACGGGGCTGGGAGCACCCTGGGCTGGGGGGAGGTGTCCCTGCCCAGGGCAGGGGGGTGGAACTGGATGAGCTTCCAGGTCCCTTCCAACCCAAACCATTCTGTGATTCTATGGATACACGTTAGCGGTTTCATTGCAGTCTAGTTTACCATGTAGATGGAGGGGAAAAAAAGAAAACATAATCTTATTTTGGTTGAAATATAAGATAGTAGATGTTGGTTTTTGTCCTTAAGCTAATTCAGCCCCTTGAAGGCTGGAATCAACATGGATTTTTGATTTTTTTTTTTTTTTGGGGGGGGGGGGGGAAGAGGTATGACTTGTCTGGGATAAAATATGCAGCAGGGAGAAATTGAGGAAATAAGTGACTTCAGTGGGAATTGGTGGAAAACTGTGGTTGTTAGGTGTTGCAAATACCTCACATCACGAGATATGCATTAGGGTTGTGTTGAACATTAAGCACTTATCCAAATACGTATTTCACTTCATTAGGGTTAAGCAGATACTTTTTTATCAGGATGTAAGGAATAACCACTTAAATGGTCTTTTGTCTTTACCCTGAGTGGGAGATGGCTTTTTAAATAAGGGTTTTCCTGTGGAAAACATAACTGTGCAATTCACTTCTGCCACCAGGATGGTTCGGGCATAAGCTCCTTCAGCTGTTTTTCTGCTGCATTAGTTACTATTCGTAACTAACAGTAACCTCTATTAGCTCCTGTCTTTTATGCAGCCTAACAGAGTCTTATGCTACAAAAATTGAATAAGTAAAGGGCCTCACAAATCACTTTAAGAGGCTACTTTAAAAATAAAATAGCTTCAGATCTTGATGTATTACTGTTGGGCAGGAGATTAACTCGGGAAAATTTGAATACATGTAGCTCGTTTATCGTTCCCTGAGCCCTATACTGTACGTGGCCAGTGAAAGATGAGAAATGCAGCCAGGTTGCTGGCCCCGGGGCGGCCCGGGAAAGCCTCTGTTCTTCAGAAGAGTCCTAAGTTGTTTGTTTTATGGACTTGCTGCTTTTGGTTGGGAGCTCTGGCGTTTGGCTCTGCAGTGATCCTAAAGGGAAGAGAGCTGTCCTTGATGTCTTTGCGTTGGAGTTCAGCCATTGGTTCCTCTGGAATGGTTTAGTTCTTCAGAGTGTAACTGGTGGGAGGTCTTGAAGTGTCCCTAGCAATGCTTTGAGTCTGCAGGAGATCAATTTCCCTTTGGCAAGAGGCGAGTTAAATGCATGAAATGTGGGAGTTGGAGCCAAGGTTCGTATTAGTTAATGGGCAAATTCCAGCCCTCGGTCTTCTGGCAGAAGTGACCGGGTACCCTGCGTGCTCCCTGCGATGGCGCTGGGACGGGTGAGGCGGGAAGCCGTTTGTTGAGAAGCAGCAAATCCCAGATCCCAACGTCCTTGGAAGAACCAGACTGCGGGATGTAGCTAGGAACGAGCCTCTTTAGGCACTGGCCCACCAAGTTCTTTCTGCTCAGCCTTATTTTTTGGCATACGAGGTGGCGTGTGTTGGATTGCCAGGGCTATATGGTTGCAAGCGTCGATGTTCTGAGTCGCCTCGGACTTGGCTGACCTGAGCCATCCTGCGGTGTGGGAAAGCCGTGAGTACTGAGCTGGTGCTTTTCCTCCAGGGGACACGTGCCCTTTCTTAAGGTGAGATTCATGTCTGGGAAGGGAAGGCCTGGTGCAGGGAAAGCAGAAACCCTCGTGAAAGCACACAGACGCAGCTTGTGTTGCCTTTGTAAGGGCGGCTTGGACTTTGGAACTTTCGTAAACTGTAACTCCAGTGGTACTGGGCTGCGCTCTTGAAAATCAGCAACAGTTGTGTCTCTGCATTTGTGTTGGTTTATAGCCACAAAGCGTGTGTGTTGGGCAGAGGTGACCCCTGTATTGGTCATTCTTGTGCTGTAAGGGTAATGTTTGAAAGAGTCTTGAGTGGAGAGATGTATCTATGTAACTTACTTTGACAATTTAGTCAGTGTTTTGACATAGAATTAAAGGAAGTCAGATTTTCTAGAGTACCGTATCTGTTTGTGATCTCCATCTCACATCCAAGTTTCACAGAACAAATTTACTACTTCTGTTGAAACTAATTCCTTCTAGCCGAGAGAGGCGGTGCACTGACACGGTGTGAATTGGTTTTGAATCACTTCAGATGCCCAGTTTTAATTCAGTTCAATTAATTTATGTATCAGGAGCAGCATTCTTAACTGCATCAATGAGCATAAGTTTTCTGTTTTATTATGTGGCAAAGACGTGATTGAACGGTGGGTTATTGCAAGGTCACCTCCAATTACAGTAGCAAGAGATAAAAAGTTTTAAGTAATTAGTATAGGAAAAGATCAGTAGTACTATAACTAAGTTGTGAAAAAAAAAATAAAGTGGGAAATCTTTTTTCAGAGGAGATCTCAGCTTCCTTTGTTGATTACTTGGTCAGTATGGACTGCTACTTAGGAAAGCTTTAAAATAGAGGTCTGGGCTTTTAGCGCTTTGAGAAGGTCTGAGCTGCTGCAGGGGCCGAGCGCGTGCCCAGGCGGCGGTACCTCTGCCGTAGTGTGTGTCGTGGCAGCAGAGTCGCGTGTTTGGGCAATAACCGTAAGGGATGAGCTCTCACAGCTCATCTCAATGCATTCATTTTACAGTAATCGTTTTCAGATTAGGGGATCATTACTGTTCAGCTGTTGTCTATCATTAAATATAGACAGTGTTTTTCTTGACTAAAGCTCATGTAAGCTCAGTCAATTGCTAGGGATCTATGGAATGCCTGCAGCAAGGAAGTGCCTGGGGTTTCGAACCTAAAACCAAAAGCAACCACCAAAACCCCTAAAACAAACACCCTCCCCCTCTCTTCCACAAATACTTGCTGTAGTTTTTGAAGCAACTGCAGTTTGCATCTCTGCCTATAGTGTGGGGTGAATAAATGCCTTTGACTTTTGCAACAGGTAAGACCGTGATGTTAATATTTAATGTGAACTTAAATAAAGCAAATAGAATGGACCCAGAAAGATTTTTTTGGCTTGAAGACTTTTGCCCTTAACGTACAGATGTGATCACTGGGTTTCCTCCCTCTCTTTCATCTCTTCTAGGGAGCCTCTGTTGAAAGATAAGAATTTTTTTTTTTTGGTGGAGAAAGGAAAACTCTTGGGTAAAAGGAAGAAAGCAACAGATGGATTTAAAACAAACAAAAAACCCAAACAAGACTCCAAGGGTCTTACTGAGTTCAGTTTAAAAAAAAAAAAGTAAGAAAAAAATCTGTCCTTTACTGCAGTATGTGTTAGACAGTGTGTTGAGGCATGGCAAGCCTTAAATTGGTGTGGAGGTGAATAGCTTCCATATGTAGGCTACAACGAACAGAAGTCAAATATTTAAATAACGTGAAATTATCGTGATGCACCTAATTAAGCCTGGCTGCAAAGTGAAGGGCTGAGGAGGTGAAAAAGGAAGCAAGGGAGAGAAGTTGTGTTCTCAAATTGGATTTCTAGGTAAATGGGATTTCTCTGGAAATGAAGGCTAAGCAGACCTAGTCCATGTCATCCTAGAAAGCTGATGGTCACAGAAGGATGGGTGTTGTGGTATGATTGCGAGTGCATTTACCAACAATGCAATTTCAGTTTTCATTTTTTCCAATTCAGTAGTGGTAAACATTATTGCTTCTCATTTGAGAAACATCTAAACGGGGTTTCTGTTCAAGGCATTGTAATCTGTTAGGCGTTTTTAAACACACTCCTGCAGAGCAGTAAATAGCTTGCTTACATTGTTCGCTTTGCTTGATCCTGCAGCATGGTATTGTAGTTTTAGTCACCAATATTTCAGCTGCTGATTATTTTGCCAGCAGTATTGATGCAATGTTAAATACTTGATTTATTCGTCCCTTAAAATAAGTCAAATCCGGCTCTGTGGTACTATCTGTTGTGCAAAACAAGTTATTGCCAAAATAATTATTTTTCCTCTTCATTTGCTAGAATGAGCTGTTTGTATTTACTCAATTATACTGACAAGAAGGGTTTTCCATTAGGAGTATCATCTCATTTTGGAACATCATTGGTTTGAGCAGCCTACATATAATTCTGTTACTGCCAAGTGGTTCCCTGACTTTAAGGATATATAATGGGACAGTAGTGAATTACTTGACCTGTTGTTCAAATCTTGTGTGGGACTAATTTCACGGCTTATTTCTAAACAGAGTTGCTTATAGAGACTTATTTGTTGCGTCCTGAAGAGGAACAGGCAGTTGTAAGCAGCTAGGGGCCTCCCTCCCTCGTTAAAAGTTTCATCCGAACCTCCCAATGGTCCAAGCTTAAAACAAGGCACGTGTTGTTGCCTGAAGTTGTATCGATGGTAGTTAGGTTGTTTTCTTTGAGACTAGTTTGCCGATGCAGGCCGACTGTGTTTCTTGAGACATAGCTGGGCTTTTTGTTCTGTTTGTTTTTGCAAAGGCATAAGACAGCACAAAAATTAATTACTCAAAAAACCAGCATAGTAAGGTTTGAAAGAAAAAGAAAAAGCTCCAAAGGAAAAGAGAGTAGACTATTTTTCATCCGCATAGTGTAGCTGATAATGATACTGGACGACAGAGCAATTGATGTTACGTTGTTATGAGTCTATCGTGATTATATTGTTCTCTCCCATTTTCTTTTATAGAAACAATAGGTTTTACTCATCTTTGCAAATAATTCTTGACTCATCAGACTGTTTTTGCCCCCATAACATGATTGGGATTCTGCCACGTGAATCATGATAGTATTTATTGTGATTCTGCGATAATGGCTAGTATTAGATGAAGCCGCAGTAAATGACACCTTTCAAAAATTTCCTTAAATTGTTCCTCTGTTTATTTGGCAGTAATAGTGATGAACAATAGGACATGTGACAGTAGGAGCTCCAAATAAATGCCACTTGCAGTGTCAGTCTGTTCTGTGAACAGGCTCACGCAGCGTCAGCAGTTGTGTGATGAGTGTGTGCATGTGAGCGTTCGTGCCCGCATGTAGTAGCCCGTGCAGAGAAATGAATCCCCTCTAAAATGAAATGAGCCCCACTCCTCAGTAGATGGGGGAGCAGTTCCGTATAGCTGATGTTCATTAGGATGACTGCTTTAGAACAAGATTTGTACCCCTGTTATTAGCTGTAATTCCATGGTATCTGGTGGTTTATCCTGAGTTTCTTTTAAATGTATAAAGACGAGAACCAGTATGTTCAAGCTGGCGCTGTGATTTTCTCTGAAGTTTGGCTTCAAAACTGTAGGAAGAGGTGCTAAAGGGCTTTTTGTGCCATTGGTATAGACCGTTCTGTTTAGTATGCAAAGTTTCAAATACACAAATCAGAAAATTCAGCTCCCTTTCCTTTTCTTCAGTGCTTTTTTTTTTGGTCCTTCCAAGTTTTCCTTTACTGCTTTTTATTGCAAAATTAATTGAAACAATCTGGGCTCTGTTCTTTGTTAGCTTTCTAACAATTTGAAGTTTGTAACAAAGTTTTCCATGCTAAATATAAACCAGAAGAAGTATTTATCAGTGCAGCCCGGGAATTTTCTGGTAAGAGGCTCTAGAGAGATTTGTGGTGCTTCCCTACTGAGAAGCATTTTAAGGGTTATTTGAGCCCTTTTTTCTGTTTGGCTACAGTGCAGGAGCTGCTAAAGTGGAAAAAGAAATTACGAGTTTTTTTTAAAAAAAAATTGTAAATACCATCTCATTTGGTACGTACTGTTTTGTAAATGAGAGGAGAAAGTGTGAAGTTTTTCATGTGTGTAGGTATGTTTTGTGACCTGTGTGTTCCATTGAGCCATTACTAGTTGGGTTGGGGGGGGGGGGGGGAATGCACTTGTACATCATTTGTGCTTGAACATGCCATATATCTGATACTTTATAACATATGCAACCGTAGCAAATTTTCATGGCCTTAAATTTATTTCAGTAGGAGGTATTAATCAGTCAAAGATGTTCTTTTACAGTCTTTATTGATAGCGATTTTGTTTACAGCTTCTTCTTCACTAAAATGCCACATTCTGTAAGAAGCATTTCTTCTGAGACGCTCACAAAGTATGTTTGTCCTGATAAGAAATCTGTTCCAGTTCAATTAAACAGGGCATCTGCAATTCCTGCTAAGCATAGTGCATACAGTATGTGAAGAAGATGCTTTCATTTGATAGAGATAAAGTTAGGAACATCAACTTGGAGTTATTTGTATGACTTCTATGGGGAAAAAACCCAACCAAAGCCAAAAAATAAATCCAAACCAAAAAACCTCACCGAAAAGCCTGTGTTTTCTTTGCTTGTCCAGTGTAGGTCTATGAAGTTGCAGTATTTCATCTTTCTGGGCTGCATTAGTTAGAGCTTTCAACTACAAAGCTAAAGACAAGCCCATAGATCTGTTTGTTTTCTGGTGCTGCTAAAATTATGAGCTGTTGTGTTGACCTTAACTCTAAAATTTTGGTTGTCTTGGGAGGAAAAAAAAAAAAAAAGTTGAGTGATTTTAAAGTGAAAATTTACCAGTAGTTTAGAAGAAAATAAGCAGTACTGTCACTGAGCTCACAATGAGATTGAGGATCCTGCAGCCGCGAAAAATAGCAGTCTGCTTTGCTTTTGACGGACTGGAAACGCTCTTTGAAATCTCCCTGGCAGTGTCTCAAAGGTACGCCAGTGGTGTCCGTTTTTGAAATCTCAAGTGCACAACCGGCAGGAAGCAATATTATTTTTCCTTTAATGAGCTTTAGCACATGAGCAATTAGGAAGACCTAATTGAATGAAGCTAATCAGGAAGACACAGAAGCTTGCCTCTGGGATGCTGCTCAAGTCAATTGCTCCTCATATCTACAATTTTATCTGTTTAGTTAATAACACCAGTGGGTGTAGTGGCACGGGCTAGTGGTTTTACAGCTCCAGGGGCTTAGCGGTTTTGTTCTGTTTTGTCTTCGAGCCATAGTCGTCTTATTCCGCTAAGGAGGTGGTGATTAACAGGCGATGAGAGTCTCTGCGTGGCTAACAATGTTCTGGGTGCTCAAAGAAACGTGGTTGAGAGTACTGTATTTTAAATGTCTTTGAATTGCTCAGTGTACAAACTGCAGCTAAAGCCAGACATGTACGGGCACGGTCTTCACACAGCTCCATATATCAGGGAACCTGTTGTTTTCTGATGATTAAAATAGTTATGAACGTACTGACACGGAAAGATAAACCGAGTGAATGGCTTCAGATAAACGACCGTTTTCTTCATCGCCCAGAAATAAAACTGTAATGAACTGGAATCTTACACACACAAAAAAATAAAAATTTATACTTAGAGAACAGAAACAACCGTACATAAAAATAATAATTAAAAAGCCCCATAGCTGTGCTTAACTGTTTTCTTACAGTCCTTGTGGGTAGAACCTTTGGATAATTAAGTACAAGAGGTATGAAAAGAAAATGCTTTATCTGCTTGTTCTTCCAGTATAATCCATGGCTTGGGATTTATTTTCAATTGTGCATCTGGCTAATACAAAATTAATCAACTTCTCCATTACAGTCAGCCTGGGTCCGAAGTGGAAGCCGAGCACTTTTGTGTCAGGTGTGCTACTTTATCGGTGCCTGTGTGCTAGATAAAATAAAAAAAAAAATAGGGTTGAACTGGATTAGGAGGAGGGGAGTGGTCTTTGGCGCTACTGAATGCTAAGATCGCCTGTTAAACCTACAGAAATAGCTGTGCAGTCACGGTCTCATCTGCAGGATTATTTTCAGTGCAATCTCATAGTTGGAAACCTTACAGGGAGAATTTGAAAGCTCCCCTATATCCTTGTATTTCCAGCTGTAGAGATGGAACCGTGTCCGGCTTGGAGGCATCTCTTCTGTCCTCCTGCTGATGGCCTCTGTGTAGCTTGTGGGTCCAAATGTATTATCGCATTTTTGTGATTTAAGAAAAAAACATAACTTCTTTGCTGCCCATCCTTGCTGATGTAAAACTGCCATGAATATGCACTTGGGTTGGACTGACTTAAGGAGTACACCAACTAATACTTGTCCTGCCTAATCAAATGCCGTTTTGGAAAGTGTTTGTGTGCAAGTATGTGTTTGGAGGGGAAGGAGGGATCACTGATGGGCAGGAGCTGATGCTCCCTTGGCACTTCTCGTTTTTCATAGAAGCAGAAGCGCTGCGGAGAGCTGTAGCAGTACAAGAACAGATGATCAATCTGAATTTCTGCCATCAAATATCTTAGTCTTTTTTTTTTTTTTTTTAAATATTGATAGTGTTTGCAATAAGAAGCTGAAGTTGCATTTTATGTAAATTTACCTGGACTTGTTATTAGCACCAGGAGCAGTGGACTTTTTATACTGTTTTTATGATATTTCTTTGCTATTTGGTATCTTGGGAAGCACAAAGGTACCACTGTTGTCTGTTTTAGGAGAAGATATTTTTTTCCATGTCTTCAACTCTCCCAGAGATTAGTGATAGACAGAGAGAGATTTTGATGGTAATCAGCATGTCCTAGAAGGTGTTTATTTTTGTAACTGTTTTCTAAGGAGGTAAAAATTGAGATGTAAATATTATGAGGGTTTGGAGGCATATTGCAAGACATATGAAATGTCTTTTCCAATGTAGCAGAAATATATCGATTCTCTTTTTGCAGTTTATCTGTTGTTTGATGAGAAAGGTTTCAGACAGCAGATGTACCATGCTTAGACTTCATTTTCACTAGCGTTATTAAAAAAAAAAAAACAAACCAGCAAAATAAAAAATGGTCCTGTCTAAAATGCATAAGTTTCTGGAAGAAGTCTTTTAGTGTTTAGAGTTTGGAGAGCCCATGCACCAGCATGCGGTGCTTTGCTTGGCTTTAACGCTGTGTTGTGGGGGTGCTTGGCACGTTTTGGGAATCCTCTCCAGCCGGGTGCTAGCGACCGCCGCCTGCTGAAGGGCGCTGAGTCAAACAGTCCTTGGTCTCATCCTATACTTTTTTCTTCACGTAGTTGCTTTCCAGGGGAGATACCTAAAAACCTTAAATGTATTAAAATAAATCTTAAATGGGGTCAAAGACAAATAAAAGTTGTAACTGTTTTGCATTTACCAGATCCTTTTTGCGCTAATGGGGCCCAAGCTTTCCAAACACAAGTACAGTTATGGAAAATCTAGCAAGAGTGACAGGTGATGCCACAGACAGGTTCTTTCATCTCAGATTGTAGTTTGCTTATTAAATAGAAGTTTCCAAAAAGAGACTTAAGTTATACCTTCGTGGTTTTCGCCAAAAAGTTTTTTAAAATACCTTTTTCAGAAATATTGAAGAAAGTACTAACTTTGCACATGAGTTTTGTATTCCCCCCCGGCCCTGCGGGTTTTTTTAGGCAAATTGTATTTAGAACTGGGAGATGTCTTGTGATTTCACCTGGAAATGTAAATAATAAACTGCAGGACCAGGAAGACAAAGTACAACTTATGTAAGAATGGGTACGATTACCATTATAGATGGGAAGAATATTAATTATGAAATTAAGATTGCATCATTTTTTGCTCAACAAAACAGGTATCAAAAGTGTGCATCCCACCAGAAGAAAAACAAATAACTCTTTGTAGCTATTCAACATTAAAGTCCTTATTGCTTTTATAATTAACTTAGGTTCAGGCTGTTTAGACACAGGGTGGATCTATGATGGGCAGAAAGCAGTTCAGACTTCAATTATTGACTCCATTGGACCATAATTTATTACACAGATACTTCAAAGGATGACACTTTCTGTGAAGTCTTATTACTTTGCATTTTTCATGGGTGAGGAACGTGCAAATGGATATGACTCAGTCAGGTGGCGTGTAAGTGCTGCACGATGCCTTAGATGCCTTAACCTTTTTGTTGGGAGAAGACCTTCTGTCTGCGACATTGGAGCCTGCTCTCCACTCACAGCTCCGTACCTTTTCACCCAGGCTGCAGGGGCAGCCTCTTCCAGATTTTTGCCTGATTAAGTTTTACATCTGTGAATATGTGTCAACATCCTCTGTGTGAAATAAGTTAACTTTGTGAAGCCACGGGAACTTGATTGTGAGTAGTAAGATCATTATGTGCTATTTCCTGGATTCTGCTACTACACGTGTGCTTGGAAATATGCTTAGGAACAGATTTGGGCCCCTTTTGTGGCTTTTCTGGGCTTTTTTGGTTGCTAACATTGGATACGATGTCTTCTGTGCGAAATATCTAAACCTTTCTGTTTTCAAAACCCAAGCGCAATGTCTGTCTTACTTCAAGACAGTGTTCAACGGTAATTAAATCACAATTTAGTTAAGACACATTATCAGGGTCCGTATTTTAAATGTGAAAACCTCCAGGTCAGTCCTCAGTCGTGCAGATGGTTGTTTCAGCGGGGATGGAGCAGGGGATACTCCGGTGTGTGCTGGATAGTCCAGCGGAGTCCCGCGGCTGTAGCAGGTGGTACCTTGTCGTCCCAGGGCAGGGTTGCGTTTGCCACAGAGAAAGAGGGAGAAAGTTTGTACTGCGCTGTTGTAATTAAGATGCAGTTGTGGAAGTCTATTTTGACTGGCAAGTTTTAGCAGCATTTGAGTGAGTACTCAAGGACCTGAAAGAGTAGGGTGGCTTTTAAGGCGAAGGAGTTGTCTTGCTTCCCTTCATTTCTGTGAAGGGCGCAGCGGGGTATTGCTTTACCGAGCAGCAAAGCGGCTTCCTCACCTTCTGTCACTGCTGCTTGATGTCTTGATTAAATTACAGGAAGATGTTGATCAACATTGACTTCATTAGAGATGTCATGAGAAAGATATTTATAGGCACAATATGTAAATGTTCACAAAATTGCTAGTTAATTATGTGAAACATAAACAATCCTAGAACTGGCGGGTTAATTAGTGCAGCCTGTTTTCGGTGGAGGTAGGAGTGGGTTACCTGCTGTAGATTTGGCACATCTGGTACCGAGCGGAATTTTCTTGAACTATTGAAATACTTACAGCACCTACTGCTCAGCGTGGGAGAGGTGACTTTGGAGGAGCAAAACCAGCTTCTTGTTGTTCTACCACCGAAGGACTCTGACAACTTGCCTCTCGTTTTTTGCTTGATAACACGTGAATGTTACTGATGTTTAGAATGAGGGGACGAGGGATTAGAACCTTAAAAATCCAAAGGGAGCTTGAGGTTTCACGTCAATACAACTTTTTCTAGTCTACTCTATAAAGCGCTGCTTTTCAAAGTTGCCGAAACCGTAGTCTCAAGAACACGGTTCAATGGTATTCACATAAGGTAATGTAATACTCTAAAATTTTACATCTTCTTTAAAAAAATAAAATATTCCTGTGGATATAGAAAAATTTCATGAAGGTTTTTTTTTCTAAATTTAATCTTAAACTTCCTTTTAATGCTTCTTTTTTTTTTGTCTTGGCTAATCTCGATCAGTTTTGTGGAAGACAAACTTAGGTTTTCCATGTCTGTTGTGTACAAAAAGAATCCTGGGCTGACGTGGGAGAAACTGTTCAGGGGAAGATGAGAAGCCTGAAAATTAAATGAGGTTTCAGTGGCAGCAAACCTTAATATCGAACGTAAAGTCTAGAAGTCACAAGTTTACCCTTAAGAAACAGGAGAAAGCTAAATATTATTAGCTCATCTATAGGCAATTTAGCTGTCTCCTCTCCTATGCATGTGAAGAACTTTCAACAATATGGAAGGTTACTACTACTTCCAAGTTGCTTGTCCTAGTAGTTAAATGTTTGCCTTTATACAGCATTTAAAATTGCTGTGATTTTAAAATTTGCTTGTAGTACCTGGATTCAGTTTAATTCCAAATATGAAACATTTTTTCATCCTCGTGTATGAAATTTTCGTCTTAAGTGCATCGCACAGGTAATAGGGAAAATGCAATTTCAAAAACATTGAAAACGGTATGAAATGTTAATGCTCAGCGCATAGTAATGGTTAGAAGCAGGTTTAAGTCAACTTTTGAAGTTTAAGCACTTCTCAAGATATTACAGCTATTCTCGAGTCATCCAGTGCATTTTAATGATCTTAAAAATTACTTTTGGTAATACCAGTTTTAGGTGCTACTTGGCACAGTATCATCTTTTTATGCATTTTACAATGTTTTCAGGCACAAGTATGATTTTAAAGGCTCTTTCAACTCCAAAACTGCTTGTAAAATGGAAAGTTTTTTCAATGTAAAAGAATATTGCGTGAAAGACGGATGGTACTGCATTTTTCTAAAGCTGTAAAAGGAAAATAGCGATCCACAGCACTTGCAGAGCAATTTTCACATCCCAAACCCTTTACAGATATAATATCTGTACAAAATGTTGGAAGAATGCAGGTTGAGGTTGCATATTCTGTATAAAAGCCTATTTTCAGAGGCTGTGGGAACGAGAGCTTACAGTAATACTCTTTATTTGGTTTGTGTCCTTTCTGTATTTGATTATCAGCCAGCCTCGCTTTTCGTCCGGTTAAACCAAACTCAAATTCAGCTGCCGTCAGGTTTTAATATTTAGATCATCTTTCACATGAGTCTTTTGAATTTCTGAGCTGTGAATTTGAGTAGTGCTTAACAGAGCCAGTCTGGATCAAAGCGCAGAAATTCAGCGTAGGTTTAAGAAGGATCACAAATGTGTTTGAATCAAACTCAAGTTCGCTCTCCTTCCTTCCCAGTTTCTACAATTAGAGCTGTCTGTCAGGAAGAGCTCAAAATAGTCCGTGAAAGCCCTTCTTATGCGATTGGCAATACAGAGCAATTGTAGTCCAAGCCTGCTAATGTAAAGGTTATGCCAAGCTTATCCTAAATTGCACAGCTGTAGTTCCCAATTCAGTCACACAGGAAACAAGACAGGACATTTTCCCCTTAAACTGGGTTGCTTAGTTACTCAATTTAAATGTATGGTTCTATGTAGCTCTTTATTAGGGACCTTGTGCTGTAAATTGAGATGTTTGAGAGTCTCTTTCATGGGGGTTTTCCGTGAGAGTTCCCCACTGAATGAGCGGTGGAAGTCCAAACTGTGGAGGTAAGCATAGGTTCTTTCAAAAGACTGTTTACTTAATGAGCAATTGGGGCATTTTGGAGAATAAAGTGCATCTGAAAACAGGAATAGATTTTTCCTGCAGGTTTAAACGTGAGGTGCTTTAACCTCAGCCGATGCCACAGACTGTTAGAATTTCAGCTCTTTCATTTCTTGCATCTCCAATTTAAATAAAGCGGAGAATGTGCTCTCACTTTCCCCGCGCATCGCAAACTCCCAAGAGCCTCACTGGGAATTTCAATCTATAAAACCCGTGGCCTTGAGGTTTTACTGTGTTCATTGATATTCTGTTTTGTGAAGCGCTTGGTTCTCTTGAAACAGCCTTTCTCAATATCCTGCGCTGTCTCCAGCTGCCCCGGCGGTTGGGAACCTGCCCTCCTGGCGCTTGCTGTTCTGGCAAGGTTTTAGTGGATCAGTCTGGTGCAGGTGTTCTGGCTTTGTTCCGTTGGCTGCCTTCAGCGTGGCGCATGCGCAAACTCTCCGTAATTTCCAGTCAGTGGTCAGGTGGAAATCATGCGTCTGCTTTTTTTTTTTTCATTAAGGAGTTCTCATTAATTTCTTATTTAAAATGGCCACAGCGTTATCGGTGACTCAGGCTTGAGGACTGGACCTTAGTGGTCCTCACTGTATATCTCAAAGCCTTCTATGCAAGTGTTTTATGTGCTTAACAGTGCAGAAGGAATGGGGCGAAAAAAGGCTTTAAATACTTCGACTTCCTAGACCTTCTTTCACAAGCTCTTTTTTATTTTCTTTCTCAACGTAAATGGAAAGAGTCAGAGTTGAAGTAAAGAGTATGCTTGAAATTAAGATCGCTGCTTAATGCGTACTGTTCCCACTGAACTAAGGAGCGCTGCTGCACGTTGAGTGTTTGCTTTGGTTTATCCTCACTAGAGCAAAATCAAAATGCATATGCATCCAGAGGGGAAGAAGCAAAACTTTAAACATCTAGACTTTTAGCTCCACCCTAGGTAACTGGAAAACTCCTGTCTGTTCATTTAGGTTTTTCTCTAACTCTGCTCCCGCTCTTCAGGCTCTGGAAAATAGCTTTGGCTGCCTGCCGTGTCAGGTTTTCGTAGTACCAAATGACTTGTCAGTGCTTCGTTCTTTATAGAGGTTGAATTCCCAGCATTTTGGTGTTGGAGTATCCAAGATTTTCTCTAGAATCACATGCATATGAAATAAAGTGTCTTTAGCGTCTCCGTTGGGGCTGAGCCTGTAGTTCCAATATTCAGAGAAATCCTGTGTCCTGGTCGGACAGTTGTCTCAGAAACTGCAGGGCTGGGTCAGGGTGTCGACGCCTCCCGTCTCACTTACCGGTCATTTGTTACCGCTTCGTCGTCAGCCGCTGTTATTCAAACCGCTGGGCCAAATTAAAAGAACGCACGCGACACCTTGTGAAGTTCAGGACAAAATGAGCTGGCTTCGTTCAAATGTCAACGTGCGCTGCTTTGCCAACTCAGCGGCAGGGATGACTCTTCCTCCAGCCAGGAGACACCGATGTTTTACACTGCCGCAGTATTTCTGGTATCGTATAGTATGGTGTACGTGGCCTGAAAACTGCAGCTTGTCTTCCTCTACAGCAGTTTTAGAGAGGAGTTAAGCTGACTGGTCCTCTATGTTGTTAACGTGCCTTATTGTTATATTTGCACATATGGCTTAAAAACTATCTCAGTGCAATGGATGGTGAGTCTGAGGCATCAGCAGGGCTCTTTACCTAGAGGCTCCAGCGTCGCAATGACTTTGTTTAAAGATGGCAACCAATTTTAATATTAAATTTTCCATGTTACCATTTTTGTTATTCATACTATATAAGTCACTGAAGTGGGCCGGAATCCTGAACTCACTTGAAATCATTGTTTGCTGCAAACTTTAGGTGTAATAAAATGGTTTATTGAAGACATAGAGGGTCGGTAGGGGACGGTTGGATACTCCTTCCTGCGCCATGATGAAGTGGTACCATGTGAACAACCAGTCACGAGGTTCAAAATAAGCTTGCTTGAAGGTGTTGTAGATGCTACACGCTTTCTTGGATTCAGGAAGAGTTTGGGCAAATGAACAGAAAGAAAAAATCAATTAAGAGTTAATATTGTATTCTTGGAATATTGCTTTTGTAGGCTGTGCTTGAAGATCGGTTTGAGTTTTTCCTGTGGAATGAATATGGCTTTGTTTGGCGTGTCAGAGTTGTCAGGCCTTAATTCTGTCCTTTGAGTTCACAGCTGCACGGGAAAGCTGTTGTCGGTGTGACACACACCACCTTCCAAAACGTTTTCAGCTTGGATTGAATGGACAGGCAAATACGAAGTAATTGTTAAGGTTAATGTTCTGAAGTTCATTAATACAACAAAAGTGGGTGAAACAGAGTAATCGCATGGTGTGATTTTTCTGACTCGGGGAGAAGCCCTCGGGAAGCGAGGGACTGATGCTGAAGCGTAATAGAGCCTTCTGCAATTGCTGATAAAGTTTAGAGTCTGACCCTTGTTCCAGTGACATAGCATGAAATTTTGTTAAAAATAATTTCCTTTAGTAGTTAGTAGAATTTTATTAAAGCGTTTTTTTAAATCAGCCTGCATATCTACTAGGATCTGAGTCAGTTTTTTAAGCTCGCCTGTTGTCGTACTCCCTATGACTGTTTGTTTAAATAGAAACAAACAGAACGACTGATCTGAATACGTAAAATCAAAACTGAATAAAAGAGAAAATGTAAAATAACTTAGAGTAATAATTGGGTGTTTCTGAAGCAGCTGGAAGCAGAGTTGGTGATTAGCATATTGAAGTGGGTTCTTTTCCAGTTTTAATTTCAGGAGCACTTGGGAGGAGATGAGAGTTATTTCACAGAATGCAGTTCCCAGGAAGGTTCAGGGTGGCTGTTTGTTTTCCAGGGGAGTGCGTTGTGCTCCCTGCAGGGCAGCTCACTTACCTTTTTTGGCGGGGTAAAACTCTTTCTGTCTTTGACGTTGCGGTAGGACTAAGTTGTTGATCTTTTCTTAAAGTTGTACTCTGTTACTGGGATCACGCAGCCCCTCCCAAACGTTGCAGGAGACCTTCTTTGGTGATGGTCGCTTAAATTTATCAGGCTTCGTGGGGCAAGCCGTTTTCATTATTAAACTGTCAAGCAGTCAATGCGGTTGTATACCTTGCGGTCGTATGATTTAGTGATCAGAACAGCCAACTTCAGACACTGCTCCCCGCTAATTCAAATGTTTTATTTAACTAGGACTTGGGGAAATACAAAGTATGAATGGGTATTTGGGGGGTTCCAAGTAATTGTGTTTAGTAGAGGGATGTTATAGGCTGTTCTTGACCGCTGCGACTACCTCTGACTTTGTGTCTTCATTGTCAGGCAGCTTCTAAATGTGCGTGAGGCTACAGCCGTCTTTGCAAGTGTAGGAGTATGGACGGGGCTTATGGAAATGTTGTTAAGGAGATAACTGCAAAGGCTTCTGTAGCCTCGTAAGCTCCATCTACAGTTGGTGGCAAAGAGATGCATCCCTCAGGTGATTTGGAGCAGACCAGTTTGTAAGGTCCTTTGAAACACCTTTGTGGAGGAACTGCTCTCTCGGGACATAGCAGGAGAAAAGCCCCCTGGCGTAGAGGGGCTGTGAGGATGCAGTTGGCCTTTGGGATGGTGGGAATGAGGAGAGGTGAATTTGGGAGGGGAAAGCCTGCTGCTGTTACGTGCAAACCCCCACACTTGGGGGAGCAGTGGTCAGAAGGGGAATGTGAAATAATCTGTAAGGGGCTCTTCGTGTTGTATGTCAGTTCCCTACATTTGAAGTTTCTTATTACATGAAAGCCACAAAGTAGCTCCAAGGGCTGGAGGACCTCTCCTATGAGGAGAGGCTGAGAGAGTTCAGGTTGTTCAGCCTGGAGATGAGAAGGCTCCGGGGAGATCTTATTGCGGCCTTCCAGTGCCTAAAGCGGCTCCAGGAGAGCTGGGGAGGGACTTTTTCCAAGGGCATGTAGGGATAGGACGAGGGGGAATGGCTCCAAACTGGAAGAGGGCAGGTTTGGATTGGATATCAGGAAGAACTTTTTCCCTGTGAGGGCGGTGATCCCCTGGCCCAGGTTGGCCCAAGAAGCTGTGGCTGCCCCATCCCTGGAGGTGTCCAAGGCCGGGTTGGACGGGGCTGGGAGCACCCTGGGCTGGGGGGAGGTGGCCCTGCCCAGGGCAGGGGGGTGGGACTGGGTGGTCTTTCAGGTCCCTTCCAACCCAAACCAGTCTGTGATTCTAGTAGCTAATTCAATAACATTTGTTTCCATTTTTATAGCTGTTTCTGTTTACTTTAGCTGTGAATTTGAGATGGAGAGAAGTCCTCTTGGTAAGGTAACCCTTGGATGGGAAGTGGCTGTGAGCAGGCAAAGCCAAGGTGATCAGGCAGCCTTCTCTTGGCACAGTATGGGATTATTCAAGTTATGTTTGTTTCGGCTCAGGCTGTTTGACCTTGCTGAGCATCTTACCTAGAACAAGGATTGAGGGTTTTCTCTAAGCCATCTCATTAACAATAATTAGAAATTAAAATAATGAAAATTAGCCATCAGAAACCAAATGGATCTGAGCCACGTAACTGTTCCATGAAGTTTGTTCAATAGATTTTCACTTTGCTCCCAAGGAGACAGGCCCTTTATTTATCTGCCTTTGCCTTGATCATATAATTGTAAGGCAAACGCATTAGGTAGATAGAACAGTGAAGTTAATGACAAGAACAAAAATGCTTTCCTGTGGGTTTTTAGGAAAGCCTTCATAGCTTGTTCTTTTATTTGCCTGCTGCCTTTTCGGCAAGGTGCTTGGGACAGGGAGGGGGGGCACTGCTACATCATGATTACATTTACCCGCATTGCTGCTTAAACATAAAACGCATCGTGAAAACTGTAGATGGGGACGCTAATTTGTGTAGTGCCTTTTCTGCCTTTCTTAAAGCGGGTTCAATTTAGTGTGATTTGACTTCCATGACTACTCCGTTATGCCCAGGAATTTGGAGGATGACTTGCTTTTTGTTGAGAAGGTTAGAGCAAATAAATGTAGAATGAATAGACGGGGGTTCAGCACGTCGCTTCTCCCTGCGCTTCCAGCAGAGCGGAGGTTCCTCCCGTGGGTAAGACAGGTCAGGCAGCCTGGGTCCGCGTGCTGCTCCCTGCGACGGGCTGCTGTTCCGGGGGGCGTGCGGCCTCTCTTCAAAGAAACTATGTGATGGAAAGAAACCGTCCTGTCTTAGCAATCGCAGGAGTTTTATTACAATTTTGAATTGTTAGTTAGGCGCATGTCAACATCATGGTAATAATCTGCAGCGTGAAATTGGAGCAGTTAAAATATCTTATAGATTTATACCAAGGCCCACAATCAGACATAGGGCACTTTAAAACAAAAGAATGGGGAAGTAAAGCTTATATTTCCTTCGTAAGTCACCTTTGGTGCTGCAATTATCCATGCCTGTTTACGTTGAATAAAGCAATCTGTTACTGCTGAAAGAATTTCTGTGGAGGAACACTTAAATAAAACTTGAGAAAAACATCTCATAATACTGCTGAGGAGCATTACGTATAATCCCTTTCATCAGCAAATAAAGGTATATGTCAAAAATGCTGAGATTGTATTTTTGTACTGTTCCCACTCTGGAAGCGTGTTCCAGGATCTACCTTCACTGCCAGTCCAAAAGGGAAAAAAAAAGTTCAGGCTGGAAATGTCCTTTTTAACTTTGAGGGCAGCGTGCAGCCATTTCTCCTTTGCGCTCGCTGTGTTCTTTGCGCTGGTATTGCTCTTTAGTGTAAGTAACTCGTATTTCCTCCTTGATATTTACCCAAGTGTATTTCTAGAGAGCTTTCATTTCCCTAGACTAAATAATTCAAGCCTCTGTCATCTTTATAGGATAGCCTCTCCATCCTCCTGATGATGGGAATAACCTTTCCGTGCACCCGGCTCAGTCCAAAGATGTTCTTTTTCAGATGTTCAGTATTTCCCAGCAGGTCTGGCTGGTGCCTGGTGATACAACACAGTGTTTGAGCTTATTGCTTATTGAGGTCCTACTGCTGCTGCCTCTTGGTTGTATTTTGCAGGAAAAATGAAGAAAAGGCACCACTCGTGTATTTAAAACATGTAACTCATCTTTAAGGTTTTAATTAAAATTATTGTCTCCCTTTGAATTGGAAAATTGTGTAAAACTGCCAGTTTAAATGTATCAGTTCAGTGTATGGTGATGAATGTGAAACTGAATAAGGCTGTGCCATTGTTAGGTTTGGTCTTTGAGAAGGGGAGGGAAGGGTGACAGGTATCTTAAAAAAACAATCTGATATTTGGCTAGTACTGCCGTGGTTGAAATCATATGAAATAATCTGTAAACTCTTACCTATGCAATAAAACTACATGTTTCTTCAGAAATTTTTTATTGGCGCCATGAGGGTAATCCACAGTGAGATTTCTACTACATGTCCTGGGTTTTTTTGTAGGTTTTTTTTCTCCCCTAGCTGTAGAAATAGTTTTGGCTATTGGTCTGATCTCCTCTTTTCACTGAAATTTATCTTACGATAAATTTTATTGCTTCAGCTGCTCGCACTTGCAATGAATCCTCTGCACCGAACTGGACTGTGTAGCCTGCCTTTGCGCTGAGACCTTCCCTATCCAGATTTTAATGCTGAACATTGATTTTAAACATACCAAATACCTGTTTTGATTCTAACTCGGGAAATCCTCTTCTGTTTGATGGAAAACCAATCCCATGAAAATGCTGCTACCATGTGATTGACTTATAATTTTTGACAATTTGCTTATTGAAGAACAGAACTAGAGGTTGGCTTGGTTTGTGTGAACTTTTCATTGAGACACCCAGCACGGAGACGACACCATCATGGAAACATAATGATGGGGAAACAGCCCACTCAGTTTTCAAAAAAACCCAAAAATCATTATTATTCTTTTGGTAAGGCATATGCAATTTCTAGAATTAAAAATTGTCCCTGCTTTGGATTTGGTTTTGGTTGTATGTGCAGTGATGGCTCTTCGGTGGTGAATAGCAGGATCATTTATTGAAAACAAAGGCACAGTAGAAGTTTTTATGGGTGGGCTTTGTTGCCCTAACAAAGAGCTTGTTGAAGGGTCATTCCCTTAGCCAAATCCTGAACTTCTGAAAAATGGTAACACGCGTCTCTGGAAAAGGTTAGAGATGTGTCTGGTGTGGTCCTGTTATTTTTACAGCATCTAATGAAAAATACAAAAGCGGGGAAAAAAAAAATATCTTTATTTCATATAGGTATGCAAACATTGCTTGTCCTTCCCACACGAAACGCTCACAGAAAACTACAGTGAAGTGAAAGGTGTAGTTTTTCAGACAATCTATCTGCTCTGTTCGTGTCTTCAAAACAAAAAGCTTTAAAATTATCAACAGAAAATATTCAATTTTTATGTATCGAACTAGAGCGTGTAAGAATAAAAGGAATAAGTCCTGAGAATTTGTTGAGGAAACAATTTTATTTAGACTGCTTAAGACAGCAAACCGAGTGGGTTTGGGAAGCGCTCCAGTCAGCATCACTGATGTAAGGAGTGCCCACAGAAGCTCTCTGTATTTTACCTTCAGAGCAACGTTTGCCGGTTTGTCTTTAAAAAAAAAAAAAACAAACAAAAGAAAAAGAAGGAAGTAATTAGACTGTGACTGTATTATCATTAGTATTAATTCAGGTGTCGTTCAGGCTGTTCATAAATATTAACAGCCTCAAGGAATGCCGTGCTGTCAGTCCTCGCCCTTCGTGTTTAGAAGTTTGGGCTCGCAGTTGAACTCATCAGCGGAATAGCAAAGCTGTTGCCAGAGGAAGTTACTGCGCCACGGAGATGTCCTTTCGAGGCTTCACCTAAACGGAGATCTGAATAAATGCTTCACTGTTTTGATCTTCCTTTGTAGGTCTTGTCTGTGCTGGGGTAATTATAGTCTGTAATTAGCTGCAGCGCAATTCTTTTGAAGTCGATGAATGTGTAATTTTTGCCGTAAGCTGGGAAATAGCATTTTACCTCAGCTCGCTCTTGCGTTTAATTTACAGATGATTTTCTGTTGGGATTTTTGTGTGAAGTGTTTAGACCTCTCAAAAAAAATACAGTGATACTCCATCATTTCTTTCCTCGGCTCGAAACTAATTGGGAGCTGTCAGTTCTTACGAATGGGGGTGCAGCCATCCACGGCCGGGGCCATGTGGGGAGGATCAGAGGGGCATCTAAATGTCTTTAAAATGCGGACTGCAATCTCATGTACACTTGTCCATGGTGAGACGGGAAGGAGAGCGGTTGTCTCTTCTCACGCCGTTTCAGTGGTACTGTGAGGCGCTCTGAAAACGAAAAGCACTGCTTAATTAACTTTTATTTCTGTGTGCCTTTAGGAGGTAATATTTTTCTTCTATTTACTGTAGAAACCCAAATTGTTCACAAAGTGCAGCCATCACATGTAGTATACATGCTTTTATATGTTTTAAGACTACGCCTATGCCTTTGCTACCTCTGCATGTACTGCTTTATGTCTTTGAACCTATCTTTTGAGTAAACCAACCAAATCTTACTTATTTTCTTTCGTTATTCTGCTCTGCTTCCATTGATGGCTCTAAACTTTTGACTCCAGACTGGCAATATGAGGGTAAGATGGCAAAATGTAACTTCCTGAACATTGCTTGTCTGTTTTTAATTTTTATTTTCCTTAGAACATTATTAAAATTCTGTCCACTCTCTTTAATTAGATGCTTGTGTTGCAATTAAATACAAATTATGTTTGTTTCTGTTGTGAAGCTTTAATTATGATTTATAGCTTTTTGATCATTCCTTCGTTATTTCTTTGGGTTAAATTACCATTGTATTATCTCTGTCCTGAAGGACTTTGGCTACACTGAGGTCCCTGGCAGTATCTCTAGAGCAAGACAGGAACAGGTTTATAGTGTAGTTGTCAACCTGTGGTGTGGTGGTGTGTGACGACGATTCAGAGTGTGTGTGTGTGTTCATGACATGGTAAGGAAGGCTCACGTAAGAGAGAACAGAACAAACAAACTGTATTAAGTTATTGCTGATTGAATTGTTTGTTTTAAATATGGATCAGCGTCTGAGATGTTAAATCCTTAGTCATCAGGTTCTCCCTTGCTTTGTAAAGTTTATCCGAGTAAGGGATCAGCAAACAGCTCAGATTTTGATCCTCTGTGAGTGTCACTTAGCTAACAGCTGTAGCTCGTACATACATCACACTTAAGTGGATACTTGTCTTCAGTATACTGATTGTGCTGACTTGTTTTAAAAACAGCAACAAGACCCCCAAGATCCTTCTTCTGGAATTAGGAATAACTTCTCTTTTCATTTTTATAGATTGCAAATTGGCCAGAACAGGTCCTCCGGCCACAATAGTCCCTATCGATGAAGAAAGTCGGAACGGTGAGTGCACCTCGGTTTTCCGTGCCATCCCCTTGGGTTACCCCGCGGGAGCTGATGAGGGTGTGGAGGTACACTGGGGCGCATGGAGCATCCGTGTGCGGCTTGGCAGTGAGGACTGGTCTCCAAAAACCTGGTAATGCGGATTGCGGGTGGAAAGGTGACAGTGACCCAAAATGCTGAGATGTGTCACTTCTTCCTGAAAATTATACGGTTTGATGACTTTGGTCGTTGACTCCAGATAGCGCCTGTGAATATGCATTTAGTTTTAACAAGTATTTAGACCACAATTATTTGTAGTACAACAGTAGTTCAGCTCCCTTGTTGTTAATGTGCCAGCTTATTTTTACTGTCTAAGTTCTTATGGTGTTACAGAAAGACAAAGTTCTGGCCAGTCTTTGGTTTTGGTGCGGCTAGGGAAAGCTGGAACCTTCTTTCTCTGAAGTTTGATGGGACTGTTAACAATGCTGTCTTCTGGGTTTCGCCTGCAGCTTTTAGAAGGTTGCTTGTTGCTTCGCTCAAAGTTTAATAGCGTGAATTTATGAACACCTGGAAAGGTAGAATTTCCTTGCATTTAGTCATGGAAAATTCAAAAGAAAACTAACGTCTCTTTTTTTATTCCCCTGTCAAATCACACAGTTCTCTAATTGTTGTTCTGTAGTCTCAGCATTGCATTTATGCAGCATACTGTCATGTGAGGAAGCGCTTTAGCCCCGTTAGAGTCAACGCTTTGCACAGGTGGCTCTTACTCCTGACATTAAGTTACTATTCCTCCCTGGTTTTCAGTTTTCTGATTATTTATTTATTTATTTTAACCTCGTAAGCTGAGCACAGTTGTGTGCTGCACGTGGTTATGATTTATCATATATGGGTGCTTGAAATGGTGAAGTGAGTCCAGGTCGTGCTGGTGGAACCTCTCTGCTGTTACCCTTGGGGGAGCCGCTTGCTGTTGGAGTTGCTCGGGGTCAGACAGGTAAGGGTGAGCCGGTTTTACTGGTGAGAGAACCAGCACCAGGGTGCTGAGGGGCTCTGTTAGTTGGTACTGGAGTAGCTTTTAAAACCAGGCTGTTTTCTCCTGTGCTGAATTTTCTTGCAATCGTGTCTGCTGAAACTAAAAAATGATGATTGGTCTCAGCAAAATGAAATTCCCCTGGTGATCGTGTCCACCCACTGAGCAGGACTCTCTTTTCTTGTTTGTTTTGCTTTTTGTAACGCAGCCTGAGTGCCGCAGAAGTAACTTATGCAGTGCAGTATCAATTTAATTGGAAAGCTGTTTCATGTTTCTATCATGCTTATATCAAGTGGAAAAAACCCCTTTCTCCTTCCTAATGTTTAAATGGTGTGCGATCACAACATCCATGATAGGTCTTTCTCTTTGATAGCAGAATTTCTGTGTGTAATCTGTGCTGCAGTATTAGTCAACTGCCATTTAAAATAGTTTGGTACATGCGGTACGTAATTAATTCAAGGGTCCGGAATCAATATTGCGGGGTTTTTTTTTCTTTATCTTTTTCCAATGCAGGTACTATAGAAAGAGTCTTGGGATTTGATGCGTATGAAATAATTGTACCTGTAGCACCTTGTTGGGAAGGCATCAAATATTCTTGATTATACATAGATAGTACTGGCATATTTTTATACCACTTTATTCTTATGTGCTGGCAGCACTCGGGTGACTTATCTGGAGAACGTGCTGGGAACAGCAGCTGAAACTAAGGCTAGATGCTGACCGTACAGTCATTTGAAATATAAACAAAAATTCAGAGAAATAAAAACCTTGCAGCTCTCTAATTGGATGGCATAATGAACTTGATTTCTCAGCTTTTTAGTGCTTGATTCAGCGTTTGCTAAAAACCATAAAGTTACAATTTCTGTTCAAATGTAACCGGTCCTGCAAGAAAGATGGTTAAATTGAGTATGGTGGGGAGAGGTGTGAATTTCGTAGAAGCTTTGCATGGGTCTGCAACAATTTAATTTTATCTATTTTCATATGAATTCTTACGAACCATTAGCTCGCCATTAAAGAAGTCAAATTGGAAACAGAAACTGCAGTTCACACTGTCGTTAATGGCAGCGACACCTCATCTGTAAGTCACTATGTATTAAGTGAAGGGATCTCCTGGGAAGGCAGCTCTTGAGTTGAAATGTCCTTAAACCTTTCGCTGTCTTTGTTGAAGTGGTAAGTCGTATCCTCCCCACAACCACGTGTGACTGAAATTAATGAGGGTGAAATCCCAGTACGGTGTAGAGGGTCAGCGGTTGAGTCGATGCTGCTGCTCGTGTACTTCATATTAAATAATTGGTTTTCCATGAGTCTTGCTTGAAGTGAGTGTAGGTATTTCAAACTAGGAAAATAGTCACAGCAACGGATACGGAGCAGCTGCCAGCAGATTTTATTTTCCAGCTTTGTGTGTGCACCCTTCCAGATGTCTCCAGGTTCAGGGCAAATGCTTTATAGCTTGCTAGAGTCACCTTTGGATCCACGCCGATGGTGGGTATTGTTGCAACTGAATGTATATGAGTACACACCTGTGCGCGGATGTGCACACACACATATATATCAGGGAATTAGAAGACTCACAGATCAGGTAATGCGTTGTCACTTGACGCTTCTGCATGCAACTTCACCCGTCTTTTTTTTTTTCTTTCTTATTTTCTTCCTCTTTCTGTGCTCATGTTCATATGCTTACCCAATATGTTTATAAATAGTGTCTGCCTATGCCATCAATCTTACAAAATATTAATACACTATTTTTAATTATGCTCTTTTAATATGTTGATGTTTTGGTTCTAGGCAAGGCAGTGTTGTGTCCTGACGGGTACCCTGCCGTCTGTGTGACACCTGGGCTACAGTACTGGTTTGTGCCCTACAGCACTGCCCTCGGCACGTTTCCTTACGTGTTTTACACTCCAGCTACAGCTTGAAAGGAGTAGTGAAAGAAGGCGGCTGAGAGCTGGTTCATCACCAGTAGATGATGGGCCTCAGTTAGATTTACAGAATGACCTCCTTTACATCCAGCAGAAAAGGTTTGGCTCATCTCTTATAGTCTTTCATGCTTCCTATGCATTAAAAGATGAATCGTATAAATGGTAAGGAGTTATAAATAAGTCAAAACAGCGCTGCCACCAAAAAACCTTTGAAAAATCTTGAGAAGGGAACAAAAAGAGGCTATAAAGGGTAATAAGGAATGTCAGCTGAAGCAGTGTGTTGTGATAAGAAAATGTATTAAGAGCAGTTTTTGACACGTTGGGAGCTTTGGTACAAGGATTGGACGTTGCTGTGTTAGAGAGCATGCAGCCTGAAAGTAAGAATCGTGGATATCAATGCCAGGATCAACGAGGTGAATGTATTTACTGTGCATGTGAATTCACTAGAATAGTTTATCAAAATTTACTTCAAATCATTTGCCATTCAGTCTCAAAATTGGCAACGTATAGTTGTTAAAAGTGACAGTGAAGCTGTAGAGATAGATATTTGGATGATATGCAGATTATATGTTATACAAAATTTCCAGTGACCAAACCTTGTATTGGAATTACCAATAGATGGAGAGAAACAGTCGGCCTGGTTTTGTTCTAACATATAGAAATATATCTCTAGATCACTTAAAGTATGAAACCTAAGCAGGTTATTTCAATTCCTTGCACTGCGCTGCAGCTTTCAAAGGTCTGTTGTTGATGTTGGACTGCCTCTTCTAAGGTTTTAGAATTATGATCTCAAAGCGGTAACTGAGTTAACACCTCTGTGTGACATTTCGTTTCATCCAGTGCACATATTCATCAGCTTCTGGCAACTGAATAAACAGAAAATCCTGCTTTTAGGAGTTTATCTTTAGTTTCACTGTGCTGAATGTTGCTTCTCAGCATACTGAGTTCACTCATTTCTAATTCGCAAAAAGTCTGGAGACCAGCAAATCTCAGGGAATAAAAATATTGTACAAAATAACTATTCCTTGTTTTCGTCGTCAGACACACAGTTACTACGTCTGACCTTTAAAGATCTCCTTGAGGGATCAGCGTAGATGTTAGGATTTGATGGATTCCCACCATTGGATTAATACATTTATATCGAGTAATTTAGGTACAACAGTATGTTAGATAATAGTTGCGTTCCTGTGAAGAATCCCAGAAGGATTTCTTAAGCTCCTACATTTCTTAAGGTCCAAGTTAGTTATTTTTTCATTTTCCTTTGTTTAACTTGAATGGGTGATAGTACTTGAGATCATATTAACAGCAGGATTTAATACTTGTAGATAGTACAGGGTTTTTTTTATAGGCAGAGAGCTATTTTCACCCATGGATTTTTTTTCATTATGGAATCTGAGACTTGGTTTTAACTTGTTTTAGAAATTGAACAAATGAGACTAGTTCATACTTCAGACTTTCATTGCAATTGCACCCCAAATTTTGGGGGGCCTTCACGAAGAGCCCCCTGTGCTTTTTTTTTTCCCCTTAAGATGAGTGTACTGAAATGCTAAAAGGCTTTGAATCTTTAAAAAGGGTTTTTAACGGAAAGTAGGCTATTGGGAAATGACTTCTAAAAGAGGCAAAATTGGAATCTGCTAGATACGATTGATTAAAACGGAATTTGAACAAAGCGCAGAGGCTGGGGTGAGGGAGCAAGACGGGTTGGAAGGCTTCTTGGCAGGGTGGTGGGTGACCTGGCGTACGACGGGGGTGCACAGATAGAATAGCTGTACCTCTCTGTCGGCTGCTGCTTGATATTTGCCTTTGTGGTTTATTTCAGGATAGCTACAAAGGTGATAGAATATGGGCAAGTACTATTCAAATTTTAACGGGTACTTGTTTTGGGTGTAAGTTATATACTTACCTAGCCAGGTGCCAGCGTAGAGATCGGTGTAACTCTAAAAGATCTACCCCAGTGCAAAGAAGAATAGAAACTGGTGTCTCGGTAACGCTTTCATCACAAAAACTCTGTAGTTAGGAATGTTTTGTTTGTGTTCCTGCTTATCCTAGGAAAATCAGTAAACATTGTTCTGCTTTTGATTTTATTTTTGGGTTTTTGTCCCCCGCCCTTACGATGGTATAGAATGCTAACGAATAGTTGGACCATCTCCTCAAATTATATGATCTCTCTCTCTCCTCTCCGTACATAGATCGGGATGTTTTGTATTTATGCAAACACAGGTAAGTGCGGGAATGAGCTTTTGTGGATGTAGGTGGGTTTGATATTAGTTTTATATCTTTTCATCTTCCTGCTATCTTGGCAGCAATCTCTTGCCAGCCTCGCTTCCTGGGGGGGCAGAGGATCTGTGATCACTCTACAGATCCCCGTCAATAACGCCCCGCGGTGGGGGATTAAGTGGGAAATAGGGCATAAACATGCAGGAACCCATGCTGTGGTTTTTTTCTGGGTACTACTGGAGGAATTTATTTTCAGTTTAATTGTATGTAGTGTTAGAGGGATGGACCTGATTACTAAAGCACATTGACAATGTCACTGCAAATTTCCGTGCCGTACCAAGCTATTCTAACTTGTTTTTCGGGGGCAGTTGATAGGAGTTGAAGAAAATGTCCCTAGGGGCACAAAGTCCGTAGCCTCTCTTCTGAGATGGGCTCAAGTGCTAATACATTTCCCACAGACTGTGTGTGATGGCTTCCGAACAGCCATTACTTAATAAAATTTTCAGTGACCACCAGTGCGTTCTGGAATTGAACTAATGAGCCTTAAAGATTAAGGGTCCTGTTATCCATCTCCTCTGTGGATCGTATGCTGATTCCAGTCTGGCTGCCTTAAGATGTTTTGGCTAAGGGGAAAAAATTGATTTAGTAAAATGCCGTTTTCTGATTTGGAAAGTTGCTGTGGTTGAACACAGGTGTATTGAGAATAGCATTTCTCAAGAATTGTGGGCTCTATGGTCTTTTCCTATTTTTCCCTTCTGTTTCAGAAGAAGGATGAATTAGTGACTTGAAGGATGACAAGGTGCTTCAGCTTCTTAATTTCTTCAAGTACATCTTTTCTACAGAGCTAACATGTCTGACGTTATTGCTGTTTTGAAATTTCTTTAGCTGAGAAATTTTTGGCTTTGCAGTTGGATTTTGAACATGCCACCAAGGCTATATAATTGGTTTAAAATAACATTTAGCAGGTTTTTTAAACATTCAAAAGTCCACTTCAAGTCCATTCAAGGTGTTTGGGTTATTGAAGTCCAGGCTGGGTTTTTTCAAGAAATACTCAGATTGAATTATGAGAAGTGTTGTGTTATTTTACATCCTAAGTGTTGCTGAGTTCTAATTAGTGGAACTAAAATCTGCAGCAATTAAACTTGGCGTTTGGCCCTGTAAAGCCTTAGCAGGGAGAGCATAGAATCATAGAATGGTTTACGTTGTAAGGGACCTTGAAGATCATCGAGTTCCAACCCCCCCGCCACAGGCAGGGACACCTCCCACCAGCCCAGGTTGCCCAAGGCCACGTCCAGCTCACCACCCTTAAAGTGAAAAACTTCTTCCTAATGCTTAATCTAAACCTGCCCTCTTCCAGCTTAAAGCCGTTCCCCCTCGTCCTATCACCACATGCCCGAGTAAAGAGTCCTTCCCCAGCTCTCCTGTAGGCCCCCTTTAGGGACTGGAAGGCTGCAATAAGATCTCCCCGGAGCCTTCTCTTCTCCAGGCTGAACAGCCCCAACTCTCTCAGCCTCTCCTCATAGGAGAGGTGCTCCAGCCCTCGGATCATCCTCGTGGCTCTCCTCTGGACGCGCTCCAGCAGGTCCATGTCCTTCTTACGTTGGGGACTCCAGAGCTGGATGCAGTACTCCAGGTGGGGTCTCACGAGAGCGGAGTAGAGGGGCAGAATCACCTCCCTCGCCCTGCTGGCCACACTTCTTTTGATGCAGCCCAGGATGCGGTCGGCCTTCTGGGCTGTGATCGCACATTGCCGGCTCATGTTGAGCTTCTCATCAATCAGCCCCCAAGGTCCTTCTCCCCAGGGCTGCTCTCCAGCCATTCTCCGCCGAGCCTGGATTTGTGCTTGGGATTGCCCCGACCCAGATGTAGGTCCCTGCACTTGGCCTTGTTGAACTGCATGAGGTTGGCTTGGGCCCACCTCTCCAGCCTGTCCAGGTCCCTCTGGATGGCATCCCTCCCCTCCAGCGTGTCTGCCTCGCCAAACAGCTTGGTATCATCAGCAAACTTGCTGAGGGTGCACTCTACCCCACTGTCCATGTCGCTAACAAAGATGTTGAACAGTATGGGTCCCAGTACCGACCCCTGAGGAACGCCACTCGTCACTGCTCTCCACTTGGACACCGAGCCGTTGACCGCAACCCTTTGAGTGCGACCGTCCAGCCAGTTCTTTATCCACCGAGTGGTCCATTTATCGAATCCATGTCTCTTCAATTTAGAGACCAGGATATCGTGTGGGACAGTGTCAAACGCTTTGCACAAGTCCAGGTAGATGACATCAGCAGATCTTCCCTTGTCCACTGCCGCTGTAACCCCTTCGTAGAAGGCCACCAGATTTGTCAGGCATGACTTGCCCTTGGTGAAGCCATGTTGGCTCTCGCCAATCACCTCCTTGTTTTCTGTGTGCCTCAGCAGAGTTTCCAGGAGGATCTGCTCCATGATCTTGCCAGGCACAGAGGTGAGACTGACTGGCCTGTAGTTCCCCGGGTCTTCCTTGTTTCCCTTTTTGAAAATAGGGGTTATGTTTCCCCTTTTCCAGTCGGCAGGAACCTCGCCAGACTGCCACGACTTCTCAAATATGATGGCTAGTGGCTTCGCGACTTGATCTGCCAGTTCCCTCAGGACCCGCAGATGTATCTCATCGGGTCCCATGGACTTGTGCACCTTCAGGTTCCTCAGGTGGTCTCTCACTTTATCTTCATCTACAGTGGGCGGTGCTCCGTTTTCCCAATCCTCACCTTTGCAGTCTGTATCTTGGGCAGTGCGGCTGCTGTCCTTGTCTGTGAAGACTGAGGCAAAAAAGTCATTGAGTACCTCAGCTCTGTCTCTGTCCCGGGTAACCAGTTCTTGCGTTTCCCGAGTTTCCAAGAGTTTGGACTTGCTAGTGTCCTGTATGTTCCCCTAACTCTCTTTACATGTGCATGGTGAATGTGCAAACCAAGGTAAGTTAGAAGACTGTTCTGTAAAATTTTGCAAAGTCATGTACATCCAACTAAAAGCTTTCTTTTATATACTGACAAGTAAAACAGTGCATCTTGAGCTCCTGCTTTCCCCTTTTTGTTAGGAGAAGCAGCAGTGAGAAGGGAGGGGATGTAAGGCCCATCTTGTGGTAGCATAGCACACTGTCCCAGAGACCTCTCTGGTGGAAGGAAACAGTCTAAGCCTGGTGAAGCAGCTGTTTCTGTAGAAGATTTCCACGTGGACCACACAGGTTCACGTGTCTATAGGGCTGTTCAGTCTTGATATCGTGCACAAGGCTCACTCCTTTGACTTGATGCGCTGTCTGCAGTAGCTCTCTGTATACCAGGAATGACTCGAGTCAGTTGACACTCAATGGAGGGGAAAAAAAGTTATAAATAAGATGAGCTGAAGACAACCTTGTGTACTCAGCACCCGAACAAGACTTAAAGCTACTCCATGGGGATTAATGGGACTAAAATAGAGCAGAGCTTTAAACCTTAGCTCTGGGTTTCTTGCTGCAGGAGGGAGAACTTGGTTTTCTTTTAAGCTGTACAGATGCTAGCGTGTTGCATCGAGGTGTTAGAATTTATAAAGTTAGATATTCTTGTAAGTTATAGTTTACTGTCTTTATGAGCCTCTCAATCTTTAATTTTAAGACAACATGTTTTCACCTATAATTTCCTATCGTTCAAAAATCAGCTTTATGTAGTGTTGTGAAAGAAGAGTACTATTTCAAGTGATTTTGAGAAAAACGTCTCTCAAGTCTGGGATGTTTGTGGTGTTGTGGAAATGGAAAAGAGACCAAGCTGTAATGTACTGTAATTTTGTATTGATTTTTCTTAGTTTCCCCATAAGAGCAGTTTGCAGACTCTTTGCATTTAACTTTCACTAGGTGCGCTATTTCTTTTATAGCAGTTAACAATTACATTTCTACAACGGGCAAAAATCCAATTATTAGCTTATATGTTATCATTCATGTGAAACATTTCCAGGGCAAAACTGCTGCGGTCGATTGCCAGTCTAAGTTATGCAATTGTGTATATGCCTGTGTGTCCACACGTAGATTTTTATTTTTTTTTTTACATCTTTAGGCGATCTTACAGCTGCCTAAAGTATTTGTGAATATTTTTCACAGCTGGGGAAAGTATTCCTTTTCACATATATCTTTACCAAACTGGAATCTGGTCTCTGTAGCAATGGAGATGTGGTATGTTGCTTATGTGTATGGTAAAGTGTAAGTTAAGTTACTGCAGCCAATAAATAAATCTTTGACTGAAATACTGTCTTGCTGTACAAGGGAAAGAGGAGTTCAATTAACTTTGCTTCTGAACCACTGGCTTGTCTTCAACTGTAAAACTGATTGCTCTTATTGTACGGGTAGTGCCACTTTCTCAGGCCCTACGTGTACCTCCGAGAGCGCTTAAGTAGGCGATGCTGTTGGCCGAGGACTGCAGTTCAGCCTAGCGATGTCAGTTAGCTGCTGATGGAGTCTGGGTGACTAATATGATTGTGGCATTGAGCGTCAGTAGGCTCTTGCTGAATTTGTGTGCGCTGATGCTATTCTGTGATCATTAATAGTGGGTCTGTGCAACATTAGATTAGCCAGCAATACAAATCTGATCTGGATCAGGCCCAGGCGCATAATCACATTTTGTCAAATTAGGGCATGCAGCATGGAGTTTATTCTGGCTTCATGTTTTTATATAGGAAGAAAGGTGATACATTAGATTTAATGTCTGCCAGATTAAGTAACTTCTATCAGAAGTAGTTACCCTTTCAGAATGTTTCGGACAAATTTTAACAAGAGGAGTGGATTTGTATTGATTTGTGTGTGCCACGTGGCTGTACAGTGCTAGGGCTGCTACTACGGGCTGATGGCTGAATTTACCATGCTGTAGAGCGCTGTATAGTTCAACCCCATCTTTCCACAGCCACGCTGATTTGGGAACCTGGGTGTTCCCTATTGATGCTTCTTGAAGTCATCCAGAAGAACAACTGTGGCATGGGCTGTTGCAGCTGGAGTCTAGATGTGGCTCTGAAGATACAGTCAGGTGCTGAGGCCACCCAAAAAGAAAGCCCACGGTTGGTGTTCACAGCCCCGGCAAGTGCTGGCTCTAGTTCTGGATCGTTCAGGACATTGCTGTGCCATTTAGGAGCATGTTGGTTAGACGCGGCGAAAGGGGTTTGTTGGGGCCGTAGAAATCCCCTGGGAACAGTGTAGGATCCAGGGAAGTTTCAGCAATAGCATCAGAAAGGAACTTAGTGATGGCTGCTGCGCTCCTTAGCTTTGAGGTGGTGCAAGAGTATCTAGTGACACCCAATTGTAGCTGACTTGGTTTATTCTTCTGGCAGAACTTTACTTCACACTCAAGGATTTTCTGAATGCTCTGGTCCGAGTGCTGTCCTCAAGTTTCTCTGTAATGGAGGAAAACTGGCGAATATGCCACAGCTTAATAGTGTACTTGTAGGCTACTCTTTTTCTGTCACGACTGGCATGCTTGGTTGCCAGAGATAGGAATTTCCTTCTTTTGTATTCAGAGATACAGCAATTAAGACTAAGGCTTATTTGGTCTTAATCGGCTGTCCCAAGAATCTTTATCAAATGCAACAATAGGAATATAACCAGAGCATAATAAATTTCTGTTTCAAGAAAGGGTAAATTGCCTGGAAGAGCGTAGCTGCTGTTCTTGCAGGTACAAAGGCTTGGAGTCAAGCAAATAAAAGGTAAGGGTAAGAACTAAAAGTTAGAAAATTCTCTTATACTGAGCTAATAAACATCTTCAACAAAAGGGAATATGAAATTATTGCGTTTTAACTTGTATTTGTGGTTTTCTTCCTGATCTTTGTGTTAGCAACTGGCTCATACGTGTTGGTGCTCAGCTCGCTGTCTTAAGCTTAAATCAAAATGTAAACTAGCGTAAGAAAATATCAGTTCTTAGCTGAAAATTTGATTTACTTTATAAATTCATGAGATGGGAAAAGAGGCCTAAATTTATGGAAATTATTTTTGTTTCCCTCAAGCCTGTTTGTTCATTTCCATTCTTAAGTTAGACGTTCTTAGGATTTTGGTATTAACGATTTCATTGAAAAGTCATGAAACAATTTGGTGCCTCCTGCTATTTTTATACCACAGATTTAAATTCACACTCACGTATTTTTCATGGAGGACAAATGTGTAAAGACTGAAGAAGCTGTAAAATGGATGAGCTTATTATTCCACTTTTATTCATGAGCACAGACATCAGCGGTGGCCAATATTCTAGCAGAGCTTTTGTTAAAGATTTCTACAATTCTCCTTTTTCAGTAATTTTTTTTTTAATTGTGTCTCTTGAGAAAAAAAAATGCTTTTTTTTCAGGAGATAATTTGGGGTAGAAGTAGGGGAGAAAAGAAGTCTCTGTATAGAAACAGATTAATTTATTCTTAAGGATAGAAAATAGTAAGTGATAGAACTGGAATTATTTAAAATGTTTTTGTGCTTTCACCCGTCTAGAAAAATATATCCTAACCTGGTATTGGTACTCTCGGGGGAAGAGGAAATAGACGTCCTTAAATTACCTTCAGGGATGAGAGGTTTTTCCCCCTTATTTTCATCATTTGCTGTCTCATCTGCCTCTGTATGTTCTTAGGACTTGTACGTAGTCGTCACAGGGGTTTGCTTGCCCTCGCGCTGGCTGTGCAGAAGTTCAGGTGCCAAACTTTGGCTCAGCCAGGATCTGCCGAAATCTCTGTTGTGCTGACAGCTTGCAACTGTCTCAGTGTACCCACAGGCACTTGTTCAACTGCAAGCTATTGAGTTTTGTTCGCTAAATATTGAATAACTGTAAGAGCAATTAGCAGATCAGGCAAGACCACAGACCTTCCCTCGTATTGATGTTTTTCAATGACAAAAATGGGGAATTTAACTCCGTTTTGTGGTAGCTATAATTTTTGTGAATAATGATTATGCTCTGTAATGCCCACGCCTTTTCAAAATGCATATGAGATTTACTTTTTTTAGTGGAAATTCTCCTCGGAGTGATTTAAAATTGTCTGAGCAGCTCATCTTTGACAGTTTGACTATTCAGAATAAATTATTCAAATTAGGATACTCAGTCCATTCATATTCCCAGGTTGTCAGTTTACCTTTGCAAATGAAGAAAGGCATATTTCAACAATTTATTTCTTTCATATAATTTTGAAACACTGAATGTCATTTTACTAGCAGTATTCTTTGACTGTCTTCTCCTTTACAGTTCCAGTAAAGCAGTGCAAGAATAAGAGCATTTAATACTTTTTAAGCCTGTTTAAAATCAGTTTTCCTCCAGGGAGTGGGAGGTGACTGTTGTGATCAATCCTCCGGTAGTAATTGCCAGAACTGTTATGTCGTGCTTTCGAAGCTTTATTTTTGGAGTTACTGTTTGTTAACTAATGCGTATACCCACAGGAGTTTAACAGAGCCCTTAATTTTTCTCTTCCTTGCGAGCAAACGGTGAACTTTGAAAGAAACTGGTTTTGAAATCTTTGTTCACAGTGCCTTCAAAGCATAAGGAGGATTTCTTTCCATGGAATGGTTTTGAATACACAATACTGTTTTCCACAAACTACATGTCAAGTTGTGCACCTCGCTTCCTTTTGTCATGGCTGGGAGTGGGGACTGGGCAGATCCATTCAGAAGCAAGAGTAGCATGCATAGGTCAGCCCAACAAGTTAGATGATGCATTTAAATTTTTATCTGCCTTATTTTCACCCAGTGATACTGCTTTTTCCGGCATGACTTAAAATTAATTCTTGCCAAGTTCTCCTTTTGTGAAACCTTTCCTCTTGTGGAAACATGATTTACATTTGGCACGCTGCTCATCTGGAAGAAAATCTCTTCCCCGGAGCATGTCACTGTCATTGTAATGGATATCTATTACTGTAACGCTACCCACCAACAAGTCAGCCGCTCTTGTTTTATATTCTCCGCTGCCTGTTCCTATAAGCCACTCTCTTACCCTGATGTGGGAATTGGTGGCATTTGTGTGCATGCCAAGACAAACAAGTGGCAGAGCCAGGAATAGATTTAAGCATCTGGTAGCAAGGGGTAGGGGAGAGTTATTTTTGATGAGTTCTACAAAAAAAAAAAAGTATGAAACGGAGTCCAAAGCAGGAACATGGAGTCCATAGGTATGGGCGAGCCTGTCTGAGCCACAAACCTGGCTCTGTTCTGAATCTCCCAGCTGGCTCTGCCCTAGGCAGTGTGAATGTAGGGAATATCAGAGAGATCTCGCAGTGCTGAGAGCTCAGGTCTCCTCATAATGCCACTGGCAAAGGTCTGGCAGTGGTGCTGGAGCTAAGGGCAATGGTTATTTATGTGTGTGTAGCGTCAAACCGGTAGGCTTCCTACCCTGCAGCTTAGGATCAGTTATTCCTTCTTCATCTAGCTCTTTGAGCTCTATGTCAGGCAAATGTTCTCATTTCTAAAAGCCCTGGTTCTGCTGGTTCCCGTGCTCTTGAGCTACTTGGTCCCAGAATCATCTGTTGTCACCCGCTCAGGCTCTGTTGAGTTGGACCTACTCAGCAGCTCACACTAAATTCACCTCTTGGTCAACTCAGTCCTGGATATGATAATAGCATGTTACTCATTTCTGTATACTTCTGAATTGCAATATTTAATCCCGCGTAAAGCATAAGTTGATTTTTTTGGTGTTTTTTTTTCTATCCATGTGAATGAAGATGAAATTCAGACTTGTTGAAGTGGAAGCTGTTATGTCATCTTTTGGGTAATACTGTCAAGAAATATTTTCAGTCCGCGGGAAGCGTTCACTTGACGGAGTTGAAATGATCCATGTGCTCAAATTCTCGTGGTGGCTTGGGATGTGTCATTGATTGCAAATACTGGAGACAGATGATGACCAGGGGAAGCCCTTGAGAGTGAGATCTGTTCTGGAGGTAGGGGGTTGCTTTTCGGTGAGGCTTTACATCATGTCTGTCGGCAGTGCTCCTATTGCGTCTTGAAAGAAAGAAATTTAAGTCTTAGTAAGTTCTTGTCAAGCTGTAAACAAGTTTACAGCGCATTTTGGTGCTGTAACGTTTTTGTGTATAGAGGATATCAGTCTTCAAGATTGTTGCATGGCCTGTTGTATCATATACAGCTACAGAGGTAGTATTTATATAGGAACACTTGTGGAAAGAACAATTTAGTAAAATGTCTGGTTTACCAATTTTTACTTTTTAAATTTTTTTTTTCTGAATACAACTCTTGTGTAGCTGAGGTTTTTTTTTTATAGCCATCATTGTTTAATTAGCATTGTTCATAATTTTTTTTAATGCATTTTTATTCTAAGCTCACTTCCCTCTCTGCTCCAGGTAACTTATTTGAATGAGAAAATGATCTGGCTGTTGCAGATTCTCTCTGATCTATGAAAATACATATTTTGGTTGCATATCGTAAGTTTCTTAAAACATTAATTTGAACAGTTGGCTTTAAATCTTGTTTCCATGGTAGTAAAAATAGGTAAGATATCTGGTGCCTTTCAAACTACTTTATTATCTCTTATTTTTAGGAGTCCTTAGGATATGCCTTCAAAGAGTACAGTGAGTTTTTCTCTGCGTGTTTTATTCTGGAGCCTGATCCCAGGAAATGCTGTCTGCGGCGCAGGTTTGGAGGTGGCATTGCCGCATGTGAAACACTGTTCAGCCCGGCAAGCTGCTGCCGTGAGCCTGTAAGGAGCCGGACAACAGAGCTGGCTGCGCTTGTTGGCCCTGGAGCAGTGTAGGCTGGCAGGTGGATTTACGGTACGTTTGGCTTAATCTTAGCTTGGGAATCTCTTTGGCGTTAAATGATTTGGATGCATCCCAGAATGCTTAAGCGTGGAGAGCGGACGTTATTTAGTGGAATACACATTTGTTGGATAGGTAGCTAAAAAGCTTTTTGGAAAGATGAAGCACGTTAGGATTGTAAGCCTACTTGGTTTTAGGGATAGTCGGGGGATCTGAACCCCTTCAGTTCTTGTCAAAGTCCAGCTAACACCAGGTGACGTGTTTAACAGCGTGATGGGATCCCAACTTCATCTCCTTCCTTCATCTTCTGTGTCAAAAGAATTCCTCGCTTTGCCTTTGTTGGAAAACAGAGTGTTTTATTAAAAAGCAGAAAACTAAACTAAAAATGACAGCTCACTAAGCAAAAGGACTGTGGAGCTACTGACAGAGGGAAGAAGAAAGGTTTGCAAGCAAATCCTTTTGCAGTAACCACAGCATGTGTCCTTTCCAACAGGGTTCAGGTTTGGCTGGCATCCCAGCTTTGGGGAGAAAACCAGTTGTGCCCAGGCCCTTGAATGATCCAGAAAAACTTTTAACGGTCCGTAGGGCTAAAGGTTAGAGTGTTTGCAGGCCCTCTCCTCTCGCTTCTCCTGCTGACCCCCAACTGACGTGGTTTCTTCTTGCCACCCAGCTTGTTGAAGGCTCAGCATGTTCAGTTGCTCTTAGCACAGTGGACATAGTCCTCTCCACTTGCTGTCCAAACAGCTCTGCATGATCTAGAGGAGAGTGTCCGGGTAGAGGTGTACCCTTCCTGCTTCATTTACTCCTTAGCACTACAGGATGTACAGACATCTATAGAAATTCCAGTAAGTGCGAAATTTCAGTTCTTGTGTCTCCTTCAGGGGCTGCCTTGAGGACCTTTGAAAGCCTGTACCCCAGCAGAAAATTCCCATCACTTTTCTGAGAGGCTTTCTATAAACTAGGTATGCCTTTGAAAATTTGCCTGCTTCTAGGAAACCTCAACTAAATTTTCATTTAAAATAATGATAAAACCCCAATACTTTTTTCACACCTGAACGAGAACATATGGCATTGCATCTCTCATTCTTCAACGCATGCCTGAAGGGGCTTTTGATAGCACGAAAAATGGACCAGGTGAGTAATGAGCTGTTCTCAATGCTTTTGTAAGCATTAATACCTTAAAAAAAAAAAAAAAAAAAAGAAAGAAAAAAGGGGTGCAAAGGAAAAAAGCTGGTCATGCCCCAGCTTCCTTTAATTACATGTATTTTGCTTTGATCTTGAAAAGACAGGTAACTATACAGCCACTCGGTATATTTTTCTCCCTCATATTCCTTGTGTTTTTAAGCAGGTTGCTCTGAAAACCAGTAATTTTAGCTTTATTCTGATTTTGATAGGCTAATAAGAATAACACTTAAGTTACTGCTAGGTTGGAACAGCAGAGTTCTTGTAACAGTAAAATAATTCAATAAATGATGGATTTGCTTGGCTCAAACATAAATTAGATTTGTTGGTTTATTTTGTTACATAGTCTCATGTGAAAACCCCTTGTATCCTTTTAGATTTTCAAAGTGATGTTAATCAAGCCAAATGTTATCCTCCATGGCTCTGATATTTATTTTTTTTTCCTCCTTTTTTCCCTCACCATTTTTCATCATTACTGTGGTAATTCTACATTTTATCTTACTGACGCAACTCTTTAGGAAAAATACAGCCTGATCAAAATAAATCATGAAGTCTCAACCCGTCTGGGTATCTAATTTTTATCCTATTAGCACATTCCTAGTGATAATTTTCTTCCTCTGATAAGCCCGTCCTTCCTTCTGTAACTGTTTAAGGAGCGGTGGTCAACAGTATGGTCTGAAGGGCAAGATTTTTGGGATCAAATATTTGCTGAGGGGGTCGGGCTGCCGTCCGCTATGAACTCTGAAATGCTTTTATGCTGGTTTTCATCATGAGCCTGTGCTGTTTGAAGACCTGGCTCGATTCACGGTCCCTCGGGACAGAGCTCCTTTGTGTATAAACCCAGGTGGTTTATTCTTGTTTGTGCTACGGGAGCGGAGGGGCCGTGGCGGCGGTACCGTATGCGTTCAGAATAAAAATGACACAACTTCTACAGAGTGTGAGGCTTGTCAGGCATAATTTTTTTTTTTTTTTCTTTGCTTAATTACTTGATGCCAAGTTCTAAATCAGCCCAAATGTGTATTAGTTCTTTTCAGAAGAATAATTATATGTGGCTGCTGCCAGGCATTAAGTTTTATTTTTCAGGATGGTTTATGAGACCAATGAAAAATCTGGCAAATATTGCTTCTGAAACGCGCTACTGAGCATTTGTGTTGGGCCTATTATTTTGTCACTGTCACAACAAGGTGAAGTTTAAAAGAGCAGTTCTGTGATAAATTATCTTCCACACAAGGAATTAATAGTTTTTGAAAAGGGCATCCCTGAGGAAACCGGCAGCTGGGAGAACCACCTAACTTTTCAAGCATGTCTGTGTGTTTTGGTAGTTTTTCTTGTTTGTTCTTAGCTGTTGTTTTTTGATGACTGGTGCTATAACCCTTCCCGTGCAGCTCCCCACCCTCTGTTTTGTGTGTTCAAGCCTTTCCACGGTTCCACGCGGAGCACAAAGGGGTGGAGGGTGCAGCGGCAGCCCAAGACAGAGGTCGCGTGCTGGTCCTTCCCCTCTCCTGTGGTTTCTGGTGGGTAATCCTCATCGCTTCGGTACCTCCCTCCTCCTTGCGTTTTCACCTGGTTGCTCACTCTTGGCAGTGCCTCTTGTGTTTCTTTCCTTTTACAAGCAGAAATCTTATTAGGTCCCTTTGGGGATCCTCCTGTGAATTATGCTTTCTCTCTGCAATTAACTATTGAATGTCCTGATTTCTTTCTAAGTTTTGGAGCCTGTAGGTTGCTGCCCATACCTGTCTGTCAAAGGTCACTTAGCAGTTTCAGTTTTCAGAATTAACTCTGCTTACTCCATAGACCAGAGACCCCTGGGGAATTCACACCTGGCTTTGCCTTAATCTCCTCTTTACTCAGTTTACCGGAGATTGCTGTTCATCCCTTGCTTTGATTCCCTTTTTGCATTGTGTTAATATAGCTCCCAGGGTTGGTTGGGTTTTGGTTGGTTTTTTTTTTTTCCCCTCTAATTATTCTGTGGTTTAATTCTGTTGCTTCGAAGTGATAGAAATTTCAAAGAAATTCAAAGATTAATTTTGGCTTTCTTAAGGAAATGTTTAGTGGGTTTCATCTGACTTTACTGATTCTTTGTCACTTCTTTAAAAAAAACACACCACCACCACTCAAAAACCAAACCAAACCAATCAAACAAACTTTGAATCAATGGAGGTCTGTTTTCCTCTAATCCTCCCTGACAGCTTTATTTTCTTTTTTCTGAGCTGTTACTTTTAATGCATTCATTCAACTGCTTCTCCCTTTTTTTTTTCTTTTCCGAAAATGCTGTAAGTACACCAGTGTTTAATATCACTATGCTCTTCCTTATAATTTTGCACTTGGCTTCAGAGGTGCTACTTGTGTATGTCGAAACAGGAGAAATTTGGGAAAGTACAGTTCAAGTCAGGTGTCCAAGAAATGCATCCTTTGGTAGATTGGGCACAGCTGAGTGTCATATGGGTGGCAATTCTTTTGAAGCTCAGGATTGCTGTTCTTTATTAAATATGTATCTGGATTTCTACAAAAATTAAATATAGTTTATTCATTTTAAAATACATGTAAGAATAAAGGAACTGATCAGATACTAGTATTCTGGTTTCTCTTTGCATTCCACTCTTTTTTCTACTTTTAAATTTTTTTTTTGTTATGGATTTGTTCTTCAGTGCAGCTTTGCGCAATGCCATGTTTATGCCACAACTCCCTTTTATTTCTTAGTGAAGCGGTCGTGACGGTGAAAGCATGAAAGACGAGCGGCTGAACTCACGCTGGGCACAGCTCACACTGGTGGTCCCTGGCTTTCCTTAGCTTTTCAAGAGCGTTAGGCACATAAGCTGGGCGGGCAGTAGGCAGCTTACATATACAAAGTTGCCTTCAGGCTATGAAAATTCTGGTAAGAAGTCTCTCACCAGTATAAACCAAGGCTGCTCACCAGCTGTGTAGGTTTTCTGAGAAATGTCTTGATTTCTGGAGCATAAATATTTGTGGGTTTATGATGATGTGAATGTATAAGTGATATAATTGTATTTACCATTAAAAGACTGTATAGATTGTGAAGCCACACTTCCTCATTCTAGAAAGGTTCATCTGTGAGAGAGAACACACCCAAAAAGGGTTTTGTCCTTTCCCTAGGGATTTCAGTGACTGCAGTGTCTTAAGAGATTAACTTTTTTTTTTTATGCTTAGTCATACGAAGAATATTTATTATCCTTTCATCACTGGACCTCTTCTTGAGTATGAGATTTGGAAACTTGGTTGGTAATATGGGCTCTTGAGAAGACGTGAACCCTGTGTACGTGCTGCTAGGAATTAGCTTTCTGGTCCAGATTTTTTTCTTTTTACTTTTTCTTTTCAATGACCTACGGATAAGTTGCTTCTGTTAGATTGAAAGCTAAAGTGAACACTGGAAAAAGCTGTGAATTGCTGAAGCTGAAATCATTAAGGTTACTCCTGCTGTCTGAAATTGGCCTGGTTTTGAGCAGGGGCTTGGACTAGATGGCCTCCGGCGATGACTTCAGAATTTACTTATTCTATGATTCGGGGCATACCCTAAAAACTGCCTTATTAGCAAGCAGGATGGTTTGTTGGTAATGCAAATTTATTTGAATTGTTTGCATCTTTTTGGGGCATAATGTTTTACAATCTCTTGTGTTGATCATTAAGGAAAAGAAAAAGAAATGACATGGTGTGTTCATCATCTGATTGCTGTTTACTTTGCTCTTTTACCAACAGCTGTGAGGAAGTAATACTCGTTTTGTCCTCTTCATTGTTCCTGATTTAAGATTGATATTGGTATAATACCGAGATGAGATTAAACTTTAGTTTTTGTAAATATGTCTGAATACAGCAGCTCCTGTTTTATCTAAGCTATCTTGAAAATCTCTGGATGAAGGTCTTAGAGAAGCTTCTGATATGTTAAATGACTGGGGTTGTCCCAGGGGAACTTCGGGATGTTCTGTGCTGTAGCTTTGAATATCACGTACCTTGTGGCTGTTAAACTTCTCTGGGTGTCCCCAAAACGTTATGCTCTGGTTTGCGGAGGACACAACTGGAAATAGTTCATCTTTGCCCTTCATTACAAGTCAGGGTGAATAATTTTTTACTCCAGGGGTAGGTGAGAGTTGAAGTACTGAACCAAAAAAGAAAAAGAGCAAGATAATCGCCACTGAAATAATTGCCATTAAAGATCATTGCAGTTCTTCCATGATGACGCTGCATGCAGCTCCAGGCTGGGAACTGGTTTGTGCACACGATGGAGCGCTTGCTTGGGGGTCGCAGAGGGTTTTGTGGTGGCATATTGGACTGTCAGGTTGGCACTTGGGCTGAAATAAAAAAGGTGCAGTTGGCTTTACATAGCGTCTTGCACTGGATTAGCTACTGCTGATTTGATTTGTATAATTCTCTCAACTTCTGATTTATAGCTTGTTGTTCTTAGCTAGAAAGGAATTACAGCTTTGGAAAAGAAAATGGGAGCAAAAGTTACCAAAAGAGGACTGCCAGAACTCCCTTGGAAATGTAAAGGAATCTCAGTAACAGCCACCTTTGCTGGATGATGAGTTTTTTAGGTAATCTAAAAAATTACCAAGTGCAGTTATTCTTAAATCACTTTGAAAGTAAACGCTGTTTTCCCATTTAATGCGTATTTGAGGATGGTTCTTTTAATAAAGGCAGTTCTGGTCAACTGGAAGCCTTGCAAATGGTGGTTAACACAGAGGCAAGGTGGCACTCTCTCTTTCAGCCCTAACTTAAAACAATTTTCTGTAACACTTTGTTCAAGTTCTTACTTATTCATAGAATCATCATCATTCATTTAATGCTGCTCAGAAAAGCTTTGGGGAATTAGTCAAGAACCTGAGCCCTCTATATGCATATTTTTCTACATGTTTGGGATGTTGCAATATTAATGCAGGACATGCACGCGAGATTGAGTGATATGTGCTGTAGGTATCTGGGATCAGCAACCTCCAGGCAAAAATCATTATAAATTCAGGACGTTTTGTTTTATTTGAACTGGATAGTAAATTACATTATCAAAAGGGATGGGACAAGCAGAGTTCAGTGTCTGGGGTGTTCTTTATCACAATGGAGGAGAGCTGGCATTTGAAAGGGTTCAGGATGATGAACGTCAATATAGCTCTTCAATTGAATTTTAATTCATATGTCAATATTGAATCACTTTGACTTTAAAATTTTTTTCCAGTTAAGTAAGGCTATTTTAGGAAATAAATAAAATTTTATTTTATTAACTCAAGATGCTGAAAATGAACCAGGTAGGTAAACGAGGTTCTTGAAAAACACTTGGGATGATGATGGGAAATGGAGAAGTCAGGAGAAAAGGCTTTGATCAAGGCATCAGGAAGTAAGAACTATCAAAATCTAGTTGACTCAGACATCAAAATATATATTAAGAAAAATATTTTTCAGCAAATAGAAGGAAAAGTATAAAGGAAGTGGGATGGCTGTGCCTTCGGGAGAGAGTAAAGGGTAAAGATGGTCTTAGACATTGCCTCAAACCTAAACATGCACGTTGTCTGTGTTATAATTAAGGAAGACCATGCTGGAATTGAGGGCTAGGGCAAGACCGCTGATGAGAAGGTATCGAAGCAATGGAAGTGACTGCATTTAGGCTGAATGAAAACCCGTGAGCTGTCTGTCCTCGAGGCAGGAGGAGCAGGAAGGGAAGCAGATAATTTTCATCCCACAATAGCGAAAGAGCTGATGCATGAAATCACGGATGAGACAATGAGGATTTTAATAAATCTTTCAAGCTTGGCAATAATATAAGATTGGAAAATATATTGGCATATCTATTGGCTCAACAGTAACAAATTTAACATAGTATTTTGAGGAACAGAAATTATTCGAGACCTCATTTCATTAGTACGTGAGAAAAAGCATAAGTGTGCCAGTAAGTAAAATCTAGGTAAAATGAATATACTGTTCCATATCAGATGTGACACCAGTCTGTGACTTTCTAGAACAGAAATTATAGTTTTAAAAAAACAACAACAGGTTATGTGCACAATTGTGGATGAGCGAGAAAATTGTCACAGAATCAAGAGCCACCACTGCTGTTCAGGGGAGAAGGATCAGACAGCGGCTTGTCAGAGATCTGATTTGGGGCCAGTCATTTTTAGTGATGCCATCCACGGTGGTAAAAACCCACACATCGAGTCTGCCCTCCTGCTTAGTGCGAGACACAATTTCATCTGGTGGTTTCTGTAAGAAACCTGAAATTATTGGTTGAGAGAGCATCTAGTCTACATCCCCTATACATGGGGCAACCTGGCAGATGCCGGTTCACTCTCCTGCCACTTTGCAACTTAAAATATCAAACAGCTTTATTAGTAAGATATAGTCATAAGTGTCAGAACTTATACTTCTTTGGTCTTTTATTATAAATTTTTAATTCCAACCCTGGTGGCTGGAAATCATCCGGCTGCAGCAGCTTTTAGGCAAACCTTGATGCTCCCAGTCAGGCTATTACAACTCGGACTGCTTTGCTGCTGTCTTCAAGGCTGCTTTGCAGAAGAGATCAGCCTTTTATCTCGAGTGGGTACGGACTCCGTTAGTGAGCATGTTCCTTTTTGTTAATGGCAGTGAAAGAAGTCTCTTCTGATTCCTGTGCAATCTCTAGAGTCTGTAGCAGAGATTTTGTATCGCCACAACTGAGGTGTTTCTGTGAGGCAGGTGAACATGCAGCGCAGTGAACTCTTCCCTGGAGCTTATGGATCAGCTTGCGGTGACGATGAGCTGGGTCTGCTTGTCCTCGTGGTGTCACGTTATGCTACGCAGGAAGACGACGACTTATCTCTGTGGGATTTACCCTCCTTACCTGTGTGCATTACGTTGCATAGGTTTCAGACTCTGTCAGACCATTGTCTGTGGCTGGGACTACTGGTGTTGCTGAGGAGCATGTTTCAGGTTTTTGCAATGTGGCTTTACTGAATTCCAAACAGTTTTCTCTGCTCTGAGGTTTGAAAGCTGAAGCCTGCTTATCTCCAGAAGCATCTAGTCACTGTATCAGTGTATTTTTACCAAAGACCAGTCAGTTTACACTTGTTATGTATTTCTTCTCTGCATCGCGTGGCAGTTTCTTTGGGTGATGACAGGCACGCTTTACAGCAATAAGTAAACAGATGTAAAGTTTTATCTACACAGAGGAGCAATCACAGGAAACAGGTTTGTTTTCTGGTGGTACACTCTGCAGGATTTTTAAACACTTTGTTAGATGATTAATGCAATTTAATTTTTCTAGAGTGAGTGGAAAATGATAATCTTAGCAATGTACTTAAGGACTTGGGGATAAACTGTGATTGATTGAATGGTCTGCAAGAAGTACAAACTCTTTTACTCCAGGTCTCGTCTGTCTCCAGCGCGGCTGTTGAATAGCTGGGACTATTCAGTGTGATGTATGCACTGATGAATGCATCCTCTTCATCTTCGATTTTGGCTGAAGAGGTCTTCTGAGTAAGACAGGATTGGGCTTTGCTAGATAAGCCACGAAGTGCAGGTGTCGGACCTCCTGCGGCTCTGTGTTGAGAGCAAGAACCCTGACTCTGTTTCCAGATCTTTTAGCAATTCATTTGAGGCAAAATTTGAAATATTTGTCTTTCAGGGCTAGAATTGAACGAATTCTTTGTTAACTAGATCTTATCTGGTAGTACAACATTACCCGCTGAAGGAAGAAAATAACGTGACCAGATGACCGATTTTTATGATGTGATGTTCTACACACTCATGGGTTCCATTTTTAGTTCTTTTCTGTGGGAAAGAGAGTGTTTTGGTTTTTTGTTTTGTTTTCTAAATCTGATATGTAGAAGTCCATTTGTCAGCAGTTTTGGCTTTGCATACTTTAATAAAGGAATTTTCTGGTTTCAGTGGTTTTTTTTCTTCTTGTCCTATTTAGAACATATATTAAGACTGCTTTCACAATTTAGAGACTGTTTCTCAGTAGGACTTTACACCCTCAACAGGACATTAATGTTCATATATCTAAAGGGAAGAGTCCTCAAAGCCATTAGCTTCTCGTCCTTGTCTGTTTGTCCATGAAGGAATGCACTTTGCAGTTAATTTCTCCTACTTCTCTCGTAAAAGCAAGGCCCTTGCAGAAGGGCCTTTAAAGAAGAAAATCGTATCTCTTTTCCACGACGTTTAACTAATGTTACGTTTTTGATATACTAGGACTGCATAGGCATCTGCATTTTTCTACGAACCTGCATGTGCAGCAAAAGCTGTTGGGTCTTCGGCGTGTTTATTGCTGGGTAGCCCCAGGCTGTGTGTTTTAGCAGGACTCATCCTGCGCCTGCCGCTGGAAGGGATTGCCTGCTGCAGCGCTGCCGGCCTGTTTGGCACAAGGTGCTTAGGGCGGGCTGCCCTGGGTTATTAAAACCCGTGTAAGTACACCTCAAGCAACGTCAGTATCATCAGCTCGTAATGTATGAACACATTAATTTTGCAAAGGTGCCATATGGAGTTTGTTTCATGCTTTTATTAAGCATGGGCTAGTGGGAGGTGTCCCTGCCCATGGCAGGAGGGTTGGAACTCGATGATCTTCAAGGTCCCTTTCCAACCCAAACTATTCTATGGTTAATGCTTCTGTTGAAGCATCACAAAGCAGTGTTGCTTTTGGAAGTGTAGTCCCTCCAGGCACTTAATCAATCTCAGGGTTGAGAAGCTATTTCTCTTTAAGATGTGTTGTCAACATGTGCATTGGCTACCCCTGCCTCTCCCACAGACTGCCTCTGCTTTTTAAGCACCTGAGAGGGGCTGCAAGAGAAGGATTTGGTCCTCTTCTTTTGTAGGGGCACTTGAAGGTGGACCTGAGGGATACTGCTATGGATACTAAAAAAAAAAAAAAATGGACTGCAAAATGTATTTCCATAAGAAGAATGCATGTTTAAATAACGCATACAGTAACCATCCTTACAGAGCTTTCAGTTTATTGGCATGTTGATTGGGTTTTTTTCCCTCCACTGGAATTCATATGATACTAGTTCAAACTAGTTTCTGAGATTTCAATTTTTTTTATTAATGGCATCTCTTGGTAAACCACAGGTTTTCAGCTCCCTTTAGGATAACGGCAAGCTCTGCAAAAGGCACTTAACGTGCACCTTTCTTTGACCAGGTTCTGCAACTGGAGAACGCGCTTCGTTCAGGTCCCTTCGGACTACTGCTTTGTTATACATTAAGTGTTAAAGATCTGGAAATTATATTTCTTGCCTGTTGTTGAAAGCTCTCTCATGCATTATTTATCAAACAGTAGGGGAAGACTTCAACCTTTTTATGATAATTGATAGTGGTTAAAATAGAAGATTACAAAAAGTTCCTGAGCACCAGTAAATGCCAGCATGGGAGGTGTGTTATCAGGACATGTTTTTCATAGTTAATTCAAAATATATATGCTTTATTGGGCCTCGCTCAGGCAACATGGAGGGGTAGAGAGGAAACAGATGATAACTGTATGTTAATAGCATTGCATGGGGTTTTGCCTGCTTGTGTTTTACAGTACTCGTTCAAACTACATGAGCTGTAGCTCTTTCAGTGTGAGATAATAAGATTAAAGATACCATCTGTGGGTCTTACAGCTTGTTCAGTATGACTGCTGCGCTTCCTTGAAATCTAGGATTTTATGCAACAGTTTCTCTGTATCACCTGGGGATTTTAAGTAGTTCTAACATTAGGTACAATTAGAATTATCTCATGTTAATCAGCTGGACCCATTATGGTCAAGAGGAGCACTGCTGCCACGGGAGGGACTGGAGCTCACAGGTGACTCTCTGGACCTGAACACGAAGAGCACCTCTTACTGCCCCATTTGCAGCAGGACTCCGGGGGGTGAGCCGCTGCACCCCTGCTCGTAGCGCTTCCTGTGCTTGTGCCGGGTTTCTGCTCCAAACGGCCCGACTCCTCCTCGTATTTGGGCGTAGTCGAGACCTGTTTGGAGTCAAGACCTCAAAAAATGGGTTGCCAGTAAGTTGTACTATCAGTTTAGTAAGGTTAAGTACAACTTAAGTTGGTAAATTTTAGCTGTTTGTAAATTTTGGTATCAGTTGTATTGAAAAAAGACAAACTGGAGGAGACTGGGGGATAAAAATGACTTTATAGCCGTGAACTGTTAATTCAGTTTGATAGAGCAGAAGCAGCTACATATTGATGCCTCGTTATTTTTAAATTGAATAAGAGATTTCCTTTCATTAATCCTTTATTCTGTAGACAGATGGGAAATGGTATTTGCTTTTTTTCCGGGGCGATTCCGCCCAACTTGGCAGTACAGTGAAATGTAGGGGTTTTTTTGGTATTGAAATATGGTGTGGCATAGTTGGGGGGAGGGGGAACAGGGCAGAAAGAGACCTTAATTAGAAAAATGTGCTGCCTTGTTTTTGTTTTATTTCTTTATAATCTATGGTAAGATCTATCTTAGATTTCAGTTTGGATAGTTGTGTATCTGCAAACATGCCTGGTAGTTGTCAGATGTAAATATCTGAAATTAAAGGATAGTATTTGGGTGCCAGTTATAGGTCAGAAGAGTGAAACAGTCTGAAAAACATCATTATAAAACTGTCAGGTTGATCCTCACTTGAGCTCATGGCCAGTAGCAGCTGTGCTTCCCCTGACGCCAAGGGAAGATCTGCCCCGGGCTTGGGCTGAGCCAGGAAGAGTTTGATTCTTGGGATTGTGGAGAAATGTGGAATCAGAAGTGGGGAACCTGCTTGTTCTGGATTAAATGTAGTTTATGACTTAATTTTATATAACCAATGGCTAAGTTGGGGTGGTTTCTTTAGTGTATTTATGGAATAATTATCCATTTGTCCAAGAAAATACAGAAGTGAGTGCTGTTTCTGTGGCCTGCAGATGGTGTTCAAAAGATCTGTTCTTCCCCTGGTAAAGAATACTCTCCATGCAGCCAATTTAAGCAAAAGGCAGAGCGGTCCCGGCTGGTATTTCATATCTTCCTTTTAGCTGCTGGTTCTTCTTTTGTCTTCTTCCTTGTTAGGCATCTCGTATGTTGTGTACGCTGGATTGGTAAACATTAGAATACACTGAAAACACATATTTACTCTCCCTTCGACTACTGATTTGCACTGTCCTTTTCATTCCGTAGCTGGGCATAGCCTTGAAACTTTGTACCATTTCTATTGGCTCTAATAAGCATTTAAGCAGGATGAGCAATGTGACAACTGTGGAATAGCTCCGTGTATTTTATGAGTTCTAGATGTCGGTCCAATTTTTTATACGTGACTGCTATCTGATAGGTTAAACCCACAGAAAAGGAGAAGAAAGAAAAAGCTGAGTGGAGATAAGCTTCTCGCCCTTTCCTGCTTCATCCCATCAAAGACATCAGGGTATTAGCTAAGGAGAACACTCTTCCAGCTCAAGTCAAAATATAAACCTCGCTGTTGGATGAGTGCAAGGATGAGACTGAGAACTGGAAAATCAAAAAGTGCTATGGCCGGCTGAATAGGTTATAAAGTTGCGGTAACCTTCTTGTTTCTCAGGGTATATGAATATCCTCACACAGTGCAGGTTTTATTTTCCGAATCATCATCTAACAACATTTCTGTTAACGAACAATCCATTCAAGTTGTTGATAATTTGCTTGAAAAGTTATATGTTCCACTTCCAAAAGAAAATACAGCTTCCTTGTTCCTGTGGTGAGAATCCAGCCTGGCCGGCCTGTTGTTCCCCCCAGCGAAAGCAGTTTCTGGCCTGGTGACTTAAGGTAGCGCAAATCTGACCAGGTCATTCCTCAATCTCTGCTTCATGAAATCAAAAGAGGGGAGATTTAAAGCATTTTGTACGATACCAAATGTTCTGTGATTTAGTCATTGATCCGGTCTTTTCTCTGACTCCTTTTGAAGGACTCAGATTAATGTCATTTTGTGAGTTATGGACCACAGGACTATTGACCCAGTGTTCCCACTTGGCCGTGCTAATACCAAATAGAGCAGTAACATCCGCTGGCATCCTCGTTCTTCTCTAGGTTACTACAGACTGCATCAACCCTTGTGGAGAATGTCCTGTCTCCGGCAGTGGGGGAGCCTATGTGATACTTGCCCCGAGTAGGCTCGAAGCCTGCAACTGTTTTCATCTCAAAAGCAGAGAGGTACCTAAGGGGCTCTGCAGCATCTTGGTGGTGGCCAGACCCTTCCTGGTCAGGATGCTCTGCATTTCCAAGATGTTTCCAGACCTCGACCTGTGTGTTTACACGTGGCTAACGCAGTGGTTTCCTCCTGGTTGCGTTTTGAGACCTCTCAGCTCTCTAGCTCTTAATCCATTTAACTTTCATCCGGTTTATTTTCATAGTTTCATAATCGGCTTAGGTGGTATGAGGCCATGGAAATTTAAACTTAGTAAGACACACTCCCTTTGTTGCCCAGGCTTGTAATTTAGCTAAAAATAATACAAAGTTCGTTATTAGTGTTCTCCAAAAGCCCATGGTAATAGGCATAATTATTATATTCCTGCAGCATACATTGAGTCTCATATGTGTGCTTGCATTGTTTTTCCTGGGATCAGCACACAACTGATGAGTATATTTACTGGGTGTAAGGAATGGCACGACGTTTGTTTTCCCTGTGTTTCGGGACTATTGCCAAATGACATGAGCGCTCGGCTAGCTCTTCCGAAACACCTCCACGTCCGCACGCTGGGACCAGAGGCACAAAAATGTCAACACTTGTTTGACATTGTCCTCTGTTACAATGTAAATAAGTGTTTCACCAGCATCTTGTGACCAAATCACCTTACCCTGCTAAAAAGTGGACATATATTTAATAAGGGCTTCTGACTTTTCTGTCGTGTGGACACAGATGTTAAGCAACACCAGATTTTTTGCTTTCTATAAAACATAACAAAGCAAGATCTCAAAGCTGCTTTCAAGGGCTTGGTTAGTCACAGATTTCTCCTGGGGTCTTTTGTTTTCTCATGTCGGTGTTGTGAAGTGTTTCCTCTGTCTTACATTAGTTTCTTCATTTCCATTAGCATTCAATGGCTTCCATTTGCTGGAGTGTTTTTCTTTGTCTGCTTTGCCCTGATCAAGTTGATTTTTGGGGTTTTTTTTTAGCTGATTGCTGCCTTGAGAGTATTGAGCTAAAGGGTTACATGCCTATGTAACCTCTTAAAATTCAGTGGAAAATAGATCTTAATGAGAGGTGTCTGTTACTCTGCTGCTGATTACAGGTACCTGCGGAAGACTGCGCTTGCTTTGCTACCAGAAGTTGTTAAAGGCTTACTGACGTCATGCATTGGTGCAGGTTCACAAGTCAAATGTGTTTTGCCTCACCAACAAAAGCACGGTGGTATGTTGAGGCCCACATATTGACAAAAAGGGACAAGTTTCTTCAAATTTCTAATCACTGCCTTTCCAGGCAATAGCTGAGATGTGGGATCAGTGGCTTCAGCCGGAGCAGATACTTCCCCACATTACTGCATTTCTATTTAAAGATTAAGGTGAAGTAAACTTTAAGGTTATGGTTACATAGAGATGTTTGGCATTTGAAGCTTGTGACAGTCAATGTAAAGCATCTTATACTTCTCTGTCTTTCTAAGTAACTTGAGTTTGCCCTTATAACACCTTTTTGTGAACAGGATCATAACTAGGATAGGAAAACCTTAGCAGCAGTTTGACAAATGGTTTATAAAGAGTTGCGCTGTCCTCTCAAGCGAGGTGAAAACACAAGTCTGACACCGAAAGGGATGCAAAGCCAAATAAGACAAAGGCAGCTAACCAAGTGTGACAGCCCTGTCCTCTTTCTGGTCATCCCTTGTCAGAGAAAGATACAGCTGAATTAGAAATGACTAATGGAGATTGTTAGAAGTGTGGGGAAAAAATCAATAGCAATGTATATTAAAAGTCTTCAGATTCTTGAAGTACAGAGAGAAGATGATATGCCGGCGGTATGGGAAAGGTAAATAAATAGATGTAGTGTGCCATGGACACCATTGTCCATATGAATAAGGTCTCCACTGACTGCAGAAGCAGCCTAGGGCAGCCGGCTCTGGTACAGGTATCTGGATCGTTGCTGCCAGAATAAATCAAAGCCAGATGCATCTCCTCTCACTTTAAACCGCCGACGTGACTCAGTGGAAGGGGTAGTTAAGGCTGCCCAGTTAGCAGGGTGAAAACGTAGCTGTGATTGTCATCATACCCCTATAGTAAGGCCTTGCTTCATCTCACTTAGTGACATAAACTCCTAATTGTAGCTAGTCATCTACAGAGGCGTTACAGTTGATGGGAAGGACAGAGAACCAAGTCCATAGCTGCATGATGGGTAGAACTGCAGTGTTGGCAGATGAAGGGCTGCTGAAGAGTATATAATGGCAAAATGTTTGAGGTTTTTTTTCCGTTTCTCGATGGTTTCTACCGTTTCGGGTATTTTTTTTTATTTGACCCCTGTTAAATGCTGGACTGGTGCTTTCATAGAACCTGATTGCATTTCCAAGGTCTAATGCCTGAGTGGAAATGGCTCGTGTGGAGTGCAGCATATTTGTATTGAGCTAGAGTTGCCCACCCCAACATGTGTGTTTCTGTGTGCTGACTGTACTCCGCAGAAGGCGCTTCTCCTTTTTGTTGCTTTGGTAGCCACATTCCTCATTGGTACATCATCAGCCAGAGTGATGGGAGAGATTGAGATTTCTTTCAGAGCTGGTGGTAGACTTTCATCTCACCAAGGAGAGGAGTCTTCAAAACACCTCATCTTCTAGTACTGAACGTCTTCGTGATCCTGATGTTAACCACGCTCTTTAGAAGTCCTCCATGTAGTTTATTTCCAGCGTGGGTGAGTTTTCATCTGCGCTAAAGCCTGTTGGGAAACAGCAAAGTGAACCCTGGTGATTGCTGGAGCACGTTTGTGCTGGAGCTGAGCTGACTCTGGTAGCAGCGTGGGGCAGTGCTCCTTTCCAAGCATTTATGGCATAGGTGTTGACTCGCCCCTTTAAGTCTTGCGCCTTTCTTAAAGCAGCCTCAATGGGCTATTACTCATGCTTTGAGCAGATGATGTCCTCTTCCTCCCACTTCGTAGTATGCCATGCTGCGCTGAAAGAGGTGAGGTTTGAGGGTGCATCTTCTGTGGATATTTAAGGGAGAACTCCCCGGTCATCAGAGAAGGGACCAGCACATTTGGGGTGTGGGGGGTGTAAATGGGGACAATGGGTATTGAAGTGTACTGGTTAATGGCAAGAAACTGGTCTGTCTCCTGTTGATGTCCATTCAGTTAATTTCCAACTGGAGACAAGTAAAAAATCCTGATTTGGGTTAGCAAACTCTCAATTGTGGTCTCACTCACTGTCCGAAAGAGCAACAATTGACTAGCCAGAATATAAAGGAAGAGAAGTTCATAAGCACTGGGGGGAGTACCAATGCTGATAAAGAAAAAAATGTATCTACCACAATTGATGTTAAATTAAAATAATAATAATAATGATGGAGTGAAACAAACCAGAAAGAGGACTTGGACTGAAACATGAAGCAAAGATGTGAATACAGAATAGGAAATTTTCCAACTTAATTCAAGAGCATTTTGTATTTTGAAACTCAAAGTTGACAAGTCATTAGTACAAAAATGTAGCAATCCGTTTGCAAGCCAGCATTTAAATTCCTGCTGTGCCAAGTGGATCTTTTTGCCCTGTTTGAAAAACTCCTCTTCCTCTTTGATTCACTTGCAATTGAAGGCCAAGAGACCTTTGGTATTATCTTATGCTTGCAAGGACAAAGTTAATTTCCAGCTGTTCGTAACATAATTCACTTTCTCTGTATTAATCTATATCAATCAAATTTACTAACTTCCTTTATGAGAAATATTTATGCCTACTCAGAACACATCCAGTTAAAATTGATTGCATCTTAATTGGATCCAGTATGAAATATTTTTTTTTTCCTGGTAGGAGCATGGGAGTGTTAAAGGGAGAGAAGATAGAGAATGTTCTCTGTAGCAGTATTTAAACATCATTTAAAGTTGTGGTTGTGAGAATAAGAACTTTGGAATTGCTGTCTGTATTGCTTAGGGCAGTGACCAACCTTCTTCCGTAAGTGCTAGTACTTAGCCAGCAGTATTATAGGATTGCAAGGTGAAAGGTCAGCCGGAGCTCAGTCCTCATGCAGTGTGGAAGAATGCCTGCCATTTAATGTTGTTCTAAAAGCTGGCTCCATTTCGTGATTAGTTTTTGATTTACAAGCTTCTTTGCTATAACCCCCTGTTGTTAGAGAAAATGGAGTGGGCTGGTTGCGGCACAGAGGATTTAGGTTCGAGTCTGAGAGTGCTACCCTTGCCTGACCTGCCCATCATTACTGGCAGAGCGAGAACTAGGAATTACTTTCTTTGAAGCCATGATGCATTGTCCAAGATTTGTCTGGCAAATATTCTTCTAGCAAATTGAGAGGTGCATTATTATCGTTGGGTGCAGAGCACACCGGAACGAGCCATTACCTGCGTGATCTTCAAAATTGCTGTCAAAGTGAACTCTCAAAAAATCAGCAAGGAGGCTGCTGTGGGAAGAGCCACGTTGCCAAACTATATTCAGTGATAAGACTTGGACTTTGTGGCATAGTGAAAGATAACGGAATTAGAAAAGAAAGGAAAAGCTGTGAGGAATACTCCTTTGTGCACCCTGTCTGAACTCCTTGATCCACGTACTGCCCTAATAAAAGGGGATGAGCGGCCTGAAATAGCGGGAGCGGCTCCAGGCTCTGCATCTCTCTGCCATTGCTCTGGTGGAAAATGACTGAAAAAGAGAGGATAAAATTGAACAGGCTGGTAGTCATGCATTTCAGGTACTTTAAGCTTCTGGAGAGTAGGGTGAAAATATCTTTTTTTTTTTTTTTTTTTTTTTTTCCTTGGCCATGTAAATTTGCCATGGACGTTCATTAGCCAGCACGTATTGCATGGTGAGTTGGTATTATAGTAAAGACTAAATGTGGTATGTTTTCATTGAAGTCTATTTTCATAAATAAAACAAGATAAGAAACCAGGAGGTAAATAATGTGCTTAGCAGTGCCTCCAGGTTTTCATGAAGTTTCATGGTTCTTTTTAATAGTCGCCATTTAAGATGGATTTCATTTAAGCCAAAAATGCCATTTAAAGTTACAAGTCTGTAGGGAGCTTGAGGAATGAATGGTTTTGACAAATGAGCAGTTTGAGGGAATTCATCTTCTGTGGAGGAAATCACCGAAACTCAGCTTTCTTACATAGGGATAGGGTAGAATTTGATTAACTTCAGGTAGAAAACAATGAAGAAATGCCTTGGGAAGTAAGATTTTATTCCAGCCAAGCAACCAGACCAAGACAAAATATGCAAATTTTTATACTAATGCTTGAAGTCTTAAAACCTATAGCAGCATACTGAAATCTGTGTGCTTTGGACGTCTGAAATTACTGTTGTAACAGATGCATCAGAAACTTGCTGGAAGGTAGAGAATTGATGGGATTCTTACAGCAGGAGCAAATGAGACGAGGGTAACAAGGTGGGTCGTTTCCAGTGAAGACCGAAAGAAAGCACAGATTCATAAAAGGGAAATAAGGCAACAAAGGCAATAGCACCTCCATAAGCTGCAGTGTCGTGTCCGAAAAGGAACGGTTGAATGTTTGTGCCCTGCCTGCCAGCTTGGGCAGCCTGGGAGGCTGAGAAGACAGAAGGGGCAGTAAGCGTGGGCAGGCTGTGGCTAGCCCATGGAGAGGTGGTAAATGGCAATGTGGTGCAGGGTAAAGCCGCGGGCACTGGGAGAGCCCATGTCCTGCGGCAGCGAGGTGGAGGAGCCATCCCCCTGGCCTGCTGAGCAAGACGTGCTGCCCCGTTCAAGTGGTAATCGTCAATATGCCGCATTTTAATAGGGACTTTAATGAACTTTTTAATGGCATCCTTTTAGAAGTGAATAGTCATTTAGGTCTGTAAGGTAATAAATGGTAGGAAAAGCTCTAGCTGTTTTTCCTAGCAGGAGAATGAGGAGTTACTGTATGCAATTACTAGGTGTCCTGGTTTGAGATAAAACAGGACTAATTTTACGTGATTATGCAAGGAAAACAGTTCTGTAGTGCCTCATCAAACTGCAACACCCGCTGCCACAAAGTGTTCTGAAATGTGAGCGAGCTCAAAAAAGGAATGGGAGTCAGGGAAAAATTGTATATCCAGGCCCTTTTTAAGACCCCTGTACTATGATGGCCCTGCTAAACTTGCTGGTTCTGGATTTTTCTAAACTGATGATTGTAGGAACCTTGAAAGTACAGCAAAGAGTTTCCCTCTGCACCTAGTCAACGAGGCAGATGTCCTCCTAATATTTGCTACCAATTGCCATTGAAGAGAGGCTCTTGGGACAGATATATTTGACCTGGCCGTAACCCGACTGCACAGAGGAGCCGCAGGAGCTGGTGAGGTACGCGTGTCTGACCTTGCCCTTGGCTAGCTATGGGACCTTGCTGTAAAAGGGGAAAGCTTTGAGGTAAGTAGAGGCTGACTGCTCAGTTAGATCTGTTGAACGGACCAAGAAAAAAAAATTCTCCTTAGAAGGAGCTGGAGAAGGAAGAAAGCAGGAAGAAATAGGGGGAAAACTCTACTCAGCTTGAAAAAGAAATTAAAAAAAAAAAAAAAGTTTGACACTGCTGGGATGGATTTTTTTTAGATTTTTCAAGAGGGAACATAAATGCAAACTCTCAGAGGATGAAAATATACGAAAATAAAACCATAAGTAGGAGCAGTTGTAATGCATCAAAGTACGCATGGTGAATTCCTGCTGGAAATGAATGGGTACGTCACAGAAAGTTTCTAGCAATAACATGATAAAGCCAAATAATTATAGCTGCCATAGCCAGGCCTCAGGATTACTCCAAGATAAATGTATAAATCTAGGGAGATTGTGCCCCAGAACCACCTGCTAGTCACTTCTTTACACTCTGGTAAAATTCATGCTTCTGGTAAACTTCCTTTTTCCCTTCTACTTATGGTGAAAATGAACTGTTGAATAAAAACAACGACCCTTGTATCTGCATGGAAAACGTGGTTAACTGCCACAGCCGGGCACTTCATTTTAAGCTCTCAATAGACAATGAGAATTGGCTGGTGGCTGCTTGTTAAATGTATAAAATATGTAAGTATATACAATATCTTTTAACTGCCCAAAGAGGGTGTAGTTGAAAACATTAGCTTAACCGCTCTGGTGAAATAATGTAATTTATGTGATGTTTTTGTATTTTTTTTTTTACTGTCTAGGAGTTTTACAATGGATAAAATAACTACATTTATTGGGCATTGATGCATTCATTAATAGGACAGAAAAGGTGCTCTGTACACCTTACAGCTGCTTATTTCCAGATGTTGGCATGTGGTAAGCTCTGGCCATACCAGCTCAGTACCAACTATAGTTCTAGTACTATACAAGTCCCATAAGTACATATTTTGCCTTTTACAAGATGAGTGCCCATGCACTTGAACAAAAATAAAGTTGTGAAAATAGTGCGTTGCTTCACAGCTGTAAGTATGGATTTTTCACTCCTTACTGTGGACCTGTTTCATGCATCCAAGTTAATCTGTGGCACAGTATTGTCAAGTTTAAGTTATAATTCACAATAAATGCATGGCCTGGCAGACAGTGGCGTGTGCCGAGTGATGGCCTATACAAAAGGGTTATCATCTTGTAATATGCTTTCTGAATTTGAAACATGTTAGCTGCTCCTTTTTGCTTCTCTGAATATAAAAGGACGTTGCCCATGTTCACTTTCATAACTTCTCTTTGAGGTAGGTGCCTGATGGATGAGAAGATGCTGCTGAGCCTTTATGTTTGTGAAGAATGGGTAGGGACAGAGAAAGAAAGATATGTGCAGTTTCCATGTTTGGAAAAAAAAAGTTAGAGGTTTTTTCTTGTTTTATATCACAGGACAACAGAGGAAGGTTTAGGTAAATGTACTTAGGGATAGGGAGTGCAGGCTACAGGAAAAAAAAAAAAATTAAGACAGGTGAACCATACACTTTGAGGAAAGATGAAAAAAAAAAGATAATAGTAAAGGGCATCAACTTGGAACTGTTCATCCCATACTAAAAAATGTTGTTGAAAGAGTGGTAAGACCCATTGAAGGGCAAGATTTTGTCTAGGCGTTGCTGAAAGCAGCTCACAACAAGCGAGGGGCATTTGGCAAGCTGGGCAGGGAGGCACAAGTGAGGAAGATACTTTTTTCTTAATGAAAAAGTTTCGGTTAGGATGGAGGAGCAGCTGGCTGGTATATTGCTCATCTACAAACTTCAGATCGCAGCTGCTGTGGTTTAGAATGTTGAAAGAACTTGAAAAGCCACGGTTACATCTTGGTTGTGTTCAGGTAATTCCCGTAGTAAGACTGCCTCATCCTGTGTACCAGGAGCATGGATAACCACATCTGCCCGCCAGCCTGCTGCTGTCAAAGGACTTCATGGAAAAAGAGCATCTTTGTAGGTTTACTATTGTATTTTTGGTTTAACTCACTTAAAGCGATGCAAAAGAAAGCCGTCTGCAGAGAAAGCAGACTTCATTTGCTCAATTGCTGGCGGAATTGCTTGCTTTGAGTTGGGCCGAGCCTTCACTGAAAAAGCTGCTCTCTGCAATCACGTTTTCTTTTCGCTTTCCCTACAGCTGAGCACGGAGCCAAATCTTCTCCAATTTATTGTGGAGCATTTCAGTGGGTACTACAGCAGTCGCTGACATTGGAAATTCTTTAACCCATGGATTGTCTCTATCTGATTTAGCAGCTTGAATTAAACAGAGCAGTTAACTCCACAGCAAATAAGACAGAAGATTTCAAAATAGGCAGGATAAATTAGTCCTGTTGGAGATGATTGTGAGTGTTTTTACCTAAGCAAAAGACCCAGAGCTGCATAAAGCATTTGGGAGAAAAGTTTCGCAGGGGGTTCTGCGGCAGGCAGTAGCAAAGATCTCTTGGCAAGTGCTGCTATCACAGACAGTGAGATTAAGAGTAACACAGAGAATTACATGATTTTCCTGTGAATAATATTTTTTTTATGTGTGTGGTTAGAATTCAACAACTGTTTTGTGAAAAAAAAACCAAAAAAACAAACCAACTGAACTTTTCATATAGTATTGAAAGAATTTTCCAACTTTTCAATTGAAAGTGGTGCGACATCTGAAACTAACTTGTTTCTTTTGCCCTTGCACTGAAGAATAGAAAAACAAAGAAAGCAGAAACCAAGGCCAACTTTCAACAGCCAGAATGAAATGTTCTTATTTTGAGATTCAAAAGCAAACTCCCGTCCTTTCCCTCCCACCCTACACACGGTGTTTTTAGACTGACCAGAATTACAGTGGAGGCTGGGTTTATTTTAGTTTGGCTGCCATTGCATTTAAAACAAAACCAAACAAAACCCCAGCAAACCAAACAAACTCCAGAGTTTTAATTCTGCCTGTATAGTTTAATGCTGAAACTGTTTACAGTGATGAATTGGCATCCCTGACACATGGCAGTGACTGGAAGACGCCCCTTTACAGCCAGCGAAACCACCTGGTGGGAGTTTGAATTTGAGCTATTTCTTGGCTTGAAGAATGCCTCAGTGTGAGTGCTTTTGGTTGATTTGTGTGTCATCTAGGTTAGAATTTGAATCAATTTGTTGTGCGCCTGTGTGCAGGTTAAAAGTTCTGACTTTTTCTATATAAACAGGAAATAACGCTTTGCTTTGTCTCTTCTGGACAATGGCAATTGATGCATTTGTATCTAGGTAAACAGCTGAAAAAGTGACTTGTTAACATTTCTCACTTTTCATGTTCTCTTAATCAGTGCAAAAACCAAATTGCCACTGAGGAGAGAGATCATCTCGCACCAAAACCGGTGGATTTCCCTCGGGCAGCAGAGTTGGCCACTCCAACAGGCTTCAGAGTGCTACAACCACCAAATCTCCTTCTCTTTACTGTATCTTTCTTTTCATTCCTTCTAATAAATGGCCTGGGAGCCATTTGAGTGGGTCTCCTTCAGCCATAATTGCATGTGTGCAATTTTTATGGTATATGCCCCCATGAGGTAACATCATATCGGTGATTCTGTTCATCATCTAAATTAACACATTCAGGCATACTCCTTCCTTCAGTTTAATCTAACAGAGATCTCGGATAATGCCATTGTCAGTAATAAACTAGTTTATTACTTCCTCCATCTGCTATTCAGTCAAACCAGGTCACATAAATTTATTTGCGTCAATGTTGATTATTCCCATCTCATTCCTGAGTGTGCTTTTCAGGTCAGTTCTAAGTCGAGCAAGTTCTCTCAGCTTTGCAGGGCTGATTGAGAGCTTTTCTCCCAGGCTTCTCACTGTGGGATCAGTTTTCTGCCCAAATCCCCAAATGCCCATTAGTTAAATAGCTTTTCATGGCATGTTACAAGTACTGCTCAACTACTGAGATGCTTTCGCTATTCAATATTTATTTGAAGTTTTTTTGAAGTATTGCATCCAGTGTGCTGAAAAGTCTGCTTTGGTGGTTTTGGCAATTTTTTATCAAATCCTATTGCTCTCGCTTCTGAAAATCAAGTTGACTGTGTTGTTCTAAATGATGTCTTCGTACATGTATTCCCAAGCTGGAGGCATGATTGCCTTCCATTAATACTAAAATATTTGGGAGTCAAGGTATTGATTTATCTTACATGGAATAAAATTTATTCCTAGCCCCATTTGGAATGTGACAGGTATCTGTCAACAGCAACAGGGTTATGAATGTTTAAACTGAAACTCTTATTTTTATTTGCGGCTACTGCTATTCAGTTGCTTACTTGTGATCTGAACTGGAAATGGTGTCATTAAGTCTTTGTTAAAGGCACACAGCTGAATTGTTTGGGGGGAGTTAAATGCTCAGTTTGAATCTTGTGGTTTGGTTTCATTTGCACTTCCATTAAAACAGTTTGCAGAATTAAATTTGCATTAAAAATGCAGAGGTCAGTAGCTAAGTGTGCATTGTGAATACTGTAATTAATCAGAATAGCCAGTGATGTGAGCAGATGAGGTGGAGTGCAGCAGAGCATTAGCAGTAGTTTTTATCGAGAGGTCCCCAGCTGACAGCCATGGTGGGAGCCCACGAAGAGGCCAGGAGCCATGAGGGCCCTGCTGCTGGATACCTGCGCATCCCAGCCGTAGCTCTGTTGGCAGGTCAGTGGGGTTCTCTGCAGAGGCTCCCTCCAATCTAGCGCATGTTTAACCCCCAAATCCCCCTGATTTGGCCATAACTAGGAACGGTGAAAATGATAGCTTAAAATTAAGACATGAGAGCTCCATAATGTCTATGTAAGTGACTGTAATGAATGAAATTCTAAGTACTGACATTAGGGTGAACAGCAGCAAAGCTAGGAGTCACACAACCAAATAGTCTTTGTGCCTTCAGCATGGAGATAGAAGAGACAAAACTATCAGCCTAAGAAAATTTTCGCTGCCTAGCTCCTTTTGCTAAATGTGTGTGTATAGAGGACGTGATTTCTTCTCCAGAGTTGGTCTGCAAGCTGTGGCCAGGTCCCAATACGGCAGCTGATGCAGCAGTAAATGGGTTGGCCAGCCTGCCCAATTCCATAGGAAAGCAAGCCCCTTCCCATCTTCATACCTGCAGACCGTCTCTGCAGTGCCTGGGCTAGACGCTAAAGTGGAACAGAAACAAACCAGTGTGGCTGCTGGCCGTCGGACATACCTAAAGAGAAAAATGCGTGGCAAATAAAAGCTGTAGAGAACCGCACACCAAAGACGAATAATGGTAGGAACGGTCATACTAGTCACATTTTTCTCTTACTGTTTTGGACCACTGAGTAGAAATACTTTTGGGGTTAAAGCCAAGATTTCAAAATACGGTTTGTTTTAAAAGCGGACAAAGAAGGGTTGGAACAAAGTTAACATTTCATACTGAGTGTAGCTCTGCCATGTCCCTAAGGTCAGTTCTTAACTTCCTGTAATGGAATGATTTTCTCTACGGTCGTATTGATCTGAGCAAAATACCAGGTAGTTCTTAAGCCTCTCTGTTTTATTGCAATGTATGGAAATGACAATACTTTTTATAATAAGAAAAAAAACACCTTAAAAAAATACAGAATGTGGATGACCGTGAAGAATATTTCTAATGTTGTTTATTTGCCTATGAAATCAGCTGTTATTGTGTTTCTGAAATGACACTGGTTTTCCCTTGGGATGCTCTGACCTCTTCAAGGATAGCCGTATGCAAACTGAGGAAAAAAAATAAACAGAGTATCTTTTGTAACAACATGTCAAAATGGAAACCAGCACTGAATATTCAATGCAGACTGCTCAGGGGAAGGCAAATTCATTTAGATGACATGGTAATGATGCTACAGGAAAGAAAAATTGGGGGGAAGGGGGCAGTCTTGTAAGAATAAAATTTATGGCCGAGTATATTGTTATCTTTTCCTCTCAGAAAAAACTAATGTGCTTCATTTTATAAATTATTCCCATTCGCAGTTGTTTATTTTATATGCTTGGGAGGTAAGTAAGAGGGGAAGTAGTACAGTTTATTAAGAGAGAGTTTAATATACTGTACGACAGTGTAGTTTATTGAGAGAAAGGATTCTAGATTTATGATACTGTTACTGCAGTAAATGTCATCAATGCAGTGCTCAATCGGTGTATCGTTTCTAACTGAGAAACTGGTCTGGATTGCTGCCAGCTCCTTCCCCAGGGTTTTCTTTGAGCAGATTCCCCCCGGCTCCTGCGCTTCCCAGGGCTGGGCTTGGGGTAACGCTGCTCTCTGTGGGGACGTCACTGCCCCAGGCTCTGCTTTGGTCCTCCGCTGCCTTGTAAAAACTCCCTCTGTGTCCCAAAAGGACAAATGGTTTCTTTGCAGTTCAGGGGAAGGAATTTGTGCATTGGTTTAAGGTACGCTCCCTGAATGCCTGATGCCTGTCCTCCTGGGAGTCGTGTGGGGGTGTCAAACAGCAAGCCGGTACCACTGCGACTGCTGTTGTTCAACTTTATTTCTCATTTTTGTTTGTTTGGAGTCAGACTAGAATAACTCAAAAGATGTAAGTTGCAAGTAGCTGTAAGAAATTATTCTGATAAGAAAGGATAGCTGAGAGAAGTACTGGTTTTGTTATATTGCATAGGTATACATAACTTGCTGACTCCGGTATTAAAAAAAAAATAAATCTAGATTTTAGTTTGTGTCAAAGCTAGTAGATGTGTGCTTGGTTTAAAAAAATGAATTTGAGAAAACAGGATATAGTAATAATGATGCCATATCGGGTATCTCATTACTCCAAACAGCTCTCTATGTTTCTGGTTAACAGTTTATGAGGGGGTTGAGCTATAAGTGCGAAATGAAATATGCCAGTCCCCAGTCCCCCCTCACTGTTCAGTCCTGTGAATGCCGTCCCGTAGCTCTGTAGCTCCTGGTCCTTGTGTGATTACCAAATTAGGGTTTGAATGAAATTGCTCAAAAAGTTTTGGGATGATCAAGTCTAAATGACTGATAAAGGTTGGTTTATATCAACTGCATGAATTGTTTTTTTCTCAGTATGCTGTTAGCCACGTGAAACAGCTTTTCTTTAGTTAAACATAAAAACGCACCGGATAAATGAGGTAAACATTCTCATCCTTTGAATACCGGAACATTCATCTGGAGTGACGCCTTTGACCCCAGTGCATTTTTTTTCAGAATTCTTTGCTGTAACATCTAATCTGTTATTTCTGGATTTCCATAAGTAAAAGTCTGCTGTAGTTGTTGAAAGTCTTAGTAACTTATAAGAAAATGTAGTAGCAAAAAAGTCTTCTGGTATTCTGTGGTTTGTTTCAACAGGTGAATAACAGAGGCGCTTTAATGGATGTAATGAAAGAAGGGATCTTTCTGCCAGTGCTGTTACATGTTTTGGTAGGAAGCCGTATATTTTTCCTATAAGTTCATGGAGTTCAGAGTCAAAACGGACCTTAAATATATCTCTCATAACCTACATACAATAGACTATTAAATTAACATTTACCTCTGTATTGCAGGGGTAATAGTAGAGTACAGTAATAATTACACAATCTGAAAAAAATATTTTAAGGGATAATACCTATTTATTATATTGCATTTAAAAGTATTGCACTTACTACTTTACACTTACGTTTGCTTAACCTTAGTGATTAATTTCAGTGTTTAGTTGTCCTCTTTCTTTTTTGGTTGCTTAATGATAAGTTTTTAGTATTTGGACATGGTTCTCATGCTGTTCCCCCCTAACTCTGCCTTTCATAACTGCTACTTCCACCTACTGGCAATGCTCATAGGGATCGGGTAACTTCTTGATCTTTCCCATAGCCAGGCTGGCCCAGTGCGCTCTTGTGTAGTAGTACTTATGCACTAACACTGTCTTTTTCCTTTGCTGGGTCCTTTCACGTTTATCAGTTTCTTAACGAGCAGATGTGAGAAGTACAGTCAGTTTTGCAGTTTGAGGCTAAGCAGTGCAGGGCAGTTAAACTGACATCCCTGTTTCTTCTGTTGTTTCTCTTGGTAACGTGTCTAAGGATGGCACAGTTTTGATTTACTGCTTGAGAGGCCAAGTAAAATAGCTTGTCCACAATGACTTGTGAATATTTTTCAGAAGCCACACGCACCAAGGAGTGTCTCATTTTGTGACTATGGACTGTATCTCCTGTTTTTTAGATGCTTCCCATTTGTATTGAGCAGCCTTTGAATGCTTTGAGTCTGCTTCCTGTGAAAAAATCTGCAAGCTTAAGATTTGGAGTAACTAAGGATTCCACACATTAGTTTGTCACCACTTAGGGAAGTTACTTTTTCAAAAAAACATATCTTTAATTTATTAACGGTTCTTCATCACATGTGAGAAAGCAATATAATTGTGTTATTGAATATGTGTATGGCTCAATAGGCTGGGTATTAAATAGGTTCAGATGTTTTACATTTGTAGATGAACCAAGGTATATTTTTAGATAAGAAATCTTTTCTTGTAAGGAAATGGATTTAATACCATGTGAGCTGTTTTCTTTGTAAAAGCTTATTAATCATTTTATTTTAAAATGTTGTTACAATGTCAAAGGGAATTCAAAATAATACCTAAAATTTCTGGGTAGACTGATAAGTTCACCTTCTTGTTTATAACTTTTGCTTGAGTTAGGTTTGAACAACTGGAAGGAATTTATCATGCTTGGCCTCTTTAAACAGACACAACGATGTCCACGTTATTGCTCAATGTTGGGAGCAGAACGAAAACCAAATACTGGTTGGACAGTGACTCTTCTGCCCCAATGAAAAGGTAAAATGGTGATTAACGGGGCAGAGCTGTCAAAACTAAAATTCAACTGTTGGCAAGCATTAATGTTTCTTAAATTTGCCTCTTCGCTTCTTTGAGCTAGAAATTCAAAATGCCAGGAAAAACAATTTTGTCAATGTCACGCATAAAATATCAGCAACTATGAAAGTGTTTGACTAGAAACCTTCACGATGAAGTGCGGTTGCAATTGCAGGTAAAATATGTAGGCAAGCAGGGGACTGATTCTGCAGTGCTATTTGCAGCTCTTAGAGGATGAACTGATTTGGGAGCGGTTTCTGCACTAGTTAGTGAACTGCTGGATTTATTTGGACAATAAAAGTGCTGCTCAAAGAAGATGTGCGAGACAGCCGCCCTATTCTGTGTCTACGCACCATCTCTGCATCTCTCACTAATGCAGTTACAGCTAGATCCAGAATAAAGTCAGGCCTAAACGTTATTTAAAACCTTAAACTCTTCACCCATGTTGCTTCAAGCCTTGCCTTGGAAAGCTGGAGAAAATGGGGAGGAGAATTATATAATAACGATTGCAGCACATGATGCTGGGTATTCACTTTGATCATCAGTGCCTGAGTGATGAGACCTGGAAGCAATTTGAGTGATGAAGCCAAAGTTTGTTTTAATTAGCAGCTTACATGTGGAGTGTTATTAGTTTTGAGCCTCTGTGGGCATATCTGTACCAGTAAGGTAAGGAGCACGAGGGCCTTTTCTGCGGCCCTGAAGCCAACTGGCATGGTCCGACCCTGTCGTACAATTACGCTCCCTTGGCCTCCAAAGCCAGCACTTGCATCCAGGCCTGGGTAATGGCACCTCCCAAGCTGTGCCCGGCCGTTGTTTGGGCAAGGACTAGCTGGCCAGGGCCAAAAATGTCCTGGAGATGGTAGTAACCATTTACCAGCCATGACTATTGGTCTCCAGTGCTCAGGTCTGTGTTATGGCACTGCTTAATAAAGTAAAAAATGTACTAAGCTTCTGTGGGAAGGTTGAAAAGTGGGTCAGTTCTTACTGCCTTTCCTGCCTCTTGCTAGTGTCAGAGTGACTTGCCTTTCAGTAGTTTGCTTGGCAAGCCAACACTGCTGATGCTTCATTAGCATTTGAGATACTTATTTTCATCCTCATTGGATATCAGCCATTTACAAAGCAAGCTGACATCTATTTTGGTTTTTTTTCTATGCAAACAAAGAACTTGTATAACAAAATAAAGGAGATGGAAATGATCTGTTGCTAAACTTGACAGGTTTTTTGATTTAATATTGTTAGACTCTATGTTCCTATTTTCAATTAGCTTTGAAATCTGCTTTCTATACTCTGCTGTTTAGTATTTCTGTCAAAAGAGAGGAAGAGATTGCAGCGTGTGTTCAGGAAAGACACAAACCGAGAAATACCGCTGAAAGAAATACTCAACTGTGCAAATAATTTGTTCCTACAGTGTGTTGCTGGAATTGCTTGGTGTAAAGATAAAAGCATGCTGTGTTTGAGAAAGCATCAGAAAATATCATTAGGTTTCTGAGTGTTTTTTTTTTTTCTAAAACTGGAAGCTCTTATTTTGGCTTGTGTTATTTTTGTTAAAAAAAAAGAAGTCCAAAAATGTAGATGCTTTTGTTTCATGGTACAGAACAAATGCTATGAGACCATGAAGAAAATGAGCGTATGAAGGAGATTTCACTGGAAGTCTGATTTCCTCAGGCTTAAAGTATTAACAGATTTTAAGGGCTGCCAAACCAACTTTTATCAGCAAACACTGACAATAAACTGTGCCAGATCATAATTAGATTGGATGCAAAACGATAATCTTCTAAGAGCTGTAGCAGGTGCCAATTACTGGTAGTATTCTGCAAGCTTGATGGCCTGTGTGGATGCTTCCATGCTTAGGTTGGTTCTGCTTTTAAGAAGTGTTAATTCTGTACCCACGGTGGCATCTTTTGTAGGTTTTCTGCAAAAAGTCATACTAAACTTGTTACCCATTAGGGCCTTAGTAGGAATACATGCTGTAGGTATCCTCTGTTGACAAGTTATTTTCTGGCGTGACATCTGCCACAAGCACTGGATGTTCTGTACATATTTGCCCTCTGTCATTAATTTTATCTCCTCTTGTGCCCCGCCACAGGAAGGCAACGGGTGAGATGGGCTCCCAAGCTGCGTGCTCCAGTTGCCTGTAGCCAAGGCTTCACCTCTCCTCGACCCAAATCCCTTGTTTCTCACAGCACCCCTAGGGGCACCATTAGAGATTTCCAGCCAGGTTTTACATTTGGTTGAAACAGACCAAGGGGGTTTGAAATTATTTTGGGGGAATCTGAGAGTGGGATGGACATTGACGTGGCCAAGTTCCATTTAAGATCTGGCCAAAACCAAAGCAGCGAGTTAGGATAAAGAAAAGTTTGGTGATTCACAGAACAGGAAGGGATTCTTTTGCTTTTTCCTATTTCTCTCTTGCTGTATTTATTTATTCTGTAGGAAACACATGTCTGAGGGGGCACCTGGGGAAGGGACATACAGCAGTATGGGGCTGGGAAAATACTGAGCGGGATTCTAAGTAAATTGTTCATTTGCAGTTGTTTGGACATAATACTGCTGTGGCTCTACTCTATATGTAAACATGATCACACTCCTACAGTATTAATCTCTCAAGAGTAGAATTAAACTTTTCTTAGCGGTATTTGGTAGTGTCTCAGACATATTGACAACAATAAAATGTTCATGTTGAAATCATGAGTGAAATTATGCTCACAGATTTACATGATTTTCCTTGAAATGTCTGCAGTGACTGTATAAATCTGTAGAAACGCTTCTTATTTTGGACTATTAAAATACAGAAAGTTTTACAATAGGAGAAAAAAAGTGGAGTGCCAGGAACTCTGCATTGAATAGCAGAGCATCAAAGCGCTGGGCCAGTTTCTTCCCCCCAGGCCTTCAGCACCGAGCATTTGTTGATGTTTTGCCTCCCGTTTGCCTGAAAAGATATTAAAATCAAGATACCATCTCAGTGTGAAGTCCTGATATGTGACAGCCTTCTGCCATGAGACTTCCAGGCTGTAAAAGTCAACCCAATATAGAATTATTCTTTTAATGTGTTTATCCTGAAAAACATACACGTGGGTTTCTTTTCATACAGAAAGTTCCTTTTCATTGTCATGCTCAGAACTCCATCCTCTGAAAGGGATATTCTTTGCCACATTTCCTAAGTGTGAGATGCCAATGTAATGATTTTTAGTGATACAATTATGTTGTACAAGGCTATTTATTATGTATGTCACTCCAGTCAGACGCTTTACAAAGTTTAAAGAGAAGCTAGCTGTGGTAATAGCACATGCTATTAGCCCTTACCTGTGCAGACTAAGGCAGTGCATCATTTCCAGGTTTTTAAAAGTGCATTTGTACTTCTCTTTTACCCGTGGATTGCAATGTTTTTCCCCTGCCTTGACCAAACAAACCAGACAAGTTATTCAATATTTTTTTTTTTTCCCCCACTTTGGTAGTAGAATTTTTATGTTTTGCACTGTAGAAGTAGTGATTAAAATATGCTCTCCGATGCTGGACACATGGTAACTCTGAAAACTGCTTTTTATTTGAAAATGAAAAGTTAGAGTAATTTTTTATGTTTACATTATAATAGAGCCATTAATTGGTTTATCTATGGATCGTCTATCCAGAAGCTGGGATATTCTAGTATTCAGTTACAGGTATTTCTTCATTGTGCCTCTCAAGGCACAATGAAAAGGCTTCACCTTAAAGAGGGTTTTTTGATATACTTTGTTCTTCTAAGTTAGGCAGATATGACTCGAGTGAAACATAGGCAGCTGGGGATGAGACCAGGAGGTGTTTAAACCACTTGTGTACAGGTCTAAGTAGCTCATCCAAACCCACCAACTTTAGTTTTCCTGCATTTTCATTCAATGTGCTTTTCTGGGCTTTTTCTTTCTGTGCTTTGTTTTGGTACGTTTATACAGCATCTGTACAAGGATGCCAGGGATGTGCAAGTGGAGCTGTTACGATGCTGTTGTTACAGCAGTCAGGTGTGCGGAGATTTCTTTTCCCTGTTGTACACCTGCTTTTGCAGGCGCAAGAAGTTTGTGGTGAGCAATAATTATGCTGTAGGTTTCTTGCAGTGAGAGTTGAGGTGTTGCAGCTGCAGCTCCGTCGCCTCTCTCCCCCCGTCAGACTTGCTCCTGAGTTAACTTTATCATTAGGTGCCTTTTTTGGCAACTTGCTGAAGTTGGGGAAACATGGTATTGAAAGTTAACGGTGCACAGGTTCCTGAAGGCTATCAGCTGCTTTACTTGCGTATTTGTTTAGTATTCGAGAACATTTAATTTTTCAATATCCATGTAATGAGAAATTCTCTTGAACTTTGTCATAAGGTGACAGTTTTGGCTCTGATTGTAAATAGATCGGTGATGTTTTCGGTAAAGGATTTCTTGTGAATACGAGTCTCTGGAGAGCTGTAGTTTAGAGCTGGCAAAGTGGTGACAGGCTCTGGAAGAGATGGTCGGTTAGGTTTGCAGTGATACATTATCAAAGTGAGGAGGCAGGAGAGCTTCTTGCTTCTCTCACCTGAGAAGATAATTGCAGTAGCCATAAGACTGTTCCAAAGGCAGTCTCAGAGGTGCATAAAAAGAGTTGCATCAGAGAAATTAGTTGGTCGCTGTAAGGGTTTTGCAATGGAAAATAGCCTGTATGGGTGTAGGCATGTGTGGCAGCGGTCACACATTTAATCATAACATGCACGTAATCCTGGATTACGCAGCTCATGTGAATTTATTGAAGAAAAATAATAATTGGAGAGTTCAGGATGCACAGAGGGCTTTTCTTCCTCTCTGTCTGCCCTGAGGAGCAAGTTAAAAAAATTACGGCAGCACCCAAACCTCCAAGTCATGCTGGCCCTATGCAGGATTAAAGCATGCATGCAGGCTGGCAAGCTGTCGAGTTAATTTATCGTAAGTAGTTAGCCCTCCCTATCTGGTGATTAGAGTCCCTCAGGACTCCTGCAAGGCAGGAACCAATGATTTCCAACACAGAAGGTAACGAACCTTTCTTAGGGCAGATATTTTGGTTTTTAACTACATGAAGTTGGTTACTTGTAATCATGTGCTTGGTTTAGCTGCTTTTTTTGGCCTCTCCTTGAGGGAGCTTTGCCTTCCTCAGTTGCTGTGTGTGGCCTCGTATATATTAATGAGAAATAATCCCTCTAGTTTGTCCATTTTGTTTGGAGAAGCAATGGGAAATGTTTCTGGTGGTTGAAACTTTTTGTTGAAACTTAATTTCTTTCTGGAATTGTTAAAATAGCCTTTTTGGTAGTTTTACACTCCTGCTGCTTCTTTTTAAATAAGTCTAAAATACATAATTTGGTAATGGGCTTTAACATAGTATTGTGGCTCTTAGAGATGTGTCGGTTACTTTAAAAAGTTTGTCTTTGAGAAAGTCGCGTTTATTCACCATTGCAGGGCTCAGATCCCTTCCCAACTCAACGCAGAGGTTGCTCCTGTGGTTAATGTGGCAACTAACTGCATGCAAAACCACCAATAAAGTTTCTTTCATGCATATTAAATGCTTGGGTTTGGTAAAAGGAACGATTCTGGTAAGTTACCAGACGAGATAGCCCAGAAATTCTACTCCACCATAACTTTAGACATGGAGGAAAACGTAGGTGAAGAAGAGCAGAAAGAAAATATGGAAGTTTTTGAATAATTGTGAACGATCAGTGTGTAGGAGTGAGTACTGATGCTGTTCGCTCTTCTGTTGCCTCTTAATTCACTTGTGTAGAAAGAGCAGCTTGCACGGTGGCTGAAAAGCAGACTCAAAGCTTCTCTGGGAAATCAGATGCATTCAAGTGGTGATTTTTGCCTCATAAGCTTGTGCTTGAATAAGTGAAAAAGTATGTAAATAAGTTGAAAGGACTGTCAGAGGTACTTTAAGGTATTCTCCATGGAAAGTTTTAATGGTTGAAATATGGAGTAAAATTATACAGTTCAAACTTCTGTAGTTTTCTCTGTGTTTTGAAGTACTGCAAAGAAGCAGTTAAAATGCCCCTCGTCCCAAGCAGTTACTGGCTATAGTAGCCTTCAGGTTAGTACAGAATTAAAACAGAAATTATGCAGTAGAAGTTTTGATGGGAGAAGTCTGAATCATATTGTGCTTATTTTTATTTAAAAAATAAATCAGCATTCTGAAAATTCCATTTTTAACTTCTATCACATACATTTTAAGCTACCACTGAAACATGAGTGACACCATGACCTTGTTTGTTGAATGGTCCCAGTTAAGTTGAGTCAACTTGATTGCTTAAGCCATCTTGTTAGCGGAATCCATCAGTAGACCACATGAATGCCTCGGACATGAATTGTTAAAAAATGTATGTAAAAAGAAAAAATATTATCAGGCATGACTCTCATAAAGAATTTTTTTGCATGTGCTGGAAAAGATACCAGACATTGCCTCACGAGGCAGTGTTTCCACAGCATGATTGCTTGTCATCCAGGTGGAACATATAGATCTGCTGCGCAGGAGCCAGCAGTCACTTGACTGACGCCTTCTCGGTGTGGGCCGGTGGTAGCAGAGGGATGAGGTGAATATTTTGTTGGGTAGGTTTCACGGGAACGTCCTGGCGGCAGAGGAATGGTGAGATGCGGGAACCCTGCCCTTAGCCTTCTACTGGAAGCATTTTGCATGCTGCTGGGTTCTTCTCGATTTCCCCCCCGGACTTGGTCTACATAACTGTGTCCCAGTTCTGTCTGGTTTTTGTTCCTGGAGAAGCTCTACGCCTTGTGGTCGTTTTATAATCCCAGTTTTGACCCTGGAGATTTCCAGCGTCAATCCTGAGCAGGCAATGTGAGGAAATGGATGAAGTGCTGCCGAGCTGGGGGCTGGCGCATGAGCAAGCTGCTGTGGGGAGTGGGATGAGGTACTGGTGTGCTCAGAGACAATGGCATGCATTTTCCAATACTGTAGTTGCTAAATTCCCAATTCCTGATCTGAACATGTGTGAATTGTGTTTTATTCAGCAGTGTGCACGTGAGCAAATTTTCACAGGGTGACAAAAGGCACACCCCTGATGTGATTCAACACTTTGCTTCGTTTCAAATTCCTGCTCTGAAAAAGATAATCTAAAACTATTAAAAGGCACGAGAATCTTTAAAAGGAGCAAGAGGTCTGTTTTCAGCTGGTTTTGTTAAGAATTACTATCTTAAGACAACACCCTTCTTTTACGAAGAAGTAAGCTCAGATGGCTAAACATTGTGAGGATCTCAGCAGTAGTATAGCAATAAGCTTGGCTGAGGCTCAAGTCAGATGGTACCAATTGTGCATGTATATAACCATTAATATGTTTTATCGTTTCGGTGATGTTTTTACTTCATTACATGCCGAGGCTTTTTCTTTTCCTTTTAGGATTTGCTGCAACTGCTTGATAAAGCCTAAAGCTTTTGTTTCCGTAGGGCATACAATAGAGCAGCAAAAACTTGGTTAATCACAAGTCTAATATTTTATTCTAATTTGTCTTTTTTTAAGAGAGCTTTCAGATTGCAAGCAAAATCAAATGCCACGAGCTCTCTAGCAGCCTCTTCCAAATGTTTGGTTTCTGTTAACTTGAAGGCTTTTTCTTTATGCTAAGACCTGTTCAGATAGCCTTTTAGTGAGTGTGATTTCCCTTTGAAGAAAGAGCAGGTCTAGCTGAGGGTAAAAAAATCAATCATCATTCGCAAGGAAAGTGACGAAGAGGTTAACCTGATCCTCACGTTACACTCGTAAACTGGATATGTCCTTGCTGCTTCCCTTATACCCACGTCAAGGAAGTCTGAAGTAATGGACTGTCTCTGGGGAGGAGTGTGGCTTTAACAGGTTTGGCTTTTTCCCCAATAAATGTAACATTTGAGTGGCATTAAGGACTTCAGTTTCTTCATAACTCAAATCCTGTGCTTGGTTGCAGAGGCAACAGAACGGCTCAGAACTTGCTTTTGAATGTCCTCAAAAAGCAAAAAAAGAATTGCTTCTAGGCAGGGTGCAGTACCAAGCATTTCTGGTTTTCTTAGTTTTCTACTGGTATGTCTGCAAACCCAGCCATGAGTTGGTACCAGTGACATAAATCAGCTAGATTTTGTGTGTTTTAGTGTAATGAGAATAAAATAGTATGGAAGGATGTTAAACTGATACTGTTATCAGTCTGTCCATTGTAATCCGTCACTCTTTCTGCCTGCTATCTGAATTGCTCGATTCTGTATTCTACTCCAAAACTGGTGGTGTGACTCTTTTTCTTAACCACTCTTGATACTTTTTTAAAATACTGATTCCTTGACATCAACTCGACTCATGGAAGTTTATGCACAACTGTAGGTTACAAATGGTCTTTTAGATTTCATAATAAAGTCCTTTTCTTATGCTTTTTATTTCTGCAATAAAGCAATTCACAGGGAAAGAAAGGATTTCTCTCTCCCCGTGAAGGAGAATGCTTTCCCTGTTCTCGCAGAAGGGGAATGCTAGGCAGTAATGCACAGAAAGCTTTGGCTATTTAAAAAAAAAAAAAGTGCACCCTTCCTCCCAAACCAGACTATTACAAATCACTAAATGAATTTCAAAGGCAAAAGCTCCTCTTCCTCTGTCCTGCTATTGGGCTCTCCTGGCATTTGTCATTTGGGGTATGTTCCTCCTTCATTTGCCATTGCTGAGGCAGCACAAGAAATTCCTTCATTCTCTGAAAAATGACATCTCCTGCTTTTCTAAATAGACAAGGAGTTTTCCAAGAAATTTTGAGTTTCCCTCTGTCTGTTATGAAGTCCAGAGTGCGCTTGATCTGTAGTGCTCCACTCCATATCTCAAGGGGATTTTTGTATTTGAAAACAGGAGAGATGTTGTAGCAAGAGGGCAGCAAGATTGAATTATTGTTTAACAAGACTTACAAATTTAAGTCTGTGATAATTTTTTCTGCCTGGATGATATTCGATTGTAGCTCTTCCCAACAGTTGCCACACATTTGCCTTTTTACTCCCCTTTCTCGAGTCTCAGGTTGCAATGTCTGTAGCTTTCCAACATCTGCAGCTGGGAGACTAGAGCCAAACTCAGACTAAGCAGTCACGTTGGGGCAAGATTTTGGAAAAGATGACTTTAATTGCTCTGCCTTTGTTATTGAATAGAGAGCACAAGAAATTCCAGCTTTGCCCTTTTTTTTTTTTTTTTTCTTCCCCAGGATACTTCCCTGCAGAAAGTAGCACAAGCAGAGAGGATGGATAAGCATCAGAAAGTTGTCCTTTTTTGCCTTCTTTATCAGGAGAAAAGAGATGTGTGGCTATTACAGTGCACTGTAGATGTCTAGGAAATACTTAAAAAATTATGCAGATAGCCATAAGCAATGCTTAGGTGTAGGCCCTTTATAATTTTAATAATTCAACTTCAGAGTGGAGTGTTATAGGCTCCTGCTGCTCCTCTCGGATCGATATGCAAACAAGCCCTAGGATGGCTTCAGATTAAGGTGAAAACATTCAAGTCATTTAATTCACACCTTCAATGGCCGTTGCCTGATCATGGTGTTCCCACATAAATGCTTGATCTGTTCCATTATTTATAAGTCCTTGAGTGTTTAAAGTGTAAATTAGACTTTCCTAAACAGAGAACCAATAAACCCCGGTGTTGATTTGCTTGAGTAATGGCTAAAGGAATTGAAAGCAAACAAGATTTACAAAACCAGTTTTTAATATATATTTGTGATCTGACACACTCTGAAATGTGCCCAAGAACTCTAAAACAGATTACCTGAACATGCAGTCTTCCTGAGGAAATGTGATGAATGGATAGCTACCCTGCACTCCATCTCTGTGTTGCATGCTGCAACACTCATTTCAATAAAATAGTTTATATTAGAATGTCAGTAGTCAAAGAGAGCCCCCCACGCACATGCCTGCCTCCTTATTATCAATCTTGCTTGCCTGTATTGAAAACTCAAGTCCCACCCGGTTTGCACAATCCTAGAGGTGTAGTTTAGGTTAATTTTGAAATATGCATTTCTATTTTGAGAGGCAAACCTAGCCAAAGCTTGGCATTTCCTGAGTGACAAAAATCTGTATTTCCAAATAAGTAACTTTTCTAGACTCAGAATGAAAATTAGATATTTCTTCTATTTTCTGTAGAATGGAAATAGAAATATGGTATGCTTTCAGAAAAATAAAAATGACACAGAAAGACCGGTCTCTCCGATTCACATGCATCTTGTGGATAAAGCAGCTGTTGCCCGGGTGTGGCAAGTATTGGTCAAGGAGGAGGAACCAGAGGCCCTTTGCTTCACCTGCATCTTCCAAGATCCTGAGACTTATCTGTAGGGAAAGAGCTGGGAAACTCTAATTGCTTCAACTTGGCTGTTTTCCCCTACATTGAGTTTTGGGGACTTGCAGGTTCTCCTATTTGGCAGGAGGAACCTAAAAGCCTGAAGAGCCCTGACTGCAGCCCTTCCCGCTGGTCACCCTGCGGCAGAGCTCAGGAGCCATGGGCTCACCCTGGAGATTCCCAAGCTCCTGGGAGGGATTTTGGGGTGGTTTGGCGTTTGAGCTGGTCGAAGGTGACACCACCGGTGTCAGCTCAGGCTATTCTGTGTTCCTGGTGCATGTAGGCACTGAGAGCCTGGTCTCGCGATCCCAGCAACAAAGTATATTAAAAAATGAGGCAGATCTCTCATGAAAACCTGTTTGTATTGCAGCAGCATTTCTCAAACATGACAGATAGGGAACATTTCCAGGAATTTAAAAGTAGGGTTATCAGAAAATTATCAATTGAGGATATCGAGAGGAAATGGAAGGACTACAAATACAAACTTTATCACACAAATTCTGTAGTTGCCTCAAAAGAAGTCACTGCAGTTGGCACTAAGTTAATTCAGGAACACTTACAGTTTTCAGCAGAAATAGTTTTTGAAGTTGCATTTCTTTCAAACCTATATGTGCAAATTTCTGTCTTATTTAAGGACTGGTCAGTGTACGCTATCTAAATGCTGCTGGCTTTAGTTTCTGGTTTTAACATCTAGCACGTTTGCACTCACTATGACAGGTTGCAGGCATAGTTTGAGTACAGTCAAAGAAAGAGACAGAACCTGTTAACTTGAGGAAGGGTTTGGGAAGAGAAAGCCCAAAGATAAAGAAGGTGAACATAAATGTAAAGGGAAGTGCTTGGACTTCTGGGTTGAATGCAATGTCACAAATTTGGGTTAGATGAACAAAAAACCGGGTGGTGGAAACCGGTGTGCTTGCAGGTGAGCGTGCCTGTTCATAGGTTTGGAGAAGGAAGGTACCAGAGAGGAGCGTTATGCCAGTGATCTTTGCAGTCCTCTGCAAAGGCCATGAGAAAATACCGTGTCTTTCTACTGTCTGCAGATGCCACTGATCCTGTTTGCTGTACGAAGCTCATTTCCTCCCAGAAATGTTGTGCAGGTAGAAACTGTGACTGGACTCTGAGATGCTGGGACTTCCCAGGCACGTGGCATAAAACTGGGACTCAGTTGTGTGTGCATGATGTTTTTGCTGCGTCTGGGATGTATGGGTCTGTCTTAATTAATGAGGAGCTTGACCATATTGCACAGGCATAGTAAATTAAATCTGAAATGTGTTGTGCTAGGAAATAGCTGGTATGCGTGGCCTGGACTTCTACTAATGTCTCTATAGTCACACAGCTAAAATTGTTTTTGCTTTGTCCTGGCTCAGGTACTTACTTGGCAAATGAAAAGTAAATACAACATTTATTAATGTTTACTAATATGGTCTCCATAAAATAAAACAGGTCTGAAATAGAAATGAGATTGGTTTTGTGATAATATATTTAAATGGGAAGGCCTGGATATCCCTGGGAACATGACTCCTTTTAAATGCAAATCATCTTGTTTGCAGGTACCTAACTTAATAATCTACACATGTAACCAGAGAGTTTGAGTTCCCAGGAGGTCAGTTCTGGCTGCAAATATACACAAACTTTGTTAATATACATACTTTTTCCCCGACGTACCAAAACCAAACCAGGAGTTTTCAACATGACAAGGTGTTAATAAGACTATTCTCAGACGTGATAACTTTGCGTGCAAAAGCTAGTTTGTAGAATTGAGTACTGTGGCAAGAATTGTCCATTAGTTTGGAGTAATTTGTACTTTGAGAATTGTGGGAGAATGTTGCTGTTCAAGAACTTGAACTGGGTGAAGTTTCATGTTCCTGTACCCCCTTGTGCTCTAAGGTTTCCCTGTACTGGTTCTCCCTCATCTCGGAGTGTTTAGTAAGGTAAAGAATAACTCTCCAATCGTGACATTCATAAACTGGGCCAAACTCAGGAAGAGGTCCAATATGTGAATGGAAGTAAAACTTGCTGATTTTTCTGCTCTGTCTCTCAAAATAACAGGGTCATAGGATAGAGAGCTGTCAGTCCGTTCCTCTGGCTCCAAGAGTTGGGGGGGGTGGTTCTGATGAAAGTCTGGCTGATGTCTTCCGAAGGCATCCAGTGCTGAAGGTCTCCTCTTGTTAGAAGCCTCATGATCTTTCCTGGGTTTAGGTGAGGAGCTCGTATGTCTGGCTCTTATTCCAGTTCCTGAGTCGAGGGCTACCAACTATCAGCCCTCTGTTCTCACTGTCTGACTTGCCTTTCCAATCACCGACTGGTTGGTGTGTTCATTTGCTTTGCTTTTAGGCGAGGGCATTGTGTTTGTTCCTGTTCCTGCTGTACAGCATTGTTTTCCTTCTTTACACATGGCCTTTAGTCATTTTGAAAAGATTTTCCCTCATCACCTGACCCAGATGAAATGCAGGGATAGTTCCTGTGCTGTTTTTTATTTCTCACAAAAGAGTTTAAGTACAGTAAAACTTCCAGGAAACTTAACGGTGCTGATGTGTTTCCATTATCAAAGCACATGTAACTGGAGTAAGTTTTTCTAATTCCAGATAGCTCCATTCCTGAAAAGCCTCACTCAGTCATTTGCATTCTGCCTATTTTCGTGCATATCCTTGTTGTTGTTGTGTGCCGTTTCTTAAAATCTAAATCACCTTCAAGAATTGCTTTGCCAAGGTCTTCTGGGAAATGAGACAAGAAAAAAAAAGCGTTTGCTGGAATAGCCTGAAGACTTTTTATCTCGCTGCTGACTGTAGCATGTGCATTTTTATTACTTCTGTGCTGTCTGGTAAGGAGAGGAATGTTTTCTTTTTTTAAACGTTCCCCAAAATTTTAGCCTGTGTATTTTTTGTCTTGATAGCCTTTCCGTTGTATGTGTGGGTACTTTATCGGGTAGTAATTTTGTTAATGGTGATTTTCTTTGTGTCTGTACATGTTGTATTATATGAGAGTCCCGATCTGGGAATATTTTTTCCAAGAATTGGTACCTTTTTCTATAGATAACGGAGAATCTTATGTCAACCTTAGCAATCCGTTTCTGGTCTCATTTGCTAAACTAAAAAATAAGAGGAATCTCACAATTCAAGGTCTTTCCAAATTTTATTTCGGTAGACATTTTACCCTTGTGGGGTTGCCAGAGACTCAACAGCCTTACTTGGCAGATGAGCAGGACGTCTGGGGACTGGGCAGGCTGCTAAAAGCCCCAGGACTTGGGGGGAAAAGTCCTTCTGGCTGCCCCACAGCCAGCAACCCCAACCTTCCCTCCACTTGTTCAGAGAACTTTTGCTGCTCTGCGTGTATCCATGTCTGCTGACTTGGAGAGAGGTCAGATTGTTAGTTTTTCTTCAGTTAGCAGGTCGATATGTTTTAACGTATGCATAGTTAGCTATTTAGAAATAGTCCCTTGAGCAAAATATGATTGATGCCTTTTCAATGTATGCAATTGTAAGCTTTTAAAAGCTTTTGAAGACGAGCCTGTGTGGTTTGTAAATACCTCAAATGTCTTTTTTTACCTGTAAAGCCAGTAAGCCCATGGACAAGGGAGATCTGGAGCCAAGCAGCATGTGGAGGAGGGAGATATAAGTAAACTTGTTTTCTAGAAATAGCTTGGTGAATTCCTTTACCAAAGCCTCTTTAAAGAAGGAAAGTGTCATGAGAGGCAGGATTCTTGCATTGATAAGAAAGCAATCAAAGAAACCCCAACCCCCAAATCAGAATGGCCGATTTTCACAGTAGAGGAAAGTCACTAGTGGATTCTTGCAAGAATATGTGCCTAAGACATGTTTTGTTCAGCATGTTTGTAAGCTTTCTAGAAATAGAAAGATTGGTTTGGCCAGCTAGGCTGTCCAGAGTAATTGGGGGAAAAAAAAAAAGTGGAAGAAGGGGGAGGAGTATGCGGGAAACATTGAGTGACTAGGAGAGAGAATGGCAGATGAAAAATGTAATGTGGCTACATAAGAAGCGATCCTTGTGGGGAGAAAAGCTGGTCCTAGCTTCATGTGTGAAATAATGGGCTTTGAAGTGGCTATTATCACTGCAGTGAGTGCTTAAGTTTATTAAGGATTTGGATTTTAAAAAAAAAAAAAAAAAAAAAACCAAGCCAACAATGAAAAACTAAGTGCGTTTAGCAGAATACCTAAAAGCAAAACACAGTTCCAAATAAAAAGTTACAAATTATTAGGAAAAGGTTGGTTTGCATTTCAGAGCATCATTTTGCCACTAGATAAATTTATACCTTCAACACCGTGTGGAGTTATAGTCAAATCATTTCAAAGAGAATAGAATAAAGCTAGAGAAGGGCAACCAAGATGATCAAAGATAAAGGACATCTGTCCTTAAGGAACAGCTGGATTCTTGAGGATCCCAGGATCCTTCAGCTGGACTGAAAGAAATTAAGGAGATTTGTAAAATTATGACTAGCATTCAGTGAAGGTGTTGGAGGATATCAAAGAATTTAGCAGATTGCAAGTTCAAAACAGAAGAGACAGAACACAGGTTTTACCTATGCAAAAGTGGAGGTTTGATGGATTTTTTTGAAAGAAATGTCCATCCAAGGCTGTTGCAGATGTCAGGACAGTCTCTTGCATGGAAAATGCCAGCACTGTGATTTGCTGGGAAAGTGTGTTTGGGAAACATCATCATTTTCATGCTCTGCTCTGTGCTGAGCATTGCCTGTTGGCTTCTGCTGGAACCAGGACATAGGGCTAGATGGGTCTGTGGTCTGATCTTGTGCAGGTTTTTGCAAATGTGGTTAGATATATTTAAAAAATAATAATCTGATGAAGTATGATGGAAATTTTTCAATTTTAGAAGCAATCCTTTGTAAATTATGATTTATAAGGGTTAATTTTTTAAAGCAATTCAGTGTAAACTTTTGGATGCATTTTGACAAGAGTCATTGCGTTTGCCTTCTGTACCATTCAGAGTTAGAATGGGCTCAAAAGAGATCACAAATGCTAAGGAGAACAGAAAAATTTCCCAGGAGTTTTTGAAGACTGAAAGAGAAAAAATGATCCCCTGTAGGGGAAAGACATTTAGTTCTCTCACCTATCTCCTTCAGATTTGTTTTACTGTGCAGCTTGCAATGCGGAGTATTGTTGGACTTCTAGTAAAGGACTTTACAGACCGTAGTCTGATCCAATAAAGACATTCCTGTGGTCCCGTGTTGCAAAAATGCTGCTATACGTAGTGAAAAGCCTTCTTCGATGTTTAGAGGTTTGACGATGTTGGCTCCTGACGCCGGTGCTGAGTGAAAGGGAGGGCGAAATGGGAGGAGCAGAGGAGGGAAGGGGCGGGGGGGTGATGGAGGTGTGCCGCTGTCAGCGATGTGGGTGGGCAGGCACAGCAAAGCACACCTCGTGCGCTGGGTACAGAAAGAGAAATGCAATGTTGGAAAGGCCTTACGTAAAGGGTCCTTTTTGGTTTAAGGTCTCGTAAATATGGCTACTGGAGGAGGGCGTAGGAAGCAGCCTCTGATATTCTGAGGAGGGAGCTACATCTCTTTCCGATTTACCTTAGATTGCTGCTATAATAACTGGGAGTAGGACTCTGAATTTTGCTCTGTGTTAGACTGTCACAGCAGGGTGGACAAATGTAATCTGTTGAGAATCCAACAAGTATTATGAACCCAGAAGTACTGGGTTCTGTTGAGGCATGGAGAAATAAAATAATGGTGTGTTAAAAATCAATAAACTTGAGTCAGTCCTTGGGCACTGGGATGCTTTACCTACTTAATTTAAGTTTCTCAGGATGAAGAGGCTTCTGTCAGAAGCACTTGCAGAAAGAGAATACAAGAGCAACATCAGTGGCCTCAGCATGTGGTGGTGGTGACCTTCCTCCAGTGAAACATTAAAGGAGGAACGAGAGGACCCTTCTGTGAACCAAGCGATTATCCCGCTGCTGCAACCCTGAGCATTAAAACAAAAGCTGTTTTTGAAAAACAGTTTCTGAACAACTGTTTTCATGTTGTCCTGTTTTAAGCCCTTAGTAGTCATCATTTTCAGGTTTTTCTCTAACTATGCAAGGAAGGATAGGGTGCTTTTTTTTTTTTTTTTTTTTCTAAGATGCACCTTTGCTATGGTAGTTTTACAGGACGGGCCTTTGTTTAGAATAATGTATGAGCCGGCACTTTGAGTAAACTTGCAACTTGTAAACTTTGTCCCCAGCCAGAGCCCTGGCCTCCCCAATCCTTAATGGTATTTGTGTTAGGACAGTATAACCTCTACAGCCTGAACTATTTTTTTTTCCTGTATCTCTGCTCTGTCCTCTGGCTTTTTTAAATCTCTGTGAACCAAGCGCTCTGCTTCACGGCTTCGTCTCTGCTTTCTCCGGGGCATCCATCTTTGTCTTTCCACAGTCACTTTTTATCTGTCCATCTCTTGCTCATCCTCTTAAAAGGAGGAAATGGACAAAAACATTAATGTAGGTTTATACACCTAGGAAGGCAAGTACTGAATATTTAGTAATTTTAGTAGTTAGCATTTGACCATTGTGCTTTCCTCTTCTGGTTTCTTTTCATCCTTGTTTGTTATGTTTTGATGTAGAGTGTAAATGCTGTGGGTCAGATTTTTCACAGTGCCATGAGTTGTGTGTGTGAAGTACTGAGGTGGTGCTTCTGTGGCTTTGTGGGACTCTGGTCCCATTGTTTGTGAATGTGGATGGAAGGAGGAGAAGAACGACCGTGATTCTTAATGTCCTGCAGGACAGGCGTACATGTGCTCTGAACTGACAGTGATCCGAGTGCTTCTGCCTTTCCCCAGTCAGGAGCTGCCTCTAAAATGCCTTCCATCATCTTGCTGCATGGTTTCAGCCTGGAGCAGGAGTCGTTAGTGTTGGGTCTCTGTCTTCATGCTGGCCAGGAAGCACTAAAACAGGAAAATGGGTCACCTTCACTTACAGCGGACCCAAACTGGTACTGTACAATGTCTTAAGGAGAGACCTTTTCCCCATAGTACTCAAGTTCTTACAGTGGCTCAAGGTGGGAAGGCATAAGGTCCACGTGAGAGGACTAGGAATAAAAGCCTTAAACGTGAACTTGTCAAACTCCTAGTTTGGCTGAAATAATGGACTGGTTTTAGCTATGCTCTGTAATTGCTTGGAGGCTGTGGCTGCACATCAGAGCAGGATGGGAGAGGATGGGTCAGGACAGCAGGAAAACAATCTTAAAACCACCTTGGAAACTTCTGAGAGATATCACTACTGATGATGTGAGAATGGAGAACAGGAAAGATGTAATCCACGAGGTGGCTTTGTAGAATTATCCTATTTTTGTGTATGTACATGCAGCATGGGTCTAAGTAAGTTCATGAGAATGTTGAGAATTTACTTCTGCAGTAAGGTTTTCATTTTCCATTGACTTCTAATTTATTGCTATTTAATCCATTCTATTCTACAGACATATACCTTCAAATGTAGAAAAATAAGTTTATGATCCAGGTTTACCTGTGAAAACTCTGTAGAATATCAAAAAAGCAAGTACCATTTCAACTGATCCATCTAATGCCTTTCTGTAAGAAAATAATCCCCATTTTCAAATTGCTTTACAATCAGTGGCAGGCAGAGGAGAGCAGTACGGAGATACAGGTGTTTTTTTTTAATGCACATTTGCTCTGTCTGAAAGAAACGTGATGTATTGCATGCTGTGTAAATGTTGCTCAGGAGTCACCCAGTGGAGGAGAACCTATTGGGTGTGTGCAGGTGGAACTCACGTTCTGCAGCATGTTTTTAATGATCCTGAGGAGACAGAGGTGGGATCTGGCACATGGAGACCTTCCTGAATCTCTGACCTCCCTCAGCCTGCTTTGGTTTCTTCCGCTTGACCAACAGAAGAGGTGCAGAGGCACCAATGGGAACATTGTTCACCCTTTAGCAGAAGGTTTATAACCACTTGGTCTCTCTGGCATGGGGTTTCCCAGCTCCAGTAGAATGTCCCTGCCTGGATGTCAGCCCTGCTGCTGCTCACCATCGTCACCACCAAGTCTGAGCTTGCCAGCCTGCTGCTGTCCAGGGGTGCTAACTTCAACGGCTCTTTACAAAGCAGGAGTTTCTAATTTTCGTTAGGCTCCATATTCTCGCTATTCTTGCGTGGTTGGTTTTAATTTTTTAACAGACTAGGTGTGGGAAAACCCCCCACTGCTTTAGAGTGCAGAAGTGATGAGTTTCCTTCTATCTATCGACAGCTGTTGGTGCTTGGCCTTCCTGCAGCTCCGTGAGCGAGAGCGTGTGTGTATGTATATATATGCCTTTAAAGTACTAATTTTTCTTTTTGCTTGTCTTTCGGAAATCTACCTCCTTTCCCGTAAGTAAGTAATATGTCATGCTGCTAATGTAATGTACTGTGTCTCTGCGGGTACAGCGCATCAGATACCCGATCCTTTCCTAAAGTCACTTCTTCCAGATGGGTACCATGAAAAATTCATGGTCGGTGTTCCAGGAGAGCAAACACCGTGTATGTTTAATGTAAATTCCCTGACACGTTATTTGGACTTGTTATACAGGCTTGATTAACATGCTGAAATGAAAAATATATTCTGTGTGAACAGCAGAATGTGATTTTTTTATTATCTTTAGTCTTTTTGTACATTATGCAGCTGAAGTAGCTGCTAACGTAATTCGGCAATATTGGAGGTTAATCATGCTGTTGCAGGTGGTTTTATCTTTCCATCAACTTGGAAAACAAATTTTAGACTATTTTCAAAGGAAGAATGAGTACATTTGGATGATAAAAACTTTGGGGGGCTATTATACTTCTGCCTTGGCTTCAGACATGCTTCCCTTCAGGCTTCGGCTTCAGCCCTGTAGCTGTGAGTGCTCTGGTGCTTCTGGGATCTCTTGCAGTTTTCTGCACTGAACACAGCTGAAGCTGAACTCGGCCCAGCCAGTTCTGAGTGTGGGGAAGGCTACGCTCTGTTGCTGTGTACAAGAGCTCTGTGAGGGTAAGGTCTGTCCAATGTGTATTTTGCAGGTCTGCAGAAATACCCCTTGCTTAATTGGCTGCAGTTATGTACGTCTCTCCAACGTCATCGGGACCGGCCATCCATGATACATGAAGTCCTTAGTCCCACTTTCAGGCACAAGTTGAGCCTTTGCCTGCTGCACCCCTTTGGTAGCATGGTCAGCGGGGAGGTGGGACGAGCACGTGCTTTGAGCTCAGTGACTGCAGACAGAGAAACTGCGACTGCCTTTTAACTCCTAAAAGTAAAGTGCTGCGGGTGTCATTCTACTAGAATCGTGCTTTCTGATTCATGTGCTGGCATAAGGGTTATTCCCAGACCAGTCGTAATTCACTGACTTCTTAAAAAAGGGCTCTGCTGAAACATTCAACTAAAATAATCCCAAGATGTGTTAAATCATTTAATAAGTGAGTCCGCACTGAGCACTGAGGGTCTGCTGTCTTTAGTAGAGCATGAACTGCAAATTCTGTATTTCTTGGCTTTTGCCCTTCCTATAGAAAGATCACCTTCTGCGGAGACTGATCTGTAAAAACAAACCCTTCCCTATTATTTCAGTCTAATGAAGGTTTTCAGCTTCTGGACTCCTCTCAAAGGAATAGTCTAGTGTAGAACTATTCGTATAATATTGACAGCACTTTAAAACTTTTATTTTTGTTGTCTTATTTTATAGCTACTTGTTGAATAATTCCCAACAAGCTCAGATAACACGTCTGAGTAAATGCCATTACTTTCAGAAAAAATATTATTACACCTGAAAATAATAGATCTTTCCTTTCTTGTATAGTCTGTTGGTTTCTGGCCTTTTTGTTGTTTTTTTAGCCAACAACTTGCTTGACTTTGATTCCTTGAGGCTGATTCTGTACTAATCCCTTGAAAATCTGTATGATCTTTCCACAAGACATCTCCCTGATCATCAGGTTTCAGTGAAGATGGAAAAGCAGCCAAATTGTGGTCTCCACGCAAGATGAAAAGCTGTTCTTAAAATCTACTTGTGTTGATGGGCAATCTAAGTCTCATATCAGTCGTCTTTTAATTGGCCAGGAAAAAAGTCACTAATTGTAGTCCCTGGTGTCCTTTTCAATGGCTTGTGCACGCAGAACAGAAATGTGGGGAATAGTGCTGAAACGCTGTTCAACATTTGGGTGTTTCAGTGTAACTTCCCAGAAATCGAGTACAAGAAACATGGAGCTACATGGACCACCTCGTTCCTCGCCATGAGTGGCACCATCCTGTTCAGGTGCAGACTTTGACCAACCCCTCACCGTCCCCAATACTGTAAAATGGAACTTGCAATATAATCACAGGAGAAGGTCTATAAGTTTTATAACAAGGTAAAAGATTTCCCTTCAGCTAGAGTATTGTTTGAGCTTCTGTTTGTGCAAAGAAGTACAAAAGCAAATTGTCTAAACTTACTGTATTAATGCACTGCAAATATTGAGGGATGCGTTTGCTGTTGTGCTCACGTGTATGGAGAGTTAATGGACAAGCTGTTGATGCAGTTGCATCGAACTACACGTATTCAGATTTATTGTTAGTAGGTTTCCTCCCTGCCATTTTAGGCCAAGGACAGAGGCAGGATATAAGGAACGAGATGATAGATATCTAAAGGGACGAAAAAAAGAAAGACCCAGAATGTCATAACGTTAGATTCTTTGTAAATTAGAAGAACACTACTTTAAAGATGGCTATTTAAAAGACTTATTTACAAACTCCTTGAAGAGCAAACTCTTGAAGAGACAGTACAAGTGCCTCGTGAATATCTGAACAAAAACCAGTCCATTTTTTAAGAACAAAAGAGTTGCCGCATCAAAACAAACCAAACAGAAGTGCTTTGTTAAATCAAGCAGATAGCTAATACAGAGTGCAACAGAGGAAAGTCGAATGAGATGCAGAATTCAAAGCAGTGAGGTCAATTAAGTAGCAGTGGTTTACTGGAGACTGTGCGAAATTCATCATCAAAGCAAGACTTAAATTCATTAAATATTTTTTAAAAGTATGTAATTGCAATCATTTATTCTCAGGTTCATTAAAAATTAAATTTGGTTGAACTCTTTAGCCCTTTCAGAAGGCTGAGTTTGGCAGAAGTCAATCTTCTAGAAACTAGGCGAGGGAGGATGAAGCCTCCTTGGACAAAGAGCAACAAACCGTGGTGTACGTTGCTTATGCTGAACCAAAGCTGCCTGCAAATGCCAGGTAGTAAAATATTTGGTGTGTGCCACCAGAAGAACACTGTTACAACCACTGCTGGCTTGTTTTGCAGCACTTTTCTCTTTACGTAGATGTTGCAGTCTAAAACTATACTTCTTTTTTTGCAATCCTTAACATGTGGAAAGTGGTTCTGGTATTAAGGCCCTTTGTGTCTTGCCACCTCCAAACGCACACTGTGCTGTGAGGAATTTATATGTGTCTTTGAGGTGTGTATTTTTCCTCTGATTAGTTGTATGCAGTTCATGGAAGGGTAATCGCTACATTCCCAGGGGCATGGCCCGGCAGACTATTCTGTTAGCAGTCACAGCTCTGCCACGATTCTCTGTCTTATTCCTTCAGTGTTGCATACGCTGGGTTTCTCTACAGACCGTGCGACTGCGAAGCCTGAAAGTAATTTCCCTTTGCTACTGTCACTTCAACCAGGACCTACTGATGTTAGATAATATTCATAATCTTGAGTTTTATAGAAACCAGGGGCCACTTTTCACTCTAGGAAAATCTTTCTTTTTTTATTTTTTTTAAACACTTAATTTTCTGAGGAGAGAAAGAAACCCTCTTTATATGTCACGATTGCTTAAGCATCTGAAAGTGTCGTATTGGTGGGCAGCTGTAGTAGTTCTGTGTCTTGGTAATTTGTGCTGTGATGCCTCTTTGCTCCTCGTGGACATACTAGCCTTCAACACGGGAGAGAAGATAGAACCTGTTGCTGCTTTTTCCCTCCCCTATTTCCTAATTGTCTGTTGCAGTATATTTTCCCATTACTTTCATAACCTTCTCCTATTCCCTTTTCTGCGTCATCTGGTTATTTCAATTGCCCCAATTCTTTCATCCCTTCAGCTCCCTCTTTTCCCAGCAAGAATTTGTACATGTAATATTTTCTATAAGCCCTACCTTACAGATTTGCTATGCCTAGGTGACTCTTGCTGAAATGCCTACTGCTCTGCCCTTCACAGATGGAAATTGCAGGTTTTGAGTTCCCTCGAGTGTCATTTGAATAGAGGTGTAGAGCCTTCTGTTGGCATTAGCGCTGGTGAAGGCATAGCCAGAACTTAGTCTTTGCCTTCAAGTCTGAACAAGATGACTGGAGAAATCAAACCGACTGAAACCGTTAGGGTGATTGTGGCATTTGTTATCCTGTTGGGTTTTTTTTCCAGGGAGGCTTTTCTTGGGGCACCTTTTGTTCAGATGACCTCAAATTTGGATCATGGACCTTTCTTTGCATCGTCATTGAGGCACAATAATGAGGGCAATATACAGAAGCTGGTGGATTTTACAGATTTTAGAGGAATTAGTGACTAGACATAAACACTTTGAACTGTCACAGAGTTGATGATTAATCAGCTTGTTCTTCCTGGTGAAATCCTCTTTACGTTAAAACTAGTGGTGGTGTCTCCAAAGTTGAAGCCACTAGGTTTGGGGTATTGCACGAGAAATCATGCTGACAGCTGTAAAACATGTGGGCAGCAGCTGTGTTTCTCACATGGCTCAAAGGGTATCGCTCCTCTAACTTGAAACCAGACTTTGGTGCAAAGTTACGGATGTTTGGATGTATTTCTTCCTATCATCTCTATTGTGTTATAAACAGTAGTTTCAAAATAAATTATTCAAAAAACCTTACTGTGGTGTTTTCCTCAATAGGACTGTAAAACAGTTTGCTGTGGTTAAGACCAGTAATTAGTTTTACTGTCTTAAAAATGCTGAAAAAGCATTGGCCCAGCTCAGAACTGCCCCCCCCCCCCCCCCCCCCCAGGTGAATATATTTATACAGAGTTGCTGCTGTTATAAACTGAAGGTGTAAAGAAACTTTACTCTCCACTTTGTAATAAATTATTTGGGCCTTTAATACAGGAGGTTACATGATAAATATTTTTAACAAGTGTAAATGTTCTGCAGCTAGTGACGTTCATGGATTTTCTTCATAACTGCTGATGAACTTAAAGAAAGATCACTTCTTTTAATATTTCAGTGTGAAGAAGACTGGGTAGTGTTAACTTTTCAGAATACTGAAATCTTAGAGAAGTGTTTATAAACAATCTGCATGCAAATCTGAGGCACCAGAGTGCAACGTTTAGGGTAGTTGGTAATGCTTGACATTTGGAAAATGAGTTGGAGTGTTTTACACAGGAGATTATGTACATCGTGGGTACTGTGAACTGACTAACAGAGCTGTTAGGCAAGACTTCTAACTGACAGGGTGGGGCAAGAAAAGAAAAAAAGCACGTTATATATGTTGAATAGATGGCTTGTCCTAATTAAGTATTGTCTTTGTCTTGGTAAATATAGTTTTTATTTCTTTATGCTGCAATTTAGTTCTCTGTTGGAGAGCAACTCAAGGTATAAAACCTCTTTTTTTTCTTTCCTGGAGGACTTTATGTAACGGTTCTTTTTTTCGCCTCACCCTGATGTGTCACTCTTGCTGTGGAAAATTTATTCCAATTTTGTTGTTATTTCAGTGCCTTTGTTTGAGGTGAGATTGGGTGATGATTGCTCAGTGGAGAAAAACTCGTAATGTTAAATAGATATCTGTATATGATGGGTCCCATTGTCAACATAAATTATTGTGCATTACAAGTGCTGCTGCTGCTATTGTCTGAAATAGCTTCAGTGTCAGAGGCAGTTTTTTGTTGCAGATACTATGAATCAGACTTTTTAAACATCACTCAAAGCATAAAATACCAGAAAGCTAGTTAGAAAACAGTATTTTAGCATTGCAGTTGTTATGAAAATACATAAAAATGTAGATGCCCATATAAATTTCTCCCTCGTGTGTTTATTTTTGCAGGCACTATCCTGGTTGACAATATGCTGATCAAAGGGACTGCAGGAGGGCCAGACCCAACCATTGAACTCTCCTTAAAGGACAACGTAGACTACTGGGTGATCCTCGATCCTATCAGCCAGAGATTATATCTGAATAGCACTGGCCGAGTTCTGGACAGAGATGTAAGTCTGGGGCTTGGTGTTTGTTTTCTTTTCTCCCCATAGACATTAAATCTGTGTACGCTCACAGAAAGACCATAAACACAAGACCTGCTAGAATATAATAGCTATATAGAAATAATCTATCTTTTGTCCCCAGATGGATGTGAACAGAGTTAATTTGACTCTTTATTAGGACTTACTGGCAGCATGCAGAAACTTGACCATGTGCACAATTGCTATATGTAGGTGAACACAACAATAAAGGCCAAACAAACAGGTGTGGGGGTTGGCAGAAATATATATTAAACCAAACTTGACTGGTTTACTGAATTAAAAACATTTCTATTCTAGTTTGCTGTTTTTGTCTGGAAGAAGCTCTGCTCACCTCATGTCCCGTGACACTTGCTGAAAGCCTACTCTAGCTGTGTACATTGACTTATGAGGTGTGAGAGAGAGCAAAGGAGTTATGAATATTACAATTCACTTACAAAGCTTGACATATTCAATTGAGAATTTGCTAGTTGAGATTCTTTTTTTAAGCCAGCATAACATTTGTGCAGTATGCTTGTTCCTAATAGCATTAAAGAAATATTATCAGGCTGACTTTACTTAAAAAATAAAAATAAAAAATTAAAAGCACAAAATAAATAGGAGTGTTCTCATCTATGCTAATTTCATTGAAGAGGAACACTTTAAAAATAGAGACGTTTTCTCACAGTGTTATAGCATTGCTGCAGCTCAGATCTGAAAGGAAAATTGACTTAAAAGTGACTGTGTTCAAAATGGAAAGAGTGCTTTAAAGATCGTGAGTTCTTGAAGTGCATGAAAGTTTGTTTTGTATTAGCTTGATTGATTAATTTGTCGTCTTCATGTGTTTTGAGATATATTCATAAGTAGCAGAAACACCATGCAAATTTTTCTTCATTTCCATTTTTAGTTTAAAAGAGCTAATTGAATTCAGCTGTTCTTAATTTAGTTTTAATTCACAAACTGTTTTCATATATGAAGCAAAGGTGTGCAGCACAAAACGTGGCAGAAGGGACATGGTAGCAGAAGACTTTTTGGTGCATCGGCAAAGAGTCGGCATTTTTTCAAGTGCCAAACAGCCCGGCTGCCTTTGAGGAGACAGGCAGGTGCCTGGAACATGTTTGGCTTTTCAGTTTTATTTTAAGTCAGAACAAAAAGCAAGAGCCCCTAATGGGTGGTGAAACTTAAGAACCACTCTAGAAAGTGTAGGGTCAATTCTTCAACCCACGCAAGTCTGCATATCCGTATGGCATTAGGTAACAAAATTAATTCTCGTTAGATCAGTGTTAATACTTTTTTTCAATGCCTCGTTTAGCAACACTTTTCTCTCTACAGGATCATTCATCTGAGCTGCTTTACCTGAATCTAACTAGGTGCTTTACCAAAACAACCTTGTCAAATGATTTTATTTCTGATACTAGTAACAGCCTAACTAAGCTCACAAGTACTTTACATCATTCTGAACGCATATGGACACCTTACAGTGATGTGCTTTGCAAGCAGTAGATTCAAGTTGCAAGGAAACAAGTGGAGGGTGTACATTTTCTTAATGATATATAGATAATATCGGTGTTTTTACATTGGTATTTAAGGGGCTATTTCCTCATTTTTTACTATGAACTGTAACACTGCTTATCTCTAGTGCTGGGTAAAATTACTCCTTTGTGGTTATTTAAGTTTGCTGGGATATGAAAAGAAAATCTGAGATTTTGAGGTATTTGAGATTTTGGGTGTGAGCCCCAATGTAGCTGTCTTCTGTGGTCTCAATGAATTGCTGTTGAGTCACAAGCCAAAGAAAATGAAAGCAACCCACAAAACCCCCACTAATTGAGTACAAAAGTGAAATTTATGTCGTGGACTTGATTAATGTGGCTCTTATCTAAAGGCTGTTTCCAGCCTTCGGAACCAGAGCTATACTAACCTCTAAAATGCAAAATCATTCAGGAGTGTATGCAGTTAGTTTTCTTTTTTTTTTTTTTCTTAAAAAAAAAGTAAACTATTTTTCTCATCTTTCAAGTTAAAACCGTGTAAAACTTAGTAGTACCAATAAAGGGGGTTTTATTAAGTTGAACCTTAAGATTCAATTTTTTATTACAGAGCAAAAATTGTACTCTGATTCACAAATGGTGCATATATGATTGCATTCAATATATTTGGATACTCGTCCCATTTTTCTCTCCATTATGCCTGCTTGTCAACTCCCTGCTGATTCAGTTAGCCTGATCTTGTTCTTTTTTATTACTTTTCTTGAAAGAAAATCTTATTAGATTCCATTGATTGATTTTACTAAGAGTGACAGTATGTTTTCCAAACAAAATCAGATAAAAAGAAAATTCCAGACTTTTCTTCCAAAACTTCAAGTACTTAGAAAGGATGAATAGCAATAAATGAGAACTGAAGGGGAAAGGAACTGCTAAAAGGTGTTGGGATAATTTGTCCTCAGTATCATAAACAGTTTGTTACATTGTGCCATTATGTATTTCTGTTTATTGTCTATAAATGCCTAGATTGATGATTTTAAATCTCATCACTGACCCAGCAGAAATGTGGAACATTACATATGTGAAAGTAATACTGGTACTGTGCTCCATTGTATTTCATCAAAGGGGACAAACTATTTTTTCCGTGTTCTTGTGAAAAGGACCAAATCCAGAACACAGTGTATTTACACATCTATCATTACAACTAATTATGAGTTTTTTGAGCATTGTTAATAAATCTAGATAAACTCAGCAGCATTTGAAGTTTATTAAAGGCAGCCTAAAAATTCTTGGATCTTTTGCAAAGACTGCCAGCTTGAAATGGAGACTATAACATTAGAGGCTTAATTTGTTACGGATGATATTCAGTACGCTCCTACCAGTGTTAGAAGTTCCATTGTTAAAAGGAGAACCCACATCATAGTTGGCTGCAGACTTTTACACCAAAGAGAATGGACTATTAGTTAAAAGCTCAGGCTGTACTTCATCGCAGAGAAAGCTGAGGGTAAATGTGCGTGGAAGAATAGATATTTCATGTTAGATCTCAACACCACCATAAAAGCCCCCTTTTTTCCCAAGCCATCTGACTCTAAAAACTGGTAAGTGCCAAAGTCTGAAGGGTAAAGCAAGCCATATGGTTCTAAAATTCACTACAGCAAAACTGGAAAAAATCCATCAATCAAAGAAACCGTAGCATTTAGAATGAGGGAACGCGCAATTATGTAGATATATAATTATGGTATAATTGTAAGTCTCAGAATCTCACTACGAAAACCTGTTTGTGTTCACTGTACAGAATAGGTGCCTTTAAATTATGTTTTGAGTTGTTTATTCTCTTGAAAACTGAGGTTAATAAACACATAATTTTTTCATTTTGTCCCTTCCCATGCTTGCTTGCTCTCTGCTGAGCGTTAGATACAAAATCAAAACGGTCTTGCTGTCAATATTTTTCATGCCAGACTGTTGCTTCAAATATGTAAATTGGCACTTGCCGTGGTGGGGAGGTTGTGAATAGAAGTCATGCTGGAATGTTGTATTGCCATAGCAGTCTCTCTGAATTTCCATTTCAACCAAAGGTGCCTTTGCCTTTGTTCTTAGACTTGTTTTATTAACTCAGGTAAGTAACAGTAGCCTTTCCAGCTTAAATTTCTTTACCTGTTCATCAAGTTTGGGCGATATTTTATTTGAATGTTATGATGTTTACTGGAGTAAAAACAACTGGACTCTGGATTGCCTACGCTTAAAGGTGACCAAGTTGTTTCTAAATTACTTCGTAAATGTAAGTGGTAGCATATTGAATTTATTTCCAACTTGACCTTTCAATTCCAATATTAATAAACCAAAGGTTAAAATGTGTGACATTTTCTAGGTATCTTTCAATAACCAGAAGATGGTCAAAAGATGTCCTTTTTTTTTGTTGTTCTCAAGGGAAGTGTGAAGGGCTAACTGTGCTGTGGGGATTTTTATTTCTCTGTTAGGACATACAGCTGGCAAAGCTGGATACGCAAAACACAGCTTTGAAAGGTACGTCTACTTAAAATCCTGCCAGCATGAGTTGTAGTCAGGACACTCCCAGGGAAGCTTTTCAATCCAGACGTAGAGCATTAAACATAACACAGGCAGGCTGATGGGCTATAAGTGAACCTGAGCAATATTAACATCAGTGGAAAATTTAACTGTTAGTTCAGATTTTGACTACGTATTATAAAAATGTATTTTTGCTTACAGCCGCCAATGTCCATTCAGTCCATTGTGGTGCAAGTCCAGTGTGTTAACAAAAAGGTCGGCACCATTATCAACCACGAAGTGCGGATTGTGGTAAGAGACAGGAACGATAACTCGCCTCAGTTCCAGCAGCAGCGATACTATGTGGCAGTAAATGAGGTCAGAACCGCTTACCTTTTTTTCTCTTTTCTGTTGTGTTGTTGCTAAACGCCAGCTTTTTCAGTTCTTTCACTTCTCATTTGAAAAGCCGGTAAATTCAGCTGTTTTAAAGTCGCTTCCACTTGTGTCACTCTGGAAAAACACAGCACAGACAGTATACTTAAGCTTTTAGCATGCAAGCTGTTCTTCCTTTTTCTTAATGAATAAGACAACGAGCACACTTTTCATCAGGGTGCTTGTCATATTGCAGAAGACACTAGAATCTGAAGCTGCATCTCAAGGAGTAAAGCATTGATTTCTGTTAAATTTACAAAATTTTTTACTGCGCTATGCAGTTGTATCAATAAACCTGGAAGTAAAACAAATGTATGGGGAAAAAAAAAAAGTAAAGCAATTAGTTCAAAGGGTTTTATTAACAATATTGAAGCTTGGCAAAGTGCAGTTTTGATTTATTGCTGTTTCTCTTTATTAAATTATGCCTGTGAATGGAATTCTTTCACTTTATTTTCTTCTCTATATTATTTGCTTCGTACTTCTCTGTATTATTTGAAGGAAAAATTTTGTCTTTCTTGAGTTGGTACAACTTCATTTCACTTTACAGTTAAGTTTTTCATTCTATTAGGGATTGAATAATCTGCTAATAACCAGTACAAAGGATCTGTGTTTTCGGAAAGTTAGTTTCCTGGGGCTTTAGTATTAAGAAGTGGAAGTGGGAACTTATGCACATGCAGAAGTGGAAATGTGCAGACTGAAACTAAGAGGAGAACGGAAAGATGGGTCAGTCTTCTGCAGGTAAAGACTGGAAGAACTACAGTTACATTTAAGAAAATAAAGTTCTTAAATATGTAGTGTGCATTGTATCCCTGGTGGGCTTCGGATTTTGGTGTCTTTTTTTCTGTGAAGGAGTGTGACTGCTTTCATCTTGTTTGATTTTAGTAGAATCGATTTGCTGTTTCAAAACAAAACTTCCATAGTTTTATGTGCTTAGGAGATTCAGCGTTTCAGCATGTCTGCGTGTTGTAACGATCACTACATTGCTGTAAGTGACCAAGCGTGTAATGATGTGCCGGACATCTCAGGCCCCAGGAGGGGGAGTGGGAGAGTTTGTTGATGAGTTTAGGCCTAATTAAGGCAAAAGTACGGAGGGAAAAAAAAACACACCCCACACATTATTTTTCAGTGGAGACCTGCAGTTGAGATAAGGGTATGCAGGTTTTCCAAACGTACTGGTCTCCTGACTGGTGACACCTTTTAAAGTGAAGTTGTTTCCCCTCAGACAAATGTTTGGCACTCCATCTGCCAATGTTTCTTTCTGCCAGAATTTAGAGGCCACAAAATACCATCTGGATGAGTTAGCAGTAAAGTCCTCCTTATGCTTTTAAATTGTTTTCAAGTTGGCCTTTACATCGTAATTGTAATTTCTATGGTTTTTGCAGACCTGTTTCAGAATTACTTTTGGTCTTGAGTAAAGGCAACATAAACATTAGTCTGAAGTGCCTGTGCGGGCTGGGATGCAGGTCCCAAATCACTTCCAAGACCTGCATAATTTTTGCAGGAAAACTGAAGGCAGGTAGTATGTCAGTGCTGTAATACTAAGGAAGCAAGGATTTTCCATAATTAGAAAGAAGTCCAAAAGGCAGAGTGAAAAACGCAGCATTTAAAATTATTTATATTCAGAAATTTAGCAATGTTCCAGGCATGTGCAGTCATTTATTTGCATTACTATTGGGCAAAATGCAATGTTGCTCTTTCCACCGGTTGCAGTCCTGATTTAATTAGCAGCTTTGTTTCGTTTTATCACTGTTATGCTTATAGCTTCTGACATGGCACCACTGTGCCCTTCAGCAGTACCCAGTGGGTTAATGCTATCATTAATTAACCAAAAAAAAGGTTCACAAAGCATCTCAGACTCTCTCAAAGGTTTTAGTAAGTGATTACATCTTTTTTTTTTTAATGGTAGTTTATTCTGCTAGTAATTGGCACTGCCTCTAGTGAGTTTAACTACAGAAATGTGCTAGAATGAGGGGTTTGTGGTTATGTTTTGATTGCCTCTGGTCTTCTGTTTTTAGTTTGCTTGTAAACTAAAAAGTACAGGAATTTATCTTATGTAAGTAACATAGAGCAAACCAAAGCACAAGTAGATTTTATTATTTACAGCTACCATAGATGTGAGCATCACAAATACCTCCTGTTTTTTCCAGCCAGGAAATTTTGTCTGTGTCAATTTGAGGATTGACTTGTTCAGGTGCTTTACAAGGTTGTACTTGGTAGTTTCTCCTGTCAGCTGCCATACCTCTCTCTGGCTGTCCTTCATGGGATGAAGAACACATGCACTGTGGCTTTATAACCATACTATAGTCGCTGGTGCTTGCACAAAGCTTTAGGTGGTCTTTCCACACATACTATTTAATTCATCTGCACAGACGCAGGAAGGGTTGGATTTACAACGCCTGTGCTAACCAGCTTGACAGTGTATACGCTTCGTAGCTGCAGTATCTCCCCAAAGCATCATGCCTCCTGTATACGCCTACTGTAAGGAAATCCTGGGCAAATGTGTCTCAGCCTTGCAGTTACACGCAAATGGTTTTTAGGGAGTAAAGTTCTAGGGCTAAGATTTTCCCAAGTAGTTAAAACGATCATATAATTATTAGCACTTGTAATACAAGACAAGTAAATGTAGCTAGATTTTACTTTATTAGGTAGTTTTTCAGTTTCAGAAATGTCAAGGGGCAACATTACATTTTGGAGAAATAGAATGGTTTTTATGTCAAGTATTCATTATATTTTAACTGTCCACAACATACTAAATTTAATTTATAAAAGAAGCCGAGGGTAATTGTAAAACCAACATAAATCCTTGTTTCACACATCTCTTCCATTTGCATATAAAAAGACGTGATTTAAAATTAAGCCCATATTTTTCCAGAAGGCTTAGAATGAGATTGGTAGGGTAGTGCCTTGGTTTACACCAAGATGTATGTCAGTTGTTACACTTGATTGGTTAGAAAAGGAGGATGTCCGTAGTAAGGTAGACCACAAGCTCCCCATATGGAGTGTATTTTCTGTCAGTGGTCCTTGCAGCAGCTCAAGGAAGAGCGTAAGGATTGGGAAACCTGAAGTGGTGCTTTCCTACTGAGCTCACCCAAGCTCCAGTCACTTGTAGCTGTAAAATATGTAGACTGAACGCAGTGTACGTAATAGCTCTTGAGCAACTTTTTTCCTTCCCAGTTGCCTGCAAGCATGTATATATTAAAATTCTTACTACAAGAAATACTGACTAAAGTGTATCAACATTTTTCACAGTCACAGGCATCTGTCACAGCATCAGAAGTTGCATGGGTGTAAGTTCAGAAATACCATGGTAGCATTTACTTGATTTTCAAAGCCATCCTTCAATTTCAGGAGTAGAGACTTTTATCATTAACACCTATTTGCTGATACCTCAGTATTTCTGAGTGGTAAGACTCCCTTCGGTGTCCCTTCTCCTATCCCTAAGTTCCTCCTCAAGTGCATGAGCATCAAGAAAGCAAATTCCATGCCTTAAGGCAAACTCCCCAAATCCTTCAAAATGTGCGCACTTAATCAGGATACACTGCAGTGTCTCTTACGAAAGAGCCACAGGCCCTCCTTTCCTTCCTTACTCAAGGTGTTGTATAGCATTGTTTCATCATCCCATGTCTTATCTCAGGCACTGAGATGAGAAATACCATAATTTCTCACTCTACTGCTTCAAGAATCTTCATCTGGATCCTAAAAATCCTGAGAAATCTCTCTATACAGATAGCGTCTGTAGAACTTGGATCTATTCCACATATTGTCAAATGATCCTTAGGGATTTAAGTGTTTCCTTCTGTCATTCACAGACTTGTACACATAGAAGACCATGGGTAAGGTGATCCAAAATTAAAATGTGAAGAGAAATTAATGTTCCCCTCCAGCGCATGCGTGGTTTGAAAATGTATCTTTTGCATCTAAGTATAAAAATCATCATTACATGTTTATTGAGGAAATACTTTTTTCAGGAGGATCTTAATTATTCTATTAAAAGTATGGACTTTTATATGTAGCTGCAGTATGATTGTTCTTGTACTTGTTAATGTTGATGAAGCCTGTAATGTTTGTTTTACTTGGTGGCTTAGCTTTGAGTGGCAGCGCTGTTATTCATATTAAGTTACAGTTAAAATTGGTTTTCAAGTTCAGCTTCTTAGTTTAAAGTATAAAATAGAATATCTGTTTCCCTAAAATAACTGTGCTTTTTAAGGTAAGTGAGCATTTATAAATTAAATTGCTAGTTAGAGTTAGTTAATAAGAAAACACCCATCCTGCATTTTTTTTTGGGGGGGGGGGGTGGGGTGGGGGGTGGTGGAACAAGGGGAGGGCATAAAGGAAACCCCCTACATATATATGTGTACCTATAAATTTATATGCACCCGTGTGTGTATATATGTATAGTCTCCATTGTCTCTGGTCTTCAGTAGTCATAGCAGGGGGCTAATGCAGACATAAAATACCTGTCTGCTTAAAATTAACTGGCATTTTGTACATAAGCTATAGTTAAGAAAATGAGGTTGTAATTAAACTATTGACTTTTCACAGTTGTCTGGACTATAAAACAGATTTGGGCCATAATTCGGACAACTCCTAAGTAAGGCTGTTCCGACATCTGAAGCAAGTAAGCGGATCGTCCCTCTTGGGCTGCTGCTGCTGTGCATACTCCACCAGGGAGTGTGTGCAAGCACTAGCACAGAAATGTGGTCTTTTGCTTCGGGTCACAACGGGCCCAGTGCCACCACTCCATAAGGAGCGTGGGGTTTCAGGTGTTTCATCTGTATTAGAGCAGGCTCCGGCCTCCCTAAGAGCAGCATGAGTGTGGAAGCCCTTTAGAGGGGTGCTGCCATTTAGGAGCAAGTTTTCCCTTTACCCTTTCTCTTTCAAGACAAAGAATGCATGTGTCTTGGCCAAAAGCAAATCCCAACTGCTATCCGCAGCATTATGGATCTCCTCACAAAAGTAGAAATGAATTAAGGTTGATGTTAAAATTTTAACATGATAATTAGAAATGCTCTGCAGGGTTATTCCCTTTGTTTTGTGCGTTATATATTTTTATTCATGTGAAAACTTCACATCATTATTCATTTAGAAAAAAATCCTGACAAAATGACATTAGCCTGGGGCTAAATTTTACCATGTGTATTAGTGATTTAAAGATAGGAGTTACTGCAGTAACAAAACAAAATTTTATAGTTAGGTTGAAATTCAGAAGAATTGTGCAACTCTGTTAACAAGCTACAGACAAATCTATAGTATCACCACAAGGGTTTTAAATAGATATAACAAAGGGACTAGAAACTAAAAATCTTGTACTACTGAGGCAGAATTGTGGTTGTCTGTGTTTTGTGTTGAACACAACTTATCTTAACAAATTTTATCTCCGGCAATACAACTCCAATTCTGCGTTGCCTGGGTTTTATAAGACTGACTTTTTTTGTATTCATTTTTGACATGAGCCTTACCTGAGTGCTCCGGAGGTGTTGGTAAACTCATGGGCATTTAATAACAGGTTTAGTTGTTTTTTTTTAAATGGTAGTGAAGTTACTAGAATACTGTTTGAAGTCAGTGCTGTTTTATTAAACATGCCTAGCCTTATACCTGATGAGATTTTTCTGCTTGGAAACCAAAATTTTAGGGTTGGTTTGGTTTTTTTGGGCTTAAGTCAGTGGAGATGGGAATCCTTTGCAAAATGAGTGTGTTTCTGGAACTTCAGCTGTCTCAAAACTTTGGCTTTGGGCTGTTGAGAATTAGAACTTGTGCTGAATTTTCATGGCTTCTGGTGTAATTATTCATATCTTTTTCCTTGTGGTATTGAAATAATTAATCTCTGCAGGTAGACATCATCAAAAGAATATTAGCTCAGAATGATTAACTGTAAATCTTACTTTGCTCTGCTGTTCAGGGCCACTGTGAAAAATTATTCACTTTTAACTTTGTAAATAGGCAATAATAGGAAAATTTATTTTCAAAATGTTTTATGAAAGTGTTGAACCTTCCTGTCTGCATCTAGACTTCTAACAGACATAAATCATGTTGAAGGAAATTTTTAAGCATTACAGCTGTTGACTGTGGAAGAGTAAGATTTATTGTGTGCATTTCCTCTCTATTTGTTTAATTGCATTCTTTTGAAATCTTACTTGTTTCTTGTCATCATGGTTCTTTTTCACCACATTGAATTCCCACAGAGAGTATTATGTTCAAACTGTCACTAACACTCATACAATTTTCTCTTTACAATTCCTAACATTTTATCTTGCATAAGGTAAGACACTCAGCATGGTCAAACAGTTTACTAAACATCCATCCCTTTCTGTAGGAGATACTAAAGTTTAATATGGAGAAAGAAAATTCCTCTCCAATTGGCGCTCTCTGAAATAGGCATGTCTATTGGGAAGGAGACAAGTGGGGCTCTAGAGACAGCTGAAGCAACACTTTCTGAAGGCATTTTTGGGTCCTTCTGAAAGGTAGCAAAGCCAAGGGAGTTAGGAACCCCTTTGTAGACATATTTCCACTTCCCCCGACTGCCAGAAAACTCGGTGGTGGAAGATATTTCAGAGAATGAACTGAGTTGGAAATTGTGGAAAAATGGATGCTGTGCAGAATGTCTCTGTTAGAGGTTGATGTAGCAATGGTGTGGGGCGGTTTGAGCTCTAGGTAAGTCTTTACTGTCTAGAGAGTGTGTGCATCTACTAAAGAATGAATTTGATCACTGGTTTGAGAAATTATGTATATTATGTAGTATATAATACAAAACTATCTCGATGTTCTGCTTTTCACCAGTGCCAAAGATCTGACTAGCTGGTTTGTTCTGCTTGTGTGTGCCTGTATTCAAATGGCGTGCCCATTTTATGTCTGCGTGAGATCAGATCCAGTCTTTCAGCCTGCGCTTTTAGCTTTTGGATGCATGTTTTAGATTACCTCCATGATATTCGCTAGAAAAATGTGCCTTTCGTTCCCATGTTACCTGTCTGTCTTCCTAGGAATGCAGTTCCTCACGGGCTGTTCATATAATAAATAATCCTTATTTAAACAAGAACAGTGGGATTATTCACGTTGATAAAGATCAGTATATATAAACACTATCTATATAGTACTATATATATAGTCACATTTTATAAGGTGAACTGAGTTCCTCCTTATTGTTCCAACAATAAAGTGAATGGTCACAGGAGTCTGTCAGAAAGCCTTCACAAATTGTGGGTGAAAGTGATATTGCTGGCTAATGGTAAATCATTGCAATGTTGAGATCTCTGTGTAAAAATATTATGTATTGAATGCTAAGTGCCCCTCAAATGTGATTAGAAGTGGAGTTTGAGACATTAAGTTAAAAGCTCATCTGAATTTTTCCAAAGGCTGCAGTAATCTCTGATCTGAGATCTTGGGCAGGCTGGAAAGTTGAGTGAAATGACTTAATTTTTTTCCCAACTTTCAGGAGGAGGGAGTGGCAGGGTTGGTTTTTTTTTTTTTTTGGTGTCTTTTCTAATATCGTTTGTATTGCATAAAAGAAAATGTAGGTAACAGAGAGAAGTGTGTATTAGGTTCATGAAGATCTGCACATCTGCAGTCAGTTATTTTGGATGTAATACACTAAATCCAAGACTTCAGCTTTTGACTTTTACGGTAAGAGTATGCAATTGTAATTCTGGTATTTACTGCTATTCCTTTTTACAACTGTCTCCTTTGTTATCACTTGATGATGTGCTTTACAGTGCTGGAGCCTTTTTATGTTCCTCATCGTTTATCTACGCCCTGTCAGGACCCCGATATGGCTTAAACGGAGCAAATAACTTGCCAAGCGGAGTAGCTGGCTGACTTCAGTGGAAACCAAGCGTTTATGTGCTTTTGAAAAGCACCAGAGCTCTCAGCATCCTTCCGCTGTGAGCGCTGGTGCAGGTCCAGCCCTCCCTCAGCCTCTTGGCAGCTGTGGAGGGACCCACTGAGGGCAGTCTGGGAGCTCTTGCCCTCTCCCTTTACAGGACATGGCGTTACAGCGTCCAGCTCGAGGGAGAGCCATACCAACACCTCCCGGGGTGCCTGTCAGCTCTTGGGCTGCTCTGACATGACAGGAAGTTTTTTAAATAGAGATCTGTTGTTTGATTTCCAGCGGTAACTTGCCCCTCTCCTGAGAGCATGCGCCCGCAGGTGCTGAGGAGGGAGAGCATTCCCTCAGACCGAGTGCTGGGAAACCTATTGGCGAGCTAACGGGGCAGCGTAGCTAACGAGCGTGGTGTTTGGCGGTGTGTTACTCACCCCGCTTTTCCAGCCAGCTGCACGTGGGGTGTCTTCAGAGCTGCTGCTCTCGGTGGCGTCTGGGAGCACCGAGGCTTTTCTCTGTTTTGGTAGCAGAAACGTGACAGGGTTCCACCGCCTGGCAAGCCAGCGTGGTGCCCGACTCTCCCCGCTAATGACACAGTATCATTTAACCAAAGGTTATTTGGTTAAACTGTTTTATTTCGTGTCCTGCGGGGGGTGTCCGTGCCCAGGCGGGGGCTGTGAGGAGTCTCTGTGAGGAGAGGGCGTGGCTGCCCCAGTGGGCGGGGCCGGTTCCAGCAGGTTCCGGCGGGTTCCAGCGGGTTCCAGCAGGTTCCGGCGGGTTCCAGCGGGTTCCAGCAGGTTCCGGCGGGTTCCAGCGCCCCTCAGCCGGGCACAGCCCCGCCCCTCAGCCCGGCTGTGGTACCTCAGGGAAACAGATGTAAGAAAGGGGTAGAATGCCGCCCGGCAGCAAGGAGTGAGGAGAAAATTGTGAGGAGGAAAGGAGTCCAGAGTGAAGCTGAGCCCTTGGAAAAGGGGTGCTGTGCTGTCTTCGTTTGTCACCATCCCAGTGTATTTTTAATTGGCACTACGTTAAATTAATTTTCCCCAAGTCGAGTCTGTTCTGCCAGAGAGGATAATGGGTAGGTGATCTCCTCATCTTGCCCCTTAAGCATGTTATTTCCCTCCCTGTGCTGTTGAGGAGGATGGTGAGGGGGCACCTGCGTGGGGGTCTGCAGCCGGCCAAGGGCAGCCTACCATTAGTGTGGGGGGAAAAAACCCTACAAACCCCCCTGTGAATTTTCCAAATTGGTTTTCAGGTTGCTTTGTTCTTCTATCCCCTTACAAAAACATGAGAAAGCCCCTTCTTCCTGCTTTGTCCTGAACCGGTAAGTTTTCCTCCTTTGTTTATGCCAGTTGACTCCAGTTCTGTAGGGTCAGGCAAGGCTCGTGTTTCTGAGGTGATTGCCCCCTGAAAGGCTGCTGCTGCACCAGAGGTACAAGGCAGAGACTCTCTGCAGGGTAATGAACTTGAAATTAGTAGGCACGAGGGAGCAGTCAGCTTCCTACTTCCTGTTTTATCATTTTAAAAGGCTGCGAATTGGTGTTTTTTATTTCAAAGATTCGATATTCTCAGCCCTGAAAACATTTCTCAGAGAACTCCATCAGCCATTAAACTCTTAAAGTAATTAGCAGCTTTATAAATAAAATCAGACCAGAAACTATGACTATAGGAGGAAATGGGCGGTTAATTATTTGCTTTATGGTGTGAGCTACAAAATATGAAAATGAAATAGCATCCACATTTGCAACAAATGTTTGAATGACTCTTTGTCCTTTGCCACCTTCTGTTTTTACAGCAGTTCAAGCCTTTTTAGACCCTATAGGTTTAAGATGTGCAACAACTTAATGTAAAATTTGGAGGAAAGAAGAGGGGTCAGTGGGTCTCCGTGAATTAAAGGGCCAAAAATGCGGGTGTGATGAGAGTAGCAGCGGGAGGCATGGCTAGAAGCAATGTCTGTTTTGAATCCAGAGCTGTTTGTGCATTTGTTTTTCTCTTTCGGGTTGATTACTCACAACGTTTTCTGAATATTAAAATTCGGAAGTGATGACTCCCGAGAAGTCAGTTGGACTTCTGTCCTTGCTCTCAATGGGTCTTGATTTCATGCTATTTATCTGCGCTAGGATAATTATAAATTGATTCATTTTCAAAATATAATTTTATGGGTATTCAATTGCTGCCAACAAAATATTGGAGAAACAACATCATTTTTGTGTTTGTTTAAAGCCATAAAGCTCTCTGTGTGTCTGTGTTTGCATGTAATAATATTTATCTGCTGCTATTCAAATTGTCATGAAGACACTGTTAAATAAGTTCTGTTTACTTTTGCAGCTCATCTTTATTTTCCTTACTGAGTCTGAAAAAGGAGCTTTTCTTTTTTAAATCTATTTATATTTATTTCATGAATTCTTTCATGTCTAGGATTTTTTTTTCATCTTCATCTTTTTTAAAACAAAGGAGGTTCTGTCCTGATGCAGACGATCTATGGAATAAAAATGGAAATTGTTTCTCTGTCTGTCTCTGTTCTTGCAGTTAACTCCAGTTGGAACAACCATCTTTACAGGATTTTCTGGAAACAACGGTGCTACTGACATTGATGATGGTCCAAACGGCCAAATAGAGTATGTCATCCAGTACAATCCTAATGACAAGGTAAGAGTGTTTAGCTTTTTTTTTTCTTTTCTTTCAGGGGTGTGTGTACACCTTGAAGCAGCAAATGAACAAGAGGTTGCTGTTGGACTTCATGAAGAAATTCTTTTCTTCGTGATGTAGGATATCCTCTCTGCCTATGAGCCTTGCTTGCCGTGTAAACACAGCTGAATTTACCTTCATGCCATGCTGTTAGCAGCTGCATTACTTCAGTACCGCTCATGAATAATCCCCTGTCTTTTCCAGTGTTGTTCACCCACTTCATCTTGCTTTTGGCATGCCTTTTCAGTCCGTGACAGGTAGTTGTATTTACTCCTACACGTTTATACCTAATAGATTCACAGCTGGGAAATACTCATAGGTGCGGCTAAGTTACTCTCAAAGGAGACATTCTGACTTTTCTCATGGAGCCTTTTAAAGATCCCTGTTTTTAAAAAAGAGGGATATGTATTATTAAAATAAAACACTAATGAGCGATCCTTACCTATTATCTTTGCAAACACATGCTTTTAGAGACAAAAAGCTTCAAGTATTAAAATAAGTTCTCTTTAGGGTCAGATGTGTGAATTTCTCTATTATAACAAGGTTTGCACATGGTGATTTGTGTGAAGTGTCCGTATGCATTTTTGTAGCAAATTCAAAGTAATTTTAGCAATTGTTTTTTGCACACAAAGCTGTCTTTCGCTGTGGGCAAAGAGCACAGTTACTGTGCATCAGCTGGTGTGGTAATTTGTTAAACAGGTGAACCTGGTTATGTATTCATCCCAAAGATGACATAGATGTTAAAGGGGGATGGGGGTGACATATATAGCATACAGACTTAGTAACCTCTCATTGAAATTCACTGCTTTTACTTTAGGGGAATTTGAGCAGAAGTGGTTTTGTGGGAAAACAGCAATCTGATATTCAGTTCAATTAGAAGTGTAGGCACCCAAGCTCTGATTCAATTTGCACCATTTCAGCTGTACACCTCATAAAGGCTTCAGTCCTATTTCCGTTGAAGTCAACAAGACTTTAAGTATCTACTGAATTACACTTAGTGCTTCTACATTTTAGGAGGTAGAATTTTGTAGAATAGTGAAAATATCAAGGAATAATTCACTGTAAACTAATGATAATAAGAGCCTACTTTTTTACTCTTCGTGGGGGTAGTTGTTGATCTTTGCATAGCTACATACTGAGGCATAATATTTACTTAGTACAGCTACGTATTTTTAGGATAGAGATGGTTTCTCGAGAAACTTTGCGGCACCTTAAGCCACAGTCTTTTGTGGGGAGCATTGTTTTGCAAAGAGGCAGTGTATTTTTGGCAACAGTGGAATTTTTATGTTAAGTTTTTGGGAGATAGGTAATTTTCTGACTTTATATGTTATGTATATTTTGAATTCTTTCATTTTTTTAAATGTTAACATTCGTTTCTGAGAGAATAAATTGCACAGACTTGAGCAGTCTCAAGTTATGATACATACTTCAGTGAGACTACTTAAATGAGTAAAATCACTAACGCACGATATATGGGTTCATCATGTTACGTTCACAGCTGTTCTTCATGCTGGCAGTATGTATGACTGAAGAGTTTCTCTCCTAAACTTTATAAACAAAGGCAGGGGTTTTCTGTGGAAATAGTGAGTACTCAAATGCTATGCTAACATTGCCTTTTAACTGTTTGCATAACAGAAGTGTTATAAATAAATGCTACTTTGCTACCACAAATACTTGAAAAGTAAACAGAAGGCAGGAAGGAATGACAGGAATGGACAAGCAGTTTCAATTTCACAGAAAAAACACCAGCCCCAACCTTTTCTACTTCTAGGATCCATCTCTGTTGTGTGATGAAGATGCCTGCAGTGTTGTTCGGCACCAATGATACAGTCTTCTGCCTTAGAAAAAAGCAGACTGATTATAGCTCATAAGTTTCATTGGAGAGTAATAGGCATTTGACAAAAACCCTGTAAAAACAAGAGGTGGTATTCTAAAAATTCAATTTAACTTAATTATTTTGTTGTTTAATGGGGAAGATACATGAAAGCCAAGTAGAAAAATACTTGACATAGGGCTGGGCTCTAGCTATCATTTAAAGGAATGCTATAAAACTCTTCTTAGCTGTTAAAAGCTATGGATTGAGTCAGTTAACTTGCCAAAAAGATTCTGTCTCCTCATGCAGAGTGGATTTTTAGATCTCTGAGGGCTCTATGTATACTTGAAAGTTATTAAGACAAATGCATCCTCAAAACAAGTTCTGGACTCCCTCCTTACTAGCTAGTTTTTCTGAGATTCATTGAATTGCATTTTAGGAAGATTCAAAATGAAGCATTTTGAATTTATCTGGAATTAGGGAATATGGGTAACGCTTTTGCTATACTGAGTTTTTGCATATCGTCACTCTGGGGAATAAATTGAATTGTTATCCCAGTGATATTCCCCATTTTAATTTTACTCGCCCACGTTTAAGACTATGGGCCAACAAATGTCCTAAGTTATGAAGACTGCTGTACAAAAGCATTTTGTTGTCTCTATTTTGATGTGAAAGGAGAACCGGTTTTGTTCTTTTGGAGTAAGCAGGTGACAAAGGCTGTGTCTTGATATTCCTGACTTCCAGCAACCTTGGCTCATTTCAGTATCGGATGGAAATGCAACCGATATGTGATGGTGTTGTGCGCATCTTATAATAATTGCCTTGGAGCTTCATTACAGTTTGGATTGCTGCAGAAATAAATGGAGTTTGCAGAGGGATCACGGGGTTGATCTGATGTGGTACCTTCAGGACCTGTGGCATGAACTTACATCTGGAAGTTAAGCTTTAAATCACCACTGAACGACTGCGTTTGTGCTGTATTGGAGTAAGAGGGGACTCCAGATAAAAGCAGTTTGGGAAGAGGCTGAAGTTTTTTACTGAAATTGTGCTGAACCTTCCTAACAGTTTAGATTGTACAGTTCCACTTAAGTGCATCCTCATGGCAAGATCTGCCAAGGACAAGGCAGTTATTTTGAGAGTGCCTTGGCTGATTCTCAGCTGCAGAGTCCTTTCCAGCTGGTTCTGGCCTTTTAAATCAGAGATAAATTGGCTAAAGCGGTTAGGAGAATCTTCCCGGTGAATTAGAAGTGGCACATACATGTGTGCATGCACGCACACACGGCATCATTTTGTGCAGCAGTCAGATATTACCCATTAGTTGGATAGGTCACAGCCTGCTGGTTTGTTTGTGCAAACACCATTAGAAGAAGGAAAGGGGGAGGGGGCAAAAGCGGTGTACCCAACCCTACTTGGTTCTTCGTTCTTCCAACAGTAAGAGTCTGTTCTAGTTTCCTCTTTTGCCTGAGTACAAATATGGTAATTGATTTTTTTTCAGTGGGGACTATGTATTTTTTTATCCAAAAAGGTGAGTGCCAGATTCAGACATAAGCGAAGAGTTATTTAGCAGTCTGTGGTGTATTTTCCAATCCTCTTTTCCTGCACACCACAAATATCTGCAACATGGTGAATTTAACAATCATTATTGTTTATTTGCTGAAAACCAAACTGCAATATAAGCAGATGGTTCAACTTTAAAAGAAAAAAGGGTCTCCCTTGTCTAAGGAAGGAATAGTACTCTGTACCTCTGCAGTGTTTTCTGTGGAGAGATTTTAGAATATTATATTGCTGTTATGCTTTCAACCTCCTTAAATGTTAAGTATATTCTGCATAGATTGAAGCATGGAAAGATTTTTTTGATGTGGTTAATTTGATAATAGGACTGGAACCAAATCTCATGTCAGAAACCTCTGTCTGTGCCTGTAATCCTCCTCCCAAAATGGGTCATTAGTCAAAGTGCATCCTTTAAAGGTGTGTGCACCCCAGCAGTACCCTGCTGCCATTCAATGCCACGCTTTGGCAACTTGAATCTGATTAAGGAAATGTGCAGGACAAATTAAACTTCACCCGATTTACCCATCCTGATTTACCCTGAAATCTGAATTTACTAGTGTATGAACACGTGTATAACTGGCACCTAAGTGTGTAGCATTGGTGTTCTCCACATGTTTACTACTTCATTGCCTTCATGAAAGCCAGAATAAAGAGAAGATAAGTACAATGATGTGGATTTCTTAATCGGTAATACTTGATACTTTCTACAATAGTAAGAAAAAATAGATGAATGCAAGCCATGCTGTAGAAACTGAAGACTGGAACTCTCAGCTGACAAATAGGGAAAGCTTTTCTGAACATACCACTGCAAATTCAGCATGGCGAACCTGCAAGAAGCAGGATAGTTAGACTTCCGTTTGTGGTTGGAAGTAATAATGTATATGCAAAGAATCAGAGAGAATTGTGTTACGTACAGATTATTTATTGTGTGGTTCTTATGGAGTACGTTGGGTGGGGAGAAACCACAGAAACCTTTAAAATCTCTAATCTGGCAAGCACGTACGATTTTGATATGCCACCCAATAGCTTGTGTCATTGTGGTCTATTTGAAACATTTTAACTTTTTGTCATACTGTTCTAACTTTTGCAGACTTCCAACAGGACGTTTGATATTCCTCTCACTTTGTCTGGAGCAGTAGTTCTACGGGAAAGATTAAATTATGAAGAAAAGACGCGCTATTTTGTCATTGTTCAAGCAAATGTAAGTATAGATCTCTTAATGGCCATTTATGTCACTGATTTAGGTGGGGTTTTCACTTCCGAATTTAGATCTTTTTCCAAGGAAAGGAAAAGTGTTGCTGAAATACCAGGTCTGATAACACTCTTCTGAAGATCTTATTTAAGATCTATCTAAGTCATTGAAAGTTTAGGCATATTATTACTGGTTAGAAAAGCTTGCTCAGTGTGTGTAACAAGACAACCTTTTTGGCACAAGGAACAAGTTGCAAATTTGAAGTGCAGCTCATGCAGAAAAGTGCATTCTAGTGTCACTAAGTGTTCATTTTCTAACAAATCTAGCAATGCTAATTTAAGCTCAAATGAGTTTAATGGATACAATTTAGTTGTATCCTTCAGGTTTGAAATGCATTTTTCTATAAAGAGGTGATATTTCTTTCAAGTCATATTGCAAGCATATATAGAGGTTTTTACAGATTGGCTGACAGTGGATAATGCATACAGAGAAGAATAGCGATGTTTAAGCTGTATCTAATATATCTGTCCTCAGAGAAGATTTTTGGTGCCCTTGAAGGCTGTGAAAGCTTTTCTCCCTTTTTGTCCTAATAATAATAATAGCTGAAATGAAAATTTTTCCTTGGTTTACCTCTGTTGTGATACTACTTCATTTGCGGGAAAATGAGAATGCTTTGAAGCAACTTTAAGATAGCTTGCTCCTGAATTCACGCATTTATATTACTGTCACCTTTCTGATACAGAATTGTAGATACACTTTACAATCTACTTTCCTACATATTTTGTGGCATGTTCAGCATTTCCCCAATAGAAGATAGGTGCCGGGAGTGTCTCAGTGCTTTTTGGGCTTAGATATATCTAAAGATGCTTCCTCGCTCTCACAGCTATGGCTGTTAGAACAAGTCGTTTTACCTGGGTAACGTAACTTGCTGATCTCTTGAACAGGAATACGGGAAGGCTCAGAACTGATTTGGCTTGTTGTTTTATCAATAATTTATTCCACAGGTCACCACTGCATGTTCAACAGCTCTTTTCCTTTGATGTCAGAGCTGTGAGTTTCATAAGACACTGCATTCCTAGAAAAGCAGCTGGGGTAGCTGTGCAGGTCATGTTTTTCAAGAGAAAGGCATGGCTTGCAGCAGTGCGAACACCTTGCATGAGGAGGGAAGCCTGTTGCACTGCAGGAACAACTGGTGAAGGCACAGCTTGGGATGCGTGGTGGCAGTACTACAAAGCAATCTTGTATTAATTTGTTCATTCCTTTTAATATATGTCCTTACACAGTAACTTGTCACCTTTGTGGTACTAGGTTTGGGACTAGAGCTGTGCTGATAGCTTCTATATCATGTTTATGCATAATGGGGAAACTCATGTGATTGAAATGTCTTTTTTTCTCAAACATACCCAAATGGGAACTGAGCTCACTAAAGCTTTGAGTGCTCACAGATGAGAAACTAAATCTTGAAGAAAGGCTCTAGTTAAGCTCTATAGCCCAGCTTTTTTAGGAGTTTGCCTTATGCGTATTATTATTTTTTATTTACAAAATATTGCAGGCTGCATTTAATTCTCTCTGTTGTAAGTACTATGCAAGCATACTTATGTTCCACTGATGACATTAGCAGTGATCGTTTGTTGTTCTTGCATCCTGAAGATACTACCTGAAATTTATTACTGTGTATGCGTGCCTTGATTCAATATTACTCAAAGGCACATACTGGGAGAATGTAAAAAAGATGAGTTGATGAGGAAGGCTGCTCCTTGTAGCTGCTATTGTTTCTCATCATTGACCATGAAGAAAGCTGAATTCAGAAATTCCCATATGTAGTAGCTGTAAATGTATGTAAAACGCTTCCAAGAACTGAGTGGACTGCAAAGTAGGAGAAAAAAAAAAAAGTATCCAATCTGATTTAGAGCAATGACCTATTCCTCTTACCCCAAGGATTATATTAAACAGCGTAAGCACTTCTAAAAAAAAAAAAAAAAAAAAAACAAAAAAACCAAAAAACCCATCACTTTTTTCTGTCAATGTTATCCTAGGATAGGAGGGCAAGACTTAGGTAGTGGCCCGTATTCCCTCCACAAGATTTTATTTTTGTAAAGAAAAGCTATCACAGTGGCTCCTCTCTGAAAATGGAAATATTTTTGACCATTTTAAAAAAAGTATTGAATAGTCATGCTGTTTCTTCACTCTGATATCAAAAGAAGAAAGAAAAGGTGAAGTGTTGCTAGGGTGTACCTTGTTCGGTGTGTAAAAATAATCCAGGTGGTTCCCCCAGTTCAGGAAGGTGTAGCTTTATTCTGTAACGTCTGGAAAGAAAAAAAGGAGACAGCAAGGAAGTTGCAATAGTCAGTGGTATCTTGTGATACATTGAGAAGAAGCTGTCGTGCAGCATGGAGACTTTTTGGGGGTGCAGCGTTGTAGCTGCTTTATTGTGGACAAAATTGTTCTTCAGCCTTTTAAAACATGAGCAATATAACTCATTCTCTAGATAAATCAGCTTTCCACATAAAGTATGGTTTGGAGATCTTGGGTCAATCTCATTGCTGTCCTCTGGCTGTTTTTTGTTGCTAAATGTTTCTTAAATTGTGGCATGCAGAGGTGGATTGAGCATTACAGTCCAGGGCCTTTCCAGTGCCAATTAGAATAGAAGTTGTTACTGCTTATGCTTTCCATTTCTGTAAGTGACAATCCTTTTATTTATAGATAGGATTTGGTAGAGTTACACAAGACAGCATAAGAGTGTATTTCAGGTTGTAAGTAAGGCACGAGGGACTTTTTATCTTCTACAAATATGCTGCATTTTTATAGATTTAACAGGACACGTATCTTCATTTCACGCATTTCCTTAGAATTAATTTCTCAAAACGGGATTATTTCTGTGTTAAATGTCTCTTCGTATTTCTTAATTCAAGAAGTAAACTTCTACCTCTTAATTGTATTTCTGAACCTTTATGAAATCAAAGGTGGTAGCTCTGTGGCTGAAGTTTCTGTAATTAGCTATTTCCTAAAACCTGGGTAATTATGGTGCTTGTATGATTTGCCTTTAACTTTTTTATAGATTCTGAATTCAGAAAGTCTCACCGAATGTAACTTATTTGCTCTACAGGACCGAGCGCAAAATCTTAATGAACGAAGGACCAGTACAACCACCCTGACAGTAGATGTGCTCGATGGGGACGATTTGGGACCAATGTTTCTTCCTTGTGTCTTGGTGAATAATACTCGTGATTGTAGACCTCTCACCTATCAAGCGAGTTTGCCAGAACTGACTGATCCTGTAAGTCCTGTTGATTTTTTGCAAGTTTTGTGTTTGTTTTGCAAGCAACCGTTATCTTTTTCTGTGGACACGATTGAGAACTGCAACTAGAAAGGTCACATATGCTTTATGCCACAGTTTATGTGCTAAACAAAAGAAAGCAAAGGTAAGATATATGTAGGAATAGATGGTGAAATGATACAGTGGCAAACTGCTCATTTCCTACAAGGACTGAGTCTCTCTGAAATTTGGTAAGTTGTGGAATTGCTTTTCCTGATCTATCCATGTTTTGCTCTTGAAATATCCTGAAGAAGCACTTCGGAAGAGGAAGCATTAGTCACTAGTCCCTGAAAAGATTGTGTTGCTGTTATCTGGTTTCAATCAAGAGGCACTAAAGAGTAACCTGTGTTTATCCCATAAAGATGCTTGTACTAAGTATGTCAGTTAATACATCTGTTAGGATAGCAATAAAGGTCAGCGTAAGCCTTATTTCACACTGGAAGGTGCACAATGAATCACAAAAGCAGGAGGTGAGAGCTTTATCATTTGTTGATGCAAGATGGTGCCCACTCCCCTTCCTTACAGGAGAACTGCTGCTTGGTATAATGCAGATGTGCATCTCTGTGGTGGGTGAGACAGAAAAATGAATTCCTTGATTGATATTGATAGATGACCTTTGATTCCCATATTTAAGAATATAAAAAGGAAGAACCAATTGAATCACTGGGTATTACCCCCCCTGATTGACATTGACATTAAGGTGACATTAAGATAACATTGAGTATTGACATTAAGATCATGACTTCCCTTGTTCATTGCAGGACACAGCCTGTCCTGCTTCCTCCGAGCAGGAGATGGGAGAGGTTGAGGCTGTAAGCATGGACATTCCTGTTATTCTCTGCCTTATACGTCTTCCCATTTTGTGCCTTGTAGTCTTTTGCCGACCCACACACTATGGTTTTTTGCTTTGTCTGGCCTCAGGGATCCTGCTGCAAATACACTTGAGCTGGGTCAACAAGCAATGCCACCACCTTGCTTGGTTGATTCAGGTGATACTCTTGGCAAGATTCCCTCACGGTTGTTTTAGGAACAGCTGAAAGTGAGTCTAATATATGGCAGTTGATCAATTGCTTCTGCACCAGTTAACAGTACTGGCTCTGGTTTAATGACTAGTACAATCTCAAGGAGGTGACATAAGGCTTATTGTAATCAAGATGTGTGATTAGTGTGCCTTCTGGATAAGGGAGAGCTAGGACAAGTTTCAGGGAGGCGGTGTAAGTCAATCTGGACCCCGTGGCAAACTTCTGGGAGAAGATTGGGTCTGACAGGGCACCTGCACCTCCAAAGGAGGCCATTGTCCCATCCATCACTTCCTAACAACTGCAGCCTGATTTGTAAGGTGTAGCAAGACTGGAGCCTTGATGTACAGCTTGTGACAGCAGCGAGTTGTGAGAGGGAAGGGGAAAACTGTTCTATATTTAAACTTATTACATTGATTTACACACACACACCCTTTACACTTTTGTTATTTGATAACCCTTTGTAACTGTGATACCTGGTTTGGACTTTGTGAATAATCCCATTTACTTTAAATTTTACATGAATTTGTTGAAATTTTAGTGAAATCTGTAAGGTAACTGGGCAACCACAAGTTATTGCCCATCTGAGTTTCTGGCATCGTCAGGGTTACTGGGATACCCAAACTGTGGAGGATGACAGAACATGACCCCATTTTATCTGCACAGATCTGATAGAATTCCCAGTACAGAGGCAGGTGAGGCAGAAATTATGAATGACCAGTGTTTGGTCATTACCTTCTTTTTTATGTGGTTATCTTAAGGTATAATGCAAGTCATATAATTTTCCTGATACGGCTCTCACTAATGGAAGGAGTCCAGCTCGGTCTCCATTCCTGCCCTTGGTCAGGCACATACACTGTGCTGGAAGACAAAGCGGTGTCCGCCAAGGAGAATGTCTAGGCTAGGAAGAATCTGACTAGTGATTAGGTGCTGAGTTGCAAAGTGTATTCATTCAACTTCATAAGCTACAATCTGTTCAGGTGTCAGCTTTTTTGTTTGCTTTTTGGCTTTTTTGCGTCAAACTGCACCTTGAGAAATCTGATCTATGAAATGAGAAACACGTTCTGTTGATAAACTGCCAGCTATTTGCTGTTTATCTATTTGTAGCACTGCAGCTGTTTTGATAAACGTAAGTGGAAGAAGGATGATTGAACTCAAAGTTTTACCTTGGTACCTCAAATATTTACTTCTAAATTATAATTCATTTACAAGATAGGGATGGTAACTAAAAAGGTTCAGCCAGTAAACATATGTATTATATTTGTCCTGCAAAGAGCAGTATAATAAAATGCAGAGAAGCCTGAGCTGTCTGGATGAGCCAGGGGCTGGCAGTGGACTCGGGTGATGCTCTGATGTGGCAAAGCAGCCTGGGCAGAGGACCACTTTCAGAGATAGGTTGGAGATTTCTGCGTGATGTGAAACCGTTGCATTGCAGCATGTAGACAAGACCCATCTGAGACTGTAATGCTGTGAGACTAACTACAATGTCAGGTTGTATGGAAGCTGATAGTGACAATATACTCCTCAGGATGATTTATCTGAAGTTTCTTGCACCAGTTGTTTTTTAGAAGATTAATCTTTATTACAATGTAGGTGTTGAATCTTCTAGTGGGCGTAGCAAATAGAACAGAATGCTGTTTGCTAAAGTTTTTTTAATCGTAGCCACTACATAGGCTAAGGGACTATTTTTAGTCCGATGTTGTCAATTTTTCGTTTGCTTTTTAATTTTTCAATGAACGTGAGAAGGAATATTGATGAATCTAGAACAAAGAGCCCTGAAGTATGAATTCTTCAGATGCAGTAGCTTGAAAAAGAAGTCCTCCTTTATAGGGCAAGATGCCTACTCAGCTGACTCCTAAAGTAAAGAATTTAATGTAACTGGGAAGAATAACATTTTTGTTCAGTCTTGAGTGATTACTTATCTTGTGGAGACCAGTGAGGAGTGGCATTCCTCAGGGGTCGGTATTGGGACCAGTACTGTTTAATATCTTTGTCAGCGACATGGACAGTGGGATTGAGTACAGCCTGAGCAAGTTTGCCGATGACACCAAGCAGTGTGAAGCGATCAACACTGTGGAGGGAAAGGATGCCATCCAGAGGGACCTGGACAGGCTGGAGAGGTGGGCCCAGGCAAACCTCATTAAGTTCAACCAGGCCAAGTCCAAGGTCACATGGGTCAGGGCAATCCCAAGCACAAACAGAGGCTGGGCAGAGAATGGCTGGAGAGCAGCCCTGAGGAGAAGGACTTGGGGGTGTTGGTTGATGAGAAGGTCAACATGAGCCGGCAATGTGTGATCGCAGCCCAGAAGGCCAACCGTATCCTGGGCTGCATCAAGAGCAGCATGGCCAGCAGGGCGAGGGAGGGGATGCTGCCCCTCTACTCTAGAGGTAACGGGCACAAACTGGAGCACAGGAAGTTCCATCTTAACATGAGGAGGAACTTCTTTACTCTGAGGGTGGCAGAGCCCTGGCACAGGCTGCCCAGAGAGGTGGGGGAGTCTCCCACACTGGAGACATTCAAAACCCGCCTGGACGCCATCCTGTGCAACTGCTGTAGGTGTCCCTGCTGTGGCAGGGGGGTTGGACTTAGATGATCTCCAGAGGTCCCTTCCAACCCTGACAATACTGTGATACTCTGCTCTCGTGAGACCCCACCTGGAGTACTGCGTCCAGCTCTGGAGCCCCCAGCATAAGAAGGACATGGACCTGCTGGAATGGGTCCAGAGGAGAGCCATGAAGGTTATGCAAAGTCTGGAGCACCTCTGCTATGAAGATGGCCTGAGGGAGTGGGGGTTGTTCAGCCTGCAGAAGAGAAGGCTCTGGGGAGACCTTATTGCGGCATTCCAGTACCTAAAGCGGGCCTCCAGGAAAGATGGGGAGGGACTTTTTACAAGGGCACGTAGCGATAGGACGAGGGGGAACGGTTTTAAACTGAAAGAGGGTAGATTTCGATTAGATATTAGGAAGAAATTCTTGACTGTGAGGGTGGTGAGGCACTGGCCCAGGTTGCCCAGGGAAGTTGTGGAGGCCCCATCCCTGGAGATGTTCCAGGCCAGGTTGGATGGGGCTTGGAGCAACCTGGGCTGATGGGAGGTGTCCCTGCTCATGGCAGGGGAGTTGGAATGAGATGATCTTTAAGGTTCCTTCTAACCCAAACCATTCTGTGATTCTGTGCTTTTTAGTTAGTCTCCATCCATGAACTTAGTGAGGTAAAAATCATTTTTCCTTTCCAAGTTTCTTTCTCTTAGATGCTCTAAGGCAGTTGGATTACACCAGCAGTGAAGAATCCATACAGCTTGTGCTTTGTTTTATGGTCTTTGGCTGGCGGAGATGGAAGAGGCCAGCAAAATTAATGGATCTCTTTGTTACCAGAGAAGCAGTTTATTTTCCTGAAGAACAATATCAAGGTTTACATTATGCCTTCTGAGAGTGGGTCTGACTCATGGCAGTATTAATAATGTTAATAAATCTGCTCTAGACTGGGCAGAGTGCTGTATAATTACTGTTTATACACTTGTAAAAACCTGGTTTGCATTTCTACGATTTGCACAGACAGTGTAAATTCCCCCAAAGCTGTAGATCTTCCAAGCAGAGCCAAAGGTTATCTGATGGTCCTCTCTGGGTGAGTATGCAGAATGAAATGTTGTGATGACACCTTCTCGGTCAGCCAGGTGCTGTAACCAACTGAGCTTTGCCACAAGGTGTTATGTTCTTCATTGATGGTTATGTGGTTTTGCGGGTGTCCCTTCTGCAATGCCACCAGTGAGCTACGATGGCCTCATTTAGGTCTATGATCACAGCTAAGGTCATATATAAACATCAGTGTCTCTGATATCAAATGCTTATGAAGTGTTCTTGCAACTTTGTAGAGGAGGCAGAAACTCACAGCAGGGAGTGAACAAACTTTGAATGTTTTTTATAGCACATTAGCTTTTGTGAATGCTTAATCCTGTGGTAGGTGAGTGGTGAGTGAGGGCTGAAGTACCTCACTGCTGCTGAAGCCCAGACACAGAACTAAATTATCAGCTGGGCAGTAATTTGCTTGCAAAGTGCTACCTGTTGAGTCTGATCTAGAGCCCATGACAGTGATGGGGACTAAGCTGCTTTACAAGTTCCCGGACTAGGAGGGAAAAGAAAGAAATCCACTGAGTTTTGAGTCCTCTAATTATCACTGCAAAAATTATTATCTTGCAGAAAAGTCACCAAAGCCTACGACAAGACAGCATTCAAAGTAATTGTTTGAAGTTCTGTCTCCTAATACCTGTGCAAATTCTTTGCATTTCCTTTAGGGGAATGCAAAGTACAGCTGCAGTGATGTCTTACAATGAGCTGGCATAAATCTTTGAAAATTCAAGTTCCACAAGCCAAATATATTGCCTTATAACAAAAAGAAAAGAGGTGTCTGTGCTAGGTGAATGTATGTATGCATGTATGAACCTCCTGTGTCTGCTAATTGGTCCGTATACTTCTGTGTGTTTTTCTGTAACTGTCGCCATCCTATGTTCTCTCTAGGAATGAGTTTATTCTCGTTAGCTAAATTTCCATTTCTGAGAAAACCTGTGGTGTTCGTTAGGTTTTGGTTGCTTTGGGGGTGGGTTTTTGTTACATAGTTTTATATTTGCCTTAGTGTTTCTGTGTCTGATCAAATCTGGTAAGTTTTGGGTTGTTTTTTTTTTCATTTTCTCAGGAAGACTTCAGTAAGTTAGCATTTATTAATACGTGCAAGTCATCGAAAGGAGTTAAAAAAATATAGCCTCATGAACCACCTCATAACATTGGAAAGATAATTTCTTCACCTTCAGTCTATTCCTGTCATGCTTACTTTCTGAAGGCTTTGTCCATTTCTATACAGAATTTTTTCCATCATCATGCAAAGAAGGAAAGCAAATTAGCTGTAAAATATAGATTAGGTTTATTTAGCCAGTTACTGGACTAGTTTTGCAACAAAGTGAGTCATTACCAGGTTCCGTAGGGTAATTATCAGTCCCTATGAACACTAATATAATCCATGACTTTCTTTGTCCTAATTTAAGATTCAACACTTTAAACACCTAGCTGCGTTAGGAGACATTACTTATTAATGCACCGCTGATGTATCTTTCTACATGGGAAGTATGTATTTTCGTACTAATTATCCTCAGTATCCTTAGGAGTTGTGCCAGCAGGGACCTTACAAAGTCTGTGGGCTCAGCTGCCCTGTTGAGGAGATACTCAAGGAGATGACTCGGAGCAGAAGACTGCTAGATAAAAGGCTAAAATAAAACAAATTAAAAAAAAAATAAAAATCCAAAGAACAGTGTGGTTGAGGGGGGTAAAAAAAGACATTGAAGAGCCAGGAAGTGCCCTTAGAAGCCCTCAAGCTTTTATTAGCAGGAAGACCCTCTTTAGTTAGATTAGTTTGGATTGAGGGGAAGAAAACAACTTCTAAGAGGTGGTATTGTAATCCTGCTGGGTAAAAGCCTTGCTTGATCAGTCAGGGAGCGAGTCCTCCCTGAAGAGCACTGCACACATCCTGTAACACATAGTTTTGAAACTGTAGAAACTGCAGACTTTTGATGGTAAGGTGAAATGAACAGTTTTGCTCTACTGTCACAGAAATCAAGAGTTATAACTTATTTTTTATTATTTTATTGCAGTGTTAGGTCATTATATATTCTATATTTAAAACTGAGCAAAGCCTTTTCTGATCATGTCAAGAAGCTTCACTCCCATGGAGAAAGGTTTTGAATACTTCATGCAAGAGACAGAAAAGTTCATTGATTTCATATATGCAAAGCATAATAAACCATCATAATATTAAGAATTGTGGCTATACAGTAAATTCATCAAATCCTCAATGTATCTTGACAGAAAGTACATCTTACTTGGCATCCAGAGTCACCTGAAGAGTTCCCAGTTAGCAGTAAAAAGTGTGTTTTGCATCAGACCGATAGTTGTGTCAAAAATGACAGGTGCTTTTTAAAACTTGTGTTTTACCTTTCCATTTCTTGCTGAAACTCTAGGGAAAATCACAACAGTTTTTTTCCAAGTCGTTTCCCATTCCCTTGCAGCGTTCTAGCTCAGCGTCATAGGGTGACGTACAGCAGCGGTTGCAGTAAAATAACTTTCATACCACCTTCCCTGGTGTTTGGCAGTTATTTGCATTTCTTGTTTGGGGAATCAGGAACTGACAGTTTATGGTACCTTCTGGGCACTATCACCTATTGCAGTAGGGAGAATGGGATGTGGAGGAAAGAGGTTATTCTCAGGTGTGAGAAGTGGAAATGCCGCAGGAGGGAACTGAGGTTACAGCAGTATGGGAAAGGCTAGTTTTATTGCGGTGGAGAAGAAAAAAGGAGTTTGGTGGAGGACTGCAGTCGTTTGATCTGTGGGTGGGGCAGGCGCTGGGAAGCTGAGACTCTGCCCTCAGTAACCAGGTTTAATCAGCTCTGTACAAATCAGTTCTATGCTTATTATTGATAGCTAATTAACATTGCAGAGGATGTGCTGTCTTTTCAGTACCTCTGGGCTTGAGGATGACAACCACTTAACAATTCTTTCTAAAGTAATTTCATTGCAGTTCCTTGCTGACTGACTGTACAAATACCAATTCCTTCCAAACAGAGAACCTCCGGGAAGTTTTCTCATAGAGACACGTTAATATAAAACTTGCCGCAAAACAAGTAATGTCTGAAACTTCTAGAAACAGCATCTCCCCATCCTAGTTATAATGACAGGTATTAGTCAAAGAATAAAGTTCATCAAAATGTTCTGAGGTGGTTTTTTTTTTAGTATTGGGGTTTTTAAATTATTTACTTATATGTATGTATTTGCTATGGGAAATACATACCCACAGAAGACGTTTTATCCAGGTATCTGCCACACAAACTAAAACCAAATAACCTTCCTGAGGTTTGAGAGAAGCTTGCCGGTTCAGCCTGAGCTTCCGTACAGATGCTAAGTAAGATTTTTATGTCACTGAAACACGCGTCTTCATAATTTTGCAGATTAAAAATTTAGTCTGAGTTGAAGTGAATATGTGTGGTTAAATCAACTTTAATAAAACCTTTCAACATGTAAGGAAGCTGCCTCTTTTGCCTGTGTGAAGTGTAGAATGTCACAGAAAAGCAGGAATGCTTATCCCTGATGAAAGTGGTTTGTTTCTTGCCGTTTCTTGTAAGCATGACTGCTTAAAGTCAAATGTGCATGGGGGTGAATTTACCCCTACTGACAGTCAAACTGCATAAAGCTAAAACAATCAGGTTAGATTGCCAGTTTTTCTTGCCAAATCATTTTTTTTCTCGGCTAGGTATGGTACATTTAAAGCTGCAAATGTTCATGGGTAATTCAGGAAGTTGTTAGTTTCTGAAGCAGTTGTATCCCAATATGCCTTTTTTTTCCCCTTTGCTTTATTTTTACTAAGATTTGGAATCTTTTATTGAAACATGGTAACATAAGTTTGCCAGCCTTTGGCTTTCTCTCCCTCTATAGTCTTATGAGATGCGCTGGTGATCTAGTTGCATCAAGCATCAGGAAATAATTTGAGATTTAATGTCTTTCTAATTATTCCTTTCTCAGCAAAATAGATGCTATCCAATTTTTGGGACTAATGCTAAATGCTCTTATAGGGGATGGTATTTACACTTCACCCTGGAATTACACCATGATTGAGCACAATTATGTCCGCTGGCATAATTGGGTGTTTAAAGTGTGGCTTGGGTTTATGGCTTCCCGAGAAAATAGAGCTTTCATCATTAGGAGAACTGTGTGTTTCTCTTTATACAAATATTTTTGGTAAGGAAAGAAGTAACTTTGCATTTTTAAGAGGCAGCGTCCAGCTCTGCAGTGGTACCTGGCATTGAAATTTAGGCTGAAGTTGGAGGTATGCCGGGGTGCTCTAGGGAAGTAGATGGGCTGTTTATAGAGACAAGTCTTGCCGCCTAGCCCAGTAGATATGCTCTGTCTCTCTCTTGCACAGAAGTTTTTTGTTGTTTTTTTGCTCCATCTGTTTCTCTATCTCTTTCTATGTTAGGAACTGAGCTTGGAATTCAGATGTGTGTTTCTCAGTAATCAATACATAGGAATGCAGCAAATCCCGTATTAACTGTGCTGTGTTCATCTTTGACTTTAATTACATTCATGCTGCTGGAGGATCTCACTTACATTTACCAGTAATGAACCCATGGGTTCTTTGTATGTCATGGTTTCAGGGCTTGATAGGAAAGAGGAATAAGCATAAACATGCTTTGGTTTTAAATAAATGTTTAGTTGAGAAGATCAACTTCTAACAGCTTTTATTTCAGAGTTTCTATACAGTCTATACAATAAATGATTAAAGGTAACAGCTTATATTTTGTTTAAAATTTCTGCAACCATTCTGTAATGAATGTAGTAGCTCCAGAGCATAGAAAATCAGGCCTCTCGTATGTTATAGACTAGGCTGTTAACTTTTTGGTTTTACCATATGCACGTGTTGTCCAGCTTTGTGTATGAACTCATTCTCATATTTAACACCATAATCATTTTGCCCTTTCTTCACAAATACTCCTGTTAGCAAATGTTAGACAAAATAAGCACTGGGTACTAAAAGTTTTATGTACTTTCTTACCTGTAAATTATATCTTAAAATATTTATTTAGAGAAGCCTGGCAAGTTGTGTTAGTTAGACTAAAATCTTTGTTGAAAGATAGCATCTGCTATCAACTGTTGAGCTGTAAGATGAATGAGTTTCTATGTATTTACTTCCCAGAAATTATTTGGTAGGCAGGCAAAGGTGTCACTTCAGCCATACGGCTGTATCTATACGTTCTTGGGCTGTTGCTTGTTCAGTAAATTAGAAGAGAATCTCATGTCTGAGGATTTGAATAGTCCCTTTCCCACTGGCTGAAAGATGAGCAAATTGTCCCATTTTTCAGGTATTAATTTTTCATTAGCAATTTAGGTAAAACCTGAAAGTCAGATTAGGAAAGGGAAAATGAAGATTGATTTCCATGACATGTATGCAGTTGTCGGTGTATTTTTTATTGAAAAAGGGAAGTTGTTATGGCCAAGTTATTTGCAGTGTAGTTGAGCAGCAGATAACAATTTTTCTAATTAAATTTAAGCATAGATGCATGATGAACTGATAGGCAATCTTGAATTGCTTTGGAAGTCAGAAAGCAATTCAAAAGCAATGATAAAGTCCTCTCTTGGGTGCAGTTTCCTTTTTAAAGTTTATGGATAAACTTTTCATTCTCATTTTTGTCACTCTTCGCTCTAATTGCAGCCATACAGAGGTCACCAGATTGGTAGTGAGTTCAAGGTAATGGACAATGTTAAACAAGCAGTAGCATTCACAGCAGATTTACTAGCATAGATTTCTTTATAACTTGATATTGGTGATTTTGAATTAACTCTATGGAGATTACTGTTTCAGCAGAGTCAAAATGGACGGCTTTGATAAGCTATTGATTATCTGCTAGTGCGTGATAAGGAGTTGTGAAACGTGTTTCAAGTCTTCTGCTATGATTTGTCCCTATCTTTCCCTTTTTTGTGATTGATTGTCTCCCATATGCAATCTCTTGATAAGTAGCGACTTTTTTTTAAAGGAAATGTCACTGAAAAGTAGTGAAGCATGAAAAGGTTAAAATTAAAAAGATTGTGATGTTACAGGTAATTAATTTTTATGTATTTGGGAGTATACCAAGACGGTATTGCTAATTAAAAAGAGTTGTCAGTAAAATTGTCAGTAACTTTAGTATGCGAATACATGAACCCGAGAATTGTTTTCTATAATCTCTCTTAGCAGGCAGGCAAGCACTTCCCTTGCTTGATGTATTGATTAGGCAGGGTGGGCACTGTTCAGTATCTGAGATTAACTTGTGACTGTAAATATAGATGTATTTCAGACAGAGAAGTTAACTTGGCTGCTTTTCACTTCAAGAACAAACAAAACCATGCTTTTAACTTCTAAAATGTAATGAATGTTTAAAGAAACCGGATGTTTCAGTTATTGAAAACACTGTTTATGGTTGAGAAAATTACAGCAAGGCTGCAGAAGGAGTGAATATAGTCTGAAAGACTTTCCTGCTGGTGATTTTAAACAAGTTGCATTTCAGAAATAGAGTTGATATCTATGGGAGGAATGAAGTGCTATGTCACAGTTCTCTCCGAGTACAGGAAACTTGCTTTAAATGTGGGATTACTGTGGTGGAGGTCTTGCCTTGTATGTTTGGTATATACTGGAAAAGAGGGGGAAGAACAGTGAATTTCACTGAAAGATAGAACAGGAAGACACATGGACATTTTTTATAATGCGAAAAGAGAATTGGTTGAGCAGGATTTACTTGCTTTAGGTTTTCACAAATTCTAATCTTTATGAAAATGCACAAGTGGAGGTTTTAAGGGAAAAAGGATCAAGCTTGACTGAAAACAGAGAATTTTGGACAATATGTAGTCAAAAATGAAATCGGAAAAGAAAAAGATCATTGCAGACAATCTTCAAAGTTGTGTTTGGGGTGAAACCCATTTTTTTTTATTGCTAGGACTTGGGTTATGAAGTGACCCGTGATACACAGTAGCTATGGGGCTCCCTTGCTGGCGCAGGAGGAGTGGGAACTCTGGCAGTTCACCAGAGACCCAGTCCGGGCTGGATGTTTGGCTGATGGGGAAAACAGGCATATTTTCTAGGTATTTGTCAAGCTGTAAAGTGAAGTTTTAGAGAGTTAATCTCAAATCTGATTCCTTTAATTATCAACAGTAAGGGGGGAATAAACTGGTTAAAATGACTGATTTTATCATATGCATAATTTTCTTCTTTTTTCCAAATATGGAAATGTTCCATTAGTTGTCTGATATTTATCATCACGGTTAGTAACTTACTGGGAACACTAATGGGAAAATACTCACTTCTTACAGCTTTGTCAGAAGCGGCGAAGAAAAAGGGTTCTGATTTTGCTTGGAAGAAGTAACTGTGGAGCTGTAATTAGAAGTCATTTCCTTTCAGAAATGAAGATGATCTGCTTTGATTCAAACTTTGGTCTGGCACATCAGCCACAAAAGCCAAATACATAAAATGTTAGAGAGAGATCACCAGGATTCCCGGGTGGGTTTGATGTGTGCAGTAGTACAGGTTCACTGGCATAAACCACCTTGTGTGGCAGAGCCAATGCCAAAAAATCTGTTCAGTTAAAAACACTGCCAAACACCCTAGCCTTAGTTGAAAAGATCTTTCTGTTTCATCCTGTTGTATTCTTTGTTCATTCTCCAGTTTTCATTTTAAAGTTTGTTAGAAAGAAGAAAAGGAAAAAAACCCACCTGCCTCATAACAAAGAAGACTTTAGCATAATGTGTGAGAACACACAGCTTACAAAAATAATTACATGAAGACAGTGGAAAAGGGCGATTCCTCACTTCTACAAAATATCCCACAGTCTTCAGTTTGAACGTGTCTTGCTTTCTGGGATGCCATTAAGGGATTTCAGGCATGAAGTGACTGAGTCTTTCTCGCCTCAAAAACCAGAGCTTCAGGGGAGGAAAGAGTGCCTGAGAAAGTACCATCTCTGTCTTGTTCTGAGCTCCGGTCTGTATCTTGAATATAAAATCAACTACTTGTGTGATTTAATTGCTGTCTTGGATATTTGCCATAACAAAAAAGCCACTTTCACAATATGCACGTCTGTGTTCTATTTCATAAAACTGTGTGTGTTACGGTGTGAAGTGGAGCTATTGTCAAAGAGGAGGCATATGTATTAATTTATTTGATCCTTAAATGTCATTTAGAAACATTTAAAGATTTTAAATGCCGACATTTAGACAAAATACTTTTGCAGTGGTGCTTTATCAGTGAAGTTCGCTTCAGAAAAAAATCTCATCTATGTCATAACATTGGTCCTTGTAGCAATAATTATCATTTCAATAGCTAGGCTCTCCTGTTAAACTATAAACTAGCTGTTCATTAAGGGTCAGGAAGAAGGATTTCTCCTTTCAGCTTGTTGTCACAATGCAGAGGGTGCAGCTTATATTAGTTCCTCCATTAATCAAATAGTGATTCGTTAATTAACATTTTGCAGGTGTGTGTAAGTATGCTTGCAGGTAATGGGAAGTAAAGTAGCAGAGGGGGTTTCTTCTCTGAAGCGGAAGCATTACCCCTCGGAGGCAGCGGGAGGCACTCTTGAGTGCTGCTTCCCTTTTGATCACCACGAAGTCTTGTGGCCTCTCACAGAAACAGGGCGGCAGGATTTGCTGTCACCTCAGCAGCAACTGTGTGATGTTACACCCCTGCAGGCACGCGATTTGTCACCGACTGCCTCACCAGACTTGGCATTTGCAGTGGCTCTTGATGGCAACATAGGTGTGGCAGCTCAGAGCTCACCTTGGGCTGCGTTACTGGGTTTTTTGGTTGTCCCTGGTCTTTTAAGGCTAACCTGGGAGTCTCCTTGGTCCGCTGCAGTCTATGGTACAGATGTGCCCTTGTTGTTGACAACAGCAAAGACAATAACTTTTTGTTGTTGTCGTGTTCCCAAGGCAGCGTTTGCCCTTAAGGGATGAGCAGCCTTCCCAGCTGTGCTGTCCGGGCTGGGATCACACTGGGGAGGGAGCAGCCAGAGGAGCCTTGCTATCCCAGCCCAGCTGCTCAGTTTTTCCCCAGCACCCCGAACCCTGTGTCTAAAATGTGAAGAAGCCAAAGAGAATGTGTTGCGCCATGCGAAAGAGCGTTTCCCTGCCTCCAGCCATGGGCTGTGTGAAGCAGCGTAGGGTGGGGAGGGGGCAGCCCATCATCACCATTACCAGTACGATTATGTTTACCTGTGCTCTGTGCTATTGATAATGCTTCTGCAGAAAAACGTGCTTAAATCCTAGCAGTCTTTCCTCTAGCGTGTGAGGAAATTCATGGGGAGCTGGAAAGCCCTCTTCTGAAACAAGAAAACATGGTTAGTCTGCATTTGGCTCTGCACCAGTACCTCCAGCAGTACAGCAGTGCCCGATTTTGCTTTGTAAATAATTCCCACTTTTTGTTCTGGAAGAGTATTGGGATTTGAGAAATGAAGCATTTAAATGTAAGAGTAAAATTTCACTATATCATAAAAAGAGGCGGGGATGAACTTACAGCTGAAGCGACCCTTGCAGGTTGTGTGCATACACATATATACTTATCTGCATAACTGCACAAATTTATTGAAAATTAAAGCATTTGAAATACACCTAGGAAAACTAATTTTTCCTTTAACCTTCAATCTAAGTGGCATTAATGCCACTGTTAATGTTACCGTTAAAACAGCATAATGTAGTGGTTAATAATAATGGTGATATAGAATTTGTAACTGGATCTGAGCACAAAATCCCTACCTAAAATTATCTCTTTGACAGGGTGGCAAACTTTAATGCGAAAAGGACAGTGGTGGATACAGTTTGAATCAAGTCAGGTGTGAGGTGGTTGCAGCTGGCATTCCCAGGCCTGGACTAGAAAAGTGCCCGTTTAGTTGCAAGTATTAAAAAAAAAAAGTAAAAAAAAGTAAAGAAAATGTGAATGATATAAATGTTTTTTCACAAAGCTGAGTGGTGATCCGTAGTGGTGTTTTGCTGACCCCAAATATTAAACTCCTGTACCAGCCTGACCAATGGAAACATTGCTTGACTGCAGATGTAATACTTCCGAAATTTCTTCTCCTTTGAGACTTTGGCCCTTGCTTGTTCCTCCAGGTAAGAAAATGGCTGTATCAAACAAAGTTCTCTGAAGGAAGATACTAAATGTGTAAATAAAAACCCAATGATGTTATCTTAATAAAATCTATATGTAAAATGAATTAGATCTATATATAAAACAAATCAATCAAGACATAAAGGATATGGGTGAAATACTGACATAATAATTTCTACGTCTACCTTTTTCTGAATTTTAAAATACTGTTTTATATGGGATTTCTTGTCTAGTTTCATGCAAATTAATATAAGAAAGGTCCCACCAGTGGTACTGGTTATGCTTCCCCAAAGAGTTCTCCGATGTCGCAACTAGAAGCGCTGTCTCAAAAATTGATAGTAGATATATTTTTGTTGTGGTGGTTGTTCTGTGAACCTGTCTGATATTTGAGCCAAGGTAAACTTTTAGCACCTATGGTGCCTGTAGCAAGGAGTGCCATAGCGTGACTGTATTTGGGTGAAGATCCTTGTTGTTCTGCACATTTTGAGCCTGCCACCAGGCTCAGTGTTTAGGCATTTCCAAGCCGCTGGTTTACAAGATGCAGTGAGCAACTGATCCTATTCATACTCTGTACCACACAGTTTTATAGATCTTTCATGTATGTATTTTTCATCATTTTTTTTCAGACTGTAAGGTACTTTCTCAGCCAGAGTCTGTATGTATTCAGGCTATGCCCTCTGCCTTTGATCATACCTTTGATCATGGCGTCCCATGCCTTTTCTAGTATATTATATTGTGGCTAATTTTTCTAAAGGTGTAGAGAAGCCATCAGCCTCTTCTCCCTAACAGTATCCAGTAAGATGAAGTGTTTGCAAACTCAGCTGAAATTAGCAACTGTTAACACAGTGGACCACTGCATTCCTTTTTGCCCTCTGTGAGAAATATGCATTAACAAATAAATAAAATGGGGTTAATATTTCAGACACTTTTGTATTGTGGTGAAATTACTCTTAGAAATGAAAAAAGTAATCTTTAAGTCAGTACGGTAGTGTTACACTGATCTTTAAATATTTGCTATTTTTTGTGAATCTGTGTGAAGCAGAAGTAGGTGCGTTTGTCTTGGGTCTTACAGCTTGCTTTTCTGCTGCTGTTCTCTTGCCTCACTCTGAATCCTGAACACAAATCATAATAATAAGCCTACCATCAAGAATTTGGAAGATAATCAAGGAAATAGACTTCATAGTCTGTATGGAAAAAAATGAAATGTCAAAAAGGAAATGTTTATTGTTCTTTAATCACAGTCATCACATTGGAACAAGTAGAAGCTCCAGATTGAATTCTTGCTTTTGCCTGAATTGCACAGGAGATTATACCTGGCTGCCAAGGCAGGGGGCCCATTGCATAATGCATTTTGTTTAGTCTCCAACACAGATACTGTGTTGGAGACATTTCTTATAAAGCATGTCAGATACAGAAAAAGCAATTTAGTAAGCACTGTGATCAGATCCTGATGAAATTCAATTCTTTTTTGGACCTGCTGTTCCTGGAAGACATCATTGATAAAAATAGTCTCTATTTTCCTCTTTGCTGTGATTCATTATGCTGTCTTGCTGCTCTTTCAAAATATTTTTCCCCCCTCAAAGGTGGCTGTTTTTTTGGGTTGTTTTTTTTTTTTTTTTTTTTTACAAGTAAATGAAAGGAATTGTGTTTTTTGACAGCCTACTCTGTTAACGTGGTCTGTCAGGATATTTGAATTTTACAGTTTTCATTTTAGTAAACTGCATAAACATTGGACAACAGAAAGCGAAGAACACAGCAGCCATGGATTATATCGAACAACTAAATAAGGTGCTAAAAGCTATTTGACAATTATGGTGCTGAATTTAGAAAGTAGGTACCTTTTTTTAATAATAAATCTTATGTCTTAGTTTTTCCCATCGGTTAGTAAAACACTTCTTGTACCCCCAGAGAAGACATGAGAGGTTAGTTCAGACATACCAACTACATAAATTATCTGCTGTTGCTTTTTGTCGGTAGCTTGTTGAAATGAAGGTGAACTTCTTAAAAACAATAAATAGAAAAGTTAGATTTATTTTAAACTTGCAGATCAACCCCCATTATTATTACTTTCTGCATATAGGTATGTTTGAACTGAACAATTTTTACCAATGATTTCATAATACCAGTTTTATTATCTGCTGTTAAGAGTTGGATTCCCCTGGGTGGACTGTTATAAGACAGTTCCTGTTTTACTAGTGGTATTCAGAAAAGTGCCCTTTCACTCAAGTGGTACACAGCAAAGCTAATCTCCAGGAATGCTGCTCAGTGCTGCTCATATTTCATTTTCATGTCAAGCGTAGACATTTCACACGCTCTGGTTGGACCCCACAACAGCACTGGTGGTAAGAAGTATTATTTTAACAGAGCATGAAGCTTCAGATGTATGTACAGTGTTGCAAAGAAGTGAGAAGTATCGATTAGGTGAATTGGCTGCAAATCCTCTAGGGCTGAGCAATGTCGATTTTGAAAGAGTTGGTTTCTTCATGTAGATTTGCCCTTTCTTGGAGAGCAGTTTCTGAGGCATAGAAATTTTGCTATAGAAATCTGTGTAGCTCCTGTGACAATTTGATCAGAACAATTTTCTGCAGAGGATTTACTCTCCATTCTCTGGTTCAGCTTCAGAGTGTGTTTTAAAATTTGTGCTTGGGTATTTCTTCCTCTCTCTTTGTATTGGCTCTCAGTTGAGATCTTAGCCCAGAAATTTGGTGTTCTGTGTCGTGTTGAAGAGGAGGGTCATAAAATGCCATTCACCCTGTATTCCTGTACATCTTTGTATCACAGTAGCCCTCAAAGAGTAGCATAGGAAATTCGGCAAACACCTGATGCGAGGCACTGCCTCCCCCTGTGTTTGCTCACTGAGCAAAGGGAGCCTCTGTAGGCACTTGCAGCTACCAGTAAGAAGGCAAGAAGAGAGGGAGAATGGTGAGATCCTGCAAACAGGAGATCTGACATGACATACTCAGTCTAACTAATGACAAGTTTTTGGTATCAAAAGTATCTTCAGCTTAATATACTTTTCTAGGGTGTTTCTTGCTTTTTGGATTTTACTTCCCTTGTGGTTGCATAACTCCGTTGAAATATTTTTCTGCGTTTTACTGACATGCAAGTACTTCATGATGGATTCGTGTTCATTAGTGTTTTGTCACAGCCCTTGTTGTACTGGCAAAGCATCTGAAGCAGCAGCAAGAAATGGTGTTGGAATGGTTTTGCAGTTCTTCCTGCTGTTTTAGTACTGTGTGTTGGCAATAGTGTATGCATTTCTGCACAGCGTGGATATCACTTAGCTAATTTCCGATTTGCAGCTTGTATTGTAACCTCACGTGTTTCTCAAGAAAGCGCAAGCATAACCAGTGTAACCATAAGAATTCATCAAAAACTTCATTGATTTAACATTGTAGGGCTCCCTTTGAAGGGGTTCTGGATGTCAGCATGGGGTATTGTATGTTGCCTTGGTAATATTTTCTATCCGGCAAAAAGCTTCTCACCTTTATTTGCACAGAGATGAGACTTCAGTTGTCTTGACTGGTAAATTCATCAGCTAAGCTATGAGCGTGATGTGTGTTGAAGGCCTCCAGGCTTTATTTGAAGTCCATGGGGGCACAGTTAGAGCTTCCTAACTGGGAAAACTGAAAAAATACTTTTCAGGGTTTAAAATGTTAGCGTGAAACGTCTTGTGTTAACTAATTGTGCTAATATTCAGCACCCTTTTCTAATAAACTACATGTATCTATATTGCTTTATACTGTGAGAGAAACCCAAGAAAAAAATGATGGTTACATGCAATGCACTGCTTACTTTTGGAATATTTTGTGTTGTGAGTAAAAGTTGTCATTCTGAAATACTCCACAGTTCTCAGCACTTCCTAGAAAATAACGATACACAGAAAAATGTGGGAAAAGAGTGATTCATCTGTATGTTCATACAACTTGGATGTTGGAAAGCATTATGTGCGCCTGCCTTAGTTCTGTTCAAAGCAGTAGAGACTATAAATTATCAAACACAAGAAACAGCCTGTGTGTTTCAGTGATTTAATCCAGTTTGCCGAACTCCTTTTATATATTTTTAACCTGACAACAGAGGGGCAGGGAACTCTGGTCTTATTTCCTTGGAAATCCTTGAGCCACTTAATCAGTGCAGAATTCAGTTCCTTGTGTCCTTGGCTAGAAATCTGGATGACACTCTGGATTCATACCCACAGCTTGGGGAAAGAGGGGAGTTCTTGGGCATACGAGTCCCCGGCCTCGATTTTTATGGTTGAACTGCACTTGGTGCTACCAGTCAATAAAAATACTGGTGTTCCTTGGGGGTGTCAGTGCATGCCACTTGACATGAAAGCAGCACAAGGCCTCGTGGGGTGATTGATAATCTGGAAGCGCAGCAGGGAAGCAGGGGTTTCTGGCAGCTGGGAAAATGAGAGGGCAAGGCAAATGGGTTTGCTTGCAGTTATTGATGGGGGTGTGGGGTGGGGAGGCGGGAGAGGGTTGCCGCTGTGACCCATAGTAAATGTGAAGACTGAGAAGAAAAAGGGAGAAGTACCTGCAAATGTAGGGAAAAAGACGACTTTGTATAATCTGTTGCCAATTGAGTGACATAATGTCATCAGTCTTCTAGTGTTGGAAGCGCTCGCAGTTGCAACGCTGTCAGTTGAGCTGATGAAGATCAAAATACTTACTTGCCATTATAGGAAAAAGTATTTTTCTTAACCTCTCCCACCAAATTAATGAACATAATAATCTGCTGAATCTGAATAAATTAGAATAAGATGCTATTTAGGAATTAAGTATGCTCTTCACAATTGAATATATGTTCTTACATTCTCAGAGAAAAAATGCTTGGGGAGATGTTTAATATTTTTCAATATTAGACAATTTATTGAACTCCTTACAGAAAACGCTTAACTGTTCAGCAGTAATCATTTTATAAATGTACTGCATACCTCTGTGGAACAGATCGTATATGTGTATACGAGTGCCTTAGAGCTCCTAGGACAGCTCCTAGGTAACACAGGGTTTAATATGAATTAGGAAATTATTTTAAAAGAATATCAATTTATTTGGTAACACTGTGATTTAGTTAACTGTATGTCTGCCTAAGAAACACCACAACAAACTGGCAGACTGAAATATTAATGCAAGTGAACGTTCCTTTTTTTGGTGGATTATTGCTCAAGGCACTCGAGGTATCTTATTTTGGTCAACCTGGAGTAATGCATATTTTCATGATGTTCCTCTTTTTTTTTTATTTTTTTTTTATTTTTTAGAAGTCTTTGTGTATGTCTTAATAACGGCGTCTTCCATGTCTCGCCATGTTTGAATATAATAATAAATTCTAAAGATACAGGGTTTTATGCCTTCTCTTGGCAGATTTCCTGCAGGCTAATAGACATAGGAGCACTATGGGTGGGAAGCTCGCCTTGGTGAATCTAAACAAAAGTTTGGGAACTCTCTCTTTTCACATGGTTTTATCTTTTACAGCAGTTGGTAATGTTTACTTCTGTCTGTAATGAGGCAGATGAGGATGATGAGGGGAGGTATAACTAAGGAAGGAGTAGGAGGCAGGTGACAGTCATTTGAACGATTAATCAGAAGCATCTGTGTATGAAGGCAAAAACCTCAGTTTCGGTTTTTAATCAAATAATTGAGTTATTACATTTCCAACATATGACATTGTACGTATCCTTTTATTCAAAGTCTGGCATTGCTGGATATCTTAAAATGTTTTAAATAACATACATGCAAAATCTTTGGGAAACACGTCACTTTAAAAAAAGTCACTTTTATGTTGTTTTATTACGCTTGAAAGTAACATGTATTGTGCATCTCAGTTGTAAATTGCCTTTCAATTGTTCTATACTATAATTCATTCACCATATGATGGTGAAAACAATACACTTTTATATGCAGATACCCAGAGATCCTGTTTGGATTTTTGAATGCAGCTGTAGTCCTAAATTTATTAAGCTCCTTGTTAATAAATAAATTTAAAAAATCAACTCTTCCTTTTCCTCATTATCCTTCATAGGAGCCAAGAACACTGCGTGCAGAGGTTTATGGCTTACTTTGCAAGTCTTGGGACTAGTCAATGATGTGCTGGTTTAAAAATATTTTGCTTTAGATTGTTTAATGTATTTTTCAAGTAAGAAAAAATAGGAAAATTTCTGCCAGTCATTATTATTTTTTTATTATCATATTATTATGTTGTGTTCCGTTTTAGATATCTGTGTTCTAGCCGTGCGTCACCATTTGAAATAGAGATAACAATTGAAAGAGTTTCACTGCGTTAGATGTGTACGCCAAAACAGAAAAGCAGGCAGAGAAGGAAACATCAGAGACCGTCTCACATGTGGTGGTGGTAGTCAGTTCCTGAATAAAAGCAAGGAGAGTTCTTGTGGTTGAAGTATGTTCAAAGATGAAGTACTGTGTCTGGAAGCTCGGTTTCTCTCCTCTCCCAGGAAACATGGCTTTTGCCTTTCTACTGAATAATCAGGATTGTTTAAAACAGACATGGATCTGCTGTCAGTTTATCCTCTAAACAGAAACAATTTGCAGCCAAATTTTGGTTAACCACACAGGTCAAAGAGCAAGACATAAAAAGAGCATAGCAAATTAATGTAAGTGTTTTCCAGCTACACTAAATGCGTTAAAGCATTTGAATGAGTATTTGCTGTTGTGTTTTTTCCCTCTTTCTTGCCCTTTCGATTTTATAACAGTAATTTCAGATAATTTCCAGTCTTCGTTCCCATGACAGAAACTCGATGATCCTGCTTTTTGAAGTGTGTACTGTTCGGTGACTGGGGTAGGCGAATGACACTTTTTTTTGATATTTATGAGTAAACATTTTATTATTCACTAATCATTTTGTAATGGGTAATGAGAGATCTTTCTATTGAAAAGAGCTGAGGGAAAGATTCCCAATGCTCTGTACTCATAGCCCCAAAGCAGTCTTGTTTGACTTCATTGAAAAGGAGGATCATTTTGACTCATTGCCCTCCCTAACATAGCTGAGAAGATTTCTCTGAGAGTTTTGGTTGGTGCTTTTTCATAAAAATGACTGAATATGTAAAAGGAAAATGTGAAAAAACTTGAGGTAATTCATTAAGTATGGAGCCTTCAGTGCTTAAAACTGCAATCTTTTGCAGGTGACCCTCATACTCTCTACTCTGAATAATTTAGTATAATCTGTAGTAGTGCTTACTGAGTTCTCGCCTGCATTTCTGAGGTCACATAGGAGTGAGCCGTGCAACTGCAATACTAGCACAGATCCCTGTGGATTCTCCTCTCTTCCCCTAGGGGAACTGAAAGCTCACTCCTACTCCGCCCCCATGTCTCTTAACCTAAGTGTTTTGGGATACACAGGTCTTTGCTCGTGTTCTGTCTAGGCCAAATTTTCATTAGAGTATTTTGTGAGGGAGCTTGTCAAAGTTGGCTGGCAATCTGCACGCACTACATCAAACGGTTCTGTGGTATCCATGTGCCGGTGGTTCCTGCGGGGAACCACAGTAAATCTGAGAGGCTGGATTTCCCTTTGCAGAAACCCAGACTTTCCCTGGTGTATTGTGTTTATTTATGTGTTTGCTCAGAGTGTTGTTATATCATCTGCAAATTTTTCCTGGGACGAGCCTCAGGCTTCATGGTGGTATTTCCCTGGGTCGCCCTGGGACCCTTTTCATTTTGGTGTTACATTTGCCACCTGCTGTTCCTCAGGTACCAAAGCACTTTTAAGCAGGAGATTACATTCCACAGCAAGTTCATATAATTCACTCTTTCCTTCCTTTAGAAATCTATCTGCTCTTGGCCTCATGTTAGTTTTCATTTGGCTTGTTCCATCCATAAAGTCTCTGAATACTCTGACTTTTTGCGGGACCTGCAAGACATCCCATATGGAGAAGATGCTGGCATGTGGATCCATCTGAGTCCTTTCATGGTGAACACAAAAGGAGGGGAAAAAATTTAGGTTTTGTGCTACTACCTTATTCTTTCTGAGCTTTTTTAAATTTTTTTTTTTTTTGCCTTGATCATCTCTTGGCCCTGCAGGCTCCCTGACAGGCTTCCTGTCACAGGTCTGTTTGAAGAAGGATTTATTTTTTTAAATTTATTAATACTTGTGATAACATTGGCAAGTTGGGGTTTGGGTTCTTTTTTTTTTGGCCTGCCTGATGGTGTATTCTGCTATATCGAAGCACCTGGAAGTCTATTAGTACCAAAACCAATAACTGAGAGATCTCTTCCCTAATGAGGAAAAAGTAAATAAATTACTGCATATTTTACCCTAGAACTGGCAGGATCTTCTTGTTTGTTTGTTTTTTAATCTGCTCTGCTTCTGTCAGAGCTTCTGAACCCTTTTATGTTCTTCGCTTCGAAGGGGCTGCTTTTTGAAGGCTGTCTGTTTGTCCTGAGTAACCTTCCCTGCACTGCCGCATAGCCGTGCTGACTTGCCTTGCCCTTTCTCAAGCCTGTCTTGATAAAAACCTCTCACTGAAAGTCCTTAAACAGTCGTGGACCCTGCAAACGTTGCACTTATTTGATAATATGTTTTCCCTTCCTTCTAACAAGCTTCTCTGTTTTTACAGAGCGCTGTCTTGATTCTGAGAATGACAGTGATAGGGTTTTTTTTTGTCTTTTGCAAGGATGTTGGATCTAATACGCAACGGTGGCTCACAGACCCCATTTTGTAATGTTTGCCCACTCTGCAACGCTGTGAGGAGGAGGCTCTACCTCCTCCGCTTAAGTCAGGAGCCACCTTCCATCTGTATGTGACTGTGTCCTCTCTCTCAAAGGGCTGAGCAAAGCCTCATCTTTTCCCTGAACCTCCTGGTGAGGGTGGTGGTGGGTACTGTATCATTGTGGTCTCTAGCAACAACTGCTGACCGTGATATTCAGAAAAGTGTTGGGGGCAGGACTGGGGCCGCGTCCCAGCGAGGTGGGCTCCGGCAAGGTGCCTTGGGCGCCAGGAGCCCTGGCAGCTTTTCTGCCAAGCGGCACCACATCGGCAGCGCCTGGGGGATGCTGTGAGCACCTGTTTGCGCCTTTTATGTTTTAAAGCACTCGGGAAAGAAAGAAATATCCCTATGTAATGATCATAGTTATTACTGCTATTAATCAAAGCGTGTTTTGACTATTTTTTATTTAAAATAATTATTTTTCATAAAAAGTATACATACGCCTTCTGAAACAATCCTACATGTGCTTTTAAAAATTCATTAGCATACTTAATGGCTGCTCCTTTGTGCAGATACGTTTTCATAGTTCTAATTTAAGTTTAAATGAAAAAGACACTTGCATTATCTATGGACTGTTAAAACAATATGAAAGCACCTTTAACTTTGCTTCAAAGCACATCAGCCTATTTAATTCAAAACAGCTTTAAATTATCCTTAAACATTTCAGCGGCTTGCAACTGATCTTGTTGCATGATATCTTCTAGTTTGTGAGCAGCCCATTTCAGGGCGTATACAGTGCTTAGAAAAACAACTTATATGGAATAAAAGAATAATGGTTTTCATGTTTCATATTTTTTTCTTATACTTTCTTATACTTCTTTGTTTTCTTATACAACTTTCTTCTGTTCAATTGATTGCTTTGGTTCCGAGGAGTCAGTGTAATGGTGGCAGCGTGGGATAAAATATCTATTGTTCAAGTAGAACCTGTTAAATTTCAAATGCAGTTTTTCTAAATGCTGCTGTCGAGCTTCTCCTTGAATTGGCACATAAAGCACATGTCCTTGCTATCTGAGTTATATATCCAACAATTATTATTTTAGTCTAGTTTCGGCGGTCGGGTACAGCTGACAGCTTGTTACTGACAAGGCTAGATGCGTTGCTGTTACTCTAGCATAGACGCGGATGTTTCAGCTTGGCCTGCAATATTGTAATGGTGAGTTTAAAACCTAGCCAGTCTTAGCAAATGAGACTGTGTTTGTTGTGGGTATGTTTTTTAATGATAATGCAGATTTGTCTGAGAATGCTTCAACTGATCTATAAATTTAAAAATAGCATTTTAGTCTTGGACAGTTTTATGCATAATCTTATCTCTCAGCATGTAACTTTTATGCAGTCCTTAATCATTTTAAAAATTCAAACGTATGTCAAATATATCTTCTTCTCTCTTTCTTTATCCCTATTTTGAGCTCATCTTCCTCATTACACTTTTGAGAGTTTAATTTTTTAAACAGTCAAAATTGGAAACAGGCGTGTGACAAAGGACCTCGCCTGCTCGTTGGGAACTGTGGAAAAAGCCATGAGCAGAGAGGCAGAAGTGAGGAGGTACCAGTCCTGCGTTGGTAGGCAGATGCTCTGCACCCGAAGCAGAGAGCTGTGTAACCCTGTGTGGCTGCAAGCCCTGGCTCAGGAGCCTGGAAAAGCCCCATTGGACCTCAGTAACCTGTAGGAAATTACTTCTGGGGTGGGCAAATCGTGGGCCAGAATAGCTTGTGTTATTGTGGCTACGTATCCAAAATTACAGGAGGGGGTATTAACTCTCTCCACTCTTGCACACTGCCTTGCGTCCATTCCTGTCTTGTTCCTGGCTCGCTGCTTTGCCCTCTGGGTTTATTGACAGGCGTCACTAAAGCTCTTGCAGATTTCTTCCACATCTCAGCAGGGGGATTTCTAAAGGCTGTGCCAAAACTTGGCCAAGCATGGACTTGTCTCATTCCTATTCCTACGCTAAATTTCAAGTTCCCTCTTGCAGAACATGGACCGTTAGAGCTTTCCAACGCAAAGGCTGCCAGGATTAGTGGTACGTGGAAAAAAGGTGTCTGGTTTTTCATAGAGGTTATTAAATATTTTGGCCACACAAATAGACGTTCCAAGGGGTGGGAAAAGACTGATGCACATACATTCGTGGAGTAGCTGCATTTCAAGTTGATTAAGCAGCCAAGGTTACTGAAACTGTTCTTTTAGAGTTGGGAATGGCAGCTCTGGTGTTACGGCATAGGAAAACTTTAGAAAATATTCAAAGCAACAGTGAGAGCTAAGTGCTATTAGTAGGCACAGGGATGCTGTTAAGTTGGTAGGTAAAGAATTGGGCATACAAATATTGAACAAGGTGAAAGCCTGTGAACACTTTCTGGATTTCTGTGTCCATGTTAGGCATGTGAGATCACTCCACTTCTGAATAACGGTGTGAATTATTGCGGTGGCCATCCAAGCTCTTCAAATGTGCCAATCCTTGAAATGTCTGTACCTTGGCTTGAATTTCTTTTGCAGTATGTATTCATGTATCACAGCCACTCTAGCTCCTAATGATTCTCAGATTCAATTTGTTTTTATTTCCTTTTTTTAAAGCATTTGCTCTATTTCACTGCTATGATGATGTCTGAAATGTCTGATTCAAGACACTATTTATAGAAGCGTAGTCAAGCGTTTGCTTGAACATTTGCGAGCTTCCTTTCCTTGAAGATACTATTATAGTATAAAATGTATCTAAGAGAAAGGAGATTGCAGTAGAAATAGATATGAAATACTTAATTTCAATTTCATAAGGAACATGGGCTGTAACTATTCTTAAATATGAGGGTTTTTTTCTCCTGCAATTTCAGCAAATATCCTTTTCAGTGGGATGGGTTTGTGTTAAACCTAAAGATCTGCCTGCTGGCTTTCTAATTTTTCTGTTTCAAATCTGTCTGATTTTTCATTTCAGGCACGTGTGAATCCCATCAGTGTCACTCCACCCATACAAGCCATAGATCAGGATCGAAACATCCAGCCTCCTTCCGATCGACCGGGCATCCTCTATTCCATCCTAGTTGGTTGGTGTCTGCTACTCTTGCTATCACTCACAATCAGTTGCTTTATTATGACCAGCCAGAGAAAGATTGACTGGGAGAGTGGAAACCTAATAAAAATTCATATTGTGGTTAGTGGGATGTTTGAAATCATTGTTCTACCTATTTATGTTTTATTGCAATTGAGAAGCTTATTTCAGATGGTTGCATTATTTATTACTATTTATTCAGATCAGATTCAGAATTGCCTGGTTTAGTGAATGGAGCAACGCAGCAAGCAAAAGGAGGCAGACCTGTCTGCTTGTAGCTATGCTGCCATGCATTTTTCATTCACAGGTGCAAAGGCGCAATAATAGGTGCTAAAGAAAGGCAATTAGAGTAGGTTTCCTTCCAAACGTCTTCTGGCACACAGCAACCTAAAGGGCCTTACTGTATCCACCTATAAGTTTGCTGCCTGTGAGCTTGCGTACTTTCCCTTGTAATTTAGTGTTTGTTTAGTTTACGCTGTTTTCTGGCCAGAAGGAAATGCAGTTCAAGAAAGAGTTCAGAGATACCCGCTTGGCTGGGAGATGTCTTGTATTCTGCTGTGGGGTGTTTTTTTGTTTCCTGGTACTTTCCTGTGTTTGGCATTTGTTTCCAATTGCTTGGCTTGCATGATTTGATAATAGAGAGGCCTAAGGCAGGGGTCTGCAGTTGCAGTGCTCCACCTGCTCCGTTCTTCCCAAGGTACAGAGACTGATGTAGTAATTTCTGTGCCCTGTGGGAATGGAAAATTGTGTGTTTTGTGGAATCACATCTTTTTCATGTTTCCTATGTTAAACTGCAGCTACGTGGGTTTCTCACCCATGGAGAGGTGGAAGTAACAATTTTAATGAGCAGATTGCATATTTTCCTTGTCATTAAAAAAAGGAAAAGGATGCTTATGCATATTATAGTTCTGTTGTGGAAGGAGAAAAATAGTACGTTTGATGGTTTGGTATGTCTGCCATCTTAAGAGGGTACAAATGAATTGCTACTGTGCCCAGGTACCATTGCACTGAATGTGCAGGCCCTGAGCTCCGTGTGCAATATGCAGGAGCCTGAACCTGCTCGGTGCCAACAGACTGGTCTTGAGACATTCCCAGGACCGTGGCAAGGGACATGGCTGTGACAGGTCAGCCTCAGCACGGCAGACCTCGGTGTCCTCTAAGAAAAGAAACCGGGTTTTGTTTGGATAGCCATGAAGCAAGCTAGATTCCTTCAGGCTGCAAGCTAGAATCCTTCAGGATTCAAATCTGGCAGACCAAGAGATACGTTACTGTCAGCTAGTCCTCGTCCAGCACAGCAAAACTGTTTTGTATGGAAATTTGTAAATACTTGTAGAGTAAATATTTATGTTGGTTTTATGTTTGAAAATGGACTTGGCTTATTTATAAATTCTGCTGTTGACAGTTATGCCCTAGTGCAACATTTAGTCTATTTTTTAAAAGGTCTTTGCATAACTTGCAAAGTTCTTGAGTGAACTTACTAAAAATTGTCTTTCACTAACCTGTGATGTTTTTAATGTTTGAATGACCATTTTGACTTCAAAGAAATAATTCAGAAAGATGTATTACAGCAATTTGGTTTAGTTTGGGGGATTTTTCAATGGAAAGGCTATCCCTTTTTTTTCTTTTTTTTTTTCCATGGTCTTCAAAAGAATTTATTTTTAGATTTTAGGGCTGTCTTCATCTTTGCCAGTATGCAGTGCTATTCATATTTTAGGTTTTACCTCAGAAAATATTAAATAGTTTCACAGGAAATAGGCCTTGCAGATATTTCTCGTTATATGGATTTTTCCCTTGCTTTAGATCTAAACGTAGTACTTTATATCTTTGGATATGTCTTTTTTTAAATACTGGAAGGTCTGAACTATGCCCGTAGTTTGAGAGAATAAGCTACTTAACAAATATGAGAATGATTTTGAATTTTACTTGATTTGACTGAGTTCTAATTTGGTTCTTCTTTTACCCAGCTTTCTTCCTCCTGCTGCACACCTGTACAAGTCAAGTCCTGGCATATGCTTTGGGCACTATGGATGTTATATATGAAATCTGTGCATCTTTCTCAGTGTCTTTAGGATCTGCTGTAGTTTCTTTTAACAAAGCCCCAGTATCACTGCAGTGATAACTCACTTCTACTTGATGTGGCTTACTAACCTCATCCTTAAGTACCCGTAAAAGATTTCTGTCTCTACCTGTCATGCTTTCAAGCTCACTAGCCTTTGAAGTGTTCAGGCAAATGCCTCAGTGCTGCTTCTGCCCAATCTAGTGATCTTTCCCATGAGGAGGGTGTGAGTGAACCTCTCCAGTTCCAACAACAACAGGTTCCCCTGCAGTTCACTGAAAAGAAGTTAGACTCACTCAACGAGGTAACAATACGCGCCTGAATTGTTGCACATTCACTTGAGTGTAGCACTGCTGAAGAGAAAAGTAACTTGAGGGTAAGGCACTTCACAATTTAAGAAATAGCCCAAGTGTGTTACTGGCCCATTATTTTCTGCTTTCTTTCTCATTCTGAGGGCAATCTTCTCAAAGGATGTATCAAGATGCCTGAATGTACTTGTTCAAGTAGTTATGGACTGATACTGATAAAACGATAGAAGATTAGGCCTTAAATATTCTTGAGGGTCATCCTAAGATTAGAGAACTAGTTACAGCATAGTACTACTGGGATTGTTGTCTTCTATTTAAAGTATTGGCTAAAGTACATGATGAGAGAACTACCTTCCAAAGTACAGTAAAGTACTTCAGAGAAGAGGATTGAACTGGGGCCATATATAATATTTCATTTCTTATAAAATGCCCAATATCTTTACATTTGGAAACGTGATGTTTGGAAATTTTTTTTCACACTGATTTTTCCAATCCTTGACTTCTAGAAAGGTTAATGTATTTGGTCACTGCAATAGACCCACATATAGTGTCTGGCGTACACAAGCGTGTAAGCAAGCCCCCTCCCTTTGCATGTAATATGTGTGCAATAAAAAGGGAGTAGAAGCCAGTTCACCTTCTTGCATCTGCAATCTCAACCCATTTTTTTTCCTTAGTGTTAAGTGCATCACAGCCCTGTGCTACTCTTGTGTTTGCTGCTCAGCCCTGTTTGAAGGTTTTCCCTTAGCTATTTCTGTTAGTAATTTTAAGGCTTTCTTTTCTCTGGGGCTGGTCCTTGGGAAAAGTCAATTTCTCCTCTAAATCATTAGCTTCTGGCTTTGACCTTGGAACTGTCTCTGTGATATATGCTGCCAAAATTGGAGAATTAAGTGTTCTATTTGTTTGACATTTAAATGAAGAGCCCAAAACCACGACAACATTTTCGGGGGTTTCTCTCCAGTCCTGTGAGCACCCTGACGCATTTACCTGGCAGGCAACGTGTCCCACAAAAGACCTCCTCTGGCTCTGCGTAAAGCAAACTGAAGAGTGCTCTTTACTTTGTGGACTTTCCTCTCTGCTGTAAGATCATCAAGGTAGAAGAGATCATGTTCCCTCCTGGGCTGTCAGCTCACTGCTTCTGTTGCCTGGGCCAAAAGAGTGTAACCAGAGGGCTGTCGAGCACTCGGTGCTCTTTTTTGGTCTGGGTGGTGCAGTCTCAAGGGTGCTTAAAGACCCGCCAGTGCATGCTGGCCCACCACCTTTTGATACCTAGCTCTCTCCAAACACACAGACCAAATGAATTTCATAGAATGGTTTGGGTTGGAAGGGACCTTGAAGATCATCTAGTTCCAACCCCTCTGCCATGGGCGGGGACACCTTCCACTTGACCAGGTTGCTCAAAGGCCCGTCCAGCCTGGCCTTCAAGACTTCCAGGGGTGGGGCAGCCACAACTTCCATGGGCAGTGTGTTCCAGTGTCTTACCACCCTCACAGTGAAAACTTTCCTCCTGATATCTAATCTAAATCTGCCCTCTTCCAGTTTAAAACCGTTACCCCTCGTCCTATCACTCCATGCCCTTGTAAAAAGTCCCTCACCTGCCTTCTTGTAGGCCCTCTTCAGATACTGGAAGGCTGCTCTAAGGTCTCCCCGGAGCCTTCTCTTCTCCAGGCTGAACAATCCCACCTCTCTCAGTCTGTCTTCATAGCAGAGGTGCTCCAGACTTCTGATCATCTTCATGGCCCTCCGCTGGACCCACTCCAACAGGTCCATGTCCTTCTTATGCTGGGGACTCCAGAGCTGGATGCAGTACTCCAGGTGGGGTCTCACGAGAGCAGAGCAGAGGGGCAGCATCCCCTCCCTCGCCCTGCTGGCCATGCTGCTCGTGATGCAGCCCAGGATACGGTCGGCCTTCTGGGCTGTGAGCGCACATTGCCGGCTCATGTTGAGCTTCTCATCAACCAACACCCCCAAGTCCTTCTCCTCAAAGGCTTCAGGCTGGCAGTGTAGGGGGTGTGAACAGTTCTCTGGCCAGTAGTGCTCATCTGTGATGTGCAGAGGACACATTTTGAAGACACATAGTTACAGTTGCAGTAGGAAATTCCTCCTTTCTGGAAGCAGTTCAGGCAACAGTGTGGACTGAGGGTTGGTCTGCTCCATCAAAATGCAAATATTTTTGTGTAGGCAGAAACAGATATCTCTATTCCTGGAAAACTTTACTTTCCAAATTTAAGGTATCCTGAAGTTTGGACTCTTCCTGTGGTAGGCAGCAACTGAGCAGGCATCATCAGTTAGGATTCAGGCAATCCAGCTCTATTGTACTCTAATCCTTACTTTCGCAATCCTTCTCCTTGCTATCTTTTCCTGTTCTTTTTTTTTCGTGGACTCTTTCATGGCATCTTTACACAATATGAGCTTCATCTTCCCTGCTGCAGATCACTTTGTGCCTCTTACAGCTGTCTCCATCCTCCCCTATGTATTTGTTCTCTTTCAGGGAATGTCTTGTTTTTTCCTTTTGCATTTAGTCCTTCATTTCTTGGGTTTTCTTAGCTTCAGCATCAGCCCTTGTGATGTGCAGCCTCCTAAGACTACAGCAATCTGTTATCTGCCAAAAGCTTGGAGCTCCTGCTGGATGCCTAGTGCTCTTAAAAAAATTAGATCGGTTAATCAGGAGTTGAAATTAAAAGGGGGGAAGGGGAGAGGGGACTTGGAGCTAGAAACTCTGCGTTTATATTGGTGGTGTAATATGAAAAAATAAGCCATAGTGGTTCTTCCTGTTACTGCTCTCTGGCATACATGTATACCGAGATATTTGCAGAGTATGTGCAGTGTGTGTGTGTGTGTATATATACACTATATATGTATGCACAATATACACACAGTATAGCAAATGGTTGTCATATGATGTGTTCCAAATTAAAGTATTGCACATGAGTTTGGATGGTAATCTGTCTCCTGGGGTAGCTCCTGACTTTCTAATCATTCCACTTGAAAGGTGAACAAATAATAGCATCATTTACCAGAAAAGTGGTCTTGTTTGTGTTGAATTTTGTGCCCTTTTATACTGTATTGGCACATCAATATTTGTCCTGCTGTCATGGCTGCTTTAAAATACTGTAACTCATGAGCTCAGAGAACTTACTGGGGCATTTATACCATTATCCAGGAGTGCCTTCTGCCTCTCAGCTGTTAAACAGGACTCTTCCTACTCCTAAAATGACTCGAGATCTTAGACTTGTAATCTGTATTTTGGTTTCTTTGAATACTTCCAGTAATACTGATAAGCTGTGAGATGCCAGAGTTCATGCTGTTTCTAACCAGTTTGGCTTTCTGAGCCCTGCTCTGTTCAGATTTGTGCTCTCACATCTCCCCAGCTGAGAGTCAGGCTGGCTCAGGGAAAGTCAGAGCTAAACCAAAACAAACTGGAATAAGACAGAGACTAGAGTAGGCAGACAGTTTCCTGCCATGCAAATTAGAAGAGAACGTCCCTGTGTCTTGTAGGAAAAAAAAAATGGTATAGCCTCTGTTCTTTGATAGGCAACAGACTGTTGCTGATCAGTATCCCATACGCTTATTGCGTTAGCCTACCCTGGCAATTAATACTCCACCATTGCTACTTTTTTGTATACTTTCTTTAAGAATCATGAAAGCTCAAAATCACTGTAGCTTAATTCTTACCTCCTCCTGCGTCAGGCTACGCCGCTAGAGCCTTTTGGCTTGAGCACGGTACCATGGGAATGTTTTTGGGCTGCAGCTGCCTTGCTGGCCAGCCTAAGGGCCGGGCACAGAGCAAGGTCATGGCTGTCTCCATCCTTTGCATAGCCCTTGCTGGATCTCCATGGGTCCGCAAATCTGTTCAGGCTCTGACTGCTTCTCTTTTAACTGGCTTGGAGAGTATCCTGGAAACTCACAGCCATGTGAGTTCACTGCTGATATTTACTGCTGGTAATAAATGGAAGCAGTTAGACACAGATGAGCTTTCATCTGGTGCTTCCTCCCTGATGAGAAGCTTTTCTTCTTAGGAGGATTTCTAAAATAGTGTATCTGTTGTTATTACTTATATATATGTTATTACTAATGCATTAAAGAGCTTGCTGATAGGTGCAACAGAGGGCTACAAGAACAAAGGTATTTAAAATGTGCGTTAAATAATACTAACGCGCACGCTCTTGCTGTGTGTGTTAGTATTATTTACTCTATTTCTAAATACAAGGGTTGCACTCAGTAACAATTATTTATTGTGCATTTTAAATTGCAAATGTCAGGGCATCATCTGTGAGCAATAACATGGCTATTGTGAACTTAGTGGTAACATCTTTGTCACATCACCTCATTGTGTATTCTCTTTGTTTAAATACGTGCACTAAGAAAATGGTTCATAGTGTTCTTTGCTTCATGACTAATGTCGGCATATGTCCAGCAATACCTCAGGGAAAATGTATTTCAAATGGGAAGAGAGAAAATCTCAATGGTATACGTTTAGCAAGTTGAGTTTCAGGAATGTGGCGGATAGAAGTGGAAGATGATTTGCAGTGAAAGCTCATTTCTCCATATGTCCTCTTATCTGATTAGATTTATACATATCTCCTGAAAACTGAGAAGCAAAATTTCCACCAGCTGCAGGTGTGTTTGGGCTCTTGTTGCTATCAAGTACTTAGGGTTATTCCCAGTTGAGAATAATCTTCATGGTTAGGGAGAATAAGGAAATAATGATAATATTAAAGGCATAATGTTAATAGCACCATTAAGCTCCGTGTACACATGATGCAATATTTTATCCTTATAATAGCAGGATTAGTTTATGTTCCTTTGACTAATGAGTAAAATAAATATCTTGTTTAACTAAATCTCTCAGAAACAGCATTTGTTCAAACCTCAATGTCTTTTTTACAGGTACTCCTGAGGATTATCCACAGTATTTCCATATGAATCTCACAACAGCTGTACTCACACTCCTGAAGCCAATAAACAGGGATTTGCACCAGAAGTTTGACTTGGTTATTAAGGTAATTTTGGTTGAATTCTTACTTCCATATGCTTTTGAAAACTGCTTAGTAACAAAAAGCTCTAGAGAAAACGCAGGGTGGGCGTGCTTGTCTTTCCTGCGTTTTTTCTTTTTTAACCTGTCAGGCATCAATTAGCACAGTCACGGGGAAGAAGCATGTGAAGTTTTTGTGAAAAGGGAATGAATCGCGATAGAGTTCTAATATTTCATGTTGCATTGATATTGTATGATCAGACTGTAAGTACCATTTGTACATTTGCCGTTTACAAACTCAGTTGTCTTGGGAATCCATTTGGTTTATATTTCATGTTTCTTCCCATTCACAACCCATGCTGGAGAACCATACAGATACAGGTAGTTGTCTAAGTACTGAATATTAGGAGCAAGGAGAACAAAAAATCATCTCTACATCTCTTAACAATTTTGGGGGATTCGGGGGTGATGAAAGAAAAAAAGGAAGCTCACTCCAGCTCTGCTGCTGGATAAAAAGAAAGCTTCTGAAACATAACCAGTGCTGATGTCATTCAGCTCCTATTGCTGGGAGAAGGCATAAACTGCTTCTGTGGGGTTGGTCTTTTCAAATCCTGCCCTTGACGAGGAGAGTTGGCTTCCTTCCTCCTTGTACATACTGCACCCTCCTTAATTTTACAGTCTGACTTGATAAGTCTGCAGTTCTTCTTCACTGAGCCAAGTGATCAAAGCACATATCAGTTAGTTGTGAAGAGTGTGTCTTTACAGAAAATCTAAAAACATATCCTTCATCTGGTTACTGAGTCCCAGTTTTGCAAGTATAAAATATTTTCGGTATTTGCTGCTTGATTTGCCAATTTGAGGGTTAAGAGGAAAAGAATAAGAGGTGATGATATCAACGTTTAATTGCTAAACTTGTTAAATGTGGTAAGGTATTAATTTTACTTCAAGCAAAATTGTACAAAGCTGTAAGGTTTGCTGCAGGTAAGCTTTGCGTGAACAGACTGCAAAAGTCAGTTCGGTAAGGATGGTCTCTAATGAGAATAGAGCAGAATTACGTTTGGTTCTTTTGGAGATGGTCCGGAGTTGTCCCTAAAGCTCTTATCTAATGACACAGAAAATTGTATAGGTTTTGCTGTATTTATTGGTAAGCAGAGGAGCCAATAAAAAAGAAAGGCATCGCAGTAATCTGTTTTAAAGTAGCTGATCACTGACGTATCTGTTGGTGTATTTTATGTAGAAAAGATAGTGGACTTTCCAAACTGCGGTGTGTTTTAATGCAGGGATGTCCTAAAGCTCTTGCTATGCGTGTTACTCTTATTTAATGTATTTCTAAATCCAAGGGTTGCACTCATATGGTAACAATTATTTATTTGCCTCTCTTCCCTCTCCATTTTTTGGGGGGTGTTAGTGGTGGCACTGGCAGCAGGCAGTCCCCTTGGCAAGAGCAGCTCCCTCTTCTGTACTATGGACCTCTTTGAAATCAGGTGCCATAGTTTTGCCAGCTCCCAGCCTTGATGCTTTTGGCCTGTCATGCAGTCAGACCAAAATATTAGCTCAGGGAAAATCTGAGTAGGATTTTGTTCTTTTTTTTTTTTTTTTCCTTCTGAGCAGAAACAAAACTCCATATTTCAATCATTTGGGAGTGAGGGGAGCATTGATACACACTTTTGCTCTTGAAATAAGGGGAGATGAAGGAACATACACAAATAATGGTGTGATAGAGCGACCTGGGTACTCAACTGTGTCTATGCCTGTGCCTGGCCGTGCATAAGTTGGCTGTAGCTAGTACCTGTATAATTTGTAGGAATTCTTTTTTATACTAACTCTGAGCATTTATTAAGCACAGGAGAGTTAGGGGCAGATTTGCAGGCTCCCTCTGTGCATCTCAGACGGCTGCAGTTTCTCTGGGAAGATGGTAATAAGTTTATTAATATACAGGTCCTTTCTGTATCTTCTGAGGAATATAACTATGAGTATAGTAAGCCAGAAGATGAAACAAAATTGCAGCTTAGAGGAATTTTGAATGGCTCAGCACCTTTTTTAATACTTGTGTTAATTTCCTATCTCAGTTGATTGTGTGTGCATCAAAGTACAAAGCTTGTATACACTTAAAGTGAAATAATTTTGTGATTGGATTCTTTTACGATAATCTGGTTTTGAACTTGCCTCCTGTTGTGGAGTTCTGCTGTCACTGGGACAGATGAAGCAGCTTAGGTGGATTAATATCTAAATAAATATACTAAGACATTACGGGTTAAAGCCCTGTAGCACTTTGTTTTGTTTCGTTGTTATTGCTGTCAAAATTCAGCAGCCATATAGAATAGCATAATATATCAATTAAAAAAATCAATTACACTGGTCTGTACCACATTCTGTGGGCCTAAATAGCAAGCTCTGTTGTTAATGGAAATGTTTCTAGGCATTATTAGGTTCATATTGCTGTGTTATATGTGCAGTCAAGGGGATAATAAGGAAAATTATCAGTCTGTAAGAATGATAATATGCCACCTGCTAGAATAATAAAAGTTTTAATGTTGAGTTGTTCAGGGACCTTTTGAACTGGTATAATGTCTCAGGCTTTTACTGAATCAAATCTTCAGATTCTTGTGTTGAACATTCTTAAGTTTGCATTTCTCACAGTGTTGAAGTTGCTGAATCTGATTCTATTTTATCTGGAGGGGTGCAATGTGTGATGTTTCCCTTTAAACAGAAAATATGCTATTTTTCCGTGACTCACTCAATTTAATCTTTAAAATATTCCCTCTGATATCAGGAGATCAATTTTTTTTTCTGCCAAAATATTATGGAAAACAGTGAAATGGAAAAGGTGGTTAAGTCAATACATGAATATTAGAATGCGTGAAGTAAGGCAGACAGGAAATTGGTGCACTCATCTGTGGTATAAAAACTGCATTGCTGATAAATGTTGAATTCTCAAATAGGTAGACAATGGAAAAAGCTACACTTCTTAATAAGAAATGCCAGTTTTCAGCCTCCCTGCTATCTCCAGAACATATTTGATGATAAGAAAGGAGGCAAACCTGTTGGCCCTCCTAGGGAAGCTTCCATTCCCTGCAAAGCAACAGGGGTTTTTACGAAAGAATGCGTGTGGGGGTTTTTTTGTGTCCTATTGAAATTTCCATGTGGCTATTGCAGGGCTGTCACAATAAGCATGTGGATTTAGACCCTTTTTACTGAAAGGGCTTTCCGGTGTTAGTAATACTGTAACTAAAAAATGTATATGAGACCCAAAATATGTAAGGCTGTGAACATTACGAATCATAAGTATTCTTTCGCTTTACTTACTGTTGCTTCTGTTATAAAAGATTGTTCCTGAGATGCAAAAACACACTCCAAATTGCTAATTACTTTTTTGAAATCAATTACTGCTTTTGGAGTAAGTTTTATGTATACATACGTATGTGTGTCATTTAAAGATTTCTGTCCATAAAGGGGAGCGACTTGCATGTCTCTTTGGAGAGCAGGCAATTTGGAGACAGAACAATCTCCTCTGGAGCAGGCGGTCCTGCTTTACAGAAGGTAGTTGCAAGAGAAACCAAACCAAAACTACAGTGAGAGGGAGCACACTTCCAGCAACCTCAAAGGCTAAAAAATAATTACATCTTTGATCTGCAGCCTTGCTGAAACATCTCCTGAGATTCTCAATAAAATAATAAACCTATTCAAACTACATTTCCTTAGCATTGTCGCTACAGTAGCTATCTTTCTTCTGGAGGACAATGATTTGTAGAGGAAGGCATGTAATCAGTTTAGTCCTCAGCAGAGTTAACTTCACCTCTGATACCTCTTTGCTTGTAGAAGGGGAGATAGCTGTTTGAAGAAAATGGCAGCAGCTTTGATCACCTTTCTGGAAAAAACCATGACCATTGCGCTGTAGACATGAGATTACGTTCTTGTTACTAGCTCTAAACAGTATCAGTGAGTTTTTATATTTTTTTGGAAGGACGTATATCATGAAACAAATAGTAGAATTAATTAAATTGGTGCACTTTGATCCTTTCCTATTTGAACATTGGTTATTTATCAATCAGACATAATCTAAACTGACAGTTCTATTAAAATCGATTTGCAAAGTGGATAGACTGAAAGCTAGATGTGCTTCCATAGCCAATGAAATACTAATGAATGAAAGTGCTACACTACGGAGGAGTTTACCACACCTGTAAGGGATCAGATTTTGATAAAATCCCTCATGCTGAGTGGTAATTTATTTCATAGGGACTGGTGTGGCTTTCAGAGTAGGCTGAGGATGAGGAGTTATGCTACCACAAGGGCTGTCAGTCCAGCCCAAAGAATGTGTATGTGGAGATTTGGGGGAGAGGTTGACACTAGCAAATCATAAAGAGTTTTTGCTTTAGAAAATAGTTAAAAACATCATGACGGCTTCAGTGTCTTGTAAAGCAAAAAGGGATCCTCCTCTAAATAAAGTCATATTATTTTCTATGATTTACAGAAGTTTTGTAAACTCTGTTAAGACCCAAAGTGGTCCTACTGAAAATTTGAATAGTAATACAGAATGAAGGAGGTAGGGGAAGTGTTTTCTTAACAACTGTTGCACAAACAGTTGATAACATATGCCAGAAGTCAGCTCTGGTTCTCCAACACATGAATATTGCAGTGGATTGGTATCCAGTAAGTAAGGAAGAAGCAAGGATTTTGTTTATTCAGGATTGCTATAAAACCTGTAGGAGTTGCAATAGAAAAAGAGACTAGAAATATTTTGAGGCTGATGAAGTAGAGGCATACCTTTTCACTTTATGGTTGTATCTCTCTGGTCTGTGTTATTTACCCAGAGCAATCAATACCCCAGATTTTCTCCAGTGTGAAGGAAATGCATGCATGTCAGATTCAAAATCAGGGTAGGAATTTTATTTCGCTTGCAAGAATTGATTTTCCATTTTTAATGGTACGGGGATATTTGTATTAACTAAAAATACTTTGAATATTATAACATGAGGTAGAAAAATAGAGGAATTTTTGTTAATCTCATGTGGACGCCTGTTTACTGGAGAAATTAAATTTATAATGTAGTTTTAGAGTAAGTTTTCATACAACCTGTATGGTTAATTCTTAAACCACTGTCTGTTGTATTGGACTGTATTTGTGCCATTGGGAAGGATTCATGTAAATTGGACATCTCAATAAAAACTCCAATTAGATTTAAAAAAAAAAAAAGAGGGGGGAGGGAGCATAAGTTTCCCAGCTTCAAATAACATTTGTAGCCTGACTTTATTAATAAGACTTTTCCTTGGATCTGAGAGTTTTACAGCTCTTGGGGAATAGGCTCTTATAAAAAGAATTGTTTTCTGTCACAGCTGCTTGTTTTTTGGTGGCTTCCCAACAGTGTTGGTGACAGAAATGTACTTCAACACCGTGCTGCAGGTGAGCAGAATATGTTGAAAAATACCCTTACAGAGTGTTTTCTGTATCTTATGTACCTATCTCAAAAATCTGTTATCCCCATATGGTGTTTCAGTCAGACTGGTATTAACCTTGTGACAGATAATACCATAGAAACAATTCTGTCTTGGGATTGTGTTTCCTTATTGTTTAGGTGGTAACAGAAGGTCACTGCCGTGTGTCAGAGTTGAACAGACTGTTTGAAAATCCAGTGTTAGAAAAAATTGGTTTGGGGTCCCATTCTGCAAGAAGTGATGTTGAACTTTCCGGCAGTAATACCAACTCTGTTTACTCTCTGGGCTTGAATCTTTGAATGGAGTGTGATTTGCAATTTTTAAAAGGCTTCCCCCTGCCGAATTGGCTGTGGCATTTATGTAGGCAGGGACTAGGCTCAGGGGGTTTCAGTCAGTTGTACTTGCTTCGAGTATGCGTGTAGAGACTGAGCCTGTGTATCAGCCAGACCAAATTCCATATTAATGAGGGAAAATTGTGTGTGAAGTTTGGCTACGAATATAAAGTACAATCCACTGGTGCATGCATTTGATTACATGAATGAATACTGTTGCGATACTGGCATGGCATGAATTTGTGTGCTTGTTCTCCTGCTCAGCCCAAGAAACTGCCTGGGAGCTGGAAAGGCCACTTTTCCTTTCTGGTGGAGGTACTTTGGGTCAGAGTTGCTCCCAATACATGTATCGGCTGTTCCAGTGTAGTTAAGCCCTTTGAAATGTGCGTGATTTGTCCCTGATACGGATCTCAGCAGAAATGACAGAAAGTGGTGCTCTCCTACTACTCACACTGGAGGTTAATTGGTTTCTGTCTTCCTGTTGGGAACTTCATTGATCTCTCATGGCCATTGCTGTCGAGGCTGTTCAAAGCTTATTGCATTACATTAAAAGAAGGCAGAGCTTCAGCAACAGTCTCGGGACCAAACTGTGGACAGATGTGTGTTTTGAAGGCAGAAAGTAAAGTGTATATCTGCCATGTTTTGTATGGTCTATTCGTTGAACAAAGACTGTTTTCTGTTCAGGGTGGAAGTACAGGGAGACTCAGTGAGGATGCTTTGCAGCCACTGCCAGGTGCAGAGGGTGAGGCTAAACGGTCAGTTTTAAAGAACAGGTAGGTCATCAAGGACAGTACTAGGCTGGGGCACTTTGCTTTTTAAGAAACTTGGGAATGATCTCAAAGGTTGAAATAAGGAAATAAAAACGCTTCTTATGATCCTGAGCTATTACAAAATCATAAAATTGCCAAGATTGGCAGGGATCTCTGGGGATTGTCCAGTTCAACCCCCCTGCTCAGGTTGGGGGTGGAGTGGGTATTGAGTATCTCCAAGAGACTCCACAGCCTCTCTGGGCACCCTGGTCACTATTCTCAGATTAAAATAGTTTCTTCTTCTGTTTAAATGTAGTAACTTGTATTTCAATTTTTTATGGCCCAGAACTGGTCCCAGCACTCAGATGTGTCTCACCAATGCTAAGTAGCACTCAACCTGCTGGCAATGCTTTTCCTAACGCAGCACAGGTTTGCTGCAAGGGCATTTTGTTCAATTTATCTACCAGAACCTCCATGTCCTGCTCTGCAAAGCTACTTTCAAGCTGGTTGGCCCCTTGTTCAACAAGGCCAAGTGCAAGGTCCTGCACGTGGGCCAGGGCAATCCCATGCACAAATACAGTGTGGGCAGAGAATGGATTCAGCCAGTTTTCAGTCCACCTCATCGTCTGTCTATCTAGATACTTCACCAATTGGTCTATGAGATCAACTGGGGACAGTGTTAAAAGCATTACTAATGTCAAGATAAATAATATCCACTGCTTTCCCCATACGCACCAAGCCATTCATCTCCTTGTAGAGGCCTGTCAGGGTGGTTGAGCATGAATTGCCCTGCATAAACCCACGCTGATGACTTCCAACCTCCTCTGTGTCCTTTATGTGTTTGGAAATGGTTTCCAGAATTATTTGCTCCACCATGACCTTCCCTAGCGTCAAGGTGAGCTTGACTGGTCTGTAGTTCCCTGGATCTTCCTTCTTGAAGATAGAAGTGACATTTGTTTTCTTCCAGACCTCAGGAACCTTTCTTAGTTGCCACGAACTTTTTCAAATGTAGGAGAGAGGTGTCTTGCACCCACATTGGCCATTTCCCTTAGTATGCGTGAGTGTATCCCCTCAGGTCCCCTGGATTCATGTATGTCCAGTGTGTTTAAATATATCCCTAGCCTGATCCTCCTCTGTTGTCTTTGCCCCAGATTTTGCTGTGGGTCTCAGGGCCTGAGATTACTGAAGGCAGGTCTTACCTGTAGAGACTGAGAAGATGACAACATTTGAGTATCCCGGCCTTTTCCATGTTCCTTGTCACCCTGTCCCTCTCAGCAGCAGGCCTACATTTTCCCTAGTCTTTTTCTACTGACGTACCTCTCGAAGTCTTTCTTGTTGCCTTTGAGTTCCAGGTGGGCTTTGGCTCTTCTAAACCTGCATGTTAACCCTAACCTGTATGCTCAGAGAATGTTTCTCCTGCATCACCTGGTTCCAATTCTTGTAGGCTTCCTTTTTATGTTTGAGTTTTGTCAGAAGGTCCTTGCCTATCCACGCAGGCCTGCTGCCAGCTTTCCTTGATTTCCTGCTTGTCAAGATGGACCGTTTTTGGACTTAGAGAAGGTGATTTTTGAAAGTCAACCCACTCTCCTACACCCTGCTTCTCCCCAAAGCTGTATCCAATGGGATCCTGCCAAGCAGATCCCTGAGTAGGCCAAATCTACTCTTATGCTGCATGCATTAGGGTACAGACACTTCACGGGGGCACCCGGTCATGCTGACTTCCCAGAAAGGCTATGAAACCTTCAGCTATAATGCTGTTCTGTTGGCATTCCCTTATTTCTGTGCATATGAGGGTGGTCCCCCTTCAGTTCTACTTTGGTGATTATGGGGTCCCTCCTACTCATATCACCCGTCAGGCTTTGGTTGCCAGCCTGAGTCCACCTCTTCCTCACTTGGTTGTCGGTCATCACCTCCTTGCCAGATTGATTAGCTGGTTGGCATAGATGCTTTTGCCCCACCCCTGCCATTCTGGTAGTAAAGACGAGGATTGACTGTAGAGCTGCAGAAGGACTTTGTCCGACCAAATGAGCGGGTGATAAAATTATGCATAGCTTAAAACCAAAGTGAAATAAATCAGAAAATATCCTGGGCCTATACGCAAAATGGTGGGTTCTGACTTGATTTGGGAATGAGGTGCTGGCATTGTAACTATGATAACTGAGTGTGAGGGTTGGCTGAGTGAGCTGTGGCTGTCAAAAAAAAAAATGAAAATTTAACGTTAGAAACCATTAGGAAAAATAAAGAACAGAATAAAGGAAAAATCACTGTGGTACTTTATAGATCTGGGCGGTACACGTGTCTTGACGACAGCGCACAGCTCTGGTCTCTGTCAGAAAAAGGACAGAGCAGAACTGAAGCAGGTTTGTATCAGGAGAGGAAGGAAGCAGATATGATAGACAGCCATAAAATATAGTGTCACAGTTCTTAGAATAAAGACGAATCGATAGTTCACTGTCTCCTGCTGTACAAGAGCTAGGAGTTATCAAAAGAAACAAGTAGGTGGCAAGTTTAAAACAGACAAAATAAGGCTGTTCTTCACCTAATATAGTTTGTCTGCTTTGACAGACAGTGATGTGGAGCTGAAAGTTGACATGGGCTCAAGGGGAGGCAGGGCTGGCTCGTGGAAGAAAACTCTATTGACGTATCCAGAAATCCAGGGAAATCTGAGCTGCTTACATTCTTCTCTAGGCTTCTGTCTTTGGCTGCAGCTGCAACCATGATTTTGCACTGGATGCATTATTGATCTGATCTGGTACAATTTGTCTTATGATGTTCTTTTGTTACGAGTTTCGGAAAAATGCAGTGCTAGCAGGCGATGAGAAGACATGCATCAATTGAAGCTCACTAGATTCCTGGACCGCTGTTCCAGAAATTGCCCAAAGTCCATGTTTTTTGAGACTCAAAAAGTCCTGAATTATCTGACTTTTTTCCACCACTTCAGAAACTTATTTGCAATGTTTGGCAGGTTTTTGTAATAATGTCAGCCTCCAACTTTTCTCATCCTATTTTGATCTCTTCAGTCCATGCATCTATTGACCTTTATTTGTTACCTTTTTTCAGGGATTTTCCCCTCTTCTAGTCTGTCTCAAAGAATATGTTTTTCTGCATTTAAGAGGATTTGCACTTATTCTTCTTTTCTCTTCTACATGTTAAAATGGTGGCAAATAGGGATTTTAGTACAAACAGTAATGCCCCATCTATTTGTTTTAATCAACATGGTAAAGACTTACTAGTTTGAAGTACATGTCTGGGCTGCAGCTGTTGAGAACTTAAAGAAAACTTCACAGCGATTGCTGCTGTGAATAGGTCTCTAGAAAGTAACCTGTATGTTAAAAGGCTCATCTTCCTAAATATTTGTGTTGTCTATCAAATTCTTCTGAGTGTATAGCGGGCAATAAAATATAGCCCACATGACAAGTACAATGTTCCAAAAATAAATCACCCTTGTTCTGGAACTGCTTTGTTTTTGTGTGTCTCTTCGGAAATGCAGCTGAAGATAGTCTCCTCTGATGTTCTTGCACAACAGTAGAGATGTATTAGCTATAATGGGAAAGAGGGTGATTGCTCTGCCTCAAAATAGAACATGAAATGAACAAATGAGACTGGTTTTGTACTCATGGTGGCAGATTAGAAAAAGAATGGAAGAAAAGTATTTTCATTAAATAGTTGTTCAATCCACTTCCTGACAATGATGAAATCTTCAAAATCATTAGTTTGGTTGAACTGCTGTGCATCTCTTGTAGGCATTAAGTACAATAACTGCTTTTTAAATTGGCTTTTCAAATGTTCATCCCTTATGTGAACTGAGTATTCAATTACTTCTCTTGGTTTATCACTGTCAGAGAAGCGTACCTTCCAAATAGTCTGGAAATTTCTGTTTTCTTTGAGGCGGCCTTTTTTTCTATCTTGTGCATAATACGGTGATGATGTTTGATGTAGAATTGAAAATGTGAGTGCAGAGACAGGTCTTGTGTTTGTGAGTAAGGAGAGGAAAAAAAAAAGGGTGCAGGAAACCCAAACCCCTTCCTATATATCAACAAAATGTGTCTTTATCAGTCTTTCTCCAAAGTTACCACATGCATATTGAAAATAGGAAATTTTTTCTGTCTTTAGCAGCATCGCAGCATGGTGCATATTTTTCCTTGCCTTTAGAGCATTGTCACAGATACACGTTAGAAAGACCAGTGATTGTGAGTTAAGATTGACCCTGAATTGTGCATCATCACTCACAGAACAACAAAAATATTAAAATCTGTAAGTGGCAAGTTCTGTAATGTCTTTTACTTACAGAAATAGCTGCATTTTCTTTCTGCAGTAAACACATTTTTTTTCATTTAAAACTTAAACATCCGTCACTTAAAACTTGGCATAATGACTTCATAGTTGCCATTTTCTTTAACTGAAGGGAAGAAGAGTTTCGTTATTTAGAAAGGTGGGCCGCTGTAAGTATTGCTGTTCACTGCACTACAGCATCATAAGCCTTACTGATACTGAAGTCACCCTTGATACATGAAGAAAAAATGTATAGTTTGGGTGGGTTTTTTTAAGCATAGTGTCTAGACACATTACGTGCCAATTTCATTTCACTGCCACATCACAAGCTTCACTGATGGTAAAGTCAAATTTCTTCTATGTTTTAAAGATGCTCTGTGCTTCTTGTCCTTAAGCCAATTTTTAATCCATTTCAGTAGTTCTTTCCTTATGCTGTACTTTCTGACCTTGTAAATTAATCTGGTGTGATATACAACCCTAAAACTTACCCTAAATCTAGATAAATTGTGTCCCTAGTTTCACCTTTATCTCCCAATTCAGTTACGCACTTAAAAGAAGCAACTTTGTCAGACCTGACCTTCCTTCTCTGTATCTGTGCTGACTGCTCCTTTTTTTAATTACATTGGTTTAAATACTATATAATGTTTCCATCTTCTTCACAGCTTGAAGTCAAGTTTGAGTGTCTGAAGTTCCTGGGCTCTTTCCTTGGTCTTGTATTAAATAGAAAATCTGAAGTGACCTGCCTGCAGTTCTCCAGTACTGCTTCTCCTTCAGCGAGCTATCAAATGTGTTAGCCAGAGGCTTTTCCTTACTGCTTTTACTGTATCTCTTGAAATGCTAGGGTATAATCAGTGGCAGGGGAAGCACAGAGGATTTTGGTGGTCTTTGGAAAAGAGATGAGTGCAAGACTGGAAGCAATTACAGCGACTGAATTTATGACATTTATGGTTCTTGCTGGGACAGGTGTGAAAAGGTAACTGGGCCAAAAAACCCCAATGTAACTTACAGGATGCAGAAAGACGGTTGTCCACCAGCCAGTGGCGCTCTCGTTAGTCTCTGTGGGAGAGGCTCTAGTAGCCTACTAGAGGTTCTCTCTGTCTGGTTTATGTTGGTATTTTCTCATGCTAAAGTTTGGTGCAATTCTTTTAACAGCAGCCTTAAATGGATGCATCAATTCTAAACCCCACATTAGCTTCCAATAGCAAAAGAACGTGCTCATTCACCTTTCAAAAAAGCCAAAGGTCAATTTTTAGGTATATTGTGAATCTTCTTCAAATCGCATTCTATTTTTTTTTGTTTCGTGCGAACATTTAAATATCTGGGATGCAGAGGCATTCTTTTTCTTTTCATGGGATTGTATGTGTGCTGATGCAGATATTTTGCAAGCTTTATCTCAATCTTAAGTGTTGAGCTATAGGTATCATTATCATTGAACTAGAAGAAATAAAAGACATAGTATTATTTTATGCCATTATAGCAAGTAAGCCATGATGTTTGAATATTATTTAAAAAAATCAGTCTAGTCAGAGAACAAAAATTCAAAGATATATTTATCCATCAAAGCAATTTTTCATCTACTTCTGGGTATTTCATGAGTGATAATGAAAGTTAAGTTCAAGTACATTGTTGTGACTTACACATTTCACATACTGTATCCTGCAGAGAAAAAACAATGATTTGATCACATTTTAAAAGAAAAAATATCCAGCAGCTAACCTGATTGGTTTAGGCATAACAGGCTTAGGCGACAGAAGCACAAGGAGAACAACGGCTAAAATCTGGTTTGTTGAATAAAAGTATTAAGTTGCTCAGGGAATTAAGGGGATTGTAATAGCACAGAGCAAATGACTTTAGGACCTAACTGCAATTTAAAAAACTCTGGTTGTGAAGAAGAAAAGACTGGTGGCAATAATTTCAGCAAACCCTTTGGTCAAGTAGTACCTAAAAAAAAAACATTGTAATGGACAGATTGGTTGCATGGGTTCTAAGAAAAATTCTTAGGGCGGATATTGGTATAAATAGACCGTTTTCACCACTATTATTTATTTTTCTAGTGTTGCACCTTTTTTAGGTTTCACACGTTATCGGCCGAGTTATTTATTAGATGGCGATAACCTACCTTCATTTTTTGGGGTCAGGAGGTCTGTGATAAGTTCTGTTGTTATTTTGGACACTATTTCCAATGTTTTCGTCATTGTGGCAAACAGAGTCTATTTTAACTTGATCAGAAAGGCGATATATATATATGAATTTTAAAAATTGTCAGAAACGTGCTGTGGGTGGTTGCCTGTGCCAGATTACCAGCAAATTAAGAAAACACAGAACAACAAGGGAGTATGGGAGTACTTAGTGCTGCTTCTTGGAATATGACAGTGTTTTTTTCTTTTCCAGACCTAAAGATTGTGTTTGTGTACTCATGCTAGAGAGGGCATTTATTTTCAGGAGGAAGTTTTAGAGACTTTCAGGCCTGATAAAGGTTATGTGCAAAAGGAAGAAGAAAGATTTCTGAACCTGAGTTTCCTTGAAGCTTGGCTTGTACACCAAGGAAGGAATGATCCTTGCGAGGAAATATTTAAAGCAGCAAGGATGAGATCCTAGTCTGCTCCCAGGAGTGTTTCTGTATTTTCCCAAATAGCTATTTAATGTAGACTTCACTTCAGCCAGAAGGACAAATGAAATGCAAGCCTTTATAAGTCACTCTGCTGGAATAATGGTCTTTTGGGGGGGTATTTCAAGGTAACATATCCAAAATTTCATTCCAACAGGATTTCCTGTAAAATTCATTCGCTTTCCCCCTCCATCCTACAAAAATCTCATCCCTTCTGAGCAATGTCAGTTCTGTCCCAGTGACGGGCAAATGTTACCTTGTGACGTGCGGAAATCAGAGTCCACAACCGAGTAGGTTGTAAAGTAGGTATGTTTCATTCAGCGCTGGGCAGCACAGGGGGTCGTCCCACCAAATTCGTGCGCGCCTAACGTGGCAGCTCATATCGTATTTATGCAGCAAAGTATTACATATTCATCAGGTTTCTCAATATGCCTATACATATTAACTATCTATCCCGCTTCGTATGCAAATGAGCCATTTCCGTGATCTCCTCCCCACCGAGCATGCGCAGTTTCTTCTGGTGGTGGTCGTTGAGGGTCGAGAGGATGAAGGCAAACCCACTCTTCTTCATCACCACAAGTGACTCTCTATTCCTGCGTAGGCTCAGTCTCTCTTTTATCAGACTCCACTACCACAAGGTCACTTCCAGCCGGTTTCTTTAGCAAGGCCGGCCATGGCTGTTCTGTTCTCTGCAATTCCCCTCTGCTAGCTCCTGATTAAATGTCTTACACGATGGCCGAGGTTATAATTATAGATATGGCTTAAGCAAGGCAATGGCTACAAGGTTATAGATATATGTTTTGCGTTAAGCATGTTTCCTCCTGCTGTTAGCCCTTAAGTGTTAGTTCTCTCTATCGCTTGTCGTATCGAGCAGATGAGATGTTTTGGAGGAGGGGTGAGCAAATACCACAGTAACTCATCTTCATCATGGGTGCTATTGAAATACTTACAAGGTCTCTGCAGTTTCTTCTCAGGTCACGTTCTGCTACAGTTGCAGGCTATGTGAAACGGTGCTGTTAAATACCTAACAAAGAACTCTGCTTCCAGTGTGAGCCCCTTCGCTCAGACCCCTCCTGCAGAGGTGCTTCACGCTGGGCAGCCTCCTGCAGCACCATTTGTTGGCAGCTGTGCTCTTGTCCAAACCTGTGGATCTGCTGCCTCTGGAGGAAGCATCCACCTACCTTTGCTTTCCTTAAGTCTCAGACACTGCTGTACCTAATTCTGCCTGGCCCTTGAAGAGGTCCCGAGGTTGGCCTTGGGGTTTGCTGCTCGGTGCTGGTGACGGGCGAGGTGGGTAGGGCCGCAGGGCGAGTGCAGTCGTGCCTGGCTCACCTCCTGTACCTGGGCACCGAACCCTGAGAGCTGAACTCTGATCTTTGGGAATTTCCAGTCCTGCCCTGATACATTGATTTATGGATTAGTTCTGGAAAGGAGGCACTTTCCTTGGTGGTTTCCAAACCTTACTTTTTTATTTTTTTCGTAAATGTTAGGTGTCTTTGGAAACAAAACTTAATGAAATGGCGAAAGAGGTGAACTGGATGTAGTGGTTTTCACGTGATAGCCTTTGCCAGTTAAGCACTTGCTGAGGGAGTGACAGAGTGAAGTTTAGTTGTGTCCTGGTGCGGCAAGAAACACTTGTTGCTGGCAACAAGCAGTTGGGAAATGATCGTGACTTTCTGAAGGATTAGCTGCCTAATTCTGCCCAATTCTCAGATGAGGAGCCCAAAGTTAATTATTATGGCCAGTGTACCCAGCCTGGTGAACAAAAAGGAAAACACCTGCAAAGTAGTTGAAGTGCTTTAGAGTTGAAGTGCCGTTGAGGAAGGAACCCTTGTCATTGTCATTTTGGTCTCCAGGGCCTAAAATTTTAAGTCCAATCTTAGGAGCACATGTCCTTCTTTGTATTTGACCATTTCCTTCAGAAAGACACGGCAGGACTGGGGTGATGGTGTAGTAAACACCCTGCATAGATGAGGATTTCCTCTTTTAACCTGGGATGGGGTCTGTGCTCACTTACACTTTAAAAGCAAGGCCGTTATTGCAGCAGTTCAAGTTGTTAAGAAGACTGAGACCCTCTGTTCTTTGCACTTTCCTTTTTTTTAGAATTTCTTTGTAACGGGTTGCAAGGAACATCAAGGTTTGTTGTAAAGAAACTTGCAGCAGTTGTATGTAAACTTTTTACTGTGAAGAGGCCTATTTTTCTTGAAATGGAACATATTATTCAATGATGCTTAGCCATAGATCTGCTTATAAAAGAGAATCAGATAAGTATGTGTTTGTTGCTCATAGAGCAGACTTGTTTCTGAGATTTTTTGTCATGCTTTCAGTATATTAACTGAGACAAAAACTCTCCATGTTGGGACATTTTTGAAGTTTCATTGTGCTGGGTCAGTAGCCAGAGTACTTCCAAGTAATTTTGGTGATGTTAGTTTTTACATGTGAATTTTATTTTCATTCGGTGAAGCATCAACTGCAAAATAAGTCTCACTGCTTTAAATTATGTTCAGTGTTTGGGAGTCACTTATCCGGTCTGCAATGCTATCGCCAGCTACTGCTATATTGGATCTGAAATACGTTGGTGTTAACTTCCACAGGACCAGGATTTCCCCAGGGATGTTTTGAGTGCTGCTCTGTTGAATGAAGTCCAGTGCAACTGGAAGGTTTCTAATTAAATGTTAATAAACCTGATATATGTGATTGTCTTACAATGGCCAGTGTGAAGGCAGACTTTCTCAGCTAATGCGTATCTCTCTAAAATTGGTTGGAATCACCCAGAAGCATCAGTCTCCTTGGGGGGACTGAAGCCCGGTGTACTATTTTCCTGTTACGTGTTTTATTTGAATATGAATAATTGAAGCTGGCTGAAAAAAAAGATATTAATATGATAGTAACTATTTGAAGCAATTACGGGTTTGATCACTGGTAGTAACCCGTATCCTAGAAGCACGTAAGAGTAGCAGGAGATAAATAAGTTGCCTCCTGCACCCTGGTTACTGAAATCTTAATGTGCCAGTGAATTAGCTAACAGAACTCCCAATTTCTTCGAGAGTGTTGTCTCATTAGCAAAAATTATCTCCTAGGAAAAGCTTTATTAATTTCAGGTACTAACGCCTGCTTATGTAAGCCCAGTTGCCAGATTGACCTTATCCTCAGGAGCCAGAAAACAGCCATGTAGAAGCACATAGGTCAGCCGCTGCTTTGAAATCTGCGCCAGTACCACTGCTGCCTGTCTCTTGGTCAGGAGTACTCCTGATGTATTTTGAAGAGGAAAATACATTTTTCCTAAGAACTGAGTACTTTGGATGAGTTTCTCATTAATTACTAAAGGTGTCATCACCTACTTTGAACAGAATAACAATTTTGATGTTTACACTTCTTTTTACTTGAAATGGAAGTTTTTATCATCAAAAGCATACTGTTGTTGCTTGGTAAACAACAGAAAGCTTTATACAGAATAAACATTTTGCAGACACACACACACACACAAAGAAGTGTCTAAAGAAGAAAATTAAAATAATTGATGAAATCAAAATGGCATGTTTCCAGAAGAAGGCTCCTTGGATGTTAGATTTGAAAAATGAGAAATTACCTGTTTTGAAATGGGGGAAATACCAGAATGAAAATAAAATCTCTGCAAACAAAATATAATGTTAAAGACAATACTTTAGGTACTGGTCTCTCTCTTCTGAAGTATTTTTACACCTGAGAATTTTATTGCGCAATACACTTCCCACCTGTGCAGAAAGGTAATCGTGCACTACTGTCGCAGTCCCAGGGTCTGTGTGCTTACAGGTTTTAGCAATGAAGCTGTAGGAACAGGAGAGTGTCTTACAGTACCCTCCTGTTGCCTTGCTACAGGGCCATGTGCAGGACTGTAATTAAAACTGGTTTGCTCTTTATAAATTAAAGAACAAATTACTAGTTGTCTTCTACTTCCTGTGTTTATTTACTTTAATTAGTCATAGGTAGCAAATTAAAAAAAAGAAAGCAACGTCGTACATTTATATTTGACTAGCACACTGGAATGGGCAATTAGTGCTTTTATGTTTAGGAAGATTCAAAATAATAATAAATCAGGTGAAAAGGTATCAGTGAGTAAATCTTGGTAGGTGAGGCATTGCTATCGAAAAGTGGGGTTATTAATTTAAGTAAAGAATTTTTCTTGACGTTCAAAAACAGGCAAACCCAAAATTACAATCCCACTCATGTAACGCTAGAAAGATGGATTTTGGGGGAGAGGGAGAAAGTGTCATACCCAGGGCAATATGCTCCTCCAGTAATCTGTAGCAAGTACTGCATGTTCACGTGTACTGTCATCATTTTGATTTTGGTTTTGACTCTCATGCTGGCGGTGTGGGTGTAGGTTCTGTTGTACAATCAGCAGTTTCCAGTTTTCTTCCATCCTTTGAAGATTTTTCAAAACTCTCAATACTGATAGTTTAAAGGAACTGTGTTTGCATGCGTGCTGTATGGCTTTGAGTTTCATTCTGACTATCTAAAAGATTATTGTGATGGAAAGTCCTTTTGTTCACCTTGGAGACGTGCTGCGGATATGGGTATGGCCCGGTGTGAGACTTACACCCTCTCCCCCAGATTTTCACGGGCCAGCCGAGAGCTCACCGGACACTGCTGGAACCGTGACGCTTGTTCTTCTATCCTAGCTAATTTTTGTTTGGTATTTGTTTTTTTTGTGATGCTAAGCTTCATAATAGGGTGAACATTATTCATTTTTATAATCGGGTTGTAATTCTTAAATATAAGCCAACATCAGTTAGTAACTGTTCATAGTGTTACTTGGCTGAGAGCCTTTGACAATTTAGGTGTTTTTTTAGGCTGAACAAGACAATGGCCATCCTCTTCCTGCCTTTGCCAATCTGCATATCGAAGTCCTTGATGAGAACAATCAGAAGCCTTACTTCACAAGATCTACGTATGAGGGCTTCATCCTCGAATCCTCCCCAGTGGGAACGACCATCTCTGATAACCAGAATCTGACTTCTCCGCTACAAATCGTAGTGTTGGACAACGATGTGGAGGAGGTACGTTTCATTTTTTTAGTGTCATACTAGCGTTTAAATTTTTGTTATTTTCAGAGTTCTTTCTTTTGTCTTTATTGAGGCAAAACTGTTTTGATCAATGAATAAGAAAAAATAGTTATGGTTTCTTTTTTGTTTTCGTTCTGAGTTCAAACAGATTTGAAAGTGCACCTGAACTGAAAAACTAATCTGTATTTTACTCAGCTCTCCTTAAGATTGTGTTCTGTTAGAGATGATGAATGCTTTACTGCGAAGACAACAATAAAATTCATTTTGTGAGAAGGGTGAATCTGCCCCACAGTGTGGGGAAATGGGAGAGAGAAGCTCAAAGTGGAAGGAAGTAGTAGTTTGAACAAAGCAGGAAGAGGAGGAATAGGAGGGCAGGAGGCTAACAGTTAAGTCCATTCTTTGCCTGGATTCTGATACTAACATTACGCAGAGTAAGAACTGGGCATCTTCAAAGGAACAGTAACCAAGCAGTACCTCTAGGGCTAATGTTTCTTCTGTTCTCACTAAGGCCATTGCTGTTATGTGGTTTTTGATAACGCTTCTTTTTCCTCTAATTACTGTTGTCTCTCCAGTTGTTCCCTGTGTTCTTTTTTGTTTCCGTTCTTCCGTTCTCTTGTTACCTTCAGGTACATAAGGAAAGCTAAGTTGTAGGCATAGGTTTTGTAGTACTATTTATAGTATATGCCAATGCTCTTTATTAAAGTTCTTGATCTGATAGTCTGAAAACAATCTTCTGGTTTTGAAAGTTTTGCTTTTGACATAGGTAAATTCATTATTTTTGAGAAACATGAGAGGCCATTGTCACTGAAAGATGCTTTCTACATCAGTGTCCGCATTAGAGTGATTTATTGTCCTGAGAAGCTATTTTAAAGCCCAAAGTCATGTAGAATATCTCCTTCCTATCCATTAAAATATCCCAGTCAATTTATGAGCATTCATAAAAATCGATTGGAAGGCAAGTGGAAATGGCTGTTGGGTCTGGCTTTCTTAGGGGCTGGATAAAAGGTATAGAATAAGTGCGTGTGGCAGTCATCAGTAGACATTGCTTTTGATTTGTATTACTTCTCAAATACTCTTGTTCAGCATTGCCTTTGTTAGAAGCAAAGCAGTTTTCTTGTTTGATCAAATTGATGGGATCTTGTAGGTTGCTTAGTATAGGAATACGAAAGGTGTGCAGGCGTCAGGTACGTGTTTATACTTACAATACATCGTCTGATTGTGTTGTATAAAATCTATTCGTGTAATGTGTGCCCGAACACAACAGAAATCAAATCGTATGAGTTAGTGTCCGCAGTTCCAAGTCCTTTTTAAACTAATAATCTGAGAGATTTTCTCGGAAGGCTGCTTTTAGTTTTGTGAACCTTATGTGTCTTAAACAAAAAAATATGGGGATATTTTTAGATGGTTTTAGCCTAAGCAAATCGCTGTCTATTTTGTTCTGTCCACACCTCCATGAAAGTACTAGTAAAACCCTTTGGTTCAAATATGCCTTGGTTCATATCTGTTTGTTACAGAAATCTGGAATTTTAGGGCATTATTTATGCCCATCTTACAACACACGTGACTGTATATTAACTTTACAAAAATTGAAGGGTTTTCACCTGAAGGATGGAAAACTGAAACCGAGCAAGTCTGCCTGCGAGACTGATAGGGTTGCACGTCAGATGGGTATGGTCTGGAACTCAGAACAGAGTTTTTCGCAAGCTGGAGAGCTTGTTGTGAACCGTTTCTGCCTGGGTTGCTACATTGCCAGTTTGGGCGATGGACTGCTGAAAATAGTACAAAAATCTCACTGTTAATCCACAATGTGCTGCTGGCGTTTCTCTGTCTGCAAGTCCACCAGTGTTCCAGGGACTGAGATATTTGCCCGCAAGGCTTTGTAGCTGCAGTGACCTTGGAAAATCCTACTGTGCATACAAAGTCCACGGTGGTAAATGAAGTCGTGCAGCATGGCTGGTGAGGGAGGGGCTGAATCCATTGTGCTTGAAATAATTTGAAACAACTGTTTTAATTAAAGAGAATTCGATGTCCTAGTTCAGACAGTGAAATTTATGCATCAGTTTTCCATGCTGGTGGTTTTTTGGACACTCTCCTATTTCCTAGTAGATGATACTGTTACACTTAAGGAATGACAGAAAGACTTTGGACTTCATTAACCTCTGGAGGTTTTTCAGGTTGTAGTTCATAGTGCTCCGATTAACCTTTCCCTGGCAGTTGCACCACTCTACCCACAAGATGTCAAAGGCAGATTTGATAATACAAGGTTCTTTGATGTAACTACATATTATATCATATACAATCTGCAAATTAAGATTACGTTGAATTGATAAATCCTGAATTTCAGCTGACTCTTTGAATCATGTAACTACCAGGTAGTTAGTATAGCAGATGATATTTGTATACTCTCAAACCACAAATACTTAATTTCAAAACCTTCTGCACGGAAGAGTAAGTTGTCCCTTTAATATAAACTGTTTCATGAGGTTTGTAATGTAATCCTGGTATTTATTTTCCCCACTTGAAAGTGCTTTCTGGTACTGTTTTTGTCAGTAAAAGTTCAATACCTTAAGTTTTGAGGGATGCTCTGAAATTCATCACAAGCAGTTTGACCGTAGGGCTCCCCGTTTTATTGGTGTGCCTTCTCTGTGTACATCAGCATGTTCCCATGAAGTAATCTCAATGTTTGGATATTGAATAGAGTGGTTCGTTAATATACTTGTGTTTCCCTGCACTAGAAATTTCAACATAGGTGTGGCCCGAACATTTGTGGGTTTCATTGCATCACTAATAATGATAAAATCTGTCCAATCTGCAGCAGATATTTCAATTGAGAGCACTAACATAGCTAAATAATCTGTGTCCAAAGACGATGAAAAACAAGTTTATCATTCTTGATATCATATATCATATCATATGTGATATCATATAAGATATCATTCTTGAACACAAGCAGCAGTTGTTAAATATTTCTGAATCTCAGTACAAAGAGACCTGAAATTTCATATCCCCAGGAAATGGCCATTCAAGGGCCTGAAAGTATTTCCTGGTGAACTTAACACTTGTTTCTTTTACATCATGTTTTTATTTTCATTGGTTCATAGATAACAGGACTTTGGTCAAGATAGTGAAAATCTAGTTCAGTCACATGACACAAAATGAGACAGAGCCAAAAATTTTCCAGCGAATTATTTTTTGTTTATTGTTGAAAAATTGTAATATTTCAGTGTTGCATGATGAACAACTGTCAAGGATTTCTAGACTGGGAAATGATGTGGCGTGAAGACTTAATTTTGACACCCCATCCCCCCAAAGTGATCTCAACAAAATAGTTGAGATCTGTGGCCCTGCTGGGCTGTAATGCCGTGTGGCAGGGAAGGTGGGCTGTGGTGGAACCTGGCCAGTAGCCCTCGTGTTCTGTCCTTCTCCTTGCTGCTAGGATGGCTCTGTACCTGTAAGGCCGCTTCCCTTAGGTCTGGGGCTGTAAGAGACAGTGGCAGGTGCTTATTACCACGTCTGGGAGATACAGGGGGAGGGAAGGGTCACCCTGTCTCAGCAGCCTGAACTACTCGGGGGACCCGGTGCCAAATTCCATGACTGTATCAGTCTTCTCTCTTGCATGTTTTGTTGGTGCTTAAGGCCAACCAGATCTGATCCATCAGATCTACCAGAGGTGCTGCATCCTCGCTCTTTCCAGAATGCTATAGACTTATCTCAGGACATGCAAAGATCTGCCTGCAGCTGCAGAGATGATGGTCACCCTCGTCCTCGGGTGGAAGCGCTCTGTACAATGTCCTGTTCCTCTGGCATCACCTGGCTCATGCCAGCACAGCTCCTTCCAATTTGATGAAGTGATGCAGGTGTAACATGGATGTGAGGGAGGAAAGAATCAGATTTAACTGCCTGCGTGTTAATACATGTGTCAGTGATTCATGTGGTGCTTATAGCCTGTTGGGGGCATGAGACTTCAGCAGAGTAAGGCTGGGAGTGCAGCAATTTCATATAACTCATACATAAACCGGCCAAACAAACTAAATTGACAGGTGCGTTCTCCCAGGGACTAGATGGTAGCTGAGGGTGGGTTAGTAAGTGCAGGTAATGCTTATTAACTTCTGCAGGTCTTAATGTGCTGATGGCTTCACTGTATCTTAGTAAATTAATGTATTTAGTAAGTAGGGATTGCTGATGAGAAGGTGACACAGATCCTCTACGTGCTTGCGCATGTTAGTTTCCAATACTGACACCGCCTAAACACAGTGTATTCAGTCTTCTAATTGACAAATCAATTGAGATTGTTTTGTATTAAAATGTCCCTGTCCTCAGATAAATGCATAAAGAAAGTGGTCATCGTCACTGTGTATCTTAAGAAAAAAACAAAACACATTATAAATTTAAACCTTGTGGGACTTATAATAGGGTCCTGCTATAAACCTTCCAAAAATTAATTTATAGGTGTGACATTGCAAACAGACCTTTAGCTAGAGCAGCACTGCCAAGTGCTGATATAATTAAGTGGTCTGTTTAAATGGCATAAATTAAATTAAGCCACACGAGTACCTTAAGATCTGAGTAAACCAAAGCTGAGATGAGGAGTTTAAACAGTATGATCTGATTGCTGTTTGCATAAGGCTTCCCAAGCCATTTGCTTCCTTACTCTTTTGCTTTCATGGGAGACTACTAATTTCTTCTGCTCTGGTGGTTAGGGTTGGTGAAAAAACTACACAGTAACCACCTGAACTGCCTTGTATGTCAAATTTTGTTCAATCTCTCTTAAAAACAACCCAAACCAAACAAGATAAACCCCAGGATTTAAGTTCCGAGTTGAAAGAAGCTAATCAGCATTCATATCCATTACGCACTATTCCACTACCAAGGTGTTTACCGATACCACATGCGGTGTCTTGATGACTAAACGCAGGGTGTAAGGCAATTTGTGCGTTGCTCGTTAGAACACAAAATTGATGTCATGTTTGTAAGATGTGCCAGCATGTGTTCAAAAGCATTTTACGTTGCCAGCGCACATTCAGAAAAGGACCTGTGCAGTAACCCTGATGCTTCTGTGGATGCCTACAGCCCAGTGCAGCCTCCCTGGGCAGTGGGATATGATGCAGGTCAGTTATTACCATAGGTTCCTCTCCAGATCCTTCTCTACTAGACCAGTTTCTTGTTTTATGCTTCCATTGTCTATGAAGTTGAAGTCAAATTAAATAAATGGTTGCTCAACATCCGTGTTTCCAGAGAACTTGTGGAAAATTTTAAAGAATGATTTTTTTTTTGTGTAAAGGCATCTCAGTAGCAACCCCAGAGGACAGAGTAAATAAGGGGTACAATAACTTTTAAATGTAACTACAAATGCAGGTTATGGATTTTCAATGATGTATCCAGATAAGGAAAAATAATGGATTTTTTTTAACCAGGAGTACTGAAGCATTTTAAATACTGAAGCATTTTTCTCTACTATTTGCCTGATTGCTTATATCTTTCACTGTTGTTTGAACTTGTTTTTCAGCCAGTATCCTCTTGAGAGGAGAGTTCTCATAATGCTGCTATCCCTGTATAGCACTTCTGTGACACTCTAATGGTCACATTACAAAATAATAATTCAGGAAATATTCTTCCCAAATGTAACAGCCCATTAATATCATTACTAAAAAAAAAAAAAAGCAAAAGGGGAAACGCAAAGCAAAAAGGCTGCTTCTCTTTCCTTAGGCTTTATTAAGATTGTAGTTTTATTTTTTGAATCTTTCCGCTTAGAAGGAAAAATAAAAATCTTAACATTGAATCACTACTGTAGCATTGTATGTCTTCCTTTATTTGTGTAGGATGAACATCTAATGTTTTCTGCCTTCTGAAGCTATTCTGTCTTTCTTTGAGTTCCTTGGCGTCCTCAAGGAATTTGTTTTTTGTATGTCTGCCCTGTTTTAAACAAATGCTATTGCTAATTAGTGGAAGAACTGAAGATGCTGACATTTGTTTCTTGCCCTCTCCCAGGAGTATCTCGCTTGTTTGAGGAACAGAAGATGATTTTTTTCAAAACTTTTCTGTTGGTTTTTCATCCAGGGAGGGGGGACAGCCCTTTGACCTCAACTAGGAAAAGTCTAAAAAGTGTTGCAGCACTTTTTAGTGCCTGACTTTGTAATCACGCTTGTGCCTCAGCCCTCGCCTTTGTGCAGGGACTGGAGAGGTTTTGGTGGTGATTGAAAGAATTCAGAATTAAAGCGCTGCTGAGCATCCATCCTGGTTCTCTTATTAGTCTTTTGACATCTTTTCCTCCAATATGGAGATGATGTAAATGTTAAAGAGCTTTATTATTATTATTATTTTAAATTGTACAATTAAATATTATTTAAATGAACTCACTTTAAAGAAAAAATGTTTAAGAAAAAAAATTATTCATAGGGTGTCCTGGGCAAAGTCTTCTTAGACTGGTTTACTTCCCCTGGTTTTTCAGTTGCTTGGAATTTAGACTTCATTTGTTCTTCTCCTTGAGTTCTGTTGATCTTAGCGGTTTTATGACTAAGGCCCATGTGAAGACTTCTCAGGAGGCTGTGCTTCAGGTTGTTTTTCTGATATCTCATGGTAACGTTAAAGATGCAGTAAATTCACTCCAGATGCTGCGTCTACCTTGTCTGTTCCACCCAAGCCATTGTGAACCTGGAGGACCGTCTCATCAGGTGCTGCAGAACTTGTCTCACACAAGTTAGAGAAAGCACCGAGGTGAGTGCCAACCCAGTCTGAGTGCAAGCCCCTTGTCAGTGGGACTGAGAATCTCGCTTGCTTTGGCTCGGCAAGACTGTGAATCTTGGATTTTTTTTCAATGAAAGACATGAGTGAAAATTTTCTACTTTCACCCACATATGATGAGGACAAGCGCTGAAAACATCTCTTCAAGAAAAGAATTCTGTTCTGTGCGTGTTTCGGTGCTGATCGTCCTCCACATAAAGAATGCTGGAAAACCAAGATGTGTTGTTAAATTATCGTTGTTATCACTACAGCTTTTTGGAGACAAGCCTAGCAATCACAAAGCCTAAGCAGTTCTGATGCTCTTGGAGCTTGTTCTGGCTGCCCTGGAGGATTCAACAGCCAAATATATTCCCTCTAAAAAGTCCTTGGGAATGTTGAAACTCATACAGTCTGTGTCTCATTGTCTGCTCATTCTTCACCATATCATGGAATTTTGGTGTAATCTTAGTAAATTGTAGAAAACTGCTTCAGGAAGAGCTGTAAGCCCTTGTGGAAGGACAGGAGCAGCGGAAATGCAGCGTTAACATCCACGCAGGCTTTCAAACTTTCTGCAACTTCTCCAGACATTTTCAAGCAGAACAAATTCAAACCCAGGCTTTGTTTATTAAGAGAGCATTGGAGCACTTTCTGCGTCTCATTCATTTTTTGTTTGTCTGTAACCATTTTTTCCCCAAACGTACTGCTTTTACAATGTCCGTCAGTATCAGGGTTGTGTTTCTTGACTTGTATTCATTTTGTATCGTGTGTTTTTCTTTGTAGCTTGCACCAGGTGCCATTCCCGTAGGTATTGGGTATTATGTTTGCAAAATTACTTTTTGTTTGTGTTGTGTGGTTTCTTTCTTTATTTCTCCTGTCCTCCTTCATTTTTCTCTGACCTGTTGGTGTTTATTTGGGACTGTCACTTGTTTTGTGAAGCCTGCAAAGAGCCCTTTAAACACATGGGACCAAATTCATTTAGGGCATAAAGTTGTACCATAGTTAAGTTGTGATTGCTTTATGTTAATTATATAATTATATGTCATTAAGAAATCTGCAGTATTACAAAAAGTATTTTTTTTTTAATTTAAAAAGTGCCTACTAGTCAGTTAGAAGTATGCAAACTATCAGGTTTGAACTGCGTGCTTGAAATGGTCCTTGCAGGTTGCATGTATACTCTTTTGTGTGGATTCTGATAGTTTTCTACTTAAAATTGTATGCTAAACAATTTATCAGAGACAAGCTAGTCTACATGACCCAGTAATGTAGTCAGAAATCACGATACTTAGGTCCAGGCCCCCCCAAAAAATAACAGTTAAAAAAATTAAAGTATCGGAGATGGTGTTGGCAACTTGGATGGATTGATTCCCACAACTGTATTCTCTCACAGTATCTGCCCCATAGAATGTTCACAATTAAGTCAAACAGACTTTTTTCTGCATAAAACGTGATAAAAATGTAAAAGCATAGCAATGCCAAGATTATGGAAATAAATTGCTTTGTAGTCCGACATGCACGGAAGGTAGTAGAAACAGGCGTTGATCACAACAAAGGTGATTTAACTTACACATTAGGGTAAAATTTCTAATACAAGAATAGCTATGGAATAAGATAGATTAGTTTGGGAGAAAATGGGATCACTCGCATTGGTTTTTCTCAGTAACAAATTAGGAAAAACATACTGTTTATTAGTGTTCAAAATGGCATGACAAGAAAGAACTGTAACAACTAACCAGGGTTGTTGTAAATTAAATTTTTGACCAACTTCATAGTGTCTACAAACTGAACAATTATTGGCAATTACCTTCTGTAATTTTTCATGGAAAAAAGAGATTGCCGTTTGCATTGCTAGCTGTAAAATGAATTTTAATTTTACTGAAAGCTGGCATAGTTGCAGCAAAGCTTTAGGCAATAGGAAACCACTCATTTGGAACACTCTGATATTTCTTTCATGTAGCTTTCAGCAACTGAAATGGTTTCTCATTTAAATAGTATAATCTTAGCTTTCCAAACTGTGTGCTTTAGAGTATTTTGAATTGCTAAAATAAGTTTCTGTTTCTCCTTCTGTTGCACTAATCTGTCCTCATAGTTGTTCATTATGACACTTAGTGCATGTTAGAGTTAGCTCAAGTGTTCATGCCTGCTATACGGTAGGGATTAGTGAACTTCCCACTGGTCTGTTTTCTTTTTTTAATTACATAGGAATAACAATACTGACAGGGCAGGAGTTAACCTTCTAGAAGCATTTGTGATACACGTTGAGAAAATGTTAATGGAAGAACATCATCAACAAATTATCCAAAAAGTAGCATGAATTTGGCTACTTCTGACTGCATTGTGTGTCCTACTCTGTATGCGGCAGGTTCTGTAGAATGATGTTGGAAAGCAGCCCGTAAAAATACTTTTCAAGTTGTGCCTTGTGTAGCCACTGGATTTTCTGTTATGTTTTATTCATGGTACTAGTCCTCAGGTTCCTCATCTCCACGCTATTTGGGGCAGTTCAAGACAGTTTTAAAAGCCTCATCTCCCAGCCTTTCGTGTTTTGCCTGATCACATTTGTATTCCTCTTTTGTAACCTCGCCTCATATAATAGAAATAACCTAAATAACTAATGACCAAGAGTGGCACATTAAGTCAAGTTAAATTAACCAGATTACATACAAGAATACAGAAATGTTTGTTGGAAAACTGTAGGCAATAAAAGATAATGTAATTTATTTTAAAATTTAACTGTAATATGGAGTGACCCTTACAGTTTAATTACTTTAATAACTTAATAGCATCTTTAAAGATATGAGGGAAGATGCTGAGATATTTCATCCTGGTCACGAATCACGTTTCTGTCATTTCAACAACACAGACATTCCAGAAAGTACCTCAATTTGTGGGGCGTTTCAGAACCATCAGGGCCTGTGAAGCTTAAACACCCTTTCTGCCGGCTCTGTGCGGGCAGCCAGCAGAGTGCAGGTTAAGGACTAGGGCTAGGCAGTCCATTTTGCAGTTTTGTATCCATCCGGTGAATTCACACTGGAAGGAACTGGCTTGAGGTTCTGGACTTTAATTAATCTGCTGTATTCCCTGTGAATACAGTAATAACTTCTGAACCTGTCTGTGCCAGAAACATTCTTCCAGTTTTCTGTTAGCTGAGATTCTGTTTGCCCTAAAATTAATTTCACTTTTTTTCCCCAGGGAACATTTCATTCTTCTTCCCCATAGTCTCATAACCTGCCAACCATGCTAGGAGACGGGATGGAAATGGAAGGATGAGTTCCTGACTGGTTGCTCAGGATATCTCTTGGGACATTGCCCTATCTTTATATCATCCCATGGTTTTTGCACGCAGCATTGGAACGGCAGCACGGCTCCTGGTGCTTGCCCAGTTGTACGTGGAGCCATCCAAAGCTGAAATTTGTGTTCCCAGCAGGCTACCTAGGGAAGTCATGAGTAACAAACTTGCAATGCCTTGACTTGCTTTTTTTCCTCTTTACCTTAAAGTGTTACTTGCTATTGAAAATTATACCACAACTTCTTTACTATGTATTTCACGTGATCAACTGAGAGATTCATAATTCTGCATCAACGTACTTTGATTCTTTTCGAGACATAGAGAATCTCTGAACGCATCTATTTAGTGATATGCTTCAACACATATGATTGCCATTTTTCATTGTATCAACCCAACTGTTTTATTGCCCCATTAATCAAGATAAGTTTTGTTTTGGCTTTAATATAGTGAAAGACAAATGCTTGAATCTGGTTTCTTACATTGGTAACTTATATTTGGCTTAAAAATAACCATTTTAATGAAAAAAAAAATTAAAACTAAGATACAGGTATGTGTTTACCATTGAGTTTACTTAATCTATAGGTTAAAGTGTATTTTAATACATTTTTCATCAAGAAGATTAGATTTTTAGAACAGCAGAGTTATTTTTTACTATTTTTTGCAATTTCGTAGATTCAGTTTGTCATGGTATTTGTTCTTTCTGTTTATTTAGGTTTCAACTAAAACAAACGCTTGCATTGAGTAACTGGAAACTTAATGGTATATACGAATTTATAATAAAATGCTCTTTTTTTTAATATTCTTTAAAGACCAAGGATCCCCAGCTCCATCTCTTTCTGAATGATTACAATACATTTTTCACTGTGACTCAGAGTGGCATCACCCGCTACCTCACCCTGCTGCAGCCCGTTGACAGAGAAGTCCAGCAGCTTTACACCTTCTCGGTAAGCTAAATGCACTTGAAGGCACATCAGGCATGGTTCAGAGTAAGGGTTGAAAAATCATTAGTTGTAACATCATTGTAGGTCATTAAAATGGCACAGAAGAACAACAGTGAAGGATGAGCAGCAATACCGGGGGAGGGAGGGAGCTGGTAACTGGAGTAGTGTGCTCTTCCAAAACACGTATGTTTGGTTTGATAGCAACATTTTAGATCCCCCTACCAGCGTCATCTCCGTGGTCCCAGGCTTGCATCCTGCTCCTCACCACCCTCCCATGGCACAGTTTGACTCTTCTCTTTTATACCCAGCACGGCCTTTGAGGCCACCTTTGCCTTTTCTTTTCTTGGCCCTTGAGCTACGAACATCACGCCTGTAGCAGCCTTTTTGCTTTATTTTTGTACGAGTTAAAAAAGTAGTGTAAACCACACTTTTTGTAAAAAAATGTAAACCACAGCCAGCAGTATTAAAAAAAAATAAAACAAAAAAAACCAAAACAACAAAAAAAAAAACAGCAAAAAAAGTTTAAATGGACTTAATACTCCCTCAGGCATTTCCCAGTCTGTGAGTAAACAGCAGCCCTAAAGCAATTTGCAAATTTGCTGTAGGGAAACCCTGTTCCTCTGCAGGGGTTCCCAATCAATGCTTCCATATTTTCTATCCGTTTAGCATTTGAAAGGAGAGTTCAGATATCCTCTATTAAATAAGAAGGCCTCTAGCTGTTTAAGTCCCACCGTAAAAGGCTGTCTTTGAGGTTTGACATGTATAGCAGCTCCTGTGTGTGGCAGTGGCGGGGTGAGGCTTGCGGCGTCAGACGGGTTTGAGCTGTGGCCAGGCCCTGCTCCTTGAGGGTGCCCAGCACAGCTGGGGACAGGCTCTGCCCTTCCGGCTGTGGCCTGCGGCTCGGATCCCGGCCTGGGACTGGCCCGAACCCTGGGAAACAGTTATTCCCTCTTATTTCTCCTGCTGACCTGACACAGTATGTTTCAAAGGCGCTGTTTCATTTAGCTTTTGCCTGGAATCTTGCACAGTGCAGGCTCAAGCTCAGCTGAAGCCTCCTGTAATTTACTTGTAAGCGTAGACCAAAATGAACAATGAAATGCTGATTTGTATTTGTCATGCTGTATTTTCTAATAGTTGGAATTGTATTAAGAATACACCATTAAAATATGTTCCTGTACTGCTTTTTTTTTCCCCCTCTCCTGAAGATGACAGCTTCTGATGGTGTACAGGAGAGTGCCCCAGTGACAGTCAATATTGTGGTGATTGATGCAAATGATAATTCTCCAACCTTCTCCAACATATCCTACAATGTCAAGATCTATACAGATATGAGGCCTGGGGAAGGCGTTATAAAGGTAATTTCAGGTCTTTTTATTAGCTTTGTTAACTTGCTCTTTGTTAGCAGTAGATGGTCTTGTTAATATGAATTGGAAATGTACTGAAACCAGCTAGAAACAAAGTCTGGGTATCTCCATCCACTTCATTAGGTACAGAGCTATTGAAAAGTTGCTAATACTAAATGATAGCCCTGTCTTAGATGCATAGCTGTGGTTCAGCTGTTTCACCTGAAGTTTGACAAAACCTTTTGATCTGAAAAATCTTAAAAGAAAAAAATATTCTCCTGTATTAGCATGATATTGAAATAAAATATTTTGGGAGAACAGGTAAACGGTTCACTGAAACATAACCAGAAATGTTTTACCACGTCATAAAACCTTTTGGTTTTTACAGAAGCCTGGAGTCATTTGTTTGTAGAGCAAATGAGCAGTGAAAAATGTGTTGAACGCAGGCCCAGAGAGAGAAGCAGTTTTAATTAAAGTTTGCGAGCACTGATTTATGTTTCAGTGTAGACCGGAGGTGAATCCTGGTTGCACTGAAGTTAATGGAAAAAGGCTTTTTTGGGTGGTAATTCGTCTAAGATCTCAGCCATGCTCCTGAGTGCTTCCAGTCTAGATGGATGGGAAGACAAGATGCTGTTAGTGGAGGTCGGCATTCAAGGATGGTAGAAGGCAGTGGGAGTACTGAAAAAGAAACCCAATTCATCAGCTGGCTTAAGTAATAAAATACCATTTTCTGTAATATAATCAGCAGCTAAGCTTTTGAAGGCAGCAGTGATTTAACAGTATTAGAAGAGAGTTCAGTGTCCGTTTTGGCCTGTGCCCTGCTTGTAACTGTATTGACTTCCTGCGTTTGTTATCTTTAGATCCTCATTAGTGTTATTGTCTTTTTATCAGTCTGGGCTACCAGTGCTTAAAAGCATGAATGACAGCTATGGGGACATTTTCAGCAAGATTTGAAGGGAAGATAGAAGTTTTAAACTTAATTAAGTTCCTTCAAGCTTTGCACAAGGCTGTGTGCAAAAAAAGAGCTGTATTTGCAACATCTTATAAACTCCTAACTCCCTGTATAAATGTGTGGATTTTGTGACTACAATACATTCACTTGATATTTAAGGTACAGAGATATGTACAGTGCTGAAAAAAATTTAAATCAAAGTTTTTTTTACGAAAGCATAAGACAGGACATTAGGCAAAGTAGTGTGCTATGGATTTAAAGTATCTGCGTATCTAAGTGATTTTTCCTTTTAAAGGTGCATGTGCCAGGAAACATGAGGTGGAAGGTGTTGCTAAATGAGATTGCAGTGTGTACGAAAAGAATGGGTTTGGTACCCAAGGTTGGCCTTAAGGATGCTCTGAGCCGCCTGAGTCGTATTTATGATGCCTGGGATGAAGTAGAGCAGCTACAGTGCTTTTCTAAACCAGCTGCAATGCTAAAGTACTTACGTGTTCAAAGGGACCGTGCTGGTCTGAGGGTTTATGCTTTCTGGTGTTTCAGCTGCAAATATTTTCAGACCCTGGAGGCGTGCAAAGAGCAGGAGTACAAATTCCTCAGTAAATTGTTCCTTCTGGGAAAAAACAAGAGGGGCGGCTCTGCATGGCCATCTGCCTTAGTCTTTGCCACCAGAATTAGCTTAGCGGGGACACAAATTACTTCTTTGTGAGCAGGTTCAGTCTGAGAGACTATTATATTCTGCTCCTCCCCTGCCCATCGCAGCAGTTTGCCTTTGCCTTCAACACTGATGCTGTGTAACTGCTCGTATAAAGAGCATCGATCAGATCAATGAAATTATGCAGATTAAGAAACATTGCAAGGATGAAAAAGCATAAGAGCAGAAATGCTAAGAAGAATAGTTTAGACGTAAATATTGTGCAGAGCATTTGAATTTAGCTAACGCCTGAAGTCGATCTGGAACTGGTCCCTTCTAGAAAGACATTGTGAAGTTGGAAATGAGGAGTGGGGAAAGTCAGGCCTTAAACTTGCCTTTGCTAAAAATTAAAATTGTTTTGGAAAATGTGAGAATGCCAAGAGTGAGTTTTTTGCCTCCTTCACAATTCTGTCTGCAAGGTCAACGCGTGGTGACTTTCAGACTATGTAAGACTGTAATGTGGTCATTATAGTACTTTCAGACTATAGTGTGGTCAGAGATGGAGGGTACAAAATTCTTGCTGTTTTGGGAGAGGGGTTGTTTCTCAACTAATCTTACATTGCCAGATGATCTGAGTTTATAAACAAACAGACAAAAAAAAAGCTAAGTATCATCTTAAGATTTTTGCATACTGTGATAATGCCAGTAATAATGATTTCAGGCTGCTGGGGTGTTTGGGAAGTTGCTCACCTCATTATTTTGCCCAGGATGCAGGCACCGAGTCTCTCATTCAGTGTTACAGGAGTGTGAGCAATGGGGTTTGTCTTGCGGAGTTGTAAGTAGCCACTGAGTCTGCGGTGCCACGAATACCCATGGGTTTCCTTAGGCCAGGAAGGTGCGTATGTGCTGCCTGATCACTGTTTGCTTCTGCTTTATAAACCCCTTCTCAAATGGAAAATAGACTCTTTTTTCCCCTTTTTTTTAATTGCTAATGCAGTGATTTTGATGATATACTTAGCTTGTTCTCTATATGAGGAGAAAATTCATCTTGTAACCCTGTCTCATCATTGGTTTAAGAATCATTTGAGATTCTCTGCTGCAAGATGACGATCAGCTGTGATAGTTCCTAGGGGAAAATGACCCAGGTCAGATATGATTAGTCTGTAAAAACCGCTTTCTCTAATCAGAGACAGTAGGTTAGAAAAAGAACACTGACCTCAGTGAATCTGTACAATCTCATAATCATTTACACGTAAGCGTTGGCTTGGGCTTAACTTACTCAGACTTATTTTCAGAGGTGATCAAGAAAGTATTTATTTTATGAAGGATGTAACCTTTCTACAAAAATGCAAATTTCTGGTATAGTAGTGTAAGTGCTCTCCCGTAGTTGCCTTTTTGCTTTTATTATCCTGAAGGTAATAAGGGATTGAGGTATTGGGGTTTTTTTTGCTGAGTGCAGTTGTGTGAAAATGTACAAATAGTCCCAGTTTGTACTTGCTCGTTGTCCCATTGTGTGGGAAATTGTTTTGATTTTACTCCTGACAAAAAAACTCAAACATATTACTTAATAGTTTAGATTGTGTTTGCTGTCTGGCACACTCTTAAAAAAAAAAAAAATTAAAAAATCCTTAGGCTCTGCTTGAAAACAACCACAGATAGCAGGAAAAAAAAAAATCATTACAAGTAAAATTTTTTTTTTTTTTTTTTTTTTGGCAAATGTTTTTGTTCCCCCTGCGTGGTTAATGCAAGGCATTTCCCCCCTTTTCCTGTTGCCTTTAAGAGAAGTGAGCAAAACAGTGGAAACAAATCTGTGTTGCATTGGTTTCATGTGGGAGCCTTGTGGTGGTGGGAGATCTACCTTTTGCCTTCCGGTTACTTGATATGTGTTAGCTGCAGATTTGCATGGCTGTTTGTGTATTTTTCAGAAAGCTGGACGCTGCCATGGTAGAGGAGCTTGTCCCCTTGACAGCAGTGACCTCCCTCTGCTTTCTGAGTGTGCAGAGCGGAGCGCGAAATCTCTGCTCCCTGACTTCTTCGGCAGCGGCTGTGGCAGTACCATTGGGGTGTTGAAAACAGAATTGGTTTGGGAGGTTTTTATTTCGGTTGTCTACTCTTGAGTACTTGTCAGATTGTTTGAGGCCTTGAGTGAGAATATTTTCTCACTTGAATTTATGTATCTGTATATTCCATCCCTTTCAGCCTGAGAATTTCTTATCTGAATTTTCCCTCTACTTTTATAGGTATTTTATTGTGCTCCCTGAGAGAGGCAATAGCTGAGAAATCCGTCACTTAAAACAGTTAAATATGTGGTAAATAATAATTACTGCTATAAAGAGTGATTAATAATAAATGTGAAGTACTTAATACTATCTTTTTTGTATAACTATAATTTTGCTGTTCTGTTTTTCACTTTTTTGCTACTACTTTCTTCCTGTGACTCAGATAGTTGAACTAGTTGCACATTGATGATTGGAAAGTGCAGCCGTAATGCAATAATATTTCACACAAGTAATTTAAATCCACTGTGTTTCTTTCGACATCTCTCATTTCTATATACAGCATAAATTATGCAGGGCACAAAGAATATTGAGCAAGAAAATGAGAGCTCTGAGAAAGGACAGAGGATGGCAAAAAAAATTATCCACCTAAATCTTTGTAGGAATTTACCTGAAGGTCAAAGACTTCCCTTGCCCATGAAAAGATTTTGTGTATGTTCTCTTTACACAAAAACTCGTGAACTGGCATTAAAAAAGTATATGCTCTTCCTATTCTGCTTTAAATTTATGAAACCAAAATAACCTGTTTTAATTTATCTGTGTATCTTAATTTCTACCTAATTTCCTGTTGCAGGGGTATGACCCATGTTCAGGGGCTCTCTTATAAGAACAATTAAGTAACTCTCTGATTAAAAATGGAAAATAAGCTATGCAGCAAATTAGTAGGTTACCTGTTCACCTTGTGCGAGCTGAAGCAATTCTGCCTAAGATGACCAGTGCAAGTTAATTTGGAGGTCCTGGCCCAGATCCTGGTCACGCAGAGCACTTAACTTCACACGTTGCAGCATAAACGGCCGTTGTGCTGAAGGTCAGAAATGAAAGCAAAAAGCTAAAACATGGTAAAACTGCAGGCAGTAAAGTTTCTATCACTTACCTCTTGCTCACAGTAGAATTAGTCTCGAGGAGTAACAGAACTTTCAGTTGTACACGGGGACAAATTTTACTTGGAGCCATTAAATAAATGCCTCCTCTGGGACTCTCTCGCCATTACCTCAAATGCAGCTTCTCCGTGCTGGATGGCTTTGTCTCTTTTAGACAGTTTCTTTCCATTCCCTGCAAATACGCAGGTGTGACCGGAGCCATCCTTGCATACAAACACATACTAAATTATGTCTTAGAGAGATGTTTGGGTATTTGCTCATGGTTTACAGCTCTTAAAGATGCATCTTGCTATAAACCTACAGAACAATTTAGAGGAAATCTTTGTAAAAGTCGTCTCCAAACCACACTTAAGGTTTTATTTATGTGGTTATTTGCAACCCTCTGCCTTCAGTCCATCAGTATATTAATCTCCAACTACAAAGTAAACATTATTAGCAGAAGCAGAAAACAAAAGCGGGTTGCATTTGCATTTCTCAGTAAATGCGCTTGTATACTAAAGTAAAAATACAATGGGTAGAGACTTAATGAAATGTCTGAAGGAAGGTATTGAAAAAGCATTTTGACCTACTGTATGTTAGTGTTGCCTTTTGTTGGCTCAGGTTCGGGAGTATCTCCATCACAATCCTGTTCACCCCTGACTCATTTCGGCTTTTCCTGGTGAAGCTAACGGCTGAGTTGTACTGCGGAGCCCTAGAAGGAAGAGGAGGGTGTTTAGTTGCCATTTAAATTCTGGCAGCCCAGCCTTTCTCACTGGTGTGCTGCTCCAGAGAGCAACTGTACTGCTTCCTTGACACTGTTACACAACATAAACGCGTACTGAATATGGCTCTGGAGCCTTGCGCCCGCTTGACTGGAACACTCAGTTTAAGGCTAGCGGCTGGGAGGCGAACCGAGGTGACTCAGGGGTTCTGCAGGGTTCGCTTTAGGTCAATAGGAGTCAGACCAACTTTGAACATTTTCTTGGTAAATGTAGGGCTACTGGAAAGGTTGGTGATCACTTTATCTGTTTAGGACAAGGTCACTAAAAGTGTTGCTGCGGAAAGGTTGCAGGTCAAATGTTGAAGCCCAGTTTCCTCCAAGTATAAAGTGAGTCTCAACAGAGCTTATGTAGGGATGAGGAATGCGTCTTTGTAAGCTGTGAGACCATCGTTGTAAGTCGTCTTTTCCTTCCAAGAAGACCACTTCTTGCTGCAGCAGAATATGCACCTATTTTGCAAAACTTTCAATGCATTAACTTTTAATGTAATGAAGCTGATACTGCTGGATGCAAAAAGTTTCTTAGGAGAGTAAAATAAATCTTGTTTTGTTAGACCATGTTTCTCAAATCTTGTTAACTATGAAGCTCTATCAGTCTGGGACAGCTGGAGACGGAATTTATAGAACCATATATTGTGGCAGCTGCTTAACTTTAATTCTATTTAATTCTATGTTTTGATTCCTGGTTTTGCCCCCAAAATGTTATTCAAATCACTTATCTTTTCAAGCATTCAATATTTGTAAGTTTAATTAACCTTATTAATCTATGTACTTGTGTAGTCAATTAATTTCCTTTTTCATGTCGTCACAGTAAAAACTGGCCTTGGTCCAAATCCTGTCATTAAATATTTAGGACCTTGTATTTTGCATAAAGCCTTTATTTATCTTTTTGTGTGTGTTACTTTTGAAGTTCAGTGGAGAAGGTTATAACAGCACTTTTCTTAACTATGTCATTTAGCTTGATAGTTACTCTTTGTGAGGTTAATAAACATTTCCAGTTGTGTATAGAAACTGTAGAATGAGCAGAAGGAAAGGCAGTTTGAGAGAGGTTTAAGCTCTAAACCCTGAAAGCGTGGGGAAAGTCTGTTTTATATGCTGAGTTTTGGTGTGTTGACTCTGACCATTGCAAGTTAATATACTCGTGTATCAAGACATCGTATGGATGGATTGTAAAGCATGTTACAAAAGTGCAGTCTTCATAGAATTGCTTTTTCAGAATTTCAAAAGGAAATATAGATTGTGATAGATATGTCCTCAAAAAATAACACATGGGTATTACTTTGCTTTTTAAACTTCTAAGAGGAGGTGATCTCTGCTTGATTTGTTTGGTTTTTTTGGTGGCGTTTCAAGTGTTTATTCTGTGTTTGATTTATTATGGGATGTCTCAAATTACCATAGGAGGATGAATTAAGATTTTCTAATTCTAACACAACAGTGATTAGTTTGGATTGTTGGAAGGAAGCATCTATGACAAAGAAATATAATTTATCTAAGCTGATTTTAATTTAAGTTTAAATACTTCTGTGTTGGAAATTTGCTTTGGATCACTGCTGTGTGTGAAAGAAGCAGAACACTGATTACTTCAGGAGAAAAGTAACTTAACTATTGTGCTTTTCAGTTGATGAATACTGTGTACAACCTATTCCATGTTAAAAATGGTTGGTCCTCCATAAGGTAACTCACTCCCCAACAGCAGTAATAGCTTGCACTCCCTAACAAAGAAGGTAAACCCCACTTCCGTTAATACACTTAAATCACTTATCTTTTAGCATTTCAATTAATTTATTCTGTTTAAGCTATTGTGTAATTAGCTCTTGGTTTCATATTCCATATGAAATCTCATATTTCACTGGGCCTATGTGCATAAAGAATTGAGATTACCCTTTAAAGCAGATAGATCCCTGAGTTTTTCACATATTCCTCTTGGTGTTTAATGTTGTATGCAAATGCAATTAACTCAAATACTGCAGCTTTGGGTTTTACTGTTCATCTCCCTTCTTGTTCTAGTTGCAAGGTTTGGTTTCTGCTCTTCCAGTTCTTTAGCTATCCTTGGGCAAAGGTAGTTTGAAAGTTGTAGGTAGTGCTCTGAAAGGCTGTGACCTGCTGAAGGTTGAGTGTGATGCTATATTGATTAATAGAATACATTATATCCTAATGTAGCAGGGACTTCAAGGAGTTCCTCTACCTGTCTGCAGTGCTGTCAACTTTGAGAGTGTCACAGGGATGAGAAAGGGTGTCTGGCAGGCAGACATTTAGCCTGCTGTGTTGGCTGGCCATGGCTGAGATAACGTCTGCTGATCCTGCTGTCGGCTTTGCAGTCATCGCTTAGGTTTTGTGTCATCGTGTGTTACCCTTAAATCCTGGGCTTGCAATCCTGTGTGCCATGCTGCCCACCGACATGACTGTTCGTGTCAAGAGAACCAAAGTGGACAGGCCAGCAGAGACCTTTCAAGAAGCTACGTGTCTATTTTCTTTTCATTCTCACTGTGGTGGCCCTGCAGGGAATCATTTCTGAGGCTGGGATTTCCTATTGCTTTGTACATCCCGAGCGGGAGGCTGTGCTTGCTGTACCTGCTGGTGCCCCTTGCCATTTCCCACCACGAACTGCTCGGCTGCAGCTGAGAGCAGCGGGAGCCCGTCATGCCATCGTTCCCTGGCATTTCCCCTCCACCGCTGTCGGTGCCAGGCAGCTGGGTGCACAGGCAGCACTGCCACCGCCTGCTGCGGCTGTGGCCTCCTCGATGGTCAAGTACTGCTTGTACTGCTTTATGTCATCCTGTGCAGTGTTTGAGGTAATACATAGTCATACAAAATCAAGAGCCAACTGAGAAACCAGCAAACTAACCCCTATGGGAAGAAGAAATTCACCTTAGAAAGTTCAGAAGTGCTGGTATAATTTGGTGGTACTTTGGTGACTCGACCCTAAATGTAACAAAATGCTGTGCTCCTGTTTATTTTCTGAATATGGTGATAATTAAGATGCAATTTTAATCGTAGTAATATAAGTCAAGTGATAGGCACTGTGATCAGTTTGCTGTGTGATTATATGTCGTCTGTAGAGTAACTTGTGTTATTCTAAATCTGCGTAAAGGAAGAGGAAAGGTGAAAGGGCTTAGCTAGGGCATGGGGCTGTCTACTGGCGTGATTGAGGCGTGGAGGCATATTTTTGAGTGTGTTAGAGCAGGGGTCTGATTTGAAATCTCGGATTGCTAGGCATTTGCTCTATGGCATGGCAGCAGAGTCATTGGTACTTGATACTTGGCTAAAAGCAAGCAGACATGATTACTGAGCTATGTTTTCTGGCCATGTGTGTAAATGTTTGATTTAGCGTGGCACACTACAGAAGTGAGATAAAGCCGTTGCCTTTCCCAGGGCCAAGATAAGAACTCCCTCATTTCATTACGTTCATCATTATAATTTGGGTCTAAAATACTAGGCCTTAGATTTTTCTCATGCTCAGAATCAAAATTGTACTATTCAATAGAAGAAGCACTGCATGTGAGAGTAATCGCGGTCCCAGTAGGGAGATGGTGTAGAGGCAACAGAGTACAGAAGTACGTGCTCGGCTGCATTTATCGCACAGCTCCCCCCACAAACACAGCCTTTCAGGTAGGTGGTGTCACACTGCCACGTGAAACGGGCCTTGCACGTCCGTGAGGTGCGTGGTTGTGTTTCCTACATGTGTATCCCTCTGGGAACAGCTGCCATTTCCCTTCCGCTCGGCTTCCTTTACGGTACGTGCACACGCAAGTAATACATAGTTCTCCAGTTCCACACAATGAGGGCTTGTGATGCAAGGCCTGGTTATTAGAATTTCTGTCGGTAACAAGGGTGTCACTTGAAGAGCGTAGAGAGGTTTGGGAACTTGCAGTAATTAAATCTGATCCTCTTGTTACATTTGCAACACAATAAGTATCTTCTTTCCCACTCCCCCTCTATAGGAAGTGTTATAAATTCCAATCCACAGAGAGTAAACTTGGTCTTAATTAGTTTTCTTAATTCATATCTTAAAATAATTTGCTTGCAATATTAGGTAAGCAGTTTTTCTCTGCTTCATGATGTTTTTACGCCTATTATCCTTCATTTAAATTGTATCCTTGTTGTACAGTAATTAGAAATTACTGCATATTTTACAGGTGTTCAAGTTTCCTTCTCTACTTCCTCTACTCCTGCCGAGTTGCCTTACAAAAAAACTATTAAAATACAACACTGAACCATGCGTGCTGACATTCTGGTTTTGAATTGCAGCTCACCGCTGTAGATGCAGACGAGGGACGCAATGGACAGATAGTATATGAAATTTTGGCTGGGGATCAGGGAGACTTCATCATCAATGACCGAACAGGCCTTATCACCATTGCTCCAGGAGTTGTATTGTCAGTGGGGCGATCCTATGCTCTCACTGTCAAAGCATCTGATAGTGCTCCTCCTGCGCAGAGAAGGTAATTCATCTTATAATGAAACTAATTTTTTAATCAGTGCTTAGCAGTGCATAAGAAGCGTGGCACACCCTTATGTCTATAATGCTGCACTGGAATACGATTCAATGTCTTCTGTTTGGTGTAAGGATCACATTTTGGAAAAGTGTCATATTAGAAGTTTTCACTTTTTGTTCCTCATTTACATTTTCCTTACAGTACACAGTTTTCATTATGTCATTTGCTTGTAATGGTCTATTTTTTAAAAGTTCATGTGTTGTGTTGTCATTGTGCATGCCCATTTGTGAAGAGAAATTGAAGTGAAGGGATGTAAGAAAGAAAGCAAGCGAGAAGGGAGATGCTTTCTGTTCAAAATGCAGCTTGCCGTGTTGCAGAAAGGATCAGAAACCGTCTGGTTGCTGAGCTGGAGACCTTCTCTCCAGGTATAGGGTGTGCAAGGTCAGCCAGACTTGGCATGCTGTGGCATCCTTGACAAGCTGTGCCAGAGGTGAGCAGTGACCCCGCTAAGACCTACATTCTCACTGCCGGAATTATTTCTGTTCTCCACCAGCTGATAAAGAAGAGCAGCCTGCAAATTTGGTATGGTTAGAATAGGGCACTCTTATGTGGAAAAATAAATAAATAAAGGTATCGAGTCCCACTTACCTGCTTCATTTGGGTGTGTGTTCGTCATACGGCGATTGTGCACAAATGTTGTCATTTCATGAAGAGGTAGGAGGGTGCACAAAAGTGGCTCTCCTGTTCTGGGGCTGGTATTGAGAGTGTGACAACCTCGTTGCCCAAAGAGGATGGCAGAGAGGAACAGTAGGCTTCAGCATTTAAATCTCCCACAACGTTTTCCCTTTGCCTCAAATGGGGAATGTAAGAAGGAAAGATTACTCAAAAGTGGAATTTCAGTCATTGGCTTTTCTTCAGGACCTGCTGCTTCTATCATGTCTCCAAGAAAGCAGCTCGTACTGTTCTGCACATATTTCTGTAATTACATTTTCCAATCACTGGAGTATTCAGATTGTTAGGTTGTTCATAAAACTAATATCTGGTAACACAGTCTTCTAGTTAAATTTTCTTCTTTCCCTCTGTTGCTTGCTTTCTTAAAGAGCCCTCTCAGGGTAGCTGATAGTAGGCTGTTAGTAGTGCTGAGGAGAAGATTGTGGACTATTATGCACTTACTTTTGTGTAGTACTGGCATAGTATTAAAGTGGAGGAGAAAAATCAATTAAAAAAAATCAGAATCCAGCCGCGTGGCCCCAACAACAGTAGCCCCTACAATGCAGCTTTGATTGCTATCAGCTCCTTTTATGTTTGAGAAATCTTTATACTGTCTAAAAATATATACTTCTGATGATGTATGCGGGGAGCGTGTGCTTCCTCCTCTGAAAATGTCTTTATTGCAATAATCTTCAAAAGTGGAAAAGCTCTCCTTTCTTGTCATTTCTGCTTTTTCCCCCTTTTATGGAATTACAGCATGTAATTTGCTTCATGGCTTTTAACGTGTGTTCAAAAAACCACTCTATCTAGGCAGTATTCCTGTAGTGGCAGTAGGTGGCCCCAGGGCCAACCTGACCTTGAACTGAGGTGTTTTGGGGGCCCAGAGCGGTTTTTCCTATGTCTGTGATGGTTAAAAAATCACGAGGCGGGCCACTGGACCTTCAGCAAGGCGCCGTGGAGAAATAAAGCAGACAGCTCTTACTCTCTGGTAAGGTACGCTTAGATAAAAGATTCTGCTGCCTTCCTGATGTTCTTTCTGTAAGACTGGAAACCCAGAAATAAGCTGGTGGTGCCTGAAGCAGCCTCCTGTCATCTTACACGGAGAAAAGCCGGGGACAGCTCATGTGAACTACAGCTCGGAGGTATTTAAAACTGTCCCTTCACACCTCCTTAGTTCCTTCTTCTGGCTGTAAGGTGGCTAGTAACTCACAGCTGGGGTTGTATGAACTTCTTGCTCCTTCTAATGCAGAGTTGTGGCATCGTGTTAGGTGGTTCATGTTGCCCTGGTGGAGGCAGTAACCAGTGTTTGGGGCTAATGGGAATGGGCTAGGTCTAGCCAGCCATTATGGATCTGCAGGCAGGAAGGTGTATGCCTGTAAAATAAATGAATAAATACAGGATTTTGATGTAATTTCAAATATTAAGCATTTGTTTACCAAATGTGGACTCCGCTGCAGGGGATACCAGGCTAACTGCACTCACGTGTAAACTGGCTGGGGTTCAGCTATCCCCTTGCTTATGCACAAAGCAAGACCAAACTACTAAACCTGGCTCAGGAACTGTAGCACTGTAGCCTTTGTGAGCGCAAATTTAAAATTAAATGCATGCTGTGTATCTTTTTTGCATGTTATGATATTAAATTCGTGGCAGGTGACTGTGCATGAGTATTTGCTGAGTATTATTAAAGTTTCTATCTATAGCAAGCATCATTAACATAACTTATTGAGGTATATTTAAGTACACTTAAGTACTTTAAGTATACTTAAGTTTATACAACGTCTAAAATTTTTAAAGATGAAGTTTAGCTTTTTAGCAGTTTCTATTCTTGAAAAAAATGAGAAGAACATTTGTAAAATCAATCAATTTCATTTCAGACCTGAGCCTTTTCACTGTTGTCCTCAGATTCCTGTACAGTTGGAAGCATTTCACTTGGCGATAACAGTGATTTTCTGGATCAAGTCCAATCTGGAAACTACTTGATCGTGACATTACTGAATTACATAGTGCAAAAGTACACTTTCTCTTTGACTTGCATACGTAGAGATTGTTTGGCTAAAGATATATTGGTCCACCTATATAAAAAAGTATTTGCTATACATTATATAATATAGTTGTATATGAAAAGCACACGCAGTTAAAGCAGAGACGGGGACACGGTCCCAGTGCCTTATTGACCATACTGTCTTTGCATTGCCACTCAGCTGGAGTAGCGTAAAAGCTGCATTTCCATGCTTGTGGGAGTTCGCGAGCGTTATTCAGTTCCTGAGCTCCGTTGTGCTCTCAATGTGTTCACCTGGCCCTGCAGTGTTAGAACACCAGCCGCAGTTGTCGGATGGCTCAGCTCTGTCTCCTTTCCTTTCCCACGTCAAAGTAGATTTTGTCAGCCACAACGGGCTGTATACAACACACACAGAGCGAATGGGTTAAAATTGCAAAGCACGAATCAAAAATGGGTTGGAAATGAAAAAAGTAGCCATTTGATGTTACAGTGCTTTTAGTTTGCAGACTACTAGTGCTTTACTTTTGCGATCTTATCTTACAGATTTGAAGAAAATTTGCTTACTATTGTGGTGAACAGAAGCCTTTTTTTTTAGAGCTTGATAGACAATGAATCAGCTTAGATGTTATTGAGATATAGCAGGATCAGGAAAAATATTATACAGAACAATATATTGTTATTAAATATTCTGCAGTGGAAGAAAAATGCACACTAAACTGCAACTATTTGTAAGTGTGTATCATACACAGCAGCTATCCCAAGAAAATATGCATCCCCAATGTTCAAGTGATATTTTGTCTGCTAATTCATTGTGTCTGTTGTTGAGCATTTGGTGATGGTATTTTATTTATTTTTTTTACTCCAACAGTGGAAGTGTGGAACATCTTTTCAGAAAGATGAGTGGGGTATGAGGGAGTGTTTTAAAATAGGCAATACAGGAAACTGACTGTAGTTTATAAGGAGGTAATCTATGCTGAATGACCGACTTCAGTTGTAATTGTCCATCTCCCCCGATTACTCTGGTTTTGTTTGTATCCATTGAGTCAGTAATCTGCAAATTCAGCTTTTTAAATGCTCAAGTATATGATAGATGGTAAGGCTCTACCGTTTACTGATGCATTTTAGTGCAAATATGTCCTTATTTAAAAAGTGATTAAATCAAATAAGGGCCTGGCTATTATGTTCAAAGCAGGAAGATCCTCATCTCCTGTATTTGTAGACGGAAGCGAATCCGGCACTTGCTCCAGAGAGACACGGCTGCGGCAAGGCAGCATCCGCAGCGTACCCATCCGTGGGAGGCTCGGGATTGCTCTGACTAGCTGGTAGCCAGGGTTTTGGGGCACTGATGGATGTTTGCTAGGCTGGCATGACGTGGCTAGTGGGGGAGTGGTTTAATGTTGAAGGCTCATCAGAGTCAACTTGTATTTGTGTTAATGTACAGGTGGTGGGTTGAGCTTGGCCCGCTTGTTAGATACCTGCCCAGCCGCTCTCTCACTCTGCCTCCTCAACAGGACGGGGGAGAAAATAAGATGAGAAAGCGAGATTAAGACTTAGAGATCGCTTGTCATGAGCAAAACAGTCTTGGCTTGGGGGAAATAAATTTACCTTACTGCCAATTAAAATAGATTTAGATGGTGAAAAATAGATAAAAACTAAACCAGCAACTCCCCCTTTTTCTGAGGCTCAGCTTCACTCCTTCATTTCCCAACTCCCCTGCCTCTGGGCAGGGTGCGGGGGATGGGGAATGGGGGTGACGGGCAGTTTGTAACAGCCTCGCTCTGCTCTTCCTTCCTCCCCACACCTTTCCCGGCCCCACCAAGGTCTCCCCACGGGCTGCAGGGGAGTCTCTGCTCGGGCACCTGGAGCACGGAGTCACACAGTGGTCAGGGTTGGAAGGGACCTCAGGAGATCATCTAGTCCAGCCCCCTGCCACAGCAGGGACACCTACAGCAGGTAGCAGCAGGAGCACCACCACCTCCGCGCAGCACGCTGCACTGCGTGACACAGCCCCTAAAACGTGGCTGGCTGTCACGGTGTTGCAGCGATGGTCTGCCCAGCTCCCATCAGTGGTGCGGAGTTATAAAACCTGCTGGCAAAGGGCGGTGTGAAGATATGTAACACAGCGGTGACTGTGCTTGGTCAGAATCCTGTACAGCTAATTAAAAATATCGATCAGTGACGTATTGTTTTGGTATTTAATGAACTGTATCCAGTTAACACAGAAGCTGTTTCAGCTGTAAGTTATCTGGTAGTTTCTGGGAGGAGTCTCTAAAAATGCCCTGACTTTGCTAGCCCTGCAAGAAGCCGCTCATTGTGTGTTGTGTGGGCATGCTTTTCTCCTGCCACTCCAAATAAAAATTGAGAATAAGTGCCTTTGTCCTGAAGTGGTGTCTTTCCTGCAGCCCTAAAGCCCGAGATTTACCAGCCTTGTCAAAGGGCGTATGGGGAGGAAATCTGTACCTGCAGTGTCACACTTGCTCTCCTCAGGATTTTGTCCTGGGGCACGGGTACTGTTTTAACATACAGGAGAGAAGGCGGCACATGGGATAACTGAGCAAAGATGCAAAAGGAAGGTCCCTTTAAGCCAGATTTTAAATCTCTCTTTCAACTTCAATTTCTCAGTTCGGAGCAGTTGAATGGCAAGTGTGTCTACAGCATGGTCTTTGCAGGGTCTGTAGTGAGTGTCATTGTTCCCAGAAGAGCCTTCAACTTGCAAACCTGGAACGCTGTTTGCAGTATATTCGGGTCAGGGGTTCAGTGCGGCTGAAGGGTTTGCCAGGTTGCCTCGGTGGGTTTTGTCGTCTCCTGTATTGCCGTGGCTCACTGGGCTGAAGTGGGCTTGGGTTTGTGTGAGCCACAGTATTGATGCAGCCTATTATAGGGCTGTGTACATCAGTCTTCTCCCAGCATTATCCTCTCCATCAATATTTTCTGTTCCCTCTCTTCCGAAGAAACTTAGCAAACCGAGTGACAGCAGGGATGGTCCAGGGGTGGATGTTGTGCATGGCAGGAGCAGTTATCATCTCAGAATTTGTCATGCTCTTCTAGAGGACACGGTATCACCAGGGGATTATGAGTCGTCTTTATATATGGAGTGTGCGCTGATATCTTACTGCTTTGTTTTTCAAAGAACACTTGGGCTACTTTTAAAGAAATTATTTAGCTTTTCTTCTGTTAATGTGGCAGCCTGCTTTATTTTTGATGCAGAATGAAAAATATGTCCTGAAGCTTTTAAAGGAGCAAAGGGACATTGTTAGAGCTAGAGAATGCACAGTGTATGAAATAGATATTGTTGGTTGCCTAGTGTTTGTTGATTTATTGATTTTCACTGGTTTTGACTGTTGGTTTTTTTTCCTTCCTGCATTACAGGAGCTCTATAACTACTGTTTACATTGAGGTCCTTCCGCCCAACAACCAGAGCCCTCCCCGCTTTCCCCAGCTGATGTACAGCCTTGAAGTCAGTGAGGCCATGAGAATTGGAGCCGTTTTGTTAAACCTGCAGGTACAGATGCTTCCCTGTAAGCCTTTACCACGTTCCTTCTGTTTGTGCCCATGCCGTGCACAACCCAGTCCTTGCATACAGGGGGAAAGGACAGTTTCTAGGGATTGAAAATTACTTAATTGTAATAAATAGCTCATTTTACATGGACCATAGAGGAAAAGTGCTTACTTGGATATTTCTGTAACTTCTTTATTGTGTTAAGTGTGCTAAAAGGTACTATAGGCTGCATATGGGACTGAAGTATATGAGAAAAAAATTCCATGAAAGGCCCAAGACTTGAAAGGCCTGTGATTTCGTATGTTAAAATCTCTATGTATAAGTTTGCCAGCAAATCAGAGCTTAGGACCTTCCACACCTAATTCCCATGGAGTTTCAGCAAGAATTTTGGCACTCAGCCTTCTTTAGCCTGTCATTTTTGAAAAGCATTTGAAGATACTTACTCCCCTTGGTGTACGTAACAACTGCTGTGAACAGGCTACCAAAAAGCACAGGTCCCTGTACTAACTGACCCCCCAATATAGCTCTGCACGTGGAAGCAGTGAATGCACGTTAGTCCGGTGTTGCTCATAAATAACGCTGCGCTGACATAGTTTGCAGACCCAACTTGCTTCTCTGTGTGCTGCTGCACGGTTAATATATCAGCTTTCTCCGAGCTTATTTCCTGTTCCTAAGCTTTTGCTGCATTGTGTTCTGTCCCCATGTCTTGAAAGCCAGCTGTGCAAAATAGGTAGATAAATTACAACTCTTTAGATGATTTTTGGGGGATCAGGAACTTCATATTATTACGCAGTAATTATGGCCTCAAGTTTAAAGCAATAAACTCAGTACAGCATGCTCTCCTGAGTGTGGTTCCTGTAAATGTTATAGCATTATTCAGACTTCATATAAAGCCATTCAAAGAAAGAAGACTGGAGATACCTGAGCTAAACAGAAACCACCGAGAGCAATAGCCTTATCTGCTTTAAGGCAGTGTAGCTCTATTGAAGTCCGTTGAACTCAGTGGAATGAGGTCAGTTCGTATCAGCTGAAGTGTGTGGTTCTGTGTGTTTTGCACATTCAGTAAATGCATGGACAAAAAAAAATCCAAGCCGAAGTGTGTGAAATAAAGGAACTCTAATTGAGTCACTGATGCAGGTGAACGGGTAAGTTTCTATTAAAATCATTTGCTGATGAAAGATTAAGATTATTATGGATGGTTGAGCTGATACAGTCACCTGCGCTGAGGGAGGAGGACTCATTTAGCTCAGGGCTGGAAATGAACCTCTGGCATGTCTTCAGTGCCTGCGGTGAGTGCAGAACTGAAGGGCCATGCTGTTCAGGAGCCTTCTCCTCGCTGGCGGGAGATGCTTGGTTTTGGAAACCCTGAAGAGTAACAGGAGCCAGGAGCATGCTGAGAAACAGAAACATTTGTCTTTACTTAACAGGTGCTGGAAGATATGGCTGATCTTTGGAGGCATAAAAAATTTTAGCAGGTTTTAGTATTTATGGATTTTACACAATTTAAATGTGGTCAGAAAGTGAACCTCATTGTTGGAGTAATCTGTCTGCTTTAATGTTTCACTAAACCCCAAACGTTTTGCTTAGCTTTTGTTTTCCTTTCCAAGTGATCCTGGGTGAGGTGTGCTGAGTAAGCCTGGGAGAGACGGCCTCTGCCAGGCAGGGCAGGGGAGATGCAGAGTGCTTGTGCCAGCTGCTCTCCTCCTAGCCCGGACGCTGGTGAGCGTTTTGGTGGTATAGCAGTGGGTGTTCTCTTGCTACGTGCCCAAGATCCCCAGAAGTGATGCGTTACTCTGTTTGGGAAAGAGTGAAATGCATTGGTTAGTTTTAAGAGCTTTGGAAATGCATAGAACAAGTTGTCTTCTAATTATTGTTACTGCAGTGTAGGTTTAGCTTATATTACCAATATGCTGTGCATGACTTGAATTCAGCTAGGCAATCTCTGTTTATGAGAAATACTTAATTGTTAAATCACAAATATGCATGCTTTCATCTCGTGGGGATTAGTCCCAGAGTGTATCTCTTGTGGGGCTGGTGACCCAGGACCCGAAATGCAGATGCATTGTCTTCATAGTGGGAGTTCAACTGCCTCATTCGGCATTAATACGCCCATCTGTATTAAAGGACTTTTATTGTGCGGAGTATATTTCTGTCTTCATCTTTTTTTATTCCCTGTGTAAAATTGGCCAGGACATTTTAAACATTCATAGATGGAGTATTTAAGCTTACGAAATTTTGTGCTGTCTTTTCCGGGCAAACAGAAAGTTACCAATTAGTCATCTTGGTTCATCTTGGGGTGTTTTTTTGTGGAATTTTAACAATAATTTTAGGTATTGTCTGTGTTCCGTAGCTAATATGGAATATTACCAGACCTCAAATATTTAACGAGTGTTTTCATGTGTAAATTTCCACACTTTTTCTTTCATGAGTAATCTTATCAATACATTAAGTGCTTTGTACTTAAGGTATGTTTTGCGTTGGTGCAGTAGTGTTAAGAGGTTATGCTTTTATGGTTCCCTCTTAATAATATTTTGTTAGTGTTGCACACAGCATGAAGATTACAAAAACTGGGAGAGAGCAAGTAAGTTATTTTAAGTATTTCCAAATTAGCAAATCTGAAGATCTGCAAAACATCAGTGTCAATAACAATGCAAATACAGCTGTTTTAAATTTGCCTATTAGACTTTAAAATATCTGTTCTAAAAATAAAACTTACTTTCTCCTTTTCTGTTAAAATTTTTCATGCAGATGATGGAAGGTTATATTTTTTCTTACACTGTTATTTATTTCATATGTACCCAGTTGATTGTGACTGGTGTTTTAATTAACAACATTTGAGATTAGGTAATGCAATATTAAATGATCTCCACAGCATTAATTTGTAAATAAGCATCAGGGTTTATTGCATGCCTGGGAGGCGTTTATTGCTTCATGTTCTGCCAGCCATTATTAATTAAAATATGCAAATAGTGTAATTTTTCTGGAAGTCTGCAAAACAAATAGGGCCATTATCATGGTCCAGTTATGTGCTGAACAAAGAAGCAGCATGAAATCATTGTTACAATTTATGAAGTCACAATATACAATTGATCTGGAAAACAGTAGGTATAGATGTCTCTTTTCTTATGTGCAAGTCTTCAGTGTTTTTCTTACATGCATAATAACTTTGCTGGTCTTTGCTTTTAAAGAAAAGAAGTTTTTTTTAAAACAACGATGAACTTTTCCCCCTGTCTTTTTAAGTATTTTGATTGAATTTGGACTTAAGGAGAAAATGAAATGAACTAGAACAAGTCTTTTACTTTCTGTCTTTATGGAAGTCTCCTGACTTGTTATGAATGAATGTAGACCATAAACAAACCGCTGAGGTACCCTTAAATGTGAAGCAGGGACAGGACTGCCTGCAGGTAAGCTAAAAAGAATACGAAGGACCACTAAAGACAGAAGCAACAGTGTGGTTCTGGTGATTTAGAATCTACGATAGTCCTCAGAGATGCCAGCTAGTCAGATTTTCTGCATTCAGTATTTCTATAGTTGCATATTCTTGGCTAACAATTTTTCACTTGTCTTTACTGACTGTATCTTTGCCATAAGGACACCTGAATTCCACTAACGCCCCCTAACGTGCTGGCAACTCCTGTCACTTGGTGCCATCCATGGATTTTGTAAACAAATTTCCTATTCTGTCACTGATGGTGTTTATGAAAACATTGATCAGTATTGGAACAAATATACACCCCTTTGCAGAGTTCAGTCAGTACTAAATGCTATCCACTGCTGTCGGACCTTCATTTTTATGATCAGTTTTAGTCTTGCTTAATCCCATCTGCCATTTGGAGACGAAGTTGTCTAAACTTGTTTGTGAAAATGTCACAGAAGGCAGCGGGAAAAGCATTACTGTGGCTAAGATACATTATTACATTCACAGCTTTTTCCCTATTTACAAGACCTGTTGTCCTGTTGTAAAAGAAGATTAGATTGCTTCGATATACTTTGTTCTTGAAATTTAGCTTTGCGTTATCCATCTCCATATTGTCATTGCAGGTACTTACAAATAATTTGATTATTTGTAGTTTTCTGGGAATTGAGCTCTACCTGTCTGGTCTGTGATTTCCTGGCTCATTCCTCTGTGAAAGATGTACCTTGTGTTTGCCCTTCAGCACGTTTGTCCTCTGTGAGTTTTCAAAGAAAACTGCTAATGGCTTTGAGATTGCTTCAGCCCACGTTTTTATACACTAGGATGAATTTCATCAGGCTTTAATTTCAGCAGATGATTTAAAGATGCTCTATTTGTGTACATATTCTCTGCCTTATTCTTTCCCTATTCTCATCTGAGATTTTACCCCTTTGTTGCGACAGTTAATTTTGTTAGCTGCTTGATTGCAGCTGAAACACAAGTGTTAGCTCTTTGACCTTCTCAACATCATCCTTTCTGCTTTTATACTGTGACAATGTACCACACTCCTCAAGTTTCCTCTGTAATTTAAACGTTTCTTTGTTATCCTTTGTACTCTTTTCTGGTTTTATTGCAGTTTTCCCTAGACTTTTTCTGACTTTTTCCCCATATAGCTGTGCTCCCCTTTGCTTTATACTGGTCCCCTTCATCCGATTTAGCCGCTATTTTCTATATGATTCCTTTGGTTAAGGCAAGTTGGTCTCTTTATTCCCTGTTCTGCCGGCACAATGGAATAGTTTGTGCTTCGGTTCTTCACGCTGGGGATAAGGGGGATGGTGGGTGGGTGCTGGTTTTTTCTTCTTTTAGGTTTTTTTTTGTGTCTTAAGAACTGCTCTTTAGATGGCCGGCCCAAAGATACACAGTTCTTGACTGCGGTCTGCAGGAAATGCTTATGGAAAATAGATAAGGAAAAGGATGGCTTTTGAAAGCTGAGAAACACAAAAATACCCTCTCCTTATGTTCTTTTTAATATTGACCTGTCTCCTATTAAATCCTGTCTGCCCTTCTTTGAACTTGTTGGTTGGGCTTCTTGCAATTCTCATAACAGGTTTTTTTATTGTTTTTCCTGTGTTAACATGCTTAATCCCTTTAGGTTTTAAATGCTAAATAGTTGTAACTGTGAGACAGTTTGGTAGATTTTTCTCTGAAAAAGTTTTTCTCTGAAAAGCACCTGATAGTCTTTTTGGGGAAAAGGTGTGTGTCCACTTGACAAAAAAAGTAACGATTACCATTTTTGGAAATAGATTAGCCGAACCTTAACTTCAAAAGTAGTTTACTCAATTTCTGAAAAGCTGTTTTGTCATCTAGTAGGTGGAATGTACTTGTTTTGGTGCTGTTAATAGACCTTCTTGAAGGTCTCATCCTGATCTTCATCCCCCCAAAAGCAAATTGTTGAGCAGGGTGAGTGCTGCTATGTCTACACTGCTCACTGGAGCATCAGCAAAAGGATTGGGATTCTGGTAGACTAGCAGAAAGAAGAATCTGGAAAAGAAGTGGAAATAAAGAATAGGAACAAAGAAAACAAAATGTTCAGTCTAATCAGTCTGTAGCTGCACGAAAATAAAAGTAGTTGAATAAAGCCTGAATTTCATACTTGCAATGCGGTGTGTATATGTGTAGTGGTAATTTGAAAGTCTGTATTCAGGATATCGTCACTTCTCTGTAGCATAAGAATTCTGATGCGCTGCATCTTTATTTTAAGTAGTCCGTCTGTGATTACCACTGTTGCCTTAGAAATAGAGAGATTAGCGTCATTCCTGTAGATAACTTTAATAGGACTTCAGGGGTTAATTTTCCAGTTTATAAATTGAAGGAAAGGAAAGGAAAGAAACCTTTGTAACTGACTTCATTTTATTCTCTTTTTTTTCCTGAAGGCTTTTGATAGAGAGGGTGACCCTATAAGATACCTCATTCAGAATGGAGATCCTCAACAAGTTTTTAATCTCTCTCAAAGGTAAGTGGAAAACCCTTAGAAAATAGACTTGTAACTTTTCAGTCAAGTGAATATGTGGGCTGAGACCAAAAGAAAAGACTTGTAATCAGACGTATTCAGCGGTTCCTTAGATTGGCTCTTAGACGTTAAATGAGAGCTCTTTGAATGATACTGCACTCTGGAATTTTTCACAGGGGACTATTTATTTATTTTAAACACTTTAGTAGGTAAAACTCACTGAGGTGGAAACATTCTATTTAAAAGAGTGACCAGGGATTAATTAAAAACCTTATACTTGTCAGCTCTTGAATAATGACAGGGACAATTTTTGCTTTAGTTTCCTGCCTTCAAGCATTTTAGTCTGTAGTGGAAAGTCTTTTGAGCATTCTTTTAAAATCTCTTTTCCTTAAATTGAATACTAAGTTAAATAGAGTTAGGAAGAGATGGCACGTTATGAAATTATAAGCCCCAGGTAGTTCTGTGCCTGTCCCACCACTCCCTTCTTTATTTTACCCAAGCAGCTATTAGTTACACCCAAAGTGTCTTTTTTCTTTGCAGGAAGAAGGGATGGTGGTGAGCTGATTTCCTGTGATAGATCATGGGACAAAAGTAACCTGGGGCTTATTTGTTCGTGGTGGGGGTATAATGGCAAAAAAATTATTCTAATTCGGTGTGAGGGAGAGATTGTACTGAAACAGGTCTGTATATTCTGAGCAAGCTTTAGGTTACTCGCTGTGATAAATCTCCCATATACGGAGAATCAAATCACTTATGAAACAACATGAAAAAAAGCCTTGAAGATCCCAAGAGATGCTGCTGCTGTTGTCCATCAGGATCAATGGACCCTTTAATAATAAAGACTTGTCAGGAAAGGGAAGGGACGGCTTAGGGAGAGGAGACTTGCACTGAGGTGGCAAGAGCAGGGAATGTTGCTGGGCTGCTGGTTTTATTCATTGCTTAGGGCTGGAGTTTTCAGTGCAAATCAGGGAAGGTGTGCTTTGTTCATCAGCTCAGAGGGAGCGCTGGGAGTCATAGCTCTGTCACAGAGCAGATTTATAGGGTGTTCTGCACAAGCGATGCTAGCAATCCTCCCCTTAACATGGAGAAACTTGGTCTGACCTACTCTGTAAGCTTTAGAACTTTTGAATAATGAGGAGTGTGCCTGGCTACATGAGAGGCGCTCCAAAGAAGGGCTACTCAGTGGGTAGTTGTTTTATATAGTTCATGCTTATCACGGAGCAGTTCACATCGCGCCATAAAAATCCTGATAGCTCTCCATACTAGAGAGACATAAAATTGTGTACAAATTCAGACCAACTTCTGGCCTGCCAAACCTGTGGCGTGAAGGTATTCTAGAAGTCGGATCCTAGGCAGCTCTTGTATTGTCCAGCTTCTTGTGTAGACAGTGTGGCGATACCCAGAAGTCAAGCTGTTAAAGATTGGAGTGTGAATGCGCAGCTGTGAAGTCAGTCTGAAAACAAACAAGAAATCTCTGGTGTGCTCTCTGAAGGCTGCAGGCACCACACGCCCCTATGTGTCCACGGGCAGTGTCACAGCCGTTGCGGGTGTCCCCTCCCAGGGCCTGTCAGGGTGGCTGGGAGTCCTCCTTCATCTCATCCGGCCTCCGGGGCCCATCCCGGACAGACTGACACCCCCCGACAGAAACACCCCAGCCTCGCATCCCCCCCACGTGTGTCTGAGCATCACGGCGCATTGAGGGTTTCAGTACAAACACAGGCATTTGTTTGTCTTTTTGATCTTGTTGCCTCTTGGTAAAAAGGAGAGCTCTTTGAAGTGTTTTCTCCTTCCTGCTCTCTTTGCATCTGTTTTCTTGGAAATTGTTTGTGCAAAGTTTTCCTCAGCCTTTTGCAAGTTTTTTCTAGGTACTGAAATGTCTTGATAGGAGATTAAAGTAGGATTAATATTAAGCAAAGCATATAGTTAATGTGAGTGGCATATTAAGGCTACAGGAATTTATCTCAATGTTACATAAATACATTTTTAGATACTTTAAGGCCAAGGCAGAGACCATGACATGATTCTCTTTCTTCCTTTTTCTCATCTGGATTATTTTCTTGCATCCTGGAGCACGTCAATTAATCCCTGTGCAATTCCTAACTGGCGGCATGACTACTGAATATCACCAGTTTTACATCTACCTACTAGATCTCTTTTATCCTCAATCTGAGGATTATGAGATGGTTTTGTTCTTTCTTCTTTGGCAGTACAACCTGAGCACGATCTGTAGTAATTTGGTACCTCCTTATGCTCCCCAGGGAATGTGATGATCAAAAGCCAGGGTATTGAAAGAACGCCAGTACATCTGAATCCTTGAGTAAAACACGGGAGTTTTATAAATTAGCCTGTCTCTCGAATGATGTTCACCTCTTGAAATGGAGGTGGTAGATTGCAATTGTTCAAGTGGTAGCAAGGAGGGGATAAAAAAGGTGGTATGATAGTGCAAAAGTATTGCAGAAGTTAAAATGAATTTATGCAGCTGAAGGTCAGTGTTAGTAAAGCAGTATTTTTTGTCAATATTTTATTCTTAGCTCCACTTTGATTTTTTTGGGGAGGGTGAATTAATATTTTACCACATAAGTGTTTTATGTTTCATTCACTGTTCCTCTCCTGAAAATTTCTTCTGTTCATATTTTATTGCAGTGTCCTGAACAAATGCTGAAAAATATATATGATCTATTATAATAGCTAATTGATTTGCAGAAACACCTGGAAAGAAGAGAATTGTTAAAATAAAGAGCATGGTTTACCATTTCATGTCAGTTAATGATACATCTGACTTTCCTGTGGCCCTCAAAGGAAGTTAATGCCTTTCTTAGTAGCGTCACTACTGTTCCAGCATCTGCTATTTATTAATTATAAAAAGTTTAGTTTAAAAGTCAAATAGTCTTTAGTAATATAGCAATAATATTAATTGAGCTCAGCTGAATATTCCTTAGCAGAAGACAGTACACAAGACTGGAAGCAAAAATGAGATACGCAGTGTTATTAATTTGTCGCACACAAATTACAGGACAGGTTGCTGGAAATCCTTCCACTTTTACACTCATTGCCTTCTTGTGGGCCATGTATGGACGCAAAGCTACGAATTTACTGTTAGCCTGATTCGAGTCTTAGTAGTGTAATCAAACGATTATTAGCAGTCCAGTTATGACACTAATGCAAATAGGTAAAATTGCATTTATATGTATATTTTAGTATGTGTATATATGTAAATATAAAATATATAATGTAACTTATTTTATGTAGGTATGTAATTTCAACATTTATATGTATGATTAGATGTGTGTATATATACACATGTATTTTAATGGTATAGCTATGTATATTTATATATAGCTGTATATCATTGCAGCTATATTATAGGTACATATATTTATTACACTGTATATATGACTATATATAAAAAACATATATAAATATATACATAAACTTTCTAAGGTCTGTCCCTTGCTCTGGTGTTAGGCTTTACCATTCCACTTTCCCGCTGGGCCCTCAGGGAAATAATTTCCTCTGGAGCAGGGATGCGTGCTGAGGCTTGAGCAGCTGAAGTCCTGCCCTGGGAGGAGTACGATGCCGGCGGTTTCATTCTCCTCACTCTAGGATCCATTTCAAGTCATTTTTATGTTTGCGAACACACTCTGTACCACGCTTTTTCCCCCCGCCTGTGCGCTAGTCTATCTTACATCTGAACTTATGGCACGTGGTGTTTTTTTACATATGTGGATACTTGTTTGTGGTTCTCTTTGTGACCCCAAACTGGTTTTGGGCAGCTCCTAAGGTGTGTGTTTATTAGTAGTAAGCCACGGGTGAGGTGTTTGTGGCCCAGGGGCTCTGGTGTCATCCTGTGCCTGAACTTTCACTACACTGGAGGCAACACCTGTACTGCTCCGTATGTAGTTCAATCTCTGCACAATAACCACATTATAGCTACCTATTAGTTACAAAAATATGTGTATAAAAATAGGCATCATGCTACACAATTGTAGAGAAGTAAGCGAAAGCTAAAACAACATTGGTATCTGGTACCTGCCCTTTAGATAATTGTTGTTTAAAGCTAAACCCACCTTCTGAGCAGGCCAAGGCAAGTCCATGCAAAGAAGCATGACAGGTCCTGAGGCCCTGTTGTACCTTGGGACAAGATGTGTCAGGGTTACAAAGCTACACACGATATTTGTGTGTCCCATTGGTTTTCCCAACCTCCAGAAAGTATTTTAGGTACAATGAATCGCTTTTGTCTTTTTGAGGAAGATAAACATGATGTGTGCCTGTGTTTTAGCTGTATAGCAATGAGACAGACTGAATGTAGCATCTCATGAAATATTCTTGTCTTTGATTACTGAGCTTGGATATTATTTTACCTACCAACCTTTCAACCCTGGGCAAAGAGTTATGCTCCCATTCTCTGTTTCCGCCTATTGCTATAGTATTTCGTTGAAGAAACTGCTTGTGGTAACAGCTTGCTAGTAAGTGTTGCTGTTTGTCTCTGCTGAAAATAACGTTGGAAAAGTCTTGGCCTGGAACCAGTTTGCTGAGATCTTCTCTGAGAGTAAGACGTTACAGCAGAAACTCTGCAGAAATTTATAGTCTAGGGAAGAAACATCATTAGGTACAGATTGTATACATCCAAGCATTCTGGAGAAGTACAGTTAATGAGACCTCATAGTTTGGTGAGACTTTGTGTTTCAGTTTAGCTTTTGCTTTTTTTTTTTTTTTTCCTGTTTTAATAAAACCTCTTTCTGAACAAGTAGCTGCTTAGGTTTTAGGTCATGAACGTAAAACGTAGGCTCAACCAGTAAAATTTATAGTTGTGTGTGACAAATACTTATGGCTCATAATGGCCATTAAAAACGGAATAACACATGGAAAGTCACAGCATACCAAGATCCCAGCCCGTCTGGATTTTGGACTGCAAAATCTCGTGGTGTTACACTTTTCTTAAAATGTTACAAGCAACTGTGACACATTTGGTGGAGTTCCGTGGGAGAAGCTGCTCAGCCCTGCGACAAGAGGATAAACATCATCCTGGAGCCGTGTTTGTTGGTGCCTATTTGTTAAATAACCTGGGGATTGTGTGGCATTTAGCAGAGATCTCAATTTGTTACATCCTTGACCGCATTCCAGTAGACACCAAAATCCTGTAAATGAAAGGCAGAGCTTTAGCGCTGGTCGCTGAAGTACCACTTGTGCCAGTTCAGTTCAGTGGACAGGATTGTCAAGTCAACAGCGCTTTTCTGATGCTTCCTAATATAAAAGGAATGAGTCCAGGGTGGGATCTTGTGTCTGTGTTGCTGCAGCACACCTCCAGGTGGCTCCCAGACTTATGCATGAGGAAATCAGATCACCCTAGAGACAGAATCCGGGTTTTTTTATTTGGCAGCAGTTACAGGACTTTATAGAATCATAGAATCGCTGAGGTTGGAAGGGACCTTTCAGATCACCAAGTCCAACCATTAACCTACCCTGACAAAACCACCTCTAAACCATGGCCCCAAGTACCACGTCTGCCCTTTTTTTAAACACCTCCAGAGATGGTGAATCCACCCCCTCCCTGGGCAGCCTCTTCCAATGTTTAATAACCCTTTCCGTGAAAATTTTTTTCCTAATATCCAATCTAAACCTCACCTGGCATAACTTGAACCCATTTCCTCTCGTTCTATCACTTGTCACTAGGGAAAAGAGGTCAGCCTCCATTTCTCTACAACCTCCTTTGCAACACTTTTAAGAAGCAGTGGTTTTATTTTAATTCTGTTTATTTTCATTTTGTGTATGTGGCTTCCAAATAGCCCTTCGTTTGTGGATTGTTCGTTTTTTGTTTGGTTGTTTTTTGCTTTTTTTTTTCTTTTAAATGAGCAGCAGTAATCACAATATCCTGATTTATTCTCCACAACATTTGTGCTTAGGTTAATATTTTATTACTAGGGAATATAGTATATCTGTGCTTGCACTGAAAGGGCATTAGCTCCTTGCAGCGTTTTTACTGAAGTTACACAACATGTGAGATAGTAGCCTGTCCCTATAAAACTCTGAGGAGACTCACACTTAAGACCATGCATATGGTATTCCCAGAGTTTACTGCTGCAATCTTGTCAGGGCTGGCGGGGCCCCTCTGTGATTAATAGACTCCTTGTGAATCTCTCCTCTCTTTTATTATAGCACTGGAGCTTTCTAACAAACGAGGGTCCTGTCTTCAGTGTAGGTCTATCTTTTGTATAATCCTGTAGATCACTAGGGTGTTATTTTATTCCTAAATTATACACGTATCGAAGCGGAAAGCATCAGAAATTGGCTCATCGTTTTTATTAGCCTTTACCTACACAAAGCATGCTTTCAGTTGTAATAAAGCCTAAAAGCTTATTAACTTGCTTAAAGGGAAACGTTTGTGTAACGCAAAGTAGTGGAACAAAAGTGCTTGTAGATATCTGAAAACTGTTGTGATAACACTTTATGTTTTTTGTTTCGTTACTAGTTCTGGACTGCTAGCCTTAGGAAAGCCCTTGGACAGAGAAAGCACTGATCGCTATATTCTGATTGTTACAGCCTCGGATGGCAGACCAGATGGGGTGAGTTTCCTGTGAAAGTTTAAGAAAGTGGGCTGGTACGATATGTAGTTAGGCTTGAAGTAGTCTAATTGTAGTATCTTTTCTATGGCTCTTGACCAAATATATCTGTAATCTGCAACAATTTTCCTTTCTCTCAAGAAGGTTTGTGTAGATAAAGCCTGTGTATCGCTGGGGTAATGTCCTTTGATCTTGAAACAATGTGATTTTGCTGCTGCTTTTGCCATTTTGTTATTCTTCAGCGAGAACCACTGCAGTCAAGGTTTTGTGTTATTCAAATATGTGTATCTTCTTACTATTTCTTCTCCGTGCTATAAAATAACCAGTCTTCCTTCTTACCTTCTCCTAAAGTTCAGCTATGCGGGCAGCTGTGTTAGAGATTTGTACTTCAGCTGGTCAAATGCATTGCGCTTTTTTCAGAATTGACAGATGAAAGCACTGTCTAGCTTCAGTTTTTTTGAGCTGTCAAAAAAAAACATATCCGAAAATGAGTCCATGCCTCTTCTCTTAAGAAAATAAAACTTTTTTATCGGGAGGTCTTTCTAAGTCTTCTGTGTTTGCATTGGTCAAGCACGCAGTGACCCTGCAATCAAACCAACAAACTCCTGCTCACATTTGCGTTTAGTGTAACAAAATTGTGATTTTCAATTTCCTTATTAAAAATGGAAGGCTATTTAAGGATATGTGTTTATTTATCAAGCAGAGGCAATGGAATTAGTTTTTCTGAAAGTTTGCAGCAATGCCGACAGGGGGAATTTACCGCAGTTGGATTGTGCAAGGTACATGGGAGCGCAGCAGTTCTCCTGTGGACTTGTGCCGTGGAATACCAGCATAGATGGAGGAGAAGTCTCTATGCATCTGACCGTAAAAATTACAGTGTATAAGGGCAGATCTAAAATAATACATCCACATTATCTGGGCTATTCTAGGAGGCAGTATTCAGCTTTGAGATTGAAACAGAGAGATCTTTGATAGTTCGCTATGGAGTGATCATGAAGGCTCTGTGGTTTGGACCCTTGCTCACCCTGTCTTCACCGCAGCAGAAGAAAGTCTTTATTGTTTCTGTTGTATGCTCTTTTCCCTTTTTAGCTTCTTCAGTTTATAAGGTTTGTCTTCCTGCTCAGTATTTACTCAGTTGTTTGGGTTTTTTTCCCAAAGTATTGTCACAGTTTGAGAGCCTTTATGCAATTCTGAAGCAATATGGAGTAATTGTAACAGAGCCTACACCTTTTCCATTAAAAATCTGGTTACAGTTATCTTCAGTAAGTCATCTTAATATTTGTAATTTTGTTACTTGTGAACTACTCCCCGTTCTTGATAGCTGAGAGTTCAGTTGTTTTCCTCTTGAATTTCCAGCTGTGAAATCTAAACATTTAAATAAAAGACTTGCATTCTGTTTCAGGCTATGTTATGCTGCTGACTACGTTCTGCTGGTATCTGGGGCATAGAAAGCATACTGAAAAGATATTTCCTCTTCCTTTCATCTAAAGATTCATACTCTTTGTCCTGGAACGTAAATGGATGTCTGAACCATTTTAACACTCAGAAGATAATAGTTACTTTTTAAATAGAAATCCAGTTAATTGTGGCATGCTGCTTGACATAAAGTAGCTGTATGTAAGGTGAAATGTGGCTTTTGAAGCTCGACTGTGTAAAAACCACCAAGAATAAACTGTGGGGGGCTCGTTAGTATTGTCTGTGACCTATGCTGATGTAGGGTTGACTGCCTGTTGCAGCAGCAGTCATTGCTGCTTCAGTCTGTGAGCCGTTCAGCAGCCAGGCCGGAGCAGGTAGCGGCCGTGTTGTTGGGGGAGTGGACTGTCCTATCACTCCTCATGCATCGCCCAGCCCAGTGAAGACAGGACTAGAGGTTCCTAGAGGTGTTCTGATACAAATTAAAGAGTAGCATTCTCAAAAGTAATTGGAATGATATGCAAATTTCAAGGATTTTTTTTAGTGTGGTGTGGGTTTTTTGAGGTTGGTTGTTTTTTTTTTTAGAGAAAATAGCGAGCATCCCACAAGGAAACCAAATAATTAGAGCCCAAAGAACTGTTGTAACATTGGTGAAAGGTATTTGCGGTTTCCCAACGCTGGCACAAAACTCATTTCTCAGTAAGCATAGCAGTTCTTACTAATACAGCAGTCACTTGAGGAGCAGAAAGATGAGCTAAACAGCAGCACGCCACTTGACTATTTGATACTAAATACTCTTGATGGATGGTGTTATGTTGTTGCTGTAACAACATCATGCACTTAAAAAATCTGCTCCCCTGCTGTCTCATTATCCATTTCCTCCCTTAATGCCATGGGTTTTTCGTGGAGTTTTGTATCTGCAGGTGTGTGTGTGTGTTAATTGTTCTCAGGTGCAATGTGGTCACACTTTCTAGCTTGTGTGTGTTTTCTTTACTGCTGCTTGGTTTGGGTTCTTCATCACTATCTCCTACCTGGCTGCAGCTGTTTTCTTCTGTTATGATACTTTTTGCCAGTGGTGGGGCACTTTTCTTCTTAAAATTGTCCAGCAGTATGGCTGACTTCTGCTTTCGCACCCTGAGCTTCTGGTGACAGTATATGGAAAGAAAGGGTTAGGAGTTGGCTGGGCTTGCCGGTACCACAAATGAGGCCGTATAAGTTTCTCGGCTTTTATTTTACAAATAAATGAAACAGGGCAGCTCAGCTCATTAAATCTCCATGCCTTTTCCATGCCAGGAAACAGTGGTTTTGTCTAATTTGCCAGGCTTCCTTGTGTCTTTGCAGAATGTCTTTGATTTGCGGCTCTTTTGGACTTACTCTCTGCTATTTGACAGGCTCCTCCTGGGTCAGGGACTTATTTAAAGTCGCTGGCTGGTAAGATGGCAAACTGTTCTAAGGACATGGATGCTTGTTTCAACAAGTCAGTGAAATTTCACGGAGGAACTTTTCTTTTTAACTGATTTCTATCAGAAAGCAATGGTGTCTCTTTAGGAAAAAAAAAAATCCTACACTTACAAAACTGCTGCTCTCCAAACTAATTCATGCGCTGCCTGTCATCAAGGCTTGCTTTTTTGACCAGAAAACTGGCTGTCTGATTGACGAACTTGTTTCAGTTTCCCTAAAATCACAAAGTTTCCCTAAAACCACCACAGGCAGGTGCAACTTAATTTAAATGACATTAACATACTTTAGCCAGTAACATATAAAAGCTGATTTCTTTCCATCCAGCAGCGGGCTGTTTGAAACTAGCTCTTAGAGTCAAATATACGTAAAGTCAGCTTTTGTATTCTATACAGCCTTTTCTGCAGTTGCTTGTTTCTTTAAAATCTGAAAGGAATTTAAAGGGAAAAGACTATTAGTGTGTTTTGGGGATTTTTTGTTGTCGATTTTTTTTTTAGCTTGAACTTTCCTCTTCAGTTACAACACGAAAATATTTTAAGACATTTCGTAGTTAGCTTTTATGAGCAAGAGTCATAGGATAATTCAGGTTGCGTGAGATTTCAAGAGGTGATGTAGTTTGAGCCTGTTCCTCAAGCACAGACAGCTATGATTGCGGTGACAATTTAACTGTGGAGCAGGCTATTTAATTCATAGCCTTCAAGTATAAAGATGCATAAAAAGCCGTGTTAGTACTCTTACATAGTGGAAAAAAGAAAACATTTTTATTGATGTTTCATACTTATCTGAGAAAGTTCAGTCTTTGTAATTTCAGCCAGTGAATTTGCTTCAGAAATTGTGAACAGTACTCAAGACATTTCAATATTGATAATATTTTTCAGCTAAATTCTGTTGTGAACAAAGAGGGTTTTTTTAGCCATTATAATATGGGTTTCAGAGAGGCATAACTTCAGCTCATTTAATGATTAATAATAGTGTATAAAATGGAATACTTCAGATGGGGAATGTTGCTATGCTTTGAAATTGTTGAAGCTTTCAGAAAGAAATTTATCCCACCCTGCTTTAAAAGTTGTCTGTCTCAAGGTCCTGACTCTTGTCTGTTGAACATTGTTCTCTTAAAACTAAGAATGTTTTTCTCCATAGAGATAAGCGAGGCTCGTTAGGTGGGTGAAGCCTGTATTTCAGTATGGAGTCAGCAGCCTCTGGGATCGGCTCACCTGCAGTGAACAGAAAGAAAGAGCGAGAAAGCTTCAACTTCTTTCCTACCTTTAACACCGGACCAGTTCACCCGCTGATTGCCATCTCCAGGCCTGACAGGGTGGTCTTTGGCCCAGAGAGACATGCCAAAATGGATCTTTTCTTTCCACTTCTGGTATCTCCAGGAGTTTAGAGGTCAGCACATTGGGCAGCGGGACACTTCATGTGGGGTCACGCTTTTGCTTGGCGTACAGCAGCCCCAGCAGCAGTCTCTTGGGGAGCAGCATTTCCTCCGTCTGCCTTTCCCGTAATCGTGGTGGTACAAATCGTTACCTTTCCAAACCCACCAATTACTGGATTCCTGATCTTCTAGAGACTGAAACTCTTCTTGCTGCAGTGAGGCCAGGCCAGCGCTGTGTGCGCTGCCTGCTCCACTCTGCTGTAAACCCCATGGGATATCGGCCTAGTACACAGTATACAACATGGCATCGGCCCTTTTTTTCCCTCAATATTGTCTAGAGAATACTAACTGTTCCCCATCATCATCTGTGAAGTCTGTTGAACACGTCTTTGTGTTTGAAAAGACTGTGGTCCCACACACCTTAAATTTTTGGTGTTTTAATGTTTGAGGTTTTTTCTGCTCATTTTTCTGTGTCATTAATAAAGGGTCAAAGAGACTTTTAACAATGTTTCTGTGGTATTAAGTAGTTGAGGTTTCTGTATTCTAAACCCCGAGGCATATTTAACTGCCTAATGTTGCGTGGTGGCAGCCATGCTGACACCTTTTGACTTTTGGGAACTGCTTATTCCATCAAAATTAATAGAGACCTACTTATGCCTTCACCAAGCAATACGGCTTTCCATTTAGCGGTGTGGCCTGGCTGACACTGTTTCATCCCTTTTGCATGCCTTCTAATGCTCTTGATTGTTTAAAATGCTTGACTGTGCTTCCCAAGTTATTGTTGTTCTGATTTATAACCTGGAGCATTAACAGGCTTGTGGTTTTTCTCTGACCTTGGAATAACATGACCTACCACCCATCACTGTTAACAGTGTGACACAACAAACAATTAAGTGTGCCTTAATTGAGTAGTCAGGAAAATATTTTTATTTCCCTAGTAATGAGACATAGTTATAGATGGGCAGAAGAATGATGCGAATGAAATAACATATCGAGCTCAAATTGTTTTCACAAATTGTAGTGTGTTTGGATAGGATTTTGAGGCAAGAGTGCATGTCTTTGCATTTCAGAGGGAGAAGTTAGAAATAAATATGCATGACTTTTGTCAGAAGAAAGAAAAAGCCTTCTGTGCTATTTATTTTTGGCTTGTGTGAGTGTGTATTTGTCAGTTCATTTCTATAGATAAAACAGGAAGCTCCATTGTCTTGTCTAAGTGTATATTGTGTGATTTAAGCAGAAATCAAACCTCCAAATACAAATGCCTAGTCCTCAAAATATTCACCCAGCACTTCAGAACTGTGTTTCTGCCCAAGTTTTGGCAAAAGAGAGCAGCTCAGTGCCTAGTTTACAGAGCCATTTGGGAGTTAGTAATTAGGTATTCTTAGAAACTGTCAGTCACCCGGAGGGTGTTCTCAGCCTCCCAGGCAGCTACAGCCTTCCTTTCGAATGTGGCTGAAGGAGAGCAGCAACAGTGATGGCCCTTGGGTACCCCAAAGTGAGTGTGACCAGAAAATACTGATGGGGGTTTGTATTCTCTTGTACATCTTCGAAGACCCAAGGTTTACGTGACCTCTTTTCCCAGAGTGTGTCTTAATCACTAGGCCACTAAACTACTTTGGAAGTCCAGAAATAGCTGCTGTCCGTTTGCTCTTTTGAAGTTCTGCTGTCCTGTTTGCTGGATAGGAAAGATGAGAGGTGACCTAGCTCCGGGAGGGTTTCTCTGAAAGCCACGAATCCAAGATCGTGCCCGTTAATCTCAGACTGTGCCCATTTCTTTTGCAAGGAACACTTTGTGAAAAAATCGGGATAATTTTAGCATTGCAGATCCCAAAACTTTTGAGGGCATGTTTCCTGAGGAGGCAGAGGCACCATCAGGCAACCCTTGGAAAGGCATCTGAGAGAGGGCTGTCTTCTCGGTGGTCTGGGCTGGCCCAGAGCAGCTGGGTGCTGAATGCAGGGATTGAATTGGCCTTTTTGAAGACATTTTAAGTCTTTTTTAGTGCTTTCTATATGTGGTCCTGGGTACCCAGCACTGGATTCAGCACTCTGGTGTGTTCATGGGTTTGCAATGTACTCGGTACAGGAGCTTAAATGAGTGGGGCTTAGAATTTAGAAACTCTGAAAACCGTGTTCCTGGCTACGGTATGCAGAAGTATGGTGTTTGTAGAAGGTCGTGGTGGTCTCTCTGCCACAACAGTGCCTTCAGACGGACCAACAGTTGAAAACTAGTGTTTGCTTATCTTATGATCTAGCTAAATAATTGCCATAGGCTGTCAGTGAAAGTAGAATAAATACTGTCGTGTTCTTGATCCTAGACAAAGATGTGTCAGAGCAGGGCAGCCTGATAGTCTCTCTGTCCCGGGGGCCGGGACAGACACCGATACCGTGCCATATTCCTCCTTACTGTCTCGTTCCTCATCAGAGCAAACCAACACTTCAAGAGGGTGTTCATCCACTGAGTGACCCGTGAGTAGCCTTATTTCAGGGCACTGTGTTTCATCGTGTGAGTTAGACTTGGGTATTTCAGTCTTCTTAGAAGATCACTAATGATTTAGAACATCTATCTCCCATGACACTTGAATTAATTGCCTTCCTTAGAGCAAACAGGTAGCACTAGATCGAGGTAATATAGATGAAGATTTACTACCTGAATAGCATACAGAGAATTAATTAATTACAGTAAATTTTCTGTTACTCTTGTAAATATTGCCTGTATCTGCTCCACATCAGTTCCGTTATCTATCAAGATTAACCACGCATGCCTCTTTCAGTGAATACTCACTGAACAGAGATTTTGTGTACAAAAAGGCTTGTATCGGAAAAGGCTTCTACTTAACTGACCTTTTTGTAATCAGGAAAACAGGATTGCCCAAAAAAATTAAATCAATGGAATCTGTTCATACTGTGGAACTTTAATACTACCTTAATGTAGCACATTTATTTTGTTCTCTTGGTGCAGTGGGAAGGAATAGTTCTTAAATATATGAAAAGGAACAATATAAACAGATAAATGGTTTTGTATTTCCTCCTCTAAAGAACTCCTCAAATAATTTTCTTTTCAACAATACAAACTGCAACTGAAGAGAAACACTGCCTATTACTATTTTCCTGACAAGTTATGTACTTCATATGAGAAGGCCTTAAAAAATCCAGCTGATCTGTAAATTTCAGTTTGCAAGAGAAGAATTTGTCCAGCCAGATTGCCTCTCTGTGAGAGAAGGCTTTTCCCTGCACATCAGCTCTTTTATTACGGCAAGCTTTAGGACACTCCCAGATTTGTTCGTGCAACTTGTCTGCTTGCATCGCGTGGATAATATTCCCCATAAAGGCTTTGATTTCAAATGCTAACAGGCAAGGGGTGATTTAAGTAATCCTCATAAAGAAATAGATTCATCACAGTTTTCAATCAAAGATTTTGAGCAGATTGTAATTCCATTTTGAAAGATGACTTTAATTATTTTAAGGTGAGAAACAGTTCTGCACCAAGGATTATTGAGCATTGTGTACACCAAAATAAATAAGCTTAAGTAGAACTATGTTAAAGTAGATCTTGTAGCAGAGTTCACAATAACAGTAACGTATGGCGTAACACTGAGTATACATTATGTTATTGCGTATATTCAGTAATACTGCAGTCGTGACAGTAAATACCAAGGTCATGAATTCTCGTCAGACTGGAAAGACTGAGCTGGGCAGACTGTTTTTCAGCCAGCTCTGTATGTGCAAAGAGAGCTGCCACACCTGGTAAAGCTCCTTGCCTTGAAGCCCTCTGTAGCCGAGCGTGCCTTTCAGACACATCTTCCAGGTTAGCACAAACCTCTGTTCCTTTTATAACAGCAGTGAAGTCTCCAGTCCTAAGTAAATAGATAACCCTTGCACGAATGCTAGGAGACTTGCAGCTGAAGGCTCTGGCAGCCCATGTTCCTCACCTGTTTGGAAATTCTCCCGTTTGGTTTGTGATGTAAAGACATTGGTAGAGATGCCACAGGTTTATGCACTTGTGAGTGGGACATTGAATCCTGAGCTTTTAGTTTAGATGCAGAGCCATTTTTCCACAGCTTTGTCCCTGCCAGGCTGCACGGCAAACGTCGCCTACTTTGTACGTTAGCCTCCAGCTATGTTTAGGTGATGTGTAGCACACAGTATGCTCTAAATTTGGGTTGGTTAGACTGAGCAATATAGCTTGGGATATAAGCTACCAGCTACTGCTGGTTCATCCTGTAGAAACAGTAATGTTTCATTCCTGTGATATTGAGATGCTTTTCAGCTGCTTGAACAGCAGATCAATACTCTTTCTCTTCCACAAATAGACACACGGGGCTGTAGCCCTGGCTGTTAAGTGGCCAGTCACTGGAGGAAGAGTGGAGAACCTGTCCTGTCCTCCCCGTGTGTTTGTCAAGGACATTTCTTGAACGTACATGATTTTCTCTTCCATTCCCACTGAAGTTCTCATCTGTTTTATTTTCTCTTTGGACATGTGAGGTTTTAGTTTTGGAGGGTTTCCTCGGGGGGTTTATTTTTGTGCGTTTGACAGCTTTTCTCTTTATCTCCTCCCCAGGCTTTTTCTGCTCTTTTTTCATTAGCGTAATTATTGACAAGCTCCAGCCTTGTCTTTCCCTTCAGCCTCAGTCTCTCCTCTCTCCTAAATTTCTTTGCAGTCCAGCTGGCCATTTCTGCTTTATAACATGGAGAGGTGTAGAGGGGCAATAGATACCGCTTTTAAAGTTCTCATGCCCTACCCTGGAAGGAAACAAGGTCTGAAAATACCTGAGGCGTGCAGCCTTGCTGATAGGAACAGACTGGAAAAGAATAACATGGTCTCCCTTCCCCCTTGCCTGGTGGACGTTGTTTGTTGTGGTTGTGCAGCTTCTGTGCATTCAGAAAGGTTAGTGACCAAGGCCGTAACCAGTTGTGCACATTTACCCATCGATTTTCTGACTTTGGCGCTTGATTGTCATCCTCCATTAGCAATCGTTACTAGTTTCCCATTAGCAACATCGCTCTTCAGGCTGTCGCTCTCCTGGAGCGCTGCACTTGGGCAGCGTGGCAATTTACCTGTTACACAATGCGGGTATGTTTTATTCTGGTCCTTATTGTTCCCGATATTTTAAGATCTGAGCAGCTGTTTCCCCTGTTTGATAAAGAATAGCTATTATTTTGGATATCATAATTTAAGTGTAGCTTTCTTGAATTGAATATAGATAAGTCCTGATATGTAGATCAGAAGCATTATTTACAGTTTCTTTTTTGATCAAATAAGGCCTTGGGCTTTGCCTCAGATCTTATTATTTGCAAACTAGTTATATCTAGAGATAATAGTGTTTGTCTTAGAGTTTGTCTAAATTAATAAACTAGCTTGACATCAGAGCTAAGAACATTTCCTCTCCAAGGCATAGAATGCTCTCATCAATTCCCAACTTCAATTTAAATGGCAGGCTACAAATAAAATAAGTCACGAGTGAAATTTCCTTCAAATTTATCATCCGTAACATTTGTCAGGGCCTGGCATACTTAGGACAAAGATATTTGTGGAGGCAATGTAAATGTTACATTTATTGCTCTGGGAAGAATTATATATGTAAGAACTATTTTAGTGGCCCTAAGAAAGCTATAAATTGCAGATGTTGATCTTTTGTTTGACTTATGTTTATTATAGAAGAGAAGTAGACACGGTTAGCGTCAGTAATAAATAGGAAATGCCTGATACAAGGCTGTACTACGTTTTTCCCTGCGTGAATTTCCATTAATAGCTTCAACACTCATTTCCAAACCATACTTGACAAATCTTTTGTAGAAATGCCTAGTTTTAAAACAGCCAGGGCAGTTTTTTAGGTATCCTTACTGTCTTACCTGGTATTTGCGTGAGGAGTATCCATTCAGTTGATACACAAAACCAGTTGTGAATTAGGTCTCTCTCGTTGGGGAACTACTCAAGTTTGTTTAAAGACTTTTATTGGTACTTAAACATATGTCAAGAGCTTTAGCAAAACAGCAGCTCTGTTTCATGAGAGAGTGCTGTTTTACTGTCTCTTTTAGGATTCTCTACAAAACACTCCAACTTTTCATAAGTCCTTAAGAAATTTGTGATACTGTTTGCTTTCATTCTGAAGTATGTAATGAACAAAATAGCATGTGTACAATCAAGTGGGAGAATTAAAAGATTGTATCTGCGACTGATTTTTGTCTATTCGTTTTCCCCAAGCTTTGCAAGGAAAAATCTGTTTCACGCTGCTCATAGTTGTAAGCTTTGCATTAATTTTAGTCTGCTGTACGTAGGTCACCTTGCAGTGGTACAACATTACAGCCAAACAAAGAGGAAGGTAATGTTTGTAGGGAGCGGCGGCTTAGGTTCCAGACAGATATATGTTACAGCACTTGAAGTATGAGAACCGATGAACGAATAGAAATCAAATCTTTTTTTTAATCTTGAGGCTATAAGATGTGAAGTGCAGCTATCTCACACGCACACACACACTAACAAGACAAGAAAGCTGGCTTTGCAGAAGTAAATGGGCACCCAATCAGAACTTGTCATTAAATATAACTTTTGCTGTCAAAGGCGAGAATTATTCTTATAGCTCCTCATGCTTTTTGTTGCTGGCTTAAAAATTTTGATGTCATGAGTTGTGACAAAGTTAAAAGCATCGCCACCTCTGTGTCTGTGTGCTGGAGGTTTCCTTGGCGGCAGAATTTCAGCTAGTGACATAGAAAATGGAGTGCAGTTTACGTGACGGTGGGAGTGACCTCGGGCAGCCACTGCTACCTGCGGTTGCAAATGGTAGTAAGAAATGAGAGGCTTCTCTAACAGTACAAGAAACTGAGCTTCATACAAAATACAGCGACCCTTTCTCTGTGTGTTTACTTGTATCCTCTCCGCAGTGCACTTTCTATTCTCAAAGCATGCGTTCACTACCTGTGGTCCTTCTCGCCTGTTGATTAGTGTGCCAAATAGTGGCTCGGCTGCTGTAAGAAAGGGTATGACCCATAGTCTGCTTGCTTGCTTGTTTTCTGCTCCAGTGACAGGCTGAAAAGAGGTTATGGCTAGCCCTGAACATAACTTTTAAGCAATGATTATTTAGTCAATGTGAGTTTAGTGTTGCTGGTGACTTTTTACATTATCCACAGGACAGATGATCATGGTATTACCGATACTGCTCTGGGCTGCAGTTGTGAATAAGCCACTGTAATTTATTCTAGTTGTCTAATAAAGGCTATTTCAGAACAGCACGTCGGTCTTCAGCTGTGGCTTGCAGAGAGCTTAAGCAAATCTTTGGAGCCATCTAATGGGGATATAAAAATGTTGATTTTATTTAATAATCTTTGATTATAGCAGTTTCTGACGTTAATGGCAGACCTGCTGCTCTATGCATCTCAAAGAAAGAAAGGTAGCCAACCCACTACCACTTCATGTAAAACGTTGGCATTGCTCCATCAGAGGGATGTTCTTTCTCAGTTGCAAGGTTTGTTGTTGCTGATTTAAAGGAAGAGAACACAGGCATTGCTGCTAACCCAGAGCTTGTTACGAATGCTCCTCTTGGTGATCCTGCCGCTGAATGCATACGCTTTTGATAGTTTGCTAAATAGGGACGAATACAAAAGCGAGGGTATATTTGAAATGTTGCTCTTAGTACAGGATCTTATTTTAGTACCCTTGGAAGTTTAGGAACAACAGAAAACTGAATTTTATAAAATAATTTTCCTGTTTGGCATCTCAATAAAATATTATTCCTTTGCAAAAATACTGCTTTTTTAAATTCCTAAGTGAAAGCTCAAGTATGACTTGAGACTCAAGTGGAGCACTGTCTTGCGTGGCCATGTTGGCTGGCAGGTAAGGTAGGATGCTTAAGGTGAATAAAAGTATTGCCATCAGTTTGAAAAATACTAAAATTCTTAGATAACAGAAGAGTTGGGAAAGAATTCCAAATGTCTCCTACCTCCCTCTCTCCCTTCTTATAAAATACCCCCAAAATTTCTTCTTTTTTCTTGCAAAACTAAGCCAAGCAAAAACTCTTCAATTTTTCCAAATTTTTTTCCAATCCTTTTTAGTCTGGGGGTTTAGTCTGACCTGGAATCCCTCAGCACCAATGACAATTTCTACCTTACGTTACAGGATAACCTATAGAATAACGCCAGAAAGCTTTCACCCTTCATATGCACAAGTCAGGCTGGTAGTTGGTTTATTGCTTTTTTCAGGTATCTCCTATCTACTGACAAAAGGGCATCAAAAACCGGATTCTTCCAGGGAGCACTGAGAGCAGGTTCCCGGTGCCTGCCTACAGTGTGAAGACAAGCTAGAGCACAGTGCACAGAAAACGCTTGCACTTCATTGTGCTGAAATGCTCTCATTTTTGTCCTCACGAGGAGAAGCTATTGCTTATGTCCAGTCTGAACTTCTCTTGTTTCAATTTACACCCATTTTCTCTCCTGACACTATCCGAGTATCTAGGTGAGGTCTTCTGAGGGCTGAGCAGAGGGGCCGATCCCTTCCTTGGCTCTGCAGGCTGGTCCCCTGTCCATACAGCCCACCAGCTTCTGGCCCGCGTTGCTGCCAGGGCATGCAGTTTCTCCTGCTCCGCTCGCTGTTTGCCAGCACTCACAGGCCTTTCCCACAGCGCTTTACCTGCGAGGCGCCCGTTCTTCCTTGGGGCAGGACTGGGCATGTCTCCTGGCTGAATTTCGCAGCGTTCCTGTTGGCCCTTTTCTCTGCTGGCCAAGGTCCTTCTGAATGGCAGCCCTGCCCTCCAGCGTACTGACTGTTACCCCCGGTTTGGTGTCACCTGCAGACTTGAGGAGGGTGTGCTTCATTACCTCCTCTACATCGTTAATAAAGATGTTAAAAAGGATCTTAAAATTCATCTTAAAATCCAGGTTGTATTAAGCAGAGCTCAGCCTTCGCTGCTGCCTCCACTGCCTCCTTTTAGGTGAAACCTGAGTGTCCTTTGGTAATTCTTCAAGTGACCCCTCTAGACTTATTCCAGTATTTTAGTAAGCTCTATATTTCTAATAATATTATAATGATTGAGTTTCAAGAAGGCTTGAAGGGAAGAAAAGTTCCCTTTTTTGTTCAAGACATAAAAGTATTGCTGCAGGATCATGTTGTTAATAGCAAGCTTCCAGCGCAGAGTTGCTTGGGTTTAGAAAAACACTGTCGTTTAGGAGAAGTGCTCATGAGAGTTTCTCATAATGTGTTACTGTATTTATTTAACATAAGTATGTGGGCCCCTCCCCATTGGCATGCACTTACGGACAAAAGTAATTCCAAACAGTAATTTTACTTTCAGCACTTCGTTCAGAAGTTATCAGATGCAAAGGTGGGTTTTGGCGGCTCTTTGGAGAGTTGCTGTGGGTTGATTCAGCGGCGTCAGAAGTAAACATTGTCAGGCACATCCCATTAAAATTCTCTTGAATGGAAATATTTTTCAAAATGAGAAGTACTCACTGTCTTAAGCCAATGGTTTTTATGCCATATTTCTCGCAGTTTATTAAACCTAAGAGTTTTTATTACCCTGTGTTCTGTAGAAACAAGTTAGCTTCGGAAGATTGATTTACATTCAGTATGTGTTGCATGTCATCACAGCCAACGTTCTGGAGTGTTTTGTGTTGACAGTGATGCATAAATTGTAAAGTACATTTTCCTTATATAAGTTGAGTGTGACAATGGCTGTTTCAGAAACAATTAGCAAATAACTGAGCGTAAAAAAATATAAGAAGCCAGCCTGAAAGTATCTCTTTGTTTCAAGGTATTCTGTATTCGTTACTTTTTAAGTATTAATTAGTTATTGTATGGTGCTTATTGTGGAACAGATCCCTGTTCTGCATTTGCCTCTGTACAAAAACTGTAGGAAAGCTCACTCTGAAAGAGCTGTATTGTGCGTGGATGTTATTTATGCCACTTGTGTGTGTGTGTTTGGGGTCTGCTCTTTGCCGTTCGGGTATCGAGGGGTTGCTAAGGAAGCCTGCTAGCACGGGTAGCACCCCAGTGAATACGTGGGACACTGTGCACACCCACCAGCCAGATCCCTAGCTGTGGAAAGGGGCGGCCGACTCCAGTACCGGTGACTGGGCTGCTCGCCAAGCCTGAGGATTTGGAAGGTGAAGGAGATTGACCCGTTACAGGATCTCTCCTGCAGAGAGTTTGTTATCGCATTGAACTGGCGACACAGCGATGAAAGCATGACCAAATGCTATTAAGATAGCGAGTAGGTTTTGAGTACATTAGGTGTCCTTTGCAAGTGCTTTTCCCACGTGGCAGATACAAGGAGCTTGCCCCTTAATAAAAATGAGACGATATTCTGCGTTTGTTGTGGGCAGTTAAAGCAAGGACCTGTGAAAGGTGTAAATCTGTTTGAGGTTTGTTACGTGGGAGATACTGCACCAGAAGATGTTTCAGAAAAAGACACACAAAGATACAGAATGTAGTCAGAATTTTTGTTGTTTTTTTAAGGCAGGGTGGTTACAGGCTTTGCTATGCAACCTGTGAGGTGCCACTTCCTAACAGGTTGGTTAGTCTCGTGCCTAAAGCAAAGGACTTCTTCAGGGGTTACGTCTGCACTTTGTAGTTGCTGTGACTGTAATGTCGTATGGATTTCCCCCAGCATAGCTCGACGCAAAGTAGCTCAGTATCAGAAGGCATCCAGATACAGCTGATCTAATACACTGTGGTTTCACACTGTATTTTGCAGTGGCTGCAGCATAGACATCATTACAAATAGTGCTGTCGCTGCGGGAGCAGTACGAAACGGAGTCTGGACAGCCATTGTTAGCAATCTGCAGCAATAAGGCATCAGTGTTGAACTTCGCACGTGTTTGTTTCTGGCATTTATCTCCCTTAGTACACTTGTCTAGCGGGCTCTGTTTATAGAGTAAGATAATTTTATTTTCTTTGCATATGAACTGAATAAAACACTGAAGGAAGCCTTCATAGACAACACCACCGTGTTACGATACCAGGTTAGCCTGCCCGTCCCCTGCTCCACCTCAGCACCAGTTTACTCTGCGGTTGGTCATGGCAGATACTAACGCATCCTGCTCCTGGGGAAGGTGCTACGGCCTCCCTGTGCCGTCTGTGCCTCCGCTTCTCCGTTCTTGCAATGAAAGGCTTTCCTAGCGTGTCATTTCAATCTTCCTTACTGTGGTTTTTGCCCAGTAGTGCTTCTCTTTGCCCTGGTGGGTGCAGAGTACGGTTCATTCCTTCTCTGCGCAACCCATGTCACTGGCCACAGAAACTTGCATTATCAGCCTCAGCTCTTCCACTGTTATATTTCTAGGGTATAAAACAATGGCATGGTTTTGTTGCTCTTGCCACAATGTTTAAATTCATGAGGCTCAAACTGAAGTATTTAGTCTCAATGCGAAACTGTTAAACTTGAGAAACAGAGAAGTTGAGATGCCAATGCTTAGGCATATCCTGAAGTAACTAACGGCATGAAGTAGCTGGTGTGAGCTGATGTATCTGTTTCTGTTACGATCTTAAACGGTAATAAACCCGGAGCTACAATTCGCAACGGTACTTGCTGCTGTGCTGGATTTGAGTTTATGGAACAAAAGTATCTCTGATAGCAAAGGTGCTAGCATTTGTTGAATTGGTTTAAGATACAATGATGTGTTGATTGCAATACTGTATTAAATACAGTAACGCGGTGGTTTGTGTCTAAAACACTCAGTGTATAGGGCCAGTGAAAAGGGCTCTAACTCCAGCTGTGAAGATCTGCAAACAAAGTGCTTCACTCTCCAGTTGCCTTGATTTGGATAGGAAATTTCAGTAGGGAGCCCAGGCGTGTTTTGTTGAGATGTTATGTGTATTAAATATAGTTAATTATGCTGTTCCCACTAGGCACCTCTCTACGTTAAAGTTGATGTGCTAATGCTTAATAGCACGTCAGTGTGATGTGGGGGAAGGAAGATACGGAGATGTCTGAGCTAAGGCCCGCTGAGCTCACCGTGGAGCTGTGGTAGCGTGATCGTGCCAGCTAAGAGGCTGGCTAATCATTTAAACTAATCATCGCAGTAGCAGGTTTTGATTAGTAAAATCAGTAATTTCTTTCCACATTTATAGTTCTGGCAAATTTTGATATTTCTAGCGTTTTTCTCCACCCTGAATGAAAGATCCTTAAAATACCGTATAAGGAAAAAGATATCTGATATCCTTTGTGCATCTCTACTACATTATTCAGTCTCAAGCCTGTTTTCTTCTATAAGAAAAGAAATGTACAAATATACTTTTGAAGTGAATAATGCTTCCTGACACAAAAACATGCGAAAAAGAAAATTGATAATCTGTTTAGCTGTGATTCTGTTCTGGATGGGTCTAATACGTAGCAGTAAGGTTGCTGATTAGTTGTCATCTGTGAAATTGTAAAATAAAGGTAATTTGTTCATAATGTGATCTTTCTTTGTAGACCTCAACTGCTACTGTTAATATAGTGGTGACGGATGTAAATGACAACGGACCAGTTTTTGATATGTTTCTACCTAAAAACTTGTCTGTACAGGAAGAGGAAGCCAATGCTTTTGTTGGTCAAGTAAGGGTAAGTTATTAACTGCACAGAGTTAAATTGTTTATTTTATTACCAAAACTGTCCAGACTATTGGGGAAGAGCGCAAAATAATTGTACTTTGAACAAACTCACATCAAAAAATGTCTTAGGTTTAAATGCAAGCTGTCTGTTATCAGATACATTTATGTTAACAAAGTCGTCTTTTGGACTTCAAAATACAGAGTTTATTTTCTTCTCTATGCTTAATAGATGAAAAGGCTTTCTCATTTAAAAATAGCACATGAAAAAGCTGTCTTTGAAGACACACTGCCACGTTATCGCCACGTTTTTATATTCTTACTGATTTCTTTTAAAACATTTTTCTAACATGCCGAACAAGTGACGCATATGTATATAAAATTGTCACGCATATAGAAAATTTTAAGGCCATTAAGGGGAAAAACAGTTAAACTGTTGATTGAAATAATTGATTACCTTTCATAAAAATAGATTGTGCTTGGGGTATTGTTAATTTGAGTGATTTGAAGCTGTGTAAATTTTTACAACATATATGGGTCTTCTGGACTGCTGAATGCAGATTCAATCGCTTGAAACATACATCACTTCTTTTTGGCAAAATCGGTTTTTCCTAACATCAGGCGAAAGAAGAACGGATGAGTTGGGTTTTATTGAACTAGTAGTTTAACACGCTGTTTCATATTTCCTTCAGTGATGAATTAGCACAAAGGCTGGATGCTGTATGAGCTGCAGGTAAAAGATGAATTCTGAAGCACGTTTTTTCCGGAATTTAGGTGAAAAATCTGCCTTTCTTTCCAGTAGCAAATGGGAGATCCTTAAGTGCTGTGTAAGCAGTTCCTTCAAAAGAATAGGACGTTTTGGGTAGCATATAACCATAATAACCATGTTTCTTTCCAAATTTATATTATGAAGACATTCATCAATGTTTCTTGTCTATCACCTTTCTTGGTAGTTTTATGTTCTTTTTGAGTGAACTTCAGTCGTTTTCTGGTATTTATAAATGGAAAAAATACTTCTTTGGGATAGGTTTGTGTTTCCTTCCAAATTCATTACTTATTCACAAAGTTTGATTTCCTTCAATTTATACTTTGCATTTTGTAGGCTTCTTCAATACAGTTCCATTTGCACTTATACTGAAGTGGTTCTACATATGTCCATGCTCTGCTTGCTGTATAGCTTGGTATCAGTAAAGGCGGGTACTGCTCTGAAGCTGTCCGACCTCAAGTGTAATTTTCAAGGGAAATAGCTTTTGTCAGCATTGATGAAGATTCCAGTTTTCCTAAAGCTTAATTTTGTTATGCTAGACCGAAATATCAGCCACGTCAAAGGCTGTCTTGAAGCCTTGGACGTATAGAAATTAGGATTCTGGCAATTAAATCAGTTTCCATAAATTGATAAGTTATTGCTTTGGGTTTTGTCATTGTGTTCATTTTATATGGTCATTTTTCATTTTGCATCCTACAATGTACGGACATGATATTTCAAATCAGTACCAAATATCTTTAAAATCCATTTTGTGTTTTGCTGGGTGCCCTCAAGGTGCAATAATATTTTCAAACACTAGATTGGGTCTATTTTTAGCTTAGGTGGAACTATAAAATAAAACAAGTTATTGCATCAGAATCTCTCTATCTTATAAATCAGTAAATTTCTGAATTGTGTTGAAATGAAAATAAAATTTAATGAAGCATTGTGATAGCTTGATCCTAGTTGTGGAAAGACAAAACTGGTTATATCATTTATCGTCGTGTTTATCACCAGTCCTAATTCCCAGCCGCTGGATGGAAAAAGCTTTCTCTTTATAGCACAAATACTGCATGTGGCTTCTGCTGTTTCATATTCACGAATGCAAATAGATAGTATAGAAAAGCGTGATCTGGGCATTTGGAGTTTTTTTCTGGCTTCAGTGGGATTACTGAAATAAGGATGATGAAGGATAAGTGTAGCTAAGTTGTTTGAGGATGTTCTTGTTTAAAAAGGGAAATAGCTTTTTTGTGTGGTGTTGTGCTTCACAGTACATTAGAACCACAGTAGGTATGGGAGAGGTTTCTATGGGAATACGTTTTGTATAGAGGCTGTAACATGGTTAAAATATAAAGGCCTGTTTTAGATGAAAATAGCCTGGTAAAAGGAGGTAGCCCTTATTGTGCCATGTGTTTTCACTTTCAAGAATTAAGCCGCTGACTGGCAAGCCTGCTTTGCAGAATGTCTTTTACTGTATTCATTTCCAACAGAAACCTGAAATCCACCAGAGTAAGCAGTGATATAGATGACTGGGGAAAAAAAAAAGTAACAAACAGGTTTTTGCGGTGTCCCTTTCCCTTTTGAATGTTGGCTTCGGGAAAAATATAGCAGGAGATTTTTATCGTAAGACCTAAGAAGATATGGGCCCTGCTGCTCGTTGAGGCAGAGGACCTGGTGACGAAGGATATGGAAAAGGTGCTCAACTACTTTGGTAGCTTAGGTTTTTTTGCTGGTGAGGTTTGGTATCAGGACCATCGGCTGCCTGGGCCCAGAGACAGTCTGGGACAGGAAAGCGCTACCCACAGGAGAAGATGATGAGGTTATGGGCTATTGAAGGAAATAAGGCGTAAGCGATGACATGGATGCTGAAGGATTGACCAAACAACCTCCAGAGGTCCCTCCCAACCAAATTTATTTTGTTTCTAATCGGCTTACTATCTGAATGTATTTTATAGTGAAATCCGTTATTTTATTCATGCAAGAGCCACCAGAATCAATTATTATATGGTTTGATTATTAGCAGCAGCTACTATTTTATTTATTTATTTTTTTTTACAATTGCCAGTTGACGTGATAGTAATGCTGGTAAGTGTGGGGGTATATTCTATAATATCAATAAGTAGAAAGGTAAAGCTGTAACAAATTTATCAGTCCCTATGCTGAAATGTTAGACATAGTCTAGATAACATGTCAACAGCCGTTGAAATGTTTTTCCTATTCTTGACTTTCTATATGGGCTTTATCATTCTTTCCTGTCCTGAGACTGCAAAACTTCATCTGTCTTGTCCGCTCATCCATTCTAAACAAGTGATAAATCACATTCACACGCTCCTTTTGTTCCCCCTCCCCTAATACAGGTAAGGTTATAAGCAATTTGGGTGTATAAAACAATTAGGTCAAACCTTCCCATGAGTAACTCCTGCCACAGATGAGATTTCTGTACTCTGTTTTGAGTGGGAAAGTTGGACTTAAAAAGGGATTCCCATAAGGGCTTAGGTAATGTTTGGGAATTTTTTTCCCAAGGAGACGCAGAACAAGGGCGATGAAAGATTTTCTGTCAAAGAGGGGGGGGGCTTGTTCGGGGCAGGGAGGCGGCAGTCACACTCTGAAGTGCGCTCAGTCTCCGCCACTCCGATGGCTCTTTGTCTGCCAGCTGGAGTCCCCGAAGGCACCGGCACAGGAGTGCTGCCTGTGGGGATTTGAGGAGCATACTGAAGATTAAAAGAACAAAAAGCTAGAAAGGATAAGGCTGAAAGTGTAGCGGATGTATTTCAAATCCCTTTTATTTTACACAGTGTTGTCTAAATTGGGGCAGTCGGAGGTGTATTAGATTCCCTGCTGTTCTTTCATGTCTGATCATGGGGATCCCCCAGCAAGACAGAGGGAGAATTGCTGAATGAAGTTCTCTACAAAGGACCAACAGGAAATAAAAAGCTTCAAATGGGGAACTTGAAAATGAAATTCAGGCACCTTATTGTCTGTAGCAGTCTAAAACAGCTGAGGTCCTGCTGAAGATGGGGCATGTGAAGGATTTGCATTGTACGGCGTAGTGTTTATCAACACCCGGTGCATAGCAGGTAAAGAAGTGGAGTGAAATATAGGTGGGGATCAATGTAGCGACTGCAAAATCTGCAAAAGGCTCACATTTTTGTTTAGCGAAAGGCAGTGCCGAGTAGTTCGTTACAGACTTTAAAAATGCAGTCTGTGGTTAAATAAGAAGCTGTTGACCTGATGGGGCACGGGAGAGGAAACATATCACTCGACTGAGGTGTTTATTCATCTGTTCTTATATTTACCCAGATTCTTGCACACACACATTGGTTTTTTAGCGTAGGCATATTTTTGTGTCACTGATCAGTGCTGTTTGAAATCTCCAACATGAACATGTTGGTGTCAAGGGGAGATAGGGACATGAAAGGAAATGGAAGAAAAATACAGATAAAGAATTACGTGGCAGTGGACTAACCAAGCCCTAATCAGATGTTCCAGTGTCACTGGACCTTAGATCTTCCCTAAAATGGACACAGTATAAATAAGCTCCAATAACGAAACCAGTTTGCACACAGGGTGTGTAATACCTCTGTCATCTGCCTCTTTTCTTACATGAGACAAGAAATACTTAAAGAAATTAAGTTGCTTTTTACGATGAAGCCATTCTACCTATAGGAAAAGCGAGCTTTGGAGAACTTTGATTGTACTGTGCAATGGAAATATTTTCCTTTTCTATTGATGTAATAAATGTCAATTCCCGCCTGTGGTATACATCCAATAGCATCTGTCCACTGCAAAACAAAGCAAGGCAAAACTGCAAGACAGGTGAGGCAGAGACAGCCTGTATGGCACCAGTCTACTGATTCTAGATATTTTCTTTTAATGGTGTAGAAGTGTTTTAAATGTTTTGTGTAAAGAAGCAAACTCTCACTTTCAAATGCTAATGAAATTTAATTATTATGCCAATTTCCGAACAGAGCTTTCTGTCTGTGAATAACAGTGAATTCGTGCAAGCTTCTGTTTTTATTTAAATTCCTAAGGTGGTAAACCCTGCAAGTCTCATGATTTAAAGCCCAGTTTAAATTTCACAGATGTCATTAAGGCTTATTGTGTTGGACTAAATGACCTCTGGACACCCCTTACAACTACATGATTCTGTGTTTCTGTATACAGGAAAACTGCTTCAAATGCTGATGAGGTATTACATGACAAGATTTTGTTGTTAAAAGTCTAGAAAGGAATCTTGCTTTACCTAAATCAACGTTGTCATGTTTTCTGCTTGAAGGCTCGAAGAACAGGGGATGATTTCCCACAACCTGCACTGTAGATTACACCTGAGCTGTATTTAAAATACCAGCTTCTGAAATTGAATTCTCAGGTCTCCTCTACCTTTAGACAACTTGTAGGAAAATTAGAGGTGGAGGAAAAAGGACATGACCAGAAAAAAGGGAGATTTATTGGCAGGAGAGGACAGTCTGTGAGGCAAAGGAACTAAGCCTTTGGGGAAAGAGTAAAGTAAAAAGTAAAGTAAATCTTAAATACCGAGAGTGAGTCTATGACTGCTGCTTACTGCATAATACATTACCTAAGAGCATATTTTGAATTCATCTAATATATGTAAAACAATATGAGCAAATAGCATTTTTGAATCCATAAAAAAATTAATCAGAAATTAAAATCGGGGAGTCATCATGTGCCAGATGGACCACAACCAGAGGAAATTCAGGCTTTTGACTACTTGGTTGCAATGTGTGCATCTGTATCATTAATGTATCTGTTTCCGTTTAGTGTATAACTACCACTGTGTCTGTGTGTGTAGGAATGAGGTGCGGCTTTCCGGTGCAAAATAGCTGTTAAACTTATTATTGAGCTTCTGTTTCTGCTCATTTCTGTAACTTCCATGTAGTTTCTTATAAGCAGTTGGATTGTCACAAGGTCGTTTCGATAGGACCTCTGTGGTTTCGTTTCCTTGCATGCTTGTTAAGTTGTCTGTGTGGTAGGTTAGAGAGGCCTTTAGTAAAGTTTTCAGCACCGTCTCCCTTAAGATCTCTGATCTTAAGGGATCTCCCTTAAGATACAGAGATGCTGATGATGTGAAGACTTCCATAATTTTGTGTCAGACAAGACGTGCGGAAGGGCGAGTATTTCCAGTAGGGCATGGATGTGCTCAAGTCCTGTTGCAAGAGCGTTTATTCCTGCTTCTTGCCCAGCCCGTATGAGTTTTGCCAGCCCCTGATTACCTGATCGGGGTGGAAGAATTGTAGCTTCCCCAAATCACTGCATCCGCAGAGTCTGCCTTTAATCTTTTGCGTGTGCGTGATAGGGCATGCTCATGGCAGCTTGGCTGGACGCTGGTTAAAGTTGTGTACGGAAGAGATGCTGGGATTTGCTTTTGGTTTAAGCTAAATGGTATGCTCCTTGCTTTCCTCAAAATGATAGGTCCTGGGGGAGCATCTTCTTTCTGACCTGGAAGGGGATATGCAAGAAGGATGAGAAATGCAGAAAATTTAACTTCTGTGAATAGTCTTCACTTATTTTAAAGTCTTGAGCTTATTTTAAAGTCTTATTTTAAATTAATTTTATCTTTCTTCCCCCTTACAGTCACTCACATTTTATAATTGGCTGTCACAATAATTATTAAAGGCCGCATCTCTACTTAGACGGTGAGAAGTAATGAAATGACAGCCGTTGATGAAGTCAATGTCGTCACCCCATGTGCTTCTAATTAGATTTTGATCTGTTTCTTAACAAGCGAATTCCTCCAGCCCTTACATTAAGACATGTCACAGTTTCAAGTCCAAACCTGTGGCATGAGAAGGACTAGATGTGCTCGTAGATTTGTGCAATTTTTTTCTATCTCACCAGCAGTGCTAGGCAGGATTAGCTTCTTTCTGCTGTGACACCCCTAAGGGGTTGTATAATTCCTGGAGGGTATTTCGCAGCATACGGCTGCAGACACACTCCCTCTGCTTTACAGTGGTTCCTTCAACTTAGGTGAGCTTAAGACACAGATCCAATGGCTTTAAAAAGCCACTTGCCACCCATAACATCTGGTAAATGGGGTGACTTTTTAAACTAAATGGATTTCCAAAGCTGTGCTCTTGTCTTTCCTGTTTCCGATATTGTATTTGTGCATTAATTTACATCTTTGTCTTCGGAGTAATAACGTTTGTGCTTTAATGCAGCGGAAATTCTGATACTTTTTATGAGAGAGGCATTTCAACCATTTTCAGGTTCGCGGCAGTTGATCATTGAGAGTCCAGGGATTTTTGTATGAAAGGAATTCTTGTTTTTGTCTGCCTGACACCTCGCATCCCAGTGTGTTTTTAAGCCCTTTCATCTATTTCAGCCTGATGCCATACTAAATCTTCTGAATGAGTGGTTTCATGTCTCTAATACATGCCTATTTAGTATTTTGATGGCTGATTCCATTTGTTTAGATTTGGCTGTTCAGATTTCTGTCACAGGGATAAGAAATTATGGTTTTCCTGAGCTTACAAATTAGAGTGTCTTATATTGGGCCTGCTAACTTCTGACTGCCATCTCTCATTATAGATGTTCTTCTGTGACTTGAAGGATTGACTAGGTTAGTGATTCCTTTTTTGAAAAGTGCCTGGTAGAAGGAGAAGTTGGCAAGTTTTCTTGTGATACATGTCAGGTGTCTAACTTTTTTCTAATATTCAGACCCTGTGACCTCGATGTCTGTAATTGGTGAAAGAAAACTAATTTCCTTTAAGTATTACTCTGTGAACAAAAGAAGACAACAGAACACAACTGAGCGCCTTCTAAGAGTCTGACTGGTGAGATAAGTAGTTTCAAGTCCACGTGTTGGCTGTTATGTTCCAGCTCAAATTCTAAAGTGCTCTAATTAGGTGGGCTTATTGAGGAGAGCCAGCAGTCTAGAGAAATGACAAAAAACCCCTTTAAAATGGGTTAACGTATCAGAGAAATGTTTGGGAGCCCAGCTTAAACATGGTGATTTTAAACAATATAAATATATTTCATCTGTGGTTTAGAAAGCTTTGGGGTTTATTTTTGTGTCTATTCGTTGGTTTAATCTCTGAATTGCTTGATCATATCATTGCCAAAGAACATACTCATCATAAAAGCAAAATTTCTAATCATCTTTCAAGTAAAAACAGGCAGTGCAAGTCTCTAAATTTAGGATCTTGTTGCGTGCCAGACTAAAGAAAGCTTGTCTATTTTTAAATGTTACAAGGTGATTAACTTTTGTAGGAGGCTCACCAGTCTGCTGAATCATGTTTTTGCAGCTACAAGCTTTCCAAGTTTCATTTATTTTAATTTCTATTTGCTTGTAGCATTTAACTGTTCTTACTGTGTAGTTTTATTTAGAAGTCACATTTAATTGGTTTCTCAACTAACCTTCCAGATGCACTGGAATTAGCATTGACTGTGAAAGTAATTATCAAAGGTTTTCTCATCCTGTATAATGGCTAAAATATGTCGGTATTTGAAAATTTACCATGTGCTACCTTTACCCTAAAAAATTATTCTAGGTGCGGTTATGAGAAAAATGATAAGCTGCTATGGCTTGTAGTTCAGTAAGATACTTTTTCTTTCAAAAAGGTTCCTGGAGGATATACAGAAAACCTGTAGTGTTTTTCAAAAGCACATGTGTACAGGGCATTAGTTTGTTCTCTTAAAGCAGTAGGAGTTGCACGAAAATTTCAAGATAGCCAAAATTTGAGGGTGCTGCCTCTGAGTTTCATTTTTTGCCTCTCCAGTTTTTTCAGACCAGCTACACCCAATTGAACTGCCCAGGCCAGTGAGAGGTCGCTGAAATTGCCCCCTGCTACTGCAGTGTCCAATCTTATTGTATATTCTTTATGGCATCTTCCTTCATCAAGTCTTTTTTTTTTTTTTTTTTTTGCAGGCCAGTATTTCAGAACATTTAAGATTTTTCACACACTGTAACTGAGCCTCTGTCTCTTCTTGCAGTGTAACGTTAAGTTTTGTGGCATGTCAGAAATTATCCAGCAGAATCAAGTTAAGAAGCCTTCTGTATACTTTCGGTTGAGCATGAACACAGAATAAAAGCTTTATATCGTTTCTTATCTGAAACTTGTACAAAACTTGCAGTCCTTCAATCCTGCAAGTCTGTAAAAGATATTTTTTTTCTTTTTATGAATAAAGTAATTTAAATGTCAGTTTTATAGGAAGTTCTGCAGAAGTTAACTCCTGTAGGATTTGAGGCAGCAAGGGAGTATTGCAACTATCTGTAATGGGCATACAGTGATGCCAGGTATGTTTAGGAGCATGATTTATTAATCCTACTGCGTGTGTGCGAAACTGCTTACAACATTGCGAGGACAAAAATATTCTTTGTTTCCTTACTTCTTTTGACATTATTTTGAGGCCAGCTGACAGAAATATTTCAAAGCTGCTGGTACCTTCTAATATTTTCTTTTGCTTAGAGCATGTAATGAATGAAATAAGGAAATGAAAGACTGTGTAAAAGCAGGCAAAAAGAGGAAGAGCTTTTCTGAAATATAGAGCAGAGGAAAAATTCCAAACTTTTATGGATGACTGATTTTCCCTTCTTAAAATATTTTTAAATAAATACCAAGAAGTTAGAAACGTTTCAAATATTTGTGGCCTCTTACTGCATCTGGGAGATGTTAATTTTGTCCTATGTGCACAAACACTAATCTCCCTGCAAAACAAGTACGAAATCCAATTTAGCACTCCCACCCACACTGGATTTGCTATTTGACACAGTCGAGGGGCCTGGGAATCTTTTAAACATGTAATAATAAAAAATTAAATCCATAATGAAAAACCCATTAAACCCATATAATGGAAAAATCACGTTATCATCCACGAAAACAATAACCCAGCTTCCACCAACAGCAGCCTTTATATCCTCCAGCACAATTTCCATCCCTCCCTCAAGCTGTGGTGTTTGCTGGAATATTGGAGAGGCTGTCGGCGATCAGGAGCTTTTGTTGGCGTGCGTGTGGGTCGTGGGGAACTTCTGTCCCTGAAGAAGACCTGAAGGAAAATTTGATCTGGAGGAAGTTGGGTTGGTGGCAAAGTGGTCCCGAAGAAGTGTTTCAGCTTGCAGCTTTAATGAGGAGATACCTGTCATGTTTGCCTCTGCTTTATAGTCAAGTATGAATAGCAACACACTGCCTTGGTTTGCTGTTTTCCAGCTCCAGCAGTCCAAGCACAAACCCTCAATTAACCTGCCTAAATCCTGTTACCCATTGTGAGCAAGAGTTGTGGATATTAGTAGGAGGTTTCTTTTGAAAAGAATGATAATGATATAATTAATATTGTTGACATTTAAACACTTGTCATTATATTTCAGAGTTAATGATCCTTCACGAGATATTTTGGTAATTCAGATCTCCCAGAATTGTATTTTCGAGCTGTTTGAGATGGAGGAAGATAATTTGTTACTCTGGAACACTGTTGGTTTATATTCATGAGGGTTTCTTAGTAATGTTGAAGCATAGTTGGTAATGCAAATTTAAACTTGTCACAACAAATAAAGGGTGTCGCCTTGTCGTTTATGGTATCTCCAATAAATGTGGGATGTATTTTTCAGGAAATCAGGATTAATTTATATTCCTAGGTTTCCAGGTTTGTTTTATCATGTAGTACTTTATAAGTTAGCCCCGTGAGAGATGGAGATGAGAGCAGTCATGTAGATCTGAGGAGTTACTAGAATAACAGCAGTAGTTACTAGAGACTCTTCAGAGGAACATGCTTTTCCTAATTCTGAATAAACATAATGAGATGGGAGAAACGTGCGTCTCATCTTTCTGCATCTCCTGCAGCATTGGCAAGAGGAGCCAGTCAGTAAGGGATTGTTTTGTTTCGTTTCATTTTTTAAGTCTAATTTATACTCCTGCAGATGCTCTCAGTTTGAAAGAAAATAAATCACCTTAGACCGATGTAAAGCAGGCTCCTCTATCCCGGCAAAATCCCGTTTGGTTCGGCCACATTGAGTTAAGTGAATTTATGAGCTCTTTGGTGGTGTAACAATGGCACAGTAAATTTGCCTAACGGGCTGCTTGAACCAGTTTCAGTGAGAACAGAGGAAAAGCTCTGAGCATGCAGAGGGATGGTTCTGAATTTTTCTATTACCCAGAGTAGCCAAATCAGCTTAGTTTCCTATTCAGATTTAGCAAGTGTATTGCAGGTGATGCAACACCAGAATGTGTTGGCGGATTTTGGGGTAGTACGATGGGTGGAAACTCAGGTGTTGCGGTAGTTGTCCTGTGATGGCCGGGAGTGTCTCAGGCTGCTTTGCTCTCCTGCTTGTTACCCAGCTCTGCCTCTGCAGGCGCTTGAACTGGCACTTTACTCCCCTTTGACAACTGTAGGAAGGAGGGGAAGGAGGGGTTGGGTTAGGGCTGGATGCGACAAAATAATCTTCTAGCAGGAAAACAAGGCAGAAATGAGTAGGTTCTTTCTTCAGTTGTCTGGTCTTGACATCCCGCTGTGGTGGGGGAAGAGCGAGTGATCGTCTTTGGAAATGTGGATTATCACTTGTGCTGCCCTCAGCTTTGACAGCTTTGGCTTATCGTAGGGGGAAAAATGTGTTCTGCACATATCCTACACATAGACGCAAGATGAGATGCGTAGGGATTTGAGGCTAGAGGGGGACGCTGCGGGGAATAGAAGGGAATCTGGCTGATTTTGTGCTCAATATTTGCCTTGATCTTTTTTACTCCTTACCTAATAGAAGAAATTGTTAAGAATGTTGTTGTAGCCCGGAGAAAAATAATATCTGTGATTTGTATTTCATTGTTATACCTGAAAACAGACAAGGGAACAGAACTGGTTGCTGGAGAGACCCCAGAGCTGACATCCTTTCACACCACTTAGCAGATAAATTTTTTGAAGCAGTCAGAGAAGGCACTGACTAGAAATGTCAGGAGCAGATGGCAAAGTCAAAACGTCAGGGAGAGGTTCTTGATCGGAATTTGTAGCGTTCTGTGGCTCAGCTTGTGGAACTTAGTCCTTTAAACAGGTACTCGGTGTCTGTTTCTAGAAAGGCTGGCATGGCCACTTTTGCCCACGAAGCCTGGGTTCGTACCTGTGATGTCTCTGTGCAGAAGTTCAGACAGAGCCCGGAATCTCATAATCCTAGCACCACCAAACTTGGTCTGAGCTGAAGCAAGCCTGAGACTTGCTGTGGTCCAAGAGCGCTGTGGGTTGAGTGGCTGGCTGAGGGCGCACGGCTCGGAGATTAGTTGGGGAGCAGATAAACTCCAGGAAACAAAACGAAGGGGTGCGATGAGAGGACATGCACACCCCAACCAGCTCTCCTCTCCTCCTTTGAGTGCTCAGCTGGCTATGCAGGTGATGTACCTCTGTGCAGCTCTTGTAGTTGGATATTTTTTCATCCTTACTCGTATCTGGTGGGTGGTCACATGCAAGTCTTCCCCTCCATGTAGCGCTGGGTGGTAGAGAGGACAGAAGCAGCGCGTGCAGCTGTCTCTCAGATCCTCTCAGCCATTAGTGGCGCTGGAGGAAATTCTTGCCACCTCCAGTGTTTGAGATGCGATCACACTATCATCCCTTCTTACAATCTTTTCCATTACTTTTGAAATTTCCCTCATTCTGCTGGTTCCCTCTTCCTGTTTGGTTTTTTTTTTTTGTGTGTGTTTGTTTGTTCTCAGTTTCTATGGTGTCTGTCTCCCCTGTGGCCTTTGAGGGCTGTGTTGCCTACAGCAATCACATCTGCTATTTCTGCTGCCTCTACAAAGCCCACATTTCTTGTATGAGCCACATCTGCAAGGCTGTGAAGAGATTTTTGCCTGTAAATAGATCTGTAGCTCTTTTTAAGATCTGCTATCATCTGGTGGCCCTTCACCAACTAAAGCTTCAAGGCTCTTACCATGCTTTTTATGTGCAAATCAGTGGGGGTGAGTTGTGGTTGAAAGCCTTGCGTGGCACATTGGGTGTAAGAATGTGCTCCTGCCTCTTTTAGTCCTGCCATAGTCTCCTTGACTTTGTCTTTGGGACTTTCCTTGGGACCCGGGTAATGTAGAAGTGAAGCGTTTGCTTGCTTCTCCTCACCTCGGGGAACTGTATACCCCGGTAACTCAGCTCGGCGTTGGTAATGAGCAAGTCGTATTAAATTTATTGGGATGTTGCTGGCTTCTGTTGTAAGGGCAGTGATAAGTTCAAGCAGGGCTGATTTTTGAAGCAAGACTTTGTGAAAGCCCAGCTCCTCGTTGTGCAGACCTCCTCTTCCCTTCCCTTCTGGTCAAGGCTTGTCCTGTGTGCGTGCCAGCTTGTTCCTGTTGGAGACAGAGCGTGGGGCTAAAATTGGGATGACTTGAAGTCATCTGTTTTGACACAAAGCAGTAGCTGCAAGCAGAAATAGATAGTAACTGTACCACCAGCCAGTCCTTCAAGGACTTCTCCATGGAGCTTCTGTCCACAGGCTCCGAGAGGTGCTGTGAAATTATTTCCATGTGGAAAGAGTTAATTTTGTGTACCCATGAGGTAGGATTCTTTTAGAAAACAGATGAACGCTTTTTCTTCCATATCCATAAATAGTACATTATCTCTTTTCAAGTTTATAGAGATAAAATGTTAATTAATGAAGATGTTAAACTGTAAAAGTGGTCTAATTTGGTAAAATAATAGCATTTTCTTAAAGCTTTTTTTTTTTCACAATAAAATCCATATCAATTCTTTAAAAACATGCACTTCAATTTTAAACATACAGACGCCTGTACGCGGTGCCCATGCCTGGGGCTGGCAGCGGAGTGACGGGTCTCTGTGGGGAGAGGTGACACACAGCTGGTTCCAGCTGGCTCCAGTGGCCCCGCAGAGCACAGCTCAGCCCGCCAGCGACGCCGGTGGTCGCTGGGAAATGGAATTAAGAAAGGGCAAAACTCCTCCTGGCGGTGAGGAACAGCCCTGGAGGGGAAGAGGAGCGTCAGGCGGCAGAGCAGACTCCCCTGCAGCCTGTGGGGAGGCCGTGGTGGGACAGGGAAAGGCTCTTAGGGGATATAAAAGCCCCTTTGCTCTGCCGTGGTGGAGGCTGGGCTGGAGGAGGCAGCCCCACGTATGACGTTTTGGCATTCCCAAGTCTCTCAGGGTCACAAAGCTGCCTGTAGGTAGGTTGGACAGTGCTTGGACAACTTCTGACTTCTCAGCGTTGCCCTTCTCCTCGGTGAATGTGCTTCTGCATGGTGTTCATCAACGACGGGTAACACGAAGCGCTGCCCGAGCAATGGGATGGCGGCTTTGTAAATAGGCAATAGTCGTCTCTGGTGTAATGCCGCAGGTAGAGCAGGGGGTTTGGAGCAAAGCTGATTTTTTTAACCTGATAGATAATGAAGGAATCCACATGGGAGACACTTTAGTGGTTAAAGTGCAGCAAACCTTTGTTTTCAGAATTTGACTGTTCAGTCAGAACATCCATCTGAAATCTGAATTTTCCCTGTGCTGTGGAAGCACGGGACTAAGATAGGTAAAAATGCAGATAGCTACTGCTTGTCTTCACGTGTCTTTGGTTGACTTTGACCAGTGTTACGGTGGTGCTATAGCCACTAGGTTAACTGGATTTAGTAATGAAGATTTGCTTGCTACTCTGCACAGGCACAAATCAGTCCTGCAGAATGTGGAAAAGATGTTTATGCCCAAGGATGTACACAAATGAGTTTACAGCATACATAGCTATGGTTTTAGAAGCCAAATTGCAAAACCTGCTGTATATTTGAAAGTAATTTCAATTTACTTTCCTAAAAAGTAAGCTTGTCTATTCAAAAACATTCTTCCACATTAATCTTGCATAAAAATGTTACCTGGTTTATTCTCGTAGTTTCCAATGGTAGTAGTATCTCAGATTACTGTTAGGTGGGGGATGTTTAGCATCAATTTAATTGCTGTAATACAGCTTTGGCTTTAATTAGAGGCTACGTGTAAGGGCTGACCTCACACGCGTGTTGGAGATCTGTGTCTGTGAAAGTGAATAGCGGTGTTAGTGTCTTATCCAGAATCTCTGCAACTTACTCTGCATTTCTTATGCTTTGCTTTTCTTTCAGTGGGGCTAAGTGTCTGTTACTGTATCCTTTAAACTTTTCTCCTTGACTAGCTTTCTGGTGGTTTTCCACTATGTCAGCTAGGAAGTCTTTCTGCCCCAAACCAGTTATTTCTACAGAGGAAATGGAATTGATTCTAAACCAAGCAAATAAACCATATGTTGAAAGATGTTGATTAAAAGGATGTGTTATCCATAGACTGGTCATTATGAAGTTGTAACCATTACTGCTTAGCACATTGATGTAGTGTAGGGGGAAAGCACGGTGAAATTTGTCTTATTAACAACGTTAATTAACTTTTAATTGATTTTGAGGAAGATAAATGGTTTCATTACAAAGTCTTACAATGAACACCTTCACCGGAATTAAACATTCATGGAAACTTCCTGACAATTGTTCTGTTAACAAAACATGAAAATCTCTTATGATCTTCCCAGATGTCTGTAGCCTCATTTATAAAGTCAAATAAATGAAAATACCTTGCTCACAGAATGCCCTTCGCTTAATTTACATAACCTTATTCATCATGCCATAATGTAATTAAGAGGAGGAAAAATAATACATCAGCATTCAGACTATATTGAGGGCCTGGTAGCTCTAGGAAAAACATGAATTTTGTCCATCCCTATAAGGGCAGTTTTGTAATGGCAAGAATTATTTGGGTGATACTGAAATTTGAGACTTAGTTCAATATGTGAGAACAAAGATGTCAATTGAACAAAATCTAAACAGTTTTCTGTTGCAATCATCCGCCTCTTCTGAGAATAGAAGAATAAGGATGAAATGTGAAAACATTTGGTTTTGAAGAACGTGATAATCTATAGAAAATGAAGTAGTTCTTCAGAGAGCAACGATTAAAATATCACTAGATGTGAAAAACATGTTAAGTGAAAAGAAAATTTCTAACTAACTAATGTGTCCATTCCAGCTATCTGCTGACTGTATCTGTCTTTCATCCAAGTACGTACTCAAGAATGATTTGGGCAGCAATGAAACGCCTAAATCAAACAGTGTGAGATAAAAATTCCCCTCGGACACCACCTAACGCTTAAGATACTTCAGCATTAGAAGTATCTGAGGGCTTGACTTTAAAAGCGTCTAGGTTGTCTTCTGCTTAAGTGCGTGGTTGTCCAAGGCTGAGCAACTAAATGTGTTTTTTCTCCTGAAGTCCAGTTGGGATCCAGTAAACCTACCTGGTGTCACTCCAAATGAAGAGATTTGTTTCTGTGGGATATTTTACCTTCAGCAAAATATCAGAGAGGGGCAACCTGCCCTAAAAAAGAAATGCTGAATACCCACAGAAGCATTAGCACTCTGCAGAATATTACTCTCACTTACTTGTTACTCCCGCGTAGGTATGGCCCTCGTAGGTATTTAAAATGTGCCTTAAAATGTGGGTCTTTTTTCTGTTTGTTTAGGCTACAGACCCAGATGCTGGTGTTAATGGTCAAGTTCATTACAGTTTGGCAAACTTCAACAATCTTTTCCGAATCACGTCAAACGGTAGCATTTATACAGCAGTTAAACTGAACAGAGAAGTAAGGGACTCTTATGAACTTATTGTTGAAGCAACAGACGGCGCTGTGGACCCCCGCCGTTCAACGCTCACGTTAGCGATCAAGGTGCTGGATATCGATGACAACAGCCCTGTTTTTACTAATGCTTCCTACACCGTCTGTGTGCCAGAAAATCTACCGCCAGGCACTGTGTTCCTGCAAATAGAGGTAAGAAAGCATTATAGAGTAAAGAAGATGTTTTGTAAATGGTCTGCAACGCTAAGCGTGTTCTTATTTAACTTGTCAGTGAGACTCGAGTAAAGGATTGCAAACTGGAGTGGGGGAAGTTATGACGCTTAACAGACTGAAACATGCATGACCTTTAGACAAGGTACATAGAAATACTTTGAAGCTGAGGTGCATTTGGAAATAAGAGACATTACTAAAAAACAAACAAACAACAAAGCCTACAGTACTATTGTCATTTCTTGGAATATTGTTTTACACATTTAAAACGCTTTTGATTTGTTTTTGAAAGCTCATCATATCGCTTCGACCTGTTTACTTTAGTAGGAGGAGAGAGCTGTATGTCAACTGATTGAGACATTAAAGTCAAGCCGAGGTGTCTAACCTCACGTTATAGTTAATGGAGATAAATAGTTGCTTCCAGAAGCAATTCCTCCAATACCAAGATCATCACCTAAGATAGCTGGACTAAAGTGGGCACCTGGAGGTGTTGTCGTCTCTTCACTGACTATAAAAGATACTCAGACAAGTGAGAGTTAATTGTTCAAGGATGAGCTATATCTCTAAAGACAGCTGAGATACGTTTCCCCTAAGCAGTCTATATATCCACCTGATGTTTTGGTCAGCATCCTTTAATGAGAAGAATCTGTCCTGAGACAATTTCAACAAAAATGGTTTTCTCTGAACCTGACTGCAGATAAATCTAAGGTCAAATTGCAGCTAAAGCAATCACGTAATACTCCTTATCCTGATGAAAATGAATATTCTTTGTCTAAATACTGGTATGAAATAAAAACATCCGTGCTGCCGTACGGGGGTGAGATCAAACGTCTGCTTCGCCCAGCATCTTCTCCCTGGCAGTGGCCGACAGCAGGTGCCCAGGGAAGAGAGCAAGAACAGACTGAGCTTCCAGTGACTCTTGCCCAGAATATTGTGCTCATTTCACATGGCGGGTATCTCTGGATTTTATAACCTTAAGGGGATTTGTCTTCCTCATGTTTGTGCAATAGTGTTAAGTACCTCAAATACTGTTAGAATAATACAATGACATTAAATTTGTTTGCAGTGGCTTGCTTTTTTATGTTCTTTAAATCTAGTAGGGATTTTTTGTGAAAATGGATTTTGTTTGGTTTTAAGTACTCTTTTTTTTTTTTTCATTCTGTATGGCATGCTGTAGGCGAAGGATGTTGATCTTGGTTCTGATGTTAACTATCGAATACGAACACAGGAAGCACTACAGTATTTTGCACTGAACAAATATACAGGCGAGTTATCGCTTTTGAAGTCCTTGGATTATGAATCATTCGCTGACACAGAAGCAACCTTCACCTTTCTTGTGGAAGCCTTCGATAGCAAGGGCACTATGCCTCCTGGGCTCGCTACTGTCACAGTGAGAGTAAAGGTAAGATGAATAACTTGTCAGTTGGCAGTATCGTCTCCTATTTGTTACAAAATATTTCATCAACTCTTACAAGTGTGCTGATGAAACCACCAGAGCACGGTAGCAGTATGTCTGTTTTTCGGCTTTTTCATTTGTATGAAGCTACTGCCTTTTCCTGACAGCTACTTCTTCAGTTAAACATACACTTTATAACAGCTGTAATTACTTTGCTGTATGCAATTACATAGTTAAATCTTGGATCACAGATTTATGAAGTACAAGAATACCTGAGACATATATAAACGTTTAGTCCTTTACAATCCCTGAAAGGCTGAAATAAGTACCTAATGGAATTGTTTGCAAAAATGACACCATCACATTTTAGTTAAAGCCCTCATAAATTGTCATTTTATGAACCATTCTGGTGTATTGAGTGCTGATGTGGCACACCACATCCTCTTTTTCAGATTCTGCTGCTTGAAAATACAGAGCTGCAAAGGAACAGGCTTTTTTAGTGGTCTTGCACAATGAGTTGTTTTTATGCAGTGAGTTACAGCATCACCTCTGGGTTTCAGTTATCTCACCAACAATATGGGGATAATAGTATTCTGTTTGGTAATGATCCACAAATGAAAAGCATTTGTAGCTGAAATGTTAGCACTTACCCATCTTAATTTGGTTGATGTACTCAGGTCCAAGAGGAGAGGATATTTTAGGTGCTCTAGATCATGCCTCCTTGCATTTACAAAGGTGCAGTTCTGGAGCCAGTCAGTCGAGTCCTTTTGTGCAGTTGCTTCATTTTTGTTGACGTTGTCAGTGAAGAACTGTGAGCTGTGGGAGAGAAGAGAGTTTAATTACTTGTATTTTAGCTAAGAAGCAAAAATTGTAGCAGGAACAAAGGCGTAGCTCACAAATGTGAACTTCATCTCTGGCAACTTCAGTTTAAATGTAAGTCTGAGGAAAGTATTTAGCATATATGAATCAGTCTGGTGTTCAGCTTACTGTGTGTCTGCAGATGCGATGAATCGCCACATGATTTTGAGTAATTCTGTTTGTCAGTGTCTAGTGAGCTCAGAATTATTTTAGGGACAGTAAATGTCTCCGATTATTAGCTTCGATGACAACGTGAGGAGACTTCTACAACACCTCTCCATCTCTGCAAAATTTCTCAGACTGAGATGCAGGTCACCTGTTTCCTAATAATCTGTGCGCTTCCTCGGCAGTTTCCAAGTCAATCAAAGAAAAACATTGCTTTTGACATCATTCCCTGAGCCTTTTCTGTCCTACTTTGAAGGAGGAAATTGCTCAAGTCTGTTGTTTTCCTAAAAGTAACTTTTTCCCCAGCACAGTGAATTTTTGAAGGAATTAAGTGTTTGGGTTTGTCTGGGTGTTTTTGTTGGCTTTTCTAAAGGTACTTCTTTTCAAGTAGGAACTTATTCAGAGAAGAGGTATCGTTTGCATCACAGGGCTGACCCAGCTGTGTGGTGCTGCATTTGTATTGTAGTCATTAATGACAGGGTACAGAGGAGCAATATGGTTCACCTTGGTGGCCTTAGCGTGTGAGCAGCTGTGTATTGTCAAAGGAGGTGGTGTGGGAATAGGGAACTTAAGAAGGGGATTAGTAGGATCCAAAAACCAGGTTTCTTGCTTTCCTGGAAACTCTTCCCACGCATGAGCAACAAGAAGGGAGCATGAGGGTACTTGTTTGGAAAGGCAGTGTGTGAGAGGCAGGAACGCCAGGCTGGAGCCAGGAGTAACAACTTCAGCAGTGAAAGGTGTTAGGCTGGGGACACAACAGGCCCTGAAAGTGAGAACAAGCAGCTTATATTTTAATTGAGAAAGAAAATAAATCTTCTTAAGTGTTGTACTCAATGGCAGGCTTTTTCAACAGATCAGTGAACAGATCAGTGGACAAAATGAAATATTATATATATTGCTGAGATGAGGATGATGCTTAGGTTCCAGCCTTGAGTGACAGATAGAACGGTAATATTTTGAGTGGCAGTTGAGAGAATGGGGGAGGGCTCATGGAAAAAAACCATTTTTAATATCTCATTTTGTTGGGCAGATGTCATTAATGGGTTTTGTGTCAGATGGTAGAAGTTTAGAACCTTGGTCACAAGAGATGTCTGGAATAGAAAGAATGGTTTAATTTAAGCTTATAGCTGAACTTTCCAGATACAAAATTTAAAGGGGAGGGTGGAGCAAAGGTGAAGATAGAAGAGATGCAAGAAATGCATCTCTTCAAGACCCCTGCAAGAGATGAGGAGGATCCACAAGAGGACACCTTGAATGGTTGATTCCAGAGACAGAGCAGCAGGGGAGGGGTGCAGAGTCTTGGAAGCCAGGTGAGAACAAGGAGAAGAGCACGTGTTGGCTGTGAAAAGAAATACCAAAGTAAAAAGTGCCTTGCATTGCAGTTTGGGTTTGTTCTTAATGGAAAAGATTCATATTCCCCCTTGTTCCAAAGGAGGAGAGCTGGCATGCCTTTGCTGGGGGTGAGAGTCCTGCTCAGCGCAGAGCGGGCAAGGCACTAAAGTTCCCATGGGCATAGAGGCGGTGTACGCCTTGTACTGGGCCACCGTCAGCACATCTGGTAAGCCGACAGAGGGAACTGGTTTCTGTCTAGCAGCTCGGTGAGGATGTTTACGGGGTGCTGGATCTGGCCCTAGGTCTTGAATGCATGACGGCATAAATGGCACGCGGTCCATAGCAGTATAGAGCCTCATGCGCAGTGGAGTGCCTGATTCCAGTCCAGGCTTTTATTCCTCTGCAATCTTAACCGCGGTCCGAGCTGCTGCTTTAGGGCTTAGCTGAATAGATAACTCCCAATGAGCATGTGCACTGTTTCATTGGGGTAATTTATAATTTTTTTTTGTTGGCCAATTACGATGTCTGCACAGGGAATTGAAGAGGTTCTAATAGTCATGCTTTCTGCCAGACCATCTGCCAAATCCAAGCCTGCGTTCAGGGACAGGGTGCTTCTGCATGGGGATGTACATCTCTCTGCCATGGCTCTGGGGAGTTGGTCCCTCCCGCTCAGCCTGTCTTTTGCTCCTGCTCCAGGACCAGAAACGGGATGTGTCTCTTTCCTCTTAGTGTAGTAATTGTGCTTTCACTTGATTTAGAAGATGGTATGAGAATAATTATTTTAATACAGTGTTTGTGACCCCCAAATAGGAGATAAAGCAAGTGCATATACGCTGTGGGCCTTAACATAACAGTTGTGCAGATTGCAGTCTTCAAAACCCCAAAACTGAACTAGAGCAAACCAGAAGCAAGCATTACAGCAATAGTGGGCCCAAGCAGGGAATTTATGTGACCGTTAGGGATTTGGTCCCTATAATCCTCAGAGCATTATTTGTATTACAGCGCTCTCCAAGTCCTTTTGGGCTTATGCTGCTCTCTTAACATTTGTCGGTTTTCACAGTTCAGCTCTTAACTGAAAGCATTGTAATTTTTACTGTGTAATAAGATTCTGTTTACCAACTATGGACACCATCAGATGGTGTCATATATCATTTCTGTGATATAAAACCGAATGAGCAGCAGTGCAGTATACCCATAATCACACTGATCTTTTCCGGCTTGGAGGAGGGGGGATACACACGGTGACTTTCATTAGACTCTCGCTTTCAGCCTTTGCCATGACAACTTACAAATAGTTTGTATTAACCTTCTCTGAACTTGATCAAAACCCAGAATGCGTAGCAGAATACTTACTGCAGAAAAAATAACTTAATCTGTTACCTGCACGTCAGTATTGAAATACATTATTGGCCACTGCTGCAGCCAAATGGCCTTTACATTGTGTGGGTGTCTTACGACTCTTTCTTCAAAGAAAGCCAAAGGTAAATTAATAAATTGTTGCTTCTTTTCTGATATTACTGAGGAGGAATAGTGTAAGTGGCATTGATTTCTTTTTGCAAGAAAGATGCTAACCACCTCAGACAGACTGAGATTTTTTTCTTTTTTCCCCAGTTCTCAGATTCCTCTCGCTGCTTTCCTAGCTTTTCACCTCAACCTGAGGGTAGTAAGGAGTCATCTTGTCGTGGGATGGCATGGGAGATTGCACAGGTGTTCATCCACAATAATTGATGATTGTAATCTGATCTGTAATCAAGAACACAAACCTTTTTATTTTATCTGGATTTTTTTTTATATATATATAATAATACAGATTAGATATAACAAATTTTATCAGTTTTGAAAGCATAGTTTAAGGGATAAAAACATTAGCAACTCCAAGAAAACAATTTGTGTGCTATTTTTCAGTGGTTTGCCACTGCCAAGGTGTAGTTTCTCTCACCGTGAGAGCGGCAGAGATTTGCATTCACTCAGTATCTGAGAGGGCTGAATTGTTTGCTGGGAGTGCCTGTAGTGCATATTGCAGTACGCACAAGCATCCCCTCACCATATAAATGTTTGCCGGTATTGGAAGAGGTGAAATCGTTACTGTTCAAATGGTGTGCTTATTATTAGGATTTAACATTTGGAAACAATTACTATGGTAATAGAGCTTCTTAACAGAAACAGGACTAACCTTTTTCCAGTTTATATTGCTGTTAAATGAGTAATGTGTTCCTAAATATATTATAAGAATTTCTGTATCATGGGGCCTGTAAGGTACTTGCATATTTTATGCTGTGACCTCCTCTTGCTGTTATTACCAGCATTATTTTTGTATTACTTTATGTCTCTTTCTTGTTTGTTATAATTGCTTTTTCTCCTCATTCTGTGTTCTGGGATTGGTTTTCTTTTTAGGTTTTCAAGTAGAGTACGTAATGTAATGAAGCCATTATCTCTGGCTGATGATTCAAAGTGATAGAGCAACAAGAAGAAATAAGAACAGATCTATAGGTTTCTAGCAATGCCATATTGTGAGACTGCCAACCAAATGTTTCCTATAATTCCTACAGTACCTTAATCCCACTGGACTGTTGTAAACATTATACAATGAATTTCCAAGTTTAGTAAAACTGACTATACCCATGAACATCAATAAACTGATAGCTATCATCAGCAAGTACACAAACTGCAACTGTCAAACTGGTTTTTCAAGACGAGTATGCCATTGAGAAGTTAGAAGTCATCGTATGCTTTAGATTATGTATTATAGGCATTGGTTAGTACTTATTGTGGGGGTGAATTCGACTCTTTCATCATCACTATGCTAAGTCTTCCCGTCCTTGGTAACCTTGTGTAAAAGAAACAAACCAACCAAGTGAAAACGTGTCACAGCTAAATCTTTCTCTCTGGCCTGGTTGCTCTGAATGGTCCTTCATCAATATAACTGTTCTTGTGGTCCTTCGTATTCACGTTGGCATGATCTTGCTTACACAAGAGCGCTCCCTGTGTTTCTCTCACAACCTAAACCTTGAATCAGAACGCGGAGAAATAGAATTTGTTTGCTGTTCTAGGGTGGGAGGGTTAGAAGCAGCTGCACATTTGTGGATGAATCACCCTTTCGAACCAAAGAATCGGAGCCGATAGTAAAGCAAAGAAAATAAAGGTGTGTTGGAGAAAGTATGCAGGAGCCCAGCCTTTGAGAGAGCTGGAATAAATGTTACAGCAGGACCCTCTTCTCTCACAGAACACATTCACTGGACTGCTGCAGAGTGCTGGGGAGTTGAGTGGCTTTAGGCTCTATAAAATGCTTAAATTATCACCAGGAGAGAATGGGAGAAGAGGGATCCACAGGTTGTCATTAGGGAGAGGGCGCGACATTTTGGTTCAGACCCTACTCCACCAGATGTTTCAACAGCCGTGCATGCATAGGTGTAGCTGCCACTGCTTTCTCTTCCTGCAGGTATTTCCTAGAAATTCACTCAAGTCTTGTTTCTAATGAGCAGGTGAGCAGTAATATATCCTTGCTTCGTTATGGTGGGATTTCATGTTATGGTGAGATTTAATTACAATAATAATGATGATTTTCTGCCAGAAATTATGCAGGTAATGAAGGATACATGGAAGATAAAAGACATTAGTGAATCACGTCATCAGTTTCTAATATTTCTAAAATAAATTTTAAGTTATGTGTTTTCAATACATTTACATTCATGAAGTTAATCCTTCCTTTCTAATGTGTAATGAAAACCGGTTCCCATTTAAAGAATAGCAGGGTGGTCCAGCGCAGCAGCAGCACATAACTTAAATGAAGGTTAAAAAAAATGAGCTGCGTTGCCTCCAAAGTATAACTGCTTATTTATCTCTTTTCTAGTGGCACTAATGGAATAACAGGCATAGTATTGGACTACGGTGCCAGTAAACAGATTTATTTATTTTTTTTCAATCTCAACATATCTGTTCAATCATCTCCTAGTCATTTATTGCCTTGTATATTTCACTATGAATATTATCCCTTAATTTATATTGTGAGCTACTTTAGGGCTTGCTGAGCACTAAATATGAAAAAAGAGGCAGTTATAGCGTGTTAACAAGCCTCTGTTTTGTATAGCTTCAAACAAAGAACCCTGTGTAAAGAAGCACTGCACTCAGTTAAAGACAAAATTCAAAGTGCCACTTTATAGTTTGTCATATTATCTTGTCAGCATCATCACAAAGATTTTGAACTCGCTGCTCAAGGTTACTCAGCATTGGTTGATTCTCTAACCTCAGTCCTTCCAAATTAGTCATTGTGGATGATATATAAATCTAAGAGATATTTCAAATACTTGTGCAAAGCTAGGAGCAGTTTTCGAGTAGTGGCTTACATCAGTGGACTTAATGTAAATGTAAAATTGAAACAATGCCTCGGCAAAGCAGAATGTAGGCTCAAAAAGAAAGGTTTCTTGCAAACTTTTTGTGTATCTTGGAGAATGAGTGTACTGGTGAGATGAATGAACCTTAAAGGAGAATACCTTTAAGGGTGGTATGTGTTTATTATAAGAGGCCAAGAGATTACATGAAGGACAGGAAGGGACTTCAAGTTCTTGATACTCCAGTATCTGGTGAAGTTACATCTTTCTATATTATGCCGTGTAATGAATTCACTGTTCCCCCCTACTCCGAAAGCTGCATTTTTCATGAGTCAAAACTTTGAAGCACTCTTTTACATATGTAGTTTGAATCACAGTAGGTTTTCCATCACATATATGATTAACAATAATAAAATTAACTTGTTGTTGCATTTGTAAAAGAAACAGTTTTAAAGCTAAAAACAGAGAATTAAGTGAATTTTTTTTTCCCCTGTTACTTGTCGTATACATTAGGAAGTAAAAATTGTTCCGTGCTCACCTTCTTCGTGTAAATTACAGAAACTGACTGATGAAATGAAAGCGTGAATTACAGAGGAAACAAAATTGAAAATTGACATTACCAAAAGAGTTGAGGGCATAAGATGGCTATTGCCAGTTAGCATTGACCAGAGGAATATGGATGGTAGGACAGCATGGCACTTACAGAGGCTGTAGCTGAAATGTGATGATGGTAGGAAAGATGTCATCCTGTGCGAACATCGATGAACGCTGTGCTGGAGAGGTTTCTGCTGAGTGATAACCTCCACTTGGCATTTCCTTTAAAGCTAAGCAGAGCTTCAGGAACCTGGTGCAAAGTGTAGTTGCATCAAAATGAAAGCATTTGCTCGTTTGAGCCAAAAAATGTTCTGTTAAAGGGCAAGACGAGGCCTTGCAGCAGAGGTCAAAGATCTGTGGGTCCTTCGGTGCTTGTTCCAAAGGGCTCGCTTCCCCCTTCCGTGTGTTTTTCATGAACTGGTAGTTAACAGATGGAGAAATTGAAAATTATGGTGAGAGATTAGTGTGAGCGAGACTGCTCCACGTGGAGGGATGAGCCGGGAGCCGAAGGTGACCCAGCGTGGGCGGTGCCGTCCCTGCGGGGACAGAGCCGGGCGGGCAGCCCAACAGGCTCCATCGACAGCCCCAGACACGGCGGGGGCACGAACCCCGGCTGGCGGCTGGCCAGGGAGTCCGGCCGGGGCCAGAAGCAGGGCTGGAGGCTGGGGTCCTATGGCATCACTGGAGCGGGGCTGAGGGCCCCGGCTGGGCTGAAATGGGGTCCCGGACCCAGGGGCGGGGTGTTGGGGTGCCTAGGTGAGGCTGGTCCGGGCCGTTCAGCGCTATGGATGCCCTTAGGGCCATGATATCTTGTGGCCTTTAGGGTTTTTTCATTCCGCTTATTTAGTAATAAAATATCTTGGATTATTTTTTTAAATAAGGCATTGAATGGCATCTTTCTATGGTTAAAGAATGCACAAGAATAATGATTTTCAGGTACAGTGATACCAAAACACCCCTTTCCTTTCTGTGGAAGAGAATTTCATGACTATAGTAGAGGAATGTTAAATGTGCCCTTGGAAGTCCCCAAACAGCAGGGGATTATTAAACACTCGGAGACAGCTCAGATGGGAAGGCACCAGCTCCGGTAATGTGCACGTAGACTTAAGTGGCAGATGTTCAAAACAAAATGACAGCAGAAAATTACAGATACGTATCTGTAGTTGTAGAGAAAGATTGGGAAGGTTTGAAAATTTCAGTGTGTGACATATGCTGTGGTTTGAAGCAAACCTTTTTCCTTTCTCCCTTCGTGGGATCATGTTATGTACATTTAACATTAGTGGAAGGAGGGATTGCTTTAAAAATACGTGTTTGGTTTTGGTTTTTTTTTGTATTTCTTACACTTCCGGTAAAAGGCAGCAGACTGCAAGAGGAGCTGTAAGTGCCTAATATGCATTTATTAGCTCAGATGCTGTTTAGTCTGAGTGTATAAAAACACTGGGTTTTGTAGCAAGGGGATGTTGGATTCCACTTCAGATACAGTTGACTAGAAACTTTGGTGTCAGCAGGTGTAATCAAAAAGCGCAGCCCTAAAGCGGTAGGAGAAACACATGGATGTACTCATAAACACTTTATGAAGTATTTACAAACAAAGAAAATACAATATTTAAGAAGCTAACAAACTTAATGAGTGATTTTTTTTCAACAGGTCCAAAATAGGAGAGTAAAACATTTCCTCAGACTTTTAGAATCTTTACGGTGAGATGCTTTCTGCTTAGTGGTTGAGGAGAGAGACGAGAAGAAAGGGAAGCTCTGGGCAAAATGAATTTTGTAATGCAGGCTCCCGAGGTAGGCACCTCAACACACGTACTCTACTGATAATGGTAAAAATCATCTAAAAAGTGCGATTCTCTTAGTGGTCTAGATAAATCAACAGAATCTGTGATTTTTGGTGCTCTTTGATAGGGCTTTGTCCCTCTAGAACTGTTGAGCAGATTAATAATTAGATTTTGTTGTCATGAAATTACAGCTATTTTAATAAATAATCAGTACTTGCTTATAATTAGGTCACAATCTACAAAACCCAGGAATTAAAAAATCAGACTGATTTTATAAGGTGAAAAAGAAAACCCAAACAAACCCAAAACCTAGATGATTGGATGTAAAAAAGTATAACCCTCTTTTCCTGCGAAGGAAATTGGGAGAGAGTAATAACAGGTTGATTTTTGGGGGTGCTGGGGGAGGAGAGGCTGCGCTCCCATTTGGCAGGGCTGCCCTCTAGTGCACTGCAGGCTAAAGGCAGCGATTTATTCAGTGCGGTGACAGGATAAAAGGGCATTTGCACAAATTGTTATGCCTGAGATAAATAGAGGTATGTATACGTAAATATATATCAAATATATTGGAGTGTTATCTGGAGTTGCTTCTGTTTGTGTGGAGATAGCTGATGAAAAAAAAACCTTAAGTTTTTCGCTTTATTTTTCTCTTACAAAACGAGATTTCTAGCAAAACACATTTTCCAATAAATTTATTATTCTGTAGAAAGTCTTTAGGTTAGCAGTAATATTCAAACCAGAGAAGTCTGTCACTCATAGTAATGCTGCATGGTATTAATTGATCATGGTAACCGTCGTGAGCTGCAGCTGTGGTTCCCTGCAGTGAGATGGGGCCGCATCCTGAGCTCCTCACAACCGCCTTGCTCTCAGCAACCCGCAGAAAGGAGCTGTAATCCCGGAGTATCCGGCTCCTTCCTTCGGGCAGGATTTTCCAAGTGTCCTGGAACTGCCCTGGCGACTCCTGGTGCAGCTGACCTTCCCAGGCTTTGCTGTTTTGGAAGGGTGGGGGGTTTATTTTCATACACGCGTCTCGGTCCTTCGGGAGGTGGATCTGCAGGATCCACTGCGAAGTCAGGGAGGAACACTGCGATGAAGACTGTCGTAAATCCTGGTGGCTCTGGGATGCGGGAGCTGCCAAAGCAGCTGAGTTAGGGTGGCCTCTGCTCGCTGCCTGCGAGCGCACGGGACACCTGGAGCTGTACGCGCTTCAGCTGAAGTGAGGGAGCAGCGATGGCGCAAGGAAGAAGGCAGACATTTAAATCCAGGTTGTGCATTTCCCAGATTAGTGAATGAGGAGGAAGAGGGGATTATTTCCCCCAGGTGTTAAATGCTTATATTCTTAACGTAGTGGAGTACAAGCATTGAAGATCTCTTGGTGTCCCCAGAAATCAAAAATATATTAATGTCTCTGAAGTCCATTTAAGTTTACAAGTTAATTTTATGCTGGGAACGCTGTACTGCTGGTATTTTTCTTCTGCTCTAGTTGTGTATTGCCCTCCCACATCAGCGGTCACCACCTGTCTAGGAGCACCTAGTATTAGTGCATTACAGCTAGTGACTGTCTAATGATTTTTAAATTACATATTGATTTGCTCCTTAATGCCTTTCCTCCCCCATGCTTTGTTTCTCCGCACTGGCATTCCTAGATGACTGTCTTAGTTCACCAACACTTTTGTTCAGCGTTTTCATAATCTTTGCAGACAGGTCAGTATTTTTTTCTCACAAACCTTTTGGTAAATAACCACCCTTTAAATCTTGTGAATGAGATGTGTCTTGCTCAGAGGGTAAGGAAGTTGCTCAGGAAGTGGGATCGTTCACATGCTAAGGGTGATCTCTGAGATAACAAATGAGTTGGCTTCAAGAACTCTCTCAATACGTCTTCATTTGCTTTTGAAGGGACTAATGTGGGTTCTCAAGAACAATAATATTTGAGCAGCCCTCCCATATTGTGCTTCTTTCATGCTTGATTCCTGATCTTTGTGCAAGGTGTTGTGGTTTAGGCCAATCGGCCACTGGGGACATGGGGGACCCCAGATGGGACCAACAGATGCTCCCCTCTACCCCTCTTCAAAGAGAAGGGCAGAGGAGGGAAAAAGAGACTTATGAGTTTAGAAGGAACTAAACTACTTTAATGAAATGTTAATAAGAAAATAAAAGGAAATAATTAAAAAGATACAAAACCGTATCAAGCTCCCAGGATGGCAGTCACGACACCGGCTGGCACTGGGGCAGTCCCAGGCTGGACTCGGTGACGGACGGGAGCTGGATTCCGGGTCTGCATTCAGGATCGGGACCAAAGGCAGACGGACAGACAGAGTCCTCCTCAGACGCAGCCATTGAAGCAAGAGAGCGAGAGAAGGCAGACCCTTTGATCCCTCAGCTTTTATCCTGAGCATGAGGCCGATGGGATGGAATACCCCGTTGGTCAGTTTTGGGTCCCCTGTCCTGTCCGCTCCTCCCCGCAGGTGGGACCCCACTGCGCTTTTCCGCTGCCGACCCTCCAGCGGGGCGAGTACCAAAGTTGGTCGGCCGTGGGTGTTAGAGCAATAAGGATAAGCAGGAGCCTCTCTGCATCCCATGCCTGGGCATCGGCTGTAAACGTTGGTCTTACCACTTTGAGAGAGCGACCATTGTCTGCACAACATGCCGTTAATTTCAGCAGGTAGAAGAGGCCCAGCTAAGGAGCAGTTAGTGACCAAAATTGGTCCTGTTTTACCTCAAACCAGGACACAAGGGAAAGATGCAAGGATGTGTCCTGTTCTCCTTTGTGTGCTGCCCGCTGTGAGCAATATGGAACAAAACCAAGCAAGAAGTGGTAGATAAAGAGCATAGATAACAGGGAGAAAGCTTTGGGGGTTTTATGCTTTGACTTTCACTCTGTTTTGTAAATGAAGAGGTATAAAAATACAATAAATCTGCAGCTAGATGAGCAGTGATACAAAGGCTGTTTTGTATTTATACATAAATAAGGGACTGCTATTACCTCACTGTCAAAATACACAGGTCAAGTATTTTAGAGTGAGATATATAGAGAATTCATTACCTGTCTTTAACTTTTACATATTTTTGTGTGTGTCTGATAGTTAATAGCAGCCTGGATTTATGTGACTGAAGCAATGAACTGGGAACGGTTATAAGATGCTGCAGTTTGGCCACAAGAGCATGCGTAGGATTATGTCCCAGATTTAAAAGGTGATTACACTACTTCTTACTGCCCCTTTGTGAAGGTTCCTACCCTGTTCCTAACCTGTGGTTAGGGATTGCGCTCATATGCTGCATCCATTTCTGCGCAGAGCCAGGTTTAGTGGTGGTTTAAGCAGAAGCCATCAGGTATGGAGTAGTCTCCAATTATTTTAATTAGCTGTGCAAAAACACGTCTAGGTCTTTGGTCTCCAGTTACGACAGGAGCCCAGTACTTTATATGTCATCTTTTTGCCCAAAGTCCCTCTGTGATGAAACCCTTGAAAACTCACTCTCTGTATCTCTCGGGGGATGCTGAACACTACTCACTGTTAAGTCCACTTCAATGAAGAAAATTGGAGACCTTGACTACAGGAGTGCAAATTTTGGGGGTCGGGTGGGGTGGATCCCTAGCTATTTGCACAAAATCAATATGCTTTCTTTACGTGCTCTAAGAAAATCAGATTTAGACTGTATTCCATCCTTGTGGTGGTGTTTTTTGCCAGAAAATCAGTAATTTCTTTTTGTGAACTTTTTGGTACCTTTAAGTGCCCATGATATGTAGAGAGAAATTGTACCAGTTGAAGGAGATGATGATACATGAGTTTCTTCAAGAGGTCTCTAACAAAATCCCTACTTACTCTATTGGGAATTGCCCAAAAGAGTCATTACAACCAACAAAAAAGCCCGTTTCTATGTCATCTGCATGCTTTGCATGTAAACCTTCTGTCTGCAAAACCGCTGTTCTGCTTCTAGCACTTATTTGTTGTAGACATTTGCGATGAGTACACGAGTCTTTACCGCCCGGCTGTAACCAAAGTCTTGCTCTCTCTGAAGTGCGCTTACTGCAGCTGCATAATGAGGTCTGTGGTGATTCTTATGGGGAACTTTTGTTTTGATAAAAGGGGAAACATTTCAGCTTGAACTCTGCTATAACAAATTAGTGGCTGCTTTCGGATTCAGGAAGAGATGAGCCCGGAAGAAAAGCGCACGGAGGTGTTCTGCCTAGTTATGGCTGAAACATTTGGTGCCTATTTGGTCGTCTCGACTAAGGTTTATGAGGCACAATTGTGCATAAAGCTTTTCTTAGAGAAAAGATAAGTTAGAGAAGCAGAAGGCTTTCTGTCCTACTTTATGCTTTGCTTTGTACTCCTGTGTATTTTGTACTGATCCACGTATCTTGAAAAATAGGTGCGTTAAGTAGGATGACTTCTTTCTATACACTATTATATGTAGTGTATCATCTTTAAACAGGATTAGGGTTTCCAATACCTTAAGTCAGAGATATTCAGGCGCTAAGGTCACAGAAAGGTATTCGAAAGATAACACAAACATCACACGGTGATTCTGCCCACCCCGCAAGTGAGCAAACAGCAGAGTGTGATCTCTTGCTGCTACGCCAAAGAAAAAAGAGCAGATATGGCCGTGGATTTGCAGGTGCACAGAGAGAGATGGATTCAAAATAAATTCATAAATATAGATAAAAGGCGGGGTTACTCCAGAAACTTCACCTCCTTCCCGGAGGTGATCAAAGCATCCAGATCATGGGAAGCAAAAAAAAAAAATCATGTCTCATAAGCATTGGGTATTGGGTCATTACCCCAGATGGAGAGTTCGTATGGAAGGACAGAAGGCGTCTTCTCTGTGTGCAAGCAGTTTGTAAAAGGTGGTGTGTCCCGCTGGAAACCTTTCAGGGTCTACGAACCAAAAGTTTCAAGCACACCGATATAGCACAGTTGTAAGACCTATGCATGTAGTGTTGTATCACATTTCTCCTATCAGACCGGAGATCATTTTTCATATTCCATCCCGAAATGCCCAGGATTTCTGTACTCATAGCTACTTCGTGTCTGCCTCAAATAAAGCAATTCCTCATCTTTTCTTTGAGGTAGATTGGCTGTGAATGGAGCCTTACAGTGCGCGGTTGCTGTATGGTGTCGGTTTCTTTGCCACAGCAATATATTGCTCTGGAGTGGAGTTTCTGGGAGTAGAATGGAACAAAGGATAGCTTATTTTACAAGCATGATGTCACTTTGAAGCATCGTGAGAAAGAAGATTGTTTTTGTAAAATAGTCCTGGGTATTAAATTCTTAGATGAGGTAAATTATTTTCTTGCAAATAGGTCAAGAAATTGAAATTATAAGATTCAATGCCTGTAATTTGTAATTCCATGCAAAAATGCTAATCTGTTTGAATTCAAATAGTTTTCCAAAATGTTTTCATTTGAACGCTCTCCTAGTCTGAATTGCCTGGTAGTCACTTTTTGATGATGCAGTTGTCTCTTTGAAAACCTGAAAATCAGACAAAAAACATTTCCAGTGTTTTGAAGACTTGAATTGCAGATCTTTCTGCAGAACACAACGCATTAATTAGTCAGGCATTTACAACGTGGATTTGCAACAGTCCTTTTTTTTTTTTAATAGATGTTTATTATGCTGTCATTTCCTCTGCTGAGGTATGGATTAATGTTTTAAATAATTGTGTAATGTAGTGTGCTAGGCTATTGAATATTGAATTTGCAGCATGAAGAGCTGTGGCAACAGGTAGAGGCATCATTCTATAAACTTTGAGTGTGGGTTACCCAAGAGATGGCTGGCACCTGTACTCCCCCAGAGCTCAGGCACACGCTCTGCTTTAATGGGAATATAGTCTGCTCTTCATTTGTGGATCACTAAAGTCATCCTTATGTGCTGAGGGCATATGATGCTTCTTATTTGTTCTGGAAAAAAAAAAAACCAAACCCACCAGAAAATGTAATCTATGTTATCCATATGCGCAAAACAATGGAAATAGTATGCAAAAATGAATAAATCTGTTCCCAATAGAATACAGAATTCAAGCTAAGGCAGTGGCTCTACAGAAACAAAATGGAAATCGTTTTTATTAGTAGAATAAAGATTGTGATTCAGAGATGCACGTTTAATTTTTTTTAACGGAACATACAGATACATTTTCTGGAACTCTCTGTGAGAGCTTATGACGGACAGAATGAATGCCTTTTTATTAACCTGTGACGCTGCGCGAGTTTCGGAACGTTCACAGCTCCTGATGCATGGGGCGCCATATCCCTGAGAGCCGCGCACATCTGGCTGCGGCATCTGCCTTGGTGCCAGCTCGCACAGTCCCACGCAGCCTGGTGTTTGGGTGAGGTTACATCCTTCACACAAGGAGGTATATAGACAAGAGTGTGTATATATACATATATAGCTGTGCACACATGTATAGGTGCGAAGGTATACATACATGCGTACATACACTGCTGCCTCCAGCCTTTGAAGCTTCTTTTGACAACGTACACATCAGACTGAAGAACACCATCTTAGGCTCCGATGGTGTTGGTACTAATCTGACATTATATTTTCCCTCCATTTATTGCGTATTAGGGGTAACAAACACTGTCAAGCAACAGCAGCTCATTCATTTTAGAAAATTAGCAAAGCCATGTGTGGCCCGCTGCTTGGGAAGCAGGTGTCATGGAAATCTCTGCTTTGTCTACTTGTGAGACTGTGTTTTTCTGCAGAATTTCCTTCTGTTGATCTGTCTCTCATGAATATTTCTTTTGAAACTTTGGCACCTTCCCCTTGTGTGCTGGTTTTGTGCGGTGGTAATGGAATTGAGAGCCAAGAGAGACTGTGAATGGCAAATAGGTTTCCTAATGAGGACGGAGTGATTGGCTAGAGTTTGAAAAAAAATGATTGTGAATGCGTCTATAATTCTGTTTGAACTTCGGAACTAAACTCTTAATTATGTTTTGCAGGATATGAATGATTACTCTCCAGTATTTAGCAAAAAGCTCTACAGGGGAATGGTTGCTCCTGATGCAGTCAAGGGCACCGTTATCACTACCGTTTCAGCTGAGGATCAAGATCCTCCGGTAAGCAAAAAGGTTCTATTAATACTCTGCACCCAAGAGGGAGAAATCTTTAACCCTCATAAGTGACCTAACTCTCTCGACAACAAAGGTGATTATTATGAGTTTCACAGAGCAGTAACTCATACATTTTTTATGTCAGCCTGTCCTTTGTCGTTCTGGGCAGAGGCTGCATTTACAATGATTGTTCCTGAAGCTGGCAAATCAATGATACAGCTCCTTTCTGTCAGGAAGATTTTTGGAAAGCTTTTTATTCGGCTTCACAGCGTAGATGAATAAGAGGAACAGGCAGGAAGGCAAGCCGTGCCTGTCTTTGGTAGTTCTGCAGCTTAAAGAGGAAACAAAACACAACTTTGTAAGATTATTGCCTTCTTGATTTCGCGGTCACTGTGCATTTCCAGTCTGAGACGTCACGGGGTCGTGTGGAACTGTACAGCTCACCAGCCAGCCTTATTGCATGTGCAGTATTTGAACCGAGCGCATTTGTTTTGGGGATAAAGTTTCTTTCTGCCACTGGCTTTTATTGCTGTTCCCTGGTGAAGCACTTGATTGACAGAACTGGGCACATATTTTTGACTTGTTAGCTATTCTGAAGGGTAATATCAATTTTTGTAATCAGAGGTTGATGAACATTGGTGACCAGATGATACACTGAGGACATTAAAAGCCAAAGACGTTCTGCCAGCCAGGTTTAATTTTTAATTGTTAGTGTTTGGCATATTAAGGAGAATAATCCTCAGGGAGAAGGGTTCAGAGAGAATGTGCCATGCACATTAAAAGCTGATGGCAGTGCTTTGACACAAATCAACTGTAGCTTAGCTAAATATGCTCCATAGTAATTTATTTACCACCCAAGGACAGAAATGTTAAAGCAGTGTTTCTGTAAGGACAGTCCTGCTACCCCCTGTAAAAAGTCCTAACACACAAAAGTAAGTAAATCCCCTGCAAGTGATAGGTATCAGTGGGGCATTACTGAACTTGGAGGTATTTCAGGTAGTTTATAACAGCTGAAGATCTGGACTGTGGTTTGTTTAAAGACGGTAGTATCACCAAGTAGGTAATGAATACAGTAGATACAGTAGTTATCAATTAATAGTGCTACAGAGTATTTCAGGAATGCAGCAGCAGAGGACATGGAGGTTATTTGAGCAGAAAACAGAAGAAATGGGCAGAGGTGTGCCTTAATGACTTGTCTTGGACAATTTGAAGGGGAGCGTTAAGGGATGTGTGTGCCTGATTTTGAGTGCTCTGCTTGCAGAATGGAGCACAAGGTGTGTGTTGAGCACCTTCCATAGAGCACAGGGTCATGAGGATAAGCTCCCAACCAGCCAGCATGTTAAGCACAAATCTGTGTAATTAAAAGCAGAATAGTCAGCACGTGTATGCATTAGGCTGATCAGTAGAGGCAAGTGAGAATTTCTAATGTCTTGCTTTAGAGATGCTTTTAAAAATGCCTAGCCTAGGACCGTTCTCTTCGTGGCAGGCGCCTACACTCTCCTTCACAGTCACATCTGGGTGCCCTCCTAGCTTTTAGCGTGCAGCAGGAGAAAGGTGATGATGTGGTAGGGCCTGCTCTCCTCCCTTTGCATCTCGTTGAATTAATCTTGCTAGGAAAAGCCTTTTTGTGGGATGTTAGAGGCCTGGGCTGCCTTCCCTCTGCTAAGTGAAGGATTCAAACCTTTAGCTTTATTTCCATGTAAATCTCTTAACTACCAGGAAAGAGGTTGGTCAGAGTTGCTGACGAACTTGAGGCATATCAGCAGGAATATGCCTTCCAGGCCCGGAGGTTGCTATAGAGGTAACAAGCTGCAGCACCTGTGAAGGTCAGGGATGTGCAAGGTTAACCAGCCTTGTACCCCCGTCACCTCCTCCTTTTCTGGACTTGAACCGTTACACCTAAGCGAGGGGATATATCTCTAGTAGCATTGTAGAAGTCTGCAACGTGGAACTGGCTGCTGTAGCTCTTCAGAGGGCTCTGTAAGTGTTCATATTTTTGTGGCCTACCTACACTCTTGCTCCCACTGCCTTTCTGCTCTGTGGAATTCTGGTGCTTTTGTCTGACCTCCTTCACTGTTCCCTGGGGCACACCAGGCCTGGGTGTTTAAAACAGAGATTTGCAGAGGAAAGTAGGCTTGATTGCTCAGATCTCGTAGCTATTTGCTAGAAAACAATTTTAAATTAATTTAAGACTATTTAAGTGTACTTTGTGGATGACTTTTACTGTCACGTTTCGTGAGTGTCCTATCCTTCCATATGTGAGGCACAATAACCTAGCGATTACAGAATGGAAATTGAGATCAAAGTGGGCGAAGTTTCTGGCCGGCATTACTAGTTTGCAAGGGTTATGTTTACACTGTATTGCACAATGGTATTAGCTCATTTTGCTAGCATTTCTTCCCGAATAAAGCACTTGTTCTTCTGGAGTACTACCACTAAATTAGTGAAGCTTGCCTTCACATAAAGGGGTCTGAATTGCATTCAGCATTTCAGGGAGTTGAGCAGATGCTTCTTAGCTGGAGAAGATTCTCTGTTGCTCTGCCCAGGAGTGACTTGGGAACCATGGAGGTAGGAAACACCATTTTCCTCAAGAGCTCTCATCCTCAGCAGTTAACAGCAAATAATTCAAAAGGAAATGCTCTGCCTATAATCACAAGTGGAGTCGCTTCAGAGTGATCTGCCAGTGGGGAAAACTGTTGAAACTGTGTGATTGTTTTTGTCTCCTGCAGTAGAATATTCAGTTTATTAGTTTATTAGTCATAGTCCTCTGGAGCAGTCTCTGCCGCTTGCACCAGTGTGTCCTTGCTCCTAGCAGGTTTGTCATACTGACCTCTGAGAAAAGCCTGCAGAAAAGGATGTTAAGGATCAATGAAACTGGGCAAGCAGCTGAATTTCTATTCTGTGGAAATTTCAACATAAATGGGTTATTGAGGATAGGAAAAAAAAAAATTTATTCCTTGGTGCTAGAGAATCACTTTTTAACTTGGTTTTTGTGCAGCTTTTATTTAATAGTATCTGTTGCCTTACAACAAGATATTTCGGTCTCGATAAAGTATTTGCCCGTTCTGATATAAGCTCTGTTTTATAATCCCTGGGTTTAAAGTGTCTAAATTTTAAAGAATAAGATATTGCTGAGATACTGGATGAAACAAAATAGTTCAGAAACTGATTAACATATATTTATAACAATTCTTAGTCCTGTGGAATCACCATTTTCTAATGCAAAGTTATTTCACTTTTTCATTTAAAAAAACCCCAAACTATTCTGAGCTCTCTCCTTTTCTAACGTTTCTGTCACTTGAACAGGTAAATGTAGAAACTGGACATGGATAAGTTTTGGGGCTATTTTGTACAGTAGATAATAATGGCCATCTCTAGGTGGTATGAGAATGGGAGAATAAAAACTTAAGTAAAGTGCTTATGTCTCCCAGATTCCTTCCTTGCGATTTCCTCACATATTTGTATGGGTTTGATTTGCATGCTTTTGAGTGTTTTCTGTTTGAAAACTTGTGCTTCTGTGGAGAAATCGGTGCACGTGCATGACAGAGAGATCAAAATCACTGAATGTGGGATCCTGTTTATTACCATAATGACAGGCATAATTGCATATGACAGTAATGTTAAAATAATGTTCTTCGAAATCAACTGTTGCATTTCTTTGATGTTTATGAGGACTTAAAAATAAAGCTACCCTTAGGCATCTAATGAATACAACAGCCATAAAAGTTAGCCCCCTATGGAGGAAAGCTTTTAAAATAGTTTTTGAAAGTTGATATTTTATTTCAAACTAATGGCTGATAGTTTTTACTTTTAAAATAAAAAAGAACGTAGAGAAAACTATCAGGCATAAATGGCTTTGTTTCTTTTTCTGACCGAGCCAACCTGTTTAGATGTTTTGTGTTACTGGTAAATCTGCATTTATTTGGAGCTAGCTTTGGCATTAAGTGGTGTCACCAAGTATTTGATATGAATTCACCAGAATTTGTTTTAAAAAACACGCATCCTTTTCTGTGTTCAGCAAGAGTACCTTTCTCTAAACTTGCCTTAAGGGAAAGACTATTCTTAGTTATCATCATCAATATTTTAGTTGTCTGTTTTGGGTTTTTTAACCTGATGGAATCTTATGTCCACAGTTCTCATACCTCTGTTTTATCAGTTCAGGAAAAGAAACACATACGTACTAGCTTTAAAATATGCCTGATTATCAGGTCAGGTCCAGTAAGAGCTGAAATAATTTGAAATATCCAAGCCTGAATTTTTCTGTTGTCATTTTACAAGTAATGTAGACTATTCCCCTGTCAACATTGAACTCAGCCCAGAATAAAAGTCGAGCTAGATTTTTTTCATCGTCTGCAATAAAAGCTTTTCAGACCTGATCAGCTCTTTAGAGGCTGCCCGCTGTCTTCAGCAAATCCCAATTTTGCTCTGCAGTGTCAAATTAATATGGATGATATGAGAATCCAAATTGAAATGCTCAGCACCTGCATGTGATTTCTCTGTAGATAAGGCAAATTTGAATTTTCCAGCAGCAGAAGAGCGGAAGTTTGGGGTAAGAAGGAGGCGTTGAATGGTGTCAGTGGAGTTTGGCTCTCCATTTTACCCCAAAGGCACCATCCTCAGCTCGTTCCTCCTTTGAGCTCCTGGACTCGTGCCGTTGGCCTGTTGCTCCTCCTAGTCCCTCAACAGCAAAGGTGACAGCAGCAGTGATGGGCATGCGAGTGGTAGAAAAAAATTTCATGCCACTGAAGGCAACCTTAATAAATTATCATTAGCAAAGTGTGCAGATATTTTACCTACTGTGTTACTTTTTCACTGTGGAAATGCTCATTCAGTGATGTTCCTGAGAAAAGATTGTGCCTATATCTGTGGCTTTAGACTTCCAAAGGCCAAGTCATTAATATAAATGATATCATTAAATGGTCAGTGAGGGTGGCATGGGTACAAAAAGTAACGTAGGTGAAAGACTGAGAGGTTGGAAGAGACTCGTGACGTAGTTTTCTGGTTTACAGTAGCAGTGTATTTGCTAAGTGATTGAGAAACTCAGAGTGTATATAGATGTGGAAGTGCCATGAGTGACTGTGATACGCTTCCAAAACGGTCACAAGGAGTGAGAGTGAGCTTTTGCTCTTAAAAGAAGTACTGTTTGATTAATTTATTTGAGGTGTAGATTAAAGTTTATCTTGTTTTTCTTTAAAAACTCCCCCATCAAATCTCCGTGCAGTAAATTGTTTGCAACTCAGTGTATCTTAGATGTATGAATGTGTATATGTGTGAACGAATGAATAGCTGAGTCGGAATGAAGATGTGTAATTTTCTTAATTTAACTATACAAACCTGATGCCTAAAACGTTAAGCCATCATTAGAATGCAACTGTTAATAATAGGATTGGTTTGGTTACAAAAAAACACAGGTTTCTGGTTACTATTAATGGTTACTAATTGAAAACAAAAAATTATCTATGCTAGATTCAAATGCTCCCAAGTCGGTATTTCATTATGGTTTTATTTTGACCTGTGGATTTCAAAGTGGTCAAAAAATCTTGCCCTGAAGGCATAAGAGATCTCTGATAGTTATTCCTTCAGGTCCTTTGTGAAATGTCAATTAAAACATAGAAACCCACGCTTTTCACTAAAGGCCAGAGCAGGATTTGAAGGGCTGTCTTGAGCAAATGTCAGTTTAAGTTCTTACCAGTTTCTCCTTTGCTTTCCTTTCTTTTCCACTTTGGATTCACTTTTTTTGCAGGGACTGAGAATATAAATTATGTTTCAGAAGTTACTTTTACGATTGTTTAAAACACTCTAATTTGAAATACCATTCTGGTCATTGAAATCTGGTAAATTTTGGTTTACACGTGTTTCACAGAATATGGTAAATCAACATACTGTCCTTTGGTTTATTGGAACAATTCATAGTATATTTTTCTACAGTTTTAAAATAGCTATAAGGTATCTGGCTTTTCAAATGACTTAGTACATCCTATACTTGCTCACCCTGTCTTTCCCAGCAGAGCTTACACTGAAGTCCAGACACAGTACATGTAAAGGGTAAGAAAATACTAAGCAGAACACAACAAAAACAGGCCAAGGGAGCCAGCGGGAATTATGGAAATACAGAGCCATGGTTATATGGCTGTCAAGGAAAAGCTTCAGTACATCTTCAATTCTTTTTAAATAACTGATACACCTTAGTAAAATCTAAATCTTCAATTTTGCAAACATTGCAACTGAAATGAAGAGAGTTGAGCACACTTTCTGTTTAGCATTTGAATAATCCCTTCGAGGTGTAAGTACTCATATATTCAAAATACCGGCTTGTGTAGAGATGTGAAAGGAGAGGGGGAGGTAGCTTTTGGACCAGCCACGAGGAGCTGTACTGTTTGCCTGGGGGGTAGTGGTGAAGCAGGTGGGGTGAGGCATCGCAGCCGCTGTGCAAGCTGAGCTGAAAGGACAGTAACAGTGCATTCGGAGGCTGCACTGTGTGAGTGGGAAACAGCAGGGACTGTTGTGTGTCGAGGGCTTCCCTGGTAGCGTCTTGAGTTTTCTTTCCAGAAGTGTTGTTCAGCTGAAGCTTAAGGACTTTGTCTATTTATCTGGAGCTTCTTGGTATGTAGGAGTGGATTAGTTTAGGCTTCTGGACATCGTGGTCAAGTGTCACGTTCAGGGCAACTCTGGAGCCCTGGGCAGTGAAGCTGTGCCTCCAAAACGCTCTCGGACTTCCCGAGCACCAAATGTGCAGAGTCACTCAAGCAGGCTTTGCTGTCTTTGTGTTGCCAAAGTGGCTCCAGCGAGTCCCAGATGGGATTGCCTTGCTGTGTACTGTGTAAACGTGTGTCTGAGTAATCCCAGACAGAAATACAGTAAAACTAAGTGAGAGGGATGATTTTTTTCCACTGTAAACTCCTTATTTTCTTTCCTGGAAGAGCTCCATTTACCCTATTTGAGTTTAATTTCCCCACCGACTCTTTTGTGCTGAAGACCGTGATCTGGCCAAAAGACAAAGTCAAAAATGGTGAAAGGTGCAAACAGGTATCCTGTGTGAGGTGCGCAGCTTTGCAAGGGTTTTGTGTGGCTGGGAAACCACAGAAACACTGTGTCTCTGCTGAAGGTGCCAAAGAAATGCTTCGAGCAACTAAGGTAGATGTGATAATATCCTATAGAAAAATACTTCTTTTGAAGTACTGCTTTGCTTTAGCTAACACAAATCTGCACAGCTTTGGTTTCTCGCGGAGATACTTTCAACTCTTTACAGGGAGAGATACCTGGAGTCCCCAAGGCCTGGACGAAGTCAGTGTCTGACTTTCTTACTGACGCTTCTGAATTTTATTAGCACAGTCTTTAGTATAGAATCACGGAATGGTTTAGGTTGGAAGGGACCTTAAAGACCATCCAGTTCCACCCCCCTGCCCTGGGCAGGGACACCCCCCCCCAGCCCAGGGTGCTCCCAGCCCCATCCAACCCGGCCTTGGACACCTCCAGGGATGGGGCAGCCACAGCTGCTCTGGGCAACCTGGGCCAGGGGCTCACCGCCCTCAGAGTGAAATCTTTCTTCCTGTTATCTAATCTAAATCTCTCTTTTTCCAGTCTGAATCCATTCCCCCTCGTCCTGTCACTCCATGCCCTTGTAAAAAGTCCCTCTCCAGCCTTCTTGTAGGCCCTCTTCAGATGCTGGAAGGCTGCTCTAAGGTCTCCCTGGAGCCTTCTCTTCTCCAGGCTGAACAACCCCACCTCTCTCAGTCTGTCTTCATAGCAGAGGTGCTCCAGACTTCTGATCATCTTCATGTCTCTCCTCTGGACCTGCTCCGACAGGTCCATGTCCTTCTTATGCTGAGGGCCCCAGAGCTGGACGCAGTACTCCAGGTGGGGAGTATTCCTGGCCAGCATCTATTGCTATCTATTGTTTGGGCAAATAGATGGTCCTTTGTAGCTGAAGAAATCTGAGCCCTGTATCAAGGTTGATACAGATGCATAAATTCCTCAATTCAACGTCGATCAGCTGCTGAGAGTCCTCAGGATGGTCTGTAATATTTCCTCTCTCAGTGCTCAGTTTGAGAGCTTAGCTCTCAAAGAATGACAAGTGGCCTTCCCAAAAGCAGAGCTTCTTAAAATACGTCAGGAGTGGCAGGTGAAAATGCGTGGACCCGGTGTCTCGACACCGCTTGGGCCGTCGGGGTGGGCGCCGCTTCTGCACTCAGCAGCTGTACGGACACACAGCTGAAAAGGCTTTTAAACTGCCTTCCTCTTGCTGCTTTTCCATTCTCCATCTAGGGTGTTGATTTAACTTCTACTAAAAATAAATGCTAACTCATATTGTACGTGGCCACGAAGAAAGGCACACGGTATCTGTTTCCTACCCAAACTACTGCATAGTCTGAATTAAAATGACGGGGACGGTCACTTCGGGAGCAAGAGAAAGAAAAGCAAAGGGGTTCTTGTGGCTCTGTGGAAGGGTCAATCCAAATGCACAGCAGAGCAGTGATTTGCCTTGAAACGTTAGAGGTCAAACTTGATCAGTCTCAAGACCGGGAAGGTTTTGGTGACGAGAAGGAGCTTTAAACCTGGCTTATTTCCTGTTATGTAGCAAAATTTACAAATCTGTATTTGAAATGAGACGGTTGCATGTGGAGGGATGTGAATGGAGGTTGTTTTTTGCCTGGCGACGGGGCTCCCTGTGATTGTGTTCAGCAGGTCTGTACAGATGGCTGTACGCGTGCCCGAGTCAGTCGGGGACACCTGAGACCATCCTTGGAGGGAAGAAGAGTTTTCTGCACTGTGAACAGTTTATGCTTTATTGAAGTGGCATGGTGATGAAAGATACCGGAGGATTATGACTATGTTCTCAAAGCTCTTAACCCTCCAAATATGTTGAAAGGAGAGCAACATGAGCTATTTGATAGATACTTAGTTTGCTTACTTTGTTTATCAGAAGGTGAATATTCCCAGGATTGGTATAACTTGAGGTGTTTGCTTTTCCTGTATATGCCTTTTTTTTGTATGGTTTATCACTGTAAAAGCTGGAATATTTCTTCTGTGGGCAATTCCCCTGCATATTCTGATTTTGTTGGTTTGAAATGTCAATAGAAACAGATGCAGAACACTAATTTTAATGAGCAGCCAGCTTCCAGAGTTCCAGAACATCCAATTTAATGGTTTATCCAATCTCCTAACACCTTGTAAGGTTTTCATTCAATGGAGCCCTTTTGTCAAATCGAGGGTAATTGTCCTTATTGTTTTACAGGCACCCACTTAAAGTAAGATGCTAACAAATATTTAATTAGAGATTTCACAGATATTTAATTGGAGATAAAAGTATTTTCAGGCAGTCCCCAGGGCTTGATCTTTTAAAACCTATTACTGTTGGATTTCGTAGCGTCTGCTGGAGATTTGTATATGGGAAACATGCTGCAAATTCCATGAATTCTTAAAGTAATGTTATCTCATGGCTTTAAAAGTTCATGTTCTTTTTGTGTTCAGCTTGTTACAGTTAATAATTCAGAATTTCCAGATGTAGCAATTCGGAATTTCAGGTCTTGTTGTTGAATTACACACTAAAGAACAAAATATGTTAAATGGTAGAGTTTATATGAATTAATTTAGGACGAATATACACGAGTGCACCATTCACAACCCATAGCTGGTATAAGACCCACCAGAATCATTTGCCTACTCTGTGGTCTGCCCCATCTTTATTGGTTACTTTACTTTGAGCATGTTACAAAGAACATGTGCTGCCACCTGTAGATCTTGTTATAAGCATCACTTTCCAATTTTTTTTTCATAGAATGGACTTTACAAAGTTTGCCTTAGTGAACTCTTCACGATGCAAGTCGTTCAGATTTGCGTTGAAATCTACAGCTGGGGATAATTTATTAAACTCCTTACCAGATTCACATTTTATCTGTAATAAACCCTCAGAATTTTTCTGACTTCAGTCAGAAAGTGGCATTGAGTGCGAAGGGACTTGGGAAATAAGTCTGTATTTTTTATACCACTATTCCATACGAGTACTTAGGGGTAAAATCCAGATCATTTCCCGGGTGCGCATATGGGATCTTCACAAGTAGGCTGCAAATGACAGTGACATGCGTTTTTTTCCCCGCTCTTTCCTGGGCCAGATCATTCTGGGTTTGTGCCTCTCTTACCCATTTGCATGGTGGAAGTAACACTTGCTAGCTTCCTTTTGAATTGCTTGCAGAAGTATCCATGAAAACCTACGGCAATTATTGTTGTGTTACACTTTTTGCCACTTCTCCTGGCTTTACGGCGTTACGGTCTCTGTGCAGCCTGTCTGTGCCCGTTGGGAGTTACCCCGGCAGCGAACCTGTGCGGCCTCCACGGCCGCTTCGCCCGGGGCCTTCGTGTGCAGCCTCAGCATCTGTAACGTAATGTTGGGGACGTTTTCCTACCTGTCAGCTGTGTCACAAATGAATGTCATTTCCCCAGAGCAAATGGAAACTTAAGGAAATGTGCAGCAATAAAAGAAATAACTGAAGCTGGCTGAGCTTTAGATCGAAGTTTCATATTAGCTTTGAACTCTCAGGAAAACTTTGGTTTGAGAGAATGAAGGTGGTTCCTGCCAAGTACAATCCTTGCTCTGTGCTTTGTTTGAGAATATTATCTGCTATACATGAGTTTTGCTGTAGACGTAGGAATGCATCTAAATTAATTTAGAACAGAGGCAAAAGATGATTAATATTTGAGATAATTAAAACTTGCTTCTAAATAGATTTCCCTGGGAAATATCTCTGGAGATTTTTCTCATTACATTGGTGCCAAAATATAGTAAATAAAAAATAAATCCCTGTTTTGTTATTTTCAGAAATGACAGGAGAAAAGTGTACTTGATAGTCATATCAGGAACAATAACCTGATGAGATTTTTGTTTATTTAATAACAAATTACCTAGTGCGTGCAGGTTTAATGATGATGATAGCTTTTAGTCTTCCAAGCAAATGTGAGGACCATTACTCTGAAACCAAACAGAGTGGATTTCAGCAGGTAATTTCCTTTTAATTATTATGTTGAAGAAAAATGACTGAATCAGAGAATGCCAGAGGGAGAGTTGTATAATCACCTCTGTTATGCTACGGTCTCCGAAATGTCTCAGGTCTTCAAGGATTTGCACTCTTTAGTGTGCGTGGTCCCGTCCTTTCAACTGTTAACGTGGTCTTTCATAGATTAATTCACTGAACACCAAAACACATCTGGCAGGCCCAGTTCTTGAATTATTAAAGGTGCTGGCTTGCCAGCAGCGCTGGAGCAGCGTACTGGCTAATAACCCTTCCTGGGCTGGATTTCCTTGCGGGGCTCAAAGGGGCAATGGCCTCATCGCCGCTGCAGTTCAAATCATCTGGCGGAGCAGCTGCGCGAGGTTCCCCAGAAACTCTGTGAGTGTCTCGGTGGCATCCAGCCCTGTCTCACTTCTCTTCACGCGCAAGGTGTTACGTGCGCAGGATTTTATGGGGAGGAGGGCTGAGGTGACCGGGCTGCCTTGTCCTCTATCTTACTCTTTTAGTATTAGACTTAAGTATTCTTCTTCTTTTTACAGCTGTAAAATTGATACCACCAATTAAATTCTTACAAGCTACCAATAATTTTTAATTCAAATAAATATTCCTCGCTGAAGGGTCACTTTTCCCACACTGAAGTATGGTTTATTGATTGAATAGTCCTAATACCACACAGAAGTTAACGTGGCAAAATCTGACACCACTTTTGTATAACGTAGCCTGTAGCCTGCGTTAGAATGATGTAAAATACCTGTGCTAAATCCGTTCCAGTAAAGGTTTTAGTTTAGACTACATATTTTGACTGAGCATTTCAGTGCGCTTTTGTTGTATCAACAAAACGTTGATGTGATTTAGTGAGCTTAAACCACTTTTGCAACTGTTGCTATTGCTGTTTATAAAAATAAATGTAATGTTTCCTTGTAGTTAGTAGCTGACAGGGTGCATTGAATATATTCTCAATAGTAACAAAGCTGCTTTATACCACATTATTGAATACAGGTGACAATTGCCAATTCGCTGTTAATAAAACTGTGGGCTCTGATATTTTGTCTGTTTGAATACGTCTGAGGTCTAACCTCAGAAGCATTAAGAAACTGAAATCATACCGACAATAGGACCTGAGTTTCTAAGTGCTTCTCTGAATCTATTCCTAAATAGATTTCACAAATAGCCTAATTTGAATTTTGTGAAGTGTTCCGAGTGTCTACATATCCAGGTAACACAGACTTTGGTCTGCTGAAAAATAGTTACTTGGACATCAGTGTGCAAAAAAACCCTTTTCTTTGCTTTAAACCCTTTCTTTGATCCCCCTTGTTCTCACAGTTCTTTTAGTACATATTTTATATTTAAGGCCTCACTGCTTTTATAATCTGCTGCTACATCACCTATTAATCTTTGAAAACAGTGGATTACTATGGACACTAGTGAAGGGGCGCTCGCCGAGAATGGAAGGAACCTGGTAAAATTTAATGTCTCCCAGACATCCTCTGTAACCAGTCGATGGTACGATTCATCCCGCCCGAAAAGAAGTTGGGTGATCCCTGCCAGAAGTGCTGCTGCTTTTAGGTTAGGTGGGTGCCAGGAACTATCCCGACGCTACCAGAGAACCTCTTCAGGACGCATGTGGCAAAGCGGCTGCTGCAGCAGGGCCCAGGGTGTCACCAGGGAACGGTGGCACTGTGGACATCCCAGGCACAAGCATCGCCACCTATTTTGCTTTTCGGGACTTGATAGATCGCACAGGTCAGCGCAGGCTTCCAGGGCCCTCCTGTCTCCCTGACGTGGGAGCAGCTGCCTCTTAGGCTGTGCTTACAGGCATGGAGTTATTCCACATCCCCGGAGGGTGACTGCCCGAGTGGGATCATTGCAATATAATGGATGCTTTAAGAAATGTCATTCTTCACAAGAAATGTTATTTATTTAGGCAGTTAGTGTTAAAACAGTTAAGTAAATAGCCTTCTATTAGAAAATGCTGAGTTACTGATCTGAAAAACTCATCTATTCTACCCTCTGGCAATGCCTCTTCTGATTCCCCTTTTAATTTGGTATTTTAGGGTGCACATGCATGTAGACAACTTGTGACACGTGCACGGGCTGTCTCAGCTTGTTCCTTGTCACTGAAAACGGGGTTTGAGCAGTGGGAGCATTAATTACAGGGCTATTTAAAATCCATTTGCAAAACTGCATTTTCTGTTACTGTTGATGTGACAAACGCATTCTCCTCTCTGTCTTCTGAGGTTGTGCTTAGAGCCAGCTCTGATATCTAATGGTAAATGCTCAGCCTCTTGCCGAGGGGCAGAAGCCCTCTGTTACAGGTGGGGAGGCCCACAGGCGTCCGCTCCTTTCACAGGAGCACTGGTGAGCGGCTCAGCCTGCAGCGCACGGCAGGCTCGCCTCTTCGGTCAACGGGAGAGGATGGGAGCGTTTAGGTGGTTGTGCCGAAATTGCTAGGCCTGGACGGTTCAGCTGCAGAAAGAGCATTGTGTTGGAATACGTTTGGAAGCGCTGCAGGCCCTGTAATCTCTGTGTCTTACTACTCAGGGATGAGGATTTTGAAATGCATTAGTTCATCACTTGGCTTTGGTGAAAATAAAACCGTCAGGCGCTGCTGTTTGGCTCAGATGGTGGGATTGCCCAGGCAACCCGCTGCTGTTTTCATTTCGTTGCCTCTAAAAGAGAAGCGTGTGAATGTCACCTAGGCTTGACTGCCCTGTATGCAGAGCTATAGTCCGACTTTTCAGAAAATAATATAACACACATACTCCCATCTTCAGCAGCGTGACACTGTAACTTTTGGGACAAGCTGAATAAGTGTCGGAGTTTTTAGAGTAATTTAGAAGTTTCTTGAACTTCAAAGGAGTTTTTATAGTATGTTAAAATATCGTTGAAAGGTATACTAACCAACCCTTCTGTCATTTAAAAATGTCAGTAGTTACAAAACAGACCGCTGCTTCTGTCTGTGTTTAAGTAGACGGATATTTCAGCTGTCGTCTTTCCAAACCTCTGGTCATTTTTCTTACTGGACCTCTCAGCTGTCACCGTAAGGTATTTTGGGGGGAGACAGGGGGGACGCTTAGTAACAAACCCAGTTCCGAGGAAGGCAAACTGCAAGTTTTGTTTGTGGTGATCTGTTTACCGGTGTGGCATTTTAATCCTTTACTAACTTCATGAGATGTGTAAAAAAATACAAAAATATGCAAGTTGCTCTGTTTTTGCTTTACAGGGCACACCAGCAAGTCGAGTCCGATACAAAGTAGATGTTGTCCAGTTTCCTTATAGCGCCAGCATTTTTGACGTGGAGGAAATCTCAGGACGTGTAGTAACCCGAGTAAACCTGAATGAAGAGCCAAGTACAGTGTTTAAGGTATGAACTCATATAGTTGCATGTTGTTAGTAAACGCCTGCATTTGATGGAAGTCCTTTTACCTTGGTGGTTCTCTGTGTTGCTTTATATTGCGTAGAAAGATGTGAAATTTTTATTTTGTTTGTTTCTTTACTTATGTAATTTCTTCCTGGCACATGTTTCGTGCCTTTTTGATTTCGGAAACGCCTCAGATGGATGTGATTGCTGCTGTTACAAGGGCAGAAGAAACAGGGAGGCAGCTAAAAGAAACCTCAGTGTTTGAAAGTTACCTTGCTGATCTCTTTGCTTTCAGTGAGGCTGTCAGTGTAGCAATTTTATGAGAAATTCATAAAAGCGGCAAGAAATCCTGTGAGGAAAGTTACTGGCAGTTGGAAAGTTTGGGACTTTCTGTTGACGAGTGCTGTAATGTAAAACCATTGGCTTTAAGGAGGCTTAAGTTACTATTGTGGTGCTGTTGTTCCTGAAGAGTCTCCAGTGTCATTAATATGGATTTACTTAGGATTTTAATAAAAATCATTGGGACAGATCTCCCCTCTTAGATTCATGAGGGGAGAGGGTAGCTAAAAATTAAAATTAAAGTGTGTTGGTAAGCCAAAACAAATGTATCTATAATATGTGGGGGTTTATGTGTAATTTCCCTACTTGGAAACTGCCAGCCTTCTGTATGGTCATTAAGGTGTGTTTTGTTTCTTCTTCCAGTTATTTATTTTTGAATCGAGAATAAAAGAGGGGGTGTACTTGCATACTGAAAAGTTATTATAAGGAATAAAGCTGTCCACTTCACTGTTTCCCACTTCTAAGCACTACTGTGAGGTTGAGTACTGTTGTAATGCTGTCACTGTTTTAGGAACTTTGAACAGTGGTGTTTCTGTCCTTTTCAGTTTTTAACTAACATAGTAACACGCAAAAGGGACGAGAATTGTCTCTTGGTTAACATCACCAGAGTGCAGCTTTTCTGGTTTTGCATTGTTTATTTTTATTTCTCAGTAATTATTTTGTGTGGCTGTTTTCTGAAGCTGTGATACGTAACACGCAGGTGACGTGCACGTGGGCACGGAGCTCCATTTCTGTATGAAGACTGCTCTATATTAGGGCAGACCAGTGGTAAATTTAGCAGAGCAATGCTTTCCAGAAAATACGATGCTTAGGGAAGAAGCACAGAAAAGACTCCAGAAATCAGTGATGCGGAGACTTTGAGTGGGTGTTTGCATCTAGACCGTTGGGCTTGTATGTGTCGCTGAATCTTCTGTGATTTTTTCCAGTCCATTTTTAACTTTCTCATACTTTCTGCAGTTACGATATCTTGCACTGGTGACTCCCCTATTACATTGGCTAAAAAAATGCCTTCTTTTGTTTTAAGCTGTCTCTTCACCGACCTATTCTGAGAACAGCTTGGACTCGCAGAAATTAGATGAAACCCCTTTGCTAGAATGAGGTGCTGAGGCGCTCCATCTAGTGACCTCTTGAAATAAGGACAAATTTAGAAAAAGGGGAAACTGGAAAGCTGTCTAGTACTCCATCTTCGGTGGGCTGGTCTCTCATCCTTTTGCTAGCAGATCGCTTACCTTCATATAAAAGCTGAAACCAAGTCAACCTATTTGTCCCAGCAGAAAAGCACAGACTAAATAAACAAATAGACATGAGTAGAGATTAGGTAAGAAAAAGATTTATAATAGGCCACTTTTGGAGAAGGTCTTCTGGTCTTGTCCATGTTTTAGTGTACAGAAGATCTCTTTATCTTAAGAGGATTTGGGGGGGGGGGGGGGGGGCGATGTTATTTCTTTCGTTTTCATATCAGACCTCGGTTTTAGATATTAATGTCAGCAACACAGAATTCTTACTTAGCACTTTTCCTGTTTGTTTTATTGGGAGCTATAAGTGGTTTTTCAATAAAAACTAAATGTAGAACTGAACTATATATCATTAAAGAAGTTGAAATTGATTCTGGAGTTATGAGTAAGGACAGTGTGTGGTTAGATGTGAAGAGAGTCCCCTGAAAAATGTCCCTGAAGCTGGCAGTGTGTTTTGGAGAGGTATTTGTAGAAGACTCTTGTACTTGAATTCCAGTTTACTGTGTTTCTGTAAATTTTCTAGCAGATGGTCCAACTTGTGTATGGCTGGCAGCTTTTTCCTCCATGTTTTGTTCTTATACAATGTATGATTTGCAGTGAAAGAAAACCTCGCCTGACTTGTTAGACCTTGAAAATACAAGAAGTATTGTTGCAAGTCAACATAAAAAATGCTCTTGCCTATACTAAGAGAGTGATTTTCTGTATCCTTTATAGCTAGTGGTCATTGCATATGATGATGGGGATCCTGTGAAGTTCAACACCACTACCGTAGAAATTGCTGTACTGCAGCCTTCAGTAATTCCACGGTTTACACAGGATGAATACAGGTAAAGCATTTATTCGTTCACGTTACAACTGTTACTTTTTAAGTTGAAATAAGTTCCTGTTTGAATGCTAGTCTGAGATATGTGGGCTACAAAAATACTCTGCTGTCAGTGTGGAAGTGCTTCCCCTGCATATACCTCAACTTTTGTTCTTTCTGCTGTTTGCTTTGGCTCACGGAAGGAAGACACAAAGATAAGGACTGAACCAGAGCACCAAAACCCTTGTGTACTTACAGCTGATAGCCTATTTACTGATGTTAACTCTTCTGCAGGAAATAGACTTGGATGCTGCTCTGAGGAGAGAGCACTCAGCCCTCAAGTCCACCAGAAGCACGACTGTGTGAAATTACACACAGGACTTTTTTGCAGCACTCCTGTTTGACAAAGTGAGGGTGGCAAAATACTTCAGAGTTGCTTCTTTCTCTTAGCAGCAGGTTATTTGGCAGCCAGCCATTCCCTAATCGTATCAGGTAGTGGTGCAATTTTACCATCTTAACAGGTTCTCTCTAACTGAAAAGATCTGGGCTGCACGTGGCAATGACAGTGAGGAGAGGTTTGTTTGAAATTATCCTGTCAGAAGCTGTTTAAAATGTCAATCGTGTGGATAAACAAAAAATTTTGTGCATCGAAATTGTGGCTGGGATCACCAGAGCTCTAGGTTCAGTTTCCTCCTGTCTGCTTGAGTGTGTTTTGATTCTGTACACCGTTCATGTGGGACATGAGAGAATTCAGACTCGACCTCTTTGACATTGGAAGTGCAGGTGATAGTTATTATTACTACAGAGTCATGATCCGATGAAGTTTACCATCTGACAATTTAATAAAATGAACCCCGTTTTCTTAAGTAGAAGAAAAAAGGTGGTGCAGAGGCTGATTGGTTTGTTAAATTTTGTGACAGGGAATGGGTTCATGAATGGTTTCTGACATCTCTATAGTAATAGGAAGTAGTAAGATCAACGCATACAGCCTCCTGATACCAAGAAGTTATAGCCTTGCCGCAATATGTGCTCTTGATTCAAATGTAGCGACATAATCAGTGTCAGAATATAATTAAGTACTGCAAGAAATCAGAAATTGGAGGGAACATTATTGGCTTCAGTAGAGCCTAATGAGAGGACTTACTGAGCTATTTTGAGGAGTTTAAACACAAATTCATGGTGGGCATTCTGTTTTTCCTCATGAATTAAAGAGTATTGACACTTTGAAGGAATACCTTAGAGAAAAAGGAAAATGGCAAAATACTAATTTTGTATTTAATGTTGAAACAGAAATGTGAAGTCTAAAAGAATAGTGCAAAATTATAACTTTGCATTTAATGATAGTGCAGATGATAATCCGTTGCTGCAGGAATTTTCTTGAGAGACAGAATTCCTGCCGCTCCCTATATTTTATTAGATACCTTCAAATGTATGAAGTGCAGTTTAGGTTATGTAGCAAAAGGTAGACCTTTAAATAAAAATGTTTCCTTTTGTTTCTGTAATTTCAGCTACCATGTGAATGCATGCAGTTTCTGAATATTTAAAGCCTTTCTGTAATAGACTTAACCTTCTATGTTACTGTTTTCAAGAGAAAAGTGAACAGGTCTAGCTGTGAGGAAAAAGAATGTGTAGCTATGTTTAACAGAAAGACATGAAAATATGATACTATGAGACCTTTCCAAGATATTCCACATTTTGGGTAAATTGCAGATCTAATTTGCCTAGCCTGAGGAGCCAGCCAGGGGGTCACTGCTGGGGGCATACTTGATAACGCGCTTTGTTCCCTTTTTCTTTTGTAACTTTATTCTGAATGGCCTTCACCTTTAAGGACCTTGTCCTTGAATCTCATCTGGTGACAAATGTGATGCCTTAGCAGTGTGACGGGCTCTGGGATGTCCGTCGTTTTGGGAGAGGCTACAATGCAGCCACAGCGCTAGACCAAGTCCAGCACGAGTCTAGCCCCAGGGGTACTCAGAGCGCGGTGTGGTCCACCGCTGTGATGTAAAAGAGGTATCTCGCAGTTTTCACGTCAACCAACACAGCATCTTTGTTTGCAGGGTTGTGAGAAGAGACTTCAAAGTTTAGGAGGACAGGTAGAGTGTGCACTGCCTTCTGAAAAATGAGCTTAGTTCGGGCTTCCTGAGGCCACCCTGAGCTCCAGTTTTATCCCAGGAGATGAGAATTTCATTGCACTACAATGAAGAAAGTTTAAAGTAAAAAGTGGCTCGTAGCCTCTAATACCCCTAGATGACAACTGAATAACCCATGTTACCTTCTCCTCCTTGGGAACTCATCAGGATTAGCTAAATAGCCTAGTTTCTCTTTCCAAAGGAACGCCACTACTCCATGCTTGGTAAATTCTTTGGTGCACACCATTGTAAAAAAGTCTTAAAATCTTTTGGGGGCAGCCAAGGCAGTTACTAGTTTTCTTCAACATCAGAAATTAAATGAAAACAACTCCAAAACTTTCTGCTTTGGCTCTGAGACTCAAACGTTTTGGAGCAGCACTAGTTTTGATACCTAAAGTTCTCAGGGATTGTCACACTCTGCAAACTGCACTTCATGTCTCGTTTCTTGACAGTGATGCAAGCTGAAACTGGCAGGTTTCATATAACCTTATTTTTCAGTTGACATAGTCTATCTTTAGGGTAAATGTCAGTACAGAGCAGTGGTGCTGCTTGCAAAATGATAAACTGTTGGATGCGGATACTAGAATTTCTGAAGGATTGAGAATTAGTGGCTTTAGAGTGGATTAGTATTGATCTTTGCTTGCATAATTATCATAATCTGGATGATTCCAGCGGTTTTTTTCTAGCTGTTTTACAAACTTAATTTCTGTGTATTTAGAAAAAGGTCACAGTTGAACAGTTTTACAGAATAAAGCTGCCTGTGCGGTTGCAGCATGTATTACAAATCAGAAATAAATAGAAAAAATCGGAGAGAGGCGGCCAGATGGCGTGATCAAAAAGGCATAGCTGCGCTGGGCAGATAGGGAGATAAAAGTGCAACTCTGCCTTGAGCTGTGGGTCTGGCAGCTCCCCGCTCCGTCAGAAGCACACCAGCGCATTAGGGTCTCTGCTTGGAGTCCTGTTCCTACTAAGGGAGACTTTGATTGATTATTATCCATGTCTTAAAGTGACTTCCAGAGGAGGCAGCAGTCAAGTAGATGAGAGTCAGAGATTTGCATTTTATTCACGGGCTCTCCCTCCGCTTTATTCCATAATTTGGGGCAAATTAATTAGTCTCTTTTTCCCCCTCACCTTCTTTGTTTGGATTATAAATTATGCTGGAGACTTCTAAATGCTGCTGTGCTGTACATATAAAACAGCAAAGGGAAACTAAGAGCTCTGAGAACTGTAAAATACAACATGGAGCAGTTGCTTTATGACAAGTGAGTGATAAAATAAAGTTCCTTCCTAATGACTGAGATAGATGACCGCTAAAGTACATCGGAACGATATCTGCTGCATCCAGTCAGCTCTTCTGGTGGGAACTTAGCAGGTCGAGGCCAAGCATCCCAGCAGCCTGGGTGCAGCGTGCTTCAGGACATTCCTCCTCCACGCGCTCGCACCCTGGTAGAAGCAGAGCAGCATCAGCCAGCCCGTCTGCGTGATCTGCTCCAGCAGCTTGTGAAGATGCCACCCCGGGGGCTTGCAGCCCTAATGGCATAGTTAATAAGGGCCAGATGATCCATACCTAGTGCTCGTTGCACATGACCGTCTTTTGGGGACGCCGATGTACTGCAGGTCCCACAGATCTCTCTCTAGTGCATGCGTAGATGCAAGCCTCACTGCCTTCACCACGCTTCAGCTGGTGCTGCGGGTGCTCCTGTGCTCCTAGCCTGGACCTCCGTTCTGAAGCTGCAGACTTTGACTGCGTTAGCGATGTGGATCCGTCTCTGCTTGGATATTAAATACGTCTTTGCGAGAGTTGACAGCAGCAGTGCCTGCTAAATAAAGTGTTTTCCAAGCCAAGCCTTGTTTGCTTGTTCCGCAAAAACGCAAAGTGTGAAGAGGCAAAAATCAAAAAGACCCGAAGGCCTGTAACGTGCAGACGTTTAATTGTAGATGGCTGGTCCACCTCTGAGGCCACTTGACCTTTTGCTGCCAGGGAAGGACACTGCTGCTGCTGCTCTTGTCGCTGCAGCTCCCTGCGGGGTGCTTGGCAGTCAGTGGGATTTTGCTGGTTCTCCAGAGCACTGACGGCAGAAGGAGGCACATGTGCTGAACCTGACGTGTGGGGCGGTCGTCAGCGGTGTACGGCCGAGGCCTGAGCTGCCACTTCCACTGCCTCTCGCCAGCCAAAGTGACAGCCAGGAGAGCAAGGGCCTGGGGGTGCTGGGCACAGCAGGGGGGTGACGAAAGGGATGGCGGCACATGGCGCGTGCGACTTTCTGCAGCGCTGCCCAAAACAGGCTGCGGCCCATTTGCGCAGTTTATTAAAGTATTTAATGCTGACTTTGATCTCATTCTGCTTAGTGCTGGCGAAACAGCCACGTCGCTGGCAATAAATCACTTGCTTGGGAAAATCACATCAGCTGTTTTGAGTGCTCCTTTCCCAAGCTGTTATTTCTCTTGTCCTGACGGCTCCACCCAGATCACCTCTTGATTGAACTCCAGAACAAGTAATTCATCCAGAAGTTTCCATTTCTTCCGAACAGGTAATGGCAGCACTCTCATTTCTTAATTAACAGATCATAATTAGTAGTGCTACGGAAGAGCGAAGACCAGATGTGAAGTGAACCTCAGATGAATATAAAGAGATTTTTTTTTTTTAGCAAGCCTGTCCTCTTTATGAGTATGTTCTCGTTTTAAAAAAGTAAAAGTTCAAAGGGACTGGGGATCTTTTTCTTGTTTTGTTAATTAATAAATATCACATCCTCTGCAACTAGAAGGTCATTGCTAATAGCAATGTGCTGCTGTAGCAGGAAATGAAATGTTAACTGAAAGCAGCGTCATTGGTTCCTAATTATTGCCTGTGGGCACATTAAACAGGTGTTCAGCCATTTCATAGCAGAAAAAGGAAAATACTGGAAACTTTTAGCTTCTGTCAGTATTGCATTATAGGTCCCCAACCTGGTTGAAAATATGTGTCCAGTTGCATGGTAAGCTGAAGTTTGGTTCCAATTTGCAAGGAAATATGTGAAGCTGCAAATGCGAGGATATTACTTGATGTAAATGTAGTGTGGCGTTTTATTTCTCTACTAGTAACAAGACTCTACTGTGAAAATGTGTTCTGGTTAAGAAGTGAGATTTTGCGACATGTGGACCTCTCGCTTGCTCAGTAGAAGACACGATGTAATGTCTTCCACTTAATTAAATCCATCACCACTGTAGGCAGATACCATCCAAGCGAATAGCTATGTATCATAGGATTTCAGCAAAACAAAATTATGGAAGCATATCAGGAGTCACTTGGAAGTGTTATTCCAAGAGGCCTTTCCCAGTTCTCTGGTTTACTGCTGTTCAGTCGAACAGTTACTCTCGTTGTGAAATAGGGAATGGGGAATCCTGCAGAGGCGCTGAGGGCAGGGGTAGCATTTCATGTTTGAAATCTCTCTAATTTGGTGCCTCCTTCAAAAAGGAGCTGTTTGGCACATAACAGCATCCACAATGTTGTGAACATCTGAGGCCTCGTAGAAGCAACTGTGCTTTTCATATCACGAATATCCTACCAATTCAGTCATCCTTCTTTACGATGCATGAGAGAAAAATGCAAGTATTAAGAGAAATGTGTCATTCCAAGGAGAGGACCAGGTTAATCCACACATGTCTTAAAAAAATCAGGCATGATAAGTTCTCTTCAGAAATGAGGACAACAGCTGAGAATGTCCTTTGTTCAAACCAAGAGCCAGGACAGGGGGAAAAACCCAAACCGTGTACATCGGGGATTTGGAGGGGAACAGAACACTTCTGGGTTGTGGGCAACAGTGAGGTTTCCAAAGCTATTTTCTCACAGATTTACTTATTTGTCTCTGACATGTTGCTTTGAGAAGTAATTTGAAAAGTCATAACTTGTTTCCTATAAGTAAAACGGCATTATGCAGGGAATCAAGATGCTTCCTGAATGAAACCATGTGCTGAAGCGGCAGGATAGAAGCTTGCGCCTCAGATGCGGTTGGGTTTTCATCAGGCTGCTTGTGAGCTGTATTTCTTTAAGCCTCTGTTTACTTCAGTTTTCTTTTTTCCTTCCTATTAGAGCTCACTGGCATTTTAAGTAGTGCTCAGTTAGGGGGTCATTTCCCCTTTCGTGCAACAGGGGCATACAGGGGTTTAGTTCTGTCCCTCAAAAGTATTTTATTTAATGATGGTAGATTTAGAGCATCCATTTGGGCAATCCTTTTCCCAGGATATCCAAGTCTTACCGCTGCTTCTCCTGCCTTTCCCATAATGGAATTTACATTTACAGTTTATGAATGAAACATGAAAAAGAGGGGAATACCAGTAGCAAAATTTTTAATGCAGCATTTCTGAGTCGGGGGAGAAAACAGTCAATGTTTTCCTCAAACTGAAGCTAGAGGAATGATGCATAGGTTCCAACGGGCATTTTTAAGTCAGCAGCAGCGTGGCTTGAGGAAAATACATGTGGTTTTGCCTTTGGAATCGATGCTTTATGGTGGTGTTCTCCTGGTACTTATTTTGGTTTTGTAATAAAAAATAAGAAAGCACACTTTAGCTTGTGGCTATAGAATTTAGGAAATTAAATTCTTTCTACAGCACATAGGGAAGCATGGTTTGCCATGGAAAAATTAGGGCACGATGTACCAGCAGGTGATTACAGTGTAGGAGAGAGATCACCTGTTTTTTCTGGTTTTTCTTGCTCTAGTAGTGCTACTTTGCATTTTATTAAAATCCTCTACTTCTTTTTACCGGATGAAAAGGAAACTCTAATGTTATGTTGGGGTTTTTTTCCAACGGAACGTGGTGAAATGCATCTAGCTGCGTGTTACCTGCTCATAGGAAGAGAGGTAAGCACAGGGTCCAGGTCTGTGCGAGGAAACTGCCTTGCTGGGCTTGGCCAGAGCTTTCGACACCACGCTGCAGTTTAACGAAATGTAGGACTATGTGCCTCTGGGAATGTGAATACGGGATGGAAATAATACACAAATGTAGTATTAAACCCTGTCGGCAGTGTATTATGAGAGCGCAAAGCCACGGCGTTATCCGTGGTCTTAGAATCAATGCTGTCGATACCCGTCTGTGTGACTGATTCAAGTGTGTGTGTCCTACGTTGTGCTTGCTGGGACTTTTTTTTTTTTTTCCTTTCCTTTTTTGCTTCTGTAGTAACCCTGACAGAAATTTCCATGTCTTCATGTCCTTAGCTTTAATTTAGGAAGATTGGTGGGATCACACAAACGCATTATGCCCGATGACAGAGAGATCACGGGAACAAAATTTGACGTCTGGTTTAAAAGATAATAGGTTATGACAGGGGCTCAATGTAACGATGTCCAGACTCCCTTGTCATCTGTTTTAGAGATAAATACCATGAAAAGGTCAGAATGTCTTGAACCAGTTTGAGAATTGGGACAGACAGGGAGGATATTAAGTACAGTAAGGAATACGTGATCCTTTTGGGGACGTTTTTGAAGATAAACTGCTTGAAAAATACGTCTAATTAAGAAGAAAATACTCTTTTCCAGAAAAATGAATCACTGTCTCTGTCAAACTGTTCAGATTGTTACAGTTGCCCATACTGGAAACTGAAAATTTGAGAAATTGATCCATTATTGCTCTAAAATGTAGCTAGGTCCTCCTTTTTCGGAGCAAGGACAGGAAGACAAGAATAGTCTAAATGCGTTGGTGAAAGGACTAAAAGAACTGCCATCGTGATGTTTACTTCTTGCTTATTTCTTTACTTTTTGTTTTGCTACTCTAGTTAAACTTGTACAATTTTTTCACAATTTTAAAAACTCGGCTGCATAGCCAGGCCAATTTAAGTGTTTCTGTTTGTAGAGCTTTTATTACCTATGTTATTTTCCATATAACTTCACTGTTAGCTCGCCTCGTTCTGGGTACTCTAGTGCTCTGTCTACACTTGACTTTTCTGCAGAAAAATATATAAATTCAGTTGGTTTTAATGGCTTACATAGCTTCTCTTTAATGCAAAGCATCAGGCAGACAAAAAGCCAAATGAAATCACTTCGCACGAGGAACCGGATGAAAAGAGTCTGTGCGGGAGCGGGCACGCTGCTCAGAAACGGGTTTCAGGTAGAAGAGGGTGCAATAGCTTCAGGTCAAATGCCCTTGAGAGTTAAAAGTAGCTAAGGCCAAAACACTTCAAGAAGCTGTAACATGAGAAGAAGACAGGGAGACGATTTTACCAGAAGAGGTCCAAATGACATTTTAATCAAGTTGAGCTGAGAATCCTGGCAATGTAATTAAACAAAAAAATAAAATACTTACGTTCCGAGGTATGCTTACGGACCTCCGTGAACTAAAATATAATCCATAAAATAGAGTCGACTGAAGTGTCTAATACAGAGTACATACACATCACACTATTAAACTTCAGTCCTAAACCAATTTTCCAATTTATTATTGGGTTTGCTGGTTTTAAATTTAATTTTTGATTAAATCTCATGTTCATGCTTTTGGAGATAGAGAAGTTTCATGGTGAATTTAAAGTATATTGGATATCAGGCAAATTGAAAAAATGGATGAGTCTGACGTGTTTAGCAAAGGGAAAAAAGGAGCCGAAAATAAGAGAGGAAAAGTTAAAATTTCACTTTGAACAACAAAAATAGTTCTTCTCTGCAATGTATTCGATACATGTTCAGTCTCCATTTCCCCCTCTGATCAAGATACTCAACTGAGATAATTAAGAGATACTATTCTTTTATAATTTGTATTCTTTTTCAGTGATTTTGCGTATAAATAATGACTATTTTATTCCTGTTCTTCTAGTTTGGGGTTGCTTTCTTTTTTTTTTTTTCTGAAGGGAAAACACGTTTTGTGGCATGGCTTCATTATGGAGTACGCAATGCAATAGGGGCCTCACAGAAATACAGGCAAATCTTCAACTTGCTCAGGGGCAACTAAATCAGAAGAGTAGGACAGAAGACTTATTATCGAACATCTGTTTTGTCAATTTTAAATTACTTTGTTCTTCCCAAATCCGAGGCCATCGGATACCAATGTTAGCTCAGCATGGCACAAAGCAATTGAGGCTGTTCCTTTTTGACACTCTGCTGCCTTCGTGCCCTCTTTTCCCACCACGGCTTCTCAGGAGGGATGTGGGCAGGTTGGGTGGCTTCGCACCAAGTCCGGGGATCCTACACCGTTTTCATTGCACCAGTGTGATGGGGACCCCTCCTGGTACCCATCCCATCCTGGACGCTGACAAGATACCATTTATTATCTCTGTGAAAACATTAAAGTGAACATTGACCAACCTAAATTGCACGTTGCTGTGGTGGTTGCAGAAAAGTACCATGTGAATGAACGACACACTGATACAGAAATGTATTTATTTTGCCACTGTTAAAAGATGGTTGTGCGAAGAACAGCATTCAGGAGGAAAGATAAAGACTATGGGTAGAGTGAGTTGCAACCGCGGTGGCTAAAGTATGTGTTAATTGCTGTTTATCCCGTTTCACCCTAAGATTTATGGGGTGCGAGTGGATTATCATGTTAATGCTCGGGGCCTTCGGTGACCGTATGTCCGTGGGTACGTGTAAGTATTGGGATGTAATGGATGTAAGTATTGGGAGGGGTGGACTATTAGAAATTACACATTTGAGAAGGTGTTTTCTTGAGAAGCTCAGAAAGTAACTGTTTCGTTTACAATTATTTCAAATAAATCAGCACTGGGCTGTAAGGCATTGGCGTGCCAGTCCTGCGCAGGTGACAGTGACAGAAGTGTCCTGTCGGGTGCAGTCAGAGCCTGCGGCTGGCAGCGTAGGGGCTATATGGGCAGTTGCACTCGGAGGCTCAATAAGGTGTTGCAAACATTATCAGACAAAACTGCCATCAGATGCTGTGAATCCTAATTGTGTGGTGAAGTCACAGCAGTGCCCTTCCCTTTCGCTACGCTGTCAGTTTTCGAAGCCTGCTCTGGGTGGCTGGGGCTGGATTGCACTGCTTTTCTAGTGTCACGTCTTCCTACAGAAATAATCAGCCTTTATCATCCCATAATGCAAAATTATTGCATAAAAATGCCCTTGCCTGTCCCCCAAAACGGCTTCAGATAGTCTGTCCACCACTTACCAAAAAAAAAAACCAAAAAGAAAAAGGCAGTGGTGTGCATCTTAGTCATTCAAAAATTGGAAAATAATGAACTTATCCCCAAAGGAGGTTTATTAGAGCTTGTAGTACAGGATAAAGAACAGCGTATTGTCAGCTGAATACCTTTGTCTTTCACTGGTTCACTTCTCTACAGTTTAGCAAAATGTTCTGAAGAGCCCAGCTGTATGTTTTAATTCAGCTGATGCATTGCTCCCGTTGAACCCGATCACCTTAGTTAAATCGGGGAAATGAAAGCAATACCATTACTGTGGCGGTTTTCTGTCCACTCCCTCTGTAGCCACTCCTAGCAAACATGAAAGCAGCTTGCTAATTGATATCGATTTGTCAATTCATTGAATTCAGCTATGTCAGAGGGGAAGTTACAAGGCCATTTCCATTAAAAGCATTCACTGAATGCGTGCTTCAGATGAAGTGTGGGGTTTGTGTGTACACAGTCAGGGCGATTTTGGTTCAAATTCTGTGCCTTCAGGAGAAAAAGAAAACAAAATAATATATAATGCACCATAAAAAGGATCTTTATTTTCCTTGCTGGCCTGCATCTCTGACCTTATCAAAAGAGCTACAGCTCGAAACGCTTTCACATTTGACAGCTTTTTTTCCTCCCCCATCTCTAGGATTAACCTTTGCATTTGTAAAATGCACGTTAATAAGCATTTTATAGCACTAGTTTTGCAGCTTAAGAAATCAGGTAGCAACAATGAATTTCATTTCTACTGCTGCTGGCACGCTTGAGGCGGGAGGGTGGGAGCCGGAGTGATCTGCTCTGTGCATGTGGGTTTGAGTAAAAGTGAATTTACCATCCTCTTTTTTCTGTGGAAAAATCAGGAGGTCAGTGTGTCAGTGCTGTCACTGTTACATGCGCCGGTGTGGCTCGGCCTGGAGCAGTATTTGTACAGTGCAAGGCCTAGGAATGCTCAGAAGAACGGATACCTCACCATGCTAAGTGAGATAGAGCGTTTTAATTTAAGGGAGACTGGGCCCTCCACGGGAAGCAGAACAAAACAAATAAAGAAAGCAGCGGAAGATGTTAGAAGAAGGGAAGGAAGAGTGCATCTTAGCCCGATGAGCCATGGAGATGGTTTGCCTTTGGCATCGTTTTTACAGGTAGTGTAATCTGGAGCAGGAGCAGTCAAGCCAGCAATATGGTGCCAGAATTGGATTAAGCTGAGAGCAAGAACTCAGGAAGAGCAAGAGAAGTATAACCCTGAGGGCAAAGTAAGGGAGGAGGCAGAGAATCTCGGGTCAGGGTGAAGGCAGCCTGAATAGCAGCTCGAGGGAAGAGGCGAAGTGTAGGTAACCTTCCAGCCAATGTTCATGTAGGCAGAAGGCAGTTGCTGCAGGAAGCCGCGAAGCATGAAGGCAAACAAATCTACCAGGTCTCTTTTTTCTTTCTTTCTTTTTTTTTTTTAAACAATAACGAATAATTTACCCGCTGAAATTTTTCAACTTAATTCTGTATATTGAGTGTCATTGTCTAGAGCTTCTAGGATGTTCAAGCCAATATTCATCTCGAATAAAATGTTTGTAAGACAGAGATCGAGGAGAGATTGTTGGTCTCGTGGTCCACCATGGCAAAGGTTTGGGTTCAATAATTAGCATTGCAACCTGACTTTCTGCCCTTGGAATGGGAAAACATGGCTTGGGGTGCAGTATTTGAAAAATACCTGGAGGATGAAAGAAGAAAGTCATAAAATATTCTCTGAAACGAAAAAAGGTATAGATTCTGTCCAGGATTTTGAATATCAGTGCACAACTGAAATACTCCTTAAAGTCTACTCCTATTTAGGAATCTATCTCAACATATCCTCATCTGTCTTGTATTTCGTTATATACTGAATAAATGTAATTTTTAAAGAACGGAAAATATCTGGATAATGCTGGTTTTAACAAAGATGTATTTGCATTTCTGGGTGAGTGCAAAAATTTCCTTACCAATGTATTTGTTCACTAGCGTGAACAGTTTTCAGCATGAATTCAGCCTTTACTTGCTGCTGTGATGGAAACGTGAACATTTGATTTGAGATTAGCTCGAGAGTGTCACTGCTGCTTGTTGGAATTGTTTAGATTGCTGCTTTAAATACATTAGGACAGGCTCTCTGTTCATTGTGAAGTAGTTACAGTTTCCTTGAGGAAACCGCATCTCAAAATGTTATCACGTTTTCTGATCACATTTGAACAATAGGAGAGAAAGACTGAAGTGATTCTTTGCTGTGTTTCAGGAGGAAACTCGTTATCTATACACGATGAGACTATGCTGAATATGAGATGCTCAGTTTTCAGTGTTTGTAGGGTATGGAGAACATGAGATACCAATGCGTTAGGAATGTGATCTTTTTCTTTCTTTGCATGAATCAGTGCTCAGTGAATCAGAAACAATTTACTAAATGCTTAGAAGGTGCGTATGTATACTTGGGTTGCGGTTGGTTTCCTGAAAAGCATTTTGGCTTTTAGTACAGAAATGGGTTGGCAGGAATTTTTTTTTGATATTTCTGAAGAGTAGACGTTCCCATGGAGGTGGTTTTGAAGTGCTCACTGTTTAAATGGTAGATGTTTACCCACGAATGTATTTTCCTGCATGTGTTTCTGATAGATTAATGAGCTTTTTTAGTGGAGGTGAGTATTATAAAAGAGCTATTATGTTCTAAATTTTACTTGCAGTTCATCAGTCTGTGGTGGTTCTTACGTTTCTGTTATTTTCTACTCATTATTCCCTGGTTTTCTATTTCTTATATCAAAGACCCATTATATCTTTATGTTGTCACCTCTTGTCAGTTAGGCTTCTTGGGTTTTTCTGCATTTGCAGAAGTTTTTAGTATGTCTTTCCGTAATAACAGATCATCTCCCTTTGGCAGCCTAATAGATGGATGAGACTGCTAACCTGAGAAATAAATTTCAGTAATCTGCTGTTTAGGCAACTGGAAGATAACACAAATACTTTTGTTCGATTCTGCAGACCCCCGCCGGTGAGCGAAAATGCACCAAAAGGAACCGTGGTCGCAGTTGTTACAGCGGCCGCCTTGAACCAGACAGTTGTATATTCAATTGTCTCAGGAAACGAAGAGGGTAAGTACTAATATTTTGGTCTTAGTGGGTACGCTGAGCCTAGTGCACGCATCAGATGTCTTCAAGAAATTGTGATTAGAAATAAAGCGGGTGGGTGAAATCCCACCTCATCAGTACAGACAGGAGGGGCTGCCATTATTAAGCCTTTCGAGATCAGCTGAAGATCAGATTAGTTAGCAGCATTACAACGAAAATTAAAATACAGTGAAATTTTCCCTGATGTGAAAATTCACATCGGTGCCACACAGAGTGAATCCATGGCACACTGAAATAAGAATATAAATAGCTTTGATGGAGTTGTACTTCTTGCTTAGAAATCTGGTTTAAGGCATTATAGATTTTGCCATGCTGTAGCCACAAGTATTAGATTAGAACCTGATATTTTAAAAAAACATCATTCCTTCTTGGGTACTCTCTGTGATCCACCTTGAAATCTCTAAGCCAAATTACGCTAAATTATTTGGAGGGATGTGGAATGATTCGCTGCCCCATCGCCCTTTTCATGAGAGCGGGCTGTTTGTCTTGTCTGCTCTTGCCAGCGTGTCCTCAAGTTGGTTGTTCCCGTACCAGGTCAGGTTCAGCTGCTGTGCTCCTTTGAAGACAGCTTCAAAGAGGAGTTACGTGGGCTTTTAGAGGCCTGAGGGGGAGGGATGGGAAACAAATTTCTGAAGACAGTGTCAGAGAATAGCGTCATCACCAAAACAGAAGCACTTCGGAACTAAAAAAAAAAAATAAAAAATTGTATATGCGTCTTAGAAAGTTACTTCTGTTTTTGCTGGGTTTCAGATGTGTTTGCTATTAATAACAGAACAGGCGTGATCTCAGTTAAAAAGTCTCTGGATTATGAAAGTGTGAAAAGTTACGAGCTTCGAGTTCAAGCAGACTCCTTACAAGTGGTACGATCCAATCTGCGCGTCCCTTCCAAAAGTGAGTTTGAAAATCCCGATTTTTGCGTCTCTTTTTAATATACACGTGTATTGTCATTTGTTGAGGGTATTGAGAACTGCACTCTAGCTAGTGACCTCGGTTTGTGACCAGAAATTACAACGGGGATGATGGCACGGGAGCAGCAGAGAGCGCGTTTGTGGGTCTCTCTGCTTGCCTTCCATACGTGGGTCAGTCTTCAGCTAAATCCTCGCCAATCCTGTTGGTGTGACACAGTTGTAGGTCTCACTGAAACACACAAAAGTCGTGTTTATATGTAAACAGAGAGTGGATGACACAAATTGAACATTTTCAGTGTAATTAGGGCTTTTTGTGATGGAATGTCATGGTTACTTTCTCATAAACACATTGTACAGCCCAAATACAGACTGTCCCTGCCCGGCTGGCAACATCACAGCAAGTGTTGGCACACTACCGAGAGGAGTGGGGAGCAGACACACAGCGAGGGTGACGGGAAGAAAAAGACTCCTTCAGCGCCCCTGAGGGTCTGCGGGGAGTTTATTGCAACCCTGACAGAGAGCAAACAAGAGGCAGGGACGTGCTCTGACAAAGACAAGCAGGTTCTCTGCAGCATCTCTAGGCAGGAAGGCGTTTTATTTACAAACTGATTTGCTTTGGCTCTGTCTCATTGTGAGGGTTTTCTTTTTCTCTTTAGTGGTGGTATTCTCCTAATAAAAGCAGTTGGAAAGGTCTTTTGATGGTTTTTATCATCTTCTCTGTAAGGAAAGGGTCTGGGGAGTCTGGCTTTCAAACATGTGGCTCACGCAGGGTCCTGTCCCTTCCTGGTCAACTTCCGATTTAAACCACAGTTGAGCCCTTGTTAAAAAAAAAAAAAAAAAAAAAAAAAAAAACCAACCAAACCCCAAAACTTATACCAAAAAGTATTTTGGTAGACGTTTTCACACAGACTCTGTTTGTTGTCTCATTTTTTTTTTCCTGTATTTTTGATTCTCAATTTCTCCCTGCTCTTGCTAAGGAGCATCATGGATGCAAGAAAAACAAGCCCAGGGTGGTGGACTGTTGCACTGAGAAAAGGCCAGTGAGGAACTGAACGTTTGTTTAAAGGCTATGAAAATATTACCTGCTTTAATTTCAAATGGAATGTAAGATTATGTCAAGTCATTTGATCTGCAGCCATAGTAATTCCAGTATGAGCTGTGGGCCAGATCTCTCGCAGGTGGCTGGAGCTTTTTTCTCTTCTGCACTTCCACCAGTGTTAATCACAGAGCAAATCTTTAGCACTGGAAAAACGCAGGCTCATCCTGACCAAAAAAACCCCCCATGAACTAATAGGTTGAGGGGAAAACTTCAGCCTCTTTCAATTATAAATGTCTGTCCAAGAGATGCTGCTGTACCATCTCGTTGTATTTGCCCTCGTGGGAGCTGAGGACTCCCTAGGAGGCCAAGCTGTGGGCACCTGCTGTTTATGGATGGCTGTGTAGAGTTCATTCAAAAAAGGACATCATGTTGGTATTTTGAAACCGTGAGGTATAAATGGAGTTCAGATTTACTTCAGATTACTTCGGTTTTATGCAGATAACCACTATTTAGTTACTTGTCAGTCAAGGGAGATGGGCGGGGGAAAATACCATAAACAAAATGCCACCACCTAATGTTCCTAAACATCCGTGAGATTTGGGCATTTATCAAAGTGTGTACATAATAAAACCTTCTTGCAATTTTTGGAAGCCCCCAGTAATATAACGAGCAATTTTAGTTCAAGTGCATCTTTTGAAGCGTTACTGGCAGTATGATGCTGTAGGGATTGTGCTGCCACGGACTTTGTTTTGATCTCTGTTCCCCAGCAGGTCTGCGTGGCGAGCCAGGGGCAAAAGAATTTCCATCCGTCTTTCATCTGTCACTAATATTTGACTGTCACCTTTCCACCTGCCCTGAGTAAGAGATAATTCATTGTGCCCGTGTCCAGGCGCAGAGAGCACTGGGCAGATTAGGGCTCGGAGCACAGTGTGGTGCCTTTTTCTCCCTTGCCGCAGGGAGAAGTGAGCTGTGTCAGCTTTTTTTGCTTTTGCTACTCACTCTGGGCTCTTTAGCTGGCGTGTTGGCAGGCAGAGAGCCAGAGTGCCGCCCCGTTATTGTCAAAGGTGACAAAGTTCTTCCATGACAGACAGTCTTTCCCACACTGCAGTGTGTGGCAGTTAAAATACAGTCATCAGGTTTTCCAATACGACCCCCGTGACCAGCAGATGATTTTTGGAAATTGAGCATGTATTATCGTGGATATTTCTTCTTCCATAAGGAAGAATTGAGCATGTGTGTGGTGTAACACGTAGGGATTATTCAGCGGTCAGAAGCTGAATTGTACTAACAGCAATGTAAGGTTTTGTGTGGTCTTATAGCCACCATCGATGATGTGTGTGGAGAGGGAGAGGAGGAGAGCGCTAGTGCCAGTTGGCTGCATTTCTTTGTGTCTGGGAGAGGTCCAGTTAAGGCCAGATTTTGTAAAATGTGGTCAGGCCATATGCAGTGAGGAGATAAAAGATGATGAGGGGACTGGTGTGTCTTTCTGATGAGGAAAGGCTGAGGGCCTTGGGGCTTTTCAGTCTGGAGAAGACTGAGGGGGGATCTTATCAATACTCAAAGGGAGGGTGCCAGGGGGATGGGAACAGTCTGTTTCCAGTGGTGCCCAGTGACAGGACAAGAGGGAACGGGCACAAACTCGACCATAGGAAGTTCCATCTCAACCTGAGGAGGGACTTCTTCCCTGTGCGGGTGGCAGAGCAGTGGCACAGCTGCCCAGAGAGGGGGGGGAGTCTCCCACTCTGGAGCCGTCCCAAACCCGCCTGGACGCCGTCCTGTGCCACTGCTGGAGGTGACCCTGCTGTGGCAGGGGGTGGACTGGGGGAGCTCCAGAGGGCCCTTCCATCCCCGACCAGTCTGGGAGTCTGTGTGATATGGCTTCTGTGCAGCATACAGCTTTTTTCAGATCTTTCTCTGACACGGATGAACAGATGAGGGCGTTGGCAGGTTCCAGCAGAGGTCTTTGGGCAGACCTCCCGGGTCAGGGAAGCTGTAGCCTCTGTCAGAAAGAAATTTAGAGAAATCAAAGCTCACAAAAGCTACTTATGTCCTACCAAACTTCTGAATTGCTTTTACTGAGATTTTATGGTGTAAGATGGTTAAAGCAGGTGACCATCCAACACACAATGCTCTACTGGCTGCCCAGCATGTTTTGGTGCTTAAATGGAATCAAGTCTGAAAATCCAACCTCAGACTCTTCTGACTCATAGTCTGCGCTAGATCAGTTCTCCCGACTGGGCAGCAGTTTAAAAAAGTGATGGCTGAATTATGTTATTCAGGGATACTTGGTGATGACTGGAGTTTGAATTTGGTCCGATTTATAGGAAGACATGTACTTACTGTATGTGTTTGGATATCCATGAGTATGCAGTGTGTATTAGGTTTTGAATATGCGCTGTGCTGGATGGATAGCTAAAGAATTAGGTAGATGTATATATTTTTTTAAATACTCTGCAAGTATCTAGCTAACTAGATCACTTACGTCTTTGTAATGGAAATCCCTTGACCTCTAGGATTGATTCCTACATTTGTAAGATGTATGTCTTTCCATTTTCTCAACACCTTTTTCTTTCTTGATGAGTTTTAATCAGGTTAAATGCTACTTCAGAGTTTCGGGGCACTGAATTGATGAACTACAGTGGAAGGAGATGAGACAGAATTAATGCACCATAGTGGACTTTGGTGACATTGAAATTATGACCCAGTTTGGAGATAGGTGACTTTGAATGCACTTCTCGAGAATTATTTGACATTGAATTAATACACTGCTCTGACATTCAATGGCAATGAGTCGCTGCCAGTTCTGGTGTTAGATACCACTGAATCAGTGAACCGTTTTGGAATTTGTTGGCAGTGAATTGATGGCCTACTCTGAAGCTGCAGTGATGAGCCCTTCTGGAGCTAGGTAATGCAGCGCTGATGAACTGCTCAGCCACAGCACAGTGCTGAATTTTACGGAACTCAGAAGCTAGATACCAAATTGTTTTTAACTGTATGGTATTATAGAAGATAATTATATAGAAGTAGGAGTTTGTGTTTTCATCTGTGCAGTGGAAAAGTGGATGATACTGCATTAAGTGTAACTAAGGTTGTCATTCAGCGATAGTGCCAACTGATAGCGTAGTAATAGCTGAATAAATAAATGCGGAGAGAAAGTAAATTGAGATGTCCTTTGGAGTATGAGAACGTAAAATTGGTGACTTAAACTGGGTTTTCTAAATGTGATGCTAAATCATGCAAAATCACATTCCTACTTTCAGCGGAATCGAACTCCTTAAATGAGTTACTTTAACTGAAACTTTATAATATGAAGTTGCAGTGCATTCGTACTTCTTTTGAATGGAAGAGGTAGGGTTTCTGATGGTAGTGAATTTAAAAGGTTGGAATTCTGACTTGAGGAATCAGGAACTGGTGATGCTGGGCCCTGGAAGACCTTCAGTGTTAACGGACTTCTCCAGTTCAGTTAAATTTAAGAGCCTGGGTTTTTTTTCTGTCAGCTCTTTGCTGCTTAGGTTGTCTATCGCAACAGACCATAGCCTAGTGGTATACTGTAGGCCAAATCAGGATTGTGATTATTAGCTTCCAGCTAGAAGCTTTCAGTTCTTCCTCAATGCATAAGATGAAAAAAAGAAAAACTGATACGTAAGAGGAACATCCCAAAACTGTGTGTGGTAGGATGTGTTCTCCAGCTGGAAGGTGCTGCTCTGGAATCTATCGCAGAGCGAGCAGCTCCTTCCTGCCAGAAGGAGTTGCGAATTAGTGAGCTGAAGGGAATGTATCAGTACAGTGAATCATTTAGTAAACCAGAAGTACTCCTTGAACAATAGCAGGAGAAACATCATCTTTTACCTCATTTGAACACTGTCAGGTGTTCGCAAGGTTTTCATCAGCGTCTCACTGTCCGGCAGTTTGGTACCCAGGGAAGTGCGGTCAGAGCAATGACCTTGCTGTGGCAAGGGGGGAAGGGACAGGAGGAAGGAGAAGGGTTTACGGGGAACCGGAGGGAGCCGCAAAGAGGAAGTGCTGCCTAAATGCAGTAAGAAAGAGCAGTGGAGCGGTGTAGACAAGAAGGGGCGAAGAGAGGGTTTTACCACCAAAGTACACACAGTCCCAGTTTTAAGAATCAAAGCATTAGTGGTCATCCGTACACCTGTGGCAGACAGATGAAACATGTACCCTGGTGGCAGACACCAGGACTGCCCGCTTTGATCTGGAGGGGCGGGTATATTTACAAGAGAGCCAGAAGATGTTTGCTTTTGAACACCACGGACAAAAGGGGCCTCTGAATTCCTCCGAGTACAGAAGTGGAAGATTCGGTCTCATGTTTTCCAGTGTTCAGTTTCCAGCCTCTGAGAAGAGCGTATCTTTTCATTCCCCAGCTCCGTACATACGACCCTTTCCGCCTGCCACCGCACTCTCGCTCACTGAACTGCTGCCAACAAGCAGTTGTCATTTGCTCTCTCATCTTGGCTGATCGTTGCCGCCTGGGCGTAGCCTCACCCGTCCTCTGGGGCTGCTCAGCAAGGTCGCCTCCGGGCTGTTCTGGTGCCTGTCTGCAAATGGACATGGATGCAAACAGTTTAGAAATTAAACCTTACAGGCAAAGGTGTTACCAGTTGGCACAGTGCCACGTGAAAGGTTTGTCTTCATTAGAAGTTACCTGCGTTAACAGCTTCGTGCTCAATCAGTTGGGAGAGGGAGGCCAGAGGGAGTATTTTTGACTACAGGTTGCTCTACTGTAGATTTTGTCTTGTTCTGATTGTCTCTAAGACTGTCTGTGAGATGCGTCTGCTTCCCGAGTAAGTCATGTTCTCGTGGCGGGGGTGAAAAGGGGGGGTTTCTTGCATCGTGGACTTGTAAATGCAGTGGAACTCTCCCCCACATCGCTGATCTTGTCACCTGCATCTTCATTACGAAACTTCTGGCATTGTTCGTTGTCCCACTGTCTTCTCTCCTGCGCCGTTGTTTTTAATTTTGCTCGCACTCTTGCTGACTTGATTGGCTTTAATTAAAGAGCAGGGAAAGGCAGAGCAGCAAGCACGTATCTCCCATTCCTAGAGATGCAAGAATAATGACACAGCCATGTGGTGATTTTGCTGTCTTTTAAGAGGAATCAAAAAGGGCGGTGAGCCCCTGGCGCAGGCTGCCCCGAGCAGCTGTGGCTGCCCCATCCCTGGAGGTGTCCAAGGCCGGGTTGGACGGGGCTGGGAGCACCCTGGGCTGGGGGGGGGTGGCCCTGCCCGGGCAGGGGGTTGGAACGAGATGATCTTTAAGGTCCCTTCCAACCCAAACCATTCTGTGATTCTATGATGAGTGGTGCATACCGATTCCCTGGGCATGTGCAGAGTCACTGCCCCGAGGAGGGTCATTTCTCATGTCACATTGCTGCTTGAACGCCAGCTGTGAGGCAGGGCTTTGCTGGGGGTGTTGGAGAGTAACAGGAGAACAGTTCTGTCTCTCCTGTAATGGTTATGGTTTTCTAATCACAAAATAAACCTTTGGGAATCATAAAGCAAAAAGGAATAAAACTGGTTTTGCAACCAAAATTCTGCAACTGCTCCATTGGAATTGGAAACGATAGATTTACTAAGTTAAATATGAAAATGAATTCTGCGTCCCTGTGTTATTGACTTCTCAAATAGCCTTACATTTTTAGTTTCCAACACGTTGCAAAAGTTCGTGCTGTTGGTGTTTTATAAGTTGGCTGCCATGCCGGTCCCTGAATCCAGGAGACGTGACAGATGGACAGAATATGCTGCAGAGCCTGAAGAGCTGCGAATCTGCCACACAGCTCTGGGGTAGTTCCCCTGAAAGCCACTGGGACGAACTTCAAATTTCTCTGGGCAACAAAGCAATGCATTTTAGAGAGACTGTATAAAATGTGAGCTCTCTTTCAATTAATTATTCGGTAGAAAAAGATGTTTTATATTTATTTAAATTGGACCTTGGATCAGTGCTGTTCCAAATACGTTGCTGTTTATGTCTCGTCGAAGCTTCTTTTGCACTGCTTTCCATCAGCTGCAGCATATGAGCTTCTTCAGGCTTTATGGGCACATGCTGATTTAGATCAAAATGCCATTGAAAAATATTCGGTGCTGATTCCTATTTGGTTCTGCCAAATTTAGTACAGCGAGATTGAGTGCAGCTGCAGTTCAGTTTATTTTACCTGCCAAAGCAAAGTCTGCTCGACAGACTTGTAAGATAGTAGTAAAGCAAAGTGCTATTGAAGCCTATCGAATGAGAATTCTCATTCCCAGTTTAATTAAAATGAACTTTTAAAAGAGAAGGATCTGCTGTTACCTACTGCAGAACAGACAGGCGCTGCTTAAGCTAGATGCAGTTTTTCTATGTTAAATTGACCGAGGTATGAAGAGCAGCTGTATCAATGGCTGGTCTGGCGTGTTATAGAAGACAAGTGCAGTATCGTTGGTGAAAGCATAATGTAAAACAAATCCGGTAAAGCATAGTTGACACTGTCCCAGTGTTCAAAAAGCATTGCTTTAGTTCAGCTTAATTTCTGCAGTCTGGCAAGAAAAGCCTGTAGCCTCACATGACTCAGGCACGTTACTAGCACTACTTCGGTAAGCAGTGATACTGGAAAGGAGTTTTCAACAAGTGTGTTTGGGAAGAACTTCTGGAAGTGCTAGTACACACTGGTTCTGACCAGCTTCCTGGAGTTTTTGGTTTGGTTTTTTCTCTGTTAGTCATTCATGAGCTACCAGTCTTTCAGAGGTTCCTCAGGTTTCCTTTAGAGCAGCTTTCAGGATGTTCTCATTCTCCTTAAGCAAATCACAGAAGCTGAAGCATTTGGATCCTTTGTCTTCCACTCTTGGGAGTGATTATTTATGTGGAGCAGTGAATGCAGTATGTTTGGTTCTTATAAGCGCTGAAGATGACTTACAAGCAGCTGCAGTTCTGTGTACTCTGCAACTCATCTCAGGGGGGTCTGGAAGAGCAGAGGCGAATGGGGACACAGGAGATTGCAGTGCAGAAACTTCCTTTGTGGTGTACTGTCTGGGAGGCTGACCGGACCTTCATGACTCTTGAACTAATTGGTATTGGAAAATCCAGAAAACAAATGTGTCTTAGCAATAAAAACGTGCAGTAAAACTAAAGGAGCTGTTTGTGTACCAAATCTTATCTGCCTACCTTGCGTGCAGAGAAGCGCTTCCCTTGCAGCTGAAGGCAGGCAGTTGGAGCACTCAGTCAACTTTCTTCTCTGCCGTCTTTGGCCACCTTGGCAGCCCCGTGCTGCTCTGTCCAGGGAAAGATGCCTTCTTCCTCCACCCGGCCAGCTATTTAGGTACCTCAGTCACAGTAATAAGAATTATACTTCGATTGCGTGAGGTCTCAGAAGAAGTACGACGGAAGGGTAAATTCTAGTTCCAGCTCCTGGAATCCATGAAAAAGAATGTACCTGGAGCTGGATTCCAGATCTAGAATACCAAAGAAGCAAGATTTTGGGGAAACAAAATTTCCCCTCTGGAAGGTGAGTGTAAATGTTGGTGTCCTCTGGTGTTCACTGTCCTGCCTGTGAGAATATCAGTAACTAACAGTGCACGTTACAGAGTGGATGCTGTTGCCTCCCTTCAGGTACCAGAAAAAGGGGCTACAGCCACACACAAACAATATTTAGGACAAGCATTAACACATTTGGAATAGGAAGGAAAAAAAGAGTCTAATGCCAGAGTCTAAACCAGACTCCATAAGAACATGCTCACGTTGGGGGCCCTTCTCAATCGGGCAGGGCGCTGGCGGTGCGGGGGCGGTGGACGCAGGAGCAGCATAGCCCGTGCCTCTGGGCCCCAGCGCCCTGCGCGCAGCGTGTATCCGCACCGAGCAGAGCGGCCGGGGGCGCATCCCCACGGCCAAGGGTCTGGCACGGCTTTCACACGCACGGCACAGTTTCTGATGAGGGATTTTAACGTGCACTTCTTCTCGGGTTATCCCATGTGAGAATAAGGCGAGCGCTGTAAGGGGCTGGGAGTCGCTGCGGCCAGCTGTAGGTTGGAGTCGGATAAAAAGCACATGGCAGTGAGGAGTTCACAGACGCCGCCTTCCCCTCCGTCTGCCAGAGTGAATGCAATATAAGCTGTGTATAAAAAGCAGGCAGTAAGAGAAAATGAAGGTGTATGTTTGGTTTAACGTTAACGATGCTAATGTTAGTCTGTATATCTGCAGGATATTTAATTTTCTTTGTGCTTAATGCAATAACTTTCTCATTTTCAAAGCATTCAACCATTGCTAAACGAATCGGCATTTTGGCAGCTTGGAGAACTACCAGCGAATTAAACGGATGTCTTTGAGCAAATTGCAAAGCAAACTTTGCACGGGGCTAAGCCACCGTCCCAAAACTGGCTTGGAACGATGAAGATAGCGAGTGCTATCCAAAAGATGTTTCATTTGCGTTAGAGAGAGCTTAGTGCAGTTTAGCAAACGCCCGGCCCTACCAGCGCTGAACGTGATACAATTAGGACCTTCCCTAGAGCAGTTAACGGGTGCCAGCCATTGACAGGCCTGTTTATTAGCTCAGCAGGGCAAGGTCACTTACACGCCTTGCCTGTAATCCTGCTCCAGTTGCCTTCTTCCCTGAAGGGTGTAGCCGCAGTGCAAAAGCCTCCCTGGGAATCTCATTTTTTCTCACCAGGGCTGCGGTTTCTGACTGTAACTCAGTAGTGCAGCCAGGGACGTTAAGGATCCGGTTTAACAAGAGAGAGGTTTGACCATTCATAGGGCCTCACAATACTTCTTTGACTGAAATTTTTCTTCGCTGTAAATAAATAATGTAGCCAAGGTAAGAAATGTTCTTTTAAAGTGAACATAAGCAAACTAGAGATGATTACGAATAGACCGTTAACGTCCACATTACACACATTTAGATGTTGGATTATGGCTTTCTTTTTTTTTCACGTCCGTAAAAAGGGAGCTTGTCATGAAGTCATTTTCCCGTGAAGTAACAGCACCTACGAGTTGTTTAACATATCTGCGCGGATCAGTGTGGAAGGTGAATAATTGATTATTCCTCTGAGGAACTGTAACTTCCTTTTTTTGTTTCCTTTCTCTTTTTTTCTTCTCTCCATACTAATGCATATCTATGTATTTTTGTATTGAATATTTTTCTCAGATTTCAGTTATGTTTAGGAAGTCCTCATTTGTTTCCCATCGGTTGGACCATCAGATAGACAGAATACCTTTGGTGACTTTTAAGAACTAGTCTGGGGTTTAATTTTTTTGTCCCCTAAAGATACAGCAACTGAGCAATTTTTGAATGGGACTGCATTTTGAAGCTAACTCAGATCAGTGGGGCACCTGTGCAACATCTAAATTACCCTGGCACTGAAACAAGTTGGGAAAACCAACTCTGAAATGAGGCAATTTGTCATTTGAAAATGTGGTTTTAATGAACTGGATATCATCATTCCCAGCAATCGGTCTGGATTATACACTTCTGAAAGAGACAAACAGATGTGGGTAGAGATTACTACGCAGTTGAATCTTTTTTGCACTAGGTCCGTAATTTTTGCTGGATGTTTTTTCCTTGCAGAAGGAGAGAGATGTTTATTGTTCAATGGGGTGGATCAGTAACCATTTAATAAAACACAAATTAACCGCTGTATTTTGCTTGAAGATGTGTTGCACCTCTAGGGGAGAAGCTGTACCTCTTGAGTTCCCGTGGGCCAGGGCGGTGTGATGAGGGCAGCCTTAGGCACGCGCTCAGTTCACGCAGTAAATTCGTTGGGCGTTGAGGCTGCGTAGCACGGGCATGGTGAAACCTGTCAGATGTGTGCGCTCTATGGCTCGGGCAGGTATAGAAAACGCTGCATTGACCGCAACGTAAAGTATCATGCTGTTCATGTGGAGCCTGTTTCTGCCGGTATCAACATTTGTGAGTGTACAGACACCGTGGCAGAATCACCCATTAGGCATTCGCGTGGGAGTTAGTAATAATTAAAATACATAAAGCAAGCTGCACGGGAAGTGGAAAAAGCAAGCTGCTGTTTGCAACATAACTGCTGGTGTACATCACCTGTTCATTGCCTCTTTGTAACGCTGCTGAGAATTTAACGTGATCAAAATCAGTGTTACCGAAGTGCAGTATTCTTACTTGTGCTTTTCTATTTATTTGAAAAATTACTTACAGAGCTTGTCTTATATTTTCCCTGAACATCTTGCTTCCTCGAGAAAGCCACGGCAGCTTTTTGCTTACAGGCAAATTCAGATAGCAAAGTGCAGGTGTACAGATAATGGGAATCATTTTCTATAAAGGTACAAATTTCAGCTCAAGGTTCATTCAGAAAAAATGGCAAATGCAGAAACAATAAAGGTAGAGTACAAAAAAAACCACATGAAATCTCTTTACTTCCTTCAAGTTCGCACTTTTCATACCAAACGTGCTATTATTTCTAATGTTTACATTAGAACAATTTACAGTGTTATCCATGCACTTATTTTGCATGGTCTGTTTTGGCTGTACATGTTTGAACTCCAGTAGGTGTTAAAGATTTATTGCCAAAAGTTCTATGTGTATGTTTCATTCCCTCTTCTAGGTAATACAGCCAAGGTATTTATTGAAGTGAAGGATGAAAATGACCACGTGCCCGTCTTCACCAAAAAAATGTACATCGGAGGAGTGTCTGAAGATGCCAAAATGTTTTCTTCTGTGCTTAAAGTTAAGGTAAGACTGAAATTTATTTTAAATACCGTTCATGTGCAGTAGCAAAATATTTACTGGCTGGATTGATTTTTCACGGGAAGTTACAAAATGCATTTCTCCTAAAACTGCTTGAGCTCCTCGGACACTGGCAGTAATTTCCAGTTTGTTTCTTTTTATAATCGAGTATAGTGAGCACTGAGTGGATAATTCTTCTTATGAAATCAGTGTTTGAGTACGAATATGAGCGTGATGGTTTCCATTTGCGTGTATATGGTGGACACGCGTCGGCCAAGTATTCCAGCAGTTACTGACGCAAAGTTGATTTTGAGCTTAGAAGAGTTTTGTGGGTTTTATTTCTATTCAATTTATGTGCTCATTTTTCATTTGAGGATTTGTAGCTGTCATTTTAGACATGTGAATATTTTAGAGGATTCTTTTACACTCAACATTAGTTTTTACCTTAAATTCTTCTGACGGCTTCTTTGGCAGCAACATGTTCATGCTTTAAAAAGGAAATAACAGTTTCTGTTTCAGGTCAGCAAAGCAGCTTTGGGTCTGTGCACTGTGATGCAATTTGTGAGTAAAATTGACTATCCGTGGGTTTTGGGTTTTTTTAAACAAAAAAAAAAAAGAAAATTTAAGGGAACATAATATATAGAATGTAATTAGCGTCAGACAGAAAAATAGCTTAGAATAAAAGCTGTTTGTTTTCTGTAATGTGCTTTGTGATGCAGTCTTTTGTGCTAGAGACCGCTCGAGGTGCCAGGACTTTCCAGGTCAGCTTCTTTCCTCTGCCTTTATTTTGTTACCTCAGCACGCCTCCTGCATCTTTTTTCACCTTAGGTGTTAGTGGAATAGCTTTGAAGTTGCTGATTCTAGCTTATGCATGAAAGGGCACAGAAATATGACCTGCTAAGAGTTTTACTTTGACCTCATGATGTGTTTAGAGCACCAGGAATGAAATAGAGAATATCAGAGCTTATTAAAGTTGTCCGTTGCTTTTTTGTTTCATGGCAGTCCTTCCCCAAGTAAGCCCAGAAATGGCAGAAAAGTGGGACATAGTTAAGTATTGGCTGTTGGATAGAAGCATCTGTAGATGAAATTTGTTTACTTTGTGCCCTAGTCCAGAGTATTTGTTTGGTTTTGTTTTGGATTTTTTTAATACAGTGCTTGTCACAGGCAATTTTTTGTCCCCAGAATATCCATATTGGTCTCTCCTAGAAACGTATACAGCAGTCCGAGAGGACAGCAGGGAATTTGCTGTAGAGAACTTGGAAAGGGAACATTATAGTGTATAAATCTGCCCTCCGCCAGTTCTCCCCAGGTTCCTTCGCGGGCAGATTATGTTTGAGGCCAGAGCCGGTAAGGGACAGACCTGCTGAATGGGGCTGGCCAGGAATGGCACGTTACGCGCTGCCCTGGCACGGCGCTAAGGCTGAGCGTTGGCTTGCTAGTCTCCCGGCTGCAGAACCACCAAGGAGCCTTAATGGCGCTGTGCCCAGGTGTGTCCTTGGTGCGGCAACGGATGCTGTTCCGCGGGCAGCGTGGAACGTGGCCCCATTGGGGGGACCTGTGCCCAACCCGCAGGGTGATTTGGGGAACCGGATCGGAGAAGAGCAGTTGGCTGATCAAAGTCAGCGCAGCTTCTCTCGTAGTGTTATCAGGAGAACGTTGAGTGGCTAAAAGAAGTAGCAAGCCTGAATGAAAGGGAAGGTGGGGGGTGGAATTATGATGAGAGGAGATTAAAGATACGCATTGGTAACTGGAAAGAGTGATTAGCCAAGAACGCTTGTTGAAAACGCATGTTTATTTACTACTGCTTTGTCGAGTGTGAAAACTCAGTTCAGCCTTTGTAAATGAAGCCAAAAAAAGTCATCGTGCGTGTGCAATGCCTGTGTTTACTTTGAGGATTTACTTGCATGCGAATAAAGACATTACAGAGTGAGTAATAAAGCAGCATTGTGTGTTGGAAGTAATACGTTCAGAAAATGGATTGCAAAATTTCCCTTTATAAATTTGTTTTCCTCCATCTTCTTTATTGAAGTTTTAAGGTACGGCAGATTTCTGCTCTGTAGAAAATAGATAGTGACGTACAACCAGATGTCTGCTTGCTTCAATGAAGAGGAAAGTCTAGATGCACAAATTAAAGACATTGTGGTAGTGTTGCTGTTAGGGCGACCTGAGACCATAATAGAGCAGAGTTTTGAAGGGAGGGGTAAATATTTTTGTTAATGTCTCTTTTTTCAGACATTTTGCCAGTTATTGCTTTTGGCTATGAACCTGAAACTGAAGCCCTGGCATACTCAAAAATAGGAAACAGAAAATTGTGTCAGATCCATGAACTTTAGAAGTGCTGAAGATACAGAACTGCGCAAAGATCTTGGAGTAGATAAAGAGTCACTATAGGAAAGTTACTTAGATAAAGGAGTGTTGCATGTGTGAAAGTAAAGGAAAGACACAAACATAGAATTACGGTTTGAGCTGATCATACAAAATTTGAACAGACTGTGAAATCCCACCTGGTTTTCAAAGAGGCATTCGTGATTTCTTAGGCACAGGTATTTTTGTGTGTCAGTCAAGGTGATAAGAAGCGTGTGAAAAAGAGCAGGCATGCAGGGAGGTGATACTTGAGTGAAGGATATTTGGGGGTGAAGAAGGGAATCTGCTTTTACCCTTTGGAAACATTTGCCTCAAGAAAGGTGATCAGAGGACAGAAAAGGACGATACAGAAGAGATTACAATTATATGTCTTTAACCTCCTTCTGTTAAAACATATGACAGAACTCTCCCTGGCTTCGCTGACAGGCAAAATGGAAGGTGTAAGACAGAAGTTGGTACTAGTGGATGGCATCAAACGTAACTGCGTGCTTAGTTAAAGTAAAATTAGAGACAGGTAAGAAGTGCTTGTCGCAGCAAATCAGGCTCTAATTCATTGTTCTAGCACCAAGCCTTTTCAGTAGTTGGTGCTAGTTAGCTTATTTTCTGTCCTTTAGAAAAAAAAGTAATTGCTCTGTTAGTTAAATGCAATACCCATTCCAATTAGTGTTAAGAAGAATTAATCAAATTAATGTCTTTTCTTGAAGAGTTCAGGTGAGTAGAATTAAATGAGTAGTTTTCTAAGTTGAAATTTTTAAGAACATTAATAAAGTACACGCATAGCTTGCACTGTAGACGTTATTGAAATTTTTATTGTAATAAAAATTATTAGAATTTGTTTTATGGTTATTCAAATTTTTATTCTCATTAAAAAAACTCCTTATTAGGAGTTCTACATGCACTTGCTTTCATTTTCTGCATTCATTAATAGTTGCTAAATTTTTTCATGACATCGGGGTGATTTTGAAAAGAAGCTGACAGTCTCAGCGTATTCTCATTCTTCCTGTCACTGGCAACAACTTTGACCCTTGAACATGGGTATTGACTACCAGAAGAAAATTTACGACTGAAAGATGTAAAGCTGCATATTATAGATGAAATTGAAAATGATAAATGGAAATCATTGTTAATTGTGTCTCATAGTGAACCAACATTTACTAATTATGAAGTGTTGTGTTAGTTGTCACAGCAGTGCCATACAGTCACTATTGCAGAAACGTATGCGACGCTTCCTGCGCTCTAGGACCCAAACTTGCCATTTTTTCCCCTCTACTTCAAGGAGATACCAGGAATAAATAGATACTAAATGTGTAGAGGTGACATTAACCTTTAGATTGGTTTCTTATGTACATTCCATTATCCTGAGGGAAGGAGAAAGTGTGTATTTTAAATTAAAGTGTAAGATTGTTGTTACTGGAAAAAAAAATGGACTGAATTGAGCCAGTGTTTTCCTCATAGTAAACAAAATTAGGCGTTCTGGAGGTACAGCAGGGACTCTGTTGATTAACTCCTAGCTTCTTTGGGTTTTTTTTCCTCTTGATTTTTATCTGTAAGTGACAAATTTTGCTTGAAAACCTGAAAGTCGAAGGCTTCTATTATAGTGGATGATTTGGATAGTCACGTCAGTCGTTTGAAAATTTCCAGTCCACCTTTTCTTTGTCAGTCACTCTGTGTGTGTGTGTGTGTGTGTGTGTATGTTTAATACCAGTTCCTACTCATCACTCTCCAAGACCCTTATTTTTATATCCCTTCATGCGAATATCCATGCTCCTAATGACCGATGTCGGTTCCTGCACCCGTGCACGGGGCCAGCGTGAGTCAGAACGTTGTTTTGTACCAGGGCATTTCCTGTGCTCTCAGTACGTAGAGGCGGTTGCCAAAGTTTGGCTCTCTAAGTGAGGCGAGACGCTTAAGAAATTGCACAGGGGAAGAGATAAACGGAAGTCTGTAAAACAGCAGGGTATATCAGAAGAGAAATGAGGACGGCCCGAGTTAGTGAAGAGAGAATAAGAAAGAAAAAACAGCACTTGGTCAGAGGCGAGGTAGGATCCATCTTCTGCTTTTATGTCATAAAAACGCAACTCAGGTTAACAGTGATGTATTTCTCATGACACTTTCGTCAATTGTGTAACTGTTACATACCGTAAAGATGGTATAGATCACAGAAAGGGATATTTAAGTCACAAATTAAGATAATTCACATTGTGAGCACCTACATTTCTTTTCTCATGTGAAAGTGATAAAATACGGCAAAGTTCTCCTTTTTTGAGGTGACCTGCTTGCCCGGGTGTTGGATGCATTATGGGCAGGCAACCATTTGGCACTCTATTTGATTGCCTTCATATAGTAGCAAAACTTTTTGTATAATGCAACTTTTATAGCATAATTTACGAGTTAAGCATATTTTAGCAGACTTTCAGGGAAAATAAATCACAGTTGTTAATTATATTTTTGTATTTTAAGCACAATCGTGTGTTTAATTTGCCTCAGTGGGTACAATAAAAATTCCCCAAGAAGGGCCCGCTGGCAGAGGATGCTGCTTCTGGAAGCCCTGATTTTGGAAACACCGGTGCTGGGTCCGTTAGCAAGAAATGCCTTTTTCTGGAATGGCAGGAGGAGATATTTGGTTGTAAAATATTTGTTTTTTAAGAACATTAATAAATTATTATAACAAGATATTTGGTTGAAAATAAGGGTCAGATTTATTGCAAGAAGCTGGTCATTGCTAGTTTATTTATACTGAAAGCAAAGGAGGGGTTAAGTACCTCATACTTGATGAAACAACTCAGCATCTGGGTACCTATATCTACTTCAGCCTATAAATATAGACTATAGATATAGTACCTATATCTACTTCTACATCTGAAGATCAGGGTCTGGAATTTCATCTTAAGCCCAAGTGCCAGGTGGTGGTTTGGTTTCTCTTACCATTTATCCATGCATCCATTTTTGAGGAAAATATCAGGACAGAAAACCGAGACTCCTCGAAACTTCTCCTTTCTCCGAAAAGCTCAAGGTCAAAGCTGTTTGTGGCTTTAGCAGAGGGTCTGAGTGGACACCACACAGTTCTTTGACATGATCCGCCATCTTCAGTTTCAACTGCCTGAAGGTTGCAACACGTTCCTGAGCTGAGCAGAGGTCGGGAGGGAGATCATCGTAGCACGGTCGCGCCGCTTGAGAGGTCGGTCTGCCAAAGCTCTGGGACAGCTTTGCGCGTGGGCGGGTCTTTATGGACACCGTGGAGCTGCCTGAAGCCATCTCCTGTTGTCTGCCGAGAGGTCGGAGCAGGCCCGTGCAAACGGGTTTGCTTCATCCAGGCGCCGCTGGTGGAGTAAGCGTGGGAAAAGCTCAATGGACGGGTGGGTTAATTGCAGGAATCGGAATGGCGGGCGTTTAGATATTGATATGGCTCCTGCAGTTAGATGTGATTTACAGGGTATGCCAGCTTTTATTTGCCATTGCTGTAATTAAATTAGTTAAGCATAATAATCACAGTGGCAGGCACTTGCCAGCAGTTTTCATTTAGTGGCAGTTTAAGCTAATAAAATTTTTCCTTTTCATCAAATAGGAAATAGGAAAGAGGAGCTGAGAGGCGTTCCCTGGGAAGTACTAAATTGTAGGTGTTTACCAGTGCAGATACTAAGGAAGTTTAAAAATTATTTTATAATCTGGGTTGAAATTTACTGTGTCTATATTTTAGAGAGTATATGGGTTACGTTAAGCAAGAGGTAAACAATATCTTAAGTTTTTTAAAATGCATCTACTTTTGCAGTAGTTCAAAAAGAAAAATAGCCTGAACTGGTGGGGCAGTGTTGGCATTAATACCGAGAGGCGCTTATATCGCAGGGTAGGATTAGCAGCTGTGTTTGTGCCCGGATCCTCGCCTCCACGCACTCCCTGCCACGCCGGGATCCGCGGTGGCCTCTTCCAGCAGCCGCCCGGGGCGAGGGCTGCGTTGAGGTGCGGCAGTGCCCTTCCCAGCTGCGCTCCCGCGCTTTGCCGGGGCGGACGAGGGGGGTGCGGGGCACAGGTTCTGCCGGGGCTCTGCCCTGGGGGATCGCCGTCCTCCTGCTGCTCCCTTAAGCTGGAGGCAGCTCTCCCGTTCTGTCTCATTTCAGCATTTAGTAAGTTATTCTCAACTAGTGCTCTGTCTTTGTACAACGTTATTGGGACATAAGGATGGCTTCTTTTTGATAAGTGTAGTTTATATATAGTTTATAAATAAGATTATAAGCTTTATGGCCCTATGCAAAAACTGCAGCTCTCAAATTAAGAAAAAAAACCCAAACCCGACCAACCACAATTAGTTCCTCTTTAAACAGTACTTAATGATTTGCTGTAGTCATTAATTTTTAATATAGCAGTTTATGTAAATTGGGTTTGGATAAATGTCACAAATATACTGCTGAACATTTGTACATTTAACTTCAGTTGCTTAAATCATTCTGTACTCTGTGGCTTGACCAAAATTTCACCCTCCCATCAAAGCACAGTTCTTCCCCTCTTGAAAAGTATTTTGTAAAGCACCCCCGTCTTGGCGCTGGTTATGCCGTACAGCCGAGTGAGTGGCGCTGGCGGTAAGAAAGTATCTAACTGCTATGGGCCAAACACACACAAAAAATGCAGGGGGGAGAAGAAAACTAGTCCTGAGGACAGAATCTTACACACAAATTGAATTTAGAGACAAACGGGCCAATAAAATATTGGATAAACACTTCTCTCGTCATCAAAACAGTTACGTAGGTGACTGAGGCAAACACTATAGGTTGCATCTCCCAGCTCTATACGGTGCAGCAGTTTTGCTGGCAGCGGCGACCGCTCTCTTGAATATTCACTTGAATACAAAATCCTTTTAGAATAGGGTCATACCTTGTCTTGCTCTAGATTTTTAGGAAGATTCCTATAAGTAGATAAAAATGATGATTGAACTCAGAAGAATGCCACAAAACATTATCCAAAAGTCACTTTTAATTGGAATTAATTTGGTTAGTGTTATGCCGTATGAATTGCTCTGTATGAGTATGATTGTTTTAAGGTCACTGTCCTCTGAAAGCAGTTAAGTACTAACATCTCTTAAGAAAAAAAAAGGCCCTTTTTAACTGAGGCTTTAGTCCTTGCATCTTAAATACCATGTTTATATTGCTAATAGCTCAGCAGGAAACGTGGAGCTGTGTTAAATACCATTTCTCTTGAAATGATAGCTGAGGCTGATTATCGCGTCTTGAATCTACAGGCAGTTTCACACAGCCGTCTTCTTCAGCCTCCTCGTTCCCCCCCAGCCTGTCAAAGCTACACGGTGCACAGGTGAGATCTTTTGGGTCCAGGCTGATGATTTGACCCAAGACCAAAGGGTGGTCGGAAGCCGTGGTGGTAGGACAGCTGCAGGACGTCCTGGGCGCTGGCTATTTGGGTTCCCCTTTCACTCTGCAGCCCTTGCGCTGGGCCTGCAGTGGTGGGACAGCTGGAACAGCAATCTGCATAATCGCTTTAATTACAGTTCTGGTGATGCTCAGAAAAAGGTTTCAGGTGTTGGACAGTCCTGATGGGGATTGGTGTTATAATAACCTTTTATTTTCTCTCCCCTTTTCTGCAATTCTCTTTTTTTCCCCACAAGTTTCAATGTATATAAGAGCCCATTTTCATGATTAAAGGCCTTTTCCTGCTTTTTTTTGTTATGAATATGTTAATTAAACACAGATGTAATACTCATAACTACTAATTTATGAATTTTGTGGTTTGAGAATTGCTTTGCATTTCATTATATTAGAATTAGTTCTTTTGCTTTGCCACTGGTATTTTCCTGTAACTCCTAGTTTTCCCCTCAGAATTAGAACCAGACTCCTTTAGCCACATACACGATATTTTCAATCTGCTCTATAAAAACAAAACCAAAAGCAAGACAATCTTTAGGGAAATTAGTGGCGGGAATTGACTTTTCGTTACAACGGTGTGTTATTAGCCCTTTCTTTTTAAACATTTCCTTTTACAGTATTAATCGCTCTAGTTTTGTTTGTTGAAGTGCATTTAAATGAGGAAATATCAGAGGTAGGTGCTAATTCTAGTAAGAAAGTGAGAGGGTTTTTTTTCTAGATTACTATTCAGCTTATAAAGGTTGGTTTTTTTTTTTACTGAAAATGTTTGCAGAAAAGGCAGCTTGCCAAAATAAATGCCAGTGAATCAAAGTGTCTGAAACAATCACAGAATGGTTAGAGTTTGGAAGGGACCTTTAAAGACCATCTCGTTCCACCCCCCTGCCCTGGGCAGGGCCACCCCCCCCCGCCCAGGGTGCTCCCAGCCCCGTCCAACCCGGCCTTGGACACCTCCAGGGATGGGGCAGCCACAGCTGCTCGGGGCAGCCTGCGCCAGGGGCTCACCGCCCGCACAGGGAAACATTTCTTCCTAATATCTAATCTAAATCTCCCCTCTTCCAGTTTGAAGCCATTCCCCCTTGTCCTATCACTCCACTCCCTCCCTGATCAAGAGTCCCTCCCCTGCTTTCTTGTAGGCCCCCTTCAGGTACTGGAACGGGCTATAATGTCTCCTTGGAGCCTTCTCTTCTCCAGGCTGAACAACCCCAACTCTCTCAGCCTCTCCTCATAGGAGAGGTGCTGTGGAGGTGAGTCACCTCCTTATTTTCCATGTGCCTTAGCACAGTTTCCAGGAGGATCTGTTCCATGATCTTGCCGAGCACAGAGGTGAGACTGATCGGCCTGTAGCTCCCCGGGTCTTCCTTTTTTTACCTTTTTGAAAATGGGGGTTGTGTTTCCCCTTTTCCAGTCGGCAGGAACTTCACTGGACTGCCACGACTTCTCAAATGTGATGGTTAGTGGATGGCAACTTCATCTGCTAGTTCCCTCAGAACCCATGGATGTATCTCATCAGGGCCCATGGACTTGTGCACCTTCAGGTTCCTTAGATGGTCTCAAACCTGGTCTTCTACAGTCGGCGGTTCTTCATTCTCCCAGTCCCTGCCTTTGCATTCTGCGACTTGGGCGGTGTGGTTAGAGCACTTGCTGGTAAAGACTGAGGCAAAAAAGTCGAAAAGTCGTTGAGCACCTCAGCCTTCTCCATGTCCTGGGTGACCAGGTCTCCTGGTTCCTTCCAGAGAGGGCCCACATTTTCCTTAGTCTTCCTTTTATCACTGATATTCCTATCCCTGATACACCTATACCTTTTCCAGTTGCCCTTGATGTCCCTGGCCAGATGTAACTCCATCTGGGCTTTAGCTTTCCTAACCTGATCCCTGTCCACTCAGACAATTTCTCTGTATTCCTCCCAGCCTATCCATACCTACTTCCACCCCTCTGTAGGCTTCCTTTTTGAGTTTGAGTGTGTCCAGGAGCTCCTTGTTTATCTGTAAAGGTCTCCTGGCATTTTTGCCTGCCACCTTCTTTGCAGGGATGCATCGCTCCTGAGCTTGGAGGAGGTGATCCTTGAATACTAATCAGCACGCTTAGGCCCCTCTTCCCTCCAGGGCTTTATCCCACAGTACTCTACCAAGCAGAGCCCTCAAGATCCCTCCCTGAAGTCCAAGGTTACTGTGTGCCCTGCTTGCTGCCTTAAGGATCTTGAACTCCACCATTTCACAGTCACTGCAGCCAAGGCTGCCCTTGAGCTTCCCATTCCCCACCAGCCCCTCCTTGTTGGTGAGAACAAGGTTCTGCATGGCACCTCTCCTTGTTGCCTCCTCGGTCACTCGGAGAAGGAAGTTACCATCAATGCATTCCAGGAACCTCCTGGATTGCTTGTGCCCTGCTGTGTTGTCCCTCCAATGGATATTGGGGTGGCTGAAGTCCCCCGTGAGGACCAGGGCCTGTGAACGTGATGCTGCTCGGATCTGTCTATAGAGGGCCTCGTCTGCTCCTGCTGAGGCGGCCTGTAGCAGCCCCCATGGTAATGGCACCTCCCGCTGTGTTCCCTTTGATCCTGACCCATATGCTCTCGTTCAGCTCTTCATCCCTGCCCAGGTGGAGCTCCATGCGCTCCAGCTGCTCACTGACATAGCGGGGGACAGCCCCTCCTCGCCCCCGGCCTGTCCTTCCTGAAGAGCCTGTGTCCTTCCGTTCCAACACTCTTCGATAGAAACGGTTCTGATATGAAACCAGTAGAGAGGTTTGATGATGCTGCTGGCAGCCAGTGGAGTCGGAAATGCAGTTACATCCTGAAGGAAACTTGATTCTTAAAATGTGGCTGATCAGACTTTCATTTGTGCCCCTTTCTGATAGGCTTCGTAATGTAACTTCATCCTTTATTGCAGCCATTTTTTGCTGCAGGTTTTTACCCTGATGACACACAGGAGAACAGGAATTCTTCTTTACATAACCGTAATCCTTGAAAGCAGTCTACCTTAGCAGTTGCATACTGATCTCAAGCAACTGATAAAATAAATGTATAAAATTCCTGGTTATGGTTTATTATGGGATTACTTTTTTGCCCAGACATATTTATCCATGTTAATCTCCAGTTATTTTCTATCCATGCCTATAACCTCTAGATTTCTTTTGGTATTTCCTTTTTCCTTGGGATGACAGGTAAATCTTCAGAGTGGCAAGTTCTGCAGAAGTGACATTCAACCCTGGGCACCTTGAGACGCTTTCTGCTGTGAAAGACAAAGGGTTCCTTTCTCTACTTTTGCTTTTGCACATACACAAGAGAAGAACTTCTGTGTAAAAATGAACTGCTTTGCCAGTCACAATCTTTTATTAGTTAAAATGTGATTTACGAATCACAGAGAGTAATCTGTTGGGAGAAAACATACTTGGTAGAAGTAAAAATCTACTTTGAAGCCTATTTGCAGTGCCAACAGCCCACCCTCAAACACGCACATCTGCTGTAACATCTGGCCCCTGCCAGGAAGCTGCTTGCCCTGCTAAGAATAATACTACAGTAATTCCAAGCACACAGGTAATTTCTTTCAAAGAACATACCTCTGGATAATACGTTGACTTGCTAAACATTTTACTATAAAACCCAATATTATTGTTTTCCTTTGGCCGTGTTCAGAAAAACTCTACTACCCTTTGTGATTTTTTTTCAAATGTAATATTAGATTATTTCAATTACTATGTTATTTTCTAACATTTTTAAGACGGTGAGTCCTGCGCACGCCTTCTGGAGTAAAGTACTCCTACAGGGGCTGGAAGGGGGGAGCATTCCTGGGGTGTTTGCGATGCTGGATCATTCCCATCCCATGGAGGATCAATTCCCAGCACACACACGTAAACCTGCTGTAGCGAGCGCTAACTGCTATTGGCACAGCATGAAAATGCTATAAACCCACCATTTCTAATTTTTTTTTCAAAATACAAGTTTGGCAACGCCTCTTATTCAACAGTTTTTCCCATGAGGCAGCCTGTCCAAATTGATCCATGTTTCCACACCTTGGGGTTTTTGGCACCGTTGGAGGAAAAAGTGAACAATTCTCATTTACTTTTTTTTTTGTTTGTTTTCTTTTCTTACTGCCTGTATTTCTCAGAAGTTTCTGTGGCGCTGGGGCTTACTCGCAGCGGGCTGGGCAGCGATCGGCAAGATGCTTAGCAGAGTCCGCTCTTGTCATCTTTGTTGTAGTACCTATGCCTAACAAACAGTGCATTTAAAGCATAAATTAATTACTCTTTGGCTCCATGCAGCCTTCATGAAAGGTGATTATTTTACATTTCTGAAGTCTGCACATTTCCGCAGGGAATATTGTAGTGTGAGGCACAACTACATGGCCGCGCAATCACAGCATTATGGTAGGGAGGGCACTTATCCCCTCACCCGGAGAGACTCGTAACAGCAGTGCCATGTGGCAGTACACTCTGATACTGCCACCAAAACTGCCCGTGGGCTGACACGTTTGGTGGTGGCTTCTTTGGGATGAGCATTAAAATCTTCATTAGCTGTAGCTCCTGAAGCTATTGCATAATCATCAGACAATTACAGTTTTTATCATTCTCAGCGTGAGCTAAATTCAAAATAGCTGCTTAGAGTTAAATACAATTGTTAATTTTAAATGTTTTCCAGTTTTCCTAGCAGGGTCACCCTTCATCACGAGCCTGAGGATGCTAACAGGGCATGTAAAATGAATGGGACTGGGCTGTTGGGTTTTTTTTTCTTCTTTCTAGCTTGGTGCCACTAAGCAGATGGCGGGTTCAACTGTTTCCAATCAGTTGCTGGTACATAAAATAGCTTTCTAGAACAAGACCGTTTTTGCCGATAGGAATTTACAGATTGTTGAATATTTTCAGTTTGGAACACATCTGCCATGGTACTGGTTTAGAGGCGGTTTTACTTTGTAATTCACAGACGCTTACGCCAGTAAGTTTGTTGTAGCTATTGCAGTTTTCCTCTTTTTTTTCCTTCCCCCCCCGGTATCTCCTCACTACTGTGCGCTTTTCCCCTTACCCGTCTAGCACTTTTGAACTCAGGGTTGTCAGCCTGTTTTTGCCACAGACTACGTCAGAATTCCATAGCTTTGCATCTCCTGGCAGCTGTTCCTCAAACTCACCGTCCCTTACAGACCTCTTTGTACCAAATTCTTAGCGGTGAGATGTTTGGATGGCCTTTAGGGACAGCTGCTGTGTGAAGTGCTCAAACGCAACCCAAGTCTTGTGTTAATTAGTTACACCAGAAAAAACATATATACTAGCACAAACTGTAACTGGTTACAGAGGCATTGCTAAAGGGATCTCTATGACTCCCAGTTTTCAGCTCATATATTTTCATCTCTTGGCTTCCAGACACGCAGTTTGACTCGGCTCTAGTGAGTCCCATATATTTCCATACTTGAGCTACACTTCTCCCCCCTCCCCAGTCCTCCTAAAGCTGAAAACCAAACAAAACAAAGTACCCTTCTGCTGCCTCTCTTGTTTTAAGGCAACTGATGTGTTAAAAGCACTTTTTGTTGGCAGCAAAGCAGCTTTACCCTTCATCCCATTGCCGCTGCAGTGCTGCGCTGAATTAGACATTGCTTATCTGAGAGCGAAGCCGGCACCGACAGCGTCCGTCTCTTTGCTGCCTCTGCAGTGCCAGGAATTTTAACGCTTCTAATGACTTGCTGCGAGTTGTGCTGGCAGTCCGTGAATAGGAGAACACTTGGCTTATTGGTCTTTTTGCTCCAAGACAGATAGCTGCCAATAAAGTTATAAAAAATAACTGTTAATGACTTTGCAGTAAATAGCCTCAATGTTAGGGCTTAGAGCAGCGTATTTGAGCGGATGCCTGGCTGGTGGAATATGCGGTGGGGTTAGGGAGCACCCCAACAGTTGCGCCTCTTCCTCCGTGGGAGAGGATGGATAAGGGCTGGAGTCAGCACGCGGTGATGCCAACGAAACTCCATTTGTGTGGGCACGCTTACGCTCGGTTACAGGAGGGTTGAATTTGGCCTGGTAATTCCTAAAATCATACATATTTATCAGTACTCAATCATAGCAGAATTTAGGAGACATCTGTGTTTCTTGCACATAACAAAAGGAAGATATACTGCTGTAATATTAAGATTAAGTAGAGCTCTTTCTCTTCTTTGACAGTCATAATGCAACTCTTGAGATGTCGTATATCTCTTCCTAATGAAGTGTCAAAAATATTTACCTTCAGGACAAATTACAAGAATAGCAAACATCCTTACTCTGTATTAAGGAAGTTGGTACATTAGTGTCAGCAGCTCACAAGCTCTCTCTGGTGGTCCTGCAAAGCTGAACGTTACACTGAGTGTCGTTAGGTTTGATCAAAGTATAAATAGCGGCGGAAAGGGGGGAGATGGAAACAACAAAGTTAAAACATTTGAAATTGGAATCTGTTGATTTTTCCAAGTTCCTCAGGCTGTTTTGCACCTGGCTTTGCTCATCTGCGTGTAGATGGTTTGTGGGATGAAATAGCCTGAACTGTAATGATGCTGAGGCCATCGCTTTCTCTGGAGTGCCACTGAGTTCGCAGAACTTCTGAAAATTAACTTGTAGCCTGTCTGCCGGCTTTGGGCATCTGAACTGCAGGATTTTAGAGGCTGCATGCCTAACATTTCAAAATGCCTCTTTCACTGGGGTTTCCCACATTAGACTCAGCTGCAAGACTTACCATGCCATTGCTTCTAAGCAGGTACACTAGTGTGACGTTTGTTCAGAAAGGCTGACTTTATTTAATGTCTGTGCCTACAATATCGATACCCTAATTTGGATCCAAATTTTGTTTGTCCTTAGTTGCACACATACACAAGCATGAAATACTGAAGGTGAAATTGATTTCTGTTGTTACTGAAACAAACTACGATTAAAAGTCATATCTTTCTGTTGAGGTAGAATTTGCTAATATTAAAAAAATGATAGGCTTATGGCCCAGCTGAACCACTCTAATAAATCCCTTTTAACAATGAAATTGGCTTTTTATTGAAAGGGCGTAGTGCTCATCTGGCAGGGCACCTCCAGAGAGCCTTTGGCAGTTAGTCGGGCAGTCGCTGTAAATCTTCTCTCGCTACAGTGAAGTCCCCAAAGGAGCCAGATCAGATAGCGCCTATGTGCCTCATGTGCCAAAACACCTGCTGTGTGGGGTTACAGAAATTACTTTTATTCTTCTTTTCTTTCAGCTCCATTACCAATGTGCAAAGTTGAGTGTGGACAAACGCGTCTTTTATGCCAGACTGATCTTCTCTGTGTTGTTCGTGGCTTTGAACTGAGCGATGTTGAATAACCTGTACATGGTTGGTCTTAGATGTACGCACACAGGGGTTTGTTCGGTATGAGGCAATGAAATGATTATTTTTAAAAGTTAGCCGTGACATCATTTCTGAAGAGGTTTCCTTCCTGTCTCTCAAGCAGCGTGTAGGTGGTCTTCTGGATGGGTTGTACCAAATGTTATCCCCTGTTACTACAGGCAGAGGCTTCCTGATCTCTTTTTTGAGTACATGGAGGATGTAAAGCTCTCCTAGAATACACAGGCAAAACTGATCCAATAAGCACCAAGAGAAGCTACTTTGAATGCCTTTGTAACCTACAGTTTGCGTGTTTTCAAGGATGCTCTATTTCTGTTATGCTGGTTTTAAATATTTCTTTAATAAGAGTAACGTTAGTAGTAATATTAATCACATGGAATCCTTTAGTTGTAATTTCAAGATTTCCTTTGCGTTCGGTTAAGAACAGGTACTTGTAGTGAAATACTTGATTTTTAGCTGTGTACGAGGTGCCCGTGCCCAGACAGGGGCTGAGGGGTCTCTGTGAGGAGAGGCCGATGCTGCCCTGGGCCGGGCACAGTTCCAGCGGCCCCGTGGCCAGGCACAGCTGAGGTGGCGTTTCAACTTTGGTCTTTGTTTCTCATCATCCAAATCTATTTTATATGGCAGTAAATTAAATTAATTTTCCTCAAGCTGAGCCTGTTTCACCCGTGACAGTGATTGATAAGTAAGCTTACCTCAACCCATCTGCTTTTTTATCTTATTTTCTCCCTTGTTCTGTTGAGGCGGGGGGTGAGAGAGCGGCTGGGTGGGCCTCGGACACCTGGCCAAGGTCAACCCACCACAACACGCTGATTTGAGAATACATCAGATGAAACAGTGGTGGGAGTAAGTGTCTGATAAGGTCACTGACGTTGGTGCGGTTGCTGGAGGAATGGAGGTAACCTCGTGTGCAATTTAGGCATGTATGCGCTTCTGAAATGGGCTGGCTCGAGCTCGGTGCTGAGCTCTGACATTTACCTCTCAAAGAGTGATGACTGTTAACGCTTGCGTATCAACCTGATTTTTAGGTACAGCCACTTCCTCGCTTCCTTGTGCCATATAGTATGCCTTCACATTTATTTGTTCCTTCAGCAATTTACTTGTCAAAAGGAAAGCCAAAAATGAGCCTAGTCCTGAAAATCCACCTGTCAAGCTCCTGTCTGCTGGCTCCGTGTTCTGGGGTGGAGTTACCCCTGCCAGTTGGATAGCAGCAGTGCTCTGCAAAAGCTCGCCGCTATCTTTACCTTTTTGACTGACAGAACGGAGTAAATTTCAGAAAGCTTTTAACCTTCCCCATCTTTCCTAAAAATGCTAATAAAGGGGTTCGAGATCACCCAAGAGGTAGTAATCTTGATTTTAAAAGCCTTAAAAAAAGTTATGGAACTAGAGAACAAAAGCACTTTAACACATTTTATATTTATGCTTTTCATAGCCAAGCCAGATAAAGCTTTGTCAATTTAGAGGAAAATAGAACATTTACTAAAGATGCAAGGACCATTTTAAACAGTTCTGTCCCTGTGGTGAGTGGCAGCCAGTGTCACTGTGGGAGCCCATCTTTCGGGTGGCTCTGCAGCACGTTGGTGTGCTGTGTGGAACGTGTTTGCTACCTCTAGCTAAATCAGCCCAGATATTACCGCTTAAGCGCCGTATAGTTATACCTATTCCATCTGGTCTGGTAGCAGTTGGGGTAGCATGGAAAGCACACACAGTTTTGAGTACCTGGATCATTCGTCTGGCGCGGGTATCTCTTGATGGTGCACAGTGCAATCACTGCTGCAGAGACTCGCCTGTTGTAGCTCCTCATTGGTATTCCCTAAAAATTATCCGAAAATAAAGACAAAAGAGGAGTTAGTGGAAGTTTCCACCTTATAGATCTTGTTTGCTGATGGTGAGGAAACAATTAATGATGATTAATGGCCGTCTATTGAAGGCTTAATGACCTTGCACAGATAATGCTTTTTTAGACGGCGGTGGCACAGCGCGGTAAACAACTCTGTACTCTGCCATAAACCCTGTCTAGACTGTGATTATTGTTTCTGTTTTTAAGTCATGGTGAAGTATGGATTTTACACAGACCTGCACCTTTTTGAAGGCAAGGGTGTTTTTTCTCCAACACTAGCTTAAGCCACAGGCTTAAGATGTTGTGCCAATATTTTGATAAAACCCTGCTAATAGATGTTGAAGCGTCCCAGGTGCTGAGGCAGTGGCCAAGTCTAATGAGTGGGCAAATGTACAGGTGGTAATTGGCTACCATCTCGCTGACCCCTTCCTAGACGGAGCATGTGAAAGCACTGTAAGGGTCCTCAGGAACGCTCCCGTCTGAATATGGGTACCGCCTTTTGAACGGGAGCATGGTTTGTGCCAAGGAGTAGGTCTGGAGAGGCCAGAACGGGGCTATGCAGGGCTGTCAGGCACAAAGTAGGTGAAGTAATGTAGCTCCCGGGGCTGCCTAATCGAGCCCAGGACTGCGTCCTCATTCCACAGCGGTTCAGCAACGGGAGAGTGCCGGGGCAGCTGTGGGTCCTGCTCCGGGGCTGTACATCAGGTCCATGGTGCAGCATTGCAGGAACGCCACTCAATCCTTTTTTTTAAAAAAAAAAAAAAAAAAAAGTAAAAAATGAAAAAAGGACTAAATTACTCCAAAAATATATGTGCTCAATCAATGAGAGTGCAGAGTATCTCCAAGAAGAGGGAGGACGTTCTTGTTGTGTGAGTTTGTGAACGCATTGCTGGGTTTTTTTCTTTGCTGTGTAATTGTCAATGAGAATTTGGCAGTGGGGGTTTCTAAGAATTAAACTGTCCTTACCTGTACAGTTTGTTGCAGACTTGAAAAGTCCATTTATATTTTTCTTTTTTCTTTTTTTTTTTTTTTTCATTTCCTTGGAGCAGTTTAATGCCAACACAGGAGAAAAATTGCTGGAAAAGCAAAACTGTATGCAGCAAAGTTAAATGAACCATTTAAAGCAGTAGTAATATCTGCTCTCCGGGATCTAATGTTTTAAATGTCAGAGTGGAAGAAATTTGCTGGACCAATATGCAACTTTATTTAAAGGACAAGGTTAATGATTCTTTGCATGCGTGTTTACTTTATTTGCCTCTGCTTGTTTTCTTTTTCCTACTAGGCTGATGATAAAGACACTGGGAATTACAGTGCCATGCAATACAGACTCATCATTCCTCCAATCAAGGATGGTAAAGAAGGTTTTGTGATTGAAGCTTACACAGGGCTAATAAAAACTGCTATGCTGTTCAAAAATATGAGAAGATCCTATTTCAAGTTTCAGGTCATTGCAACCGACAATTATGGAAAAGGACTGAGCAGCAAAGCAGAAGTACTTGTAAGTATGAGCCAGGCATCATCTTCGTGGAGTAATTCCTGAGGAAATTCAAACACTACATAAAGTTTAATTCCAGGCAGATCGATAGGAATGCCATAAACTGTCTGTACCTAATCTTTTTAGGTCACTGAAACAAAGCTTTTTTTTTTTTTCAACCAAAACCCTTAATGACCATATGAAACGTATTTGTATTTCATGGCAGAGATACTGAGCTCAATTACCACACTAGACGTGACGTTCAGTATTTTAATTATTCAGTGAGCCGTTGTTAATGGGTCAGTTTAGATTCTAATCATTTGCATCAAACATGGACCTGGATTATGTTCTGGTGCCGGTTTTGTGCGTTAAAAGTATAAAGCAGGTCATGTTTATATGGTCGGACACAAGCATTTACAGATCATCTCCACCTACTCCTAAGCCAGCAAGGTGCAGCCAGCTGCCATATGAAAGCTGTGAAGCAGGGTTAGCACGGCATTAAACCCCAGCTGATAGCCAAGCTGAAGGCTTGTTAACTCGGGCTGTACTCTGTGTTCACAAGAGTACCTACCTTCTGGGTCACAGGTAGAGTGGGCGTATCGGGCTTGCAAATATCTGAGCAAACAGTCTCTGAAAGCTGGAAGTCAGTTGCCCTGCTGGGGAAGGCCAAGGTTATTTGCTCGTGTCTGGAAGGGAAACGCAAGGAACAATGAGACTGTACTTTAAGTTTTCTGGGAAGCAATGTTTCAAAAATGGCACCAGCTTTAGGCTTTGAGCTCCGGTTTTTGTGCTGAGTAAAGGACATTGACTTAGTCCAGTCACAGAAACCATCAAAGCTAAATTTCTTTAAAGCCTATATAACTTGATGGATTGGATTAATATTAGCATAATGTCGTAGGAATGAAGTGCATTATCTAGTTCATGGGAACACTGTCAAATGATACAGATGATAGCCATAATACTTGGTATATTGAGTTATGCAGGAATTCAGCAAATAAACATAATGTATGATGTCCTCATGCTTGACCTCCCAAAATGATAGGGCATTCTCATGCAATTTATGCAGTAATAGTATATTAAAATATAGCCAGAAGGTATCGACATTAAAATTAGAAAGTGAAGTATGTCTCATTAATTTATAGAGGTATCTTTAGGTTGTCTGAGTGAGTGATGAGCACTCTGGTACCGTGGTTTTGAGCAAGACATGAAAGCTTAGAGTAGCTGTAGATACAATTACAGACTGACACCATTCCCCCCCATGAAAGTTTGGGTTTGCACTGAGTGTGAGCCATACGTGAAGATTGTTTCTAACTAGACTAAGCTGTTCCTGGGCTTCATGATTTGAACAGAATTTATCCTGCCGACACTGGTGTCTGGTGCTCAGACTGGGAGGTGTTCATTCCTTTCACTACGAGCTCAAGGAGCGCACACAGATAAGAGAAATGAATTTAATTACTCTTGTGCAAAAGAATAAGATGTGGGGGAAGAAGATAGGTTTGCACTGGGAGGAGGTCTGGGGAGATGATGTGGGGCAACACCAGAGGGACAGTACCATGAAGAACCTGAGCAGAGCAAGGTATCCTCCAAAACTGGGGCCAGGATGGTTCGTCGGAGCGCTGGCATGGCTCTGTGAGCAGCACAAGCTGCCAAAAGCGCTGGTAAAATGTCTTCATGCTTAGGGGACGGTCCATGTGAGGGATTCCAGTCTGTTCCTGCTGGCTGGGACTGGCAGGGTGGCTCAAGTTAGACATCCCTGGATCTACAGTTTGGTTCCATGTGATGGAATTTCCCTTTTTAGCCTCGGTGAGACAAAAGAAAGAAGTAAGAAATTACATTTTAAAATAAATATGCTGCAAGTAAGCACTTAAAGGTACTAAATAAGTGTGGGTAGTGAATATGGTATCGTCTTTAATCAAATGTTTGTTGAGGTTTGGGGGGGGTCCCGCGGCCCATTCCTCATTCAGCTCGCAGCATGAGCTACTGCCAGGAATCCATTGGTGCCGTATAATGATCAAGACCATTTGTGAGCTCTGCCTTGCTTGATTTAAAAATTGGAAAGTGCCTGGTAAATGAAGCATGGGATCAAAGGGATGTCGCTTATGCTAGTGGTTATCAACGATTATATGCTTTCCCTGCTTCTGCTGCAAACTTACAGTTTGTTGTGCTACTTATTTAATTTAACCCGGAACTTTCCTCGTTCTCAGCAACGCATTCTTCAGATACTTATGGACATGAGACATCTGAACATGCTGACTTCCAGCCCTGTAATTCAGGCTGCTGGCTGCTATTCAGCATCACAGGACCTGGCCGTATTTTTGCTCAGCAGACTGGAAGCAGCAAAAGCTCTCTAAGGAATGGTGGGTCGGACGATCCCTGGTAACTCTGCCCCAAAAAGCTTCCAGAGAGCGGTGATGGTGGTGCTGCAGGAAGAGCCTTTGCTTTCCCGCACCTTCCACCTCTGCTCCCAGCATGTTTCCATCTCTCCTCGAGTGGAAGGGAACGTTTTCTCCCCACAGCTTTTCTTACACTGTAGTTAAATTGGAGTTAGTTCCTCAGCTTATTGCTATTTTTAATAATTGAAAAATGAAAGCCTCTACAAGAGTGGATAGCAAGCAAGTTAATGTTACTATGGAAACCTTAACTTTTTCTTGATTATTTTGTTCAACAGCATTGTTTTACTATAGCTTGTCATGAATGTATATGTACATGTATTTGTACATGTACCTTGTATATGGACAATTAGTCATAATTGTGATTCCTTGAATATCAAAAGAACTATTGCCTTTTTTTTTTTATGTGTTGCATTTATGCAGTAATCTACATAGGTGCACAGCGGTTGCTTGAATTGGCTAAAGTTGTTAATGCTATTAAACTGTTCATTGCTTTAGAGCTCCTTTCAATGATCTTAGTCTAAAATTTGAGTTCATTATAATTCTGTTTTTCTTACACAGAAGTCTGTACGTGCTGATCAGTGCATCTGATGACATTTCAAGAACATTTAAATATTTAAAGTTGAATTAAGCTTCAAAGCTGGTGAATCAGTGTTTGATGTGAAAGTGTATTATGGTTTGTCTGCTGAAGGGCTTACAGGGCTCAGACTTCTCTTTTGAAAATCAGGGGTTGTTTTTTTTTTCCTTTTAGAATTGAACCGGCTAACTCTAATTTTTAAATTTATCGGGTTTAACATTGTCCTACTTTTCCAAATTTACTTCCAGAATCCTCCATCGGAAGCATAGGTTTGGAGTGTAATATTTGCTGTCATGCCTATATGGACATGAGCCAAGTTTTCAGAAGTGTTTTATTCTCTTCACCAGTACGGGAAGTAACTGTTCCTTTCACAACCGAAGGGGAGGTTGGCTGTGCTAGTGAAGAGAGAGCTATTACAAATGCAAAATCATTTAAAAAGGAGGAAAAAGCATGCAATCATCTTACTGGAAGGCAGCCTTTTCTTGGGGTAAAAATAGCTTGAGGAGACAAGATCAGGAGATGCGAAGCAGAGTTTGCCAAATCCGCAGAATTTGATGCGTGCGTTGTAGTCCCTTCTGCACGCTGCCCATCCGACCTGTGGCTGAGAAACAGAGCAGTTACATTGCTTTTGTCGTAGAAAATGCTAACGTGAGAGATTTGTTCTGAGGTCAGCCGGTTCTTTTGTGGAATCTGGGATTTTGATTTTCTTTTAAACAAAGCACAGGAGTGTTGAATGTATTAAAGAGGCATTTTTCCTGTCCTTTTAAATAAAAGCGCAATTGTAAAATGCATGTGGTTATGCAGTTTTAGGCCATAGAGAGAGAGAACCTAAAAAAAAGGGAGATTAAAATAACTCACGCAGATGACTTCAGAATAGATGAACGATTTCCTTTGAGATTTTCTAACAAAGTATCATTGATCCAGTTGCATTAATCTGGTATTTGTGTTTACATTGGTGAAAAATGCATATTTCCAAGGTTGGATTTTCCTGTTAAGTCATCAAAAATACCAAAACGCTCGTAAGTGATTTTGAATACGGCATGTGGGAGATCCATGATTCTGTAAGTAAGGTCTAAACTATGAAGAACTGGTTTCATAGTCCCTCCCTTAAAAATCTCCAATTCTGATGCAGTCCCGCAATTACAGTTCTAGTTAAATCTTTGCCTGCTGTTTATTGGGTTTGGCTGCCAAGGAAAGCAAAATTTCCCAGCTCTCTTACTCGGAATTAAAATGAGAAATCCGTACATCAGGGCATGGCTGTGAAAGCAGGAAAGCAATTATTCCATTCTTTTTGTATGGGGAGGATGTTTTGCATGGGAGTGCCAATTGAATTTCACTCTTTTGTTTCCAGGTCTCTGTGGTCAATCAGTTGGATATGCAAGTCATCGTCTCTAATGTTCCTCCCACCCTTGTGGAACAAAACAAAGATCAACTCATAGGGTAATAAATTTATTTACTCTACAAATATCAGACAATTTATTGGTTTTGTGTTTAGATTCAGCAAGGAGTGCTCCCTTTATGCCATGATCTACTTTTTTGCCAAAAAGACTTGAAAAACGAGCAAGCGGGTGTTTTGATGGGGAGCGTGACTGCCTGAGCGGCAGCACTGCCCCCTCCCAAATCCACATTTTCCCCCTCCTCTGGAGAAAGCTGAGGTACAGCACTTCTTTGCTTGCACATTTGCCCACTTTGCAGGCTGAAACTCAGTTCAGAGCTGCCCCTGATACAGTGGGAGCCTCCAAACACTGAGCCTGCAGCTGTCACAATCCAGGATGTCAAATGAGTAAAGCACGTCTCCAAAAGGCTGAGGCAGTGTGCCTCAGCGAACTGTATTGTTTCACTATTATTTTATTTGGGTGATGTAGCTGTAAGGGAAAGCAGAATTTAGAAAATTTATACTGGTACAATTAATACCACTAACAGCATTACATAAAATTTTAATTGCAAAAAATTGGTAACAGGGTGTCATTATTCAGGCCTAGCAGGTATAAAATGTTGTGATGGCAGGACGGGTAATTGGAAACATTCATGCTTTGCAATAAAAGCAAAGTATTTTGTCATACTGGAAGCCAGCTATAATCCTTTTGGTAAAATATGTTCTAATAGTGCTCATACAGCACAACATCATCAGCTTCCAGGAGTCAGGTTTTTCACTTTTAGCTTCTTTTTATAAGACAAGGACGATTTTGTATACTTCATGTCATTAGGCACGTAGCCATGAATTAGACAATATGGGAAAGAAAATACTATAGGAAATAGTTTAAAAACAATCTGTGTACTCTTCTGTCACTTTAATCAGTGATGAATGGCATTTCTCAGATTTCAACCGGTCTGTTCCATCCTGACTGTTGGCATACTTTACGTCTCCACAGAAACTGAAATACCTTAGCGTTAGTGATATAATCACTCACTGAAAAAGAAGTGTGTTGTGTCTAAATGGCTCATGTCTTCAATGGGCTTGGAAAAAAATACCGACTGATTTGCTTTTGGAGATTTAGGACGTTCCTCTCTTCTCTCTCTGTTTTGAGCCAGGTGTAAGCAAGTTAGCTCTGATAGATTCTAAAGTCAGAAACACTAATTAAGTTTTTCAGGCAGTAGTCTGTATTCAGAGGGACTCTGTTTCCTAGAGCTAAGAATAATAAAGGAGTCTGCTTGCTTAACACTTAAGATTTAGCCTTCCCAAAGTGTCAGGTGTTGGTGTTGGCTGGAGAGATGAACAATGATGTGTATTTTAGTGACAGTAATAGGAAAAGTTCGCTTCTGCTTTGCTAAGCCTTCAAGTTCACCTTAGCATGCTGCACTGTTCAATTGTTTCTTCACACAGTAATTTGTAGCCTTCCTGGGCTGCTGTTTTCTTGAGTGGAGAAGATGAACACATCTTCTGTACGTGATGTAGCATAGAGCTCATGCTAAATTGGATTTAGGCTGTATTTGAGATCCTCCCAGTTTTGGACTGTCCTGCAGCCAAAGGAGCCACCAGCAAAATACAGACAGCTCTTACAGAAGGTGCTTTGAGAACAGAGTAGAACAAACCTGGCTTGAATGAAGTGACAACTGCATGACACACGTGTCGTGGGACTGAGGGCATAAATGCCGCAACGGGTGGCATGGCAAGAATGGCAAGGGCAGATAGAGTCTCGCCCTTTCACCGGCCCTGTAAAAATCTCCTTTTGCAAACACTGGAGCAGCTTGTTTCCAGCTCCCAGCAGGTCTCAGCAGTGTTCAGTACCTCAACAATAAATTGTACCGTACCCATACCCTCACTCCTCTCCGCCGGGGCCCAGAGCTGGCATATCCTGCCACAGTCTTGGAAAACAGCCCAGAGCCACGTTCCTCAGTCTCCATGCTCCAGAAAACTCTTTTCTGCCAGGTTGGAGTCTTTTAAAACTTGTTTCATGCTGTTCTGGCCCTTGTGCATAGAAGTCTCTGACAGATGTGTAAATATTTCACAGCGAATGAAGCTTTTGAATGAGTACAAAAATGAAAAAACATGGCCAGGTTTTGAGTTCTCAAAATTAGCTTGGGAAGCCTTTACCCTCACGAACATCGTGAGGCCAGCAAGCGAGTGTAGCATAAGAATTGAACTTCTAACAATGGGCTTTCAAGGACAAACTTTGCAAGAAGAGATTGCATTAGCTCGTTTTAAAATTGTCACAGCCTTCATTGAAAATACTTGCAGAGAACAAAAGTCTTAGAAATAAATTTTGCATATGTGTACTTGTCTGTTTCACACAGAAATGTATTTATTTCATTGCCATCTTCCAATTTCTTGGATTTTCCTCCTAAAGTTTAGAAGAATGCTATCTCCCTGTTCTTACAAAGGCTTTACTAATTCATGCAGGACATAAAAACAAAGTAATAGGAATTTGTGACTTTTCGTGCACTCTACAGAAGATATAACCGTAGGCAAAGGGAAAACATAATTTGGAGACCACCTCAGGCTGAAGTATTTTTGCACAAAGAGGTTTTTCTGAGCCATTTCAAATAATGCACTAATTTATAGAATTAGAACACTTTGTATAATTCATTAACAAATAAAAAGATTATGTCATTAACTAAATGAGTCACTACAGAGGTTATTTGGCTCTCTCTCCTCTTTTTTTGGCACTGGAGTGATAGTAAATATTAACCTCTGAAAATATAACATTTAACCACCAGTTGCAATACTTGGTGATGGGGAATGTTGGGGAAGTGGGTAGTTGGGTCATTGTTGGAATGATAGTGATTTCTCACAATAAAATAAATTGTGATTTAAACGACTTTGGAGAACAAGTTGTAACAGATTCTCCCCAGCTGCCTGTGATGTTCACTAGAGAGTGGATACAAGGTATTAAGAAATACATAATTCAGTTCTTCCACACTGGAAAGGCTTACTCAGCAGCGCCCTGAGATGTATGTTGGTTCATGGGCCAAATAAAGGAAGCGTACTGCAGAAGAAAAGATTTAAAACATCACTATCTGTTTGGCTTAGGAGTTTGGGCTTTTTGAGGGATACAATGGGTACGTCTTCAGCTGACATTTCTGATCCTGGTCCTTTGCGGTCACTTCAGTAAGCCCCTCACTTTTCCTCCGACTGCTTTAATTTCATCAACAAGCTTCTCATATCCTCCAGACTGCACATCAATGTCAGATTTGCCATTTCTCTCACCGACTTTAATTATGTCTGTTCAGATAGCTCCATTCATGTCTGCTGCAGAAGATGACAGAGAAAATGGAGTGGGGCTTAGTGGAAAATTCAGTGCGTGTTCCTCTCCTTCAGAAAACTTGGTGAAGGCAGACGACAGTGTGTTCTTTAAATATGGTGATGTTTGAGAGCGCTTACTTGTTGGACAAGGAACAGCATTTCATCTAGAATAAAATAGCCAGCTTCATGCTCAGAGCATTAAGTTCTTTGGTTTTCACATGACTGCAACTTAAACCTCTAGCTAAAATCAGAAACGCCACATTAGCAAGAGAGACCTGTGTATCTCTCATCCCATAGGTAATAGAAATGTCTTGTGAATTAAATTCCTCTGTATGCACTTCTATAGATGGCAAATCATTTTCTCTGCGATGGAATAATGGAGTGGCTCAAAATGAGTGCTTTGATGAAATAATCCATAGACATTCCTCTTGGAAAGGCTGTTTTAAACCCTACAAAACTCGGGGAACTCTGTGTTTTCCTGAAGCAGAGCTAGCCAAAACCACTGGGGGCATCGTTTTCAACGTTAATGGTTTCTGTATTGTGTGCGCTTTCTGAGCTGATCAGGTAAGTAAAGAAAACACATTTAGCGGCACTTGGACAGCTCTGGGGTTGTTGAAGAATGGTATGAGGATTGTCTCCTCACTTTCAAAAATCATACGAGGTGTCCCATGTTCTTTCCTCCTCCCGGTAGTGAAAAGGGAGCCTGGAAAGAATGGAGTTTCTTTTCCATCCATATTAAGAAAATCTCTTACTGGTGGTGTAGGAATCTTTCATTGGAAAAGAGGGTCTGATGGAATCACCTCATACTGCTAATAAAAGTGCATAGATACAGCAATAGATAATTGTTTTATTATTTAATAACAACTTAAGTATTTAAACACTGAAGTCTTGACTTCCCACAGCAAGAAGTTTCTGTAGTCTCCTGTATTTTCAGGGTGGTCTTGGTAGGGATTCCCTTTTTTTATATTTTGATTAGTTGTGTATCACGGGCTTTTGAGCCTGCCTTCTCTCTGCATCGCTAGAGGCTTTCCGTTCTCCTGGGCTGAGGAGTTCAGGTGCCCGCAGCCTCCTGGCCAGACCCACCTCTGGAAGCGGAATTCAAGTGCAGGTGTTCTTGGGTACCCACTTTATCTGTCTTCTGGAGGTTCGTGTGTATCTTAATATAGGTTATACCCTACTTTTCAAGACAAAATTACTGGAAATAGGACATGTGATAATTCCAGGGAACTTTTCTCCGTGTGTATTTTGGCCTGTTATAGGCTCCATTCCTTTAATACCTTAATGCTTATAAAAGAATAGGGCAGTTCCATAGTTAAAGAAAATCCACGCTCAAACCTCTAATGCAATGTGGAAGTGACCAGGCAGGTTTTTTTACCAGAAAATCCGAGTGTAAAATCAAGTGCTGATCCTGGGAGGCAGACGGAGTGCGTGTCTCAGGATACGAATGTTCAGCCTGCTAACTTAATAGTTTGCATATATAAAGTTGACTGCCATCATTTCTCAAAGGAGTGTCTGCTCTGCTTTGCTGCATAGAAACTGAGGTCCACTTGAAAGAAATGTCATAATATATACTAGAGCAATATATATTGTTATAAAGTATGTATCATAATATATGTCACATGGACATTGTACATCAAATATAATTTTATGTATAATCATAGTATACGAGATAATATATTTTATATATAGGAGCTAGAATGCACAGCCCTCTCTTTAGGGAAATGTTTCAGAACGTGGATGATTTCCCTTCCGTTGTGTTTTGCTGTTGACAATATAGTAAATGGTGGTTTCTAATCTCAGTTGCAGAAGCCAGTTGGTGGCATTTAAAAGGGACAGCTGACGTGAGTGCTTTATGTGGTGCTTGTGTATATTTTTGTACTTTATTTCTTTGTTCCTGCTTTCTTTTTGGTTAGAATGCCGGTGTGTTCAGTAACTGGGAGGATGAGTGCTGGCTCTGAAATGTAGCGTGTTTATCAAGATGCGGCTGTGTATAATGAAATCAGATGTTCTGAGGCATCACTGGGATTCCAGCATTCTCGGTACCTTTAGTCAAGCCGGACCCAACTGCCCCTCGGATGGGCCACCTTAGAGGTGCTTGCGTGGAAATGCAGTGCTTCTGAAAGCACTCTTGACTGTCCTAAAATAGTCAGCCTTGGCGCACCAGTGTGTTTTCTTCTCCTCAGTCCATGAATTGGTAGAAAGTGAGCGTGTCTGTCCTGCTGGATGTAGTTGTAGTATATAAATCACTCAGACCCGTGAGTTTTCTTATAGGGGAAGTACCATTCCGTTGCTTGTTTTATGATTTTTGCCATGTAATTACTGAATTAAGCCTAATTAAGGTGACTGGACTTTTTGCATATTGGGGTGGTGCCAGTGAACTTGCCATTAAGCGCTCTTCACAGCTAGCACTTACTTTCCTCCCTATTATTAAACGTTCGTTAGTTGCGGGTACTGCTGTAAGCTGCCTTGTTCTTTGCCTCAGCACTCTCCGATGCTGTTATTTTGCTCCTGGCCCTTTGGTCCACTTCCCCTCGGGCTTTTTCCCTTTCACTTCTTTGCACTGTATTGTTTCGTTCAAAATTAAATTGCAAAATAAGCAAATAAATAATGACATTAGAGGGACATTTCCTACCAACTGCCTGCATCGTATTTCATATCCACCCTACATTTGGCTTTGCTTGGAGACTGCATGTCCTGTAGTTCTCGCTTTGTACAGTGTCTAACAGAGCCCATTCCATTTCTTAGCTCATCTGAGCCTCCCTCCTCTGTAATCAGGATGATTAATAACATTAGGCTACCTTTATTAAGTTAGGTAATAGAGACCAAAGCTTATTCAACTCCAGCTTTTCCACTTGCTACTTCTGGTGCCAGCTGGGAAGCACTGGTTCAGCGATCTCCTTCTCCCCCCTCTTCTCAATAATACCAAATGTTGTTCCGTTAATGTACTTTCTCTGAAGCACTATAATGCATTGCGTAGCTTCTCAGATAAAGCTGTAAACTTCTGCTTTATTCTGAAATTGCTTACTATTGCAGTAAAAACCCTTTTGTGCTGAGATCTGTAGATGCGTCTTCTGGGTCGAAGTCAAGATGTCTGTGTGTATTACTCTTTGGGTGAGTGTAGTGTAATGTTCGTTTTGCGACTGGGGAAAAACAGTACTGAAATAAAAAGTTGGAGTGCCTGTAGGTTTTTTGGAGGACAGGATTATACATGGTGAGCACAAAAAGAAGAAAAGAAACTTTAGCAATATGTAAGAAAGCAAATTTCCTTTATGGTGCACAATCCAATATGCTTTTATAGGATTAGGGTAAGTACGTACATTGTCTCTGGGTTGTCTTCTAAATAATTTAGGTGTTATTATATGCAGAGTAAATTGGCTCAGTGGTGATTCTTCCTGCTAGATACATGCCTTTTGTGTAATATAAAAGTGGGAATAATCTTTGTCAAAAGGCTATTTTATAAAGAAGCAGTAGTCTTAGGCTTGAAATAAACCCCAGTTCTGGCTTTTTTATTCTACATTGCAGCACAAAGCAGGCTGACTTAGCTGACTGGTGAGGGTTTCTTGAGTTGTGTTGGCAGCTCCAGAGCAGCTCGGTGCCTCTCCAGAGGCCGCAGAAGTAGTATAACCTTCCCTGGGCTGTATGTATGTTGTGATGAGGCAGCTGGGGCCCAAGTGCATCACCCCTGCCCCAAAAGCTATCGCTAGCTGCTCGGGAGGGGCTGGAATTGGTCCTTATCTATTTGTGAAAGTAGATCCAGCAGAAATCTGGCAGTTTAATTGTCAGTTACTACCCTTGCAAAAACTCAACGCAGCCAGAATTTGGCGGAAGTTGAGCAAAATTGAGAAAGTGTACTCGGGTTAAATAAAACACTTGAAAAGCCTGTCTTGATGTGTACCAGCAGAGCTGAGTGCTCTCATATGTGCGTTGTAGCCAAATTTGCTTACATTTTCAAATACTTAGAATATAAATTCATTGTTATTACTGAGTTATTTTGGGGAGCTAGTATTTTCAGTGGAGGAGCCAAAAGTTATGCAGAATATCTTCAACACTTGTAGCTCCAAGTCTGTGGTACCATTTATTTTGGAGTCCTTAAAGAAAGAATGGAGTCTTCTATTTTTTTTTTCCCCCCCATTTCTTGAAATATTTTTATGTGCTCCAGAAACACAGCAGGCTATTAAATTACTAGAAAATGGAAACCTTTTTTTCCCATGGAATTTTCTGCTAAGAAAATTGTGGAGTAATTAAATTGAGGTATTGGCGAGGATCTAAAATGTTCTGCAAATTGAATTGTTTCTTTTGTTTGTGTGCTGATTCAGAGGATACGCATACAACTTAGCAATTCGGCTCAAGGGAATAAAACTACTGGAACGTTGCAGTGCTCTTTCGGGCCATGTCATGCATCTTCTCCGCCAGGGACAATGGAGGGTCATTGAAGCTTGCTGCTGACTTACCAAGTCTTGCGCGATGACTATAAGTCTAGTTGAGTTGCTGTTGCTGCTGGGATCTCGTGTGGCTGATTCCGTATCTCGTGTTTTGAGGTGACTTAACTGACTCGTATGGACTTTTGCATTAGTTTCCAAAGAAGCTTCCAAGTGGTCCTTTGCATCTTTCCCAGTAGCAGGATCTCTCCCATGCTGGGGCACGCGTCTGGCATGCTGGATTCATGCAGCTGCAGCGACAAAGCAGCACGATGCTGCGATGCCAGGGTGCACCCCTGAATTTAGTCCTGTGCTCAGCAGGGTCTTCTCTGCAGCACCCTCAGCCCTGCCATGCCGGCGTGATGCCTCAGATGCGCGTATCGGCTCATGGACATAGTGCTGCATGTAGCCCAGGAATGTGGTACCTTAGCCTGGATTTTGGGGTTTGGTCAGCTGGTTTCAGAAATGTTCTGGGAAGCAGAATGCCACCTGCCAAGGGACAGCTCAACAAACCAACATACCTGTTTTGGGTTTTTTTGCCTTTCCATTTCTTTTGCATCTAAAGATAAAAAAAAAAATCATCTCTGGGTTCTTGGGATATTTAGGGCCACGTTACGTCCTCAATGACAGTGAAAAATCCTCTTGTCCTTCATTTCATTTCGCTGGCGTCACTGATGGGAATCTGGAAAGCAATGGTAACGAAGATGCACTGGGAGGCATTTCTGTTCATTTCATTATGTCTGCAGAGCGAAATGGAGTTAGAGCAGCAGGAAGGTCTCGTCACCTGTTAAGTTGCTGGTTCTACCTCTCACTGCACCACTGTTGGGAAGATGGTAATTACCCTCGTTGCATTAACAAGGGACAGACCAATTTTAAGCTAACTTTTGCTGATAAATACAGTAGAACTGCAGACGCTGTCATTACTTAAAATATGCCTTTTAAAAATTGGTTCTTGTGAGTAGTACTACAAGCAGGTGGCCGCTTTCAGTAGAGTTTTAAAACACTACAGTGTTTTCAGCATCACAGCTTCAGCTGAATGACTTTTAAAATAACTCTAGGGGGGACTGCCCTATTTTTAAGTGCATTCTTTAATTGCTACTTTTCAGTCTTCAGTGCATTTTTATAATATATTTCAACCTAACATGCAATTTGTGTGTTTCAGATGAAATATTACTGTAATTCCACTATACTTTGTGGTGTTTTTTGCAATGTTAGAAAGTAGTATGCTATTTGTTCTTTGATTTTAATCACGTTTTAGACAAAGATACTCTCAAAGGCAATGAATTCCAGCAGAAGCCATGCCAGGAATTTCTGAGAAAAGGGTACGTTGTTGCCAGTTCTGCTAAAAGCGATGCTAGGTTATAAACTTCCAGCCTTACAGGGCGTTTCTGTCTTGGGTGAAGTAATAGTTCTGTGCAAGGAAACAAAAGCATCCCCCCCCCCCCCCCCCCCCCCGCAGCAACAGAAGATGATTTTATACTAATTAATGAGGTAAATCTTTTACATATTTGGTCTATGTGAATCCTTGTGCAAAACGCCATTTGAAAGATGCTTATGGTTTCTTTTAGTCATTTTATAGTAATCTGCATATCCCAGATTTGTTCTGTCAAGTTTTACCTGGGAGAATTATTGTGACTGAGGTGGCTGTGACAGGTTATCGCCCTAGCTGCCAGTTAAGTGTGTGCCAGAAGCAGAGATGAGTAGAGGTTACCGTATCTGCAAACAACAGGAGCGCTTGTTTAGAGGACACTAGTCAACTAGCAACGTGTCAGACAATCTACTATTTTTATTTTCCCTACAAAAATGGCTTTGCACTAAGAGTATATATTCACTGCTAGGCTGGGACCGGGGTCTGACAGATTTGGATTTTTCAAAATGTTGTAAAAAGCTTCTATTTTAAGGGCACGCTAAACTTTCACACAAAGAGCAGAGAAACTGGATGGATAAACGTGAATTGGTGGTCTTGAAAAATTATGAGATGGTGATGCTGCTTTGACAGCATTACTTTACTTTGGAAATCTTGCGTCAGGAAAAAAACAGCAGCAAAATGTAACCTCAGCAACTGCAAGAGACTTTGTTTAAAACAACAAGTGACTTCTTAAAGTCATTGATGTCCTTTTTTATGAGATTTGTCTTCCTCTTCACCCTAGTGCAGCCTTGATATATCAGGCAGCGTGTTCCCACTCGTTCCCTTGCTTTTGCCTCCCAACTCAGCTATTGCTTTTTGATTTGATATTCCAGTCGCATAAATTAGCCCAGATAATCTTCTGTTTTCTTATAACTCATAGTTCTGATGGAGTGTTTAGACTCCCAGCTTCTCCTGTTTATGTCTCCATACTTTTTTGCCCTTGTATCCCCTATCGATGATATTTGCTTTTATGCCTTTGTTTACAAAACTCTGTGGGCTTTAACTGAACCCTTCTCAGTCCCAGTTTGGAAACCGCACCATCAAGCCTGTGTGGAGACACTCTTCCCCGTTTTCCCTGAGCCATGTTCTGTCCTTGCCGAACAGCCGTGGCCAAAGCTCTTCTGATGGCACTGTCTAAGCAGCTTGCCATTTTCCTTCTGGCTCCATCCATTCTTGCCAGAGTTGGGGTCCTCACCATCTTGCCAGCCTCAGCTACAGTCTCTGACAGGAGTACCAGTTCTCCCTGTTGCGTACGGAATTGGAAGGTCATCCAGCTGAGCTGTAATACTTCCAAACCTCCTTTTGTCATTGGATGCACAGTGCAGCAGATAGAGAGAAGCAGTTTGCTACAGGCGCTCAGCAAATTTCATGGGCCCCACTAGAGCAGCGGAGCAAACACGGAGGAAGGAAAAGAATCTCTTTTTAAAAAAAATTTTATTAAGGTATTGTCCTTTCTAAAGCAGCTTTTTAGAGTAGTAGTGAGTTATGCTTATAACTTTCCATAAATTCTCAATAGCTGAGGTACAAGCGTGCTTGCTATCTGTGCAGAAGCTTCTAAGGTGGTCCCCCACGTTTTGGTGCTTCTGCAGGCACGCTGAAGGCATTTCAACCTGGCACAGGCAGGAGTATTTTTTTTGGTTTGGAAGGAGGGACGTTCTGCAAACAGCCATTCTCCCTTTGCCTTTTTGAATATTTTAAGAATAACATCAGATGTTAGGACTTCTATACACAGTTCTGCATGAAAAAACTGTAGGAAAATATGAGATTTTGAATTTAGAACAAAGGCTTCCAATACTGAGATGTCTGCGGACATTCAGTTGTCCAAAAAAAAAAAAAAGAAAGGAAAGAAAATTTGGTAATAAAGAAAACTGGTCACATGACAAGAATTAATAAAATTACCAGTAAATGTCATCTTCTCTAATAAATGTAATTCTGGGGGATGAAAATTTATCTCATGTTGCGATTCACATACTTACATACATATTGCGATTCATATAGTTACAGGTAGAGTGTGCCATTCTGGGCTCTGGCAGCTTGCAATGAATCCTTCTTTTTGGAAAAAGAACAGATTTGCTTTGGTTTATTGTTGTTATGTCCTTGTTATCTCAGGCATAGCTGCCGCTGAATTCCATCAACCTGTCTTTCTTCTGCTTGTAGAACTTCTGCAGTTTATTCCATTTTTTTTCCTGTGGTAAATGTGTCAGCTGGATATTCCAACTTTCTTACGGCTGTAAAACTTGCTCATGCCTTTTGGAGTAGCAGGTGCTCTGGCACCTGATAAGTTGTGCTGTATTGGAGGGCCAGATGAAATATCAGACTGAAAACGGTTGAAGTACCTGCTTCTGTGGGTGAAAATTTATGGTATGCACCCTGTTTAAGGCTGGAATTGAAGAGTTCTGAAATCATATAGCTTAATAAAAGGATGACGGGGTTCTTTTTTGTGAAATACAGATGGTGTTTCCCATGAGCCATTTAAAACTCAACTGATGTCATAAATACAAAGAGCTAGACTTTAAGGACACTATTTCTGGTGACCTCTCTGAACACTGCTAAGCTTTTCCCAAGAGTTCAGCATTTAAGAGCTTATATTGGAGCAGAGATTTTTTTGAAGTGCTCTGAAGGTTGCCATAGTTCTAAGCCTGTGGTTTTTGTCTATTAGTATCTCATTTGGGCTGTTGTCAGTCTTGGTCAGCAGAAATAAATCACTGCAGCTTTCTGGCTCCATCTCATCTTTAGGATTTTGGAACGCTATGTCCAAGATCAGATTCCCGGTGCGACGGTCGTGGTGGAATCCATCGGTGCACGAAGGTTTGGGGATGGGTACTCTGAAGAGGATTACACCAAGTCTGACCTCATGGTCTACGCAATCGACCCACAAACAAATAGAGCTATAATGAGGAATGAACTTTTTAAGTAAGTATGTTATTTGTTGCTCTTCCTGTGTTTCTATGGAGCGTTTGGAAGCCTGTGGGTCTGTTAGCAAGTGGTTCAACACAACAGGAACAGAAAAATCTATTGAAGCGGTTGGTGCATGCCCCTACCCCTACCCTATGTGCAGCTTGGGAGTTTACAACTTCACTAGGTTCAGTCTATTCGCTTGAGCTGAATGGCCCCAGTACGTGTGATTCAGACATTGTTGCCATGACAGGTTGTAATACATTTTGTCCACCCTGTGGAGGAGCTTCCAGTTCAAATTCTGAAGGAATTTACTTTCTATGTACCAAAACTTCTCTGTGATCTCTAAGCAAGGGCTTTGGTGCTCCAGTTGTTGACTTTCAGGTTTTCTGCAGTTCCCATTTGGAGCATATGTCTTTCTCTCTTCTTTTTTGTGGAAACCAAAGGAGAAGAAGAAAGGGAAAAGAAAGGGAGAGAGGTGGTGTGCACCTAGTCTGAAGCATGGACATCAGGGTGTAGCCAGGTGTACACCTACGTGCAGGAAATCAGTAGTGCGCACCGGTGCCCAGTGGGCTGAGCATTCCACCAGCTGCTAGAGGAGATGGTGAACAGCATCTTATATTCATGAACAGGCCACTTATATTCATAATTTGATGTTGGCTTGCCTTTTCAATTGACTTCCAAATGAGCAGTTAAATTCTAGTGTCACATAAAACAAAAGAGATGTTTTTTCATTGACTGATTATACTCACAGCATGTTGCCAGTGAAGGGGCCAGCTCTGGTCGCTGCGGCAGAGCGGTCTGATAGGGGGCCTGGGCTTCTGCACCTTAGCAGAGCTCCGATGCGGTATCGCTCTGGCGAGCTACTGCTCTGGGGGCCAGCGGTAACTCCGCTCCCTGCCTGCAATAAGAAGAGAAGCCAAAGATTACATGGGTAAGGAAAGGAAATTAAGGTAATCTCTTTACGTGGTTTTTCTAAGTCATCACTAGCGGTAAGTAAGACGAAATTAGTGTCTCAACCCATTCAGCTGCCAATGTATCAATATAGTTGTAGAATCATTTTGTTAGAAACTGTATTTTTGTGTTTCAGCATTCTGCGTATGATTCAAAGCAATGAAAATGCAATTCAGGCTCTTCTGCTAAAGAGGCCGCTATCTTTTGGGGTTTTTTGTATGTGTTTCACCTTTGTGTTTGTTTTGTGTGAAAAGTAGACCAGACTGTTCCATGATGGTATAAAGCAGCATGTCAGTCAGCAGCCTAAAAAGCAAGTGGCTGTGAGCCATCTCGGTGGACTGTGATTGAAAAAGGGCTTGTTCTTCCAAGCTCTTAATTTAGTACAGATGAATTATAGCATACTAAAGCTCTGCATATATTCAGAGTTTATAGGTTGGAAAAGATCACTGTGATCAGTCTGACCTAGTATAATGAAGACCACAGGAACTCCCAAAATTAATTCTGCTTTGAGCATGTCTTTCAGCAAAGCAACTGCTCAAGAAAATCCAATCAACTACAACCTTTGTGTTGTTATTGCAGGGTAGTTATTTTTATTGACAAAAATTAGGCCTTTTTTTTTATTTGTCTAGATTTAGTCAGAGAGTTTTATTATAACTTCAGGTGCTAGATTGAAGCATCCAGTTGGTGCTTTTAATTTCTGGTTCCAACCAAGGTCTAGACTTACGATCATACCACGCTATTAATGTGTTTTTTTTCATGAGAAGTTCCTTGACCTCTGCACTCTGGGCTATGTTTTAATTCTTTTAATCACTTACAGTTCTCCCTGAACCCTCTCCAGTCTTCTAGCATCACTTTCTGAACTAGCAATATAAAAATCAGATGCAGTTTGGCAGTGGTAGCTTTCAGAGCAGTGGCAATACAGCCTCCTTCCTTCTAGTGGCCATTTTTTGTTTGTAGGTATCTCCATGGTCATACTTAGGTCTGTGTGATGCACTGGTAATTTGTGTTCACTCGTCCACTGCCAGAGCTGCTGATCATTCCCAGAATGGGGTCTCTGTGATTTTTATTCCTAATTTTATTCAAGAGTGGAAGTGGAGATTAAGGAAACCTGTCAGGAAGCCAGCAGAAATCCCTGATAGATAACCATTTTCCCTTCTCTCTAAAGAAAACTGCCAGTAAATCTGCTTGCAGTGCTCCTGTAAGTGACCGTTGTAGCCCAACGCACTCCCATAACTAGTCTTATTAAAATGTATCTTACTGCCTTACACCCAAACTTTCTACTGATCCCCCTTTGTCATTACTTCTCCACTTTTGCAGTTTGTAAATTCTTTGAGGTCTGTGTTTTCTTCCAGTGATAGCCAGGTTAGAGTATGGCCAAAGTGGGATCCCATTAGAAATGCTCAAATTCAAAAGTGCTGTCCAGGTTCAGAAAATTTGTATGACCTTGATGATAATTGAAAATCCTGACATTCCTTTTCTCCTCGCTTTGGAAAGCTCTCTGCAAATCTACTGTTACTAGTATATGAAGGTGAGCTAGTATCCGTGCGTGGAGGCAGTTAGCTCTTTTAGCTCCACTAAAAGGATCTTCTTCTGACGCAGACTCTCTTAATGGACAGAAAATGTGTCCCTCTTCATTTTGGTGCCCTTTGAAAATACAGGAATGTCTTTTTAGGGATATTTGTGTGTCCAGTGAAAGACACAGAATAGAAGAGGGTTAAGATAGGTTAAAAAGCAGTTTTTCAAACATGAAGGGAAGGTTCTTCATTTGCCTGGTCTGAAAATGTATGGGGTATCAGCTTAGAAGCAACCTCATTAAAATGCTCCACGTGCCTGCATACTCAGCTTTTCTCTTTTTTTCTTTTTTCTTTTTTTCTCTTTCTCTTTTCTCTCTTCAAAAGCTTTTAAATATTTAAATCAGCAAAATCCCAGGGAATGCTTTCCTGGCTTTAGGGTAGAGGTGAGTAAGTGTCAGCTTACTAAAGCAGGGAGAGAAACGAAGTGAGAGTTTTGTAGCTTGACATCTGAAGTTAACACGTTTTCACTAGCACACGGGTGAACCTCAAGAGATTTGGCTTGGCTCAGGTGCTTACCCAAATCTAGAAAGACATTTCCTTCTGCAACCATCTTCCCTGGAGTTCTTGATCTTTAGAGGGACGGCTTAATGTCCTTCCTGCCCCAGTCACAGCCCACAGTAGCAAAGGTTGTCCCCTCATTGGAAAGAGATTGCCAAGATTCACAACCATCCTTCTGCCAGCCAGGAATCTGCTCCGGATCCTAGCAGAAAAGAGAGCAACAGGAGAAAGGATCATTTAATAAACTGGATATGATGGGAGAAAGGTTAGAAAGTCAGAAAGAGATGGAGCCCCTCGTTTTAAAAACTTAATTAGCAATAAGGAATATAAATTTAGCCAAGGTATTTTCCAAATGTTCAAAAATTTCATGGTGTATACAGAAGAGAGAACTGTACCAACAACACAGATTTAGCACATGAATTCCACCAGTTGCAGTTTTAACACAACTTACAAAATGACTGTGTATTGGAAAGATACCTATGGCTTTTCTTAAATGAGCTTTTTGGGAACATCCTGCTGGGTTTCTGCCTGCAAAACATAGTGGAGGCCCCGACTTTAACAGAGTTTATGTTAAACCTGTCACTGTTTGAGACCAGTATCTGCAAAGGTCTCTTGAGGAATGTGGGGTGAGTTGAGGACAGAGCGGAGCAGAGCGACCTGTTCACCTTCACAGGTGGAGTGCTGCTGGCACACAGACAAATATCACTCGTGACTCGTCCTGCTTGGTGCTGGCAGCCAGGCACAAGTCAGAGCAGTGCTGGCGTCCCAGAGGTGCTTGGCTTTAACTGGAGCCGGGAAGAAAGGATGGTCAAGGCAGCTAATGCCTGTCAGTGTGAGCAAAGTCACACTCAAGATCAGCTGCAGAGCTGCATTTCTACGAGAAGTAAAGCCCACTAAACCAACGCTCATGTTTGAGGCTCCCATAATCACCTCTGGGAAGTGTTGCTGCACTACGCCAGGACATGTCCAACAGTCGTTTATGAAATGAAGAGACACAAGGAGGTGCAGTGTGCTCCGGATGTGCTGGATTAATGCTGATGTGCACAGCCACAGCGCACGCACAGGCTGTGCCATACTCACTACCAGGCTATTTTGAATGGGCTGCTTCTCATCCCGAACTCCCAAACGAGTAGCCCAATCCCACGTATTTGCATTCAAGCCAATTGTTTGGCTGGAAAACAAAGACATGATTTAGAAGTCATGGACATAACAGCCGCACTGTGTTCCTCACTGCCAGCTGGGGAAAACCCATGTGTCTCTCAAGATATGCTGATTTTTCCCTATCCTGTACTTCGTAAGACTGATACGCAACAAGAGAGTCATACTTTTCCTTAGGACTGTTATGACTGATTACCTGACATTTTTATTAATCAGGAATCCGTCTGGTTACACAGAAAAATAGGTCTGAATAGTAACTGTGCTTTGTTGTTTTCTCCCTCTACCACAAACTCCTGAAAGACTTTGAGGCCACTTAGATAATTTTACAGACTGAAACGATCAGCCTTCTTTTTTATCTTTTATATGAAAGAGAGTTTGATTTATCGGAGCATAAAAAGCAGTTGAATCCAGAAAATTTCTCCTGCATATATTAAGTGGAAAATGTCCACCGTTAAAAATAAAATGCTTACCCTGTCTGAATCTTTTGCACAATGTGTCATGTTTCATCATGGAGTAAATGTGCACGGTTGAGTTACGAACCTGTTAAAATAGGGTTTGTCAAGAAAATGCTAACAGAATTTTAACTGAGAGATTGTTAAAATCTTCCAGAGATTTAATGCTGTCCTACCTGAATGCTTTTGCCAACTCAAAGGACATGTAATATGCACCAGTGACATCTAGCGTACAAAAAAAAGAATTAGAGCTCTGTTTATGTCTTGTGAACCATCATTGCAGGTCTTTAAGCTGTGAAAAAGGATTTTTGCTCAAATACCCAGAAAATGTTTTGCGGCAGAAATCAAGGAATTAGTTGTGAATATCTGCAGAACATGCTAATACAAAGGAAAATTATTCTTCAAAATGCCTTGGGTTGCTTTTCGTGAGAATGTGGGTCTGCGAGCGAGCAGCCGCTGCTCTTTGAAGTTAGTCTCACGAAACCAGCACCGTTTCTTCATTCAGGCTGAACTCAGTCTGCATGTTACGAGATCCTGCTAATATGTTACGCACCCAGGTCAGAGCGTATCCTCCCCAAAGGTAAAAAAAAAAAAAAAAACCAGGGACAAACAATGCTATGAGGGTTTATCAGTAAATTAATTTGAGAGGAAATCAATTGTAAGAAATGAACACCCTTTAAGGAATGGTCTTTTAGGAGTGTAATTTCTGTCTCATGATCAGACAAAGGAAATAAAAGCTATTTGTGACTTTAGACATCCAGAATTTATATGCAGAAATCCTTTCAGAATATTTTTTAGCTGCTGTTTTTGATTTTTTTTTTATTTTTTTTTTAATCTCAGCCTTTTTCACTTAACTTGCTTTCTCCAGGAGAGCCACTCTACACATAAGGGTCTGGGGTTCTGCTCTAGCTAAGAGCCAGCAGGATCCTCCTCCATCCAGGGGGTGCCTCCTACTTCGATCTGCGCAGCTGGAGCCTGCTACTTGGCAGCTTGGGAGACAGTCAATCCGCACTTCAAAAGCGATCCAAGAATTTTGTTTTCCTTTGGAAGTTAAAGCCTTGGCCAATACATTTTTTTCAAACTCCTAAAGTAAATTTCTTTTTCAAACATACTGTTTGCTGTCAAAAAGTCATCCAATAGAAAATTTTCCATCCTGTTGGAAATGAGGTCATTTGATTAGGATTTGCATTTGGCCACCTGTCTTTAAACTGCCAATTATCAGATGAGGTACTGAACTACTTCCACTGCATTTGCTTTCTCAGGGACTGTTCCAGTCCTGTGCTTGGTAACTACGTTGTTCCAAGTTCCCCTCGTAGGTGATGCACAGATGGAAGATGGGCATTATCATAAGTTGCAAGCAGCAACAGCAGCGCATGGTTCCTCGTTAGCTAATTACCCTAGTTTTGCTTAGGACCTAACTCTGTCTTAACAGTGTGCCTTGTAGGCCTGCTTGAAGGCTGTGGTTTTTCAATAGCTGTATAGATACCCTATTGCTCCTGTAATTAGTAACATTAGTCGAGATTGTTCTTGTATCGGGCAGTGTTTGGAGAACCCCTGAAATTTAAATTACAGTTTATTATAAGCAATTAATGCTTTTCCTTTTAGAAGAGGCGTGAAATTCCAGAAGAAATGGCCTCCATCTTCTCAAAAAAAGAAAAAAGAGGAGGCAGTTTACAGTAATCTCAGTTGTGTCCTCCAATTTGACTTTAAGGAAAGGAGTACCGATGATGTAGCATTTTCTAAAATGTTACTGGTTTCCTAGTTATGATTGTCCTGCATCTCTCAGGAATGTTGCTACAGATTCCATCCAAAAGTTGCTGTGGTGGAGAGGATGTTGTCAGATAGCCTGAAGCCAGTGAATAAACTCCCTCAAGCACTGTGCCAGACGTGTAAAGGGCACATCCTTCAGCTACTCTGATGTTCACTCCCACTGCAGAGGAGTTCGTCTGATCACTACTGTTCTTCTGTGTTTTCCTCTTGCCATCAAACAGCCCATGCTATAAGAGAAAAGTCTTACTCAAGTAATTCAACAAGTAGTACCAGCGCTACAGTCTAAGGCAACAGCACAGACATGGAGGCTAACTAGACCGAGCAGGTGTGAGAATGAGGTTCAGAATTGATGGCAGCTGGTGGGATCGGGGGAGGATATTAATAAAAGCATGGTTTTTCCAAATCCCTTTTCTCTTTGATATTGCAAGGGAAGTCAAAAGGGAACAAGCTGTTGGCCATCCCTCCAGCCGAAGGATTTCCCTAAGAAGATGAGGAGAGTCCTCTAAAAATTACCTGCTTTTACAATAGGATCAAGTTGATCTTTAGGCCAGAGTGGTCTTTAGGGATATGCGCAGGAGGGTTAGTTAATCCTCTGCAACAAACCAGTGAAGGAAAAAGCACAAAGCAAGCGGTTTGCCATGCTGCTCTCAGTGACATGAAGAACTTTTTGCCCCTAGAAATGAGGATAAGCTTCAGCTCACCTCTCCAGTGTTTAAACAGTGTTTAAACTGTTCTGGTATTAAGTACGTTGGAGCTATCACTGACATAGGGATTATGGGGAATTACTAGTTGTTAGGCACATAAAGAAGAGGTATGTGCTTTATCAGATCACAGTTTTTAACCCAGCTATGCAGTAATTCCAACACAGTTAATGAACTTGGCTGTAATAGTTTTCTTTTGTGACATTGAAGGTTCCTGGATGGCAAACTGCTGGATATCAATAAAGAGTTTCAGCCGTACCTGGGGCAGGGGGGACGCATCCTGGAGATCCGCACCCCAGACGTGGTAGCAAACGTCAAGAAGCAGGCACAAGCCGTAGGCTACACGGAAGGCGCCTTACTTGCTCTGGCCGTCATAATCATTCTTTGCTGTATGCCAGCTATTTTAATAGTTATGGTCAGCTACAGACAGTAAGTACTCCTCCTCCTTTTTGTGGTAGCAACGTTGTAGTAGGGATGCTACATCTCTTAGCAGGGCTGCTTTGAAAATTATCCTTCATTACAAGGAAGCTGTTATAAAGGGGAATATTTTTAATTTCCCTCTCAACACAAGAGTTGGTCAATGCTTGATGTGGGCTCTGCATGAAAAGAGAAAATGCAGGGGAAGTGCATCTTGCTCTCTTTCTAAATTTGTGGTGCAGGAACTGTTTTAGAATATGTGCCAAAACACGAGATGAAAAGCCAGAAGTCTGAAATGCAAGTGTAGATTCAGAGCTCAATTCCATGCCAAAAAAAAAGAATCAAAAATAAAATTGTGTAGCTCAGGCCAAATAAGAGGATTCAACTTTTTTTTGTTTAAATCCTAAAATACTCACAGTTATATTTTTCCCCCACTGTGTGCTTCTTAATTGCAAATGCTTCATGAAGAATTGATTTTGTGCCATTTTAGCACTATCTAAAGCAGCATACACCAGAGAGAACCTTCTTGATATTTCCACTCACCTCTCATGGACTCAAGAGGTTTATGTAATTGGGCTAATAGACTAATTAAAGGATCAACATCACTAACAAGTTTCTCTTAACTAAGCCTCTTCAGGTCCACTCATATTTAAAATCAATGTATTTGGACTTAAAGGCTGTATATTTATTCTTTAATTTTTTCTCATGAAAGATTTCTAATTCTATATGCATGCTCTGAGCACTCAAAGAATTACCAATCATTACAGAATCAAAATATAAATAATTCTGTGCATCTTCCCCAGTAAATGGCTATATTCAACTTCTCTATATATCGCTCTGTACCTCCGTATCTTTCTGTCTTCATTTTAAAATTGGTGAACTAGCTGGAATGGAAAAGCTCTGCTCCACAGGACCATGTAGGAAGGAGTTCCCAGAGCCCTGCTGGATTATTGTTTGTTTTTATTTTTTGTTTGTTTTATTTCTACCAAAAATGCTTTGGCATCTGCTCCTTTCATTGTGTTGAGGGCAATGAAGTGTCAGTGCCTCTGCAGACTCCTGCTGCATTGTTGCATCAGTCTGTGGGAGGAGAGGGCATGGAAAAGCTGATACACATGCAAAGCAGTTCCAATCTGCATGCTGCAATAGATGTGGTACAGTAGGCCAGGTGAGATTTAAACTGTGCAGTTTGCCTTTCAGCACTGCAGTGAGGAGTTAGCAAAGCGCTATGTTAGTCATCATTTAAAAAGCGCATCGTATGTGAAAAAACAGCAGCCTCCCTGAGAGCACTCTCCTTATTACATCACAAAAATAGCCAAGGATAGTCATTTCTTGATGGTTACTGCAGATTCTTTGGGTTATATTTACATCCCAGTTTCTCCAAACCATTTGGGCCAAAGGAATAAGAATTTTAAAGGAGTTTGAAAGAGCTTGACAGATTTCTGCGCCATTGGGATGGCAGTGCATCTCAAAGCTGCTTTACTTCTCCCAAAATGGTATATAAAATTTGCTTCCAGTGAAACTCTACTGAACCAGTTCCACCTACAATTAATTTTGTTATTGTTATTGTTATCTGAATTGCCTGTTTCTTTAATAGCACTATTTTTCCTTGACATCTGTTAGATTATCAAAAGATTATCAGTCTCTTTTAAGAGCTTTAAGGAATCTGTCTAACTTCATTTCATCAAGAAATCACATTTTTGTTGTCTAGAAGTATGACTTGGAGTTGGATTTATAGCAGACCATTGTGAATAAGCTATACTTTTATGAAAAATATATCACTGAAGAGTGCTAAAGAAAATAAAAGGAATTTTAGTGTTAATATCAACACCAAAAGCTATGCTGAGCCTTATGGCTTGTTTTTGCATTGCAGCCTTTTTTCTCCTTTTCAAAAGGAGTTTCAGTATTTTTCCTGATAGCATTCTGGCAAAGTAGGTGCTCCAGTCTGCCACTGAGTGTAGAGATTGTAGTGGGATAAATGTAACTTTCATACTCACAGCCCATATAATGGAAATATTAAGATTTTTCTCACTGTTAAAAATTTTTATGTGCAGTAGGTCCATTTTTCAGTGCTTTCCAGATCCAGTGATCAGCCTACTAAATATTGTAAAAATAATAGTTACTGAAAACTCATTTAATTATCACTGTCAAAAGTGCAGCTCAGTGCCTACATTTATGACTTGTAAACAAGCCAGAAACTATTATTATTCTTTTCTACTAAATAGTGTCTTTGAAATACACTATCCAGTACCACCCCAATAAGGTAACTATAAATAATATATTATTTTCTAATCACGAAAGACTGGTATCTTCTAAATAAACCCCAAAATAGTACTCCTTCACTACTGAAGACTTTTTCTATAGCATTCTTGAAACATGTTAAAATGAGAAAAAAAATATAAAAATGCCCCCCTGATAGTCCACCTGTTACAGAAATATCACGAGCTACATTCGTGTTTTCATGTCTTACGCTTTTCTCTGTGTGTGTGTGTGACAGGGAGTTGTTTTCTGTAAGCCCAAAGCAGTTTTCCCCGCTGTAATTCACGTTTATGCTGACTGCAAAATTGTTTCAAGAGTATCACAAATAGCAGCTAAACACTGTTCAGCTCTGGAAATTATAATTCGTTAAACATGTCATTAATTCTGTAATTTTATGTGTGCAATAATTAAGTAGCATCTACTTTATTACTCCTATTAGCTTCACTGTTTAGGACAATTGTTGCAAACAGAATTCATTTAACCTTCCTTTTTATCTCTCTATCTTTTTTTGCATAACAAAACAGATTCAAAGAGTAAGTACTTATTTTCAGCTTTGTTTCTAACAGATTGCATAGGAATACTGACAACCTACCAGTCTTTATTTTTAAGAAGAAGGGGTACTTGACGCTCAGTAAGAGTTACTCCCTGTACTCCAACTTGTTCCTGAACACCATGTATGGCGGAGTTAAGAGTTACTTATATGGCTACTCAGTGTATTTTGTTACTGCATGCTAGCAGATATTAAAGATACTGAGATTCAGGACTATTGTGCCTATTTCCTGCAGAGAGAAAAATAAATATTTCCGTGCCTGTGGTATTCCTCAAGCAAGCCAGTGCACATCAGGCTAGAGTGCATAGAGAGACTTCCCTAAAAGTGACCAGGTATCGACCACCCTCAAAACCAAAGCGAGGTAGAGCAGTCACGTCACCTCAGTGACACTCCTGAAGTTGCATATATGAGGAACCCCAGGATTTGTTTTCTAGATAGAAGATAGAAATTTGTTTCATAGTGAAAATAAGCTTTTCAGGAAGACTGTTCATTGAGACAGAACAGCCAACTCTAATGAGAAAGGAGTTGTAAGTGATAAACTTTACCAGAGACTTTTTTTGTGTTTCTTGGCACTTGAATGAAGCACTTGACCGAGAGCTTACTCTCTCCGCTGTTAGTCTTGGGCAGCCAGAACAGATAAACCTCCTAACGAGAGCAGTGTCAAAGCTAGCACATACATTATTTCCTGGGAAATACCTTCAGTGGCAGTGACATACTGCTGGTCAGGAGGTTTCTGTCCAGGGGGAGCTCGGGGATTCCACCAAGAGAGAACAAATAACAGAGAGCTGAAAAAGCCAGGAAAAGATTATCACATTATTACTTTTCTTTGAAGATGACAAAACGCAGGGATGTTTTGAAAACTGCAGGAAAAAGCACAGATAACTTTACATCTCGGCTTATGTTAAGGTATAGAGTGTTTCTAATGAGTATTTCTTCTTCCCTACATGGCTTACCAAAGGCGACAAGCTGAGTGTGCAAAGACTGCGAGAATCCAGATGGCTTTACCAGCAGGCAAACCAGCAAGCACTGCTGCCAATAACCTCTATGAAGAGCTTGGCGACAGCACCATGTGAGTATTCCTTGTGATACATCAATAAAATTGTTAGTGACCAAAGCCATGATTCACTTTCCAGGGATATCACTTCATGCAGTCTATGTCAAAAAGGTGGGTCTTCACGAAGGGTCTTCACCCCCCAGCTGCTTGGGGTTCTCAAACATCCAGAAAATAAATAGGATTAGTCTGTAAAGAGAGAAAAAACAATTTAACCTGCTAATGGGGATTTCTTGTAGTGCATGGGGGAAATCTCTAACAGGTTTTAAGTTGGCAAAAAGCAATGTTTAGAAAACCAGATGTTTTTTTCTAGAGCAAGAGCCTACAGCAGGCCATTGCTACCAGGGTGAGCCAGGACTGCGCTCCGTTACTGCCTCTGCAAATCCAGGCCGGCATTCCGCATTTCTCAAAGCTGTTGACTAAACACATCCAAAGAAACTGCTGCCCCAAAGTCACATGGGCAATGCTGCCCGTTTGCTATAATAAGAAATAGTCTGCTGGGTAAAGTGAGGGGTTTTGTTCTAAATTCAAAACAATTTGAGTATTGAAATTAAAGACAAAGGAACTATCAAAATTGAGAAACCACTGGCAGTTCAATGAATAGATCTTTTACCTATTATATGCTTGTAAAATAATAATATTGCCAAGTTGCCTACCTTTTCATGCTTCTGTAAATCTGAAGTTTATGGACTCCAATAACAATTTAACTCTCAGTATGAAAATGTTACAGTGGCAAATAGCCAATTAATATTTGTATCCTACTGGGGGGTTTTGTTGATAAGCTTGCCACACTTGCTCATCTATGTTTATATTTTAAAGCCAAGGAACGCTGAAGAGCATAGCATTAATAATATGTTTGGAGGCAGGTAGAGAGCGAGCTGCTGGTGGTGTTGAGGGTTGCCCAACTTCTGCTCTATTTTTAAGCATTATTTGTTTTGCTCAGAAAGTTGAAATTTTCCAGATGCTGTGATTGAGCTTATAAAACGTTAAGGAGGCGTGACAGAGCGTATCACTGCTGGTTTAACTCCTGGCCATCTGAGTGCAGCCTCTGTTTGAAATAATTCCAGAGCTTGAGCTTTTCTGTGTAAACAGAAGAGCTATACTTGAAGCAAGAATAGCTTCTCCTAACTGCTGAATTTCCTTCCCTGCCTTTTGCCTTTGCGCACTGTCACTGCTTGGGCAGGAAGGGAGGAGAAACGTGTATTCGACAGTAGCATAGTCGCATTTTTTAATGTGAGCACTTCTGCTTGTGAACCACGTGAGAGCACAGCGGTACACACTTACACATACAGTGAGGTGCCCTGCTGGAAAAAATTCCTGTTTCTTTTGCATTTAACCAAATTTCTACTGAAATTAATGGCTCACTTCTAATTTTACTGGCAGTGATACAAAGCTGATCATCTGTGGGAATTGGATATCGCAGTGGATGAATCTGTGTCTTGTACTGATGAATACCTTATGCTAAACCCAGAACAAGCCTTGTTTTGCTGGGGTTTTACCTGCAAAGATATTTTTTTTTATGTTTTAGTACTGCAACATATAGGTGCAAATTTACAGATTTGCAGTATTGACTTTGAGGCTTAGGTTTATGTTCATTTTGACTAAAATTAGGTTTTATTGCACCAAAAAAAAGATGCCATGTTTCGAATATTTTCACTTAGATGTCTTTGCATACAGCTAAGATGTATCCATCATGCTAAGGAACTGATTAAACATAACCTAGTAAAAATCCTTACAAGATAAATGAACATCCTTAGGAATTTAAAGAAAATAACATGCTTGAAAGAAAATAATTACAAATTATCTTTTTTTTTTTTTTCTGTCAAATATTTGATTTCAAGGCACTGGTATGCCTTAGGAAGTTATTACTTGGGAAATACCTTTTATTAACATCTGTCATGAATTTTAGTACAGTATTTTCTGTCTTTAGTTGTCCTAAGACAGTCATCTTTCATTTGCGGTGCTGCCTTGTGTCTTGTTTTCCTAATTTGGTGTTTATAGCAAATGAAATGGAACTAAGCTCTTTAGTTTTAAATCTGCCTTGTCTCATAATTTTCATTTTTCTCTGTCTTTGGATACATAGGCATCAGTAAGTAAGCTCATTTCATTGTCTTAATATTTGTAGCTAGTAGAAACGCTAGTTAACTTTCCTTTCAGTAATTCCCATTAAACTTTGCAGTCTGAAACTCATAATTTATTTGTCCATTGATCAAGTACAGGAAAGACATTTACTGTGAAGTTTCAATACTTCTGTGCTTCTTTATCCTTTTCTTGGAGGTAGAGATGAAGTATGATTACTGAACTTGAATGGTATTATTTCTAAAGCGGAATAGTCCTACTGCCTTAGAAAAACCAAACAGAACCGCCACTGAGTGCACGCACAGAGGTTTGCTTTCAGTTCACGGACTTAAGATCTCACAATTGGATGCAAGCAAAAATCTTTCTTGTCTGCTATGCACAGTTCCTTGCAAGGCAGGTACTTGTTTTTCAGTTTACAGAAATATGCTTCAAACTGGTGAGCTGATGTTTCTCATTGATCAAAATACCCATACATAAACAGAAGGAGATTGCAGGATGACCTCATCCCTGAGAGCCATCCTGTGAAGTGAGGAAGGAACTGAGAAGCTTTTGAAATAATCTGTTCCAGTAGCATAAAGGTTATGTCATCTTGCATGAGCCTTCTACTGGAGGGTTTCCTACAAGTTCAGAATCATTTATTTCTCTCGCCTCTAAAGAAAGAGATTGAGGGTGCTTGACCAACCTCAAAGTATGCTGCTTTAGAATAAAGAATTAGTTTATTATTAGTGTGAAGACAATTACTTTCCATACAGTTATATTCTGCCCAAAGGCAAGCCTTAGGCATAGTGGGTTTTGGAGAATTGCAGTGCCTGGGGAGAGTTTATTCACTGGTATAGCCCTTCGTAGCTTTGCTGGGTGTTATTTGCCAGTGGGAGAGCAATCCCTGCAGTGATTCTTCTCATCCGCCCTCTCGGGTCCCTGTCACCATTAGGAAGCTCTAGTTCCTCTGTGTGGGTGAGCTCTCAGTCAAAACAAGAAACAAAAGTTAAGAAGCCAATGTGTTTCATTACTAAATGCAGGCCTTTGGGGGACTTTTACATATTAAGTAGCTTAAGAGGAGATTTAATATCTCTTAATTAACTCCTATCCAGTATCTAGTTATTTAAATGTCTCTTCCAGTTTTGCTAGAGACTATTTAACCACCAGAGGTTAAATTTCCATTAATTTCAATTTGGTAATATTTTCTGAGATGTGAAAAAACACCACCAAAATAGATGGAAAAATCTGACCGTAAGATCTAAAACTTCGTCTTCCAACACTCACGTAATCATGGAAAATGTAATTTTCCCCCTATTCCTTTGTCAATAAAGCTTAACCCTTTTTTATTGAAATTCTAAAGAATGCGACACAACTTTTGGTAGAGACAGGACTTAGAATTTTTAAGTGAGAAGGTTTTTTGAAAATGTTGGACAGGTCTAAGTCACTCAAAATAGTTTTATATGGTATTTTGATTTGTGCGTGTGTGTAGAAGTCGTTGCTACTCATCCTATACTTAGCTGTAGTTGCTTAACTGCAGAAAATAGGAAGGTTTTAAGTAGTGTCCAAAATGTGGAGTACCAGCGTTTAGGCAGAGGTAGTGAAGCTGTAAGTGAATTGTACAAAAGTGGAATTCAGTCTTTATACCCCGTTTCTACCGTAAAGTTCCCGTATGCCATCGTGTTCTCACCATAGCCTGTCTTACAGATACATTTAATATTGCAGAGAGCTTTTTAGAGTAGGTATCCTTTTTAAGACTGTTTTTTTGTTTGGGGTGGTTTTTTTGCATCCCCATGCTAGACAGCACTTCTGTTTAGTTACAATGAATTTGTATATGGCAGCAATGGAAATGCATTTTGATTCAATCTCATTGCTGACGAGGGTAATCTTCTCTTTGAAAGGATAAGGGGTTTGTTTCTCTATCTCACTCTGACATTGGCCAATATCTTAAATTTGTCACAGGTTGGGGGAAAATAAATTTATTTTCAGCCTCAGATGAGCATTATTTAAAATAGGGCTCTAAGGGCACACTTTTCCAGCAGGCAGTTTGGGGATATTGAGTTTTAAATCCTGTTTATCTTAGTATCTACTCAGAAGTTTGTGTTATTAAAAATATTTGACGAAGGTAGGTTAATGAGGCACTCAGAGGTGCTAGACAAATTCCAGAAAATGGTGAGACCTCCTACTTTTGGTGTAGAAATTCAATGTAATCCAACTGCAAGGGGTTTTCATTTGATTTAACATGGTGCAGAGATTAAATTCATACACATATTGATACTTCTGCATCAATATGTGTATCATAAATGCAAGAAACAGCACACAGCATGGTAATTCTTTAAGAGTCAGTGTCAGGAGAACGGTCTGAGTCTGACATGCATCTCCGCTGGCTGGCTTCAGCTCCCGTTGACCGCCTCACAGAGACCCTACAGGTCTACACTTGAGGTGTGCCTGGGTGCACCTCTGACTCCTCCTGGGGCCACGGTTTCAGGCTCACCATCAGCTCGAACCACGGTTCTAATTTTGTGTGACCTATGGCCAGTCCTTAAACAGCAATGCAAGCACACTTCAAGACTGCCTAATCATACACGTTTTATAGAATAGCAGAGTTTTGATGCACAATTATTATAGAATAGGTTTAGTGTAAAAATCCCTGTGAATATTCTGTGTTAGCTGTGTGCAGTGTGGCACAGTGCCACTGCCACTTGAATGATGGAGACACAATTATACATACATACAGTATACATACCATGAGTCCATATTATCTCACAGAGAACTTGTATTGCATAACTATGTAGCATTGATGTTTTGTGTCACTGGGGAGATAGGGTACAGCATTGACTGATACTTTTGAAACCTTAAGGGTTTATTTTAAAAAGAGGTAAACTTATTTTTGAACTTGCTAAGTAGCTGAAAACTTGTTTTAATTTTTCTTCTCCTCAAGTCCTTCTCCCTTGAAGAAGATGTAAAAGTAAATGTCTTGCCCAGTAGTCTAGTAAATGTGATCTTTCTGTTGGGTAGTAGTAGCTTGCTAGCAGTAATTTAATGGCTCTGATTCATATCATAAGCTCTTTTTTTTTCTCTCTCATAAGTGTCTATGTCCATGCATGTTTCCTCACATGTGATTATCTTCTTTTCTTTCAAGTCTTTTTCTTCTCTACCATTTCCAACAAAGCAGGGGAAAAAAGTCAGTCTTAGAAGAAGGAGACCGTCAGAGAGTTATAAGCAGCTTTGCTTCCCGTGCTATTGAGGCTCACAAGCAATCTAATATCAATGGATCATTGAACAATAATCTCCCCAAATCTTCAAGTAACATTACTTTTTTATCTGATGAGAACCCATTAACTACTCAAAACCCATTATATGTGGAAGGTGTCACTCAAAGTCCCGCTGCTGCTGAGTTTCTACGGAAAAGAAATGATACTCTAGATACTCTTTCTCCTTCAAGACTAGTCTTGAGAGATGCCTCTTTGGGAGGCAGTCACCGTGCGTGGACGGTACCAACTCACATTACTAAGAGACACGCGCCTGGTTCTCTGAGCAGGCCAGTTATCATGGACCCCATTCAGTGGCAACAGGAGAGACTCAAAGCAGAGAATGAAGGAACTGAAAATCAGCATAGCAGTGTTGATATTAGCAGTCCACTATTTCAAAAAATAAGTGGCCCCAAGTTAACTGTAAAAGAGAAGGCCAGACAGTTTGAGCAGCAGGCCTTGCAGGAAATAAAGCAAGTGAAGTCTCCTGATGTGAAATCCATCAGATCGCCAACACACAGCATCCGTTTCCAAGAAGGAGAGAACGTGCTAGAGCAGTCTCCTAAAAGTGTGGTTGCTTCTCCTTGCCTTCGGTCTTCTCTGTCCTCTCCAACACCTTGTGCTGAAGTAGTTGAACCGGAGGCCTCCGCGGTCCCCGCTGTAATCATCACTCACCACGACTATCCTGAAGAACTTTCTCCTCCACCAACTCGCAAACCAACTCCTCCGTCTTTTAGGATAAAGAAATCCGTTTGCCAAAGTTTTCTAGCTCCTCAGACCAAAGAAGTTCTAGAAAGCATTCCAGATCCACCTAAAATTCCCCCACCCCCACCTCCACTGCTGCCACCTCCACCGCCACCACCACTTCCATCCCCTCCTCTGTTGCCACCGAATCCTCCGCCTCTTCCCACAGTTTCTCTTTCTTCTTTTTCATCTCCTCTTTCCACCCAGCACCTCTCTCCTGCCAAGCATTCAAAATCCCCTGCCAAACAGCCAGCTGTACCACCACCGGCCACAGTGCCAGAGCCTCCTCCCCGTAGGGAGCTGAAAGGTATTCTTAAAAACATTCAGAATTTAGCGGCGATCGAAAAGTCTGTGGCCAACATGTACAGCCAAATAGACAAAAACCACGTTCTGCCCAAGCACGTTTCTAAGCTCAAACCAGTTGCGACACCAGAGCTGCCAATCCCAGAAGCTGCGGCTGAGCACAACCAGCAGAACGGCAACTTGAGCTGTGTTGTGGAGGAGCTTGAGAAACGCTTTCCATCTCAGTCGACAGCACTGTAATATTTACAGTTGGATGTTTTCTGCATGTAACATTTTGAGTGAGATGACTCTAATGCAGCACATGGTATCTGCCTCAGACTCTCTAGAAATTCAGACTTTTTCCCTTTCTCTGCTGTATATCACTACTTACTCAGTCCTAATCCCAAATTGAGACATTATCTTTCCTGTTCACTCGGAAATTTGTAATGTATAATAATTCTACAAGTTGTTTTCTCAGAGATACATCTGACTGTTCTATGATGGAAAACGGTCCATTTTTACCCAAGGATTGGTCATAAAATGCAGAGGGCTTGATACTGCTTTATGTTAAGCAGCCTTCACTGTAGGTAGTATCAGTAAGCAGAGTGATTTTTCTGCAGCTGTAATTGGAATCTCTTGCTTTGCCCCTAAAATGTACCACCTGGGAGGAATCTTACTGTCAAATATTGGATGTCAAAGAAAGCAAGTACTGGTAGTAAGCAGGCTCAGCAATAGTGAGCCGGAGTTATTGCAGTAATGCATCTTCGTATTCTGTGGGAGATGACGCAGCGCTCTGCTATGCTGGCATGCTTTCTTTCAGCTCACGTTAGCATCTCAAGTCAGAAGAGTTTTGTCTTGATTTGTCAGTAAACCTGGCTGTCTTCCCTCCTGTTACCTACGTTCTGCCTTCCATTGCATTTTTTTATATTGTAACTGCATGTTAAAAGTTTTTATTTTGTAAATTTCTTTAATGTACAAAGCTTTTGTTTGGTTTTTATTTTGTATGTGCATGTTGTTGGTGTCTCTCTTTAACTTTCATGTTTCTAGTTTGCCATGAGCTTTTACAGCTGAAACATCTCGCTTATCTTAAATTGTAATAAAGTCACTCTGATTAGTGTCACCAAGTGAAGATTTTTCAAGTACTTGTAAAAATCCATGTAATATGGATTTACTTACTGGCTTTTTTGCTCACAGTCATCTAAATCAGACCTGTACATTAAATATGTCAATTATAGTAAATTAGCTTATCCTTTGGAAACAATGGTAAGTAAAAGCAGTTTTGGCGTTTAAAATGAATGTTAGTTTGGTTCAACTTGCAAGTTTCCTTTTAGTCTTTTGCCAAAATTCAAAATATTTGTGGTTAATATGAGTATTTTAAAAAACATATTGGGAAAGGCCGGTATTACATAGTGAAGAAAACCTAAACCTCCAGTTCAGTATCAAATGTAATCCTGAGCAAAAAGGTAATTAATTATTTATCAGACTGTCTAGAGATACTCAGCTTTTCCATGGCGCTTGGCTTTTTCTCTTTTCTCTTTTTTTTTTTTTCTTTTAAATCTGCAGTTAGGACATGTATGGATGCTTCAGTCGGAAACTGCTGAAGGTAGTTTCTCTTTCTTTGTCCCAGAGCCAAAATCCATGAACTCCATCACACAAGTTTCGCTGACACATTAGAATTTTTGTTTCCTTAAAACTCTTGTTGGGCTAGACTGCAGTTCCAAGACACGCATAGTAGCTAAATGTGTGAGGGGAATGATTATCAATTTTTGCTGTAATAGAATCTGTATAATTTATGAGATGCACGCATGTAGAATACCTGCCGATGATGCTAAATTCTCCAAGAGTGGCACGACTGCAGCACCAGCAGTGCATTGTCAAAGTTCAGCAGCTATTAGGTAGAGAAACTTTTCAGATTTAAGAGCTGGAATTAGAAGATGGCTCACATGTGTACTTGCTTCTGTGCATCGGCGATGTCCCAGGCATGGAGACAGTGGGACAATGGAAAGCGTGCAGAGATGAGCATGAGAAATGATTGTGCTAAGCATGTTCAGAGTGGATCAACCCTTGAGAGAGATTTGAATTTAAGGACCCAAATCCCACTTTAGAGCTTGTAGATCCATAACAGATGCTTTTGTGAAGTTCATTACATCACTAGTGAAATATTAGACAAATATGACCTAATGTTGCCATGTCTAGTGTCACGCAGCAAAGATGCAGGTGTTTAGTAATCCACAGCTTAAGCTCCAAAGGTTTTATTTGGTTACAATTATTTGTGTCATTCCTTAAGTAGAAAGAATGGACATCACACAGGAGCTCCTTTTTAAATATTTTGTTTCATCAGTCTCAGAAGAGTCTGTGGGGGGTCATGGTAATCGGCTCTTCACTAATCAGGAACGCCTGCTTTCTCATTCTGGAAACCTTTATTAAGTTGGAAAGTTTATGAAACCTAGTTTTATTCTGTCTGGAATTAACGTAACCTTTTTTCTCCTGCTGGTTTTTTTGAATAGCCTTTGTTTAAAAAATCATTCTATTAGACCAGAAAAGAAACTGTACCAATAGCATGTATTTTTAACCCACCCCAGGGAAGTTTTGTCTCATTGAGATGTCTGGATGCTACTGCAGTTCTGCAGCACTACAAAGTATTTTAACCAATACATTAGCTGGTAAGAAGTCGAGCATACAGAAACTTACTGTCCCTTCTTCAGGTAGTCTGATTTGGTTAATTAGGGTCAGAAGTGACCCTGGATATATCTCTCATCCTTTCATCATCAGCTTGGCTGGGTTGAGTTCTGAGCAGGAGCAGAGATTGTGTCGGTGGAGAGCGCTTCTTTGCAAACCTGTTTGCAAAGCTGATACCGAGCAGTAGCACATCATTACTCATCTGCCTTCCAGATTCCTTTTCCTCAGCTCCAGCTATGAACTGCAGGAAACCTTAATTTTGAGAGTGCGGGCAAATTGATAAGCAGTTGCCTTCGCTGAGTAGTATCTGTAGTATTTGGGGTTTATGGTGCCTTTGCTTTTAATGTGAAAACAGATATAAAGTACGAAATAGTAAATGCCTGCTGGGATGCCGGTAATTGGGAAAATTGTTGCTTTAGGCAAATCACAGTTCCTTTAACCTATGTTAGCAATACAGATCTGTGAAAGGTTGGTATATTTTGTACATGTAAATTGATTCTTGTTTTATCTTTCACGTTAAGTACCAGCAGCGTATACTAGCTGTCATATTATCCTGCATCATCATAGGCACTATGTCCTTGCTTCCCGTTTTGCATTGAAGATTTCTCTCTGACTGACTGCAGTGAAGTCTGGCTGATAATGTTTATCCAGAAGCAATTCCTCCCTCGGTGGAGAGCTTTAATCCCTTCCTGAAAACAAATGATGTTGTTTTGACCTTTGCCTTTTTGTCAGAATAGATCCTTGTGCTGTATTGAGTGAATGAGTATTTTTTGTCTTTTTGGGGGCTTTTTTTCTGCTGATCGTGGCCACACAAAACTGTAAGAGAAGTATATGCATCTCTCAAAACACAGCGTGGTGCTGTTTTTAAGAAAGCTGAATTCCAAATTGAATGAGAATTACTTATATTACGCTTTTAATCTGTAATATAGTGACTACTCGAGAGCATTTAAGATTAATAGGCTTACTTATCCCCTGTGCAACACAAGGCCGCCTTTTATCTGAAGATTGTTGTAGGCGATAGGAAACTGAATACAGTGTTCCTCAAGTGGGCTTTGAAAAGTCACAGATCATCTTTTGATGATAAATCTTCATTTCAGTTGTTCATTAGTTTTTTTATTATATGGGCAACAGCATTAATTTAATGCTGATAATCAATTCCATGTGTTGAATATTAATAGAAAACTTTATGGATGGTGATATTAAAGAATTAAAAGGACTTCTACTCTGTTCTTTACTATTTGCTCAAGTGTAATTAAAGAATTTCCCTAGACTACTGTCTGTGTACCAGGTTAAGCTCAGCATAATTTTGAGCATTTACCCTTTCCTTCTTAAAAAGAAATTAAAAAAAAATCTAGGCTTATCCTTAATAATAATGCTAAGACCTAAATCGCTGTTCCTTAGTTTCGTCTAAACCATTTTAATTTTCTGGCACAAAATGTGAAAATAGAGAACTTGATAGGCGTAAGTGCATTTGTCATGCATAGGAATGGCTCCAAGAAAATGAATTAAAACAACAAAAAAAAAAATCCAATAAGATCAAAAGCACAAAGCCTGTGGCAAAATAATCATAGATAGCAAAAAGAATTTAACTCCCCCCTGCAGAGGAAATGTTAGGAAATGTGTAGTTTTAATAATAATGTTGTTACAAGAAATTAGTAATAGAAGCTCCAGGCCAATTCCTAGCAAGTCCCGAGTGGATACAGAAAGTCCAGAAGTAGAACAGAAACTTTTTCACTGCTTAAGCAGATGCATGAAATAAGAGTCTCTTTGTAGGTGGTCTGTGAGACAACAGAGAAGGTGACCTCTCTTATGGGAACGCACGGGAAACCAAACACAGCATTCACCCCCTTTCCCTTTGCTGTGTTGCACTGGGTGCACTGGCTCTCTGGCTTTTGGGGATTGGGGATTTCTTCTCATTCATTCGCAACCTAAAGCAAGAAAAGATCCTAAAGATTCACTAGCCTTTCTCATGCAATAATTCGTATGTCCACAGCAAATCTAAAGAAAAACATATTTTGGATTGTAGATATGTATTTCTTTTCTTGCTAGTAATATTTCTAATTGCATTATCTTTTCACCTCTCTCCAGAAAGAATGGCAATGTGCATCTTTATATAGTCTCAGAGAAGTATACTAATTTATTTTTTTTCTTTTTCTGACTTCTAGGCGAGGATATGCACAGCAAGAGGTAAGAGTGTTCCCCAATTTTGTTTAAAATATTAATTACATCAACATACTTTTCCCATACAGCCTGTGTTGTGAAACTCATTGCTACTGGGTGTTTTAGAGGCTAGAAATACAAAGTGGTTCAAAAAGTTCACGTGACATAGATTCACTGAGGGATAGTAACCATCATGGCACAAACGTAACCTCCAGGCTAGGAGATTGCTGCTCAACAAACTGCCAAAAACAGTTTCCCTCCACACTCGCTGTGTTTTCTTACGGCACGCCTAATCATGTGCCGCTGCCCACCGCCATGGGCCTGGCGCCGGGCTGCGCAGACCTGCTCTGCAACTCACTGTACTCTGTTGTTCTTACAGCATCTTTTTCTCCAGCAATGAATAATATGGAGAGTTTCCTTCAGAAATCCAAATTAACTCATTTAATAATGGGAAAGTTCTCCAAAATACATTTCTATCATAAAGGCTGATACTTACTGCTAAGAGCTAGATCAGTTTTACTAATCTTAAGGTTTGCATCTGGAGGCTGCTGCTCCTTATTCAGTAGTGTTCAACAAATTCCAAGTTTTCTGTTGTTCCGCTGTGATTTTTCCTCCCTTTGTAGAGCTGATTTGTGTCTCTTAATTCAGATACAGAACTTCCCCCTCTCTCAGGGTTTGGCTTTGGCCAAGAAACTTGGTTGATATAGTGCCACCAAGTTTTGGGAAGAGTGTGGGGACAATGGCGCTGATTTTCCTGAGTAAATCTGATGCTAATTTACAAAACGAAGTGATGTGCATCAGTCTGTCATTTGCAGAAAACCGGAGCAGCAGAGTAATTAACAACATGACTACCAGAAATGACCCATGTTTAGCTGTGACATACCTGAGAGGAGCCATATTGTCCTGTCGGTCCTTTCTGTGCAGCCTCCCGGCGTCTTTTCCCTCATGTCAGCATGTTTTTCTCACTGCATGCTGCATACTGAAAGAAACCACACATAAACTGTAAAGAAAACAAGTGAGATTATCCTTTGCTGTCTTACTGGTATTGTGAATTAAATATTGTGGTTGGGAGGTACTCAGTTAAAAGCCACAGAAGCATATAAATATAAATAGAGAATGAAAACGATCGTATTGCAGTAGAAGCGTAAGAAGGCAAATAACTTCAGGTCTTTAATAGCTGAATAACAGACTTTACTGCAGATTCCCATAGATTTGCTTTCTACCTGTCAGGGATAGCTTTTTGTCTGCCATTGTCTCCCTGCTGTCTCCATCATAGACCCCACAATAGTTCTCTTGGGCTCTGACAGAAGTTCTTGAGTTAAACAGAGAATCACCACATAAACTGGGAACTTGATTTTATATCAGGCAAAAGAAACAGTGGACTGTAAGGTGATTTTACTACATTAGGTGCTTAGCAGTGTTCTGCTTCTCCCTGAGTGTGGAACTGTCCAGGTGACTGCTGTACAAAAGACTCTGAAGGACCTGTGTTTTTAGAACGTCTTTCCAATCTTAACTCAAAATGCAAATGACCTGCACTTTAATTGTTGCTGCCCAATTAAGCCCTTTCTAATTTTCTTTTGTAGCAACAGCAGTTGCTGAGACCGTCTCTTCTCAGACCAGAGGTACTGCTATTTTTCGTTTCTAATTATTCTATAACTTTTTTAATGGCTTTTACATAATTTCCTAATAAAAACTTGTCTGTCTTAGGTAATATTTTTCCCCCTGACTTTTTTAGATGAAAAGGAAAGTCCTGACATTGTTACCCCATTTATGTTGTTTTAATTAAATGCCTTAAATTTACTGCTTCTTGGTATTTTCCCCTTGAGCATCTTTTAGTTGCTCCCACAAACTTCATCACACAGACCAAAAGCTTTCCTAGTTTCTTGTCCGGATTCGCAGACAGAATAATTTCCTTGCTGTCCAACTGCAATCTGTTTTTTTCAGATGTCAGTCAACTGATAATTGATTATTGTACCTAGAGATGAACTAAGCAGTTGGCTTGCCAAGGTAATGAAAGCATTAGCACAGTGCTGTGAAGTGCGAAGCCCGCTCTGGATTATAAACCCAATACTTTCTATTTTCAATCTTTTAGGCCCAACATCGTTTCCAGAATAAGCAATAGCGCAAACGCAGCTTTTGTGAGATGTTGCTATCAATGGTATTTTTGTGGTACAGAATAGTGATAGTTTCTGCAATCATCGTAAGTAATTACGAGATGCTCTGACACAACTTTAAATTCTTTAGACAGGAGAAAAACCTCTAGGAAGCTGTGAGATAGAGACGACATGCAGTCCCTTGCCAAAACCTAAGCCCTAGTGCTCTGTGTCCATACTGCAGTTCAGAGGTATTCCACAGAGCAGCCTAAGACCAAACAGTGTGTGAAATGAGCTTAAGGACACACTGGCGCTTTTGTGGGATACAGACAAGTACTTGGCTTACTCTGATGCTGCTCATGATTGTTGATGGCTTAGAAAACATTAAAAAAAGGACAACTGTAAGTGAAATAGCTCTAATCTTTCAACGCAGCTTTTTCCTTCAAGAGAGGTGCAAGAAGTGACAGTGTATTTGCTGTGAGTCCAGTTTACTGAAAGGGGGTTTTGTACAGGATAAGTGAGACGGTGTCCCACACCAGGACAGGTCTGCATTTTACTGACTTAGAACAGTCACTCCCAGGGAGTACATCAGGGAACGGGTCATTTAAAGCTCCTCTTGGCTTCTCGTTGTGGTTCTTGTCAATGTTCCTCAAATTTTTATCATTTTTTATTTTGCTTGTTTGCACTTTAAGACACTGTTCTTTGTGCCTTTTTCATCTGTCATTACTGTGTATAACGTTGCGTTCAATCAGTGTTTTTCTTCTGACAGGAGTTAAGTATGGAGTCTGGAATTGATCCAGGGCAGGAATACTATGGGCAAGATTACTACAGTTATGAGCATGGGTATATTTTCATTTTTCCTATACATTTCTGAAAACGCTGCTTTTCCAGGTTGGTGATGTTTATTATTACAGCATCTAATCTGGAGACTTCCCTTCACTGCAGGATTACTTTAATCTTTGTGTCCACAAAGGCGTGTGCTGACAACAAAACTCTTTTTAAAAGTTAAAGGAGCGTTGTATAACTCCCTGCTTCTTTAGGAATGTAATTATTACGCTTGCAGAGTGTATACCCCATCCATCACGCCGGGTTTGTATTCACTTTTTTATTTGCATATTTCTGCTGTCTTGGAAATTAATTTCCATCATCTCCTCCCCTTTTGTGGCTCGCCAGCCTGAGCTCAGTGACTGATACTTTCTGCTCACAGTTTGCAGCCAGCGTCTGGCCTTTTACATTTACCTAGAAAAACATCATCCTGCCTTGTTCCGATAATGCCCATCTGACTGCAAGCACTTCAGAGATTATCGCTGGTCTTACAAGCTTACCGGGATTCTCCAGAGCTGATCCCAGGGAACCTGCTCTTTCATTGTGTAATTATAAAAAAAGATCCCCCCCAAAAAATCAGGTACCTGGAAAGAAGGTCACCTGGGGGATTCTTGACTGATCCCAGAGACGTCGCAATTCGGGTTGCCCCCCAGTTGTAACAGGCTTGCAGCCACTTGCAATAGGAAGAGGGTTTGGATTATGTTACCGCTAAGGGAAAAAGAATAATAATCGTCCTTTCGCGATGTGAGCATGTGCATTTGTTGCTGTGTGTGGAGACACGCGTGCACACATTGGGGCACGTTACGAAGAGACAGTGGTGTTTTTGCCAGGTATGAACTGCCTCAGTATGGGAGCCGCCGCCGACTGCTGTCTCCTTCGGGGATGTACGATGAGTACGGGGAAGTCGTGGTGGAGAATGACGGTGGCTACTACTATAGTCCGCATGGATCGACAGCAGATGAGGTAAGCGTCTCTGGTGTGTTGATGCTGTCTCTGCAGCAAGATGAAGGACCATTACACCTTGTCAAATGGATTTTGTAATTGGTTAGAATATTGTGTTCTGTATAGACGAAATAAGCGGCTCTTCCAATGCTAATCCTTGTTTGCCTTTCTGATGACCAATAAAGTTTGTGTCAGCACCTTTCCCTTTTTCTAGAAATAAAAAGGAATTGTAAAGTTTCTTTTAATATCCACATGTATTTTTCCCTCAATGTAGATTTCTGCTTCAAAGAAAAATCCACATAGCCTTAGGTAATGCCATTTTATATTGTTAACCAAATAGGGTATTACTAATATTCAGTTTATAACTGGTGATTTGCCACTGAGAAAAGCAGTCACCTAAACTCATTTATCATAAAGTTCACAACGGAATGTAAAGAAATTTTAAAATGTCAGTGGCAGTCAGAAAAAGTTGACATAAATGTTCCTTTTTTTTTTTTTAATCTAATTTTCAGAAATACTGGACTCTTAATCCATCACATAGGTTTTAATTAAATGAGAAGAGATAACATTTCTGAGCCAGTATTTTCCCTGTTGCAGAGTAAGGTAGTTGTGCGCTTGCAGCCTAGTCTAGAAGTAAAACTTTCCCCATAACTTTGGTTAACAGCTATTCTAAAACAGGTAAGTTAGTTTTGCTTTTGGGAAAAAATGTTGCATTTGTTCCTACTGACTTATTTTAGGGTACAATTTTTCACAGTAACTATCTTTCAAATTGTAATCAAGTTCCATTTTCATAATTTGCAGGGGATGAGTCAAGGCAGAGGTCCTTCAAGCAGAGGTATAAGCCAGAGAGCAGGGGCTCAAATAGAAGGTAGACCTTTAGGTGGTGGGATGGATCTAAGACATGGTGCTGGAAGAGCATATAGGACCAGCCAGGGAAAAAGGAAACTAAAAGCAGTGATGCATTTAAGTCGCGTAGCAGTCAGTGCTCACAAACCAGTAGGAAGAACTGAGTCTGCTCGCTCTCCATGGAAGAAAGCAAAGATATTCCCGATGATTCTGCAGAGAGTGAAAGGAGGTAGGAAAGATTCCAGTTATGCCAAGTTGATGTCAGCTCGCCAAGTGGACGGTGAGAAAAGCATGATTATCAGGGGAAGTTACTTCCAGAAATCGACAGATGACAGACCTTCGATGAGAAAACTAAACCATGTGTTAAAGCGCATTAGCGTCTCCAGAAAATTTCAAGAGCCTATTAGCAAAGATTCAGTGCGTGCAAGAGGAAAAGGAGAGGAAGAATATGAAAGAGATGAAGCAAAATCAGGAGTTTCAATAAGTATCACAGCAGAGAGTGAACACGAGGATAGTGATTATGAGAAGAAGAAAAAGAAGAGAAGAAAATACACTTCAGATGAATCATCTGTGAAGAGTAGTAGCTCTGGCTCAGAGTCAGAAGATAAAGACTACTTGAAAGTAACTCTGGACCAAGATGAAGCCACTGAAAGTACTGTGGACTCAGATGAAGAAACTGGGCATGATTTTGGGGATTCTGATGACGACTCTGACTCCAGCTCTAGCAGTGACTCAGAGGAGGACTCATCTGAAGAGGACCATGATGAGGAAGACTCTGACAGTGATGAAGATGGTAGCCTGTCAAAGAGCTCATCTACGCGAAGTTCATACAGCAAATCAGGGACTAGTGAGTCCAGCAGTAGAAGAAGCACTGAGCAATCTAGTATAAAAAGCAGGGGAGGCAGCTCTCGTGGCAGAGCAAGGCGATCCAGCCAGAAATCAAGTATTAGCTCTAATGCATCAGGTAGTGACAGGGACACGAGCTACAGGAAAACTTCAGGATCCAGCTATAAGAGCAAAACCTCCTCTGCCAGCCTGGAAATAGACGACACGATAGAAGAGGTGTCAGAAGAAGAGGAACAAGTGGATGTGGAGCAAGTCAGCGCAAGCCCTGATGAGACAGCAGAGAAGTCAAAAAAGGCAGTTTCTGAAACATCTGCCAATGCAAAAACTGCTGCTACTGAAGAAGACAAGAGAGGAAAAACAGCTATTAATGATGATGATAGTGTGGATGAAAGCCCAGAAGAGGTTGACACAGATGCTAGTGACAGGGAGGAAACCGTCAGTAAGAATGAATCTTCTTGCCTAGAAAGTGAAATCAGTGTTACTTCCAAAGGCACTGAAGGGACAAAAAGCACAACTAGTGCCACTTCTGGTAAGGCTGCTACTTCCCCTGATACTGAGAATCAAAGTTCTGACACCAACATGAAAAGAAAAAAAATAAGAAAAAAGATGTCCCAGGAAAACAGTCAGTCTCAGTCAGATGAGACCCTGGATACTGCCGTTACGGAGACAGAGACTACTGGTGATTCTACATCCTTTTAAAAAGGAACAACAGTAGGTGGACGTTTTGCAGTGAGGAGTGATCTTGTTTGCTGTGCCTTCTGTGTGGTCTTTCCTAAGCAATGCGCACTTGACTAGAGACAGCCAGTAAAAAAATGTCGACGCTTACTGCTTGAGCATTTGAACCCTATGTACTGTCTTAAGGATAGAACTGTAGAAAACCAAACTGATATAATTCCTCTGAGAGGCTACTCAGGTATACCTAGTGGTAGATATAGAAAGATTAATTTTCACTGAGCAATGACAGGGAGGAGTACTTCTTTTTCTCTGCTAATTTCAGTAATGTAGTTAAAGAGGCATTACGTTGAATCTTGGATGTAATCCTTTTTTGCATTATGCACATTGAGAAGCAAAGTAACATTGCATTTTGCATTAGCTGTGGTGGATAGCTTGAGCAACATGGTGGCACAAACCAATTAAGGGCCCTATGTTTGTGCAGGCTATGTGTCTGTCACAAAATGGAACACTGCAGGAAGGACAAGGGGCAAAGCGTGGAATTCAGTGAAGAACAGTAATGGTGATGAGGATGAAAAGACTTAAAAGTCATACATGGTTTCACCGTATGTTCCCCTACTGTACAACATTTGCTAATCTTCAAGCGAGTTCTCTGCTGTAAACTTTAGCACTATTTGCAGGGAGGACAGCTGAAATTGCAGCAAAGCAACACTCCCAAAACTGCAGAGTATTACTAGCAAAACTGGGATTAAACTGTTTCTGGATCATGGGATTCAGGTTTCAGGTACCAGTGATGTACAAGACAGGAATGCAGAGGCAGGTGTACAAAGTGAGCTTGGTCAGAAAAGGAAATAGATTACATTTTCAAACTTCTGCTCTTCCCACCAACAGTACAGAGATTTTATTACTTTTTTAAACATCTGTTTAAAAGTTTGAGATATGTAAGAGCAAAGTATTGCTCAAGGTAACCATCACCTATGTTCTGTATTTTGGTATCTGTCTTTTAAAATTCAATAACTTGTAATTGCGGATGTCATTCAATAGAGAAATCTTGTAGTGCTTCCATTAGCACAGTTCTCAGAATGAGCGTGATTGCATAGGAAGGACTTCTGTTACTGACAGCACAAGTGGCCTTTGTTTTCGGATAAGAAGCAGCCTCTACATGATGTACCTCTTGTCCATGCTGTCCGCACACGGAGTATGCAAGCTTTGTATACACACAGGCTATGTGTGCTTTATTTACCTTGTATCAAAAGCCACAGAGCTGTTTCTTAACCACTAGATTTATCCAGATGAGCCATAAGAAGCCTAAATAAAATTAAAGCTTTGAGCCAGTATTGGATTAGTCTTGTGAGTGAGTCCTTGAAAGCTAGGGCAAATTCTGGCATATGCACCAAAGCTCTGCCAGGAAATCCCTGTTAGACGGGGGAGAGAAAAATGTTTCAATTTTGAAGATACTTGAGCCTGCTGTGGATTTACCCTGGCAGGACCATTGGTGTTGAGCTGCAAAGTGTGATACTAACTTTTCAACTGCTATCTTCAATTCCAGTGGAAATACGAACTAGATTTATGGTCACCTACCGCCTTTTTTGTATTCCCATATAGCACAATGTTGTAGCTGCACATAGTGTTGTAACGTAAATCCTATTTAAATCAGTCAGTCTTTTCATCCGCCCGCATGTATCTGTGTGAAGAAAATCATATGTCTTTATCAGGAGCAACAGAATAGGCATCTAAGTAATTTGTAAAAGTGTAACTTCTCAAAAGCTTAAGAGTAATCACCACCTGTTTGTACCTTGCATGATTTTCTTTCTCTAAAATCCGGCTTTTCTTGTGTGCGTGTGTATGCATTGCAGTGGGAGAGAACCGTGATGGTATCTGCTGCCTTAGTGAAATAACAGCGTTTTCATTATTAATTCAAAAATGATAGTACCTTGTTTCAGTGTACAGCAAGGAGGCTTTTACTTTAAAAACATCAATTGTAAATTAAAATATGTAATGGGTTTTGTGTAATCGCTACTAGTACAAAGTCATAGCAACATGCAAATTGTTTGCATTAACTCTTTAAAAACAATATAAATTTTATAAAATCTAAAGTCTTGTTTCTACACCACCTTCCATTTAACAGCAAAGCACCTCCACTGATTCCACTAGATTGGAACTGGCACAGAGCCTTATCAAAGCTTTTCTTTTTTTAACCAGCCAATTTTGCCAGTGTCATGCCTGAGAATTTCCCTTGTGTATGTCCTGAGATCTTTCTCTGCTTGATGTGTCGCGCGTATAAAACAGTCCTGCTCAGTGCCGTTTCTGCACTGAATTTACAATGTAGTAACACTCTGGAAGAAAACGTCTAAGGCCTTCCTAGCATTTACCCATTAGTCCAGTAGTTTCATAGAAGTATCACACAATGGCTTCATCATCAGTGCCTTCCAGTGTCTGTTAGAAGGGGTTATTTATCTAGCTGGTTTTCATCTCTCTCTGTAAGGCAGACTGAGCCATTGATTTGTCAAAATATGACTGGCTCACCAATATCATGATTTACAGAAGTTTTCTTTCAGACAGGAATGTCTCTGTACTGAGGATTCTGCAAAGAAGGTGCACTTCAACTTAACCGGAGCACAGCTGAATGCATCTTTAGCAAAAAAAAACCAAACCAAAACAACCAACCAACCAAAAACGAAAAACAACCCAAATTTGTCACTACTTTCCAAACCTGACGAAAAACATCACAGTTTTTATACACTCTATGTGACTTGTATTATACAGTTCATGAACCAAAATGAATTTATCCATCTTATAACTTTTTAGTACAAAGAATTGTTTGCATGTTCAAGCATTAGGTATATACGATAGGGGCACACAGTGGTAATCAAAGTAATTAAGAAATATCTGTGTACCACCTAAGAGAAAGTGTACAAAAGACCAAGTTACTAAAAATTCACGTGAATGTCTAGATAAAAGATAACTAACAGATAGAAAATGGGCAGGAAAATGTAAGAAATAGTGCTGAGATTTAACGACATTTTTATTTATTGTCAAACAGTGGGCCAGAAAGAAAAGGATCAAGTTGATAGTCGACCCAGAGTATGAGACCAGCTCCACTGGAGAAGACAGCGCTCCCGATTCCAGCCAGAGGAATCGTCTTAATAACCCGAATATTCAAAACAACATCAATGGTAACATCTACATTGCACAGAATGGCTCTGTTGTCAGAACCCGTCGCGTTTGCCTTGGTAATAATTTAAAAGTCACATCTCCAGTGAGGCTGGGGAAACAATTCAAGAAACTGGACAAGCTTGCAGTGACACACGAGGAGAATGTCCCACTGAACACATTGTCAAAGGGACCATCTTCTAGTGATAAACTGAACACAAGACCTTGCAGTGTCTCATTTGCTTCCTCTACTATAGGGGCCGAAAATATAGTAACAAAGCCAGGGGGCTCCAAAATGAAAAGCACAGAAGAGCAAGAATCGGTTGTTGATAATGAGGATGTCAAAGAGCCCTTGGAGTCGCACAGTGAACACACACAGTCAGATGAAGAGGAGCTCTGGATGGGCCCTTGGAACAACCTTCACATACCAATGACAAAACTGTGATTTTATTTTTTTTTTAATTTTAATTTTTACTTCAGTTTATAATAAACTGCGCTTTTTATTGTCACTGAGGAAAATGTATGAAATTTGTATTGTGCACATACGTTGTATACTACAGACGACACGCTTTAAAGTTTAAAAACAAAATTTGCACTCACATTTGTACCAATTAATTGTCCTCCTCAACAACTATTTTGACAGGCTCCCATTTCACTAAACAATACTTCATTTAAATCAATTAGGTTTTTTGGATCTTGATTTATTGTTTAATAAACAGTAAACTACTAATAAATGCACAGCAACATTTGGTTAACTTTTCAGACATGAACTTTTCAGACATGCCTAGCTTGTTTTTCTGTATGGTACTTGTGGCTATACTGTTTAGATTTGGAAATTGTCTATTTATGTTGAAGATTTATATCCAGAGCTCTTGATTCTGAACTCAGAGTAATAAATTAAAAATAAATCCATGAAAGTCAATGGAGCAAATCCTCGGCTGGCTTAAATTTGAGTAACAATACCAAAGTCGATAGTGATATACCAGTTTATGCAAACAGAGGATCTCGCTCAACGCCCAGCTAGCAAACTTATTTAAGAGTGGAATAAGAGTTTATAAGAGTATAGTGCTCTTACATAGAAAAGTGGAATACAAGATTAAATAAGATAAAAATTGCAAAGAGGAAGGAAATGTGTAGCAATTAATCTTATTCAGAGTTACCTGGCCGTGGTTTGTTCATTTTCTTTTGTAAATTAGCTCATTCCAATTTTCTTCTCTAGTCAATTTTTCATCTTTTCATCTCTTCCCACATCAGTTCTGTTTTCTTCTTTATACGGTCTTTAGCTCCGGTTTTTATGCTCCATCAATAATTGTCATCCAATGGCTATATTCCTCTGAAATAAACCAGGATGATACACGAGTCTGGGTGATAGAAATAGGCATTAAAGAGTAATTAATAGGAAGGGGATGGATACATTTTCAAGCCCAGCTAGCTGTTGGGTTAAATGGTACAATCACCATTCCACTCCAATAGTGTTGAACATAAACCTGCTGAAAAGACAAATGGATCATGGTGAAGAGGATAAAAAGTGAATATTTTATGAGGCTAATATGCATAAACGGATCTGTGAAGGGCAAAGGGTGTCAGAACACACAGAGAATTGTTTCAAAAACTTGAAATAAGCATTACTGGTAAAATACGCTACATAAATTTTGGCCCCTGCTTATAATTTCTTTTGGTACCTCAAAGTAGTGAGTGTGTTGTGTTACAGCTTCAGTAAGGAGCTGAGAAACGCCCCTGTTCATAGTCACCAATACCAAAAAGACATTAGAAATACAGAGCAAAGTCTTTTTCTCCAATGCAATATAGGAAAGAAAAAAAGAAGATACATATTCACATGAGAAATGTGTCTTCTTGTATTACGCAAACTTTTTTTTCAGGAAAAGATCAAACTAGCTGGGAGAACAGTTCGGATACCTCTCAAAAAATAGGAAGAGTTGACAGATAAATGTGTGAAATTAGTAAGGAAATGATTGGCATCATCATTCTTTCCCTGTTGCTATAGTTGAAGTTTCACCACAAGATCTGGATGACGATGGCTGTTGGTTCTGCTCTGGCAGTAAATGGACTTCTGCTACTGTGATTTTGTTTGTCTTCCCCTCGCACAGGTTCTCCTCTACGAGATTCCTCTTAATGGTCGTCTTTACAAGCTGTTCGCATGATATGCTGATAAATGTGACATTTCTGTCAAATACCTCCTTTTCAAGCTGAGGTTTCCGACCAAATATTTTGAGAGATGGTGCTTCTTTATAGGCATGAGAAATGCAATGTAGCCTACCATGCAAGGAAAAAAAGAAAAACAAAGACCGGGTATTTCTTTCTCCTAACTCTATTATCTTGGCATATTTGCACTTGGTACCTAACAAAAAATAGCTGTTTGGAGTTTAGCTAGAGTCTGAACATATAGATAAGAATGATGGAAGAAAAAAAAAAATCTATTCTTTGAAATAACTAGTAAAATGTTGTATTTTAATCCTGTTTAAGATAGTGTTATTATTTCACTACATCATTTTTATTGCAAGGTTTGTCAGTTTGGTTCTTACTATAGGGTCATATAGGTCACAAGCTTCTTAGAGGAACATTTTCTCTCAGCTACTCTCAGTTTTCTGAGGGGAAAAACAAATTGTTCCTTTTTCTAGGGACTCACAGCTATACCAGCTTTAGCTCTAGTTCTGTGAAGGATTGTCAGGCCTAACACTGGTGGTCGGTTGGTAGTGCTGTGCATGCTTATCAAAGGCAAAACGTGTCAATGCTATCTCCTTTGTGCTGTCCAAGAGCTCAGAACTTTTCGCACAATGCAAAGAGCATAAGAAATTTCACTTTTTCAGCAATGGGTGGGGTTTATCTAAAATCTAGCTCAATTTTAGCTAAACTTGTAGTGACTTTCAAAATCTTGAATACTGTTGGCGTAGAAGAGGGCTTTGTGACATCTTTCACAGGTGCAGAAGATTTGGAGGGGTCTTTTTTCTTTTTTATTTTCTGTGGATGCAATACTGTAAATCAATACAGAATTCTTTATTTTCTGGAGATGCCATACTGTAAATTAATACGGATTTTAGACTGTGAGCAGGTAGTGGGGCCCAGAACCAACAGCAGTAACAGTACAGACTGAAATGGTGGGAAAAAAAAGGTCACCTCTACTGTTCCTTTGGGAAGTGAAGTATTATGCATGGCTTTGGTGGAAACAGTAAACAGAATAAAGTATCTGTGTCTTGGGATATAATTTACAGCTATTTAACCACTGAAATTTGTAAAGCTGATGCAAGGCATGAACATTTTCTCCTGGGTGGCAGAACTACTCACCGGCTGACCGATCAAGGTGATAATCATTGCTCCTGACATTGATTTGATTTAATTTGTACACTCCTCCAAGTAGGCCCTGATAGTTCTGAGGTTTAGTATGGCATCTGCTACATTTTCAGTATAAGTAAGGATCAAATGACCAATGTTGTGGCTGTAGAAGGCAGTGCAATGCCCACTGTGAGGCAGAACAAGGACTGTTAGGAGAAAAACAGAAAGGGATTTTTTCCTTTGTTTAAGCGTATACTACAATGAGCACGATTGCGAAGAAACCCCCGCAGATCTATTGGACCTGTTAGGAAGCTTAAAATATTTATGCATTAATGGCAGGTAGTTCTTGCACCCAGGATTTGCCTGAGTGGATGTAGGGGAAAGGACAGTGTGGTCATGGTGGGAAATGTGTGTCTTGGTGCCTTCTGCTGGCAGAGTGCTGTCACAGCGTGATCACTCAGCAGCCCCCAGGTTAAATCCTCTCCGTACCTGGTTATGTAGCTGGAAAACTTGCACAGTCAGCAAAATGGAAAAGAGATTGAAAAAATCTGAATTATTAGCAATGGGAGAACAGCACCAATTTCTTACACAAATTTCAGCTTACGTGGTGGAAAAACACATAGTGAGAACCAGATATTTTGGGCCAGTCATAACCATGAAAGGGCTTTCTGGAAGTGTCACACACTCCTAAGGGAATACAGCTCAATATTTAAAAAAGTCTAATGGATCACAGCCATGGTAGTGCTGGTTTCTCGTGGTGGTTGCCCCCAGGTTGCTTCTGTGTGGTAATCTCAGTCGTTGGGAAGTGGCTTCTTTTTACATCTGTTTGCCTCTAGCAAATGTCAGTTGTAACTCAAAACTTTACAACTAAGTATACTTTGCAGCTGGTGGATGGTGATAAATGCTTCTTACCTCGTAAGATTTATAATTGTGCAGCAAATGGGGGTATAAATTTGAATGCTTTCTCATCAAGCCTTAAGTTTGTGGCTGTGCAAAGGCACACAGCTAGCCAGAAATAAAAAGGGCATCAGCCTTCTCCTGCTCAGCACACGCTTGCTTGCTGATTCTTCAAATGCTGCACACAGAAATGGTAACTTTCAGTTACCATTGACTGTCTCATTTATAGTCTGAGAAAGACTAGCGTTTATTACAAAGTATTGATAAACCACAAGGTTTGATAAACCCAAAGAATGGTGCAGTTTGTCAAATGAATTTTGAAGGCAGCTGGTTTTCAAAACCGTTAGAGGAGTACAGAGGAATACTAGATTTTTTTCTTTATTATTGGAAGAAGGGAGTTTCAGTAATTTGACTGTTTGGACTGGGAGCACTAAGCCCAGCTGATTAAATGATAAAGCTGTAGCACAGGCCGGGATCAATACTCTAGCCAACAACATCAGCAGAATCGGGTAATTCACTCGTACCGTAACAAAACTGAAGCTTTCAGGGTGGCACCAGCCTGGACAGCTGGAACACAGTTTATCTTTCTGGCACTGATTGCTGCCAATACACAGTAAAATTATATTGTTCCTTTTGCGAGCCACCCAACATGAGCAACGCCAGCCCTGCAAATTGTTTGCACGTTGTTAAGCAATGGCCGTCCGTGATGCTGCTGTGATCCCTGGGATGAGTTGCAGCATCCTGAGGAGTGTTTGCCTGTCCCATATGGATGCCACAGAAACACAGAGGTGGCCGTGGCCATTCAGGAATTGCTGCCGTTTGGCCCTGTCTCAGCAGCCAAGCATGGGGTCAGCAGGCATGGGGAGCCTGTGCTGGATCAACAGCGGGAGGGGATGCAAGCTCCTGATCCCTGTTGTGTGGAGAGGGCTACGTGGAAATAGTAAGCAGTTCTAGCCCGAGGAGGCTTAAGTTGTATGCTCTCAACCTGACAAGGAGCAGCAGTTCCCACAGAGAGGTAGGGGAACCACAGAGCTGCTCGGGCAGCAAATCCACCGGGGCACTGTGGGCAGAAATGTGGCGGAGACCCTTGGAGTTACTATGCTTTGCATAGGCCCGTTTGGCTTGCAGGAGGTCCCACTGAAGCTCCAGCTCTGGACAGGATGACCTTGCTTGGCGTGGATAACAGCTGGTAAGTTGTTTGCGCTGTATTCAGAAGTGTGTCTGGGGAAGGGATGGTGTCTGTACAGTGGCTCTTTCGCAGTTCTTGAAAGAGCAAGGACAGAATCCTATGTAAAACTGTTAAAAATCTTGCTCTTCACTCTCAAAGCTCTGCTGAAATGCTTAAAGAATACAAAACTTCATCACGTTTTTAAGGCAATGAAGGTAAAATTAGTCTTTTTTTGTGCATAACACTCAAGATTTTGTTCTCTACTCTGAGAAGTCTGTGGACATGGTACCTGGCAAAGTTGAATGCCAGGGCATGTACAGGGCTTATCTCATTGCAGCAGTTATCAGAAACGTTGCAACTGGCTGTTCCCAGGGGAGGTGTTCCTGGCAGGCCGCCTGAGCGCTACAGAGGTCCAGTCAGAGGTTTTCTGGGGAGCCGGGGACACGATCCTTACAGAGAAGGGCAGCTTTGGTGCAGAACTGAATGTTGTGTTACACAGGAGGGAACTTTAGTTCTGTTTCAACAGTTTAGGGAGAACATAAGCCTTCATAATTGATAACACCACAAAGCCATGTTGTACATCAGTGTTGCTGAGATTGACAATTAATGGCCGATTAGTGAAACCCGTTGTTGGTTCTCCTCAGCAGTTAGATCTGCAGTATGTGTGTGCGTCACTTCTGATGCCTGTAGATTATCTGTTGTCTCTTAAGGCATATGTCTCGTATTGTGCCTCCGACTAACTGATGGTTGTCAAATGCGCGTGCTAGCAAGTTTCCGTTTCAGAGGGCAGTGGTCTTGTAAGAGGTTCGCACCCTGCAGCCAGGGGTCTTGTAGAAGTGCTCCCTGCAGCGCAGCAATTTGCCACCGCTCATGTGGGTTGGAGCTGATGGGATTCGTGCAAGAGTCAAGCCCAACCTCTCACAGGTACTGTGTTCTGTAACATGCTCCTGTTTGGGAGACTGAGCCACTCCCGTCGAGCTACGGGTAAGTTATGTGCTATGTGATATAATTAGTGGTTCCGAGCCATGCCCTGCTGAAACTTAGCAGGGGGTCATTGTTTTTTTTGGGAGAAAATGTGGCAAAACCACAGTCTTCAGCACTGCTGTGATTCAGCTGCTACTCACCAAAGTAATGATTTAGATTGTCCCAATGCCTGTGTGGAAGGCCAAGAGGAGAGTAGAGAAACTCTATTTTGCCATGATTACTTTTAGTAGCGAAGAAAGAATTTCCTATTTCCTCAATAAAGGTCACTAAGGGAAAGTGTATTAAGGTCATTATTTAATCTGATTAATTTTTCACAGGTAGAAAGATTATTATTTTTTAATGTATTTCATTTTAGAAATTAGGCCTAGACAGCTTCTTTCTAACAGCATTCACAAAGAGCTATTTTACTCTAACTTGTTATCTCAGAAATGCTGGTAAGAGGCTATTTTAATGAAAAAGGAAAGCGCAATTTTTAAATATATAAAATATTAAGCAGGCTCTACCCTGATTTAGTATTGCAAAAAGCTACCACAGCATGCTAGTTCTAGGAAAAGCAGGTGAACAAAATGGTGAACGCTGATTACTTACCACTGTTTAAATGAAGAACACGAAGTATAAGAATGCAGTAAACTACAAAACTTAATACCACCATCAAGCCAAGTGAGAATAGTAAATATTTGTCTCTTCCATCAGTTTAATTTCGTGATACCTTTTTCCCTTGCAGACTGAAAAATCTGCATAGTTACACTATCAATATGCATAAATGAATTCTGAGTAGACATCAGGGCACAAAGTGGCCTGTAGGCACCTTGAAAGACCTTCACAATGCAGTGAAGCACTGGTTGTGGACAGGATTGTTAAGTCAAGTGAGTTAGAAGCACAGGAAGGGAACAGAAGCAGCTCCCAGATCTCACGTTCAGAAGCTACGCTTGGCTCAGCCACTGGCTCCTTCTCTGTTGCCTTAAAAAAGGTGAGCAAGGACAGGAGAGACAGACCTCTGCACATGGAGAGATACCCAGTCTAGCACGGCTGCCAGAGTACAGCCACGCTGGGCATTGTGCTGCCCAGGCTAATTATCCTGCCAAGATGACAAATTACAGACCCGTGTTTTCTGGACTTAGAGAATAGCCATGCCCTTGTTTGCTTGGCAGGGATTTGCTTTCTTTGTGCACATACGCATGTGTATCTGTACACACACATGCACCCACCTGTCCATCATCCTTCTCCATCTATAAATGTAGAGCTATGACACAGACTATTAGATAAAATAGATCTTCCTGTTAAAACAAGCTAATGGCTAGGGAGAGACTCATGAAAGATGGAAATTCTGATTAAAAAATTGAGTATATCTTAAAGGGCGCAGGAGAAGGGAGAAAGAGCAAAATGATGAAACATGCAGCATTCATTATCACTATGCAATACCGTGACCACCAGGCCCCGGCAGCTCAGGAAGCGGGGCCACGGGGCTGCAGTACTGCGGTACACACCAGGAGGGCTTTGCAGCAGCAGTCGCTCTGTGGCGGTGCAGCACCTTTCCCTCTTGGTCCCACATGCTGGACGCAGCCGAGCGGCTGTGACTGAAACACAGACCCAGAGCTGCCTGTGTGCTGCCCTGTGCCCAGGGGCATGAGGCATAGCTCTCGTTGAAGCTGGAGCACATCGCTAGTGCCACTGTGAAGGTAATACAGCTAAATAGCTTCTTGTGCCAAATGAGTTTGGGTTAGCAGGAGGCAAAGTGCTCAGCTGTAGTCTCCACAAAGGCAAGCAGAAAAGTCACATTGATTTCAGCAGCTGCTCTGTTTATGACACAGCTTTCCTGCCTTCCTGATAACCTCCACGTCCTTAAACTAATGAAGATGTAGTCACTAAAGGGAAAAAAGTATAAAAAGAAAAGACAGCAAAGCTTCTGAGATTTAAAAACAAGGTAACAAGGCTACAAGTACAATGAAACAACCCATCTGCTGCTACTGCAGGACATGTCACCTTGATTTCTTGTGCTTCCTTCCCAGCATCCATTCCCTCTGCACGTTGCATGAGAAATCAGATGAGAGCAAGATTTGCTTTTTAGGAATTTTGGTGGGGGGGTTTTAGAAGTGAATTAATCCTAAGATATGATATATGTTCATCTGAGTGATGCTAGTTTAGCCGCCATAGAAAATGTGCTCTATTGTTACAATTTCGGGGCAATAAAATCTAATAAATCGTATGAGAGAGCAGCTGGAACTACAGACCTCCTAAGGTCCACTTAAGAGCAGAGACTTTGCCAGTATGTAAGCACACCACCCTGCTGTTGGCAGTACCCTGAGCACAGGTAAGTGGAGAACTGTGTCTGATACAGCTGGACGGGTGTACCTTTTCCAACTGTTAGGCCTTCTTTTGCTCATCTATAGACTCCTCATATAATTTTTTTATTTTTTTTTTAAAAAGGGCAGGGGGAGTATGATTTTGAAGGTGTGGGTAGTTAGGCCACATAATGTTGCAGATAGACTGTGAAGAGATAGTATCAACCTTAAGTCCATTTCGAGGAAGCTTCCTGCTTTGGCCAAAAAAAAGGTGTTAATTTGCCAATTAAAATCAAACCGTCTCCCAAATTACAGCACATGCTGTGATTTTGTGCTGGTAGTACACTATAGTAGTTGAGGGTCAAGCTTGTTGCATGTATGTAGCCAGGGTAAGTGCCCAAGCACAACTTGCACACTAAGCCTGCGTCTTGGTTTTGCTGCAGATCACCAGGAAATAGTGATTCCTTTTGCCGAGGGGGCATCGGTTACCAGGATGTTGGCACCTTGTCAGTGCAACTTCGCTTTCCATCCTTCACATCTTCTCCTCCAAGCATCATACCCACTTTCTCTTGCGAACTGCTCTTTGTTTTCTTTTTGTCCATTGTCCAGGAGATCTCTGATAACTGCTGAGCAGCTGCAGTGTTTGCATTGTACACCTATGTATGGATGTATAAGAAAATGGAACGCTGACTTAAAGCAGTAATTAGGTATTGGAGGTTAACAAGAAAACATCACCAGTACTTTATCTTTCTGAGTCAATTATGGGCACGCTGTTAAAGTGATAAAGTCTTTGAAATGCAATAGCTGCTGCAGCACTGCAGTTTCTGAACATGACTGATGTTAAAATCAAAGGATGCTCAGTGGACACACACACTGACCGTGCCTCCATATAGGAACGCCTCTGCACTGCAGTAACATGAATTCTGACTGATGGTGTGTTATAGGAACACAGCATCCAAGAGGGAGGTTTTAGGAACTAATGAAGAATATTTCTCCAATGCTTGCTGTTGCTGCTGCTGCTGAAATGCAGGTTTCTAGTTGCATTTAAAAAATGGGGGAGTGGGTCTCCTGGATAAAGCACAGAAGAGCAAACCATCCAGAGACAAACGAATTCTTACATAGCCTTAGCAGAAGGGACTTCTGTGAGGCCATTTTATATAAGAATGTGGCCTCAGCTCTTATTACTGATACATATTTTAGAAGCTTTAATAATAAATGAAAAGGTTTATAACTATTGGAATATGGACCCTTCCTTTTATTCAAGCAGCAAAATGCTACGTGGATTTATAAAAGGAGACTGTCTTTATGAATGCACTGAAATAACTACAAGAAACACTGTAACATGGGACTTGGTTTGAAGTGCTTTTTTTCATAGTAAGCGCATTATGGAAGCTCTTCACAACTGGTCTCTTTCATGCATAGCTCGCTTGAGCCATGTTAGTTCTGTATTGCAGAGTTCAGGGCTTAAGGCCATATTACTTTTAAGTGTAAATATGTAACTTCTCAGACTGATTCCCCGCTGTAGGTCCCACTCTTGTTTTCACATTTCCCTTTTGGCAGGTTGGTTTATGGGCATTGATTCAGTGCTGTTTCTGTAAAGGTGAATTTAAAAGCAGATCGTCTGTATTGAATGCCAGAACTGGGACACAGAAATATTGGTTAGTGCTAGTAAAGCAGCCTGGCTACAGCATGCATTAGATAAACAAGCTGACTTTTCAGTGAAAGGTGTTTTTTCCAATGAAGATTCACCATCCAAGGCAGTCTTCTCTCTGTCTTTTTTTGCAAACAACTTCTGCAGCAGGATTTGCATGGAAGGAGTGTTTCGCCTTTCCTAGCTTCATTTGGAAAAATGCCATCTCTGCCATGGCCTGTCTGATGATGCCCAATTATTTTTACTGGTTTTGTTTACTGATACATGTTGGGCTGTGCCCTGATTGCTGAGAACTGTCAGTGATGACACCAGAAGCTCTTCCTGTAGTTGCACCTATTGGTTCAGAGTTCATCATCTTGCAGGTGGCATTTGGATTATTTTTCCCTAGATGCATTTCCTTGCATTTCTTTCTGCTGAAAGTCACCTACCTCCCTTTTTTGCCCACTCATTCAGTTCTGTGAGGTTTCTCTGGAGTACTTTAGCATCATTGTGGCATCTGACTATCCAAAACTACTGGTTTATTTGGGTTTGTTTGTTTTGGTTTGTTTTTTGGTTGTTTTTTTTTTAAATATATTCCATAATATGGAGTGAAATAGCGTTTTGTGGACAGGGATTCTGTGTTGTTACTGGTGACACTAGCCTTTATTTTTATCTGAACGGTGTAATACAAATGGGATGTTCCTAGCAGTCTAGCAATAATGTGAGACTTTTGCTGGTCTTTAATCCCTCTCCATCTTTCTAGGAAAGCTTGTATTTATATAGAAAAGATAAAATAAAAGGTCTGGCCAGGTAGATAAGGTTGGGGAGATCTCATTTACAGTTGGATACAGCTCTGTGTGGCTGAATTGAAGAGGAAAATATAATCCCCAAATCCAGCAGGGAAAAACCGAGGCAACAAAAGGGGTGGAAATTAGAAGCAAGACTCTCATCTGCTCCTGCAAGTGACTTCGCTTAAGTGGGCTAATGAAGTTCTTTTAAAAATACATGTGCTATAATTTAGTTTGATTGTTTTTTCCTTTTTAAACACCATGTTGTTGTTAAAAGTTCAGCCTGAGCAAGCACTCTGCTGATGGCCCTACTTGTACAGACTATTGTGTTAACATTGCTAGTTTTAGCCTGTGAATTTATTGATTTGCAAACCGGACAGAATGGATTCGTTCTGTTTCCTACTCTACATTATAACAAATGTTGCAGACTTATCTTTTGAGAAAGGTATAGGAAAAAAGTTTTTAAGTTTTACAGTCTTGCTTAATAACACATTTCCAGAATCCTTTTAGCTGAATCCAGAGACATTAGCATTAGATTTGACCTTACAGGATCACTAAAAAACTTCAGAAACAACCAAACAAGAAGATTTCTTAAGGAGCGCTTCTCATTCATTTTAAATTTCAAAGGCAGATTGATAAAAACACTTTTGTACCACAATCGCTATGGTTGCTTCTCTGCTTCAGTGTCCAAACCACTTGTTTCCTTCCATGAAAACCTTCTGAGTTTGGTTTTAAGAAATACCATTCCTACTGACTTCCTGCCTCATCAGTTCTAAGGCGTGGTTCTGTGGTGCCTTCTTTCTATGCTGTATTACACATCAAGTTTCCACTGTCCTTAAACCTGCCAGGTTGCATTAAAAAGCTTTGGGTTTGTGATATGGCACGGATATCTGAAGTATGGCCAGTATTTCACCTAGCTGCTGCTAATCGCCATTACTTTCAGGAGTTCAAGTTCTTTTCTAAGTGATTATTTTATTTCCAGATTTGATTGTGCCCTTTATATTTGGCAAAGAGCCCTATTACCCGTAGTCATGCCCGTAACTTGTGGGAAGTGCTCACTGCCAGCACTGCAGCATCACTACACCAATGTGCATTTATCACCCAGCGCTTCCCAGATGCCTGGTCCATCAACAATTAGTCCTCCAACAGTTGGGAGGTAATAATTAGCTCTCCTAAGATTTAAGGACCTCTGTTTTTCTAATGTTTTTGTTACTCTCTTGTTTTCAGTTTGATTTCCTAGGGAAAAAACACTTAATGTGATTGCAGAGTCCACCCACCTGTCCTTCTTGCTCTGAATAATTTCTGAACAAAACGACTGATTTCATCCAAATTTGAAGGAGGGTTAGCAGTCTCCAAATTAATTAAGTTTCCACAAACTTCAGGAAAATTGACAGCTGGGTAGAGGAAAGTGAGAAGCAAATTAATGCTTCTGTGCCCCCAGAGGAAGACGAGAATTCAGCCGTTACCCATTCAGTTGGCCGGAAACAGATGGCCAGCCAGGACATACCCAGCTCTTCCATGACCGTTGGGGGGTCCTGGTGGCCTTGGGATGCCTGATGTGACTGTGATGTGGGTGGCAGAGGGACAGATGAGAGAAATACAAATAGTTCTTTGGTCGTGGTGCAAGTTACTTTCGTTTCCTACTGTCATACACAGATGAGATCTTAAAAAGCATTCAAGAGCCAGTCATCATTGTCTGATGTGTACATCTGCCATGAGATGCCAATGTGCTTGTCGCTGTTGCACTTTGACTAGCAGGACATTACAAGCACTGTCCTCTAGCCTAGACTTAAAAAACTTTGACTTTTGGTTTTAGTTGATGTTTTGAAGATATAATAGGAATTTAATATGTTGAGTAAGAACAATTATTTGGTCACTTATAATGAGAATTATGGCAGCTGTGTAATACAATTTTTTCTCACTAAAATGAAGTTCTAATTAGAATGATAATGTCTCTTGTTTGGGGAAGCTTTTAAAGTAATTGCGAGGTCACCTACAACTTTATTTAAATAGCTAGTTAATTCTCAGTTTCATTTTAGTCACTATCTTCCATGGCTTTCACCATAAACCCACTAAATGTAGTTTTACAATAACAGAGTTTCAGTTAGATACATACTCAAGGTTTCTTTTGCATGTTAGCTAAGAAAGGCACTGTACTTACAATTGGGGGTGATATTTATTGACCCTGTTATATTCACTTCCTAAAAGTTTTTAAAAGGAACAGAGCTTGTGTTTTTAAATCTTAATTTGCACTATATCATCTTAAGTGAACTCTAAATGCAGTAAGTCTTACAATGTGTGCTGTGTCTGAGGTAGAAAGTGACGTGCAGCTCTGCAGTATCAAGCTTTCATGACAGCTGAGCATTAGTAAGCACTACAGCAAAGCACAGTTAAATATGTGCATGTTAGCAGAAACCTTAAATTGTGTTTTTTGTTCTTCTTCTGGCAGTTTGTAACGTGTTACTCTAAGGCAGGTGTGACTCCATGGGTGGCTCAAATTAATCAGCACTGGGCCACACACCTCCTCCCTCCCTCCCTCCCGGCACTCTTCTACGGCGATTCCCCTTCTCCTGCTCTGCTGCCCAAACCCCCACTCCCAACCCACACCAGTACCTGTCTCAGGATTTCTCTGCACCCTCCACCTATGCCATCGTCCGTCTGCTCCTGCACTGTGTGCACTGCTGGGGACGTGCCAGCGTCTGGCCTCTGCAGCCCAGCGGGTTCCCCCAGCCCTGGAATATAATCAGAGGTTTCTATGGGTGTTCAGGGTTTTTGTTTGTGGTTTCTATCTAGTGGATCAACAAAGTCTCTTAAATTCCCCTCTGTTAAGAAAAATTAATAGGATATTTTCAATTTGCAACTTGCAGTATAAAACCAGGAGCTGGAAGGAGCCAGAACAGCAGATGGACATGAACATAAACTGATACCTGTTAATGAATTTTGCAGATTAACAGCTCCTACAGGCTTAAAAACTTAAAGCCTAAAATGGTCTCTGCACATTCAGCTGCAGAACTGATTTATTCATCCTTTCCTTTCTCTTTGAAATTATTTTTGCCCTATAAAGTTGTGGAAGAGTCCCCCTTGTGGTATATGCCATAAAAGCAACAGGCAGGACTGATTTTATCTGGTCTACTTTTCCTCTCTGGTCTGCAGGTTAAATGTATAGCTCTTTAGTAGATCGCAAGCATTAACAAATCACAGTGTGCCCTGACTTTTTCTTGGAGAGTCTTGCAATTGGTGGTGGAACACCAGCAAGTAAAGACATTAAGACTGATTTTCTTCCACTTATCGCAGCTCTAAATTCACAGCTTGTCAACTGGGGGCTTCATCACAGCTTCTGCAAAATACAGTATGGGAGTGGTTTGTGCAGAGGGTAAGAAAGCTGTGAAGAAGGCATTTTGCAAGATTTTCCTCAAGTCTGAAAAGTTGAAGTCAGGGAGAGGAAACAAGTCAGTGGGTCTGTGCTTCCAGAAACTTCAGTGGTGCTGGGAAAGATCAGAGCTATTCAGTGTGGCTGTCAGCACTGAACTCGCCCCTCTGTCTTCTGGGAGAAGATGCAGCATCTCATCTTCTGGCCACTGCCACTTTCCTTCTCCTCTCTAATGTATTCAAATTTGGTTTTATTGAAGTGTACAAAAGTCTGAGCACTGCGTGGGATGGCTTATGGAGGTGTGAATTATCATTTGCGTGTTGTTCATCTTATGTGTTTTTTGCTTTTCTCCTCCACTGTGGGTGTGTTAATAACTTTATCCACTAATGAGCTGTTCAGGGCAGCTGTGCTTTGTGGGCTACTCCATCTCCCTCTCACAGCAGAGGGCTTTCTTAAGCTCACAGTGGTTTTTTTGGCAATATGTCTGGTTCTGACTCTGCCAGGTCACTCTGTCCCCAGCACAAGTGTGGTTGCATTCAGCTCCAGATGGGAGGGAGAAAGAACTGTACTTTTTGTAGCATGTTTTTAAAGCTGAATTAGTGTTTAGGCTGTCTTACCTGCTGATAAAAAAAATCCCCTCTCCTTTGAGGGCTCACACCACACTCTTCTTTTTTTTTTTTTCTTTTTCTTTTCTTCAATTGCAGCAGCTACTGCTCCTGTGTCCGTTTCTTATCTCTGCACAGCGAAGGAGGAGTTCCTAGCTTAGAGGCTTGACACCCTGCAACGTTGATGCAGTAGCATTTCTGGGTAAAGCCTGGTTTAACTGGAACTGTTTCCTACAGTGTGGGAGAAAACAAAAAATGAGGCCCAAACTATACAACAATTCTGCACTTTTAAGTAAGGTGGTCTTTAAAAGGGGTGTTCTTTCCATTAAACTGAGGATAGTCAACCATCCCTGCTCCAAGGGGTGACCACACAGACTCTCTGGAATTATTTAAGAGCTATAAATTATTTACCCTACCAACTCACCAAACACGCAGTTTCTTAGGAGGCTTCACCCTCACCCTTTCCCTTGTAAGGGTCCCTGGTCCCTCCCTTCACCTGGGACCAAGGACAATTTATCACATGGGATGGGGAGGACGTCTGGTCTGATGTGCTCTGGTGACCAGGAGAAAGCCGCAGTTTGGATGATTTCTAGTGGACTGGGGGTACCCAGGGACACTGGAGAGCCCATGGATGCCCAGCCTCATCTCCTTGTGGGAACAGGGGTTGCATCAGACATGGCTTGCCTGGACTTGTCTATAACAAGTAATGTTTTCCCCTTTATGGATAAAGTCCTTCCACAGAATGGCTCAGGCTGGGCATGTAATGGTCCTGTAACTTTTTCCTACCTGCCTCCCTGATTTGGGTACCGTGAGAACTACCCAACCAACATTCCTTGCTTTCTCCATCTTGTCAGCCTCCCATTTAAAAAAACAAACAAACAAACCAACCAACCATCAAGTATTTGTTGGGCTGCACTCAGAAACCAACCAAAGGCTTTGTTCATTTATCTGCAGGGTGCAGAAAATTTTTCACCTTCTTGGATGCAAAATTGTCAAAAGGGTTTAGAAGTGGGAAGAGAGGAGAGACAGAGATGAGACACTGGACAATTGTCTGTGATGCCGTAGAAAGATCTTAAGTATGCCTGCACTGTAGAGATGATTTTTGTGTGTGTGTATGCTTGACTGATTGCCAGATCTGAGATGCAAAATGGATGGGGCCTTTTTCACCTCTCTCCACCACCCCACACTTCCTGCAGGTCAGTGCAGAGCAGCAGCTCAGACTCTCCTTTTCTCTGTATAAGGACACACATGACAGAGTCTCCAGATAACCAGCTGTCTGTCTTCCAGCCCAAGCTATTCGGCTTGATATGGAGGAAAAGGGATAAAAATTAGTGCCCTGTGACAGAACTGAATACCACACTGTCTGCGCTAATGCTTGCTTCTCCAGGAAACAGCCAATTTGGCATTTGGTTACATGACATCATTTTTGTGTGACAAGACTTGCATTCAAGCCAGCAGCACTTAGAATCACTTTTTAAATTATCATTGACTTTTCTATGTACCATCAAGTCTATTTCCCGTGTGCTAGGTTTATTTAACTGAATGGGAAGGTGCTGAAAGAGTTGTGTGTATTCACTTGTTAAATACACTGGACTCCTCACCTCTGTGTTTGCATTGTTCCAGTTCATTATCCATGAGGCTCCAGCAGACGAGGGCTGGGTGAATAGTTACTGATCGGCTCATCTGAAGCAGAGGCCCGTTTTCAAAAGGATGCAGGTAAACTAAAATGGTGGCAGTAAGAGGCCTAACTGAAATTATATTGCAAAACCTCCTACCCTGCAACTGCTTGACCCTGGAAGCAGGTAGGCTCAGTAAGCAGCTTCCTTGGTTTTTGGCAAGGTTCCTAGGTACTGCTTTGCATGGGCAGAAAGCTTTGTCTTGGGGCACATGCCCAGAGGCTGAGCCCAAAGGCATCCCAGGACCCCCTCGGGCGGCTGTTTCAGGACATGTGTAACAAGTTGAAGGGCCCAGACTCCTGTGAAGAGCCTGTGACACTGTGAGGCCAGTGTCTTTCAAGGTGAGGGAGACGTGCAATTTTTCTAGACTCGCTTGGGCATTCAGGAAGGAGTTGGGGGACCCAGGGTACCTCTGGGGCTGTCCTGAGGTCATCTGCAGAGTTGGTGTCTAGCTGCCTCCCTAAGGAGGATGCTAATGTGTCTTGGGGAAAATCTGTTGGCTCCTTCTGAGGGGCAGTTGTTCAATATTCAGCTGTAATGCATGTCCATGTGAGGACAGAGCAAACCCTTGGATCAAACCACCGCACCAGGTGAGACAGGGGCATTTAAGCTCTTCATCAGACCACCTCTCAGGTATGCTGTGAAGGCATTGGGAGTAGAAGACCTCTGTACTTCCCGAAAGAGCTATGCAGACGAAAGCTCAGGATGATAGTCTTAGATTCCCCTAAAAATGCACAGCCAGGGCATTCCTGTTCTGCCTGAAAAAAAAGAAGGCTTTATTTGGGGATCTAGCCAGTTTTGGAAGTTGAAGTAGCCTTTAGACAAAACAGCAAGGTTCAAGATGCATTCTATTGGGAAGCTGAGGGGTGACTTATACCCCAGACCCTAATTCTGAGCCTTCCTTTGCTACAGCTTAATAGTGGTGCAAAATAAAAACAGTAAAGTGAGGCAGTTCTTGGGAACAGGGTGGGGTTTGTTTGTTGGGAGGGGTTTTGCCCAGCTAAGAAATCTCTGAGGATAATAATCCTTGTGGGAAAAGAGAAGAGAGGGTTTTTTTTGTCGAGTTTAGAAATCTCAATGCCCAGAATGTGAAGGGTTTCTGGGCTGTCCTCCACCAGTGTCGCTGGATGTGTTTTTGTGCAGTCTGAGCAGGGCCCAGAAGATGTCACCACAGGACAGCAGGAAAGCAGGAGAGCGCCTCAAATCTTCTTAGAGGAGCGCACTAGATCTATGCAATAACCAGCCCAAGCAACCTCTAGGGTTTCCGGTGCTGGATTTGTATTTAGAAAAATGTTTTAGGTTTATTATTTGTTTTATAATCAGATGAACATTAACACACTTATGGTAAGAAAAAAAGACAAAAATGTGGTAGTAGTTGCAACACTTCTTTTAGGGGAGGATTTTTTGGTAAAGATTTGCATTCTGTAATAGATATTTATAAGCGACTTGCAAGACAAAACTGGAGACTATTTTTGAACAGTCACAAAAGCAGTCATGGGAAAAAACTCATTTCTCTCCATAAAAGGAGTGGTCAGATGGTCAAATGAGTGGGCTTATTAAAAACAAGTGGTGTCCTGCTCTTGTTTTTCCATTGCTCTGGGGCTGTTCCTCTCATTTCCTCTTTCCTGTCTGTTTAACAAGTTTTTCATTTTTACTAGAAAGCTAAAGGGTCATTTTCTAAACATAACAATGATGTACAAATAAATAAAGCAGATTTTTCTTTTGCAAAGTCAGCGCATAAAAAATGATGCAAATAAGTATATCCATGATGTGCGAAAGCGATCCACTTGGGACTGACACAGGCATCCACAAAAGCTTTATGAGATCTGCAGCTGTATGCTCAGATGTATTTTAGTTGCTTGCACTTACTTAACTCTTGAGTCTCCAGTCTAGTCCACTGTGAGATCAGAGTGTAAAACTCATCCTATCCAGAGCCTTGCAAAAATTGCCATGTGCATACATAGTAGCTTCAAGTAGCTTTGCTTGCTTTTTTCTCTAGAAATTCCCAGTCTCTACAATACTTCCCAACAAGTTATAGCTCTCATTTGCCAGGAATACTAGGACTTTGAACACAATAATGGAAGAAATGTATATGCTATGTTACATGCTGAAAGAAGGGGTATGCTGCACATTGACTCTAAGGCTATGCCTGTGACTCCCCTTTTTCAAGTTTGCACATCAAAACTGCCACAACAATTCAGTTACAGTAGAAGAGGTTTAGATCTATCCATGCTATGGGCCCTTGGCTGCTTTCAATACAGCATATTCCCACTGTGCAGGCTGTAAGAAAAGCGACCATGAGTTGGGCTCTTACAATTCACAACTGCTGCCTGTTCCTCCACCTCATTCCTCTGGGCCACCACTGTCCTTTGGGTCACATTGTAAAATGACCTAATTTCTGAAATGTGCTCCCTTTGCTGGTGCTATTTGAATAAAAATATATCTCAAGAGAAGCCACTCAATATAGGACAGCTCAAAACAAACTACTTTTCAGGCAGTTGTGAAACTGCTGACATCGAACGGATTGTCCCCTAGGCTTCAAATCACACACGTGAGGTGCAGGGACAGTTATTTAATAACACATGCTTTGTAAATGGACAAAGTTGTGAGCTTTTTTTTAGGTTCAGTTTTTTAAGGTATTTATTTATGTACTTAACAAAGTTGCATTTTATTTCTAGCAAGCCTTAGCAATGCAGCAGAGAGTCCCAATGGGTGGGAATTTTTTTCCTTCCTGTGTTTAGGTCTGAGACTCATACGTTTGAAATACAACTTTTCCTATTTTGTGGCTTGCACTGTCAGCTGAGTTTTGAGAGCCCGCCAAAGTAACAACTCACTGTGGTAGCTCTAATTTAAGACTAAGCCAGTGCTGCAAGCAGACATCATCATGAGCCACTGTGCTGGCCTGAGGCTGTGCACATGGCAAGGTCAGCGGCATCCTGGACCCATGCACTGTCCAAGTAGCAGGTCTTCAGGGTATATTACAGTTGTGCAAATAAATTCACAGCTATCAGCAGACAAACGCTCTCTGGCAGAAGGTGACAGTGAGATACAGTTACTGACAGAGACACTTCATGGGTACACAACCTACATTCATCTGTACGGATGTTGTAGTTCACCAGGCTTGTACACCAGCACACAAACTTGCAGCAAATAAAAAGGCCAAGATATGAATAAAAGCTAAAAATAACTAATACTAACAAATAAAGCCTTTCCCCAATAGTATTTATAGCTCCAGATTAACTCAATATATACAGCCCTGACAATTCTTCCAAAAGCTATCTAAAGCTTTCGTAACAGACATCAGCAAAGAAAAGTTTGTGCAGCAAAGGAAAGTTTCATTCAAATACAAACCCCAAAATACATGTCCCCACTTAAAATCATTTTGGAGGACAAGACAAATTTTGAAAAACCTCATTTTTTTTTTTAGGTGGGCTACAAAGCCAAGGATTCAGCTTCAGAACTGAAGTTATCTGATCAGCTGTAATTGCTCAAATGCATTGTGGTGGAGTCATTATGGCACTATTTTTCTATATGCTGCTGATTAGGTGAAAGTATTTACTATCTCATTTTATACCTTTATTATGAAACAACAGAGGGAAATTTCAGATTCAGCTTTCTGATCTCACCACATTCCCATGAAGAGCACCTTAGCTCTGCCTGCTCTCAGTGCCTGCATAACCTCCAGAAATTTGTGGCTATCCTAGCACATCTGTATTTGGCAGTCAGGATGGGCTAATAAGGACAAAATAAAGGGCCTAATGAGCTTCCTGATTGATGCTGCTGCCTACTGCAGGCAGGAAAGAGTCTCTGCCTTCTGTGGCCTGTAGGTAGGACTGACCAATATGCAATTTAGCCAAAATGAAACCGAGCCAAAAGTTGGAGAATGGGATGAATATATCTGGATTTTTAGATGCTTTTCCTTTCCACGCTGTAGTACTGTTCTAGACACTTTGACAAACAATCTTGAGAACCGATGCTCTGAAATCCAGCTTTTCATGCAAAAATCATTTGTTTTTTTTATTGTAAAGTTTGCATTTTAGAAAAAAAGTGATGTGTTGCATTATACTTGAATTTTTTCCTGGAGGATTAATTGCCTTTAAATAATGTACATTTTCCTTATAACTTTTTCATTGTAAGTAAACCATTGCATCTTTGCAAATGCTTGTTGGGGTTTTTTTTTGAGGTTTCTTTTTTTTTAGGTTTGTTTACCTAGCTAGCATAAACTGAAGGGGGGGGGGGGGGGGGGGGAAGGAAGAACACAGATAGTCCAAAGGGATGAACTCAACATTTTGAATTAGTAGCTGACTGTAGCAGGTGAAAAGTGTGGTAACTCAGTCACATAGTTAAAAGCTGTTGTCTTTCTTGGATTGCAAAATCAGTTGTTTTAACTACCTGCCTTTGAAATGGTTCTCTGATAACAGCTGCTACACAGTTCAGTTTAGCTTCATTGTAATTTTAACTCTCATGTTTCAATAGTGTACTTTCATACTATGCTGTCAGTATTTTTACTGACTAATAATGTAACTAATACCCATCTTCCTACCCTTTTTTCTGTACCTAAAATAGTGCAGTTACAGCATCGTCACACTAGATGGCAATAATGTCCACGGAGAAGGAAAACAAGACTCCAGCATCAAGTTCTGCAGAGGAACTGAGTTATTTGACAGATTTCACCCCCTCTTATTTAAAAAAAGAATATTATATTGGCTAGGGAAATCAAGATTGAAAAAAATAAGGTGACAGTGATACACATAAAAGAACTTGCCAAGATGTGTAGGTGAAACCTGTGCATGAGGACAGCACAGCTATTATTTCCAAGACTGGTTACATTTTGAACACTATTGATGTCAGAGAAATGAAGGAAAGCCGTACCTTAAAAGCTGAATACCAACGCCTAATACTGCAGTGGACGAGTGAAATTACAACATAATTTCCTTTCAGCACATTGTTTCCATAACTCTCCTTCAAGCCTTGTCTTGAATGTGTGCTTTCTGTCCCGCTTCATCCTTCATTTTCTTTCTTAATTAAACACGTAGCTGTAAATCCAGAAATTAATTAAATTAATTAAAGGGGGGGGGGAGAAAGGCCTTTTATCTGTTAGAAAGCTACAGATCATTTGCATAGTTGAATCCTTAAGGGCAGCAATGCCACAGAAGTGAAATTTACTTAGAAATTTGTACTTTGCAATGTGTTGCTTTCAGTGGAAAAAGAATCAAAATGTTAATTTGCTCTTATGTTTTTGTACCCATATACACAAGTACACATGCAGGTATATATTTATGTGTACTTGTATGCACAAACAAAATATACATAGTGTATTTGTGTACACAAACACAAGTATTTATATTACCCCACAGTTTGGATTTAGGTAAAACTTAAAAACATTTTCCCCCTCCCTAGGTCAGCCCAGCACAGAAGACTCATTTGCCTCTCTCAGGCTTTATCCTGGAGAAATTCTTCAGCACATTCTCCCTGTGATCCCTTGGCTTTTCCAGCACCATGTGTAGCTTCTGGCTCCTTTCCCTTCCCTCGAAGCAAATCAGTTTTGGAGCACTTACAGCTGGAGCTATCAGCTGGTGCTTACTGGGAAAGCCCCTCTTGGCCACTCCTTCCCTAACAACTGAGTGCTGGAAGTGAGAAAAGGGATAGCACAAAGTCAGCACCACGCACAAGCAATGGGGGAATCTCCCTTTCTACAGGTGGTGCCGGTTTAAAAGACCAAAGCAGCTCTGCACAGGAGCTGTTTGTACTTGCCTAATTGGGTCCTGGCATGTGCCAGTGCTCACTGCTCTCTGGTTGTCTCTTCTGGTGGGCTACCGAGACCCTGCTTCCGTAAGCCAAACAGATTACCCTGCGTAACCTCAGTGTAATGAGAAGGTTTGGTGTAGGTACAAACTGCAGAATGCACGTCCACTTCTTGGTTCTTTGCACTGTCTGCCATCCAAATGTAGAAAGGATATTCTCCTCCTGTGGGCCATATACTTTTTTCCCTAGCAGTTGTGTAAGATGGCAACGACCTTTCGTGAGAAAAGCTGGAAAAGCTTGGCAGTTATAAGACCTAGGTGCCAAGTTCCGGGGCTTATTTCCTCATTAAGGGCAAAATGTGTCTGTTTGTCTGGCTTCATTGCGTGCAGCTGTGCTGTCTGCCCATGAGGACCCAGCTCAGCGGGGCTCTGCTGCTGAGCCGAGCTGTCTTTTGCAAAGGTAAGCAAACACATGCAAGGAGGCCTGATGCTTCTGTGTATTTAAATAAAATACACTCTTCAGGAATGAGTTATTTGTGTTTTCATACAAGTCACTTTTCCTTCCTGGAATGAGCATCTTGTGTTACGCTGCTAGCTTTTTAGTCCTTCCACCACAGCAAAAACCAAAATTCTGACATTGTACATTGCCTATCTGCCCAAATCTAAATATTTTGGTTTTAATGTTCATTTGAAATTAGACACTTGTTTTAGAAATATAGCGTCTCAGAAAAGGTAAGTAGGCTTTATCTCTCAATCCTGCTTTTTTTTTTTTTTTTCAAGATCTTGATAGTGTTTATTCAGTGGAACTTTTTTCTATTGACTGAAAAGAATTACAGACCAGCCCCAAATCTTCCAAATGGACTCTCTGCTGCAATAAATTGTACTGTATTTTCTTACTTAAGGGCATTTCTTACACTTAATGTGGGAATTCAAAAGGTTATATATAGAACTGGGAGATACACAAACAGAATTATGTTTACAATGTAAATGTTTACTGTACAATCTGACCTGTTCTTGCCTCTTGGCTGTGGTGCTGTTATTAGCCAATCTAGTTAGATATTTTCAGTTTTCCCTGTGTACATAGCTTCTTCATGTACTTTAAATTTATCCATTCACTTTTTACATGGAAAATTTTATCAATAGATAGATTTTTTGGGGGGCAAGATATTGGTATTATTTGGAGAAAATGTTTTAAACAGGTGACAGGTTTAAACTGTATCTACTAGGGTTATGAAGTTGCCTGAAAACTTAAAGGAAACCTTTAAGTCACTAGAACTGATTTCTGTTAAGCTTTATTGTGCTGGAAAAGTTTTGGAGGAGTAAAGAAAAATTAGCATTTAAAAAGGTGAACGGGCCAATATAGGCTGGTTGGCTTGACAATGAGTCTGAGGCTGGATATTGGAAAGATATGGCCGGGTGCAATCAGTGAAAGATTTAAGACAACATAGTTAACACCAATCAAGGGTATTTTGTGAAAAATAATTCTTGCGGATCAAATATGAAATCTATTCTGATGGGGTAAAAAATTTAATCAATAAAATTAACTTTCAGCAGTGGCGCTGCGAAATCATTTGCAGCACTTAAAGTCACAGGAATGAGCACATCATGTGGTATTAAATGGTGGCTAGACCGTTTGGGAAAGCAAACAGTACAGTTCAAACAGGAGTCAGACTCTGATGTTGGTGAGCGAAGTCTTGCAGCAGCCAGCCTTGGTGAGCTGCTGTCTGTTCTGCCCTTCAAATCTCAGAGGTGTGTTGGGCAAATGACCTCTAAAGCTCCTTTAGGTACTCATGTAGAAAAAGAACAGCATTGCCAACGAACACCATTGTTATTGCCTCGTTAACCCTAGCCCCAACAAAATCATGAGAGTTGGCAGCACTGAAACAAACATTTTCTATCAAATATGGAGCCTCTGTGTAGTTTTTACCACAATGTACACATTACTCAGCATAATTGCACTGCACTGATTAATGTGTACATTTGTGGTTAAAAGTATACAGAAAAGTATACGGAGTTAGGAATAGTGATGCTAAATTGTTTGGTGCTGTTTTCAGGACAGCATACATATGGAAAAACCAAAGAGAGGATCCTAACTAGGCAACGCATAAAGGAGAAGATACCTCCTCTTGTAGCTTCACTGTGGATGAGGAGCTGAGAAGAAACCCTCTGAGTGCACCAGAATGCCAGGGCAGATAAGGAAAGGCTTTCAGTCAGTCATCCTACCCCACAGCTAAGATTTTACTGGAAATAAACAGCAGGGCTCTGATGGAAACCTACTATCAGGGTTTGCTCAGGAGAACCTGCCACGCTGTAAACTGAAATCAGCTGCATGTCTGGGCTGTGAATTGTATAAAAAGTCCAACCTCAAAGAGTGTGGTGGTGCAGCACATTCTTGCATGACAGCATTCACTGTGCATGCTGTTCCTCCCCCTGGGAAAATAGTGTCAGGCTTACTCATTCATACAGAGGTATCCCTTTCACAGGACCTTCACAAAAGTGAGAATAAGTCTTGACCTTAGGCAAAATGTGACAACTGTTTGCTGATAACTACAGCTCCTTATCAGTGTTGAAAATGTGATCAGCCCTTGATCAAGTTTTAGGCCTTTTGAGGGTGGTTACAGGTTCCGAGAGAGGTAGTTTCCCCCTCCTATGGTTAGAATTAAATTCACAGTTTTAAGATGCAATAACGTTATTTAATCCTGGGCTAACGCCCCTTTATGACTATTTGCCTGGCAATAACACACCCTCTATGTGGCTTGATCACAAAGGTGCTGTTCCGAATCGTTTAAAAAGTCATTTAAAAGAGTTAACTCCAGATAATATAAGGTGCTGCAAGGCAGCTGTTACAATCTGGAAAGCATCCGAGATCTTTTGTATGAGGGAGAAGATAAATGTTTTCCCCCTTTATAGGGCTTCTGTTGTGGCATTAAACCATGGGTTTGATTTTATTCATTGTGTTCTTGCATATCTGGTCCAAAATGGTGTCCAAACTTTTTCATAACCGGTTTTTAGGATAACCCTCCTGAATTCATCTTTTATCATCAGATGAGCAGGTTGGCAGCATATTAGTTTCATTTGCAAGGAATGGATGAGGCAGAACTTGAAGTCATTTTATAGGGAATCATCAAAGATATTCAATGGTCTAACTGTATTTCATAGGTGGTTAATTCTCTGGCTCTTCTCAGATTTGGTGCTAAATTATATAATGAATGATTTGGTTATTTTGAAATTGCAGCTAATCCTACAACAAATTGAGGGATTCTGTTATACTTTACACTGTTTAAAAAATGGAATAACAGGTATAAATGATACAAACCAACTATTAAATTAGCATTGAAAATACATTTTGAAGGAACTAATACAATCAAGCCAGAATAGCTTTTTCTTCCCAGAAGATAGTCACTCCATCAGTTCCCCTGTGAAGTTATTGAAATCAGAAATGAGGTAAATTTGCCATCTCTTAGATGGAATTGATCATTTATAAAGTACAATGATTTCAGCAAGGGCTAAATAGCTTGTGGGAGTGTTATTGAATAAATTTAGTCTGTCCAAAGAGTGTATTTTGTGCCAGATTTAGTGAAACCTGGTCCAATTAAGGTTTTGCAGAATAGCCTCTATCAGAGTGCCCCAAATGCTGTTGAACTGGCATGAGTGATAGACAGCTTTTTTCTATGTATGTCATGTGTCCGGGAATTAGAATGAATCTGTTACAAAGGCAGAGTGAAAATTAAAGAAGCGGGAGGAAAACTTGCACAGTCCTGTCGCTTAGGTCTGTAAGCACTAGCAAAAAACAAAGAGGCGCAACTCACATGAGAGACAATCATACCAATGCAAAGGTGAGTAGTAAAAAAGCATTTGGAAAAATTATTAGAGGCTTCTATAAACCTCCCCCCACCCCCATGTGCAGAGATTTAATTCGTTTCTGGTGCCAGAGCAGGTGAAAATGGTTTGCACTAAGAGGTGCAGCCTGAGGGGGGGAATCATGAAGGGCTGCTTTCTGAGAGTCTGTAAAACTGGGCTTGAAGAGAAAAATAATTTTTAAGTTCCTCCTGCTTCTTTTCCTTCCCATTATGTTGTCTCTTTTCCCTTCTTTTGCTTAATCTTGCTCCTTGTTTCATAAGAAGTGGCTGGGCAAAGGCGCAGGTGCTGAGTAACCGAATGGCTATTGGGCGTTTTTCCTCACACCTTTTTCTCTGAGGAAGTGCTTGGGGGGGGGGGGGGGGCTGTTTCGGTGCCAGAGCTGGCATATTTTGACAGTGTAAAATACTGTGTCGTCGTCCCGTCCCCCCCCCCCCCCCCCCCCCCCCCCCCGAACGTTTTCCTCACAAACCGCTGGGTTTTGCCGCCGGCTGCCTGACAGCTTTAGCATCTCTTCAGCCTTAAAAGCAAGCCGCGTGCATCTCTCGTACCCCTTTACCTCAGTTCAGTCCCCGTAACAGGGCAAACCCAGCCGCAGAACCGACCCAGCGCAGCCAACATTTTGGGCGGGAAAGCTTCCCGCCCCTCTTACCGCGTCCCCTGCAGAGCCGGGACTCCTCGGGTGTTAAAGAGCTGCCGTTGGGGCCGGGCTTGGCTTGCGCCTCTCGCCTTTTTTATTTTTTTTTATTTTTTTCCCCCCCGTGGCCCGAGTGCGGCGACAAACATCGCGACTGTCGCCGCCGCGGGGCTGGGACGGGGGAAGCGGAGGGCTGAGGAACGGACCGTTAGGCGGCTGCCCGGCAACGGCGGGCGGGCGACCGTTGGGCCGAGCGCGCGCGGGGCCGCCTGAGGAGGGCGGCGGGGCCGCGATGGGATGGAGCGCTCCCGCTCCCGGCGGAGCGTGTCGAGGAGACGCGGCTGACCGGGCGGCGGCAGCCCGAGAGGAGGCTGGTGCCCCGAGGGGGGAGGCGGCTGGGGGTCACCGGCGGTGTTTGGGGGGAGCTCAGCCCGCTGAGGGAGCTGTGGGGGCGGCGTGCGAGGCCTCGTGTTCCTCTGGTCACAGCCTGGCTTCAGAGAGGCACGGTTATGCCTAGGTGATCCCTTCCCTCGCTTCTTAGAGGGCTAACGCAGGTATAACACTTCTGTTCCCCCAGGGTGCCGGCCTGCGCAGCTAAAACAATAAAACGGTGAAATAATAGCAGGCAATGCGGTCTTTAAAGCTTGTGCCTGGCTGGACAGCAGTCTGTGGAGCGACACATTTAACCTACAGCACCGTTTGCTTTTACTTCTGTTCCTGCATACTCCAGAGTGAGTTAATTTGTAAAATTCACGTTATCTGCAGAGTCTTCTACCTCTGCGCAGATGAGCAGTGTTCCCAAGGTTAGGCAGCTTATCCTGAGGCTGGTTGCATTATTTAAGTAAGGTAACAGATTCAGCCTGTCACTAGAAAGGCTCAGTTAGGGGAGGGAATATGGAAATTTGTTTGCAAAACACTCAGTTTTATGCTGCTGGTTGCTTAGGTAAGTGTCATGCTGTTCACTCATGGAAGTATATTTCACCCACCTTCAGTGCTAGTCAATAAAGATGGATCACTTTGTTTCCAGCTGCCAAACTTTTGGACATCTTCACAATTTCCAAATTGCTTACAAAGAGGGGGAGCCATGCGTTGGCTGAAAATCTCCATGCACGCTCCTGCAGCTTCAGCTTCATGGAAAGTCAGTTGTCGCTTGAGGGAAGTCTGGAAAGGCTTGGATTTGTGGGGAAATGGATGGGAGAGCCACCTGAAAGATAACTGAGTAAAACTTATTGTGTTGATTGTCCCATCTCACGTGTCTGAGTATTGAATAGGTTACCGTATGCATACAGATTTTTGGCATTGCTCTGTCCCGGTGAACATCAGTTCTTACTCTGCACTAATATGAACGAAGCAAATAAAAATTAAGTCTATCTGTGTCTAACAGACCAAGAATTTGGCTGCTATGCTGTTGTTTGCAAGGAGGGTTGGGGACATACACTGATGTTTCTCCACAGTCTAGAGTTTCATCTCCTGTGATGTTCAAGATGTAACTGTTGACCATGAAAGGCTTCAGACTTAACTGCGGGGCACCTAGGCTGCAGCCAAATGCTATCAGGGAATCATAAACTTCTGTGGGGAAGACTTTGGAGTGAGAGTTGTCAACAGCCAGAAATACTATTGATTTTGATTTGTCTCCTTCATGAAGTTCTGATAGCGTGGGGTTGTGTTTCTGGAGTTGTCGGTGCTGTAATTTTATCTCATTTGAAGGTGTTGGGGGGGAAAAGTTGCACTAAAGGATGGTAGTAAGGTTATTGATGTGCAGGTGGTTGGATGCTGATGTACAAGGACATCTATTGAAACAGCATGTGTGTATGTAAGTAGCGGATTTTTTGTTGGTGGTGGTTTTGTTCTGAAGCTCGATTATAAGTTCTGGACATTTCTGACTATTGTAAAAGTGTTAGGTTTGGAATATTGTCTAAATCTGAGTGAAATCAGATACAGGCTGCAAGTGGAGGTCTTGATATGTTTTGAAAGTTACATTAATAGACATAAAAATGTGCAGATCAGTGGTTGACAACTATTTGCATGATACTGGCATTTGTGCTGAGTTCAGATCGGGCTCCACTGCAATGCTGAATCTACGGGTTATAAAGAAGGCACAGAAAAAGCTCAGGATGCAAGATCAGACACCCTTTCTATACTGCAGTTCAGCTCCCAAAACATGGCAGAAAGCCTATGCATCAGGCAAATGTACTTAATAAGAGGCTTACAGTTGGGTTTAAGTAATCGTACTTTGTGTTGTGCTTCTGTTATTGGACAACACTACACATTATCAAACCATGAGGTTTGCTTTGCCTTATTCTGTTACAGCTGAGAATAGTTTCTGGCTTGTGGCTTACGTATGGAAAGTTATGGTTTGTGAAAGCTGTTTCCAGCCTTTGACTGGAATCTACTGAAAGGTCCAAAGGCTGCGTTTTGCACCTTTTTGTACTGAGACTTAATGTGGTGAAACTAAAACTGTGGGCTCGCAAAATTTCAATTCTGTACAGAGCCAAAAGGTTAGGAAAGGCCATGTGTTCAGATGTTGCAGTTCTCTGTAAACAAATATTTCAAGGGTTCCCTGTTACGGCATATGTTGAATGCAACATAAAGCAGCAATCTAAGGTGCTGTTATTATTCTATGGACTCATACTGTACTAGGTAAAAACACATGCTTTGTGTGGAATGGCTTGTTATGCATAACATCCCTCTAGAAAAGAGATATTAGTGTGATGTAGTTCACATGGCCTTCTTTGGTGACATCACTAGAAGTGCTTACTGTGAGCTCTCTGATTTCTTTATTACAGCCTAAATATTGTGGATGTCAAGACAACAAAGATGATGGAGACTCCCTTTTTACAAGGCGTCACATGGAAAAGATGAGGGGTAATGGGTACGAGTTACTCCTGGGGAGATTCTGACTGGACGCAAGGGGAAAACTTTTCACACTGAGAACAATCAGCCATTGGCATAATCTCCCCAGGGAAGCGGTGGATTCCCCAACATTGGACACTTTTAAGACTCAGCTGGCCAAGGTGCTTGGCCATCTTGTCTAGGCTGTGCTGTTGCCAAGAAAGGTTGGATCAGGTGATCCTTGAGGTCCCTTCCAACCTGGTACTCTATGATTTGTCTGTTGTGTAGGCAAACTGGTATGCCGGTAACTTCTGGCTCTCAAAAACAAACACAAAACTCCCACTGCGAAGTAGAAGCCTGGAGACTGTACTTCGGGGCCGGGAGTGAAGGCCAGCAGCACTCAAATTCAGCAGCGGATCCAAGGAATTTAAACTGGAATTAGCAAGGTCAGAAAAGGCAGGGCTCCCAGAGGACATGCCTTGGAAATGTCAGTTAACCCACAACATCATGAAAAATATTACAAGTAATGGCTGCTGCATTTTACTGTAATTGCATACTGTATTTTGGAAATCTTGGGGGTTTTGTTCAGTCAGACCTGGATACCAGGATAACCTAAGCAGGATATTAGCTTTTAAGAAAAATTAAATTCTGCCATGAGACTTGGACTGATGGTGATTTGAAGGCAACTGTTAAATTTCTTGGTGTGGAATTGGGAATATCGTGGGTAGACTCATGGTCTCAGGTATCACCTCTGTAAGATGCGCATCAGCAACTTTTTAATATGAAGGAATAATGCTTTTCTAGACCTTTGGTTGTTTCTTCTTGTGAAAATACTATCCCTTAGGAGCCTTTCTGGCACTAGCACTTGTTAATACACATATCTGTTTCGTGGAATTTTGACATCTTCAGTAAAACTGAGGTGGTTGTAAGGCTTGAAGTTACAGAGTAAAATTAAAGCCAGAGAAAAATTTAAGCAGAAACCATAGAATAAAATTCTTGTCCAAAACAGCGTGATACTCACTGTGATTTGGACTGTGTTGAGGTTTATATCCAAGTTCGTACATGCTAAGACTATTTTTGGAGTCTGGACATAAAGCTATGAAGCTAAATCTATGAAGACTAGTGGGTAAAGCTTCCTGTATTGAGTAAATCCAGAGCTTGGAAGTTTCACACCTAATTCTTATGCTGGTTTGCTCAGAACAAACTTCTGCTTCCCCCAGGAAAAGAAGTTTGAAGGTTACATGAGAAATTGGGGCAGGATAAGTGTATCACTGAGTTACATAAGCCCACAAGGTGACTTGTAAAGGCCCAGGAAAAATGTGTTAGAGAAAAGGAAAATAATAGGAATTCAGACTCGAATTGCTGATGTGTAAAACAACCTAGGATGGGCTTCTTGTAACTGGCAGTACTGAACCTTCCACTTTGTGAATCTCTCTCCTAGGATGCAGGGGACACCAAGTGCATAGACCTATCTAGGACCTAGCCAACAGCGATTTGTCCAGTTTAGGGTTGTGTTTGGCTTCTCAGGAATAGTGACTAGCAGTCCTACTGCTATCTGGTATTTTAGATTGCAGATACTTAGATCAGCATCCCTTCAAATGTGGGTTTAGCTTTGGGGCAGGTATCGCATCATCCCAGCTGGGTTTGGTTTGGGTTTTTTTTGAGAACTCTTACTCTAGTTCATATACGGTAGGAACAAAGACCTGACCTGGGAAATGGTGGCTGGAAACAGCAGCAGTTACTTGCATGCAGAAAGCTGGGTATAGTCACTCTGCCAACCAAGTAATGGACAAGCACTGTCTAGCACTCCGATTACGTCTCCAGGAGAGGCAAAAGAGTCAAAATATGTGTGGGGTTGCAAAGTTACACAGCAGTTTGATAGCAGGTCCCAAGAAGGAACCGACTTCTCCTTTATGCTTGTTCAATGTTTTGGTGAACTTTTTTGGTAAACCTGCTTTTAAGTATAGACTCGCAGTTGATGATAGAACAGTGGTGGTACTAGGGGCTTGGTCTGGAATTCTTTCTCTCCCAGTACGGTGCCAGGCATTGAAAATAATTTCAGTTGATTTTCAAAATTGCCTTGTTTTGGGTAAAGCCCATTTCTTTAAAAGACTAGTGAAAGAGGAATAAGTTTACAGAGTCTGGCTGTGTTTCTTCAACAGCTCCGTTTTACCCATAGTGGTATTTCCAGAAAAAGACAGTAGAGGGGGCTCGTGAAATACACATGCTTTTCAGTTTCTGCAGTAAAATACATTTCTTCATTTTTCTGCTGCTGGGGGTGGAGGAGGGTGTTTTTCAGGCAGACAGTGCACCACCACTGTAGACTGGAAGCTGAGGATAATTTTGAGAGGATGCCAAGTGAGATCTACTATGGGAAAAAGCCTAAGGCACCAGAGGAAGTTAACCTTGGGTTATGTTTATTTTTTTATTTTAATGTATGGAGTATACATGAAGCATGAAGTACCCTCAGTTCCTTCACTGTGCAGCTTGCAGTCCTAGTTTCAGCAGAATGAGCTAAAAGCCTTTGGAGTGGCTTTTCATATTTTATCATGTTGGCAAAAATGTCATTCTATTTTCAAATAATCACAAATTGTGACAACATCCCTATATACAAAGATACGAGATATCCAAATAGTGGATTTCTCACGGTAGTGACCCAATCTTAAATGTTACATAAATGTAGAAGGGATGGGAAAGGTCAGTCAGCAATGAACAACAGCCATATGGGTAACATAACCCAGTTAGTAGTATATATCATGATGCAACTGTCATACACACACACAAGCAATTTCTTTGAGTGAGAAGGTATTTCTTATTTAATAAAATCTTATGTTTTTCTGTGGTTTAGGGTTGTTTGTTCAATGTTTTTTTGTGCTTAATGTGTCAGCATGTTTGTTGTTGATAAGACAAAGTTATCGCAAATACTAGGAACAACAAAACAGTCCTGCTGTAGTAAACCAGTGTCGTTCTAAGTGTTACATATTTGACAGCATTTTGTTCTTTTCCATGCATGTTTTAAGCATCTGAAAGAAGTGCTCTAAGAGCTGCCAGTTGCACTGTTTCAGTGCCTGGGCTGCCAGCGTGCCCTGGACACTAAAATATCACAGGATTAGCACGTTACCTATAAGCAGAATAAATATACTATTGACTCAGAACAGTATTGCAAACAGTAGGACATAATACAACAGCGATTAAATATGTGCTTAACTGTTCTCTTAATGTTTACTGTGCTGTTGAACAGATTAGAAAGGTGAACAGATTTCTTTTTAACTTGAGGTTTTTCTCACTGAGGCACATTTGCTATTCAATATGCCACCTTCTGACATGGCTTAACTGTTGACAGGAATGACCTTCGATTTGCTGTCAGTGACATCGTATTGAACCCTGATCAATATTCCCTTGTAGAGACAAGGTCATAAGTTGTGTGTTTAGTTCCATGTTTCCCTTCCGTGCAATGACATAATAACCAATGCCCTACTGAAACTATAGTGTGGGGGTTTTTTCCAGGTAATTGAATTCATATGGATTTTGGCCTCATGTCCTGTAGGAAACCACAAGTACAAGGTGCTGAAAAGTCCCCTGTAAAGCTAGGGAATGAAAGTGGACCTTTACAGAATAGAGCTTTTTGCTGAAATATTGTGTCCTGGAAAGCATATTACAAATGTTCATTGTTAATGGCATTTAAATGATATCTGAAAACAAAACCCTCCTAGTAAAATAGCCAAACAGGGTGATTGTTTCCATGCAAAGGACTACAGTCCTGTTGTGTGTATGTGTGTCTGATGCAGAGTAATAGTTCCTGGGGACTGTAGAAATATATCAAAACCCCTAACAAGCATGTTAATAGACGTACCTCTTTCTGAATACATATTTTGTCCAAAGTACTTTGTCAGTAAAATATCGGGTAGGTAAAAAGAACATCCCCCTTAATTCTTCACAGACCAAGTGCTGTAAAATATAAATGTTATTCACAAATCCTTGACAGAAAGATTGTGTTGTAATAAGAGAGCTTTTTTATTGCGGATTAAATAGGAATGGGTGTATATGGAAGGGTTCAATCATGCCAAAGAGATGCACCATCTCTGGCAGGCCTTGTATAAGCCTGAACAATGTAAGGGGTTGTCTACTGATTTTGGACTTAGACTTGAAGTGTATTATTAATGGCTGTTTCCTTTCTCCTTCTTTAGTGGTCCAGGAATATTGTCTGCCATAGTCTTCATATGAACAATATTTTGGGGGGTTGGGTTTTGTATGTTATTGGCAGAAAGAGGTAACTAGAGCAGTACTGTGAGAAACTGAGGTGAGGGCAGGAGCAGATGTCCCAACGATGTATTGGCTGCTGAAGAAAAGCAACCTCCAGCACCTGTCATATACACTCTGCCTTCTCTTCATCTCATGATTTTTCTAAGTACATGGGTTTTTTTCCATTTTCTTTCAATTTTATCCAGTTTCCTCATAGTCCAGGTCCTGTATGTCTAGTATACCTGTTAGCCACAGCATCGCCTGTAACTTGTTTTCCTTCTGGAACAGCAGGTCCCAAAGATGTGGTAAATCTTTTTCCTCCTTTCCTCAACATGTCAATATATGAACGGACTGCAGGAACTGCGTTATTGGGGCTGACTTGAGACCTGTCTACTCCTGTGGCTGATCTTGAGCAAAAACCTGGAATTAGGTAGATTAGGGATCTTTTGATCTTTTGTTTCTCTGTACTGAGTTTCATCTTGTCACCAGTGGCTGGAGGTTAGAAAAAGTCCAGAAGTGCAAACACGCAAGTATTGAACTCGAGTTTATATACTAAAATTTGATGCAAGGTTTGGTAGAAAGGTGCTGTGCTGCTTTATAGCCCAGCTCAGTCCCATGTTGCTCTGTGTGGTCACGCACACATGACAGAATATTCTTGTGTCTCCTGAGCTGTGCCTGGTGCGGAAAACAAGCATACAGCTCTTCATTGCTTTTTGCAGCTTTACTGCAAATTAGGTTTATCTTGAAGTTGTAACAGAATTGTTCCATTTGTTCCTCATACTTTGATCTTCTGGTCTATGTTGAAGAGTGAAGTAGCTGGGCTAGGAGGAGGTGTTTTACAGGCAGCAAAAATCCTCTGGGAGCTGGCTAAGCAAATTCAGGAGTAGAGCTGAGCTGCCAAATCTGACGTGTGATCCTAAATTGTAGAAAACTTCAAGTACTCAAGACTTCTGAGATCTTAAATATCAATCAGAGGTAGAATAGAACCCATCAAAACCTGCCCTTTCTCTCTTTCTTTTTTCTTTTTTTTTTCTTTTTTTAATGAGAAGCAAGCAATTACTCAATCGCTTCCTGTTGAAAGAAAAGGATTCAACCCAAACCGTAATGCTTAACCCTGTCACTTTTGTCTTCTGTGTCAAGTGTAGAGGAATTACAAATTCTCTTGCTTTGGGGAACAGGGAAGCAAGAAATAAGGCAAAACTATATTGTGCTATTTCTTAAGTAAACTGAATATGAAAGGCAGAAGTATTAATGACAAACGGTAAGCTTTCCCATGTAAAGAAAACTTTGAGTAAAATAAATTAAATTACTTCAGCATTTGTTGCAGCAACTTTACAAATTGGTGTATTTTTATACTAAACTGTTTTTTTTTTCCTTATGCTAGGTGTTTTGTGTGAAGGTTAGTGCCAGCACAAACCTTTCTGGTTTTTTAGCTTCTGCAAGCCACAGATGCTACCTGCAGGACCAGAGATCAGTCTATAGGAGTCTAAAGTCTATAAAGTCTATTAAATCTAAAAGGGGAGGGGGGGGCGTGAGAGAGGGGAAAAAGGTAACTATAGCTGAAAAGATGAGACTCTGCTCCATTTTTGCCGTAGATCTTGAGGTGTGTTTTTTATCTATGTGATTGTGTTTTAAAAAACTATTGCTGTTATTTTTCCTCTTTTCTTGATAGATACAGAACGCTACTCTGAAGTATGTCCACCACATGGCCTCTAATCAAACTGGCCATCCCAGATTTTTATAGCCACAGCAAAATAAAATTTAGGGTTTACTGTTTTAGGTCCTAGCAGAGACTGGAGGAGATGATAGGAAATGCCTCTTCTCAAAGCTGTACAACTCTACTTTTAGTTGGGCAATAGATATTACCAACTTAAGTGTCTCACCTAATTAAATGCCTCTATATCTGAATGGAAATCCTTTTCTACCCCAAATCAATATCATTTATAGGGAGACCTAAGAAAAAGGAACCAAACTGGGTATTTGTAATGAGAAGGAAAAAAATCCCTCCCCTCTTCTTTCTATGAAAATGGAAAAGAACCCCAAACCATTAGCTCAAGTCTTGCCAAACTGAGTCGCTGGAAGCAGCTGAGTGGTTGGACAAGCTTGAGCTGGGTTAATGAGCAGAGTACAAGTGGGCTTATTGGCACAGATGTCCATACTGCATGGACCATTCATATGAATCACTGGGTGACATGTGTCCTGCAGTCCTTGACATAGGTCTTTCATGTTGAGGTACTTCCAGTTAAGTGGCTCATTAATGGTGCATCTTTTGCATCATCAAATTCCCTCAGGAGTTGTCTCAAATTTCCCTTCATCTTTGTTGGCTTATGTACAGCAATATCCTTCTAAGTCCTTGGCATCTGTCCTCTGTATGTAATTATGTAGAAATTAATCTCTGTGTATCTGAATAGCTCATTTTCCAAGATTAACGTGAGGGCCGCTTGCATTGTTATTAATAAAGCACCTAGATTTATCAACTCTGCAAGGAACAAGCACATAGACTTCAATGTGTAAATAATACACTAATATTCTAGCTGTCTGGTCTGCAATCAGATGTTGGAATGCAAATGCTTTCTTTTTTTTCCGTGAAGACAGCAAATGTTACATGTTTTCCACCATGTAAATGGCCTTAGTTAACATTAATCAAAATTGCTTATCAGCTGCAAAACACACTTCTAGATGTGCATCTCTATGGCAGCCCAAAGCCAAATGGGTGACAGGCTTCTAATAGATATCTCATGAAACCCTGTTCTGCCGGCACTTGTCTTTCTTAAAGCTGAACTCCAGTCCGTGATACAGGGGCTGGTCTTGGAAACTATGACTCCATCGTACTAGAGGAAAAACAGGAGCATGAAAGCAATGCAAGTATGCAACCCGAACATATGCAGGTGTTTTTCCCGCAGATCCCTGAACTTCGAGGGTTTCTTGCAAGACTCTAAAAAGCTCACTTAAAAGAAGCATCCAGTAAAATCCACACAGTGGTTCTCTCAGAAGTCTGATGTCCCAGTGGGCTGTGCTATCATTTTGCATTTGAGGAAATGTTCATTTCCAGAGGTTTATGCTGTTACTAAGGTAAAAACTGGAGCCCATACTAATACAGAAGGTTGACTTCTCAATGGACAGCAGAACAGAAACTGGGTCAGGGAATGCGATAGAAGTTGGTAGTGACACTGCTTCACAAGCAACTCGTTTTGCACTTAGGGCTGAAAATAGATAATCCATGAACTACTTCAAATGATATATATAAAATTGGGAAGTTCTGATAGATTCTGTTGATAATTTCCTGAGCAATGGTTTCCTGTACTATCCATGCAGCAGAGAGTTAGCTGTGTTGACAAAATGAGAACTGGGTGTATTTAAAAGCTGCCTCCCCGTTAAGAGTAATACAGTTCACGTGAGCACAGACCTCCCTGTGTTTGGGAAGGGGAGGCAGCCAGTAGTGGAGTAACAACAGCCTAGACAGTCTGTTTGGTTGCTCAGCCTCACATCAGTCCTTAGAAAAGAACATCCTCCTGGATTCCACTTCCAAATATTTTAAGAGCAAGAGGATAATCAAGGATGCATTTGTCGAGAGCAAATTGTGCTTGACCAGCTGGATTGCCATCTCTGATGAAATGACTGGTTATGTGGTGGAGAGGAGAGCAACAGGCACAAACTACCTTGATGCTGAGAAACACTTTTGAGAGGATGTATAACAGCATTCTTGTTTGGAAGCTATGGAAGCTATGGGCTTGAAAACCAGATGGCCAGATGGGCTGAAAGTTGCCTGAGCTGCCAGGCTTGAAGGGTGGTGGTGATGGGCCAGGTGTCCAGCCAGCAGCTGGTTAAGAGTAAAGTACCCCAGGGTTGGTTCTGTGGCTGCTATCGTTCAATATCTTCATCAACAACCTGGATGATGAAACAAATTGCCCCCATGGCAATTATTAGATTGCCATTTATATATGTGTACTAGTTAGTAACGGAACCTGTGAGGCTGCTGTATTTTCTGGTAGTGGACTTGGGATTTTTGCTAGTGCTGGGTTTTGCAACACATGATCTTCTGTGAAGCTGGGGAAAACTTTTAAACAGGCTGAGTTCGCTTGCCAGTATTAGAACCGAAAACGGAACCCGGTAAAGTAATACGTGGGACCTTGCTAGGTCCAGTTCCATGAGCAGCTTAAAACCTTACAAGCAAGGTGAAGCAGTCCAGCCTCAAGAACGATTCAGTTATTATTTTAGTACATCTTATCAATTTGACTTGCTGGAGCAGTTTAGTACCTTCATGCAATATAAAAATTATATTACAATGTCATTCTCTTGCCAAACAATGGCACTTTGAAATAGGTCCACTTTCCTGCTTTGGTATAATTTTCCAGAATAGCGGCTTAACTCATGATTTATGCTGAGAGGTCTTTTACTTGTACAACACCTTCAAAATACAAGCTAGAGGACTAAAATCTATTAAGAGATGTAATTTTTTTTCTGAAATAATGTCTTAAATTCTGAACTAATTATGTAGTGGCTCAAAATATGCTGTGGTCTCACATAAAATAATTTTCTAGCTGAAAGGACAAAAATAGTAGCTTAATTTCAGTGGTCCCTGAGGAGGGCAAAAGTAAATTATTGTTTCCAATACACAATTTCAAGATCTTGGGGCACTAATTAAAAACATGTTTTGGGGCTGTTACCTGTTGAAGGGTACTCAGAACTTGCAGGGCCGAATGAAGTGCTCTAAAAAGGAATAACTTCAATTATGCGTCACGGATGCTGGTTCTCACTTATGGGTTTGTGTTCTCATGATGCTTGTTTTGTAAGAACATAATATAAGAAGGGAAATACTGAGAAAAAATGTAGTCTCACAGCTTCCAGTCTTTTTCAACTCAAGGAACCTCCTAAGCACCATATAGTTTCTGAGTGTGAAGAAGCTCAGTGAACTTTTCTTCTGTGTTTTTGTACATCTCCCCCCTGACTATGTGTGAACTGTTCACATCCAGGACATCTTGAGGCAAGGAATGATATGGTTTAACTTAGTATTGTATGAAAAAAACACGTTCTCATGTGTTCTTGAACCTGCCACCCGCTGGTATTATTTGATAACCCTCAGGTCTTGTACTGGAAGAGGCAGGCAGTAGCTGGCCCCTATTCAGCCTCTGCTTGCCACTCGTGTTTTTAGAGATATCTGTTGCTCTCCTGTACCATCTTTTCTAGATGAGAAAGTCCTGGTTTATGCAGTCATTCTTTGTGTGAAGGAACTGGCTCTTTAGGCCACTGGCCATTCTTGTTGTCCCTCCTTGAACTTTTTCCAGTATCCGTCAGTCTTGTTGAGGATGGCTGAGAAGGACCAGACCAGGATCCAAGCTCCGGACAAAACGTGGGTTTAGACAGCAACATAATGATGTTCTCTGTTTCCTTTTTTAAGAATGCTGAACGATTTCTGGGTTTTGATGACTGTGCACTGAGCTGCTGTGTTTGTTAGGTATCCTGCCTAACTCTAACATCTCGCTCTTGCATTGAAATAAGCAGCTTGTTCCCCGTCATTGTATCTGTGAAGTTAGGGCTGGTTTTCCACTTATGTCGCTTTACATCAGAGCTGATCTGTCATTTTAGCACTGTTACTCAGTCCTGTGGGTTCTCTTGCAGTTCTTCCCAATTTACTCTTCTCTTTACTAACTTGAATAACGTCATTACTAGACTTTGTGAGTTACTATTTATCCCTTTTTCCATGTTTGTGTATAACTTTCCACATATACTGCAGTGTGACTAGTGGTTACCACCAAGCAGCCAAGTGCATTGGTTGTTTTGAGGTAGAAAAACTGTAATTGCTAAAGAATGGTGGAACTTATTCTGATTTAAACATAGGACTGTGTTGCGAGCATGTTTGCTAGGTCATTACTGCTGATTTTGGACCTTGCACCCGTTACCTCAGGTTCACTGTCTTACCCACATCAGTGAGACCAGGGCTGCTGTTGCAGGGTCCCCTCGCATAGTCTGCAGTTTGTTTCCTTGCTCATAACCTCCAGTCCTACCTTTCCAGGCTGTGCATACACAGGGAGCCTGTCTCTGCTTCTTGGCGGGACTGCTGACCGCTGGCTTCTGCTTTCTTTGGTTTTTAGTAATTCTCCTACTTCAGTCTCCATGGTTTTTAATCAGTCCCAAACGAATTCCTGTGGACCTGCTTGGGTAAGCTTCTGTTCAGTGTTTGGCATGTTTCTGCCAGTGCGTGCCCAGCCAGCCTGAATCTGGCTTGCTTTTATCACTTCAGGCTTATGTATGATTGAGCAAAATCTCATTGAAGTTGCCTGTATATTTCTGCTTAGAAAGTTTTCTGTGGAATACGAAATAGTTTTCTGTTAATATTTTCTCTGTGAAGTACACAAAGATACCTTACAGAAACCCAACTTCGCCGATACAAGTTCATTTAAAAACCTAATCTAATTCCTTCAGTTTAATTGGAAGAATATCGGTCATTAATAAAAACACAAGCCAGAAAGAAGTTTGTAAGGTAGAAGTTAGAATTTGTAAGGTAGAAAGCTGCGAAGTTTGGCAAAAGTCTTTCCAGCCCAATGTCTCATCCCCAGCAATGGCCAGTAGTGGGTTTTCAAGGAAGAACCTGAAGAACGTGCTGATTTCCTGCTATTTTTTGTCATAAGCAGAGGTGGTTTTGCAACATTTGTCTGACATCCCCTAGGCAGAGAGATGTGCGCGCACACACAGAAACTCTGTGCAGCAGTTGGTCAGGGTCAAGGCTGGCTCCAAGGCGCCTTGGGATGAGCTGGCTGTGCTGCCCATGTGCTGCACAGCTGGGCCCTCCCATGTGCCGGAGTTGGCACCCAGAGCTGGTGCATCCTGAGCGCCCTGGGTTTGCTCTGCATGCGTAGGCTGTCTGTACGGCACGTGGGCAGCAGATGTTATATGGCTGGTCAGTGCTGGGCATGCATCGTGCACATGCGCTGTGGGGACAACTGTGCAGCAGGCTGCGCCGGAGGCGTTGCTGGTCATCTGAATGTCTCAAGCCTGCAACCTGCATATAGACAAAATATCCTTTGGAAAAGATGATGTGACCCAATGAATCTGGAAAATGCAGGATAAGCTTAGCAATAAAGAGTTTTTACATAGCCACTACGGCTACGTTTCTGGTGCATCTCAAAGTTTGGGACTAATCTTTCTTCCATGGAAGCCAGGGTCAAAAATCACACTTGTTTCTACTGAAGCCATCATTGGGATCCCTTTCTGCTTCCACCAAAAATCCTACTCCCAGTACATATGAGAGGAATCGGACAACAGGGAAGGGCGATGTGCAGTGAGATCGGCGCCTGTTTAAATCATGGCAGTTGTGTCAGTGACTTGTCTGGAGTAGGACTTTGGCCATGGATTTTAATTCTTCCAGTGCTGAATTTCCATTCTGCTGATAGTGAAGAGGAACAACTAAAATCAGTGAATTCACTGGCTATAGGAGTAGGTTCAGCTCATTTCTTCGCTGCAATGGCTCTTTGTCTTGGGTAGTTCCCCTGTTGTTAAGAAAAATCAGTCTCGATGCATATAACTCACAATGGTTCCATGAGGCTTGCAAATATCTCTGAGGTACTCACAGCTGTTGAAATGCTTTTGATTGACAATGCTGCTTTCATGTAATTCTTCTGTGTTTCCTTTTGTATTGTTTTCAATTACAGTAATTTCAACAGAGCTGTCTACAATCAGAAACTATGGAAATTGAATACAGAAAGATGTAATATTTCAAGGAAGGGTAAGTATAGCAGTGTCTTTTTTTCCTACAGAAAGGATATAGATTTCTCAAGACCAGCTCTGTATTCTCAGTTTAACTGGCAGACAGGAAATGTTTTTTCTTTCTTTAGGTCCCAAAGGATGTTTCTTTGTTAGAAAGCCAAACCTCCATTTCCTCTATCTCTTGTAACCGATAGCAAACCTGGTGAACATAGATTAGACTTGGCACCAAATGCATGAACTTGTAGCCTATTTCTTTTACAAACCAATTTCATTTGAACACTGGAAGTTTGCCTTTGTTTTCTGCTAGATAACTTGGTAGGCAACTAATTGATTTTCTTGTGGCCAGATGCTGGAGCCCACCCTGTTGTTAATGAGACTTCACTTACACAAACAGTCTCGATGATGTTAACGGCAACCCGTGTGTGCATGGAAGTCCCTGATGTAGCTGGTTTATGCTGAGAAATGTTAGCAGTGGCTTGGTCTCAATCCCCACTTTTACCAGTAAAAAAATCCCCCCTTTCTTCCCCAGGATCCTGTGCATACACTGAATATGGCTGGACTGCATAATGCATACATAAAGGTACCCGAGCTAGCTTTGGTAACAAACCCAATACACCTGTCCAGTCACAAACCTGCTTTTAAGAGGGCTAATTGTCATTTGGGTAGCAGAGCGTGCTGTCCAAGTTGCTGTGCAGCTAACACATGGACTCATGTCCTGTTAAATGGCAGGATGGAAATTTCAAGAGCATTTTGAAACAATCTTGTAGTCTTGTAGTGATCAAAAAGCTGTGATCACAGTCAAGTGGTTAGGCTGAGTAAGGCAGATATCTAGGATGCCGACTAAGTGTGACATGATGATTTGAAGCAGGTACAATGTAGCTTAGAGGGTTGGAGAAGTATTGCAAGGATATACAGAAGTACCATCTTAAACAGCGCAAAACCGACACATAGCAGCAAACAGCACTGGAAGTCAAGCTTCTGGCTGTTACTGGCACGTAATTGTCAGCTGAAGGGCTGCAAGAGAGAAGCGCCGTATGGCTGAAGCTGACCCCGCATCCATGGATGTAAGAGTCTAAGCACCAACTGTGTCTTTATTTTTCTGTGTAGAGATGAGGAACCTTGGTTGTTAGAGTCTGCCATCTCTGCAAGGTAGTCTGTGTCAGTATCTGTAACATTACCTCTTGGCTGTCTTTATATTTTCAGGGCATGATTTTTCTTGATTGCTTCAGAATCGGGACATACTACCCGTGTGCTTTAAAGGATTGCTGCCTAATAAGTTTCCGTGATTCTGAACTCAGAGTGTAAAGTTTCTCAGCCATGAGGCTTTCCTTTGCCGAACTGCTGAGGTTATTTCCATTTACAATGAAATGAGGGGTAAAGTTTAGCCTCCCATTTCGTTTGGTTTTGTGCCCACACCTCTGAATTTCTTCTGCAGTGGCTTGTCTGACCATGCAGCTGTAGAGACCAGAGACAAGGAAGGCTTCAGCTATTTGACTGTGACCCAGCTGGCAATCCTAGTGTTTAAGTTGGGTTTGGGGAGTTTTCGAGCTGATAAGTAGGTTTATATGTTTGAGTTCGATTATTCTAGGCTGACTGTTGTGTTTACTTTTGGTTAAAAAGTTACTTGAACAACCAGTTGCTTATTTCTACCACATGCAGACGTTCACACTTTATTGGTGAATTAGTCACATATTTCTTGTTTAAAAGTTCCAAAATATTCCCATATGCTGCTTGTCCTTGATACCTGAATCACAAAGAGAATGGCAAATTTAGGAAACCCCTTATAATAAGCATACAAATAAAAATTAAGAACTCATAAAGGACCAAATTATAGACTAGAATTGTGATAGTTGGATATCTTAATAAAGAAATATTTGTTCTGCTTGCAAACAAACTGCATTTTAAAAGATTATCTGTGAAGACAGTATTTTCAAAAATAAATACTATGTTTTCTTAGAGGAAACTATAGCAGTGAAGGAGCACAGGAAAAAAAAGAAAGCGTACAAGAAGTAAGCCTGTTATATTGTCTGACATGAACTGTATACTTCACTTATCCTGAGGTCAAATTTGATCTTGATAGTCAGTTCTGCAATGAAGTTATTTGCTGTAGCAATCTGTTTCACTCCCATTCAAATAAGGCAATGAGGCTTTTTGACTGGTGTAGTCCAGCTTTTATAAAATGGGAAGCTAAAATTGCAACTTTATTCAAGCCATCAGTAAATTTCAACTGTCTTAGCTGGCAAGAAAAATAATAAAAATATTAATAAACTTGACACAAATAGTTTCATGGTATGAGATGAGTAGTCAGCCTCTGAAAACACATGTAGATAACTACTGTTCACTTTTCGTGTAAATACTTGACATGAAATTAACTGCTGTTAATAATCTAATAATCAGTCTAACTTTGATATAATGCACTAATTAGCACATACCTGCTTTATCTAATGCTGAGACACCAAGCTCTCACCAAGGTTGTGTTCCCAACAAGAATTTTTGTCCATTGGTCTCCAATGGCATATTCTTTGTAAAATCATAATAGCAGGATGTGGTTAGAACATCATACATGATATTACAGCCCTTAACAAGGCTTTTCCAGGAGGGGATGTTGGAGACTTGTCTGATACAGTGCTTGCAACCATGCCCCAGCAAAAATACTGACATCTTGTCAGACTGGATGTCTGCAGTTAGCTTACCAACTACAAGAGAGGAGCAGTGAGGATGTACGAATCGGTGGTCTTCACAGCTATTCTCACTGGTCTTCAGCAGTCTCTTGACCCTTACTGGAAGGTTATGCAAAAAGGTGCTTTTGTTTTCCTGAAACAAACAAACAAACAAAAAAAAACAAACCCCAACCAAACACCCCATCAGTCTCTCATTAACTTACGGGAAGCAAAGCAACAGAACTGTACTTTAGCAACCTGGCCTAGTGGAAGGCGTGGCAGGAGGTTTGGAACTAGATGAGCTTTAAGGTCCCTTCTAACCTAAACCATTCCATGATTCTATGAAAATAGGAACTGTCATCTTCTTGTTACAGCACAAAGCAAATGTCACCTATTTACCAAGTAATTCTTCCTGCATGTTGATGGCTGGCTTTGCCACTGGATTATTTTTAAATGACATCCATTGTAAATGCAATCCATTTTCTTAATTTCCTCCTAATTAGTCTTCTATAGACATTATGTAGGTCAGTGGTCCCTCAAGATAGAGATGACCTGCTGAAGGAAGGATAAATAGGACTCCAGGGTTTGTTCACAGGCCTCAAAAATCTGTGTTGCTCTCCAGAGGGTTGGTTTTCTTTCTTTTGCATTCCTTTTAAAAAAAATTCTGTGGTCCAAAGCAACCTTGAAAAACATAAGGTAAATGCAACCAGCTCAGATATCTGAATCTCTGAAGAAATCTAAAACCAGGTCACAGAAATTAGGTGGGATTCATATGCTAGTTCTGTGATCTCTGTGGCATCTTCTGAATAGAAATTCTGCTCAGAAGATTTCCAACTAGGGTTGCTCAAAGCAAAGGTTAAAACAGAATTTATTGGGCACAATGTTGAAGACAGACAGTCATCTAAGATGTGTAAACTTGTAATGTCGGGAGGGGCTTTCTCTGAACCAGGGCTCAGTTGCTGGTGATTTGGGAAGCATTGCTGTGGTCATGTCAGGGTTTGGTGATAACAGTTCAGCGAAGAATGAGGAGAGAAACTGCAAAGCTTTATTTGCTTAGGCTTAGTTCATTGTATAGGACTGAGCTCTCAGAAAATGAAATGACAGATAAAGCATCCCATTGCTTCACTTGAGTTTTACTTTGTTATAAAAAAATTTGTTGAATGAAGAAACTTATCAGAGCACTATATTGGAAAGAACCAATTTTTTAGTTGCTGTAGACACGAGATGGACCTCAGTGCTTTCTGCACGCATCCAGGGTGCATTACTTAACTTGTGGAAGCCACATCCTGTAAGAAATCAGTCCTCATTCAGGCCGTGTTTGGACAATGCTTGGCATGCAGGAGAGCTGATAGAGCTGACAGGAGTGTGACCAAAGTATGTGTGTGTTTATACAGCTTGTGCTTATCACGAGGCAGAACTTTCCTTCACTGCAGTAATACCCCAGTGGATGCTGCTGTGCTGTTGTACAGAGGTTCACTGTTTCCTCTTCATTACGTGGTCACTCTGCCTCGTGGGCAAAGGCAAGGTACTCAACTACGTGGTCCTCACCAGGCCCAGTATGGCCATCCTCGTGGGTGCCTCCTGTTTAGCACAGGGGGAGGAGCTCAGGGAAAAGCAATGGGTTTGCTATATGCTTGACCCAGATACTGATGGGAAAAAAAAATCTTTGAGGTTTTATTATGCACACTGGTGTTTTGCTTTCCATAGAGAGCGGTGGTGAGCCAAAGAGACAGCTGTTTCAGCGGGTGAAATACAAGTAAAAGTTACCAATGGCAACGGGCCTCCTGTTGACAAAGAAGCTTTTTTCCTGGTTCTGATGACCCACTGTAATGTATAAATCCCCAATCTGATATTTCCCCTCTCCCCATTCTTCAGATGAGCTGTAGGTTTCGATAGCTACTTAATATCCTGTGGTTGAAGTATGATCCAGAGGTGTTTATGTTTATACTTAACCAGCTGCTGTAGTAAAAGCTATGTGGTTTGCTGATCCAATTTAGTATAAATCACCACTTTAATGCTCAGTGATATATCATAGTGAGACATCAGCCTTTGAGAAGGGCCTTTGTGGCTGTTATGGTGCAGTGAAGAGGCCAAAAAATGCTTGCTGCTCTGAATAAGGATCATTATTAAGTTGGACTGACCTACTGCTGTGTTCTACTAACCCTTGCAATCTATAACACATCCTTTCAACAAGCCTCGTTTAAACTGCAGGCCATGAAGCTACATCTTTCTTAGTTGCTGTACCAGACTTTCATGTAAACTTAGCACAAATGCTCTGTGCTGCTTCTTCAGAGCTGTTAATTGGTGCCATGGCTTTCTCCTTGTTTTTTTCAAGAAAATCATGGTGCATCATGTGCTTGCGGATTCAATTTGGGGAGGGGGGGGTGCATGAAAAACTCATTCATTCCTTTTGAAGTAGATTTTACATTTCTGCCCCATGTGCCATTTTTCCTGTGCTGTTAGATTTCCAAACAGACATTGTGGAGCCTGATTTGTCCAACAAATTTTAGTGAGGGTTTCCAAATGTTTCAGGTAGGAAGGCCTAAATACTAATGCTCCTAGGAAAACAAGAAACTTAACCCGCTTCTGCTGTGTGGAATCAATTCGTTATTTCCAGAGGTGCTGCAGCTTCTCAGATAAGACTTCTATGTGTTTTTCTGTTTAGGAGCTAATTCAGGTTTACCTGCATCCATCACTAAGACTGTCGATAGAGTCTTTGTTGCCATGATGTCTAAAGATGTGTGCAAAGATCCCACATAATAGCTTATTACTGTCATTTGAGTATGAGGCAAAGTGTGTAAGAGAGAGAGAGAGAAGAAAAATAGATGAAGTCCGGGAAAGGAAAATTGAGGTGTTTCTGTAAAGCTTGCAGAGGTGATGAATGCTGTTGCTGTAATATGCAAACAGCAAAACAAGTGGTTTGGCAGCCGCTGCAAAGCAATTTACCTTACTGACCAATATCACCTCAGTTGCATTTCTGTGCTCCTTTTAGGGCTTGCACACTCCTGCGGTTCCTAGTCTCTAGCTCTCTGCATGGGTTGGCCAGAGCTGTTTTGTTTCTGTTGGTGCTTAAAAAACGGCATTGCGCAGCTACTCGTTACTAAAGATAACACCAGCTCCATCATAGCTTTCAGATCTTCTGTGGGAATGCATAACCTCCTGCCCATTGCTGTGGAGCACGCAGGACAGTGGCAATGAGGCTCTGAGATCCCCTGGGATTTTCCCAACCTGCTTTGGTTTGGGTGGGAATCAATTAGACGTGTTAGTCAAACATTGAGAGGACACTGTTGTTACCCTGGACTTTAGGACACAGAACAAGTGAGAGCCCTCAGTCTGATGCAGACTTCACTGAAGACAGCTAAAACACTGATGTGGTCACATCTGCCAGGGAGGAGGCTGTGTCTTCTGGCTGGACTGCATGCTCTATGGCATAAAACTGCTAAAAGCTATGATAGCAAGACTGAACCCTAGCTCTGTGGGAGCTGTACCCAATTTGTAGTGCAAAAGCTGCAGCACAGCAGTCAGAATGTGGTCACGTCTCGAATGCAGACACTGCTCTGAGGTCCCATTAAAAGGGTACCAGGCTGCTCTACCATGCTCTACCATGACGGTAAAGTCTCAGCCCAGCTGAGACTTTAGCAATGAAGCTTCCATGGGGTGAAAATACCAGCCCTGTTCAAATCCCTGGAGCAGCAGGAAGTTTCACGTGCACTGTAAGGTAGTAAGTGAAGGAAGAAATAAAGTTCCCTCACTCCCTGCCTGCAGCAATGATGCTGTTTGGAGCCTGGATTGCTCTGCTGGCTCTGTGGAGCCTGAGCTGCGGCTGTTGGTGCTCCTGGACCTGGGAGAGTGGCACTGGCAGTGCTCCTAGCAGGGACAGCTGCTGAGGCTCTGCTGGTAAGTCCAAGCAGGCTCTTGAAATACCCCCAGGGGTACACAGTGCTGCATCTGAGCCCCTGACACTGTTTTGTTGGAGCTGGGGGCAGCTCCAGCATCTCTCTATCAGCAGCAGCCTGACTCTTGACCACTGGCCTGCGGCTGTTAGTTAACTGGTATTCAGCTGTCCCCATTCTGTGGGTATCAGTGGGCTTCTGGGGACTTGTATGAGCAGTGATCAGAGTCACCTGGGTTGCCCAAATGAGTCAGGCAGGGAAGAACACCTGTATTTAATCTGATGAGGAGAGCAGGAGAAAAGGATTGGGTAAAAATTGCTGGGTATGAAGGACGCTGTTGAAATGGATGGAAGCAGCAAGCACCAAATACTATCCTGCTCAGTGAGTACTGGTTCACGGTATCAAAATATTGGCTGGAGAAGATGAATTTTGACCTCAGGGTTTTGTTTTTTAATGTTTCCTCTGTGTGGCTCTTTGTACTCAGGTAAGACAAATTAAAACGAGTATTTAAGTGGGGGGAACAATGCTGGCTTGCAAAAGCCAAATCTGCACTTCAGAAGTTTCTTTAGTAGTGTCCATATAGGGGAAAAAAAAAAGCACTGGTGTTTTGTTATAGGTGTTTGGTGTCTTTGTTATTGTTGCTTTACACATGGCCAAGACGACTGCCAGCTGACATGCTCTGGTTCCCACAAGACAGGCTGCCTGTTCTGGTAGATCTCAGCAGTGATCTTTGACACAACTGATCACCTTTTCTGTTGGATGGATAATCGTGTAGGATAATAATGTGGCAGCCTGGTTAAAGTCTTATCTCAATGGAGACCATTCACTTGGCTAATTCTGGTCAATAAGAAGAAAGCTCCCTTTCCTGTGGTATACCACCAGCATTTTGTGTATTTTCATTGTTATTGTAGCAATGGTAAGCTGTCTCTTAACAGGATTATTGACTGGTCATAAAACTATGCATGTTTCAAAGAACAAATGTGTGCTTAAGTTTTTAAACCAAGGTTAAGAGTGGGAAAATATAGCTATGTCTTTCTCAGTAACAACTATTTTGCATTTCATTTGGCAAGTCCCAGGTGTGTTTCAGACTAATTACTTCAAAATATGCTTGCTCACAGCTGTAGGCCAGCTGTGCAATGACAGCTATGAAATGCTCAGAATTTAACAAATCTGGGCTGTTAAGCCTATGAAACCACATAATCCACAGAAATGCTTGATAGGAAGCAATTAATTAATTCTAATATTAAATTAAAAAGGAGCATCCTGATTTGCAGCAGAGAGTTCATTGTTTTCAGTCTGCAAAGAGTATCTAACTTTTTTGCCCCTCTCTGCATTTTATGGTGGAGAACAGGAGCTATTCTGGGTTTTCTAGCTTGAAGAGCCTCACTCTCCTCTTTATCTTTGTCTGTTCCAGTCCCTTCTCACATCATGGATTGTATTTAAGTGATTGTCATACCCTGTCTGCAATGCAAAAGAGTACGTGTGCAATAAGCTATTTTAAAAGGGCACAGTTTGGACTGTTTCCCCTTGCAATAACTTGAAAATAATTGTCTTATATACTTTGTATTTCCTGAGACCTGTTTTCTTCCCCTTGCTTTTTCCTGAGTGAGGAAGTATTTATAAAACCACCACTTTAATTCTGTCTTTCCATGTTGTAGTGACAAAAAAGATACTTTGTGATATTAATGCAGACTATCGCTGAGGGGATTATTAGTACCTTGGTTCTGTTATCACGGCTGTAAATACCAGTCAAATTCCGGTGGAGGTATATTTCTTCCCAAAAGTGCAATGTGGTAAAATGTTAAAACTGTCAGTGATTCAGAACAGACTCTTCGCTGTAGTAAGTGTGATTGAAAGGATACTTGTGTGATTAGAACAAGCAGCTTGGGAAAACACCTTTTGAAATCATCCCTCAAAGGTGCCTTGCTGCATGTTCTCTGCAGCCTGCTTGGGAAGAAGGAAATAATCGGTAATTACATGGGAATGCTGGGCTGTCCGTCTGCACGCTATTACCTCCATGCTTCACTATACCCCTGTGCTTCACTCCTCCTTAGCAAATCTGACTTCTGCTGCGCTTCAGAGCTAAGTACGCGTTTGTATTCTTTGTGAAGAGAAAATCATAATTTTTGTTAGCAGGCTCGGAGTTGGCTTTAGCGAAGAAGGGTAGGGAGTTAAACTGCGGTATTTGCCTGCGGTTGAAGAGATGAGCTGGCTGCTCTGAGGGTAGGTTGAGCTGCTAATCCTTCCCTCTTGCTTGTACAGGCCTATGCTAAGATGCCTTTGGGCTGGCTTTGAAGGAGGACTGATTCACTGAAAACATCTGCTTCCATGTTCTTGCTTTCCAGGCAACCGTACCTTGTGGTGTGTCCCACATTCACAAGCTTAGATTAGGAAGAAGTAAAGGAAGGTTAAAAAGGCAATGCTATGGTGGGCTGGAGAATCAAAGAATAACCTTTCCCAAAATCATGGCTGGATGTAGTGCTTGGGATGCATTTTTCTGTGATGATGTATTTTTATGTAACTTCACAGCATTCCCTACTCAATATTTCTGTTATGGAAGCTGCTCACCCCACCTCCCTGATGCTTTGTGCCCTGTCTGCACCTCTCCTGGCAAGTACCGAGATCTTTTTGAAACATCTGCTCATCTCTCATCTCTGACGTAGCATTGGCTTTGCTGATCTACAAAGGGATTCACTACTTCGACAAGAGAGTCTGTGTATTTTTATATGCATAGAAATACTCGGGGGGGGAAGCTTAACCAAATTCTCAAAGTATCAGAAGAGCAGCTCCCACTGCATGTGCCTGACTAGTCACACGCTACACACGCAAGACCAGCTGTCCTGCCTGTATAGCGAGAGCTCAGGTGTGAAGGGAGGCAGTGTCTGCTGCCTTCCCCACAGCAGCACCTGCTGCCTCCTACCTTAGGGGCCAGAGCAGGGAACGCTCTTCTAAGACCTCTCCTGGCTTTTCCTCCCAGCCCTGTCCTTTGTCTTTTACATGTTGAGGAGGAGACTCTGTTCTCTTTTTGTTGACCCGTCCCTTCATCCTAAGGGGGTCAGGGGGGGTTAGGTGGGTCTTTGTAGAAGCAGTAGGTAGGGGAGTTGTAGAGGGCTGCTGGCGTATCCCTGAGAGGAAAGAGGATGAGAGTGAGCGATGAGAAGGGGATGTTCCTCCTCCCTTGTGCTTTTAATCCTAGTGCCCTCTCCTCGCCTGCTGCATCCTCCAGTACACATTCTGCTGCTGCGGAAGCAAAACTGAGCTTTGCCCCTGGGGCTGAGATGTCTTGAGCACTGAAGTCTCCCTTGTGTGTCAAGGAAACTGTTTGGGGTGTGACTCTGCATGGGCGTAGGTATTTCCCTGTGTTCTGGGAAATTTTAAACACTGGGAATACAGTATTACGGAAGAAAAATTGCTGGGAGGGACCTCCAGCAGTCGGCAAGTCCAGCCCGTTGCTCAAAGTCAAGGATGATTACAGCTAAGCCATTCCTGTGAGATTCTTGCATCATCTCAGTTGCAGAAGACTTGTAATCTTCCTGGATGCTCTCCCTCTATTTACCTCCGCATTAAAAATTTTCTTTTAACCTCTCTGTTACTTCTTACCCTGTCCACTGCAGATACAGAGAATGGGCAGTCTGTTTCCTTGTGGCCTGCAGTGGCTTTTTATCAGTTTGAAGATGGTTCTTGCATGTCTCCTCTGTCTAGCCCTTTTCCAGGTACCCTGGAATGGATAAGTCTGGTTATTCCAGATGGATGCCACAGGAGCGACTCTCTGGACTCACTTCAGCAGGTTCTTACCTTCCAGGAAGGGTGCTGTGCAATGCAGCATACTGTGCTCTGGCAGAGGCCTCACCGCTACAGTGTGAAAGTAGAAGGTAGAACATAACCTTTCCAAGCTGAAAGTTAAGCTGTTCTGCTCAGGAGAGAAGAGAGAAAAGGGCTACTTTCAATTTTATTTAGAAGAAGTTAGAAAAAATATTTGAGACAGAAGGGAGACCAGTTATTGTCATTTTTATTTAAGACAGCTTTGCATAAAATCTTTTTCCTCCTCCTGATAGACGTGGATCCATTCCTGATGGCACTGATCCACCTTCAGCCAGCGTGGATGTATTGGCAAATGAGAGTTGGGCACTGTAATGGCTCTGTGTTGTTGGCAGGATGTCTCCTTGAGGTGTTTCAAGGAGGGGTTGCTCCTGTCCTTGACGTGGTCTAAGCCTTTCTTCTCCCTAAAGCACAAATCTGGCTTAACACTTGCTCACTTGCTGGCGGCTGTGAAAGGAATTAGTTTTTGCTTGTACATTATGCATAGGCTGTAACTGGTGTTAATGTTACGCAGTTGAACTCTTCCCTGGCTGCAAATCTCTTCTTCCCCCACAAAAATCTTGTAGTAGAAGACAAAAGCATTCTTTATAATTCTGTAATGAACGTGAGTGAAGCAGTGATCTTACTACCACGCTGAAGTGCTAAGCAGTGAATTTCCATCAACTGAAATCCACCTAACTTAAATTGTATATCTTTTCATTAAAGCTGCATATAGGATCGCAGCGCTTTGCTCTGTCAGAATGGAGCCTTCTTTTTAACCCTAACATACCTCAAAATTTATCATACACAAGGAAAGAAGAGCAAGAAATCGGGCAAGGGAAGGAGACCTGCATGTCTGAGCAGGGATCTTCAGAAAAAACTCAGGTGGAAGAAGGGAGTTTACAAGATGTGGAAAAGGGGGCTGACGACTTGGGATGAGTATAAGAACGCTGTCAGGGTATGCAGGGAAGAAACGAGAAAAGCCAAGGCAGCTTTGGAATTGAACCTGGCGAGGGATGTCAAGACCAATAGGAAGGGTTTCTTTAAGTATATAGGTGGCAAAAGGAAAACCAGGGAAAATGTAGCCCCGCTCTTGAACGAGAGGGGTGCTGTGGTGACGGATGATGGCAGAGTTGCTGAATGCCTTCTTTGCTTCTGTCTTCACTGCTCGGGCCAGCTCTCAGGAGTCCCAGACTTTGCAAGTAACAGAGAAAGTCTGGAGGAAGCAAAACTTTCCCTTGGTTGAAGAGGAACAAGTTAGAGAACAATTAAGTAAACTGGATACCCACAAGTCCATGGGGCCTGATGGGATGCACCCGCGAGCGCTGAGGAAGCTGGCGGAAGTCATTGCTGGGCCACTCTCCATCATCTTTGAAAGGTCCTGGAGAACAGGGGAGGTGCCTGAGGACTGCAGGAAAGCCAAGGTCACTCCAGTCTTCAAAAAGGGCAAGAAGGATGACCCGGGAAACTACAGGCCGGTCAGCCTCACCTCCACCCCCAGAAAGATGATGGAACAGCTCGTTCTGGGCGTCATCTCCAAGCATCTGGAAGAAAAGAAGGTTATCAGAAGTAGTCAACATGGATTCACCAAGGGGAAGTCATGTCTGACTAATCTGATAGCCTTCTATGATGGCATGACTGGATGGGTGGATGAGGGGAGGGCAGTGGATGTTGTCTACCTGGACTTCAGCAAGGCTTTCGACAGTCTCCCACATCATCCTCGCAGGCAAGCTTAGGAAGTGTGGGTTGGATGAATGGACAGTGGGGTGGATTGAACAGTGGCTGAACAGTAGAGCTCAGAGGGTTGTGGTTAGCGGTGCAGAGTCCAGTTGGAGGCCAGTAACAAGTGGTGTCCCTCAGGGGTCAGTACTGGGTCCAGTCCTGTTCAATATATTCATCAATGACCTGGATGAAGGGATAGTGTTCCATCAGCAAGTTTGCTGATGACACAAAACTGGGAGGGGTGGCTGACACACCAGAAGTCTGTGCCGCCATACAGCGTGACCTGGACAGGCTGGAGAGTTGGGCACAGAAAAAACCTGATGAGGTTCAATAAAGGCAGTGTAGGGTACTGCATCTGGGGAGGAATAACCCCATGCATCGGTACAGGTTGGGGGCTGACCTCCTGGAGAGCAGCTCTGGGGAAAGGGACCTGGGAGTCCTGGGGGCCAACAGGGTGACCATGAGCCAGCAATGTGCCCTGGTGGCCAAGAAGGCCAACGGCACCCTGGGGTGCACCCAGCAGAGTGTGGCCAGCGGGGCGAGGGAGGGCATCCTCCCCCTCTGCTCTGCCCTGGGGAGGCCGCAGCCGGAGCACTGTGTGCAGTTCTGGGCTCCCCGGGTCAGGAGGGACAGGGAACTGCTGGAGAGGGTCCAGCAAAGAGCTACAAAGATGATTAGGGGACTGGAGCATCTTCCTTATGAGGAAAGGCTCAGGGACTTGGGGCTTTTTAGTCTAGAAAAAAAGAAGACTGAGGGGGGATCTTATCAATACTTAAGGGGAGGGTGCCAGGGGGATGTCTTTCCCAGAACAGTCTTTTTTCAGTGGTGCCCAGTGATAGGACTAGAGGTAACGGGCACAAACTGGAGCACAGGAAGTTCCATCTTAACATGAGGAGGAACTTCTTTACTCTGAGGGTGGCAGAGCACTGGCAGAGGCTGCCCAGAGAGGTGGGGGAGTCTCCCACACTGGAGACATTCAAAACCCGCCTGGACGCCGTCCTGTGCAGCTGCTGGAGGTGTCCCTGCTGTGGCTGATGATCCCCACTTAGATGATCTCCAGAGGTCCCTTCCAACCCTGATGATACTGTGATACTGTGAAAACACTATTTCTATGCAAACATCTGCTTCTGTTTCTTTTCCATTCCTTCTTGCTGTGAGTTTTTCCCGCAGTGTTTTATATATATGCCTATTGTATTAGTATCTGAGTAATTCCTTGGTTTACCATTGCCAGGCTGTGTTAGAAGTTAAACCTTCCTGTAGGACGAGGTGTTCCTCTAGCCTGCATGCGGATTAGGTGTGAGCAAAGCAAAGGGAGGCTGGTGTGGGGTTTGCAGGCGATTCCTTGAATCTTGCCTGCCTGCCACCTCAGTCCTCCTAGGGAAAGGACAAGGTACAGTTCATAAACTGTGTTTGAGGAGGTAGTTACGGTTCAGAAAGAGATGCAAAAGGTGACACTGATGGAAGTTTTTGAAAGGATGCAATTTTCTTATAATCTCTCATGTTGTATGTTGTTGTTCATGTTCATAAAGACAAAATAAGAAGGGCCACATCTCTACTCTCTGACATGCAAAATGCTTCACTTAACCATACCAGCAAGGCTCAGTGTCAGAGAGGCACTAGGAGACTATGACTGCTCAAAACCTTATTGTTGTTGTTATCCTGAAATGCTTATATGTTGTCCAGAAACCACCTCTTGCTGAGAGTCCCGTTTTCTGCATGCTTCGAAGAAGCCTTTTGAACTGGGTTTCCCCCCAGACATTTTCAGTAAACACCAAAAATAGTTTTTTTTTCTCTAGCTGTGCCATGTGTGGTTAAATAAGATGCTGTATCTGTATGCCCATTTATAATGGTAGCACTCAAAAAGTAGTATTGGTTTCCCTCATCTTATAATGGTTTTATAAATACCTAAGAGCAAACATGTTGGGTTTTCGTGTTTCTTTACAATAACCAACAGCATTATTACCTCTGTTAAAGCATAAAAAATAAAGCAGGTTAGAAGCCTTCAATAAAATATCTATAAGCAGTAAGGTGGAAGCTTTTACTGCCTGGCTGCTGGGAGCGTGCATGCGTACAGATGATTCAGCTGAAGGCTTGTAAAAACGTACATATAGTTGCTCAACTTAATCATTAAATTTATGGGATAGTGAATGAAATATCTTGGCATGCTCTAGAATAACTGTTTTTATGATGGCCTTCAGAAACACGACTTCAGTTACATTAGAATATTTTTCTGACAAGTCATAGCTTCTTTTAAGCCAAAGGCATGGTATTACAAAAGGAAGATAGCCTTTGATTTTAAAAATACATTTGGAGATGATTCCATTTACATTTGGGATCTGCTTGCAAATGACCTGTGCATGCTATGTCCTATTCACGAAATTGGTGTTTCTTTAATGACTTTTGTGCACATGTAGTTGTTTTTTTAATGCTCTGTGTGTATTGGGAAGAGAGGCTGACAGTGGGAGGCTGTCAAAGAGTAAACCGCTTGAGGCAGTGAACTAGCAGAAATCTCTGAAAGTGAGCCTGGCCAGGTTTGTTGATGGGGAAGAAGTAATGTGCAGTGGCACCTCTGGGAGGGGAGAAGCAGGTCACAAGGCTGATACGGCTGGTGTCAAACTGGGAGCTGCATGGAAAGTTGAGACAAATGCCAGAAAGCCTTGGGCAAGAAACGCAAAATGATGAGCAGCCTGAGCAAGGTTAGGGAAAAGGAAACCGAGCTGTAAAATTGCTGCTGTTCAGAAAATGAGCCGTGAACTATGCAGAAAAGGCTGGACTTCTACAGGGGTGAGGATCCTCTGCACAGTGAATTCCCTGGGGAGAGGAGGAAGCAGAAACTGGGAAGTATGAATGGGGGAGTTTGTTGTGTCTTGTCTTGGGATTAGTGTTCTTCAGGTTATTCAGCAAGGAGCAATTACATCTGTATTTCCTTTAATCCAGTAGATGCCTTTGAGCAGGTAAGGTGTCACAACCACAGCAGCTGACTGAGGGAGGATAAAATTTGTTAACAGGAAAGGAATCTAATGGCTCTACATTTGGCCCATGGGAAGTACCGTGGTAAAGGGTGTTTGCCTCTTCAGCCCTCTCTCAAATTTCTATCCCACTGTTGCTCTTCCCAGGGCAGGAATGATGTCCCTGAGCCCTCCTCCCCAAAGCAGCAAAAGTCAGTTTTATCCCATGTTGTGGAAAGCTCAGAACTGGTTCTGCAGAAAGTGCTTCAGGTTTATCTGTCTCTACTCAGATACGATGACTAATCTGGGAGATTATTGACCTCTTCAAGCTCTCTGTGTCTTCAAGAGACTGGCTTGGGAACTTGATGTTTGTATATATTTAGTTCTAGAAAGTATTGCCTTGCAAAACAAGATTTTTATCAAGAAAGGTGGTAGAAATATAATGGGTACAGAGTCAGGAATACTTTGACATTACAGTAGCCTGAAGAGGTAAGATACATGAAATGCTTCTATAGCTTTACGCACAGATTTGAGAGAGGATTATTAATGGATTCAAAAGAGAATTTCTGATTTATTCATGTATGTTTTCTTTCACTAAAGATTTCTGATATGCTACCATCAATATTCAGTCTATTTTTAGACAAAACAATGGTATAGCTAGGCAGCTGGTCTGTAATTACTTGTAAATGTAATAGTAAATGCACTCAATCAACAGCTTAGAGAAGAGCCTATGGCTGCGTGCCGTTGGAAAGACAGTGGGGTGGTGACATACTGATTTCCTTGAGATGTACAAGTTTTGACACTAGCTAGATACTAAAAAGCACAAGTTGTCAAAAATATTCTTTGTTGCATTCTCTGAATTTTTCTTTATCTCTAACATGTCGCAGCTCTGCCTGTGCATTAATGTGCACTGTCCGAGCAGATTTATTTCTATTGCTATCCCAATGACTCTGGGGAAAAAGGGCCGGACTGCTCCAACCTCTTATCTCTTCTTGCATGCACAGTGCTCAGCAATGAACACAGATTTGTAGCAGCAGAAATATACATGCGCTCTCCCTCCATTTGCATTTTAAGCGTATCTGGAAAACAAAACTTCAGATAGCACTTCACAATCTATCTTAAATAATTAAAACAATCATTTCTATGTATTGGTGAAAGATATGGGGAATCTAATTTAAATCCAATTTCAGCTGGCCCATGCTTGCTTTTAGTGTCCCTCTGGCACTTGCTTATCTGTTCCAAAAGTTGATGAAGTTCTGTTGAATTTCTTCTTTTCTTCCTCTCTCTCTCTATTTTACACTTGGGTCTTTTTCTGACACTGTCCTAAAAAGGAACATTGCAGAGGACTACAAGATAGTCCTGTTGATTTCAGGGAAACACTTGAATTATCTCAGAACTGCTGCTTTTATTGGCAAAAGGGTGTACTAATAGATAAAGTTGTAAGTCTAGCATACTCCATAGTGCTGTGCCTAGTGACAGGAAAAAGGCAACTGAACATACAATATTGCTTACTGTAGATACACGTTTTATGTCTTTGTAGAGCAGATTGAATGCTGCTGCACTTTCTATTGGAAACCTCACGTGACTGTCAAGTGCATGTTTGTGATCTTTACATCACCTCTGCAGAAAGTTGTGTCCACGTTCAGTGCTTCAGTGAGAGGTGGAGAAGGAAGGAGGTGTCTCCTTCAAAAGTTTTTATCTCCAGCAAAACCAAAAACTGGTGGGGATGTGTGTATGTGATGTGGTTTTGGACTGAAATGCTGTTGTCTCAGTGGATATTAGCGTTGGAAACAGTGGAGAAGGGGACAGTAGCACATTGTACACAGTCTAAAGCAAAAGCAGTTGATGTTGGTATTAGGGAGGGAGATAGTGCAAGATCATTTTTATCAAATAACTGAAAACTTACCAAATCCCTGAACTCGCATAAATAATAAAGTGAAAGAGGTTAGCTGGGCAGCTGAGAGTTTAATACGGACAAGACCCTTGTACTTAGCTGGAAGTATTTCGTATGTATAAGTTTGATTCACGCAATAGAGAGGACTGTGCCAAATCAGTTCGAGGGTTGCCGTAAGAACGTCGTGTTACCTGACACTGAGGTCCTGCAATGTGCATTTTCCTTTAGTGTGCCTACTCGAACCAATGAACCGAGTCAAGCTTTCCTGGAACTGCTTCCTAGCTTGCAGAGCTCACTTCCAGCACGCTGTGCTTCTTGATGAAGCAGCTAAATTTGAGGTAGAGGGGCAGGGATATCTTTTCTTCTAAATATGTTCACATCTTTCTGATTGGACTTTGTTTGCAGGACCCCAGACTCAGTGATGGAATACCCACTCTTATGGAAGCTCTGTACATTCAGAATTGAGAACCCAGCCTCACCGTGATGGTTTTAGGTGGTGAAACGCGTGGTCTTGCCTCCCAGTACAGCCAGCAGAGAGAGCAGGGCACCACAGGGTAATATGTGGGGAGCCGTTTAAAGCTGGCTGTGGGAAATAGGGTGGATCTGAGCTCTACCCCATCCAAGATGCTTTTGCGTGCTTATTCTGAGGTTGCACATCGGACATCGCAGGAATCAAAGCCCACAATTCTCTAATAACTGCTAAACAAGCAAAGCTTTCCAGTTTCACAGCAGAGCTGCCAGAGGATTGAGCAGCAACTTCCTTAAATACTGTAGTTTAATTACTAAAGCATGGGCTTGGGATTATAGATGTGAAGGTTCAATTCACTTGTAGGCTTGAGGTCTCGCTGGCTGTCATCATCAGGGAGCCACTAAGTATTGTTTGGGACACCCATGGTGGCTTCTGCACATGATGGGACACGCGCTTTTGAGTTACTAGCAGTTCTAGTTCTTGGGCTCTAAGACTTGTTGCCTTTCTAGTTTTACCTTCTTGTCATTTGCAAGCAGAAACTACTGTTGTACATCCCATCACCTACTGGGAGCTGAAGGTCGGGTCCTGCTTTCTGGATGCTAGTTGCCAGGCGGCTTTGCTGTAGCCTCCTGTATTGCTGATTGGAGAGTGGATGGTGCTGCCCTGCCCGCCTTTCCCTGAGAGCTGTCAGGGAGAATGATACTGGGAAAATGATGCAGGTGATGATGGCACTGCTTTTTTTTTCTGGACTGCAATAGCATCTCAGTGGGAGCTGTGTGTCATGTCCAAGGAGGTGGGTGACCTGCATCAACACAAGCCCCTCTGCACAGCAGTGCACACGCATACGGCTTGCGTGTTTGCCAGCCTGCTCTCCTGCAAGCCCAGCTAACAAAGGGACTTGAGCTTTGAAGTAAGAGATCTGGTTCTTGCCCTGAGCCTCTAAGTCACTTTTCAAAACATGATTCAGACTCCTGAGTTATACAGACTCTTGAGAAAACAGTTTCGTTGACTGGATAAAATCTCAAAATGTCAATGTATGGGGCCTCTTTTTTTGTGATGTGTTCTGCCCAGCAGCCCACAGCTGCTCTCAAGTAATTGCAAAGAATATGGGCTTATATGCTAGTTGTTGTCATATCTTATGTCAAGAAAGGGGAAAAATGGGGGGGGGGCGGGGGATATCCTGCGTTTCATCCAGGGGACAGGTGAGGGGAAGGAAAACTCCCCCTACGAAAAAACACGCTACCAAAATTCAACTGTGTGGAAACTACCTCTCTTGGTTCACTTGAAGGGGTTGATTAGAACCACCTGAATTTTGCTACATGTGCAGCTCTATGAAACAGTGTAAAAAAACAGTGCAAAAAATTCAAGTGCCAAGGTTTCTTGAGTGTTTTCAATCTGTAGATAGAAAGCATAGCTTGCACCGGGGCAAATGTATCTGCTTACTTAAAGCCTAGCTTAAAAACTGAGTAGTGTTAGTACATCGGAGCACTCTCCTTATGCCCCACCAAATACAAACAAGCTCTGGGATGCTACTGGGACAAGCTGGTGTTTAATAATTCCTGGATATGAAGCTACTACTCCAGAACTAGCAGCTGCTAGAGTTTTGAAATGTGGAATCAGACAGGTAATAAGAAGTCCTCTAGCAAAACTTTGCCTTTTTTGTTTGTTTGTAGTTTTTGTTGTTTGCGGGAGGGAAGGGGGGAGTGGACAGGACATGACATGACAACACAGCTCCCCTCCTCCTCCTCCAAAAAAAGATAAAGTACTATTTTAGTCCTCTAAAACTCCTGGAATAAAGGATTTAGGAGGATGTAGTTGTATATTTTGATCACCCCCCACACCTTTTCCTGTGCTGCTTCTAACCTCAGCCACAAAGTCTGCAGTGGAGAGTGCAAAGCAGCACATCAGATGGGGATGAAAAGACTGGCTCTAGAGAGCTGAACAACAAGCAGGAGGGAAAGATGGGAGTGAGGGGAGAAATAAAAGGACAAGGTGTGAGAGACAGGCAAGTGGCAGTGGGAAGCGGAGTTAAAAATGGGCAAAATTGTCAGGGGCTGAAGGGTCTGTTGCACTGAAGAGGGCTGCGAGGGAAAACCTGAGCCAGGTAGAAATCTTTATAATAGATGTTGCTTTACCTTCCAGCTGTTCTCACCAGTAAATAACAGTCGTAGGCAGACAGATGAAATAAAGGCTCTATCGGCTGCTGAGGCTCCTGCCAATCCATCCTGAGCACCTCTCAGGAGTGGGGACTTACAGTCTGATGTAAGCATGTGAGTAATGGGATGAGAACAATAAATAGCTTGTTTTCACCTCTGATTGAAATTAGAATAAAATGCTGGCCCAGAGATGACAGACTAGTGTAGTAACTCATCATGCTATTGATACCCACTTCTCTTTTTCACGTTAAATTGTGTGATAAAGCAGCAGGATGCTTATGGAAGCGTAAGAGTCTTCCAGAGAGGGCTCTGGAAAAGTATGCAATCCTGGATATGAAATAGCAAAACTGAGAGAGGTTATACATAAAAATCTAGTGTTACAATAGCTACTTTCCTTTTTCTGACTTCTGAAAGCTGTCTCGGTGTCGTAGGTTGCTTGGAGTGGGTGTACCAGCAGACCAGAGGGCTCAAAGGATTAAATATCTGTACTTGATGCTTTTAGCAGGCAAGTGAGATTTGTGAGCTAGTAACTTGTTTGCACCGAGTTCCCTTTTGGGCAATGTTAGGCTCCGGGACTGCCAATCCAGCACCTTTCAGGAGCTCTGCATTAACAAAAAGAGAAACTCGCCTTTGAACACAAACGCATACTTAATAGAATAATCCTTAATTTCAGGGCCTCTCTGAGACGTGGGGTCTTTGTCTGAATTCCTTTGACAAAAGAAAATTGAGGGTTTGTTTTTTGTTTTGCTGTGTTTTTGACTAGGGCTCCACTAATTAAGTAGCAATTTAGTTGCTTACACTTTGAAGTTTCATTCATTACCTGTCCTGTGTTAAGTCAACAAAAGGCTACATCTAAGGCGGTGAGTCTCAGGCCATCACTTTTTCGGCTGCCTAATTAAATGTAATTACTTTATTTTGTGCCAGGGTTCATACTTGTAACATTGCCTTGTAATAATTTAAATTGCATGTATGCTGCAGGGGGACTGTTTGACGCCAGAGAGGAGACGTTCCTGCTGTCCTTCCTTGAAATAGCATGCAAGTCAAGAGTACAGAGACATCGTTTTCCTACCTACTTATTAGCTGCCCTACAGGAGAATCACCAGTAAGGCACTCATTTTATAGGGACAGGATGTATAACGGACCCTCTATTGTGCCTAAAAATAGCCCACGTTCGGGACATGCTGGGATTAGCCACAGAGGGAATCCTAGACATTTAAAAGTGAGTGACCTTCCCATGGCACATGAGCTTTGCATCCGTTCTCTTTTATTTTATAATTATGACAGATCAAAAGCATTACGCTGCCGCTCATTATCTCTTTAGAGGGATTTGAAGAATTACTGTCCTCTTGACAAGCAAAATACTCCTGCTGCTTCTATTTGTTGAGATCAAGCAGCAAACATCCCTCAAACAGAAAAATCACCTGTATTTCATTTTTCCCCTCATGCATTAGGAAAACGGTTGTTGCAGATAGAGTAAATGAGTAGCCCAGCGCAGTTAATGAGCTCTGGTAAAGCACCCTGACCCATGGAGTAAGTACAAGCCAGTCTGAATTTTGAGTCAGACTTTAATGATTAATAATATGGTAAATCTAGTCTCACTAGCACTAATAATAGGGGTCGCCTTTGGCTCTTTGTTGGCCACTGAAATGAGCGCATCTTCGTGGTGTGTTGGAGCCCTCCCTTGTTGTCGATGGTGCCAGCAGGTCTACAGTGAAGCAGTTAAAACTAATGTGAGATCTTAAGTCTCTGAAGCTGCATTCAAGTTTAAAGGGGAGGGGGGAGCCAAACAACTTCTGGCTTTCTGAGGGCTAGATAATTTGTGGAGTGTTTGGAGGAACATCACAAAGAATACAAATGGAAAAACAATTAATCAATTTAATGTAAAAGACGTATGGGACTGTTTCTTTCCAGAAACAATGTCATATCAGTATTTGGGTACAAAGAGGAAGCAGGAGTTCATTTATAGTGTATTTGGTTCAATATAAAATGGCTTGATGGGGGGAAGACTAAATTTTTATGGGAGCTTTGTGAGGGGCAGCAAGATAAAAATCAAACATATAGGTATGTGCTGTGGGGTTTTGGTTTGGTTGGGTTTGTTGTTCTTTTGTTAAGTACTGTTAAGAAAACCTGATTCATGCTACATATTGTTTCAATTTAAACACCTTTGGAGATTCAAGTGCTGGCCATGCCTGAGCTAATTCTTTATCTTGCTGCACGCGCTTGGCATCCGGCCCACTAAGTTTATCCTATCTGTGACAGAGAGTGCATGTTGCTTGCAGAAAATGGTGGGAGATACTGGCAAAATATTTGCTCTTTGATTGTGGTAGTAGGTCATCAGGATTTTAGTCTGTTTCTTAATCTGCAGAAATACGGGGAGGGGGGCCTTTATGTTCAGCTGATCTTCTTTTGTGTTTAGGACCCTGTTATATATGTTGTATCAAGAAAGTGTTTCGTATGGGGGAGGAAGATGTTCATGTCCACAGAGCAGGCTAGACAGCATGAAAAGCATTTCAGTTTTGCCCCAGTAGGTACATAACCAGAACCATATAATTTACTTTTCTCTTTTAACTTGCTTTCACACCCGCTTACAGCCCTGTTTGCCATCTCATGATGGCATAAGCTTATTGAAATAGGGAGCCTATCAGTCTGTGTTCGATTTTAGATGTAGCAATATCATTAATGATTAACGTCTTCCATTGAATATCAATTAAAATCAGGTCCATTTAGAACATTCACTTAGAATGTTGCAAATGCAGAGTCCTCAGACTCAGACCTCCTTAGCAGGCTCATGTAACCAAATTCATTTAAGGATGAGGTAAACAAAATTGTGGTAATATAGGCAAAAAGTCTACCCACTGCAGAGCGTCAGAAGCGTGCTTTGTGTGTAACTAGTGGTTTGGTTGGAGACAAACGTAAAGCCATGCCTACTACTGGTGAAAAAGCTTGAAATGTGGAAGATGCTCCTGCTCAAATTCTGCTTCTTGTGAAGCCCTCTCCTTTCTATGCTGGCAGTGCCAGGGAGATGTAACTGCATTAAAGGAGTACTGGAGGTCTGTCTTCATAGTTAAGTTTGTATGGCCTCCTAAACCAGCAGGTCCATGGTTAGGTGTGTCTGCCCCTACTGAGATTATGGGCTATGGAAATCCAGTGTCAGAAGTAGAGCTTGTGATCTTCAGTGGGGCCACTCGTGTGGAGCAGGCTGAGATGGTCTATCTTGCCTCCTCAGATGGTCTGTCTTACATGAACAGGCAAGTGGCAGAGCTATTTAAAGCCAAAGAAATGAGGAAAAGCTGTGAGCTGCTATAAAATGTAATCTGCTCTGTGTTTCCGTCTCCAAACCGGGAGAGACCTGTATTAAGAGAGACTGAGGTGGTCCCCATCTTAGCTCCACATTTCTTGCCTCTTGCTCTGCCAAGAGCGGAGGTGTGTTGGAGCCCTCCCTCGCTCTGGACCCTTCCTCTGCCAAGGGTCGGGGCATCCAAGCCTGGCTGTGTCCTGCCAGAGAATTACAATGGAGAAGAATTTGTACATTGTACAACAGAAGCTAAAAAGAAAGAAACGACTCGTGAGGATCGCGAGCCAGTCTTCCTCTGTTTCTGCAGAAGAACAAAGTATGACCCAAGTTACTAGGCAGCTATGCAGCATATTAAAAAAAAAAAAAAAACAACAAAACAACAACAAACCAAACATGGAAGTATTAGCTGGCTTAAACCCATGCATAATGGAGCATGTTTTACCGTATCTTAGATTAATGTTTGCATTCCAGTTTGCTTCCTACCAGATGGTTTCAAGTACAGCTTCCTCTTGTTGTAGTGCTCTTGGGCTCTTGCAGGATCACTGGTAGAGTTTCTTTTCCAAACTGAAGAGTCAAACTCTACACTGTCCTTCCTTGTCCAGGAGCTGTTCTGTATTTTTTATAAACCGCTCTGACTTACACCCCCAGCACTGTCTGTTACAGCTTTTCTTGAGATGAGGAGACCGGACTGCTCAGGTTGTAGGAAACCATGGGTTTGGCAGCATGATGATATTCTTGGTTTTATTTGCTGTTTCCTTCCTCGTGGTTCCTAATGTTTGAATTGCTTTTTGACCTTTAATGAACTCTGAGATGATGTCTTTGTGGACCTCTTGACTATAACATCAGGATTTGTTAATGGTCAGCTCAACTGTCACTATTTCTGTGTATGCAGTTAGAATTACTTTTTCCCTTATGCTTTGTTTTATATGTGTCAATGTTGAACTTGATCTGACATTTTATTGCCCAGCTTTTCAGTCCCATATGGTCCGTCAACAATTCCTATCAGCCCTTATTATCTTGAATTGCTGAGTGTCATTAGCAGACTTTCTCATCGCTCTCTGCTCAGATAATTTTGTTAGTCTGTTGAATAAGGTTAACCATTCAAATACAGTCAGGGCAAGTCAGTTTGCACATGAACTATTTGTGAGATGGTTCTTACATTGGTTGTAAGTGGTGTTTGGCTTCCTTAACACTACTTGGATTATTACCCACCATTACATTTGAAAGAGTTATTTGGACCCAGCATGAAACTTGTGAGGCCCTAAGAAGTCTCTCCGCCAGCTGTGATCCTGTTGCTCTCAAGCAGATTCAAATGGATTTGGGAGAAGCAGTCACATTGTCTCCCTCTGATAGATTTCTGGGCTGTGTATAGACAAGATGTGAAGCCAACATCCAGATCTTTGTTTCCTAGGAGCCAGTGAGGCTCAACTTGAACATCAAAAATACCAAAACAAAATACTTCCAGCCCCTGTGTCCTGTTATCACAACAGATGGTATTGATAGGCTGTTCCACAGTAAAACAACAAAGGTCTAACCAGGATCTTTAACAAATTGCCAGCGGGGAAGAGGGGAGGGGGGATAAAGGAAGAAGAAAGATGGTGCCTTTGAATAGAAAGGAAGGAAAGGGAAAAGATAACACTTAGAGTTTTGTAATTGCACAAGTCCTGGGGCAAGCAAGAAAAATATTCCATCCTATTGGGGACCCCCAAATGGCAGCAGAGTAGGAGAGTGAGGAGAGGAATGGAACAGCTCACGAAATTTTGAAGCCTTTCCAATATTAGAAACCTTGAATGGTATTGGGGGAGTACCAAACCACTCAGCATCGAGTATAGTGTAGGTTAATTCAGTTTTCTTGTAGGTGCAGCAAATATCCCCAGATCTGTTGTTGTCGCACTCGGTTTCAAAAGGGGAACTACATTTTTAACAAAACGGTCATTTTGTAGCTTTATCTTTCTGCCAACTCCAAAGACATAATGCAAGGGCACCTAGTTTTGAGAACAGGGAAAGCAGCACTACAGGGAACCGCAGACTGGAAAGCCTGGCGTAAGAACTGGACAAATAAGGAGGGACTGGGCTCTAGACCAGAGTTAGCTGATGCTTTGATAAACATCACATATCTGGGAGGAGCCGGTGGGGTGTCTCTGAAGGCAAGTTGTCTCACGTTTTTTAAGTTCTTTGAGGGAACCCCATTGCTATGTATGTCCCAACTCCCAGCTAATACAGATTTTGAAAAAATGTTTGGCAATAAAAGGCACTATGGGATAAGAGGGAAGGCATGTACGTGGTAAGTAATTCGTTAAAAGACAGGAGAAAGTGAGCAGGAGTAAGTAACCAGCCTTCAGAAAGGAGAGACATCACGAGCAGTTGTGCAAGGATTTGTTCACGTTCAGTATACTGAGAAATGACTGGGGAAACCATGTGGTGATAAACTTTGATGATACTGAGCTTTTCAGGGGAACAGGGTTGAGGATCAACTAGGATGGGCTGCAAATGGCCATTGAGACTAAATGACTCATGTGACAAGACATAAAAAGCAGCGAAAGTGGCAGTACACCAGAGGGTGAGGGAAGTGCTCTCATCTTTATGCAGCTCCAAGATGACTCTTTCCACCTCAGTTATAACTCATAGTGCCATGAAAACACTGGCTGAGTGCAATAGCAGTCAAAGGAGGAAATCAAATGTCAGGATTGGGGAGGATTTTAACACTATGAATCTGTTTTAGGTTGGTGTAGAGCAGTCTGTGTGGTTCTGGTCCCCTCAGTCCCTAAAGGCTGTGGGCAACTGGAAAAAGCCCAGAGAAGGTTGATGGGATAATCGGAGATCTGGCGTGACTTCTGTGTGAGCAATGACTAGATAGGAGAACTCATCAGCCTGGAAAAACACTTGGGAGGATACGATAGAATTATATGAAATAAGGAGTGTCGCGAAGAGGCTGACTGCAGACCAACTATAAGTTTTATAGTATAATTTTTTTTCCCTTTTTAACCAGGTGTCCAAGTCCTGACCAAGATCTCCAAGTTTGGTCTCAGTCTACCAATACCTTTTGCCTGTGAGTGATGGCACTGCAGAGTAGAATGGATCAGAAGCAAAAAGCTGGTATGTCTGTAAGTGTTTTAAGGTTTGGTGCATGCTTAAAAAGCCTATTAGCTGAAATACTGTCTGTACTTTTATGCAGCAAAATATCAATGTATCGGTCTTGGAGCAGTTGCAGAAGAAAGTGCTTAATATTGTATTTTCTTGTCTTTAGATTTGAATTATAATAATATACTGTTGTGGCTTTGCATTTTACAATACAACTCTAAAAATACTACACAAACACTTTAAGATACTTTCCTTATGATTGTAATGTCTGTCTTGGCAAATGGTGTGCATTATAAAGATATATTGTTGCTGTATTGAAGGTACATGTTACACCAAAAAGTCCTCATTAAAAACAGATGATATATTAATTATAAATGTATGTTCTTTTTTAAAACTGAAATTGCTCTTAAAGCACCTATCAAAAAAGTTCAGGTAGCAAATTTTTTGCTTGCATATTTCATCCTGCTTATCTATGGGTGAAAAATAATCCAAACAGTATAGGGGTTTGAGCTGTAATGCTGTTGCTATTTTCTTGAAGCTTTCGCATAACTGAATGTTGCAAATCAAATTTTGGTGTGCTGCATAATGAACTCTGCATTCTCTGTCCCTATATAGCTTTTGCATCTCAAATTTACTAATGCATGTCAGAATAGCTTCTTCAGAGGGGGGCGTGTGTATATGTAAGAACAAGGTGGTGCATGGAGATCTGAGTAGAAATTCTGAAGAGTAGATTAAGTATTTTAACTACACAGTCTGGAGATAGTGCTAATTTAAAAAATACGTCTTGGGGGGTTACAAAGAACCCTTTTCAGGTATAAGGTAACACTAGTAAACAATGGTTTGCTGAAAATATTGAGTCCATTTAATCTGCAAGACAATCCTTTGAAATCCAAGAAATATATAATAAGGGTTGCTGTAAAAGGGGGGTGAGAACATGCCAGATCTCTTCTTAGACAAACACTTTGGTCCCAGTCGGGCAGACTGGGTATTCAGCAGCTGAAATAAAAACGATGTCTTCATAAGCCACCATCAGTACCTGACTCACTCTGTCTCTCCACGTAACTGATTCGGTCATGTGTCACGTGTTCGGTGATGTGGTTTCTTCTTATTCAAACCCCTTCCTTCATCTGTCCTACTCTGGATTCGTTATTCTTTGCTCTGATGAACCGTGATCAGCGGACTCTTGATGGTTTCTTATTTCGATTGCAGTTTGTGTCATCCTACAGCATTGTAAATGCTACCGTTTTTTCTCTTGATGTCTCTTGGGCTATCTGACCACCTCTGTGCCTCAGACACTTCCATCTGTAATGTTACTGCCCAAATTCTTCTTCTTTCACTCCAGTTTTCCAGTGCAATCTTGTTTAGCCTTTGAGGTTTTTGCACTTTGAGTTGTCTGTGACGCAAGGCCCGATCTATGCATTCCCAGTCCCTCTTTCCCATATGCATTTCAGGGTCTACTCTGTACTCCTCCAGTTATGTCTGTAGTGCCGTCCAGGACCACTTGTCACCCTCTTATCCTCTTGATAGGATATTTTTTTTTAAAAAAAAAAGAGGAGGTCAGTTTGTCAGTTTGCTTAGAACATTTCCTCTGAATTTATCTTTCAAGCTGCATTTATTTTTTCGTGGGTGTGAAAAGCTATGCTGGTGACTGAAGGCCTGGCCTGGTACCTAGGTAAGCTCTGACCAAGTTTTATTGCAGAATGATGCAAACATTTATAAACAGTAGAAAGGAGAGAAAAGACCTACTGTAAACTGAGTCAGAACAGAAGGAACAGAAGTTCAACTATTGACTACATGTTTTTGCTGTCATCTTCTCATTTCAGTTAATCTCTGGAAAACGAAGGTGTTTCAGCAGAGGCATCTGTAGTTACGTGCTTGATCACTGTGTGAGTGTATGTATGGCCAGTAGTTCTGTTGTTATACTGGGATAGACACTGCAGTTAATTAGTCACTACTGCGTTTTGTTGCTTTGGCAGCTGCTGGGGACAGTTAGCGATGGCATTGCTCTAGGCTGGGAGGGAAGTGAAGAAAGAGGTTGTTCCAGTAAGTGGCTTGCCTCCTGTTTGTAGCTTGGCCCGTTGCATCTTGCCAGACACGCAGGCTCCTCCAAGTACTTTCACAATCATCTCTTGTCTCTTCAATTACTACTTCCTCCTCCCCCTGCTTCTCTCTTCCGTTTGACCTTCTGGTAATTCCTCCGGCACTAGTTCAGAACTATGCAGTAGGCTATACTACCCCCTCCAATTAAAGATATAAGTATGTGGCACATTAGAAGTTACCTAACAAGCCTCTAAACCTCCCTCAAACGAGAGCCCACAGTCCCATTGATCTTGCTTGACCCACTTTGAATCCCAAATTTTTGTAGCCTGCAGTTAACTGTCTGTCACAGCAATTTCAGGTTTTTGGGACTTCACTGTTGTTTTGCTTTTTTACTTTGTGCTGTCAGCCAGGGGTAGTAGGCTTATACTTCCAGATTTAGGCACAGACCAATTTCTTGGGTTCACATATTACACTCGGGGTTTATTTTTAATTCATAAAGACCACTTGATGTAATGATCGGCAATCAAAGAATGTGCAATTATCACTCTTGCAAACTTTCCTGTGCCTCAGTAATTAAACCAACAAATTAGTTAAAGGCTCCAATGCGGAAGAAGATTGGTAGACTGTGGTCAAGACACACATTTACGGATTTTCCCTTAAGCTGCTTTTCTTGAGGAAGCTTTGATAAAGACCATATGATATCAATTATCATTAACTCTGTGTGGTTTCTCTGCATTTGGAGCTCTCAGACGTTAGTAGACAGGAGCCCTGTGTTAAGTCTTTAATGTATAACTGGTATTTATGCTGCATAGTCTATTCTTATTTTGATTTGTCAGCTGACATTTGAAAGGGAAGATTTGAGACAATTTATATGCGCAGACTGTGGCCTGTTGTGCTGAGTGACACTTCCTCCTCTGATCTGATTTGACAGAGCGCTATTCTAACAGCAGCAACAACATATTTTAAATGCCAGATTCAAAAACAAACGTTTTAATTATACCTCGTGTTCAGTTACTGCCTCAAAATCGAGGGATGCATTTTGTTGAGGTGTCACTGCCTGAGCTCGACAACAAAGTCAGCATGATTTAATAAACCGATTTAAATCCTCTCTTCAGAGAGCGCACACTCGTATAAAGTCCCTAAACATCAAAGTCTCTCTTGTCTTGAGCTCTGTTCTACAGTCCGTCAGTGTGAGCCTTCCTTCACAGGCAGCAGAAGGAATTCAGCAAACATGTAGATGTGATTCATTCTTAAGATCTTCAAATATGTGGATGAGTCACTGATAAGTACATGTAAGTTGTGCTGACCAGATTTAGAGTGCAGCAACCAGCACTGGAAATTACAGGATGTAGCTGGGAACAGATGAGGGAGCCTGAAAACTCTTATAATTGAGGAAGTACATATGAAAATTCACAGCGGCCTGGAGAGTTCATTTCAATGAGGGGGGAAAAAAAGGTCTATGTAATTCGTTTTAGTAGGATTTACAGACAAGTTTAGGCCTGATAGTTCACAGCTCCTCTTTGCTACTTTTTCAGTTTGAGATTCGCAACAACTGGGGAGGGGGGCAAACAAAAAACCCAACCCTGAAATGTCTTTATTCTGTAACTTTTTGGAAGTTAAAAGGCTGCATGTGATTGGCAATGCTAGCTCATATGGTAGCTGAGCTTTATGTCCATGTCTGATCTGAATGCTTTGAACTTGGGGGAGTGGGGGACTTGTAGCACGTATGTGGATAACCAGGAGGCAGAAACATCTTAAGAAATTGTATTTTAATTATATTTTGGTTATTTTTTTTGTTAGTAACAGGTACAGCTAGATCATAAAAGCTGAGGGAACCTTGAAAATTTTCTTTTGTTTACGTGGCAGAGCTGCTTTACTTCGTATGTATGAACAGCATGATTTCAGGGACAAGGAAGGGGGAATTCTGTTTGAACACACCACGTGCTCTCAGGCAATGTTCTTCAACCCAGACAGTGAAACGGTGTGCAGTATTTTATACCCTTGTTGCTAGAGAAATCAATTTTTTGCTCCCAAGAGAAATTTGGAGACTTCAAAAGACGCTTCTATAGATTACCTTAGTCAATTTGACGGACAGCTACATGAGGATCTGCTGTTTGTCTTTCTGACTTAGCACATCACTGAGGTAGTCCGATGCTACTATGCCTTGTGTCATGTTTTACTTAGAGCTTTTCTTCTGTTCAGCTAAAGCTTGCGTGGCTTTTTTTAAAGCTACAGTAGTCAGCATGAAGTAGTACAGGTGGTGTTTTCAAGTGTCATAACATAAAACTTGTATATGTTTTGCAGCTACTAAATATGCAAGAAACCAGCCTGTTAAGCAGCTAGATTCCTGCTTGATGTCAGCACACAGCAGGGCTCCACCTGCACAGCAGGCCTGGACTTGACCTTGTGATTTTTCACACTGATTCATCAGAAGGTTATTTGGCTGGGATGTTGGTGTAATTGGAAAAATCTTACGCCGTTCAATCACCTTTAACCAGCTACTCTTGTAACTATATGTGAGCAAACATCTTCAAGGACAGCATGTCAGGGATGCAGTGTCAGGAAAAATTAAGTGGGTTCCAATTTTTTGTCAGGAAGTTTCAGAACTTTTGGGTTATTGGATGCTACAATCAGAATTATCAGTTCAACAGCTTTTAAAAATATCATCACTTTTTTGCTAGACATCATTTAAAATAGTAGTGCTGCCCTAGTGTTTCCTATTTTTCAACATTTTCAGTCTTTCTTTTCCCTAGCCGCCTCCTTATGATATTCTGAACACCTCAATGTTCAGTTTGGGAATTTGCATTTTAACTCAGGTGTCTAATAGTTCTTGCTTAGTTGATTACAAACCTTATCCTGAACTCCTAATTTCTGAAATTTTTCTCAACCAAAGGTAGTGGGAACATAGTCAGGCACAGATTTACCTTTTCTTCCCAAATTTTCCGCACCAGGTTACATACCGCATTAAACAAGCGTGAGAATCCCCCATGTCTTCTGTGAAACTCTAATATTTGCAGTGTCCTCTGACCCAGGCAAGATATAAGCCTGTGACACACAGTGTAAACTTCACAGATTACAGGTTTCTGTAGTGACCCCTGATGTGATTGAGCAACAAAGCCTAGGTTTTTTACTTGAGTTATTGCTAGTTTCAGACTGCATTAAATCTAACATCCTGGCACATAAAGGGCTGGTTTAATACAAGACTCTCATCCCTCCAAGAGGGTGGTATTCCAAAATGATGCTAAATTCAAGATGAGTGGTTGATCCCGGGGTGTCTTCACCAAGAGAAGGTCTCTTTACACACGGATTTCATTCCTACAAGAAGTTAGAGCCCGAGCATGTTGCTGTCTGGTTATGGTAATACCTCTCCCAGGTAATGATGCCACCAGATCAAAGAGTGAGTGGCAGCATAGCAGTAGAAGAAATGGAGAGAGGTAGAAGGAAAACAAAGAGATTTTCACTAGCCATTTGAAAACTGCTCCATCTTACAAGAACTGTGACAGGCAGCTCAGAACAAAACCTAGACAGAAGAGATGAAAACTTCCACCGGCAATCTGAGAACAAGAGAATTTGGAATGCATGCCCGTGTTCAACAGAGGCTGGCCCCTGGCTTAAACACAGTCCTTGCTTAACCAAACCTAGCTAAGAAAAGCTTGCGGGTGCTCGAGACATGCAATTTCTGAGCATGGTTAGTGTTGTAGTGAGAACCACCAAAGAAACGAAAATTTAAATACATCATGACAGCAGAAATGCTGTCTTTTGAATGAGTAGTTTTGCTATTGACAAGGATTTGAGTTAATGGAAACAAACCATTTCCCATCAAAACTTTCCATTAGTTACCCCAGTCTGTCCATTTTCATAGCAGATCAAGGCAGGAAAAAGTTCTTGCATCATTCTCGCACTGCTACTGAGATTACATTTAGTGAAGCTAGGAATTATTTATATTTACTGAGGTACATCTTGACTCTTCATTGAGCTTTTTGTTATTGCTGCATTTTATTAGTCTTCCTCATTAAAATATGCTGGAATTATATTTTCTTACCCTTTGTCTAGGCTTTTACCATTTACACAGAGCCATCTCAAAACTAAATATTACTCATGCACTATAAAACCTTCAAAGCAATACTCTTAATCTGCTGGGTTTACGCAATGAAAGTTGAATAGGTTACTGAAATTCATAGTGATCCCATCACCTCTCCTCCTTAAGCTAAAACCTATTGGGATATGCCGCAATGCCCTTTTCTCAATTTTCAGGTTCTTACAGAACAATACTTAAAAGGATGTTGGAGTTAGCTTTAAAAATCCCATTAGTAAACTGGATTAGCATCCTGACAATGTGTGGCCCCAAAGCAGACACTGGGAAGCTAAAAATAAGGTGCTGTTTTAAAGATTCTTGTAGAGCAGGCATGCCCTCAAACTTCTCGTAACTCACATGGACCATCTTTCGCTGCCTCACCGTATGATTATGTATTAGGGCAGAGTCCTGACAGGCTGCACGGCAATTATGCTGTGTGTTTCATTGCACGTACAGCTCTGGCAGCCCTGCACAGCTTGCACTCTGGAAGCTACAAAAAAAAATAGTTTAATGCAGTTTTGTTATTTGTTATTAAAAAAACCCTATGAGGATTAGTTAATTAATTGTTAATGTGATCACCATCTGAATAAGACCTAGGCAAAAAGCCTCCAGTAGAGGGAGTAACCAAATTAAAAATCCCATCTAAACTGCCTCTGAATTATATGTTGCTGGTAAATATTTTTATTCCTCAAGTGTAAGTGCCCTGGGAAGCAGGGAACTATCTTAAACAGGACTGTGTTTTACAGAACCTCGTGCATGAGGCTGACAGTCACACTCCCATGTGTGAGCCAATACAATTCAAATAGTGACATTTAAATACGTGAACAGGATTAAGAAGGCGTTTTTTCCTTCTGCAGTTCATGCACTGTGGCTGCTGTCACCCATGTTTACTGCTCTGCATTGCAATATTCAGTATGTCACAGGCATGCATGACACTAATCACACTGCCTTTCCCTTCAACAGAAATCCAAAAATCCCAGCTTTGATCCTCAAAACCCTCACTGAGCTGAAGTCCAAATACGAATCATGTTTACTTCTCCTTCTAGAAAAATATTCTGATTCATCAAAAGGATTAAAAGATTGGTTAGCTTTTAGGTAGCACCTAAAACGCTGGTAATGACATCTTTGAGGTACCTGTGTATTTCCCTAATGATGAGACTAATCTGTCCTCTTTCAATCCACATTTATTAGCCTTCCACAATCCAGGCATATGCACCTAAAAATGACTTTTCTTCAAAGGCAGCTCAGAGAGACTAGTGCTAACCAGGGTGATGATGAAAGATAAAAACACCTTTCTCAGTGAACTGTGTAAATGCACATTCTTTCCATCACATCTCAGTTGAATTTTTTTTTTTTTTTTTTTTTGTATGAATTCTTTTTACATACAGCATGAGTATTCTGATCTGGGATCTCTAGGTTGCAAGGCATCAGACAGCCGAGATACAATTTCAGAAGCCTCTCTACTGATGCTCACTGAACAGTTCCGAGCAGTATCAAAACCTGTCCTAATATAAAAAATAGCATATATTCTATTTAAAAATGTGATTAGAAAAGCTCTGCTTGGGGATGCTAGGGAAACGCTGCACTTGAGAAAAGAATTGGGGACGGGGGGGAAGGAGAGAGAACCCCACCTAGAAAAGAACTTCCAGCATCGAGTTTAAATATAGTTTTTGATAGACAACTAGCTTTTTCAATGATCCCTTACCTTTGTACTTTCTTGCAGCTTTCAAATGTAGTTTTTTCTTTTTGTACCCAAGCTGAACTGTGTGTAAAGTAGTAGTCCCATTTCAGGTGAATTTTTAAGTTCTATAAACTTCATAATTGTAGCACACAAACACTTTTTCCCAAAGACAAACAATATAATATCCTCTGGGGAAAACAAGAGGTCTCCAAGTTTAGAAAACAGGCTGGAGTGATCATTAGTGAAGCACAATTTCATGGCAGGAAGTCGGCTTGGATCCCGTCTATGTATCCCAGACATTTTATGGTCTGGATACAGAAAGCTCATATGGTGAATGTTGGGGTTTTTAACAGCCATATTTTGGGCCCATAAAATAACCAACTACAACAGTTAATTTTCACCCACACACCCAAATTGCTAGTTGGTATCACAATTTCAGTCCCCTGACACCCCTTACACAAACATACACTATTCACCACCAAAAAAAGTAAAACCAGGAGGGTAGTCTTTGGGGATTGCAATGGAAGTTAAAAAAACACACACACCATACACACAAAAACGAACAGCAGATGACTGATTATACCTTCCAGCAAGTCGCAGAAGGAAACAGTTTACAGAATGTGTTGCCTCACAGCTCTTCCATCTCTCCATCACCTCCCTGTCCTTTTCCTTTCTTTTCTGCTCTGGTCTCTGTCGTCCTCCTTTCATAAGCTGTTGTAGCCCAGAGCAGAATAAGCAGCTTCTAAGAGTACCAGCAACTTTAAAGTTCGCTTTAACTCTTTCCAAAACGGCACCATGTGTTTTAGCAGGAAATACAACAGATAGGTTGCTACAGTGTTGTTTTGTATTGTGAGAAAATGTAAGCAGGTGGCTAGGTTATCATCTACTCATCCTAATGAGCACTTAGCTCTACCTAAATACTGCTATGCCACAGAGGAAGAAACGGTATTCCTCTAGCTCATCAGAAAAGGAACAGCACGACCAAGCTAAGTTGTGAAACACATTAAAGCATGTTGGTCATTCCATTCAGTAAAACTAAAAAAAAATGGGAGTGAAAACTTGTTAAGACAGAGATTTTTTTTCTTCAGCTATCTGAAGGATAGCTCTCCCAAGTCCCACTAGAAGTTAGTTAGTAGTAACCGCAAAGTCCCAGAGGTGGTTTTGAAGAGCCTGTTCAGTGTAAGTTTATTTTCAACAGAAACGTGTTAATGTCTAAATATGTATCTTGAACTAGGATCCACTTGTTAGGAAAGAGGTGGGTTATTAGAGATGCCTGGGGGATGTCATCTTTTTAGGGAGACAGGTATTATTTCGTTACTTGTCTTTAGCTACTCAGTACCTTAAACTGGGTTGAAATTAAAATGGAAGTTTTCTGGGGCACATAGGTCTTCCTGAGATGTATGCAGGCTCAGCACGTTCTAAACCAAGGAAAATGGGTAATGGACTTGAAAGGTGCGGATTTGTAGACCAGTCCTGCATTTACAGAATGAATTATGTAGATGATTTAAGAGGCTCTTTCTCTTACCTTTTTAGGTCCTGAGCACTTTCTATGGGAAAATTATATCGAGCATAGAAAAAGTTCAAGAAATTCTTAGGTTCTGGGAAAGCTAGCTGTAAAATACAGATTTAAAGATGACCAAGCTACTCCAGCCAGCCATGCCACCTTTCTGTCTGCTTCATCTAATCAATCTTGCCTAAAATGAGCTACATACTGTAACACATTGCATCTCCTTTTACTGTGTGTTCTGACTGGGCATCTTCTTCCACCCAGCTAAGCCAGAGGGGAGCTCAGCTCACAGCTTATAAACACAATTCCTTTGGACTCTGCATGGGAGAGGTGGTGTTTTTCCTGAAGCCACATCCCAGGAACTTCTCTCCTTAAATTGCTTCCGTAGCATCATTTCATAGTTCCTCATAAAAAAGATGACGGCTTCCTTACAGCCTTCCTGGGCAGACAACGTTTAAGAGAAGCTGTAATCCTCTTGACCTTTCCCTGCCAGAAGATGTTTTATCCTGTTGAGGGACTCAAATCACGTTTCCTGGGTGGAACTTGCCCACACCACACGCTTCAGTGTTCAGAGCTGGTCTCTCCTGGCACCTTACTGTGCAATCCCACAGCATCCTTCAGTTGGGGTCCCCGGCTTCACCTCACACACCAGTCTTTGCAAGACTTTGGCCTAGTTTCCAGTCACCAGTTGCCAAGTGTCTTCACTTGCTTGGCTTGAATCTGTCTGCAGTCTTCCAGCCCCAGTCAGTGTCTCCAACAAGTGTCCGGACTACACCCTAAGAGCATGTTTCTCTCTGTTTACCTGAACATGGGATGCACTGCAGTAGCTCTCAACAGCATCCTGGCCTAGAGGCTCTTTTACTAAAAATATGTGTATTACAGGTACTACTGCTTCTGGTGAGCCAGAGATGGGTGGGGATTTACAGCTCCCTTAGCATCAGCTCTTTGATTTATTTTTCATTTTTTAAATGCGGGTAATGTGGCTGGCAAAAGCTGCTGCTCAAGAACGTTTGAGAAACACCATCTCAGATCGATGTGCCTTGTGAGACTGGCTCAGCAGGCAACTTTCACTGGTACTGTTTTAAAGGTCTTTAGTAGGGTTTGTGCTATTCACGTTAATTCTGATGAAGTCCCATGTAACATGCCAAAGCTAAAACACGTAGGTTTTCCAGACATTTTTGAGGTAGTGGTGGTTTTAAGAAGGGTTATGGCCAACCTGAGTTCAAACAGAATGCAGCGTAGCATATCCTCATCTGGAAACATGACACCTTTGTGGGGTACAGTGAACGTTACAGGTACGTGGAAATCCACTGTTCTAGCATGTTGGGGAGAGCAGTGGAAAAATAGCTATGCACCCTGCTTGTCAAGATTATGGCATACGCTTACTATGCAAAGTATTATTTATCGACAGTCTTGCATCTATTCCTTTGGGGCCTGAAATCCACGTCTAAAAGATAGAAGAGCTGAAATGTTGTCTGACATACAGAGCTTTCTTTTTTGAAATGTGATATATATATATAGCAAGTTTCAGCTTTAAATGTGTAACGATAGCAACACAATAGCTCTTGAACTAACTGTTTACACTATCGTGGAAAACAGAGAACTTCTGCCATTTATCACTGGGCTTGAACCAGTACTTTTACATTTCAGAGTCTTGGTTCGGAGCAAACTTTTTCTGGCTTTAATTTTCAAAGATTTTATTTTATTTCTGATCAAAGTGATACAAAATGAGCCACAATTAGCTTAGCCAATATAGCACCGCTAGAACTCGTTTCCAGATAGCTCATTTTCATTTTCTGTAAATCAAATTACAATGGTTAGCCTTATTGTGTGGTTTGCATGATTGCAAGAGAATTTAAAAGCAAACTTCAACACTCAGCAAATTCGTGGAAATCCAATGACGAACTTACTGAGCTGAAAGCTGCTAGAGAATGTTGAACATGGGAGACTGCAGTCTAACAGAGCGCAGCTGGCAGTCTTGGTTTAATGATTCATCTTAATAAGTACCATGGAAAATTAAAAGATTTAATCCGCCTATAAAAAGCGCCTTCCCGGCATTTGATGTTCTCTTCTAAGGCAGTATCAATTAATACAACGGAGTGAAATCTGAACCACAGTGGAGAACCGCTGAAATACTGGCTCAGGTCAGGGACTACCACCATACCTTAGGAAAAGCTTTGGAGTCGCTAATATTGGTTGGAGTTGTTTTTTTAAGAATTATTCCTCCAATGCGTAATGTGGAGCACTAATCTAAACTCGAATGGCCATAATCTACCGTGAACTCCACCATCATAAACTCTCTGCAATTTACCTTACATGCTTACATCAGCTGGCAAAAGCTGAATGCATACTTGCATCAGCACAACTGAAAAGAATTTAGGTTAAATATTTGGCTACTGCTCTGTTCTGGTGGCCACAAAATGGTATATACAAATGGCTGCCTGCAAATTCAGTGTTCCCAAGTGGGAGAGAGACATGTTTTTCCACAAACACTATTTTGGATTGTCTTACTTACCAGTTCCAAATTTCCCACCTAAAACTGTGCTAACAATTGATACTTGCATTAAAACAAATCATTCAACCTTGCAGTGGTTTTAAAAGGCAATCGTATATATAATTTGCAAAGTAAATTGGACATATCCTCAGATATAGAATTTTAATTAGTTTCCCTTCTCATATACGGGTAGTATCGTAACTGACACTCTGCATATGTATTCAGTCCATCAGGTTGGTTCCTGCTGGAGGAGTGTTTTCAACTATTTTAAGGAACCATGTTTTACCCTTTCATAGGCTGGGTTTGTAGCATAAAAAGAATAGTAACTCCTGCTTTTAAAACAAATCATCACGTGTTTGCTGCTATTTTTCCCAATGCCCTTTGCACACCTTTTTCTACCAAAACCAGAACAAACTGTTCTTTTATAGAAAAAAATCAGGTTAACCCTGATCAGAGCATGGCCTTTGCAACTGTTTTCATCCCAGAACTGCAAGGGCAGAGACAGAAGCTGTGGCAATACGCTGTAGCCAAGGAATGCATTTCCAAGCCTAACAGCTTCAAACGCAGAGCAGGGCTGCAGTGGCTCTCTCACATCAGACAGTGGATTAGGCTGATCTGGCACAGGGGCTCATTGTAAACATGGAAGATGTGAGCTAGGCTACCGGGGAGGGTGTTTGCAGGCAGCGAGCCCGTTGTGTGCAACCATTAGCTCAGGAAGCTGCTAAGCTGTGGAGTGCCAAAAGCGGGGAGGGCAGCCCAGGGAAAGACTGGTGCTAAAATTGCTGCCTTGTGTTTTATTGAGGCCTTCAGTGCTGGGGACAGCCTGAAACAGAGGCTGGAGCAGATGATTTGGGAGGGCTGTCTCGGTATAGCCATTCCTACATTATGTTCAGTGCATGACATTTAGCAGGTGTGAGCTTCCCAAACCCTGTTTGTGCAAGTTTTGCTGACACTGGGGAGAAACAACCAACCCAGATAAAAACCGCTCACCCAGTGACATTTACTCCTCGGTAGTATTTTAGAAGCCCAGGTCCAGCTAGTGCCAAAATTGCAGGGCACGTTTTAGGTGCTGGTATGCAGAAGTCCATTTTTTGTAATGCAAGTCGTGATTCAGTGAGTTGAACCAGACAGCAACTTTTTCCTTGCTGAAGGCAGATGACTCTCTATCTCTCTGGTCCTGTTGTTCCTAATATCTACCACAGGGAGCAACCTAATCTGCAGTTGGCTCTTTTTTGAATGTAAAACTCAGTCTAACAAAGCTTTAACGAGCATCTTGTAAGCAGAATCACTGCATTAAGTAGGTTCTTCTACCTGCTTACTCCTTCCCTTGTCCTCACACCCTTCCTCCTGCTGTTATGTCCTGCAGCACATCCCTGCCCAACTGTACCCAAAAACGTACCAGGAGACTCCCCTGAACGCTAGCCCATTTTCTTTTCTGGGCAATTATTCCACCAGCTGGGTTCCCTAGGCTGGCAGCGCTCTGTGAAACTGCTTGCAGAGGGCTTTGCGTGGGGCTGGGAATGAGGATATGCTTTAGCAGTTTTGCTGACGAATGTTTTAACCCAGTCTAAGGACCACGACCTGGGCGACCTACGAGCATAGGGGTGCCTGCCCAGTGTCTCCCCGGGTCTCTGGTGTGCAAGAGAAGGTCTGCAGAGCAGTGAGAAACATCTTTTTTGAACTTTTCCCAGTATGTAGGCTGTGCCACTTCAGAACTTTCAGAACTAAAAACACTAAAGGGAAAAAAACCCTCCCTTTTTATAGCCTACTGTCTCGTTGAAAGTGATTTATGAAATGAAGCTTCCTGCCCACCCAGTGCACAGAACAAATACAGACAGTGCTTTGAAATAACTATAGTACTATGCTATTTTCAGTAATATTTAGCTCAGACTTAGCCAAGAAAGCCCACTAAGCTTAGCAGACAGACATAAAAAGAAACGCTCTTTCTGCATTTTTGTGTGCGCATGCATCTATTTTAGGTTTTACTCCTCTTTTCTCCAGTTGCATAGCTGACTATCAATGCAGCAAAGTCCCAGCTCAGGCAAACGCTTTAAGCCCACTTCTCAGTACAAGCAACAGCTCTTGAGCACACACCTAATTTTAAGTGCCTTAATAAACTTAAGCACGTGCTTACATTGAGATACTTTTATTTACTGTGGTGAAACTTGTTGAATTCATTCACTTCAATAGCAGTAGAAAATATTGTGGTCCATGTACTTGCATGATTTGATTATATTTTGTGCATGTGTGTTTAGGAAGTACTTTTACTTTTTCTACGTCTACGGGGTTTTATGTTGTCACAAGATTATTACCTGTCACAGCTGGCATTGGGAGTGCAGTTGAGGGGGAAGCTCTAGCTGACACTGTCTTGGCCACCACCTGCTATATTTTCTTTACACCCCTTTCTTCCCTGTCTGCAAATTTAGAGCTGTAACTTGTTTTCACAATTACATTGAGGAGAAAAGATAAAAACAAGCCTACCAAGTTAGTTAGGTCTGTCGAGTCCATTTCTCCTGCCTTCAGCATTGGGTGCCTAGGGAAGAATATAAAATCAGATTGAGCATACAGTGATGGTTCTCCAAAACACTCTTCCCTTTTCCTGGCGATTTGGACGTTGACGGACTTCTTAAGCCAGCGATGTTAATTTTTGCACTAAGGCAGACTTTTATTTGAAACAGTCTAACGCTTTTAAACGCATGCAGAGCTCAAGTATCCACTCTTGCAGCAAGGAGTTTCCCAGTTTAATGGGACACAGTATGCCAGAGCATCTCCTTGTCTTGTTTTGAACTTGCTGTCTCCTGGTTCTGTGTGACACTGCCTGGCTTTTGTGGCATGAGACGGCAGATTACAGTTCCCCTTTCCTCTTCTCTGTGCCACCCAAGCAGTCACAGAACACTCTGTCATCTCCTGCCCTCCCAGGTACTTATTTTCCTTACTAAGAGTCCTCCTTCCTGCAGGAAACTCTCACTTGAGTGGTTCTTTTGGCACCAGTGAAGATGCTTGCAGAAGTTAGTGCTGGCATTACTCAAGACCAGGAGAGCAGTGCTTCATTTAGGTATTGTAGGTACTGTCTTTAGCGAGCTTTTCTGTCTGCATCTAGGTATCTGGATCCTTAGTGTAATCCAGTGTTTGTCCTAACTCTGTGGAAGTAGAGCTCCTGCCACTTGGGTTTCTACTCTGAGATTTGTGGGATATGTATGCATTTTAGTTTCCAACTGCTCCATCGTGATAGTACCCTCTCACATGAACCTATGAAATATCTGTAAAGCTTACCAGCTTATCTCAGTTCACTGCCTCCCCGCCTCCATTTTCTAATTTTCCTGGTTCGAATTGCTTTTGTTATTCTGACCAGGCTCTGGGATCTATCTCACTGATGAAAGAGACGTCAGTGGTACAAAACTATCTAGAAATCTCATCATGTTCAAAACACAGTAAGAAAGGTCTCTCTTCTTGGTGTTCCCACGCTGTTAACACGTGGTTTTCTTATTGTGGTTTACTTTATAGATTAAAACCATGTGCTGTATTAGGAAATGCTGTGGAAGGTCCGTTTCTCATGATAGTTTATCAGACGAGATCCTTTAGAACATACATTAAAAATACATCAAACAAAATTGTTATTATATTTCACTATCTCATATTAAGGCAATGGTAGGAAAGTACCACCAGTGATAAGGATTTGGATTAGTGATAAGGATTTGGATTTTGTGTCTGTTGCCATGTAAGCAGATAAACTCCCCTACCCAAATAGGTCTCCAAAGAAATCTTATTAAAAGATCTTTTAGAATGAGAAATAGCGTGTCTTTTCAGTTTAATGATGTATTACTCAATTGCATAGTCAGATTTAAAAAATGCTGAGACTCCACTAAGTAGAAAAATACATAGTAGTATTTAATTTACATCCTACTCACAACAGTATATGTCAGTGTTTATTCTTTCATGGTCAACTAAGGTAAACTTTTTGATGTGCTTTTTCCTCATTTAAAACCCATTTGGGGTGGTTGTGTCTTACAGTCCTAAGACCTGAGATGGCACATGTCTTTTACTGCTCTAAGAAACAGGATAAAAATTTCAGAGGCAGTAGCTGCGTGCTCTGCAGAAGAGCCCAGATGTAATGGGATGCCTCCTTCTCAGCCCCATAATTACAAAAAATAGTTCCTTATCAAAGACTCGGATACTGATTTGCAGAGTTTCTGATACATTGCTCAGTGAGACACATTGCTCCTTTTATATAGCTGTTTTTCTTTCCTCTCCTAATTCAGGAGAGACTTCAACCCAGCACTTTCTGTCATGCATTAGTAACTCTGAAAACATGTTTACTTAAGTACAAAACCGCATTAGCTCAGCATTATTGTATGCCTCCAACACACATAAATTACAATATATTGCGGGGTAGAAACTTTGATCAAGAAAAGCCCACACTGAATTAACTTGGAGGTGGGGAGGCCAGTTGGAACATTAAATGCTCCTTGTCTCCTTTTCCTCTCATCCCTACGATTCTCACCGCCAGTCAGTCTTTCCGATTGCTTGCTATGTCTGCACTGCAGGCTACAAGGAAAGAAAGCAGTAACAATAGCAGGCCTAGAAAAATCATGCTATTTCATAGACCTAATCTACTTCTCTAGCATTCATTTCCATATGCAGACCCTCAAGCGTCACATGTAGAAAATTCTCCCTCATTCTCCCCAACACTCTATCTCTCGCCCCAACAGCACTGTGGTTCTGGTGTAGAAAAGCAGTTTTACGAAGGAAAAGCTCTATAGAGAACCCTAAAAATGTAACTTGTAGCCAAGATTTTTCTCTCCCATCAGAGGGCTCATACTAGGATTCTTGCGCCATCAGTACTGCAGGAATCTGTACAGTAGTAGAGACGGTTACCTAGCCTGGGCAGTGAGGAGGGTGCTGTGTAGAGGACATAGGTGGTGAAGGATGGCCTCAGTGCTTCAGCCACAGCTGCAGCATTCTGCTGCCGGAGATGCCAAGTGCCTGCGCACAGTCCAGCTGGCCCTTGCTGGCCAGCCTTCCTGCTCGCTGCAAACCAGCCGCTGGATGGGAGGTGGGCAGAGCTGAGAAACACGAACAGCGTGTTTCTTCCTTACAGACCAAGTACATTTGAGCCAGTATGAAATATCTTGCAGGCTAAGAAGTCTAGAAATCATGTTTCCCCCCCGCCCCTCCCCATCTGATGAAACAAAGAACACACATCCTCCCACTCCTATGCTGGGTTTTTTTCTGGCAGCTCTGCTCATCCCCTTTGGAGGACTTTTTGACTCTCATTACAAGCTGCGCTGGCAGAACTAGTACATGGCTGCTCTCAAGCTGATTCCGTTGCCATTGATGCCAGCACCAGAAAGTACACAAGATACAGCCTCGCTGCCTGGGTGCGATTTAAAGATTGAGGAACCAACATTGCTTCCATTGAAGGTGGAAGAAACTTTGCCGCTGATACAAATGGAAGCCGAAATCAGTCCTTACTTGTATTTGAAGTGTTAACTGATTTTGTTGATTAGGCAGCATGATACACTGTTAATCTAAACTAAGTAAAAGCACAGGGTCTTCCTGGGCCAAGTATTTGATTTTTTACTTAGTATTTGTTTCTAAGCATAGAAATCTAAAGGCATAACATTTGAGAAACTTTACACTCAAAGTGAGTGACTTGCTCATCTGTTTATATATACACAAGTATACAGAGCATTGCATGATAGTTTGACTCTGATACTAGCATGTTTTCTGTGTTATTCCTCACTTGTTTTTTGCAAGTTAGAACATCCTCCAAGCCCTAGGCTGTGCCCTGTGCTGTACACTTTTAAGAGCCATGTACAGTAAGAAACTGATACTGCTGTTGTATGCAACTCTGTCCTTTTAAAGGGTTTGCATTCTGCGACTAAAAGTCAGTGATGTGTCTTATCCAGCATTCCACCCTTGTTGCAAAAATCCTGAAAAAAATATCTTTCCTTCTATTTAGTTTGGGGGCTTATTATATAAATTCTGTTATAAGAAGTTTAGCAACGTGGGAAAGCAGAGAAGAGTACTAAGAATTTTTTGTGCTTGTATTCATCAGACATCTCACCTCCATTTCCTTGCTATGTTTGCTCTATAATTTGTAGTCTGATTTATTGTAAAAATGAAGCTATTTTACAGAATAAAGATAGCATGATAGTTCAGAGAAATTATCACTGGAGTGTATCAGTATGTCCCTAGATGTCACCTAGATTAAAGGTGCCATCTCTCTAGCTCCAGAAGTCTTGTTTAGAAGTGGCCCCAAAGATAATGAAAGGAGGATGGGTTCATTGCAACTCCACAGAGGTTCAGGGCAATGTACCAGTAACAAAATGAGCTGTAGCTAGTTCAGCAGTCCTACAGAGTACCACAGACAGTCCACAGGACCTTTGGCAGCACATCAGCCCGCGTACTAATCCACACCATCATGGGGAAGGCATCAGTAGGGAGGGAAGACGTGGCTTTTGTACTTGCATAACACCTGGATGGTGAAATGTCAGACCAACTGCCAAAAACGGCAAGTGGAAGTTTATGTAATGATATCCCTGTATACATTTTAGGCTCCACTGAATATACCTTACACAAGAAACAAGCTAAAAATCTGGCTCAGTTGAAGCCCAAGGAGTTTTGTCCTATTAAATAAAATGTTTATGTATATGCAAATTAACATTAAAGAAACACATAGATACCGTAACATCTGCAAAGAACTGCTGAGAGATTCAGGTATTTCCTATGCTGCACATTTTATTTCTGTGTTCCTCAAGGTTGTTCTAAGAATTGGTAATTATAGGTCATGAGCTAATTCACAGCAGTTATAGGTATTATATCTGCCATTAATTTTCATTATTTAACGTAACAAAGTAGCTGATAAGGGGCTTAAATGTTGCTTTAACGTTAAAGTGCCATGCTGCATTATGGTTGTCATAGTATGCATGTATTATGAATAAGCGAAAAAGGAGCTAGATGATTTAGGAAGGAATCCTTCCTCCAGAACTCAGGTAATTTACAGCACCCATGGTTGTTTAGGAATGTTACCTATCTTTTCTCAGATCAGAAAAACAAAAAGTAATTGATTTAAGATCACATCCTAGGGAGCAAACTGGCCACGACAACACTTTTTCTCATTTTTAGAGAAAAATTCAAGTCAGCACTGCTCATGGATTTCTACATGCTCATACAGCCACCCTTCTCTAAGCCTGCTAATGCATTTGAAATTAATTCTTGATACAGTGATACAAATCTTGTAATAGCAGAATTGGATTTATATGGTTTAATTAATGTCTACAGAAACCATCTAGCAGCATCAGTTTACGCAATAACTTATATTTCACTATATGCAGATGATCTGTGTTCGGTTCCATCAGGTTGTCTTGTGCTTTTGCAGGCTCCCAGTACAATATGTAGCTTTAAATGATCTAACATGGCACACTCCCAGCAATTCATCACAAGTACAGCAGGGTTCCCAAATCAGGGTTCAGATATCACGCTTGTCATACATAAACGTACTGGAAGGAGTTTGCCAAACACAAATAAAACAGTGTCTGCTGTCAGCTGCTGTCAGAAATTACTACTAATCCAGGCAGGGCTTTGCTTTGGCCTGACGAGGTACAAGAGTAACTGGGCTCAAATACATTATGCTTTGCTGGTTTCCTCATTAAAGCTGAAGGAGCGTTTAGGCATGCCATTTGAGACATAAGAAAACGCTGTGCTCACATCGGCAGCCCATCAGGGTGCTGTCACTGGAAATCCTCTTTATGGCAAGCACATGAGCCTGGCCACTTTTAAGGTCCATCCACAGTATGTGGGGAGAAGCACTTGATCACAAATTCATCTAACCCTTTTTGAGCTTGCTGGTGCTGCATCCAGTGGCACCAAGCCCCAGAAGTTTGTCACCTGGCTGGCACTGTAAATTGAGCTGTGGTTTCAGAAAACCATCAGTGTTAACTCTGGGATGTTTTCTGTCTGTAACTGCCAGTTCAGAGCTCAGCATTAGGTGAGTAGGCTCTGGTTCATTTTGTCCTTAAATACATCGCTTATCTACACTGATGCTCCTCTACCTCCTTTTTACCCTTTCACTCTGGGGTGAGAGGTCCTTATGGAGTTTCTCACTGTCAGCAAAGCATTTGACTACCCAGAAGAGCCTGGTGCCGTCCACAAGCCTGGAGAGTTCACCGCTTGCTTCCCTCTCCAGTCACCAATCGAACTGGCTTTATTCCACAGCTTCAAGGAACCCACTCAGCCCTGGCCTTTCGCTGCCCGGCACAGCAGCAGTTTGCAGTCGCAGGTTACACACCCTGGCTAGGACTTTTGCAGTCTCACAGCTAAATTCCTTCAGGACTTTCGGCTGATGCCATTTAATCCTGGAGCTTAATCACATCTGTCTGGTGTCACACTCAAACTGACCTTGCTCCCCTGGCCAGCCTGCTGCAGAGCACACATGTAATGTCTCCAGCACTTTCAGGAGGAGAAGGTGACACAGTTGCTATTTTCTCTGCTACAGCCTTATTTTCCTCCAGTGCCCCTTTTACTCCTTTGTTACCGATTCCCCAGCTGCCTTTCTGCTTCTGAAGAATGCAAGGCTGGGTACCACCAGTTTGATCACCCTTTGCAAGGTGGTCTGCAAATTCTTTCGGCCCTCCCCATGTTTTGCTGGCACCTGGCCTGCCCCACTTGGAGACCCCTGTTCTGATTCCCATTACTGAAGACTGAGCTTTCCTTTACCTTCCCTGCTAAACCATGCAGGGCCTTCTTGGACCGCTTTTCTTCAGTTGTGGCACAGGCTTTACCTGAGCTTGTAACATAGTAAGTATTGAGCAGCCTCCAGTTTGCCTAGAAGCCTCTTTGTACCCTTCAGACACGTGGCCACACACTTTTCCATACAGCATGCCTCTACTCCTGGACACTCATCAGCCTGACAACAATTTTTTCCACTGATTATCCTCTGTCCACGAGGTCCAAGAGCCCAACTGTAGCAGGGCTGTCATCTCACATCAGGTGTTGCAGTTCCCCCTCTTTTCTGTCAGGCTATTTGCACTGGTAAGGTCTGCCTTCACCCCTTCCCTTAATGCTGCATGTCCTACTCCCCCGGCACTGCAGGCACTCTGATTTGTCATCCATTTATTGCGGTGGTGCTGCTCATACCTGTCTCAGCCTTTCTGGGGCATACTGAACATAAGAAACATCTTCCTTCACAGCCCAAACCAGGAGCTCCCCTGAGCCTGCCAGCTTTTCGCTGGCTTCTCACCAAGATACTCCTCCGCAGCCATCCCCAGCGCCAGCACGCAGTCCTGGGGCACTTACAGCACGGCCCGTTCCCCATACACAGAGTGCCCCTATCCCAAAGGCTCTCAGCCCTCCTCTCTGCCCCACTCCTCAGCCAAGCACCAAGCTCCAGTGCTTGCTGCTTCTTGGGCCTCACGGCAGGGACAGACAGTGATTGAGGGACAGTGTCAACCACAGGGCTCCTGCCTGGCAGCCAGCACCGAACCACCAACATATCTCTGCTCCCCACCGTGCCATCAGTATCCACAGGGTCCCCAGCTCCCCAAAACACAACCCTCTGCTGTATCAGACATTACCACCTGCTCACTGGCTCTCCTGGGGCAAACAACGAGCCCTCCTGCATCGCTCGTGCCCCATCCTGACCCCAAGGGTCCCTTCAGTGCAGGAGCAGGATGCTGCTTTTAAGGGAAAAACATGGTCCTCCCTCCTCCCCAGCACATTACTCACCGGAAGGAGCCAGCCCTCCTCCCTCTCCTGCCTTTCCTGGGCAAAACTGCATTGCCGGGGCTCGTTTGCCTACACCCTGTCTTTGCTGACCCTTGTTTTACCCCTACATACTCATTGGGCTGTGCATCTGTCTGCCTGCCCAGCATAAAGCTGCTGCGGTGGTGTTCTTCGTGAGGTCACTCTATGAAAACTTCTTCCGTTTTCAACACTGGGGACCCTATAGCAGACTTTCCTTTCCCTGTCTGCTGGATATGGCAGGTGAGCAGGCACTGCCCACACCAGCAGTCGTGATGAAGCACTAGCATCCTTGTTCATTCCCTGCACATCAGCCCAGCCAATATTTTGTCAGGAGCTGCTGGGGAGCCACACGAGCTGCTACTACGACAAACTTCAGTCAGTCTTATGATCCATTGGCCATCAAATTCACCTGATGTCTGCTGGATCCTAATAGTTGTGCCAGATGGATGATGCCATATGACAAGCGAAAATATTTTTTTAACATCTTTTAATAAATGTACAGCTCAACAAGTGCTTCACGTCAATGCCTCTGTGGCCTTGGGTTTGCATCACAGGCTGAAGAGGTGACCATCAATTTTATGGTGCCCGTGCACACATCGCACCTCCAAGCTGTTGAGGCCAGCATTGCTGAGAACAAAGGGGAGACAGAGTTGATGTATACACATGCCTGTCTTCTCTGACATAGATTGTCCTCCATCACATGGCTTTCATATCGTCTTGAAAAGAGCAGATGAGGCTACAGAAGCTGTCGAACTCTTCTCAGCTTGCTTAGCATCTTTCAGACACTTGCTCAGCTGATAATACACAATGCCTTAGGCTAATCAGTACAGACGCAGGTGCTAGTCCCCACCTTTTTCCCGAATTTCCTTGTCTGTGAACTCTATGTATTTATATAGGTTATATATACTGTACTGAGATTGAGCTGTAGTGTGTCAGGACTCCAAACCTGTTGTGAAGTTGAACAGCACCTGCTTGACACCTGGTCAGAGTGATAGACCAGAGCCTTAAAATTCAGTAGGAAAAAAAAAAGTAACTCCTAGAAAGATGTCATGCTAAAAGAAAATCAAGAGAAAGATCAAATAAAATGTAGAAACAAAATACTCTGTCTGTTAAGGTCCACCCATCTCAGCCTATTTTGTTCTAGCAGTGCCGTAAGTGAATTTTCATTTTGCAAATACAGCTGCCGTAGTTTTGTTTAACAACTGTACAGCTTTGGGCAGCAGCTCCATCACTCAACACTGCCGGGTATTATATAGACTGAGTGAACACAGATGCCTTACCCCAAATATTTAGAGCTAAGCAGACAGATTTGTGCAACTAAACATGTTGAACAGAGCTGATGTGAGGTGGCTGAAGCAGTTGTCATTTCTCTGCCTGGTCTCATTTGTGCCTGGAGACTCCCCGTCCCCATTCCAACCTGTGACCAAGCCAGGGACTCACGGAAGTAGAGCCAGTGGGGGCAGCGTGGCTGGGGACAACCCCAGCCTGGGGACATCAGGCTCCTCTGTAGGGACGGGCTGAGACCAGGCACAGGCAGGTCTCGGTCAGGATGCAGCTCAGTGGGTCCACAGCCAGGGTGGCGGGTTGACCCTGGCCAGCAACCAAACACCACCCTACCTTTGGCTCACTCCCCTCTCCCAGGGTATGGGGAGGAAAATGGAAAGGAGAAAGACTCATGGGTTGAGATATTGACAGTTTAATAAGAAAAGCAAGAGCTGTGCATGCAAGCAAAGCAAGAAGAGGAATCCATTCACTCTTTCCCATCAGCAGGCAGATTTTCAGCCACTTCAGAGGAGGCAAGGCCTCAGCACGTGCAGTGGTTGCTTGGGATGAAAGATGCCATAACCGTGAATGTGTCCCACCACCTTTCTCCTTCTTCCTGTGAGCTTTTACTGCTCAGAACAATGTCATGTAGTATGATATATCCCTTTGGCCAGTTTGTGTCAGCTGTCCTAGCTGTGTTCCCCCCCGCAAGCTCTTGCCCACACCCTACTGACTTTGGAGCGGGGAGGAGAGAGAAGGCCTTGACACTGTGAAAGCCCTACTAAGCGGTAGCCAAAACACTGTTGTGTTACCAACACTGGTTTAGCCACAAATGAAAAGGAGGGTTCCATAGGGGCTGCTATGAAGGAAGTTAACATCGTAACTTTCATCGTAACATCCCGTTCAGACCCAGTACAATCTCTACCCCTTAGCCCATACCATTTGCCTCATGCTCAGGTCCCACATTAGTTGTACATCTGAGTATCCTCTGATACTTACAGGGGATGTGATACACCCGATCAGTGCTGTGTTCCTTGGCTCAGGAGTCTATGAGGCCCATCACCCGACTCAATTCTTTCTGGGGTACCATGTCACCACAGAACTTGCCTTTCAAGGCCTAGGGTGATGTTTTAAGCGGTGGTGTGGTTTACCAGTTTCCAGCCACCAGGTAGTCGCTTCCACCACGCTGAGCACATAGTAGCTGCCTTGGCAGGTTTGTGGCAATCGGTTTGCCAGGCCTCACCACATTGATGTCCCAGCCACCACCCTCTATTCCAGGGAGAGTTTACTCACGCAGATCACTGGATTGTGGCACATGTTTTACATTCGTGGGTGACCTGTGTGATGACCTCAGTGATCAGGTCCATCCCTTGATCATGAGCCCATCTGTATGTTTCACGTCTCTTGAGATGTCCCAGTGATTCATGGGCCCACAGAGCTACCAATAACTCACCTGTACATTCCCAGTCCAGGTCCACCTGACCCACTTCAATTCTGGTAGCCTGGTCTACCTGCTCGTTGTTTTGATGTTTGTTGGTAGTGCAGTTTTTTTGGCATATGAGCATCTATGGGACATATCTTTAGGGAAATGTTTTCTACCTGGGCTAGGTCTTGCCACAATTCAGCAGCTCATATGGGCTTACTTCTGCATTACCAGTTGGTCTGTTTCCATTGCTGTAGTCGCACCCACAGACGTTTGCCAACATTTGTGAGTCAATACAGAGACAGAGTACTGGCCACTTTTCTCATTCAGCAGTCTTGAGGCCAGCTGGATGGCATCCACTAGGACAAGAGGAAGTGGCCTCAAGTTGCACCAGGGGAGGTTTACATTGAATATTAGGAAAAATTTCTTCACCGAAAAGGTGAAAGGGTTATCAAACATTGGCACAGGCTGCCCGGGGAAGTGGTGGAGTCGCCACCCCTGGAGGTATTTAAAAGACGGGTAGACATGGTGCGTAGGGACATGGTTTAGTGGTGGGTTTGGCAGTGTTAAGGTTGGTGGTTGGACTTGATGATCGTAAAGGTCCCTTCCAACCTAGATGATTCTATGATTCTGTGAACTCACCACCTTCTTTGGCAGCTTTGATGGCTTGTTGTGTGGACTCCACACAGCAATTTTCCACTTCTGATGGTTTCCTATAACATGACAGGATCTGTTAGTAAACAGAGCACATCATTGCCTTTCACATGGTAACTCATTGTATGGTAAGAGCCTCTTGGGCACCAGTAGCTTCCTCGGCCAATGCTCTGAAATCCTCGCCTTCTGGCCAGTCCATGATCTCTTCCAGGATTCCTGGGCAGTTGAGGTTCCCCATCTGAACACATTGTGTGATCAACACTACTTACTTACTCCACGTAGTGTTCGTTGCATGATGTGTTGAGGGGCCCGTGAAGAGCCAGTGCAGCACAGGCAATCATGGTGCCAAGAGCTGAGCTTCTGTACCAACAACTTCTGAAGTGGTTCAAACCGCCCTCATACACTACTAGTATCTTTTTTCAGTCAGGGTGTAGTGCGCTTCAGATTCTCCATAACCCAGCTCCATAACCCTAGAGGTCAACCTTGGGCTTCTCCAGGTGTTTTCTGCCAGAGGGTGCAGGTGAGGCCCTGCCCAAACCCTATTAAAGCCTGGTGAAGGCACTCTACAGACTTTTGTACTGGCCATATGGGACTATTAAAGGGTCTTGCTGATTGGTCTTTGGCTCTAAAGTTGACAAATTAGCTCATGGATGAGAACCAGGGAGTCTCAGTTGTTGTGATGATGTTGGTGGTGCTCTGTCACGGTAGCAATTGGCACATGCTGTTCTTCAACATGCAAGAACCCCACAACAGAGGGATCCTCTGATAGGCTGGGCAAAGTAGGCAGCTGTTTCATCATCTCTGTATCCATGACGGCTTCACCAAAGCCTCACCAGTACCTTTGGGTGTCCTGGAAGTACCCCCGTGGCCTGAGGTAGTATAGGCCAAGAACACATGGGGTCTCTGGGCTGGTCACAATAGGATGCTTCTACCACTTGTCCTCTGTTGGGCTCATCTCGACCTCCAATACGGACAATGATTGTGATGCCCCTGTCACCCCAGAAATCCAGATGAGTTCTGGCACTTCTCCTCTTGGTCACACAAGAGGAACCAGCAGGTGCCCAGGGGCCAAGGTAGGCTGTCTCCATGGGGCACTCCAGTAGCCAAGACAGTGGCCTGTGGGGACAAGGAAGGAGTAGGAGTCTTTTCAAAATGTCAGAGCAAGCAGGGCAGTCTCTCCACAGTTGGTGCATCAGTCTGGCCAGTCCATCATTGCCAGGGTGTTGGAATATTACAGTTGGTACATTGCAGACCACCCTTATCCACATGGTCCATGTACACTGGGCATCATCCAGATCTTTGGAGATCTGGTTGTGATCCAGATCACCTGTAGATTACTTCCAGCACCACTAATTCTCTCAGTTGTTGGGTACCTTCCTTCATGGTGGTCTCCTTGCCTCAGTAATTTGCAAGGTCATCTTTGAGGGGATATCTCACCTTCACATTCGACAGGAGCCACCTCCAGAGGCTGTGGATTGTTGCCTGTTTTCCAATTTCTTTGTCACCATGCAGCAGCTGGGCTTCCTTACCCTCTAATTCCTGACACTTGCTCCCACTGTCACAGCATCAGAGGAACCAGGCAGCAATATGCTGCCCTGGCTGGCGGCTGTAATCTTTTTGTGTGAACTTGAAGTTCACACAGTATTAGGGACTGGGTAGTTCCCACCTCTTGGGTGATTTCCCTCACTTCCTCCTGCTTCTTTGCTGAAGGAAGAGCTTCCTGATCAGACCCTTCTTCCTCCTCCTCCTCCTCCTCCCTTAATAATCAATGCTACAGACCTGCCGAACACAGCATCCAGTGTTTCTTTTTGACTGCAGGAGTGATGGTGTGTGGGTCCCTGTCTGATCCATGGTGATAACAGGATCAGTTTACGTGAGGATGTGCCAGAACCTGTGCAAAAAGCCAGCCACCTCCAGAGGAGATAAGGGAGGTGTGATTCCAGCTTTTATTGCTGAACACAATGTCCTGTGGTGTGGGATATCCCTTTGGGTCAGCTGTATTGACCGTGTATGCTGTTGATAACACACTGTTTCGGTGATTGCTGAGCAGTTCTTCCACAGCATCAACACCTCTCTTTCTCACGCTGCCCTGCCAGCAAGTAGGCCAGGGGCAGCGGTGCACAAGAAGCTGGGAGGGGACACAGCTGGACCAGCTGACTCAAACTGTGAAACGGGATATTCCGTATCATAGGATGTTGTGCTCAGCAATTAAAGGTGAGAGAAAGAAGGTGGGGGAAGTTCAGAGTTATGGCATTTGTCTTCCCAAGTAACTGTTAGGCGTTATGAAGCGCTGCTTTCCCAGACAAGGCTCAACAGCTCTCTGCCAATAGAAAGAGTGAATGAATTCCTTATTTTGCTTTGCCTGCACGTTCAGCTTTTGCTTTGCCTATTAAACTGTCTTTATCTCAACACATGAGTTTTCTCACTTTTACCCATCTGATTCTCTCCCCATCCCACTGGAGCGAGGAGTGAGCGAGCGGCTAGGTGGCGCTTAGCTGCCAGCCAGGGTTAACCCACAACAGTCTTTTGGGCACCCATCGTGGGGCTTAAAGGGTTTGCGACAACAACAGATTTGATTGGAGTGTGCTATACCAAATGTATAGCTGTGATGATAGCTGTTCAGCTACCAACTGGCAGGTTCCTGCGCTTGCCATACTATGTATTAGTCTAGTGCTCGTTTAACCAGTGCTGTTTAACATCTTTGTTGATGACATGGATGCTGGAATGGAGTGCACCCTCATCGAGTTTGCTGATGGCACCAAGCTGTGTGGAGCAGTCGACACACTGGAGGGGAGGGATGCCATCCAGAGGGACCTGGACAGGCTGGAGAGGTGGGCCTGTGCTAACCTCATGAAGTTCAACACGGCCAAGTGCAGGGACCTGCACGTGGGTCAGGGCAATCTCAAGCACAAACAGAGGCTGGGCAGAGAACGGACTGAGAGCAGCCCAGAGGAGAAGCACTTGGGGGTGTTGGTTGATGAGAAGCTCAACATGAGCCGGCAATGTGCGCTCACAGCACAGAAGGCCAATCGTATCCTGGGCTGCATCAAGAGCAGCATGGCCAGCAGGGCGAGGGAGGGGATGCTGCCCCTCTACTCCGTTCTCATGAGACCCCACCTGGAGTACTGCGTCCAGCTCTGGGGCCCTCAGCTTCAGAAGGACATGGACCTGTTGGAGAGGGTCCAGAGGAGAGCCACAGAGATGATTGGAGGGCTGGAGCACCTCTGCTATGAAGACAGACAGAGAGAGTTGGGGTTGTTCAGCCTGGAGAAGAGAAGGCTCCGGGGAGACCTTATAGCAGCAGCCTTCCAGTATCTGAAGAGGGCCCACAAGAAGTCAGGAGAGGGACTTTTTACAAGGGCATGGAGTGATAGGACGAGGGGGAATGGCTTCAAAGTGGAAGAGGGCAGATTTAGAATAGATATTAGGAAGAAATTTTTCACTGTGAGGGTGGTGAGCCCCTGGCCCAGGTTGCCCAGAGCAGCTGTGGCTGCCCCATCCCTGGAGGTGTTCAAGGCCAGGTTGGACGGGGCTGGGAGCACCCTGGGCTGGTGGGAGGTGTCCCTGCCTATGGCAGGGGTGTCGGAACTAGATGATCTTCAAAGTCCCTTCCAACCTAAACTATTCTATGAGTCTATGTTAGTGGCTGCTTTTCGCTTTTGCTGTGCTGCTTATCATCTTTCCTGCTGTGCCTGAGAACATTTTGGTAACAGCAATGGCCATGTGCCAGGGCCAGGACATTGCGGGTGTTCCTGTCCACCTCTTCCTCCTTTTTTCCCTACTCTTGGAAAGAATAAAGCATTTACTGGGTTCTGTGCTGGAGCAGGGCTGAAGAGTCTGCACCACAATAGCAGAAGTAGTCCTGGGTTACAGCTGCTGTTACCAGTAACATTTTGGTAAAATACATATATGAGTTCACTGCAGTCCTACTTAAATATTAGATTGTTGCAACATTGAGTGTTGTGGTAGCCAGACTTCTTACAGGGCTAACACCTTCCTGAAAGCACCGGCAGAGAAACAGCTCATGGTCATGGTGAGAGAAGACCACTGACAGCAAGTGCTTTTATGAGGAGGTTGTGATGGGACCGGCTCACAGCCTCTTTCAGAATCACACATACAATTCTCAGGACCACTTACACGTGGAAATCTTTTGAAAAGAGATTGCAGCTGCAATTTTTAAAGTGCAGCTCCCGGCGCTCTAAGCAAATTGGTAGCATCAGTTTCTAACTCAGAGTGTGCCCTTCAGTGGCTGCTGCACAGATAATTAATGATCTGCGGGACTGCCACACAAACTCAATTAGAAGTTGCTCATCCGGACTGTGGCCCATTTCTTGGGGCCTCAGCCCAGCAGGCGGTAACATCTGATCATTCGCTGCCACTATCTTATCGCTGGCTGGTGCAGTTCACGACCTTCGTTTTAGTATACTAAGGGTTAAATAGCATTAGGGCTGTTGCGTCCATTAAGTCTCTGACTGAGCAAAGCACTTAAGTAAGCATGCACTTAGCTAGTTTGGTTATCCTGAACAATCCTTACCTACCCAAACAAGCCCCTAGCAAAGGAAATAAGCCGCGGTTCACAGGATATAACCGCCTTTGCCATTTGCAGGAAGGGTCTTAAGTGATTTCACTTAAGCTTTTCACGGTGTGACTCTGTACCCAGATTTATAAATACTTCTGAACAATGAAATAATGGGAATAGGTTGAAAGGTTTGAGATGAGATAAGCTAGTCTTAGTCTTTGGGATGCAGGATCTGTGCTAAAATAAATATCAATAAGTATCTGTGATGGATAGAACTCCTTTGTACATGTAGAAAAATGTGCAAATAGAAGGATTTTTTTCCCCCCAACATACAAGATAATGAGAATCGTCCTTCCTTTGCTCAGGGCCGGTGAATGTTGTCTGCCCCAGACTTATAAAGGTACGTGGTGCCCAAGAAAGTTACCCAGTCTGGAGCTACACACGCACAAGCTCAGCCTGTTCTCAACGACTGCAGTCCCCCACCTCTGCTGGGCAATTCCTGGGCTTCAGGGTCTTCCAGACAGTGTATCCTACTGACCTGAAGCCTCCTTGTCTCAGGACAATCCCACCACAATCCGTCCACGATGATCATGACCCAACACTGTTCTCATCACCTTTGCAGCACCCTTTTCCGAGTCCCTCCCCTTGGCAGCGATTTCAGTCACTCTTCAATAAAGATAAATCCCTCCCTCTTTATTTTCTAAAATAAGTGTATGGGGTGGTGGTTTTTTAATGGTTTGAAAGTACAAAACCAACTCCTTGTACTGTTCTTGGCCAAACACATGTAAAGTCACGTGACCTGACACTTTTAACACTTTTTTGTCTCCTGAATCATTTTTATGTGACAACAACAGGTATCAAATACTTGAGAACATGCTGTAAGATGGACAAAATCAATAAAGCACTCCAGTCCCTTGTCTGTTCTTAAATGATGAAATCTTGTACTAAGCCAACGATGCTGAATGTGTTTAGTTATGGGTAGACACACTCAAGTGCTTATACAATGTAGTCTTTTATATTTGTAACGCTGTAAAAGACACTGTAAAAACATCTGAGCAGAAATACGTTGTTCTGTGCTTTCATTATCTGATTCCCTTTTATTTATTAATTGCATTTTTAATTCAGGTCCTCAGGTGTGCTTCTGAAGTTGTTCCAGCATCAGAGAGGAGGCTCCAGACACGGGACGACAGGGAACAGACCACAGCCTGGTCAGGATGACAGCTCCGTGCCAAGGACGGCCGTTCGAGTTAAGCAGCAGATCTTGGGTATTGGCAAACCATGGGTATTGCACTTTCCTGTATCCCAGGGCCGCATTTTAGACAAATTCTCAGCGTCCTGTATGTCTCTAAACAGCCAAGCATTATTTTTTGGGCTTGACCTTATCTGCAAATTACAAACCACATTCAGACCTGGAAGAAGTTAATATATTGCCATGGATTTCAGCAAAACTATTTCTAGCTTGTCCGGCTCTTAATTTAGCTCCTCTTGCTTATAGCAATAATAACTTTATAAAGGAGGCTAATTAGTTCGGAGACTAAACAATCCACAGAGAAACCAATGCCTCCATCAAAACGAGAATAGCTCTCCAGGAGATGATCTGGTCAACTGATTATAGGAGGCTCCATGACTTCAGAGAGGATCGGGTGATGGGCGGTGAACCCTACGGCACGTTTTAATTCTCCTTGCAGCCTTTGCCTTTGTGAACTGCCAGAGTTATCTTATGGGACTTTCCTGTCCTGCTGCTGGATCCTTATCAGTTATTGATTGTGTCCTGCAGATAAAAGGAGTTGTTGTTTCTGTTTAGCAAAAAAATTCATTCTTGGCCAGCGCCATATGGGAGTGCTTCTGCAAAGTGTCCCACTTTCTGCATTTCTTCTCTGCCTTTGACAGCAGGAAGGTATTTGCGTTACGTTATCGCAGTGACTAACCCCTGGACCCAGGAGACCCTGAAACAAGGAAATAATGCTGTGGATTAGAAATTCCACCCCAATAACCTTTCACGATTTAACCCTTTGTACTCAGACTTCTAAAATCAAGGAAACGCTGACGATTTAGGTTCTTTGATAGAGTTTGCTCTAAGCTAGTTGCTTGGTATAAAGCAAAGAAAATAACTGATAGGGTTGAGAGGAATGTCAGGTGTATCAAATAGATCTTTATTTCCCCAAATAGCATTTTGCAACGTACAAATATAAGAAAAATTATGTTAGAGGTGGAACCAGACCCAGAATTGTATGGCCATGAGACCACATTTAGCCCAGACTCCCCTCCAATGTCGTTAGCAAATCCTGCCTCCCACTGCCAGTCACAGTTCACACCCCTGGAAATTCAGACGTAGCTCTGGAGCTGACAAAATATCCTGAGCCTCTTTTGGCTTAGCTCAACAGTGCAGCGCTCCAGTGTGCGTTGGGGGAGCCGAAGGCACACTATAGCACGTGAAGGATCACTGAAGTGTGTGAGATACCTGGCCGTGAGCCCTCTGTCCCAGGCTGTAGCCATTTTAATAGTAGGGTGCTATTCTTTGGTACTTAGAAGATAAAAAGCGTGTCCTCTCAGCTGCTCAGAGCAGCCCAGTTTGCTATGCGTAGCAGACGTTATGGGGAACGTGTCCTGTCCCTAGAGCTGCAGAGCCAGCAAAGAAAGATATTGCCCAGGGTTCCTGCTTAGGGAGAGTAATTTTTTAGTGTATTTTAGGTAATTTTGTGGGTTTGGACTTTGCGTTTCACTCTAGCCAATTGAGGAGGAAATAGCAACAGTTGTGTTCCTTTTCAATATCACCATAATTATGTGTACTTTAGTGTCCTTTGCAGGGTCAGAGTAGTATCTGGGCACTTCATATGTGTGAGACTCAACCTTCCAGTCTTTGTTTAATAAACTTTTATAAGAGACAGTTTTAGTTTCTGATGATGTCCAGGTGCTCATGTGGAAACGTTCATAAATTCTTTTGTTTTGCTATTGGTATTGTAAGCAAAATAATTGTGTGTATTATGACGCAAAGTAACCTGCAGATATTTTGGGAGTTTCTGTATTCAGTAGTCCCGTGCATCTCCGGATGTCATTTATCAAAACCAGATGTTCTTTATATCACTATGTCTTGTATCAATGTCTATTTAAAGTTAAACTGAGAGCAACCGAAGCCAAAGAAGCATGCTTTGATTTAAATAAATCAAAGCGTATCACAGTCGTAGCAATTAATAATCCAAGACTGGAGCAAACATGAAGAGTAGGAGAAATCCATTCAGACAGGATTGTTTTTGTTTCTTGCTGCTTTTCTAAAGCTTATTAGAAGCAGCAAGTCTTTGATTAAACTAGATCAACTTCCACAAAAATCCCTCGGCAACAATAGGTATTAAAAGGCTCAATCCTGGCAGCCTGAGCAAACAGCCTGTATAAATCAAGGCTGGGGTTTTGATTATAATGGTCCCTTATTTATGACAGGTCACAGAAAGCAATTCTTCACTTGAATCAGTCTCAGCATTAAATGCAAAAGCTCCTGCTAATGATACAGGATGAGGTCTCACGCTGTAATTATGTTACTTGCATCGTGTATCAGGCAGAGCTATTAATGAACCACAAATCAAGTAATTATAGTTGTGGGAGAGGGAGCCTTGGATTCTAAGACAAACTTCAAATTCTACTGGAGCAGCAAAATCAATGTCTGGTTTTATTTCTGTTAAAGTCGGTTAGTATTTTGTGTGCCTTCAACTGGAGGGCATCTTCTTCCCATCTTCTCCAGCACACATTTACCACAGTACCAACTCTGATCTGACCAAATGCTGTTGTCTGATGAGGCATCACTGGAAGAGCCAAAATTTGTATATCTATCTTCAAAAACACTTTTGGGAAATGGTGAGAGAGTGTATTGTTGAGAGGGCCTCAGTCTCCAATGCAGATGTAAGAGAATTACTGGAGAAGAAAGTTACTGATGGAAAACAGCAGAAAATTCAGCTTTACGTTTAGACTAGGTGAGGAAGTCGCACCAAACACAGAATCACAGAATGGTCAGGGTTGGAAGGGACCTTCAGAGACCGTCTAGTCCAACCCCCCGCCAAAGCAGGGTCACCTACAGCAGGTTGGACAGGAACGCGGCCAGGCGGGTTTGGAATCTCTCCAGAGAAGGAGACTCCACAGCCTCTCTGTGGAGAGGCTGTGCCAGTGCTCTGCCGCCCTCAAAGGAAAGAAGTTTTTCCTCATACTCAGACAGAGTTTCCCGCGTTCCAGTTTGTGCCTGTTGCCCCTTGTCCTGTCACCAGGCACCACTGCAAAGAGTCTGGCCCCATCCTCTTGCCACCCAACCTTTAGATATTGATCAGCATTGATAAGATCCCCCCTCAGTCTTCTCTTCTCCAGGCTAAACAGCCCCAGGTTTCTTGGTCTTTCCTCAGCAGAGAGGTGTTCCAGTCTCCTGAGCATCTCCGTAGCCCTTTGCTGGACCCTCTCCAGCAGTTCCCTGTCCCTCCTGACCCGGGGAGCCCAGAACTGCACACAGTGCTCAGCTGCGGCCTCCCCAGGGCAGAGCAGAGGGGGAGGATGCCCTCCCTCGCCCCGCTGGCCACACTCTGCTGGGTGCCCCCCAGGATGCCATTGGCCTTCTTGGCCACCAGGGCACATTGCTGGCTCATGGTCACCCTGTTGGCCCCCAGGACTCCCAGGTCCCTTTCCCCAGAGCTGCTCTCCAGGAGGTCAGCCCCCAACCTGTACCGATGCATGGGGTTACTCCTCCCCAGATGCAGTACCCTACACTGCCCTTGTTGAATTCCATCAGCTTTTTCTCTGCCCAACTCTCCAGGCTGTGCAGGTCACGCTGTATGGCGGCACAGCCTTCCGGCGTGTCAGCCACCCCTCCCAAATAGTCCTGGGATAGACTTCACAGTGACAGTCAGCAAGTTTTCAAACAACCCAAAAGAAGCCTCTCATTTCTTCCAAACCATCAATTCAGCTCCTTCTAGCCATGTAAAGTAAGACCTGTCTGTGATTAACACATTTTTCCAGTCCTTTTTGATATTCCTCCAGTGAAATAAAGGGAGAAACGACGCTTCTGTTGACTTCCACCAATGGATTCACCGAAGATCAAAAAAACACCTCACCATCCCATGCCAAAAGCAGGAAAGCCTACAGGCAAAGTGCCTGCTAAAGAGGGTACACCACCTCTAGCTTGCAGTTGTGCCTACAAAAGCACGCAGCGGCTGTGTGCGCAGAGGAACGGCAGTGGGCACCAAGCTGCGAGGCTCCCAGGGCCGTGTTATTTCTCCTCTCTCTTGCATCAAGTGGGACTGTACTGTCACCAAAGACAGGAGGCAGTAACTTTAGAGTTACAACTATTTGCAGTGTCTTTAATTTTCTGGCAGCTTGGTTCACGGCTTGCTGGATTTTACAGGTGTACTGCTAAGGCTGTGATTTCCGTAAGCCCGAGCCAGCTGTTTTATAGCACTGAACTTACTTAAACTCTGTTCCTAAGGGGCTTCTAGGATTTTCATGCTTTCGGAGCCCGCAAACTCGGCCAAATCTCTGTCGACAGGCTCAAACAGCATTTCTTCTGGATTTTTTTTTTTTTTTGGAAACTTCATAGCTAATGGAGGATACCAAAAGTTTCCACTGATTCTCATATATTCAGTAAATATTCATCTTTCTAATACCCTCCCCAGATCTCGCGCTTACCCTGCACCATTCAAAGAGCCCCTTCACATGGTGCTGGAGCTCAAGTTAGAGGTGGGCAAACTTTGCGGCGTTTGAGGTTTTGTGAATTTGGCAAATAGAGTGTTTCAGGTTCACAGAGTTTGCTTGCTAATTTAGGGTAGAAAAGTGTATTTCACCACCATTTCAAATCATATTGTTTTTGTCCAAGGTACACAGTTTACAAAAAAACAAACTTATTTTTCTGCCTTGGGGAGAGCAGAACACCTCTCAAAGCGCAGAGCAGCACAAACAGGCGCTCTATTTATTGACCTATGTATATATAGTTCCCCCACACACTTTCTCAAGTGCATGTTTGGCACTTCACCCGTTCTCTAGGTTTTTTCCTTACTTCCCCCCGTCTTGTTTTTCAGAATTTAAGTGAAACAAAGTGAACACCATTTTGATTTCCATGAGCGGATTGTCACTACGGGGTACATCCACTATCCTGTTTCATCCCCCAAATACTCCAACTAAATTAAATGAAGATGAGCTCAGGTACGTGGGAGTTGCATCTCATGAAGAAAAATGGAGAAGATAGATAAATATGCATGATAAGCCTTTATGGATATATTTTTTTACTCAATGTATCCACGGAAAAAGTAAAGCGCATCAGGTTCCCCTGGTAAAGGCAGGGCTGGCTCAGTTAACCTCGTGGTTTTTCCTTCAGGTATTTCTCGTGCTTTGAGAGCCTGCACCACAAGCCCTGAAGGCAACCGGAGGAACTCTAAAACCTGTCCCTACTCACATCACCAGCGGCACTCGTATTCAGCCTCAACCGTTAATCAAGGAAAAGGTCGCAAGCCTTTATTTTTCGCTCAGAAAATTATCAGTCATTTCAGGATCTGGAAGGCAGCAGAGCCGGACGAAGGATCAAGATATTTTTTCACTTTAATTCCATGGTGGAGATGATCCCATCCTGCACCACTGCAAGGGAAGCAGGCACCCCAGTGGGGTTGTGGGGGACACACACGTACCCACTTACCTTCAGTGTGTCCAAAGAGTTCCCAGGCCTGACATATTTATTTGCAATGCTCGCAATCAAAGGATTTGCCACATTTTTTCAGAAGGGAAGCTACTCCAGTGGAAGTGGTGTGAGACAGGGGGATGATTCACAGCTTTATTTAGGCGCCGTTGTTTTCACAGTCAGCTCTGCAAGCAATATATCATCTCTTGGCTTAGATGGGGCTGTGTCCTCCTCTCACATGGAGCATCTACATTTGCCTCGCCTTGTGTTTTGCCTGCCAAACCCCGGCCTGTGGATGGGAGCAGAAAGTAATTAAGCCAGAGGGTCGGAGCATTGCATTGGTTTTCCTCTTCAAGCCAATTTGTCTTTCTGAACTGACCAGTTACATCATGCGCTGTGATCTCAGTGCTGATACGAGCTCAAGTTGCTTGCAGAAACCTGTGTGCCCTTTCTTCAGAAGATAATAAGTACCAGACCCCTGAGCATCTGCTAAAAGGAGGAGAAAAGCTGCTGTCTGCTCCCCCGTCCCCTTGGGTGCCTGTGCGATCGTTGGAGAGCAGATGGACCACGTGCACTGGTCCACACCGCACCATGGCACACGCTGCGTGGAGAGAGGCGACATCACAGCAGCTCCCAAAGGGCTGATATCTCTGCTGGAGCGAGGCGCTGGCGTCCGAGTGGTGAGGGGAAAACAAGTAAATGCCTCCAATTCACCATTTGGGTCATTAGTTAAACTGAGTGCAGCTATACTCTCTTTAATCGTTTTAATTTCTGCTTTCGTGGGTATGAATATAACAAGCTTATACCTAAGCCTCACCAGCAAACCTAATGGGTCACGTTCCCAGTGATTTCAGTACTGGCTCTGCAGATGCAGAGCAAAGAGCTGCTGTTAAAGGAGATGGGGGGGACACAACGCTTGCCAGTCAAGATTATGACTTGTCCTTGGAGCTGACAGCAGGTAGGAAAGTCCTTTTGGAATAAAAAGTGAAGCATTAAAAAAATTCTGAAAACATGGGGGGGAACCCCCCATTTTTCTGGCTTTTTCAATTGCCACAAATTGTTTGGATAAACACAGAAATACATTTTGGATGGGAAAAAAGGTTCTGACCACAATATTTTTGTGTTTTTAGGATTGTAACGATGCTTTCATTTTGTGAATGTCTGCGATTGAGCCGTTCTGTTCTGAAAACACAAAATGTTCTTTTTCCTATGTTCAGAATTAACCTGGTGAAGGAAAGAAAGGCAAACGAATAATGTACTGTAGAAAATATGGATGACCCTACTGCGTGAAGAAACTGTGATGAGCCTCTTGCTTAATGCCTCCACACTTCTCCATGCCATTTGATTGCTAAGCTGGAAAATCCCAGCACTTGAAACCCCAGTCATGTTTATCCTTATGCCAATAATGCAAAATAGGATGCACGTAGGAGAAAGAGTCATCAAAGACGTGGGACTGTTTAAATGATGCCACGGCACTAAAGGACAGAGGATCAGGGACCACCAGGAGGACTTTTCTTCTATCCCTCCAGTTTTCACCTTCTGAGTGCAAAGAGCTGTGAATTACTTGCCAGTTTGGGGAGTAGATTGGCAGAATGACGGCTCACATCTTTGTTGAATGCTGCCTCTGTGGTGGAGGGAGAAGAAGTGTGATATAACACTCAATGTGAATGAGCACAGGAGGAATTTAATGTATGTGACTCCATTATTTGGCAAGTTATTTCTTGCAGCAGTGAAAGAAATACTCTGCAGTTACAGGCTCATTGACTTCTTTTATCACCAGTAATAAAGGCAAAGCAGTGGCCTGAGCTGATTATTATTTTTTTTTGCATCACTCTTTCCAGGAGAAAAAAGAAACATGCTGCTTTCGGGAATTAAATAGAGGTATGAAACCTAGAGCAAGGGAATGCATTATTGTTTCCTAGTAATTTGCCGCAGTTTTGGCATACACATATTATCCTGTTGAAAAGTTGAGTAGGAGAGCAAAATGGGGAGCACATCATAAAATTTATCAGATGACTTTGTAGGAGAGGTGGAGGGCAGACTGGTTTTCCATCTACAGCTGGATGCAGTTTTAATAAATGCCAGGATATCCAGGGGGTTTGGGATAGCTAACTATGCTAGAAATGTTTTAGTGGGAAGTCATTAGGAGAATGAAATTCTCCTTCCTGTACTTAAATGGGATTGTTAGAGATGGTTAGAAGTCCTGAAGGAAAGTAATGTCTCCCATTAACAAAAATACGCTTTTGCAGATTTCTGCTGAGGGCTTTCCTTTCAGAATTGCGCAAACACAGCTTACGTGGCGCTGCATTTAAAACCAACATAAAAGGGGAGAAGCAGAAGCATATTATTAATTCTCATTTGGTTTTGCTTAAATCTCAAAACAGAATAAAGGTGTTGGTCAAATAGGAAACCAACAGATTTAACTCAGTTAAAATGATATTAAACCTGCGAAGAGTGCCACCAAAGCTACTGCTGGAACTGCATCAGTTGCCAACTTAGTGTAACCTTCTTCCAGTCAAATGCTTTCCAAAGGCACAACTAAGAATAGAAAACAAGCAAAGCCTTGCACCCTGAGCTCTGAGGTGGGGTACGTGTGCTCTCAAATGCTTAACAATTTTTTATATAACACCTCTACAGTTTGGGCACTAAATCCAGCATAGGTAACGCGATACGTGGTGAGTGTGGTCATACCAAATACCCTTGAAAGGCTGTAGGAAAGTTGCTTTATGAAGGAGGTTCATCAGGAGAGAGTGATGGGTACTCGGAAAGGCCGGCATTGGCTCCATGAGACTGGCGTTCTCAGGTTCCCTCTAGAGTCAACGCCAAGAGAGAAGAGAAGACGACAGAAATCCTTTCCCTGCAGCACATCTGGTTGTAGCTAGGCTGCTTTATAATATATTATAGTGGTACTGCAAAATGATGTGCTTTCCCATATGGCTGGGGGGGGAGGGGGAAGGAGCAAACAAACAAAGTAAAATCCAATCACACAAAATTCCTTCCTTTCTTAATTTCTCTCCAGAGCATGGAGATGGGCTGCACGGGAGATAATTAAAAGCATGCTTTGCAGGAGCCATGAGACTTCTTGGCCTAAGACTAATTAATGAGGGGTTATATTATTATTATTATTGTTATTATTGTTATTGTTGTTGTTATTATTCTTATTACTACTATTACTCTTATTATTACTATGTACAGGACAAACCACGCCTGTTGTACAGCCGGCACCTTTTCCTGAAAAACCGGAGCGGACTCACAAGCTCTTTCCTTCTATTGTATTGACGGCACCAAACGGCACAGAGCAGATCTTCCTCCAAAGCAACAAACCAGGAGTGGCTCTCACCCCATCCTGGCACACAGCAAGGACAAGCGAACCAAAATCCATCAACACTGGACACTCGAGCTTATTTTAAAACTCTTTTATTAAGGTTTGCAGTTTGCTAATCACTTTGCTTCCTTCCCCCATTGGGTTTTCGATGAAATATCGCCAACCAAGGACGGCGGTATCTCATCTCCTGTAAACAGCCGTGCTTAACAGCAGTGTTTCCATCTAGCATGTCATATTTTCCCTTGCCACCCAGCTTCAGTTTAATGAAGCTGACATGGTTTCAATTAGTTTTAAACTCCGCATTAGAAAATATAACCATATATTTCAAGTTACGTGTAAATTTTAAGCTGAAACCATGTTCACAGCAACGTGATGGGGTTTGGTTTCTTCCATGCAACCCGTTTGCTTTTTTCCCAGCAGTCTGTCCTGCCATTCCTTGAAGTCCAACATTGCATTGATGCACCAGGAGAAGTGCAACACATTTACACTATTTTCTTTAGCTTGTTGATTTGGGTTTTTTATATGATGTCGAGGGAAATTACTGCCTTGCAAGTCGCTGCTGCTTCATCTTTAAACTCCTTCCATGCTCATGGCAATTTATGCACCCCAAAGCCATTTCCCAACTTTGTGGAGCACATTGTTGCTCTCCTTCTCTTCCATAAGATGGTGAAGTGGAGGAGGATGTGGAAGGACAGGCCTTTCTTTGTGCTGTTTCACTACAATTTATATAGTGTCTCAGCTGGAGACAATCACTCAGCCTAGGGCTTGGAGGTCCTTCAAGACCGTTCAAAGCTGCCATGGGAATGGATGTTCACCCCGGGAGGGGTCTGACAAGAACTAGGCGCCAACCACAGCTACTCCACAGACTTTTCCAGATCTTTGTACTGGACATAAGCAGCTGCATCCCTCCTGCAGGGCCAGGATCACACCTCATCACACATCCACCTCTTGATGTCATGAATGCGGTGAGGCATGGTGGTACCCAGCTCTCCAGCTCTCCCTGGAGCGATGCCACCGGGGTCACTTTTTCAAGGTGACAAAGGGCCTGAAGCAGAAACCTGCAGCGTGCTGACTGCTTTCCAAGCAGCTGCGGCGTTTTGGCCCTCCATCACCTCGCAGGAGAAGCGGGGGTTGTGCTGAGCGAGTCGTGCCAGACCCAGGGGACCAGAGCAAGCCATGGAGCTAAAGCTGCCTTTAAGCATCCCTCTCCCCTCGCAGACCCAACCCATACTGGCCACCGAACAAAAAGGGAGAGGGATAACTCTGCTGGCGATCCCACAAGCTCCCTCCCCATCTGAGTGAGTGAATCCTGCCTTTAAATCAAGGCTTCCACCAGCGAGCTCCCCGCCGGATGTTGCTAGACACCGCTCCTTAATGAGACTGACGTGTATTTTTAATGTGGTAATCTTCTGGCTCTGGCAATTGTACAGACACCGAGACTACAAAAGAGTCACTTCAATGCAATGAGCTGCCAATGAGCCTCACGTCAAAAAGCCACTCTGCCACAGGGACGAAGACATTGCAAATAAACACTTCTGGGGAACTCTCTCTCCTTAAATAACACATTTATAGAGCATCCAGATGTTGGTTTAACACTTAACGATTGTGGGAGAAAACAAAGCATGAAGGGCTGTGTTTGGTTTGGTTTGTGTTTTTTTTTTCCCCTCTCCTTGATCTCATATATTGAGTGTGTACAAACAGATATGGTCTAAAAAAAGTATAGGAAATCCAGGAAATCCATACATGCATATGTTTGCCAAGATAGTTACTGGTCCATAATAATAGCTGGATCCTGCGAGGATGGAGGGAGGAAGTTGACCCCGCGAGAAGTGTGTTCTGCAACGATGGGAGACACAACTTCGCTTTGCTTCAGGATAGTCGCAATGAACCCATCTTACCCAAATTATTTCCAGGCTGGTTGCAAGAAGCACAAGGGGGTGAAAAAAAAAAAAAAAGAAAAGAAAAAAACGACCCCCAAAACTTTGTAATGAGGTGCCAAAGGTCCTGAAAGGAGATTTGAAAACCGAGGAGCAGGAACCAGATGAGGTCTTACGGCTTTGACCAGGGCTTTGCAAAGGGTGCTGTGTGTTTGCCTGGTCCTTCAGGGGATGGGTCCTGCCTTTGAAAGCAAGGTGTCCCAGAAGGTTGAGGACCACTTGCAAATTGAGAACATGGACCCACTGCTTCGCTCCCGGGGCTTGACCACCAGGTTGAGCCAGCTGAGCCTGCTGGGCAGTCAGGCACGGGTGAGGGCAGGGCCCCTTCGCCAAACCTCAGCAGCTCTGTCCAGAAGGACCCGTGAACTTTTCGGAGAAGCTCGTTACAGTCCCAGGGAACCGCTCGGAGCGAGAGATGTGTATGGAAGCGAGGGGAAAGCGCTTGTGTTTTAATGAGTCATTTCACAGCGAGATTTATGTAGAGGAAATCTGGCTGCTTAATCCAGACTTCCTCCTGGCATAACCTATTTTTTGCTGGCTGTTGTTCTCCTCGCTTCCTTTGTTCCTTGGGTAGGGGGGGGAGCCCTCAGCATCCTACACAGCTCTGCCATCCGAGAGGCAAGAGCAGTTCCAGCTGTTGCTGCTGGATATCAGACCGCCTTCCCGCTCCTCTCGGGAGCCGGGGTGGCCTCACCTTCACAGCTCCCCTGCTGCTCTTGTTGGATCCTCCAATTGCATAGTTCCGTCTTCCTCTAGAGCATCGGGAATGCTGAGCAATGGCTATTTCTGTATGGGAAGAAGCGAGCAAACAAACAGTGGATGGCATTTGTAAATTTGGTTCTGGGCCTCTGTGGCCCAAAGAGTCTGCAGGAGCGAGGCCATTCCCAGCCAGCGTAAAGCCATTAAACTGAGCATGACTGCTGGGATGCTTGTAGGACTCTTAAGCATTGAAAACATCGGGAAACACAAACTCAGATTAATACAGGGCTTGCCGCAGGATAAGGCGACCCCATTAGTATGAGGCGACCGCGGGATGCTGCTGCGCTGTTCCAGATTAAATCACAGTAACGAAACATGGTCCACGAGCACTGGTGTCCTCCAGGGATGACAGCACGAGGCACTTCCAAAAGGCAAAATGAGCTTTTGAGGCTCTGCCACCAAGCCCGATGACCACACGCCTAAATTTTGGCCCCATGGGAAACGGCTCTGTGCTATCACTGTGTAAAATCTATTTTGCAGACAAGCACTGAAAGCGCAGCGACTATTGCTAAATTGGTCTATTTTGGGTTAGCTTTCGGGGAGAGGAACATCCTGGCTCCTGCCCCGAGGGCTCTTAGCGTGTTTGACACCAAACAGTCTGTGGATGAAATACAGAGCCCTGGCCCGAGCCCAGGGTGTCTATGGGGGGTGTTGGATCACAGCTACGGTGCCTGCAGTGTTTAGGTCCCCTTGAACAAGGCAGGAGGCTGGGGATGTTCAAGGTTGTAGTTCGGGGTTTAAGCACGTAAATGCTGCCCAAGTTCTGCTTTAGGCACTGAGACCCATTTTCAAGCAGGTTTTAGATTTTTGACCACTAAAGTGTCCCGGTGGCTTCTCCAGGCTGGTGGCACTGGGGGACATGTGAATTCACCTGCTCGAGGTTTGCTAAAAACAGAGGCCAGGACTTGAACAAGGATTTGGAAATCTTTTTTCAGAGCGGTGGGGATGCTACGTTTGACCGGAAAAAATCAGTTTTGGTGTTTTCAGTGCTGAGCAGCCTTTATATCCTATAGTACAGCCCAGCGAATGACAACGGAGCCCTCCCTGCAGCCAGCTTGACTCTGCCTTTCTCTTTCCACCCTGACCTTCGGGACACTGCCAGGCACCCGCAGCCCCGGCAAGGCTGTGCTGAATTGAGGGAAGTTATGATGGGTTTGGGTTGTTCAGGTTTTTTTTCCCCTTCATTCTGGCAACTTTTCTTCCCTCCTTGCCCCAAACATCCAAGCCGATTAGGAGCCGTGGCTTCCTTTAGGTGGCAAGACATTGGGGAATGTGTGTAGATAGAGCAGAGATTGAATTATTTGGTTTTGGTTTTGGTTTGGGGTGGCTGGTTCTCGGGGCGGAGGCAGATTCACACTAGTCAGAGCCTTCCCTCTCCCTCCACAGGCAGCATCCAGCACCACCCACTGAGCCACAGCTGTCTGAAATCCCATCCTCCGGCACCTCATCTCGTCCTTCCAACCATCCCGGCCACTGTCCCCTGCTCTGAAGGCAGCAGCACTGCTCCTGCCTGCCACCCGGTCGCTCTGCATCTCTCTTTACTGCATCCTGAAAGGTTAACTTGAGCCCTTTTTTGTTCTTTTTGTGCATGCACATAATACATATTTCCCAGCCTGGGTTTCCCCTTTCCTGTTTCTAACACACCGTTTTGGAATTTTCCAGCTCCCAATTGCGCTACAATAGTGCCTTCACTTTTCCCGTCCCCTCACCTGCGACCGACTGGCTGGCTGTCCCCCGAATCAGGTTGTTTGCTTTCCTCAAATCCTCATCCTCCGAAAAAACTCGGAGCATGACCATTGTTTCAGGGCCTGCCGTAAGTGTCGGAGACAATTTAGTGAACTGCCACTCACAAAGACTTTCTGCTTCGCAACCCTGCATGTGCGCTCCTCTGAGCATCTGCTTTAAAAACTGATGCTTAATAATACAGAATTAATACCTGAACTGAGGTCACACTCCCCATGCAACATCCCCACCATAAAATTCAGCAGATAGACAGGCTCTATCTCTTTTTTTTTTTTTTTTTCTTGTAGGAAACTATTATATCCTAGATGCAAAATCTGCCCTGGAGTCTGGCAGAGTGGAACGAGGAGCCGTCGCTTAAAAATCAATTCATGGTGGTCTCGAGCTATGTTTTTGTTCTGGCACATTAAACAGAATGAAGACATATGTCTGAATTTAAGACATCCTTTTGGTTCCCTGTATACACGAGCCAGCCGAGAAATTTGAACTATTTCAAAGCGCTAGGAAAAAGAATTGTAGACACATCCTTTGTTTAGGCATATATTTTTAATTATCCTGCCTTTTAATATTCCTCTCCATTTGAGTATAATCAGAGAAAATAGATCCTGCTGGGCATTGTCATGCTTAATAAAAGTAAGACTGAACATCTGCAAATTTGGCGACAGTGTGGCGCATATGATGCACCAGCGGCTGAGCTGCATTCTTGTGTAATTATAACACCACATGCAGCTGTAATAGTGTAATTCTCTGTTTACATTAGTTCTAGCACTTATCCTAAACTCTGCTGGGTTGGGGTGCTAAGCATTTGCAAACTGGTAGCGTTTTTTTTTCCCCTGCTGAAGGAAGCTGAAAGGACCGGAGGACCGTACGTTGTCTGCCCATCACTGAGATCCTGGGTTCAGGGGAATAACTGGTGCAAGGCAGGAGCCTGCTCCGCTCTGCAAAGCGGGGCTGGTGGCACTGAAATTAGCGCCGTTAGAATTAAGCCAGCGAAAGTGAGAGCAGACTTCAGTCTTTCTCTCTTCCTATTTTGTTTTTTTCTTTTTTTTTTTTTTTTTGGCAACGTGAAGCCCACATCCTGCGGTGGCTGAAGCACACGCTTAACCATGTCTTCTGTGCATCGCACCGCTGCCCCAGCGAAAACACAGTTTCGCCCCCATCTAACCCTTTGCAGGATGGAAAGCCAAAGGCAGCGCTTTCTCCATCACCCCGGAGAAAGCTGGGCCATCCCGCCCTTCTGCGGAGCTGGAACTCGGATATAAACGCCTCCGAGCGACCAATGCACATGGGCATGTGCGGAGGAAAAGAGAGGTCTTCTCCTTGCGGGCAGCTGTTTGCCTCCTGCACGCTTCACCCCCCTCCTGGCTGCTGTGCTCACCGGGTGTGCTCCGTCCTTCCAGGGCTGGGGAATAGGGAAAGAGGGCAATCAGGAAAAGTGACCCAGGAAAGGGAGCGAGATGCACGTTGACATGTTCCCAGCCCTGGGAGACGTTCAAAGCTCAAGCTCTCAGCACATATACGCCTCTCCCTGAAGCATACCTTGCCTTACCACCAGCCTTCCCAGGGCTTCTCTGAGACGCGTGCTGAATTCAGACCTATCAGCTGGGTAATCGAGCCTGGGATTATTGCAGATGTGTTCTGCCCATGTACATCCAAAATCTTCCGGCATATTCAGGCTGTTTCTGTCCAGCAGCACTTTGGTACCTAACTTCGCTTCCACAGCTGTATTGTTTAGCTCTCCCCCAGAAGGCAGCAGCTCTGTGTTTGCAATGATGTTGTGTGTCCCAGCATCAGCCCGCTTGCAGGAATACGAGGGTGATGATGCTGTAGGCGTGCGGTCACCTCGGTCCTGGCCCAAGTGGGTGTGGGACAGAGCGAGCGGGGGATATAACGGACCCCGGATGCTGTTTTGGGAGATAGGGATGTGCCCAAAATCTACTACTACCTGCAGTAGCGATAGGAGGAGATAATTTCATCTCCAGGAAGATCTCGACCTTTCTCTGGGACCAAAACTGGATGTTTGTGTGCCAAAAAAATGTCCCAAGCCACAAGGAGAAAATGCAGGAGGTGAGCAAATGAAGCTTTTGCGCCCACCTTGCAAATGGGGGCTTCCCTGGCCCAAATCTCCCAACTTGCAGCCTAACGTTAGAAGCTGTTAAACCATTGCCTAGGAAGCTCAGGGTGGCACCTCTGCTACAATGGCTCGGTCCTGATGTTTTGGGGACATCTACCAACATTCAGCGCTGTGCCTAGCAAGAGGAACAGGTCCTTCTTCTGCAGCCGGTGGGAGGCAATGCCCACCACGGTGCCATGCTTCCCTGCATGCTCCTACATGGACTCGCTATGCCAGGCATTGCCCACACCCTCCAAGCAACTGTTTCCCCAGACGTTAGTGCAACGCAGGCGTTTCAAAGGCATCCTTTTTGTATAAAGGCAGTGCCAAACCGAAGCTCTGCCACACCCTTCTGGCGTCTCTACCCAGAAATGGAGTCCTACGGGCTGGCAATGCAACAACTGATGCTTGAATAGTTCAGAGCACAACCCACAAATCTGACCATCTCCATCTTGCAGTGACTTTCGAAACTTTCACTGTGCCGTAGCGGGAATGAAATGGTCCCCTCCGTACTCAGCCTGACGTTCACCGATGGTGCACTGAAATCGCAGTGCTCGGAGGGTCCAGGAAGCCGCCCGCAGCAACGATGGTGCTGCCGAGAGTGAACGCTCTTATTATAGCATCGCTTTAACGAACAGGCAGCGCTTTCCCTCTGCACATGTGCTCAGCAGCTGCCTGGCTGATCTTTTGAAAGGGTGCCACGAGATGCAACACCAGATGCTCGAGCTTCCAGAGAGACCGATAACGGTGGGCTCGACTCTGCCTTGTTCTTGGCTGCTGCACCAGAAAGGAAAAGGATAATAAAGGACCAGCTCACCGCGGCAGGCGCTGCAAGCTGAGAATTTCTTTATATAATTTAAAAGCAATGCGGCCAGAGAAGGAAATGACGCTGAAGGTACTAGGCCAGTCGTCGCGTCTTCAAGCAAGGTGGGACCTTCAGCTGCTCTGACCTCTTCAAGCTGCGACGATGACCGAAATCCATTGGGGTTACCCTGTTGCAAGGCTGAGGCACGGTGGTGGTTTGCAGTTTACAGGGCCTGTCTAGTGTTCCAGTCTGCAGTCTTATGTGCTGATGACAGCAGCAAGCACTAGCAGGGAGCGTGTACCATTCCTGTTCACACGAGCAGCAGTTTCTCTGCTCGAACGCGCTGCCGGAGATGGGCTTTGCCATGGGTTTCAGCGTAGAACAGGCTGGGATGGGAAGAGGGAGGTCAAGGTTTTAGGTCTAATCTATTTTATGCAAACGATAGCTGTGTCCTATGGAGAGTAAAAGAATATCTCATCAGTAACCAATCTTTAGAAACCTGCCTTTAGAAACCTAGAAATCTGGTGTGCCTTTGTGGCTGAAAGACCTTTTATTACAGTTCAAAAGTGCTTTTGCATTTCGGTCTCAACACAACAGCACGTTTCCCAGCGTATTTTTGTGACCCGCTCTCATGCCTGTATGCTGTATGAGTTGTGGTTATTGTACCAAGAATGCTTCAGAGGTGGCTGGCAAGGAAGGCATGCAAAATCCTGCCTCCCTACTGATGTGTCCGGTGGGTTTCCAGATGATTCAGGCAGGCCTAGCAAGGCAAGAGCAACAGGTCAGAGAGGACAGCATGACCCGCCAAGTGCCTGTTGCTGCTCCTGCTGAAATCCCTGGGTGCAGGATTCAATCTCGGGTGTGTTCGCGTCTTAAGCTGCCTATTAAATCAATGGAATCATAGAGAAAGCAGCTGCCGTTAACTGATATAACCTAGAAATACACTGCAGCATAATCACAGCTGTAAAACTTCACTAAACAAAGCAATTAGGAAAACTTTCTGCTGGTCTTCTGCACTGGCTCTGGGGGCAAGGAACGTAGCCCGTTCCCAACCCGTGCTTGATAGGAGAGACGACGTGTGGCTGGAGGGAGGGTGAGTTGTAGGATCGAGCGTTAGAGCTTGTCTCTTGGGGTGTGTGGCTTGGTGTGTGCTGTCCCCCAGTACGGTCCAAAGACCATTTGATTATTGTTTATTATGCCATGTGTATATGTAAATATACGTGTGCGCACACTGTATTAATCCCAGATGTCTACCACTCTCTGCAAAGACTAGGAGTTTTTCCCGTCTTTTGCATCTTAGCTTGGTTTCTTGGGGGTTTGCCCTCCTCTGGAGCCACAGCAAGAGACAGGCTGTTGGCAAGGTGCGTGGCCCAACAGCTCTCTCCTGTTCACACTAATCTTGGGATCAAAACGCTGTCAAAATTTCATGACTTTTGGTCTTCTGTACTATAAGCTTTGTACTGACCAGCAGGGAGCGTTTGGGGGTACAGAGGGAGAGTGTTCCCTGGACCAATTTCTTTGCCTGATGGCTTTTGACCGGGGGGGATGTTTGTCCCATGCTGATGGTCTTCTGCTTCTGTAAATGTGCTGGTGAATACTTCTGCGTCAGCCCTGGAAGCGGTGCACTGCCAGCTGCATGCTGTAACAGTGGAAGAGGGGAAAACACAGACTGTCACCCTGCGGCATCCCAGGAGCTTTGTGCAGCTTCTCACCAGGCAAACCACTTGCTTAATGCTCCAGGTGAGACAGCCAGCCCTGTGCAAGTGCACAACGATGGGCAATACTGTCTTCCAAAAGGGCTCCTTCCCTGGCACGTTTGAAACAAACCCAAGGAGCCTTCCCCAAATACTCTGCAAAGAGATTTCCCTTGGGAAGAGCACAGCTGTGCCGCTCCACGGGCTGTGTGACCACACTGTGATATTGCAGTGCCATTCCTTATATTCCCTATGCATTATGGCATTATGTATCATCTTATACACCCACCCACACCGTTTCATATTTATTCATCATTAAACAAATACAATCAACCCCCACATTCCAGAAATGCGCCAGCTTGCAACTAATTAAAACCACCGTACACTTCGTTATCCCAGCTTTTCTTCAGCTCCAGTTTCCGCAGTCCAAAAGAAATGAAAAGGAGTTGGTTCTGGCACGGCTTTCCCTCCTCTGGCTCCACATTCCTCAGGGTCTTACGGGAATTGCTCGAATTCTCAGATGTTGTTAAACAATCAAAGAGTAAATATTCCATCACATCCTGATTTTTCTAAAATGGTTGTGGTTGCAGAGAACAGCTTCTGTAAAGGGGGCTGAGCCCAGCAGGCCTGCAACTAGCGGTTACTGAATGGCCACAAATTAAAGGCAGCCAAAAAAAAAAAAAAAGGGGGGAAAAAAAAAAAAGAAGCATCCCTGGACCACAAGCGAGTGAGATTGAGATGTGCGCTGAAGCGTGGATGAGTTTTGTGTCCGCCGATCACCACAGGGAAGGATGCGCTTGCTTTAGAGGACCCCTGTAGTGGACCCCTTCGCAGCATTCCCCACAAGTCCCCAGATAAGAGGAGAGATTTAGATTAGATATCAGGAAGAACTTTTTCCCCATGAGGGCGGTGAGCCCCTGGCGCAGGCTGCCCCGAGCAGCTGTGGCTGCCCCATCCCTGGAGGTGTTCAAGGCCGGGTTGGACGGGGCTGGGAGCACCCTGGGCTGGGGGGGGGTGTCCCTGCCCAGGGCAGGGGGTGGGACTCGATGATATTCAAGGTCCCTTCCAACCTCAACCATTCTATGATTCTGTGTTATCCAAGGGGCTTTAAATTCTTGTGGAGGTCAAGTTAGGCTGCGGCTGTCCCAGAAGAGGGCAGAGGTGCTCCTTCCAACCCAACTTGGCATTGAGGTGGCTCCAGGAACCACCAGTACCTGCCACCAGCTCTGCAGCCCTCCCAGCACCTTATCTGACACCTTTAGAAAGCGTGACATTCGTCATGTTGCTTCTCCTGTTCCCAGCATGTCGCAATTGAATGGCATGGGCCGTTAATAAAGTGATTGGCACTGAAGAGAAAACACTTGGGTTTTAGCGGGAGAGATCTTTGGGTTGCAAGCATACTGGTTAACCGCATGGCTCTGTATTTTCATGAGCAAAATGTCAGCTCTTTAATGGTGACTTCTTAAAAGTAGTCCCATGTCTGAGGATGTTACTGAGAGATTTATTCACTGATATTGTTCAGAGATTTAAAATGTGCAACCAGGAGTGACTCTGTTGGTCCTTACGTATTCACCCTCAACAGCATACAGTACAGATAAAGGTGAAATATGGGTTATACTTGTTTTTAAAGGATTTTCATGTAATCTTTTTCATTTAACTGCCTATTAGTTAAAATCACATCAGGCAGACAAACCATAAGGTGTTAAGCTCACTGATTCAAACATTAATCCTAGCCTCAAGGATCAGTGCTTTACCTCATCATGAAAATAATACCTCACTACCTTTTAAACAAACATCCCATTTATTTAAAAGTGAAATTTTTGAAAGCTGTCATACAGTTTTTAGGTTCAGTGGCGTTTTCAAGCTGTGGTTGTAACTGCAGAGATCTGCAGGGGTAGAAGGGGTGAGGTTTTTAGCAGAGGCAATAGCATCTATCAGAGAAAATTGAGATTTGGAAAAATAGAGAAGTGTTGAGCAAATTGACTCTCCTTCTCGTATTTTTCTTTTCCTTCCCTTATTCCCTCCCCATGGCCTCACTGTATAGACCATGTCATCCTTTGGAAATAAATGTTGTATTTTGTCCCTCAACAACAACATCAAGGGACGGTCCCTGCTCTTGGGTGTTGTGTTTGCCCAAGCAGCAGGTGACTTCTCTGGTCTTTGGCCGCTTCAGATCCTCTCGTTCCTCTTTTTAAAACACCGTTGCTTTCAGGAGGGCCGAGATGAAAGTTTCCATTAAAACAAGTCCCCCTCTGCCATTGAATGAAGGCCGGTTCGGGCGGCACGGCCGCCAACATGCCGAGCGGACGAGCCTTTCATCTCCCAGCTGCCCTCCCCACCCGGCTGTTTGTGCCGGCCCCAGCAGCAAAGGTTGTTTGTCTTCGGTGCAAGACTTCAGCCCGCGAAACTTTGAAGTTTGCTGCCTGGCTCGGTGTCACCTACTGTTCCTGTCAGCAGCGGCCAGATAAACCCGATGGGCTCAAGGTGTCCGCTCTAATGCCTTCATTGACACGTAGGCCTGTCTTCAAACGCTTGGGTAAATGGCTGAGTGTGGAGATAGTAATGCGTCATTAATCCCCTGCCAGATAAGCACCCTGCTGTATGTGCTGGCCCTCGCTTCCTAAGGCCCTAACAACCCCCAAACCTTACAAATTAGCACCTCACCGAGATCAAAGATTTGGCTTTCCTTTCTTTCTGCCGTTACCTACTGCCAGGGTTTAGACACCAAGCCCTCTCCAGCCCACGCAACTCTTCCCCCGGTTACAGAGCAAATGGTTAAATCACACTCACGTGAAGGTCTGGGTGCCTCTCCGTGGTCATTTCCGCAAAGAAATAGTCTGGGAGAGGAAACCTTTTCTCTTACAGGATGGAGATGACATACAGCAATTTAATTTTTTCTTTTCATTACCCACATAAGCTTATGATGAAAGGGGTAAAATCCTCCCAAGGTTTATGATTATAAATATATTGTGTTGTGTGCAGTCACAATTTTAAAGGATACTTGATGCTAAACCATATTATCTAATATGATGGAAGGGATATTGCTTGGTCTTTCCTGCAAATGCCCTGCGAAGCCATTGACTGGTCTTGTCCTACACGACAGACCAAGCCCAGAACAAGTGCGGTGAAAATAGTGTCTTCCATGGACAGATCTGAAAAGTGCAATACACACAGAGAGTATCTTACAAAAGGAAAAAAAAGATATTTTTCATCAAAAGACTGTTTTAATTTCTCCTTTGACGTGGCGCACCACGCATCTGTGCAAGCAATAGCTATGGATAAATACTGCCTTCTATACAACATCTTTCGCATATGTATAAAGTGTGCAGTAAAAGCGAATACTGGCATCAGCCATGCTGCAGCTCTCAGTGTTTAAGTCATGTACATAACGCCTTTTATATAGAGGTGCCCACCATTAAAAAAGTGTCAGTGTTTAAAATAAACAAAAGAATTGATACAATGATGAAGATGTTAGAGGAGTTGGATCTCCCTCAACCAGCAGCCACCTCAGCAGGCAACCAGATCTGAAATAAGGGCATCTGGAGAGGAGCAGATGAAGACACATGTTAAGCCAGCTAGTAGAAAATGGTAAAAAGATAAGTGTAGTTAAGGCTCAAAGAAACCAGTATGTGTTTTTGGGCAGGGTTCATCACTCTGGAGGTCTCAGGAGGCCTTGAAACTGCTGCTGGGTTTTGCCCTAATACCTTTTTTCAATAAAAACCAGGTCGTTTATTCTTAAAGGTCATTTATTCCCAAAGGCACCCTCCTCCCTCTCCTTATGCAATATCTTAGTGATTAAAGCATCCGTTTAGAACGTGGGAGATGCACACTGATGTTCCTCCTTGCCTGGAGGGGTTTGGACCTAATCTCCAACATCAGGAGAGCATCCAGCCGGCTGGGCAAGAGCGCTAGGAGAGGGAGGAGGAGACATCTCCCCTGCACCCACCCAGCCCCACATCACAGCTCCTGGAGGGCTGGGTAACTTAAAATAATAAAAAAAAAAAAAAAGAAAAAGAAAAGGAAAAACAACAAAACAACCCAAACCAAAACAACCCCTCTCTTTAAAATGGATAGAAAAGAGAAAAGAAGTGTTCCTGTAGGTCATACATGTCATTCTTTCAGACAGTTGGCATCTTCCTTTTTACCCACAAAGGTAAGTAAGAAAAAACAATATCCTGGTGAAACCAGGATTTAAATGAAGTTTCATGAAGTTTTAATGAAGTTTAATGAACTTTTCATTTTTAATGAACTTCCTCTTTTATGCTATTAAATCCTCCTACCAATGAAAGAGCTGCCAGTGACTTTCCCAGGACAAGAGAATGACGGTTTCTGTACATAGAGGGCAAAGCTTTATCATCTGTGGCTTTTGCTATGGGTAGAAAAGAAATTATTTAGAAAGCAAATGCTTGTAGCACATCTGTGAGGGTGGTGAGACACTGGAACAGGCTGCCAAGGGAAGCTGTGGAGGCCCTGTCCCTGGAAGTGTTCAAGGCCAGGTTGGATGGGGCTTTGAGCAACCTGGTCTAGTGGGAGATGTCCCGCCCATGGCAGGGGAGGTGGAACTGGATGATCCCTTCCAACCCAAACCATTCCATGATTCTGTGGTTCTATGGTTTAGCAAACACCACCCAGAAAAAATGATGCTAGGTTTGTTTTGGCTGTGATGGCTTGAATGTGCCACTGCTTTAACCACAGAGGATACTTTACACACTGGCTTCTCCTGCTCCACTTGTTACAATAACTTGTGTCCTGGACGTGTGGCAGCATTAGGAGTAGTGAAAGCACGTGAAAAAAAGATTGCTATTAGTAAAAAATATATTATTTTAACAGTGGTTTAAGTCATTCCTTCCAAAATAATACGGGCCTTAAGCATTACACTGACCCATTTCCAACATGCCAGACCATTCCTACAGCAAGCCCAGTGGGTTTTCCAGCTGTTTTGATCAAAAGGGTGGATAATGGATGAAGAAATAGCTCCATGCTAAGTTGGAGGAGGTGATGTTTATCATTTAACCTTTGCAGTAACAGACTTTCACAGCTGAGGGCCTCCCTTGCCCTCAGCTCCTGGGAGTTCTGTGCTGAGCTGTAGCTTCCTCTGAAGCCACAGACACAGTGGTGGGCTCTGGACCCACCAGGGCCTGTTCGACCAAACTGGAATTTTGGGCAGGGTGCATTGGGTTCAGCTTAAAAATGAGCTGGATGTATCCGTGGGAGTACCCATGCAGCTTTACACTTAGACACTAGAGATGGGGTTTGGTCACCTAAATGCAGTTGTTTGAGGTGATGTGGGGTATGTAGAACATCTCCAGTTCCTGTTCCTCTGGGTACAGGTCTCCTACAGGTCCTGCATCATATCTGCTGGTCCTCTTTGACTGGAAGTGAAAATCTGGGCATCCTGGCAGTGTCTAGCAGGCGAGAAGGATGCTAGACTGAGCTATTATCTGAAGTCAGGCCGCGGCAATCGGCAAGTGGAAGAGCAGATGTGAGGTCTTCCTACTCTATCTCCTGCCTCCCCTTTTGAAGTGTGAGATTAATGACCATATCAGATTGTTGACTTTACAGAGGCTGTAGTCAGGGCTAATGTCATAGTGTGATACTTCAATAGCGGGAGGACGACCCTCACGTCTGACAAAAGCAGCTAATAAACAAAGATAAATTGAATGTACTTCCAGGTTATTAATGACTTCCCAGCACAGTAATCTCTAGAAACAATAGGGAAATGTTTACTCAGCGGGTTATAGTTTTACTTAGGTTAATGGCTGTTGAATTAACCAGCAGCTCTGGCGATGCATCAGTGTGTGCTTCGTGGCAGCATCCTGCAGGGACGGATCAAATGGTATGTTTTGGGTTTGGGGGGGGAAGGAGAGCTCAGCTGTGACCTGTCTTCTCTAGTACGTGGAGACACTGGGAAAAATAATTGGAAGCACTCTTCGCCCAGTGCCGCACAGAAGATGAAGCACTCTATTTATCTGCCTGTGTTTGCCTAGTCTTTCTTCTTTGTCTTCAAAGCACTTGGCCAGCATTATCCCATTAACGTCCAAGTGGGAAAGGTAAGCAATGGGGACAACCCTCTGTGCTGCTGATGTCCGCAAGCATCACCGGCAGCTGGCTATGGGGTACATCCACCTCAAAATGGTGCATATTCCCCAAATGCAGGGCAAGGAAAGTCTGACACTGCTCAGATCCTGCTCCTTATGGGGTAAGGATGCTGCCCATGGTATGGGCTGAACCACTGCTGCGTGGACCCGGATTTACTGGGAAAACTCGGAGGCAGATGCCTGGCCTTGATCAGTCATTTCCAACAGATAAAATGAATCCTCCCGCAGGGGTTTTGTGGAAATAGGAGCTGAACGTACACGTGTGCATGCACTTGGGCACCTCAGCTACGTGCAGTGACTTTCTGCCCATGGGTACGGCAATACTGGTTTTAAATACAGGACCCTTTTCCCATTTGAACAAAAAACAGTTTTCTTTTTTACCCATGGTTGCCCAGTAGAAGCAGAGCCAGAGCGTAAACAGAGCCACCGAGAAACTGAGGTTTGTTTTTCTATTGCTTTTCTGAACAATTTGAACACTGTAATTTCGGCATGTGGTTCAGCTGAAGGCAATCCCACCGGGACGCTGCAGGATGTTAGAGCAGTTTCTCCATAGGCAATGGTTCTTTAAGGAAGAATTCATTAATTTCTTCTTCTTGTTCTTCTTGTTCTTGTTCTTGTTCTTGTTCTTGTTCTTGTTCTTCTTGTTCTTGTTCTTCTTCTTCTTCTTCTTCTTCTTCTTCTTCTTCTTCTTCTTCTGCCTTCCTTCCAGCCCAAAATTGCTGAGAAATTGCTCGTGAGCCTGGGTGCCCAGGAGGAGAGATGGAGGGGGTGGCACCAGGGGTGAAAGTAATACGGTTTTAAAAGGAAAAGAAGCAAAATTCCAAATATTTGGAGTAGCAACACAAGCCCAATGTTGCTTTCAGCTTTGCAGATCTTTGGGTGTCGCTCTCAATGAATTCCTCAGCCGCTGCCAGCCTGAGGGCAAGAAAACCAATGTGAATTACATCTGGTCTCACGCTGTCAAGACCGGTGCGTAGGGTTATACCTCGAATTAAAACTTTTGCAATAATAAAAAGAACTTGTAATCCCCCATGCTTTTTTACCTGCCCGGCAAGGACACCGCGAAGGGCAGCATCTCATTTTCTGTGTGCAACTCCTTGACATTTCGTTTTGGTTTGTTTTTTTTTTTTTATCGGGCGCTTAAATTATAGCTCCGTCGCCGGCGGTCACCTGCTGAGCGGCGCTGTCGTTCGCACTCCCCATCTTCCTGTCTGCTGGTCATGTCAGAAGGTCGCACAGCGTGAGCGGGCTGATTTATGGGCTCGCTGGAGCGCACAAAGGCTTTTGGAGGAAGTCGGAGCTCTCCTGCCAGCGCCTTTCAAGGCCGGCGAGTCGGGCGGCGCAGGGCTGCCGCGAGGAGCTGCCGCCCAGATGAGGATGCCGCACCGGCAGCGCGGTGCTGCGGGGAGCGCGCCCGCCCAACGGAAACGGGCTGCTTGCTTTTTGGCTTTATAAGCAGAGAGAGAGAAAAAAAAAAAACCAACGATATTAAAAAAAAAAAAAAGAAATAAAATCGCACAATCAATCTAAAACAATAATTTTAAAAAATCAGGAGAGAAAATTTGATACTTCGCCTATAATATTGCTTTGTATTCAAAGAGCTGATGCTGCTCTTTGGTGATGTGTTATCGCTTTGGGAGCAATGCGTCTCAAGAGAAACCCAAACTTCTTTTTTTTTTTTTATTAAGCCAGGTTTTCCCCTTGCTGCCCATCTTTTCCAGTGATTCAGTCCTTGCCCTCCTCCACCTGCTTCGCCCCACTGGGTTTTTCCAGCTCCGCGCAGGCAGGTGGGTACCGCCCCTGCGCCTGAGTCAAGCACAGGTGGCAATAGCCCATGTGAAAAGGATGAAAGCTGTGGTGAGGTCACTGGCGAACACCTTTCGATTTTTTTTAGCCTCGGTTTGAGCATTTGCTGCCTGAAGTCTCATTGATTTTTTTAGAATTTAGCAGAAGCTAAATAAATGCAGTGGTCCCCGCATGTGTCCGGGGCGGGTATTTTACTTGTGATGGAGCATTTATTGTCCAGAAAGCGGTGTAACATTAATCCAAACAAACCTACTTTCTCTTTTTCTTTTTTAATTTTGTTTTATTTTGAGCAAAAAGGATCTTCATGCTGATTTACTGACTTTTAAAAATTTTTTTGGCTGATTTTTTGTGCTTGTGCAGCAAGCGTACGCTCAGCCTGCACTCGACTACACCTTGTGTACAGCATCCACCCCACATGAAACAGGAGTCTTGTTACATGCCTTGATGGCTGTGTTGATTTATGATATTAATCTTTATAGAGAAAGATTAAATTATTGTTTTGAAGCCTTTTTTTCTTTTATAAATGTCCTGGTGGAAAATGCTTCCGTGGTTTATTAAGGAGAATGGGATGCTACCTGCTTTAGGTGAGCACACCGGGGAAAACATTTCAGTTTTTGTGTTGATATCCCCCGTTCTTGCCCTAATAATTGTAAATCTCTTTTGAAAAAATAATTTTCCATGGCAGAAAGTCTATTTGTTTTATGGCTGAGGGAGCCATGGCCAGAGAAACCTCAAAGGTCAGTTACCAGTATGTTAACGCATATGCATGGATGTGTGTGAAGCAATGATATATGTTGATATATAGATACCATCATGCATTTTCTTTTTCACTTAGGAATGGGGGGGGGGGGGGGGGCGAAACAAGTTCTCTGGCCCTGAAATTCAATGAAAAATTACACTTCAAAGTATCTGACTGTATTGAAGGGGGAAATACTCCAACAGTAGTTTTTCTTGCACTGGTTCATCACAGTGTTGGATACAGTTAAAGGAAAAGTTTGCATGAGTCTCGTGCAGCAAATCAAAACGTTTCAGTGAAAGAAACCAGCTTTGAAGGGACCACCTACCATAAACATTATTCTGAAAGCCTAAATTCTTAGCACAAGCATCCAAAGAGTAAATGATAAACAGATGAGGGAGCAAACTGAAATTTCACAGAGTTGTAACTTTAACTTTCTGCATGTGTCGAAGAAATATGTCTTTTAAAAGAGCAGCGGAGCTGTTTACTATTAACAGCATCACTTTATTTATATACACAGCACCTGGCACCATTCTGATCCACTTGATCCAACACTCGAAGATATTACTCCTTGACTACCAAGCTACAGTCTAATTTACCATAATATAACTTTTATTTTTGGTGGTCTCTGGTGTATGCCTACATTACAGTGATCAGATTGCATGCAATTTTTTTTCATCTTTAGGTGTTCTATATAGCGTGTTTTCAGGTGCATACAACTTATAGTACTGACCGCACTGGGAACAAATAAATTGCAGCAGCTGTAATGAAAACCTGCGCATTTAATAGCCCTGAATTGGCTTTTTTTCCTTGCCTTCCTCCAAGTTGTCCATCACTTTCTGACCCTGCCAGCAGCAGCTGGTGGAGTCTGCCAGCACCCTTTGGCTGGCCACACCATCCACTCCACCGTGGCCCACCATTTCCAAATGACTTCTGCTGTTTTAATTTTGTCATCATTTTATAAATTGGTGACAAATTTACAAAGCAGTTCAACAAACAGCACTTGGATGTGCAGCTTCAATACATCACGAGCCATGTACAGAGGATATTTATGGCTGAGAACAAAAAAAAAAAACCCACCCAAATATATTTTGCTGGCTCTCAGGTCACTGTAAAAATCCTGGAGTGGTCCGAAAAAAAGCCACCACCTGAAATATAAGAGGTCAGTGATGTCTCAGGCCAAATAAAACACACCCACAAGACTCTTTTGTAATAAATAAACAAGTAAATAAAAGGGTCTAATGAACAAACTGTTTGCCTTTCACAAGATGCTGTGGAGCCCTGAGCGCCCGAGTGCTGCATCCCAGCAGCTGCAGGCAGTCACATTCCTCCCAGTGAATTGGCCCCATCACTTATAAATCTGTTCCTCAACCAGCAAGTTTCTGGCTTCCCCTGGTGCAGCTGAAAGGAAATGATTTGGTCCAAACCCTTCCGATTTTGGAAGCCTCACATGTTTGTGAGAGTCTGACCTGGCCAGTTAGTTTTGTCTTGTACGGAAGAAACCAGATTGGTGGTGGTGGTGATTGGTGTCACCTTATAGAGACTTCACCATCGTCCAGCAAAACTGGGCGTCTTGTGGAGAATGACGCTTTCTGTGCTTGTGGTGTGACATTTAAGTTCCTAACTATAAACAACGGGAACTTTGGACTGATCTGAGGGTTTAACACCTCCTTGGCCCCAGAAATTCAATTTGTATTTCTGAGGTCCTGGGTTTTTCTGTGCCTGAGGCAACATCCGACCTTCACTGTTCAACACCAGTGAATCCAGCATTTCGAGATGGGAGTTTGATAAAAGCCATAGGGTTAACTGCCCAAGGACACTTGGGATGCCTATGCCCTACTAGCACCCTCTTCTTCTGTATGATCTTGTTTAAAAAATCCTTTCTCCTCTGTCCCTAATTTGGAAAGAGCATGACCACAGATCCATGTCCATGGCTGGATACCCTAAACCCTACCTTGGACATGGCCTCCACTTACCCCACCTCCATGGGTCCCAAACTGAAATGAGCTTGCATGGTCTCTCTTGAGGAAAAATTAACTGTGCCAGGCAGTGGTGCAGGTGAAAGGGAGCATGGACTCTTTGTATCTGGGAAGAAAAAAAAAAAAAGCAATGAGCTTAAATCCAGAGCATTTCATGGTCAAAACCCAAACCATTTAATTATGGGAAGCCCAGGTCTCCTGTAGCTCCTCCTTGCACCTCCAACTTCACCTTGTAAAGGGCAAAGAGTCAACACAGGATGAGTTTTTGGGTGCTCCATGCTACCGGCCATGACCGAAGACCGTCTGGACAGGACTGAAATGGTGATGGCGTTTCAGTGTAGTGGCCAAATCTTTCCTCTCTGGGATCCCCAATGGCAGGGTTTGGAAACAGCTACCTTGTGCTCCACGGTCAATAGGATTCAGTTTGCATGCGTGTCCATCCAGGCTTTAATGAAAGGATCCCGGGTGAAATCTGTTCATCTGCAGTCTCTCATTTCAACGCATCCCTAAGTATACTGTGTGTGCCCTGGAGAACTAGTAACCTACTATCAAGGGCCTGATACTGTGAAATGTGGAGCAATTCCTGGGAGGTGCTGAGCATCCGCAACCCCCAGAAGTCCCTCCGCACTTCCCAGCACCAAATAAACAGGGAGAGTTATTCCAAGGTCTGCAAACCAAAGCAAGGATCCAACCCAAGCCAGCTCTTGCCCTGTGTTATTTGCATCTTGCTATGTTTAACTCCAGATCACAGTTTTTAGTAAATTGGGCTCGAAAATTATTCGAGCGGGTTAGAGTTTGGCTGGCGGCTGGCAAACCTTGGGTAGTTATTTCCTGTTCCTGTTATTTAGCTACTTTTACATTCGTCAGAGTTAATGCAGTAGGCTTTTAGCAGCAGACATCTCTTCCTTTTAGGCTGGAAAGTCTGTGAGAGAGTGGGACGATGAACTGCGAACTGGGACCACCAGCCCAGCTGGTGCTTGAAACCCCAGGAGGACAATGGGCTTGTGGTGGTGGCTCTCCAGCTCATACCTCTGGATACCAGACCCAGAGGCACTCCGGCAAACAATCCATATTAGAGGAAGCCAAAGCCTTGCTTTCCAAGCTTTTGGCCCTAAAAAAAAATAATAATAATGTGTGTTCACCTACAATTTTGGGCATTAATCTTGGTCCCATTGTGTGCAATGAAATAATTTGTATTTTTTTTCCAGCTTGCCTGGAGACACTTGCCAACAAACACAATGACGCAGGGATGGATCTGTGCAATGAGACAGCTGTAGTGGTTGAGCCCTTGTGCAGATGCTGTACCCAGTCGGAGAATGGACCCTCACGCAGCTTATTCACTTTTATTTTTTGAAATTACAGGAGTTAAAGAAAAACCAACAAGCCCAGACATGCAACAATTGGCAAGAAAGGAATTTCAAATGGGTACCTCCCTGGGTGTCGGTCACACAGCAGAAGTGTCACGGCTGCACGATGATGCTACCGTGTCACCTTTTAGGACTAAAAGCATCCCTTGGTTGATCATCAAGCTGTTCTTAATCTAATTATTATTTCAATTCGGTGCTTGAATTCAGTTTACTTGTAGAGTAAAATAAACCCTATTTCACAAAAAAAAACCCCACCCTTATAATCTTGGGGTTTTAATATTTTTCTTTTTTTTTATCAAAAGTCTAAAAAAAAGACTTTAAAAAGTCTGGTGAGGTTGCTGCTGACTGGAAAAGGGGAAACATAACCCCTATTTTCAAAAAGGCAAAAAAAAAGGAAGACCCAGGGAACTACAGGCTACTCAGTCTCACCTCTGTGCCCGGCAAGATCATGGAGCAGATCCTCCTGGAAACGTTGCTAAGGCATATGGGGAAAAAGGAGGTGATTGGTAGCAGCCAACACGACTTCACCAAGGGCGAGTCATGCCTGACAAATTTGGTGACCTTCTACGAGGGGGTTACAGCAGCAGTGGACAAGGGAAGAGCAACTGACGTCATCTACCCAGACTTGTGCAAAGCATTTGACACTGTCCCGCATGATATCTAAATTGGAGAGACATGGATTCAACAGATGGACCACTCGGTGGATAAAGACCTGGTTGGACAGTCGCACTCAAAGAGTTGCGGTCAACAGCTCGATGTCCAAGTGGAGCCAGTTATGAGTGGTGTTCCTCAGGGACTGGGACTGGTGATGTTCAACATCTTTGTTGGTGACATGGACAGTGGGATCGAGTGCACCCTCAGCAAGTTTGCTGATGACACCAAGCTGTGTGATGAGGTAGACACACTAGAGGGGAGGGATGCCATCCAGAGGGACCTGGACAGGCTGGAGAGGTGGGCCCATGCCAACCTCATGAAGTTCAACCAGGCCAAGCGCAAGGTCCTGCACGTGGGTCAGGGCAATCCCAAGAACAAATATAGGCTAGGCAAAGATGGAGAGCAGCCCTGGGGAGGGTGTGCTGATTGATGAGAAGCTCAACACAAGCCAGCAATGTGCGATTGCAGAACAGAAAGCTGCCCACACCCTGGGCTGCATCAGAAGTGTGGCCAGCAGGGCGAGGGAGGGGATTCTGCCCCTCTACTCTGCTCTGGTGAGACCCCACCTGAAGTACTGCATCCAGCTCTGGGGCCCTCAGCATAAGAAGGACATGGACCTGTTGGAGTGGGTCCAGAGGAGGGCCATGAAGATGCTCTGAGGGCTGGAGCACCTCTCCTATGAGGACAGACTGAAAGAGTTAGGGTTGTTCAGCCTGGAGAAGAGAAGACTTCAGGGAGATCTTACAGTGGCCTTCCAGTACCTAAAGGGGGCCTACAGGAGAGCTGGGGAAGGACTTTTTACAAGGGCATGTAGGGATAGGATGAGGGAGAATGGCTTCAAACTGGAAGAAGGGAGATTTAGATGAGATGTTAGGAAGAAATTTTTCACTTTGAGGGTGGTAAGGCACTGGCCCAGGTTGCCCCGAGAAGCTGTGGCTGCCCCGTCCCTGGAGGTGTTCAAGGCCGGGTTGGACAGGGCTTGGAGCACCCTGGGCTGGTGGGAGGTGTCCCTGCCTATGGCAGGGGGGTGGAACTCGATGATCTTCAAAGTCCCTTCCAACCTAAACCATTCTATGATTCTATGATCCTACGATTAATTGTGATGAATCCTCTGATGCGGCGAATTAAGAGATATCAAGTCTACAAGTAAAAGAGCTACATCCTATGTTAGAAAAATAGTTTTTCATGGGGATCAAATGCTGGCTTGACTCCCTTACAGCCCTTCACGCAGAGCTGCCCCATGGTGTTGGGTATATTTTACATGATTATTCTCCCAAAGCTGTACTCTTCTTCTTACAATAGCTTCACTACTACTTAATTCAGTTCAGGGTGGTTTAAGGGCAGCTAGGCACTTGCCTTTGCTTCTGTCAGCCGCTGTAACACAGGGCAGAGTTTCACTTTCAATGTAAGAATATGGCCAAAAAACCCATCAGTGTCATTGTTATCCCACCCTGTGTGAGAGCATTGAGTAAGTGGACATCGCTGATGAGGAGTCTCATAATTCTAGGACTGAACTCCACTGAATAATGCAAAATTGAAACCATTCAGGCCATGGTGGTTTCTGGGATGGTTCTTGCGGGAGTGACACCTACTCACACAAGGAAGGGCTGGCTGCTGGGACATGGTTTTGGGCAGAAGGGTTGAATTTAATTTCAGCCTAACCAGACGAAACACTGTGCTATTTGTGTGCTCTCTTGCCCAGCACAATGGTGTGAATGCTTTCTTAGACATCCCCTGGGGTGCAGCACTGGGGAAAGACACCCAGAATTTCCCTTCCAACTATGTATATTGTAATGCACAGGCTACTGTTACTTACAGATTATGGGTTCTTTGATCCCTAAGTTGGCATGCTTTCCTCCAGTTAAGTCATAGTCACGTGGACAAGACCACGCCTTGGTGATCATGGGCCTATAGTAGACAAATTTTCTGTGGGTGTTGAGTTGAAGGGAGAAGTGGCTTGAAAATAAGGGCAGGAAAGAACTATTCCTGTATCCTGGTGAAAAAAAAGGAGTCATGCCCTGGTTGTAGGCAGAGGCAAAGGCTCCTGTATTCTTGCTAGGCACATGGGTAGCTGCGTAAATTTTTGCTTATGTATCCTTGAAATCTGCCTCTCAATCCCACTACAGCATTGGAAAAGCTTTGTCTGCTGAAGCCACCATATGCCAGGACAGAATTAGATTCGAAGCTCGGCTAAAATGGGATGTGAGCAGTGGTGTGGTTTTGCCATTCTGCCAAAAATTAAGCCCTCCTCCTCCCATTCTGCACCCGGCCTGATGTGCTTTGAGGAATAACAGGTCATGCCAGCTTCTGACAAATGAGTCCTGTGATGCTGAAGGTCACTTTGTGTTATGTGTGTGTGACCAGCTGAAACATGGCACGAGCATCACCTCTTGATGCTATGGCAAAACTGCTTCCAGGCTGAGACAACAAGAGGAATTCTATTGATAAAAGCTAAGGGAATGAAGATGATCGAGGCTCTGCTGTTGCTAGCTGAAAGGAAAATATATTTTGGACTGCAGCGGCGGAGGTCAGAAATCAAGATGCTCTTGGGATGCCTCCAACCACTGGTCCTGCAGTACTGAGCCAGGAACTGAATCAGGAACCAAATGTAACCCAAATTAGGTTAGAAAAACTTTGTGGGGCAGCAGAAACGGAATTGAGGAGAGGATGCGGAGCTGAACCTAACTGTCAAACCCACGATGGTGAGGCTAGCCGCAGAATAGCTCTAAGCTGAAGGTAAGTGGCAGACAAACATGCAAGTTCCTCGACATGCAACACACAAGTCTCCTTTTTCCCTCATTTCACTTTAAAAAAAAAAAATTCGTTTTGGATCCCTGTTTTGCCAGACTGTCAATCCTTTAAACACAACAGGGTTGGTTCCTAGTTGGGGAATAACCACAAGCCAATTAGAAGTTAAATTGTTGAGCAGTATGCATCTAATTGAAGTCTCTACTTTCTGCCTGTTATTTTTAGTGTTTGGACCAAGCTGCAGCTCCACGTAGGGTATAATCATGTTTATTTAAGAGCAACGTGTACCTCAGTGAGAAAAATAAAATCCAGCAGGCAGAGCTGTTTTTTACCAAATATACATGGGCGGGTGGTACACTTCAGGTCTAGTCTGCTCTGTCTCTCTTGTTGTACGCTATCTCCCACCGGGCATGCATCCTTCTGGCTTCAAGTCTCTGCCTGTAATATGTGCATCCACATGCTTTAATGCAAAAAGGATTTTCCCTGTTCTGTTATTGTCATTTATTGTCATCTGTTATCATAATTTCCCAATCCTCTGCTATGTACATCGGAGCACTGACAAGAGACTCGGGTTGTGCTGAAGCAAATAGATGGGCCTTGTAACCCTTGTAACTTAGAAGGTAAAAAGCTGAAGAAGGTTCCATGAGTCAGTCCTGAGCAGCCTCCCCTTTCCCAGGCAAGTTTGAGGGTATTCAGGGTATGGTCTCGGGTACTTAAGAAGTGATTTAAAGGTCAACGGCAAAATCATTGTGTTGGAGTTCCTGGGTTGCTTCCAGCAAGGGGAGGGGTAGAAAATAGTTATTTGCTGGAAGTTTTCAATATCTGGGCTCTAAATGGTCAGGGGACTGGTGAGACTGGGATGGGACAACCTCAACATCAGGTTGGATGTCTTGAAAGTCAAGACATTTTTGTCTATGCTTGATGGATGAGTAAAGGGGTGGAAAGAGAAAGCAGGACAAGGGAACCAAATCCCATCAAAAGTAGGAGAAAAAGACGACCTTTCCCACAACTTGTGGAGTGAACATAAGAGGGTCGAGACAAGTCAGGAGTAAATCGGAGGGTGGACAGCCACCTGGTAACTGATGCTGGGTTGCAAATGAGACCATCAAGTCAGCGCTATAAGAGGTGAAGAGCAGGGGATGAGGACATGACAACATGGGACACGTGTTGGGAACCAGAGCAGAGAGGAGCAGATTCGTAGCGTGACGCACAGCCTGAACAGTGAGGGAGGAAGAGCTTAAGAGCTTTAAGCCATCTTTTAGCCAGGGGTTGCAACAGAAGCTCTGGATCTACCAAAATACCACATCAGTCATCTTAGCTTTAGTAACGATAAGAAGGGAGATAGGGAGGCCGATTTGTGCCTTAAAAAGCTCTGTGTGTATCATGACTGCTCATTGTGATGTAATCGGCTTGTCTCCTCAAAACACCCCAAGGAAGAAAACAAAACCAAAGCCCCAGCATAATCCAGTGTTACACTAGCTCTTAGTGACATCTGATTTTTCTTATTCATCTCTATTTTATATATGCCCATTGAATAGCTTGCGTGCAAGCCAAGTCACATTGGGATGAAAATAGCGGGGTTTTTTTCAGGAATTTTGCACACATTTCTCTTTCTCGCCACAAAAGGCGTTTGAGTTGGTTTCAGTAAGAAGCCATAAATTTTATTCAAAATATTCCCACGCTGATTTATCCCATCTCAGTGGCTCTGCAAAATATAAAGCCAGTACTAAGCAAAACCCAGCAGTGCCCTTCCTAAAATACAAGCCTGGAAAGATAAGCCCCAGAACATCGTCCTAAATCAAGAAGTGCTCTTGCTCCTTATCTTGTTTCAGAGTATTAGATATGAAATCCTCAGATGGAGTCGATTTGAGAGTTATTAGAACGATGTTGACAAGGAGGAAATAAAAACCAAAATATATGCAAACTGATGCTCTGAGGCCCAAAAATATTTAAGGGATAAACTAAGAAATTGGGGTTGTTGAGTTACCCAAATGCTTCTGTAGAATGCGTTTATCTTTGTAACAGGCAGATGCTGGCAACGGTCTTCAAATTTTAATGACAGTGAAGGTTTTTAACAGCAGTAAGCTGCTTACTTAAGAAGCGTTCAGGGATAAGGTGTTATGACAACAAAGAAAACTCTAGCTTTGAAAGGCTCTTGCTTTACTAATCATTTATTTAATTACATCCACACCTTAAGACAGAGAAAGAAGATCTGAGAAAGGATCAAGATGCCCAAATAAGAAGGGTCTGGCTTTCTAGGCCATTTTATTTCTGACACAGTGAAGAGTTGCCTAAGGACAAAAGCTGAAAAACACCACCAGGAGCACAACATCAGGTCCGGGGGGTGTTTAAACAGTTCTTGAAGCTGATTCCCCCAGTCTAAGGATAGTGCTTGGGTTGCACAGCCACCATCACATCAAGGCAGTAGGGAGGCTCTCATGAGCTCGCAGGACACGGCACCACCCGTAGGACATGCCAACAGGACCCTGTGCAACATCAGAAACTTCATGGGGCAGAACCTGGCCTTTTCCCAAACCCAGAACCAAAGTTCAGCAACGTGGACAGATGATCTGTTAAGCAGCAGACCAGGATGGGAAAAACACAGACGTACAGCTAATACCTGGGGTTGCTCAACAGCACGAAAATCAGGCGCTCGACAGCTTCCAAGCATTAGAAGCATTCACCACGAGTTTGCTGACTGTTACTGTATGAACTGTGTAACAACTGTTTACTGCATAACAAAAGGTCAAACAGCAACCTATAGGGTAGCACGCAACTCAATATTCAACATGTCAGTAAACTTTTAAAGAGCAATGAAACCGGGAAGACCTGCAAGAGAGAAAAGTAGTATTCTTCTGTCCAGCTGGTTGGTGTTGTGGCATTTTGAAGTGCTATGGTACCATGAAGACTCCACTACAAATGCAATAGGCATCTATAAAACGTGTGATACAAATAAGTTCACAGACGCAGCAACAGGATATTTTGCTGGATAATAAGGATCCTACCAGAATTGCACGCCACAATGATTCCTTGTCCCAAGCTGTCACAAAAAACCTTGACCGGCTTTAAGAGGGATCCAAGCAAGCTTTACAGGTCAGATGGAAGCTGGAGGCCTCTTTTCCCAATACAATGCTTTGGCCAACAGCCAAATGATATTTTTTTAGGAACATGATATCTGAACCAAAACAATTATAAGTTATTTACAGCTCTGGAAAACCAACATATTTAGAAATTTTCAATGCGTGTGATAGGAACTGAAGGAAGGGTTTTCCCCTCCCTGCTGATCACTCTGGCTTGTGGTGGCATCAAAATATACCCTGGGAAATACTAAGTTGGTTTCTCCAGGAATCCTTCACACCTCTCATTGCCAGTGCCTCCACTTGGTGCAGCAGGACCATTGCAGCCACTGCCAGCTTTCGACAACACTGAACTAGTGCTGTCCTCAGCTTCCCCTGGAAGAATATAAAATCCTACAACAAGGATTAAAACACATGAATAATTTGGGTCGCAAGGGCTTCCCTTTGGCATTCCTGCTGCTTTCTAGTTGACCAGACAAATAGGCTGACAGCAGCTGCTTCCAACAAGCGCTGCTGGCTTTCTGGTGGAAATAACATCAGACTGTTCAGGCAAAGGGCATCCAGCTCAGGAATGGGATTAGCCCTGTATCACTCTGCTGGAAGTAGGGTAGATCACTGGCACATGACCAGGTTTCATGGACTAGAAAGTACCCATCTGCCTCCAAAGGGACTCCTCGCCAAGGATGAGCTGGAAGCTCTCCCCAACACATGATGGGACAAAATACTTCAATATTGTTCATCAGGGTGCCTTGTCTTGACAAGAGGAGGCCAAGACAACATCTTGCACGAATGAGCCTCCTCTAAAATTCACATAAATACTCTGGGGCAACGTTGAGTTTAAGTAGGATCATTGCCCCTGAATGGAGGTGTTGGCCCAACCAGCTTGGGGACAGAGAGGTTGGGCTGTTTCCTCAGCAAAGATGCCTGAACAAAAGTAGCGTACACCCCATAACCCTGTCAGTCTGAAAAAAAACCCTGAAAAGCTACACGTAGAAGCAGATTTCTGCACAAAGGATTTGGGGTTTAGGCTGAAAGCTCAAGAGCCCATGAGATTAAGTGGTCCCTGTGGATGGGGGTAGAGTAAAGTCTGGTAACAGCTCTGGGCTCTTCCCTTACCTCCTCTCTGAGTGCAGCCCATGGGTTGTGGTATGCAAGAAGCAAGTCTCCAAATAGGGGAAAGATCTGGACTCGTGTCTATCGTGGCCATCACTCATTCCCCCTGTACAGGCTGGACTGCAGCCAAAAGAAATTACGTTTCGTGGGCTGATCATTTATGGTCAGGCATTCCTCCTGGCTAAGGCAGCTAAAGCCTCGCTAATGTGAGACGAGACGTCTGGGACAGCAAAGCCACCATGATAGGGAAGGATCAGCACAGGCCAGTCCTGTGGGAGGATGGGCAGTTTGGACCACCTAATGCCAGCAGAGACCTGCTCATAGACAAGTTAAAAAGGGAAGAGCAGAGCAGACCACACACACAGCAGACATTTGTGATGGAAATCAGCTCCGTTAGCATTTCACTTCTCCACTTCCCAACCCACACCCCATGGACCACTGCCTGCTCTCACAAGTTGAGCTGCCATTTTCCTGGACCTTCCCAAGCTTCTCCTGGAGACGAGATGACCTCAGCTTGGCAATGGGTGCAAAAAAACCTGCTTTTCGTTAGAGGAGAAGTCAAGGGAGGCTCTCCACACTTCTAAAAAATGGATGGTGGCAGGACTTTTTATACCCTCTGTTCTCATTCTGCTGCATATCAACGATGAGATGCTCCTCGAATGTGCAAGCCAAAAGAAATTTATATTATAGTTTTGATTTACTGTTCCTTGTGTGAGCCCAATTATTCTGAAAAAGAAGTGTGACGCCCAGGTCCTACCTGACCAGGATTATCTGACTAGATTACCAAATTGTGAAGCTGTCATTCTGAAGTGCCACCTGTACACCAAAAGGCTGGCTATAAAGCTACAAAACCCCTGCGGATCGGTAGAAAATAATGTTTAAGGTGTGAGATCAAAACTATACAGAAATACTTTCATCTGTGGTGAATTAGCTCTCAAGAGTAAAAAAAAAAAAAAAAAAAAGCAGAGCAAATGAACCAATTTTGGAACATGTTCTTCCACACTTTGGCTTTCTGTTCATTAGTGATTTATGATGGCATTGGTGTATTTTTATGCCAACCTCATAAAACCCAGGAACATTAAGTATTGCACGGTAAAGTGAAATATTTAATTTTGGGGTTTTTTTTTCCAAAGCGCATCCACCATAAGACAAAAGTGATTAGGCAGCCTGGCCTAGAAGTCCTTCATTGCGCACAACAAATGCGGATGGAAGATGTGCTGCTCACATCCGCTTGGAGTTTCAGGAGCTCATTTCAACAAGGATAACAGGGCAGAGGATGAGACAGGGCCCAGAGTCGCTGCTGTCTTGACGGGCTTCTTCTTCCAGTGACAGAACTCTTGCACAATCACTTATTATTCTCAAAATCAGCATATTGAACCAGTTATGTGTTTTAGAAGAGGTTCAGTTGAAAACTATAAATAAATAAATAAAAATGGACCAACACTCCCCCATGGGTCTGACACCCACATACTTGCAGCCCAAGATCATATTCTCAAAGAGGCAACAGCAGGGCCTTAAGGAGCCAATATTCAAGACAAACAAAACAAAAGTAACAATTAAATAAATCCCCCCCCAGACACTTATATAGTATCATCCTTCCCACTGCCAGCAATCAGCATTTAGATATTTCCTCAGCCAGTAATTGCACCCGAACCCCTGTCTTCTACGAATTTGCCTTGTCCCCATGTGACTTAATTTATGACTGTTCATTTTGTGGCCACCAGTTACACAACTTGGCCATGTGCTGGGTTTGTTTTAAACCCGCTGGCTGAATAGTCCAGCTCCTTCTTGCATTGTAAGAAACAAAAATAACCACTTGGTCACCTCCTCGGCATTGTTTACAGCTTTACAGACCTCTCCTGCCCTCCCTTAGTCACCTCTTTTCCAGCTGAGAAGGGCTGCCAAACCTTTCCTTGTGTGGGAGCATGCCCTCACCCCCTCACCCTTTGTTTTTCATAGTTCTGCTATATGATGTGCTTCTGGAGTCGCTTGGTGTTGCCATATTGTCTGGCAATATTTCCCTAGTCTGCTACTAGGATTTTAATTTTTTTTTCCAGATTTACCTATCCTGACTCTAAGTTTGACCTACAGATTTACTATTAATGAAATCTTAAGGGCAAAAAAAATCGTAATTAGAGCTGAAAAGCACAAGTCCCAGCACTCATCCTTCTAGGATGCCATCACCTCCTTCCACCGCAAGCAGCGGCTATCTGTTCCCAGGGGTCGCTCCCCGGTTATTTCAAAGGGGAGAAACCCCTTTGTTTTCTCCAGCAGCAGCTTCATTCCTTCGGTGAGGCTCCTCACCAAGATCTCGGCAATCCGTTGATTCACTTTCCTCTACCTCCTGGTTGATTCCTCCAACCGCTTCTCCTAGACTGGCAAAGCACCACTTTCTCATGCAAAACTCTTTGCCCACTCCACAATATCCGTCCATCCATCTACAGCTGCGCCTCTTTCCTCACCCACCCATTCAGGTCTGGGATTTGGCGAGGTGGGGGACACCCCTGCTAGATCTCAGAGGGGGGAGGCTTACCATCCCATTGTGGCCCAGCTGCACCTCTCACCCACCCCAGCCAACCCTTTCATCGGGCTACGGCCATTTGCATGCTGATGGACTTATTACTCACCTAAATCACCTGCTAATGGGTCCCCTCCCTCACTGCGAGGTACATGAGAAGCTCTGCCCAGAAGTGCCCTCCTTAAGTATCTCAGTTATCCTCACCTCCCTCTTAAGGTGTTAATTAGGGACACAAGTCAGGCACTGGGAGGGGGGGGGAAAAAGCCACTTAGGGAAAAAAAAAAGGTAATAAACATCACTTTGGATTAGCAGAGATGTAGTATATTTGTTTGAAGAAGCTCAAGGCATGGAGGACACCATACCTTTAATGCTCTGCAAGGGGTGCTGAGGAGCTGGGCCACCTGGATGCTCTCCCCTTCCTACCCCGGGTGAGATCAAGGTTTGCTTCACCAAGCCCTCAGCTGAAAGACTTAGATAAAGAACAGCTTAAGCAGGTGGGTTAACTCCCCACAGGAAAAACCCAGCCCCAAATACGAGGGAAAACAAACCAAAAAGAAAAAAAAAAACAAAACCCAACAAACCAAAAGCTCTCCGTATTGCGTTACTTCCATAAAGGTTTTCACCTGCTCTCTCTCTTCAGGGCTTTCATCTTTCTGAGCCAAAATGTGCAGTTTTCTGCTCTGTGTCAGAAGAGATGAGTATATATTAAAAAAAAAAAACACCAAAAAAAAGAGAGGAACTTTTCTCATCCTAATGCCTGTGGGTGGATTTAAAGACTTTCGTAACCCTTTCTTGTACAAGCACAGAGATGGGATTTTGTTCCTCAGACGGGCGGTTTTAGTGGCGTGGGAGTTTAGTGTTAGATGCGATCTGAAGACCAGTGGAGGCAAGAGGAGCTTGAGTATCTATTTTAAAGCTTTGTTTCATTCTTTTTTTTAGAAAAAAAAAAAGGATATTTCTTGTGCTACAACTTGGGGTGAAACTATTTTCTGAAAGAACTTAAGAAGAAAATGAGAGGAAAATAGTATTTGCCTCCCCCAAACCCATTTCACTAGAAATAACAGTAAAAACTGTGCCTTGTCCCATCCTCCCCACATCTTCCAGTGTAAGATTAATGCCTTTATGCCAATATTGTCACTGGGTGCAGCAGAGAGGGGCTTTCTGATGATGCTTCTGGGAAAGCATCTCCTTGAAATCTCTATCCACAGAGCAGAAAAATCATCTCAGGAAAACCATAGCACAGCTGGAAGAGTGATTCAATTTTCTTTTTAAATCATTGAAGCCATCTGCATTTATACAGCCCGTGTAATCTCAGGGCTGGGGCAGGGCTATGGGGCTCTGGGATGCTGCTTTATTATTTTTAGCCGAGTGCTGCAGAGATGCAAGCGTTAAGAGTCCAGAAAGGGCTTCAAAAAAATGCAATAATTAGCGGAATTAATAGCAAATTGGCCTGTAAATGGATATTGAAGGGAATAGGACTTTTAAAACCTGTGATACTGCAACTGTAGCTGTTAGGAAGAGTACATGAAGGAGTGGACCACAGAGACCGATCCAGCCCATGCGGACCTCTTACATATTGTCCCCTACCACTGTGGGGGCTCCAAGCCCAATGAGTTATGTGCTGCTTTCTTACTCTGCCCTCCTTTGGACCATTGAAAGGCAAAACTTGGGAGGGGATGTCACCAGCTCCTTTCCCATGTCTCCACTAACCTGGGCAGGGCACCTGCTGTGCTAGCATCCATCCCGCTGGCAACGGGCATGGGCTACAGGAGGAAGATGCAACCCCTGCTTTGGAGGTCCGTTACACCTTGCGTCAGACACAGTGCTGACCTGAGCTGCTCCTCTTGCCTAAAAAGGATTGCTAAAAATGCTCTTTTTTTCCCCCCAGGCTGAGAAAGTGAAGCATATCAGGTCATAAGCAGCAGAGAGTAATTTTTGGTTAACATGCACACAAGTATGGAGACGGCCAAACTGCCTGAAATGAAAAAGGATGGAGAACACAGTACTAATGATGACAAGAAATGGTACCCAAGGCTTTTCAGACTGAAAATGAAGACATTTTCTTAAGGTGTCTGAAGTGCAGAAGAGTGCAGGGTGTCACTGCAAGGCCATCCTGGTGCTGAAACGTGCCTGCAAGGATGGAGCTGGCTGTGAAGACGCCAAGCTTCACATCCACACGAGTGCCTTTGCGAGCAGGCCAATCTGATATAACATGATTCTGAACCAAAAAGATGCTTAATTGCTATTTAATGCACCACGAGCATATTTTTTCAAAAAAACCTTAACCGTAATTACACTATTTTATGTGTACTAGGGATAAAATATGCTGCTGTTAGTGTCAGGTCTGAACTTAACTAAATAGTTACTGATGCGTTTATTGATAGCCAGGTGCCTTTGTTGCTCCAGTGCCATTGACTTTTACTGGCCATAATTGTAATTAGTAATAGTAAGTATGCTATGAAATAATAACTTTTGAAAGCATCTATTTTTAAAAAGTGCTTTAAACTTTTTTCCTTTTAATTTTTGAAGCTTTACACAATGATTAAAACTCTAAACTCCAGCCTTTGAGTCACAAACTCTTTCGGGGGGGCTGTTGCAAACCCAGTGATTTGCTTGGTGGGCACGAACGTGCCCGGTGCATTCAGGTGGTTTAAGGACCATCAGTGTTTTACCCTCTGGTTTGGGGCAGCTTTCTCAGCCTGCCCGGTGCCGCTTAGCCCCAGCCTTGACAAGACCTGGAGGAAAGCTGAAGATGACCCCCTCGCCCGTGCAAAAGGAAGGCTCCTTTTTAACCATTTCCCCCTGCCTGGGTGCGTTTGCTCCCTCTTTTGCATTTTCCGCAGCTGCGGGCTTGGTTCAGCACCAGCCGGTACTTGCAGACTCCCGTGAGAGCTGCAGTTTGGGTTCATGTTCAGTAACCCCCATGCACCGGCGCAGTCCCCAAGGTCCCTAAATCAGCAGCGTTAGCACCAGAGGCACCAAACCAGGCAGCATTGTAAAACATCGATGTGGTGCTGCCGGGAAGACACAGACACAGAACCAGGCAGGAGGGCGTTTCGCTGCTGCCTGCCCTTCCCACAGCCCGCGCTGCCCATCCTTGGCCCCACATCTGGTGGCCAGAGGGCCAGGGTGGCTACCACGGCACACAGTAACTCCTAAAAAGCAGCTGAATAAAGTGATAACCGAACGGCCCTTCCCACGGGATGTCAGCGATGGGCCACCCCACTCCCCCCTCTCTTTGGGCAGCCCCCCCAGCCCCGGGGCACACGTCCCCTCCAGTAGGGCAGGGAGGGACCACAACGGACACGCGCAGGCGGGGATGTGCAAAGGCAGCTCGGGCTTGATTTTTTAAAGAACGGTTTATTCGCTCACAAACAGATGGTCGCATCCCTTTGACCCAGATTTAAAAACCCAGTGTGTACAAAGTCACAGTCACGGCTTGAAGAGCACAAGGCAGCACCCTCGGAAAAAAAAAATAAAAAGTCATTAAAAGTCCCGGCGTTATGTACAGCTAAGTGCCAGCTCGAGTATTCACAACACAGTAACGTACTGCAATTAGTCGCTTAAAAGTAGTTCCCTTGAGAAACAACCTTCTGCTCCGGCAGGGCCGGAGTCCGTCCCGTCCTGTCCGTCTGTCCGGCGCTGCTCAGTGCCGCTGGCAGGTGTGCAGGCGGGAGGCGTCGGCGGGGCCGTGCTCTCGCTGGAGGCGGCACGCCAGCCCCTCGGCGCACTGGCACCGCTGGAAGATCTCCAGGCCGTGGGTGCCTTTCCGCCGGTGCCGGGTACACACCTGCCCTTCCCGCAGCACTGGCTTGCAGATTTTGGACCAGAAGTGACGGGCGCAGCACAGCCCGGCCGCGCAGTCCGACGAGCGCAGGCAGAAGTCGCCTTCCTCACCTGTGTGGGGACAGCGTGGCATGTGCTCAGCCCGGGATGCTCCCACCGGGGATGGTGGGGCAGGGGGGGCATTCCCCGTGGGGGCCAATGAGGCAGGGTGGGCAGCCTGGGCTGCCCCAAGGGGGACAGCGGGGCAGCGTGGACATCCCAGACTGACCCAAGGGACAGTGGGGCAGGGTGGGCATCCCAGACCGACCCCGCAGGGGACAGTGGGGCAGGATGGGCATCTCAGACTGACCCAAGGGACAGTGGGGCAGGATGGGCATCTCAGACTGACCCAAGGGACAGTGGGGCAGGGTGGGCATCCTGGATCAACCGCACAAGGGAGAACGGGGCTGGGTGACCATCCCAGACTGACTCAACGGACAGTGGGGCAGGGTGGACACCCCGGACCGACCCCACGAGGGACAGCGGGGTGACGGCGCTGGGGACCCCCTTACCTTTGGCAGTGGGGAGCCAGGCGGGAGCGGGCGTCCGTCGGGGCAGAGCCTCAGCGCCGATCTCGTCCAGCTCGGCAGCTCCGTGGGGAGGCTCCGGGGGGGCGCAGAGCCCTGCGGGAGGCAGCGGGACGGCTGTCAGCCACGGGTGGGACCCCGACATCCCCTCCCGCGGACACCCCCAGGGTGTCGTGGGTGTCCCCCCCCCCCGCTATCCCCACACGCAGCCGCCCCTCACCGTTGCTGCAGGTCGTGCCGGGGCAGCACATGGCGTCGCGCAGGCAGCGCTTGCGGCGTCTCCGGCAGGCGAGGCACAGCGGCGCCCCCCCGCCGCGGGCCGCCCCCCCGCAAAACTCCTCGGGGCCGCAGTCCTCGTCCTCGGCGCAGGGGAAAGGCTGGAAGGGGGGGGCACAAAGGAGGCGGGAGGGGGGGGTGTCAGCATGGCCGCCACCCCCACATCCCCGTGTCTGTGTGTCCCCCCGCCCTCACTCCCTGCATCCCCCCCCCCCCGCCGCATCCCCGCTCCTACCTGCCGGGTAGCGGCCGGCGGCGGCTTGTTGCTGCCGTCGAAAGGGGCGGCGGGGGCGGCGCTGGCCTCGGCCGCCCCCCCCGGGGGGGGGTCCCTTGATGGCGTTGGAGCTGAGGGCACCCCCGGGCGCCGCCGCCCGCCCCGCCGGGGCCGCGCAGCTCAGCGCCGCCAGCAGCGCCACCAGCCCCCGCATCCTCCGCCCGGCCCGGCCCCTCGTCCCCCGGTAGCGTCCCGTCGGCGGCGCAGCTCCCCGCGGCCCCGAGCAGCAGCTACCTGCGCTGCCCGCCGCCGCCTTTATACCCCCGGGGCTGCCTCCTGCGCCCGCCCCCTCGGGGAGGAGGGCGCGGCGGATGGGATTTCAAAGGGGCCCCGGGGGAGGTGTGCCCCCCCCAAAACCAACCCCCCCCCCCGCCCCGAGGGCTCCGTCATTGGCCGCCGGCCCGGGAGGGGGTTTCGCAACGACGAGGGCAGACGCCCCCCCCCACGCCCCCCCCCCCGGCCCGGCAGATGCTCCGCACGCCCCGAGGCCGCCGCCGGCTCCGTGCGGGCGCGCCGACGGGGAGGGGCGGGGAAAGGGGGGGGGGGGGGAGCCCCATGCAACCCCCCCTCGTGGCCGGGAGCCGCGGCGGGGGTGCAGGGAGCCCCCCCCCCCCGCGGTGGCAAAGTCGGTCCTTTGGTCTCCTATAAGTCTGCGCACCATCACCCCCCCTCCCCCGCGCCCTTCCTGGCGCCAGCGCAGCTTTGCAGGAAGGGAGGGGGCCGGTGTCGTCCCCCCCCTTCTGTGTGTGTGTGTGTGTGTGGGGGGGTGCTGGACACGGGGGGGGCGCTGAGCCCCGTCCCGCACGCCCCATCGGTGTCTGTCCCCCCCCCCCCCGCGCACTCGCCTGACCCCAATACCCCCCCCTCCCGTCGGGCCGGGGGGGGGGGGGGGTGCAGCGTTAGTGGGGGAGCTCCCGGGCGCTTTGAGGCGGGAACATCAAAGGGGTCGCCCCCCCCCCCCCCGTTCTCCCCTCCTCCCCCCGGGCCCCCGCACCGGCGCCCTCGGGGCGCCCCGACCCCCCCGCGGGGCAGCGCGGCGCTGTCGGCACCGGGGCGCCCCCTGGCGGCCGCGCGGGGCAGCGCCGCCCCCCCCACCCCCCCCGACCCACCGCCCCCGGGGAGGCTGCGGGAGCGCGAGTAACGAATCCCAATTAATTACATTGGGCTTGGTTTTTTCCTGATGACGGCATAACGCTATCATTATTCCCCCCCCCCCACACACCATAAGTGTTATTCCCATCAGGGTGGGTGACGTCAGGCGGCGCCGTCCTGCCCTTAAACCCGCGTGGCCCCCACCCAACCGCCCACCCACTCACCCACCCCACTGCTCACCCCACTGCCCACCCACTCACCCACCCAACCTCCCAGCCCACCGCCCACCCAACCATACACCCAGTGGCCCACCCAATCGCCCACCCAACCATGCCCCCAACTGCCCACCCCCCCACCCACCCAACTGCCCACCCCCTCACCCACTCAGCCCCCCCCCCCAACCACTCGCCCACCCGACCACGCGCCCAACGACCCACCCAACCGCCCACCCACCCAACCGCCCACCCAGCCGCTCTGCCGGCGCCCCGCTATGGGGCGTTCCCGGCCCCAAAGGCTCCAGCCCGGCTGGTAATTGGCTGGGGAGGTTTCGGCGAGCGCCGCAGGCAGGTGCTGGCGGAAGCGGGTTCGGCAGAGTCAGCGGCTGGCGGGCAGCCCCGGCTTTGCTATTTTTAGCCTGCAGGAACGAGGGCCACACCTTGTCCCCAAATCCCCGTGTTCCCCTTGCAGTTTCAGGTGAGGGCCGCATCACGCCGGGCTTTGTGTTGTATGATTAACTTGGACCCGTGATTGCTGCATCCCGCGACATCCTTTTGTGACATTTCCCGCCTCCTGCTGGGGCAGTTACCAAATTTATTCCCCTCCTGGAGGGATGTTTTCTTGCTCCCGTCCCCAGTTTTTTACCCGTGTCCACACAGCACTGAAGTACACCTTGACCGCACTGAGACTGAAAGACAGTCAGGTCACACCGGGGCTGAGCACTTTCCCCGGGGACGGATTTACATCTATCGGGATTTAAATCTACCTATTCACCGCCCTCCCTCCCCAAATGCTGTGAAATGTAGGTGTTATCCTACATTTCTTCATCATTCTTCCCTCCTTCACCCGTTGTTCAGGACACCCCGTGGCCGTGCTGCCATCAATGGCTGTGCCTCTGTGCCACCACCTCTTGGCGTTCACCGTCAGGGACAGCAATGACACGGAGAGCGTCGCTCCCCAGTGGTTTGACGCGGGTGCTGTTGGTAGTCACATCCCATCTAGGGATGACACAACTTGCGTTGGAAATACGGTCCCTTTCCAGCCGCGCGCCCTGGACCCGCTTCTACTGGCAGCAAGCAGAATGTCAAGTGAATTCTTCATCCCTGAGGAGTAACTGTGCTTGGCACGGTCAGGGAATAATTGGGCTTGGAAGTGAGCTGCGGCGGTCACCCGGGGCCAACCCTGCTCGAACAGGACCCTCATCGGCCTCGGACCCCGTTGGCCGAGCTGCGCAGGGGTGACGCGGGCGCTCAATTAAGCATCAAACTGCAGTAACTGCGGCCATTTGCCTTTGCATCCTGCAGAAAACCCCAATCCCAGCAGTTAAGTAACGTTAAATAATCTATTAACATTTTGTTCAGTTACCTCTTACTGCGTGTCATCGCAAACGAGAATAAAAAAAACCAAAAACCAACCTGATTTAGTCGCTAAGCAGAACAACTCTCCCAAACTTCGCGTCTGCTGCAGAAGAAAGCCGCCGACACGCCGTTCAAAAGTAATTATTTTTATTTCAACTCTATAAAGTATACAACAGGCACTCGGCAATTACAGCTGCAGGGAAAATACAGAGCAAAACAAAAGCAGTTAAAGTGTATGAAAAAAAAGTTCTTAAATCTACATCAAAAGAGTGCAACCGGCCAACGACCGGTGGATGACTGACATCTGTCCGACAAACGAAACCTCTTTCATGTTAAGAAGAAAACTGGAGAAAATGAGAATATAAAAGGGCGGGCAGGTGTAAAACCAGCGTCAATTGGGACTCGGGACGATAGGCAACTCCAAACCAAAACTCCCCCTTTTGCCGGTAAAGCCCGAAAACCACCCAAATCTCAGCGCTGGGGCTGGCTGGCGCGGCCGGGCAGCGGCGGAGGACGAGGAGCTCCCAGCGTTCCCAGCTCAGCTCCGCAGTGGGTCGCGTATGGAGGGAGTCGGGGGGGGGTGGAGAGGGGTGGTGGCGGGGGAAAACCACGGCTCCTGTTTTGTTGAGTGGTGCAACCGAGCTACGCCTTTGCGTCGGGGGTGGTGGTGGTTTCAGGTCAAAAAAAGGCAGGTTCGGGTTGCACACCGAGTGGGATTTGTGCAAGACGGGGGGGGGGAGGTTGGCGCTGGACGGCACGACGGGTTGAATCTGCACAGCTTAGCAAAACAGGAATACCTGTCTACGGACTGATAGGATGTCATATATTAATTTGACCTGCACGGAACATTTATACATTTCACAGAAATGACTCTGTATCTCATTAACAGATACACAGCTCTGGTACATTGAACAGAAATAAGAGAACAACTTCATCATTTCTGTAATTCATCAATATTATATAATAAAGGCTTAGAAATCGGTAGCAGAAAGAACTGTAAAACGCAGCAAGCTAAGAAAGGACGACATTTTGAGGTGTGTTTGTCTTTGTCATGCAGCATAACACCAAATTTGTAATATTTTTTTTTTTTGTTAGTTTTTTTTTTTCTTTATAGGATGCCATGGATTTAAGGCACTTGCAACAATGCCAGACAGCTAGTCGTGTTCTAAAACTATGGGACAGATGAGTTAACAGTACAGTTGACATAAAGTTTAATAATACTGACAATTATGACATTAATTCAAGTCTACCTTGATCTAAAAACATTACATTACAAATAAGAAAATGAAGTAATAATGCCATGGAACTCTAAAAGAAAAAGTTATATGTGTACCACAAAATATCAACACGAAAATACCTATTTACATAAATATTCGCTTGTGGTCCTGTTGTTTAAATAAGAGTTTGCTATGTATGGGTAATGCAGCACTGTGAGAAGCTACGGATCGTCTGCATCTTAATGACACCGATCTTAACACACTTGCTTTAAATACGGGAGCTGACTTCCCCTTACGCAAATACGCTGCCGTCCCGTATATTAAAAAAAAAAAAGGAGACAAAGAAGAAAGAACACTAAGTGGAAACACAGAGGCAATCCGTTGTTGTGAATATATATATATATCTATAATGCAACTCAAATATATTACTTATAAATGAAGGTGTTTATCATATACGTACGCTAAGTGTGGTGTTGAAAGTTGGCTTAGGAAAGGTGATGGAAGTTGAGTGAGGTGTTTTTGATACCAAAATAAACTTCTATTCGGTACAGTACGTGCCGCACGCTGCAGGTATTCGTTACCGTGCGCGGCGCGAGGGAAAAAAGGGATAGGAAAAAGAAATATAACTCATCAGCCCATTTTAACACCTTCTCCTCCTAATGCTTTCGGGTTGGCGCCCCCACAAAATTGTTGTGTCGCTCTTTCCTCCTGGCAACCCCTTGACCGACAACTGCATCTCAGCTACTGAGTATCATCATTTCGGGACAAACTCCTCTCTATGTTCTTCTCTGGAAAGTTACCAAATGCAACAAGTTTTTCTCCGTCGATGTTGCTGCGTTGTCGAGCGAAAAACCAGGGGGATGCGAGTAAAGAATTCGGCTTTTAGGCTGCAGCCTGTCTGTTTGCTACAATGCCTAGTGATTACTTTAGCCCTCGTACTCCGCGCTGGCTTTCAGCGTCTTCCACCGCGGCGAGGGTGAAAAGCATGCATGTATTCGCCCTATACGAGTAATTCCCGGGAGACGTAGTTAACTGACTCTTCCTTACGGTCTTGAAGGCAAACAAAGGTTTAATGATTTCGTGAATAGTGGAAACAACCTTTAGCTTCTGCGCCGATGGCATCGCCTCACCCTTCAGAAAATCAGGAAGGCAATTCAGCGACACAGACCCCTTTCAAAGGTGTTGCGATGACCGAGCTCTTTAGTTTGCCGGCAAATAGCAGACATGGTCAATGCCGTCAAAAAAGGGGAGAAAATACCTTTTTAATACACTCCATTAAGTCATTTTTGTTAGGAACATGGGGAAGAGGTGGGATCTAGCATCGGGAAAATCATTTTTTACCGTTAAAACATACATTTTCTGTGTACTATGTAGGCAAAAGTCGTATGAATGACTTCTCAGCAAAAGTTGATCTTTTGACTTCCAGCATATACAACAGCTCTCGGCAGCTCTGAGATGAAACGGGGCAGCATCTGCCGATTTTTTTGGGCAGAGGCTGAAAGCGGGTAACCTTTTAGTCCCACGCATACGCAACAAGCAGGCATCCAAGACAGGATTCCTCCGTTACGTCCTACAAATCCGAGTAGGCTGCAGTAAAGCAAAGGAGAAGCAGTGGAAGCGAGGGAAAAGCGTAATATTGTTTTCCCCAGCTCTTTTTTTCATGTGAGCTGACTCGGCTGTAGCCATCCCCGTGCTTTAAACACTGTCACTGGGGACCTGGTACGCCGGAGACACGGAGACCTCGCACAAACACATCCGATATTGGTTTTTTCCTGATTAATTCCACTGACTTTCCTGTGGAGCTCCTTTGTCTGGTGATTAGGATTACGTTTTTACGGGCAATATTACAAACAGAGCCAGCAAACTGGCCCCGTACCACCTTTTAATTGGCTTTGTACTAAACAGGGAAAAGATGCAGACATGGAGATGTAAAACCATCTAAGAGCGTGATGGAGAACGATGCCTCTTGCTACATATCTCTGAAATGGTGGTTGACTCAATTTGTATTCACAGACGAAGGATGTACATAGCACCTCTAAAGTACATTACGGGTCTTGTATTTTCCCTTTGGGTTCTAAAAAGGTAAAAGTTAAGCTTAGTTTTATGCCTAATAGCTAATCAGTAAGACCAGTGGGCTGCTGTCACTTTATTGCAGGACCGTTATTTAAGCACTATTTTATATGTAAAATGGATTAAGTTTATGATTTTTTCTTTTTTTTTTTTGTCATGCAGTTATGTATTTGTACCAAGGGAAAGGAAAGGAAAAAAACCAAACCCCAAATGTCATGTTACAGTATGTTCTCAGCTGTACGAGAGAAGCGACCCATATCTGCCTTAACAGGATCGAGAGCAGTTGTGCTTTTGTTTTACCAGGCTAAAAAAAAAATAAAAATAAAAATTCTCAAAAAGAAAGAGGAAAGGTAACATTCAGTCTTGTCAAGAATACCGCTCGGAAAGAGAAAGGACAAATTTTACCACTGCTTTGATGTGAACTCTTTGACCAGTACCATTGTGGTCCTCCTTTGCTCCTACACTGGCCTACAGTAGAAGACCTACAGAGTTTGGAGGGTGGGAAGAGCCCAAATCCTGCACTGTATTTAGCTACAGCACTTAATAAATTACTATTGATCCTACTGATAAAGCCAGTACCTTGCAGCTAGAATTAAGTGTGTCTTACACTACGTATCTCTCGACTTTTATAATTAAGAGCGTAGCAAGATCGTTGCAGTGATAGAAAACATTATCTCTTCACTGGTGAAAGGCTTTGCGTCAGGACCACCATGTCAACTGCTATTTTAAGTTCGAACATAAAACATGAAGAGCACTATTGTCATCTAAGCAATAAGTCCTAATGCCACTGTAGTTACTGTAGCAGCATCAATCAAGGCATCATGGTGACCCCGAGCACTAATCCTCCCCAGTTCTTTCGGTTTCGCTGGCAGCCATGTCCCAGGAAGCTGTCTTCAGCAAGGCAGAAGCAGGTAAGAGAAATACATTAAAAATCTATGTCCCATCCTGAGTTGTCGTCAGGAGGTGGCTCATCACTGTCCTCTGGGAAGCTGTCAAAATTGCTTGTGTCTGTTGGAGATGCAACCTGCAGAAAGAGGAGAGTGACAAGAAGGGGACAGTCATCAAAGTGGACCTCTGCAGACATTTCCTCTTCATCACACAACCGTGACCATTCAAGAGCAGTCATTGCTAACGGCAGCAAGCAACAAAAGTTCTGCATTTGACAACTTCTTGCTGAGTCCCAGGAGGACTTCCCACAGCCCCCCTGCTCTGATGATGCAGGCCCTCTAGGGTCTCTAATTCAAGAGCTACTGTCCTACCCATTGGTACAAGGCTGGCAGAAAAGCCTTGGGCCTGCAACAAATTGCCCAGGGAAGCTGTGGCTGCCCCATTCCTGGAGGTGTTCAAGGCCAGGTTGGACGGGGCTGGGAGCACCCTGGGCTGGTGGGAGGTGTCCCTGCCTAGGGCGGGGGTGTGGAACTAGATGATCTTTAAGGTCCCTTCCAACCTCAACCATTCTATGATCCCCAAAGCCCAGGATTTCCAATTTATGGCTCCAGGATGCCAAATTGGAGACCATGAGCTGGGCCCCTGCTGCCTTCGAGTTTCCTCGTATTGCTTAGCCTATGGAGCCTACGAGAGAAACCCATCCTCCCAGGATGAAGGCCAAGTATGTTTCTTTTTTGGAAATAACGTCACTTAAAATCTACCGTAGCTAGGTAATTTCTAATTCTTTTGCTTTACAATGGTGACCGAAACTTTCTTACAATGAGACCCTTGATACGTTCAACGCCATGTAAAAAAATGAAACAACACAAAGCCAGACCAGCAGCTCTCCAGACCAAAATAATCAGTGTCTTATTAGAGAAAATTGGAACTTTAAGCCGTACCCCAAGTAGGCAGAGCAGGCTGGAAGGGATTGCACATGCCACAGGAGCGCTGTGCAGGAAACACTTGCTCTATTTTTTAGCTGTTTCACTTGTGCAGCTGGTGGAGGAGCCACGGCCAGAGCCCAGCCTACAGTCCAGGAGATCTATTTGATGCTGGATGCAGCTATAAATCTTGGGAAAAGACTATTTGATCAACAAGAGTGCCAACTTCAGCTCTGAATTTCATTCGCTGCCCAGCTGCATCAGGATTTCTGGGCTGCTGAAAACATCTTGGAGAAAATGAAGATCCTTGAATAACCAACTCATTTTGAATAAAAAACGCCAACCTGTAAAAGTTTAGTGGAGTACTACAGAGCGATGAGATATTTTGCTGTGTAGTGAATAACTTTGTTCGTGCTGGCATGGTTGAGTTGGAGAGCCTTCATCCTTTGGGTCCTCACCCTTGGGGTGCTCCACCCTTGCCCTCCTCCATGGTGCCATGGGCTGGACCACATCCCTCTGTTTCTCTCAGCCCGCCCCATGTGAGCTCTCCCTCTTGGAGCAGAAGTGTTGGGGATGCACGTACAAGATACCGGCTACCAAAGTATAAGAGATGCAGTCGGTGTGGCCATTCATGGAGAACACGCACCAGCTGGAGCTTCTTGCGAAAGTCTCTCAGCAGTGATGGACAGCGTGTAAGTGGACTGCACTGGGTGAAAGCATCTACCGAGCTCCCTGGGGCTCTTCTACAGACGTCCACTCTGGGAGTACCTAGCAGGGCAGGCATGTTTTTATGAGCTCTGGTTAGACAATGCTTTAAGGGAAGTAAGTCCTGCTTTGGAAAATGGATTGCCTCTTGTGTTCAGCTGACAAAATAAAAAGGCTGAGCATATCCAACATCTCAAATGTAGAGTGTTTTCTATTTCTTAGAAGACGTATGATTTGGGGAAGAAAGGTTAGATGAGTTGTCACTCCACTGATCGACTTTATGTGGTGCTAATGCTGTTGTGTATGACTCCCCACAGCTCTGAGGTCCAGGTCACCTGTGTGGCCTCCAGTCCTTCGCTGTCAGAGACAAGGGAACAAACGTCCCTCTCAATGCCCTCTCCAGCCAAGACGGGACACTCTAGATTTACCTCCTTTCCATCCAAGAAGAAAAGTGCAAATGTCAGTATCAGCTGTCTGGCTGCGTACCAATGTCAGGGCTTGAGACGAATTATGGTGCAGAGATCTGCACGTCCTTCTCAAAGGGAAGAGCTGTGATGAAAGACAGCAGGTCTTTGGAAGAGTAAAGAAATAGGAGAAGCTTTTCGGGACAGCCCATCACAGACCAAAGCAGTGGTATCGAGGCTCAACTGCTCCCCTAAGCCATGTCCTAGGGGCAGGCTGTAAACTGAGACCTCCTAAAATCCTGTGGAATAAGAGCTAAGGAGCAGCTTTCGATTGCCTCCCCCGTAGTACCACGTAACTGCTGAAGAGGGTTTAAGAACTGGGGAAGGCTTTTTTCTTAAGAAAATAGCTTGTCTCTATGTTTAGCCCTGCTGGCTCCTTTCCAGCTAACAAGGAGAGGTGCACTGATTGAAGGAAAAACAGATTTCTTCTCCCAGAGCCATGTACTTCAGGTCAATTTTCGGATATGGCCCTTACGGGCAGTTGGGACTTTTGCCAAAGCAACTGAGCTGGTTGTGGAAAAAAACCAAGGCTGAGCGGGAAAGAGAGCTTTGGGGTGGACGAGGTTCACCAGTTAATGGAGGCAGGTTTTGGAGTGGACTTATGTTTAGAGAAGATACTAGTCCTAAGAGCTCTAGGAAAGAATGAGCTGTGTTGAATTGGGATTAGGGCAATGTATGGCTGTCAGCATTGAGCTGTCCTGGAAGAAGGATTCCTCTGAAGAGGGAAGGATGCTCCCATCTACTTCGGACAGCCTTGATGGTGGTGTGCTGGTCAAAAGGGTGACAGTAGATCGCTTTCTTGGCAGCAATCACAGACATGTTCCCTGGCAGGATGTCACCAGACCCATGAGCACACAGCCTTGATGATGCCAAGAAATAACACCAACGAAGTGAAATGGGTGCTCACACAACCCTTGTCTACTACCGCGTTGGACCTAACTGAAAAAGCAAAGAAAACATGATTTCCTGCACAACAGGCTGGAGACTGGCCTTCCTCTAGGCAATGCTGAAGGAGCAGAGACCTTTTCTGGTGGTGGAACATCATCCCAGCTTGGGGATGTCAGGGAGCAATTCATGCTCATTGAGAGTAGATACTGCTGAAATCACTGCTGCTGGTTGTGCTGTCATACAGGGTGCATATGTATATTGGGTAAAAGCAGTATCAGAAATGTTCTTACTAAACTAAAAATTCACTAAAAACAATTGGAGAAACATCACGGGGCATTTTCAGGCTACACTGAGGTCCTGCAGAGGAGTAAACTTGACTTTATTGTCTGACTTGAAATGTGGTGAACAGTACTGCTGACAAATTAATAGTCATTAAAAAGAAGCTTAACAGAAAAAAAACACAGTTTTGATTGATAAAACATTTATACATTCTTTGGGCATCCTGCTTTAGTCAGATATTGACTAAGTCCTGCGTTCTCCCACTAACTGCAGCCCATAGGGCAAAAGGGGGGGGTGGATGCAAAACCCTCATAGCTGCTAAGAAAACTTTACGATGGTAGATTTAGCGCTGGAGTCATGCCTGCCGCTGCTGCAGGAGATGCAGGACCACGGGCGGACAGAGCAACAGGGTGCAATTAAACACGATTGCTAATGTCATTCTCAGTGATCCCGCGGGAGAGGCACAGAGAGAAAGGGATTAAGTTGAAACAAGGAGCGGAGGCTGCAGAACAGAAGGGGCCAAGGTAATTTCTGTCAGCTAATCCTGTTTGGTTTCCCTTTGCGGCAGGCTTTGTGGGTAAAGAGCTCACAAAGACATCAAAGGAAGCGCTTTGCTCCAAAGGAAAATGAGTCGAGCTGTCCCTCCGCGTCTGCTCCCAGTTAAACATAAACTAGGCGGTAACAGGGCTTTTCATGTAGGACACGGACGTGGGGGGAAAAAAAAGGGTGAAAAGCACAAAAGAAAAGACAGAGGGAAAGGTTAATGCAAAAGAAAAGGGAGATGGCACACAAATCCCACTTACCTCGTCAAAAGAAATAAGAATAAAGGAGAAAGAAAGAGGACACATCTAAGAGAAGGGGTGAAAGTGGCAGCTCTCCACTGACATGTGAAAAGTAGATGAAGAAACAAGCGGAGCAGGTGAGGAAGAGAAAAACGTGTAGTAGTGAGTGATCCTGCCCCGATCTCCTGCTGCAAAGAGCACTTCATTGCAGTCATGCCCTCCCCAAACTGCCTTCCCCTGGAAGAGACTGCCAGGAGACCAAGGAGGCAACATCTCTACCATGACTTCTTCAAGCATCTTCAGAAGAAAGTAACGTAAATGCTGTCGCCACTTAACTCCAGTGTACTAGTGCTCAAAGCTCACGATGTTCACGTACAAGAAACTTACTGGCCAGGAAGGTGAAAATAAGCAGGAAAACTTACACTTGGTATTATAGGAGGTGTCAGTGTCCCTTTTCGTAACCCTTCCCAGTTAAAGCCTTCAAACCATCTAAAAGGGAGGGAATAACGAAACAGTTAGACATACGGCGAAAATCTCTCTGAAGCACAAAATGAAATTTAAATTGCTTAAACAGTGGGTGTCATCTCCTGAAGTCATCTTCTTCAAATTGTCCGATTAGCCGTAATAATTTTTCCTGTCATCTTTATATCTGTTTTTTCGAGACTGAAAATGAAGCATGTGGTGATAGCGTGGCAAGTACAAATTACCAATGCTCAGAAGAAAACTGTTCCTCACTGCAGGTGTCCTGGCAGCTGCTCTTTCCTTCCTATAGGGTTGATCCCTCCCATATGAAACTCCTAACGTCCTTTCTTTGTATGAGATTGGGAGCTAAGGGCACGCACAGGGAAGTCCTCCTCCTGGTCTGGGCACTTTGGGTTTGCTCGGACCAGGGCAGCTCAGCTGGGTGGATGAGCCCTGAGCTGAATCTTCAATCCATCCACCCACAATGTCCATCCAACCCACTTCTGTTGCTCTGGGGATGGGAGAAGAGAAGGACCAGCATGGATAGATGAGATGATAACCTGCTTCTGCAAGGTGTCTCTAACTTTTTCTTATTCCCCTCCAGCAGTGTGAAAACCTATGAGACATCACTTAACACCTTTCCCATCAGACCAAAAGGGATGATGAATTAACGTCACTGGCAGAGAGAAAGCACGTTGGGCAAGGGCGGAAGGGAAATTGAGGAAAACTTTGGAAAGTGATTCTGCAAACCAAAAAAATCCAAGCAGGCAGTGGCAGAGTTGGACTGCTTCCAAATGCGCTTCTGCAATTAGAGTAGTTAAAGCATAATGGTCAACGTGCAATGCATTTGGCCCACGGGTGAGGCTGGCGTCTATACCAAAACACCGGGGAAAAAAACGTCTGATGGAAATTCATTTATTAGCGTCTAAAGCACACTGGAAGGGAAAGACCAAATGAGTTTAAGAGTATAATTCTGCAGAAAATAGAAGTGTTTGAAATGCACCTTTCTGTGGGTTGGATCTGATGGATGGTGGAGAAGACACTTACTTGTGCTTTTGGATATCTTTCACTCCGTTTTTCAAGTTCCCTAATCTTTCCGATGGATTGTCCCTATAAAATGAATAACAAAATCAGTTACTTTCTTAATCCTTCTGAACAACTAATTTCTTTGCAAATAAGATCATGGTGGTTATATCTCATGTGTTTACCTGCATAGTTTTTTAATTAAATTAGCAGCATTTTTGGCAATCTTCTTTGGAAATTCAATCATGTCTATTCCCCTTAATATGATGTTATAGGTCTTCATGGGGTCTGGGCCTGAGAAAGGGGGACTTCAGAGGGGAGAGGAAAATAAAGAAGATTAAAAGCTTGTCTCTAAAATAGCATTGAAGATTGATTAAAAACAAACAAACAAACAAAGCAAAACAGTTCCCTACTGAAACGAGAAAAGGCATAGGACAATTAGCAATGCTCTGCTTTCTATGATCTCAACCATTTCTCAATCAAGTAGCTCTGATATCGTCTGGATTTCAGTGATGAGGGCTGGAGGGAAGTACCAACGAGCACAAAGTCATGCTTCCTGCAGCAGCACATGCTAAACCTCTCATTTCCACAATGGCCCACGTCCCAGCAGCCCAAGGAACATGGGACCAAGCAATGCTCGCTGGCTAATTTTCTGTTTGATTTGTGTGACATGCTTTCAGTGGGCATTAAGTGGGTTTCCATTGGTTTACCGGAACAGGGGCCTGGGTCTAGCCCCAAAGGATAAGCAGGTTAAGGTGATGGATCATCTTCCAGCTCCTGTATCCTTGGGAGTGCACGATGGGGGATGAGGTAAGGAAGTGCCAGGAAGACACTACTCTCAACATCAGTAGTAATACATACACCCAAAACTAAATAAGGGAAGGGATGGACATAGGGACTTCAAACCTCATAGCGTCAGGTCTACCTCCTCCTTTTCAGGTGCGTGGCAACCCACCACTGCACCTCCCCAGTTGAATTGGAAACCCCTTCCCTTTCCCCACCCCGTTCAGCTCACTCAGGGCCAAAAATGAATTTTTTGATGTCGTTTCACAGCATTTCCTAAAAAGCCTGCTCATGCCTTGCCCTCTGAGAGGTCTGCATAGAAGCTGTGATATAAAGTGGAAAAACCAATTATTGGGTTCAGCAGCACAGTGCTGTGCTGCTACAGCACACGCCAGCGCTGAACCTTCCCCCCTTCCCCTCGCCTAATCAGGGTGACAACGGCAGAAATATTCGGATCTATTTTCAGCAGCGGTGCCGGCCCCGATGCCCATACCTGCCAGTCAGGAGTTCATACATTAAGATTCCCAGTGACCAGTAGTCTGCCGAAATGTCGTGACCTTTGTTCAGGATGATCTCGGGGGCTACATACTCCGGGGTTCCACAAAAAGTCCATGTTTTCTTTCCAAATCCTATTTTCTTTGCAAAGCCAAAATCGACCTGCAGAAAGGAGCGGAGTACCATCAGGGCAGAGCACGAGGGGGAATGTCAGCCATGCGCTCCGCTCCTCTTGAAGTGAAGCAAAGCAGAAAGGAGGTTTCCTCGTGGGAATATTCTCCTAACTAAAGCATCGGGGGTCATTCCAGAACCAGGCAACTGCAGTGACCTTTTTGCCGATTTAGCCTTCGTAACATAAAAGGAAGATTCTCATGAGGGAAGAAGAACAAATGCCAACACCGAGGGTTTCTTTCACAGCTCAGGTTGATTTGTTTTGCATTTATTTATTATTTTTTTTAAACTCCCAGCCTTTACCTGAGCAAGGAACTTTAGGCTAAATACCGAAAATACCGACCATTTCGGCATCTACTGAAAAGTTCAGATTTCTCTCCCAGTACGGAGAGCAACGCAGGACACGAAGTGTCCTCCCAGTTCTCCCAATTTACCTGAGGCTGTTACAACGTCAGGCTCACAAACCTCAGCGTGCCCCTATAGGACTGGCAACCATGGAAAACCAGATTACACTGGGAACCAAAGGCATCCTCGGGGGCCCAGGCAGAGCCCAGGTTAACAGGTTCACTGTATCTTTAGCTCTACCCACTCTGCCCTCCCCTGCCTCAGCGCTGTGCTGGCCCAGAGCTGTGGTCTGTAGCACCCACTGCTGTCCCTTGATGGCTGTCAGATGCTCCTACACCTTGAATGGGCACGGAGCAAAATGTCCTACACGGTCACAGTACCACAAGGAACCTGGGACACTTCTCATGCTATCAATCATGGCTGTGTCCATGAAGATCAAAATGTCTAAGGAGCTGGGGGTTGGTGATGGGACCAGCACAAACCCCAGCCCAGATCCTCCTGGCGTGGGGAGAAGGACAGTCCTGCACCTAATCCTCCTCAGCCATCTGACACCTCGCTGAATCCCCCCCAGCCTTAGCAAAATGCTGTGAAATCTGATGTCGCTCATCAGGCTTGGTGTCACGGTGACACACGGTGGCTGCCACCATGCCGTAAAGGTCCATGATGGTGATGGTTAGACTTTACTGCTCCCACCTGCGGACACTGCTCCTGAATTTCCCTTCCCAAAGGCAGGGAAGAGTCCCCAGGCCAAGAGGCAGAGACCTCGGCCCCTCCGTGACTCTCAGGGAGGGCATCAGCCCCTCTTGGACACAGCTCTTTTTAGGAGTGCGCTGCCCCGTCCTTCACTGGTGGCTTCCCAAGTGCCCACATCCTCCAACACCTCCCACCAAGGGAAGTTGTTCTTTTCTTCCATGGTTTCACCTGGCATTTGGGGTGTACCTTACATGCAGGGCACCTCTACAGTGATTTTTGAGGCAAAAGATGTTAATATGAGCGAACAAAGCAATACAGTGAAACCCATCAGTAACTCCCTAATTTGAGGGGTGGAGGTCTTGCACACGCTGCCGCCCTGGTTTGAGGAGGTGGATCTTACAGCAGACAGCACCTAGAAGGACCATGACCTTCTGGGAAGAGCAGTTTCATGCACAAGCTTACGCAGTTGTCCCAGAGGAGTTTGCACAGATCAGTCAAGTGTGTTATTGGTGCTGCAACACAAGTGGCCCTTATAAAGCAAGAAGCTGTATTGGCCACAGTTCAGGGCAATTAATAGTAATAATTTCTTGCCATGACAGGGTCATGATTAATATTTCCATCAAGAACGCCTTTTTTTATTGCTTACACAGAGGACCCGACACAGAAACAGTAGCACGCAAAATTTGTTTCACCAGTCGCCTCTAAAGCCCACAGATGCAAGTCCTCCCCCTCTCCCACCAGTATTTTAAGACACCTATTTTCACTTCTTTCGGTAGCACCGAAACAGCTGGGTGGATTTCTCTTGATGCTCTTCTCTCAACATTTCCACTTCAGGGCCACAGATCTCAATACCAAGCCAGAATTAGTGTTTCCCACCTGGGCGGTACCTTGAGCCTCCTCAGTCTGCTGGAGGTTGGGAAAAGACCCTGGTGGTGGGTGACAATACCCTTGCCCTGAACTCATCTCAGCATCTACTGATGGCCACCATTAGAGACAGGACCCTGGGCTGCGTGGACTTTCCTTCCGACCCTCTATGGCTAATCTCGTGTTCTCCTCTACCCCTAACACCAGTTGTCTGGTAGTAGCGGTGACTTTTTTTGGCCAAACCAGACGTTGCAGGTACTCACCAGTTTGGCATAACCTCGATGATCCAGAATGAGGTTTTCTGGCTTGAGGTCCCTATAAATGATCCCTTTGGAATGCAAATAGGCAAAAGCTTCGACCACGCACGCCGTGTAAAACCTGGTCGTCGAATCCTCAAACGAACCTCTGTGTAAGACGAGAGAGGGAAAGGGGATAAAGCGATTAGTAGATCTCTTCCCTTACTAGACTTCACCCTACCGTTAAAATATCTGTACAGTTCAGTAACATCACTCTAACACCTGGAAAGTGCCTCTTCCTGAACTCACCTTTACATATAAATCTAATTGCATCTCCATTTGTGAAGTCAGCATCTTTGCCTTCAATCCACCTTCATATCAAATCTAAAATATTTTTATTTATTTATTTCATTTATTTAAGATAAAATTATTTAGTTTTCTTTTATAATTACATCTCACAGAAGTAAAATTTACAAATACCTTCTAAGTAAAAGGTGATTTTTTATTATAATCCTTGACTTTTGGGTGATAAAGCTGTTTTGAGCCGTGGGCATCCGGAACTCCCATACTACTCATAACCGAGACGAAAAGGCAGAAAACTCACAGTTGGTGGGAACCTGAAGTGTTAACTGCAAATTCAGCATAAACTGCACTTTTGGATCCTCCTTTCAGCACCAGTTTGCAACCAGTTTTCCGAAGCAAACCATACCCCCCTGCCTGCTGGGAGCGCGCAGGGGGAGCTGGCGGAGCTCAGAAGCGCGTCTAAGCTAGGTGGCAGCAGAACCACAATTTAAAGCCCAGAGGATTAAAGATGGAATTATCAGGCTCTGACAAAGAGGAGGAAAAATACCACCCGGCACCTGCTAACTTTGCTACGGTTCTCGTTTTAATGGTCCGGAGAAGGCATGCTGTTCGGAAAAGGAAGAATTACAAAAAAATTGTTCTAGCTAATTAAAAAAGAAATTAATCTCTGCTTTTGGATCAATCTTCCCGATGCATTTCTTTTGCTTTCCAAATTTAATTAAGTTACGTTCCAATGATGAGCCTATCATGCAGTTACACGTGATTCACCGCACCTTTTCCTGCCCCACGGGCGTATTGCGTGCACATCCCACGTACACCCACGCTACCCACCTGCCACCTACCCCCACACAACCACAACCCAACGCCGCAAGGTGAAACCCTCCCGAGGCAAGAAATACCAGGACCACATTTTCTTCTGCATTACGATGCCGTATGTAATTACACGCTTTCCTAACTACTTTTTCCATGGCATTTCTGTGTCCCGACCGCGCAGTGCTCCTTGCAGGGTGTGGATTTGATGAACGATCCCGTTTCCCACTTCGATGAGCGGCCCCTCGTTTAACGTGCAGTATGTGGACTAAAAGCCCGTGCAGAACTATTGATTTCCTCCTGCTCAGTGCTATCATACCTGACCGCATCATAAATATTAAGAAACATTAATAGACATTGTCTATCACATTTCCTCCGTGATAGAGGTGGATGTCACAGTTATGGAGGGTGGGCAGAGGAGCAAACACTAAGATGAAAACAGGAGGTCTTTCTCTGGGATGGGAGACTGTGATTTTTCAGACGATTTTTGAAGAAGTCTGCGTTTTTTCACATTGAAAATGCACTTTCCCATGGATTTCATTTGCATCTGTGAATGTCACTAACATCACTGCCACCTTAGGGCCTCGGTTTCTAAGTCCAGAGTCTATAACAGCCACCACAGCAACGCGTAAAGGTGCCACACTGGAAGGACCACACGTCCAGATCATGTTTTGCAAGATCATCAAGATCATCACTTTGCACCTCCTGCAATGCTGGGCTGCACCCTGCAGGGTCGTCCTCTGCCATCATATGTGGTGCCCAAAGTCTTTGTCACCCTTAGACAGTCCCAGATTTCTGTATAAGTGTGCCTGAGCCTCCAGCCAGGCTCTCAAACATGAGAGACGGTAGTCTGGGCACCGAGGACACAGTCGTGATTTCTGCGGTTGTAAAAAGTTATTGTTCTAGGTAATTAAAAAATAAAGAAATTAATTAATGGAATTAAAACGAAAATACGCTGCCGGTTATTTAGGGGTACCCCTTACAGATCAAGATACAGGGAGAGGGCAGTGAAAGACTTGTCAATGCAATTTATCACGTGACTACCATCGCTACCTTTGTATTTTGTCAGAGAGGCCATGAGAAAGTAGCTGTGGGCAAGACTCCACTTACATAAAACCTTGCACATGTTGGATGCAACCTGCATCAGTCTCTGCTCACATATGAGTGGATTCACCTTGTCTCTCTAGTTAACTGCATAGGAGCAAAAACATATCCACACCTTTCTGGGCTCTTAAATTAAACATAACATAGTAAGATCCAGATTTTGCCCATGAAAGATGAAGGCCTCTGGTTATCCGAAGGCATGTAAGAAAACATTCCACTTTTTAAGTTTCTTAAAACTCACCTGTCCCTGAGAATTGTCCAGAGCTCTCCACCTAGGCAGGCCTCCATCAGCATGTACAGGTACTTGCTGTCCTTGAACGTCCTGTAGAGCCTGTCGGTGGCAAACAAGAAAATCAGGAATAAACCCACCATACACGCGAAGGCACTAAGCGTTCCCACTTCTCACGGACTGTGCCCTTCGTCCCAGGAAGTATCCTTCATCCCCACGTATCTTTCAGACCCAGTGCTACATTTAAGGATATCATTTCCATGTCTCTTCTCAGGTGGGAAATATTTGAGCAGAAAAGGATGGGCATCGGACCTCAGAAGAAGAGGTCACCACTACTCTGGGTGCTACATATAAAATCTGCCATTTCTAATGGCACCACCTGACACTTGGCTTTCCGGACGTGCTTGAAAGAGTTTTCCTACCATTTTTTATAACATCCATACCATCTTATTCTTTACGCTACAGAATCCGGCCGCAGAACTGCAGTTTTCCTTCCATTTAACCATCTCAAAGGAGCGTCGCCCAATTTGTGCTTCATCTCAGAACTTAAACCCACTGACTTGGAGAGTTTAAAGACAACCTGCTGACATGTAGGCATCTAAAAGCGCTCTTCCTCCCAGGGACTGAAAGGGGAGTTTGACTAAACGGGTTATGAACCTGTCCTGCTTCTCAAGTGCCATCGAAATTGTGCGGTGAAATCCGTGCTGTTTAATACGATAGATTAAACAAACGCAACTATGGAATGTATGGAACTATGGAAGTTAAATGCAGGAACTTCAGTATTAGCCACTTTATTTAATTTTAATGTTGAACTGCTTTTGTACTTCTCGTTACATGTGTGGGTGTATCGGTTCAGGTTGCCTGCAGGAACGAGCCGGCCGTATATGGATACTGGAAAAGTTTCTCTGCAGCTGCACTGTTTAGAAATGAATTTTAAAAATCTGAGCTCCACAGCAGAAGGTGATGCTGAGGGATATTCTGTTATGGTGTAATTGCTCCATTCATGGGAATATCCAAGAGTTTAAAATTAAAGGGCTGATGCAACGTGATATAAATGAAAACAGGTGGCTTTGCAGATTCTAGCTCTTCCCAGCTAGTGATAAATCCAGTTATTAATATCTTTTACGAAGCTGTGTGATGGACCAGGGGGAAAACACAGCAGGGCTCGGTTCCTTTTGAAGGCATTCCGTTAAATATTAACTTAAGGTACGTGGCAAAACATCCCGGCAGCTCCAGCCTGCCTCCGATATGCTTTCACATCACGACGCTAGACAACATTTGGCCCCTGTCTGTGTTTGCGCAGCATCCAGCACCCAGCTTAGCAGCAGTTACCTGCTATATTTTTGGCACGTTTAACAGCAAAAGATCCCAGCAGGCGCAGCTGGGATGTAGGCAGGAGTTTGGGGGACTGAATATGCTCGGTGCTGATCTACCCGGGAAATCTTCTGTAGCTAAAAGGTATTATTTGCAGCCACAACAAAATTTAAAGGGAACAGAATGAACTCGTGTTTCAGATCTTTCCTTACTCTACTATTACCTACATTGACATTTAAAACCTCAGTTATAACATGCTGCTCAGAAAAAGTTGGAACAAACTTCCTGACCATTTCACATGGTTAAAATGTATGGGTTTAACAAAAAAAAAAATCCTATTTCTTGCCAGTTGGACAAGAAATTTCAATTTTTTTTTTCAATTAAATTATCAATTTATCTTGATAAACATTTCATCTATATTAAGAAATCTACATATTCAAGAATCCAGAATATGAGTAATTAAATATTTTTAATTGCTTGGGAATTTAAATGCTACTGAAGTAAGGCATTACTTTTTCTAGTTAAGACAACCCTGCCGAGAAACGGCTTTTCAGAAAATATTATGGGCACCATGTCTGGCCTAAAACATGCAGGAAAAAAAAAAATCAAATATTATTTATCACCTGTAATGGAAGCATAAAGTTTATACACGATGAGAGCACACTGTTTTAGTAGATCAAGCAGTCTTATTTTTGAAATGTCGCAATATTGGACTTATTTATTTATTTATTTCCTTATTCATCGAAATATTTGCAGAGTCAGCGCAGCCATCCACCGTGCCAACACTTGTTTGGCCTTTTCCCAAACCCAGAGCATTTTGTTCTCCCAGATTCTTAATTTATCTACAAGTAAATTTTATTTAGGGGCCCTTGGACTCTTCTGCTTCTTTTACCTGGTTTAATGCATTTTAATAACCAAACAGAACCATTTCTTCAACGATTTTTAATGAACGGTTTCATGATGAATTAAGAAAATAATGGAGTTCTTTGGGAATTTTGTCTTTCCCATTCTGATATCCCAGGGGCTGCGTCCTTGTTCCAAGATAATTTTAAACCCACCTTTCACGTGACATCTCAAAACACAATTAACCTACTGAAGCGGTAAGATTTCTGCCAGTAGCACCCAGAAGAATATTATCCCAGCTGGCTCAAGAAAGGGTATAAACAGATTATGGATAATTTTAGGATAGAAATCATAAAAACATCAAATCCCCATGGATGTGCAAAAGTAGAAACGAGGGGGAAATGCAGACACAGAGTTTGATAAACCAGAGAGGATTTTCTACCTGTGGCACGTACAATAGCAAAAGGCTGGACTTTGTAACTTAGAAAGTCCCATCCCAGAGCAGGATTTCCATGGGGTATTAAAAATAGTTAAGGGAGGCTTGTTCCTGTAAAGGATGGGAATTATCGTGTGATGTGGAATGAAAAGACCTATGGCTAACGCATCCTTTTTTTTCACCTGCCTACTGAAATCAAAAGTGGGAAAGAAGAATGATTTACTTTATTAGCTACAACTATCAGTGGCTCCATTAAGAAACACTTGCAGGGCTCGGGCTTTTTATTTAGGAGGAGGTATTTCTGGAAACGGTGTCAAAATGCCTCTCCGCTTGGCTGGCCCCGCACTTCACCTCCCTTTACATCCCCATCCCGAGACAGCTCAGGCTTCAGAAAATCAATCTATAGGCTGAAATAGCCCGCGAGATATATTTGGCTCTAGCCTAGGTAACGGGGGCACGGTTGTGAATCGCGTATCAGAGCGTGAAGGAAACCGCAGCCGGGCAGGGTGTCGGGCTGCAGTTGTCACCCATGAATCAGAGGTGAAGCCGTGGGCTCCGGGGGAATCCCAGGGATCAGCCCAGGAAGGAAACACCCCCTTTAGCGACTGATGGGTGGCCCTGCCGGCCAGGCGCTTGCCTTCGCGGTTTTATCGCAGGGATTTGGTTTCGCCCTTGGGTTACTATGTCCCTCTGGAGCAATTTTTGGGAGCGGGGTTGATCTCCTCCGGCAAAAGGCAAAGTGCTTCAGGCATCTCTTCGAGGGTGGGACGCAGCACCCTGGGCTCAGGCGAGCGGCTGCCCTTTTAGATACCTCCAGTTGGGTGAAACACGTCGCCCTGCCAGAAGTCCTCACCACCCACCACGCTTATCCTGACCTAAACTATATAAAGAACCATCTCTGCTTCCTGCTGACAGGTACTCACAATCCTTGAAGGGTCGGGTAACTCTGCCATTAGGGTCAAAACAAACAAAAAATGCCTGGCACCTGATTTAATTCACTAAAGAACTGTGTCTGCTTCGGTTTGGGGGTTTTAGTGCATTTGCCCATGATGAGACAAGGGACACTGAGCTGGATCTATCGCGTACACCCTAAAGAGAAGCGCTGGGTACAACTATTTATTCACATGGCAGCACATGATCTCAAAAGATTAAACCGTGCCATCCACCTTCCCTTTGCAGGAAGGAAAATTCAGAAATTCAGAAAAAAGCAGAATATTGACCTTGAGCAGGGGCGAGGCCAAATCACGCTGTGTATGTCTACACAGAGCACCGCGCGCCGGCATTGGCAAGCTCTGCCCACGCTGCAGGCTGGGCTTGTGCTCGCTCCCGGAGCCACAAAGCCACGTGAGCGTGGCATGGGGACAAAGCAAACCCGTTAAGACATGAGTTCAGTTTGGGCTTGGGCAGATGCCCCTCCATGGGCAGGGTAATCTCACGTCAGCCTGGAGAAGACCTTATTCCTTGCCCTGTATCTGCAGTCCCTTGCAGGGAAGGTACGGTTAAAGGGTTTTTCTAGTGATGGATGGATGGATGGATGATCCCTGTGTGGTTTTATGAAATGCTGAGGTCGGCTGTGCTTCGCTCCCCCACGGCAGCGCGTAAAGGCGGAGGGACGGTACCTCACGATGAAGTCCGAGTGTGCGCTCTGCATGATCTGCTTCTCCGAGCGGATGTGCTCCTGCTGCCTCGTGTCCACGATGTGACGTTTCTTCAGTATTTTCATCGCAAACGTTTTTGACTCTTCGCTTTTCAGCTGGACCTGGGGTAAAGCAGCAAACGCAACGGTTAGAAGCAGGGCGCATCTCCCCATGAAGCTGTGACAGCCCAACTGCACGGGGACCTACTAATCCCACCACCCTACCTTCAAACAATTCCTCTCACCTCTCCAGTCGTCACATTCACTTCGGTATGAACCCCATTTCTAAATGCTTGACCCATTGCTAAGTTGAAAAGCCAATTCTAAACCTCCTTGTGTTTTAGGGAAAACCCAACCGTCACCATTAATCTCACGTCACAAGACATTCCCTAGCTAATGTACAACTTTCACAAAGCCTTTTTCTACAAATGCACTGTCTCTGGCAGGGAAATGCAGTCCTTGGATGTTTGCAGAGGATAAGCGGAGCTGCCTTTTCCACGGCACTGCTTGGTCACGTCTTTACTTTTAACCTTAAGCCTCAGCAACCTATTTTTAGCCTGATTTTCCCGAGACGGGGTCGGAGGGAGTTGTTTGCTTGCTTGCTGGTGTTACCCTGGTAACTTTTGAACCCTGAGCCATCCCCAGCCCGCCCCGAGGGACCGGTACCCATCCCAAAGACAGCTGGAACGCAGCCATCCTTTCCATCTTGGCCATCCCCTCTTAGTCACCACCAAATGAGAAAGGAACCTCATCATTGACCTACCAGGCCTCTTAAGTTTGCTAAATTCCCCCAGCAGCTGCTCACAACAATATTGCCAGTTAAATGCTTTTCCCCCTTTATCGTAAGAGGTGCCATTTGGCAACTTCTATTTCGGTTTTCTTGTAGGAATTTGGCTTCAGCCAGCAGACAAGCAGCTTGTCTGTCGTCGAGCCCCATCAGAAATCCAGCTTGCCTTCTAGGTTAGGAGCCGACATTCATGCCATCGCAATTTATTTAATGTAATATCTATTTTTAGATTTTTCTTGGTAACAGAGATGCGGGCTGATACGAGACGCGGCACCTTCCACACTTTTCCCAGGCTGCGTACCATAACCTTGAACAGTTTCCTCCGTGTTTGCTTTGTTCATGTAACGGTTCAGGCCACGGGGAAAATGCAAGGAGGGATGGTATCCTCAGCATCCCGTCTTTGTCAGAAATCAAACTGGTACTCAAATGTTGACAAAGACACATAGCTTAGGGAAATCAAACCCCAACGGCCAATTCTCAGCTGGCAAAGAGACACCACTAAAAGTGCTTCAGAAATAAACCCTAATAAATGAGAATCCACCCATCTATGGCCAAAGTCTTCACTGTAAGTTCTTTATTAATGCTGTTTGAGCGGTTTCATCTACAATGGCCCAAAACACAGACATTATTGCCCACGTCACCACCATAAACCATGCCTGCTCGCTGCCCGCCAGAAAAGAAGCTGCAGAACCTCACGGCGTGTCGTTCGTGTTGACACGGTTTAAGCTTTTAATAAAGTTAGGAAGAATCTGAAGATGGGTTTAACTAACTCAGGTTACTCTCAGCTTTCTCAAAACACCAGCAGGGAAAAATTCTCAATTTTACCACCGTTTTGCTACTGCTTTCAGAGGAGCACCTTGTTGCTTCAGGGTCTCATTAGCAGGTTTGTATTCACTGCTTTTGGCACAATATTGGTGTGCTCAAGTGTGTGTGCGTATACATATAAATACACGCATATGTATATATGTATGCATGCATTTATCTGTCTGCTTTAAAACCACTTGGGAGTTTGGTCCCCAGATTTGTGGCTTCTTTTTTTTCCCTGCAGCCGCAAGCATCTCGAAGCCCACATGAAACTTTTCCGTTTCCAAAGGCACCGTTCTGCACTGCACGCTGAGACTCGTAATTATTATCTTTGCATGAAGCCTGTGTTTGCCGTTTAACGTTCAGGGTACAGAGACCTAAACAATCCACATAAAATAAAAACATTTTTTCCTCATCTACGCAGTAGAGCTGCCCAGTTATTTACTGAACTGGTGCTACGCGGCGCTGCCTTCGCTATGTGGTTTGACCAGAGCTCAAAGCAGAAAGAAATTCTGCATTTATGAAATGAAAGTGATAAAAACATTTTTGGGTTTGGGGTTATTTTTGTTTGATTCATTTTGAATAAATGGCATATGGACTTTTGTTCAACTGTTTGAACTAAGTTATTTGACATTATCCTACCTAAATCAAACCAGGCTGTTTCGGGGGGGTCAGGGAGACACAGGGAATGAAAACATCATGAAAGTTATGGTAAAATCTGGGCTGAGCAGAATTTACCAAAACTTGCAAAAAAAAATATTAAGGTTTAGTATGACTAAGCATATACTTCTGGAGAACTTATCCCCCTTGCTTTTGAAGGTAATCCAGATTGTGTGGTTTCCCATCAGACCTGTCCATCTGGTAACGGAGAAGCGCAATCAGCTGCCAAACAAATTATTTCAAGCAAAAGTCTGTGCAAATCCCTATTAGATATTACAGATCAGATTTGTTTTCTTTCAGCCTGTAGCTTTTAAGATCAGGTTGTCAGCAGACAAATAATAACGAACAGCGGAACCAACAAAGAAGCTCCAGTAGCAAATTTGAACGTTTCTTGGTCAATGTGGATGTGAAATGTTAAAAAAAAGAAAAGAAAAATAAAGGCTATCTAGCACTGTAAACTACTTGGAACATAAATTCCTATTTTCCTCATGTTAATCTGTACTAGGCATCAGTGATAAAAATAAACACAACCACCTGGTGGACGCTCAGATAAATAAATTCCAATATCTTATAATAAAGGGTAGTATAAATAAATCCCACTGCGTCCCCTTACGGTATTATCATTTTAATACCATGGATTCTCACTCCCTAATTCTTGCGTCTTTCATTAAAAAGGCTACTTCTTTCATCAATCACTGTTTTTTCAGGGATACCTGGGCACATGATGGAGAGTCTGGGGAAGTAACCTGCTTCCCTACACGTACCTGCCCAGCTTCAAAGTAAGTATAGGAAAGGAAATTACTATAAGGAAAAAGGCGGCAGTAGTTTTATTTGGTGTTTGATGATGTTATCACTGCCACAAATGTTTAAATATAGAATAATCAGGCGGCTACAATTAGCTAATGCAAGACTTTGACCTAATGCCACAGGAGAATTTCGATCCATTTTCCATTCCCACCCCTGTTGTGCTCCATAAGGCAGAGGATTTGTGAGAGTTTGAGAGTGTGGGGGGGATTAATTTGCATTAAATGTGCTGACGCACCAAAGCAAGCCACCAAGGTACCAATTCTAAGGCTTACATTTTGGATCACCTGCTTGTCCACCTGGAAAATGAATCCTGCAAACGTGTCCTCCTCCTTCAACCTGCCTGAGTTCTGCCCTTGCTTCAGTGTTTCTGCCAAATGGGGTAACTGTGAGAACTATTTTTATGATGTAAAGCTGGGGAGCTCCAGGTCATTTCTAGTATTCTTACAAACAGTCATTTTTAATATTAAGCTCACAATAGTTAATAGAAAAAAAACCCACATCTAATCCCAATTCTCATTTCAAAAGTAGAAAAAAAGACTATTCAGGAGTCACCTGGACTTTCTATTTTTAAAAAAAAAAAGAAAAGGATTAATGTTGAGAAGATGAGACTGGGCTGCTGAGAACACCCTGTCCTTCAATTATAATGAGAAAAATAGCCCCCGGAGCCACAGAAGCCGCAAGGATTTTGACTCTCGGCTCAGAAGGAGGGGGAGGTACGTTGGGCAGGAAGCTCAGCCTCCCAAAGAAACCCACCACAAAAATCTCCTAAATGCTTCAGAGGGAAAAGCATGCAGTTTTCCATGAAAGGCAGTTTGCAAAGGAGCTGCACAGCTCATGAGATCAGCTTTCACTCACTTGGAAGCAACATCTTATATTTCAAAGTCCCAGGGACTATTGATTTGATGGAGACCTGCTGGTGCCTTGAGTTACAATTGCTCTTCTCCAAGAGCAGCCAAGCTGCTAAGAGAATGGACACAGGGTAACCACCGACCTCCATCTCTCTATTGGTTTTTTGCAAGTTGAAAGAATTGCTGGTCCCCTCCCTCCTCTTTTCACTCCTCTCCTTGTATTGACCTTACTCAGTCATTGCCCTTTCAACCAGCACAATAGTCTCCAAAATTCACAGAATCACAGGTTAGAGTTGGAAGGGACCTTAAGGATCATCTAGTTCCAACACCCATGCCATGGGAAGGGACACCTCCCACTAGACCAGGTTGCTCAAAGCCCCATCCAAATTGTCCTTCCTGGAGATTCAGTGCAGTGATGGTAAGAGCAAACATCAAGGCCACTGTAAACGTCCACGTTCAACGATAATATTGAACTTGCGTATCTGCTGAAAGGCCCAGTGGCAGGAAAAAATTAGAAATAAAATTTACAGCGCTGAGTATACTCCTTCCCTTTCTCTCCACCTTTGTACACATTTCAGCTTTCTGTTTTATGTCCATCTCATCATTGAGCTCTGGCACGTGGTCCATGGCTGCAATTCTGCCTCCAACTTGCACGGACTTAACCACAAAATGCAAAGCAGGCTGAACAGCAAACCTCTGCCAAGAGCAGACCCATACCATCCTTTCCAGTGCCATAATTCCCAAAATAGCGAATCCCGGTAAAGCTGTAGATACTACTAATGCTCTCCTGGTTGGACTCCCTCACAGTGAAGAGCTTGAGCTCTTGGCCTCTCTGTCACAAATGAACCTCTTGGGGACAATATAAGCCCTAAGTTGTGAGACAGGAATATATTTTCTCTCCAAAACGCAAGAAAATGCAATAGGGAGAGTAGTTAAATAAAGTCCAAACACCACCTTAAAGAGGTGATGTACAAAGCCAGAGAGAGAAGAGGTAAAATTAATTAAATGAGGTCATTCTGCAGAATTCTGACCCAGGAAATGAACTGCATCCCAGTGACAAAAATAACAGCAGAAATGTCGTTTATAACTAAATGAGCCCATTGCAGAAGCAAAATAGAATAGGAAATTGTTGGGTTTATTTTGCATATATACGTATTTGCATAAAGAGATAAAATACATATAAAATATATATACATATATATATATCTACTCAGCTCTGATAAGACCTCACCTGGAGTACTGTGTCCAGCTCTTGGGCCCCCAACATAAGAAGGACATGGACCTGTTGGAGTGGGGCCAGAGGAGAGACATGAAGATGATCAGAGGGCTGGAGCACCTCTGCTATGAAGACAGACAGAGAGAGTTGGGGCTGTTCAGCCTGGAGAAGAGAAGGCTCTGGGGAGACCTTACAGCAGTAGCCTTCCAGCATCTGAAGAGGGCCTACAAGAAGGCTGGAGAGGGACTTTGATCTTCAAGGTCCCTTCCAACCTAAACGATTCTATGATTCTATGATATTTTGCAAAATATTCTGCTACAAGCACTGCGACAATGGCGTCTTCAACCAGCAGGTACTAACTGGACAGGGCTACATGGGAAGAGTCAGACTCCTCCATCTTTTAGCCCCTTCCTATTGCATCAGCTCACAGTGACCGCAAAACTCATGAAGAGGCAGCTACTCCTGTCCTCCATGTGTGACACCCACCCAGACCTCTGAAGCAAGGAAGCCCCACAACATTGGGGTGGACAGTAGTTGAAGCAAGCGGCGCTCTTCTGTGCTAGCCTCACAGCCAGCCACCCTCTCCCTGCGTGCCTTGTGGTCATGCTGGAAGCATCATCTGGCTGGTGTCATGGCCCTTGGCTGTGCTTCAGCGTGGTGTCCCATTCCGATGTCACCAGGTGTTTTTTTGGCAGCCTGAGTCACTGTGACAAAGCTACCCCTGAGCGAACCCAAACAGATGGGTCACTATCTGAAAATACATTCAAGGAGAAGTTCCCTTGAAGAGGACACAAGGACATGGCAGGGAAAGGGGCTTTGTTTTGCTGATAACGAGTTGAGTTCCCAGGACTACCTTTAACTTTACACCATTGAGAAAATAATGCTGCTTCAGTAAAGAAACTTTAAAAAGTCCATTAGGAAGAGGGTGAAGATGTCTTGGTAGCAAGTTGAGCAGAAGAGGAACGCTACAAGATTGGGACAAGATGCAAAGGCAGGGGAGAAGAGGAACACAAAAGAAGGGAAGAGGGGAAGGAGAGATGGAGAGGAGAAGGAGAAGAAGAAGGAGAAGAGAAAAAGAAGAGATCGGAGCTCTCTTGCTTTTCCAAGTCCTTGTTTTGTTAGACCTCACCTGGCTTCTCCTGGGCTCCCCATGCTTATATGAAAATGTTGGAACGGCTCCAAAAGTGTTCCTTTGCTTTATGGTGTATAAACTTCTGCAACTTCCAAAACACACAGTGCGCCCAAGCCCTGATTTTTTTTTTTTTTTTAAACACAGCTATAATTCATCTACAAATAAACACGGTTTTACACCTCAGTGCTTTTTCAGACTTTCTGGGAAAATGGATATTGATGAGACAAAATCCAGACCTCGATGGAAAAAAGTGTAAACGGGTGTATCTGTATGTTTCTTATCCTTCCTCTTTCTCTGCCTCTATTTACTATAAATCATATGTGTATTATATATAGTCTGCAATGTGAGCGATTTCCGTGCAACTCCGGTGAGAGCTGAACCGATACAATGCAAGCTGACCTTGAGAAACTGTCAACATTAATAAATATTTACCAGAAAGTAGAACAATCCCCCAAAGAAGGATTTATTTTCAGTGAAGACTAGTGAGGTGCCTGAATCTTGCCACAGCTAGCCTGAAAACACGCTATTTTAACTGCGTCTATCTCATTCATGCCCACTTGTCTTCTACTCCTGCATGATCTCGTTCTAGGAGAAGACAGCAAAGAACTTCTGATTTTCTGAATTCCCGTTTACTACAGATGTTGTGCCTGCGGCTTACAGCTCTTGCACGGCTGTGGGTTTTCTAAGAAGCTCTACAATTGTGTTTTTTCTCTCCAAGGAGCTGCTACAGATAATATTTGCCACTACGGTACCCTGTGCAGACCCCTGAAGCCATGAAAGAACAACAGACCCAAGGGTGTGAAAGCAGAGCGGAACGCATATTTATATTATTTATAGTTTACCCTTCCTTCATTTTGGCAGCTACATAGAGGTTACAACTGGAATGGTGTTTGCCACTCAAAAATCTCCGGATTTCTTCTCACTGACATAATGGAGGTATTTGAACGTGAACTTTTACAGCATCTGGACACCGCGCTCACAAAAGCCACGCTGAGGAGCTTTTTCTGCTGATTTTCAAGGGAGCTGGCCAAGCTCCCAGCTAAATGGGAACACACAGGGAGCGGAGTTTGTGCAAGCGAAAAATACTTTGTTTACTCTGGAGGTGTGGGTTTTTTTCCTAAACATGCAGTTAACAGTGAGTTTTTAGGAGCTGGACAGATGCTTTTCTTGAACTCTTGTGTCCACGACTCACGGACAAGTTTCTTGTTGCTCATGTCTCCCATTCAACTCCCCGTATGGGCATAGCCAAACCTCTATAACAACAAAGACGCTTTTCCAAAGGGCTTTTGCTCCCTGTGCATTTTGCTATATGTGCGTTATTTGGATGTAACGGAGCCAGAAATCTGTGCAATCACGCAACATGAAGATCTTTGTATCACGTTGAATAATAACCAGCTCGAGCGCAGCGCGACTCGGGAACTGAAGTGCAAATGCTTGTGCTTGCTGGGTATGTCCGAGCTCCTTTATTTTCTGCTGTTTCCCAACTGGATGCATTTGAACCAACAAAAATAGCAGCAGCTGTTGCTGAGCGCAGCACTTGCAAGCTGAGCTAGCTCTCCTAATCCCAACAGCTGAACTGGTGCACGAACAAAGCTGCGACTTCTCCCCCCGCTTCAGCAAGAGTACAACGTGCTTTTAGTCCTAAATATATTTATGTTCTTCCAGGATGAAGTGGTTTCCCCCATAATAATATTCCTTGCCTTACGACTTGCTTTCTTCCCAGCAACTCTTTTTATTAGGCAAACAAGGGATTATCTTGCTTATGTTTCTGCCTCGAAGTCTACCGTGGTGCTCAATATCGCAGATCTCTCCATTAGGGTTTTGAAGGTACTTCGCACATCTCCTTATGGCTCTCCTGACCTAAGGCTTGGAGAGACATTGTAATTTGCATATCCAAATTATAAGCAGGCTACCCGGTGCCTCTCACTGTATCCTTTCCACCTCGTGTTCAACATCACGTTAGTTTTTGGTTAGCTGCACGCTGCGTGAGAACAGGCACGGCCATGGGACTGGGTTAGACTGGAAAATAAGTCAAGACTAAAAATAAAAGGACCTAAGATGGGAAGAAAAAGCATGGAGTAAAAATTAAGTCTTTAGGATAAACTGCAGCCCGAAATTTTGAAGGATGAATCAAAAATTAATTACAAGTGGGCAGCAGGGTAGAAACTGTCCATGACACTGATCTTATTTTCTTTGAAAAAGTCTAGATTTAACTTGTTGGGAAAGCACTAAATATTGTATCACCATCTGATTGCTATGGGACTCTACAGGAAAATAAATTGCAAAGTTACACTCTATGAATACACCAAGGCATACACTAAAAAAATGCACCGTCCTTAGAAAACCGCAGCTATTTAACAATTACAGTTGCTTAATCAAATACTCAACTGTGCTAAAAACCCGTAATTCTGTTTTGATCCCTGTACCGAAAATTGATATTCAATGCTTGACAACATGCACAACTAAGTTTGTTATAAGCGAGGGTTTTGGGATGTGTATTAAAATTTGTATATTTCTGTAAAGCCCAGAGGTAAATATTATTTTTCAAAAATGTCTAGAAGGAAAGGGCGAAACAGCAGTGAGGAATGTAAACTGTTACATGCATAAAATCATTCCAATAAAAAGTAAATAGCAGAAGAAGGGTTATATAGCTAAAATATGCTAAACCAAATGGGAAACCTCACTACTGTGGTTTCTTGAAAAATATCAGATAGACCTAAACTCTCCAACCCCCACACATGAGCTGGTCCCGCTCCTGAGTTTGGCTTTGTCTACAACGTAGCACCTATTTTTATGTCTTATTCCTGCCTCCAACCAGAGCCGAAGCCTCTGGCTTGACAGTTCATATCCTGATCTGGCCTCTGACAATATTTGATGGGCTACAAATGGCATCTCATCTTTCCAAACCTTGACAACATCCTTTCCATTAGCAGACAAACCCCAAGAACATGTTTCCATCTACAAAGGATGCATTGCATTCCACCAGGAATTAAAAATCAAAGGGAAAATAAATAATAAAAAAAAAAGCTCTGCAGTGGTCCAGCCACATCTGATGGTATCATTAAAATTAAGCATCCTGCATATAGTTAAGAAAGGATGGAAAGAAAAGGGCCAAATGTTTATAACCACTACTTTGCTCAGCTCTGTGACAGTGGTTTCGTCGTCAGACGAAAGCAGGATTTACTCAGGTACCTGAGCTTCACATCCCTCACATCTCAATTTCCTCAATTTGATGGCACCCAAAATACCCGTCATTTCAAAAGGTAGGAGGCCAAAGCATTCTTGACACTTAAAAATAAAAATTAAGAGATTTCAAAGAGAAGATTGATCTTTCTAATAAAAAGCTTTGCGATAGCTGGAACAAAATGATAGCTATGCAATTGGAAATTTCCTCTAATAAGTATCTGAATTATGCATCTGTCAGTCTATTGAAAGACAATTACGGCGGTTTTTCCTCACCATCTAATTAATTCACTAATGGTTTTGTTTACAGAACAGGCTAGAGGCTATAATAAATTTGATTGCACTTCATAATCTGTGGCCAGATTTCTCTTAAAACATGAATAAAAATGAAAAATGCCATACTGTCCATTTTAAACAGGTCTTGCCTAGCCCCAGTTAAACGTGGCTGAAATGAAGGCTTAATTTTTATGTGTGCCTTTATCGTATTGTCTCCATATTGTAAAACAGTTTAGCTTTTAGTGGCCACCATAAGCCAAAAGGACTTCAAGAGGGTCCGTCTGGTGTATAGCACCATAAAACAGTTTCATCGATGGCTTGGATTATGAAAGAAGAAGAATGTTATTAACTTTGCACCTATTAAAATCAAGCCAGAGAGGGCTGAGAGCGCTTTTGAGAAGAGCAAGGGAATTCAAACTCATTTTTTTACAAACTGATTACAAAATGAACTACATTGAAACATTTCAATGACTTGAAATAAAAGGGGCACAATTTAGTAGTGGCAAAGTGCCCCTTGTTGTCCAGTTCGACCTGAGCAGAGGAAGGTCCAGGTTGGACTAACGCGCCTGGTTTGGGCATCGCTCCCAAGCGGTGAGAGCCAGCTGGAGAGTGAGGAACAAGACTGATCATGGGGCCTGGAAAGCATGAATTCAATGTAAAGCTCAAAAGAAGCACATTTCTTCTTTCAAAGAGAAGAGTTCTTCAGGTTCACACGACAATGGTCTTCAAATCAATACAACCCAACCTCAAGGGTTGTATGTATTTGCACTATAGGCTACAGGGAGATGTTAAATATTAGGAAAACTATTCTTGCAGTGAGGACCAGGTAAGCACTGGAATAAATTGCCTCGGGAACCTCCTTCCCTAAAGACTTCAACAACAAATCAGGGAAAAGTGGTCAGAATTGGTTAGATGTATTTGACTCTGTCTTGATGACGATCTCTTTAAGTCCCTTCCAGCCTGAGGTTTAATGACCATATGGTTGAAATATGTGCTCTAAGTGCTACCGACTTCCGCAAAACTGCTGAATGTTAAAACATACAATTAAATGTTTTGTCAAGTCAGGGCTAAAAACTGAGACTGTCCTTAATCTGCCTGTTGCCTGCTGCCTTCAGGATGTCCTGAGCCATATGCTACCCATAGAAGTGCAGAAGGCACAGCTCCCTCCAAGCTCGCTTATGTGCAGGGACGGTGGGTAAGTCTATAGATTTTCACTGGTGTATCTGTCCTGCGAAGTGAACAAAGATGTAGATGAAACCTAGTCTCAATCAAGCTAGAGATGGGGTGTGGTGAAAATATATTATTTTTGCAATTTTATAACAGCAGTGATTTAAATTCTTCTCCTTCCCCCATTGCTCAGAGTTTGTTGGAAGTGATAACTGTGTAAATCAATACAACAAAAAGGCATGTGTTCAGGCATGGACCTGATTTTGAGTCTACCTGTGCTCAGGCACCACCTACATGAACTGATTTCACAGCAAAAATGACTCTATCCCTGTATGTTCAGACACTCAAATACATTTATTTCAGAGCTGTCTAAAAGAATCTTGATTTAAATCCAAAATAGCTGACCTGTGGCAGATGATTCGAAACACAGGACTTAAATTAAAAGGAAATTAAAGAACAAAGACAAGAGCAATAAAGTTCAGGAGAGATGATTTATGAAGGCTGAGGACACCTGACCTACATCTCCATCCTCTGCAAAGCAGTGCTTGGTAGGACATGAATCTGAGATGACACTCCCTATTTCCAATGTATTACAGAGGCACCTGGATCCCAACACAGAAGATGCTCAACTGACACAGTACTGAGAAGCTGAGTTGCAAAAAACAGTGAATGCATCTGTTAATCAATGCTATTCAAAACCAAGAAGTCACTCCTACTGTTTTCTTTCTGTCGTGCTAAGGAAGGTGTCCACCAGCTGGGAGAGATGTGCCCCAGAGCAGCTTGCACCTTCTTGGCAACCCTCTGAAATGTGGGAAGGTTGTCCTAGGAATGTGGTACCGCTGGCCCTGGGCAGACTGTGGTCTCTCTAACCTGCCCATTTGCTCTTCAAGCATTGAAGATCACACAGGTCCTGCTGTACGTGAAAAAAAGCCTTCATCTGCTCTTGTTCCAGCACCAGAGCTGGTCCCTGTCTAAAATAACACAGACTCTACTCAGCTGGTTTATCCCTACGAGAGAAGCTTGGAGAAAAGCTAATTACATAGTCCAGTTGGGGATGAAGAACAGCATCCATAAGGACAAGACATGTTGCAAGAGACATCAGGTAGCCATTAAAAAACAGAGCAAGCGACGTACAACGCCAATGCAAATCTGTTGGAAATGTCTCTTGACATACAAAAAAACCCTAGAAGAGCAAGACAAAAAGATATTTCCACACGTAATCTCCATAGAATTGAAAATTATTTGAATTTTAGGCTGTCTCACCTAAAAGCCATGTACTTGTGTACGAATGCATTGAAGGGGTGACCTCTCCAAACAGCCAGCATTCACAGAGGTGTTGTAAAAAACAGGGTATATTGGTTATATATAGCTGGAAATTAAAACGCAGGCCAATGGGAGTGTTATTCCTTCTTGGCCAGCAAGACCCAAGCTAAGCCTGAGACATTGCAGTTTCCAATCAGACACCACCAGCTGCCCTCTTGAAGGGTATGGAGATGCCCTGGGGGGGCTTGCCCACAGTGGTGGAGGTTAAGCTATAAAAATTCCCTTCCTTGCAATGTACTTTCTTTATTTGATCAATTTTACTCTTGGAAAGAGCAAAAACGTGAATGTTTTCCAGGAACAAATTCCAAGGCTGTTCTGCACTAGCAGGCTACCGTAACCCACTCAGGCAATAAAAGAGTCAACTCCTCCAATACATTTGGCATTAGTTCATTTTTTAGCCTTAAATTATAAAACATATTTTTCATGGAGAAGATAGAAGCAAGATGTAGCAATTCTAGGCTTGGTTTTGACAAAAATAATATTTTCTTGTTTTAACAACAAGATTTCCCTTGGTGGTAAAGAAAAATAATAAAACCTGGAGTGTTAAGCTGAACTTTTAAATATTTTTTATCCTTTCGTGTGCAATTCAGTATCAAGAACTACAGAAAATGACCTTAACCAGCATTCCCCTGCTTAGCAGAGCAGGGGCAGTGGGTTCAACAGGACAAGAGGGAACGGGCACAAACTCGACCATAGGAAGTTCCATCTAAACACAAGAAGGAACTTCTTCCCTGTGCGGGTGGCAGAGCAGTGGCACAGCTGCCCAGAGAGGTGGGGGAGTCTCCCACTCTGGAGCCATCCCAAACCCGCCTGGACGCCGTCCTGTGCCACTGCTGGAGGTGACCCTGCTGTGGCAGGGGGTGGGACTGGGGGAGCTCCAGAGGGCCCTGCCAACCCGAACCCTTCTGTGATTCTGTAACCCACCCCTGAAGAAACCTCCTACAAGGTGATGAAAATGTTTCTCCCATCAGTAGCCTTCTGCAGGCTGCGGAAGTGGCACCAGGACTTCTTGGAAGCTTCTGAGACTTGGACATCTCCTAAGAATTAAATACCTCTACTTGACTGTGATCTGACATGTTGAAATGACAGAGCATGTCCAAATGCTGCTCTTCCTCACACCTGGCCAAGCATCACGCATCGCTATGATTTCAAGATGTCAACATCTTAAAGCTTCCAAATTAACTACGTAAGCAGCCAGAGGTAGAGGACTGACCCATGGACATCAATGAGAGTCCAATTTCTTTCTGTAGCTATGCAGTCTGAGGGTCCCATAAGCAACCCCTCATGAAGACAAACTCATGTACCTTCCCAGGAACATCTTGAGGTTTTCAAAGCTTGACAGCACATGTCAAAAAAGCCTTAAAAATGAAAACAAACCTCACAAGCTCCTTCACAAGACTTAAAACAAGCCCCAAACCACTGAGTCCCTCACTACAGGTCAACTCAGGCGCAGAAGCCAGCGGTGATGTTAATTTAGGAGACGAATCTTCTGAGCTTTATGATGTTGTCAACAGAGGGGGAAGGGCCTTCAAAAGGGAAGTTCAGCGCAACCCGAATTAAACTCCTGCTCGAAAGCATCCTCCACAGCAGATGACTATAGAAGGAGCGGGGTAAGGACAGCCTTTCCCAGGCTATGCATGAGGTCTCGTGACTCTCTTTCAAAACAACAGTTGCTAATACGAAATAAATAAATAAATAGAAAACCACACCCAAACCCCAGGAAGGGATCAACGCTCTCACAGATGTACTCTCCTCCGCACAATTTTACATACATCCAAACAGGAAAAGGCAGAAATAAAATCGTATGAAAAAGTGAGTTGCACTTTTAACACAGATTTTACATGTTATGTCACAAATTATCACTGAAACACTTTATTTTGCCAGTTTTCCCAGTTCCTAGCACTATGGGCTCCTGCAGGGTTACGGAGCAGGGATTTCCCTGCAGTTTCGTGATGGCAGCCGTAACTCTGTTCCCTTTTCTGCCCTTAACTTACAGGAGTTCCTAACATACTGTACTGGTGTCGGGTATCAGAAACTCCTCCGTGATCAGCACCGTGATGTAAACTAAGCTCCCTTTTTCTATTATAAGTTTTTGTATTTACGTGATATCACAAACGGGTTGTGCAACGGCTGCCGTTTCAGTCTCCTCCTGCTCAGGCTTTGTTTTAATCAAGACTGCAGAGTTCTAAATCTAAAGCAGAGCAAAAAACAAGCTCAGGTTTTGCCCCTTCTCTAAAATTCTGCCAAAAATAAGTAGTTTTCTGTGAAGTGCTGTCATAGTTCAAACACTGAATCTACAGCTTTTGTGATAACCAAGTAGATCTATCTCTAGACCTGAATTAGGAACTGCTTAAAGGAGACATCGTACTGTTACTCCAGTTTTGGCTAAGATTTTAGGTTGCTCTTTCAATCTTAGCACTCAACGGCCATACAACTCTTCAGGTTGTTTAGAAAAGGCAATCAATCCCATAAACACAGGACCACCTGGAGAGAGAAGATGCGTGCTCCTCTCTCAACCTAGTATATACATTCTTCTTGGTTACTGCAAAGGTTGGACTCAATGATCTTAATGGTCTTTTCCAACCTAAATGATTCTACGATTCTAAAGCATTTATTGGTACATTTTTATTTAATAGGAAATACAATTCAGCTTTCTTCAACCATTAGAAAATATGTAATCTCATCACATAATTTTCTTCCAGTTATTCAGGTGTAATAACAAAGAAAAATTAAAGGACTTGTAACACACTACTAATGCTAGGACATCACGCAAACTTCAAAGAAGAAAAGGTTACCTACCAGCTCAACTCGTCCAAACCCTCCGACTCCAAGGGTGTCAATGATGTTGAAATCAGACAGTTTCAGGTTGGCGAAGAAGGCAGCTTCGGCTTCGTATCTGGATTTTTTTATGCGAAAAAATGGAAATTTCTTAGAGGTGCAAACATGAGTACTGTGCAATACCGTACCCGAATGGCATGAGTGTGGAACAGCCTTTACCTGCTTAATTTCCATCTTATCTCTTACAGTTTGCTTTTATTCACACTCATCGTTTTGCTGGTCCCAATTAGAGTATTGCTCCGATGCGGACGGTTTTCCAAGTGAGAAAAGCAAACATACCTACTGCATGCCTACAATGCAAATGTCTGGTACTGCAATTCAGCTCCAGCTACCCAGCAAACGCTACATTTTGACATTTTCTATTGATCTTCTTGTGGGTGGTTTTTTTTTGGTGTCTTTAAGTATTTTTGGAAGATAAAGTCTCTCATAGGAGTTTCTCTTATCCACAGGCTGGCAGTAGTTTCTATAAATGTTTATTGAAAGTGGCAAGATCATTAAGGTCCCTGGAGAGAAATCACAGCCAGGTTTTATGAAATCAGATCCGATAAGCTGCGGGCTGGTGTGCAAATGCCTGAAATGAATGACTTCAGTCACATATCAACATTCCTATAAGGATATCTTCACTTCTTTTCCTCCTATAAACTCACTTGGAGTAGATGTCCCAACCCAGGAGGTCCCAAAATCCAGATGCTCTCTCTTTAGCCCATGTCCAACTGGCTCGCAACACAAGTTCACCAAGCCCTTGACTAAGGAAGCATGCAAATCGAACACATGCAAGCCTGCCAAAATAAGCTTCCCATGACCATCCTCATGAATATGATTCCTCTAAAATAGCTCCTTGTCAAGGTTTATGGTATTTTTAGAAAGGCTCGGAGGGGAAATGGATGAACAGGATCCACCCACTCAATAAAGTTTGACATTCAGCTGCCGGAGAAGTCCCCGTGCGCATACAACCTTTGGCCGCTGGTGACACAGACTTGTATGGGAAAAGAGTGTTGATGGGATTATGGAGAGAGGCACGGAGGGTGTAAAGGGAGAGTTGGCTTGGTTTTCAGTACTTCATTTTGGCCACAATATTTTGCAATTAATAGATAGACCATAATCTGCTATTTCACCTGGATGCTTCATTTGTGCATGATAATGCTAGCGTAAAGATAAAACATCGTAGTGTTAGCCACGATCATATATACGTACGTACCTATCTTTTTAACATACCTTGTCTGTCACATCTGTCTCTAATTCATTAATGGGATGGAATTGATTTACTGACTTGTTCTCTTCAAACAACCTTCTTTAGTCTATTTAAAACTGCAATGACATTGGGGGAGAAAGAGCAAAAACCCCACAAATTTAAAGTTCAAAGGGAAAAATAAAAAAGAGGTGTCAAGAAGTGTGAAAGGTCACATCATCAAGCCCCAAATCCAATGCCATAAAGTGCAATTTTGTCTCGGGGGTGCTGTCGACAAATTACTTAAGCTCTGCTTTATTATTTATACCGTCACCAGATCCTCTCGGTGACCTTGCTCCTGTGGCCACAGCAGCCTGATGCATCCGATTTTGGAAACCAATCAGTTCCGAGCCTGCTTTGAACTTGGGATAACCTTGTGTGACACAATTGCTTATCGATTGCTTTATACTCATCATGAGGTGCATACTAAACCTGTCACTAAAAACCCTTTGCTACAGGAAAGACGTATTTATACATTCCCTTCTAAATCACAGCAGACACGTCATTTTAGGGGTGACAGAGCAACGAGATGAGTATAATTTTCATGATAAATGTATAGACAGAATATGAGTTATCTTTCACGTTCCTGACCAGTTAAACACCCTTAATGATTTATAATTGCTAGTAAGATGAAATCCCGGCATGGAAAATTTCCCTTCAACAGTCAAACAACGGATGTAAAACTCCAGGCCAAGAAGCCCTGTATTCCCTTTGCCCAAGGCTCGGGAGCCTCCCTTCTTGGTGGAAAGAGGAAGGAGAGAAAATGTGGAAGGAAGCCACCTCGTGCTTCCAGGGAGGCAGGAGACCAGCTAACCCATCTTCTCCTCTGGGCAACCAGAGAGGATTTCTCAAGCTGGGAACAAGAGATGTCAAACAGCAGTGTGTCTGAAGGGTTAGGGTCTCCAAAAACATACGGGATAGAGAGGGGAAATGTTTTTTTCCCTATAAGACCTCTTATCCTGAAAGGCGGCCCGGTCCTACAAAAATGACGTATAGTTCACTTCATGCGACGTGAGGGGACAAAAACTAGGTTAAGACATGGCACGGTGCTGGCAAGGCAAGCAGGACGCTAGTCCCAGCCCCTGCAAATTCCACCAATTCTCCCAAAAATTCCTCGGTTGGATGGGAGACGGGATCTTCCGCTTCAGTCTCAACGCCTTCATTGTTTTATGTGTTGAGTTGCAGAAGCCGAAAGCTCTGCTGGTGGCTTTTGAAGTAAAATAAAAAGCATTTGTTTATTATTTTGCTTAAAAAATTGTACTTGCAGCATTATTGTGATTGCTTTTTGAAATCTCTCAGCTAATTCTCTTTGACAGACTGCTTATGTGTACTTAGTACATGAAAGTGCGATGCCGCATATAAAACAAATTGGAGGCAGTTCTCTAATAGTGTGCAACAGGCACCCAAAAACCAAAAGAAATTCCAAAAATACAGAGTGAAACCAAAACACGTGTAAAATCAAGCAAGCAAGCCCTTCACGTGCTTAGTAACAACAGCCGCATCTGAATTCTGTTTTATTCCCAGCTACAAAGGTCAAAGACCACTTTCAAATCAAATTCCTAGAAACTAACAGGAGTTACGCACTTCAGCCCTGCAAAGCTTAAGAATAAATCTCTTTGGTCACTTCAATAAAAATATCAAAATGCAAATACTCCCAAGCTGTCTCCTAAATCAGAAATTGGGTATAATCCTCGTCCTCAAATTGAGAATATGAATTCAACTTCTGGCCTCCACCTTCCTTAATTTGAGCACGCCGTTCCCTAAACAGAACCTCCCAAGGTTTTGCAGCATGTGCTCCTCACTCAACAAAATTAGTGAACAACATATGTGATCTTATTTTATCGCCTCCAAAAGAAAAGGGACCCTTTCAAGGCATTGGGAGGGCAGTGCAAAGAAATACCAAAGTAGTTTAAAAATTAATATTGGTGTGTCTGTAGGAAAACGTTCGGTTCTGGACCAGGTTGAAGAGATCTGCTATGCTCAGATACTGGGGAGGATGCTCGGGATATTCCCTGGGAATATAACAGAGATGGGATGAATGGTAGAGACAGTTTGGCCACACTTGTGCAAGATGATGTGGAAATAACTCAGCACTCTGTGGGAAAAATACACGTGTGCCAGGTCAGGGCGTATTTCTTCTGGGTACCGCTTTGCAGATGCCACAGCTTCTTCCCATTTGGTACTCAGCAGTCTAATGATAAAGGCCGTTATGTTCTAAATGCGCAGCCGTACGCTGGTGTTCTGAGACTTCTCAAACAAGGAAACGATTTTTTTTGACCTCTGGAAGAGCTGGCGATTTAAATTGCTAGATTAATAGATAAGAGGTGTAACGGGAAGACATCTCAGGCAAGCTCAAAGGCATGAATGCTCATCAGCATCGCATCCGTGTTCAGTGACATTTTGGAGCTATGCAGATGCAAGGCTCAAACTTTCTATGCTGAGATTTCTGGGGTTTTCTGACTCTAGTTGCAGGAGACATAATTAAGAAAGAACCCTTCTCTGGGTATTTTGGTAACTGTGCTTCTTGCCCCATCACAGGCCAAACCGCCCCGAAAATCATAGCTGTAAGTACACAAAAGGAAAAGATACAGAGAACGTATGATCCAAATAGGGAGACAACAAAAAGTCTGTTCTTTAATAAAGAACTTTTACAATTTGCCTGGTCTAGTGGAAGGTGTCCCTGCCCATAGCAGAGGAGTTGGAACTAAATGATCTTTAAGGTCCCTTCCAACCTAAACCATTCAATGACTCTGAAAATTAAGGCTGAGAGTTTCACAAGAGCTTGTATGAGGCAAGATGTCAACTCCCTATGTACTCTTAAGGAGACTTTTTTGCTTACAGAAATTGGGTTTTGTAACCTACCCTACCAAACCATCCCTGCCAGAGCTTATAGTTCACTCCTGCAGCTAAGAGAAGAGGTATCTCCTTCAGAGGGGGTGTCAGAAAACGTGATGGAGAAGATGTTCAGATCTAAGTCAAACACGAGCAGACTGCACAATCTCCCAACCTCTTCTCCAAGGTTTCTTGCAAATCTGAATGACAGAGGAACCTATTGACATCTCACTGGAGTGACCGGCTTCCTGTAACGATCTCGCCCTAACGAGTATCACTGCCCTCCTATGGAAGAGTTGGGATTTGGAACCACCATTTCTTTGTCTCCTTCCAAATGAAATACATACTCCTAAGGAATCGCTAATTAAAATGCCTTGATTCAGCCTCCTCTTCGGCATGGACAGGCATCACATGCAAGAAACCAGAGTAATCAGGGGGGATCAGGAGTAAATACCATTGTCCACATGTCCTGTTACTTTGAAACAGCAGTGCAGAAGCCACAGCCCAAGCATTTGGGCAATGCCTGATATGCAGAACGGGAGAGGAAAACATGTGGCTTCTTGCACTGCTGGAGGTTTCCAGCCATCTAAATGAGTGATTACCTCCTAGGATGACAATTACTCTGAAATACATTTCAAGCTCTTCGTCCCAAAACTACAAATACAAAAAAAAAAAAAAAAAAAAAAAAAAAAAATAAATTAAAAACCTCATCTTTACCTAGGCAGCTGAAAAGGATAAATGAGAAAATGTGAGGAGCAAAGCTTTGCCATTACCCAACTGCTCAGCTTTACTAAACTAGCTCACGATTCCTATCACGTGAGCTAAATGTGTTGGGAAACATTAGACATCTGTTACCAAACTGTCATCTTGATAGAAAACTTGGCTTCTTTCCACCTGTGTGCTGCCAACTAGACGTAAATTGCAACCAAATGGGAACCAACCACCAACTCCCTGATAAGAGCAAACATAAGCATTTTGGGTGGATAAAATCAGAATTTTGGAGCCTTCCTCAGTGACAGACACCTGCTTGTTTAACAGCTATTTTGTCAGCCTTATATTTAGTTTTGTTGGCTGGCCCGGCCACCACAGCACCCATTGTAGAGGCAATGCACTTCTGCAGATAGAAATATTGAATCTCTGCAAAGACTAGAATAACTTGAGCCGCAATAGTTGGATGGTGATGATCAGACACAGCCTGCAAGGAGACACATGTGAAATGAGCCTAAGAGCCACAGGTGGGGTGGGGAAAAAAAAATACATCACAAAAGGAAACCATCTTTCCGTGTCCACTAGAAAAGAGATTTATCTCAGTCCATCTCCTTACGGCTCTTAAGATACAACTAATTTCTTTTTAGAATGCTGCTTCAACTGATGTGGCACTTTAAAAAGAATTTGTGATAAACAAAATAAAAAATTACCTCAAATCCTCCATTCGGCGACTCTTGTGTTTTACACACCCAAACCTAACCTATTTTAGCCCTGGCAAAATAACCCACCTGGGTCTCCTCTACTCATAGCACCCGGCTGCTGTTTGCCTGCCTGGTACCCTGAATTCATGGCAGGTTTTCTGGACTGGATTCATGCTATTAAGAGAGATGCAATTCCAAATGTGAATGAAAAGTGGCAGAGGACATGGCTCGAATTCATGTAACGAGGAGGCTTCATTATCTGAAAGCGATGTAAGGAAGAGCAGATGCAGCAAATGGTGGTAGGGCTCCCATGCCTTCCCTTCTGCACCGACCAGCCCTCTTCCCCGCCTGCTCAAATGAGTCCGAAAAGCTCAGGTTCACCTACTTCCGAGTGATTTTGGACAAGGGGAAATCTATGAATGGTCACATGGGTGAAAGCGAAATAAAAAGCACCTCGTGTCATGTCCACACGAGATCCTTACCTTCAACTATGCCCTGTTTGAGTGGGGCTCAGAAGATTTAGCCACATTCAGGCAACAGACAGAAGCATGGCACAGCGACAGTGTATTTTACACAACCAGCAAGATCCAGAGCCTGGGAATGCCTGAAAGCAAATTCTTGAGAGGCATTGAGAGCAAATCTGTATTTCTTAACGGTGCGTTGCCACTCATCCTCTCAGAGGTCCCACCCCACGTGCAAAACCCTTCTTGTCTAGCATTCCCTCCAGATATCAACCCATTTGGGTCAGTACGCTCTAGGGGGGGAAATGTCCCTTGACAAACCATTGCAGCAAAGAAAAATAACCAAGGTACGAACCCAAAACCCTGTTGGGGAAGACCATAATACGCTCGCCAGACTTCTCTAAGAGTCTGATCCTGCAAGGTGAAGAGCACTCCCAGGTCTCCATGGAATTGTATTAGCTGAAAGGGAGATGCTCGCCCCAAAATTACACTCAGGCAGAACATAACTATAGACAGCGGAGAGTAACTATTTCCTAAATACTGTCACTCTGTATGGGAAATGACTATGTTTTGTGTTTCTTCCTCTGGGTACCACGTGTCCGTCTCTCTCATGACGCACAAATGCACCTTTTAACTTCCAAATGTCCCTTTCAGATAAACGCTGGTATTGGTAAGAACAAAAATACCAAGAGAAAGAACAGCTCTGTACCTATTTTACTGTCAATCGCATAACGTCACAGAAAAGCTGAATTCATTTCAAGCTCTGTCACATTATTGCAATTTATTAGCTCGTTCACAAATACAGGATCACAAAACTGTTCCAGGACATCTCCATTGGCAGTGAAAGCAAGAAAATGTCAATCAAAGACAGTAAGCTGTTGGATAAAAGTGCCGGCACAAGACGACTGTGATATCTCCCATCGGTAGTAAGGTCACTGTTGCCCACCCGGCCCCGAGTTGTATTAACCAGGGAGCACTGACATGCCACTGCCCTAAATCCCAATGGGGTTTTCCACCCTTTCACAGAGACAACGGACTGATAGCATGTTAGTACGCCCATAAATAATTTCTGCCTGCTATTTGCTATCCTAATGCTAACACATTCCTGGGAGGGATGGGTGCTACAGCATTACCCACAGATCTTGACTTGTTAGAGAGGATTTACTTGCAGATGAGGATTTGCTGCCCTGCACCAAGGAAGACCAAGGAGGAGAATATCAAACTCATCTTCTACTCTTCCATTTTTCCTAATTGCAAACACCACTGAAAAGTAAAAGGTGTATATCGATCTATCTACACGTATCTGTAGATAGATAGACACAGGGAGAAAGCATGATAACTAATAACCCAGTTTTCCCTTAGTTCAGGTCTCCTTCTTCCAGACCATCCTTCTGAGGTCAGCAGTGCAGTGGCTTTAACTCCTGATTTAGCTGCTACCACTTCCTTCTACGTCTCACACCTTCGACTGAAAATCCAAATCAAGAGAGATTTCGTTTGGATTTTTAAAAGCAATGTGCTAGCGGCGACGATGCAATTGAAAGCTACAGCTGCACGGAGCATTGCATCGAAAAGAAAGGCTGTCTTTCTTTTCAAGTTCATGTTGTCGGGGCTGGGAATTTCTCTCGGACTCACCAGCACTTGAACTCGCAGTGTACTTGCCTTTAATGACATTCACATCAGGAGAAATAGCATACCTCCTGGTTTAGATTTTCTTACAGAAAGTGAACATTTGAGTGGCAGCTAAAACAGACATTAAAGCTATGGCATCTCTAACTTCCTCTGGAAGGGGAAGGAGATCTGAAATTAGAAACATAAAGTTAAAAAACTAACAGAGAAATTATTCCCCCCCCCCATTTCAAAAGCACATTACTTTTCAATTAGAACTCGGCAACGTGAACATGATATTACGCTGTCATAATAAGCTGTGCTCATCGTAAGTTGTTTCAGTAGTTAAGCAAATAGAAGATTTGTTTGAATTATGGGGCTTTGAGGACTTGCTATTACACGGAGACCAATTTCACTGAGAAATTTAATTGAACGCACTCAAATACAGTCAGTTAAAACAGCTCAGAAAGACCTTCTCATCTTTAAAAAGTCTTAACTTCGAAGCTCATATTGTTTAACTCCTAAACGTGCCAAGAGATCGGTAATACCTTATTAAACAACTTAGGCCTATTGGGTTCAGTACCTCCTGGCTAGCAACAGTATGAGCCCTGCAGTGGGACCGTATCCGAACACGGAATGTGCAGGGAATGACTTTATTAGGAAAAAAAACCCTAAAATCCAAATTTCACCTTCCCCCCCCCCCCCCCCCCCCCCCCCCCCCAGATTTTCGCTGTGGGATTGTCTCCTCTTGGAACACGGGGAAATGCATCACTGCCTTTAAAATGCACGACTGTATCTGAGCTCACCATCAAACTGCTCAGAAAAAACGACCCTCCAGTCTCCAGTTCAAGCAGATATAAGGGGTTTGTGTAAATGCCAGCGTACTTTGCCTGCCTGCACCCCGTTATTACACATCCACGCAATGCTCACGTGCCAGAAACAAGGCAAAATTTTGGTGGCAGAACCACACAAACTGGGATATAAAATGCCAGCTGACTGGGGGGGATGATAACGCCCCACAGGTATGAAGCAGAGTGCCTTCAATAGAGCACGAGGTTACCAGGGTGCTTTTTAGGGAACAGGCTCCCTGGTTTTCCCTGGATGACAAAGGGAGGTCATCACTGAAATGCGTATTTTATTTTCTAGATGCACATGTTTCTCCTTCAGCTTCTAACGGAACAGCCCGATGCTTCCAGCAGGACTCTCTCTCTGGGTCCTACTTCGGGAAGCCCTGGTTTCAGCTTTGGTTAAAATAACATTTGCACTTTTGTAACATGCCTAATGCCGAAAATGGCCTGCAAGAGTTCAAACAAGATACTGTACGGAATAGGCTGACTTACAAACCCAAGACTTTAATCAATTTTAATTAAAAGGGGCGGAGGGAGGATGTGGACTATTCCTTCCTCTGGTGGTATTTCCTGTTCTGTACAGTATTAAAAGATATAGCTCAAGGGGGGGGGGGGTGTGTGGTGTTCCTTCTTCCTTCACCACCCCCCCAACTTTTTTTCCCCCTTTTTTTTGGTATTTTTTTTAAATTCTGGATGTTACTAGCTGGAGACCAAAGAAAATGCCTCACTGCCATTGTACAGCATCGCTATCTTGGCTCAGCAGTGAGGGATTGAACCCAAAATAATTGCTGATATGTCTATGACATGCTGGGTTAACCTGGGTGGGAAACTCACTGGTGACAGCAGAAAAATAAAACGTGAGTAACTTTTTCTGACTCCAAGAAAGGCAGCAATGGGACAACCTGAAATTCCGTGCTAAACAATGTTTTAAGGAAAAGCAAAGGATTTTTCACAGCACCTCAAATGCTGCACTCAGACCTTGACAACTTAATTTCATTTCAATGAAAATAACATCAAATATAAAATGAAAGATGATTTTAAAATGTTATTTACCGACATCTTTTCTTCCCAAATAAATTCATGTTCAAATCATGTATTTCTGTAATGCATTTCTTTGACAAATTCAACATATTCATTAGAAAAATCCCTACCAGCTTTCCATGAGCAATAGGTACCATCACAGTGGCTGGGTGGAAGAAACACTGGTTTACTATCTTTCCTCTACACATACCCCAATACCATCGCATTTCAATGCCAGCAAGTATGCGGTATTGGGTTTTTTTAGTTTTACTGTGAGTTTTTTAAGGATATTCAACCGAAATATTACACGCACTGGATAAACGGTAGCTTTAGCTCACTACAGTCCACCAAGAGTTTCATGTCTTGACCACCCCATCCCTACTTCCAAGAAAGCTGTTGGGGTTTTGGGGTGTTTTTTTTTGAATTTTGTTTTTCCTACAGCTGTGATCATTCCAACAGAAGTGTGGGGTAAGGACCAAACTGCAAAGAACCATTTATATCGTGCTCTCAGATCCACGTATCGTAAAGAGAAAGCTCCTCTGCCTGGCTGATGGAAATGAACCGAGAGCGCAATGTGCTTCAGCTGGCTTTTTTATCTTTGCTACGCCCGCAGCCTGCAACATTCTGCCTTAACGGCCTTCTTGGCACATTTCTCTCCTCACATACTAACACTAATATGAATAAGCAACCTTACAGAATAAAATATGAGATTTATGTTGTTGGGTTGCAGCACAACATCTAACATCCCACTGCAGGGCGACACGGCTGGAGTCAAATGCAGTTCATTGAAGGATTGCCCGGGACGTTTTACCTATAGCATATTAATTCCTGTGTAACTCTTCCTAAATCACGGGTCACTACCGAGATAAAATTTGGGTTTAAATCCCCAGATTCACCAGCTGAATCAGCTATAGTTTGGGTATACTCAGCAATACTGCATTCTATTGTAGCACTCACACCCTAACTTTTAAAGTAATACAGTCAGTGGAAAATAAACCTGCCACGCGGATGCCTTTGAATAATTTAGAAGGAAAAAAAAAAAAAGTATTATGGTAAGGAAGGAGACGATTCACCGGCTTCCCTCTATTCTCCTCATGAGCTCTGAATTTAACAGTTTGGATCTGTGGACAAGAAAATACATGTGGAAGATAAACCATCAAGGGTTTTTCTTTTCACCTTTCTGATTGACTTCAGAGGAAATACCTACAGATCCCTTATTTTTTCCTTTGGAAAACACCAAGGAAAACCCATGCTTATGAGAAGTACTCATGAAAAAAGCAGTTCATATTAAAACTCCAAGTGACCTCTTTAAGGTCAATAAATTCCAGCTACAGAACTTGGTTCAAAGGTGCCACTACATACCAGAGAAGAACCCCAAAGTTATTTTAAGGCAACTCGTTGGGAGTCACCAGGGAAAAGCCATGGCCATGTTACAACCTTGGAAAGTGAGACGTGATCTCAAGGAAAATTCGATCTAACTGAGCACTTGAAATTGCTCAAATCACAGTTAGTTCTGCTTGTTGCTCTTCTACTTTACAAAACCTCACAATCTAATTGCAAACTGCTAATTAGATCCCATGAACCCCAAATCTGCTCATCTAAGCACATAAACACTAAGTGGTCCTCTTGCCTCCAGCCTTAATGGAGGACTGTGCTGCCTGCATAAGTAAAGGCTCACCATGGCAACAGCAACGCTCAGATTTAAAAGACTTGGTTGCAGTTTTCCTTCTCTTAGATCTTTTAAAGAATGCGGAGAACAGATCGATGTATCGCTGATGTTAGACATGCTTAGCTTGTCCAACTCGCCGTGTTCACTACTTACTGCACATTTGTTCAAGTCCCATGGGATTGTGTGCGCTATGTTTTGCCCTCATTTCTTTTTTTCAAATGGCCCCAATCCTCTAGGAAAAAAGTCACCTGCTAGATGGTTTCCAGTTTGGCAGCTGCTAAGAAGCAGAGGTCTACCTTGAGTGAACTTGTGTCCCTTCTCCAGGGGCTGCCCCGACATTTCTGCAATGTTTCCTACAGCTTCTTCCAAATCCTCAAGTAGACCCATGTGTGATAGGGCCTGAAGATGCTGCTGTAGCAGACGGGTGAATGATGTTCTCTTAATCCAGTGACTCCCCCAAAATGCCTGTAGATCATCAGCGAGCTATTGCACCGGGGATGCCAGACTAAACCTCCCAAAGTGTTACTGCAAAACCCTCAAGCTTTTATTCCTTTGGCCAACGTCAGAGCGCTCCAGCCATGCCAGCGCTGCTGGTGGAAGTTGTTGCATCTGGCATGTTTCATCCTAATTTACTTTGGAAAAAAAAAAAAAAGGTGACATATAAGGGGAAGGCGGGGAGGAGGGAAATATTACATAAAATCCTACCGAAAAAGTGGAAGCAGGCAGGAAGCAGATTTTTCCTTACAAAGCAAGTACGTGTGCACACAAAGCGAGGTTTTTTTTGCCCTGCTTGTTTATTCTGGCAGACAGATGAAACTGTGGGAAGAGATCAGTGAAACTGGGCTCCACATAACCAACCCCATCCCGGTATCACCCTGTGTCAAACCCGCTTTTGATTTGACTTAGCTTTCTTGTGTGAGTATCGCTTTCGAAAGCAAAATCAATGTCTCGGGCCATGCAGGTCCTTTTGGCTCCATGTAGGAGAGAGGCTGCAGAGGCAGAAAGTTTCCCTTGGAACTTAACAACTCTACACAAGTAATGAAGGCCAGTATCTGGCAAAAGTCAAGAAAAAGCATCAAAACAAAGGGCCATTTTAAAGAAAATCTGGAGAAATCGAAAACCAAAAGCAACTGTGCATGCACCATCCCACAAACATCTAAGAAAGGTCCAAGAAAGAAGAACAGGAGAAGTAGAAGGTCTAGCTCTCAACAAGGCTATGGCACGACAAAATGTATAGGAGGCATGAAATGACCATCGCTGGGATGACATAATAGCAGCCACAGAAGACGCCTGTCCTAAGGAGAGAGTGATTTGTTGTGTTAATAAAACAAATGATCAAGTCACGCAGATCATCTGTAGACAGAAATTCCAGTATGAATAGGGAAAAAGAGTATTAGGATGAAATTACTGACCACCCATCAGAGAGGCAACGGTGTCTGTGATCTGCTGAAGGAGCTCTGACAAGACCTCAGCGAAGACAAGACAGCCAGCATGAGTGTGCAACAAACTCTAGATTCACTATTTGTCAAGCCTAAATTTTTAGGCACAGTTAATGATTATTTTAGGAGATGGCCAACCAGGTGGCCCAAGAACAAAGAAAACTTGTGACTTGATGCTGAATGATATGCAAGACCCGTTTCAAAGCAGACCCATTGAAGAACCTCCCTGTAACAGAAACCATGATGTCTTAAGATTATAACACAGCTGGAGGTCTGAAAAGAGGTTTAAAATAAAAGCACCATTCTTGCACTTAAAAATTTTAAAAAAAAAAAGAATTCAAAGGGTGGCTAAAAGAGTTGATTAGGAGAGTTAAATCTTAGCAGCAGCACGTAGGTATCTGGAAGCATATAGTAAACATACCATCTATCAAATGTGGACCTAGGATAGGTCAAAAGGAAATTGGTGTGGCTGAACAGCAGGATGAGACAGTACATTAAAAGCAAGAAGGCATCCTTCAAATACGAAGCAGTTTCAAACAAATCAATAAAGAGAAAAGAAAAAAAGACTCAAACCCTGTCCGGTTGAAAGGAAAAACACCATAAGGCAGGACAAAAAAAAATAAAATAATAATGCAAGTAACAACTTCAAAAGGCTTAAAAACAAACAATAAATCCTTCTCAATCACAGCAGCAGCAAGGAGCCTGACCGTAGGCTGTAGGGTCTCCAGAGGCTCATGCTCTAGAAAGAGCACACTGAGAAGAACAAAGCCATGTGAGAAAAGCTCACTGCACTTTTTACCCCTGGGTTCAACGTGGAAGACCTTGGGGAGATCCCTCCCACTGCAATCTTCCTTCCCAGGGGAATCACCAGAGTAACCGCCTCCAACTGAAGTGTCAGTAGGGGACCCGAGTCGACCAAAGGAACGTTAACCCATCTCCAGGCCCAGATGGTGTTCACCCAGCACTTCTGCATGAACTCAAGGTGAACTACTAACTGTGGTTTGTAACCAGCTCTGCTTGCCGAGGGATGGAAGTGGCTTTTTGATGTGATCCAGAGCGCTGTACTTGACTAAGCCCAACATCTGTCCTAACAGAATTAGTTGACACATGGATAAATCTGACTTCTTTGGGGAAGAGCCAACACGCTTCACAAGTCTACTGGAGTTCTTTGAAGGAGTTCGACACACACATGGGCAGGAGAGATCTGGTCGATATAGTTGGCTTGGATTTCCAAAAGGCATTTGACAAGGTTTGAAAGGCTGTTAGCGAAATTAAGCTGCTGTGAGATAAGAGGGAAGGTCTTTGCCTTGATTAAAAAAAGGTTAAAAATAGGAAACAGCAGATAGTAATAAATGGCTGGTTTTCCTAACGGATGGAGGCCAACAGTGCTCAAATCTTTCCTGCTCAACATCTTTATAGGTAATCTGTAAAAGGGGGGGAAATAAGTAAAATGACAACATTGGTCAAGGATATTAAATCACGAAACATAGCAAACAAAAGCCCAAGGTGAAAAATTGCACAAGGACTTAAAGATCCTGAGGGACAAGATAATACATTCACTTGAAATCCTGTAGAAATGCAGTGATGATCATCAGGGAAACAAAAAATCCTGATCTTATACATGCAGTAAATGGGTTGATTTGTCCACCTTCACCCCCTCTCCCATCTCAAAACCTTCACTGTACAATTGGGAAAGGTACCGAGAAGCGTGACGATAAGGAGCACAGGTCTGGATTGGTTTCTGTTACACGAATGATTGCGTTAGGGGCTTCTTCCTAGGAAAAATACAACTCAGGTAGGACACGACAAAGGTCTAAAACTTGGGTGTGCCATGGAAAGCAGCTAAACAGATTCAGGGAAAAAAAACTCACCAAGGGCTACTAAATATATGCAGGACATCCTCGAGTTCCCAATCATTGGAGACTGGTGGATCACAAATCAATAAACATCTCTTTGCTCTTATTCTCCTTCCTATATACCTGCCGTTGGGCATGGTCAGAGACAGGATACAGAGTTAGCTACATCTTGATGCTGCGAGGCCACTCCTATATTGGCACTTCCAATGTATCCGTATATGACTAGAATAAATTGAGAAACTCAAGGCCCCTACTTATGATGTATAATAGCATTAAAAAACCCCAGAAAGTCGTGTTTCACAGTGCCTGGTGCCTGATCTGGAAGCCTGTTTGTGTTCTACATGGGGAGAGATGAGCTGTTCAATCTTACAACTTGTCTCTACTAGATAAAAGGAAGTTTTAATCAGAACATTTATTTAACACATGGTGCCTAACATGAGGAAAAAGCGTATTTCTCACTTATCCACTGATGCAAATCCTAAGTGCACCACATGAGAAAACTACCAAGTGCTTTGTCAACATTTGAGTATCATCATGTGCTAATTAGAGAGAGAAAAAAAAAGGAACCAAACAAACCACCCTGACCCCCAAATTTTTCGACTGCAGATGAGTCCTTGGCTTGAAAAGTGATGCAAGTCGTCTCATTTGGGGAATACCAGGAAGCTAGAAGGCTCAAAGCTTCTCACGTCACAGCAGTTCAACAACTCCTTTGCCACTCTTCTAATGGAGGAAAATATTTCCTAACTTACCTCCCACGCACTCCACTCATTTTGGGGATGGGCTCATGGCATCCCAGGAGCTGAACATGACTTACATGATTGAGTGCTTCCCAAAACACACCTCCAAGCCACGCTCCCATACTACAACACCAAAACGTCACCGGCTACACATCATCTACTTGGTTCAGTGCCCCAGATTTGGAAAATTTAATTGAGTAGAGGTAACCATGGGTGTACCAGCAGGTATGGGCGGGTGAACCTAGAGAGGACCACGGGGCTCTGCACAGAAACACCCATGGTAATTCAAGGGACAATGGATCAGAAGTTGGAAGCTTCTTAGCATCCCTTTACAGGCTCTCATCCGTTTTCCAGCTGAGACAACTTCTGAAAGGCACTTTTCCATGCTTCCACTGGAGGGCAGGAATATCCCACGTTTCCACAGGCGACCCTTCAGCTCATTGCCACACACCCATATGCTTAGAACAGCTTTACCAAGGCCGGGCCTTGAGGAGACATTTCTTGTACACTTACAGACTTTAATTTGGTTTCTATCCTGCTTTCATGAGTAGCTTCATTTTTTTTTTCCAAACAACATCATTATTTTCACAAAACAACTCCAACATTCCCAGTCTAACCCCATGTCAATACCCCCCCAGAGCCCCTCTGCCTCTGCTCCCTGCCTTACCTGCAGCACTCCAAGGTCCCCCACGTCCTCCACCTACCTTGGAGGTACATACATATGTGCTGACCGCCAGGTTAACGTCCTCACTGCTTCCCCAGGAGGCAGTGAAAATATTTGAAAAGGTTTGCAGAGCTGATCGGGGGAGCTATGGCTTGTATCGTCTGTATCTTTATTAGTGAAAACTATCATCAAGAGTAGAATTAGCAGATGCAGGAACAAATTAGATATGCTGTCTTCCATAAAGGGACATATTGGAGTTACTGAGGGTTCACGTGCACGGTTGATCTGCTTGACAAGAGTTTATTTAGTTACCAAAAGGCATCTCAGAAGGTTCACCAGCAAACGCAATTAAAGGCAAGGAACTGCCAGGACACAAAAGGAAAGGTCTCGGGGAGAAATAACTGCTTCAGAGAGTGGCAGTCAATCACCTGCGATCCTGCGTGGTGCTGTGCTGGGACCTGTGCCTGTTTGATGGGTTTAAAATTCACGTGCATAAAGGTTCAATAGCAGAACGCTGAGGTTTTCTGTTGATGTTAAGCTATTCAGAGTAGCAGAAAAACCAGGGTGAACCATGAAGAGCTGCAGAAGGACCTTAGGAGATTCGGTGGCTTGCCAATAAAGCATCAGATGAAATGAAACAGAGATGAACTGGTATACATATTAAAAATAACCCAAACTTCTAATGTCAAAAGACAGGCTCTGAGATGATCATTCCCCCTCAAGAGTTTATAACAGTCTTGTGAAACCATCAGCTCAGGGCTCAGGCATGGTCAAGAAGACAGACTGAACGTCAGGGATTACTAGGAAAGGGGCAGAAACCAGCCCGCGTTCATGCAAACCTACAGCACCCGGTACCTCCGTGCCCTTCTAGTCCACCCTGGTGCACGTGGAGCACTGCTGGGAAAAGCTCAGAGAAAGGCAATAGGGCTGGTCAGCGGGAAATGCCTCTACGTGACTAACGACAGAGCAAGCTGGGACCCTCTGGCCTGAAAACTGCCTACAGTTTGGCATTTTCAAGAGTTACTTAAAGAGGGAGACACTACTTCACTAAAATCTGTGGGGCTTTTTGGAAGTATCTAAAGCCTTAATATTAGTATCTGGGGTAATGCTGAACATGGTCTGTGGTAAGGAACTCTTCTCCACATTTAAGTACCTAAGTTTTACAGACTAACTCTTTCACAACTGAAACCAAAATTATAGCTATTTGCTATAATGACCCTCTGTTATCTCATTAAATGGGAAATACTGCTGCAGGTGAAGCTTTTTCCACTGTCTCCTTCTCTGCCAGTTACAATTACATCTGAGGACTGAAGATGGGAGAGAGCAGGACGGTGCCAGCTCCGGTTCTGCTTTGGCTTTTCTGACTTCTGGTTCATTCGCTTAATCTCTCCATAGCTCTAAAATCTCTTTCCTTATCTGTAAAATGAAGATACACTAGGAGACTTATTCAAGAACAGATCACCTGTGGGATGCCTGGGATCAGGTCAAAGGTCCATTTTGCTCAGCATCTCCTCTGGAGAACAGCCATGAGGAAGCACATGGAGAAGCAGGGCAAGCATGTAGTGATATTTCCTTGAATACTCCTGCAGCCTCTCTAGGCTCAATGGTTTGCAGGAGCTACTGTAAAGGTGTTACATGAAGGAGCAGAATTTTGCACACTGAAACGATCCTGGCAGTCATGAACCTCATGAGAGGCTCCATAACGTGGGCTTTGGGACCAGAAAACATTGTTTAGCATCCTCCTTGGCCCACGTAAGAGGAGGACTGTGCCACTGTTTCTACTACTGTAACAAAGCCAAGTTTTTTATTCATTAAACTCTTAAGTATCTTTGTAGCACAAGGATGCCCAGAGTTGCTTTTTCCAACAGAAACCTAAGCAGTCACAAAGGGATGATCCCCTCTACTCCATGATAGGATACAAAGTCCAGATCACACTGAGGATTTCTTGCACTGCAAACGCTTCTCCAATACCACCCGCTGCTCAGCCTATACACAAAAACTTTCTGAAAGTCCATTTCTGTTCTCAGAGGATCACACACTTCCTTTAACAAGCAAGTTTTTCTCCTCCCTCTTTCAGCATCTTCAATAAACAACAAAATTCTAACTGCTGCTCACCAAGAGGATGGAAAGGCCCAATAACACTTATTTTTTTAATGTAGTAAAATACTACTTTGCCAAAAGGTAAATAGTGATTTCTGGGGAAGAACTAGAAAGCCAAACACATGCTTTCTGATAAAGATCATCTTCCTGCATTTCCCCTCCGCTAATGGCTACGCTGTCACTTGAAACTCCCAAAGGAGACTTAATGCTGCCTTCTTTTCCTGGAATTAGCAGCGGTGGTTTCAAATTAGCTTCCCTTTGCCTGAAAACGAATTAGAAAAGGCCTGAACTCAGCTACGTGCCAAACAAGCATAATTTCGTGAAAATTCTACTGTCAAGCACTTCAGCATCGAATGCTGTTGACTCCTGATTAATATCAGGCAAGCCAGGGAGGGTGAGAACTCGTTTGTAAGTGATGCATGGGGATTAGGCTCCAGCAGGGCTAAATAAAAGTTGGCTTTTTAAATAGGTAGCAGTGTTTTCTCTTATTACGGTATAAAAATTAGGTGTTTGGTTTGTTTATTGTCTGGTAGAGTGGGTTTCAACGCTTTCTACGCAAGGCTATGCAAGACATCTGATAGCCCTTTTGACAGCAGTTGGGGTATTTCCAAAGCTGCCGGGGTTTCAAAGGGGCCAAACCCCTCTGCTGGGTTCATAGAGGGAAGGACGAGCCTATTTCTGATGAAAGGCTGTGAAAAGGCAGCTTTTCTCCCAGAGCCTCCAACCCCAGCGGCAGCTGCTGGTGTTGTGCGAGTGGCTGCATTGAAATATGCTGCCCTCTCTGCCTCCGCTGTGCATTTACAGAATCACAGAATGGTCAGAGTTGGAAGGGACCTCTGGAGATCATCCAATCCAACCCCCTACCACAGCAGGGTCACCTCCAGCAGTGGCACAGGACGGCGTCCAGGCGGGTTTGGGATGGCTCCAGAGTGGGAGACTCCCCCCCCCTCTCTGGGCAGCTGTGCCACTGCTCTGCCACCCGCACAGGGAAGAAGTCCCTCCTCAGGTTTAGATGGAACTTCCTATGCTCAAGTTTATGCCCATTACCTCTTGTCCTGTCACTGGGCACCACTGAAAAAAGACTGTTCCCATCCCCCTGGCACGATCCCTTTAAGTATTCATAAGCATTGATAAGATCCCCCCCTCAGTCTTCTTTTCTCCAGCCTAAAAAGGCCCAAGTCCCTCAGCCTTTCCTCATAAGGAAGATGCTCCAATCCCCTCATCATCTCCGTAGCCCTTTGCTGGACCCTCTCCAGCAGTTCCCTGTCCCTCCTGACCCGGGGAGCCCAGAACTGCACACAGTGCTCCGGCTGCGGCCTCCCCAGGGCAGAGCAGAGGGGGAGGATGCCCTCCCTCGCCCTGCTGGCCACACTCTGCTGGGTGCACCCCAGGGTGCCATTGGCCTTTTTGGCCACCAGGGCACATTGCTGGCTCATGGTCACCCTGTTGGCCCCCAGGACTCCCAGGTCCCTTTCCACAGAGCTGCTCTCCAGGAGGTCAGCCCCCAACCTGTACCGATGCATGGGGTTATTCCTCCCCAGATGCAGTACCCTACACTGCCTTTATTGAACCTCATCAGGTTTTTCTGTGCCCAACTCTCCAGGCTGTGCAGGTCACGCTGTATGGCGGCACAGCCTTCCGGTGTGTCAGCCACCCCTCCCAGTTTTGTGTCATCAGCAAACTGCTGACGGTACACTCTGTCCCTTCATCCAGGTCATTGATGAATATATTGAACAGGACTGGACCCAGTACTGACCCCTGAGGGACACCACTTGTTACTGGCCTCCAACTGGACTCTGCACCGCTAACCACAACCCTCTGAGCTCTAGCGTTCAGCCACTGTTCAATCCACCCCACTGTCCATTCATCCAACCCACACTTCCTAAGCTTGCCTGCGAGGATGATGTGGGAGACTGTCGAAAGCCTTGCTGAAGTCCAGGTAGACAACATCCACTGCCCTCCCCTCATCCACCCATCCAGTCACGCCTTCATAGAAGGCTATCAGATTAGTCAGATATGACTAACTCGCCTTTCCTGCTCTTTGTTTCCTGCTTAGCCACTCTAATGCTCTACATTACTCTTATATTTACCTCAATTTCTTGAGAACAGATATTATTCCCAAATTAATCTCATGTCTTTGTCCCGGCAGCTCGGTGTTTCCTACTAGGTCGTCTTTACACCTGTAGTTTCATGCTTTATTGCTGTTGACAACCACTGGGCTGCAGCAGCATGAACTTATCCTTTCTGTGATACTTTTCCTTTAATCCTTAGTTCTTACAGCAGTTCCCCATTATGGCTGAACTGAGGGGTAAGAGGTTTGCCAAAGACACCTGCAATTCGGAGTAGCCTCCTTCAGCTTGTCTGTGCTTGGAAGCATCCTGATATGGTCTGGATGCTCCCCACGAGCACTAATTGATGTTTGGTGCCTACTTAGGACAACACCAGCTTTAAGTCACATGGGGGAAACCCAAAAGCCTGAGGAGACCAGGAGAGATGCGGCTCTGCCTGCTGCCCCCAGCTATGGGAAAGGGCGAGGGAGTCCAAGGTTCTGGCATCCCGCGCTCGGATGTGCGTGGGAGTCAGTAGCAAAGAACTGAAGGGATAATGTTTCCCCCGCAAATCAAAAGGTCGGGTGTCCAGTAGATCAAACAACCAGGCAGCGCACAGCAGGTGACCTCTCGGAATTCAAGGGCAGACTTTTGGGATCATTGCAGTTTTCCTCCTCCAGCTCTTCCTGCGAGGGCTGGAGCAGAGATCCTGTGGTTATCACAGGGGTCCAGAGGCTGCCTGCCATCTGAATCGGGACTCCAGATCTCATTTCAGGAACCCTCACAATAACATGGCTAAATTTGCTGCCTGGGTCCTCAATGTGTACTATACAGTCAATCTCTTCATGCAACTATGTCTTCTCTGCCACCTACAGATCTGAGCTATGATGCTGCAAAGTGGTAGGTCAGATTTACCAATCCTTACCACCTGAAAGTCTTCTACACCCAGTGGAGCCCCTCTGAGATCCCCAAGAATACCCTAGCCCACAGCAGATATCAGCAAACTACTCTTCCCCAACCTCCCAAGCCCTAAAAGCTCATCACCAGCCAAAAGATCTTCTGTTCCTCTTAGGCTCACCTGGCACCCGGGCAGTTTTGAGACGGGTAAACCTAGACTCCATAACCAACTCAGTTTGTTGGGCTACGTCTTTAGTAAACCTTTATGAAGTTGTCAACATCATTCCAATCTGTAGGGCACTGGAGAGGTCCAAAGCCTTCAGTGGAGGTGGGAAGAGACCACTTTCTGGAGACCACAGGGTTCTGCCACGAGCCCACCTTGGGGACGTGCAGTACCAGAAGGACCAGGCTGCTGCACCACCCTGACAAACCTCTACAAAACACAGAGCCCTAAAACTACCTGTGCAGCAGAAGAGAAGGGAATCTAGTTGCTATTTTATTTATTCTCTTCTTTTGGAACAATTAAAAGATACTTCAAAGCACAAAAGGACATTTCAGAAGGCTGCAGAGCACCTCAATACCGAGGACAGAAAGTCATGCATAATCTGGGGAATGAACAGCATTAAGTGACACAGATTTGCCCAGGAGAAGGGGAGAATTAAGTTTCTCTCGTTGCAAAAAAAAAAAAAAAAAGCGAAAAATCAGTTTGAATAAGACTTTGGCCCATGTACTCCCATCTTTGATAAAGGCTGCAAAGGCAATTTCATGGCCAGCAGATAGGGACCGTAAACCCCCCTGTAAAGAGATGCCCGAAAATAAAGACCCATGAAACCAACTTCCTGGCGTGGGTAAAAAACTATTTCTAGATGTTATGTTAAGAGGTCAAGTGCTCACCACTCCCCTTTTGAACATTATTTTAAAACATAATTTAAAAATCACTTCACTGCAAGAACAAAGCGACCAGGAAGCATTAAACATTGAGACATATCCTGAAGTTGAAACGTGGGATGATGGAGATAATATAACAATATCAATTTCTGATATAGCATCTTGGATTAATAGATCTTAAATGCTGTTTTTCAGATCAGGAAGCCAAAGGACACAGAAAGGCAACTTGCCCAGGGTTCCTCATGACACTGTTCAACACTACTGAGAAGTTAAAAGGTTTTTAGCCACCCTGTTCCTTCCAGACCCAAAGAGTGGGAGTAGGGGAAGCCAACACAAGTTCATCTCACGCTCCAGCTTCCTAAACCTAATTCGGCAATACCAACTCAAAGCAGCTTCAAGGCAGGCAGAAGCAAGAAGAAAAGCCATCTGTCAACAGCTGGGTTATCTCAAGGTGATCACCACATCAACCTGCAGAGAAATGTGGGTTCTGGAGAGAGCCTATAGACCAGATGGTCTTGAACAGGCCCACTTTGCCTTAAAAATAAGCATTTGTGAGAAAAAAAGTAGTCTAGAGATAATACTACTTAGCGTCCCAAAAGGTGCCCTTGCTTCAGCTGAATCTGTGAGGAATATCTCATTATCTGTTGATAGACTTTTCTAGGTATTTAGGAACATGGCTGTGAACATCTACCTTGATGCACATGAACATTAAACCAAACGAATTACATGTTTCAGAAACAGCTTTTAAGTCTTGTAAGTATTAGCCCTACTAAACCCCACTGTTTCTAAGCCTTTTTTCCGTGTATATCCTTGCAAAGTTTGCCAAATCCAGATCTGTTGAAAGATGTAAAATTTATCTTTACATTTTCAGTGTAGCCACTCTGTATTCAAAGCATTATGTTCATATTCCTCCAAGTTAGACTGAAACGCAAACATCTCGTAAGGAATTCATAGACACACCATGGCGTTGCAAGAAATGTCCTTCTGGAGGTTTTTCTAATTATTTCCTACTAATTATTTCAGCTCATCTACATTACTCACCTTGAGTCACTGAGAGATACTAAAGCAGTGGACACTAAATGATATACTGTTAATATATAAACTAAAGTATGTATCCCTGCAAAATGGTTGGAATTGTACATAAGCATCACATTTCCAACTCAGAAGTTGTAATTAAATATACCAAAAGGAGAGGGTTTTTCTATTTTTATTTGTAGTGAAGCACTTTGCACTAAGCCACAAACACAAGCAATGCAAATGGTTATCTCTTCCTCAGAAAAGGTAAACCTAACTTTTAAGCATCATACATGTATTTTCAAAGCAAAAAGCATAAAAGCATGCCATCAGGATGCTTCTGGAAGGAGGAAACTCAACTACCATCTACTTTCTCACTTCTAACTTGCCTTGATTTTTCCCTTCCTAAGTTTATTTGGCTCCAAGCATGTTTGCGCCTGGTATACCACGCTGGCAATTCAGCAGAGAAATGGAGTTATGTTTTCGAAGACCTCTCTTCATCTCTTTATTCTCTGTTGCCGTAACAGCCCAGGTTCCCATAGAAACTGAGAGTAAAGAGCGAAAGCCTAAAATACAAATGAACAGGTCTAAGCAGGCAGTGTTATGTTTTATTAGACGTATAAATATGACAAACAGGCACTGGGTTCGGATTCCTTTCTAATGGAAAAGCCAGATAATGCTCTACCTTATCAAATAAATACAGGGCATATAAATTTTAAAGACTGGAGTCAATAAGTGCTGACTATTAACAGGTTGATACCGCTTTCTGAAATTGAATCGTTTTCTAGATTATTCATTTTCAGAGCAAGCCAAATACTTTCTCCTCACCCGCAGGTTTGATTCTGAATCCTCCCACCGTCCCAAATCGCTATCGATTCTCATCTATTAATGCTGGGGCTTTGCATTGCGGGAATGGGGCAAGGAGCACTAATTTCACACGGGGTTAAGACCTTGTAAAGTGGATGTTATTTTAAATTAATTTTAAATGAATATCGGCATATAGACTGAAGTTCTCTGAAAAACCTCTTCCATTGTAAATATGGTTTTCTGAGCAAAGACCAGTCCAGATGCTTTCTCCACGCCTTTAAAGAAGCTGATATATTTTGAACGTGTTCCTGGACACTTTTCTTTTTTTTTTAACAGAACTAGCTTCAAAAAACTAGCGAAAGGGGTTTATTAAAGATGCAGGCCTTCAGGAAAGTTATCAATTTGATTGCCCCGGCCAACTGCCAATGTGATAGTACGATTCTTCACATCCTAAGAAGATCACTGAAAATGGGAGAGAGATACTAATGCTGCTATAAATTATTTCAAGCTCTGAATAGTTTTTAGAAGTCAGTGGCAAAATATGATTTAGATACAGGAATGTAGCAATTTTTTTGAAAGAAGCTTTCAAGCACCCATATACAAACACTCCATTAGTGTTTATCTCTGAGCACGCTCGTTGTGCCGTCTCCGAAGGGGTGACACAGATAAGCCTCCCCTCAGCCCCAGCAGTAGAAGGAGTGATGGCCTCTACTAGAAATGTTCATCATCTGAGCAATTCCATCCACTAAAACTTGTGAAAAACAAGGAAAACTTTAAAATAGCTCTGGTGAGTATGATTTCTTTTTTTCCCCAACCCAAACTGTGACATCCAGCATTCACTGACTCGAAAGGGGAATTCATTATCAGTGGCCCCTGTTGCCTTCTTGAGCGATATGGCCCCTGGCACACCTAGAGCTCACTCTTTTATGTTTGGCTCCTCTATTAAATGGCATAGGAGATGCTGCAGGTCAAACAAGCATTTGAATTTCCTTCCCCCATCCCTGTTCAAAACAATATTGCAAAATGCTCGAGGCCATTAGAGAAACTGGACCCTTCACTCAAGAGACTCCTACCTCTGTATATACCCTCATCTGAAACCATCCCCAAACCTTACTGATCACATTAGGAAAGGGAAGGTACAGGACTGCTTGTTTCCAGCCTTTATACCTTCTCTTTCTCTCCTGAGAAGTCTGAATATTTTTTCCATTTCCAGAAGCAAGAGATGGTACTGTCCTGGATAACAAGGCAATGATAAAAACCTGCCTGCTTTAAAACAGAGAGGTTGAAACACATATAGAAACAAGAGAAAATACTCTTGATTTTGCTTCTGCATATAACAAGTCCACTTAAAGGTTAGGTTACCAGAGTTGTTTTAGTTGATTGGAAGCACTTGGTTATATTTAATTTTAGAGGGGACTTGATGAGGTGCTCAGTGCGGTCCGCGACTGGGGGAAGGCTGATCCCAGCACTCAGTCTTTCAGGACTTTACCCTTTGCAAAGGCTGCAGCAATAAAAGATGAAAGAAATGCCTTTTTTTTTTTTTCCCCTAAATGTCAGCTTCAATACTCGGCACGGATGCACCTGAAGCAGCAATAAGTCCATGCAGGTCTCGCTTTCCCAAGACATGAACTTTGGTGCTGGATTTTCTCATGGATACACTATTTTTCACAAGCAGGAGGTCACGCCTTCGCTAAGCACATGCTCAACGCTTAACAAAGGCTTTCACGTCCTAATCTGACCCAGATGCAAAATGCAATGATTCAACTATCGCACAGTTATTAAAAGAGCTGATTTGGAAGCAGTGGGGTTGATAATGGGATCGTAAAACATCTTGCAAAGCTAAACTTCAGGCATTCATTTCCCTAAGTGTATGAAATCAGAAAGCAAGCTAGGAAGCTGGGGGAATTCAAGGAGATGGCTAATGTTTCAAAGCAGCCAACTACTTAGCTTTTTGGTTGGTTTTTTTTTTTTTCTTTTTTTTTTTTTTCCCAAACCCAGCATTTGTAGGGACTCCCTGGCAATTTCCCTGCATGTTCCAAGAGCCACAGCCGTTCGCTGGCCTGCTGCCAGCCCGTTTCTGATTCCCAGCTCCGAAAAGAATTTCAAGCAATAAGAATTTACATTTTGCCATCCAAGATGAATGATATCACTTCCGCACAGAAACAGCCTCCGAATGAAATAAGGAATTAGCCATTAAAATAATCCATTAAAATCACAGCGGGCGAGAAACACACCTTTCTTAGAAAGCATCTTCTTCAAGCGTAAAGGATTAGGAAACGCACCAGAATCTGGCAAAGGTTGTGATTTAACCCCGAGCCTAAGATGGATACGAGGATCTGGACATGCACCTGTAGCTCTGATGGGTCTGGGTAGGGGTACAGCACACTTCTTTGCAGTGGACCATCAACAGCCAAGCAAATTGCAATCGTAACTCCACAAATGCTCGTTGAGCCCCATTGTATCAGACTAATCCCTTGCTTTGCTCTCAACAAGTTGTTATTTGTTGTACAGCAACTCGACAATCGCCCCTGAAAACAAAGGAAAAAACCTAAGAGATATTAAAGACAGAGGGCAAAAATGCCTGCATGTGAATGTACGCTGAGCAGACAGAGCTAGAAGCATTTCACTCCCATTGCTAAAATGAATTTTAAATACAGCCATGTGTGAGGTTCTTTTAACTTGCATCAGAAATTTAATTACAATAGCCCTATTCTAAACCTCCATGTCATTTTACATGAATGTCCAATATAACGGGCCAAATCAGACTTTCATCTTCTCTTTAAAGGTTTACAGACACTGAGCTTTCTCACATATTCAAAATTTCACGTTATCTATATTTTTGATGTTTTACTGTGCTATACCTATGCATACCTAGCTGTGGGATCGGTTAAATCATGAGAACAGTTTTTCCTTTTTTTTTTTTTTTCCAGATGATTTAAAGATTTAGAGCTCAGCACTTCTCAAATCATTTAATGGAGTGTTCAGTCAGGCACTGAGAAAATATAGCAAATGCAACTCAGGGCAAATCAATCTAAGTGGAGCACAGCACAGTCAGGATAAATAAGTGCCCTGCCCAGCTGTGGGGTTTGGGATGCCCTAAGCGCTGCAAACAAGCGACTGGAAAAAATAATAATATTATCACGTGGCAGCAGTTTCTCAGGCTCCATCAACGATATCAGAAGCATGAGGTTTTTTTTAAATAAACCTCCTTTACTCGGCGTTACAGAGTAAGTTATCATAGTGGCAGGTTGTCCTACTGCACCCAAAGAGGGGAGTGTTGCATCGCGTGGGTCCCGTGGCAGTGAAGGCAGAGACCCATCACGGCTGTATGGTTTGCTCTTCTTCTACAGCGCCTCTTGGCCTGCCTTCAATTATTGCTTAATGTTTGGCAAAATTAAGAGAAATCAAAATAAGAGAGTCTCACAGTTGAGTGCTGGCGATACCGGTGGCACCGCACTGCCAGTCTTGCTGTGGTCCAGTATTGCTCGCGCTCACCAGGTAAGGATGAGATGTGGGTAGAAATCCTGAGTTTAGTGTGGACTGCATTTAGACTGTAAGCTATATATGGTAATTAATTCAAGCCTTCAGGAAAACTGATTAAGTATTCCTTGCAGGAAAGAAGAAAAAAGGTTTGTTTCGGTGGATCAGCTGCTGGTGGGAAGGAGGTGTCCATAATAACTTCGGCTGCATCGAGTTTTTCACTTACAGTGGGATTAAATTTCTTCTATTTCACAGTTCGATGATTGAATTTCATCTTCAAATCGGACACAATTACTGTTGCGGGGTCAACTGAATTTGCTATGCAGTTTTCAGGTACCACACTTACTAAATTTCATAGGGAAAACAATTAATATTCGCTCATCTTTGAAATATGAATCTCCACTCTCTGCTCTTTCCCTTCTCCCTGCTGTTTAAACAATCGCATACACCAACATTTCCAAACTTTGGAGCTATTCCCACCACATCCCAGCCTGGGAATTTTCTTGGGAAGAAATTTCTTTATCTGGCAACACCTTCTCCAGCTTTGCCAAGACAATTGGGCAGCGGGGAGACGGTGCTCCCCCAGCTCCTCCCCTGGCGCTGCCCTCCCGGAGCCCAAATCTCTTCCTCCCAAACCCTTCCTGGGTGTCATCCCCATCCACAGACTTGCCCTTTAGCTCTCACTGCCTCTACGTTTCCTCCTTTCCTTTCCCCTCCCAACGCTTGGGCATAAAAGTAAGGTCTGACTCAACTCCTGGTGGATCTCATAGGAGTTGGTGAGGTTCAACCAAGGACAACTGGTCTAGCAGGCAACTCCGGTGCTGGAAAAGCCACAAATGATCCCACAACTATTTCCCACAGTTCCAAAAAATCAGTACTCCCTCCAGTAGAAGGATCACCTCCCTACAGTAGAAGGATCACTGAGTTTTATTTATAACGTATTTGACTCCATTCAAGTGCCTCTCTGTTATTTAAGTCAGAAGATGAAAGTGGGACAGAAATAGCCCATCTTCCAGTGGCGTAATCCTCACAAAGCTTTTTGGATAAATCTTCAGGACAGCTCAAAAATGCGCTGGATGCCAAAAGTCCAGACCCAGAAACTGTGCAAAAATGTTTTAATGCTACCTTTGCCTCTCTGTCCCTCCCGAATGCCAAGGTTTGCCAAGGTTTCTGTTTAAAGCTACCAAGACCGTGCTACACGAAGCTCTAACTGACCGTACTGGGATTAGTAAAGTATTTTCAGCCGTTTCTAAAATAAAAGTATTTAGATAAATGCCAAAGGAACAGTTAATATTTCTAACGCACAGACCTCCGTTTCCATCAAGTGCTACCACATACAACAGGAACTGCCAAGCACACGGATGCATTCGCCGCAACGTTCTGTCTCCTCTGGAGTGAGACTCATTATCATCAGAAAGCTTTCTGCTGCATTTTTATTTCATCAGTCCAGGCCCTAATTCTATAAAACAAATGCAGTAAAATATTATAACAGCAGCCTGCTTCAAAGGCACTGATTTTTTTTTTCACTAGCGCTTCCATCTGACATCCGACACAGCCCATTATCATATTGAAAGGTCAAGTCAGCAAGAGGAAAGCATATAGATTATTACCTAAATAAAAATGACCTGGTTTTAAAAGCTAATTTAATATATCCCCTGTGAGCAACACAATGCATTACACAGTGCATTTTCTCAAGAGGAAAGCAGCCATAAAGTCTACCCAGCGCAGATCTCTGCATAAGCAATGCAAGTCTGCAAGCAAAGAGCCATTCCCCTTTCAAAAAGAAAGTCACAATTTAGCAGTTTCCCCTGCCTTTGTTTAGGGAAATCACCCTGCACGTTACCTCGATGGCCTCTCGCCTCTCGCCATGATTTCTGAGAACCGACTTTCTAAGTAAACACCTATTTATTACAGCAGTTGGGAAAATCCAATAGACAGACGTGGATACCGGTGGCTTCAGTATGAAATTACAAATTATTTGAGGTTAAACTCTGTTATACGCAAAATTCTCCAGCAGAAAGAAAAAAAGCTCTTTCACACCAGAGGCCAAATAATGCTATCTAAACTCTTGATTCTTCTAAACAGCCATGTATTTAATCCCATCCAAACTTAACAGGCATCAATGATCAGTTACGATTTCTCCACGGCACTCACCAAGCGGGAGAATTATTTTAATTATTTACGCAGCTCAAAAGAGACAATTGCAACCTCTACTTTTTACAGCATTAACGAGCATTTCCCCCCACCCCATTCTGCACATCCCATGAGGTTCCTCTCCTTCCCCCACAGTGTGGCACTGCAGACAGCCAAGGCAAAAGCTAGTTCCCATATGGTCCCTAATTCAGAAAACAATTGACACAGAGGGAGATGGAGCCAATTATTACAGCTCACAGGCTGCCCAGACCTTCCTAATGCTGTCAGCCAGAAAATATTTTCTCTTGCAGAAAAATTACTAATCTAATCGCACTCTGCACGTCGGTGAATGATTGCAGCCAAAGTTTTCCAAAGCTGTGGCCCAACAGAAAGTCAGACCTTAATTAAATCATTCTCTTCAATTGGTAGGCTCCCGTTTTGGAACTTTTAACTCGGGAAATGTCCCTTTTGGCAGGGGTTAAAATCTTTCTTGGCTTTTCTTGTCTGTATTTCTAAAAGAAAACAAGATAAAGAAATAAAAAACATCCTTTCCTAATAGTGCTTATTATTCATGCCAAACCGAGGGACTGGCCCAAAACCACCATGCACCAGCGTGTTTGGCGACACAGCATCTGCGTGCAAAGCTTTCCCGTCTTACCGAAACAGGAGTTTGCTGGGTCTGCTATGTGCCACAGCCCATTTTTTTTTTGAGCTGAAGTGCCAATTCCAGCCTTAATATGTTTATGGAGAGGCTGGCCAGAACTTGTACCTATAGACCACCAAAGAGCAGATGTCGACACTATAGGCGCACCAACATGTGTGACCAGATCACTGCGAACCACCTTCAGACAAACATGGCTATCAGGGAATCAATAAAGAGCAGTCTTTATATGCAAGATGCATTAAAATATCTCTTAGCCCAGATGAGGAGCATGCTTCCGAAGCAAGTCCCCTGAGGAGGTCCCGAGTGCCCCTCTCCTGTCTCTGAGTGTGACAAGAGCGTGGGCTCCTCTCTCAACTGGTGCTAAACTGGAAGACGTGCCTCAGGAGCTGATTTACGCATCCCAAGCACCGTTTAACATTGAGTCCAGGGACCCAGACTGGAAGTAGCGCAAAGAAAAACCCCACCGAAATGCAAATAAGTCCGTACAGCAGGTTCTTGTCACCAACGTTTCTCTCTACGCATCTGTTCCTCTGGATAGGGCAACAGAGCTGGTGAGGGGTCTGGAGGACAAGTCCTATGAGGAACAACTGAGGGAACTGGGGTTGTTTAGCCTGGAGAAGAGGAGGCTGAGGGGAGACCTTATCACCCTCTACAACTGCCTGAAAGGAGGGTGTAGAGAGGTGGGGGCTGACCTCTTCTCCCGGGTGACAAGTGACAGGACGAGAGGAAATGGGTTTAAGTTATGTCAGTGGAGGTTTAGACTGGATATTAGGAAACATTTTTTCACTGAAAGGGTTATTAAACATTGGAAGAGGCTGCCCAGGGAGGGGGTGGATTCACCATCTCTGGAGGTGTTTAAAAAAAGGGCAGACGTGGTACTTGGGGACATGGTTTGGAAGTGGTTTTGTCAGGGTAGGTTAATGGTTGGACTTGGTGATCTTAAAGGTCCTTTCCAACTTCAGCAATTCTATGATTCTATCTGTGCTGTTTACTAATACAGACCCCATTCACGTGCAACAAGTTTTCAACTCCCAGAGACAACTTCAACCACTAAAATAACTCTTACAGACAACCTCATGAAGCAAAAAAAAAAAAAAAAAAAAAAAAAAAAGGCTCTATAGGAAGGAGACACATGTAGAGCCAGCAGTGGCCCTCCAAGGACCACCACCGAGGAGCCACACAGGACACTCACAAATACTTTCTCTTGTAAACACACTGGCAAGGGAGAAACTAGATAGAACTCGGGGATAGGGGGATTTAATCTTGGAAAACATGATACTTGGACACAGCTCGGGGGAAGCCTTCAACAGCAGATGGCACCTGAGCACCAGCTACCGGGAGACGTCAGGAGAGGGCTTCTGTCCAGCCACGCAGACACGCACTTGCTTACGGCTGGGAGACGGAAACTTTTCCTAAACTGGCATCTTCAAAAAAGCTAGCGCTAAAAGGTATTGTGGTACGCAGTACCATTTTGTAAGCAGCAAATGAAAGGAAAAAAGACCGGGCACCATACCACCTTGCTTGATCAAACTGCAAAGCTGTATCTGTATTTTTGTCATTAGAATAAAGTCAATTTTACTTTTAAAGCCAGGGTGGAAGGGGAAAAGTATGCAGAAAGTACGCATACAAAACTGAAAAATATTAATAACCACCCTCTGCACCACAACTAAGTCACTGAACTGCTGGGATGCTTTGTCATGAATAAATGTAGGGAGGGAGGAGGGGTAAAGTGAAAAAAGGGATGCCTCTGGCCACTAAAACAAAAGGTTTGGATGGAGCTCATGATTAAATCACAGCTCAAGTAAAGATGAAGGGCATTAGGAGCCAGAGCTGCTAGGCAGGGAGAAGGTATTGTATACCTACACAAAGGTCCCTGCCTCGCCCAAGCCCTATGAGAAGACAACAATTTTGGCCAAGACTCCCCCCGGGGCTGCAACGCAGTTGGAATAATAAAAAAAAAAGTAATAAAAAGCAAAAAAGTGCAATCAAAATAGCCTGCATCTGCAGAGAGCCTGGAGCAACGGCATGAAGGCATCGGTGTCTGGACTTCAACGGGGTATTAATTTCAAGCCCCGCTGCCACAGAAGATCAACATCAGCAGATAATTCTGGATGCGACAGGAGAAAAGGAGCGCAGGCACCCCGGTCATGGGAGCGGATACGCTCTGCTTGGCCGGGCAAAGCCCAGGCAGCTGCCAGCTTGGTGGTGAGGGCCACCCTTTTGCTGTCCTTGTCTCTGTGACACGGGAAAGGCTCTCCCTTGCTACGGCCATGTCACAGAAAGGTTGGACCTCATCTGATGACCTTGTTAGTGGTTGAAGTAGTGTGCAGAGATTAACTTCAGGAGTTTTCTGGATGGAGAAGATGCCAGCGCAAGGGATTTGTGTGCCTGAAGCAAATTGCCTTTGCTGAACCCTCACCTCAACTTGGCACCAACAACTGCCCTAGACACCACCTGTTTCCTCGTGGATTTATGAGAGCTGCAGTTGTAGCTCTGTATGAACTAGTCGACACGTAGATGGGCCTCCTGCTTACGTAGGTATCTGCTTCACGCCCTAAATACCAACACTGCTGGGCCTGACACTGGGCCACAAGTGCTGTTCTTCCAAAACTCCTGTTTTCTCAGAACATGAAGCAAATTAAATGTTTGCCTCTCTCCTTCACCTTTTCTCTGGTAAGGATGTAACTATAATATTCATTAGTCAATGAATTTATTAACTTATCTGAATATGTCCGAGAAGTAGAATATTAATTACATAGTCTCACAGATGATACATCGATGATTTCTGATTCAAGAGACTGAACACAAAGAATGGATGTTAAGGGGAACTGCCAATCCCAAGCGTGCAAAATCCTGGGGAAAGCATCTCCAAAACAGGTATTAGTTGGGTAGCAAGGTATTAGTTGTAAACAAGTGAATCAGTTCTGGTGCTGGAGTAAGCTCATGTTGTAAAGACCACCTCTGTCATCATGAGGATAAAAAAGGGTTCTCCCATTTAGACAAAAGCCACAATTTTTATGTTCACCTGAATTAAAAAAAAAAACCCTCATAAAACAGCATCAAAGATGACTCAGCTTAAGCATATGAGCAGCTTTTTTGAATTCCCCCGCTTTCAGCAGCCCAGGTGCACGCTTGCTTTCCTAGAGAGACACGTCTTCTTGAGGGAAGGCCAATGCCCTTGAAGGACACAACTTTCTTCGAGGTCTGCTTGGCAGGGACTCCTGGGCACCTTCCCACTGGAGCATTGACACAGCCTTGTGTTGGGCATCCCAGCTGCCCGTGCAGGCCAAGGGCCAGGCATTTAGGACACAATCCAAAGGTGCCCATGCAGGACAGCGAGATGCCTACAACCATCACGGCCAGTATGCAGACACGTAAAACCATGGTCTCCCTGTGACACCTCATTTAGTGGTCTAGGAAGCCCATCTGCTCAGCTGAAATATTTGTGAATGGTGATATGTATTTTCTTTGCCTTCAAGAGCTGAGTAGAGTTTGCTCTGTCCTTCAAATCATGCCCAAGGGTATGAAGTTGTAGCTCAGTTGCCTACTTTGTGATTGCTAGAATATTTTCCCAGGCCCTGGGAGCACCCTAGCCATATTATCTCAAGGCTTAGCTGGGCAAACACCAGGCTGCCAAGAACTTAACGAAAAGTTGTTCAGCCCTTTCAGACCTGGAGGACTGTCGGATACATGGAAAGATCTTCTGACGCTGTAACTTCTGCCTAACATCCTCTCAGCCATGTCCTGTCCCGGGACTATCAGCTCTTTGACCCCAGGGTCATGCTCTAGCATGGAGATGAAAAAGACCCCCACCAGTGCCACCAATTTGGTAGGCAATCTTTCTGCAATGAACTCCTGCCTATGGCCCAAGTCCTGCTTTGGGAACATGAACCTGCTGCATTGGATGTAGTCAAAACCTGTGCTTTTGCTGAACAGAAGCCTATAAATTAACAGGAGTTTAATAATCACCTCAATATGGTAGATTTATACAAAAATACATTTGCTGACATTTTGTAGATATTTTAATATGTACCATTTCAGTTCTTTCTTAACCGAGAGCAACTGATAAGAAAATATTAAATTGTTCACATTTTGGCCCTGAATGTGGCCACCACACCAGGGAAAAGCATGTTCTGACATGCCGTAATGACGTCTCACAACGATCTCCTTTGTATTTACTCTGTGTGGTGACATCTGCTGAACGTCTGACCTTTCCATGGATCATCCTGATCCTCCTGATCCACGGTGAGACACGGGTATACAGAAAATTTCAATCCACCCAAAGGCCTTTTGCCACCTGCCATACAAGCACTGAAAACGAGATGCGAGCTACAAGGATGCAAAAAAGAGGAAAAAAATATTTTTTATACGATTTGAGCTGTGTTAGGCTTCACCAAACCCAAATGCACTTTCTGTGCTGAGTTCTTCCCTTTCCCAAATCTCCCCTTGGAAAACATAAGCCCTTGAAGGACACTTAGCTGGAGCTAATTAACAGCTGCTTGAAAAGTAATCCAGGTTAAAATTTCTGCCAAGTAGACTTTTTTCCCAGAGGAGTTTTATCTTGCGAGATATAGAAACAATAACTCTCGAGCGACAAAACTTTCTACGGCAGCTTCCAATGCATCTCACTTTACTCTCAAAGTAACTTTGCCATTTTTACCTCTTCTATTCATCTTTTTGCAGGCCTGCGCCTGCTTTCAAGGAGCTCAGCAAACGTGAATATGGTATTTGACTAATAAATGCCATATCTTTTGAAAGAGTATTCCTTTTTTTAATGTTTCTCCATGCAGACAGCACTGATCCCTTCTGCTTTTTCAAAGTCAAAATGTCAATACGCGAAGGGCAAGAATGTCACTGTCACCTACAGTCTCGAGTGACAGAACTCAAGCACAGGCCTCTGACTTTTATAATAGAAAAGTCGCTATCAAAATTAATCGTTTCCTCCTTTTGGGGAACAATTCCACCATCACCAGGAATCCTTCGCTTTGCCCTTTTGTAGGGATGAAATACTCCGAATTAGAAGAAAAGAAGAAGAATAAAGAAGATAAAAGCTCAAAAAAGTTAAGGTCAACACTGGCCCATTGGTTCCCAAAATAAAAAGCTTATCCAAAAAAGTTCCAAAACTGCATCTCCCCCCTTAAAAACATGTTATAAAGCACAAAAGGGCTCCTGAAAGCCCTTCCCTAAAATTCACAAAACTAACCTGAAAAAGCCTCCCATACAATCTGCATATAAAAGCAGTGCCTGGGATAACAAATTACTATGTGACATCCTATTAATAATACATCTTAAAATTGTAGATGTGAAAAGTCAAGACTATGAAATGGGGAATGGCAAGTCCTATGTGCAAATTTTGTTTGCTTGGTGCTAATGGGTTGTGGCGTAACCTTATAAAAGCTTCTGTGATAACAACATCATGTTACTACTAAAACCAAAAATCCCCAGTTGCATGACCAATGTCTTCTTCCTTTTTGTTCTCATGGAAATCAATATAATCCAAACAGTAACACCCAAAAAAAAATAATATCTAAAATAATAATAATATTAGCACATGCCAGGGATACTTGGGACCATCTCTGAAGCTGCTTAAGTTAATTTTACACCACTTCGTAAAATGCTTTGCATAAGCTGCTACTGGTATTAAATGCCATGTTTTCAGCTGGTACTGACAGTTAATATATATTTTTAATATATATTTTATATATATAATAGCTATATATATAGCTAGTTATCCACTGCTATAGCACTGTGTCCATTTGGCTTTGCATTCTGTGCCCCAAATACCTATTTTCTGGGATGGTAAAAGAGGCCGATACCCTCCTGCCTTTTTAATTAAGTCGACAAGAATTTTAGGGAACTTAAGTGTTTGAAGAAGAAAGCTTACATGTTTGAATTGGGGTAGGGAAATAATATTCTAAACAAAAAATGCAACCCTGGGGTGCCTTTTAGTACCTTAAAATAAATTAAATATGATTAAAAATGTATTTCAAGTATCTCTCAAAGAGCATGACAAAGAAAATACTATCTTAATTCATGGGTACTTTGCAATATTAGCAAGTCTTGTCCAGCAAACTAAGTTTCTTGGGATGCATATTTACATTCTGAAACAAACAAACAGTTATTTTTTAATCAACTACCTAATTAGGGCTTCTCATTTTCTCTCCACAGAAGTGCCAAATTCCTTTGTTATATGCTATTTCAAACCCCTCTGGTTTAATGAGAAGTTACTATGTATAACTGAAGAGCCATCTTAAATTTAGACGGCTGCAGACCACTGAGTAACAGTCACACGGAGCATCTGACTTTGAGAAAACACCTATCCCTTTTCTTTAATGTGGTAATAATAATGAAAACAAAAAAAAACCAGAAGAAAAGTAAAATAATTTTGTAAGAGGAAAAGTAAAATAATTTTATATAGAGCAACTTTTAAACTACTTTTGCTTTTCAATCATATTGGCTTATATTCAGTATCCCTCTAATAAGAACAAGTCCCTCTTCAAAAGCTTTACTGTTGGTATAGAATCAAAGTACAGACATAAAATTTTCCTATTAAAGACAAATTGTACATCAAGAATGTATGAAGAGTGGGTTTTTTCTGGAAATATTTTAAAATACACTACAGGTCACTTCTGAAAGGGATGAATATTTACAGATATTTATATACATATATACTTTAGATGAATATATTGCTTCACATCAAAGTAGCTCTAGTATTCATTAAAAAATGACAAACTCAATTCCCCACTCTTTGTCTTAGAACACGTTTTGATTTTGTGAAAATGTCTGAGAAAGATCAGAGTTCTCTAAAGAAACAAATCATGTTCAACAACAATTTCCTTCACTACTTGAGCTTTCCAAGATCGGTAATTTCTCACCTTAAAATAATAAATTATTTTGTAATTATTATTATTTTCAAGAATTATTTTGTAATAAATTTTAAAGATCCAATACTTCTGTGGACTCAAACATTGCAATTAACATGGACCTTGGGACCACCCAGCTCTGGGCACCAACCTGAGGAGACTCATCTCCCTCTGGTCCTCCCATATTTATGGAGAGCGCCAGGGACAACAACTATTGTGTCGAGAAAAAGCAGATTTTTTTTCTTGAAATTACAATGAAGTACCATCAATAAAAACGAGGTCAAGATTTTATGCTGAGCACAACAAGGCGACACTTACTTCGCTTTCGCTTCTGCATCTTCATAGGCTTTATTGGAAACGTCATCTAGGCCGCCAATCAGATGTTTGAAGGAGCTGGAAAAATAAAGGTACATTTTTAGAGGAAGAGTTTCCATTTAGGAGCCAAGCAAGCCAAGGTGGCTCTTTGGCAGCAAGCAGGCACCATCCCTTGATGCCTGGGACGGCCACCACTGGCCATGGCCAGGCATCTGCTGGGGAAATATGGCCCCAGACATGCTGGAGAAGGAGTGGAAATGCAATAATCAATGTCCAAAAGATCCAAACTTACTGATCTAGTTCTTTCAGGGACTGAACTCACTGAAATTACCGCTGAAGTTTGTCCTCCCTCCAATACAAGTTTCAGAGTAAATCTGTCAACGTGGCTGGTAAGTCCCATGATGGTGAGGTGCCATCACCATAACCCTGTCCTCCAACCAGAAACTCCAGAAATCCCTCTGCTTTCAGAGTGAAGGATAATCTTTATTTCTGTATCTTAGCTTTCTCATCTTTAGATACACAGCAGTCAAAAACACAGCAAAGAGAAATAAAAAGAAAGGAAAAAAAAAAAGAGAGAAGGAAAAGAAAGCGAGGGCAGAAAGGCAAGCAAATTATCATAAGCCAAATTGCTTAATGACATTTAAGAGGAAATTTGGCTTTAATGGGGTTAAACCGAGTAAGACGGGGTGAAACGTTAGGAGAGCCTGATATACTTGGTGCTGAGCTGTCTTCTGTATGAGCTGCGAGTAGCTTGAGCAGTCCCCTGATGCCATCCTCTGTCCCAGGGGATAGACAAATCGGCATAGAGACATCGGAAAAAGAATTAGAAAATCTTTTTATATCATGAGTGACTCAAACAAATGGACCCAATGACCATTTAATCAACTAACAAGCAACACTCCAGAGTATAAAAAAATATAACTGTTACGTCTTTGGAGTGATATTACGCGGTGTCAGAGTCTAAATAAGAAACAGAAATTATTCCCAGCTTGTTTTTCACACGTAGGTTTTCTTTTCTTCAAAAACGAAAGCACCACTTCCGAAACGAGAAAAGAGCTCGGCTCATTTGAAAGGAGGAACCGTTCCAAACTACAGTCTCTTGACTAATCTCTGCCTTAAGGTCACAGCTTCAGAAATGAAAGTCCTGCAGTTCCTCCGGCTTCTCTATGTTTGTGACACTCCTGAGACACTAAATATAGAGCTGAGGACGGGAAGTGGCTATTAAGAAGTTGAAAAAAAAAATTAATTGAAAAGTTGAAAAAAAAATCAAAAAACAAATAATCACCATTTAGGACCATGTTTATGAATTTAGGAATAACAACAGAATATTTAATGTGGCCCTCTTTCAACCAAGGCTTTTAGGATGAAAGAGAATTAATGCTATTCAGCAGGTTAGGAAAATACAGGGCAGGTTAATAAAGGTAATGGTTTGCGGATTGTTTTCATTCCCCCCTAAATCACTTGGCTTCAGATCCCATGACATTACACAGGATAACGAGCCACAGATGAAAAACCAACTGACGGAAAAGCTCCAAACCCCAGTCGTTTGTGAAAATACAGCAAGGAGCAGAATTCAGCTGCCTGATGCCTTTGGGTTGAGCGGAGGGCAGCTGGGGGAAACGCAATATCCTGCAACGTACGAGGTTAAGCAGGGTCACGTCGCGCTCCCTTTGGCCTCGAGCGCGATGCAACTGTTTGGATCGCGCTTGGCCCAAGCAGCTTAAACACGCCCTACGGTCTTAAGTGGGTACTTAAGTGTCCTGCTGCATCAGGAGATGCCTGACCCTAAGCGAGGTACCCCGTGTGTGGGCGGAGAGCGGGGACGTGACTTTCACAAGAACAAAAGGAGGCTTAATTATCGTGCTTTATGAACAGCAGCTGGAAAAAGGCATATTTTACCCATGATCGTAATAAGAAGGAGGAAAGAGGTCACATTCGGGAGAGGTATTTATACTGGTTTGTATCTAGAGCTGCTTTGCTGTATCGGGCTTCTCCAGCATGGCCTTTTGCATAATTACAGTCATCACCGCTCTGGAAATATCCCCTGCCCACACAAATTCCCCGAGTTTTCCACTTTGTTTAATTCATAATATTTTAAAAGAAACAATGTAGGAAATCATTTACACAGCACGGGGAAAGCAACAGGAACTTGTTAACGAAGAAGGCAACGACCCCTTTGCTCCTGCGTGGAAATTGCGTTAAGGTTTTTTAACAAGGCAGGCTATAATTTTCAACATTAAGATGCGTTAATCACCAGACTATCTTTTCGACCTCAAATTCCTTACTCAGCAGTGAAAAATATGAAAAATTCAGATCATTCAACACATCGAGATTTATTTTTCTTGTGCTGAAGATGTGCCATAGGATGAAGCCAAACCCTTAAAAGATGACAGCAAAAGCAAAGCAAAATGTGTACATTAATGCTCACTTGCACCACAAACAGACATTCAGGCAATTAAGCTAGACACAGTAATACCATAATCCTTCTGGAACGCTACAAGACATGACCTAAGGCTTAAAATGCAATTTAAAATAGCTCAGCTTGGTTTGCTTTCATGTGGTTAGGAAAACGTGGCAGGGTTAAACATCCAATTTTATTTTTTTTTTTCTGGCAACGCAAATATATCTTTGTCTAGTGAAACATTGCATGGGCAAATAAAAAGAGGTCACTGAAAGGAGGAACAACAGTCTGTCTAATACCCTTAATACCTTAAGCAAGACTTAGGACTGAGCAAGATACTGAAGTCCACTTGAGTCACTTTTTTATTGCCTATCTCAAGGCTGTTGAAGTATCATCTCAGTCACAACTTCCCCAAGAATTTAATCAGAAAACTGCTCCCCCCCCACCCCCCCCACCCCTGCGTGGCCTTCTCTCTTTATTCTTTCTATTCTCTCCTCATAACCAATTTTCTCCATGGATAAACTTCACCCCAACTGGGAAAAACAGTAAAGCAGCAAAAACTAAAATCTCCAATGAAAGAGTTCAGCTCAGCTTGTATGGGGTCGGTCATGCTAGGATAATTCTTTTTTATTTTACTTTTCTCCAATTTCCATTGCCAAGAGGGTTGATACAGTAACCTTTCTTGACACCTCACAGCTATCCCCGCTAAAAAACAAAATCAGGCTTTCGAATACTGACAAAAACGTAAAATCCAAAGTGAAAAACCTGAAACCACCTGAAGTATTTAAAATGTTTCCTTAAAAAAAACCCGCATCATCTTGATATGCACAACTGAAGAAGGCAACAAGCAGAAAAAACAGCATTTAACACTCAATATTTGCAAATACCACGTAGTTTTCTAGCATTACCAGCCTCCGTCAGCAGCAGCTGTGCCTTGAGTTTTAGTGCCTCTTATCCTTCAGCTCCTCTCTCTAACGTTTGCATTAGGCAATTTTGTGCTCCCAGCACCCACAACATTTACACCTGGTAAATCTCAGCACTCCAGGAAAATATTGTTATCAACATAAATAAATTATATGGAGGGGGAAAAAAAAAAGCACATATATATAAATAAAAGATGAACCTGAATCAACTTCAGTGTAAATATTCTTATGGTTCAGGAGAACCTATGAACATTTTCAAACACTTTTTCAGTTTCAAGAGGTACTTGTGGAAAAAAAAAATAGTTCAAAAAGTTGCGCCAACTTCTCTCTCAGGGTGCCAATGATGATCAAGATGTTAGGAATGTGTTTTCAACTTTTCCCTCCTGTTTTACCTCCATACAAAGCAGCTGCAAGTAAGTCTGTTTGTATGTGTTTACTCAAAACTGATTTACAGAACAGATGCTCAAGGTTGTCTCGCTTCTTGTCTACACAATTTTTATCAGAAGACGTTTTACAGAAAATTTCCTAGAGGACCAATCCATCAAATCCAGCATGTCGTAATTGTTACTTTTTTCCCCAACCAGTCCAACTGTACTTCTGCAACAAATCTAATAACCCCTCCAGGGAGCCTGAAAATTCACAGAGATGAGCAACAACAGGGCCAAGCTCGAAATGCTTTGGAGGCACCGACGTCGTGCATCTCCCACAACCAGTTTCTTCCCAGAGGTTGAATTACTGCAGTATCACAATAGGAAATTAACTGGCAACAGACTCCATTTTATTTCGCATAGGGTCTTAGCAAGTCATAAACAGAGGGCGCCTACGAATTGTAAAGAAATTGCTCTTGGAATTAAAAATTAATAAAAGACATCTGACAACTAAAAACTGTTATAACATATTCATATGTTTACCTAGATTATATGGTTGAGCAGAAGAAAACCGTATTTTTGCAATGAGCTGTCTGGCTCCCCAAGTATCCAAAGCCTTCTACAAATTCCTTGAAATGGTCAGACGTATAGTTTTACAAGTCTTAGGAACAACATGTGGATTCTGCTGAACTTTTCAAGCCAATTTCAAGCCCCCCAAGTTGGGTCTGCGCTTCACAGATGGCAGGAATAATACCTCCTTCCCTCCAGAACGCCTGGCTGAATCAACCCGGTCTCACCATTAGGCTTGAGCACGGAGAAGACACCAGCCTGCCTGGTGCCGAGATCCCCTAGCAAAGCTGGCATTATCCTCATTTGATGAGCCTTGTCGCCGCCTCATTTCGTCTTCCCTGCTGGGTTAGTGGAACCGCCTCTTTGATGACAGCGTGCACGGGCATGTTGAAACTTGGAATATAAAGTGAGGTTACTGGAACATTTTTCGTATCGGTTACTAAGCTTGTTTCTTTGAAATACACATGAAGAGGTAGGACTACACTCTTTTCCTCTGGCAAGGTGACAACTGTTAATGTTACAGCAAATAGTCTCTTTGCTGTCATAGTCCTCTTCCTTGGGTGTCCAAAATTAATGGTTCTCCCAATGTGGTCACTGGAGAGCTTGTACGACTGCACCACAGCAGCTACGTCACCTGGAAATCCCACCTCTGACACTCACTTCATTTTCTATAGGGTTTCTAAATCCCAGTAGCAATCTCAAACCAACTAATCAAGTCTCTTCAGCCACTCCCAAACACAAACTCCTATAAATCCTAATAAATAATTTCCTAAATGTGTTGGCTTTCTATGATGCAGAATTCTAAGAACTGAAGCCGTTAGATGAAGGAATTGTAGGTGCCCCTGTCCAGCTGATTTCCTGAAGAGCTCTTTTAATTTCTCAGTTTTCCACTTGTAATATTGAGAATCAGAGTTACAGCCTTTTTAAACTGTTTAATTTGAGCTAAATCAACAAATTATCATTTCATCTGAAGTTATCTTCCACGATTCGCTCATCACTGCTTACCAAAAAACAACTGGTGACTTTATGTTCATTACGTGCCAAAACCTGCTCCAAAGCAACTCGGCTGTTTCCGTGACCACTTGTTACACTATCCTATTCAGGAATAGCTGGGATTTTCCATTTTCAGTAGCAATTATTTTTCTCTCTTCTCTGGAAATTTACAGTCATTTATAAGAACACAGGTCCAGAAATCTCTCTTTCCACAAAACCTTTTTGTATTTATGCTATTCATAGAATCATTATGGCTGGAAAAGACCTTTAAGATCATCAAGTCCAACCGTTATCTAACTGTACCAGGCCCACTTCTAAACCATGTCCCTGAGCACCATATCTAGACAGCTTTTAAATACACCTAAGGATAGCAATTCAACCACTCCCTGGGGCAGCCTGTTCCAGTCTTCGGTAACCCTTTCCGTGCAGAAGTTTTTCCTAATGCCTAACCTAAACCTCTCCTGGCGCAACTTAATGCCATTTCTGCTTGTCCTATCGGTTGTAACTTGTGAGAAGAGACCAATGCCCACCTCTCTACACCCTCCTTTCAGGTAGTGGTAGAGAGTGATAAGGTTTCCCCTCAGCCTCCTTTTCTCCAGACTAAACAACCCCAAGTTCCTCAGCTGCTCCTCCTAAGACTTATTCTCAAGACCCTTCACCAGCTTCGTTGCCTTTGTCTGGACCCTCTCTATCACCTCAATGTCCTTCTTATACTGTGGCGCCCAAAATTGATCCATATCTAAACACATCCATATCCAAACACACCCCAGAGTCTCCTCACTACTACTCCTTTACTATCTTCTGCAAAGTGATTTTGACCCAGAACAGATATCCATGCTGGACACCTCCTCCTTATTAGGTTCCAGTCTATTGATCCCTATGAAATTAATCCCTATTACCTTAATCATATTTTTCTCCAGCTGTGTTTCACGTGTGGCTGCTCCTCCATCACATTTCCGTTATCTCCGCCTTTCTGCTTTCAGGACAGGCCCATGATTCGCTCCGCTCGGTGTGGGGGAGCAGTTTGCCCTCTCCAGCTCCTTGCACGAGCCCCAGCTTTGCAACAGATTCCTTGCAGAATTTCCCATAACGGCTGCAAAATCTCCCTTCTTTGCATGGTCACAGCCTGGATTTCTTCACAGGTTCCAGTTCTTGGCTGGAGCTAGGTGTTCCTCCTTGCTTCTTCATCGTCAGTAATGGCCTGCTGCTTATGTTCATTCCCCAGCACAACAAACCTATTGCTTTATGCCCTTTTCCCCTCTGCTAGCTCACGCTTCCTCCCTCTTCATGATCACCCCTTTAAAGTAGCTATGGTCCTTATCGAGACATCTGCCAGCCACTGATGTTTCGGCTGATACCGGCACTGCTTTAGGTGCTGTCCGCAATGCTTCAGTTCTACCTGCATCCACTTCTCCATGTCTTCAAAATCAACCTAAACTCCAGAATAATTTCCAGTTGCAACCCAAACGCTCATGCTTTCTCCTCCATGAACTATACCATGTGATATATTGTCTGTACACAGCTTCCAGCTCAAGGATCGCATGCAATGATGTTCAGAAACTTCCATGCCCTGAATAAATATACCCCTCCTGTTGCTATTAACTTACATTCTGTAACATTTTCTTCCTTCTTATTACCTTAAAAGAACACACCACGCCTTCCCTGCTTTCTGCCCCACGTTTACTAACTCTCCCCACTTATTGGCTTCCTACATCTAGGCCAAAACGGTATCAACAGACTGAGCTAAAGTACTCATTTAACACACTAAACACTCACACTCACATTTCTTCTATGCCATGCATGCTAGTATCAGAAAATAGAACGCGCAGTCTATGTGAAATAGTTCACCTAGCTTAAAGGAACAACCAAATTAAAAGTTCAGTGCTGACCCTGTCTCTTCTTCACTGTTGGGTTCAGATTATTGCTAAGGATGTCTTCCTAAAGGTTCATTAAGTCATAGAATAGTTGGAGTTAGAAGGGACCTTTAAAGGTCATCTGGTCTAACCTCCCCTGCCATGAGCAGGGACATTTTCAACTAGATCAAGGATTCTCAGAGCCCCGTCCAACCTGACCTTGAATGTTTCCAGGGATGGCGCATCTACCACCTCTCTGGGCAGCCTGGGCCAGGGTTTCACCACCCTCACTGTAAAAAATTTCTTCCTTATATCTAGTCTGAATCTTCCCTGTTTTAGTTTAAAGCCATTACCCCTTGTCCTATCACAACAGGCCCTGCTAAAAAGCTTGTCCCCATCTTTCTCATAAGCCCCCTTCAGTACTGAAAGGCCGCAATAAAGTCACCCCGGAGCCTTCTCTTCTCCAGGCTGAACAGTCCCAACTCTCTCAAGCCTGTCCTCACAGCAGAGGTGCTCCAGCCCTCAGAGCATCTTCGTGCCCTCCTCTGGCCCCGCTCCAACAGGTCCTTCTTACGTTGGGGGCTCCAGAGCTGGATGCAGTACTCCAGGTGGGGTCTCACCAGAGCGGAGTAGAGGGGCAGAATCCCCTCCCTCGCCCTGCGGGCCACACTGCTTTTGCTGCAGCCCAGGATATGGCTGGCCTTCTGGGCTCCGAGTACACACTGTCGGCTCATATCCAGCTTTTCATCCACCGGTAGCCCTGAGGCTGCTCTCAAACCCTTCATCCCCCCATTTATACTAGGGGTTGCCCCGACCCAGGAGCAGGACCCCTGCACTTGGTCTTGTTGAACCTCATGAGGTTCACACTTCTCAAGCCTGTCTAGGTCCCTCTGGATGGCATCCCATCCCTCAGGTGTGTCAACCTCACCACACAGCTTGGTGTCGTCTGCGAACTTGCTGAGGGTGCACTCGATCCCACTGTCTATGTCATTGATGAAGATATTAAACAGTACTGGTCCCAGTATGGACCCCTGAGGTCTGGACACCACTCGCCACTGATCTCCATCCAAACATTGAGCTGTTGACCACTGTCCCCTGGATGTGACCATCCAGCCAACTCCTTACCCACCAAACAGTCCACCCATCAAATCCATATCTCTCCAATTTAGAGAAAAGGATGTTCAACTCACAGGTTGTTCGACAGCAATATTTACTTGTTCACATGAGAGTGAAATGCAGCATAATCTAACATTAAGCCTTAGGAAAGTCAGCTGAAATTTCTCCTACAGCTTGGTTGGAGCCGGATGATCAGCTTCATCTCACCTCCTGCGTGGTGGAGACTGCTGATGAAGCCAGAGAGTGTTAAGGACCAAATCCCACTGAAATTCATTATTCTGGTAAAGGAAGTGACTTAAAAAGATATTGCAAGACTGAAAGAATGTCAACGTTGTCTTTCATAACACGGACAACTGGGAACAAAATGGCTTAAAGTCCGTGGGACACATCAAATGCTTGCTGCCCTGCAGGTCGTTTTCTTTGTTAGATCATGACTGCTCATTTCTACATCAGAAAAGGATGCTGAAAATCCATTTTCGCAAAGCATATCTACATAGATTTGCAAGAAATAGCTATACTACTACTATTTGTGTGGTTTTGGGGTGTTTTTGTGACTGTAATGGCCTTCTTGTTTCACATGGAAACTGAAAAGCAAGGCAGCACCGACATCGTGCAAGTCTGGTAATTAAGGACCCATCATGTTTGGCTTTCCTCTTGGTATTTTCAGCTCCCACTGCTTCACCCCTGTAGCATCTTAATACATATGTTTTGAATTTCAGAAATGATTTTAGGCAAACCATTTCATCTTTTCATGCTTAAGCAACAACCCGTCTCAAACCCAACTCTCTCAGAGCTTGCTTGGTGGCCTGCCTCATCCCTGTGAAGAAAGCTTCCTGTATTATTACCCTCAAAATCCTCCAGCGACTAAAACGGCCCGACAATTGCTCATAATATTGCCAAATCCAGAGACCAGCTTTCCATCTCCCTTAGGCATAACTTGCTGAAATACCAAGGTGGGACTCTTACAGTTCAAGTATTAATTAGCTGGGAGATGGCAGCTGTATTAACAGTGTGGCTTTCAGGTGTTCTGTGCAACAATTGTTGGTTGTCTTGGAAAGACTTTTACAAGGAAGCTGGAAGAGTTACCCTGATGACAAGATAATGCCAATGGGTAATATTAATGCCTACTGTCAGTAAGACTGAAATTCTCCAGTTTCTCAGAGAAACGGATTGACCGTTAGGGAAATGGTATTTTCGCATCCCTTGTTCTTTGAAATTGCAACATCGATGTTGCGGAAACGCTGCAGATCAAGACACGCACAGAGCATGAAAATTGCTGCTTCAATAGTTACATCTGATTAAGCAAAGAGCTTGTCTTGTAATAGAAAATATTAGGCAACCTTAATGACATGCGTCACTCCTCCTTCGGCACAGAACAGCTTCCGACCATAAGTAGAGCTGACTTCCAGTTTCCATTGCTACCTTGCATATAACTCAACGTGAATATTTACCATGACCACCATACCAAACTAAATGTTGCAATGTTCTGTGTATCTGGATAGAAAGAAATGCTATTTTTCCTCATTAAGAGAACAGCATCTGCACAATTTTCCAAATTTACAGACGTCTTAGTAGATTTTCTCCATATTAAAATTAGCCTCTACAGTTATTCACATGCCCATAAAATAATAATCTAAGAGAAAAGCTCTAACAAGAAAGCCAGAACTGGTCACGACACAGGACAACCTTCCTTGAACTATAAAGAGTGCTATAAATAGCATTCCTTTTCTTGCACTATAAATAGGATTCTTATAAATAGTGTTACTCTGCTACTAATTGCAGAGCATTACTAGAATCTCTGGTATAGATTAACTACAGCTTAAATTTATCAGTTTAAATTTAACTTGTACTTCCTTACTATTTCAAGGGCATTGTATACTGAGGAGGTGGCACAAGAGACAAGCAAAGAAACAGTCTGTAAAATGATCGGGAACGACTGACTCTGCAATTACTAGTTATTTGGGGGTTTTAATGCTTACAGCGCAAAACAAAAATATCCCTTACAGAAGCGTTCAGAAAAAATGCATAAATTACTTGTTGCTTTGTGTTTCTCTGAATTAATGCTTGCTAAATGATCTAATTATGTCAATTCATCTTTTCTTTGTCCCGCAGAATGATAAGGGGAAGTGTGTCTTTTATCTACGAGGCTACCTTGCTTGCGTACGAGAGAGAAAACCACTCGGCTGACAGTCCTGACGTTCGCCATCTGTTTTCAACAGATAGACCCATCATTGTTTTTTTTAATTGATCATAAACAAACTAACATATCAGAACGGATCAGGATTTTTGAAGCGCTATTCCCCAGTTCAGCCATTACAGAACACTAGATTTCCAGAAAGGGAGGACTGCGGGATAACTGAATACAACACACTTGTGTCAAAGCAGGATTGAGCATTACATCATAATGTACATCATCTCTACAAGATACTCGAGCATCTCTCTTATCTCATCAGAACATAAGGGCTTCAGAGGTCACTCCTAACCCAGCATCCGACCTTTGACAGCGTCTTGCATAGAGGCTATGCGCCCAGGGAAGAGTTCAAGGACAGAGCAAGCATTTGTGATATCTGTTTCGGTATTCTCCCACAGCCTCTCCGAAAGTTCCTAGCCCAGAGGTAGGTCCTACATATTTAAAAAATTCAATGGATTTCTTTTCTTTTTGAACACTTGCAAACTCTTCTTGTTTTCCTACAGCTCTGCGAGTGATCCCCCTGTGAAAAGTCGCCTCTTTTCGGCTTTCACCTCCCTCCTGCAGGTTTCTTTGGGTTCTTGCACTGGGGGATGCAGTGAAAAGTCAATCCCCATTTATCCTACCCGCCTCTCTCATGGTTTCACAGAGCTATACTACACTGCCTTGGAAAAACTCCTGGGGAAGATTTGTCCCTATCTTTTGACGGTCTATGCCAGTGCTTCAGTGCCCTCGCAACTGGAAAACCACCCCAAGAGTCACGTTGAATTTTCAAGGCAATGCTCTTTTTTTTTTTTTTTTTTAATCCCATTCCCAACAATTGTAGAGAGCAGTTGAATTTGCGGCACAGTTTTCTAGAGCCCAGGCATTTGTTTCCTAGATTAAAATCCCCTAATTCCTTCAAGCTCCCTATATAAGACATTATTTTACTCTTCTGATCTCCTCTTGAGCCGCAGAGCTTCAAGCAGGGCTGTGTCCTTTGGACGTGCACTCTCCATCCCCACATGGACTAGAATAACAACATCTTGCTCTAACATTTGCCAGAAGCTCGATGACTTTCATGACATTTTGGCGACACAAACTCAATCTGTCTTCCGCCATAATGCCTGGATCCGTTTCCACAGTAATGCTATCTCCCCATTTATTTCCATTTTGTCTTTCCGCGCTTCTTAATTGTCTGCATTTGTCACTACTGAGTTTTGTCTTATTGACTTAGGGGGACCTTCCCTCTACTTCATCAAGGACACATATACACAGTGACTGTATTACTCAGAATTCAATGACCTCTCTGGAGAAAATGATCAAAGGCTCTAGTTAAAAACTCTAAAAAGTGCAAACCGGAGACAGAGCCCACCCCAAAGCAGGAAAACGATGTACTTACTCTCTGTCTATGACCAGACAAGTTACCGCCTCAGCCGCAATGACGTTGGCTGTTCTGACATCCTCCCTAAAAGAAGAAAAAATACATTTACTATGAAAGCTGTATTATTTTCATGGTGTTCTTTTTATTTCCAAACGTCCTGCGTTCTTAAAGCACTTCAAGAATAAATTTCTGGGTGTCACAGCTTTTTCCCTATATTGATTTGATGTTCGCCATCTGTACAGGAGCTAAAAACCATGCGTGAGTGGGGGAAAAAGAAACAGGTTCCCTTTGTGAAAAAGACATCCAGCCACGCATCAGCCCACGCTTTTCATCTGTTTGAGGCAAAGTCTCGTTTCTTACTACACACGTTTGTGAATAGAAACACATTTATCAAAATACTAGCTATATGCACAGATTTATTTTGGAACATTTAGACTTCTGCTTATGTCCTTCTCCCCAAAAACCTACATAATAGCTCAGTGTTGGAACATGAAGCATCTAGTTAAGTAGGACTGCTACTCAGAGCAGGTACCACGCATACTTTAGGACTCGCTATGCATTTGCTATCTGAGCACGGAGGAGGCTGGGACCGTGCCTATAAAAGGGGCCTGATTAGGAAGGAGCTTTTGAAAGGTCTCGGCATTAAAACACCGCGCTGGTACTTTTCCCCGGCTTTTCAGAAATTAAAAATACCGCACTCAGAATTTTTTCTGTATCTTCGTTACAAATTGTTTTGTGTTCTCCCTTTCCCTGTCCCACTGAGAATTTGGCCATGGCCAACCCAAGCTATAAAATATGAAGGCAATTCATTTTAATCAGACTGATTCAGTGTTTCGTCAGGGTTTAAGAGATGCCATTGCATTTTCTATGTTGGCCAAACAAATGTACAGGATTCAGAGTCGCTATTTTATTCAAATTCATTCCAAACCTTTCCATGGATGAAGGGTAAGTGAATTACAGGCAAAAGAGACCCACCTCTTTTAAACACACCTAATTCATTTAGACTGGAAAACCACTGCACATTTCCACTGAAGCAGAAAATGAGATTTAAAAACACTGTTAGAAATAGCAGTTCTGCTGTTCAAAGACTGGAGGTGTTAAAGCAGTAATATAGTAAAAAGATGGGTGGTGCATGTGCACTCATACAGGAATGTGCACTCCCCCCTTTAAGGTAATCGTTAATTAACTTTAATTTCTTTTCAGCTATCTTTAACATCTTCAAAGCAGAGCAAGCAGAAATACAAATGAAAGAGACATTAATATTCAAGCCTACATGTAAATGCTGTCTTTGAGTCTATTTTCAATGAAATTAAGTGTGTATTAGTGCTAATTTATCCATACCGATAAACAAAATTATGGTAATTTAAAGCAAGTAGAAAGCAGCAGCAGAATAGCAGTAGACATTTATCTCTATTAACTTCTAAAACTTTGGTAAATATAGAGAGGATAAGGAATGATAATATTTAATATTCCATTAGGTTGCTGTAGTGAACTTTTACCATTATACTAATGCATTAAAGCGAGTATGCAAACTTTTTGGTTGTTCATTAATTCCAGTTAAAACATAACATATTTCTCCCTTTATCTCAGATGCCTCTGCCCCAAAAAGTTTATACCTTTATAGTTTTAGATTATAGACAGGATTATAGTTACTATATTATTACAGACAAGGAAAATACAGCTATTGGTGGCTTCAGTTCAAACATTTTAAATAAACCTTAACATTAGAGATTAAAACACACAAGTAACTGTTACGGTTTCCACTATCTTGTACTTAATACATTCTTTTTATCAGCATGAAATGAATGTAGAATGAAGGCGTTTTCCCGAAGGGCACTTCACTTGGCACAAAAACCTGAACCAGAAGGATGGAAGGGTTTTTGTAATGCAGAAAGTGAGGCGATTCTGAGGTTTCCTTCTGTTCTGCACGAGTAGAAGTAACTGATAAGTCAGGGAAAAACCATTTTTTTTTTAATGAATGATAAAGCAGATCACATATGAAGCACTACGTCAAGAAATCGCTGTCTCTGGGTATCTCCAAAGCCATCCTGTGCATCCTTGCCTACAAACCCCCACCTGCCACCACTGCAGGACCCTCACCCCGCAAATACCGAACGAAGGGACCGCTGGGGGAAAGCAGCTTTCTGTTCCACAGTCTCAATTGACCGGGAGTGTGTTTATCAGCCTCACATGTTCTCGTGTTAGGGGGTGTTTACCAATCAGGCTGCAAGCAGGACTAAAAATCTCATCAAATTTCTAAAAACAGAAGGAAAAATCAATGTATTATCAGTTCTATACAAACGTTAAACCTTTACGCGCATTGGCTCTGAAATACAAGACTCACTCAGACTCCCAAACACTGCCAACACCTCACATGGGCTTAAAAATGACAAACATACCTAGGGCCATACCACTGATCTATGAATTAACCTCAGACACCTTCACGCAAAATAAATTGTCAGTCCACGTTTTGAAAGCTAATATTTCAACAGGCGGTCATCAGCTACAGCACATGGCATTAAATGCAACAAGTAATTATGAGAAGCGCACGGCATTCAATGCAACAAGTAATTATGAGAAGTGCATGGCACTAAGTGCAACACGTCATTATTAGAATTGCAGGGCATTAAATGCAACAAGTCATTATTAGAAGTGCAGAGAATTAAACACAAAAGTAATTATTTGAAGTGCACGGTATTAAACACAACAAGTAACTACTAGAAGTGCATGGCATTAAATGCAAAAGTAATTACTGAAAGTGCACAGCACAAGTAATTATCTTAAGTGCAGGGCATTAAATGCAACAAGTAATTATGAGAAGTGCACACCATCAAATGCCCCAAGTAATTACGTGCAAGCCTTGCTTGCGAGCACTGACTCGGACACTTTCTGGACTTGGTCGCAGGATTCCTCATCGCTGCTCCCCGAGAAACAGCACTCTTCATCAGAGGAACCGCCTTCACTTTCCGAATACTCCATCGCTACTGTTTGCCTCCACCATTTCCCCCCGGGAAGACGCCTGCTTCCTTCCAGCTCGTCACTGTATGTTGTCCTCCGGGCGAGCTCTGGTATTTTACAGCCTCCTCCAACTTCAAACTTGGGGACTTGGAGAAAGGTCACAGCTGCTGCGGGGGGTTTCTAAGGTGCATCATCGAGAAATACAAGCAGGGGGTTATTTTGGAGCCACGGAGAAGCTGCACACAAGCGGGCACGGCTCCCGCCCCGGGCACGTGCCAAAAACCCTGGCAGGAGACCTTGTACCGCTTCAGCTCCTTAACCCCACGGTGGAATTAGATGGCCACATTATCCACATTCCCAAAGCTCTTCCAAAGCACATTATCACATCACTACAAACATGAGTACGTTATTTAAGAGATGAAACGCATAGATATTTTTTCTCGTCGTAAGCTGTCGCTCAGTTCACCACATATAACTCAGGAAGTTTCAACAATTTCGCTTCCGATATGCTGCCAACAACTTAATTTAAGAACGATGATTTTTTTTTAACTGTTTCCAGAAACTTTTCTGATAAAAGTGTATTGATCCCACCTATTTATAAAGCTGTGTTGGAAAATACAAATATGAAAAACATAGGGAGTCTTAACCAGAGACAAGGTCATATCCCTGATTTTACCTCAGGCTGTAAAAATTTAACTTACGTTTTAAAATCTTTGAGATGATTCCCATCTTTTTGCCTTTTTACCATCCTACATCCCCTAGCTCACTGGAGTCCTGCTCCACACTGGCTCTCACAGCTCCTACCACACCTAACCCCTTAATAACGCTGATCTAATTCTTCAAATTAATGGAAACTACATTTGCATGACTTAATTTAACAATATACCATTATATTTGCTTGAAACTTGCTGTTATGCTGCCAGCAAACACTGCCCGGCGTTCTTCCCAGAAGATGGACACAACTGGTGCAACCTTGGCATGACGTCTGTCCGGCTTTTGGGATCTGTCCTCCTGCCGCAGATGCAGCCTCCCAGCAAAAACCAGCATTTATTACGAGGTGTGAGTATGCTGCTGCAGGTAGTATCACGCTTACAGCCGAGCCTCTTCTGCTCGTCTCTCAACTGGCATTTTGTCAGTCAAAATTGATTTCAAGCTAAAATATAGTAGAGACATTTTTAGGTCTCTAGCTGGGCAAACCCCTCTCTTTAAAGAACAGAAGATTGCCAAATTTGGGTACAGCTCCTCAGAATACCCAATAAAGACTATTTTTATGTCCCACGTAAAAGCCATCGAGTAATCAGGAAATAACCAACAAAACAATACGAGGAGATAGAGATGCTGGGGTTTGAGCTATTACTGCTAAATTCAAGTTAATAGCTGATTTTTCCCATTTTTTCCCCCCTTTCACTTACTTCCAACTTGCCTTGTCCTAAATACTTTAAATCACCCTTATTAAAAATACTGTAACAAGGTCAAGTGTACAGTGCTGGAAGGTGGTAAAATGCATTAAAGAACTTGAATCTCAGCAAATTATGAACCTCCGGATAGTCTTCCTGCAGCAAATTTTTAAAACCCACCAGGGAAGACCTAATTTTTTCTTTCCATCTTTTCTTTGAAAACCCTCATTAACAGCATTCTCAAGTTTAAATGACCTAAACACTCATTTGTAGAAGTCCTATGGGACTTGAGCCTTCTACTGTAGACATCTCCCAGGCAGCAGCAGTTTCTGCAGAGCAACCACCAAGGATCAGACACTGATCCACCTACTCTTGGTGACTGGTCAAGGTCCTTCAGTTACTTGGTCAAAGAAAATGGGTTATCATCATTGTTGGAGAAATAAATAATAAAAAAAAACCCCTAACAATCCTAAATTTACATTTTGCTTTGGCGGTCTACAAGCCCATTTAGATATGATGGCCATCGCTCTTCCCAAGAAACATATATCTGATCAAGACAGGTGTCACCCATAGGAAGTTTTGCCTGAAACGCGAGGACCATCCTTGTAGATGATGTGATCACCTAACACACATGGAAGCAAAAACACGGGTTGCTTTTATGGTGCCCTCAACTGGATCGGTTTGTGCCACTCTGCACCCTCTTTCCTACTTTTTCTTGGTAGCCATCGCTAAAGGCAAGTCAATGCAGACCTGCAGAACAGTGATGTGGTCCATCGTGACTGATGGTGTAAGCCACAGTCTGTATCGGTTACCTGGTTCTACTGACCGATAGGGGAAAAACACCCCTTGTAGACTGACGTTTGGTTTCCCAATGCTTCAGCTTTCTGAGAACACAACATCCATTTGCCATTGGTTTTGACTATAAAAATACGTTACCGGAATTGGTAAGTACAATGCGGCCTACCACACTTCTAAAAATTGTAATGTGAACCTAATAAAATGTGCAACTTGAAAAAGCTTCCCTTGAAAAGAGTTAGGCCGTTTAATAAAACCTATGAAAATCCCTATAGGCATTAAAATCACACCTTCTATAAAGGGGATGAAACGCGATAGGAAAGAGATTTTGCTTCAAGGTACCCCAGTTTGAAGGCACGTATCAAAATGCGCACACCCGCGCTCCTGTGCGATGTATGGCTACCAGGAAAAGGGAACATTTCTTACAGAACAACATTTCGGTTTGTTCAGACAAAATGGTTTAATTATACTATTTTACAGGTTATTTTATTTGATATAAGCGAACCATATGACTCTCCAAATAGGCTAGAAAATGTACCAACCCCTTCTAATAATTTGTTTTACGTCTTCTGAGAATATCATTAGCACTTACTTGCTCTTTCTAAAATATATTTAAACTCCCAGTGGCTCCAGCTGAAAAATTTAAGCCCTGGCAAGGATTGCCCAATAGGATTTACAAAAAAGAACCCTTCCTGATAACTTCTTTTAATATTTATGAAGTTAAGGACTCAGAGATGGTAAACAGCTCTTTCAAGACTCTCTCGGTCCAAAAAATTCTGCTCTGTCCTTATTGTACTGACACTTATAAAAGCAAATGAAACTCCCAACAACAGCAGCCAAGACTACGCCGTTTTAACTCAAAATTCTCCCAACACGTCACAATGTGCTGAGATCATTTCAGGAGGCTGTGTGAAGTCTGACAACTATTTTCTGCTTCATATTAATGAGGGATGTTACTTCATGAAAAGGGAAACGCCTTGAAGGGCTTTCTCCTCCTTTCCAGTTTCATGAATGACGGAAAAATCAAGTCCAGTTTACATAAAATACAATTTATTTTGGTATGAATGCAAATGGCCTATTTTTAAAAAAAATATATATAATTTTTGCAACTGTCGTATGTATTTGGGGAAACAACTGCTCTTAGAAATACTGCACTGGACTGCGACTGCTCCCTTGTCTGCCTTACCACTGCCTACAGCCCAGCCTCAAACAAGCCTTTTCGCTAGCCGATTCCTATATTTCACTGTATTCCTATATAGGAATATATTTCTATATGTATGACTATTTCCTGTATTTTGCTATATTGCTAAGTTTCCCTATCTGATTCTTACATTACAAGGAGAAAAATGCTTTAATTTACTATGTGATCCCCTGGGTCTACACAGAGAAGAAACTATGCAAGACACGGCTGCTGTTATTTTTATTGGACTATAGATCTGACATAGTGATGCTGCTGAATTAACAAGTGTTACATTATCAGACTGCCTATGCTGATATCAGTAGATGTAATGTAGATCGATACTGCCAGAAAATAGTATTAACTAAAGCAGAAGCACTACGGACAGGCACTATCATATAGAAGATGGTAATACTGAACCCGCTCCTGCCCCTTGGAAGCGAACGGGGGAGACGCAGAGGGCAAAAAGCACTGATAACATACGACCTTCTGCTGCATTTTTAAAAGTTGGTGTAAAATCAGCCCCCGCTAACCACCTTCACATTTACGTACATGATCACAAGCTGCCGGCGATGGAGGAAACCTAGAGGGGGTTGTGTTAGCTGAAAACTATTCAGAGAAGAGAAGGCTACGCGCCCCTCGTGATCTGAAAGCAGAGAAAAAAGGTCTTGCTACCACTCCATCACCGTGAAGCTGGCAGAAATCTGACGGTACCTACTCTTTTGACAGTCAGCATGAGGATCTTCCCCTTGCCGTGAGGCGTAATCAGGCTCTTCTGCTAACTCCTGGCTGCAAGCTAATCGTGGCTGCAACAATATGAAAGGGTTATGAACCGCACAGGCCACGGCGTTAATGAAGAGAGAACTTTATTATACACTTTCGGTATATTCTCACCATATTTGATCCATAATTGATAATTGCAAACTACTCAGGAAATAATCTATGACCTCTGCCACAACTAATTTAACCCCACAAGCACTTTCCCCGCGCAGTAAGTTACTGATTTGCCATTATTTACAAAAAAAGCTGTACTAAAATCAAATCAAACTGTGACCCGAGAGTTAAAGTCACACGATACAGCTATTACACAGAACACCATCAACACTGCGCTTACACAATGTCATTTTAAACCACACGCAAGAGGGTCACATGGCCACAGATAAATCTCAGGAGCAGCTAAGCTACACGATAATATCCCTAAACATATTTTATTGGTGAGTAAACCAACGTGCGAGGAGCTCGAGCAAGGTGCGTTAGATTTATACAGGCAGCAATTAGCCTCAGCGCTACCAGAACTGGCAGCTGGCTTCTCTTCAAGAATTAACGAGGCCGCATCCCTTTGGCCTAACGTCTTTACACATGCCATCGCTGTGGAGGCCGGGATCAGGTTAGCCCTTAACTGTGCCACCCGGACGCCCTGCCGGCCTTATGAGCTGTAGCCGCTATATTTATATCCCAAACCCGACACGAGCACAGGAGAGTCTTCAGTCAGATTAGTGGAAGCAATTGCATCCACAGCAGTTTTTTTACAGGCTGAGGTCCTTACGTAGCTGGGGTTTTTTTCCATCCCTTCAAGTATTTCTATGACTTCTAGGTTCTTCTTCTCGCGTGGCGTCTTTGTGCATGCAAGCACCGGGACAAATACCCTTTGTCACGCTGCAGCGATGAGCAGTGTATTTGTCTACTGAAACCACGTCTCATCGCAAGGATGTCTGGCCTATTGGCAAACGATAAGAGGCTCTTTCAGTTCAGAACATTTTAAAGGGTTTATTGTGAATTCATGACTTTTTTTTTTTTAAGAAGAACTATATTTTAAACAATGCTCTTGTCAAATTCCTAAGCGCTGTGAAGAAGGGAAGGGGAGTTGTAATGAGATTATGGATTCTCCTTTATGGATGCCAGCAGTAGGATCCAGACAACAAGCTGTGGGAGCTATTCTATGATCCTATGATTTTTTTACTACCACTTTTCATTGGCTGACACGACCAGCCTCCACCACCAAGCTGACTGGGTACCAAATTCCCACTCCTCTACACTTCAGGTCGCTGCAATCCCACCTAAGGCATGTGGTTTGCACCACACTCTTGTCTACCTCTTCCCGTGGCCAATGCAAGAGGATCCGAGTGCACCCACTCCAGTGACTGTGCCCATCTTACCTTCCTCCCCGTGTTACAGATTCCTCCGGGTCCGCCCATCTCTTCTTCACTCTGCAGGCCAAATTCACTGCATCCCTCCCTTTGACAGATCCTTTGGCTTTCTTCCATACTACCCAAAAGTTGTCATTGATGACAAGGACTTCAGTTTATATTAATAAAATAAATAGCGTGTCATTGTCCTGAGTGCACCAATAGGTCTTAATAGCCCTGAGCAGCCTCACTGGGGCCTTCACCCACATCTGCCTGTGGCCCAGCTCAGCCTGGGACCCTCAGCTGTAGGTATGGACTTGTCTCTTGTCTTCTCCCTGGCTCTATTTCTTGGATGGACCTTGGATCTACAACGTAGGTAGCTTGTACCCCATCTCCTGGATTCACCATGCCTGATGCTGCAGCCTTGTTTCCAGCCCTCTCTCTGCCCATCTGCTGCTGCTCCTGGCAGGACTCCCTGGGTGGACCTGGGACCTAGGACACCCCGTCCTTGTGTCCGGGACTACGGGAGCACTCTGTTACCAGCACCTACTTCAAGACACAGTTTCACTCAGAATGGGTTTCACTTGGCTAATGACAGTGAACCCTTTCTTGTATTTGCTGCATGAAATAACAGGAACAAAAGTACCACAAGTAAGAGCAGAAAGTGGCCAAACCCTTCATTTTGGACTAGAACAACAAAATTAACATCCCAGACAAAAAGAGTTAATGATGTGAAGGACCACACTGGAGCCTGCTGATGGGAGTGCAGCAAGGGAGCTGGAGATGCTTGCTGCTTCTCTTTCTTCAGCAGCCTTCTAACATCTCATTAAGTGAGGCTTCACAGATAGCTTCCAGACTAGCTAGAGGGGCTCCTGCGAGAAATCTGCATCCTCCACAACCTTCTCAAAGCCTCCCACTGATGCAATTAGCTCCTCTGAGGTTCTGCAAAAGCCTGTGCTTCCCATCCAGCTTGTGCTTTCGTTTGAGCACTGCTCTAAGCTGTAGCACTGAGACACTTGACCCAACTTTCAGCCAGCTGGAGTGGGTGCCAGCAGCACTCAGAAGAGCTACAGAGACTAAATCGGCCCACACTGGGCTCCACACCACCACGCTCTACTCCTCCAATGGTCAGGTTACCTCCCACGAAGCCAGGTAGAGCATCCCTCTGCAACACCACGGTCTGCAGCGCTGACGTGCTGCTGGGGCCCTATTTTAGTCTGCGTACTCAAAATTTCTTGTTCTGTGTGTTATTTTATGGCGGGAATAGCTCAGAAGGGAAAACTATGGGCAAAGTTTATCATCAATAAAGATATAAATGTGCTCATTTTCTTCAGTCTTATATTCTGCTTTCTTATTTTCTCCTTTCTGTGCATGGAGTGATGGAGCAGATTTTATACTTTGGCTCTGTGATCACCTTAAATGGATCTAAGATATATGAAACCTTCTGCAGACTTAGTTTTCCGGTAGATCAGTGCAACCCACTCCACAGGCAGTAACCACTCGTGCCAGGGAGAGGGACGTGGTGGGACACCCAGCCAAGAGGGGGTGGGGAAGTTCAGGACCAGCCTCTGGCACAAACACAGCCATACGTTCCTTTAAGGTGACTCTACAGCCACATCCCACGTGATCTGTGCTGTCCCAGAGGATATCGCATGGCCAAACCTTCACCCCCGTCTTGTCTGGTGAAGGTCTGAAGGTGGGACTAGAAATTTGCCCGTCCTTCTGACGCTCAGTTTGCACTCCCTCTGAATTTCATCGTTTAAGCAAGGACTGACTAACGAGGAAACCTGCCAAGCTATGGAAAGGCTGCGTTTCTAATATAAACCAGCATGATGTAACTGCTTAAAAAATGCATTAAACCAAAGTGAAAAAGCAAAAGATGTGAAAGACACTGTCACAAGAAACCTGATTTTCATCCATTAGAAAGTATTCATAGACCTTTATGCACAATCTCACTAGTAAATAAAGAAGGATACAGTAAATTTAAAAAACTATTGCTAAAATCCCCCTTGATTATGCTCTATCACCACTAATATATTTACTAAAAATATGCCGAACCCAGTTACATAATGTCTGGAGAGTAGCATAGAAAAAAAAGCGAAAAATCCGAAAAATCGATTCGCTGCAGCCCGAGGAGAAGTGAAAAAACTTTGGAGAAGCACTGAAAAAGCCGAAAGAGATTTCACGCTCCACCTACACCGAGCCCAGATGAGCAGGGGAAAGTCCTTTCAAGGCAGCATTCACAGTCTTCATTCAGTAACCGTGGCACAAAAGAAATCACAACTTAAAACAAACATAACCCCAAAGCTGCTGATATTCCAGGCAGTCCTATCCAACTCGTAACAGGAACTTCTCTGCAGATTTAAAAAAATCACTCCAGAACTGAGTTTGTGGAAAAATGTGCCGTCGCCCTGGATGGTGACGCAGAGTATTGCACCGATTGTCTACTGGCGAGGCAGCTCTGCGGCACGCATCTTCATTTGCATGGCATTTTACATGTATGCAGTTCATGCTAATCACTGCGGAGGTGGATGTATTTATTTGTCTAAATCTCGTTCAGTAGGAAATGATTGGCCATGTCTGAAAGCTGAATTGCACTCGAAATGCATATGGGGCTTTGGGGCCGGTACCGACTCTCCACTTGTCCTAGTGAATCCGCACTCCCACCCTATAAAAGCAGAGGACGGGATACCTAAGCACCTAAGCACTCACCAACACACAGAGAGAATACTGTTTTTGGCTTTCTTACATCTTATATTAACCCAGGTGTGGCTGCCTTTGCCCTCAGGAAACATCCTGAGCTCCAGCTGGCCTAGTATTTTTTTGTGTGTATAGAAACCTATACTTCTATATTGTAACAGAATCTACCCCATAAATTAATTTACATTCTAATTTTCACGGTCATTTAGTTGAGATGACAGACATCATCCCACTGCTTTTAAATTCCCCTTTTACCATCCTTCTTCATGCTAAAGGTTTTGTATGGCATATAATGATTTTTATTTAATTTTAATTTTTTTATCTTGCAATCTTCTGGTGGAAAATTTCCATGATTTTCAAAGATGAAACCTTTAATTTCATTTCGGGATCACTTTCTTTCTCTTTGCTATATTAAGGGATGACAATATACTGACTTCGCTGTCAAGAAGAGCAGATAAACCAGGGTTTTTTTTTGATCCCCATTAGTACACAGAACAGAACCTCAAACTCAGACTCCAAATCACTTTTGATTTCTGGGTCTATGGAGTTGGGGCCAAACATAGATTCCTACCAGAGCTGGACTTCCCATGGGTTCTGGAGCTGTAGGGGAATGGGACCACCTCCTGGAGATCCTCATTTCTGGTTCTGGACATCAGCTGGAGCTGGCAGGAATTTCCTGAATCTCATGGATGACAAAGTTCATTTTGCTGCTATTTCAGATATACCATATAATACCTTTCACTAACTTAAGAGATTCCAATTAAAATCAGTTTTGTCACTATAGCCATTGAGGACGCTTCCAGAACTTGTTTCCTTATTGGTTACTCACCTTTTTCTGTTTCCCAGTCTAAACTAACTTATTGCAAGCTTAAATCTAAACCAAGAGACCAAAACCATCCTCAAGTTAAAATAATTATTTTCTTCTCCTTTATATAGAAAACCCCCAAACCTTCTCAGATTTTATTTCACCGAGTTAAACGAATCAAGGTCTCCTAACTTCTTGTCTTAAGCTCTCTTGGCTTCTCCGTACCTGGAGCAGCGTGAATTCAATCCCCTGTGAACATAAGTATCCTCAGTGGTTTGGAATACTCCAGACCAGATCTCACCCGGGTTTTTGTACAAGGGTACAAGTCTTGTCCTGTTGCCACTGAATCCACCTCTGAGTGTCTCCCACAACTCCATCGCACGCTGTTTAATGTCTGCATCTGCACGTGGTGCCACGTACAAGTCCAGACAGATGATAACTGCTGTGGTTCCCTTGTCCAAAAATAGGGTCCTCCTGCACAGGCACAATGTCTAGCATTTCCCTTCAAGCCTTCGCAGTGAATTTGGAACGAAAGGATAATTAAAGATTATATAATGTTGCCATTTTCCAGCTTGTAGCTCCCTGAGCGGCCCCACTGCTTCTGATGCCTCTTGTTCTTCCCACTGATGGCGCTCGTGACTTGATAGATTCACATATCCTGTTTCAGGAACTAGACTGATCTGAGCTTGAGGATGGAGATAATGAGGTCCCCTAAGTCCGAATCTACTTTCTTTTTAAAGCTTTGATTACCTTTTATTTGTAATCATTTCTACGCCTTTCACCTTCATCTTGGCCTACAGTCACAGCACGGCCAGCTTTAACAACCACCTCCCCTCCAGTGCCTACTCTTCTTTTCGTAAAAAAAAATAATAAAAAAAATAATCAAAGATTGACTTGATAAACCCAAATGAAAATCTCACAGTTGCTACGCCTGATCCGACTTCAGTCACAAGACAGTTTAATGAGGAAAACAACAGCTGGCCCTGCTTGGAGGAGCAGAGTGAACCAGAGTTTAAACTTGAAGAAGAGCCTAATCTTCAGCTGATAAAGATTACTGGTCTTCAACAATACGTCACGCACATAGGGTGCGACATGTCCCTACCCCAGGATTTTGTAAATCTTGTTTTCCAGAATGTATTTCCTCAGGAAAGCCAAACAAAGAAAGGCATCACACAGCAAGCGTCTTAAGATACGACGTCTGACTCTCCATGACTCTCTTGCTCTACCCACCACCTGCAGAAAAGCATCAAAATGAACTCTGATAAACACATCCTTATAAAAGGCATAATCCCTCATATTTATTATCTGAAAATATTGCAACTGCTAGATTATTCTGATAAAAATGACTTTCTTAAAAAAAAAAAAAAGGGCAACTTCAAATTAAGTTTTGTAAAACTGACGTGTCTAAGAGAATTACAAACAGCGCCTGTGACCAGCTCTTCTCTGTCGCCGTCAGAACCCTGCCCAAGGAATCAAACTGACGGGGAAAGAAATGAATTAGTTTCTGGCCCCGGTGGGGGTGACACTTCTCTGACCTACAGGAAATTATGCTGCTGGGAGTATGATAGAAGTGTTAAGGGAGCAATTAGGGTTGTCACCTAGCATATTCCCAGGAGGAAAGTGATGGATCCTCATTCCCGGCCTCGTCTCCTACCGACGGCGGTGTGTTGATGAATATTGCTATTGCTTTGAACAACCCCAACAAAAGGTATTTTATCACAGCAACGGTCGCTGGCCTCAGCAGCGCAATGCTATACCAGCTCTTTTGTACTGCGGAGAGGCCAGTCTTCTTCTGGGTGGACATACACCACCCTGACATGATGGCTTTTATTGCTTTGAAGGTTTCAAGGGCTAGTTTTGTATGATTTTGTATGAGTTTCATATGACACGTGCTGATGAATACCTGAATATCAAGGTGGAAGATTCAGCTGCTAGCACTGGGGAACGCACAATAAAAACCTAAGCAATTATTATAGCCATAGCTTAAAACCATTATAACCCTTCAAGAAACTTTCTCATTTTATAATAAATTATAAAAGCCATGCAGATAATAGCTTCTCAGCCATGCAGATATTTAAGAACAAATTGCGATGAATCCCAACATTATGTTTGAATAAGAGGCGATCTAACACGGGAAATAGCAGAACGACTTGCATTACAGTAAGTATGAGCGGGTGCCAATTTACTCTCCCCTTCCTTCACACATCCAGCGTGCAAAGGTACTGCAGCTCTCCTCCGGCACCTCAGCCCTCTGGTCCACGTACAATTTATCGGACCATCATCAGCTTCACCTGGAGCAAAACAGTCCCATGCAACAGCCGTAGCACATTAAAAGGCTCCACATAAATCAAGTTAACACCGTACCTCTTTTAGTGAGGCAGAGGTGCCCCACTATGTATTGCATTTCCAATTCAAATCTGAATTTTAAGATCAATTTAAGACCCAAAATGAAACCGTAAATCCTAACACTTTTCAGAGCTGAGTGACTTGCCCTACAGAAGCAACCAAGGTGAGTCCGAGCTCCTCCTCTGATGGGATGAAGTACCTCTCCGGGTCTGTACTAAACCACCTTGAGTCGTAGAATGGGCAATCTCTTATTGAAATCTGATAAGGGATTAAAAGCTTTTAAAAAAATGCCAGGCTGAAGAAGAAACATGAGTCAAAGCTTAAAGAGAATCATCGAGAACATAAAAGCAGGTCGGCTTCCAACCATTTTTAATTGATTTAACATCGAACTGCATTTTACCTCAATATATATATAAAGAAAACTGTATCTATCCAGAGCTGGAGAGGGAGAAAGTTTAGGTAGGATTAGAATTTGGGCATAAATCCCATTAAAAAGAAAACTTTATATAAAACAAAGCACTTGGGTTTTGCTTATGGTTCGTTGTCATATCAAGTTGCTTAAAACCCACTGGTTTAGTAATAACATCGACAGAACAAGACTAAGAAACCTTTTTATATCACTCAAGAGTAACAGAAAGATTACCTGGGCTTTCTTCCCGACAATCATTATTTAGCTCAAATGCCAGCACACCGCAGCAGAATTTTAAACAGGCTAGACTTGGGATTTATGGCTATCATTTTTCATAACTCACATACAGCTTTACAAAATGACTATGACAAGGATCGCTTCGTACCGTTTCACTCCATTATGGCCTATGTCATCTTCTAAAACCACAAAATACAAACCTGGCTTCAATGATGAAGAACGGGATATTGTTTTTTTTTTTTTTTTTTTTTTAAAAAAATCTGCCTACATCTTTCATCTTAACTGCAGTGATCCGAGCAGTAGCAAGCCCAGAAATCTTATCTATAGAAATGAAGTCTAAGCTGAATTATATAGGCACCTTTTGAATGTAGTAGCCTAAGTAGTCTGCGACAGTCATCTGGAAATCAAGAATTACGTTTCTTCATAAGTGTTCTTATATTAATGTTCACAATACTGCTCTTGCTTAGCAGTACTAGCACTACTAGGTGTTCTCAGGATGTCAGTGTCTCCATGGGAATGCAACTTCTGCTCAATTAATTTTCGACAGATGTGAAATGCTGGTGCATTTGTGACACAGTAAAAGCTACTGTCTTCCCAGAGTATTAAAATTTCACACGCGTATTTCAAGGAATGATTCCCATTAGCCTTACGCAGGCAAAACAAAGGCACCCCTAGGTCAACATTTATCAAACTTTTTGACTCAAAGATGTTTTTTGAAAAAAAATGTAGATTTTTTCTTTTCCCCAGGAAAATCCACGAAACAACTTTATATTGTTTTGTGCTTACAAATAAGTTTAAGTTAAAATATTTGTTAATGGCTTCTATTCACCATTCCTTGCACATGTTTGCACGTGACAAAATGTGTTTGATCTGGGGACTGGTGTTATTTCGAGTCCCTGGGCCATACTCTAAGATGAGCATCACAGGCTGAGCCCTATTTCACTTATCCCACAGCAGAAACACGTAGACAATGATGAAGAAAACCAGCTGATAAGAATCCTTAGGTCCCACAGAAAAAGACTAAGGGTAAGTTACTGCAAGAAAACAGGTTTCCACTTCACCTTTCAGTACTAAAAATATAAATAAGAATTTTTCTTGGTTTCCGCAAAAAAAATCAAATTAACTAAACAATGGGAATTTTAACAAACTTTTGTCTCTACCACTACTATGTTATTCAAAGACTTGATCGGAATCCCTCGGTATCATTTTATGATACATATTAAAGCTACGTGTTCACTAAATGTGTAAGAAAGCTAAATATCAGCAGCATTTTGCTAAAGATGCACGATACCACATTATTTTCGGATGTTATATGTATATTATATACATATATATATATATATAAAAAGATAATACCACATTGTTTGCTGATAAACAGCACTTACCCAGATTCCCAACTAACACCTAACAAAACCCAGACAAATTCGATTTTTGGCCCTTCATAGTCATCTCTGCTGGTGAAGGAGAGAGACCTGCGAGAAGTGGCATCCTCACCTCAGCGGTTCATGCTTGAACGTGCAAAACACCCCTTACTAAAGCATCGCCGCCTGCAGCCAGGATGAAATGTTTTGCAAAAAAACCCTCCCCCCTTTTATTAATTTTAATAAGCTTTTGTCATTGCTCCAGGGAAACGGAGGGATTATCGGCAGCGTCAGGGCGCGAACGCTGACAAGCCAGGTACTTGTAGGCTGTTATCTGACGCGGGGTCTGCTCTGCCTTTTTGCTAGGCAGAGAAACTCGGCTTTGTGCCGTCCCTTGGGGAACCCGTCTGCTTGAGAAGGGAAATCCAACACAACACAACAGCTGCGAGAACGCACTGAGGAGATACGCTGCAGATCGGCACATATTCAGCTGAAATCCCTCTTGCCGAAGGGCGAAGAAGAAAGAGAGATGGATATCTCCTCCCTGATCCTTCACTACTGAGTCGCGCGCAGAACCTTATCTGGTTTAAGACGGTGTAATTGCATCCATCTCGTCACGGCTGGATTCGCAGACATCCCGCGGTACATGCCATGGGCTATCGCTTCGCTAATTCACTGTGAAGGGTGAGTCGGACACAAGACGTAAGGGGGTGCGAGGGCCAAGGGGCCACAGCAGGTCTTCTCCTGACAGTCCACCCAAATCATCCTCGAGGTCTTAACGGCCTAGCTGAAGACCACAAGAAGCCATACAGCGAAGCTTCGTTTCCAGCTCAGTTCTACTTGCAATTGTAAATTGAATCGCAATAATAAATTGAAATGGCAGTAATTCAATCTCAACGGGTGATTTTTCGTGAAGACATCGGGTCTTCGGTGACGGCGGTTCCTGCACAGTCGGTTCCTTCCCTCCCAAGCATTTTCCCTTCCTGTTCACTGCCTTAAAGATTTTTATTGACTGTTTTAATTTTTACACACTGATCCCCATCAGGGCCGCATGAGTCTCTGCTAAATCCAGGGTTTACAACCTTCTTGCATTTACTTTTAGTACCGGACTCTGCACATCACGACGGTAAGATTCCAATCCTATTGAGCGACGCCAGAAATGGGTTCTTTGTATTATCAGCTTAGGTGACAAGGATGCAAGCTAGACTAGATCATCTTGTCTCAGAATAAATATAAATGTTCCCTATCTGGAAACACGGAATAAATATTTCCAGTTTAATTTCTACAAACAAAAGTTAACATTTCCTGTATCTACACGGGGATTTCAGAAATATTCATCTGGATATTTTGTTGCCTTGTGGGCATAAAGAACAAAACGTTACTCGTTGAAAACCTCTTCATTTCCTTCCCAGAAATGCTCACTTTAACATGTTTTAAAAGGGAGATTTGTACGGCAGCAGGCTTTTGCATGCAGCATCACTCCAGACTTTTCTTTACTGAAACCACTGCTGCCGCCTCCTGCTTCAGTATTTAATTCTTGTCACAACCACAAAGACCTTGTGCAACGCATTGACCATGACAGATAAAAGTGAAAGTCCTCTATTTAAGCAAATAAACCCAAAGTCCTTCCAGAGCTAATTATATCCCAGTCGTTTATGGGTGAAACTGATAAAAGTATCAGGAAAACATACGCTTAGGAGCTTTTGGGATTTTTTTGGTCGCTTGGAAGTTGTCACTGAAGCAGTGACGTCCCAGTTTGGCCACGCAGACAACAGGAGTCAACGGTGTGAAAGTAGAGCTCTCTGCCTTGTAAGCAGCTTCTGCAACATAACTTACTTGCAAATTTACCACTACCAAGCCTTAAAAATCCTGGGAATGACACTGCTGGGGTGCTCTGTGTGCGCAGGCATGACTGCAGCATCCCTTACTCATTTTGTATAGCAACAGTTATAAAGACTTCCTCTACGTGTGCTTGCAACGGTTCTTCTTTTCCACCCTCTTTCCACTCATTCCATCATCTTTATCACCTTTTGAATCTTCACCAGTTTTCATTTCACTTTATGGCACTTTTTTCTGCCCTTCCACCATTGCACACAGCCATCGTGGGGAAAAAAAAAAGGCATATTTTGCACTAAAAGGCAAAATATAAGCGACACGAAGAACCCAAAGAAGAGGTCAATCCAAAATTATTAGCATTTTTGGGCCATATCTCTTTTTCTTAAATGACCCATATTAATCATTCAATGCTTGTCAGCCTTGCAACTGGTAAAGCGTGAGGCAAAGATGCCAAATGTTACCATATTCCACCACACATGACGCAGTGGGGTCCACCGACAGCCATCAGAGCTGTAGACTGGCCTCCAGGAGCGTTTTTCCCTTCACTGAGACAGCAACAACGCTTAGAAATCATCATCCACTGATGGGAAAACCATTTCCAGTGGACCCAGTCTATCAGGAACATGCCCAGTGCCTCTCACAGAAATCACTTAATAACATTTATACGATTTAGTACAGTGTTTTCAGAAGACCAGAAAGACAGTGAAGAGCAAAAGCAGTTGCCTATAGGAATTGATATCAGTATTTTTGGAGGTAAAACGTGGCTTAAGTTTAGTACGGATGAAATGAAAGACTAAAGCAGAATCTGAGTGACGTAATGCTGACCCTAGGATGTTAATACCTTCTTGCTTGCCAAATCTATTAATGATTTAAACCAATTATTCCTGCAATTTATTCTGAATTACTGTAATGAACTAGTGTCTCACTAGCAAGTAATTAATAATATTCCCTATGTGAAACAACCCAGAGGTACAAAATGACCGATTTTTTAATGGAAAAAAAAAGCCGCACTGGTATCCTACCACACACAGTACATTACTATTTTAATCAGCCAGTGGATGACAAGAGTGTCTTTAAGATATATTAAATGTTAATTATCACATTCAAGGACGATTCAATTAAATCTTGGGCAAATCAGAAGAGTTCTAGAAAACAGAGCCTTTCAGACCTACTCTGCTTAAGGTACGTATCCACCAGCCTTGATCATGTAATACAAAGCTAGACAAAGCCAAAAGACCAAGAAACTTGCACAGCTAAAGAGGAAACCATTTATTTGCATACAGGTTTCCTCAAAATAAGTCGCACTGCGGTTGAACTGAGCAGGTGTCACATTTTAATAAGTTCTGAGCAGTATAAACTGTTTCATATGCACTAAGATGACTGCGTTTATATATCTACACATGCACGTTATTGTTGCTTTTTACTTTTCTTAAAAAAATCGGTAACACTAATAGGCTATTACGAGAGTATTTAGAAAATAAATAAAAAGTAGCAAACCACACAATTTTGCAAAGATTACTTGCAGAAAAGTAATTTGCAGAGCAGTAGCAACAGAATTTGGCATACGGAGCCACGTGAAATGGTCTTTGACCCATTTTCTTCATGAAGGACTCAACAGCTGCACTTTGGCATATTATTTAATAAGTCACTAGAGAGAAACTCAAATAGGGAATAGAAAAAAAAAGCCCTCTCTCCAGTAATTACTTCACTTTGGGATATATTGCTATTTTAACCTTGTTAAAGAATCAAAGAGTTTGGAGGAAACCAGGTCCTATTATTAGTAAACCAATTAATTTTCAAAACATATTAATAAGCAGAATTTCATCCAGTTAAATAGCATGAATAAAATCTGAGATCAAAGTCTAGCTAATGAAAACAGATGCTCTTCCGAGTAACTTGAACAGAATCGAACAATCAGATTAAGGACTTGGGGTTTCTGTTTAGTTTTCCTTGCTTAAGCTATTTCAATCAAGGAAGACTACTATAGTATTTCATTTGAACCAAATCACAGGAATTTGCTACGTGTCTGGTGCTTTACAGCTTATTCAGGCCAAATTGGCATCAGAACCGACCTATTGCTTAGAAAGACAGGACCCGCTGACGCAGAGAAGAAACCAAACTCTTGCACCTCTCTTGTTCTGGCTGCGACACAAAAAAGACGTGCACAAATAGCTCTTCATTTTTCAAATGAAATTTGGAAAAGCAATGCAGAAGCTGCTTCTCCAGTTCTGTATTACTGAATGATGACTGGGACAGGCAGTAACTTACGGACAAGCCACATGATGCCTCTACAACTCAAAACTGAGGGCATCAGTGACCATCTCTGTAGGCTCCTCTGGACCTGGGGCGGCAAACATAATGCTTCATGATCTGCAAAAGTAACAAAAGCTCATTTCCAATTATTTTGTGTCTTTTGGTCTAGGAATGAGCGTAGGAACCTACTTAAACCATAATTTTTTCCTTTCAGAACTGGACAAAGCTGGCGTGAAAGCTTACAACCAACCAGTGGATGGAGAAGAGAAGCAAAACAGGGAGATGGAAACAGACAACTAAATTGGATAAGCCGCACTTCCTTGGGCAAGGAAGGACATGGAGAAAACTGAGGTCCTTCAGCCTTCACTGAGTGTATATACACCCTCTATCTGTCTCAGTGACGCCCACTCACACTCTGAGTATTTCAGAAGCTAAGAAACCCATGGCCAAGACCTGCCTCTCATTAGTCCCTACAGCTCCTTCAAGAGAGACTTTGGACTAGAAACGGCAAGGGGACTGAAAAAAGATGACATGACCTGCAAGCGATGAGTTATTGCCTGATTGCAGATGAGTAGATTGACGAATTAAACCATGTCTCTTGGAGTGTATCCTTCCCCAGCAGGTCCTGACTCACTGCAGACCACCATAAACCACCACAGATTATGCCAGCAAGGAACATCTGCCAAGAATCAGGGCAGCAATTAGCAAAAGCTTACAATGCTACTGGCAAATGAATTCTAGCAAACCTTATCAAAGCCTACCATCAAACATGCCACCTTCATTTTAAACCATGTGCACATCAATAGCGTGCTTCCTATCAACTGGGCTGCTCATTTTGTGGTTGAAGTACTGGATGAGAACATGCTTCTGGCTCCTCTCTCTGAACACAAGAAACTGTTATTATTCACATAATCTCATAAATCTCATCACATGCTCACAATAAAGGAAAGAGAAAAAATAGATGCCGATGACCATGATGAAATCCAGTATCGTGTATTTGATCACGTATAACATGATCCACTAAACTATGCCTACCCCAATGAATAAATACCACCCTTTGGGGCAGCTTTATCGTCTCGCATTATTAAGTTAGATCCGCTGTTCGTGAAAAACCACCTCTGAGAAAAGCGTACTTTTTTTTTTTTTTAATCCTGGCTAAATCCGAAATGTAAAGGTTTGCCTACGCGGCAGAGCAGTGCTGCGCAGAGATAACCCAGTTGACTTTGAACATCCAAAATGAGTTTGGGGACCGGCGAGTCTCGCCCTGCAGGCACGGGGCTCTTAAGGACACAAATCCAGCCGGCTGGATTCCCATGTGGCTACTGGCACATATGTTGACTAATTCCCTGAACGTGGTGACGTGCAGGTTTTTTTTCACACAAGCAACCTTTTTCAAATAAGCATGACTGCTTTCCCCTTGTGTTTTTAGAAATGAGAGGGAACTTAACCATATATATATTCAAATATTCTCCTCGGTTAGAAAAGCAAAGATGAACTAACATTGGATAGTATGGCAATGAACCGTTTGGAAACCCCATAGCCATTTGAACATGCAAATATTGCCAACAAAACTATCCCCAAAATCACAGGTAAACTGTGGACTGCTGCAGCTGCTGGGGAGTATCAGCAATAAAATTTGTGAATATTGCTGGGCTTAGCGGTCTGAAATAAAGTCCATTTTCCCATGGTTGACTCATCTCTCTTCGAGCCTTGGGTACTGATAACATCTTGAGCCTGGCCGGAAAATGAAGATGCCCAAATTGAGAAGCGGTCCAGTGCTTCTTCCTGAGCGCTGGGAGGAACACAGTGTCGCAGTGTCAGTGTCTCATTACTAAATCAAAGCTCCTGACAATTAAAATACCTCCCCCCCTCTACTCTCTCACTATCCTTAATCCGGAATCTCCACATGGGAAAAATATCTTCTACAGCCATAAAAGGAAAAAAAAGGAAAAATAAGGTTATAAGGTTAACTAAAATACTTTAATACAAGCCTATCGTGAACAGTTTGAAAATGATAAAACATTTTCTAAATGAGCTTGCATTCCTCTGAGATACACTGCCTAGAGAGGCGATATCTTTATCCGTAAAACATCAGATTTTGCTCAAGGACACACGCTGGGGTTAATTTAAAATCTAAATCTTTCCCAAATTCTTCATAGCATCAGGGCAATAAACCAACACCACAAAAAGCTCAGACTTTCCCAGTGTTCAAAAGATCTTCAGCTCCCTTAGGTAGTGGGATCTCTCCAAAACTGCCAAATTAAAGCCTTTCTCCGAGTCTCCAGGATCCTGTCCAGAAAGGACACATGATGCAAGATTAAAAAAAATATACTGTGAAGCGTATGGATTAACTCCTTTGCTCCTGTGGACCCCCCCCAAGCCCCACGCAGATTAGACACGTTCCCATTTTCATTACAATAAAAGACTTTTACATTACGATAGAAGACTGGGCTCAATAGCTTTTTTGAAGCAAATAGCTGCAATAATCCCCGTTAAATGCCAGACTGTTTGGTTTAAAATTACTTCTGTTGGTATTTTTTCTCCAGGATTTTTTTTAAAGCAGCAGTCACAAGTTGGTATTTAGGAAATTCAGGTTGGACATGACTGAAAACTTAAGAAAAACTTACAGCAGTGCAATAGGTCCACTGGTGACTGACTCTCCATCCTTGAAGATTTTCAAGATTAGGCTGGACAAGGCAATGACAAATTTGGTCCAGCATCTGTCACAGCTCCACTTTAAGCAGAAGGTCAGAGCAGAGACCTTCAGAGCTCCCTTTCAGCCAATGTTCATGTGATTTTTGTCTCTCTCTCGTACATGATTCCCCCCTCTCTTCAGTAAATTAAACTAATTTTTAAGAATTGTGTAATACAAAGGTCACGTTCTAGACTGAAACACACTTTCCCTCTGGCACTAAGAACTGCTAAAACCCATGGTACGAACTCCAGGTCACCTGAGTAACAAGAACAAAATGCCTTTTTATGCTGCCTCTCAGTTTTCCTTAAGGCAGATATATTCAGAGAAAGCTTGAAGAGAGCACTGAGAGAATTTTAGATGAGGATTTCAGATGCAAGACAGGAGAGAATATCGCAACAAGAGTAATCTTTACTTTAGAAGCACTACATTAACCTATGGTAATATACGATGTTGGAAATAACTGCCTTCAGAACAGAGTAACATTCAGTTTAAAATTCATTCCATCTCCTTTTGCAAAGTTTCAGTCATTACTGGAGGAAATTTCAAGATGTCCAAGGTCAAGATATTAAAATCACAGGGAAGGCTTCACCAGCAGACACAGTGGGTAACACACATCACCTCCCAGTTATTTGATGGAAGAAAGATTTACTCTACAGCTCTTCCATAAAAGCTTGTGAGTAATTTCTGCAAAGTCTTTCCAGGCTATTTCTGGACTGACTCATACACTCCGCTTTTTAACATCCAAATATTTCCATCGAGTTTTACCTTGCTTAATTCCTGCCCTTTCAGCACAGAGATGAGAGGACACTCCTGACCACTTCTGCAATCAAGCGTATAGAGGAGCTGGCTCTAGACTGGAGTTGCACGCCAGCTTGGCATGAAGGAGCTGTACGTCTTCAGTCTACAAAAGCAATTCCTTGGCAAGGAACTTTACACACGTTTCCCTCTTCCTGACTTAATCTCTGGTTTGGGTTTTGGTTTGTTTTATTTTTTCCCCTCCTATGTTAAATGTGAGCCCACCTACTCAACTATAGAAGATGAAAAATAATTTTGAAGATTATGATCTGGGACCAAAAGAAGCTCATGTACAAATTTCAAGTCCCCATCTCTACCACAGCACGGTGCAAAAGTCACTGAGGCATTGCAGAAGACATTAAAGAAGAATTAAAAATAAGGACATCCTCACAGCAATGCCTTTTGTAGATTTTTAGCTAGATTATCATTGGGCTCTTGCTAACGTTACTGATTCTTCCCAGACTTGACTTGATCTGGCCACCTCAACACTGAAGTTACCTAAGAGAACAGAGGGCTTAATTTGGAAGAAATTGAGAAAAACTTCTTCTTTGTGACATCAGCACAGGCAGTATTTTAAAAAAATTAAACACTGGAAAATATAAAGTGGATTTGGACCCAAGAGAGCAAAGTCAAGCCAACAAAACCATTGTCCCTCTCTTTACTTAATGCTTAGCCCTTCTTGCTGAGTTTATTTGCTCTTCACTAGTTTGTGGTCTCTGTTTGAGAGGCAAAAAAAAAAAAGTACAAGACCCACATTATCGCACAGTTTAAGACAACTTCTTTGTATAGTTCCCAAACATATCTAAAATTACACTATGGATTGGGAAAATAAAATAGCACCTAGGACAAATGATGATTAACCTGCTGTAACAGCCATTATAATCTTTATAAGATCAGGGCAAAAACTATTCTAAAATGTTCCAGCTTCTTCTCAATTCTATAATTGAAAACATTTTTTCATTTAATTATAACATGATTGAGGAAATAATGGAATTTAGCAAGTGCCTTAAAGATGTGCGTTTTATAGCTTTAGACTTCAGGAATCAAGAACTTGATTTTATAAAGCCCAGAGGCTCGAGGGAAAAAAAATTGAATTTGATAGTAATATAAAAATTATATGAATTTAAATCTCTGCCAGCCCCTTTAGCAGTCAGAGTGAAATTGCTTCATTAGGGAAGTTCTGCCATATAAACTTATAACACTTGTTTCAGCCCGAACAAACCCGAGATTAAATTGAGATGAAGGTGGGCCACAGCCTTAGTACTTATAAATGAGCTTTTTCCCTTTTTATTGAATATAAACACAATTAAACCACCGAAAATGGCTGTGTTCAATCCAATTTATGCAGCTTAATGTCCCCCCTCTTATAATGTTAGACTTGGGATGACTTGGGTTGCACCGATGGTGTAACTCCTGAGAACATCTGCAAACTGGCCACCATCACTTGGGACTTCAAACAGCAAAAGCCTGCAGAGATCTTGGTAACAAACATATATATTTGCTGAAATAAATACAGAAAATATATTTATTGTCAGCAAATTTGCATCTTCTGGAGGGTCTAGTAGTGAAGACCGATATGTTTCCTAACTACAGCAGGAACAACTAAGTTGGCGCCAAAACCTACGCTCCAGTTCGAGGCCAAGAGAAAGTGGCTGGCTGGTGAGGTATAGAAGAGAATATATAGAACAAGCTGTATACAACAGCTCAGAATGACAAGAGGTGGTCCTAGCATGTTGCTAGGACTCTACTCCTGGGAAACAACTTCACAGGCATGATTGTAAAGATGAGCTCGAAGGAGGACTGAAGCCTGGCCAGTTTTGTGGGTCTTTATGGTGAACTTCTCCCAGGCTGGGGAGCATCAGGAAGATGCACAAAGATACTGTTTAAACAAGTGTAATACATGAATATTAGATGCCAAAATCACTAGTTAATACAGGAAAAGATTGGATAGGGCTAAGTCATGAAAGCAAGGATGAAGAGTTGGTGTTTGAGGCAAGAAAGCAGAGGAGTCAGGCCCCCTCCCAAAGGGCCCTAGTCTAAGCAATCATTTAGGATAACAGCAATTGCAGCAGCAGTCTTACAATGTCTTTGGAGTAACAAAAGACCATGAAACCTCTGGAGGATTTTGCTATATGAAAGCGTCTTGGAGACGTTCTATACAGACAACTTGCCAGATCCGACCTAGCTTGGAGGTAGGGTTTCAGAGAAAAGCCTGAAGACAACATGTGCCTTGGAGACATGAAGGACAGACAGGACGGCACTGCTGTGCACAAAGGAAGAAACCAGTGGGAAGTCTGCATAACTTACTGGAAGCACACTGGCAGCCAGTTGTGTCGAGGAGATATCAAAGAAATGGCTGAGATTCCTGTTTGGAAGGCGACAAGTCCAGAAATGAGCTGTGAGACATCAGGACAGAGATAACGGGCTGAAGCTCCAGTGAAGGGAGGAAAAAGACAGAAAGAAGGAAGCAACCCCTGCAAATCCCTGCACAGAGGCTGAAGAACAGAAACGGCTTTCCCATCATGTATAATAAGAAGAAAGCTGGAGATGCCAAGAGAAGGCTATAGTTGGCTGCTCTGAATTTCAATGACAACTCTAAAAGGACAAAAATGAATTGCTGGTCCCGTTTTTTTTATGAATGCTTAAGAGTGGCTTCACTGAAGACTAACAGTTGAGTTGACAGACCAAGGCTGAAGAAAGAAAGAAAAAAAATTAAAAAAATAATCCATGCATTTAGGGTAATATATGGGCATGCATTTTGGCATGGCCCTGAATGACCTGCTCTTGTTAGACCTGTTTTGAACATGGAGTTGTAGCAGAAGCCCTCTGCAAGTCCCTTCCATCTTAAATCATTAGTCGACAATGCTGTAATACTGGAAGACAAGAAATCCCAACAGCTTTCCATACAACAAATACATCAGTGGTAAGAAGAGAGGAGCGGCATATCTCTGTCACTGAGGAGATCAAAATATGTTCACCTGGTGAAGGATAAGATCTAAGAGAGAGCAAGAAATTACAGGAAAGAGTAAAGGAAGATACAGATTATAGACAAGATATATGTTAACATGCATATGGCTCCACAGGTTAGGAGAGACCAGGTGAGTTTTTTTTGCATCCACAGCAGCAAAGGAGGAGGGACAGAAAGTCAGAAGAATTGCATCTTAGAATCATTTAGGTTGGAAAGGACCTTTGAGATCTTGTCCATTTTCTCTTCAAAAGGAAAAAAGCAATGAGATATCAGGCAGAGAAAGGAGACACAAGCTTGACGAATGACTATCAGGGAATGAAACGACAGCTGGAGGACTGTTATTTAGTTAGAGAGATGGGAGAACAGAGAAGGTGATAATCATAATTAAGGAAATCAGCCCAGCTGTGGGATTTCCACCAGCATAGTTTGGCAGCACAAGAGCAAATGGATTTGGGGATAATGACCTTGCGCTTACAGAAGGACAAAGAGAGAGAGGAGGTTTGGAGCCTTAAACCTGCAGAGAATCAACCGCAGGAAAATGGGGCCATGGGAAGGGAAGATGAGATCCCGGCAGCTGCGAGAGGCACTGGATGGCTCTCAACCAGCCAGACGCCAATGCAACGGAGAGGCTTCAACAGAGCAGATAATTCAGTCAAGGAAAAGGCAGCACGGTCCAGTCTACCCCATAAAGACCTACAAACAAAGGGTTAATCCCAGTGCTGAGGCTGGGCTCATCTTTCGTATTCAGGTAGCCTGATGCATTGAGGAAAGCTGCCTAAGGTTCCCATGTCCATCAACGCTGTCTCTGGAAAAAATCCCACAGCCTACCGGGCACTGCAGAGCCCCCCAGCGATAAACCTCTGTTTTAGCCCCATTCGCAGGGTTTGCAGTATCCCAGCTATGACGGTCAGGGGGGAGCTTGGCAGCACAGCTCCCATTCCAGCCACAGGGTCAGACCAGTTCACACGCCGTCCTGCACAATTGGCACAGCTATAGTTCATTCCCTGGTTAAATTCAACTTAAAAATGGAAAGCCTGAGCCCCAGCTGAAGTTTCTGAGGATCAGTGATTACATGGTTCATCCTAACAAAATGTTAGTAGGTCATTAAGCACCTGTAAGGAACACTCCTAAATAATGCCGCGTGTAACAACCTGAATCTATTGTGCAAAGTAAACAGATACCTTAGGTGAAGATCTACATTGACATTACAAATAAATAACACACTCTCTTAATAGGAAAAGCATTTCTAAAAACCGACTTGCAGACACTCGTTATGGGAGCCAAACACAAAGGTAACACGAGGTCTGCACATGAAGTCCCGATGCCGTAACCGGAGCGCTGCCACGTCTCTCAAAAGCTATGCTCAGATTTCGCCTTTGCCTAAAATAAGACCTGACTTTGTTTAGCGATAACACAATCTATCTATTTTTAAATGTTAAAACGCTCAGGGTGATATTTCCAGCCAGCCCAGTTGCTCTCCCAGATCCCAGGGGCAAGGCTGGCTCCAGCCCTCCCCCTTCGGAGCCCCAGCGACATGCCATGGGGACAGGGACAGGCCGGGACAACGCGTATTTGCTTTAATGCACCAAGTGCTTAAAAGCTTAACTGTATCGTTTGCATCAACAGTCAATACAACTTATTTCATGTTCAGAGGCTGTAAGCGACAACAGAGCCATCAGAGCCTGATTTGCCATTGCCACCATAAAGAGCCCCCCTGTGTAACCTCGAAGTGGGGAAAAGATCTGTTTTCAGACTTAAAATTGACGTTAATAATAATTAGATTCAAAGCAGGGGTCTGGTAGACTGATGACTGTCAAGAAATCAAAATATATATAGTATAGGAATAGCACAGAGTCTACGAAACTCCTTGTACTCATAGAGGGAAGATTAGGAGGAGAAAAGCAAACCTTAAGAGGTCTAGATGTTGCGCACCCGTCGCTCAACCTCGACGTCCATCTGCTCCGACAACAAAGCCGTTTTCACAAAGAGCAGGCACCAGATCTCCCCTCTCTGGAGAGGTGACCAAGTTGGCAGCCTTAGGAGCATTTCTTGTGCAGGGTTCATGTCTGGATTAGGATTTAATTTGTCATCACCAGTTTACAGGGTACACAAGCACATCTCCCACTGCTGGTGTGCTTGTTTACCATCCCCAACAGTTAGGCCCACTCAAAGTGAAAAGCTTCCCACTCTAACAAAGCTGTGAAAAAAGCTGCAAGTCAGTGTTTCACTAAAAAAGTGGACGTAATAAACACAGGCTTGTCCCCACGCTGCTGCCAGGATGGTATTACTCATCGAGTGATACTTTGCAGATAACAAGGCTGATCCGTGTTTCAGGGTGACACACCGTGAGCCACGAAGGTAATTAGCCCATCAGACAGCATTAAATGCCTCCGTGGAAATGATTTCTTCCTTTGGATTATTAGCCAGCTTGACTGCGTGGTCTGAGTGGCTTTTTCCCACAATCCCTACGCAATCACACAGTGGGTTTTCTACAGTCATCTTCAGCTGCTTCCCCACCATCCTTTCCCTATCACAAACTGCACTAGGTTTGCTCTTTGACAGAAAATACCTCCAGGACATAAAACTGCGAGTGCCTCATGTTCTCCAGGAAAAGGAGCCACTTCTTTAACCACAATAAAAAAAAAAAAAAGAAAAGAAAAGCAACAAAGAGAATCTCTCATTGCATCGCCATTTCTGCATAGCACTACAGAGGGACGCTTAAGCCGTTGCGTCTCCCCCAGTTTCCAGCGAGATGGCAGTCACGCAGCCCCAAACTTTGCTCCATTTTCTTGGCTGGAAAAGGGATGGCACTAGAAGCAAAGGCCCTGGGTTGTGAAAAGTTTAATTACTTGCAAAAGTGCTCCTCGAGGCCGTCCACCGCTCAGGGGACACAGCGTAGCTTTGCGTAAGGGCCGCAGGTTCTTTGCTCCAGACTTTGGAAACGCAACTGTGAAGTCTTTTGGGTACAAACGATGGTTACAGCTCTGCCACAGAGAATGACTTTAGCCCATCACTAAGCACATTCCTCAGACAAAACAAGCAAGCAAACCAAAAAAGCCCCCAAATTGGACACTCTGGGCTCAACCAGGTTCTTAAACCACATGCCAGCGAAGAGGACGCTGCTCTTCTGATGTCTTCCTGTCAATTTAAATGAGCATTACTTGAAAAGGGTGATCTTAAAATGGCCTTTTAATACTGCAGAGTTCCTAACAAAATAGAATTAAATAGGCATTCATATAGACAAATAGCCAGCTCCGGTTCTATAAATATTTCATCTTTAACTTTGAGCGTGTCCCTGCCAATTAACTATGTTACCTAATGACTGGACGGCCTAACATAAAATCTGGAGAATAGATCTTCATCACTAGGCTTCCCACTGGTAATACTTACTATATGCAGCCACTCAGAGGCTTTTCCTTTTTTTAGTCCCAAAGGAAATACAGTTGATGCCTCTGAGTGAGATTCAGCCCCCTTCCATGAAGCTGGGATCCCATCCAGCCCAGCCGTCTCCATGTCCCAGGCAGCTTCAGAGGGGACAGATGGCAAAGGAGTTTCAGCATAGGATGAATCAGCCCTTGCAGGGTCACTGTGTTCCTATAAACCTACAGAATACTGACCCCTAAGCAAAACTGGGTGGGATACGCAGCTTTCTTGGGCGACAAGCGCAACGTCCTGCACATGGGTCAGGGCAATCCCAAACACAACTCCAGGCTGTGGGGGAATGGCCGGAGAGCAGCCCTGAGGAGAAGGACCTGGGGGTGCTGACTGACGAGAAGCTCAACATGAGCTGCAATGCACGATCGCAGCCCAGAAGGCCGACCGCATCCTGGGCTGCATCAGCAGTGTGGCCCGCAGGGCGAGGGGGGGATTCTGCCCCTCTGCTCCGCTCTCGTGAGACCCCACCTGGAGTACTGCGTCCAGCTCTGGAGATCCCAACTTAGGAAGGACATGAACCTGTTGGTGCAGGTCCAGAGGAAGCCATGAAGATGATCCGAGGGCTGAGCCCCTCTGCTGTGAGGAGAGGCTGAGAGAGTTGGGGCTGTTCAGCCTGGAGAAGAGAAGGCTCCGGGGAGACCTTATTGCGGCCTTCCAGTACCTAAAGGGGGCCTACAGGAGAGCTGGGGAGGGACTTTTTCCAAGGGCATGTAGGGATAGGACGAGGGGGAATGGCTTCAAACTTGAAGAGGGGACGTTTAGATTAGATATTAGGAAGAAATGTTTCCCTGTGCGGGCGGTGAGCCCCTGGCGCAGGCTGCCCCGAGCAGCTGTGGCTGCCCCATCCCTGGAGGTGTCCAAGGCCGGGTTGGACGGGGCTGGGAGCACCCTGGGCTGGGGGGGGGGGGTGGCCCTGCCCAGGGCAGGGGGTGGGACTGGATAATCTTCAAGGTCCCTTCCAATCTAAACCATTCTGTGATTCTATGATGTTGATTATTTCATGGTGTTGCAGAACTATACAATCCATCCAACTTTCCTTAAGTGCAAATTTTTCTAGTGTTAGCGTTGCTACACAATGTTCCTCTTCTTAAATCATAACCTGCTGCGTTACTACGAGCAAAACCAAAGTCATCAGAATTGCAGGTTTGCTGCATGTATAAGGGAACCCACAGTCAGTGGCTGATACTGGAAAACATCAGGTTTGGGATCCTGATGGGTGGGAGGGCTCAGAAAGGGAATTCGGTCGTTGAAGGACGACATGTTACAGAAAAGTCATCTTAAAAATAGCTAGTCTATAATGGTGAAGACCCTTTTCCCCTGCCGAATAACCTGGATGACATAAATTAAATAAAAAAGTCATTATGTGTTGTTCGTAACACTGAATATGAAAACACGATTAACAAAATAACAGGCTATTAGAAATGCATAATAAATGCAAATTTCCGCCAACCACTTCTTCCAAGGATAGGGGCCTAATTTACTATATTACAGCTAAATCATGATTGTGTTAAAATCATTAGCTAATTTAAATGGCCTTTCCTTTGTATTTAAATTACCCAGCATGCAAAATGAAAGCCATGAAAATATAATCTATATTTTTAGAGGTGGAATTATTTTAATACACTACTATAAGGAACATTCTACTATTTTTAAATGAAGAAGCTAAATATTAAGATTTTATATTAGGGTGATGCCTCAATAATGATCACAAAATGACTAGGCACTGCATCCCAATACTGGGACTGACACACGAGACCAAATCCATCCCTGGTATAAAAAGAAGAGGAGCCACATCACGTTGTGCCATACATAAGTTTGTCTATAAATTAAAACAGCCATCCCGGGACGTGCCATAAGCAGGCATCGTTTTTTTTAATGCCATTTAAATGTGACGACACTCAAGGATGTACGTTTAACTGCATGCATAGCTGCATAAATGATATAGGTGTCAGGTAAAAAAAAAACAATAAACTTAGAGCCTTTTTTGGTCTTTTTTTCCCCCCTTATGATCACATATTGTTGTATACTTGCTCTGAGGGTTAGCTAACATGAATTATCTTGTCTGCATCTCGGGTAGTTACGCAGAGCAGCTGGCAGGCTGCGAGTTCACACGCAGCATCCCCAGCAGTTAATTCGGACTCCTGCCTCTCCATCCCCTGCAGGCATCTCTAGTTATTTATTTATTTTTACGGAAACCAAGAGCATTATAATTCGGTGCTGTGTTTTTCAGTTCCACTTAACGCTTACAAACCTGAACAGAGCTAGCGGGAGTATTTTGATGGAAGCATTTTCCCAAGAAAATGTGCGATTTCCTCTGGAGGTCTTCTATGGGGATTTTTTTTTTCTCCTCTCCCTATTGACACCTTTGTTTTGGATTATGGATTTATTTTTTTTTCCAACTAGAAACATTTGTCATAAACCAGCCTTTCAGCATTTTGACAAAAGCATCATAATTTTGAAATCTTAGGATAAAAAGTTTTGATTCCATCGTCAACATTTATTGTTGACAGTAACATGTTGACATAAAGGTCTTACTGTTTAAGAAGGTAAAAAACCCAAAGTACTACAAGTTGCTGAAGGCCAGAAATTAGATGGGTGGTTGTTTTGTGGGTTTTTTGTGGGTTTTTTAATGTTTTTTATTTTTTTTGTTTCACACAGTGCAGGTATTGTCTGCAAAAAACCATCAGTGCCATAAAAGAGGCAAAGGGGAAGACTTTGGAGGATTCAGCCAGCACCAGAAGCAGCCTTCAGCCCTTCCAGGCTATTTCACATCCCGCAAACTGCAATCCCAGGTTTATACTCTTTTAAGTACGCCAGAACTACCAGATCTGACGCCTGCAATCATTTCTATCACTAACGGGTTTCACTCTTCCCAGTTCATAGAAGAGGATACATCTCCCAAACTGTGCTATTTTAAAAATTTTATAATAAGAATATATACTTTCATATGAATAGCGCTCTAGCAGCTTTGATATCTAATAAAAAGCAACAATATAATACCTCCATGGTATTTCCCATGCAGTACCTATTTCAGCAATGGGGCTTCTTTCAAGCTCTGAAATAACAACCGAGGCAAAAAGACATCAGAAAAATTTCGGAGACCTCCACTGCAGTAAGTGTAAGCAAATATATTCCGAACTATAAAACCCCTCGAATTTTGCTTTCCTCCATCTGGCACAATTGTGTTGCCTGACGTTATATACATTTAAACTCAGCAGGAGGAATATTGTGCTTGCTCTGTAGGACTGCGTCCTCAAAGGAAAGCAAATATACAGTTTTAGTTCCCAGGCTACGATTCAGTTGTAAAAAAGCCAGAACTATTAATAAGCTGTGTCCTTACAAACTAATGATTATTATCTTTAAGACTCAAAACAACCTGATTATTTATTAACAACATTTGAGTCATGAAGTTGACTCTAAGCACAACTTCCCTGTGGAAATTGGACCAACTTTACTGATGTACTTTTTGTTAGAAGAAAAGTAGTAGAATTTTGAATCTACTGCTAATTGTTTCCTAATGGCTATTTCTCCCCAAAGAAGTTTTTTCTTTGAGTAAATAAAAAGCCAGATATTTGTTTTCTATTTCTCTATGACAATAAATAAAAAAAAAGGCATATTTTGTGCACAAGCCTTCTATCGATACGATTGCCTACATTCCTTCAGAAACTGATGTATTTTCATGATTACGTATTTTATGTAAACAGGCTTGCGAAATGCAAAGCGGCTGCTCAAAATGCAGCACGAGGCAGGCGATTGATAAGGCATAAAAGACTCCCATTCTGGTGTTTGCTGATCTTGCTTAAGTACATAATCATTTGTTTTTCCTTCTTAACGCGGTGTTTACTGTCACTCGACTGAAACGGGTTTTGTTCAGCCCTATTATAAAATAAAGCTGCGTCTCATTTCTGAGTCAATTGCCCTGAAATTCAAGAAATTTGGAAGCAAGATATTTAACAATGGGGAAAATCAAGCAGCTGAAAACCCCCCATTCATCATCTCACCGCCTAACTCCAGCCCTACTCCAGCTTTTTAAGCAATCGTCTAAGCACAGACATTGAAAGAGCCTTCATGGGAGTGATTTTTCCCAGTTGCTCCCCTTGCTGTATCACTTCCGTCCTAAAGAAACCCTTTGCCTATTCAAGCCTGGAAGAGTAGTTCTTGTGTAACTTGCCACGCAGAGCGAATCTGAAAAGCCACATGGCTTTTTGAGAAGGTTCACCACCACCTGCTTGACTAACATGTTACCAGCTATCCGTGTATCACCAGCACACAAATTCGTAAAAAACCCTCGAATTCTTGACTGAACATCTGTTTGTCAAAATGCAGAGTGATACCGCAGTCGGTTAGCTCTAGTTCCAAATATCTTTAGATAAAAAGCGTGGTTCTTGTCAAAGAAAAAGGGGGACTGAGTTTCAGAGATCTTCTCAAGTCATTTAAGATGCTAGAAGCTGTAAACACAGCAAAGAAAAATTATTATTTGTCTTAGCATTAAACAGCTTGTTGCCATGTCTATAGTCTCAGACAACAGACTGTCTGCAAATCAAGAAGTCAACGGCACATCTGAGAACTTGGAGGCATCTTGTAAGAGGAGCAGATGGCACATCCCCAAAAAAAACAACAAACCACCCCACATTAAAATCAGCATTTCTTCTTATCCTGCACACTTAAACTGTAGAACTAATTGGCACAGAAGGTCGTGGATTTTAAAACTGCTTGCACGTGTTTGAAAAGTAAATCCACAACCCACCAAGGAGTATAAATTATAAAGCCACCAGCTCTGGTTCAGGACATTCTTCAGTAATTGATTCTGGTTGCCATAAAAGATAGGACACCAGGATAGGTGGACCTTTGGTTTCACCTTGCATGACCCATTCTGTATTCTTATTTAAGATAAGATGACTCAATAATATCAACTCATTCCTGTTGGAAAAGTGTAAGGTGACCTTCCTCTCGCTAGTCACCACACAATGCTCACGAGCAGGATGCTGTCAGAGCCAACACACCCTCTGGGTCCTTTCCCCCCTCATTTCTTGATATATGGGGTGGCTGAAGTCAACACAGCTCAAAAAAAACCCCAGCTTTATTTTTGCTAGGTGACGAAGGCATAGCTACATTTTTGGGAGTTAGAGCACGCCTAACAACCAGTGGGGTGAACCTGCCAGCTCATTTTAAAAGGTTTTGGATGAGTCCCTTAATTGGGAGCCTCTTCGCTGCCGGAGAACTTCCTGGAGCATCAAGAGCTGTTGGCAACCAGCTGAAGACACTCGCCACAAGCTCCCGCGCAAGCCAGCGCAGTATTGGCTTGTGTTTTATGAAGAAATAAAAGGTGAAGAATGCGTACTTGGAGAAAGTGAAGCAACTACATCAGCGATCAATATGTGCTTGCAATAATGTAATTAAACAAATTGCGAAGGCTCTGATGAAGATTTCATAATTTACTTTGCAACAGCAGTATCATAAAATAGCTATGTCTGTGCCGTATCTAAGGACTTTGAGACCAGGGCACCCAAACACCAGAAGGCAGCCTGGACAGGACAGGGAGACATTTTAGTAGTGTTTAATTACTGCTGGAGTGTGCCCGTAGGAGATCAATCAGAGTGAAGGTCCACCCGGCCACCTCTCCTGACCCGCGTGGGGGCCAGATGCCTACAGGAAGAAAGCCAGCCCCGCAGGGAACCATATGGTGACACCATCTTGGTGTCACTTTGCCTTCTCTCTTCCAGCTGTCCGGGCTTTTAAGCTCTTACCCTCCAAAGCCCCCAGGAGGGTTTTGTTTCAGGGGTTTGCCAACAGCTTTTTCAAATCCTTTAAAGGCTTCTGGTGTTCCCTGTGTCTTGGGGCGTTGGGTCAAAACCACCACACCACCCCCTGCTCCCACCTCCCAAGGTCTCGCCTGACTTTATGGCCACGGATCTACCCGAGGAGGGAAAGAGGATGGGAAATACAGCTGTAACAGCTGAAATACCTTTTAAGATCACCAAGCGCTTGCAATAAATGTAAAAAGCATCTGACGTAATGGATGAAGTAACTTCCAGCTGGTCCTTGGAGGCCACGTGTCTCATCCACGCTCCATGAGCTACGCACACAGTACTGCAGGTGCCAGGCAGAAGGGCTACAAAACACCCAGGACTTAAAGGCGGCCCTGTTATTTAGCAACAGGGGTGATGAAAAGTGCTTCCCAACTTGCTCCCTCCTATTAGCCAAGGTTAAAAGGGCCTTTTTTGGTTGTTTTGAAACTCATTCTCCTGTGCACCAACATTTGAAGCACGGTTTTGATTTTCCGATGACCACGACCCACTATGCATACACCTTCATCCCCATGGAACTCCTGTTTGGAAAATGACATTTTCCTGAATTTCTACCCTATAGCTGTTTGTTTGGGTTTGTTTTTTTTTTTTCCTCCTTTTTCTTCCCCCCCCCCCCCCCCCCCCGGCTCCTAACTGCACTGAAATGGGAATAATGAATCTCTCTGCATCGTGAGCCCTGGCACTACAGGCACGCAAGGAAAAACTTTGTGCCAAGGCAATGAGCAAGAAAAATCACTGGAGGTGGGAACGTTCCGTAAATCTGCCAGCCAGGACAGCACAGCCCATTTTCCCCATCCTTTTCCATTTACTTTCTTACGTCGTAATCTGGCTACGCCCCAGACACCCCCCAGCCAACACTCTTTGGTGGCTGGATGCCTCTTTCCCAAGATCACTGATTGCAACATAAGGACTAGTACTTCCCCTGGAGAAACAGAAATTAAACTATATTATCCTATAGGATATATATATACATACTGTTTAATATTTACTAAGTTCTGTATTTTTTTATATACATATATGTCTAGCTTATAATGCCACTCTTGAGATGAGGCTCCTGTTTGCCACATATATACTTGTGCAACCCCCTTGGAAATCTTTACTGTTCTGTGGCATAGAGCAATAAGCATTTCCAATCCTCTATCCCATTCTCTTTTCCTGAGAAAATTCAAGAGAATTAGGTTAATAGGTCAGCAGATGGTAAGATTTTAGTGGAAGAACGGTATCGTAAGGAAGGTGTCCGATGAAGATGAAACATGACTCTTGGGTTCACTGAGAAGTTCAGTCAAGGACACTGAAAAAACTTTTCTAGACACAACTGTGTCCACTTTACAAAAACAAAATAAAACAAAATAAAATAAATTATAATAAAATAAATTATAATTACATAAAATAAAAGCCACTCCAGCCTGTACGTTTCCTTTCCAAGACAGCCAAGGCAGCCGTGAAGTGTCCAGGGCCCTGTGCGTGGGTCTTGTAAAACCGAAAATATTTGAAGACGCCAGTATGCAAATCTGTTTTACCATTTACCGAGTTAACTATTTTCTAACTGCTGAGAATCAGATGTATTCCTCCGATATTCAAACTGAGCAAATAAATCCCTGCAGTCCTCCAAACGTGACTAGGTAGCTACAGGGGAAAAGAATTTCTGGGAAAAAAAGAAATGAAACAGGTAAGAAGTAAGATAGGGAAAGAAAGACAACAGGGCAGCAAGGTGGGGTACTTAATTGTCAAAACCTGGAAACCTGTTTAAGTTTTTAATGAAAAATTGCATTTTTAGGTTCTTATCTGGCAAAAGGAACAATAGTAAAGGTCGGTTTGGCAGTAGCATCATTGCAACTCAACAGAAAGGATCTTGGAATTAGAACAGGGAGAAAAGGAGCATGACTGGGACCCCAGCACCTCTTGCAGCATTTATAGAAATCTAATAAAAGCAATTAATTCCGGAATCTGACTCATAACCCTAGCTGCAGCATGAGAAAACAACCATATATTAGAAAAAGAAACAAGCCTATAGCACTGCCAATACTCTAATGTCCTATTTATTGACGTCTCATTCTCATCTCAGCCATCAGCTACCAGACCTTTTTAAAAGTTTTCGGGATGATATTCAATTCCTACATTAAGTTATGAATAAATAAAGCTCTGACATTGCTGGCTGCTATTCTGATTTAAAGAGGCACTGGCATTTCCCTGTACATTACTACTACTTTCTGATGCCCGAGGACAACTTCAATCACTGCAATTCGCACTCTTTTAAGTGGGAAATACGGTATAAGGTTTTTGGATGGTAAGCAAGGAAACTGCCTTTTGATACTCCTACCCATACATAGATAGACACTGTTTTACTGCTCCTGCAAATTATCAGCACATAAAACATACCCCAGGGATTTTGGGGAATTAGAGGAGAGATGGTTTCTGTAACATTGAGAAAATAACTACGCAGGAGCCTCCAGAGGTAGAGACATAAATGGGAAACACTACAAATTGCCTTGAAAGGAAGAGGCTGTTATGTCCCATGAGCGAGAGGTACTACCATACTCATTTTCAAATCATCGTGAAGGTACAAAAAATTTATATATAAATCTGTTAGTGCAGCTCAAATATCACTGTAATTGTCATTGCAGCAGAGCACCTCCTGCACGACCCAAAGACCACAATTTCTTCTTCACCCTATGCACCGCAAACACATTTTGAAAAAATAATAATGAAAAATAATAAAAAACCCACCTGTATTTTATTCTTTGTAAATGAGAAGGATGAAGGGAGGACAGACACCCTTTGGCTGGGGTTCTCTGTGCCAAGCAGAAGCTTTCTCCAGTGGTCCCCATCTGTGAACCGGCCTGCCACGATGCCAGGGGCAGGAAGGCTCCCCAAATTCCCACACCTTTTCCATGCACCGTGCCCTGAAATCATTCATGTTGGTCCCCAAGACATTCTCGTCTCCTCAAACTGGCTGTCACCCTGCTACGGTTTTGCTTGCGGTCAAGTGAATATGTGTTTCGCGTTGGCTTAATTACATCGCAAACACACGTCCACATGGATTTATAAAGCAACACAACTGAACATGATAAACTCCAAGTGAAAACCAAATAATTTCACTATTTTCAAAGACAGTTCACATGGACAAACGAGCAAACTAAGCTGCTATCAAAATAAAACTGTGTTTCCATCACTGTTTTGCCTTGCCAGTGTCCTCCCCAGCCACACTGAAACAGCTGCTTCTGCTGATGACAGCATTAAAAACGCTCCTCTCAAAGACAACAGCCTATAAATACAGTAAAACAGCCTTAAAACAAGCTGCCGTTTTCATCTTTGCTAAAACCATTTCACATATTTAAGTTTAAATCAAAGCCTGGCATCCATATTTCCATTACTTTTTTCAGTACAATGTGCTCCCAGCATTTATATCTATACATAGGCACATAAAATAGACATACCTACATTGCAGAGGCCAGGGCAGGCCCTGTCTCAGCTTCAACCTGGGCTGCTCTCCCAAATTCTTCCTCTCATGCCACCTTACCCTCGAGACTTGAGGCTGCTAAGTGTTTGGGGACCCCCTCCTTTCCAAGCCAACGCACTTGCCAGAAAACCTCAGTTATAGGACCTCAAGAGTTGGTCATTTTGGTCAAAGTGTTATGAACCAAACTATGAATATTCCTTTCAGAACCCCTCTCCGGCTCACCAAGGTGGGCTCCGTTGCCACCTCTCCAAAACATCAGCCCTCTGCCATGTGCCACAGCTCTTTTGCCCCACAGCCTGGAGCTCCTCCCGGATCCCCAAACCAGGTGAAACCCCAAAACGACAGCTCTATCTAAAGGCAATAGATGGTGTAATACATAATGTAACGGTAAAGAGGCAATGGCTCAAAGTGTTCCTCTTTTGGGCTGGCCTATGGGAAACACAATTTCTGAAGGAGAAAGAGCCTTCTCTTATATTCCTAAAGATTTGGTTTTCTGTCCTCATTTCCTCCCTCATCGTTCCACACAATACTGCCTGCTGCAGACTAAATTGTGTTTTCCATCTAATGAGATGAACGGATGGCCGCTCCGAAAACATCATCTCTGGAAGAGGATGCAGTGTGGTCCAGACATGCTCTCGTGCCAGGATTCAGCTGTGTGACACTATCAAGGCAGCACATGGTAATTATTAGCTAGTTTTTGTATGTGAGCCACAAAGTTGCATTGAGTTATTTTCCTTTGCTTACTTGAATGAATTGTTATTTCCCTGTTGATAGAAATAATAATTGTAAATAGCCGTATAAAATGTTTTCTTTCCAATTAAGAAAACGCCACAAAAAAAAAATTACTGATTGCGAGTACACTGTAAATTGTGTATTGCTATACCATAAATTATACATCTGCTATCTCGGCACCAATTAGCCAGGAAGGTAAGAGAACAGCGTAACAGTTGGGAGCATTAAGTATTACTGTAAGATGATGCGGCTGATATTTCACGGCTTGTTTTTTTCCTGCCGGTGTGCAATGGGATACCACGAAATAATGTGTGCCATCTGGTGCCAGCGCGAAAAACGGAATAATGTATACCATCACCTGATCTCTATGTCAGTATACATATTTCTGTGAGAAACTAGAAAATATTTGTTACCTGTCCTCCTGCTATGCAGCACTCCACTGAATGAACGCTGCAGCTGTTATTTTCTGTTGTCAGGAAGAAATGTCTTTTAGTATTTACTACATCCTACATACATGAAATCACAACATGATTTAACAGCATGTAATTAAGTACTGCTAAGCAAGTCCCAGTAAAGTTTTGAAAAATTAGTCAAAGAAGAAACAGTAAAGAAAATAAAGTAGAACTTTGGTTTTATCTTGAGCTGTCAGCCCTAACTGTATCTTATACACATAGTAGAAACATCCTAAAGGTTTCCCAAGTTGCTGAAGAGCGGTATCTTAGAATCATAGAATAGAACCATAGAACCGTCTAGGTTGGAAGGGACCTTCAAGATCATCGAGTCCAACCATCAACCTAACACTGCCAAACCCACCACTAAACCATGTCCCTCAGCACCACGTCTACACATCTTTTAATCACCCGCAGGGATGGCGACTCCACCACTTCCCTGGGCAGCCTGTGCCAATGCTTGACAACCCTTTTGGTGAAGAAAATTTTCCTAATATCCAATATAAACCTGCCCTGGCGCAATTTGAAGCCACTTCCTCCTGTCTTATCTCCTGTTCCTTGGGAGAAGAGACTGACCCCCCCCTCACTACACCCTCCTTTCAGGGAGCTGTAGAAAGCGATGAGGTCTCCCCTCAGCCTCCTTTTCTCCAGGCTAAACAACCCCAGTTCCCTCAGCTGCTCCTCATCAGACATGTGCTCCAGACCCCTCACCAGCTTCACTGCCCTCCTCTGGACACGCTCCAGCGCCTCTATGTCTTTCTTGTCATGAGGGGCCCAAAACTGAACACAGGACTCGAGGTGGGGCCTCACCAGTGCCGAGTACAGAGGTACAATCACTTCCCTAGTCTTGCTGGCCACACTATTCCTGATACAAGCCAAGATGCTACTGGCCTTCTTGACCACCTGGGCACACTGCCATCTCATAACTCAGTCAGCTGTCAACCAACACCCCCAGGGCCTTCTCCATCGGGCAGCTTTCCAGCCACTCTGCCCCAAGCCTGTAGCGCTGCATGGGGGTGATGTGACCCAAGTGCAGGACCTGACACTTGGCCTTGTTGAACCTCACACCATTGGCCTCGGCCCATCAATCCAGCCTGTCCAGACCCCTCTGCAGAGCCATCCTACCCTCAAGCAGATCAAGACTCCTGCCTGACTCTGTGTCATTTGCAGACTTACTGAGGGTGCACTCGATCCCCTCGTCCAGGTCGTTAATAAAGATATTGAAGAGAACCGGCCCCAGTACCAAGCCCTGGGGAACACCACTCGTGACCAGCCACCACCTGGATTTCACTCCATTCACCACCACTCTCTGGGCACAGCCACCCAGCCAGTTTTTTACCCAGCAAAGAGTATGCCCATCCAATCCATGAGCAGCCAGTTTCTCCAGGAGAATGCTGTGGGAAACCATGTTGAGAGCTTTACTAAAGTCTAGGTAGACAATATCCACAGACCTTCCCTCATCCACTAACCGGGTCACCTTGTCATAGAAGGAGATCATGTTTGTCAAGCAGGACCTGCCTTTCACGAACCCACGCTGACTGGGCCCGATTGCCTGGTTGTCCTGCACATGACGTGTAATGGCACTCAGGATAATCTGCTCCATGACCTTCCCAGGCACCAAGCTTAGACTGACAGGCCTGCAGTTCCCCGGATCTTCCTTACCATCCTTCTTGTGGATGGGCGTCGCATTTGCTAACCTCCAGTCAACTGGGACCTCCCCAGGTAGCCTGGACTGCTGATAAATGATGGGAAGTGACTTGGTGAGCACCTCCACCAGTTCCTTCAGCACCCTGGAGTGGATCCCATCTGGCCCCACAGACTTGTGTGTGTCTAAGTGCTGCAGCAGGTCCCTCACCATTTCCCCATAGATCATGGTGCCTTCATTCTGCTCCCCATCCCTGTCTTCCAGCTCAGGGGGCTGGGTACTGAGGGAACAACTCGTCCTACTGTTAAAGACTGAGACAAAGAAGGCATTAAGTACTTCAGCCTTTTCTTCATCCTTGGTCACTATGTTTCCACCCCTGTCTAATAAAGGATGGAGATTATCCTTAGTCCTCTTTTCATTGCTAATGTATTTATAGAAACACCTTTTATTGTCCTTAAGAGCAGAAGGTAGATTGAGTTCTAGTTGGGCTTTGGCCCTTCTAATTTTCTCCCTACATAGCCTCACAACACCTTTGTAGTCCTCAAAATCCTTACACAGTCCCAGAAAGATACTCGCTTATTAGCAATTTATGGAGCTGCTGGATGCTTTATGTTACAATGCTTTCACACTATTCCATTTAGATCCAGCTACAGAACTACTGAGCTTATTAGCAAACTGGAGGTGTGCTCCTTCAGGTATGCCACTGCCCTAGCAAAAAAACATGTCAGTATTATGCTTTCCTCGCACACTGAGAACATCCTCTCAATTATTAAGCTTCCATTTAGCTTCAGAAGATCAAAGTTATTATGTGTTGAATATTTAAATATATGCAGACAAGTATTTATTGTAAATTAACTAATCTCAGTCTGAGCCAGTTAGCCAAAATACTGTATTTGAAATGCAGAGAAATTCTCATTGTGGTGGTGCTGCGCCTCGCTGGAAGTATTTACGGATGCAAGGAAGGAAATCTCTTTTATTTCCCAGATTGGGTCTTCTTCAAAAGGTGGTTTTGTTTGGCACACTATTGCCTGCTCTTACGATTAAAGTGGATACCGTGATGTATTTGGTGCTGTTTTAAAAACATACCAGCTCTAAGAGTCAAGTTTCTGTGAGGTTCTCAGAAACACTTTTTTCTTTATTTGTTATCTCATGGGTTTGTGGGGGAAAATTTAAAATTATAATTTAAAATTATAGTTCATCTCCATCTTAATATTAAAAAATAACCAAAATAAAGACATTTATTTAATAACCATATTATTTTATATTTAAGGTACAGATTTGCAGGGGCAAGACTCGAGTTTTGCACCGGACACATCTCCCTGGCTGCCAAGAAGTGACACGAAATTTGGCCTTCAAATGTTCTGCCTCCTTCTTTTTGGACGGCGGCTGATTTAGGAGGGATTGAACGTGTTATCTATCACAGTGTCAAAGAGAAACCCAATAGGTCTTATGCACAGATAAATACCCAAGATGGGATGAGTGTTTGTCCATTAAGATGAATGGGTGCCCCAAATTCCTGCCTAAAGCACATTTTTACTATTTCTATCCTTATTCCTCCCTATGGAAATAAAGCATATTTTTATAATAATCACCTGGTGAATATGGATTTACTGTTCCTCTTCTTTTAGTTCATCCCCAAAGGAAAATGTTTCTATAAAATAGGTTACTCACATACAATTCCCACCTCCACCAAAATCATATAGACACAATACGACAATTTAAAAACCACACCACCACTGCCTTGCCTTCAGCCCCATCAAGACGACCACGAAGTTGTAAAACGTCAAACATTTTGACCTTCAAATGCACAGACAGGGAAGACGGTTCAAAGACAAACTATTTTCTGATGTCTACAAGCAAGGGAAGATCTACATTTGGCCACTCAACTGCAGAACAAACCTTATTTCCCCATTAAGGTGCAGTCTCTTTGTAACACGCATCACCAAGTGACAATGCCCGACTCCAAAAACATAAACCCACTCCCAATCTGCTTCCAAATTGCAAGAGCCCTCTGAAGGTTGCAGAAGTCCTTGAAAAGTTATCTCAATGTAAGCGCTACATCATAAGGAGCACTTACCCTTGAAGGGCTTTTTCTCCAAACCAATCTCCCTTCCCTAGAGTACGGAGAAAGACTGGATCTTCACTGGGCGAGTCTTCACGAGTAACATTCACCTGTTGAAAAGCCAAAACCCCCCAGCGTTTAGAAAACTTTTAATTAACAAATAAAACCTGTTTGTTCAGAGAGGGATTTGTCATTCCCCAGATCTTTCAGGAAAAGCTCCAGTCCATTATCTCCTCTGGGAACCTCTCCAGAGTCCTGCACTCTTCCCTCAGCATCACCAACCAACAATCCGAGAAAACGAGCAGTTATTTTCCACTAAGGTACCTACTACTCTTGCAAAAATGCAATACTTGTGGGTTTTTGGAGGTTTTAACTCTAAACATGGAGTTGGCTGCACAAGCACAGTCATTGCCCCTATGGAGTCAGCAGCAGAAATAGGTTCCAAATATTTTCTGTGTATCAGACAGACACATGGCATAGGCTTCTGTTAGCTTTGTTCTGCACGATTTCTTCCCTTCACTTAAGGGAAAGGACTAACAAAAATAATCTACATTTAGACATAATTGAAATGAAACAGTTTGGAGCATTACAGGACGAAAGATGCCTCCTCTCCTTTTTACTGTCTCTCAAATTCAGGGAGGGGATAACTCTAGCTATATCAAAAATGAAGCATTTTCACTGAGGTTTAAAGGAAAATACCATCTTATATTTTATTTTCGCAGTGAAAGAGGAAAGCAATTACTGCTAATGGAAAGCAGCCTTTCTACCTGCGGTAACACCATAGGTAGTATAACCTACCCAAGCTTAAGGTGAGGAAGCTGGCACTGCAACAACGAGAAGATGACTTCACAACTGTGAGTGATGGTTTCCCATCACTGGGGGATCCTTTTTATTTTCTGAAATGATTTCAGAAGAAAAATAGTAATTGATCATCTGAACGTTCTTGGCTCTGTTTTCCCGTGCCAGTGCGGGATATAAATCCCAGCTGCCATGTAACGACAGAGCCCCCGACATCCCGCGGGGTGCTGACGATGGCATGACACACCAAGGATGCAAAGGACTCCATGAAAGATGAACGTTCTTGATGTAAGTGCCCTCTACGAGAAATACTTCTTCCTTTTCAGATGTTATCAAAGGAAACTCACACCTCTTCCGGTATGAGAAGGCAGGTGAAATACAACTCCCTGCTATCAGCGCATGGTGGGCATCGCCTCTCCCAACGTTAACCATCTATAAATCTAGTTGTCCAGACTCTGTCTACGGTCAGTGGAGAGGGACAGGCATTTCAAAGCCTGAGTCGTCCAAAATTTAATTGGTATGAGCAACTCTCTGGAGGTACTTTGCATACACAGGAAAATCTCTCATCTGCTTCTCCTTTACAGGCTGTTCAGCTTTAATCAGAGCTTTTGTATATGCAAATTCACAAAGCCAAAATCTGGGACATCAGACACTTCCTTTTGGTTTTAGAGACATTCCAGTTTAATTTCACTATTAAATTTACAATGGTGGCCCGCACTTTCTCCCATCTCTTTTACAGACGGTAAAACCAGTGGGTTTGAGTCATTAATGAGTGCTCCGTCTACATCACACTGCATTTAACATCTGCAGTGACTCACCGAAGATCAGATGAGGGTAGGGAACACGTAATGAATCAGCCAGGAAGATTTGTAGCTGATGAAAAAAAAATATTTGGACCAAAAAAGGGAACTTTAATGCAGATTTAAGCTCTTTCTCCGTGAGCTCTGCTGATTCTTACTTAAGCAATGAGTGCTGAGGGATCACGGGAGTGTGATTTCTACGTGGTTCAAAGCGATGAGTTATGTGAATACCCACAGCATCAATGAAGAACTCGCACAATCGTACATTAAATTGGTGCCATGCCATGGCTTTTAATGGGAAAATGGTGTAAAATGGCACAGCATGGCCCACGCCGTCCCCAGGTAAAGGTGAGCCACAGAGCAGGCTTGGAGCAGCAGTGTTCAGCAAGCAGAAGGGACCGAGTTGTTTTCATCTAATGTATTATTCACCAAATTTCTGCACGCGGGGTGTTTTGAACACGCTTTTGATTTCTATTCACTTGGACTGGAGGAAACATGCTGAAATAAATAAACTAAATGAGCTCAGGAGTGGGACCAAGCGTGGCAGATGGAGTTGATGGAGAAAAAGGGGAAAAGGATTTTGCTCCTAAAAGAACTACGCATGGAGCATGGGCTGAAAGAAAATGGAGAAGTCTTTCTAAACATTTCTGAGAGAAGTGCTGGGCTCAGAAATGTGATAAATAAATAAATAAATAAATCTCTGTTCACTTGACTGTCACTGCAGACTTTGACATAAAAGGCAAGGCAGAGTTTTTATAAGTAGCTCTCGCTGATAATACCCTAATACTCCCGTGATGCTGCTGAACGCAGAAAGCACACGTGAGGTCCCAGGTACACGAGCTGCAGCCAGGCTTGTTAAGCCACCCGAGTTGGGTTTTAGCATGGGACATTCTGTGCCCCTGCTTCAGCAAGTCCCAGGCAGCATACACGTTAATTTGTTCATTCTGTATTTCACTCCTATTTCTTCCACCTTTCACTGCTAACGCTCTATTCCTCCTATGCTGGGCTGTATCCTTAGCGTAGGTTAGTTCTTACATCCACTGTGCAGCTCTCATGTCCCAATACAGGCATTATAATTAAACACGCTCCAACTCCCTCCATCTTCTATCAGCCACTATCTCCTTTTGCAAAGCTTGGAAGAGAAAACTGGGCATAATTTAACTGTCCCTGTGGGAATTTCTGTCGAGCCATCAGGACCCAGCTAAGAGTCTGGGAATTTCTCAGCAAGCCGATGTGCATTGTTTTATTTTAGCTCCCTTTTTCTGGCCGTCAGCTGTCACAGTGAGATAAAATAGCAAAGGCCAGGGGTAACACCAAGGAGCACCTCAAGGAGGGCCACAGGGCTCTGGAGCGATGGGTGGTTTTTCTCCTCCATCCTGCAGGCGAGGCTTAAGGGCTTGAGGAGGTGCAGGTCAACAACTGGTTGCCCAGCTGGTATGAACAATAGGGATTTAGTTTTGACAATCAAGGGCCTTTCTTTGGAGATGGAGGACTGCTAGGAAGGGCTGGGATCCACCTAACCACGTGGGGCAAAAGCATCATTGCCAGCGGGCTGGCCAACATGGCACAGAGGGCTTCAAACACTCAACGGGGAAGAGAGGCGCACCCTCCCATTATTTTTGCCCATTAAAGGCAAAAAAAGGGAAAGAAGGAAAAAAAAAGAAAAGGACTTGAAGCATGCATCGTGGTTGTCCTTATTCTGGGAGAAGAGGAAATATTACTTCTGAGTAGAGGGAAACAAAAGGGCATGAGGGAATACCATCAAACTCAGCTTTCTGCAGTCCATGATTACCTTAATTTCGGAAATTTCTCCGTGATTATCTAACTCATCCAAAAAAAATCATTTTTTACTTCTGATGAAGATTAGCTCCCAGAGATAGAGCGTGGAAGATGAGGGTGAATATCTCGTTTTAGTACCCGAGAGCTGACAGCTGCCTTGGGAAACAACCCAACGGTGTGGTACAACACCCCCACGTTTCCTCTACGGATGCCCCGGGGGTTTTGCTACCCTCAGTTACGCAAGGCACACGTTAATATGTGCCTTGCTGCAGACATCATGAGATCCACGAACCAGGAGGCTGGGGTTGGCCTACTTTCAAGCATATTTATCCATTTGTATTTACTTTCAATGCACCACAGTTCATCTGCAGTGGGAAATCACTGTGTATTCCCTTGAAGATCTCCATCCTGCTACGTGGAAAGAAGCCAAATGTTTCTCAAGCGTAATAGTATTAGGCCAGCTAAAAAAATAAAATAAAGTTGAATGGAAGGAAAAAACTCTATCTATAAAATCCCACCAGGATTTTACAGGAAAAAGAGGTCTAAAACATATTTTCCCTGTGAGCAGCGGAACAAAAACTTAGACCTTTTTTCTTCCCCAAGGAGAAAGCCCAGACTTCTCTGGCTTCCTATTATTTAATTTGGAGAAGCTGAGAAGTGATAGCCATGGGAATGAAGTCTGGAAGTCAGCCTTGTAAGAGGGATACTTAGCAAAGAAAACGTTGAGTATTGTTGGGTATACTGTTTAAAAAAAAAAAAAAAAGAGCTTTTTGGTCATCTACCGAGAGATTTCAACCCCAAAGTGTTCATTGTAAGCACATGTGTAAAACAGCATGAGATCAATTTTTTCCCCTTCAGGCCACTCTTCCCTACTGATACAGTGCCAAGAAGTTTAATTAAATGTCAAGTGTTGCAACATTTGTGCCTCGGGGAAGGGAGAGAGAAAGCGCTGGCTGGCACTGAGTTTCGAGAGCGTATCACCACCATTGCCATCGTCCCACTTGCCTGCGAAGGGTGTTGAGACTTACCTTTCCTTTGCTGATTATAAAGAACGTGTCCCCTCGAGCACCTTGTCGTATAATATACTCTCCGCTTTCATAATGTGTCTGTAAAAAAATAAAAAAATAAAATTAAGATGAACAAACAGAATCAGAGACCGTTATTCAGCAGATAGTTTGGCAGCTTTGCAAGATAACGTAACCCTGGACCAATTTTATCCCAGCCTGACATTGGCTGTGATTTAAAAATTGTTCTGTGTCAAGAAATATAATAATTAAAATGAAATCGTTCATGGCTTGCCCATTTTTCTTCTTACTTTGCTACTGCCAGCTTTTGCCCAGATGAATTATCCTCATGGCCTAAATCCATTTATACTAAGTAAACCAGACAGAAGAATTTTCAACAGAGAATATGGTACATGAAGTAAACTGCAATAATATGTCTGCCATAAAAATAGTTCTTTTCCGTTGTTTTGGGGGGGTTTTTTTGTTAGTTTTGGTATTTTTACAGCTTTGCTAGCAAGGGATTTAGTCAACAAATAATTTTTGCTCTTCTCCTGTTATTACAGCAGTTTAATCTGTCCTTTTTGCCTTGTTTTGTGGAATATTCCTAGCTAAATTTATGTCACAGTTTATCATCTAAACTTAATAGGATAGCTTCATCCCTTGTATTACCCCACCAAAATCAATGCGCATTTAGACATCACCAAAAAACCAAAAGCTGGCATGTCCTAAATAAAGACTACATTCATGTTGAGCCCCCCCAAACCTTGGCGTTTATCACCAGAGATGCTCTACCTCCCACAAATTCCACAAACATCAGTTCGACAGCAAGCAGAGGCAGGGGAACGCCAAGAGCTTCCCACCCGACATCTTTACCTACTGATCAAACGACTGCTGGGTTGGTTTTTTTATTCAATCAAGCCCCCGCAGAGAGCACAGGCGTGCCCGCAGGCATCAGGTCTGCTGTGCCCCAGCCCCGATTTGTGACAAAACCTCCCCAAAAACGCCCCAGCGCTCTGGCGTTGTTTGAAGCGACGCTCAAGCAGAAAGCCCCAGGAAAAAAACAACCACCAGATCTTTTAATCCCAAAGTATGTATAAACAACAGCAAGGATGGATTTGAGCTAAGACAGAGGAATTAATCAGAACCCTAGAATTTGGATAAGCTTGAAATGTTTTCTTCCAATGGGTATTTTATTGTCCTGCGTTTATTTGCTTATCTTTACACTCAAGCTTTTTGGTGCCACTTACAGACTGCTCACAGGCTCCAACATGAAAATAAATAGGTGAAGGTTATGTAAATGTATCTGCCACACCTGAGAAAAAAATCCTTTGTTTGGGAACACTGGGCATATGAGGATATTAATGAAAAGTAACTATCCAAGGAAAAAAAAAAAACCCAAAACTAAGTGAACTATAAGGCGGCATTAATTAGGTTACTTCTTTAAAATACATATAGCTAGGCTGTGAGTGCTTACACCATCCAAAAAAAATAAATCTTGGGTAAATAAAATCAGAACATCAAAGCAGTATGTTAGTAATTAATCCACTTCAGATTCTCCATAAGATTAACAAATTAAAAAAAAATAAAAGTTCTCTATCAGAACCACAAATACCAAATATTATCCTTTCAGTCTTCAGAAAAGGGACCAGAGAAGGTGGGTCAGGAAGGCTTCACTTGTGGGTCGCCCTGATCCTGAATGGGCTCTGATAGATCTAAAACCCACAGCTTTTTTCTTATTTCCATGTGAAAGAGCGGAAGGGGGAAAAAAAGCCTGAAGGAGATCATGGACACAAACTCACAGAGTTTTTTTACTTCCTACATGCGGTGTTTCTGGAGAGCAGATTTTAAGGATGCGCATTTTTAGAAAATCCAGGTTGAGACTCCTTGAAAGGGTCTGATTTTATAAGGTGTTGGGATCATACCCTCTTCAAGTGGAATCCTGTAGGCTCCCAAAAATCTAATGATTGAAAATACTGGTAAAAAAGTTTCCAGTTTTAGTACGGGCAACCCATATTCATTAGACATATTAAACTGCTACTGCTTGTATGACTTCAGCGCAATTTTCAGCTGATACTGCCTTACAGTGGACTCTCAACTTCTGGCCAAATAACACATTCAACATGGCAAAACCTTCTTCCTAAAAGGCCATCTCTTGGTCTTAGTCACCAGTTACAACTGCACCAACCACTCAGCACTGAGACGACTCACAGTCCTGCTGCCGTATCCAATTCCCAGCCATGAGTCCTCCCAACCATTCCCACCCATGAGTCCTTCCAACCTTCCCACCCAGGCTTCCACACAAGGAATGGAAGGAGAAGAAATCTGAGTTTTGAAGGATTTGAAGCTGCCTCTTACTTTATCAATACCCTACTGTATGTTTCTTCCCCTGGGCTCTAGTCTCATTCAAACTACCGTAAGTCCTTCTTCCAACATTCAAATCATATTCCTCTAGTCCTTCCTTGAGTGCCCAATTGCACAGAGCTTTCATTTCGCTTGACCTCCTCCTCATCGACACCTCTCTCCATGCCTTTCCTGTGGTCCACATCTTCGTCTTTATGTATTTCAGCCCATTTCTTTCACAGCTAATTCCACCTGGCCTTACCGCAATTATTCTTGCTTGAATCAACCCGTCCTTCCCCATCTTCTAACAATGCTCTTCCTCTTAAATCCTCCTCTTCTAGCACAAATGAACTCATCCGTGTGCTTTGCCCTTCTAATGGAATTATTTCTGTCCGTTTAGACTGAAAGCACTGTGCAAAGCAGGCAAAATGTGTAAGTGCTCACTTGTAAATAAAAATAATTACAAGCCTCCTGCTTTTAGCCGGCCATGCAGAAGGCAGCAGTATGTTCTCAGGTACATACAGTAGCATTATACGAAGTCACTGAAGAAGCGCTTTGGCAAATGTTGCCTATATTCATGGTATAGCTGATTCACATTTTAGAAACACAAGCTCCCTTTCATCTAGAGAATACCAAACCAAGGACAGCATGAGGAAAATCGACAATTCCTACAGCTTTACAATGGTGCGGTGGCATGTGCAAAGGAATAATATTTGAATTAAAAATCACAAAACAGAAAAGCAGTAAAGCAAGTGGGTTCAAATGTGTCTTTACCAGCTTTAGACTGACCCCACCACTTCTTCTGGACTTCCATTTGCAAGATTAAATTCAATGGCTGAGCTCCAGCAAGCTGCTGGAAGCCACACTCTGTTGAAGGGGATCCTTCTCATGGAGAGAACAATTTGTTGGCATCTTCTTAAATTCGAGCCTCAAAGCACTGTACATAACTGGTCAAAGAATTTCCAGAATGCCTTTAAAAGGGGTAATAAATATTTCTTTCCCACCTTTGCAGTCAGCAAATAAATAAATAAAAAAACCCAAAACACGCAACTAGTGTAATACTCCAGATTTGGGCTTAGAACTTCATTTTTTTTGTGTGTTTTTAGACTTTTCTCCCAAGAGAAAGGGACTCTGGTCAGAATGCTGTATTTGCAGAGGCAATACCAAAGTTCAGTGATGAAAGCTAATTGAGTACCTCAGATTTCACTGAAATCTAAGCAGCTCACAGGTTTTTGAGCATACTTCTTAAGACATAGCTCCTCCAGGCCACAACAAAAATTAAAGCAAACCACAGAAATTAATTCTTAGCTGGAAGAGTTGACCAGACTATATTAACTATTCTTACATTTTCACTTCTCCAGCAGAAAACCAGACTGGAATCCAACATAAAAATGAAACTGAGAAGACCTGAACAGAAACGTAGGCTGCAAAAATACCGCTGTACGACCTGCCAAGGTCGAGATAACCGGGCAGCAAAGTTAATAGTTATGAGGGGCTCCTGTGTGCAGGGGGAAGAGGAAAAAAAAAAGTTATAAGCTAAGGCATCGAGGTCCCAGTTTGGCATCAAAGTCTGAGAGAGTCAGCGCTCAAGAAAGCAGCAATGATAAAGCCGGGAAATTACTGCTGGGAACACTCATATACCAGCAAGCTGCAAATGTATATTTTATAAGCTTTGGCAAATAGGGATAAAGGCTGAGCTTCAATGAATTATAAATGATACAAAATTTAGAGCATTTGTCATGCTAACTAGACTGTTGTTTTATAAAGTAACACCAAGCCCTTAAGGTACCTCTCTACGAGCCAGAGCTGCTTTATCACCTCTTGAATGCCCCCCCAGCCTCCTAATACCACATTTTCCTATATAATAAAAAAATTTCCTAGTCTAAACCAGTGAGGCAAGACCACCTTCTCCTTATCCAAAATTTTCCCAGTCTAAACCAGTAAGTGCTTAGCAAAGCAGGGATGTCCATCGGGAAGCAGACTGCGAGCCAAGCTTGCGACCCAACCCCTCACGCGTTTATCAGAGGATAGCTGAGTGCTCCAATAATAGGTTTATTTCTAAGAAAATAAGTGATAAAATAAAAATAAGGGATAAAAAAAATAGTGTCTTGGTTGGGTTTTTTTTGGCACATGCAACACATCTGAAATTAAAGATGGAAGGTTTCTTAAAAAAAAGGTTTTAATCCTGCCATTAATTAATATTCATGGCTTTGATTTTAGTGTCTGCCCTCCACATGGTTTACCTCCTATAAGCGTTTCAATACTTGTAAAATAAAGGTTCCAAGTCTTTCCAGTGCAGCTCAACTCTGAACTCGAAGCCACGGCATTGTATTTACAGAAAGAATGTGTCAGGCAGGAAAAAAGAAAAAAAAACAAACACAAAAAAAAAAACAACCAAAAAAGAGAAAGCTCTAATTAGCTTTCTCAGGGAAAGAACAGCTCCTTAACCAAACTGGTTTAATAGGAAACACACCCAAAATATGTGTAAGCAGGAGAAAGTTATGTACATATTACATAAGCTCAAATTTCCCTTAAATTTTACTGAGACAAACCCAACAGGAGGAGGGAAAATAAAAAACCGAAATTAGAGAACCAGCCCAATTAACATTTCGAAGTCCCCGGAGGGTTTCTCAACTGCCATAAGGCAGCACAGTGTCAGCAGAGCATTCCCAGCACCTCAGACCAGCCCATCCTCTGACCCCTCAACCTCTATTTCTCCACAATTCCCCCCCCCCCCCCCCCCAATTCTGCATAACGCCAACTTGTGAACTCTCCGATCCTTGCCTCATACAACTGCCAGCTTCTGGTCTCTTGTACAGTGTTAAATAAGTATTTAGGAGCATCCTAATATATTATATTTTTCAAACACCTTTTGTGATTAACACAAAATCAAGGTGCTGAACTAATAGTTGAGTTTGTAATAAACCAATTAGATTTAAGAATACACCCACTAATACAGCATACTAGAAAACCTTTACAACAAGGACACCTGTGTGATCATCTGTTTTCCTTTATAATCTTCATTTTCTCACCACGAACTTAAAGGGACCGTTGAGTTCCACTAAACAACATTGGAGAGGGCCACATCTCACCGGTGGGAGCCACAGCCCACCTGGGCAACTCTTTCCCTTCGTGCTTCTGTATCACGTAACACTACGTGACATTAGGAAGGCTGGAGAGGATGGGAATAAATAGCATGTTTGATGGATTAGGGGGTCAACACATGGCTTTTGATCTGAACAGAACTCAACAGAAACTTAAAAATATTTCTAGGCTAGACCTGTAAAACTAGTCAGAAGGTTTCTGGCTAGTCCACCTTGTTGGCCATTCACAAGCCAAGAGCCATCCCAGTGTCACCAGTGACTGCTCTGTGCTCCTGGTGCAGCCCCATTTCAGGAAGCAGCATTGGGAAGAGGCTGTCAGATCTCATTTCTGACCTACCTCCAACGCCACATCTCCCACACAAGCCATCTATGGTATGTGGTCTCCTAAAAAGAATGGCTTGCTGGCTCTGCTTCCCTGCATGGCCAGTCAGGTAGATCCCCAGAAAATAAAGTATTTCTCCCAAAGCACGGGAGAGCCACATGATCTCTCAGCCACTTTCAAATGCGAAGTAAAATACATCAACGTAGATCACTATGGATTGATAAATGCTTCCCCCGTCCCATAGAAACCAACACCTTGATTTAAAAGCAGTCTGGACAATGCAGACAGAATAGCAGACTTGCATTTATCTTGATTTTAGGAAAAGCCAGAACTTCAACATCTGAACTAGGATCAAGTAGTGAACGCTGCGTCCTGCTCCCATCCTTAAGCTCTCCATTGCCATCAGCGTTACCATCATCTTGGACTACTTCAGGTTTTAATACTTAGGGTGAAAGCCAAAGCATGTCTAGAATATAGCTGAAAGTGGAAAACCATACTAAATCCATACTATTGGAATAAAACAACAGAAATTAGATTTCTTAGAAAAATGTTACTCGAGTATAAATGAAAGTTGTTTGGCAGGTCCAAGCTAGATGCAGGTATAGTGAATATCCAACGTACATCAAACACGCTGAAATCTAGGTATCCAACAGTCAGAGCTCTGTATTAACTGTTACCGTCACTCCAGACTACCATTTCCCCTTAGAAAAAGAGATAAAATTGTCATAAAGTTGTTTAAAAAACCCCAAACCAAACCCTAAACAAGGCCAGTTTCAATGCAACACCAGAGCCAGATTTTAACCCAATCAACCTCTGCATACAGAGAAGCTTGAATCTTTCACAAAATATCTTTTTCCAACCTAAATTAACACAAGTCCTGGAAGCTCTCGGCCCATCAGTACAAGTAGCGCCTCTCTCCTGGAGATCACCAGTTTGCCCAGTAACAGCAGCTTCTATGAAAAAATATCTTTTTTTTCCCCTCCCTTTCTTTGGTTGCCAAGTTTACTTAAAGCTCAGAAAAATTCCTAGCACCACGGGGGAAAAACATGTTTACTTGGTGGGTCGGATAGGGTAAAACACCGATAAGCCCCCCCGACGTACCTCACAGAAGAACTAGCAGAGGCGCACAGCATCCCATGACCGAGTCAGATTATGTTCTAAAATAAGGAAATATCCTGGCTTTACAAAATCCTCCATCCCGTGGAGAATGCCAAAGTGCCACCCCAGCCTTGAGTGGAGAAATGCCCCAAGTAATTAAAGCTCTCTTAAGAAGTAATTGGATTTTTACGAGACCAACCTTGCATTGAACATTGACAAAATGAGAAACAGCGAAGCATTGGCTGCCAACAAGAAATAGCACCACATTTTGACAATAACCATTTTTTTGAGTCACCGAGACCAAAACCGCAAGTCCTCACCAACCAAAGCCTCCCACTGATCCAAGACCCAGACAAATGGGCTTGTCCGAGCACACGTACGAACCAGATCGGGTGCTCTCAGCGATCACTCGATACCATCCCTCTCAGAAAAGTTACTTGTGCACTTGATTTCCTCCACTACCCGCTACACAAGCGTAGCATCGCACACTGCGTTTGCTTGCTGCGTTTCTTCTTCGCTTGCAATGGTGACATAGTGGCTAGAATGTGAATTTCTGCACCTCGTCTTTCCCAGAGAGGCTTCTATCGCAACCCTCCACTGCGTACAGAAACGATTCATAAACTCACAGTATTCCACTAACTGGAGGGAAAAATCGCCTTTCCTCCTTCCCAACACTACACCCAAAGAGCCAAAACTTTGTTTGGTGGGAAGAGCCAAAGCAGAGCAGCTCAGATGGACACCCCTCCAAGGGCGGCCGGATGCACGCGCAACATCTGGGCGCTGTGCAGGACCTAGCCTTGTGGCACCAGCTTCTCTGCTAACCATGTGAGCTTCAGACACCTTGCCCTGCTTTCAGAACTCCTCCCGTGTCACCACGTTGCAATGGAGTCCTCCTCTACAGCACATTTGGGGACAACCCACCCACCATGCAAAGAAAACATGAGCTTTACAACTGCAGACACCCACGTCTGGCTGAAGGCTTCGGTCCACCAGCCCTACTTTGTCAGTCACCAGCTTCAATTGGAGCTTCTGTTCCCAACCACCATCAAAAACTGAGAAGCTTTTAATGCCCGACCAAGTGTTGACACAGGCTTTGCGGAGAAACCTCAGTGCTGGAGACCAACCCAATGGTTAAACTTCAGAAAAACATAATTTTTCCTCCAGGTGGATGCCTCTGACTGCTGTGTTTATACTGAGAACATCTGAAAAAAGGTGGAAAAGAGATGTTTGTGTGTGGAGTGCTACGTAACCCACATCAGCTGCAGCGCCGAGAGGCCAAAATCCTGCCAAAGGTCACATCAGGGGAGCAGAAACACAAAGGTGGCTTTGAAAGGAGGACTTTCACTCCCCACAGCCAGGTTTGCACCACGTAAACCAGTGAGGGTAACATGAGTTTGATGACAGTGCTCAACACATAATCCAGCTCTCCCAAGGTGTATTTTTTTTTTTTTAAATAAAAATATGTATGTAAATATGTTATTTTCCTGGTGGTTTAACAAAAATATTCACAGAATCATCAGCAAAACTCAAAACATAAGCAGCTTTCAAAATACTGTTGTTTCTCTTCTGGACTTTCTGCCTTAAACATTTTTTTGAGTCTGAAATGACAACACTAATGGTAACAAAACAGAACTTTAAAAAAGTGTTTACTTGCTGAAAAACACTGCAAAACCAAGCAGGTTAATACTGGTCTTCTGTACTGACTTCCTCAGGAATCATAAAACTTGGTTTCCCTGGTTTCACTATGTGTTTTCACTCCCATGAATTATCTAAAAATGCTGCTCCTTGAAATAGCCAAAGGGCAAAATTATCATAGCGCAGTCCTCTGCTTATTTATCCCGTGAAGCAAAGCGCAGCGGGTGGGTCTGATTTTTAACACTCAAGATGTCTCAATACTCCTCCAAAGAGCAGCTTAATTAAAGTTAAGCAAGTGGGAAATTAAAATAGGAGAAAGATGCATTGTTGATGGGAATCAAGGGTTGTCATGCTTTTTAACTCAACGGCGTTATGGAGCACAGGGTTGGGAAAGCAGATGAGGAAGGATAAACCCAACAGACCGGGAATGCTGCTGAGCAGCTTGTCCCATGTCTGCATGCCACCATACACTGGGCGATGAGGAAGCGTAGACTAGCCCAAGGTAGGGTATCCCAGCAGGTATTAGTACGTTATTAGCTCACCTCCACCTTCCCAAATGGTTGTGAACTGGAGCTGGAAACCTGTGGATGACCCCTACAGCAAACTGGGGTTGCAAACCCCTATTTTCAGATTCAGCTGACTATCTGAGCCGCAACCTTCTCCAGGAGATTTTTCTTTTTATAGAATCACAGAATGGTTCAGGTTGGAAGGGACCTTGAAGATCATCTACTTCCAACCCCCTGCCCTGGGCAGGGCCACCTCCCCCCAGCCCAGGGTGCTCCCAGCCCCGTCCAACCCGGCCTTGGACACCTCCAGGGATGGGGCAGCCACAGCTGCTCTGGGCAACCGGGGCCAGGGGCTCACCACCCGCACAGTAACGAATTTCTTCCTCATATCTAATCTAAATCTCCCCTCTTCCAGTTTGAGGCCATTCCCCCTTGTCCTGTCACTACATGCCCTTGTAAAAAGTCATTTTCTCACTAATGGATTACAAACTTTGTCATCCTTCTTAAAAATCAAGCTATTTGAATTCTAACTACGTATTTGAATATATATTTTAAAGTCAAAGCAATAGGAAAACAACACACTCCTGGGCACATTTTGGGCCGTCTGGGTGTCTTTTCCAATTGTGGCGTGTTCTACAGTTTACAGGTTGCTTCCAATCCCTGCACAAGCATCCCCTAAACAACAGTAGTCTTAATGCACCTAAAGGGACTATTTGCATGTGGACGCTCAAGTCCAGCGTACGGAATAATACACTCCAAACGATGGGTTTACCTGTCCTCAACTGAGGTTGGCTTCGCATCCTCCTCAGATAAGAGGTGAGGATCTAATAACAAAACAAGCTACCAATCAAACAAGAAGGAGAAACCAGTACGCTAAGAAATGCCTTTTCCTTAGACTAAAAAAAACAGTTGGTAGCACACACCCTAGTATCAAGATATAACAACACATACTTCTGAGAAGCCAGTCACAATGATTTCTCCAGATGAAAGGAATATAACAGGATGTATGGCAGCAGTCAAAGATGTGTATTCAACAACTGCTTCGATGAAGTAAACACACATACAGCCTACACCAACTCCACTGGGTACAAAACAAAACGAGTAAAACAGCAGTCCTACATCAGTCCTTTGCCATTTCTGAAATGTAAAGCTGCGATAAACGTTCCTAACTTGAAGTTCTTTGGTTAAATGATTGCTTTAATTTCCTGTTTGTTACTTTTGGGATTTGGCACTACAGTTCCATGAATCTGAATTTCATTGTTTTGTGGAGAGAGCCAGCAGGGAGGGGAGAACCCTACACGGGTAGGGACGGAGCTGGGGCCGGTACCTTCCTTCTCTTCCTTTTTCTCAAAACCTCCTCCAATTTCAGTGTCCCACAGACATACAAGACATCCAAGAATTGAGGTGGAACCAGTCCTTTCCCATATGAACTGCTGGGCAGTACCCACCAGCACAGCTGGGGACAAGGCAAGATAGGTGATGGAAATAAGATAATAAAAAGGGTAGTTGTGGAAGAGAGTAAACTCCAGTGACTCAACATAATCTCCAAACTGTGAGTTTTCCAACTCTACCAGAGCTCTGCTGACTCCTTAGGTGAAACTGCCAGTCCTGAAGTACAGGCTGAATTTTCACCATGAAATGAAGACTTTTTGCATTGACCCGTAAATATGACATTACAGTTGTAATCACTCAAGAGCTTCCTGAAGGTTGACTTCTCACGTGAAAAGCAGCAGCAGTGCCGTATCTCTGGTATATCCCACAACCCCGACTGCACAGCTGATCAGTTCTGGTTTGTTTTTTTTTTACACCATGAAAGTTAAAGTCATAACACCAGAACATCCAACCTTAACAGAACTCTCCTCGTGGTAATAAGTAGTGGATGAATAGGACCACTTGTCACTTTTGTGAGATACGTACTCAAACAAGATTTATTAGGTTTGACACTAAACAAATACGCCTCATCAAAGAAGTCCCGTAAACCAAGCAATATTAAGGAAAAGGGCATCAGGTAGAGATGAACTTCAGCGGTATCATCTTCTAGCCACGGAAAACACAAACTTGTCTTTTCTGCTCTGATTTTATCATCTTTCCTCTAGGTTCTGCTGGGCTTAAACCCAGTGCTCATTAAGTGCAATTTTCAGGGATACATAGAAGGCAACACAATGTATAAGGGACCACATTTGGCAAATGTTGGCCCAGGTTGCCACATGCAAAAGGGAGGACACATGCAGGAGATGGAAGGAGCTTTCAGGCCTTTCCTCTTCCCACTCCTGAGCATCTTCCCCCCCCCCGATGACGGGCGGCACTGTTACAGGAGGAAATGCCTTTTCTATGCTTCCCACACTTTTTTCATCTTCCACCAGGGCTTCTCTCTTTCGTACTCCTTGAAAGTCAACAAGGAGTCCTGTGGTGAAAGGAGGCTCCTCTGTCCCCTCCCATATAATCATGAGGTTTGCTCAACTCTTCCTTTACTGGAACCTTCTGATCTGACACGACTATAAAAATTTCTTGGACAGGAGGTATGTCCTGCTGTCACATTCAAGTTTCTTTCCCAGCACACCCTCAAAGCCAACCGTTTTGAGAAAGCCTGAGCATGTTCAGGGGCTCCTGAATGCCCATGGGGCTGGCTAAGTAGTAGGTGTCCTGTGTAGATGAAGATGTGTTGAGCTTCAAAGATTTTTATACAGTCACTTCTAAGACTAAAGGATGCTGCAGAATATCAAGCAGATGGATGAGACATCTACAGAAAATGAGCCAGGATGATTTGGACTGGGTGAGTCCATTAAGGTTTGCAATGAAGACCTGAGATACAGTTTTGATTCCTAAATGCGCCGTGCACTTATAAGGGAGAAAGAGGAGGAAAGAGAATCTGAAAAAAATGCATTATTTACTTTAATGCATTATCGGTAAAGAAATTTCCTGCCTTAATTTTCTCTAAAAGTAGACACAAAGCATTAGAAATCACATTTTAACTCTCGTTCCACCCCCACTGTTACTGCAACGCGCTCTGACAACCGTTTTTGGAGAGCAACCAGGCTTCCCAAGTTGCAAATAGCCCGGGAGGCGACCACCTCTCAGCTACTTTTTCTCCGAGGTGCTGAGGCAAACATCTGTTTCTGCCTGGAAAACAGATGGAGTGGCAAAATGCTGTCAGCAGCTGGTGCAAGGGCCACCTCCATCCTGACCCCCAAGCCTGATGCTGTCCCTGCTGCCCCCCTGCCAGGTCAATGACAACCTCCTTGAGTGGGAGGAGGTAGGGCAGAGGTTAAAGAGATGCCCAAGCTGTTGCCTGCAACCCAACATCCTTCTATAAAGGAAACTCGTAGGAATACAGTAGAAGGTCAGCAGCACTAATTTTTGGAGGCACAGCCACTGAAAGCAGGTTACCTTCCTGCTACACAGCAAAGATTGAGATGAAAATGTAAGAGGAGAAAGAGTGAACAAAGTAGGTGACTGGGCAAAAAGGAGGACTGAAAACCCTGATGCTCTTGGAGAAAGACCACGTCTAAAGACGCTCAAAGGATGAGAATGGGCAAAAGGAAGGATGAGGGGATCAGAGAAGGAAGCCCAGCCCTGCCACCACACGTTTATTTGGTATCACAAGAGGCCACCAGAAGAGATCAACTGCAGAAGTGCTGTCAGTGGGGGAGAACTTCATTTCCTTACATGCAAAGAAACAGGAAAGGAGAAATAAAAGTAGATTGATGAGCAGGACGATCTTCTGAGAAGAAACAGGAATTTCAGAAGGATGAGAAAGGGAGGAAGGAGAGGATGCTGAAAAGGCTGGGAAGTTCAAAGGGATACACATGGGGATGAAGAGGGTAAAAGGTCAAGAGAAACCTCAAAGACAAAGAGGGAGAGCTCAAGGAGAGGTAGTTCAAGGATTAAGAGAGCAGAGAGGTGGTACAGGTGGGTGTGAGCAGCACACTGGGACAGGCTAAGGAGAAACAGAAGAAGAGTTTTAGCAAAAAGGGTTGCTCAGGAAGACAAGAGAGGAACCAATATGGAAATAAAAGGATTTATTCCCATGAGACATCACAGAATCATAGAATTGTTATAGCTGGAAAAGACCTTTAAGATCATAGAATCACAGAATGGTTTAGGTTGGAAGGAACCTTGAAGATCATCTAGTTCCAACCTCCTAAATCTCCCTTCTTCCAGTTTGAAGCCATTACCCCTCACCCTATCAAGATCATCAAGTCCAATCTTTACCTAACTCTACCAGGCCCACTTCTAAACCATGTCCCTGAGCTCCGTATCTAGATGGCTTTTAAATACACCCAAGGACGGTGATTCAACCACTGCCCTGGGCAGCCTGTTCCAGTCTTTGGTAACCCTTTCAAGTTTTTCCTAATGTCTAACCTAAGCCTCCCCTGGTGCAACGTGACGCCATTTTCTCTTGTCCTTATGATGGTGATAGCGAGAGGCAGCAAATTAGCTGGGTGAAGTTGACAGTGTTATTAGGCCGCAGATTGAGCCGTCAATGAATTGGAGTAGAAAAACCAACACTTTGCTTGCTAGCTAAAATAATAACTGATTCACAGATAATCAACATGAAATGTGGAAAATTAACTGCACGGTAAGTAATTAGAAAAAGGATACCTTGGCAACAGAGTGGAACTAATTAATCAATTACCCTGACTAAAAATTAGCAAACAGTAAATTAAGTTAAAAAAATTAAAAAAAAATATATAGCAAGTTGCATGGGGTTGATGCTGACTCTGGGGGGTGGGGAAGAAGCTGCCAATTGGAAATTGTAAGGATTAATGTGAGAAAAACACCTCTACAAGCCCATGACCAGTTGCACACCTTTAATTTCGAGTAGAAGCTCTTGTAGGATTGAAATCTCTACCTGAACAACCCCCATCCCACGACATTTCCAACATCCTTTGAACATTAACACCTTGCTGTGACCCAGACCGCTTCATTTCAACCGACTGTTTGGGAAGGAAAAGGTGCTTTTTTTTTTTTTCTTTTTTTTTTTTTAAAAAACAGAGATTGAATGGTCCCCCCTCAGCATATTGACTTCAACAGCTTTGTTTTGAGGAAATACAACCAGAAAGAGTATCACACTATGTCACTGTGCCATAAAATACCTCTCCAATCGCAAGCAACTTAAGTTTGTGGGGTTTTAATTAAATTTCATTGAAATGCAAGAAAAGTAGCTGGTCTTCTCCCCTTCTTTCCTGAATAGCTGTGATTTGTTTTTCTCTCTATAATGGAAGAATGTGTGCGGAACACTAATTTTCCTCTGTAAATCCACGGACCGGTTACACAACTATTAAAACAGCAATCAATTCCTCACAAAAATGAAATTGGAAGTAAACAATGTAAATCAACTTGTGTATTTTTCTTAATTTGCTTATGCTTATTCAGACAAGTTATTTGCATTGCCATGAGGATCCAAACCGTTTTTCTAATCTACCATGAGGAATAAAAAAAGTGTATTAATTGAATATATTCAGCCACTTTTCAAGTAAACTGCGATGAAATATATTTTCTTCTGGCAGTCTGAATCAAAGAGGAGATTCTACCTTTCCGCCTTATGCAAACGCACTTCTTGAAAATGTCACTAGAAACCAACTTTACTGGCAGCAAAATCGTGAAAAGCATTGATTTACTCAATCTCTACAGAGTTTCACTGAAACAGGCAATTTGCCCAATTCAAACACCTGAGTTCACCAGTTGCTTCCAGTTTGGCAGCTGCTTTCGGGGTCCGTGGAGGTGACAACCAGTTCTGACTTAACACGCGGACCTTGCAGCACCAGGTTCATTAAACACTATCACAGCTTATACTCCCTTTTACACCTCCGCGCGTCTTGGCGGTTGCTAGAAAATATTCTCCTTTTCCCTCAATTTCTCCCATTAACTGCATAAAGGGAAAAAAAAAAAAAAAGCAGATTTTTATCAGCCAGCCCGCACACAAACTCAGCCCACCCTCCCTGTCTGCCAACTAGCACTCCGGATTACAGGGAATTTTGGAAGTGAACTACACTGGAGTAACCAAGATAAAAATGTTTGCCTGAAATATATTTATTAAAGGAACTTTTACGCTGAGCGTGCGCCGAAATGGGAACTTTGCTATGAGGTTGTTACAAAGAAAACTGTACTGGACGTTTCCACTGCCTACAACTTGTTCCAGGCTTTTGCGCAACTAGTAACGAAACATGAAGCTGTTTGGAAAAAAAAAAAAATAAAAACCCCACATTATGAATTCAGGACACAGTAAAAGTTTGGATTACTAAAAGATAAAGCCTGTGAAGAATTAACCCTGCAACAGTAACACCTTCATCAATCTCTCATGCAATGATTAGAGATATATATATTTGACTGACTACATCTATTGTGCTCTTTAAAGCAGCTTTTGCTTTATCAGTCCTGAAAAGAAAACCAGATCAACGCTGGGAAACGCAATCTAGGTCAGATTTTTGGCACAAGACGCAGCACTGCTAACGGGCAGCTGACTATTTCCTTACCAGGCAAGGACAGCACATTGACCCAGAGCTTACTTCACTAGGGTTTTTTGGGTGTTCGATTTTTTTTTTTTTTTTTGGAACTCCAAAGCACGGAGAACGGTATCTTTTATGGCTTTCTCTGTGAGGAATTTGGAAAATTACAATTTGGATTTACAAGCGGACAAGCACAAGATCAAGTCTTATTGCAACGGAGACAGGATCGCACATCACCACAGTTAATGAACGCCGTTCCTACACAGCCGAGGAAAACCTTCACCCCGGTAAAAGAACGGCATAAAACTAAGTGCTGGTAACAGCCGCGTTATTTGCATTTCCCAGTCTGTTACGGTGGATAGAAATGTGTAGGGACAGAAGGAGGAGAGCACATCTGTTCCACTGATGCCCTGATTTAGGACATCAGCATTTTCCACTGCAGCGGTATCATAAGTTTTCCCAGCAATGAGCTATTTTTGCACTTGTCTTCTGTCTGAATTACCAATATAGCCCGTTATTTTCATTTTCTATTAGTTTTGAGATACTTTGGAGTCTTTTTTTTAGCACAAGTGTAACATTGGATGGAGGAAGGGCATGTGAAGGACCCAGATCTCCAGCAAGAGATCCCTTCTCGCCTGTTTTCCACGACTTCCAGCTGAGAACCAAAGACTCAGTTGATGCCAAGAAGCCCGTGGCCGAGCAGGGAGCTGAGTTTCAGCTCTTCCCAAAGTATAGCTGTCTTTGGGGGGACACTTTCCCCCTTTTGGGGGATACCCAAACATGCAGCGAGCTGCAGGTCAGGTCAACCTCCTGACAGCCCAGCTGTGCGTTGGGACCCAACCGGGGGAAATCCAAGGATGAACACTGAAGCAGCCTCTCCGTGTTACGGCCCCCCCAAGCACACGGCAGCGTGACAGCAGCTAGTATTTCATTTCTGATGCTCGGCATCTGTTACCAAAGCTGCCTGCTGCTGACGGAGAATCAAATGACTGGCGGAGGGGGGATGAAAGCGCTCTTTTAGCGCGTCTAGCAGGAGGCTTTGGGGAGATGCTAGCCTGACCCAGCGTGCTCTCACCTTTCACCTCCCATCTGGCGTGGAACGCCAGCGATGACGAGCATCGACCCACTGCAAAGCTGGGTTCCCTTCTTGTCCACGATGCCTCTTGGAGATCTGACTACAAGTAATCTTATGTAAAAAAAACCCAAAAACAACCAAATTTCAGAAAAAACAGTCAACTTCTTCACCGTCCCTCATGTTTGCAGAACTACTTTTTTTTTTTTTTTTTTTTTTAAAAACTGAGCATAGCATTAGCTTTCCTGCCATGCTGGCAAGTTAGGTCTGAGTATTTTTAGTATTTCCACTTGATAGAAAGCAATGAAGAACTGACCTGAGCTGACATTCAACGGGGTGAAGAAAACCTGCAGCTCCCACCTGGAGTTCTTGGTGGGCACGTCCTACAGGACCAGGCTTTGCCTTCGCCTTTCCAAACCCCTCGCCAGCGAGGGAGGCGCAGCAGTGAGGGAGAGGGCACCGCAGGATTAAACTGTGTCAGTCCCAATTCTATATCGTCCTTCGGCTACGGGCTACGCCAGCTATTTAGGTTGCCTAAATAGCTATTAGGCTGCTTAAAGTTCTACTAGAGAGTGTATGAACTATGAGTTCGTACCTTCTACTAGAGAGTATATGAAGTATTCCACTCCAAGGTCAGAAAGACCAGGTTAAATACACCTTGCTGTACATTGCAGCAATATTGCGTTACGTGCAGTCCAAATGACAGGCATCTCTGTCTTTTATATTTTCTTTTAAATTCTTGGAGAAATATATATTTTTGGATCCATGCATTCATTTTAGAGGCTAATTTCTCTGCTATCGTACTTAATTTCTATACATTTTGATCAAAAGTTGTTTGTTTTTTTTTTTTGACGAAAGCCCACACCTTGATTTCATTCCAGATACCCGTTACCAATGCCAACTGGCATAGCACTGCTGCTACCTTCAGCTCTGCAATACAGGCGAGGATCAGCAGGTTACAGAGCCCATCCCAGTCCAACCCTTCCTCCAAGGGAAAGGCAGATGGGGATGCTCCAAAAAAGTTACTGAAGGCAAATCTGCTACAGGAACACTCTACACAGAGGTTAATCTCTAAGCTTAAGTTATACAACTTTCGGTGGCCTCTTGTGACAATGCCTTGAGATAAGGACTTTCATCCCTGTTCTCCCACTCCAGGGTCTGAAGCCATATACCCAAAAGCTTGTGTATGACCCCAAACACAGCTCCACGCTCTTATTTCCATAATTCCTGACTTGAAATGAGAGGGAGAAGTTCCAACCTGTGCTCAACTCCCTGGAAGCTCTGGAGATTAGGAACACATTTTTGAATTTCTTACCTTTTTAGGGTCAGAAGGAACCATCTGAATCAGGTAATCCTCAGAAACGCACAAAGCCAAACCCAAAATCTGACAACCCAGACACAGTCAAACTAAAAGGCTCTTCCTCCAGAAAGATATCCCACTTCCACAGAAAGGCAGCACAGGAAGAGGATTCAGCCGTTACCAAGGCCTCTGTCTCAGTGGCTGATAAATTTACTGTATCAGTAGGTAGCCCCGCAATCACCCATCATCGCTTCTGGCCCTGTTTCCCCTCAACAAGCCAAACCTGGCAGACAGGATCTCACCCCTACGGCGGTAAGAAATTCCACTTTGGGAAGCTTCACGGCAAAATCCCTATTAAGGAGGAGAGAAAGCCACAAGGTACTAAAAACATAAAGAAGAAAACTTATCTCAAACGGTGTTTTGCTGCATTCTGCACAGGATGGAAACGAGGCCATTTCAATTTTACCACATTGGTAACTCCGTTTCTAACGCCTTTCTCCCTTCCTCCAGTCCCTTCGTCTTGTGGTTATCTATTAAGATATCCAATGCCTCCTATTTCATGGATTAAGGATGAATTGGCTTTCTGCCCTCATAAAGATGCTTTTCAATTACTGTTAGTACAACTCTGAGATACTGCAAATACCGCACCAATAGCGGGAAAGAAGTTGTTAGTTCAAATTTATCCCCAATTGAATGTTTAATCACATACAGGCAGGCTACTCAAGTGAGCTTGAGCAAGTTCATTTCCCACAGAAAACAAACTCCCCGCCAGCCAGGGCATATTCTGAGAAGCCACCAAAGTCTGGGGAAGGGAGGAGGATCTCCCCATTTTAATGCTTGATCTTTTGCCCAGCACAAAACTGGGATTTCATGACCGGCTCCATGCCTAGAGGCTCTTCTTCAGCTGGTGCAGAAGACTCGAAGCTTGATGTCCCAGCACAGAGCAGAGGGCTAGTATTCAAAGCTTGGTGGCAATTCCTTAGGTGGCCACAGGTGTCTCCACGACCACATCTACCATTCTCTTCATTTTTCCTAATTAATCCCTGGCATGATTTGCTCATCGGGCTACAGTCTGCAAGCCAGCCTTGTTCAAAATGCCAGTAGGTGTCACTGTGGGCAATGGTATAGGAGAAACCAGCGGAATAAAGTTTGAATCAAAGGGAAAACGCCCATCAAGTTAATTAATATTTGTTTTTTAATATAATTGCTAATTACATTTCTCTGCTTTTAGAGATAAAAGTGCATTGTCTGCGCCTCACAGATAAAAGGAGCTTTATTAGAAACATTTCACTTTTTCTTCTTCAGACCATTCAGGGTTAGAGACTGGAAATCACAGAATATTTTCAAGTAAGCGCAAGGCTGGATTTTGTTCCTTTGGTTCACTGCCACCAAAATCAGCCTATGTACGCACATATGTATTCATCTAATGAGTGACACGTGGGTTAAAATTAGGGATTTTTGGAAACTGCTGTTAAAATAAACTCCCAGAAGGAGATGCTCAGCAGACCAGAGAAGCACACACTCTCCCTCCAGGCTTTCCATGAAGCCAGCAAAGCCAAGCCCCCGGTGCCTCACAAAGCCGTGGCACTGAGCGCGTACCTCATCAACGGGGGAGATCCATCCCAGAGATTGTTAGGTGGCTGAGAGAGCTCAGCCTGTCAGAAAAGTTCCTTTTTCATTCTGATATGGGGCCGCAGAGACGCTCCATGCAAACCAGGCTACTAGTCCTGAGCTCAGGTGGGGGACGCAGGAAGAACCGTGACTATTTGCAGATGTTACCATAGGATGGTTTGGGTTGGAAGGGACCTTGAAGACCATCTCGTTCCACCCCCCGGCCCTGGGCAGGGCCACCTCCCCCCAGCCCAGGGTGCTCCAAGCCCCGTCCAACCCGGCCTTGGACACCTCCAGGGATGGGGCAGCCACAGCTTTTTGGGGCAACCTGCGCCAGGGGCTCACACGTTCATGTGTTTTTTTCCATAGATACAGTTCTTTAACATTATACAACTTTGTTTTATCTTAAAATCAGTAGTCAAAGCATTCTTATTAAAAAAGGGATCATTTGCTATACGAATCTGTACACTGCCCATCATGCTGGAGCATGACAGTGCCATACCTTGCTGTCGATCCGTTACTAGAAACAAGTGGACAACAGAGTATTTCTTATCTGATGTCCGATGTGGATTTTGCAGTTCAATTTTAAACTTGCTCAGATGGAAAGGGAACTATCCCAGCAGTGGTTCTGGCCCAGAGGCATTGCCCATGTCCCAGGGGGGAAGGGCTTGAGCTGAGCTGCAGCGGAAGCCACCAGATGCCCAACTTTGAATCGTATCTCAGCCTGAATTGAATATACTGTATTTGCTCCACACCAGATCTGAAGGGCAACCACCGACTCATTGGCCCCGACCTGTCTGCAGGCAAAAGCAGCAAATAAAATGCGTAGAAGAACAGAATCCACATGCGCGTTGCCTGAATGTATGCTGCAAAGCCTCTTAAAACTGGAAATAGTGAACTAATGGATATGAGAAAATTAAGGGCAGGGCTGGATCATGGAGGAGACGTGTACTCAGATCTCCTGAGTTGCACCCTGTGACCTCCCTGTTGTCCCACGTGCTATAAAAAATTCACATCCATCTTGCATGTTTCTAAAAAGAGAGTCTGCAAATCTGCCAGCGCAAATGACACACTACCGATTTACTTAAATCCTTTTTTACTTCTTATCTATGAAACCCTGGAAAACATCTAAGATTACCAACAAAAATCAATTTCATGTTTTGGTGTTTCGCTTAGTTTCCTCCCCCCCTTTTCTTTTATAGCTGTGACAGACTGTCTGAAGAATCCGCTTACAGAACACATAAATATATATTCTGGATAGGCCAGAGCTGGGTTTAATCCAACCTGTCAAAGAGCAAACACTTACACCCAAAAACCTGCACAACCCAGAGTGGTGACAGCAAGCGCGGCGGCTTTATAAATTAGCATCTTATCAGACTTACCATAGAAAACTTTAACATCCACTCAACCCACTGTTACTGAAAATAATAAAATATAAAAAATACTGCAGCTCGAAGCAGCATTTTGGTAATTTTTTTTTTCCTGTTCTGCTGAAAACTGTCCCACGGTGCTGCCTTCACCGCGTCCTGATGGCGAGCACATCATGGCTGGAGTGGCTTTTTCTACCCACTGATCTGGCTGAGAGGCGTTTATTAATGAGAGAGGGATGCCTGATGCAGGGGAACAGCGTTTAATAAGCTGGAAAGGACGATGCTACTTGAGAGGCAGCTGAAAAACAGACAACTGTAGAGCTCTTTTGGAGGATACATAAAAAAAAATTAAGAAAAATCACAATACAAGCACTGCACTTGAAAATTCAGGCTCCAGCCTTGCCTTTTGCATCTTCATCACTGGGTGCTGTTGAATAGACAGGATAGCTAATATTTGATGCTGATGAGGAGGCTACGGCTTCTCCTGGTGGCTCCGCAACAGCATGGCAAGCTACTGTGCTGCACTAGCAGTGGAGGAAATCTCCCTTTACAACCCCGAATTCCTACCCTTCGGAGTGTCCTTCGGGATTCTCGTGGGGATTTACGTTAAGACATATAGCCACGTGCTTCAGACAGCTGTAGAAGATGGAATTCTCCAGCTGGGATGCTTTGACCTAACTTCAGCGGATTTTATAATTTGCACTGGAAAAAAACCACACCAAAAACCAACCCAACAACCCAGATCCTGTGTTTGTGGTTTAAGAAATAAGCCCAGAGAAAAGGGCAGCAGTACTTCTGACAGTGAATTAAATAATAATAAACTCCTGCTGTCTCTGGAGGAATCTGGCTCCCTGTGGAAAGCCTCTGAAAAAAGATCCCTTCGAAGCCGCTGGGATTTTCAGTGTGAATGCCAGCTCGTTCCAGAGAGATTTTAAAATCCATTATGTAAAAATCAGTTAAAAAAAAAAAAAAAAGACAAGAACACAATTCCCCAACTGGGGAAGGTTTGCACTGCTCATCAGCTGCATCCACTACAAACACCCAACAGGTCCCACCGGGAGAAGACCTGAAGCTGTTGATCTTTGCCTGCCAAGCAGGTGGGAGTCAGGGAAACGGCTTCACATGTGTTCAGTCCAGGGACTTCATCGGAGAAAAGAAGGTTTTGATGGTAAACGATGGAGGGGACAGGGAAGAAAAAGTAAGAGAGATTTTACGGAGAAAAGGCAAGAGAAAGACCCAGATGGCCCATACGGTCAGTGGAGGAACTTGGACATAGGACTGGTCTTGGCAAAACGGCAAGGGCAGCAGCTCAGGTTTTAAAAGCCGGGGGTGGACTTAGCTGAGACCTCGGTAAGGACCGGGGTACATCAGGGACAAGAGAGTATTTCTTGCTAACCTGGAAGCACGGCACAGCAAACCCCGCAATGCCGATGCCCATGAGACCTTGTAGATTCCTCGCAGCCTGGGGACGGGATACGAAGCAGAAAGATGAACATGCCTTAAAGAATTGAAAGACTAACCCTTAGCTTGTTTTGCCAAGGCTAGAAACATTAAGGTAGAAATATTAAGCTATTTCTAAAGAAAACATTCTTGTGATAAGCAGAACATGAGCGTAGTGTATTTTAGAGATACGTATGCAAAAAAGGATAATTGCATCCAGCACTAAAGGATCACCCTGGCTGTATGTAAAAATATTCACATCCAGGGTCTAAGGTATGTCTTTGCACACAACGGTTTTAATCATCGTTTCATCAGTGCCATTTAATGGTCTCTGCCCTTTACGCTGAGCAGGGCTGTGATTACACCATCCACATCAACCCGCCTAAGCCAAAAGGAGAGGTCCTGTCCCACCGCCTCTCCCCACTTCTGCTCAGTAGCATCAGCCCGAGCCTTCAGTGGCCTCTGCCACGAGCCGGAGCAGAGAAGTAACACTTCGCTTGATTAGGGGCTTCATTTAAGGATGAATCAACCACTAGCTCCCACTGATGCCAATGGTTCAAACCAGAGCCTACCTACCACCACCAAGGAGCCCGACTAAACCAGAAAAGGAAAATTGGCATTCTCAGACCAAATCCCGCTATTTTTCATCAAAGTCTTTTTTTTTTTTTTTTTTGCCTGTTAAAACCAGCCATGTCTCAGCAAAGGTCTGCAGGCACCCAAACTAAACAGCCATCGCACAAGTAAGATTTTGAGGTTTGTTTTTTTTTTTTTTTCCCTTAAGACACATAACATACAACTCATTCAAAGTCCCAGCCATATGGATGCTAAACCTCTTCCCTATGTTCATTAAGATCTACAGTTTGGAAAGGACAGAGATACTGCCATCTCCTCCTACATTCCTAATAATCCCATCTTCACAGTCAAGCCTATATCCGTATTTTTAGGAAGTTTTCCCTATTTACAAACCCCCTAATGCTGTTTTTCTAAAGCAGCCTACATGCTCTGTTGCTACAGATAGCGCCAGCATTTTCTGCATTACACACTCTTCTAGAAAAGCAATAATATTGAGAAAAAAAAGGAGCCAATCAGTCAAGGACTTGATTACACCTTGACTTGCCAGCACCTTTATTTTAACCAGCGGCACTGTTTTCCTCAATCACGGTCAAGTCAATCAGACAGATACTTAGCCATGCTTATCTTGGGTGTTCATGAGTTTCCATTTTCCGCTCCCCCGTCATTCACAGAAGACATTATTTCCTTGACTTTTGTTCGCAGAGACCCGGCGTTTCCCGGCCCAAAGGCAGCTTTCTGTCCCGCTCCCACCAAACTAAAGCAGCACAGTGGGATGCACAGTGGGTGCCAGATCCCAAACAAGCCCAAGGGGGGGGGGAAAAGCAGCCCCCTGCATCGGCATCGTCTCATTTAGTTTTTCTGGGTTTCATTTCCGCTAGGATGGAGTGGCCACGGAAACCACCAACATAATCACATGCAATTTTAGTAGGAAGGGTGAGTTAAACAGATTATTCAGTTTGGTTGCAAATGTTGATTTTAACAGACAACTTGTCCTGTTGTCCTTCAACTCACTTTCAAATGAAATAACAGCCTCAAATCTGAATAAAAGATTATGCTATAGTTTGCGTAGTTAGACCGAACCGTTCACCTGATGAAATTTTGAGTTTGCTTGCAAGCTACCTTATCAGGCAATAATTTTTTTTTTAATAATTTCTTTGTTACTTGTATGAAGAGCTTTGCTAGATCCTTGTTGGTCTTGCTCTGAGCCCATGAGCTCTGCTTGAGCACTGAGGGTCTCGATTTAGCAATCTCAAGGGATGCTCCAAGTGTCCTCTTCAACCCACAAAGCTTTTCTCCATCTGCATCACCCTCTACCAATAAGGTTTTGCAGATCTATTAACTGCTGTGTGGAGAAACACCTCCTTCATTTCTGTCACTGCAGAAGAACAGAGCAATCAGGACGGTCATTAGAATACACACATGGATGACAATGTTCCTGACAAGGGACCAGAGAGCATTTAACTCCTTTTTTCTGCTGTGATAACTTAAGCGTGAGCTTATTTTTAATTGCCTTTAAATGGTCAGTGACCACAATAAAGAAAATCAAAAGGAAAACTCATATCAAAGCAACACCTTTTATTCCAATACTTGTGCTAGAGCAGCTTCTAAAGTGAGCATCACTATGCAGTCACGGCATCATCTACAGAGAAATAATCACACTTCTCTCTTTTTCTCCCTAATATCTTTTAAAATTAGATTTAGGTAATTCATCTGCATTTTGCACTCTGATAAAAACCGAAAGAGGTTGAGCTATTTTCCTACTTGATCAGCACTCCTCGTTTCTCGCACTGGAAGAAATTGCTTTTGAGTCTTTGAACAGCTGGGATTTGTGGTGGAAAACACAGCATAGGTGCACTACACATACACACACATTCCATAGGTTTAAAGGCCAGAAACAGTTTGCCAGTGACATAAGACGAGGGTACTATTCTACACCATTGCTCTAGACATTGCAACCGAGTACTTCATCGCACTCTTGCACATTTTTTTTTTTTTTTTTTTTTTACAGTAGACCCAAAAAGCTTGGAGCACCTGAGAAACCAAAGCTATGTTTTCATGAACATCATTTGCAAAATTAATAGAAGTACAAATCAAGATGAAATTTTGTCCACGTATGGTTGAATCAATCATGACTGAATCTGTTTTGTTGCCCCCACAGGCAGCACTTCTCCAACTCTATCCCATAGCTTCTTTGGTAAATACACCTCACAATGCTAGCTTTAATCAGAAAAGATAATAATAAATTAAAAATTAATCTTTCCTAAGCTAAACAGTTTACTCTTTCCTGTTTATTTCTAATTCCCCCTCAAATCTAGTTTGCGCCTCTAAATCAGATCAGTATTTATCTGCTGCCGATCACCTTCAGTCCAGGCAGAACCTACTGCCAACCTCTACCTAATGACAGTTGTCACCTGCAGGACAGAGCAGCAAAGGATTGCAGTAGACCTGGTCTCCTTTACCTAAAGGTCCTCCTCAGTCTTATTTACGCAGAAGAAAAATACTAAGTATATCGAAAGCTAATTAATTTTGCATAATTTTCCTGTTCTATTCACTGTTGCCACGCAATCCCGCATAGAAAAAGGACTGTATTCAGACACCGTTAATTAAACGCGGGCCTCCTAAGAATTTCTGATCCATCCTAATTTCACAATGTGGAGCAAGAATGCTGGTTGGCATCTTTGAATGAAGGCTGGCAAAACACGTCAGGTCTGCCCAAGCCAGCCACGAAACTTTCTCCAAGATTGCTGGAGCTGCCACTGAAGGAGCGCCACTAGCAACAGAGATGAATTTTGTTTTTCTTTTGCCATTTGTGCCTTATTCAAGTCATTAATTGAGGAAAAAAAAAAGAGAATGGAAAGCAACCCTCATCACATAAATTTACAGCAACATTAATGAAATGGCTGCAGACAGGCGCTGTGATCCGCGCTTTCAGCACTTGGAGATCACACTCCCAAGATGTGCTCTGCGTGCAGCCAGCGAGCTGCAAGAACACAGATTTCAGGCTTGGCATCATCTGCCTGCGGTATTTAGCACATTTCTCTTTGCTCGTACTGCTCAAATAGTTTGGCAGCACCGTTCGTCTATGACCATATACGCATTGGGATCAATGAAGCAGCTAAGGCAGAGCAGCCTGGGCTTGGAGGAAGAACATCACTGGCACTTGGACCTCCTTAATGTATTAAATTAAATTAAAAGTTTGAAGTATCAGTGCTTCTGGAGCACTGCTGCCTCCAGCTCTGGAGACCCCAGCATCGGAAAGACATGGACCTGTTGGAGCGGGGCCAGAGGAGGCCCCGGAGATGCTGCGAGGGCTGAGCCCCTCTGCAGGGAGGACAGGCGGGGAGAGGGGGGGTTCAGCCTGGAGAGGAGAAGGCTCCGGGGAGACCTCAGAGCCCCTTCCAGTGCCTAAAGGGGCTCCAGGAGAGCTGGGGAGGGACTTTTTACAAGGGCATGGAGTGACAGGATGAGGGGCTGATGGCTTCAAACTGGAAGAGGGGAGATTTAAATGAGATATCAGGAAGAAATTCATTACTGTGAGGGTGGTGAGCCCCTGGCCCAGGTTTTCATATCTAGATAATCTAGCAATAGAGATTTCTAGATATATATGCTAGAATATTCTACCTAGAATTCTGGAGACACAATATACAAGAAGAATCCATTTGACATAGTTTAGGTTTGACATTATCTACGCAAAAAGAATCTCTAATATTTTAGGAACCAAACTGAAATGGCATTTGTTGCTTTCTGTCGCTCAAACTGCTCAGATTCATACATATAACATCTTATATGGATTAGCACGCTAAATCCCAAACAGCGAAGGAACATCAAGTACACAGGATTTACAAAATGCCAGAGTCGAAAATGCCAACGAAACCTTAATTCAACCCCCTCCTGCGCATTTGTAACTACAAAACTTTTCAATCGCGTATTATTTCCTCCAGCTCCCCCAGGCTCTCTGATTTCCTGCCCCTTTCCCCTACCTTGAAAGCCCTACATAACTCAACGGAGCCGGGACAGATATTCAGGCGGATAACAAGTCCCTCCCTGACACACTGGGCAAAGCAATCTCCTTCTTTGAAAAAGGATTAGTAGTTTGAGTCAGGAGGGAAAAAAGCATAGAAAAAAAATCACCTGTAGGGCAGCAGCCACGATAAATAACTTCAGATCAAATGGATAAGTCATCAAAATCATAAGCAACTGGAAATGGTTTCAAAAGAGACAAGGTCAAGCAACCTTAATTATACTTATTGTTACGCGAACTACTGATTTGAGATAGAAATCTTTCAGGGATAAAAGCTTTACATTTGAATGACACAGAGGATACCCCTGAAAGAGGAAAAACACTACCTGAAAGTGAACCAACTTCAAGATGGAAAAGAAAACCCTATATTTTGACCCAAAAGGAAAAAAAAAAAAAAGAAAAGAAGGAAAAGAGAAAGTGAGAAGGAGATGCCAGGCCAGAGTCCCTGAGCGCTGCCCATACCCACTACTAGCTCATCCCTGGCCACACCGGGAACACAGACCTTGGACCGACCCTCCTCTTCCTCCTTCCTCTTCTTCAAACTCCTTCTCAAGCTCGGCTGTTCTTCTGCCTGCCGGTTTCCCTTTTCAACATCTACTCTCCTGCCTCATGCCAGAAGTACTAATTTCCTCCTGCTGAGCTCTTGGAAAGCTCTTCCAAAGACACGAAGAGGCTGTCAGAGCTATCAGAGCTGGAGGCCACTGATAGGAGGTCCATCCAATGTCACCCTACACAGATCTCCAGTGATTCCTACTTGCTCTCGTATACGCAACCTCACGAAAGAGAGACGCCAGGCTTCAACTGGGAGCACTGCAGGCAAAAATGGCCCCTTTGCTCCATCAGTTACGCGCTGCTACTCTGATTCTTTTTTCCCCCCTCCTAATCACCAAGACAAAGGAAAAGTGCTTAACAGTGGGCAAACACGTGTCCTACAGGCACTCTGCTACGCTACAGGGAGACAAAGCACCTACGCGTTTACCATGAGGAGTCATATCTTCAGAAGTTATACAAGAGGCTGGGCATTTTGGGGGTTTTGCTTGGTTCTTCTTCTCTACGACCATAAATTTCCCTTTTTATTCTCTCACCTGTTGTGTAGCTCTTGGCAACTTCATAGAATCATTGAATCGTCTAGGTTGGAAGGGACCTTTACGGTCATCAAGTCCAACCATCAACCTAACACCGCCAAACCCATGTCCCTCAGCACCACATCTACCCGTCTTTTAAATACCTCCAGGGATGGTGACTCCACCACCACCCTGGGCAGCCTGTGCCAGTGCTTGACAACCCTTTTGGTGAAGAACTTTTTCCTAATATCCAATATAAACCTGCCCTGGCGCAATTTGAGGCCACTTCCTCTTGTCTTATCGCCTGTTCCTTGGGAGAAGAGATTGACTCCCACCTCTCTACAACCTCCTTTCAGGTAGAAAGTGAAAAGGTCTCCCCCTCAGCCTCCTTTTGATCCACTTCTTACAGATTCGCCATCCTCCTCCTTTAAGGATTTAATTTCATTTAACAAATGGAGTTAATCCACAAAGACTAAAAATACCGGCAACGTTAATACCTCTCAGATAATCACTGGGTGAGACACCAGACACACGTTGGCCATGTAATATTAAGAGTGACGTGACCCGGAGGGCTCTTTACAATACCTGGGAGCCCTTATAGATACTATTTTCTCCATTCCCACGAGAAAAATAGTTGAAAACTCTGAGACCTGAAGCTGGGGAAGATGTTCTTCCCTCTCCTCCTAAATTTCCCACTGGGGCAGCTATGCCCTTGCATCACCTTCCAGTTTGGGGGCTGGCAGAGGGGACAGGACCCTCAATGTCGGCAGTAGTGTCATATATGCGGACAGCAGCTCAGTTGCTGTATTCTATGGGTGGTTCGATGCATTTTAGTTTCTTTAAAAAAAAGAGTAATAATAAATCAATACTTTATTCCTTTCTGTTATAAACTGCCCACATTACAATGAAGTGCCCTAACACTAAGGCAATATATTCTTAGAAAAGAAGTGTTTACTACCAAAAATCCATTTATTTTTGTGATATATATTAATACATACTAAGGGCACCTGATTAAAAAAAGGAAAAAAAAAGGATTTTTTTTTAACTCTAAAAGAATCAGAAAGTCTGTAAGGAGAAAAGACAACAATAAATTGTTTCAAAGCCTTCAAATGTGGGGAAAGAGAGGTCCAAGGCTTTTGCATTTTCCCCAAAGTTTTTCAGGTTTATAAAAACAAAAGAATTTTTAATCTCGGCTATTAATCTCCTACAGCAAGTCTTTGAATTTCCAAACAAATTCCCCTCTTTCACCCCAGGAAATGAAAATTATTCAGCTCTTTCATGAATGTGCACAAGATGACACTTCCAAAGGAAGTTTGTTTTCCAAAGGAGATTTGCGTTCATCCAGAGCAAAGGTATTTAATACAATAAATACCAATCCAGGTATTAAATCCGAGATCCGCAGCGCTCGGATGGGGGTAAGGCACACAGCTACGTTTAAGCAGTGCCCTGGCAGCTGTTATCTTTTCTAACTACGCTAATCCTCCAATATTTAAACGTAAACATCTTGATTTTCTTTACCAAAATATGGTACAGTGAAACTCTTTTGCCACTGGTTCAGTGCTGTTAAGCGACAGAGCTGTGAGCGCACACAGCGGATGCACCGGCCAACGGGAATTTTTAGGAAGGAGCAGCTCAGGGCACGATGCTCAAAGAGTCAGGGGGAGGTCAAGAAGGGCTTTTTCAACTTAAGAAAAATATAAAAAAGTAGGCAGTATTAAAAATGTCATTATTAAACTGCTAGGCTCTAGTGCTACGTGTTGCCTCTCGCAAAGGTGGGATGTTATGCACCACACTGAAAAAATAAAGATAACAATCGTTCCCCATACAGAATAACTGATTGTCCTGGTTTGAGTGACACAGGACTGATTTCTCCTCTACTGCTTGGGAAAACTGCACTTTTAGAAGACTCTAGTGTCTGAATCTGTGAAAATACTTACTTTACAACCAGCTATGGTGTGTGGGTTTCAGGGTCTCAGCGTTTTCAAGTTTTATTTCATACCATGAACTGCACATTCAACAGAAATTAGGAAGTTTGCTGAGGAGTTCTCTCTCCCGTAACGGCTGCCATCCTGAGAACTCCTCGCCCCGGGGCCGGAGCCCTGAGCCCTCCCCTTCCTCCCGAAGCCACAGTGCTCGTGGTATCCCACACTGGCTGTCCCTGCTGGGAGTGCACGGCTTCCTATGGATAGAATGGGCTGAGGATAATCCTGGTATATTTTTTATTGGTATCGGGATCAATACTGGTTCTTTAGTGCTATTAATGTTCATTATTTAGTCTCATCCTATTAAATCTATTTATATTTCAACCCTCGGGTTCCCTTGTTTTTCCCCAGCTCCCCTTCCTGGGTGGGGAATGGTCATCAGGTGAGAGAATAATTGTCTAAATGACAATAAATTGTTGTGGGTTTCTCAAACCACAACACTGATGAGTTTGGGTCCTTAATCCCTCGCACGGCATGAGCGCCATTAACTCTCCCCCTTGCCAACAGCTTCATTTATGCGAAGCAGAGGCTGAGCTGACTATGTTTTACCTCAACATCTGCTAATTTACGTCTTTCTTCTCATCTTACCCCATACGTTGGAGGAATCTCACAGGAACGTTGCATCAAATGGGTTTTTGGGCAAGCAATTGCCAGTGATTAGAGAGGACTATCCTACAGACAGACAAACCTCATCTCCCTAAGACACCGAGCCCAAGTAAAACAAGAATTAATTCTCGAGCTGCAGAAACATATCGCTCATTGTATCGCGCATTACATTTGGCAAGCACAAGGATAATCACCTACATCAAGCCCCATGCCGAACGGATGCTCAGCTTCCCACTGTGGTGAAAATCACCGCAGTCGTTATTAACATCTCTCAAACCGTTGGGTAAAGTCAGCTATATATATATTGATGCTTGTTAATACGTAATGCTGAGAAATATTAATATAATTTTTTAAAGTGTAATGGAAGGAGACAGAAGGATCACGTTTGCTGGGAAAAGCCATGCCAGGGTCTAGTAGCAGTTCCCGAATCCTGGGACTGGGGCTATAGGTACAACCTAAAGCTGCTTTGAGATTGGCTTCAGCTGCAATGATCTACAGCTGGAGGAACCTCCATCCCCAGAATAAAGTCCTGGAAATGGGGTAAATTATGGCCCTAGAAAGCTAATTCCTGGGAGATTTCTTGGCAAAAATCACAGCGTAACGTAACTTGGGTCTGAGTGTGCTAAAACTGAACTTGATAGACTTGTTTCTACTCTCACGTGTATAAATTATGAGCAATTTCATTGATGGGAGTGATCTTGCACAAGTCAGAGGCCACCACAAGAGAAGCGGAAATACCCCCGGGTTTTGTTAACTCTTCAGTTATCCAAGGAACTTGTAATATTTCCACCAATTATAGAAATGAAATTATGTTATCAAACTCTGACCTTTTTTCCTCCCCACTGTCTTTATAATGCCATTTCCGAGTTCCAGTTGGATAACAGGCAATTAAACTGGCTTTTTTTCCTTGCTTCTGGATTTTAGTTAACAGTTTTCAGAAATTAAAGAATGTAGGACAGAAGCATTGCATTATTCACAGCACTGTATCAGAAGACAAACTGTATGAAATTTTGACATTAAGAAAGAGAATTCTTTTTTTCCCCTGCCTCAAACTGTGCCAAATCAGTTACTTTTATCCAATCCTTGTTACAGCACCAGAGAGGATAAAATAAAGTTACCGCGGCTTAGTTTCAATAGGTTGGATACTGTTAAATACGAAATGCGTAATATCATAGCAGAGATATTTTCTTAGTTTATGTAAAATGTGGTATGTTAAATCAAAGACAAACCCGGAGGGAATAACAAGGGTGATTCCAAGTAGGAAATTGGAAGTCATATCCCAGTACAGACTGGGATGACCAGCCTCCCTTGCCATAGCACCCACCCTCAGAGTACACAGTTATCCCCACAGATGCTGTTTCTGTGGTTTTCTTCATTGATGTTCATTATCCTTTGTTTTTTTCCCCTGCCATGAAAATTTAAGGGTCCCTGGAGAAGTTTTATTGACTTTATTCTTTTCCTTAACTCTTGATAAGGAGCTCAATGCTGGTTACACAATGCAAGCAAATAAACTATCTGTTTCTGGTTAGGCATGCGGTTTTGAGATAGGGAAATTTAATTCCTAGCATATCGAGTTAATATGCCTCTTTTCTCTAAATCAGAACACTTCAACAGTAAAGGAAATAAAGCTTATCTATGAATATGCAATTATTCTGTATGACAAACAGCTGATTTGTTTGGATTACAGAATTTATCAGTATACTAAATAAAAAGGCAAAGAAATAACAATGTCCTATCAACGCTCCAGAAAAAAAATAATCAACTTAAATATCAGCAGCACTGTTTCTTAAAAAAATAAAAATCGATGGCAGAGGTGGTACACACGAACATTTTTCTATAACCGTAGTTATTAGGGTTGCTCACGATGGCAAGGCACGTACGAGAAAAACCAACGAGGAATGCAATAAAATACTGTTGTACAGAAAGATTTCCTGCAGTTAAATCATACAGGGCTACGTTTTGAAATGTTTTATTAACAGTTTCTATAATATTTAATCACATGCAATTCTGCAGGCCCAGAATAGAGTTATGCGAATAAACCATGCGGACAAACTGCCTGCAACGCAACACATATTTTACAGCCATTTTACACTGTTCTCTTACAGGGCAAGGTTGGGGTTTTTGGCTTAGCATTTTTTTTTTTTTTTTGGGGGGGGGGGGAATGTGGTTTTGGGGGGGTGAAGTGTGGGGGAGGGTTGGTTTGGGGTTTGTTGGTTGGGTTTTTTTTTTTTTGGTGTGTTTTTGGTTGTTGGGGGGTTTGTTTCTGGTTTGATTGGTTTTTGTTGTGTGTTTGTTTGTTTTTTAAATAAAGACTCATTAAAAGCCTGACACTAATGCGATACTAGTTATAGCCAGGTAGGGGAAGAATAACTCTATCTGAACCATCAAGTATCTCAACATGCAATAAATACATCACCCCTCTCTGCTCTTAACTCTTAAGGGAGTAGCTTTCCCATGACACCTCCTTTCAGGCATAACACTGCTCTGTAAAAAAAGCATCTCATCAAATTTGAAAGGAGATGATCTTTTCACATTCCCCCTTTTCTACCACCGAACCAGGGGCTGGAGAAGAAGGTTTTCCTTCTGCATGCTGCAGGAAATGATTGTTTCGCTCCACAATTGCATAGAAATCCAATTAAAAAAAAAAATACGTAAGGCCTGTTCAAACCTAGATTCATTTTTCACACAGCTCCTCTCACCGTCTCAACGTGCTGGAACAGTCAACCATAATTGGGAGCAAAATTGGGAAGCTGTTCTTTCGGAAATAGGCGCCTGGATATTGCCACCAGAAGGCTTGCATGCAGACACTGATCTCATTAGCTCTCAAAATTAAAAGCACTTACCTCCTCAAGGACATCTGCAAGCTTACTAAGTATCTCCTCAGGAAGGCTCTGGAATGTGGGAACACTGCAATACAAGAGAAACCTCGATTAATGGATCCCTCTATACAGGTCATAAATCTAGCTGCATTTCTCTCATCTATCTTCCAAAGATATTTTGCCCTCATCGGCTGGGGCTGAACAAGCGTTCACCAGAAAGCAGCATATATAATGGAAATCTATCTCCTTCTAGCAGCCAAGATGTATTTTGTGATGATGGGAGACCACTTGCGATAAACATCTGGAGAACCACTCGTAAAGCTAGTAATCAACTAAGAATCAATTAAGGATTGACTGGAATCAATTTGCGCTGCAAACCTGCTCACTCACACGTATGACTCTGCAAATTTTTTCCCGGTCTGCTTCCATCCCACCAGAAATAAGTAAATAAATAAAAAGGGCACAAAAGATCAGCTCCAACCAGCAACAGATAAAAGATTGACTGAAGCCACGCACGGACAAGAAAAATGCAGAGCACAAAGCCGCGAAGGGTACGGGGTCAGCAACAAACCAGCACTGAAGGATTGCTAGAATTATTGAAGACTTCATCAGGAGTTTTACATCCAAGTTTGTTTGTTCTCTTTTGCCAAAAAGGCAACTTCTCCTCTTGTTTGGTAGCATCTCCCTTGGCAAAGGTCTCCCAGGCCAGGCTGAACCTGCTGGTCAGTGGAAGAGGACAATGCAACAATAAAGAGCCCACCAGCCCAGAGGACTGAGATTTAAGTCAGTCTGGGGGAGGGTGAGGGTATGCAGTTGGGTCTCCACATCTCCTGCAAGTACCCTGACCTTGAAGCTGTACCTCCACTACCTTACAGGCTGCCCAGCAACGTTGTGGAGTCTCCTCTCTTGGAGATACTCAAAAGCCATCTGGATGTGGCCCTGGGCAACCAGCTCTAGGTGGCCCTGCTTGAGCAGGGGGATGGCACCAGATGACCTCCAGAGGTCCCTACCAACCTCAGTCAGTTTGTGGTTCTGCAATACCTTCGTCTCTCATTCTCTGTTTTCCATAAAAACCTTGATGTCCCTCAGCATTCCCAAGTGATGCTAAATGAAACACATAGACGTGATGTACGTTCCAGAGGCGGGAAAGCAGTGCTGTACCTGCTTGCATTAAAAACACCTGTCATCACTAGACTGATTAGCAACGCATCTACACGCAATATTAGCGCAAGCCGAGTGCTGAGCTGGCAGAGCTTGACTGAGGCTATTTCCAAGAACACTTCTCTCACAAGTTGCTTTATCATGGTCCATTACATGGTATAAACACATTTCTATGCTCCTAATATTAACTTGAGATCCCCAACACGTTGCTCTGATTGCAGGAACATTGATGATCAGGTGCAAAGCGAGGAGGGAAGAGGGCTATTGGGGGAAGTTCCTACAGAAAGGTAAATATAGCCCCAAATAGATCACGTTTCTCCTTTCACGCAGGGTTTCACATCTTACTTTGGATCACATAACTACGTAAGAGTTATTCTCCACATTATGAGGAGCTAAAAAAACCCAAACAAAACGCATATGTTTTTTGGAATCCTGAACACTGGAGAGCAAGCCCGGGCATGTGCCTTTGGGGTAATCCCCACACCTCCGTATCACAAGCCCTAAACACTTTCTGGGTGCACAGTTTGGTGGCTGCTTCTGCACCCAGAGGAGCCCTACCCACAAAAGCAAAGGGAGGCCTGAAGACCTCGCAGAGGGCTTGAGAGCAAAACCTGGTAGTTTGTCTGATGTCAAGCATCAAGTGCCCAGTGAACTTAATTTGTGAGCACAATCAAAGAAGAATTTGCTTTTATTAGCTTAAACACATGCTATGCTGCAGCAGAACTGGAAAGTTTGGAAGCCTTCATTATTTGTTTAAAAAAATGTAAATAACTTCAGCTGAATGTATTAAATGATAAAACAGAACTGGCCAACTAAGCCCAGAAAAATATGGTTGTTCATGTTCTCAATAATATCTTGGCTTTTTTTCCTTAGGAAGCACTCTTTTTTCACTGGAAACACATGGGTCCACAATGTAACAAGTGCAAACAGAAACAACTAAAAAGGAATTACACAATGTCTGGGCCTAAGTATAAAATGAAAGTTCATTATACCAACTCTAACATTCCCAAATGAGGAATAAACTGATGGAAGATGATAATACTCCCAGACATCTGGACAAATTTTACTGTGGTTGCACCAATACACTCCCAAACCAGGGGAGAATGCATCACAGCATATTTTTTACAGATAATTATGTCTGCGCAATCCAAGGGAGGGTAGCAGAAGACATCTATTATAGACCAAGTGCGTGAGAAACAGGGAAATAGCATATGAGCTCTGAATTATAAGTCTTACTAGTGAAAACTTAGGATATTAAGTAAACACGGAAAATTTCCTAAGAGAAATGCTTACAACTTTAACGCAGCAATAGAGCAGATAACGGGAAAACCAAGCTGTTGACAAAACAAACTCCAACTACATCGCATCACAGAATTACACAATTAGCATCACAGATTTATCACGGTTTATGATGGGTCAGTGTCCTTCTGAACAGCTAGAAATGACAACACAGCCAAATTATATTTCAGTCTCGTAAGAAGAAGTCTTACAGGACTGCCCATCCCTTTAGCACCAAAAAAACCCCTGTACTGGACAAATACCTTTATAAAATAGCAGAAGAAAACATTTATTGAGCTGTTAAAAGACGTCACAAATTCAGGCCAACAGAGCTGCTGATAAGACCGATAGAAGAACAAGACTTGAAAACATGCTCAAGCGTGTAAGATAGTATTGAATGCTTGGCTTGATTCTCCAGGTCAATAAAAATAGACACCCCACCCACCCTCTCCATAACAACATTAAAACAGGCTCATAAAAGAGATTCTTGCTTTCCTCCAAAAATCTGCCTGTATTACTCAAAGGTTTGCATAGAAAAATCCCTGCTTTGGAGATTATTTCCACATGGGTACTTGCACTCAAGAGGAAACAGAGCCTGAGTTGTAAAGGGAGAGCTGAGAGGAAAACAGCAAAGCTGCAAGTGGGGAAACACATGCAAGGAAGACAAATGGGAGCAGAAGACTCCAAGGAAACCTGAAAATGTTGCAGCACAGCAAGAGGTAAGAACAATCATATTCTGTTTTCTACAGTTTTGTGAAATTTGTGAAGAGGTCTGAAAACACACAAAAGAGAACATTCAGCACTTGAGTTCAGATGTATCCATTACCTATGATGGATGAAATCACAGCAAACGCAGCTCATCTCATCAAAAAATGACTTGCTCTGCACCTTACAAAGCAGGGTCAAATACATCCAGACTTTCCCTGACAAGTTCTTCTCCAACTGCTTCTTAAACCCCCCCAATAACGAAGGTTTTAAAACATTCACATCATAAACTCTAAATAGTAACAACTGCTACAGCTAGAAAAAAAAAAAAGACATTCCAGTATCTGACATTGAAGTACCTCCACAAAGTTTAAAACTCATGACTCTTCGTCCTACCTGCAGCGCACACAGAAGACTTCATTCCACTTTCCTCCAGAACCATCTCCCCCCTTGCCCAGGAACCATGTCTATGGCAAACCAAGCACTAGCAGCTCACTCAGCCTTTCCCAGCGAGCTGTGCTTTCTACAAGTCTGCTCTCCCAGTCCTCCTGTGGACCTTCTCCAGCTGCTTCTTATTCCATATAACGAGGAGCAATTTCTCCACCTGCACTGAATATACTATTGAGAAGTTGCCCCAAAAGGGAAAGATCTGTGCTCCAACACACCCATGCTAAGGTGGGAATCAAAACCCAATCTTGTTCATCCTGAATGAATGCCTTGATCGCTCCGGGGCCAGAGAGATGACCAGGGCTTTCTAATCCTTTAAGCATATTTTGAGAGAAACTGGTGGAGCACTTGACTGCAGAAGAGGCACCAGCTCTGCTACAGTTTCCCCCATGAAGTGAACAGCTGAGCGGTGACGAGCACTGCACCACCTGACACCTCTAACACTGATTGTGACACAAAACTGGGAGGGGTGGCTGACACACCGGAAGGCTGTGCCGCCATACAGCGTGACCTGCACAGCCTGGAGAGTTGGGCACAGAAAAAACCTGATGAGGTTCAACACAGGCAAGCGTAGGGTACTGCATCTGGGGAGGAATAACCCCATGCATCAGTACAGGTTGGGGGCTGACCTCCTGGAGAGCAGCTCTGGGGAAAGGGACCTGGGAGTCCTGGGGGCCAACAGGGTGACCATGAGCCAGCAATGAGCCCTGGTGGCCAAGAAGGCCAACGGCACCCTGGGGGGCACCCAGCAGAGTGTGGCCAGCGGGGCGAGGGAGGGCATCCTCCCCCTCTGCTCTGCCCTGGGGAGGCCGCAGCCGGAGCACTGTGTGCAGTTCTGGGCTCTCCGGGTCAGGAGGGACAGGGAACTGCTGGAGAGGGTCCAGCAAAGGGCTACGGAGATGATGAGGGGTTTGAGCATCTTTCTTACGAGGAAAGGCTCAGGGACTTGGGGCTGTTCAGTCTGGAGAAGAGAAGAGTGAGGGGGGATCTTATCAATGCTTATCAATCCTTAAAGGGGAGGGTGCCAGGGGGATGGGAACAGTCTTTTTCCAGCGGTGCCCAGGGACAGGACAAGAGGGAACGGGCACAAACTTGACCATAGGCAGTTCCATCTCAACCTGAGGAGGGACTTCTTCCCTGTGCGGGTGGCAGAGCAGTGGCACAGCTGCCCAGAGAGGTGGGGGAGTCTCCCACTCTGGAGCCATCCCAAACCCGCCTGGACGCCGTCCTGTGCCACTGCTGGAGGTGTCCCTGCTGTGGCAGGGGGGGGACTGGGGGAGCTCCAGAGGGCCCTGCCAACCCTCACCATTCTGTGGTTCTTTGATTTTATAAGCCCCCTTCGCAAAATTACAGTCCAAGACCCACATGAAGATCCAGGCCACCCTACAAGGTAGCACATAACAAGGCAAACCATATCCCTAACGTAAGGGAATTGGGTTTTAACAGCAAATGCCAATAAACCCAATTATTAACTTTTTTTTTTTTTACCATCCCCCAAATATCCCAATGCTTTGTCACAAAAGATACATTACTGCCATTGCAAGTAACAGGATGAGGAGCAACCTCCGACCTTCTCCAGCCTCCCTGCCCCAAGCCTTGTTAGAGTCTCCTTCGAGCACGAAAAGGAGAAGTAGCTGCACTGGTGGCGGAGCTGCTCGCGCTGGCAAGGCGAGGTGACTTTTTGCTGGCTATAGTCCAGGCTATTCAGCTACGGACTATTTTGTAGGAGATGACAGTCCCCATACCCAGTGAGGGCACCGTGGGGAATTGCTCGCTGTCTGCAGGAACAGCAGAGCAGCTATTCTGGTTGGCTCCGAAAGCCGCACATTTTCACAGAGAGCTCAACGCGTCGAACAGAGGCTGCCAAAATAGAGGAAAACAGCTGCGCCAAAATGTCCACATTGAATCTCCATCCTGATACAAAAGCAAAGGTGAGCCCAGCCCGAAGGCGGTGGAAGGAGGCATGAAAGGTCAGGTTTCCATCCCTGGTGATCTGAAGTCACTGAGCTGCTCTCATCTTTTAGGTAGAAGCGACATCCCTCATTAGCAACGCTTTGATTCTTCCTTTTGATTGATCCCGTGGGATTACTCTTGTACTAAACCAGCAAGGGCTGCCAAATAATCCTGGCTGTAACCCAAGGGGTTGATTTTACCCTGAAAAATACTCAGTGGCAGAGACGCCAGCACTCCGACAGGACATTTATCTTCTGACACACATGAAGACTTTGCAGGGTCCTTGGCCGTCTTCGTTCTTCAGCCCAACACAGCAGCAGCTATTCACTCTCTAAATGCATTTCAAGATGCATTCCCCTAAACTTTTGAAGGGAGTTCATTGAAAGTGTTCATCCGGCTTTGCAGTCGGTGGCAGACGGTCCTCGTGGGTTAACTCCGAAACAAACCCTTTATCTTTTATTATTGGCTGGCACCGTAACAAATGCAGTTGTTGCCGCTGTTCTCTGCCTTGGGCCAGATGGGTAAGCATAGTTTAAAAATCAAAACAGATCAGTAAAACGAAATGAAGTCTGTCTGCATTCCCTGAAACTCTTTTTTTTTCGTATCCAACTGGAATGAAGGTTGAAAAATGGTAACGTCCTTGCTTACCACATTTGGGATGCACCTTCAGCAGAGAGCTCCGAAAGAACCGAAGCTAAATGTTACCTAGCAGAAGCCGAGGCTTGATTTGGGATACTCACAAAACCCGATGTTTTGAGCAACTCAAGCTGGAAATGGAAATATAGGCAGCTGCCCACTGGCCGTCAAGCTGTGTCAGTTAGGGACTGCTGGCTCCATCGGAATCACGGCCTTGCAAAAAAGAGCTAAGGAACGTTTTTGCAGCCTTATTCATGAAAGTTTACAAAACTTTACTCTGCAATCTCTCATGTAGTCTTCTCTTTGCCTTCATAAACTCGGACATGTTGCACCAGAGAATCCCACACAGTCCCACCTTTCCTGTGTTGACACCTATCCTGAGATCTTGTAAAGTGGGATCTTGTAGAAGATCGTTTCAGAAGGAAAAAATAAAAAATCTCTATTGCTCCTATGCTGCACTTATATCTATGGGGACAGCTCCTGTCCCTGTCATGTATGTTAATACAGCCACACAGAGCACAAAAAATGCTGATTATGGAATAAACCCTAATCCAAGCAAGGAAGGCAGAGAGCAGAAGCGCAAAGCAAGACCCGCCTCTGTGTTTTGCATCATCCCGTATGTGGGATTTCATTCCAGTACTCTAAAAATACATCTCCATCCTGGTAAGCGAGTTGCACGCTGAGTTTCAGATCATCAGCAAAACCATCTCCCATGGTGCTCGGAGATGCCATGGGGATTATCGGGTGTCGGAAGTGCCCGACAATGCCAGAGCGCTGAGATCATTCAGTGACCGGACTGTATATCGTCTCACTGGGGAGAAAACACAAAAATTTCTGAGGAGGTGGTAGGACAGGGAGTCTCTTTTGAACGATGAGAACAACTGCAAGTAGCGCCTGAGGCCAACGCAGCTGCTGGATGCCTCTGTGCAAGTGAGAGCACTGGATACTCATTTTGTGTTGCAAACTGTTGCATCGAAATACAATTCCTCTTTTCCATCAGATTAATAGGTATTGTTTGGAGGATAAACTGTTGGGTTTTTTTCATATGTAGTACCCACCGCAACAGAAGCGGCAGAAAATAAGTTCTGAAAAGGTGTATTTAGTTCTCCAGAAACTCAATCCTTATCCTATTACGAACGTAACTGGTGAGACAAGGCTCGTTTTCCTGCAGCCACTTCCTCCATGTTTTGCTTAGCGTTAAGAATATTAGAGAAAAAGGAGGAAGGGAGACAGAGAGCAAGTCACTCACGCTCGCATTAATGACACTTACGTCTGGCCTGGAAAGCAGCTCATATAATGCAACTCTCAGGAAGAGAGAATAGCTTTGCTCCGCGGGTGCTGCAGATGACTTTTCTGCTGCGTGAAAGCTACAAAAGCATTAAAATCATTTGCAACTGTTAATCTCGGAGAGGGTGAAACTGTTACAGCAGCACTCCGAAAGCTCTGCTGCTCACAACACAAGACCTTATTCTGGTAAATAAACTCCCGAAAGGGGTTTGTAGTAAAGTTTTTTCTCCCAGATATCTGGTTATATACCAAGAGGTACTATACGTATGTAAATGGGAGAGACGCAGAAAGCAAACGAACCCATCTTTTTCCTTAGGAGCAAAAGACTAAAGTCAAGGGAAGGCAAAGGGTTGCATTTTTTTCCTCTGGTGATGAAAGGATAATAACGATGCTAATGGGTGAAGTGGTCTGCTGAAGGACAAAACTCCGATTCCCCTGGGGGGAACATACATGGGGCATGCAAAACGATGGGAAAAGGATGTGGTTACACACCCTATTTTTGGTCCAGGCTCTGTTTACGTTCAATAGGCTGCTCAGGTACTCTGGACTATTATTTTCCTTCGCTTCAGTCAGTGCCTGTCTTTCCCTGACACGGGTTCATTATCAGAGACAGCCCTCCTACCACATCTCATTTGGCAGTCGTTGGGGACACTGTACAATTTCAAAAAGAAATTAAATCATTGCTGTCATGATTGAGAGGGAAGGAGACAAATTAGCAGGTATGTAAACCCCTTTGCCCATTTTACATGCATTCACTCAAGATTATCTATCTTGAAAAGGACAATTGCTTCCCAAAAGCTACAGATGCTCAACAGCAGCAACTACTTTGGAAACATCACTAAACTTTAAGCAGGGACAGTTTTGGTTACTCATCTCAAGACCGAGGATTCACACTGCCCGGCAGTGCTGCTCTTGTGCCAGCACAAGATCGTTAAGGATTTTTTCTGCTGTAGCTGTTGGTATTTCTTCATATTCGCAAACCAAATTTTATACCTATAGTCCTAAAGGAAAGCTTCTGTACCTTCCAACTCACCCGTCTTTTCCAACATTGTTATACAGGTTATTAAAAATAATAGCTGTCGCAAGAAGCCTCACCCCCCTTGTGTCCCGCGTGTTTTGTTTCTATGATCCTGCACTCACAATACAGCCAAAATTAAATTGGCCTTAGCTTGCAATGTAATTATTACCTCTTCAAAACAGTTTACTGTCAAGGAGTTTCTCTCCAGCATTTTTCCCCCATTCTCTGGGAGATTTTGTGGGGAATGAACCTTCACCCTTCAGCGCCCGTGGACAATCCCAGAATGGGTGCACTAAGCCCGATTTCTGCTTCTGCATCTCGCCTGGAACTACACATGCATCACCGCAGCACCGGAATAAAGTCAAACAAAAACCATTATCTCACACAAGATGCTAATACCGTGCCTAGAAAATGAAAGATGTTTGTGACTGACTCTCATGCTGTGTCTCAAAAGAGATCCTTAAACACTGATCAATATTTTGAAGACACGGTAGACTTTAAAGAAGTGACAAGTCGCATTTGCATGCACGGTCCGTTTTGTCCCATTCCTCCAAATTGGGTATTTACAATATCTTCAAAACCAATTGAAAACAGGCGTTTTGTCTCTAACAGATGCCTACTGCACTTGACAGCAAATTGTCATAATAATATCTTTTTCACGAAGACACTGACAATACTATTTCCAAAGCACAGACCTTGTTTTGCAATGTTCGCGCCTGTTGCAACGCTGCTTCCCGCCTCCCTCCTTTTAACCGTCACCATTAAATGAAGGTATTAAAAAGATTACCATCGTTTTCTGTCTTCATAATTACATATACACAAAAGAAAAATAAGCCATAAATGTTTTTAAGGTCATCTCAATCACAAGCATTTCGCATTCTCCTGGGCAACTTCTTTCAGTGCCCACCAAACCGAAGGGACCTGAGAAACGGGTCCCTAATAGTGAACTTTCAAAGAAAAATTACTCCCCGACACAGACGTTGACCAACTCGACACGATTCACAAAGCAAGCAATAAAATATCTAGATGTCTTCTTTTTTTGCTATTGTTAATTACTACAAGAAGAGTCAGAAAACTATTTGCACTGTAACAAATGACTAATATAGGATAAAAAAATATGGAAATCCTGCCTGACACATTCCCACATCGTGAGTTGGCAGGGGGTGACCCCGTGGTTGGCAGCGGCATCAACTGCCGGACACGGTGAAAAGCAGCAGAACTGGCTTCGGGGGCAATCTTGAGCTCCTCACTCTGGATCGATATATCTGAGATGATTTACTGAGGGACAAGTCCAAACAAAAGCACTTTTGATCAGTAGATCATCACCGACAATAGTCTTCGAGGTATTGATTTAGTTACCTCCTCCAAAGAGAAATAAGCTATGAAAAGACACCCGAGTCCAGAACAGCTTGTTCCTCTTCATGGTGGAAACCTAGGACAACCACGTTTGCATGAAATTATGAGAGTGGCCCCGTGTAAATTCATCTCAGAGTGTTTGATAGAGGAATTTGAGACCTTCCTACAGACAAGTAGTGTTGGTACAAACCCCAGGCAACACCACTGAGTACTGCAAGACACCCAGGACATCCGAACGAGCCTAATTCAGTGATTCTAACCCAACACATCGTTGGGTAAAAAACCCTTCCTCCTAATTTCTAACCTGCACAGCTGTGGGGCAGCGTTGAATAATTACTACTCAGCTGGAGACAGGAGAGGAACACTGACTTCGAGATTTGCCCGGGGCAAAAATACACAGCCAGCAAATCCCTTCCTATTTTAAGCAAAGTCATTCTCTCGGCGATATGCTCATTTCCCAGTCGCAGTGGAAAGGACGGCACATGCGTTATTGATTTGGGGGTGTAATTCAGGACATTTATCCTCTGCGAAGCTCTGAAGGCTAACAGATGGTGGCTCCTCTTAATTCCTTTTTTTCTAATGGCTTTTATTCATACTCTTGGGAATGCTGCCGCCGTTGCTCTTTGTCTTTTCATAGAAGAGCTCTGTTTTCTCTGAATGCCTTTTTATAGATGTTACAGGGACCTTTGCCTAAGTTGAGTTTGGATCTACTTGAAAAGTGTAATACTGCATGTTTTAGGAGGCTCAGTGTACCAAATAGCTTTAAAATGCCTCTGAAGCCGTAACTGGTACACCCCTCTTTCTCCAGGATAAGCCTCAGTCCTCTTACTGAATTAAAGCAAAGAGAAGAACGATTTAACCTTTGAGTTTACAATGCTGTTGATTTTCTTCTCCCCTCAGTAAAACCCTTCCATCTTGGGAATTCAAAATTTGCTATGCACTGTAAGTCTCCATAGCTTTTATTTTTTTTTTGGTGCTGAAAATAGAATGCAGATGAAAATGAATTAAATGTTGAGGATTTTCAAGTGGCTTGGATTGTATTGAAGAAATAATCAAATAAGCTTGACAGAACTGAAATAAGGTTTGAAAATTCAATTGTTTAGGAACACATAATCTCGGGAATATTACAGACAGCCAAGCAATATAATGGGTAACAAAACACCCAAACCCAAACCAAAAAAAAAAACCCCACCATGCTGGGAAGACAATTTCAATTATTCAATACAACTGTTCAGTTGCTGTCAAACAATCTTTGCTTATAGCTTCCTCTGCGTTTGCTCAAAGAACGGCCCGTCTAGGCGCTGCAACCCTAAAACCGCCCCCCAGGTTCTTGATCAGAAGACAGCTCTGTTAAGACCAGGTGCAACCCTACGCCCAGACTCATCCCAAAGTCCCCGTCAGGAGCACGGCGCCCAACCCACACAACCCTCCAAGCGGACCATCTCTGGTGTGGATGAGCATCAGTGCGAGCACGGATCCAGCCACGTGGACGTACTGTGATCCCCAACACACTCCGGGTACAAAGTGGTTTGGAGAACAGGGGAAACTTTTTAGCAGGCGGTAAGCAGCGAGACCGCCTGGCTGTGGGTTGGTTGATCCATGTAATGGCCACTCTTGTGCCTGGGGGGGAAACTCTCAGGAAACTTTGTGTTGGATCTGTCACCAATTGAATGGCAACAGATGTTTAACTTCGCTCTACGCAGCATGTCCTATTTTTCCATTAATTTTTCCGCTGCAACATGAAAGCTTCACTAACTTCTAGCAATTTGTTTAATTAATTGCTAATCAACGGATTACAAAAGATCAGCATGTTACACAAACGCCTCTGTGTCCCAAGAATGAATCTCCGCAGGCATGCTGCTATGCCAATCCTTCCGAGCTGACCAGGGACTGAGATCATTGCTACTCAAGGATTTTATGCCCATGGCTGAACCTCTAAACCTTTTCCACTTGTTATGTTTCAAAAGAGAGATAAACACAACATTGAAACTTGAGTGTCTGGGAATTTTTAGTGGGTACTCCATAAGCCAACATGGTTGATATTGAGATAGGGAAAGAATACACGGGGAAGGCAGGACACAATTTCAGGACTTCTGTTGCAGACATGAAGCAAGCAGAACGGAAACTTGACCCTGAAATTAGCCCACAGGTACGTCAGGGAAGGATAAAGGATAGGGGAGGTGGATCTAAAAGGTATGAAGTTGGCATAATCATTTTTGGTGCTGAGTCTTTGCCCTGAGCCCTGTAACCCAGCGTGCGCCGCGCTGCTCCGTTTTGCCCATGGCAGCACCCAGCGAGCCCAGCTATGAGCAGAGCCTGTCCTCATGGAACAGTCGATCTAGCACCCCATCAAAAATTATTTTTAAAATATAATTTATGCCAGTCAGCTTTTTTTTTTTTTTTTTTCCATAGAAAGAAGGTTGTCATGATGAGATTGCGGCTCTGGCTTACAAAGGCAAATGTGGTCATTTACTGCACGTTGATTTATTCAAGGCCACATGGCAACTTGATTAAAAATGCCGTTATATATGTTTAGAAGGAAACACTTTAGATTAAAATCTGACTCACTGACAGCTACAAAAATACAGTTAAAAGAAGTGAGCAACGGCTGTTGAAAGCACTTCCCATAAATCCATCTCTGTCATTTCTATTTTATTCATGATCGTTCCTTGAGTTTGCAGATGAGGCAATTTACTCCTCTCAGGTGATTAATGTCTAACAAAATGCCCTTTAATAGTCCAATTATTCAATAACTCATTTTTGGAACGGGCATACAGATGACAGCCGTGGCATCGGAGCAGGCACGCAAGCATTGACTTAAAACACGGTAGCCAGGTCCTCCCCAATAACCTCCTCCAAAAAAGCTCTGTTAACACCTCTTGAAATAACAAATTTATCATTCCATACGGATTCAGAGTAATTTTTACCCACATGAGAGAAAGATCAGGTGATGAAGACCATCTTAGAGGTGAAGCAAAGCAAGGTCCGGTGGAATCAGAAACTGGATAAACTGAGATTTTTATTCCATTTCCCAGTTTCTATCAATAAGGCATGTACTAGAACAGCAATATTTGGGACAGAGTCGTCTTCATTTGGGAACCTATACAACAAGGTTGGATATTTTCTTATAAAGACCTAGTTTTTCCTTTCTCTAATAACAATTCAGTGGCATGTGTCCATGGAGGTTGTAATGGACCTTAGCGGCTTAGGGACACTGTCACTTTTCAGTTGTCCGGTACCCCGTGAAGACAGCACTGAGAACGGTTTGCTTACGAAGGGTGGAAATCTAGTGAACATGAGTTTAACTCATCATCAGAGAACAAAGAGGAACAAAACTTCCTGGATTTCTGGTGCCATTTGGAAGGATAAATCCCATTAGCCTGGATCTGTAACTCCAGTCAGGGATTGCAGCCCCGGTTTCCTCCAGCAGAGGACCCAGGAGATGCTGAGCTCCTCCCTTCCCTACAGCTGCAGTGGGCTAGAGGCCATGTGGGACAGAACATCTCTCTCCAGACCTCTCCACGCTGGCCTGATTAGCTCAACCTCCCCTCCTGTTTTGAAGGGGTGTTTGGAGCAGATGACCACAGGGGCCCTTCAAAAACTCTGTTATTCTCTGCTCTGAAAGAAAATGCTGATTTCTCCTGTATTTCCCTACTCCAGATAAAGGCTTACGCTTTATTTAGTTGTTTTGAGTATCACGCCAAATTGATTTTTTTTAAATAACGCCTTTTATCTTTCCACCCTAGCACAAAGCATTGAAAATCCTGTTTACACAGATGCGTGTGTTTGTGCACACGCATATTCCAATTCACTCTGAAAGTTATCATCAAAGTTTTGTATATCTAACGGTTTGGATTTTCTTGCTAAAATCAGTATCTTATTGGATTTGTGGTGTACTTCGGGCAGCTGGTCTCCTTAGCCTCCTCGTTAGCAGCTTAACAGAATACTAATTCACTGCAGGTCAGCTGTAATTTTCCGAATTATTAGGAAGTTAAGGATTTTTTACTATCCCTCTGAGGACACTTTAGCCTAAGGCTGATTTGTCTTCACCTATAGTTCAATTCCACAGCATAATTCCTGCACGCATGTTCCAGGAGATCATCCTCATTGTACGTAATGCCCTTTCTACTTTCTCTACACTTTAAAATACATATTTCCAATTGCATTGTGAACAAACAGTGAGTTTGCCTTCATTGAGCTGCAGGAACTCTTTTCATCTTCTTCCAGAAATTATTAGGCTGATTTATCAGCATCTATATGAAGTTTAAATTCTTCTTCCTAATATGCATTACCTTGTATTTTTTGAAGTCACAGTAATACACTCCTCAATTCCCGCAGTTTAAGTCACTCTGGTGATTACCGTCCTCCTTAGTTGTCGGAAATCTATGAGTTGTATTTATTGGCAAGTCACTTGTGTGATATTTCCAGAGACAGTATATAATTGAATTTAAAATGCATTTCTGATGCTCATAAAAGCAATAAAAGTGTCACCTTCTGCCTGCACATTAAAAATTCATCCCATGCAAGTAGAGGACAAATGCATAAAATGATCATTACACTGTGCAAATGTACTAGATACAGGAAAACGAGACCGATCTCTGACTGGACATAAAAACATTAAATAGATCTGTGCTGAAATGGCAATATTTATTGAACTTTTTCTAAAGTCGACAAAGAAAAAACGCTCCCATTAGTAACTTGACTAAGTCCACTTTAGCTTGCTTCAAAAATGTGATTTGTACCATTATTAACAAGAATGTAGATCCTGCGTGAAATTAGAATTAGTTCCCTGAAATAAATCCCCCAAAATATACCATTTCGTGTTAGGTGATCCTATCCAGACAGTCAAATTATCTATGTGACTACTTTTCTGACGAACGTACAGCGCCAAAGGGGAGACTATTAGCATTTTAGATCTATTCCCACTCAGAACAGAACTTCAACGCTTATTTAAGGTTCAGGAACTCAGCCCTGAGTCTGCTGTGGACGGCTGTCTGCACGAAACCGGGCCAATGGAGCTGCTGCCATTTGTCTTTTCCCTTCTGAAATGCTGCCCGAATGCACGTTCTAGGTTCCTATCGCTCTCTTTAGATATTTTTTTTCACACTTGAATTTATATTCAAATCGCCAAAAGATTCCAGCCTCCGTGGACAGGGCACGGAAACAACATTCAGAAAACCTAACTATTTTTTTTGAGTTGAGCCAGTCTCAAGCAACTGGCTGTTCTACCACAGTGCTTTTGTCTTCCCTTTTTAATTTTTATCTGTCTGAGCCAAAGAAGCAATAAACCCTTCACAGCAGTCCCTCAACTCTTGTTTTTTGCCTGCTCAGCACAAGGTAAAATTAACAGGTAATTAAGCACATTGTGAGTCATTAACTCCTCTCAAGATTCCCGGGAGACTCCTTCAAATGGTGTCTACAAGTAGAAATTAAAATCCATCTTTTGCTCATTTGGATTATTTTTCGTAAGCATGAAAATATGACGTACGACCTCGTTTTTCCCGTGTCAGGACTGAGTGCTGTGGGTTCCTGCAGCCCTGGGGCCAAGCCCCGGTTGTTCCACCGCCTTGCTGAGAACCAAGCATCGGCCCCACCGCGGAGCGTGCATGGGCTGATGAGTTTTCCTCCTCTGCTTGCCCTCATTCAAATGCAAACGCCTCCAGGAATTCAGGATTGAGAATTTTCTATGCTCCATGTTGTTGCGGTACTGATAGCTTGTTATTCCTAAGACACTTTGTAGAGTTATTTCAACACAATAGTTTGAAATGATTTAACCTAGCAGAGTATCTCAGTTCACGCTCTAGCAGCAGGCAGATTTGCTGGAGGTGATTTGTATCCCCGGCCTGCTACTGCTCTGTACCATCACCTACTCACGCTGAGCAATTATTTTCTGACCAAAATCTACACTAATAGGGGATTTATCTTTTAAATATCAGCATCAAGATGCAGCTGGTACCTTCTAAACAGGAGAAAAACCCCTCAGAGCAGGAACCTTCTCCCCAGATCCTCAAAGTACATGCAACAAACAAACACCGTAATTTCAAAACCAAACCCAAACCATCATTTTAATTAAAACTCATTGACAACTGCTCAGGAAAGCCAAGAACAGTTGTATCTCCAAATGCATTATTTATTAAAATGGAGTCATGCAGTTTTGGCTATTCAAAAACTATTCTTACGTGCTACCAGAGTTTGCCATAGGGTTTTGCTTGGATGATCTCAGGAGAATCCTCCCACCATGGGAACGCTGAGTGTGCCAGAAGGCTGTTCTCAGCCTTTCCTGGGGAAACCGCTCTGTCTGGCATGGAAAAATGCCTTACTTGACCAGCCAAAAAAACATCTTGTGGAAGCGAGAGTCTCCTGAGTTTGAGGTCAAGCATTGGTGAACATCTGCACTTCTTTTGGAGAGTCTCTTCACTTGGGGTCTCTTCACCAGCAGAGATTCGAATGTCTGATACCACCTCGGTTAGGACATTATCCTGAGGAGCAAGTTTAGGTCAGCCCGACAATGAGAAAAGACCTTGATCTTGAACTATCAAATACAAATCTGTATTTTTTGGCTCAAAACAGATCGAAGAAAGAGCAGACCTCCGTTGCTCTCCGGTTTGGTGAAAGCTCCTACACTCGCCCTCAGTTTCGCTTCATTTGGAAGCTCCCAAATAGGAGCCAGACTCTTTGTTTTCTTCAAATCAACATGAATTTAACACTTTCAATTCAATCAAGAGGAAAACTTAGTTCATTAAAAGCCTCTCCTTTTTTTCTGGTCAGCTCATTAACCAAAATTCCGCTACTCCAGGCACCCCCAGCCTGGCACACATAAGTAATATGACCAATTCATCAGAAAATTGGCTCACATCCCTTAAGAGAATATTTTCACACATCGTGCAACACAAAGAGAGATAAAGTGAATTAGGGGCCAGGAGGACAAAATAATCAGTTTACCAAACCTATAATCTGTGGGAATTTAGTGATCAAATAAGTTAATTTGACTCGGCGGGGTATCACATGAAACAAAAGCTTCTGAACGCGATCTACTGTTGTAAATGCCAATGGCTACTTTCTATAACAATTTATTTTCTGCTAATTATACTTACCTATCTTTACATCGATACTTTTTATATCTTTCATACTTCAGCTTGTTACACACCATTCGGAAGGGAAACGACTATTTGTATGTATAAGGCAGATTGCCAAGCCTCAAGACAATTACAAATAATAAATGAGATACACATCTAAACAGCTATTTCTAATCACATTAAAGGCTTTGTACTTAATCTTTCTTGTACTTTGCTAATACAAAACACACCAATTACCAGGTAAAAAACATCATACTCTACTCAGAGAGATGAATGAAGATGTGCTTGGAGAACGGCATACGCAAGGCCTTTTCTAACCTTCCAGCCACGCCACAATAAAACCAATGACTTACCCTGTTCAACGTGCTTTCTGGTTGGAAAAGCATCTTCAGATTTGAACGTGCAAATAACCTTCCTGTTCTCACTTTATCGCAATACACCACCCCCGTAACAATGGACCACAGCGTCCAAACCAGCACCAACACGGTGCTTCTCTTGCAACTATGAATACTTCTGGCACCTCAGAGCCCGCGGCTGTCTTATCTGCTTGACTTTGCAACTCCCCCATACTCCTTCTTCAACCATTTTTGTACATCGGTGGATGTAGTCTCCACCCAAGACTGCAGACTTCACACGCCTGTATGCTGCACTGTTCATCCGAACAAGCTTTGTTTGACCATCACAAGGTGAAAAATACCTCAAATAGTCAGAATAGCGGGGACTCCGGCTGAAACAATAGCAAAGGCATGAGTACTACCTTCAAAGCATTCCCCTCGGACTGAGTTTCTTCCTTGGCAAGGCTGCTGATTCGTGCCAAAAGACACTGCAAACATTTTGTCTTGCCTTTGAAGATCAATGTCCGATTTCATCCCATGTTTTTTTTTAAAAGAAGAATAAAAACCATCACCTTCTTCATATTTCTCATCTTGTTCTAAGTTACAGGACAGAGGGAGAGAAGCACGCAGAGGACATGCAACATTTGGAACGATATAAATCACAAAGAGATATAGAACATATCCCCAGCCGGCTGGCCAGGTAGCAGGACAAGCTTTATGAGCCACCACCATCCATCATGCTCTACAACCCGTGTCCAGACCACGATGGTAATCTCACACTGCTCTCACTCGGCCTGTTGGGTGAAACTCAGAAAACCCCTCCTATTGCAGCACAGCAATAACAAATTAAGAGGTACCAGATAACTAAAAGCAGTAAAAGTTAAACTCAACGACAGAAAAAAGTAATTCAGGAAATATCTGACTTAACTCCCTTTGTTCCTATGTCCATCAATAGTCATGGCTGCATTTGGGTATCAAGAGGAGGAGCAGAACCTGCCACTGAGCAAAGACAGAGTAAAAACTCCCTAAGCCACCTTCTTCAGATTTATTTCAAATACTTGTTAAAGCCAATTTTCTTCTTTTACCTGCCAAATTAGCTATTGATGAGCTTCCCAAGCTGTAGGCATGCAAGAAAAATAAGTATAGTATTGCAATATCTGGGATATGAAAGCAGATAAACCCAAATGGATTGCATTAGTATAACACATTTAAACATCCTTCATCCTGACCATTTTGCAGAGATACAATCCAAATACAGAAAGGATCTCTCTTCCTTATGAATCACCGTTATTATCCCATGAATATAACGTAATATTATCACAATATTTCACTCACACCTCTAGTTGCACCCAAATAGCAAACTAGCAGCGTTTTCTACGCCGAGGCTCCATCTCCAACGCAGTGTGCTTTACACGTCTCCAGCAGAAGCTACAGCATCTTTTTTTAATGTCAAGGCCAAAATTAGACCTGCTATTCCTTGCCAAAGAGTATCAAAGGGCGGCCTCACTGCACGCTTCCTAGCAGACAGCCCAACGGAGGGCTGGAGTTTAATGAGCTCTTCGTTTGGAAGTATGCCCAGTTCTTTACTTAATTTGGCCTTTAAACTCTAATACAGTTCGGTGTACAAAACGCACTCCTGAGTTATGCGTTGGTGACAAGACGAATTCAAAGACCCTGCCCCTATTCTTCATCTCAATATAGATGTTCTGTATTCAGCAACACGGTTTCTTTGCAGTCAGCAACTATTTCGTCCAGATTACTAACGAAGATTAAAATCGCCCCTTCAGAAGGATCTAGACCAATTCAGGCGTTTTATGCTCCCATACGCGTGGTTCCAATTTGCAGAGGAAGTAATAATTCATTTTCTTTCAAAGCTCCTAAGAGCCAGCGCATGCTATTTCGTTTCTGCTTGAACAAACATAGACTTCGACACGTATTAATCCCCAAAGGATTTCCCATCAGCACAACATGATTACGTGATCTTTATTCAAACGCGTACATCTGAAGGGTTTTGTGTTTATTAAGAGTTAACTGAAGTGACAGCTAATCGGACTCTTAGAGAAATCTTTGTTCTTGTTGAAATACATTTTTCTCAAAGGTTTACTAAATGGCTCAGGGAAAAAAAAAAAAGATTTCAGGGACAAGTGGCACATCAATTTCCATTTTTCCATCAGTCTGTTTCTCATCCACAGCTGGGTTAGCTGGGCAATGTGATAATTGTCAGCCATCCATAAGGAAAGATGAAATGAAGACTAAAGCCTTTGATATGCAAGTTTGCTTACAAAACCATCTGGGTGGCTGGGTTTTTTTCACCATGTTTCTCTTCAAAAGTACCAGCCAGCCTTTTCCAGCCGCGAGAAAAACCGCTCCTTCATAATCTGCCTACATGTACTTAAGTAACAGTTATCAAAAGGCCTCCACTTGTGAATCTGTATTGGATCTTTCCGATTTACAAAAAAAAAAAAAGCCAATTAGATAATGGGAAGAAATAACACCTTTCTTCGACTTTTGCTGTGGTCTTTTTTACCGACCCCATTAGAGGAAGGTCGTGGCTGGCAGACAAAAGTACTGCTGATATTCCTCCTACCCTGTGACCATTTATTTCTTAAAAGAACCGACACCACCTAAGCACCACATTACTCCACAGGGTGTAACTCCCGTTACCCCAAGTTTTCCTCTCGTCCCCAGCCACGACAATTTAATGTCCAACGCTCTGATTCAGGCCGCACATCTTTCATACCAGGCAATCCGTTTTCGATCTGTCTTCCTAAACCACCCTTTATAATGGAGCCCGAAGCATCATTTCAGCCAACACCGCGTTACTAAGAGCTATTAAAACCAGTGCCAGGAGAAGGCAGCAACGACAGAGGCTGTTTGCATCGAGTCTAAAGCCTCCTGCAAAATGCTCGGTCCCAGCACTGCAAAACCACTGACTAAATACTAAACAGCTTCACAGCAAATTTAAACTTCAATGAACCCTTCGTAAAAGCGGACCCCAAGTTAATGCCCTGCTAACTACTTGCTGACGTTGTAAGTCCTGCCCGAATGATTCACACCAAACCTCGGTGGCACCACGAGTCTTCTATCACCGCTCAAACCTGAGGCACAACTTCGACGGTTTGCGAACTGTGAAGCGTGGCACGAATTCAGGGACCATGGGAGAGCTATAAGGGACGTGGTCAGCTGAGACACAGCCATCAAACGTTAAGTATTTACTATTTGCCCTCTAAGGTCTGAAATTTTACTCCTGTTTTCATTTCCTTCCCAGATCTCAACCTTCCTGGCTGTGTCTTAATGCTCAGGCCTCACCGCTGTAGCAGAATCTGTTAGTGGCAACCTGAATTTGTGAAAGTACCATAACAAGCCTGATAATAAAATTACTTCCACGTTTCACTCAGGCCAAGTGCGTGGAAGTTGCACACCAAGGTCTTCCCGGTACCTTCATCAAAACCACTATACAAGTTCTGGGAGTAAGGCAAAGTTTTGTCCCACAGCAGCTAAATACAGACTTTGAAGCCTCAGATGGCTTTCTTGCACAGACCACTATCGTTTTAGGAATTTTATCACATCCATTCAGCACTAGACATGATAAATAAAAGGATAAAACTCAAGTACATGTAAGCCTTGTTGCCACTGTGACCTCCTCGAGTGCATCGACGTTTCCCTGGAGCTCTAAATAGGAAAAAAACTCAACAAACCTCGCAATCCTTAAGTCAGGATGGCTACAAACAGCTACAGCTCGACATTCCCACCAAGCTGCAGCGGTGTCACCGTGGCCAGGAGGAGGAAATCCCCATACACCCTTCAGCTGAAAGCTCGTGCGTTGGCAAACCGCAACCTTGAGTGTCCAGAAATATATAAAAGAGACTAAACTGCGATGTTGAACTCCACACAGGCTATTAGGAAGGTTATGTGATTTCGACACCCATGCGATCATTGTAAAAACACGCCTGTTTAAGACCCAGCAATGAAACTAATGTAAAGAAACAGCACTTAGGCTCAAGTTGGCCTTTTCCACTAGGGATTAAGCAGTTGCCATGGAAATGAAGCTGATCCTGCCTGACCTATTTTTCCTATATGTGGTGGTCATCATGTGCAGTATTACTTCTCGCCATGGCATTTTGCCTTGATAAATATCTAAACTTGAAATAAAAAGATCAGTTTTTTAACTAGTCAGGCATATACAACTCCCTGTTTGGTATTTTTTTCCCCCATCAAGGCTGTTGACTGCAAAAGTCCCAGCTATATTTATTTAGCAGTCAATTTTTAAAGTGCAGTTTACATTTTTTAACTTTATTTGAAATGCAGAGCCATAGGAAAAATGTGCCACTACTTTGAAGCCAAAGGTATTCAGAAGTGCTCATTATTGCAAGAAAAAAAAAAAGGGATTGAAAAAGCAAGACAGAAGGTGAGGCAAACCCACTACACACCACGCGTCTACTAGAAAGCAAAACTAAGGTGATGGGTACAATTCCTGTTAAGAAAGCAGCATTTTTTTTTATTCAAGAGGTCTACCCAACACTGGCCAAGTAATCAGTATTACCAAGGCCAAGTGCAAGGTCCTGCACATGGGCTGGGGCAATCCCAAGCACAAATCCAGGCTGGGCAGAGAATGGATGGAAAGCAGCCCAGAGGAGAAGGACTTGGGAGTATTGGTTGATGAGAAACTTAACATGAGCCAGCAATGTGCGATCACAGCCGCATTTGGACTGTATCAGAAGCAGCGTGGCCAGCAGGGCAAGGGAGGGGATTCTGCCCCTCTACTCCGCTCTGGGGAGACCCCACCTGGAGTACTGCGTCCAGCTCTGGAGCCCCCAACAGCAGAAGGACACGGAGCTGTTGGAGCAGGTCCAAAGGAGGGCCATGAAGCTGCTGCGAGGGCTGAGCCCCTCTGCTGGGAGGACAGGCTGGGAGAGGGGGGGGTGTTCAGCCTGGAGAAGAGAAGGCTCCAGGGAGACCTTAGAGCCCCTTCCAGTATCTGAAGGGGGCCTAAAAGAAGGCTGGAGAAGGACTTTTTACAAAGGCATGTAGTGATAGGACGAGGGCAAATGGCTTCAGACTGGAAGAGGGGAGATTTACATGCTGCCCAGAGAGGTGGTGGAGTCTCCCACACTGGAGACATTTCAACCCGCCTGGACGTCGTCCTGTGCAACTGCTGTAGGTGTCCCTGCTGTGGCAGGGGGTTGGACTTAGATGATCTCCAGAGGTCCCTTCCAACCCTGACCACTCTGTGATTCCATGATTAGGATAGATACTGGGGAAAAAAAAAAAATCACTCTGAGGGTGGTGATGCCCTGGCGCAGGTTGCCCAGAGCAGCTGTGGCTGCCCCATCCCTGGAGGTGTTCAGGGCCAGGTTGGATGGGGCTGGGAGCACCCTGGGCTGGGGGGAGGTGGCCCTGCCCAGGGCAGGGGGATGGAACTGGATGATCTTCAAGGTCTCTTCCAACTCAAACCATTCCATGACTCTACGATTCTATGTCGATCTTCTGCCACCACTCTCCCCTGTGGCTGGGCATGGCAGTAGGGCAGGCTTTTCCCCTCATCTTGAACCAGCTACTGCTGTAAGCTAGTTCATGGCTATCCATCTGCTGCCAGATTGCATTTAATTCCACTCTGCCTAGTGCCAGTTGTCCAGCCGCAATGCCAAAACACCAGCAAATCCCACACTGGCCCACGAGATTCCCCCTGAAATCCTTCCACAACAGTATCCTCAAACAAACAGTTTGACATGTCCTACTCTGAAGGACAGAGATCCTCTCTACCTCTCTGGTGACCTGTCCTAACCTGCATCATCTTTCCAGGAGAGGTATTTGCTCTCCTGTCCAGCCTGAAGCTCCATAACCTCAACTCATATGTCAGTTGTCTCTTGTTTTATCACTTGCCAGTACAAAGAAGAGTTTGACTCCATACCTTTGCAACTGCCCCTGCAGTAACGGAAGACCACTCTTAAATCCCTTCTTAGGTCTCCCTGTGTCAATCTCACCAGGCTCATGTGGGGCCAAAACCACACTGCTCCAGGTGTGGCCTCTCCAGCACTGAGTAGTGGGACTAATGGACTTCTAATGGACTACTCGTGATGAGAGTACACCATTGGATCCTACTCAACTTGGCCCCCAGTGTATGGCCCAGGTCCTTTATTAAAGATTGCCGGTCAAGCCAGTGAGTCCCCGGCCTCTGTCGATGCATTGGGTTATTCCAGCCCAGGAACAAACCCTCTACCCTGTACTCCATGTTGAGTTTCATGACACTGATTTTGATCCAACAGACAAATTTCTCTAGGTCCCTCTCAAATGAAGGTCCACGTTTTGGCTTGGCCCCTAATTTACCCATGGACACACATTTGCTGAAGATGACTCCGCCCCACCATCCAGGCTGTCAATGAAGACACGGATTATCTGCCCCGGTATCAGCCCCTAACATACTCTGCTTTTCACTGGCACCAGCTGAACATCAAAGCCGTTAATTACCTCTCTCCAAGCCCGACAGTCCTGCCAACTTTCAACCCATCTAACTATCCATGCATCCAGCCCATTCGTCCTCAGCTTCCAAATGACAACGCTGCAGGCAACAGTGTCAAAAGCCTTTCTAAACCCAAAACAAATGACATCCGCTGCTCCCCCCTCGTCCTTGTAGTCATTTCCTCGTGTGAGGAATCCATCACCAAGAGAGCAGAGATTTCTTTCATTATTTCTGAAATATTCCGTCAACAAATTATTCAGCCCTAAAGCGGCATTTTTCATCAAATAAATGGTTTGCCCAAATGCTTTGCTTGGCATTGTGTATTTGCAGGCAAACTCTGATTTTTCATTAGGATCAAAAGACAGTTTAGATACACAGTTTTCAAACATGAAGCCTAAGATATCCTTCTAGTAATTAGTCTATACTCAAACTTTTCCACCAGCTGTGGAAAAAAAGGCACCTTTTGTACTACTTTCTCTCCCTAACATTGCACATAATTTAAGCATTTCAATTTCCACACAGATAAGCATGGTTTCCTTGGAGCCCGTTAGTAATTCTCTAAAGTTTTGTTTTCGCCAGAGACCTCAGCTGGTTTTCCAATTACCAATTCGAGATTTGCATAGAGAAAAAGTACTGGCAAACACAACCCAAAGGCACGATTGACCCTGGCCAGACCCACCGCTTGCACATGAGCGCTGGGGAAGAGCGTTTCTCTGCCATGGACTTTTCATGGTTAGTAAAACAACGTCAATGAAAAACACTAGGATTCATTTCACGTGACTGGTCCACTGCCTATTTAACTATCACTTTGGCCAAAAGAGAAAAAGCAATAATGGATTGACGCCGATTTCGGGAAGCCATGTTGCATACATAATAACTAATGAAGAACATTAGAGAAGGACCTGCAGGGGCTGATTGATGAGAAGCTCAGCATGAGCCGGGAATGTGGAATCACAGCCCAGAAGGCCGACCGCATCCTGGGCTGCATCAGAAGTGTGGCCAGCAGGGCGAGGGAGGGGATTCGGCCCCTCTACTCTCTTGAGCCCTCACCTGGAGTACAGCTCTGCAGCCCCCAACATAGGAAAGACACGGACCTGTTGGAGCAGCTCAAGAGGAGGACCACGAAGATGATCCGAGGGCTGGAGCACCTCTGCTATGAGGAGAGGCTGAGAGAGTAGGGATTGTTCAGCCTGGAGAAGAGAAGGCTCCGGGGAGACCTCATTGTGGCCTTCCAGTAAGGCCAAAGGGGCTCCAGGAGAGCTGGGGAAGGACTTTTTACTAGGGCACGTAGTGATAGGACGAGGGGTCATCGCTTCAAGCTGGAAGAGGGGAGATTTAGATGAGATATTAGGATCCTGTCAATGCTTCCACACTATCATCCAGATTTGTTTCCACAATAAAAGACTAGAAAAAGATTTCCCAAGGCTTGCTTCTCACAAGCCCACTGTTTCTCACAATCCCATCATCTGCTTTTACGACCTGAATCCCATTGCAGTTGCTATGTATTTTGTCCAAGATCAGTACCAGCCCATTTAATCAACAGCATAACTGACATAAACTCTGTTTTCCACTTCTGGAACCTCTGAGCTGTTGCAAGATTCATTAAAATCAGTGTTAATGACCAAAAACTCAACTGCTTTTAAAATAATTCCTTGATGCAAGCTACCTAGACTTGTTGATTTTCGAATAGCTAATTCTAACAGCTGTTGAGCTTCATCAACATACTGAACACTTGGATTACTGCACATTTCCACCATTTCCAATTCATTTTTCTTTCTTTAGACAGCATTACCATTTCCACACCTTAAAACCCAGAGCGGGACCAATATTACAATGACTATTAGTTTTTTCCTCTTGCATGGCCCTTAGCACTATTAGTTCTGTATTTTTTCTCATATGCTTTTGCTTCTTTTATTATGTCTACACTTTAATGTTCTATAGTTCCTACTTCATCACGCCCACCCTTCCTCCGATATCCCAAAAGACAGAGTCATTAATGTCAGTATGTCTCAGCAGCTGCCTGTTGACTTAAGTATCTCCTAAATCCCACATTTCACCTCAATGCTGTTTTGTCTTCTCTCTCTCTCTTCCACTCTTTTGGTATGGGATCCCAAACTGGGACTGTCCCCAACTGGCTTCTTTGGCCAGCTGAGTATTTCTGGGAGCTCACGGGTGGTTTGGGTTCAGGTTGGGCTGAACTGTCACCCCTCCATGCCACCACACTGGTCAAGTATCAAGGGGGTACCTTCTAGTTCTCATGATGACATCAGGGATATCTTCTACTTCACAAGATCAGAGACTGCCTATTCCCATCTCTCTACACCTCTGCTCTACTTAATCCATCCACTACACGTCACAACTGCTGCGCATCATTGCTCATCTTGAAACAAAACAGAAACACGAAGCATAAACCATGCTCTCAAAAACCTCCAAAAGGTCTCATCTTTTGCAATTCATCACATTTCATCCATCTTTAATGCTTTAAGCATCACTGTTCAGCTCTGTTCTGCCACAGTGAGGGTGTGAACAACCAACCTGGGCATTTAACTAGTTGATAGATCAAAGACCCAGAGATTATCACCATTTGGCATCTGCAAAATGACAAGTCTCGCCGAGTTATTCTGGGCTGCCTCCTCAACTCATCTCTTTTAAAAGAAACCTCAAGAAAGCCACCCAAGGCTATCCAACACGTAGCTCAGTGCTGCTGATCTGGACTGGGAGATCATGGTACCTTTACAGAATCTTAAATTTTAAGTCACGCTATAATGTGATCAGAATAAAATAACCTTAATACCTAAAAATTTCATCTACTTTAATATTTGCAGTGTAACTCAAATTCTAATCAGTTTTAGCAAGCGATGGAAAACAATATTCTTGGTATATACAGCCACAAACATCCACATAATATTACAATACAAAATGTTAATTTGGGAAGGATGAATTACTTCAAACGAACCCTGAAACCTTAATAAATCTCCAGTTATGCCTAATGTTCTGCACTGAGCTGTGAAGAGCTTGATTTCTTCGGTACTGCAGAAAACACAAACAACTAAGTCATTTCTCAGCCCGGTTTGCACCGGAGCTCAGGAAGCCACTGTCCTCTGAATCGTGAAAGCAAGGATTGGTTTTGACCTGACACAAAACCACTGACTAGAGTTTTCTTTCTCCAAACAGGCAGGATGGTGGATATAGCCATCCCCGATGGCTCGGAAGCACCACTGCGAAAACACAGGAGCAGATTCTGGTCCCCTTTGTGTCAGTATAAACCCGCAGTAAAGCTCAGTTTACCAGTAACTCCGCCCTGGTGATTGATCTGTACCTGAGATCACACTCTACAGGTGTTGAAAAGTAACATGGGATTCTCATTGTGGGAACAAATGGTAACTGAAGACAAATAAGAAAAAGACAGCATTTACTCTAAAAAAAAAAAAAAAAAAGAAGGTATTTGGAAATTAAAAATAAAAAGTAAAAATAAAAGAACACGTACAAAACATCACCAAGAAAAGCTCTTCTGTTAACTGATCTTACAGAATGGGTCTGGCCTGACTTCAGTTTTTTGCCATCTCTGCCTTCCCCACAGACACCGACCCCTTTGCCCCTTTGCTTCCCACGGCCGCTTGGCTCGTTACCTTCAGCAAGTTTTATGAAAGAGAAGCACAGCCCAATCCTTGCGTTTACCTCTGGGAAAACTGCAATAAAACTGTTTGGAGCTGCTGTTGGATAGTGTTTCAAATTAATTTTTTTCTTAAACTGAGGAACGAGACCCTCCATCGGTCCTCCTGAGAGCATCCGCTGTTTGAGGCTTGCCATAGAACGAATAAGGGTATTTTGACTGATTTGAATCATGAAATTGCTTTAGCTCACAACTGCTGTTTGTTTTTTTCCGCTCATTTAAATATAAAAAATAATAATTCTCTCTTTCGAGTTAGATGGAAGGATTGCTGACTCAGCTGAATTCTTTTTTTGTTGTTGTGTTTTACCCCTTCGACAGTGAGTCCTTACAACATGATCTTTCCTACCTTCCTGCCATGCAAGGTTACAAAGCTTCACTGCTACCACCTTTTAACATTTAACGATGAACAGATTGTCTTTCTCTTTTCTTTCTATGCAAGTAAGCTTGAGGAGCCCAAATGGCTATGGGTAGACCTGCAGAATAGATTTTATCCGGAGGATGTTTACTTGGAACCACTACAATAGAATAATCTAACAGGAGAAGGCAGTGATTTAAACCAAAATAAGATCTTGTGCCTATTGAGATCACGAGTGCATCTTTGAAGCTGTTTTTCCTTACTGACAAGAGTCATTACAGGGGGGGGAATGTGGCTTTGTTCTCCTTTGAAATGTAAAGACATTATCTCATGTAGCACAGCAATCCCACCAGCAAATCAAGATTTTACCTCACCAAGAAAACTCTTGAGTTGAATGAAAAAACCACGGGCAAAGCACGTCAGGCGCTTTAAAATCCTCACCATCCACAGATGTCTTATCACCGCAGCCACCCGTGGCCTCCGTCACACAGCCCGTGGTTTCTATTTCTGCACCCCCTGGTCCCTGCAACCCGCTGTTTCCCACTGGACGTATCAAGTCATCATTTCAGCAAAGCCCTAAATTGCCCCACAGATGGATGTTGGGAGCAAAGTCACTGTCACTTGCCTCGGGCAAATTATTTACTGCCGAATTGCAGATTGGCAGCAGTAAGTAGCAAAAGGGGAACCACAGCACGCCCCATCGAGACTCGCTTCAGGGTGCAAAGGAATAGTCTGTGCAACGAGAGTAGGTTTAGATTGGACATAAAGACGAAATGTTTTATGCTGAGGGTGGTGAGACACTAGAACAGATTGCCCAGGGAGGTGGGAGATGCCCCATCCCCGGAAACATTCATGGCCAGATTGGCTGAGGCTCTGAGCAACCCGGTCTGGTGGGAGGTGTCCCTGCCCGTGGCAGCGGGGTTGGGCTAGATGGTCTTCAGAGGTCCCCTCCAACCCAAACCATTCTGAGTCTAAGATTCAATGACGTTAAAATGAGGTATAGACTTATTCCCATTTGTATTAATCCACATTCCAAATAAAGCACACCCCAAGACCAATGTGATCTTCAGGGTGGTCCAGGGGCTGCTGTCTTCAATCCCCTTAATTGGGTTATTGCAGCTGGCTTGAGCAAAATGCTGCCTTGTAAAAATATAATAGCGATTATTCCTCCCCATTCCTCATGCTCTGAATCAACAGGAACGGGAGACTTTCACCATCCCTTCACTTCTCCTCCCTTCTCCTTGCGGTGCATTGCCTCTAATAAAGATTTTCCTTAGATTAAAACATACTTGGACAATATTAAACTTCCTAAAAAATATCTGCCCCAGCCCTTTCATATACATTAACAGCATTCACAAGGGATTATGGAGGCTAGATTGTGGCTACTAAAATAACTCATTACAAAAAGTATTTTTTAAAAATTTGGCCTTCTCTCCACCAAAAGATGAGAAAGGCTATTTTTCTTGTTAAATGGCAAAAGAAAATTGACAGTTTGATACCGTGGCGCATCATTTCCGTTCTGCTTCAGTGCCTGCCTGTGCACCGTGGTGCGGTGAAACCACCTCCTCACGCTCAGCCGCCTGCAAACAGAAACTTCCTTCCAGATATCCTCAAGTGTCCCCAGCGCAAAGTGAATCTAAAGCAATGCGGCAAAAACCAAACGGACCAGACAGACAAGATTTTGTGCGATTTCCAAAGCCGAAATGCATCTCTTTTTTCCATGCAGGGCTTCTGAACTGCCACAAAACCCGTATTGCAGGCTGTCTTCATACTTCACGCGTGAGTCCAGGAGGTGCGAGGACCTCCTGAGAGCTCCTGTGCGCACACTGGGTATGTTCACCGTCTGCACCCTTACACGCAGCTTCTCCTGTAAAACCATCCCCGAACCCTTCCCGCGCCTGCCCAAGGAAATACAACACCCTTTTCCCTTCTTCTACCTTTAGGCCGCCCCTAACTGTCTTCCTGACATCTTATTTACTCTCCGGTTTGCATCCCGCAGGCTGCTGCCGTCCTCCCCTGCTGTGGTAACTCATTAACGCTGTTCCCCGCTGCGTCCATCTCGGCTGACCGCCTGGCTCCAACCCGCTGTTACTCCCTCTTGCTCTTACCCGGAGGGGGGCTCGGTGATCCTCGGCAGCCCATTAGCTGCACCCTGTTGACACACGCACAGATTCACGGCACTTTGCATGAATTACAGCCCGGGATGTGGCTCTCCGCACTCCAATTTATCATCAACAGTGAGAAACACAAAGTTAGTGGAGTACGCGTGGCTTTCTAAACTGTCTGTTTTCCCCAATACTGGCTATAACACACGATTTACCTAACCAAAATGCAAAAGACTGAAGTTTCAGTCTTGCAAACTCTCTCAAGTCATCTTAGCTTTCCCCACTAAAGCTCCAGGTGGAACTCCCGGTAGCTCCTCGTAGCACAGTGAGTTTAACGTGACCTTCAAAGAGTCAAGGGCTAAGCTGTAGTTCCACCTCATCTTAAAAAAAACCCCAACCACACAAAACAACTAAAAGGGACAGTATATAGAATTTTTTTTCATTTGTTGCATACAAGTATGAATTCGTTCTTCATTTTGAGGATCAGTGAGGAGTCCTGTAACACCATTAAACCTTCCTGCACTAATTGTGCTCAAAGTTGAGTTGATTTTCTTCCTGCTTGATAGTCACTCTTGCCTACCCTTTTGCTCTCAATTATGAAAAAAGGATAATTTTAAGTAACCCTCACTGTGGACTCAAGGTGGCTGTAGACTTCAGCCAAGAACAAATTAGGTGGAGGTCTGCTCTGAAAGACCTCCCGTCGTTTCCAGGTGGCCTCTTCAAAGTCGGACCCTTCTTGTGATGTGGAAAGAGTCCGGCCACTTACACTTTCCAGCTAAAATTGCCACATAATAGATGTGCTGTAACACAGACCAGTCATTTAATCTTTCCTCTCTCAGGAAACCTGTGGGGTTGATGCAGCGTAAGGCAACACAAGGAACGCCGCATTTTGAGAGAGAAAGGAAGATAGGACTTGACAGCTCTGCAAATTGGAGTAAAATGGTGGGTGGCGCACGATCTGCCTCGCTTGAGTTATGCTAATGGGAAAGAGGGCTGAAAAATGTCACGTGGAAACGCTTCAGAAGAAAGAAACGATTCAGAGCTTTCCACAGACAGGAGTCAGAAAGCCAGCTCAGCTGCAAAACAGCCAAGTTACGTACCTATTCCATCTTCCCGGTTTTATTCCTTCCTGGGCTTCTTACTAGGGTCAGTGTGGGGAAGGTGAGCTGATTTTCAAGTTTTGTCCTCTCATCTACAGCTCTTGGGAGATGCTGCTTGGATGCTTCCAGCCTTCCTGGCTCCATCCAGCACACCAGAATCCAGACATAAGCCTTATTGTCACCATATCAGTAGCACGGTTCTTGGATCGCATGTTTGATCTGCTCTTTGTCAGCCTGGACAGCAACAGTCAAAGTAAAAGTGGGGTGGCTTGACAGAATTCTTGGTTGCCTCTGAGGTCAGACGGAACCTGATCATGACATAACAGTCCAGCTTGCTCCCCCCTAGAGACACTCCTTGGACTGTCATTGAAAATTTGGACATCCTAAAGGTAGGTGATAGCCAGATCTTGTGGTTGTGAACACCCTTGAAGATGATGCTCTTGGCCTTCAACATCTTGGGCTGCACACCCATCCTAGTGGGGCTGGTCCTCTACATTTTGGCCTTGAGCAACATCTTAGGATGACAAGGATGCTGGCCTACATGGGCTCCTGGTTTGAACCAGTACATCTGTTCTTATATTTAGCTTTGCATTAAGAATAGATGCATTTATTTGCCTTATGGAAATAATTTCCCCTTTCCTCTTTCTCTGCTATCCCCTCTGTTCACTTCATCTACGTTCCAGTGCTCCACAAAAGTTGTCTTCTTTAAGCCAAAGTTCGTTTTGCAGATTTAATCAGCTGAAACAATCTTAACATACATACTTCAACTTGCCATCGATCTCCAACTCCCTTTTTCCAAAGTCTCTCCTACCTTTGCCTCACTCTCTTCATTTATCTCCCACTTCTATCCAGCATAATTTCATCCTAAGATGCACTTCGGGAAACATTTCATGCAAAACCACAGGCAATCTCTCAAAGACAAAGTCATTTAATAAAGCTTCACACATTTTTGTATTTGCTTTCTTCTCACTGACAAACGACTCGTACGAAATGCAAAACCTTCACTCTAAAATCATCAAGCTACTCACACTGACCAATTTCGGTGCGTGTCACCACAATTAAATACGTGGCTACACACAAAAAACCTCTACCAGCTTCATTCCCCACCCAGATAAGCCGTGAGCACATAAACTCCCGTTTCTTAAACCATACCCAGCTCAGTTCTGCCATGTCTGTCCGGACCAAAACATCCCACTTACGCCAATTTGGAGTCGGATAAAACTATCAACAAGACTCAAGATGAAGCCAGAGCGCTACGACAAAATGGTAAAGGCTGAAGAAAGGGCATTTTTTTCAGCCACATTAAGGTTTTTGACATTAAGTCAAAAGCTCGGGCTAACAAGATACTTTAATTTTCTTTCCATTAGCACTACTGAATTTTTATTTGTAAGATTCAAGATTGTGCACGTATGTGTGAACTTCCTTTAATTTTCCACTTCTAAAGGTAGATCCTGCCTCCCAGGCAACGGAGTATTCATCATTTGTGCTCCCGATCTGTTCCAGGGTCTTGGATGACTCACAATTTACACGGTGAACTGGAACACGAGGCCTCTTTCTACGGAACGTTTAGGAAGTTCTTTTGTAAAAAAAGACAATATTTACTCTTCCGAGGCATTCTGGTCTTTTTGAAGAGTGGATATTTTTACCCCTCCTGAAATCTTGGATGATTTAGCAGGAAATTATTACACTTGCCACAGCATAAGGCTTTTCCCCATCTTTTATTTCCTGGACAAATTTATTTTATAACTAACTGTTTCCTTAACGGAAATATTCTGATCTTGCGCGAAGGCAATTATTTTTAGTACAGGCTTGACAAGAAAATAACTATAATGTTATAACAATGAAAATCGCAGTGAGATGTAGAGTTGATTTTAGCATAGCTGTAACCTCCACTTCTTGCTTGTATAAGAGCAAATATACTCAGAAACATAAACATACAGAAAGCATTAAGGTGGCTAGAAACTAAAGACAAAATGTTCACCGAAAAACCCCTATGCCATAAGGAGTTACTAAATCTACAGAACAACGTTATATTTTAAGTTTTTACTGTTAGCTGCACTACGAACTGCCTTGATCTAGCATTGTTTCAGCCACACAATGGGCCACTGAAAATTTGTGTTTCAAAGGGAATCGTTGCTATGATTTGTTGTTTAGCATACACACAGGGATCAAAAAATAGTCTGGATTTTCCATTCCTTCCAAGAAGCAGGTGCTGCTAGGGAATTAGGCCATCTTTTTGATCACTTTGAGGATCATCTGTTGACCTTACCAGCAGCAGAAAAGGATACACAGACCGGTTCCTCATGAATACTATGAAAAAGAGGATGTTCACTTGCTCCTTTCTCCAGTATATTGCAGTCGATTTATGTAAGTCAGAAGAGTTATCTCCAGCTGTATAAGCCCATGAAAACCATGTACTACTACTCCTTGGAGCAAACCAAGTAACAGCCTTCTTGGCCAAGGACCCACAAGGAAGACAGACCTGGATTTCTTAACCAGAAATGTACTTTTTATGGTTTTCTTATGGCATTCAGAAGAAAGGACTGGACAATACAAACTCTGGACATAAAAGGGTGAAACTAAGGAAACAGCGGCTGACCTGTGTCATCCATACGTTCCTTCTGTGGAATAAACAGGGCAAAACCACAACGCTGGTGGTGGGGTAATATCTTGCGCAATGACTACAAGGAGCCCCGGTGACACCAGTGCTCAGGCTGCCCTTATTTTCAGCAAGGTCAGTGAGAAGGTATGAATAGCCTTATTCCACCCCCAAAAGCTTCACTTCTGGTGTATTCTGTTCACAGGTGAACATACGTTACCGAAGACAACCACCATTACGTTACTGTGACTAATGGTAACATTAGAAAAGGTAACTTTTTTAGACAAATGTCAGCAGAAAATAATGCTGTCCAACCCCACTGACTTTTCTGCGAACAGGTACCATTTAAACCTTTGTTTCCATTTCATCTGATTTCTTAAAAAGAACATTTTCATTCACTTAATAGAGGAAAGAAAAATAAGAACAAAGAATAAGGTCAACAATTGACATACTCCTTGTTCTCAAGACTTAACCTATTTTTTCCTTAAAAAGATTTAGAGGGAAAACATCCTTAAAAATGAGCATTTAATATAATAAATGGGATTTAAGTTGAGCTTGAGATAGCTATTGATGCAGACAGCCCAACTGGCAGACGTGACGGGAAGATACCATTTTGTAACAACCTGCCTACAGCTATTTGCCCCATGGTACGATTGTTGCCTAGGAAGAAACCTTTTCTTAAGTTGAAACTGTAAGATTTAAATTAAAAAAATATTTGCTTGCCTAAGGCCTTTCTAACAAGTATTAATAGGCGGCTCGACACACCGTAATAGGCTGTGTCCAAGAAGCTCAGACATACTAGAGGAAAACGCTTCTCAGTTTCCTCCTCACACTATTTGCTCTAAAATTAAAGCTGGGCAGGCTCTGCGGAACCTGCATCCAAATTAGCCTTGACAATCTGCTAGAAAATCTCTATTAAAGCTCAAAGCTTAAGCACTTAATGTGTGCATAGTTTCTGCTTTGAAAGAGCTCCAGAAGCTCTAACCCCCGAACTCATCTTATATTCATTTTTTGGTTTTGTTGACCAGCACACAAGAAAGGCCAAAGCTTGTTAACATTTGAATCTATGATTGTTTAAACCCTTTCAGTATGGCACCAGGTTTTGTTTTCTCTCTGGAGTTTGCCTGTTAATGATCATAACCTGAGACACCTGGATAGAGCTAGACTTTGATGACTACACTTTCACAGCGTCTCTGAGCAGCAGAACATCTCCATGGAGCTCCTGGTCCTCTCCAGGGAAACACCTTATCAGAGGACCTGGGCAATTATTTTAGTTTCATTATTTTATTATTTTATCATTTTTATTCACGACTGAAAATAATCACAGGGGAAACTCTTGGCTGCAAGAAGAGGCCAGGTGTGAACCCAGTCAAGAACCAGTGTAGTGAGTTGGACAGGTTTCCGCTCCCATAGCTAAGCGACTAATGAGCTTTGAGTAACTCCTCACCCGTGGTCCTGGCTGAGCTGCGGCACGGCCACACTCAGGCCCAGCGTATCGGTCCCATGGGATGACCGTCCTGGCTCCACTTGCCCTGACCCATCCCTAACGCCTTGTCTGCAGGTCACAGGACTATCGCCACCCTGCGGGACAGCCTAATTTTGTGACTCCTCAACAATATCATCACAGAGATTTAGTTAGTATATATACATAGTTATATATTTTTTCTATATATACATTTAATTATAGCTATTTATATCTATTATTATTATTATTATTATTATGTATTTTCTAAGTCCCTTTTTCCTCCAATACTAACCGGAAAAAACCTAATTTAAAGGTGAATGAATACAGGCTGCTCCTTGAGTTTACATTACCGAATGCCCAAGTGAACGGACTGCATTATTATTTTTTCCCAATTTTAGAAGTCTTATCTTTGAAAGCACGTAAAAAAGCAGGTCAGAAACAAAACTAGATCGAGCACGTGACACGGCAGGGTAAAAATAAGTACGCCCACATTAGGCAGACCTGGTACCTGTCATCTGATACGGCTGCGAGGATTAACTTTTCATGCAAAACGTCCTTCTAAAGGGGGCGTATCATTACCCAGGTCGCTAGTTTGCAAACTGTAAGATCTTCCAGATCTTATGACAGCGCATTTCCCCAAAAACCTCTCTTCGGAAAAAAGCAGCAGCCTCTGGAAATGAAGCAATAATCGCTAAAACATTTCCCTATGTTGAAAATTAAGTCCAGCTTGCCCCTGGAGAGAGATGAACAGGAGCCCAAATCTGAAGAATTTTGGTCACATCCCCATCCACCACGAAGAGCAATCATCCCGCAGGTATAATTTTACCCCTCGCGCCGCTTCTGCACAGTGAAGGGTTGTCGGTTCTGGGGATAAATGATGCAGCAGGGAGCGTTTTGATCTGGGACAAGTCTGGCGTAATAACGTCTTAGTAACAACGGGATTACTTACAGCATCACATTGACTTAGGCAATTTTTTCCTCTCTAGGATTCGGTGACGGTACGCTTCGATTTGGGATTATTTTGCTGATGTGAAACATAGCCTGTTCTTCACTGCTGTGGCACACTTGAATTTACCGAGATGTTAGACATCGCTTTGGTAAGGAGGGTTTGTTCCAGTTTGAGATGGCAGCACGAACCAAGGGGAAGTTTGAGAGTCAAATTTAAGGAGTGAAAGACTTGGCTTTATGTCTTTCTTGTTACCTCTCTAAGCCGTATTCACCGCAAACCTACAGCTTCTGCTTCTCTAGAAACTTGCATTTTACCTCTAGAAGCACAAGAGCACACTTTGAATGGACTTAGCTTCTTTCTGTAACAGTTTACAAACCAGATTTTTCTCTAGGGAGAGGGTGTTTGTTTTTTTTCAAATGAGTGTTTTCTTTAATAAGGTACGCTTCCAATGACTCATATTAAAGCTTTTTTTCTCTTACACCTTGGCTGTGTGACTCTTTGCCAATGGAGAACTCACAACGGGAACAAAACTAAACCACGGCAAGATTCCTCCTGGGGCTGGAGGATACGGCTTACAGATGGTTAAACAGCAAAGAAAGGAAAAAGGGGGGGAAAAAAAAAAAAAAAAGAGATGAGAAGGAAACAAAACAAATACTGCACTCACAAAAAAAAAGTCAAAAGGTGAGGACGGCAGTTTCACTGTATTTTTTGATAAAGTAAACAAGTGTCATACCTTTTTAAAAATTCCATATACTCAGTATGCTTGATGAGGCCTGTCCTCATCATTATTGTTTGAAAACATTGCCGATCAATAGCCCAAAGTTTCACATTTACGAGAGCTGGAAAAAACAAGACAAGGGGAAAATGCAATTAGCAAAATGTCAAAATTTGAAAAACCTGTTGTGACTGCAGAGGAAAACGAATTCATTCATGAGAAAGCATGAAAATGGGTACACACTTCAAAACAGTAACATAAAACTCATCCGCTGGACAATGGGCTAAGCATGCACTGAACCAATCTGAAACATCTGCAATTCTCCCTGTAGTACACGTGCTTTTGGAAAGATCGCCTAAAAGCAACTGTGAGATGAGAAGAAACCAATGCAGGCTGAAAGCAAGCGAGAAATAAGGGGTCAATTCATCGCAACCTGGGACACATCATTGCCTATGGCACCAAGTGATCTGGGGCAATTTTTAGCGCATTAGCCTATTTCGGAGAGAGCAAAGTTCACTAATTTTTCATCCTACTCCCAAAGTACATGACCAATTCCTCCTTGACTTTGAGAGATTTTCCAGCACCCAGTCCTGTTAGATCCTAACAACTGAACAAGTACCAATTCCGGACGTTCTGAATCATCTTTTGCCAACTTTACTTTTCCAGTCTCTGATAAATTCCAAGACGTCAATGTTATGCACCATGTATTTCAGAAGCAAAGTCCCGTTGGAAAACCAAACATAACAGATCACCATTGCGGAAAGTAGAGATGCTCAAAGAAAACAGGATCATGTGAACTAGATGGGCAGATCCCCAAATTGTCCAGATTTTCATCTTAGATGCAGCTTAGACATTTGCATTAACTATAAAAGTTTGCACACATACAGTTTCTAAGAGAGTTTCTCCTTAAAGAAACAGCTTAATTAAACAAATCTACTCTAAAGACCTCTGTACTTGTATTATTTTTCTTTTCCCCTAGAGTAATTGCAATAAATTTCATCCCCATATCCCCTTTCACTACAGGAAACAGAAATGAGCAAAAACACTTTCAGAAAAATATTTACAAATAACCGCACGAATAAAAATCCGATAAACTACTTTGCTTTTATTTGCTGGTCCTTTAGTTCCCAAACACACTGGTTAATGGATTTTTTTATCCCTAACTGCATTTGCAGGACGTAAAAGCTCCAAAGTGCACATTCAGATTTTTCTTTCTCAAACCCCACTGCAGCTCTAAGGGAAGGCATCACATCATTTAAAGCCTCTTCTCATTTTCAAGACAGAAACTCCCTTTTTGAGAAGCACTTTTATTTTGATAATCAAACTGATGGGAAAGCATGACCTATAGCTTCAGTATGAGAGATATCTGTAAAGCAAAATTAGTCTTTCACTTTCTCCAGAGTGGAAGAGACCATTAGTATGAATGGGATCTCTATTTTTCTGGGGTTTTTACCGTCTTCTGCAAAACAGGGGTTTTAATTGATTTATAGATGAGCTCTATCCTAGAGGAAGAAATCAGTATTATTCAACAAGGTGTGGGGGGGGACTCACTGAAAAGAGCGGTCTCCTGCTGTACTGGCTGGCGATGATGAGGGCTGGTATCAAGTCAATAAAACCTCGGGAAAATCCCAGTAAATTCATTATGAGCAGGAAAATACAATCTCGTAAAGGAGGTGCTTTCTATCTGGGTGAACAGATGTAGGTGACTTGAGCCAGCTGGGCCATTTCAGGATGGTTTGTATTCAGCGCGATGCGTGATTGTCACGCAAGGTACAAAGGCAACTTCCTTAGTCATGAATGGCAAAAACACTGATAATTGAGCATTTTTTAAAAAAACATGTAGTGAATGGGAAAATAATGAATGAAATACAGTTGGGGTGTTGGTTTGGGGTTTTTTTTTGGACTAAAACATCCAACAGCATCCTAGTATCCTACCATGAACACATCTTATTAGTTCGTCAAAAGTATTTTTTCCAAGTACTGCCATTCTTTTGAGTAAAATTCAAGTTTTCACCTATACTTCTTTCGTACAGTCTTTGTAACAAGGCATGACCGTTAAGCTGACACCACCAGTTGAGTAAGCTCAGAAGACAGCAAATGCTTAAATTCACCCTTTTTTTTTTTCTCTATCGCCTCATGTAATTCAGAAAGACAGAGCATCCGTCCCGTAAATAATTCTGTCTGCTGCTCCTTCCCAATGTATTTGACCGGATTCATCATCTTATGCAAAAAAGCAGCTCTGAAAAATAAAAGGCTTCACACCAGTACCAACCCTGGCCAGCTGGTCCTTAATGGACACGTTTCATCGGCACCTGGGACCGAATTCCTGTTGGAGCCCATCACAGCACGGCCTCCGAACTGCACGGTCCCCATCCTTGGCCCGTCAGAGGCATTTATAGGCTGTATGCCATTGTGCCTTAAATCAGTGACAGACAGCAATCAGCTGACGCGTATTTTTCACGTACGTAGTGAACGATGAAGGTACTCAGCGGATTTTCCTTCCCACAATGGGTTCCGATATCGCTGCAAAGATACCACCGATCTCTGAGGTCTGCACGGGTACCACGGAGCCAGATAAGCAGCAAACGCTCATTCTGCTCTGATCTCCAGATGCTTTACGAAGCGCTACATCGTACGTTGATATCAGTCCCCAAAGACCAGAAAGAATCGCGGCTGCATGGCCCGTGCTAGGTAGGCTCTCACTCGGGCTCTTCTTCTCACCACTTAGGTAAATGGCAAATGTAATTTAGTACCTCTTGAGCAAAATGAAGATCCATTTATTGCTGCTAGAAATTGTTCCATTAAAACAAATCTCCGCAGCCCGCAATCGTCATGAGAGCAGAGGGTCAGAGGCTCACTTAACGAGCCTAGAACAAGTCACGTTCCCCTGAAGGCACCCCCTAGTAACCCAGGTTACATATACACACAACCATACTTATATATATGAGTGTATATATATGTGTGTGTGTGTATAAATGTGTGTGCATATATATGCATATATATAAAATTACATATACACACACAAAAAATTATTTCTAGTTTTAGATATGGTACATATAATATATTACATAATATATACTACATATTTCACTATTTTTTTGTAATATATATGCCCCAGTTATACACACAGCTGTCCTAGCTAACTGTACTAACAAGGACCATGCAGCTCAGGAAAAGTTAAGTGCAGACAATGCACTTCTGCACTGCTAATTATAATCAGCGCTCATACTTTATATTCCCATTTATCCTGCCTAATGATAAACAGATGTTTTAATAATGGCTAATCACAGTACAGCTTTAAATGTCAATAAGACCCTTATAATCAGGTGTGAGCATCATCTCCTGTTATGCTTAAAATCCTCTGTAAATGTGTTAGAGGGTTACTGAAGGAACAGTATGAATTCTGTAAGATTTGATGATATTAACAACTTCAAAGAGATATATTTATGAGTGCCCCAAGATGAAAAATATGTATATGGGATGTACACCACAAAGTCAATTCCGCCGTGAATAACTGAGTCATAACAGATGCAGACAGAGGTGATGCAGAGATTTTCTTGTCCGTCCCTCTGCAAAGAGCTTGTGTTGGATTCTGGGGATAAAATTTTCTGTGAAGAAATTTCAGGAGAATCTCTTATTCTCCCACTACAAGAACTACAGCCAGAAAGGAATGTGATAAATAACAGTATGAAAACAGATGCGCGTACATATATCTGTAACGGGAATTTCCTAAGACTACTCAGTAATATAAAATATTATACTGCCATCAAAGCAGCTAAACTGGAGTTATACTGCAATTAAAGTTTACTGCCTTTTTTTACACTTTTTCGTTTTAAAATGTTATAGCTGGAGTTCTGTTTCATCTTTGTAGCAGCACGTAATGCAATCACCGATCATCCTCGAAGCTGCCAAGATTTTGGCTGGCACGCAAAAAAAAAAGTATATTATGAAATATTTATTGTCATATACACTCCTCCTTCACTCTGAGACGCAGATAAAAACAGGGATGCCCACGACTAGGACCCGCAAATGACTGATGATAGGATATAGCTCTCCCCGTGAGGGTCTCGGACAATGCTGGGCATTCCGCAGTCACTGCAGAATATTTTAATTGTGTGTTGAAGATGAGCAATCCCATCAAAATGAGGATTTGGTGCGAGCTCCTAACAAAGGCACTAGATAATGAGAAAAACACGGTTAAATGACAGAGTGGTTAAATTAACCCTCAGCAAAAGCACAACTTCTTGTGCTTTCTGGCAAGATTTCCTCCGGAATCAGATTCATCTCAATCGGAAACTCAAGATGAAAGGTAGTCGGTGCAAGGGCTGAAACCAAAGCAAAAGGCTCCTGGATAAACAGGGAAGAGCAGTGAGAGCCGAAGCGAAAGAATCAGGATCTCATGGGTCAAAACTGGATGGGGGCGGAGATATTAGCACAAAAGTTTAAATTTGAAGTGTTTATCATGGTCAACACTTACTTTCTGATAAGAAGTGGACTGAAATTATTTAAATCAATTATTTCAGCGCATGAGTCAGACCCCTCTCTACACCAAAATCACCGGTTTAAGCAAATAACCAATTTCAAGAAACAATTTTGGACTTCTTTTCCAAAAAGAAGTTTTTCCAACAGGACATCTTCTTCCTGTTCATTTACGTGGGCAACCTACGAAAATATATCCCATTTTAAACAGGTGAAAAGAAAGCTACAGATTTTCTCTCTGTCACTGGCACAGGCAGTCAAAGAGGGGGGAAACTGCAAAGTTTTAAGCGAAAAAAGGTATTTACGAAAGAGCAACATAATCACTTGTTATATGTGCTATATAATATTATCTGTTGTATGCTAATACAGCTGGGGAAGTCCTTCCATGCACCTGCTAAGATGCACCTGAAAATAAAGCATCGTTTTGCGTAGGATTATTGGAAAACCATCTTCCCGACACAGATTTGAAGCGTGGGTTGCTTTTCCACAAAGCCCATCACCAAACACCCTTTTAACCCCAGCCAGCAGCAGCAAAGCTTTATCAGTAAATCATTAAAGAAGCTTTAAATCCTTAAAATCAGAGCAACCCCCGGAATAGTGCCCATAGAGGTGTATTATTTCAAAACGAGATGCAATACTCATATGGCCCTGCAATCCTTTTCCAACTTCCCAATTTTTACGTGCTTAGTGAAGCCTTCCCAAGTTTTTTCAAGGATCACCGAGTGAATCACCCTCAGCTCAGGCGCTTGTTGGCAGCGTTATCGGACCCAAAACTTTGTCTTGCCTTACACTGTCGCCAGAATTCATCACCTCGTTTTGGCTTTTAGCTATTTTATTCAAATAACTGTTTGTTTATCTGCCCAGGAAAACCCCAGGCAAAGAAACAGCGGTACCTTCGTGCCCTTAGGGCTTTTCTTACCACAATGAGATGTAAAATTTCTGTTCAAATTGAACCATCCTCCCACTTGGGTTTGATTTTACAGGGATTATTGTGCAAATTACCGTCGGGGAGAACACAGTCATTTCCAGTTACTTGTGTTTTGTCATGTGTATCGTATAAAATGGTGATGAAAAGCACATTTAACTAAACAGAAGGAGCACGTTGAATTGTTTTACCCTCCAGACACACCGTGAATCATGACCGAGGCCCCAGCAGACTCCGTTTTGGGATATGGCATGGAGCGATGCAGAGGGGATGTACTGAACAGCTGGAGGCAAGAATAAATTATTCTCTTCTCAGATGTTTCAAGTTTCTAACAACGATGGCACCGGTACAATGACGACTTCATCCTGATGCTATCCATTTTCTCAAGAGAGCCTTTCCCGTAACTCCCCATGGAGATTTTGCCACCTCGTAGCGTGCAAAGGAGTAATTTTACGTTTGGCCAAGGAAAGATGCAACATTCAAGCAGAGACAGATAAACATTTAAATACGCTTTTTCTCCCAGTACAGATTATATCCGTGTGCTCCTCAACTGGGACGGTTTGTCAAAAGGAATGTTTAGCAATCAAAAATGAAAACATACCCACAGAAGCAGCAGAAAATGTGAAATTTTTTTTGCATTCTTGAGCCAGAGCTGTGGCTTTTCCTGGCACACAGAGAGCAGGATGGGAATTAAGGAGAACTAAGAAGGAAAAAAAAAAAAAAGGCAAAAAACTTCCAGCAGATCTAATACTCATCCTAACGATGGAGCGGAGGATGATCTTGGATGCCCGGTGCTTGGGGCGGCATTATGGTCAATGCCGGCATTATGGCAGCGCTTCATACCGTGCAGTCAATTTTTGGGGTGCAGCGTGAGGAGAGCAGCAGGACACCTCCATGTGGTCTTTCTTGTGGTGCTGGGCTACAAACAGGGGGTTTTGCCCGCATGGTGGTAATTCTGCATTGCAGTATAAGTGCAGGATGAGGTCGTTAGCATTTCCATCTACCTCTCTGCAGACCGCCCATGTGGTAATGGTCTTTTTTAAAGCAGAGGACAGATACACACCTCTGTGAGCGCCTGAAATTATCAGTGTATTACTGCAACCTGAAGTAGATAGAGCCAGATTTTGCCTTGACTTTCATCTTGCACAGTTTTGCCCCATCTCCCTCTCTGAGCTTGACTAACTTGAATTTCAACGTCAAAAATGTCTGTATTACAGTACAAAAACCCCTTTGCGCAGCAGGTCCTGGGCTGGATTGCTCACATGGAGGAGTGACGGTTACTGCTCTTCAAAGGCAACAACTGCTTCAATACTTCAACAACTTCTCTTCAACAACTTCAACAACTGCTCTTTTCAGGACATAAATAAAACTAATTTCCGATTTGGACTTGCATGATTTTTCAATAACAAACAGCTTCTGCTTTGCCACGGATACTGCAGCCAAGGGCGCACTGATCACGGGGGTCAACCTAACCCCAGCCTGTCCCCCTTCACACCAGCCCTCCATCTCCGTGCCCGACACTGAGGAGAGGAGGCAAAGAAATCCTCAACGCTTTGGCACGACCGCACCTGAGTCTTTCCACCAAGACATGCTCTTGCATGCGTATTTGGGATTATTTGTCATTAAAGAAGGCTAGCAATCGTGAGGCACCTGGCAGGAGGATGCTGCGTCCGCGCATGCCACCTCTAACCCATCTCCCAAGCCTCCTGGCAGGTGAGGCTGGATCTTCACCTACACGTGGTGTAGATACAGGTAAAATAATCTCTTCTTTGTATGAGCAAGAAATTCCCCCTCCTTTTCTTTTTCTTAAAACTACACACTGTGCTTTCATAGTGCTTAAAGTACAAGTTGGTCCTGAATCACATCTGGAATCAAAATTGTTACAGACTTACAAAAATGGGCATTTTTTTCATACTAAATGGAGAAAACATTCAAAACCAGATTAATGGCCAAGTCTCAGAATTGTATTACTTTTTAAAGAACTGGTTTTGGCTGCTGTTTAAGCACTGGTCTCAGCGGGGACTAATAATATATTCAGGTTATGTGAGGAGGAAACAAAGCCGGAGGGACATGACTCAATGGAAGTTCTCCAGATAGCTCAGCTTTCACCGTAATAAACCATGAAGATCCCGGACATCTCAAGGAACTGTATACACTTTGCATAGGAATGAAACTGGTCTGGATAAGATCAGGTATGACTAAGAAAAGAAACCGATGGAAACGGTTATTAACAAACCCTGCTCTTTTTCACCTCTTTTTCAAATCACCTCTAGTATTAAAAAGTCAGTGACCCAAATTTTAGGGGTAGTGACGTTCGTGATGAAGACATGCGGGAAAAACCAGGGCAAACAAAATGAAACACAGCAGGTGTACTGTAGAAATGACTCAGTGGAAATCATGACCATGCTTTCTGTTCCTCTTTAGTAAGAAACCAATAAATAGAATAACACCGTTGGCATTTGATTATAAGTAACAGAATTCATTATTGGTTTTACTGTGGTTTCGGTATGTTACGCTGGAGAATGTGGGCTGACTCCTTCTCCCACTGAAGTGACAGGGCTTTGCAGAGTCAACAAAATGGCCTATTTAAAATAAAAATCAAAAAAGGACCAATTCATCCCATTGCCCATGTTCTGCTGTTATTATTCTTTGAAGGAAGGGCTGTGCTTGGTGCCTGAAGGACCTTTCCCGTTTGTGCTATGGGCTGGCTGTCCCTAACGTCCATACGTGTGACTGAGAGGACGAGCTGGTCCAGCCCCAAGCTCCCCCCATGCCCACCCCAGGGAGGTCTGGCCTCTTTGATGCTTTTGCTGGAGGCGATTCCCCCTGTGAAAAACCCGTATCGCAGCAGGAGAGGAATAAGTATGTATAAAGAAATGGCAACAGGAGTTTAGCTGACTCGTGCGAGCCCCGAGGCTCTTGTAAAGCTTCAAGCCAAACATTTGTTGACTTCAATGGAGAGGATTTCACCCTTATTCCTCCATCATACAGCTTACAACCTAAAATACCCTTACACTTCAGATCCAACAACATCTATCAGCCGGTGCCAAGTACAGTAACGTGGATTAGACACCACGTAGGATCCCAGCACTTTTCTTGCCGAAGAGTGAACCGAGTAATCCAACCTTCTGCCCTAACAACCACCTTCACCCAACGGTTCAAAGAAAACTTCGTGTCTCCTAATGACTTATTGAGGAATAACCCCAGCCTGGGTGTTTTTATTAATTTAAGGCCCATAGTGTTTGGCTGAGGGTATATATTGTCATTTGTTTCTAATGTAATTCTCAATCTTCCTATTGCCTCCCAAAAATATCTCAGTCCTCTTCTGAAGACTCGTAACTTCTTGGCCTTAATGGGAAGTCATGACAAGGATTAATTAAGCATTATGAAAGTCTTAATTGTATCAGGGTTTTTTTCCTTGGAATTTCGAAACATCCACATCATCTGTACTACAAAACCTGCTAATTAGATGTCCTAATATGCTCTTTTTAAGCCAACTGCTATTTTACATAACCTTTACTATGTCATCTCTTATTCATCCCTTCTGTATGAATGTAGTTCTACTCCTCTTACATTCCTATGATACACAAGTTTTTCTAGGTTTTTAATTAAACCTACCTTGTACGAGCAAGAGCTCACAAACTGCTTAAGAAATTGTATTCATTATAGTATCGAACGTCCACATAAAAGATGAAAGATGAAAGCTGAAATAGTTCCTTAAAGCAGTTTAGGAAGAACCTGTTCAGAACAATTTGAAAGCCACAAAAAAATCCTTTCAAGTACTATTTTGAGTTTGATGGAGAGTGATGTGAGTTAGGTGAGATTAATGGAAAAACAACAAAGGTCTAATGCAGGTCAGAAGCCTAAAATCTAGCTGCTCAGACAACTACTTTAATGCCATGAACTCAAGAGGGCTTGAAGTAAAAAGTCTCTAATTATTTGTAAAAGGAAAAGGAGAAAGCAACCCAAACCTCTCATGTGAGATTCAGCCTGGGACACATCACCTCATTGGCATGCCAAGAGCATCGAAGCCTTACCAAGAAAGCTTGTATCTAAGAGAAACGAGCAAAGTAATATATTCACATTTTAAAGAGACCTACGAATCAGTTCTAGCTCGTCGCCTGAAGGACCCCCAAGAACACGGAAATTCAATACACCCAATTAAAGGAGGTATCTTAATACTGCTCTAATTTGGAAGGGCACTGATAAAATAAGAAGGCAGGTTGGGGAACCATTATAGAAGCAACAGAAAAAATAATAATAAAGAGATGTGGCATCTCAGAGAGACTCCCCGGTGTAGAAACCGGTCTCCTCCAATACAGGTGGGGCAGCACCAGGGGTCTGTATTTTGGGAACGAAGGAATTGCTCTGCTGCTACCGAACAAAGATGGGCCAGAAGAATTGCACGGGACTTTGTGGTATTAGGGCAAAAAGAGAAAAGGTCCTAAAAGCAGAGGAAAATCCCAGGCGGCAATAACCACGGCTCCCGGGGTCCGACCAGGAACCCTGCCAAGAGCCTTATGGGAGAATCTGTAAAGACGGTATAAATACATCCCGCAAGTTGTTATGTTTCTTGAAGCCATCAAGGCTGGACAAGCAGCCCTTTGATGGTCCGTCTGCTCAAAGAGCCTCTTTCATACTTCTCATTTGAAAAATATACACGTTTTTGGTGTTCACCCTGAAAAACGATCTTGGGAAGTACAGTGGCTTGGCTAGTCGGTAAAAAAATAAACACAACGAGCGCGAAAACACAAGCCTACAGGGCAGAATTCGGGGTTAATTTTCAAGACGGTCTGCCCAAGTTTAGAACTAGTTTGATTATTCATAGCGGGTAAAGGTTTAAATGAACGATTAAAGCCAGGTGTCGGTATCCTAAATAGACATATGCTTGAAAATTGTAATGGCGCTGAGTGTTTTAGGAATGACTGGAAAATACAAAAGAGATTTTACACTCTATTCGAAAGAAAAAATTGCTTTAAGGATACAGGGCTGCCAGATACTGTCTACTTGTTATAATAATAAGAGGAAAACACACATGTAATGCCTTTTCTAAAAAGAAAGCTGAAGCACATAGTAAGCAATTAGGCCTCACAACAATTGTGAAAGCTATAAAGTGCTATATATTGATATCACTGGCAAAGAAGAGAGGCAAACGTCTCTGCCGCTGCTGGTAGAAAGCTTTGCTAAGACCTCAGCTCTCTGGAATTCACCGATTCTCCAGCAGACATGCCCATCTCTTCACCTCAAAAATAAGCATCGCCTCTTTCATTCGTTGCTCCATTACCACCCAAGGTAGCGCTAACACCTAAAGCCAGCTGGAAGTTATGTTCTTCCTTCCCCAAAGTCATCGCCAGACATCCAGCAGTCATGGAAAAAAGGGAAAAAGATGGTTTAAATGTTTAACTTTCCAGCGAGCCACAAAGCAATGAGGTCCTTTCCCCCACCCTTGCTCCAGGGTCTATCACTGAGCTCTGCAACAGATCGTGATACTAAAAGACCTAAAATGAGCAGGAGTTTCAGCTTCATTGACTGATTTTTTTTTTCTAAAGGACAACATCATACAGGTCCAAGAAATCTATTTGCCACTCTGAGTTCTCAAGAATGGTTTTGTAAGGAAGACAGTTTTTTAAAGAGCTATTCACATTTAGCAAAATCAATGATACTTTCTGAAAAGTAACAACCCATTATTTTACTGCCTTTTTTTTTTTTTTTCTTTCTTCCTTCCAGCTCTAGGTGCTACTTGACTATTTAGCTACAAAAGTAGCTCCTACGGCCAACTTCCCATAAAGCTTATTCAACCAGATAGATCAGCGGGAAGCCATGTGGAAATCCATTTACGCAGCCAGACGCTCTCACTTATAATTCTGCGCCGCGGGACGCTTTAATTCATGAATAACAACAATAAGAATGAGAAAGAGCCATATATACCTTCACTAGGTGTAACTAATTGACCAGGGACACCTTTCTGGCAGGGCGGTTTTTTTATTGATTGAAAAGCCTAATTAACGCGGCTCATAGTATAGAACAGATGAGTGGGTTTTTTTTTTTCTTTATGTAACAATTACTAAAATATCCCTGTGCTAACTTTCTCAGCCCTGGTATGCATAAAGGCTCGTTACAGCTCCAGCGGACAGAGTTTGCTGCAGGAGCTAATGGGATCCCCAGGGTCCAACTCACGTTTCCCAGCTCTTCCCTCCTAACGCAGCCGCCCCCGGGAGGCATCACACGGCCGGAGCCGTAGAGCGGCGTCTCTGCACGCTTGGCTCCGGAGTTTCCAAAAGGAGGATGACACCGTTGGTTTTTAGAGCTGCTTTGTAGCCTTTATGGAAGGGGCTTTGTCATATACTTTTACTTCTACGTACGAGTCAGTTCAAGTCCGTGTCTTGGATTTATTTCGCTGCTGAAGCTCACAGCCGCTCACTGAGGCTTTTGATACGCAAACTTAAAATGTACTCTGAAACAATGGCACAAAAAATAGACATAGAAAGGAAAAGCAAAACCATGTCTGTCCGCATGAAAGCAGAGTAATGTAAAGAATTTCTTTTTCACACGATGCTGTTAGTAGATATGGTAGTTATATTAGCAGAATTAGCAGCAAACTTATTCTGCTAAGCAAAAGGACACGCACATAAATGAGGGATGAATTTCTGAACTGTGAAGTACTAAGGCAAAGCGATGGAATAAATTATTCTGTGAATAGTGTAAAATCGGTGACAGCTGAGCCCTATAATCCACTATGCGGCAACTGCCCTAGTAGGACACTATGAAATGGAAATAATCACACCACTGAGACATTCGCACACTCCCAACTAGAGAAAGGCAGAGCACAACCCTTGCCCGAGAGGCGCAAGGCTCCAGGACAGGCGGTCCCCTTCTCCAGCCGCGGTATTTGTGCCATCGTGAAAAAGACACTGAGGAAAAGGGAGGGAGGGACAAGTTATCCACCTTTCAGGGGCTGTAAGGAAAACATCCTTCTCATGACAAAGCCATGACACGTTTGGAACCCAACTACTGAAATTCTTATCGCCACCTTCTCCTTGACCTTCTCTCTCTTTTCACTATAAGCCTGAAATGTTATTTTATGCCAGACCTTTAATTACTCTTGGTGATGCTGCCAGTAGAAAAAACCTGTTTTTTCCCCATTTATTCATGTGAGTTTCTAACCACCAGTCACATAAACTTCAGTAAGCACAAATGCGGCCAAGTAGAGAAGCAGAAGTGAAGATTTTGTTACCTTGCACCGTATTCAGCTACATATTTTCAGCAAAATATTGCATATAATTCCGGAATTTAACGTAGTACAAAATTACTCCATTGCTGCTATCTGCAAGTAACACTAAACTTTTAGGTATGAGCTCGAATAACAGTATTTTGAGAAATCCAGAAAAGCTGAACTGCATCTTGGTTATGCAATAGGAATATTAATCACAGAATCACAGAATGGTTGAGGTTGGAAGGGACCTTGAAAATCCTCTAGTTCCATCCCCAGCCCAGGGTGCTCCAAGCCCCGTCCAACCCGGCCTTGGACACCTCCAGGGACAGGGCCCCAACAACTTCTCTGGGCACCCTGGGCCAGGGGATCACCACCCGCACAGGGAAAAATTTCTTCCCGATATCTGAATCTCCCCTCTTCCAGTTTGAAGCCATTCCCCCTCGTCCTATCCCTACATGCCCTTGGAAAAAGTCCCTCCCCAGCTCTCCTGTAGGCCCCTTTAGGTACTGGAAGGCCGCAATAAGGTCTCCCCGGAGCCTTCTCTTCTCCAGGCTGAACAATCCCAACTCTCTCAGCCTCTCCTCACAGCAGAGGTGCTCCAGCCCTCGGATCATCTTCGTGGTCCTCCTCTTGAGCTGCTCCAGCAGGTCTGTGTCCTTCTCATGTTGGGGACTCCAGAGCTGGATGCAGTACTGCAGGTGGGGTCTCACGAGAGCGGAGCAGAGGGGCAGAATCCCCCCCTCGCCCTGCCGGCCACACTGCTGATGCAGCCCAGGATGCGGTCGGCCTTCTGGGCTGCGATTGTGCATTGCAGCTCATGTTGAGCTTCTCGTCAGTCAGCACCCCCAGGTCCCTCTCCTCAGGGCTGCTCTCCGGCCATTCCCCCCCAGCCTGGAGTTGTGTTTGGGACTGCCCTGACCCAGATGTAGCAACTACACAGGTATTAAGCAACTAGAAACCTCAACACCACAAAAGCTTCTCTCTCTGGGATTAAAAAAGAGGCAGTTTGCTAACTATTTTCTTATTTCCCCACAGCAGCATTTCCAACACAACAGTTAAACAACCCATCCCCAGCCTGCTCCCTGCCGTCTCAGGGAACGAGGATTAAAGGCTTTTGCTTTGCCACGTCAAAATACCCGAGTTCCTGGGTCTCGCACAAACCCCATCACATGAGAGCTCAAGATTTTTCTTTCTTGAGCATTAACCATTCACAGCAAGCGCACTTTATAGAAACTCGTCCCATCAGCCACCACTTATTATCCAGTAACTTTGCGTTTACTTTTCAAAGGGTGTCCTATGGTTGCCACGAGTGCACCAACGACAGGCTTAGGCCCCTCCTTTCCTGCTGTTCCATCACCTCTCACTGCTTATAAAAGTAATCGCAGCCATAATTCTTTCCTTTCCCCTCTAAGTGCCCAAGTTGGTGGACAGGGTGTCCACCTCTGCGTGCTCTTCCCCATGACCCAGGAGCCTCCCCAGTTTGGAGACACCCCCTCCTACAAACTGCTTCTCCTCCAGCCCCATGGGGCAAGCCGCAGACCTGCCCGGAAAAATGACTATTTTTGTTACGACTCTGAAAAAAACACCCTTTTTTTTCCCCCCCTTTCAATATTGCTTTTGGAGAATCTAAGCCACATATAAACCTTGCGGTGTTGTGGTGCTATGCACCAGGTATTAAAGCTCTGTCCTAATGGTTTACCTGTGCTTAAACAGCACGGAGTAGGGTGCGGAGTATGGGCTGGATTGATGCCCCTGCGTGCCACATCCACTCTATGTTTCTCTGCTCTCAGGAAAAGCTGTCTTTCAGAGGACTTAATCTATTGAACAAATGGAAAACCCGAGCGAGACCCCATCCACAGGAGATGCGGGCATTTGAGGTAGCAAGATGTATCTGAGATACCTGCATGGAAAAGGGCAGAAGACCCAAAGGCAGACACTCATGGTGTAATATAAATAACACTTACAGATAAAAAAGGGTACTGAGGAGCACTGGTTGAGCTGTATAGAAGTAACCGAATCACACGACAGGATAACATTGTTCTAACACTCCATCTGAGGTTTAAGCTGTGACTCCAATACTCATCTACTCTTTCTTTACATCGTCTGTTCTGCACTACTAGTTGCTGCAGCGTCTTTCTCCCTCATTAACTCTTGACACCTTCAAGCTGTTCAGCGCTGAGCCACCGGGAAGAGCACTGAGGTTGGGGGAAAAGAAATACAGCAACACTACAGGCTAATGGAAACCAGCCATCGATGACCTCCACGGCCACAGAGCAATCCAGCGCTCAACACGGGCTGTGTGAGAGCCTTTCTGCTCTCCCCAAGAAGGGACTGCGCTTTGAGAGACACACAAAGCCAGGTAATTCAGTCTTCCTCTATGCTTTTTTCCCCCCTAAATTTTAATTATTATATAATTGCAGGGGAATGATCACATATGCTTGCCCTGGTCATCGTCTTTGCGTTAGGGATCTGCTGCTGGCGATGCCTGGATAACGTGGGGCACGCGGGATGGTCATCCTCACTCGTGCTGGCAGCAAAGCACCCTCGGGAAAAGCTGTGAGTAGGGAGAAAATCCTGGGATGTTAAAACTTTTTCTTTCGGCTCACACATCATTGCATAGCCTAAAACACTGGTAAGCTTTTAATAGCTCTGTTAATTCAACAGCAAACACTGACATAGGTGCAATGCCTACGAGAACGAGAAATATAAGCACAGCTTTTCTTCTGCTGGCAAAGCAAAGAGAACACCGCATTTCTGCTTAGCTCTTGACCAGCTTTAGCGCTGCCACGTGGAATAGCTGGCAAAAGTAAAATATAAATAATATCTAAATATCTAAACGGCACCAGTGGACACCGCTGCTGCAAGTGGGCTGCAGCTGCTGAAATGCACTGCTATTTCTAGCAGGAGTCCTAAAATTTCCTCGCTCCGTCTGCTTCACCATTTGTCTCTTTACCTTTAACAAGGTTTAACAAGCAATCACATTCAGAAGTCCCTACTACCTTTTATTCAGCACCAGAGTTAATATTTTGGGCCGTAATTCTTCAACAAATCATTGTCTCCTTGATAACCACGTAATTCTAGCCAAGGCAGGGATGGCAGGCTCACCCTTCCTTCAGAAAAAAACCCCTGTTTTGGGAAGAATTACAGTCCAGCCCTGCGTATCCACACTTTTATTACCCAAAACATCCCCTATTAAAACAAGGTGACAGCAGCTGATACCTATTAATCAGATTTAAAAAGTCTTTCTGGGAGATTATTTCCTCCTCGTATCCAGACTTCCCGGTGAGCGTGCAGATAACTGCCATCAGATCCTGCTGCTCATCCTCCTTCATCTAACGATGTTTTAAATTTGCTTATTCCCACTAAGACTACCCTATGCCTCCCCAGCACGCCCAGCTGCCTCTGAGACCATGGGGATGGTGAGGAGGCATCTCCAGCATCTCTCCTCCCAAGCAAAGAGGCGCTGGGAGCGTAACCTGCCGGCGGCGAAATTAGAAACAAGAACTGCAAAGCTTTTTCCCTTTGGCGCGCGGCTTGAAATCCAAATAGGTCGACAGGGATCAAAAATTCACACCATGCGCTTGGTTGTTTGCTGGCTCAAACAAAAAGAGATGGTAGCTTCAAGTCCAGCTGTATGAAGATAACTGTGCAAGCAATTAGCAGTCAGCTTCCTCTCCAGTAAATCTTTTGTCCCTTTCCGTAGCGTGCTGATCACAGCAAAATAAAAAAAAAAAAAGCCCACAGATTAGAACATTAAAAATAGCCTGTACAACTGATGGGGCCTCCAAGGGGAAGGGTTTTTTGCTATCCACGTGACAGGTAAACCGGCTCCGGGACCGTCAAAAGCTTCTCCTGCCTGCCGCTGTTTCCTCCCACCCTTTGCCACGCATCAGATACAATTTAATGATGTTTCTGCTCCTACGTAGCCTTAATGTTGTGTAAGATTTGACGCCCAGTTGTGATTTAGCCCGTTTGCTTTGTTTTTCCAGCCTCTGTGTCTACATCTTCCTGAAATGACCCGATCTCTGGGAAAAGACTTTTCTTGCTTCTGTATTTGGAAACCAGTGGACAACCGCAGTCTGAATAAAGCAAAACTCAAACAGCAGCAATAACATCGGATACCAAAGAGCATTGGCAGGGAAATGGAAAAGGGCAATTTTAAAATATCACTTATGAAACAGCAGGACTGAGAGTTACGACTTTTGAAAACAAGGTCTTGTTATTCATCCGATGAGAAAGCAGGAGGCAGAAGATATGACATTGCCTTAAAGCACCCTGAGAACTTCCAAAAACATTACCGCCTTGGTATTTTGCTAAGCACAGACAGCAATGGTTGGCCTCTCCACGTAGCGTTTAACATGGGACCGGAGAAAAACCTGCTCCTCCATCCTCCCCAAGTGACAGGACAGCATCTATCCTGTCCCTTCCTCCCTTTTTGGGGAGAAACCCTCCTCCCGCTCTGCACCGAGGTGTGCAGTTCAAACACTCAAGCCAGACAGTTGAAAACTTGATGGTGAGACAGATGAGTACTACATGATGGTCCCTCCAGACCCCGTGGTCCACAGCCAGGTCACCTCCATCCCCTCTTGCTGCCCTCAGAGGCCAAACCCTCCACCCGCCCACCCAAGGGCTGAAGGGTAGATGATGGCACAAGCAGGAAATAATGGCAGGAAAAAGGGGTAACAGCAAAAAAGAAGGTTTTCAGGAAGGGCTGGGGAGGTGGAGAAGACAAGCGAAGGAAGGGAAGGAATGTCACACGAGGAGAAAGGCGCAGGCAGGAGCAGAAGAAAGCAAACAGGAGGGCACCTTTCAGATAGCACAAGAGCCGCTGCGGGGTGGTGCAGGCGCTCCTCATCACTTGAGAGCCTTTTTGGGGTGCTTGCTTCGTAAGTCAACGTGGGAAGACCTTGTAGGGTTGCAGAAGCAGGTCTGGATGCACCAGCTCTTGGATCACCCATGGGTGGGAGCTAAGGGGGTTCGGTCTCCACCGAAATAAAATTAGGTGGCATGTGCCAAAACTGCTTTGCGTAGCATGGTACATGGGTAGATGTGGTGCTGAGGGACATGGTTTAGTGGTGGTTTTGGCAGTGTTAGGTTGATGGTTGGACTTGATGATCTTCAAGGTCCCTTCCAACCTAGACCATTCTATGATTCTGTGGCAAGTGGGGATGAGTAGGGGACTCCCTTCAATACCAGCCTTGGAGGTAGAGTGAGCCACTGGCAATACAAGGAGCGTAAAGAGGATGATCCGAGGGCTGAAGCCCCTCTGCTGTGAGGAGAGGCTGAGAGAGTTGGGGCTGTTCAGCCTGGAGAAGAGAAGGCTCCGGGGAGACCTTATTGCGGCCTTCCAGTGCCTGAAGGGGCTCCAGGAGAGCCAGGGAGGGACTTTTTCCAAGGGCATGTAGGGATAGGACGAGGGGGAATGGCTTCAAGCTGGAAGAGGGGAGATTTCGATTAGATATAAGGAAGAAATTTTTCCCTGTGCGGGCGGTGAGCCCCTGGCCCAGGTTGCCCAGGGAAATTGTGGCTGCCCCATCCCTGGAGGTGTCCAAGGCCGGGTTGGACGGGGCTGGGAGCACCCTGGGCTGGGGGGAGGTGGCCCTGCCAAGGGCAGGGGGTGGGACTGGATGATCTTCAAGGTCCCTTCCAACCTCAACCATTCTATGATTCTAAGACTGCTCAAGTACAGCTGCTTATTGGCTGAAACAGCAAGAAAAGCTAAATAAACGGATTTTTTCTGCAGAAGGAAAAAGGGTTATAAAGAAATAAAGGCATTACCGCCATCTGCACATGCCAACGGCTCCCTTTCCGTCCCTGAACCCTGCGAAACCCAGCAGCCTGCCTGGAGGAGAGCGCCCAATTCCTCACCCAAAGGCACCAGCACATCAGCATACGGGGAAAATTATTAACACTTGTCCTGAGCCTCCAAATGTTGCTCCTCTAACCACCCCAAGCTAGGCAGTGAGAACATATTTGCCTGAGCGGAGGTAGACGTTCATTTTCTTTGGATGACAGCATCTTTAATGTGGTTCACAAGAAGCTATTTTCCAAGCCGTTAAATACATAATACAGAGAGAAAATAAGACTGTGCATTTCACTAGATAAACTTGTGGGTTTTCAATACGTGCTGCAAGGGACAGTTTGGGGGAAAAAAAAGTTTCCGTTGCACTTACTGAAGTTGTTAAGGGGCTTAAAACTACAATGGCTGTTGATTAATACATACATCAAATAAAACCCCCTTGCTGATACGCAGAAGCATCATTCCGTCAGTACAGATCGTTTTGACTTTGATAAAAAATGCTGCGAATTTAAAACCAGCTGTGGTAGCAGGCACCTCGGCTGTACCGAAGCACTTCAGTGATCAGAAACTGTGTTTAAAAACTGACTATTAAAAAGCCTTTTTTCTTACTATAGTAAGATTAATTATTTCAAAATTCCTCCAGTTCCCAGCCAGCAGTGATTTTTCATAATTCACATAACACTCGACGCTGCATCCCAAAGGCAAGCAGTAATTGAGGTTAAAACACACTGAAGACCGCCTACCCTGGAAAGTTTGCTCAGCTACTTTGGAGCTAACTAAATGTCATTTCTGCTGTTCAGGATTCCTTTTATTTTTTTTTTTATTGTTTTTTTTTAGTTTTGAGAACCAGCAGTGAGCTCAGCTGTTAGGGAAAAAAAAAAATAATATAAAAGAGTGAGCTAACAAGCAGGGAGGTATAAGACAGGAATCAAAGCCGGACTTGGTTGTTTGCAGTTGGTAAGGAGAGGGTGCAAAGGAGTAAGGGCAAAAGAGAAGTTGGCCATCACAGGGAAAACCAGACTTAAAAAAACCTTTAGGACAATTTAAACTTGGGCCAGGTAGAGTTAGGAGAGACCGTGGCAGACGGGATGCAGATGAGCCCGTGAGCCTCAGCACGCAGCAGCACCTGCCCAAATTTCGAGATGAAAGACGAAAGAGGGAGGAGGTAGACGCTAAAGAAGAGGCTGCTCTCCTGATCCAGAGGAAAGGCATTTCACAGCTCATTTCCAACAATTCCAGCAGTTCAGCCTATACAGCCAAGTAGGCTGGAGCAGTTCCAGGTATCTATTTCTCCCGTAATAAATGGGAGCTTAAACTTATTATTAAACGGAGAGAGGGCATCACACCTCCTCTAAGTGCTCCAACAACCAGATCCAACAAACTGCCAAACCTTACTGAAGCAGTAATTCCTTCCTGCCTGTGCCCTCCAATTTGCTATCGTAGTTTGGGTTTTTTTATATTAACATTAAACGATGCCTACTGTTATACATTCAACCGCCTTTAACAGCTGCGTCTCAAATATCTTCGTGGCACATATTTCTTCTGATTCAGGGAATTGTAATGTATTTATGACCTAAGATTTCAATTCCGCAAGACGCGGAGCACGCTGGACAGGATCCAAAGCAGCCCATACGTGCAGATATACATTAAGAGAGCAAATAACTAGATTTCAGCAGCGTTACTTATGTGCTTACAGCTCCCCGCCATTCCGCATATTAAATTCATTTGGCCTGTGGGCCAGATCCCACTATTAAAAGCACTGAGAATTGACTGAATTAGGCCTTTAATGAGAAAGAAATTGTTTTCTGCAAATCCACAAGCTCTGAAATGAAGAAAGAACTCAGACTGAGATGAGCCACAGCGAGAGCCACAGCGATAACTGCAACGCCGACTGGTTTTTCCATAGTTATTCCTTACCACGCTTCTGTCGACAGAATAAGGTATGTACATTACTGGCCTCGGTGATTTTGTCCGGAGAGAATTTAATCCTTAATGTTTATTTTTATCACTTTGAATCTTTGCAGAGTGTGTACTTTCGTGTTCTTCAGAGAGGAGAGGTTCTTGCAGGCTTATTAAACATGGGTTTTCAACACATATTCAAATGGGGATTTGCAACAGGCTTATTTTAAGAGAGCTTTAATAGAAAAGGGGTGAAGGCAGCTACAGTTCGTTTACTGAGGTCTGGGAGTTTTGAGTAGTTGCTTTTAGTTTGGATCTCGATTTTTTTCCCCCACTTTCTCTTCCATGATCCTTCCGAAAAAATGGCTTAAGGCATTATTTGACTGACAGGGAGGGAGCAACACAGATAACCACAATGTACACCCAACGCACCCTCGGTCATTCCTACGCCAAGAAAAAAACCAAATATTCTTCTCCCCAAGCCTCGCAGCTTGCCAAATTTCTGCAATTATGCTGATCAAATGCCATAAAAAATAACCCTTGAGAAGACAGACTGCATCTGTGCGCATACTCCAGCCATCTCTCCCTGTGTCTCACCCCAGGTCAGGTCCCCTCCCAGAAATAGTGACCATCCATCACCGATGGCCAAAAGATTAAGATTTCATTGGAAAGTTTTCGATAACAAAGAACAAGGAGAGCTTACAGGAGTGGAAAAACATCCATTTCAGAACGATGCGTTCCCTAAGCATTGAGGGGGTTAAAACCCCACCAATAGCCTAAAAAAAGATAGGACAGTAGTAAGAGCCAAGTATGAAAGAGAAATTAAAGAAAGATGCATTTCAACAAACCATGCAAAACTGGGTAGCAGTCCTAGGACCGACTGCAGGTGCTTTCTACAGAAGTGCTTGAAAAATCTGTAAATTAAGATACATAAATTGCAATGTCTTATTTAAAGCTGAAAATACTCAGCATCTCAGAAACTTGTTGGAAAGGACTTTGCAACATGGTACAAAATACCCGGGAAATTTCAAATTCAGAATTACTTGGATAATCTCGGTTATCCTTCTTTGACCAAGTGAATACCAAAACTGTCTCAATAAGACCAAAGTCTTCTCCTTAAAGGGGTCCTGGTTGAAAAACAATTCTCAGACGACTGCAAAAGGTCTACTTTCAAAAGTTTCTGACAAAAGGTTGCTGGATACTCATATTTAGCATCACCATGAAAGTGAAAAAGTCGAAACTACTGCTACCACCCAGCTAGCCTCAAAAGAGAAAATAACACAAAATGAGGAAACTCATTAAAAGGAAATGAAAGGGAGCAGCCAAAAGGGAAAAGAAAAATCAGCTGTGGCATAAAAATTGTCTGGCTGCGTCCATGAGAGTTTTGGAGGAAATATATACCGGCTATCCCCAAAATTGCTTTAAATAAAGCAATAAAAAGCTGCAATGGTTGAACAGCAAAGTGCAAATACCTTGCTAGGTATGAGAAGTAAAACAAAAAAAACTTTTAAAAATGGTCACTGCATCTGGATGAGGAAAAAATAGAGAAGAGCATAGACCAGCAAGAGAAATGCAAACCCTCAGTGTGGTACCCAACAGAGATTTTGAGGAGCATCTGGCAGAAGGTTGCTGGTAAAGTCTTTTCCAAGCACATTGGAAGTAGGAAGCTTTCCGGAGAACCTGCAGGACCTACAATGCCAAGTTCTAAAACAAGCATTGAAAGGAGATGAAGTCAGAGAAGAAAAGCTGGATCAGGACCAGACCCTGCAGCTCAGCTGAGAGGAGCTACGGGAGCTCCCTGGCTGTCTTACCGTGAACAGAAGACACTCAAAAAGAAACCAAAGGGTCATCCGAAAAGGTTTCCAGCAATCCACCAGCACACCACATCAGGGAGGTGATTCTGTCTCTCTACTCTGCTCTGGTGAGACCCCACCTGGAGTACTGCCTCCAGCTCTGGAGCCCCCAACATAGGAAAGACATGGACCTGTTGGAGCAGCTCGAGAGGAGGGCCATGAAGATGATCCGAGGGCTGAGCCCCTCTGCTGTGAGGAGAGGCTGAGAGAGTTGGGGTTGTTCAGCCTGGAGAAGAGAAGGCTCCGGGGAGACCTTATTGCGGCCTTCCAGTATCTAAAGGGGCTCCAGGAGAGCTGAGGAGAGACTTTTTCCAAGGGCATGGAGTGATAGGACGAGGGGGAATGGCTCCAAACTGGAAGAGGGGAGATTCAGATTATCAGGAAGGAATTCTTCCCTGTGAGGGCGGTGAGCCCCTGGCCCAGGTTGCCCAGAGCAGCTGTGGCTGCACCATCCCTGGAGGTGTCCAAGGCCGGGTTGGACGGGGCTGGGAGCACCCTGGGCTGGGGGGAGGTGTCCCTGCCCAGGGCAGGGGGGTGGAACGAGATGGTCTTCAAGGTCCCTTCCAACCTCAACCATTCTATGATTCTATGAAATAGGGTAGGAAATTTTCTAGATCAACTCATGCCGCCTTTAACATATATAAACACACATTGTTGAGACTGTTAACCTCACCATTTCAGCGTGTAGCCCATTGCTTAGATCAGCTTTTGCAATAAAGGAAAAAAAAAGGGTGGTAAATGCGACGCAGCTTTTTAAACAACTCCCAGAGGCTTAAGACAATTGCACACTGCTCAGTCTGATTTCTAGCATCAGACAAATCAGTAAAAATTACTGCACAGTGTAAGCATGAATACACACGAGGAGTCAATACCGCTCTTCCCGAGCACCTGAGCAGGGTGTCAATCCCTTCTTTCCTTAAGCTTCGCGTGTGGACAGGGTTGACCTTGCTATAAGGCATAATTCAAGTAAGTTTTTGACATGGCCTCTTAATAAAGGCTCTTACAGAAACGCAGCTGTCGCAGGGTAAAAAAAGGAATATCCTCTTCTGCAGGAGGGTTAAGAGGTGCAAAGCGCACAACAAGAATCCGGGGATCTGCCGCGGGGTTTGTGCTGTCCAACATGATCCAAAAGAGAAGGTTGGGAAAACCTTCTCTGAAAAGAAGATGAGAGCGAAGGAAAGGGGATAAAGTTTGATGATCGTGTCAAAGTTTTTGGAGGTAAAAGCTGAAGAGGAGCTGCTGATGGATACCAGTTAATAACCCAGACTGGGCTTGGATTCAGTGCCGATGGACACAAAATAATGCACAAGGGGAACGCTGACCGTACCAACAGCTAGACCAGGGTGTTACGGCTGTGCAGAACTCACCCTGAAACGGGCTTTTGAATTACCGGCTCAGTGTTTAGCCCCGGTTCAAAAAGACGAAGTTATTAGGAAAAGAAACAGAGAACCAAGAAGAAAATCCTGCCGTGGCGTGGTAAAAACCCACTGTGGGTCCCCATCTTCAACCCCGCATGCAGCCCCGATCCCCAGGCTGCGAGGAGAGTACAGCAGAGCCTGAAGGAGCACAGAAAAGGGAAGGGGAAGGAGGATCAGGGGCATCTCACCCCTACAGGAGGGACCTGCTCCAGGACTCCTGGAGGCTGGAAGGGAGATACAGCCTACGTCTGATGTGCTCAGAAAAGGGCCGGAAAGAGGTGGTAGGGTTGGGTAGGCATAACAGATGTCTGTAAAATAAGAAACAGCGGATAAAGTTGACTCTTGGGTAATTTATCACTGCACCTTCTCACGTGACAAGCAGTAGATATTAAACTGAACATAGAAAAGAAAAGGATGAAGACTTCACTGCCACAGGAGCCAAATCTGTACGTTCTCCAAAACAAAAATTAGAAGAGGACACCAATGTGAGATGCTGAACCGCTACGGACACCTCTTCTGGCTCAGGACATCATCGAGCTGCCCATAACCAGGAGCCGATGGACGCCAGCAGCAGTGCTGCCGTGCTCTCATCCTTCCCTGTCCCCGAGCATCATCACGGTCCTGGCATCTGCAGACTTGGGCAGCGTTGAGCTGATTAACGTCACATTCATTAATCCAAAGAGGCCTCTTGTTGATGAGCACGCCTGCTGGAGAAGCGTGCTATCAATGGCAGTGCTAACATCAACACGGAAAGGACCCTTGGTTCTTATTTCAAAATGAAGGGATAAATTACCGTCCTTACAAAGGTTTTCCCACGTGATTCTTGTGAAATGACTGTTAGACAACTAAAACCCTGCAGTAAAAAATGCGAGAAAATGAAAATGTAAGCAAACCAGTGCAAACAACTCTGTGACAGCAACTCAAATAGCTCGCACGCTAGCATGAGATTTGAAAGTGGCAGTTTCGCAGGGTTTCACATGATAAAATACTCAAGAAAAATAACTCATAAACAAGATAAAGGATCAGACAAGAACCCACACAAACTCGAATGCAACTTGGGTTTTGTGAGCAGCACAAGAATACACAGCAGGCAAACGTATAGGAACGGCTGCTCTTTTGTATTTTACAGTACAAAGCTCTACAGATACTCACTGCACGCTGATGCCTTTCCCCTCTCCCCTCATAGTCTGTTTGGAAACACTATTTTTCCTTTGCAGGATCAGCTACAGCTCCCAGACTGAGTTACTGCTGTCTCTGTCATTGGGGCTTCAATGGCACAAAATATCCAGGTTTGGGAAATCAGTGTCACCGGGGGAAAACAATTTCATTTGAGACGTATTCACGCAGTCCTCCCCTGCACTAAATTTAAAACATACACAACCCTGTGCTGCAAAGGACAGGTAATTCTGTCAAATTAAATTAACATTGCCCACCTCGCAGACAAGCAAGGAAAAAAGTGATGAACGGTGTAGGTGGTTTTGTTTTCCTTATCACAAAGACGTTGCCCTTTCAGGATAGACTTAATCCAAAGTTCTTTGAGAAAAGTAGCTAACGCCTTACCATGACACCTTCAAAAAGGGGAATGTTCAGGCTTTCCACTAATGCCCTAAGAGAAGTTAGGTTTGCAGAGGAGGAACCATCAGCCTCACCCTTCAGATGTTCAACATTCATTCTGGAGTGTGCATTTAAATGTGGTTTGTGTTACCAGATAACTGCAAATCCAATTTTCCTACAAAGTGAGTTGCAATTAAAAGAGCAGGTGGCCATAAGGGACTACAATATCATGTACACCACGGACCAGATTTGAGACAGCAACATGACCCACTCTGTCCTCATCCTTACTTGGATACTCTAAATCCCCATACTCTTCCAGTCACCTGGAAATTTTACCACCGGAGTGTTTGATATTTACTTTCAGATCAGAAAGAAACACGCGCAGCTGACCCATGCCCATAACCTCAACCTGATTATGCTCTCTCATCAGGAAAACACTTATTCAGTTTCCATGTGCATGTTCTGTCTTGTGCTAAGTGCTGGAAATCAGAAACGATGAGCAGCACCAACCCAAACCACCTGAAATCCAGCCTTGGCACATCGGATCCGCAACACGCGTAAATCTTCCCCGAGGAAGAAATCAGGAATGTCTGGCCAACTCTGGTTTACATCAATATATACCGACTGGCATTGCAAATAGGTCTAGGCTTTTCTACGAGATCCAGTTGATGAAGGATTAATGTTCCCATTATTTCACCTGGCACCAATATCAGCGACATTATGTATTTGCCCGTTTGAACAGGTTTTAGCCCATTTTCAGCTTCGATTGTGCAGAAATCCAAGATTACCCCTAAACAAGTACCAGGGGGTCAAATCTCCCAGATGCCTGGACTGCTGGCCACGCGGCTCTCCCCGCTGCTTCACAAACGCTTGCGTTTAGAAGACAACTCTTAACATCCTTCTTAATTATGAAGTCCAGGCAGAACCAAGATCAGCAGAGAGATTTTCAAACAGGGTCAGGCGCTTGGCTCTGCTGAAACCTGGTTAGAAAATATTTCGACGATGGGTCATTTCAGAGAGCAGAGCGAGGCGTAACTATCTTCCCGAATGCCACTGTTCTTCCAGTATTTTCTGCCTCTAATACTGCCTCTTTGGCAGTCGTGGCAATAAGCTCTTAGGCAAAGACCTACTGCAAAGAAGTTCATGGACACGTTGCGGGAGGTGAATGAGTTTTTCCGTAGGAGCCTCTGCTAAACTATAAGTAGCATGAAACTGGTGCCTTGCTCCGACCCAACTCTGCGTGTAAATGTTTTGGAAGTCTTCTAAAGCTCAAGCAAAGTGTTGTAACTCATCCGCTGACATTTAAGCGGCGGCGCTGCCGTGGTTTATCATGTTTGCGGCGTTGGCAGCCTCAGACCTCAGTGACCACCAGCAGTTCTGCCATTCCCAAGCAATCAGACCCGCTTCTGCAGCAGTTTAGTATCGACCTGCTCGCGGCCCCGTATTCCGCAGCTGCGAGTAGCTTTATTTAACGAGACTTTTATTGGAATCCTTTTAGAGAATTGCCGGGACTGCGGATCATTTGGACATTCAAAATCCATTCTTACAGGGTTGCTCTTATCTAATCTCCATTAATCCTCTCCCACGACTAGACTCATCGACGGGAAGTAAAGAAGTTAAGTATATTTGGCTATAAAACGCATTTTATCAAAATACCAGGCCTTTACACTATACAAAGCCTCAGAAAGAATATGCAATGGGAAGAAGTGGAAGCACAGCTCCTCTACAGCCACAACCATGAACACGGGACTCTGATCTCTTGGGATGAGAAGCCTCATCCTTTTCGGTGCACGCCAGCACACGGAGGGTTTTGATTGAAATAAGTGTGTTTCAAGGCTTACAGTATCTTTCGTCATGCTCCTTTTCCTCCATTTCTTTAATTTTACTTTATTCCAGCTACGCCTGGTTCATTAGACATCTCGGAGGCATATTAAACACTTTCAAACTATGGGGTTTTTTTAAAGTAGGTACAGAAGGCACAGCAAAGCAGAGGTTACAAATCTCTACTCCAAAGCAGAGCCATGGCCTCTCGCAGCTTCGGACAGCAAGGCACTCTTCGGGTCATCGCGTGCGCCATCTGGTAAGTGGAGGACAAGCAAAAAGGCTGAGCAGAGGAAGGACGGTGCGCTACCTTGGGCACGTGTAAGCCCACGCAATTAGCTTTACACTTTTCCATCGCTCTTCCAATCCTTAAGATTCACACAGAGGCTTTAAAACAGGATTTGTTCACTTACACGCACACCTGTGAGGTATTATCCCAGGATAATAATAAGGAGAATTTCCCTGTTCCCATTTGTACCAACACCCATAAGCCACCAGCGAAACTCTAGCCCGCGCCACACACACACACGCCGTACCACAGCCGATTCACAGAATAGTCAGGGTTGGAAGGGACCTCTGGAGATCATCCAGTCCAACCCCCATTCCTCCCAAAGGCCATCGATACAGGGATGGAAAGACAAGGACTCGCATTTGGGAAGCCCTTCCAAGAGCAGCATGCACGGAGCAAGTGAGAGGACAACTGCAATAGCCTGCAGGCTCTCGTAGGACACTATTCCTCAATGCCGCAGGTCAGGCAAAGCACTAAAACCAGCAACTAGGTCTAAACCACAGAAGATTCAGTTTTTATCTAGTTTAACCGGTACAGAAAGCCCAATCTCATTTCTGTAGCCCAGTCCAAAGCCACGCAGAACGAGGCTCAAAAATTTCAGAGGCTTCAAGAGCTGATTTAGTTGCTTTCTGACACCCGAAAACAAAACTGATCTTTCTATTTCCCCAGGAAAGCTGTAACGCAGGGTCTGCAGCTTTGCTCCCCTCACCCGCCCCCCCCGCCCAAATCAATGCGGAGCCAGCACGCTGCGCCGGCGTTCACAGAATCCCAGAGTGGTGGGGGTCGGAAGGACCCTCTGGAGCTCCCCCAGTCCACCCCCTGCCAGAGCAGGGTCACCTCCAGCAGTGGCACAGGACGGCGTCCAGGCGGGTTTGGGATGGCTCCAGAGTGGGAGACTCCCCCCCCTCTCTGGGCAGCTGTGCCACTGCTCTGCCACCCGCACAGGGAAGAAGTTCCTCGAGACATTACGGGTGATGAGTTGGGCAGGTGAAGACCACTCACACAAGCAAAGTCATGGCCCACACGGGGATAGACCAACCGTCCATCTCCTCTCATGCTCTTGGTTCTTTGAACTAGTAGCTTCAATTGCATCTCCCAAATTCCTGTACTGCGAGAAGCAGCGGACAACTTGGGTCTTGGGTCTTTGTCCTTGGGTCTTCATGTGACTCGTGATTTTACAGACCTCACTCATAAATGCTCTGTTGTACTTTCTAGATGAAAAAGTGGTAAGCTTATGTGGTATTTTATTGCATGGAAGCTGTCAAATGCCTTCATTACCCGTTTTACACTTCTTCCAACCTTCTCCAGTTCGACTAGAGACTTTTGGAGACGGGGAACCAGAAGTGTATGCAGTATTCAAGATATATGCAAGCCATGAGTTTCACAGGGGTAGAAAGACCTTCGTTCTCTCTTTTCTTTTTAAATCTCTGTTTCTCTCCTACTGCTCAATTTGGCTTTTTGTGAGAGACTACCAGGCTGACATTTTCACAGCACAATATATCACAAACTCAAGACCTTGTTCCTAAATTGTAAGCCTCAGCTCAGAGGCCGTGAGCTTATACAGAAAAACAGAAATGCTGTATTTTCTAAGGAGCTTTCCATTCCTCTGCCTTCATTCTCCTTTTTTAACACCCACTCACACATCTTCGTGACGCTCACCAGCGCCCTTCACAACTCAAAACACTCAATTTTGATGAAAAAAAAAAAAAGTACAAATAGTCTGAATTAGCCATGGCAATGAGAGAAGAGGGCTCTGCAGAGGTGACCGAGGCAGGAAACGTCTCTGCATCCTTCCCAGATGCTCCACAGGACTGCAAAGATGTTTTCTGGTGTTGCCAATCTGAGTCAAAACCAAAATCTGCCGCTTTTGTTTTAGTTGTCGTTTCTTGCTGTTCTTTTACCAATGGATTGGCTGAATGCTGCGATCACACCGATTATGAGCCAATGTGCCGATAGTGAAAGAACCCAGAGTATTACAGCAACCCCCAAATAGTAAAGGAGACCGTCAATCTGTTTGGATTGGGGCATTTCCATTCAGACCTGCCAAACTTCCACTGGAGCCTATTTCTGTTAACATACTTATTCCAGGGGGCTGCCAGCAGGGGGTTTTTGGATGGCTATATTGTAAAAATGCCCAGTATATACAATAACCTACTGCTAGTATATTTTGGCGTGCTTTTTTTTCCCCCTCTAATAATCTTCAGCAGTTCAGCACTGATTTACTGCAATAGCTTAGAGACAACATGATACACTATTGTTTTGCATCTACCAGCAAGATCACGGCTTGCAGAACAGAGCCAAAATATTAAGTCTCAAAATAGCCTCTTCTTTCGAAGAGCAGAGAAGCAAATGAGACTTGGACGACGTGTGACTGTCGAGTGAAATGCTCTTTCTCCCGCTCTCTGAGATTTGTCATCCTATAGAGATACTTTTCAAAGTACCTACTATGTAACATAACGTACATTTAAAAGTAGCTACTGCAAAGTCAAATATTATTTCACTAACAAGATGCCATTTTAAATAAACCACATCATCAATACCTTCAAATTATTAAATCTGGGGAATAGAAAAAGACGACAAAGTAAGATGCAGCAAGTCAAATATTTGCTGGGCCTGCCGTGTATTTTACAATGGGGTAACCATTACTCAAACATTCAGTGACAAAAAGGAAATACCTCCTGATTCTTTTCTATTAAACCAACACTATTACTTAACCATAGATTTTATACTTTATGGAAAATCTAATTGCTCTTTAGTTTTTCACTGTATTTTAATCCTACCACTTTTCAAAGACACAATTTTCACAGTGAAATCTTGACCGTGGTGAGGGGACGCTTACTTCAACAGAGAGATGGGACCTGGACCATCAAGGCTAAATTGCACTTTATTGGCTGATAGCATTCCGTATGATTGAACCTTTCATGGAAGAAGCTTCTACGGTTAAACCCATTTTTATATCCCGTCTCTACGGAAACAATTAACATCTGTGGATGTGCCGCAGAAGGATCTGGGCGACAGAACAAGCTCCCTGGATGATGCCGAATGAAGCAAGAAGTGAAGATGGGCATCTCTTTCTGCTATCCATCTCAGCAACACTGTCACCATTTTGGGTCATCACATTGCCAAAGGGGCAGAACCAACATTTGGGCATATTTTTCTCTCTGCTGCTGGAAATTCAGGTGCTAGACAGATACAATGTCCGACAACAGCATTATTATACATACTACTACATCCTGCTATTGGCTTTCTGCTACGTTAAGAGTCAGAAATAACTTTGGTCTCGGCTATCATCACACAGTAACTATTCCAGCTTGTCAACAAGATAAAATTCAATTATTAAAACCAAAAATCTGTTAAGGGAACCAGTAAATTCCTGCATATCTGTAAAAACACAATTGTAGAATAGAAGATCGTAATCAGAGTGTGAGAAAAACAGATGTCCCCGATTACTCTGACAACACACATCATGCCTAAAAAAACACTTTAATAGTGCCCTACTTTATGTTAGCTCAGCACACTTTATCCGCCCTGAATATCCAAGAACAGCCTTCCCCTGTCTCTCAGGGTGGTTCTTGTTTGGATTTTTTTAATTGATTTTTTATAAGTGAAGATAGTCCTGGGAAGCCCATGATCGTCCTCTGTATCTATGATACAGAGATCAAACACCACCACGCTACATCCCCCCCGTATACGGGATCCCGGAGCTGTAAGCACAGAATCACAGAGTGGTCAGGGTTGGAAGGGCCCTCTGGGGATCATGTAGTCCAGCCCCCTGCCACAGCAGGGACACCTCCAGCAGGTAGGTGACACCCCACACCAACCTACACCCAACAGCTGCTCCGTCACGGATGCTACGACTTGCTAACACAATGCTGGGCTTTTCCTCGGACCATCTCTAAGCTGTAACTCGTGACAGAAGGTTATTTATCCCCACCCCAGGTACGCTCAAGCTCCTAGGAGAGTTTCACATCATTTCGTCTTTGGCTGAAATAAACAGCATTGCCTACGCCTACAAACTGGTGAGGCGCTTGCCTGAGCTCTAACGGTTTCTGAACTAAATTTCTGTTCCCTTTTCCTTGCGAATCCACAGGGAAAGACGCAAAATCATATACTGAAGAAATTACTGTCTTAAATTGGCAATACTTTATGATCCAGCTATAAAAACCCAAATATCAGATAGGCACAGCAACTTTTTGGATGGTGATGCAGTATGCGCCTGGGTTTTGGCCCCTTGGGAGCCACAGCACATGCAGACAACAGGAAACCCCCAAATTCTCATGTTTCTGGGCTCTGTTTTTAGCAAAAGGTATTGAGTTACCTAAGGAATGGAACAAAATAGACTAAATTATTTTTAACATGCCGTTCGGTTTCATAGGCTGAGCTAGTTCAGAAAGAAACAAGCTATTAACAAAAGAACATGTCGAAATTTCAAAATGCAGATGGGCTATTTGTTCGTGAAGTATTTTTTTTGGTGTTTGTGCATGAAAATGTATTTCCAATTTACTAACCTTCATATTCCAACATCGGTAAACTTTGCTGTTGACGACAGAGAGCAGCTTTGGCTCCCCCCGGAGCTATGCAGCTGCCATGAGGTGGTAAAATGGCACAAGGTATCATTTACTGATTAATTTTCAACATAAACCTAACACCTTTCCTTAATGGTGGTAGAAAAATAATTTAAAATTAACCAGATTATTTTATCTTATGAAAAAGAATAGTTCTGTGCTCGTACCAAGTTAATTACAAAAAAAAAAAAAAAGAAAAAGAGAAAAGAGAAAGCATAGTCTAAATATGAGCTCCAGCAGCAGTGTGCAATCCCAGATTAGGCTCAGCTTTAAACTCATTTGCAGACAAAATTTGGGATCACAGCTGGGGCACCAGTTTAAGTCTAAGGATGCCAAAATCCAGTGCAACTTTCTCAGCAGACAAGGGCCTTGAGAGGCAGAATTATTCTTAATCTACCTATTTGCGCCATGTTTCTGCCAGCTTTGGGTGAAACGTCACGAATGCCAGAAGGGGAAAAACAATTCACTGCTAAATCATAAAGCTGAACTTCTCTTTAATCAGAACGGGTTCATTAGACAGACGAGTTTCAGCAGCACCTTGAGATGAAAAATTTAGTACAAGTTTGAAAGAAAGAAATTATCCAGTATGGCAACGATGTATCAAAAGAGTGGGTTTTAGTTTGCATATCAACGTAAAGAATGTCTAATTTAAACTAACGTCTTTTGAGTGTTTAATGGATGGCTGCATTTGTGTAGCGCGCGTGAGGAAACAAGTCAGCTCCTGGACTGAAAGGGAAGATGGAAAACAAAGGAGAATGAGCCATTTGCCTGGATTTCAGTCTAGCAATTAATTCCCTTCTTGGACAGAAGCACAGTAGTCACAGTAACTTCCAGTTTGCCAAGAATATCCAAATTTGGGTGAACCTTCACTCTACAGCGTAATTAGAGGGACCTCAAAGGCTGCCACAGATTTTCTATTTGCACCGTGTTCTCTGAATTGGTATATCCTCTTCAGCTGAAGAATTTTTAAATTATTCTAAGATATCCTGAGTATCCTTAATGGCATTTTTTTAATATTACAGATTAGGTAAACTACAAAGATTTATGCCTTTACTGCAGAAAATAATGGTAGTAAAAACACTAAGTCATGAACACAGAGTATTACGCAGGCATTCCCGGGACACGATAAACTTTATGTTTGACTGAGTACACAGACTGACAGCCAACTCCACCCCTATGATATAAGTCTGCCTAAGAAGAAAAAGACTTTCAAATGCTGCATATAATTAACACTAAAAATGTGACCTAATATAATACATTCAGGGACGCCAAAGCTTTCATCAGTATCACTAATGCTGTCTCTCCTTAACCCTATTTCTTACACACTGATCATCACAACGTGCACATCAGAGTTTGAATTCCTGTACCACCCCTGTTTAAATAAATTATTATATTAATGACATCCACTGCTTAAAATTAAAGAAAGCAAGACAGACTTAGCAGTAAAACTCCCATTCCTACCAGGGATAGAGACTTGGGCTCTTCAAAGGCAACTTCAATGGCCAAAGAAAATTCAGAGGCTGAAATATACTCCGAAAAGGCACTAACTGCATCCTCTGAATTTTTTTTAAGGAGTTAATTGAGCTTAAAACCACCATCAAAGCATCACGTACTCATGCTGGACCCCGGGGAAGCAAGGAGGGCGCTCTCGCCCTTGGTGTGCTATCCACTTGAGCATGTCAGAATCCATCAGCACAGGTCTTCATCAAATTGCCACATTCCAGAAACGCCCCTTACGGAAAAGTCATGCGAAGGTTATCTGAAAACCCAGCGCTCTCTCAGGTCGAGAATCAGGCAATGCAAGCGGCAAAAGGCAGCCGAGAGCATCCTACTGCATTGGTGTGGAAGAGCCAGTGGAGGTCCCCCGAAACAGATGGTGCCTCCGGGTGCTGTGCCTCCCGAGCAGCATCCCTGTGTTAGAAAACTGGGTTTGGCTCGCCAGCCCCAGGGTGAATGGCACACTGAACACCGACACGGTCAAAGATGCCAAAGGTACCACTCATTCTGGAACACGGTGCCCAGAGCAGCTGTGGCTGCCCCATCCCTGGAGGTGTCCAAGGCCGGGTTGGACGGGGCTGGGAGCACCCTGGGCTCGGGGGGGGTGTCCCTGCCCAGGGCAGGGGGGTGGAAGGAGACGGTCTTCAAGGTCCCTTCCAACCCAAACCATTCTATGACCCTGTGATGATTCTCCACTGTTTTGCTGCATGGAAGCAGGTGGGTCAGTGTTTTTCTTTGAGAAAGGCAGAAAAATCCTTGCTTGAAGCCGAACTGGATAAATTCCTCAGCTCACGTGTACTTGAACGCGACTCTGAGAATGAATAAAGACATGTAAAGTACGTGAGAAAAGCTTCTCTTAGTACTCAGGAATAATAAGCAGATCCAGGTAAAGCCTGCCCTGTTGCTCTGAGCTCAGATGTAAGGAAAGCTATAAAAAGCATCCTTTTCCAAGTATTTAAAACTTCCAGGAAACGTCTTATAAATACGTAGCAATAAAAGAGAAGAAAATCTTCACGCTTTTTACCATATCACTTTGAACTGCACTATCTGCCAGCTCGCATAAGACAGTACATGAAGAAGATTGACGCCCTACAAACCCTCTACTGATGGAAGATTTTCACACAATACAAGGAAAAAAAAAATATCTTTCTTCTTTCGTCTTTCTAGGCTCTTTTAGCCCCAAAAGAACACTCTGTATTGTACTAGATCCATCTGGAGTTAATGCATCTTTTCTTCTAAGCTCTTTTATCACTGACCAGAAGTAAGTTTCTCCTGCCCGCTATTGAAGCAATAAATGCCTTCCAAACATAACGCTGTTTGCTGAAGGATGTATCCACCTGCAGACCAACTGTGGTGGGGCACACCAGGATAACCGTCTTTGCTTGGACGGACAGCGAGGATGCTCCCATTTAGACAACTCATCAAGGACCTGCAGTATCAATTCCCTGCTTCGTGTGGGTTTGGGGGTTTTTGTCGTCGTTTTTCGTCATTATTTTATTGGCAGAAGTTTGAAGGAGAAGCGAAGAGCTCTGCCATTAAGTTCAGCAGTAAGAAACTCCGTGTGGAGATCAAGAGGAGTCCAATCTGAAATGCCGTTTCACTTCTCAATGACAGCGTGTGCCGAAGCTCACTCACGCAATACAAGCATAAAGTTGTAGCTGGTATGAGACACTTATAACAAGATTTATGAAAGAGGGAGAACAGCTTTTACAAGAAAAAAAAAAGGATATGCAATTTTGCTGATGAGAAAATGACGGATTTTGAGCATGCGAATGGCACCCAGGGCTTTGGCTCACGTTAAGCAGATTAAGACAGCTGGACTTTGGAAGACTTTTTCTGATGTCTAAAATTATCCTCTGAAATGCGGGGGGTGTGTGCGTGTGTTTGGGTTTAAGGGGTTTTTTTAATAATCCCTGCATGGACGCTCAGTTTCAAGATATATATATATTGAGGAAAATACATTTTAGCTATGGATGATTAGAAAATGAAGGTCCAAAAAAGAGGAAAGCACTGCAATTTTTTATAATAAAATTCCATATTTCTATTAACAGCCCCTTCCCCAGAGACCGCATATATGTGAAAACTTTGGAGAATTGGGAGTTTCAAATGTTGCATTTCTCACAGCTGACAAAAAACCCAAACAAACAAACAACCTTTTTACTTAAGTACGGAAAGGTTGATGGACAGAAGCTGAAATGTAGGAAATGTAGGGCAGGTTTGCTCCAAACCTCAAGCGTCTCAAGGAAATCTATGAGACTTCCAGAGAACTGTCCGGTTGTGAATCGATGCTTTGTTAGAGCCAAGCTGTAATAAATACATTTATCCTTTGAATATGGCAGCTCCTTGTCAGTCATTTTTCAGCTGATTAGAAAAAACATTTTAGAAAAAATTACTAATTGGGGTAACTGGAAAATGTTACAGCAGATGGGGAGAGGAGTTGTGACACACCAGTTTTTCCTTCAACATCAGGACATTTTATTCTCATTTTCCCTTTTCTGTAATTTTTACGGGGATATAAACTGCCATTCATACAAACCCAAACAAAATTTTTTAATGACGGATTCAACATTAAAACCAGGAGCCCTTAAAAAAAAAAAATCAACTGGGATTTGCTTTTACTGCCTATTTTGGAAACATATCTGGCTGTACACTGGCTGCAGGACAGAGCCTTAGTATTAAATTCATCAACCTTATGCATGCCTTAGATATTTAGTTATGATATTTATTCCCTACCGGACATTTCTTTAACCAGGCTATGCAAACAGGAGACATGGAATAAAGTTTAGACATGCCACCTAACACAAATATTTTCCTTGGAACCTCTTCAAGTTCAAAATGTAAGCGAAGAATAACAAAATTTGCATGCAGTGAAGAATTTCTTTTTTCTCAACATTTTAGAGGAGCTCAGAAAGAGGACGTGCTGGAGATGCCCACCGGGATGGCAGCAGTGTTGCCCAGAATAAAATTCAGGAAAACCAAACCTGTGCGCACGGGTGACACGGGGCAGCGGATGGGTTCTGCTGTGTGTTCATGGTGCGTGATACTGACCCTAGTTCCCAAAATTCAATTTTAGGACAGCACTGAAAAAAACACACTAGCCTTAAACCAAAATCTTTGCGGCTCCTTCTGATTACAAAACTGGGAGGGGTGGCTGACACGCCGGAAGGCTGTGCCGCCATACAGCGTGACCTGCACAGCCTGGAGAGGTGGGCACAGAAAAACCTGATGAGGTTCAACACAGGCAAGCGTAGGGTACTGCATCTGGGGAGGAATAACCCCATGCATCAGTACAGGCTGGGGGCTGACCTCCTGGAGAGCAGCTCTGGGGAAAGGGACCTGGGAGTCCTGGGGGCCAACAGGGTGACCATGAGCCAGCAATGAGCCCTGGTGGCCAAGAAGGCCAACGGCACCCTGGGGTGCACCCAGCAGAGTGTGGCCAGCGGGGCGAGGGAGGGCATCCTCCCCCTCTGCTCTGCCCTGGGGAGGCCGCAGCCGGAGCACTGTGTGCAGTTCTGGGCTCCCCGGGTCAGGAGGGACAGGGAACTGCTGGAGAGGGTCCAGCAAAGGGCTACGGAGATGATGAGGGGATTGGAGCATCTCTCTGATGAGGAAAGGCTCAGGGCCTTGCGGCTGTTCAGTCTGGAGGAGAGAAGACTGAGGGGGGATCTTATCAATGCTTATCAATCCTTAAAGGGAGGGTGCCAGGGGGATGGGAACAGTCTGTTTCCAGTGGTGCCCAGGGACAGGACAAGAGGGAACGGGCACAAACTTGAGCATAGGAAGTTCCATCTCAACCTGAGGAGGAACTTCTTCCCTGTGCGGGTGGCAGAGCAGTGGCACAGCTGCCCAGAGAGGTGGGGGAGTCTCCCGCTCTGGAGCCATCCCAAACCCGCCTGGACGCCGTCCTGTGCCACTGCTGGAGGTGACCCTGCTGTGGCAGGGGGTTGGACTTAGATGATCTCCAGAGGTCCCTTCCAACCCTGACGATTCTGTGATACTGTGATTATAAAGAGACCACCACCATTTCACCACAATCTCCATGACCAGGCAAAGTCATGCCCTGGAGGCACCAACAGTCCCATCCAACATCAGGTTCACAGTGGCTCAAATGCTGGTTCTTGTTGGCGTTACTGGTCTCACTCTTCTGCGATCCTCAAATTTCCACATTTTAACCAGTGTTTGAAGTGCTTTGGATAAAAGCCAGAGGAAAACTGGGTCCTGTGGCATTTGGCATGTGCTGCTGCTTCTCTCCCTTGGCACAGGAGTTTAGTGTCTCCGTTCAACCTTTCAAGGTGTCTCCTCCTTGTAATACAGCACAAGGACATTACGAACGTCAAGCAAAAGTATTTTTAAAAAGCCATTTTTAGCGGTTGTCATGTTCCAGCCAGTTACAAGCGCAGTAAATGAACATAATTTTTACGGAAGTTCAATTATATTCAGCTGAGGCCAGAATGGCCACGACACTGTCAACTGTAGAAATCCATCTGTGCCAACTAAATGCATTCAGATTTTTAACCCCTCATTCTTGGACAGAAGGAAATGAGTCCTTCCTTGAAAACGAGCCTTTTTTGTCAAGATACAGTGACACAAATATATCATCACTACAGAACGCGACTAACTGGAATTTAGAACAGGAAAAAAGTCTATTTCCACTATTTCCTTTCCTAAAAGACACGAAACCCCAGCTTTCTTCTTGCTGGAAAGAACATCAAGACCATCACAAATACCAATGAAAGCATTTCTTCTTCCCTATGGGCTACCTCTAACATCAAGGAACTATTTAAAAAAACAAAAAAAAAAAGTCTTGGAAGAGATGACAAGGAATAAATAAATAAAAGCTGCTGAATCCTTATTATTTCTTTTCAGCTATTATCCAGTAAGAAAACCACAGTGAAACCCGGCGGTAGAGCCGATGGGAACACTGAGTTTGTTTGCTGGACGGGCACCCAGACTCAGAGAACCACAGAATGGCTTAGGGTGGAAGTGACCTTAAAGATCATCTCGTTCCACCCCCCTGCCCTGGGCAGGGCCACCCCCCCCCCCAGCCCAGGGTGCTCCAAGCCCCGTCCAACCCGGCCTTGGACACCTCCAGGGATGGGGCAGCCACAGCTTCTCGGGGCAGCCTGCGCCAGGGGCTCACCACCGTCAGAGTGAGAAATTTCTTCCTTATATCTAATCTAAACCTCCCCTCTACAGCAGTAGACTCTAAATCTACTCAACGGCATCTCGTGGCCCAGCTCATTGACTTGCTCCTTCTGCAGCACAGTACGAACTCCTGAGTAGACACACACCTGAGACAGGTTTTCTGTGTTTTTTTCCCAGCCACAGCTGACCTGCAGCACATCAGGGTCTGCCCGATACCCAGAATACAGTAGCACCCTCTGTGGTACGTATTTCTATTCTCTTTCTGGTATGGCAGTTGCTGAGGATGAGCTATGGCTAGCAACCCCAGGCTGCTCAGCTGACTTCTCCCAAGTCTGAGCCAGCTGAATGCCTTGAGGGTTTGCAAATTACTCCTTGAATGTTAATGACAAATTCAGGGCAACTAGAAAGAAAACACAGCTTATACCATGAGAAAAAGAAAACGGCATTAACTCTGAACCTTGGGAAACAGTCTCATCACAGAGGAACTGAAAAGCCACCCCAACCTTATTGGTATAATACAGCATCTTGACCAACCAAAGGAAACAACTTCATGGGTTGGACGAGTCAAGCTTAAATTTAACCAAGCGCAGGCTCACAGTGTCACGGAGCAGGGGTTTCAGCGCAGATGTAGGGAGCCTCTCCAGCTCCAAAGCAACCCCATGCGGTGACGTGCCATCAAACCTCCAAGGTCTACCTTAAACCCAGCTCTAGACCCAACCTCCTTCTACAAGAAAGCCACTTCAGCCCTCACTGCTTCTGCACTAATTCATCGTGATTTGTGTCGGCTGATTTTTTATGTGTTTGTTGGGCTGGGCTATTTTGTTTTGGGTCTTTTTGAGGGGTCTGGTTGCTACCAAGCATAAATGTAAAATCAGCTTTTGCCCAGCATCAGGGTTTTGGGCACAATATCAGACACCGACCATATTCTGGGAAAGAAAGAAGACTTCTTCTTGGGGGAATTTCAGTGGTCTGGTTTGCTTCGCTTTTTTTCTTGAGGGCTACTCAAAATGATTTGTACTTTTTACCACCTGAATTTATAAAAGGTTAATCAAAGTGGAAACTGGCTTGTGTTCAATACTGATCCAGATAAAAAGAAGCTAGAACTTTCAACTTAAAATTTTTAAAAGGTTAAGGCTTTTTACGTATTTCAGTAAAAAATAGCCAAAAACTTTACTGCTGACATTTAATATTCTTCTGCAGTTGAAGTACCATAAAATGTGTAAATGATGGCTTCATCACATTTCCTTGAAATATCGCATGGAAAACCTGAGACAATGTTACACTGCAACATCTGCCGTTTTTCAAGCACTATTTCAATCTGTCCACTCCTGAAGCAAATGTGAGCAGAAAGGACACAGGTACATGCATTACTTCCGCTGGATCTTCGTTGGTGTAGAGACACAGCATGTATGGGCACAAATACCTGTTCTGTGCAGGTATACATATCTACATATAGAGTAGATATCTATGAATGTAACATTTGTGTGCGTATATATGTATTTTAAATACAGAAAACCTGTCCATAAAGCTAGAGGCTCTGTTTTCTGGATTATTATTCATTCAGCTAACCAAGGATGTCAAAATTTCCATGAGCGAATCAAAGCAAGACCCAACGTTGATGGATGTGTAAGGAAAGGGATTTTGATAGCCAACATCACAAAGTCACGTAGGAATAACAACTGCCCTCAAACTGAAGGGCTGTCAAACACCAGCACATCTCATCTCCCTCTCCTTTGTCACTGTAAAGAAGCAAGATTAAAAAAAAAAATGCAGTTACGCAGGCTGCGGGTGATGAAGATGCTACGAGTGGGACAATATCTAAAAGAAAAAACTGTGTACAAATTTATCTGTAGGCTCTGTTGTCAGCAGTTGAACTATTTCTTCCTCAGCTAATTTTAATTCAGCCAAATATGCGACTCGTATTAAAGCACATAGGATGTGGACTCTGAGGCCACATCACTCCTTTTAGCTAGTGTAGTATAAGATGATCTAATCTGGGAGTCAATCAAAATTCACTCGATTACTGCAAGGTCTTAAATTTCTTATTCCTCGCCAGGAAAGGAGTTTATTTTTGGATTGACATCAAACTCTGTCAGTTGTAATCTAGCCTGAAATCCAAAAAGCCTACAGTACTTAACCCCAGAACATGAAAAATATCCTGACAGTTTCTCCCCCAGAAATGCCTCATTTGCATGGCTTGTACCAAGACCCCAAGGCTCAGCACGGGCTAAACGGTCTTTCATGAACGCTGACAACAAATACGACTTTGAAGATGAAAACGAAGACTAAAACGTCAGAGTAGAACTGTTTTGCTCTTTATAAGACTTCATTTTATTACTCACTGATCCAAGTTAAGCTTATTAATTCATGCTTCCATCAAAAGAGCAAGGTAAAAACTATGTGTTAAATACTACCGATATTCACATAGCATTTAGGAACTGCTGGAGATGACAACGTTTGAAAGTAATTGCAACCTGGATTTTAGCTCGAAACCATATGATTTGCATTCTTCTGTCATTCCTTTTCTTTGGGAAGCATTTAATAACACTTCTTTTAGACATGTCGGTATCTAAGGGAGCAGTGGGACAGAAGGAGAAGACAGAGCTGTGGGGCTTCTTTAGCTTTCTTCTAATTTGATGCCAAGCTTACGTGACAGCACCTTCTCCTGCGCTCCAAAAGCTGCTCATCAATAGTGGTTTGTATTCAAATCAGGACTGCTACCTACTGAATGACATCGATTATGAGCAGAAGCAATCATCAAACTGGTAAACTTTGCCTAAAGCATTTAAATTAACTTTCCAAAACTTTGCCGGGTATTTCGGAAAGCCTGCAGAAAATGTTACAATCCGTCTAATTGACTCAGGCACCCAGCGTCCCATTTTCCACTGCTTATGATAAAAGAAGAAGCCGAAGTCCCATTGATTTTTTTTAAATGGCACTTTGGTTCCTAAATGTCTGGTGCTTCTGAAAATGGGAGCCGAGCGCTTTAGCCGGCCCCACATCTTTAAGGATTTATGCACAGGGCAGACTGCACTACCATCATTTTTTCCCTTCCTCAACAAAGGAAAAGAAGTTGCAAACCACTGAAATTGTAGGGAAAGAGTGGTGGGACATGACGCTGCTTTTCAGAGACAACTCGGCTACAGCTAGACCAGTTACCATGGCTTTGATACAGGTTTCTTCTCCAAAAACTCCAGGACACCATCCGTAATTCTCATATTATAATTTATCCCAAAGGTGCTCATGCTCGTACTCATCAGTGAAACTTTAAGATTATTTTTGCTTATTCGTGTTACTTGCCACGACAGTATAGGGCACCAGAGATCCCATAATCTCACCCTCCTGGGCTCTTTCTCAGTGTGGTCTTCCTTCTCGGTTAGCGAGGTGAATTTGGGAAAGGTCAAGTCAGGCTTTTCCCCACGCCTCTGCCATGCTTTGCTTTCCTAAAACATCATCCCCAGATTCCTTGACCTTACTGACTACTAGCAAAAACATCCCTTCTCTTGCTTTTCTGAGTGGCCCACGGCAGACAGCATCTTTTTATTATTATTCAAATATCATAATCAGCAAGTTTGTACCTCCTGAACTCCGAAGACAACCCTTCCTCGGCTCAGCTCTCCTGAACAAACTGCATCCTTCTCTAGCAATCCTCCAGGAATGTAAATTATCTCAGCAAGCCTCCGTAGTGCAATTAAGTTGTAACATCGATTACATACTCAGCCCTCCAATCGCTTGTTTGTTCTTCATTATTAGCATACAAATATCCAAGATATTCATTCACTGGCTAGCAACTTTTTGAGGTTATTCTGATTTCAGAGCAAAATAAAGGCATATCTGAAATAGTTTTAAACTGGGAAAGAAATACGTTGGTCCACACACACACAGAAAGCACGGACGACTATTATAAAGCAACCCCCACTTCACTGTTCATCAAACCACTCTTAGCCTGCACTCGCCTTACTCAGAGCTGAAGAAATTCTGCAATGGTGGTCTAAAAAGTAAAAATTTTTACTAGACTATGTTTGAATAGAAAAAAATAAAAATATTTTTTAAAGTTTTTATTTCTCCCAAAATCTTTCTCTGAAAAAGTAAGTCAAAAGAGATCACTTTAGAAATCATAGCAAGGGTACAACCCTGTCGTGTTTTGAGCATCTCTTACGGGTTTCTGAAGTCTGCTGAGGTAGAGGATGCTCAGCCTCAAGCCCGACGAATTCAGCCCCTCGCAGTCTGGAGTTTCTGATGTGAGGATAAATTACTAGGAGTCTTACTATGACTCTGTTTGTCTATATATGTATCCATGGATGGTATATGTGTATATACGTATATACACACACACAAAAATTACAAGCCTTCCTGGATTAGCAAGTTCTACAATTTTTCATGACAGAAATGTTACCAGGAGCAAAAATAAACACCTTTTCAAACTAATACAGAAGGTTTTAGTATACCGCACCCATGAATGGTTAATATTACCAATATTATTTGTTGGACAGGTGCACAGGATTCATTTTGTAATTAAAAATGCTGGTGCTCAGCTCTCTTATAAAAGCAAAAGTTACAGTTCTCAAGAGGGAAGCCTAAACTCCTCATTAGATACCAGTGCTTGACTTTCAGCTCTATAGTTTCAGACAGAGAAACCCAAGAGAACCCAAGATTTAAAACGGCAAGTAATTTAGGCAAATATTTAACAGATTGGACTTAGGTAATAACTAACAAACCTATTAATACCTTCAGACAAATTCTACATTTGCTGAGCTTAGCGTATCATTTACATTACAGTTCAACTTCTGAGAGCTCATCTCTCCTTCCAAAACCATATCTTCATTAAATTGCAGGAAAGTAATAACCGTAAATTTACATTCAGTCCCGCTTTCTCTTTGCCTCAGCTTGCCAGAAGTCCCCTGAGCGCGGGAGGGAGGTCTCCCGGGTAGGAAAGGACCCCACGTTGCCCCTTCCCAGCCATCGCATGAGCCGTCACTCTCGGTGTTAACGGGGTCTCAACGATGCTGTCCGCATGCTGGGACTAAAATTATCTCTGCACCGGAGATGATGATTTAGCTCGCATTTATTGAAAAGTAATTAGCCATGTTTGCCCATCAAGACGCTATATTGCTTCATTTTAGAGGGCTTAAATTAGCTTCCATTTAAATTGTTTTGTAAGAGCTTAGAGATCCGTTTGTGTGGCACCAGATTAAAGCAGGAGCATTGAACCAAGTAAATATTTCTTTCCTTCTGCATGGAAGGCCCTATTCTGGTCTTACATAAAGTGTGTTTTTTAAATTATATTATTTCCTGGTGTCTAGTACATAATGTGCATCAACTTTAATCATGGGGATAGATGCCTGACACTTCCAACTTCATCAGAAAGTCTCCCGCAGCTAAGAAATACCAAATTCAAGTGTCCTTACACTTGATTTATGAAGTATTAAAGGCAATTCAGGTTCACATTTTTGACCTATAGATCTAATTCTTTTCCTGCCCGAGTGTTTTTTCACTGAAGAGGGAGATGAGGTTAACAACAGAGGCTGTGAGGATGCAGCACATCTAGGAAACGCAACGTATTTGCAGGATCTTACAGTGGCAAAAAGAAAATAAACCCACCCGCCTGCATGTAGGAAGCGAGGGATTCCCAACACAGCGCACCAAGGTCTACCTTCATTTACATAATAAGGAACAAAAAATTTCTATTCTCGAATGGATGGCATTAAAGATAATCACAGTTCTCCTATCGGAGTTAAAATTGTATGGTATTCCAAAAATGACGCTTACTGTACTTGATTTCACTGGACTTTGGGTGGGGTTTTTTTGTTTGAATAGTGATTTAGGCATTGAGAAAATCATTAGTCGATGAGAAGGAGAGGTGGCTGGTTACACAACCAGTAGTTTAGATTTCACCGGTTCAGATTTCCAGGAACAGTATCTTGGATTTCATCTGCCATAATACAAGACCAAAGTGAGAGTATTACAACTTATATAAAAGGCAATCAACTGGCAAAACGTGCCTTATTAGGGAATTAATTGAGCAAAGATTGGGACACGGCTAAGAGCGTATCATACACATACTGGAAGCTTAAGCTGGTGATCCGCATCACTACACAAATACCTTTTTCTAACTATAAGTAATATTCTCCTTTGGCATCCACATAACTACTTGCTTTTCAGTCTTATATGCATGGTATCATGAGCTTTACTAATAATTGGTACGCTGTGTTTTCTCTCCACTCACATCCAGATAAATTCTCATTTCACGTGTACAGAAATAGAATTAAATTATGTGATATTTGCGAAGTGGTTCATCTGACTTTTCTTAATTCCGCTAGTTTATCATTTCTTACAGCTCATAAACTCTCTCACAGTAGAGTTATTCTCAATTAACATTTGCTAACTGAGAGGGTAGATTCTCTATTAAAATGTCTACACAGGTGAAAAAAAAGAAGAAAAAAGAAACTTCCTCTGTTTGCCAGCAGGTGAGATAAACCGATGTATGTCTGAGGGACCGCAATTACGCCAGAAGGACATTTCTCAATAGACTGAGAGCACTTTAGGGACGAAACCCAGCGAAGGACTTCAGTCACCCTCTGGGATTCGGCTGACTCACGTATTTGCCACTGTTTGCCACACAGAGAGCCGCACTGCAGGCTACAAAACCTCACGCTTGGCTATTAAACTAGCGGAGCCAGATAACTGCCACCAACACCAACAGCTCAGAGGTCTGCTGAAATACATATGCTATATAAAACATTTTTTCTTTCTATATCTATACATTTGTTTCTGTAACTATAATAATAAATAAAATATGTATCTATTTATGTATAAATATATATTCAGCGCATATATATACACATACAGCGTGTGTGTGTGTGTATATATAGTGTGTGTATACGCTGAAATACTGGCATTTTGACTAACTCCCCAAAGCAAAGCAGCTCAGGGCTCAGCTCCTCCTCTAGGAATTGTGTTTTTCCCAGCAAGGCAACCCTACCAATGTCAATAATCACCTTAATTCTGAATTTTCCTGATTTTATTAGCTTAAACGGGACTGGTAATCCAATTGCACCACAAACTCCTCTAAATCAGAGCACGTGCTCTGCCTACAGCCTAACACACCCGTGATAAACCCACTCGCTCAACTCAGCTCACTCAAACCTCGGAGCTGCGCACCGCGTCCTAGGCTATTATCCGAGTAAAAGGCCATCACAGAGACTGAAACAAATCCAAGCTCTGCCAAATCACCGCTTCGCGGCTCATGAACATTTAAAGCCTGAGTGTAGGTCCGCTTTGCACTTCAGAGCTGGAAGCAAAGGCAGCCAAGATACCACCTCCTGCTGGTGAAAAATGGCTTTTTACACACAACCAAGGAAGCTCTGATCTCTGGGACTGAGCAAGGCTACATCATTAGTAATTAAAACAAAAAATAACAGCTATGACTATTAAACTTTATGTCTTGTTTCTGAAATTGGTCCATAACGTACTAGGTCCTTGACTGCAAACCATCCAAGGGATAATTTCTGAATATATAATATGCAGAGCACTTAAGTCATGTTCACATCTTATATCATGTCAATAAAAGTAATTTATTACAAAATAATAATACAAAAATAATAATTAAAAATAAACTAGATGAGCCTCCTGTCTTCATTTGAAAGATGAGATTTGGGTTTAATAAGCAACTAAATCAGGAAATTCAAAGTCATTAATTAATTTTTTATGTTTTCCTATATAACACATTTGAAGATGTGACTCAAACCTTCTCAATGAATTTTTACACTTTGTCAAATACTTTCTTTAATCCGTATCACTCTTTTTCCTAGTTCTCTGTATGTATTTCAATTCTGTTTAAGATTTTTTTTTAATGAATGCCTACAGAGTATGCAAAATTGTTTCCCTCATTCATTCCTGATGACCTGATTACCCTAATACTGAATGTCTCATTCGCCACAGCGTAAAAGAATAGCTTACACTGAGCCATATAATCCTGTAAGAATAGCTCAAAAATTCATCCATGCAAAATATTCATGACACATCTTCCTGACTCCAGAGAATAAATGATTTTGTCCAACACTGTCCCCTTCTTGTGACTTGTGCAGGTCGTACATAGAGTTTTGAGCACACTTTTGTATGTGATTCCTGGGTCACCTATGAACGCAAAAAAACCTGCTCTTCACCCCACCTCTCATCTAAGCAACGCCCATCCCACATCTTGTGATACTGCACTGGCAGCACACATCAAAAGGAGTCCCAACTAATCCGTTTCCATTCTGTTTGTGCTACCACTAAATATCTCGATTTTCTTATCCCTTTGCTTTTAGGACGTCATACCAACTTGACATTTCTTAATCTGAGCCTATTTTCCAGGTCAACAATTCAATTTCTCAAAGATTTGGCTTAGTTGTCTGAGATTAGCGTCTCGCCCACTGATCTTTCCCCACGTGTCTTTTGAGTCTTTGGTTCCCAAATCATTTAAAAAAAACCCCTCACTGTGCAAATAATGGGCACCGAGTCATACTGAGACTTTCATGGGGATCCTCCGACGGAAGCTGAATGCAGTTTGACACATCAAATCTGTATCTCCTCCCGACGTGAAATAGAGAGCAATCAGATCTGCCTCATGGGTAGCAAAAGATGCATAATACTTAGGGTATAAAAGTTATTGGAGCGACATTTCCCCACCCTGAGGGGATGCAGAAGACTCAGTCTCACTTATGGCTCAAATCTGCCACTCATCTACCACTGTGCCCACGTTCCCCTGCCCCTGGTGACCACCAAGGAATCCAAAACCTCATCTTTAAGGGCACTTCTTTCTTCCAAAAAGTGCGGTTGAGAAAAACTTGATGAAGGTCCAATTCTGCATTGCCCCTTTGGTGTACCTCTCCCAAAGAAGGCACAAACGAGGCATGGAAACATGACAGCCCAACACCAAAGGTGCAGCAGCCAGCGTCAATCCATGGCCGTTTGAAGCTCATTAGAGTGGTATTTGGACTTCAGTGATCTTCGGGGTGCCCCAGGGATCGATACTGGGCCCCACACTGTTCAACACCTTCATAAACGATCTCGATGATGGGACTGAAAGCACCTTCACCAAGCTTGTGGATGACGCCACACTGGGTGGTGAGGTGGACGCATCAGAAGGGCGACGCATCTTACAGAGAGACCCGGACAGGCTACAGCCTGATGCCTTTGCGTACTATTTGGCACCTCTCCCCACAACATCAGTAGCTTAATTTTTATTATAAAATAATAATATTATTATTAGCCACCAGCGAGGGGCTGCAGTTGATGCCTTCATTCAATCTTTCTCAACAGAGCAGCTCTGACCATCACCTTATTAAACAAACAGCAGCTATAATCTGCTCTGCAGTTTTAGATGGCTTCTTACAGGACACACAAAATCAGAGTGAAGTGTATTACTGGAGAACGGCACCGTGTAAGTGAAACTGAAGTCTCCCTTTCTGCTCCTCAAGATACATTTTATTACTCCGGTTTTCAGATAAGCATTTCTAAAGGATAACTTCAGCGTATATTGGTTTTCTTTAATTAATTCTCCTAATATTCAGGAGTGACAACAAAGCTCTCCAGGAAACTATGCAAATCTGTCAGAATCATAGAAAAAAATAACTGATAAAAACATGCAATTTGCCAAAATGTATACAGGCACCAAAAAAATCTCACAGTCCAGGCAGAATTTCTGCTCTCCATCTTATATTTGGGGGTCGGGAAGACTAACGTCAGTGGGATGCTCAAAAGCTGGGTTATCGGGTTTCAAAAAACCAACAGCAAAAACCTATCAAATGTTTGAATAGAAGTTTTATACCAAACCAACGGAACCAACTAATGAATAGAGAGAATATCTGAAAGAAAGTTACTGCCGTAGTGTATTTTACAGGAAACTATTTCAGGCAATGATGGGATTTCGATATTCTACAGGAGCCTGAAGGATTTGCCGTCTTCTAAAACCAACTCAGATGTGCAGCCACTGAAGTTACTGGGTTCCCTTCCCCGGAGGTTTGATTTATTATAGCGCTGCTGAGATGTTCTGCTCCTTCTTTCACCATGAAAGCACCTTGCCCTGTTGAGCTGAACGCGCTCCACCTCGGCTGCAGCAGCGGCCGTTCCCAGGTAGAGAGGACAAAGCCAAACCACGGGGCTCGACACGCCGGGGAACAAGATTTGCTAAAGGGGAAACTGCCTGGGAATAATCCTGACACCTCCTATTTTCAAACGTGCAAAGTTTATGGTTTTAGTTTGAGTTATCCCATTTTACACCCACAATTCAGAAGGAAATACAAGGCCAAGGCTTTCTCTGGCACATTTTTTCATTACAACATTGTTTTATGACAAAAACGGCCTAACCAGCTTTGATTACAGAAATGTATCTGAAGGTTTTCTTTTCTTATGCTGTGATTCTTTTCTTATGTGACGCTGGCAGCTCTGCGAAAACAAGAGAACTCCCATCTGAAAACACAGGAGTATGACAAAATACAGATTCATACTATTTTTCTTTTCTGAGAGAAAACAGCCTGGATATAGCTACTGACGTAAAAATGTTTATACATTGGGATTTTTAAAAATGTGTATTTCTACAGATAGAAAAGTGTGTAAGAATCAAGATAAGAAAATACAGCCTAGGCTTATTCTATCATTTGAACAAATGTCAAACGAGTTGAAAGATGTGCTAGAGAAGAGTAAAAAAAAAAATCCACGATAGCGAGAGTCAGCAAAAGAGATTTTTTCTTCTGCCCATTTTTCTGTGCAACGCTCAGACAGGATCTGCCCAAATGACTGCTCTTTGCCATCTAACGAGCTCCGTTATCACCCTCCAAAAGACAACACTACTTGCAGAGCAGCAGTTAGATGCGGAGGTAAAAGATCCTGAAGCGATTAGGCTAACGGATGCGTAACGCAAGAGGCCGATACCCTGTGCAACCCCCACCTGGGATCGACATCCCTGTTGCGGTGTTTGCTTCCCAGCGCAGGCTCGGCAGAGCCGTACCCCTCCGGACATGAACACCAGGCGGTTTAGGAGGTGGTGAGGACCACCGAGGGGGCTGAGACACTATGGTTTTGGAGCTAAAGCAAGCGCAAAACCAGTGGAAGATGTTAAAAAAAAAGTCTTAACTTCTTGGCCAAGTTGCAGCTATTAAGGCTTTAGAAACTTTCTATGCTAATCTAACTTGATTCACTAAAATCCCGCACTGAAAATCAGACATTTCTCAAGATTCAGGATTAGTCACAATCTTTTTTTCATAAACTGTATAAATACATTAAACCCTGAAAAGACTAAAGGTACATACAGTCTGGCTGTATTTGTACCAACATCAATTTCAAACGGTTACTCTGTTGCCTTTGGTCTTCATTTTCAGTTTTCAGTCAAGTAAAGATCTTCTTACCCAAAAGTATTTAAATTAATATGGAATTTCTGGACCACATGGGACAAAATCATCCATTAAATCCCAAACAGAGTATACATATGCTGATATATAGAAGTATGCACAAACTTTCCCAAGCAAAGAAAAAAGCCAAAACCAAATCATTTTGACTTCTTAATTTTTGCAGCAGCACTTTTGCCTGCCCGCTAACAACCCACATCAAATACAAACAGGACTGCCGCACCACCCAAGTTGTACTTATTGGAATTTTCCTCCCAGTCCCAGAGACGGCAGTGCTGCTCCAGCGTATCTACCGTTTGCTTGGGTGTATTTCCAGGAGCTGCAGCCTCATCTTTGGTGGCTCTTTGGCAGACCCAAGAGGATGAGAGCGCCCCGTGCCCGGGGTTCGAAAGCAGATCGCGTCCCGTGCCGCGGTCCAGCTCGCGCGCCGGGATGCTGGAAGAAGGGGTGCAAAGGGATCCCTCATTTATGCTGCGCTGTGAAAAGACGCCGTGAGCACCCAGCTCAATGCACAGCCCAGGAGTGGGGAAAGTCTACCTTCTCATTTCCTCTGTTCCCTTTGGACAGCATGAATCCATCCTGCCTTCAACAAAATAATTCTCCCCTTATCTCTCCTCTGCAAACCTTCATCAATCAAGTCTTCGCTGGTTGTTTAACCATCTTTGCCTTTGCTAGACAGGTTCCCAGCAGCCACCGGAGCACAGACCCCTCCTGGATGTCCCTTTGCAGAACGACCGAGTTTGCAGCAGGTTCTGCAGTTCTCCCAGTTCCAAAGAGGCCTTCCCAGTTACACCACCCTCCTCCGACGCTGGTGTTTGCTACCTGGACATATGCTCATTGCAATCAGTGATTATTATTTTTTTAGTTGAAAAGCCTAAAGGAAAATATTTAATGCAATAAATTCTAAAGTAGAAACGCTTTTGCTGGAGAGAAAAGGAATTATAGAATCAAGCACATTCCTACATTGCTCATCTGCATCCTAACGCCATTAACATACTGGGATATGAAATATCAAGATACTTCATTTGATGTTAATATACTCAGAGCCTTTAGGGCATCTTTGCCTTGGATTTGGGGGAATGCCATGACACAGAGGCAAACAGCAGGACTCCGTCACAAACACGCAAGCAGACACCCACTCCTTGCTCTTGCACCACATTATTGTGTCCTCCTAAAATCCCTTCTGCTGCAATAAACTGTCCTGGGCTGCTCCTCCCAGCAAAATGAGTTCAAGAATCATTTAAATTCCCAACTAGCAACAACTGGGCTCACTTCACCCTTAGCATCAAGCCAATTTTGTCCTGTGGTCAGCATGGTCAGGCTGGGCTCAGGACAGCTTTGGCACTGATTTGAAGATGAAACTTTGCAGGTAGAGAAGTAGGGCGGGTTGGGAAAGGGGATTTTTAAAATTATACCAAAAGCTCCTGGATCTGAACGTCTGAAGCAGCTTGTATTTGGGATTCAGCAAACCAACACGTGGCTTATCTGCACTTTCTTCTTCACACCTGTGTCAGGAAAGGCTTCAAACTCCTGGCTGTTCGTTTCCAAACACTGAGATGGCCATTCAGGACTGAAAAGTCAACACCACGGCCATGCCCCAACCTGGTTAGAACAGCAAGGCTGGCACAGGAATGAACTAATTCAGTCTGAAAACACATAATTTACAGTCCGTGGACTTCAATGTGGTCTGAATCTTCACCACAAGCCACCCAGGTGAAAAAAAGACTTCAGAAAGGTGGAAGATTTATTGCACTTGCTAACAACAGGGTAATTTAGGTGCTCTACAGGTCATCTTCTTCAACCGAATATACAAAATAGTTGAGGTTCTAGCTCAAATGAACAGAAAACAAACTGTTACACTCTCACCAAAGATTTCTGAATTTGTGAAATGACAAAGTTGACAGAACTGCAGGGCTGCATCCCCAGCAGTGTGGCCAATAGGTCCAGGGAGGGGATTCTGCCCCTCTGCTGCGCTCTGGGGAGCCCCCCCTGCAGCGCTGCCTCCAGCTCGGGGGGGCCCAACAGCAGAAGGACACGGCCCTGGGGGAGCGGGGCTGGAGGAGGGCCCGGAGATGCTGCGAGGGCTGAGCCCCTCTGTGGGGAGGACAGGCGGGGAGAGGGGGGGTTCAGCCTGGAGAGGAGAAGGCTCCGCGGAGACCGCAGAGCCCCTTCCAGTGCCTAAAGGGGCTCCAGGAGAGCTGGGGGGGACTCTGGGTCAGGGAGTGGAACCACAGGAGGAAGGGTAATGGTTTCAAACTGGAATAGGGGAGATTTCGATTAGATATCAGGAAGAAATTCTTCCCTGTGAGGGCGGTGAGCCCCTGGCCCAGGTTGCCCCGAGCAGCTGTGGCTGCCCCATCCCTGGAGGTGTCCAAGGCCGGGTTGGACGGGGCTGGGAGCACCCTGGGCTGGGGGGAGGTGGCCCTGCCCAGGGCAGGGGGGTGGCACTGGATGATCTTCCAGGTCCCTTCCAGCCCAAACCATCCTGTGATTCTAAAGCTGGATGAAATCAATCAATATGGAAAAAAAATGTAACAGGGCCAGCTTGCGAGGAGCTTCCCGGCTGAGTGCTCAGATGAATACGAGCTGTCTTTGGGGTTCAAGTAACGATCTGGCGTATCTAAAAGCTATGGACAAAGCATTTCTCTTTCACAGTCTCTCTTTTATAATTTAGGAGAAGTTGTCTACAGGCTTTCAAGACTTTTTTGGAGGCCAGAAGATTGATTAGCACGAGAATGACGTGGCCAAATTCAATTTATTTGGCAGAGCCAGCTTTTCCAAACAGAGAGAGGGACAAGGGGAAGGGAAGAAAGTCAAACGGAAGAACGTACTTTCTATACGCGCAATATGGGATTTGTTACCTTTTTGGCATCAGAACAGAGCTCTGTAAGATTCTTATGTGACTAAACAAAAACCCAGCTGTTTTAGCATTCGATCAGAAATATGGGGTGCTTTCACTATTTCTGGAATATTTAAGGCATCTTCCTTCACTGGGGTTTCATTCACTCAAGGAATATACAATATCACCATAATACCAGTGCATTAGAGATGGGTAAGACTTGCTTTTATTTCCTCACAGTAAATTCTAATATTTAAAAAGATAAAGTAAAAAAGTTTAATTTTGAAATTTGCTCTGAAAATATTTTGTATCCATTAAAGACTGTTCAAACTTGCTTTCATTTTTAACTTGCATTACTTCTGTTTTATAATTAAGATCATACTTAGAACAGCATTGCCAAATAAAATATCTATTGTTAAAAGAAAAACAGCTTGAGGCCAAATGGAACAACCTGACCCCTTCTCAGTGATCTATTTACTTTTTTTTTTTGTAATCAAAGCTAAATGCAATTAAAATCAACATGCTCCTGTACAGCAGTCTTGGCATAATATACTATTAAAAAACCCCAACAACCTTCTAATGAGCGTTAAATGTCACTCTAACAGTTGATATAAAAGCACCAAAGTAGAAGGTATTGAATTATTAAATGTAATATGGGTTATTTTTCACGAATGACGACTCCAGAATCACCAGGGAGTTGCAAGTAACTGTAACTGGAAATCTGACATCTGAAATGACTTTCAATAATTAATGGTACCTAGCAATGCTTTACGTACGAGTTTTTATATTGTTTAGATTAAAATTAATCATTGTGGGGGAAAAAATGAACATCTGCTGACAACTGGCGAGCAGCAAGCGGAGCTGTTGACAGACATCTGTCTCCATCGGCCCGGGAAGGGCCTTTGGTTTCCCGTCAGAAATGCAGAGCAGTGACCAACGCGCACCGTCCGGCGGCCGCTGGGATCCACCGCCCCTTCAAGGGCCGACGGGCGCCCTTCTCGCGGGAAGCTGCCACCTTACTCCGCTGTATTTAATTCCACGTCTTCAATGAATATTTCCACTAAAATTTCTTCTAAATTGAGCTCAGACTACTCTCATGACCTATTACATTATTTTTTTAAAATCTTTTTTAATTCAACATACTGTATTTGCTGTTCTTTGATTACAGGGTGCAATCGTTGATGAGAGAGAGGTGTTTAACATTTCATGTATCGATTCTCCAAACCTCCTGTCACAGGGACATCCCTTCTCATACGAAGGCATCAAAAACACTATTTATTCTTCTCATCTCCCTACACCAGAAAACTCCCACTGACTCTCCTCTTGCTATTCTTGTTGCGCTGGTTTATACTGCTCTGAAGAACAAATCCCGTGTTTGAGATGTTCAATTCTCTAGGAGGCCCCTGACCACTAATTACCCCAGCAACAGAATATATACACACATCAGGGACTCATATACACTTAGCTTTGCTTCTGGACCAACAGTCGTTCCATAAATATTCACGTATGTATCCTGGAGTAGCACATCCTCAATCTCCATTAAAAGAGTTTCTTTTTCTTTCCCGCTTCCAAATAATGATTTCAAGGGAAAAAAAAAGACAATATCCAAGTAGGACTTCTGCAAGCATTCCCACTGAAGCGCAGTTTAGTATTACTATGGAGACATTTATAATATTTATTATATATATTTATAATATATTTATAATATATAAGATATTTTATTACTATGGAGTATTATTTAGTTTCTTAAGCCGCAAAATAAATGAACGCGTTGACACCCCTCGCCCCACCTCTCTGCAGCTCGTTGCCTCCTACGACATAGGAAGAAGTCTTTTTCTTGGGAATTAAGTATTTCAGTGCTCCTCTGCACTGACGCCATTAGCTGATGCTGGTGAGCGCTCTACCTATGCTTGCCTGCATCCTTGCAATAGGAAGAAGTCTTATCTGTTATAACCTCAGCGCCACTCTCCTTCCCAGCTCTGTATTTGTAGAAGATGATTCAGAAGTCCCTTCAAGAAGTCTTTAAATGACACAAATATAAAAACCCACTAACTTTAAGATGTTTCCAAGTGTCTGGATCCTGTTTTAGCCAAGTTCTGAGACCAAAGCTACTGAGACCCCCTCGGAAACACCAAAAACTATGGCTTTTTGGAATCGGCCCAGGAGCTAATCTCACCTGTGGCCGGCCAGCAGCAAGGGCTCTGCATCGCCTCAACGTCTTGGGCTTCACCACCTTGAGGTTACCAGTAAGGCAAAGCTTTACGATAACATTTCAAATAATGTCGTATAGAATATATTCACCATGCTGTTCATGACTAAAAAAATAATTTAAAAAAGGGGTATACAATGAAACGGGAAAGCCCGACCTTAAAATTTCATTGCTGACATTTACATTAAACCCAGCAATTTCTGGTTAATAACAACACGATCTCATCTGCTCTGGCAGGAAACAAATTGGCTTATACACATTTTATCTTAATTGCCAGGAATTCTGCATGGATTCCTTTATTTTTCACTTTGTGGTCTGGGCTCATTACTTACTTCTGAGAACAGCATCCCTTTGCTTCCTGCGGCTACGGAGGACACAGGGTAACACAGAGCTATGCACACAGCTCCAGGCTTGGGCTCGAGAGCTCGGAAGAGGAACGAACACACAGCCACACCGTCAGAAAGAGTATGTTTTGCTTGTCCCTTATCTACATTCACGCCAATGCATTCATATTAAATGCCGTTCGGTTTGAAACAGAAAGGTACCTTAAGCTCCAACGGGAGCTTTAAAAGAGTTGTAAAGTGTCTTGAACATGCAGCATGTTTGCAGTATCTTTGCCTAAAGTGAATTTAACAAAGTCGAAATTGCTTCAGTGATATTAATTACACAACCATCTGTGCAGCATCTCAATGCACTGGTAAATTTGTGCGTAAATTTTTCATACTGCAAAGAAAGTTGACTATTTCCCCGCTTCCACCCATTCAGAAGGAAGCAGCAGGTGAACTTAGTGAAACACCCCAACTGGAAAAGATGTTTCATTCAGACTGGCCTTCTCTTTTTGTTTAGAAAGTAAAAAAACCTTCCCTACATTAAACAGCAACTGCAGGTCAAGGGGGTCATACACAACATCAGTCCCGTCTCGATTTTTGGTACACATCGATTTTTGGTACAACCGCAGCAAAAGGCTGGCGACCCTGTATCACGGAAAACTGCTCCCTGGAGGACCGACCTTTGCACAACCCCCATCTTCTCAACTACAGGAGGAAGGAACTGCATCTCAGGACAAACCTCCCGTTACCAAAAAGAAAAACATAAACCCAACCCTGTCTGTCACCCCCCCACCTTTCTGCATCCCTATTCTCCATCTCCTGAAGTGGTCGTAAATACCGATGTGCTGACACAGCATTTGCTTTTAGACCTGAATTTATGAGTGCTGAAGTGCAGTGAGACAATTATAAGAGCAGGCAGAGTTTGTTGAGAGATTCCCAGGACGCTATTTTACACTGCCCTTATGAGAACGCTGCTGCAGGTCAGCCCCCTCAAATCCACTCTCCCTACCGAAACGGCCCAGGTCTGTCAAGAACCCAAAAAGAATTACAGAGGTATAGCCAGACTGTCTTCCAGGTGAGGAAATCGCCTTTTTGGGTGGAAAAACGTGCAGCAGATTGCCAGAGAGGCTGTGCTACATCCTCAGAGGTGCCCAGGACCCAACTGGATGAGGCCCTGAGCAGCCTGGTCCGACCCGAGAGCTGCCCTGCTTTGAGGAGCTTGGACCAGAGACCTCCTGAGATCCCCTCTGACCTGGATTATCCTATGGGCGATCATCTTTGCTATTTCATTTGGATGGATTTATTTTTATTTTTTTTCCAATTGAAAATAAATTGCAAGGTCAGTGCCTGTTTAATCTGTAGCACGGGAAGACTGCAGTGGATGTGCATGGAGAAGGCAACGTGGCAGATGGGAAAGGGGAGAGTAAAGCAGTTCGTGGGGCTGGAGCAGGTTTACATACGTGCTAGGTAACGAAAGCCATCAACCCTTCTCCTTGGGCAGCCTCAAAAGCTTTGGCACCTGAATCCTGGACTAAGTCACCTGGGAAATCAGAGCAGACTCCAGAAGATATTCCCCATATCCTCACTTTTACAGCATGGCGCACTGCAACACCTTCCTCCTCCTCACATTCCTTCACAAATCATAGATACTCTATTTTAGATACTTGGAATTTTTTTGTTTAGTTATCCATGACAGAGAGTATTTTAATCAGCAAGCATGTTTTTATGAGAAAACACTCTCTTTCTGAATAACAAGGGCTAAGTAGGAAATTTTTGTTCTAATGAGTATGTATCCAATGTCAGTACTTAGAAAATGTAAAAGCCACCCAAAACTCTAACTCAGAAAAGCCAAAAGTTCTTTATTAGTATTGTATTTGCATCTGTGCAGAGAATCCTGTGATAACCGGTGAAGAACTAAACATTTTCCCAGCAAACCATACTTTCAGGTCAGGACTAAAACCAATCTGCTCTCCAGAAGCAACCCTTCCAGATGGGCTTGCACCAAAACGCTGCAGACGGCTCCACGTAAAATTTCCAGGGGAAAATATGCTACATTCCTTAAAACATCCAGAGCTAACACAGCCTTAAAGATGACCTTGTGTTCAACACAACCAGAGCAACCCACCCACCCTTGCAAACCTGGATTTCCCGCTCCTGCTGGCCATGAAGGTTCCCCGTGTTGTACCCCGACATCACTCCAAACAAGGAGAAATGCAGTTTTCAGGTCTGCTGAGCAGCGCGTTTTATCGCTCCATCATAATCGCCGAACCACCTGTGCTAATAAACTCTGTATTTATTCAAACCTACAACACGGATAATTTCTCATCTGCCATTCCCTGCTGGGCAGGATGCAACAACTGCGGGGAAACAGCATCGTGCTGGCTTTTCTCGCTGAAACTCTATCTTGAAGACTTCAATTATATATCCATGCCATTTATTCCAGATTTTTAACATTTGCCCATCAAAAATGCTATAGAGTCCCACAGTACCTTGTGCGGCTCTATGCCTGTGGCAGATGCTCGCAATGGATGTAACAGGTATTAGGGGCACGAGGAAGGGGAGAGAAAATGAGGATTACGACTACGGGATGACTTGGTTACACCTATATTATGGACTGGAAGAATGAAAACACAGAGCAGAGACAGTGGGTTTGTTGGTTGGGAGCTGGATGAAAATAATCACTCTTAATCTCACCAATTAAAAGAAATTACAGCGCAAAGTTGTTGCAAATGCACTTCTCCCCCAGGAAATGTTCTTTAAACAACCTGGGAACCAGCCTGGTTGCAATTCAACAAAATCCACATATATTGGTGAAAAATTTTACTGCCAAGAAAACGTAGTAGTATCTACATGGGAAAAACTGTTTTCTTGTAAACAGCACCTACAGTTAGCTGGAGAGGAAATACTGAAAAATAAAAGAAAGCCTAAAATAATGTGTATTATGCAGTAAATCTCCAAAACAGACTCTGCAACCTAATTGCCATAGAGCTAAAGAGAACTTCACGGAGCCAAAAAAAAATTTCTGAGCCTACAATAAATACATCCAGCTGCAAATATAGAGAGCTCTGCTATTTCCATATATAATTTATAGCAGAAACCACTATCTAAAAACCAGCACCTGAGAGGGGGAGGAGACACGATGAAAGTGCTTACTTGCACACCTCACTCCTCCTCGCTCCACAGACGTAGCGTGAAATTTTTGGTAATGGCAGGGCTGGGACTCTGGAAATTTAGTTTCGGGATTAATTCTGGTTCTGTTTTGGACAATCAAACGCGCTCGCCCCATCTCAGCTCTCCCTCGGTTCCCATCACCGCTTTAATAAAACGTAACGATATACTAAATTACCCGGAAATAAAATAGAAAAAAAAAAGAAAAAAGATGGGAGGAGGTTGAGGCAATTAAATTTCAGTAATAAGCACTAATCATAAACACAGAGCTAATGAGCACAGTGTTTTTAAACTGCACCTTGTAATTAAAGATATTAATTTAAAAGTGGTTACATCGTGTCTCACTCCCCAGCTTTTCATACTCCTGCGCTGCAGGCGAGGATGAGACGGGGCATTGGACTCCTCCTGACATCAATGGCTATGCTCTGGCGGGGTACGACACACCTCGCCCTCCCGGAATGCATCGAAAATAATCACGCTTGTAATAAGAGATAACGATATTCTTCATGCTCAGTAGGCAACCGATGGTTGGACACCCACTGGAAACGCACGGAAATACCAACGAGCACATTATCTAAATCCTGCTGGCTCTCTCTCGGGCTACCCAGGCTGGGGCGGAATAACGAGGCTCCCTCCTTGACTTCCTTCAAATCTCTCTTTAAAACGTTCCCCACGGCTACGAAGGCGGCTGGACTCGGCGAGCCCCCTGCGTCCGCGTGGCAGAAAGCTGGTTTCAGCCCTCTGCTGCTCCCGGGTGGATGCACAGACCAAATATATTTATTTTTATTTTTTTTTTAGCTCCAGAGTTGTGCCATTTTAGTTTTGCTTCTCCTGGGGATGAGACCCTGGCCAGGGGAAGCACGGGGCAAGCGGAGACGAGGGCTCTCCGCTAATTAGTAACATCAGCTACAACAGATCCGAGTTGGTTTTTTTTTTAATTCAGACGCTGAATTAAAGGGCAATTCCCTTTCTTTTAATCCCTCTCTGCTAACTATGTGCCTTTACTCCAAAAGCACAACATTTTGCAGGCGGTCACGCTGACTTTGGGAAGGTAAATCAGGACCGAAATCCAATACCAGATTATTGGTATAAACACCTTCTTTAAAACCAAAGCGTGAAGATGGATTTTCTTTGCCGTCGTTTCCCAAAATGAAACTTCATACACATGACCCCGGGTGGTGAAGCCAGCACATATGCCTCTGCAATCCCGCGCCTGCCTCTGCTCTGAGCTCAAAAACGGAATAAAACGATCCCAACTCTCCCAAACTTGCACTCGTTACACCCAACTGCAGGCTGCAGTGGTTTGCCCCATTCTGCCCCAGAAGAGAGATCTAGACTAAAGGTTTTTTGGTCTTTAACCAGTATTATCAGATCAGACTTAACCAATCCTTACCTCTTAAATCCCCCAGTAAAAACTCCGGGTCGCACTTTTAAATTGCACATTGGACCGTCGTGCACCTCAAACTGAGAAGCGAGGAGTTTTTGAAAGACTCGTTAGGGGGTTTATTCATAACAAAATTGCATTTACAGAAACCTTTTGGTGATCGGAAAGTCCTGGGTGTTGAAGGGATGTGTTTAGTCCTTCAATTTTTTTCCTCTACAGCCGTTTACAGATGCAACCAAACTCCCCGTTCCTTGTCCAAGAGGAAAACAGTAAGAAGGATCAGGCTCTTTGGGGAATGTATCATTCTCCTTCTCTGCTATTCCGAGGGGAAAAGAATGCAGCAGAATGGGTACTGTGCCCAGGGGAAAACAGAGGGGATTTCCACCCTGGTCAGTCCCAATCTCCTCCCAGGGTGTCCCACGGAGAGCGTGAGGCCCAAACCCACAACGCCAGCGCGACACCTGTGCTCTGTACGAGCTTCAACATTTACAGCAGGACTATTCAAATACATGCATATCAATTTACATATATTTCTTTAAACTTTTTTGGGGGTGAATCTCATTTTCTCCGTAATTCATTTAAAATTCTAGCTGGTTTTCCACTCCAAATGAGAAGGTTTCAAGAAGTGGCTGAAATTCCCGCATGGGCAAAGACACCTACACTGACCACTCGCCGGGAAAAACCACCCAGCCCCAACGCTCGTCCCAGACCCTTCTGCTGTTTCTAACAGTGATGAAATACGACAGCCCGTTAAGCCGAAAGCCTGAGCATCCTTCCCTGCGCGCTACGGCAATCCCATGGCCCGGGCTGATCCGGTGTCCTGAAAATGAGAGATGGCAGAGAGAGAGAAGGGGGTACAAATGTGCAGAGAAAATCCCGCCAAGACGAGGATGCAGCAGCATCGTATCGGGGAGTTAAACAAAAGCAATTGGGAAAAGATAATTTACTTGCTCTTATTTATTTGCTTGCAGGCTTCTCTGGGTAGCCTGGCAAAAGCTGTCACCGCTGGCACAAACACAGTTTTTCTACAGCAGTGAGCATTTCCTCAGGGTCTGCTTTTTCCCTTTTCTCATTCTGAACTAACCTGGGATTGTCTTAACTCTTTTTTTAAAGTACAGACAACCTGTACGAGCGCTTTGCCCAGACACAAGTAACTCCCCAAAGGAAAACGTGGGTCTTCAAAACGCAGTATTTACCAAGCCGGCATTTTACCCCCGGCAAATAACTTCTTGCAAACGCAGCATGGATTGGTATCACTTCAAAATAGGAGATCTCAGCAAACTGGAGGCCTTAAGAACCAGAATCGACGTGGTATGGAAAAAAGAGTGATATCAAAATGCGTTGTCTGTTCCGTATATAAACCACAGAGCTAATACACCTAATAACAGAAGTAGGTTTGAGAATATACTACTCCGATGATTTTACATCTTCTTGAATAGCGACCAAATTATTTAGGTGGAAATCATCTGAGGGATAATACATACACATTCAGGAAACTAAGCTGGAAAGTGGTTTTATTTTCCAGAAAGGCTCCAAAAGGGCCAAGATGACCATTTAGCGCCCTCCCACACAACATCACGGTGCCAGCGGTCCTCATTCTTGTGAGAGCCGGCAAGCGCCAACAACTCAACGCTCAAGCGCCGTAACTACTCGCTTTAGCCCATCAGCTCTACTGACCTCCAGCCTCACATCTCCACCCGCGCCCCACGCGATGGGATGGCCCCATCCCCGGCCCGGCAGATACAGGTCCAATCAAGCAACACTGATTATCTCGAAGAATAAAAGCCTTTCTCCTCCAAGACCCCAAGAAGTTTCTGCGTTCCCAGTAGCAGTTCTTAGAAGCCGAATTTAACACACCAAGGAAGATAAGGAGATAAACAGGTTCGTTCCCATGTCCTCCAGGGCAGTAGCGCAACCCTGACCACCTCCTATTGCATACTTATGTATGTGAAATATTTCACGCCCAAACCAACCAACCCAGGCTACTTCAACAAGCATCAGGTAAAAAGCAAAAGTATCGGTTACCCAAAATAAAAATGCATTCTGTTTTTATGGCAACTAAACTTTTTAAACAACATAAAGGAAATGACAGCTCATCAAGAGCTGCATCTCGTCGTTATAGCAACAAAACTGTTCAAAGTAATCGCCTTTAAAGATTTTTGTCTTTTCCTTTGCATTTTCATAAACACCCCAACATAATAATACGCTCTTATTAAAAGGACAGAATATTTTGCCTTTTTGCAATGTTTGCAGCGATTTAATGAAGCAATTACTTTTGGTACTCATTTGAGGACTAGACCGTTAACCCGTGGATCACAAGGAAAGGGGACGCTTCTTGCACCGACTCCAAACCCCTACTGTGAGACGCGGAACTAATCACGATATTGAGGCTGTAAAAAGTTTGATGGCAGGAGTCACATTTTTGAGGCAGAACAATTAGTTATAAGAAGTATTTTGCTTTACTAAATGCAACCTTAATCCAAGATGCACCGTGCAATTTGTATAATACCATTAATTTTCATGCAGTGTTTAGAAATCGCAGGATTTGCCAGATTTTGCGAACCAGGAGAGAAGTAAACAAGAAATACTTTTAAGAATCAGATGTAATGGATGAAGGAACAAACCTTCTCTAGGTGTGTGATAGACTTGTTGAGCTTTAACTGCTGATGACAACTGTACTTCTCAATCCCAATTAAACCTTAACACAGCATATTGCATAAACACAATTCAGTACTGGCAGCAAAACACTGTGTCAGCACATAGCAGTACTGTGTTGTAGAGACTGAGAATATACACCTTTATTTATGGTAAAATCAGGGCAGTGAACACCTTTTGCTCAGCTGCGTGTGTGCAGAAGATATAAAAATGTAGTCATTTTGTAAAAATACAGAACCCTAAAAGAAAGTCTGCAAACCACTGAAACGTTGCATCGTAAAGAATAGAATAGTGCCCCAAAGTCCTATGTATTCTGGTTTTAAAAAGTGCCGAAAATAACCTTTCCTCACTTGGCAGCATAATCCTGTCAAATAACAATTACTTTTTAATCCAAGATTATGGAATAATCGGAAATACAAATAAACATGGCAGTGCGGCTGATCCAGATGGGTAAGAAAATGCCATGAGAGAGATTTATCGCTGGAATTGTGTAACTTGTACACACGAAGCATTTACTGTCCTGACTGAGAGGACGCTGCTAACGATGCCCGCCAAGGACCAGCCCCCAACACTTTCACCATCTTTGCTATGTCCCTTTCTCCTTCCCAAAAATTCACCTGTTGAAGATGAATCCGTATTAAAAGTTTAGTCTTAACCAGAAAGGTTTCCAGCGTGCAGATGGATCTCAGCATGCCGCCTGCTTTGTGGTACAGCATTTTCCTTTATGGGCGGGCAATTCTCAAATAAGGAAGGTTTTACATGTAGTTTTTCCCTTCCCCCTCCTCCCCCAAATATACTTTTTCTAATGCATTTTCAAGTCTTCATTTGTATCTAAGCATCACCATACTCCAGAAAACTGCCAGTGTGCCTGTCTGTATGTGAAAACAAAAAAAAGCCCATCACGAACCAACATATATTTTAAAATCAGCATGACTGTCTCAAGCTGCTCGAAATTTAAATTCTAGTTTTGGTCTCTTTTTTTGAAGGAATCCCTGCCACGCAGGCACACGGCCTCCCTCCGTCCTTCCCAAATACCCGGTGATCTTCTGGACCATTTTTGTTTGGATATGATGGAGGTATAATTAGAACTATGCTCCAAAACGATTAATAGCACAAGCCTTCTGCAACCAGGTGACTGGGTTTGAAGAGATCTCATGATACTGTGAGTGCCAGAAAATAGCTCCCAACACTATTGGAGACTCTGTGAAAGCCCCTAAATGCCCCAAATAGGGGAAAAAGTTCAGTCTGAATACATGTTTTCCTAGAACAACCAGGGGAAAATCGGGCAGCGCGGCTTCAGGCTCGCAAAAATACCATATTAATATCAATTTTTGTGACGCTCTAACCAAAAGCCATTCTGTTAGGTGGCAGCAGGGACAAAAGCCACGCGGACTCTGCTTCCCCTAAGCGAGAAACAAGAACACTCGCATCAGGGAGAAGTTACAGGACAGGTATTAATCCTTAGAGTCAGGCAAGAACTTTCATCCTAAACACAAAGCAAACAAGATTTGGTTTTCTCCCCGGTTTCCCTAGCAACTGCGCTGTCTTCTTCTGAGCAACAAACTGGGGATCCTGTGGTATCGCCTACCCAACAAAGCTCCGGTGTTCATACAAAGGCTCTCTTCCGCCAGCGCGAAACCGCTGCCAAAGCAGACCCTGAAACTGCAGAGAGGTCTGTACGGTCCGCTGCCGGACGGCGACCTCGGCTTTAAGTGGGTGACGTCCCTCGGAGAAAGGAGTTTTGTCGCTGCGCGTGGTCACCCGTGCTCGCTGGGACGCTGAACGGGGAGGGCAGGAGGCGCAGACTGGGACGCAGCGTTAAACAGGCAGCTACGAACTCACTCACAGCTTGCGATGGCGTACTCTGCCTCGAGGGCACGGGAACAGGTATTTACCATATACTGCAGACCCTCTCTCCAGGATTTAGAGACGTAAAAGCATTAGCAAATCTCCTTTTACAGGTTACAAGTGCTGGCAGCATTGGCTGGCCTTTAATTTTAATGAAAAGCCCGGAGGAGCAGCAGTGCCCTTCTGATGACTTACCGCTAAGGCACCCCTTCCACGAAGGATGCTCCCCACAAGTTTAAACCCCCAAAATTTCAATAACTCCTTGATGTTGGACTTTTTTTTGGAAACCGAAGGTTATTTTTGCTATATCCAAAGCGTTCATTTTCACATGTTTAAAAGGCTCAGAGGCAAATACGTGTTGATTTTATTATTTGGGCGTTTCAATTTTCCTTCACTCCTCCAAAGTAAAAATCTTACTGTGCACCAAGAAGGGGCTCATTTGCATTAAAAACCCTTAATATGTGTATTTTAAAGCAATGGAGAACTCTTGCATTTAGAGCGTTTAATGCTGTGGAAGGCGGGGATGCCCTTCCTGAGGATCAGCTCAAAAGCTACAACACTATGAGATTTTATTGGGATTCAATTGCTGTTTACTACGCTCAATTTTGGTCTGGGCCATCTCCTGAAGATTCGTGTATTCTCAGCTTCTGTAAAAAGCAGAGGGTATTCAAACACTTCAGACGCATTAGAAAACATTGGAAATTTCTGGGTAGGAAAGGGAAAGCAAGGACCTTTGTGGGTGGGAGCGGGGAAACGCGGCTATAGGTCCTTATCGCAGATTTTAACAGGACAGCCAAGTCCAAGCCATGCTGGATGGTGTTTGAGAGCACCTGAAGACACGGCCCTTTACGTTGAATAAACTCATAGTGGTTTGCTGAAATGCTTATAGAAACAGAGCCTACACACTATGAGGACCCGGCTTGCTGTCATTTGCTATCAAATTAAAGATTACCTATGGGTGAAAGACACAGCACACAGGGGTTTTTAAACCTATTTTAAAAACAAACTCCATGACCCTACTTATAGATAGCTCCAGGATCCTACTTACAGGTAAAGACCAAAATATACACCCAATACAGTATATATGATTGCCTTTTGTACAAAATTGCTCTCGGCAGATCCTAGTAAACTCAGTAAGCACAATTAGCTCAGCTGGCCTAACGACACAGCAAGGGAATGCATCCCTGGCTGCTCAATATGCCGCGGATCAACCAGGTGGCACCAGGCCCCTGAGCTCACCCACCGCCGCCGCTCCACCTGGTGACCTGAAGGAAGTCCAGGCCAAAAGCCCGTTGGTGCGGCGCACGTCGGATACCCTTGGAAAGGTCCTGCCAATGCCCTGTCAGCAGGTTTACCTGTTCATCCTCCGGGATGAACAACTTTGGACTTGATGGAGAAAGAAATGGTGAAACAATCTGTTTTCCATAACAAAACACAATTCCCTCCACCCTTACCTCTCCGACACCAAGACTAGTCTCATCACTGGAGGAAGAGGATGCAGACCTTTCTCCTCTAAAATATCTTCTGTAGCGATTTGGTGCTGCCTAATACTTTGTAGATACTAAAATCACAGAATCATAGAATGGTTTAGGTTGGAAGGGACTTTGAAGATCGCCTGGTTCCAACCCCCTGCCCTGGGCAGGGACACCTCCCACTAAATAACTGATTGAATTAAAGAAAAAAACAAACCAAACCCAAACTCTCTGTGCTCCTCTCATCACTGCTGCCATACAGTTTCCAGGGAAGCAGGGAGAAAGACACCGGCTTTAGCATTTATCAAGGACATGACCTCATCCTTAAAAAACAAAATAAAACACAAAAGACCCACTCTTTTTATGCTCAAATAAAGATATACTGTATCTCAATATAGTCCATGTTATACTGATTTACTAATACACTTCAAAAGCGGTCTCTGTCTTTCTCCACCGGCAAAAATCACTCCTTTACTGGACGCTCTTGTCCTTCAGATGCTCTCCTCTTATCCCCTTAAATCTTTTTTTGTGTATCAGAAGAGAAGAAATATGATTGGGACTGGCCTAATTTGCTGTGATTTCGAGACATCTAAATGAGATCAGGAGCTGCCCAAGCTCCACCTTACCCTCTGTGACTCTGCTTGGCAACGTGGTGAACCTACAATTTTCATCATTATGGAAACAGACACTGTAAATCCAGCTCAAAGGCACTGCCTACATTTACAATAGGTAATACCTGGAATGAGTGACCAGAACATGCCACGAAGAACAAGTAGAACTCTCCATCTCCTCCGGTTTTCCCAGGGAACGGTATGGGAAGTTCATTTTGGGAGAAGAAAACTGGATGTCATCTGCTACTGGAGACGAACGCAAAACAATCGTTGTCTTGACACTGTTCTGCAATATTTGAATTGCTGCTTTGAGTTACGCTGACAAGTTAATCGATGCAATGTCAGGATGTTGTCGTGATTATTTTCTGTTTTGCTGCACGTCTCCTCGATGACTAATTGGCTGTTCAGCCATTCAAGGTTGAACAACAACGATGCACAATGTTCAAGCAACTGCACGTATTATTATAGTCAATGGTATTTTTAATTACACGGAAGCAGCCAGTGCTGCCGATCATTAACAACGATGACATCCATTTATACCATACAGCGTGCTTAGCAAGCTGTTGCTCTGGAAGGGAATATGCTTAAATGTTGATTTAAAATAGCGAAGAATAACAATTCTTCTGATGATACCGAGGCATTAGAAAGCTGCCTTCGCCTCCGCTGCTTTGTGGTATTATAGATATTAAGCTGTCAGAGCCATCACGCTTGCAGAACAGGAAAATGAGCAACTGCAGAAACAAACATTATGCCAGTAAAGAAACTGGAAGAAAATTCTAAATCCTTCTAGTAAGTGATAAACCTTGAGGAGTTTTGTGTAAACTTGTTACGGAATGTGGCTACGTATTCTTAGGATTAAAATTTTAAAAAGTCACAAGTAGCACTTGGGTCCGAGAGGTGGCATCCTGCATCTAAGCCATCAGGCTGCTATGGAGGTGATCTTGACCTAAAGAAATGAACTTTCTTTGTCAACATTTAAAGAAATACTGGGAATATATAATAGAGAGAGGACACACTGTATCAAAAGGCCTTCCTCTTTGCTGTTTTTGAAAAGAAGCCTCTTTACCCCTTGAAAAAAAGAAATTCTGCTTCAAACTACAGAAACGTCTACAAATATTAGTTATTGCCATGAACACCAAATTCTAAGAAGAGCAATGGTCATTAGGAAGTAGCTCAGTGCAGACCTTGGTTGCCTCCCACTCAAGAGGGGCGGAATGCTCTTGGTATCGAGAAAAGCTGCACGTAGCACTCTCACGAGACTAAGAGCTTACTGCAGCAATTATTTTACCAGTAATAAAAGATGTCGTGGCCAGAAAGTCCATAGGACGGGGGCGAAAGTGCAAGGAGCAACCCACTGGCCTGCCATACGGGAAGGACGCAGGCTGGCGTCTATAGCCCACTAAAAGCCCAGTTATTCAGCTATTACATCTCAGAATCGCTCAAAGGAAAGCGTGTAAGCGATTAAACCATTAAAGTTTTTCCGCATTAGACAATATGATCATGAATAGCATCAAAAATCATCAGAAGACTTGTAAATGTAAAAGGACGCTAGAGCTGGATAACAAGTGAATCCCGTCTTTACTAATTCTGGAGAAAAAGGGAATAAAACCGGGACAGCAGAACACTTTCCAGAACCACTTCTGATGCAAACCACTGTTTTGGAAAGAAAGGACATGAAACCGACCCGTTGTAGCAAAGAAAGAAATAAACCCAGGAGGCTGCTGGTTCAATATAGAGTATTTAAGCTATGCAAAATAGAAATAAAAGGCTAGCAGGCAGCAGTTAAAGAGAGTTTTTGTGGCTTCAGATGTTCAAATCAAGGAGAAGACTGAGAAATAGGGTAAGATGAAGTCAAAAGAAATACCCAAGGGACTGGTGAGACGAAGCAAAAGCCAGTTCTTGTGCATCTTGTTAGAAGATCTGGAGCTGGGAGACGAACAAAAGCTGCAGAGGTGTTTTACCAGCCTGAGAGCAAAGGGGTAGAATTTGTGAATCTGGTAAAAAGAACAGAAATCTGTTAGGTACAAACTAGAGAAAATACTGAAAGATGGAAGAATGCCTTTTTTTTTGTGCCGAGACCAACGTTTCTGAAATGCTTGTGAATGAACTAAACATCGAGGAGCCCGAGGAGCAACAAGAACACCGAATAAAAATGTTGGCAATGCTCCTGCTGAATCGCTCGAGGACTGGGTTGAATAAAAAGGTTTGAAAATAAATTACAAAGCATTAGATGGCCGAAAAAGAATTCTCCAAGGAAGGAAGGAGGCAGTCCCGGGTACAGCAGGGCAGCGAAGACATAACCAGGGGGAAATTTGACCCAAAACAAAGCGACTCCTTGAGAAATGAAAAGACAAAACTGATTTGGGTCCAAGAAAATTCTTGTTCATTCCATGTTGTGATGTTTTATCCTGAAATCTAAAGAGAATCTCAATTACTTAGAAAATTTCTTTAGTGTTTAAGAAAAACGTTCTCTGGAGATTATGGATTCCCATCCTCTTCTCAGGCCACGTTCTGGTTTTATTTCAACGCAGCTGAACCTGAAGTGAAACTTAGGATGCTATAGAACTGACGGGGGATTATTTAGCGAAATGCTTTCCGCTGCACTTTCCACAAGCCAAAACGCAAATTTTGCATTTCAATCTCTATTTCAAAATGTGTTTTCCTCCTGAACTTTCAGTTCCACAAAAGGCTTTTGCTATAGATAGCGCCCACTGCACAAAGCAGCTGTTGTAGGAGCCAAAAGAGAGGGCTGAGCCCGTGTGTTGGTCGTATCCCGTCCAACGAGCGGATGGACCAGCGCTGCCAAGATGCGCCGAAGAGAGCTGATGTCAGAAAAGCTCCGTAAGTGCTATTTCTGAAGGCACGCCGCTCACCCCTGCCGCTGGCCTGCCCTCGGTGCCTCGTTATTCGTAAGGCATAACAGAGAGGAACGCTGGGCCTTTACATACCTGCCTCTCCCGTGGAGCCACGGCTTTTATTCCTACACCACCATTTCCCGACTTGTTATTTTTAACGGTTTAGCTGACAAGCGGCTGGAAGAGGTTTGGGTTTTGCTGGCAGGATCTAAAAAGGGATGGGAGGGCAGGAAGGAGGCCGTGCCGGCTGTAGGAGCAGTTGTATGTCCCATATAATCCACACTCCTCACCTCAGCCTATCCTACCCTCCCCATCCCACAGGCTTTACGCAGTTTGTGAAGGTGCACGCCTGCCCAGCACAGGTTGCCCACTCACCCTCTGCCTAAAATCAACATAAAACACTCTTCTCCATCATTTTTGGGAGCCAGAGAGCTAAACCATCATTGCTGCTCTTCAAGTCAAGGTTCTTCCTCAGCATCACAAAAGAGCATCCCTCATTGCTGGTGTTTTGAAGTACATTTAATAGGTTCAAAATGAAGCATTCCTGTTATTTCCCTGAAAATATTACAAAACTGACAAAATATATGTATACTTGTAGGGGGGATTTTGCAGGAGAGTTTAGATATATGCCTGCAGAACCTATACACCTGAGGTACAGGGCAAACAGGAGCCCATCCATACCGTTGGGTTCGCTTTAGGCAAGGGGAAAGGATTTTTCCAGAATTTATTATAATGGCAAATTTTCTTCTGGGAAACGGCACGCTGAGTTTGTTGTACACATCAAAGGATCAGCCCTTTAACCATGACACCGTACCAAGTATCAAATCATTATTCTAGCTTATTGCTGGCTTCACAACCAACTTCAGCCAAGCAGGGTATTTATATCATTAATTTGGAGTACAATTTGGGGACGGATGTGAACTAAAAAGGCACAGGAACCTCCAGGTACATTGGTTCAAATCCAAGACATATATAAGAACGTACAGCACATTCAGGTGGTGCCAAATCTTTCAGCACGCCCACGGTCTGAGCCTTGGGGCACCAGTATGGCACTGACAGCTTTGCAGCTGCCTCGCTCTGTCCCCCTACAGAAGTCACTTTGTTTCTCTGCTTTTCATTGCTTTGATAAAAACAGAAATATGAGCACATCTTAAACACGCAGGAGCGCTGCAGGAGTTATCAGAGTGGGGGTAACGCGCTCGATGAAATAGAAAAGCATCATGTAAATGAAAAGCATTATTAATGCACTGCTAGAAAAATTAGTTCGAATACAGCAACTTGGAAAAAAAAAACAACCCATGTTTAAATTTTCCTCATGGTCCAAATCATATAAAGCTCCAGCTTACTGCAAATATTGTCAAAGCATTTCTAAAACTGTTTAAAAATACAGGAAATAACGCGAGACAACATGTTTCCATCATTCCATCCTGAGTTACAGGACGTCAGCCAGCCCGGTTTGCTACTTGTCACTACTGATACCAGTTTAGTGGGTTGTGAAAATGTGGTTGGCTCCTTGATTCAAGCTCACGGAGCTTCGATTACCATCAGCTCTCCTGCACAACGCTTATTTTCATCACTGTCAGCAGTCCCAAAAGAGAGAGGTGCAGGGCGAACTATTCATGCGGAAGAGGAGAGCTAAATTACCTTGGCACTACCGCAGGAGGAAGGGCACAGGTGGGTCTCCTCAGGATGGACGGGCAGAGGATTTAGCTCTCCCATTTCTGCTCTTGCACAATCAAAAGCGCCGCGTTCTGGCTATCGATCTCCTCCCAGCAGCGGCACACTGCCTCCGGTGGCAGAGCCATAAAGAGCCCTTAACTTTGGGGTCAGCCCCTCCGAATTCACACCACTGCTCTCCCTGGCACAGGCTTCCCGATGCCCTCAAATGCACTCGGCTGTCTGAAGGGACAAGACGCAGCAGAGGCAAGTGACACAGAAGTTACAAAATGCCACTTTATAAAAGTAGTTATTTGCAGCACCAAAGAGCGCCGAGAAGAAATGGGGATAATGCTAATACCCAGACTGGAAGGCATTAATAATTGCTACGACAACTTCAACAGCAACGACGCGTTTTCTTGCTCCAACTCATCCTAACCGGCTTCTTGAAAGAAGTAATCCTTATTTATTGCTCTTTCTGGATAAACACCATCAGAAGGGTAAATAACCCATTTCTATCACCGTAAGCAGTGAAACCCAAAATAGATGTCCTCTTGAGTATTCCCAGCAGGCTGCGGTCTACCGCCGGAGCCCTGCCACTTAATTGTTCATCAATCACTCGCAGCTCTGGCCAGAGCCGCTTTTTAACGAATTCACATCATCCCATTTGCTCTCCCCGGCCCCTCGGACAACAGCGGCATTCCGTGTCATTCTGAATGTAAATGATGTCCTAACGCAAAGCCACAGAGTTATGATGTTCCCTCGGCAGCATCGTTTGTTTGCAAGTGCCCCGTCACGCAGAGCAGGTCGACGGCGTTCATGCATTAAGTCAAGTGACTTGACAGATCGTCTCATCTTTGCCTCGTCCTGCGGTGACAAACATTTTCCTGCTGGTCATTTGTTTTCTCTGTGAAAGTTCACATTGGAGAAAAGGAAAAACACCGGATTGATTCGGGCAGGGTGCTCGAGCACGGCGGCTGCGTGAACCGTGGGCGGTGATCACAGCACACCCACACGCGACAAATGTATCTTAGAATTGGTGTAGGGATGTGGGGTGACCATTTCCAATGTTATAATCAATTAACCTTTTGCCTAACAAAATTAAAAAAATGAATCCTGTAATTCCTTTAGGTCTATATAAAGTCTAAGTTCATGTAAGTGGACATTGCCTCTGCATCAAAATTACCTCAAAGTTGGTTGGGGTGGGATTCTTTGCCATTTCAAACATCATGCAAAAAAATAAAATGTTATCGTTCAGTGATAAAAAAACCCATATCAAATATCTCCACATCTAGCTGATTTATAAACACGAGGTGGACTTTTCTTCTCTAACTGTTCAAGCTCTGATGTGATCCCATCTGGGATGGCACCCCCGATCTCAAATTTCACGCTCCCGGTACAGCAAAACGACCATGACACAGTCCACCGCGCGAAAGGCCACCTCTGTCCCTGAGGCTTATTCTAAGGATCTTCCTCCAAGCAGCCCAAGTGCTCTCCCACCCTTCTGCTGCTTTCATCTGCCACCTCAAACCCACGCTTCAAAGCGTAGGGTTTAATCTGTGGATTCGGAAGAGGGGAAAAAATCCCATGCAGACAGCCCTAGGGAGAATGCCTCTTTGCCAGAGAAACTTCTCCCAAACCAAGATGTCAAAAATCAGAGAAGGGTGTGCCCACAAAGACTGCGAGGAGCAGGGTACCCTGAGCATCAGGCACACGGAGACTCGTCCATCCGCTAAGCCGAGGGATGTAAATCAGAGCACCGCCACATGCGTCTGCACCGGCTCTCACCCAGGAGGTGAATTGCTTTAGGTGCACTGTAACTTAATCCTCTTCAGGATTAAGGCCACTTCATTCCTGACCGAGAGCTTCGACACAGAGCTCTCGTGGTGCTTGAAATTCTGGTGAGGGTAAGGGAAAAGCAAAACCAGAATAGAAGCGCTCCAGCACTGGAAATCAGAGTGCGGATGGGCAAGGCAGCCCGGTAGCGATGGGGATGCGCACAGCGATAATTCAAGGTTGAAAACTTACAGTTTAGCCCTTTCATACTCCACCATTGCAACAGAAAATCCAGCAAGGCAGCTCACGTGCAGAGATTGCCATTACATTACCCGTTCAGAGCAGTATTCAAAGAGGACTGACATTAGTTTTTATTAAAATATTGGGGCCAGAGGGGAGAAAACTGATTTACAGCTGACCAACAGAAGCAGTATTTCCATCAGTTCCCATTCCCAACCTGCACAGGTGAGAAGTAATAGTACTGAAGTTATTATTTCCTCCACTTTTGTCCAAGTTGGTATTAAAATATACTTTCCAGGACCAATGCACAGGATGTAAACACGAGCTCCAGATGCCGGCGGAGGTCTGGCTACAGCATGCTGTGCCTGTCCACGGATGCCGTCTCCGGAGCCAAGAGGAAGCGACAGCGGGAGAAAGGATCCCACTGATTAGCTACAGGCTATTGCAGAGATAACAAGAAAAACTTGTTTCTCGGTTAGTTCCCTTCTGCCCTAAAAAGAACATATTTTCCCACAGTTAAAAGGATTTGAGTACTCCTCTATCATTTAATCCTTGCTTTCTTCTCTGCAAAATAAAAAGTACTGACCTGAAATGTAGCCCAGGATTTAGAGTAGTCAGACCCATCTCAGGAAAGCAGGGATGGCACAGCCTGATAAGGCACTCAAAGAGGAAGTTTTATATTCAAAAACCAGAAGGTTAAAAACCTATGTCTTCCCGAAAGAGAGAGGAAAGAATAACAGGGAAAAACTGTGCCTTGGAGAGAAAAGATGGGCAACCTAAAACAGAGCAATGATACCATAAACGTGCATTTACAATTTCAGCATTTATCTCAAATCATTTTTATATTACACTCCACTACTAGTTAAGTTAGAAATACTACCAGTGAATCAGGTGAAGATATTATTCTTTCACAAGAATAAGGTATTTACAAGAAAAAAAAATGTTCTTCTTTTACGTGTTTCTACAATTAATACCCGTTAGTCTATCATACAACTGAGAGCTACAAAGTGGGACCGTATTATTTGCAATTCTATGACAAAAGGGTCGTGAATTTTCAAATGTGCATTCACCTGCATTGCACTCCTTTATTTCATAAACAAATCAGTAAATTTCACATGGCCCTCAGTTAAAAAAACTGCACCCAGTTCGCAGAATTGACGCATTTTACCAAATCCCTATCCGAAACCAGGAAATTAAGAGATGAATTTCGGTGATACCACAGGAAAATGGAAAGTCCCACTGGCTTTCCCTATAGAAGGCAAGCATTCTTTAGTATTTCAGAGTGAACGTTATTCTATTGTTACCAGCTCAAAAAAGCAGGATAACTCTGAAATACTATTTTCCAGGAACGAAGACGGTCAAATAGCGTTAATGACTTGACAGAGTATTCACTTTTAAACTAAAATAGTTCATCACCTATGTACGCTCTCAGAGCTCACAGTTAATCGGAATCAGATGAATTAATTCGGAGACAGACGGTCTTTGGGGGTGTTGGTGATATCAGAAGTTTTGGCGACTCCATGAATAACCTTTTTTTCTTTGGCTATAAACTTAAATTCCTCACCATCTTATTACCAGGATCAGTGTTACATGATCAGTGGACCGGGAAAACATTAATTTCTAACTCAATCTGACTGTTGAAGTTCAAAGGTGGCACCTCCCCAAGCCAAGCGCTTGCTTGGCATGGAGGAATTTAACCAGGTACCGTAGCTCAAATTTAAAACTCTTCCTACGGCCCCTATGTGGATGCAGTATTCACTTCCCAGCCTAGCTGGATTCAGTATTTACTCCTTATTCCAAAATCCTTTTGTTAATTTACTACGCTCTGTTAATCAGCCATTATGTTTCCTGCTAGGTTCAGCTGGGAAATAAATAAATAAATAAATAAATAAAAATCACTATTGTAGACGCATACTTTCCAATGCCTTAAACAATGCCGTCTGCCAAGCCTCCCCTTCCAGATGCGTAAGGATTTCTGAGCATCATTACACTGTGCCCGCCAAGGTCTCGCCAGCTGCTGCAACATATCTGCATATTTGTTCTGTATTTGTCTTAATTTCAGATAGCTACTTTCATCTGAGGGCATTCTTAATTTTGCAAAGCAGTTAATTCAGTAAAATTAGGAAATGGTAAGAAAATGCTGACGGACCATTAACCATGTGCTGGATAATCCTCCCAGAGCACGGCAACTTCACCTGACACCTTCTCGTTTCCCATTCCAGAAATTAATTTTCATGCCTGGTGCATTCCCTCTGGTCTTCTGCTAAATATTAACACGCACATCAAAGCGAGGTGAGATTTTTAAAGGGGGTTAGCCAACGGCAGAGACTTAACAGCCAACGGGTGCTTTCCATTTACAGGAAAACCAAGCCAAATCCTTCTGTTAGCTTGGAAAATCATCAAATGAATGAATGTTGAGGTTTTTATAAAGGCAAGGTTTGACATTGATGACAGTTTTAGATGGTTACCTGAAGACAGCTGGAGATGAGGCCCCACCCCGGTCCCTCCGCCAGGGGGGAATGGAGCGGGGGAGGAATGAAAGCTGGGAATTTAGGAGATGAGAGAAGGAAGGAAAAAATTCTGCCTGAACTCGCTCCTCTTCTGCACCGTCCTCACCAAGGCTAGAACTGAACACAGAGCTGGTGAGGCCAACATCTCTTACACAGGGTAGCGTCCCACAGCACCAGGGCACGCGGGATCTTTTGCTGGTGGAGAGCAATGGTGGGATACGCCAACAGGAAGAATCCGTAGGCATGTTCCCGGCAAATGACGAGCTCTCGAGCAGGTAAGATATTTTAGGAGCCCTGTTATGTTCGATGGGTTTTCAATGATGCCTTGTGATTTCGCAAGGACACCCTGTCCGAAGTGAGTACTCCACACTCCTCACCTGCTCTTCCACCCTTTGCCACAGCAGAAATATTGGATTGACTTTGAAATTTATTTAAAGAACAAAACCAAAACACAAAAATACAAGGAAGCAGAGACTTTCCAGTCTTGCCACATCAAATTACTTGTTCAGTACTTGGAGGAAGTCAACCCTTAAGGGCAACAGCTAGAAAGTTTAAAAAATTAAAAATAAACATCAGCAGCAAAAACATTATAAGCCAACTGCCTGCCAACTATTTTTCTGTTATCGTTTATTTCTTTTAGAAGGTATGACTTTGAGGAGATTATTTCCCAACCAAGACCAAGATGGCCACTCTTTGCTGCTACACTGGCAATTTAGACATTTCCACTTTGCGGAAAGATTGCCGAGCTCTTGTGGCCAGACATTATTAGGCACATGGACATCACAACCTGCTGACCCACAGATCATCTTTTCCGTGCATGTGTTTTAACGCTGGATCACTCGTCTGAGCACCTCCAGTTCCCCGCGGCTAAAGATCTCCTGGAATTAACTTCACCATCAGGAGGGTAAAACGCTCGGCTAAGCTGCTGGACTTGCCAACACTACGGGGACGGGAATTTGTGCTGCTGGCTCCTACGGACATGTGAAATTGTGTTGATGTAATTAGAGAATAGGGATAATTAGGTTTCTCCACTGGGGGAAACCAGAAAGACATTTCACATGGACCACATCAGCGACCAGCAGTGATGCCGACACAGTTTTCTCTAACGATACAAAACCACGGACTTGCACCATAGAGAAAACGGCAGCTTTCAAAGTTTATAGCCAATGTGTGGGTTAGAAAATTTACCGCTTTAGATGTTTACAAACATGATTTCTTAGACAAAATCCCATTATTTTGAAATTTTGCTAACTGCTAATAATACGCTCATAGGATGCTGCGTCTGTGTTTTTCAGTAACAGAACAGTACCCAAATCTGTCAGGCAGCTCACTGCAAGGAATCGCCCGTGGCTGGCGATGATGCCCAAGAGAAATCATTTCCCCTGTAACAAGGAGTTATCATGTGAGTAAGAAATGGATGAAATCCTTGTTCTAGGTAGAAGTAAACTGGGAGAGACTTCACATGGTATTACGTGTAACAGCAGCGTGACTGCTATTCCTTGTGGCAGGGATTTCTGCCTCCTGTTCCCGATTCAGTGGCTGGAAGCTGCCCTGACATCTTACATCCTGATTCGATTTTAAAGACGGACATAATAGCAACGAGCAGAATCACAATAATTTGGCATACACTCTCTTGACCATCAACATCAATGTCTAAAAACAACCGCCGAGAAATTAATTCTGGACCTTCCCGAGCTTGAGGGTCGGGAAACACGGTGCATCGCTGAAGCGCAGTACTGGGGTATCACCAGGACGTTCGCTCCCGACCCTCTGTCAGCTCTTGCTGTTGGAGGAGACTCACGCAGGCAACCACCAGCACATGTGCCCCAAACCTAATATTTAGCAAGGGTTTCAAATGAAGGCAGCAAAACCCTACATCTGCTGGGAATTAACCATCTCTACGGGTGGCATCAAAAAATGTATGTTTATAGAAGGACGTCGGGATGAAGGTAAATTGAGAATTTTCTTGTTGCTTGGAAGGGACGGTAATGTTATCGCTGCCTTTTCAACCTAAACATATGGCTGAACATTAAAACAGGGGTTTGAAGGATTAATCTTGTGAACTATTGAAGAAGTTAAGCTTTTTTTTCCCCCCATTTTTTTTTTCTTTTCCCTTGAGAAGACTGACAGTTTGGCTTTCAGATGCTGAAGCGACCGCAGCCCCAACAGATACTGTTAAGGCTCCCGGATCAAGCCGCCTGTGCAGCTTTACACCCGGTTACGATACGCCCATCTACTTAAGGCTGTTACTCATAAAAAGACTATTTTCAGCCTTTGCTCTGTTATTTTGTTGCAGTTTTGTTTGTTTCTCCCCCTTATCACAAAGAATAAATTGCTGCTTTCATTTCGGAGGAAGTACGAATCACGTTGTCATTACAACAGAGCCTGTACAGCAACGCTAAATGCTAAAAAATACAGATTTTTATGCTACAGCGAAGCATCAAGGCACTTAGTATTCCCAGGAATTGAAAACCGGGGAGCTGAAAAGCATCTCACTCCTCTTCCTATTTTTAATAAAGATCTCTTACCTACCTGGCTCTGCCTCAAGGGTAATTATATGGGCAACTGTGATCAAACTACATAAATTCACTCAATAAAAAAAGCTTCTTGCGGTATGCTTTTAAGGAGCCATAACTCTCCCAGTATTTTCTTCAAGTCCTTGAAATTCATCAAGGTGGCTGCTCAGATCAGAGAAATGCCCTCGCCACTTGCCCTGAGAAACCATCTCCCACTCACCAAACACCTCCCCAAATAACCATCGCTCTTGATTTTGCTCGCACGTGTCCCCGGGACTTTGGCAGCCCCCCCAAAACAATAACCCCCGACCACCGCTCCAGGCACCGACACCGTCCACGTTACTGCCCGGCAGAGCGCTGCTCGGCGTTCACCCCACACGTCTGCGGCTTTTACAAGGCTGAGACGGGAGATCTTTGTGTCAGTTGTACAGACAAGGCTCTAAGAAACACGAAAGCTGAACTATTTGTTTAATTAAATGGGAAGTTTGTGACACAGTGGCCATCAGACCTATGTAAATCAAGCTTCAGCCTTTCCATAAAACCCTCAAAACCCTTCCGAAAAGCCCTACATCCTTTCACTACGCCTCCAAACACGAAAATAACAAATAACAAAATAAGAGTCCAGTTGGAGGCAAGTAACAAGTGGTGTCCCTCAGGGGTCAGTACTGGGTCCAGTCCTGTTCAATATATTCATCACTGACCTGGATGAAGGGACAGAGTGTACCGTCAGCAGTTTGCTGATGAGACAAAACTGGGAGGGGTGGCTGACACACCGGAAGGCTGTGCTGCCATACAGCGTGACCTGGACAGGCTGGAGACTTGGGCAGAGAAAAACTTGATGAGGTTCAACACAGGCAAGCGTAGGGTACTGCATCTGGGGAGGAATACCCCATGCATCAGTACAGGTTGGGGGCTGACCTCCTGGAGAGCAGCTCTGGGGAAAGGGACCTGGGAGTCCTGGGGGCCAACAGGGTGACCATGAGCCAGCAATGAGCCCTGGTGGCCAAGAAGGCCAACGGCACCCTGGGGGGCACCCAGCAGAGTGTGGCCAGCGGGGCGAGGGAGGGCATCCTCCCCCTCTGCTCTGCCCTGGGGAGGCCGCAGCCGGAGCACTGTGTGCAGTTCTGGGCTGCCCGGGTCAGGAAGGACGGGGAACTGCTGGAGAGGGTCCAGCAAAGGGCTACGGAGATGATGAGGGGTTTGAGCATCTTTCTTATGAGGAAAGGCTGAGGGCCGTGGGGCTTTTTAGTCTGGAGAAAAGACGACTGAGGGGGGATCTTATTAATGCATATTATAAATACTTACAGGGAGGGTGCCAGGGGGATGGGAACAGTCTTTTTCCAGTGGTGCCCAGTGACAGGACAAGAGGGAACGGGCACAAACTTGACCATAGGAAGTTCCATCTCAACATGAGGAGGGACTTCTCTCCTGTGCGGGTGGCAGAGCAGTGGCACAGCTGCCCAGAGAGGTGGGGGAGTCTCCCACTCTGGAGCCATCCCAAACCCGCCTGGACGCCGTCCTGTGCCACTGCTGGAGGTGACCCTGCTCTGGCAGGGGGTTGGGCTGGGGGAGCTCCAGAGGGCCCTTCCGACCCCCACCACTCCGGGAGTCTGTGAAATGAAACATCCAGTATTCCCCCCTCACCTTGCAGAAACGCGTGCATCGCCCTTCTCGTTCCTAACCCCCCGCTGATTTAAGCTGCTCCCTCACCCATCAGTCTGTACCTTTTCATCTCTAATTCTGGCACAGGGAAGAGCGAGGGCAGAGTGGGCAGCACCACTGTCCTGTCCTTAACCACAGGCTTTGGCGGCAGAATCACAAGATTGTAACTTTATTTTAGACCGTAGTAATGGAAGCATCAGAGATGAGGGCTGAGATACACACTGTAAGAGAAATTATAGCAACCGACACAGAACACAACTGGAAAACTAACTACCTTTGTGCATATACTTTGCTCAAGCGTGAAAAGGCTGTGATGATCACATAATTATTACTACTTACAATACCCACTTTTCTGACAGGTTTTATTAACCTCACGAGCCATTTATGTACAGCCACAAGCATTTCAAGGTAGTAGTAATTGGGAATATAATAAAGGCAGGTGCATTAAAAATATTTCTAATAGATTATTGGGCTCCGATTCTGAAAAAGTTAATGGATCTTAAAAAAAAAAAGGCAAAACCAAAGAACACACTTTAAAGGTACACTTCCATTTATGGAAAACCACCATTTTTCCACTAAAGCTACATGTTACCACCTGGTGCACATATGACCACAGAGCTCTACAAACTTTGTGGCTTTCAGCTGCAGTTCATGAATAAAACCGCACCATACTGGGAGCATATCGGACCAGACTGGGCAAACACGCAGTGCAGAAACGACTTCCACTCCATAAAGATGATGACTTTGTTGGGAGACTCAATTCTCTCTGCCTCTCTCTAATCGCAAGAAATATTTTTATTATCTCCTCCACAACCTCAACGCCACCTCTTAACAGCAGAGCTCTTCCGGTAATGTGTGACTACAGTGACTGATCCAGGACTCATAAAAGTCAATAGGAAACTTTGCCTTTGGCTCTAATGGGCATTTAATAAAAGCAATCTCCCAGAAAGGCACTTGTCCCATTTCTTCCCCGCGCAATCTGTGCTCTGGAGCTATCATTCTGTCACCATCAACTCAGCATACTTCAAAGAGGCAGCCAGAGACTTAACTAATGCTCGCCGTGCCGTCTACATCAACACAAGAAACGAGAGAGCCTCTGCTAACACCACTCGGGACCTTGCCAGGCGAAATCTGGGGGAATTCATTTGATCCAAAGATTATGGTATCTCCTCTCTAAGCATTTTGGGGAGGGTGGTTAGAGTAAATATGCCAAGATGATCAAAAACACGACCTGTAGACTTCCCATCTTCTCCTTGTATTAAAATTGCTGTGCTCTCCCTTATGCCAGGTCATGGTCATCTTTTTTAGGAGGGTTTTAGCCAATGGGACTCCCATCATCAATGAAAAATTAATTTGTCATCCCATATTCTAGAGATCAATTATTTCAAATGTTTTGGTATGCTCACACTTTGTCACAAGGACTTGGCATCTTCAAGAGGGCTAGGCTTCCTCTCTGAGATACCTTTCTCTCCAAAAGTCTGCCCAAATTACCGTCGTAAGCTTTGAAAACCAGAGAGTCACTCTTGTACAGGCTGAGAATTTTGATATCCAAAAAATACAATTTTGTCTTCATTGGCTGGAAGAAAAAAGGAATCCCCACAATGAAAACAGCCGGGAAAGGTTTGTGGACTGGACCAAAAGTGGCTGCTCCACATAGAATGGGATTATCTGTATGTGCTAGAGCCCACACTCCAAAAGTCAAAAAGTTCCCAAGTCCCTCATCTCTTTGCTCTCAGGAAGTATTAGAAGAGCCTCTGTAAATCTATCTTCATAGAATCACGGAATGGTTTGGGTTGGAAGGGACCTTAAAGACCATCTCGTTCCACCCCCCTGCCCTGGGCAGGGCCACCCCCCCCCCAGCCCAGGGTGCTCCAAGCCCCGTCCAACCCGGCCTTGGACACCTCCAGGGATGGGGCAGCCACAGCTGCTCGGGGCAGCCTGGGCCAGGGGCTCACCACCCACACAGGGAAAAAGTTCTTCCTAATATCTCATCTAAATCTCCCCTCTTTCCGTTTGAAGCCATTCCCCCTCATCCTATCCCTACATGCCCTTGGAAAACGTCCCTTCCCAGCTCTCCTGGAGCCCCTTTAGGCACTGGAAGGGGCTCTGAGGTCTCCCCGGAGCCTTCTCTTCTCCAGGCGGAACACCCCCAACTCTCCCAGCCTGTCCACATAGGAGAGGGGCTCAGCCCTCGCAGCATCTTCGTGGCCTCCTCCAGACCCACTCCAACAGGTCCATGTCCTCCTTATGTTGGGGGCTCCAGCGCTGGACACAATATTCCAGGTGGGGTCTCAAATCTTCTCTTTCTTCTACTTGGATAACAGTACATCAGTCACTACCAATTCGGAAGCCTGTCTGATAGACCACCCGCTCACAAAGCTCGGTTTATGCCATATGGTGGCATTTCTGCTTTGGTTCTGGTTTGATTTTCTGTGAAGCTTGGATAATGAGAAGAAACACAGTATTGCAAAGTCAGAGGGCCACTTCAAGGAAAATTGTAATGCATCCTTAATTCCTTAGCGAATACACATCATCGTACTCCACTTCATTATGGGACTGCATGTGACTTTTCTCGTGGGTCTCCTGCCTTATTCCAGAGGCCTGAACAAAGCCTGCACATATAATAATTTAACTAAACACTAGGTCAAAAAGCAAGCAGCCAAAGATAAAAAAAATAGCTATTCTCTTACTTCTAAGGTCTCTGATTTTGCAATTCCAATCGCATTTTTGTCCCCCAAATTTTTATTGGTAACACAGAAACATTGTCACAACATTATATCCTGGTTATTAAGGCTTTGCCTGTGTGAGTGCCCGGGTGAAAGTTATTTTCAAGTCACAAAAAAAACCCCCAACAACCAAACAACAGAGAACAGTATTATGTAGAGAAGCGGAAGGATTTCTTCCAGAAACTATGAAGAAAGTGATACTAAAAGGAGGAAAAGTATAATTTCAGAAGCAGTTCTTCTCCTTTACCAGTGATTAGATAAAGCTGCAGTTACCAGCATCATTTTTTGCAAAACAAGAGAAAGGCCGGACTTAATGAGACAAATTTTGTTTAATACTATTAATATAAACCCGCATTTTACTGAAGTTAGAAACATGAAAATTAAAGTGGCTGAAGTCCTGTACAAACCCTAACAACTTAACTCATCTGTATCAAAATCAAGCAACACAGAAAGGAGGGGGTTTGCCAAAGGCAACCGTGAGCACGCAGCACAGAGCCAGGAGAAGAGCTTAAGAGGCTTATATTCAGTCCAAAAGATCATCCTTTATCACTTTGTGAGGAACCATTGCTTAGAAAGCTGTTCCCAACTAAAACAAAATCATGCAAAAATCTTCCTACTGGCAGACAGATGTCTTTACAAACTCGCATACGTAAACAAAGAGATTCACTAAAGGCTACTACATTTTTGGGTAAAACCTGCAGAGCGCTCAGAAAAAAAAAAATATATCCAGGTCTTTAGTTTGGCACCAAAATTCATAGAGAACAAAGCAATATAGTCGCAGTCCGATATTCTGAATTTTTCCAAGCTGAACTCCCGCCCAGAGCCACAGGAGCTGCTCAGAGACCTCTCTGCAACGATGAAGAGGAGATGAGCCTCCACCATCGGGGAGGCTGGAGACAGAGCTAGGAATTACGGAGTTGGCACTACACCGGGTTGGGTTCAAGTTAAGAGTGTGTTTTGAGCTCAATCTCTGAAGCCTCTTAAGCTATCAGAGGTACTCACTGCTGGACCATAGGCACTGAAGATGCCTCATCGGGGTAACGTATCCTGAAAGAGAGAGGTAGGCTTCTCCAGCAGCTGATTTACAGCACCTCTTTTAGCCATCTTCACCCCTCCGGTGACCATACAAGGTGGCTGAAGTTGAATTCCATCTCCTATCATGTCTACGCTTAATTGCATCCCTTACTTGCTGTCAGAGACTAAAGTATTTCCATAATATGGAAAGCTACACCAACGGTGGTGGCTACTACACAACGTGTTCGTTCCTTTTACTAGCAAAGTATCCCCTATGCAAAAAAAGTTTGGAGATATCAAAAACAGCTCTTACCGCAGTGCAAAGGAAATAATAAGTTTGAGCTATGGCCAGTGGTCGAAAAAAGCCAGTAACAATACTGAAAATGCTGCAGAGCCTGAAGGCCAAAACCTGGTACTTAATTCCAGCCGTGTCTATCAGGATGGCAAAAAATGATGGCAATCAGAAGTGATTTGAGGAAAATACTGTTCCGAGGAACAGGAATGCACTCGATGACACTTACCCTCTTATTTATGACCTCCCACTACTCCAACATAGAGACAGACACGGAGGTGGAGCAAGATAAAGCCAACGATACTGGGTTTAGGTCAGCACACAAACACAAACCACTGCAAATTTTATTGGAAGACCGCACCAGGGAGTCTGCAGAAATGACATCTGGCAGCCATGCTACTGCAAGAATAACATTTAGTGGGTTTTTCTCTTAAAGCACATACACGTACAAGTAATAAATACGCTGCCGATATCATTTTCACATCTTGGATAAATCCTAAATCACTTTTTGAAATAGTTCCTGTCGAGATGAATAAGAAATACCAAAATCAAAGCTGGTCAGGATTTTTGACCTGTGTAAATCTCAGGCACTGAGCCACAACCCCCTGACTCCTTCAATAAAATTAATGCTACAGAACGCGGTCCTACTCTCAAAACCAGCCAGCATTTACAGAAGCAGCAGCTGAGACCAACTACCTGGCATCTCACTTGGTTTTACTAATAAAAAGATGACAAAATAACCCATGAAAACTGGGGTCCGCATGGATTTCAGGTATAAAACATGATTTTACACCTGAAGAAGCGAGTCAGCTCCTGCCAGTGAGCAACGCCCGGCTCTTCCAGGATCATTTTGTTCTGCTCTGCAGTGCCCCAGAGCCAGCTACTGCCCTATAGGGGTCATTTTGATTCGCAACCTTTAATTCTGTGACTTGGGAAATGTGTCAGGAAAACTGAAAAAGCTGAAAAAATTACATAAAAATCATATAAAAGTATGAATGGAGAGTCAATCTCCAAAATTAGCTCTCATCTTTCTTAAACCATGGTAGACAAAATTAGCCTTTACCCTCAGCAACACGAGAAAAACGGTGCTCTGCAGGCAATTTTATGAAAAATGAACAGCACCATAAGACATTAAAGCGGTCGCTGATTAACATGGATTTTTTATTTTTAGGATACTGTTCTTTCTATTGCAGACCATTTGTTTTGCGTAACAAACTTAGCTTGCAAACAGACGAGGTTTCAGTGGGCTGTTCCAACAGGCAAATAATAAATGAACATTAATTTCTAATCGACAGGATGTACCGTGGCTTTTATCAGTAGGTTTTATTAGAGCTGGGAAATGACAATGCCAATCACACTTCCATAAAGAAATCATCAGCCTTTCCCCCGCCCTCCAACCTCGGTTACAGATTCAGTAGATGAGCTTTCAAAAATTATCCACCTTTTCACACTTTCCAGGACTGCGTTTCACATCACAAATTCACCTGAAAATCTGGGAACACACATCCATTTGGGGATTTTTAGCCTTTCTTTAGAAAACCCCAATAGGAAATGATGTAAAATCGAATTCCTTAGACTTTTGGTACCTATGTTCCTTCCATCCGTCTTTCAAGTTTTTCTCATACCTCCAACAATTTTTCTAGGTTTGGCTCTGTATGTTCTCACCGATATCTATCTTCAGCAAGACGGGAAGAACCAGCTCGTTTTCCCTACACCCTTGAGCTGTTTGGAAATGTTCAGAAATAGGGCATTTGGGTTTTTTTCATAAATACGTTATAACCAACTAAAATTGGAGAGAGAAAGCAGGAGTGGTTTGGGAATTGCTTTGGGGAGGCAGGAGAAAAGGGCTGGTCTCCGGGTCTTGCTAGAAAATTTACCCCGTAGTCTTTCATGCGTGCAGTATGGCCAGCATAAATCCTACCCACAATGTGAGATAGCTCAGCCCATCACACAGAGGATGAGACTGCTCACCTGGCACATCTTCAGCTTAACAAATTCTCTCTTTTTTTCCTTAAAGGTTAGCTCCTGGAGTTTGCATTGGAATAAGGTTCTCCTGGTCTCACCTCAAGTGCCTGATACACAGTGATGCACGTTACCTCTTCCCTCTCCTGCACGGCGCTTAGAGGGTTTCTACCTTCCCTTTACAAAGCTTGGGAGAACTCCATGCTGTTGAGATCGCTCGATCTCTCCTCCTTTCGGGTGCTGCCATCTAAGGACTTCGAAAGTGATTTCCAGCCTGCTGCTGGGCAGGTACACAGAGCCACGGGCTCGCTGCGACTCCCTGTGACGCCCACCGCAACTGGGGACGTCTTCTTTTCTACATCTTGACCCTCTTTTTCAAACACTTCCATCATCAGCAATGCTACCAAGGGCCCAGCCTCTACGCCATCTATTACCCCTCGTAATTAGAAAGGGGAATAGTACGTGCAAAATTCAAAATTCCCCTTCAAAACACTGTGTTATGCAGCCCCAAGCCTTTTCCTACCTGAAAAAATGTTATTGCTGCTTTCATGGTGACGGACTTTCCCCTTCTACCCCTGGAAACCTCAATGGGATGTGGCATGAAATGAACGTGGACGAAACTCCCAGCTGCCTCTACTCCTGAGCCCCACAAGCCACCCCCAAAACACACCCCCAAAAAAAGAGCAACTATGTCAAAGAGTCTTCCTCTCACGCTCCAAAATAACCCGCTCGTATTCCAGCTAAGAGCGGCCATCTGTGCATGCGGTGGCGCCCCTCCATCCAGACGTATGCTGCCTTTCGGCGCCTGCCGTGACTGCCCCCCAGCGAAGCCCTCAGGAGGCGGAAGGTAGTAAAATGGGTGGAAAATACACAGAAACTTCAACTGCAGCCTTTCGGCGGGCACACGCTGCCATATACTGGCCCCTCAGCCCAAGGAATTAACACACAAATTAGCTTTGTTTCCCTTCATTCCATGTCTCCTAATTTATATAATCCATTATCACTCGTGCTCCTCACAAAGCCGCACAAATCACAAATCAGGCACACAATAAATAATGAGCAAGAGGATTTCCAAAAGATTTTATGTCAGAGCTTGGCCCGTGAAGTGATGGAGTGGAAACAGAAAAGGAAGCGTGTTCTGTGCTACGTTTAGAAAACGGGCCTTTAATGAAAAAGAAAAGATGATATCATCGAGTTTTAGCGACTTAATTTTTTTTTCCTGTGGATTTACTCCTTGCTGTTCTTTCTGCAAAACTAATAACAGAAAAGCATCATACAGTAGCAACAGAGCAGTAAGGAGCAACAAGAGCAAAATTACCAAAATTAATCAAAAAATAAGCCATCTGGTACTATATTCAATAATCTTACTAAGACAGGGAAAAATTGGAAAGCCAAATTGCACAAGATAAGCCGTAAATATATAGGGGTTTGAAGCAGTAAACGGGTAAGCTTTGGAGTTTTGGGGGAGCATCAGCCTATTCAGCACTCAGCTTATCACCTGGGGGTAAAAACACCTGGATTTGCAATTCCCTATTTCTTCCAGGAGACTCGATCCCCCCAGAACCCCCAAAGCTCCCGAGAACTGCAATGCAGCAGCACAGGAGGGAACTGTAGGATGGAGACAAAGATAGCCGAGAGACGACACCAAGTCAACGGCAGACTCCTTTATTCCCACTTGCTTTTCTCTATTTATCTTCGACTTGAAAACGAGTCATGTAATTCCAGGAGCGAAGGTCTCGTATGGATATCGTCACCGTGCCCACCACCGACGGAAAGGACCCAGGCTCCCCTCCCGTCTGGTTTCCTTCCAGCATCATTGATTGATCCCAGCCAAGAGCTAGGGTTGGTCTGCACGTACCAACCTCATTGATATGTTTGAGCAAAATACAGATATTTCCTGTGCGCATACGAAACATGAGGTCCCAAATACCGAAAGGTTTCCTGTTGAGATACAACTGTTCTCTTACCGGGTGAGAAAAAGCGTGTTATCTCATAGCAGGTTCACAGTTTGCTCATGGGCACCAGACAAATATTTAATTAAACACTGGGGGAAATATTTAATTAACAGACTCTGTTTCTAATTAGGATTGGGGATGATGCAAAGGCAGTCAATAGTTCATGAGAAGAGTCCCCAAGCTTCCTGCCACGGAAGCGGTGAATCGATAGCCTCAATGCCGGGGGAAAGCCCTGCTGCAGCGCTACCACATCACAAGTAACTCCTTGGTTTAGATCTGTTTCGATATTGCATTTATTAAGGAAATAAACCAACAAAGCACATGAGGCATTAGTCGTGTCTATTTTGCACACGCGTATGATAGAAATCCAGGGTCAAGATTTAGCTGATTACCTACATCCACCACAGTGCCCCACGTCTGAATCCCATCACAGGCCATAACACCACACACGAGGCTCTTAAAACACACCAAAAAGATGCACATCTCATTTGCGCTCTGGTTGATAGAGAGTGTGAATGATTGCCATAGCCACAAACTTCGAGAAACCCAAAAGCAGCCTGGAAAAAATCTCTCTTTCAACTTAAAAAAAAAAGAGCAGTTTTCAGCTCAATCATGCTGAAGTTTTGATGGCCAGCCCCACAAACGCGCCACTTCGACTAAAACCTGATTTCATTGGCTCGGTAAGTTTAAGCAGATGAAGAGGCAGCTAAGTTTCCTTACTAGATTCCCTTCCCTCCTTAAATAACACCTCCTTTTTGCTTTTGAAGGACTGCTATTCTAAAAACACCTATTCAATATGCTTAGCGAGAGCATCCAAACCAGGCATTAACTACAACAGCACGCTCTTTGTTTTTAAAGCCCCGTGGATGCATTTAACCCTTCAACTCCTAATAAAGCCCGTGACATCCCTGCTCTGAAATCTCACAAAACGCTCTAATATCCTATGAGTTAATAATGAAAAAAATAAAAACATTCAAAGCTATTCGGAAACAGGTTAAGGGAGTCAATATCCTTCAATTATCAAATATGTAAGGAATTTCCTTGCAGTGCGCGCACGCTCACTCATTTAACCTATATGCACCCTGATGCAGGTAAATGATTATCCACTTAACTTACTCATTTCTAATTAGCTTCAAAGAGTGCAATTACTGTACCCAGCAGTCAGGAGGGGAGGCAATGCCAGGAGAGGTGGATGAGAGCGGCTGCGCAGGAGACGTGGTAAGGGCTGGTACAGGAGCGGGCAGGTGGAGGAAGAGATCATAGAACCATAGGATGGTTTGGGTTGGAAGGGACCTTGAAGATCACCCAGTCCCACCCCCTGCCCTGGGCAGGGACACCCCCCCCCAGCCCAGGGTGCTCCCAGCCCCGTCCAACCCGGCCTTGGACACCTCCAGGGATGGGGCAGCCACAGCTGCTCGGGGCAACCTGGGCTGGTGTCTCACCACCCGCACAGGGTAACATTTCTTCCTAATATCTCATCTAAATCTCCCTTCTTCCAGTTTGAAACCATTCCCCCTCGGCCTACCAATGCTGCAGCCCAGGGCAGCAAAGGAGGAACCACAGCGGCTGCAGTCGGCGCACAAGCAGATTTGGGGTTAGGTCCGGGCAAGGCCAAGAGCAGCAGCCCTGTACCTCCCCCACCTCAGCAGCTGCGCGGAAGGATTCGGTATGAGGGAAGCTGAAAGCTGCTGGGCACGGAGAGGCGGGGAAGAGCAGCGCAGGAGAGGGGCTTCAGGTCGGCTCATACACAGAGCTTCCACTCCTCCTCTTCGATAAAGAGGAGAATTGCCACCTACCTACCCAGTTATCGCGCCCTCATCGTATTATAGCCCGGAGAAAGGTACTCAGATAGTGCCGCATCACTGCAGGTTTGTTGTACGCTATCCGGCCACCTTTGAGCAAAGACAGAGGTAAGAAAGCTCTCCTTTCAGGCAGTACGCTATGGTTCCTGTTGGCAAATAAATCGTACTTTCAGTGGTGATCAACACCTTATAGAGCCTTCATGATTTCTATGAATTATTCTCCTTCAGGGCAGGAAACATCACACAGTATTTTTCACATTGCCATCCTTTCTTTGAAAAAAAAGAAATGAAATTGTTTTACAGGAAAAGTAGGTTCTTAAAGAAATGAGATATCCAACAACTCTATTTAAAGGACAGTCTCCTGTATTTTTTCTGGCTATCCCTCCAACAATATTTTCTAGGCTTCTAAGGCTAGAGCCCTCCCTTCTTCTGGAAAGATTCCGTTATTCCCATTCTCTCGCAACCTCAGTATTTGGTACTAATCTGCTAATTCAGTCATCTCTCATGCACCCATTTTCGTATTTTTTTTTCTTTTGCTGCCAGAGGAGGGTTGAGAAACCTGAACTGGAGACGGGGTCTTGCCCAAGGGCTGGAGCCTCAGCCGTACAGCTCACAAGAATTAGATAACAAGAATGTCAAATGGGAAAATGATAGCGTACAGTAAATGTTCCAGAAATTCAAAAGCCATCTGGAAATAAATTAAGAATTTATCAGTATAAAATGTTCGCTGTGGAGGCATTTGTAACGGCATCTGTAGCGCTACTTGCATAAGCTCCCTTTTTTGCCATTAGCGCGGGTAATGTACAATTCATGAGTCGCGCTGGCACCTCATTATCCAATTAAAATTACTCATTTTTTAACAAAGAAATAATGTCGGAAAGGGAATTATTAGGTTAATGATTAATTCTGGCTACTCATATATGAAATAGCTTTGCAATTAATTTGGGGAGGTTTGCATGTTTTAAGCTCCTCAGCATAATTATGACAAGCTGCATCACTGGGTCTTACGCTTCTCCTCTCTAATTAATTTGTTAATATAAGCACAAGAGGAATCACCTCTAGAAAATAAGAGACACCACCAGAAGTAAAAGGAGAGATTGTTGGTTTGTTCTTTTTTTTTAAAAAGAACAAAACATTCAGGAATAGTTTACTGACATCTTTTCTATAGTCGACGAGAGGGTTTTCTCCTCTTTCTTTGGCAGCAGACCTACCGCCCACTTCCTTCACACTACTGGAAAGAGTAACACGTTGTATCTGATCAGTTAATTAAGGGCTTTGATTTAATAATAACGTAATGATTCAACTTAAGAACCATCCAGCAAACAATTTCCTAGGTGTTAGCCTCTGCAAATTGCATTTTAAGATCAAGGCTGCATTCTTTCAATAAATTCAGCGTGAGATCCTTATGAATCACTTGGAGGGAAAGGCGTCGATAATTCAGAGCAGAGCGTCCGCAGCCGTGCTTCTCTGCCTTACTTCCCTTATTTTTGTTCAATACCTTCTTTAAAGTCCCTTTCTCTTTCCTGGTGGTGGCATTTTGCACCCGTGGCCAGAACGAGTGGCGACTCCTTTCCCCCCAGAGAAGCCGCAGGCTTTGCTGTCAAGCCCTGAGCGTGCACCAGGGCCCCCCCAAACACATCCCAGAGGCACGCGATAACCTAAAAAACCTGTTTTCATGGCACTTGCCAGTTCCTGATGAACAACAAGTGACCATGAAATACTCCTTTGGAGCCAAACCCACTGGGGACCTGATTAAATTCTTCTGCTTGGTCTGGATTAAGAGTATTTAACAGTTGTGTCCTACCTATTTTTACACCTTTTTCGAGAGCCGTCTCTTGGCAGCCCATCCTCCCCTCTCAAGAGTGGGTGCACATCCAGCACGTCCTCCCCTCTCAATGACGAGGTGCAGATTTTGTCTCTCGGCTCGCAGGGGAAGGAGAAAAAGCCCACTGCCACGTACCTGCCTTGAGGAGAGCCCAGCGCTCAGCCGTGCTCCACGGAGAGGAAAATGGACACGGTCAGTGTTTCCGTGGGCTCACCAGTCACCAGGTATCGTCACCTGCAGGCTGGGTTACTGACAATGTGACCTATAGCCCAGCCAACGCATGAGCACCTTCAAAACCTGACGATAAAAATTTTTTGGCTATTCTGAAGGTTTGCCATTTGCTTCTGAGGACAAGACGGGGCAGGGGAGGATTTTAATCCTCCTGCAGAGTAGGTGGGAGCATAACTGCAGCAAACTTACACATCTCGGTGAGCTTTGGTGGAGAAAGGTGGGCTGCATGCCTCCACAGCACCGCCAAAAATTACTTGACTGCTATAACAAACTGGAAATCCCATACATTTTCCCCAGAGACGCTTTGAGAAGAAGCCACAAGAGATTTTGGAGGGTGAAGGTCCCACATCCCTGGTTGGGTTGGAAGTAACATGTTCTGGTGTGTTCCTCACCCACTCCTCAAATACCAGTATGGGTCATAGTCAACAAAGAAGCTGAGCTGTGATGGAGAGGCCGTGCTTGAGGAGAAGACACAGCAGCTGCCACCTCCACAGATACCTGCCACGTGTCCCCAGAGCCACGCTGCCGCAGCTGCCACCACACAACCCCGCGAAACTCACTGTGCAGCCATAAAAAGGGCCGCAATTTATAGCAAAAGCTATCACCGGAGGACAAGCTTTTCACAAGCAACACTGGATATGTCACCATGTGGCACAAAAGCTCTTGCAAGCAACTTAACTGGAGATGTAGGGCCCCACATCCATTTTAGCCTACTGGGAAGAAGGTCCTGTTACTGGGACATTTTTCACCCAGTACCAAATCCCCCTTTGTATGACTCCCGAGCGCTTTAAGTAAACAGGCACTACCTTTAAGGACTTCACGATGTGGTCCGTTAGCTTTTTAGTCTCCAGCTTGTGTGTGATGGCGCGTGTCCATTGCTGGTTTGTTCTGCACAGCCTCTTCCAAGAAACTTCACCGTGAATCATCTCCCGCGTCCCATAGCGTTCAGTACAATTAGTCAATGTGTTTTTCTCAGCGTTGTCTGTTAACAGTATATTGACGCTAACTTTATGGAAATAATCTCTCTGTGGTTTTTAATTTCTCCATTTTACAGTCCAAACATACCATTTACCATTAATTAACCTCTCTCTCACATCTTCTGCCTTCTATTTCATATCCAAAACACATGAAAAGCATTAAGTGGGGTATAAGCTTCTCCACCCCTCTTTCCCCCCAACAGATCTTAGCTGGTCTAAAAAGTACCGGCTTCAATCCAAGAAGGCTGGTGCCACATTCACCGCAGCGGAGGTCACCCAGCCAAAGCCACCTGCCATCAGGAACGCGGTACCCAACCCCAAACCTCCGCTCTCCGCACAGACACGCTGGGCGTTTTCCACACCACATTCTACTTCAGCATTAAGGTGGGGGGGGGGGAAACCCACCCAAACCAGTCGTTTTGCAATGCTGCTTAGCACACATTATCTTCAGTTCTTTCTCGTCCAGTGATCATGCTCAACAAAACACTCGGACGTGGATCAGGCTTATCAACAACGAGTATTTTCCCTCCTCGATACGCCAAGCCAAGGGTGTGAAGACACGCATTAGCAGACTTGCTTCTCCCAGCAGCAAAGCAGTTCCGAGACGTGTTATACTCCAGCTTTGACTGCTCAACAAAATCGTATTGAGAACAATCCGAGAGTTGATTAAATCAAGTCAAAGGCAAAAACCAGCTACAGGCTCCGGGCTGAGGAGAAAGAAAGCTTCATATTAAGGAATACAATATCCACCGCCCTAACTACTCTTTATCCACACACAAAGCCAAACTTGCAGAGATTTCAGGCGCAGAAAATACACAGCAGGGGAAAAGCGAAGATATTTACTGCCAACCACCTGCTGCAGAAGGGAGAGAGAAGCCCCGGGGACGGCTGTCACGAGCCGCCCGCTCTCTTGTGATGGAGAGGTGGTTCGGGGGCTGAAGGGCAATGGGCATCAGCCAGCGAGGGGTCTGACTCGGCAACGGGGATCAGGCGGGAGCGGGAGCGGCTGATGTGAAGATACAGGACGTGTCACCGTAGAAGTTGCTAACTGACAGTTATATTTAGGAAAAATATAACCTGATAGCAGTCAGGTACTGCTGATATTTCTGACATCCATCATCTATCTTACGCTTGCAAAGCCGGCTTGGCAATGTAAAGCACAATTACTTTTGCGTTCACTTTGCAATTGTGATCGCGGCTGTCAAACCCGTGATGTATGAACACTGCCTTTTTTTAAGACAGGCAACCAATTAATTTTATTACGCCAGTTGCAAAGTTTGGAGATGGAGTTACAAAGCATTTAATGATCAAAGAAAATAGTGAATAATATAAATAGAGATGTCCTCCCATCCCCCATTACCTTATTCATGTGCCGTCTAATAAAACAGTCTCCAGCCCTCCCCGCGAATGAGGCCCATTTTCATTTGGAAAAAGCACAAATACTACATTTACCATAAGCGGTGACTGACACAGACTGACAGGGAGAGGAGCTGCCTCTGTGCAAACAGGACTACAAAAAAAAAAGCCTTCCCATCAAAAAAGAGAAGAGGAGATGGGCTTTTCTCATGCTAATTCTTCCATCCCGCAATTTCCATAATTTCCTTTTTTTTTTTTATTTAATAACAACATCACTTGGCAAAACAGCAGGTAAAAAAAACCCAACCAACAACCCAGCCTGCGTATATTCAAGCTACAGTGTTAGCTGGAATCCAGCCTGCTCCCTTCAGCTTCGTACAAGAGCTGCTGCGGTGCCGGGTGGCGGATGGGATGGGACGGGACGAGCCAGGGGACTGTCACTTGCTGCTCCCGCAGCAGCAGAAGGGAGAAAAGGCGGCACGGCACTTGTTGCTAGCAGAGTCTACCATTGCCTGTACCATAAGTGAAATGCGACGCGCAAGGCTGATGACAGAATTCAGGTTTTTTGGAAATACTATTTCCCTTGAAGAAACGCATGTCTGCAAATAAAAACATAATCTGAGCTTGTTATTCCCCGCTGCAAATCTTGATTTATTGATATTGCTCTTCAAAATAACTACTAGAATGGCATAGAGGTAGTAAACCAGTGGTGTGTTTCGTTTGCATTTTTTCTTTTGGAATTATTTTGTTCAAGGAAAAAAAAAGTGAGGTTTCCTTTGAGGGCAATATTCCCACGGCAAAGTTGCCTTTCCATTTTAAAGCCCATCTCTGACCTAAGGGATTGACTCGTCCACACCTGTCCACGGCACTTGAGTGTATGGCACCCAGGAGATATTTGCCCAAAAATGTATGTAGCAGTTCTTCTATTGCACTTCTTTCATTTAAAAAGTGTTCGTCTCTCACGTATAGGAAATATCTTACCCATCTGCTTCCCAGGAGATAAGAAATCAAAGAGACATTCCCATCCCTACCTTCCAACAGGACACAAAGTTTTTCCTAAAAATAAGCAGCGTGATTGCAAAAGTCTTTCCCAAAACTTTTTCTTTCAGAACAGTGAATTTACAGAGTCAAATTCAGAAAAGCTGGGAAATCCCCACACTGTAGTTTTTCTGCAAAAAAAAAAAAAAAAAAATCATCAGTTCCCTTTCTATGCAGATGGAGCAGAACCATCAACTTGAGGATGGCGAGTGGCGTCCGTTCCCCGGAGTACTGCACACCACCGCCTTGACATGCAAGCCCGTCCCAGGAGGACGTCTGCACTTTGGGGACTGTGGAAGGGGGGAAAGCAAATAGGGAGTGGGTTTTGAAACTTGTATTAAGGAACAAAAGCTTTACGGGGCTTTCTACCCTCTCGTCCACCTTCTTTACAGCATAAAACACACATTACATTTGTTATTTGAGATGCAAGATAGCAAACGGAGCACCTGTATCTGTATTTTCACTGCTTTAGGCTTTGGTACTCATCACAGCAGAAGGGATTATACAACATTTCATTTTCTATTACATGAAACTCCACTACGATGTTACATGATAACGTGCTAAATATTCTAAATGAGATTGCTGAAGCTTCAGAAGGTATCTGAATAGCCAGCTGCTATTAAAGCTGAAATTATTTGCAAATATTCAGATACATATTACATATAGCTGTTCTCAGGGATGCAACTTCGCAGAACACAACAAAACGAAAGCCGCGCTGTCCTAAAGCACGCAAGGGCAGAAAGCATTCCTTCTCTCTTGCCTCCCCCCCAAAATGAGATGGTTGCCCACTCAGAAGGCAAAAAAGAGGTTAAAGCTGTTCCCGAACTCCTAGCACAGCCACCCATTTATCAGCATCTTCTAAAACACTGGAACACCTTAGAAATCCACGGAGCCACTGTCACCTGTCTGCAATGGAAATAGTTTGGGCAATAAAAAGTCTCCTGACCAAAGGGCTTATTGCATTTGCAAAGCCTATTATTGCTGGAAACAATATTCTGGGGAATTCTCTTCTTGTTACAAACATGTTTTTCTTTAATTTCCATCTCCCATGGCTGTGGATTATACATTGTAATGTATTACAGTGATGGTTGCTGTAAGAATCTGTCTGGAATTTATTTTCATTATACATATCAAAAGGAGCATGCAGATTTTTAAAAGTGAGAAAACCTCATAAAATGGAAATTTGAAAATCTTTTCCAAATGAAAACTTTTGGGGATTTGGTTTCTCTGTTTGTTTTCTTCTGTTTAACAACCTCCACATATCCCTTCCAATTTTTTTTTTTTTTTTTAACAGCTCTAAATAAAACTGTATTTCTCAGCAAAATAGGCATGGAACATCAAAAACATTCCATATATTCTTTATCTTCCCAAGCTGCCTACAGAAGCCAAAACACAACAAAAACATCCTGTTTTAAAGGCATTCTCTTTTGCACCACCCCATTTATTTGCACTATTTGAAGATATTTCCCTTGGGTGAGCAGTATCTTAAATCTCATGTGAATGGAAGAATATTCTCCGTCTAATTAGAAACACTATTTAAAAAATAATACAAGCAAACCAAGACATTACATGGAGTTTTATCTATCTATAGGTGGGTTGTGAAGTTCAGTTAAATTCAATTATCTTTTTTTGAGTAGCACAGATTAACCAAGGGATCAGTGCAACTAATGAAGTACTTAATGAGCAGGATTAAGAACGCCAAGGTACAAAATGACAGCATCCATTAAAAGAAAAAAAAAAAGCCAGGTGAACTAAGGCCACTGGAGGTGTCCTGAACAGGAATATAAGCTTTGGCTTATTTTCCCAGTCGCTTTGCATTCACGGACCGCAGTGACGACGTGTGGGCGGAAACAGCGCGCCGGGCTTTTTCGAGAGGTGAGACACCAGATCTACTGGTAGGTCTCTCAAAAATCTCATTGCTCCGCTACGCGCTTTTGATGGGAAGATCGAGGTTTCCAAAGACCACCATGGCTTGGCTTGGCAAGGATCGTTGACACTAACAGGTTTCACCACAACATGAGCAGGATCCGGCCCAATGACTCAGTAAGTGGCTGCTTCTCCACTGCAAGGCATGGTGGACCTTCAGTCCTGGTCCCCGAGCCCATAACCTGGCCACATCACTGGAGCCCAGGGTGAGACCCAACCACTCACCGCTGCCTTTGGCTCAGAAAACTTCACGCGAGATGAAGCTGAAACGGCTGCACAGACAAGGGGCTCAACACAAGGCGGCTGCTGCGGGGAAACCCGTGGCTGGCCAGGGAGCAAAGAGCTGCAACGTTCAGCTGGGACACAAGGACAACACGAATTCCAAACAAGAATTCTGCTCTGTCACGTCTTTTTTTTTAATAGTAATTTTACTGTAACGTCCCACTGGAGATATTTATCTGTGGCTGATAAATGGCATTTCCATACATGCCAGTAAGTGCACTGGGGACTGCCACAGGCAGTGGGGGACCTGCTGGGTCCGCATGTCTTGCTGCAAGAATTCATTGGGGGAACGCTGATCTCCAAAGGGGTTTCAGAGCCACACTCCTATTCAGGATTTGAGTTTCTTGTCCGCTATGTACTAAAAAGGCACAGGCTTCAGGTCTGCCTAGAAGTAACGTCCTCTTACCCCGCTTTCTCCCGAACCCTTTGGGCTCTGGGGAAGGAGCCGTGTTACGTGACTACAGGTCTAGGTAGCCCAGTTACCATTCCTTCCTTCACATACATTCACCTCTAACAGAGGACAGACAAAACTAACCACGAGAGTCGAGAAAATAACCACCCAGCTAAATGAACTGAACTTTGCACCATGTAAAAAAAAAATCAGCTGCAGGCCTCCAGATGCTCTGGCAAATAAAGAATCTGCCAAAATGAACTGCAAAAGATGTAAGTAAATAAAGGCAGGCGAGCTCTCAAACTCTAGAATATCTGTTGTACCAGTATCATGAGCTCCCAAGTTAGCCCTGTCTCACTGGTCTCATTTTATAGCTTATCTGTTAGCAACAGCAAATCATCAAAACCGCTCTGGGGCCTGAAAGTCAGGCTGGGTTCTTGCTCCATTATGCATCACTATCTGCAGCCTATTCTGTTCACAGCAGTTATTCCAGCAGGCGCTAAAAATATCTAGTTTGTCATCCCAAAATGAATCACTTTAATAATTTTAAAAGATACTAAACAAAACACTAAAAATGTAAGCAAATCGTCAAAGCAAGCACACAAGTTTGCATGTGTGCAGGGAAAGCTGACCTGTTAAGAAGGCATGCTTCCAACCTTAATATACTTAACGCATGGAGAGAATTAATTATCCTATTAATGGAATCGTTCCCCTGACCATCTCCGTTTCTCCTCTTCAGTCTCACAGCTTCGTTCTCTTAGCCTGTGTTCTCACAGCGCGTCATCGCCATTACCACCAATATATGACACAAGCACATTTACGAAATGGTAACCAGTTGTGCTGGTACTTTAATATATTTTCTTTTAAATTGAGAAGATACATTTTAGAATGAGAAAACAAGTTAGCCAACAGACGCGCACACTGAAATCAAACAAGATGATGTTTTTCATCGATTTAATTTCACGGAACGGAATGAGATTCATAAAACCATTTAGGTTGGAAGGGACGCCCGGTGGTCCCTGGCCAACCACCCCCCAGAGCAGGTCCATGTTGCTCAGCGCTTTGGCCAGTCCCGTTTTCAGCCTCCCCAAGGATGGACATCCCACCACCTCTCCGAACCCTATGCAAGCACAGCACCGCTCTTTATCATACATATATACACACCAAACATAGTCGCTAGTAAGAAAAGACAAAAGGATAAAGGCACAATGACATAAATCCAAACAATGTTTTGTATGCAAAAGTCCAAAAGGTTTCAGTGAACTCGAACCAAAACCCGTCACCTCCTGAGTCAGATAAACCGCAGCAAGAAGTAGGCAACAATTCAGAGAGCCTTCAAAAACTCTGAAAGGTGCAAAATACAGGTTTTTCTGGCTGTTTACCTCTGCTTGTGTAGTTAAGGAGGACAAAACCCATCTTCACCCTGAAAAGCACTTCCTTCGTTCTCTGTAGGGGATGTGCAAAAAGTTCTTGTGCGGTAGTGCGCAAAGCCACTTCCCACATTAAATCTTCCCGCGGTGCTATTTCGTTTGCTTTCCGTACAGTTTCTCTAATATTCTTCCTTGACCTTATGTGATCCAGCTTTCGCAGCTGATGCTGCCATTTGTCACTTCTAACTCTTCGATCAGATATTACTCTATTCACCGCGCATTTAGATCCTACATCAAAATAACTCGAACTGGGAAGTTTTATTATCAGACTTCGATGAGGGCTATACTTGGAGCACATTCCCTTGATAAAATGTTAACATGTACTAACATTTAATTGAAATTAATTACAATTTATTATATATTAGTCATCATAAATTTGTGTAGTAATCCCCAGTAAATGCTGCTATAGCACATGAAGTTGGCATACCTATAAAATAACCTTATGAAAATGGTGGATTAATTAGTGTGTGCAATCATATAAACAAATCCTGATCTGATGATGTATTATACTTTAAGTATATGGCACTTAGGCAGTGTAATTGGTCGTGGTATATTTTGCATTATGAACACAACAAATTTGCTGTTGTGGAGCTTTTTCAAGCACTTATTCAAAACAAAAAAGTAATTAGTGAAAGCAGAGCTTAGTAACAAAATAAATGGAAAAAACGGTTTCAACCAAATGTACTGTAAAAATCTCCACCACATTATTTTCTGCAAACCTCTTAAATTACAGTTCCTTCCTCAGTATTTTAGTGCATTTCTATGAAATATAAACATTCGCAGACCAGTGTGTGTAAATAACAGTTTAAAGGGCAGAATAAAATACTTCCACAAGAATTGAGTGTTGACATTGTGATCAGACAATTTTAAGACCACCGAAATACTCATTTTATAAACACAGTATTTTCAGATGGTTAGGAAAAGCAATTGAGAACGGAACAGAAAAATCTAAAAAAAACAAACAACAGATCTGCATTGGGAAAAAGGTATGGTCTTACATTACAGCCTGTATAAATCTATGTATAGAGACATGTGTACAGAGGTATGGTATCGACAAAAACCACAGTATCGCTTAAAATATAAACTTCCCAAGCCAAAATAGTAATACCTGGGCGCATATTTAGATGCTCATTCCTGCAATAATTGTGCACGCTCTGTCCCAGCGACAGGCCGAGATAACCAGGAAAACGCAACGCGGGCCCTGGGAGAACGTGCTCTGCCTCACGGAGTCTCCAGGGGGGCTCCCCCCCCCCCCCAGCGATGGGCAGACACCACTCTGAGCACCGTCTGCATATAGCTTTGCCTTTGGCTTGAGAGAGAGCAGACTCCGTGCACAGGGCAACAGAATCACCGAATCGCTGAGGTTGGAAGGGACCTTTCAGATCACCAAGTCCAACCATTAACCTAACCTGACAAAACCACTTCCAAACCATGGCCCCAAGTACCACGTCTGCCCTTTTTTTAAACACCTCCAGAGATGGTGAATCCACCCCCTCCCTGGGCAGCCCTATTCCAATGTTTAATAACCCTTTCCGTGAAAAAAAATTTCCTAATATCCAGTCTAGACCTCCCCTGACATAACTTAAACCCATTTCCTCTCGTCCTGTCACTTGTCACCCGGGAGAAGAGGCCCTCTAAATAAATAAATGCCCGAGTTTTAACGTGGGACCACCAGCTCACCGTTTGCCAAGATACCTGCTCTATAAGATTTTATCAGTACTTTTCCACGCTAGAGAGTATGTCAGGTTAAGAAGGCAACAGCGTGCAAATTAATCCAGACTTCTCCACGGGCAGAGAGGAGGATTTCTGCACCACCACGCAGCGGCTCGGGCTCCCGTCTCTGTCAACAACTCTTCTGGGACAGCGGGACAACTCTTCTACGCAAACCAGAAACCAAGCTACGCGGCCGGGGGAGCTCGATGGCGACACGCAGAGCGCTCTGCCTTGTTTCTCCTCTCACTTCTTCCTCCCTGCAAAGCAGAGGTGGAAGGCAACGGCTGCCTCCCCCCAGGACAGCGGGAAAGGAGTCACCAGCCCGGGCTGGAGACAGCGCAGCGGGATGCTTCAGGCAAAGCACAAAGAACTATTTCACTGATAACTCCAATGTGGAATTACATTGCATCACCGTGTAGTGTTACAATCTTATTTCATTATTCTAAACCAACCTGGTTTAACCTTTGCCCGAATGGAATCTTTGCAGAAACAGACTCTTTGAAGGTTAAATCTTGTCCATAAAGCTCACTCCCCACGACCTGATAAACACCGGGCCCTCCACGCCTCAGCAATCACAAAGCACCATTAAAGAATAGGAGATAACTCTCCACTCGATATGCTCTAGTTAGATTTCCAAGTTGCCCAGCGTGCGCCGAGCGCGTCCCAGCCATGACACAAGGACCAGGCTGTAGGCACGCGATAGAAACCGCAGCGTCCAGGGAGAAAAAAAAAAAACAAACACCCTTGGCGAGTCCTGGCCAAAAATCTCTTTGGCGAGCTGCAGAAGAAGATCAGACAGCCGCCTGCCATCCCCAGCATCTCACCCCAACACGATTCAGCTTCGCAACCAGAGGGGAGGAAACACTCCCACGCCAGCAGGATCCACGCATCGGAAGAGGAGGTGACCAGCTAAATCGGCTGTGCTGCAGGCACACGTGCTTGCCGGTGCGAGGTACAGCCCGTGGCGAGCTTCGAGACTCTCCCACTGCCTGCCCACGCTCTCAATCTTACCAGACATCTTAAAATACTTTTTCCCCCAAGACTCATCCCTTCTGTTTACAACATAAACTTTGCACAAGCTTGGAAACGAGTGAGAAGAAACGGTGGGAAATGTTGTTGCTTAAAACTGGATGCAAAATCAAAAGGTATCCAGCATCCAGTTATCCCTCGCTCCGAGATGATTAACTGCATGTACATTAGGATCTTTTCCTCCAGCTTCACCTGGGAATCGCCCCCTTGTTACTGAAGGCACAAACATTTAAGAAGTGGCCAGGATTAACTTCGGCGATGCACCAATGCAAGAAGCAAAGGCGGATCTATCCCAAACCGTTTTGCTCGGCGCTGCAAGTCAGAATTCCAGGGTCGGCTTAACTATAGGAGGAGTTACTGCATCCAACTGCGCTCTTTGTCCCAGCTTGGGGTATCTTTGTGTTTCCATTAAACACGGATGTCTTAGGACAGGAAAATAATAGCGTTGTTAGAAGGCTGCAGTCAGACTACGATACTTTTGCTAAACCAGTTGCAGTATTATTCATGAGTATGGATCTCTTCCAGCCCGTTGGACTCAAAGATTGAATTTACAGCGGTGCTTCACATAATGTTTTCCCATACAAAGAGGAAAACTAATTACTACTTCACTGAAATACATCATTGTCATAAAAATTATTGGACTTTGAGCAGGAGTGAACTTAGCCCAAGATGTGGTCCTAATTATCACGTTAGTCTTTAAGCAGTTACAGTCTCTGCAGCGGTTAATAAAGGTTAATGCCTCTACTACTGGAGAAAAATTACATGTAACTTGACAAATATTTGATGGAAAGTAAGTTAGGGAAGCTGAGAAATAACTCCACATGATAACAAAATGCACCCAGGAAAAGGTCTCCTCGACAGGCCATTTGCCTCGTGAGGGCTCAGAGAGGCTGACTTCCCGTGTCGGTAACCTCTATGTCCTAGATGCAAAATTGGCAATTTTAGAGAATGTTGAGTGAGGCAAGCGCTAACTTTCAGCCCCAGCACGAATCTCCGGGATTTCTGCGGCCTTTCCAACAGACTGTGCAATATATAACGTGTAAGAAGCAGCTCGAGCTGTTAAACGGCGTTAAGCAGCTGAAGTGAGTTCACACTGCAACGCGACCAGCACATTCTTCACCTCTTAAGGCCTTTGGGATTAGGAATATTGCCCCCTCTTCACGCACCACTAAGGAAACCTTGGGAAGTCAGAGGTCGCACGGCCACAGGCGGCCCCGGTGACCCAAGAAGCCGGCAGGCAGCGCCTCCTGAGCTTTCGGCGCTGGCAGAAAGTGGCTGCTCTTCCAGCTCCCGTCGCCCTTGCCGGCGTGGAAATGCGTGTTCGTGCTGGTCCCTCGCGGCCTCCTACCACATACCAACGGTCCTTGGACATATTATTGGAGATACCACGTCAGCCTCAAACCTAAGCAGCTCGCAGAGAATAATTAAGGTTTTATACACAACTAAATTCCATCTGGACCAGGTTTGTACATACAGATAGTATCTTTTATCGGAGTCAGCAGCGTATCATATATAACTAATCACGCTCCAGGCTATTTTTCTCAACCTTGACTTCATTTCAAGGTTTGCTGCTTGATTTGAACCCTGAAGGAAGACTTACAAGACAGGAATGTGCCCGTGGTCTTCAACAGCCCCAGCCGCAGCAACGTTACCATTTCTGCATAGCCAAAGCAACAGATTGATTAGCTTTTATGCAGTTCCGCTATATAAATCAACGCAGCCAATACATCTGCATTTCACAGTGCGGGGGAAGAACTTCTTTCCCTTCTCCATTAAGTGTCTTCAGTACTACCTATGGTGACAATGATGTTCTGACTGGACAGAGGCGCTCTTTAAAGCCAGGGTATAATTTGGAGGTGGATTGACAGTGTTTGGGTAATGAAGGGCTTCTAAAAATAGCACACGCATCGCGAGCTGTGGGGAGCTCCCCTCATCACCGGGCTTACAGTGAGCCGGCCAGTCACGGAGGAGATACGGAGGAGAAGGAATGATTACAGGCATCGTACCCCGCCAACAGCGCATGAGCCATTCAGCGTTATTCCCTGCAAGAGGCCAGACCTTCACCAAAGGAGGCTGTCAGGACCAGAGAGAGCAAACTATGGATGCCACAGGAGCAGAGTTAAGATGAACAGACTAATGTCGGGTCCTCACCTCCCGACCCAGAGTCTCTTAGAGATGCACAGCTGTGCCTTTTTTTTTTGTCCCCTTCTCGTTTTAAATAGAGATGCAGCTCCAAAGTGCTCCCAACGCAGGACTTCCCGGGTTGGCAATACAGACACACACTACCTAAGCTACTAATGTCCACTGCCCAAGCCCTGGGGACTCAAGAATTGGGAAAAGAAGGAAATTTTAAAGCATTTTTGCGCCTAACAGTGAACTTCAAAACAGCCTGGCGAAAATGCAGTGACATTCCCTGCTCTGCCGGAAGCCATACTAAAGATGGACAATAGGCAAAGGATACGTATACGATCCATAGTATCTGCATCCCTTCCTTTTTAAATAGAAATAACCAACTGGTTTTTATTTGGCTCACATTCATCAAAGCTGGAAAACGCTGTTTGCAAAAGGCGGTCTGTGAAAAGGCACATCTCCAACAGCCTGGAACATTTTGGTTTGGAAAGATTCACACTACTCCGCGTCACATTTCCGTTTCAAACACACCGGAGAGCTGTAATAATCCATTGCAGTAAGAATTACAATAGCAATTAAAAGACATTTACGTTGTTCCACTTCTAACATGATGGCTGAGATCAGACACACGATGAATTCTGAATCCGTGTGTTAATCGCCCATACAAATCCGTCTCAGTTAATTAACTAAGACTATAACATAAAAAAGAAGCAATATGGAAATGAGTATTTCTTTCCACAAGGAATCATTTCTTTACCGGGTTCCGCTCCTATGCTGCTCAAGGATAAACTGATATTAGAGGACAAAGCTCTTAACGCTTTCCCTTTATCAGACTAAAAGCAAATAAGGACTATTTTTAAACATGGTTTCATAACATTATTTTTGCTCTTTCAGAACACAGCATATATAACAAATACATTGAGGGAAGATTTAATTTCCAAAATAAATTGGAAAAGTAAGATTGTTTCCTCAAAAAAAAAAGTCAATGTCTGGGAAACACTTCACAGTCTTTCTGGTTGATCTCAGCCGTAAACCTTCTCTGCAGGAATTAAAAGTGCACATTTCCTGCATCTCTATCACCTCTCTGGTCTCTGGCCAGGAAGACAATTTTGGGCAGGATTTTCACATCCCTGGTGTATGCCCTCCACCATCCTCCCACGGAGCCACACCGCTGTCGGGTCAGCTGCAGCCGGAGCCAAGGGAGCCCCATTCAGGGAGATATTGCAGAGATTTTTAGGCAAACCGCCCCGCGCAGGAGGATCGGTCGCTTCTAGTGCTGGCACAGGGCACGTGGAGGGACACGCTGGCTTGTGACAGAGGAGAACCGGGGCCAGCCCTTTCCCAGCTGAGGACTTTTTCAAATATAATCCCTTTTCTCTGTAAAGGGAAGATCCAGCTCTCACACAGAGACATACAGCAACGGGATGAAAACACCTTCTCACCTTAAAACTCGACCAATTTTGAAATGCAACCTCAAAAGACCGAGAGATTTGAGCCTACTCGCTTCTACTGAAACAGGGTAGGGGTAACAGAAGACACGATGACAAAGAATCGCGAACAGCATGATAAAGTGTTTATCCAACCCTACCGAAACTGCAGAGCAGAGTTTAAAATGAAATCATACCCACTTCATTCACAAGATCATTCTACACAAAGCTGCAAATTACTACAAATGGAAATGGTGTGCTTTAGCTGTTAGGGTAGTTCAGGAAAACCACTTAGCTTGTCAAACGCTCCGCTGTGCAACTGCAATCTGCGACGAGCATTATGCACCGACGGCACAAGGTTGGAGGCGAATCTTGCCCGACGTTCCTGATGCTGCAGTTCCCCTGGAAACTGAGGTTGATGCTAATGCGGCGTGTAAACCGGGGGCAACAGTCGAATCAAGAGTCACGCTCCCATACAGCAATACTTGTTTGTGCACCTTTGCGTAGAAATATGTTGCTTTTGGTATTCTGATTTATTGAAAAGGAAGCAGCATTTTCAGCTGCTTTTAGTCTATTAATAAAAGGTAAGAATGCTTTGCGAGAGAATAATCTCATGAAACTTAGCTGGTTGTTGGTATAAACTGGGCTGCCAGCACCGCAAAACCAATCTGGTTTCAAGACGTTTCCTTTCAAGCCCAGCACAATTCAAAAGGAGTCTCGGCTCACTAATTTTCATTATAAAATCCCCATAAATTTATTAATAGAGATGAGTAAATATGGCTGAAAAATTACTCGGGGTATAATCTTAAGTCCTGTGAATTGCAAGAAAACCTTGCAGTCTTTTAACCGATTTATACACTCAGCTCTGGTCCAGCATCGAACCAGATCTGTAATTTTTACCCTTAAATTCAGGTTTGCCCTTATTGCCTTCAGACTGTGTATCACTACAGAATCACAGAATCTCCTAGATTGGAAAAGCCCTGTAAGATCATCCAGTCCAATCATTAACCCAACACTGACAGCCCACCACGAAACCATGGCCCTGAGCACTGTATCTACACGAGCCTTAAATCCCTCCAGGGATGGGGACTCCACCACTGCCCTGGGGAACGCCTTCCAATGCCTGATGGCCCTTTCAGTAAAGAAATTCTTCCTAATATCCAATCTAAACTTCCCTTGGAGCAACTTGAAGCCATTTCCTCTATTTTGAAAACTTTTCAGCTGTTTCACAGGCTTCAAAACAGAAGGGAAAAAAAAAAAGCCACACTCATCCCAAAAACAGTGGAAGTGTATTACTGGGTGATCTACTGACCCCACAGCATCACTGCGATACATACATCAACGTGATATAGATACATCAAGGTATTTGGAAAGGGGAACGGAACAGGGATACGGGCTTCAATAGCACCCAGCAGCAAGGGCAGAACAAGTATTTTCTAGCTGTTAATGTCAAAGTCTATAACCCATGGATTAAAACCCCAAGGGACGATGCGGTAATGAGTCGTCTTGATTTGATGCTCAGTTTTACACGTATTTTTTATATATCCCCATCATGGAGACACTCCATGCTTTTCTCCAGCCAAAATACTGTGCTCCGAAACCAGCTGAAGGAGAGCCCGCCTCGTTAGCACGACTCCAGCCACTCCTGGGGCTACACATCGTCACTGCCCAGGAGAAGCAGCAATAGTAACGCACTCTGCCTACCGCATCCCAGCCAGCCCTGCCCGCAAGATCACTCCAGACAAATATTTATGGGGATCCTGGGAGCAAATACATTCATATAGGGTCAATTAGAGAAAAATATGCTTTCACTGATGTCCTTCCATGCTTCTGTTAAGAGCCAGAAAGATACGAGGGCACAGCAAAGCCTGGGAGTCTCCCAGTTCCTTGATAACAACACTTACTATAGTTGACGTACTGATGTAGCCTTTTATTTGCCCATAATTGAGGGGAAACTATTATATCAATGAAGCGGGGGTTGGATGCAACCATCATCATCTTCCTCTACTCAGATGGGAAGGAAGAAGGATTTCTTTTAAACCACAAAAAAAAAAAAAAGGTCTACCATAGCAGCAGCCAAAACTAGGTTAGCTTGTTTCCCACTGCTTCATAATGCTCAGGGTATTAGTAAGTCTTTTTAGATATTACAGTGTTTGTCAAGCAACAATTAAAAACGCAACAATGCTTAAGCAAATATTGTAAACCTTTTGTGATTAATTTGAAGCAGTCAAATATTTGCACAGTGAAGAACAGCAGCAAAAAAAATCCAAATCAAACGTGAAGTGTAATATTGTTTGATCCTCTGAAGATGCAAAATACTTAATTTTTAAAATGTATTTTAAAAACCTCCATTTAATGGGCTGTATACACTTCCTTATAATGAATATATGGAAGCGCAAACACCATTGGACAGGTATAACTACCTAATTACAATCTAATCAGCTTACAAATTGCTGCTAGTAAAATTTGTTAACGCTTCAGTGTCCACAGTTTCCCAGGGAAGTTAATGGCAGGTTAAAAACCCCTTTGCTTAGTAAACAAAGATGACAGCAGCTAATGAGAGATCTAAATTTTTAGTAACTAAGTTATATGATGCAATTATAATTGTCCTGTGTACAAAAAGAATATACTAATGAGATTCCATAGCACATCACCAGGCTACATATGATTTTTGTTCAATAATACGCTGTCATCAGCAATTGGATACAAAAAAATTACTTGCATAAGAATACAGCCTAGAAACTCCAAACAAGCCCGGTGCCGGCTGTACCGCAGAAAACGGCTCTGCCCCAAAAAGTGGATTATCTCGGGTGATGCTGTGGATCCCTGACAGCCCCATTAGTTTTACGTACACCCGCACTAAAGGACAGAAGCGCTCATCCAAAATCACATCACATTTTCGGGACATAGCAGAAATCTCAACTCGTTCTTAAACTTTGTGCTTCACTCCAGATACATTTATTTTCCCTCAAATAAACCAAAATGCCATTCTATGTGAAACGTGGTACAGCCGAGCATAAGCTCTGTAGGTGCCCTGATGCCCTCACCTTCTCCCTATACAAACTGGGTCAGCTCAGGATGCGTTCAAACAGCTCATAGTCTTCAACAAGAGAGCACTTTAAAGCCTGATAAATCTTACCCAAACACTATAAAGCAGAATAAAGAGGATTTATGCACTTTTTTCCACTGCTACCCAGAGCGGTCCCAAGCGCACTCCTCCTCTCCCACACTTCCCATTCCCACGCGCTCCCCCTCCCTCCCGCCAGCAAAGCTGTTTATCCAGCTGCAGTGAAAAGTGCACACTTTGGTTAGAAATAACCTAAAGGGTTATTTATTTTCTTTGCATGTTGGGGGGCATTAATATTTACCCCAGGTTATTTCCCAATCCAGCTCCTGTTTCAGTGGACACAGAGGTGTGCACCTGAATGACGGGAGATGGACAGGGCAGAGCGCGCTGCATCTCCTCAAGCCTTGCTCCTGCCCAGGGGCCACCATGAGCCTGACCCTACAGCCCCTGAGAAGGCAGTCACAAACATGGCATTACCAAGTTTTCATAACTAGGGACAATGCTCAGAAGATGCAGAGTTTGGGAGGTTCAGGTTGGACATGAAGGAAACCTGGAGAGGAATACCCCATGCATCGGTACAGGTTGGGGGCTGACCTCCTGGAGAACAGCTCTGTGGAAAGGGACCTGGGAGTCCTGGGGGCCAACAGGGTGACCATGAGCCAGCAATGAGCCCTGGTGGCCAAGAAGGCCAACGGCACCCTGGGGTGCACCCAGCAGAGTGTGGCCAGCGGGGCGAGGGAGGTCATCCTCCCCCTCTGCTCTGCCCTGGGGAGGCCGCAGCCGGAGCACTGTGTGCAGTTCTGGGCTCCCCGGGTCAGGAAGGACAGGGAACTGCTGGAGAGGGTCCAGCAAAGGGCTACGGAGATGGTGAGGGGATTGGAGCATCTTCCTTACGAGGAAAGGCTGAGGGACTTGGGGCTGTTCAGCCTGGAGGAGAGAAGACTGAGGGGGGATCTTATCAATGCTTATCAATCCTTAAAGGGAGGGTGCCAGGGGGATGGGAACAGTCTGTTTCCAGTGGTGCCCAGTGACGGGACAAGAGGGAACGGGCACAAACTTGAGCATAGGAAGTTCCATCTCAACCTGAGGAGGGACTTCTTCCCTGTGCGGGTGGCAGAGCAGTGGCACAGCTGCCCAGAGAGGGGGGGGGAGTCTCCCACTCTGGAGCCATCCCAAACCCGCCTGGACGCCGTCCTGTGCCACTGCTGGAGGTGTCCCTGCTGTGGCAGGGGGTGGACTGGGGGAGCTCCAGAGGGCCCTTCCGACCCCCACCACTCTGGGAGTCTGAAATCATCTTCCCCTGGAGGACGGTGCAGACGTGGGACAAGGCTCCAGAGAGGAGGGAAATCTCCCTCCTTCGGGGCTTCAAGACCTGTCTCAGCAAAGCCGTGGTTGCCCTGGTAGTCCCTCTTCAAGCAGGGGGTTGGAGGAGACTTGCTGAGGTCCTTCCCAACCAGCCTGAGCCTGGCATTAATACAGAGGTGTCAGCTTATCACGGATAGACCACTTGTAGTTTCTCCAAAAGAGTTTTTACACCCAAAGCATGGCAGCCTTCAACTTCTTCCTTAATTCAGCTACATTCTCCTAAATTCCCCCGGTAGCTACACCTTTGCAGTATCCCACATGAGGACAAATGGGAGTCATTACCTGGAGTGTAAACAAAAGGTGGCCTTACATATACTACTGGTCTCCGTGTTAATATAACGCAACATTTTCAGTAGGTTTTGGTATCTGGCATACAAATAAACTCCTCCCTCCTGCCAGGAATAGGTAACACTACGCAATCGCTTCCATTAAATATAATCAGCTTCCCACATTGCACTTTTAAAAGCAGAAAGTCAGGACTGCCCATCACCGAGGGCGAAGCGGAAAGCATTGCAACATCCCCGCGGGAATACCTTCTATTTTAGCTGACAGAATTTTTAATACAAGAGCATTTTTAATACAAGAGTATTTTTAATACAATACCTTGGCGTGTGCCACAGGCAGCGTCAGAAACGCTAGCAGCTATAGGGCAAATCGACGAGTGCCCGTGTGATCAAAAAGAGAGGGGGGAAAAAAAGTTCCCTTTAGGATGACAAAAGCCAAGCTAATGGTTTGTAATGGCGCGATGAACTCTGCCCTCAAATGAAGCCACCTCAAAACCAGCAGGTAAGACGCAACGAAAACAGGGAACTAAATTGTTGCTGTGCGAGCTGCTTAGAGCAAGGGATCAGAATAAACTTTTTTAGATCAATCACTTGAATAACTTTATCCTTTTAAAACACCTTTAAGTCCCGATTTATTACCCACTTTCTCAGCACAATGCACTTCTCTGGATGCCCGTGAGTCACCCTGGCTACGGATGTGGCCAGCTCGATTGATGTTTTTCAGCAGTTAGCAGCGGTGTATGAGCCTATGGACCAAATATGTCACGTAGACGTTGAGGCTATAAAATGTCCCTCCTGCTTCTCTCCTCTCTCAGCAAAAGGGGGATAAATCAGCTCCCTCCTCTTGTGAGAAGGAGGTGGGATTTTCCCGTTTTGCATGATGGTGCTGTCTGAGGCTCTGAGCTAACATGGTGACCATCTGTGCACATCTATTTTTATTTACATCCATATATATTTATAAGCATATGCATATATACAACACCAGATCAATGGACTTAAGGCAAAATTTGTTTCCCACTTAGAGGGCTGAACACGGAGGCTTTAGAGTGCCTGAGTGGGCACAGAGGGATAAATGAGAGTGGGGCAACAGTTTCTGATTGTGTGGCAGTGGTTGGAGAGGCAGCAAAAGGCAATCCCTCACCTGAAGAGCCAAAATGAAGTTCAGCACAGCGAGCCATAGGAAGAGGTAACTAGAAAGAAAATCTGAAAATCGGTTACCTTCAAGGCATGGAGTTTCCCACTGTTTGTATTCCTTTCCAGACCTGAATTTCTGCCCCAACAGTCTGATATCCCCATGGTGACTTCATGACCTAGGAGAGTCTCTTGTACAAACTGCTGAACACCGGCTACTACTGAACACGTTTTAAATACCTACACACAAACGCGCACGCTGGAGGGTCTGGCTGCAGGCAGAGGGACGGAGAGAGATCACACAACTCCACCGTCATTGTAGAAGGAAGAAATACATCATTTGCTGAGCAACAAACCACTCTGAAGCAAAGGAGAGACAGAAGTGGGACCGTGGTTTGTCCTAATTATTCCCTTCCAGGGAAAAGCACCTTTCTGAAATTCCAATCAGGCTCTAATTACTGTGTCGGGATGTGCAGTGTGAGGAGCGTGTGTGGTCTGCGAGCGATGCTGCACACCCTCAGGTGCCACGATGGCCCGTAGCTCTGGCAACACTAGATTGAGCCACAGCCGCTGAGGCTCCTGCTCAACACCTATATAAAACTATCAGTGTTTATATTTCTGCTGGGGCATGAAAAGATGTGACAAGCTTTGATATCAATTCGTGTTTGATATCTGTGAGCGGGGATGTTATAAAAACACAGAACAAAGCAAACTTCGCTCTTTTGCAGAGTGTATCTGACAACAATGAATCCGCATTTGGGATCTCTTGCAATGACTGTGAAAAGAATCACAGAAGTGTGTGAAAATGGTGAAGGACTACAAAAGCACAAGGAAAAACACAGAGAAGAAAATCAAAGCCAAAAAAGGACTCTGGAGTGGTTCAAGAGATTTGTCATAATAAACAGTTTTTAAGTGAAGAACGTGCCTTATCAAGGACAGAATGGGGCAGGAGACCATATCCCATCCCCGTCTCTGCTGCCAACACTCAGAGGTGTACCTGGGCAAGCACTCGGCCCTTCGGAAATGGGGCCGGTAACACTGACGCACCCGCCACGAGGCATTTTCACATCTGAGGATGATGAGCTCAGCCAATTTAGCCTGCTTCCCAAGCAGCTCCTGTCCCCTACGCTGAATCCTCACCCTGAAAGCGCTCCAGCTCGCTCCCATCTCCTCTAAGGACAAGCTCAGCCACAAAGCTTTGGGTGTCCTACTCAGTTCCCAACACAGGTCCCTTGAGAACTCGCTGCCATTTGCTCTTAGCTTGCTGGATTTTCTTCTTGTCTTCTGGTATAAGCTGCTAAGAACACGGTCCTCTCCCAACGGCTTTCATAAACACATTTACACAAAGCCCTCTATTACTGGAGTAACTCTACACGACTTTTTTCGGCGGTGCTCAAATTACTCCTGTAAGAGCACTTGGCTTCAACAAGTGTTATTTTCATGCTTACACGTTGGGGATGTAATTTCTAGAGAGCTTCGCCTAGAAGATCTGTTTAAGGAAACAACGCGCTGCTCTGAGCAGCTCCATGCCCGCTGGTGTTACAAGCATCGCAGCTCAATGGCCTGGCATGCCAGAAACCCCTTCCCCTCCAATGCCGGTAAACTCCCAAACGCTGCCTTCTTCAACAATGACACTCAGCCCAAAGAAACCTCTGCCTCGCCCATGAAAGAAAATCTTCAAAAAGACAGGCTCTGAGCTGGGCATGTTGCATGGATTTAATCAACCGTTACTCCTGCCCTCTACTACAGGTAAGGCAGGCAGAGGAACCCGAGAGCTGAAAAACAAACACAAGAAATCACGACAATTCAACCTCTTCAAAGCTAGCAGGGATTTCTCCTTGTTTAGATCTCTGCATTTAGTTTTCAGTGCTGTCTGAGCTGCTCAGCCGGCTTCAAACATCTTGAGTTCCACTCAAATCCCATCAAAACAACAATTTAGGGCATCCAGCACATGTCACGGCAAAGTAGCAGACAGCTTTCTGGTGGCACTTGCAGTTCATGTTGTTTAGAGAACCTGCAGACTACCCTGAAAAACCAAAGAACTAACAAAATATAGTCGAGCCTCTTCCACACACTCCTTTTTCCTCTGGTTAATTAAAAGCGAGACACTATTTACATCTCATTTCCTCCTACTGGGCGTCAGGAAGAGGCTGAAAAGAGCGGACCTCTACCAAACCCATTTCAAATGCCAATTACTTTTAAATTCAGAAGTAAAGGTTTTTGCAAATAACTTAGGAGGAGTGAATCCAGTTGTCAAGAGTCTGTTGTCGGGATGGTTTTTATTGCAGTCTAAAGACAAATAAAGGCGCTCCCGTCCTGATTACATTCAGAGAGAAGATGCAATTCATGAAATGTAATGAGTTTTTCAGACCTGCAATACTGAAGACTTGTTTGGTTGGGCTTTTTTTTTTTTTTAATTAAAAAGCCTATCTGCCATTTTCTCGATTTATTTGGTATCCGAGTACTTTTAAACACTGGCACTTAAATAATATGAAATCCATCTTTGCCAGAAACCTTTAGAGCCGATAAGTGCAAGTAAATTACAGCCTTCTTTCCAGCATCACAAACTCGAGTAAATACTGGTCATTATAGACTTCATCCAAGGTATCACAACGCACTGGAAGCTCACCATTTTCTTCCCTCGCTTAACCGAGTTGCCACCAGCAAGTGCATTTATGGTTAGAAGATTTACATAACGGAGAAGATTGCAGTTGTTTTGTCACTGAGTATCTGCAGACAAAAGGCCACCAAGTTTGATGAGACAGTACACAGTCCCCAGAGAAACAGTAGCGTTTTTCAGCTTCTACTGAGAACTTTGCTTCTTTTAGGAACTATAAGTGATGCGTAGCATTAATCACTAGTTTAAATTGACACGTCACGGCAGCAATCCAAAGCTATGGCAGACAAAGACTTGCTAATATACAGCTTCAGCAACCCTAAACAGTCCTTAACTTTAAATGCTTTCCCACAATGCTTGGTCTATGTAAAAGAAAAAGAAATCCCATGTCAAACAACGTCCATGAAATCGAGATGCTGAACAGCTCTGCTGTGAAAGCGCGCAGGCGATCAAAGCAAGGCATATACGTACCAAGGATAAAGATGGCGCACTGAACACTAAATAATGAACAGATTTCTTTTTACCAACACAGAAATGGCCTCGAGTTCCGCCAGGGGAAGTTTAGGATGGCTATTAGGAAAATTTTCTTCACCAAAAGGGTTGTTAGGCATTGGCACAGGCTGCCCAGGGCAGTGGTGGAGTCGCCATCCCTGCGGGTGTTTAAAAGACAGGCAGACGTGGTGCTGAGGGACGTGGGTTAGTGGTGGGTTTGGCAGGGTTAGTTCATGGTTGGACTCGATGACCGTGAAGGTCCTTTCCAACCCAGACCATTCCATGAAATTGTCTGCAAAACACCTGCAACTACAGCGCTGCTGCTTGCTCCCTTAGACTTGATTCCGCCGTGACAGCAGCCAGGGGGAGATGAAGCCCTCGCATGCTACGTCACGTCTGTGCCCTTAAAAACCTCACAGGGACCTTCACGCCTCCAGAATACATCACCAGGGCAATCAGAGGAAGGCCCGCTCGACAAACCAGTTTCTGTGGTGGCTACACACTCGTTTCCGAGCCTGCTTCCTGGGAAGAGGCCCCACGGCGACAGCGCAGCAGCACCTCTTCACATGCAACACCTTTTTAAACCGAGACAAACTGCATGTCTACGGCCGGGCGCTAAAAGGACACAGCGGACACAGCCCATGCGAGGGAGCTGCAAACCCGCAGCCCAGCTTGTGGTATCGGACCCCGCACTGAGCTGATCATGAGATCCCAGGAGAAATAACCAGGGGTTGTCTTTTTGTTCAGTGCACCACCAGTGCCTTCTCCTTCACCTTCTACCTTATGTCTACCGCAGGGAGAGGGAACACTTCCCGCTTAGTCCTCCCTGATAAACTATTGCCCCCCTGCTATCAGCCAGCTCAGAATTGAGCAAAGCTTGAAAGCAAGAAGAAGATTTGCAGCTGCTCTTACCTGTTCATTCATGCTGGTTCAAATAATTCCATTTTTGAGGGGTTTATACTCGCTGAATATGAGGTGGCAAATCATTTGCGTGCTGCTGGCTCAGCCGATTATGCTGCGAAATGCTGAGAAGATGGGCTACGGTGTCAGCCCCCAAAACGAGCGTGGTAACGTATAGGAGAACACCAACCCTGCTCAAAGGAATTTGCAAATTCCTAAAGGTAAATCAGCAATCACAGATGGTGAAAAGTGGGGAAAAAACCCTACTAGCAAAGTCAGCAGTGTAGTAGATAGACGTGTTTTCTTCCGTCTCTATTTTGTTTTTCCATACATTAAATATAACCTCAAACACTGTGTAATACAGCAAATGGCATACCCATCTGCTACACCAACACCTCTTAGTCTGAAAATACCCATGCCACAAAAACGAGAGCGGAGACCGCTTGCAGAAAGAGCCACCTACTTCCCATCAGCAACTTCCAGCAGCTTTGTCAGTCACAACAAACTCCACAGTCCCTCCCGACTTCCCACAAAAGCCGCCCTCCATTCCCTCCAGCAGAATCCCGTATGTGCTGTCTGCTCTTCTGCCCCGTTTCCCCGCTGCCCCCTCTCCTGCTGCCGAGAGCTCCGCTCCTCCAGGGTTGTCCACACATACAATGGGAAGACCCCCTCCACTGATCCAACACCGCTGCAGGGGTGCCCTGCCTCACCCTGAGCCACCCGACAGCCAAAACACGGCGCAAAATCTTACCCCAGGGGTCTGTTCTGGGTCCAGCCCTGTTCAATATACTCATCACTGACCTGGATGAAGGGACAGAGTGTACCGTCAGCAGTTTGCTGATGACACAAAACTGGGAGGGGTGGCTGACACGCCGGAAGGCTGTGCCGCCATACAGCGTGACCTGCACAGCCTGGAGAGTTGGGCACAGAAAAACCTGATGAGGTTCAACACAGGCAAGCGTAGGGTACTGCATCTGGGGAGGAATAACCCCATGCATCGGTACAGGTTGGGGGCTGACCTCCTGGAGAGCAGCTCTGGGGAAAGGGACCTGGGAGTCCTGGGGGCCAACAGGGTGACCATGAGCCAGCAATGTGCCCTGGTGGCCAAGAAGGCCAATGGCACCCTGGGGTGCACCCAGCAGAGTGTGGCCAGCGGGGCGAGGGAGGGCATCCTCCCCCTCTGCTCTGCCCTGGGGAGGCCGCAGCCGGAGCACTGTGTGCAGTTCGGGGCTCCCCGGGTCAGGAAGGACAGGGAACTGCTGGAGAGGGTCCAGCAAAGAGCTACGGAGATGATGAGGGGATTGGAGCATCTTCCTTATGAGGAAAGGCTGAGGGCCGTGGGGCTTTTCAGTCTGGAGAAGACTCAGGGGGAATCTTATCAATGCTTATCAATCCTTAAGGGGAGGGTGCCAGGGGGATGGGAACAGTCTTTTTCCAGTGGTGCCCAGGGACAGGACAAGAGGGAACGGGCACAGACTGGACCATAGGCAGTTCCATCTCAACCTGAGGAGGGACTTCTTCCCTGTGCGGGTGGCAGAGCAGTGGCACAGCTGCCCAGAGAGGGGGGGGAGTCTCCCACTCTGGAGCCATCCCAAACCCGCCTGGACGCCGTCCTGTGCCACTGCTGGAGGTGACCCTGCTCTGGCAGGGGGTGGGACTGGGGGAGCTCCAGAGGGCCCTTCCAACCCCAACCAGTATGGGAGTCTGTGAAACAGTAATTAGCATTATACTTGGGGAGTATTTAAGAGAATACTTTTCATTTCAGTGCTCACACACATACTGCACCAGCACTAAAACCAGAAGCGCTCCTTTGGATCTCCAGACTGAACCTGGATCTGCCCCTGGTCTCCGCTTTGCTTGCTGTAAAACAATATAGGACAACAAACAGTGCTGGTCTGTCAACAAAAGCACCGGGGGCATCCTTTACGTGCTCTTTAAACGTCTGTAGTGATCTATCGATGACCTTTTACCATGCGGAGAATAAATCGTACTGCTCGTGTTGTGCTGCATGCTAATTCTGCACCGCCCCGGGAAGGAGAACATCCTTTGCAAAGGCACGAAGCGCCTCAGTTCCAGATTCAAGAGCAGAGCTAGCGAGAGAGTATGACGAGCAAGGGGAAGGAAGAAGAATTTACTGCTAAATAGCTTTCCAGAGAAGCATGAAAGTAGGGTTCAAGCTAATGGTCTATGGAGACAAAATGCTTTCCTGCAAACACGCAGGTAAATAGGACTGTTCACATGCAGAAGCTGAGGGCATCATCATCCAAGGAGCAAGCGCTGTACCGGAGGTATCGCTCGCCTTTAAAACGGCCCTGGAACCTTCTATATTTTTATTTGCAATTTTTCCTGTGGAAACTATACTAACAGACAGCCCAGCCTGATGCAAAAGTGTTTCCTTCGCTTCTAACACAGACAAAATGTAGGAAACTGTGTACACTTCTACAGTTACTTTAATTAGAAAGTCAGCAATCCTACAGAAGCTAAAGAGTTTCCCATAAACCTTTCAGGGGCAAATTTTAAAGACTAAATAAGGGAGAAAGAGTTCATAATTTAAGATACCAAAACACAGCAGATACAATTACTCTTTGTTGCTCTCTTACTTGTCAAGAAAGAAAAAAAATACAGTCTTTTGATAAAAGAAAAAATAAATCCTTCCAATTCACTTTTTTTCTTGCTAATATTTGGGAGACACAATGGGAATAGTAAAAATAATTATTTTTTTTTTAGAGGAACTAATAGCTAGTAAGTCTGAACACAAGTTCACAGAACTACAACGTAAAATTTTTTTAAAAGTGTTCTATGCTAAGAAATTTAGGATTCCCTATTCATAAGGTTATAAATGACAGCATATATATTATTACGTAATGCTGTAGTATACATTCCTTAGATTTTGGAAGTCTCATTTGGACATCAGAGACTCCCACCACAAAGCCTTACAAGGAGAGGCTGAAAAGGTCAGCAATCGGCAGAGGAGAAGACTAAGGCTAAGGCTCGGTGTCATCAAGGCGGTGAATAAAATCAATGCAGAACTGTTGTCACCAAACCCTACAATATTACAAATGAGGGGGGATAATGAAAAAAAACCTAAACTTGTAGCAGATGGGTTTAACATTGACAAAAATACTACTCCTTCCTGTGGCCTGGGAAGATCTGGAGCCCATTGCTATCAGAGATGGTGGAGGCAGCAGGATCAGCACGGCCCAAAGGGACCAACCACACCAGGCAGCGGAGACAACGATGCTATAGCTTGGCTGAAAGCAATATAAATTGCAGCAACATTTACTGACTAGTTATGTATTGGAGCTTATTGTTGGGAGATTTTGTTTTAAGATTACCTTAATGGAAGCTTATTGAAAGTGATGGACTTCAAATATAGGGAAGCACAACTCCTCCAATACAGAAAGGTATAATCGAATCTTTAAAATTAATCCAATGTAACTCAGAAAGAAACCTTGAATTACGAAGGGTAAAAATATCTTTAAAAACTATGCTTTTATGGATACCGGGAAAGACAGCATGGGCTGATTTCACTTCATCGAGCATCTTCTGAAGTGGCTTTAGAGAACAAAAGGGGCTGGTTGCTTGGGTTCTGCAACACAAATTGATCAGTTCTGTGTCTGTCTCAGTACCAAGCAGCTTTTTGTTCCCCAATTAATACCACGAAATAGTCTAGAAGAAACTTTTATATATTGATGAGTCAAAACCAGACCCTGTGCATTTTAATCTGAGAAAAGACCATGTCTTGTTGAGCCCATAAATCAATACAAATGGCAAACGCTAGTATTGCATTCTCTTGTTTATCAAACTCACTCAAAGCTTTGCTAATTAGCAAAGTTCAGGCATCTCATTTATCAAAATTGCTCTAGCCATATTTCATGCATCAGTACCGTTTTTTTGAGACATGAATAAAAGAGGACGAAAAGGAAGCTCTTGTAATTATTTTACAGCTGCTGCTAGTATTAACTACTCTTCAAGGGTTGCATGGAGAAAGCAGTAATCCACTTAACATGTTTAACTGTGATGGTTTCTCAGATTATCCAACTCTGCAATTAAAACAACATGAAAAATATCAACAAAATTATTTAAAAACCAACTCAAGTGCTTCATTTTCCCTGCATGATGATCACAATTCTCCATCAGACACAACAAGCAGTATTTTATTCTGAGCTCGGGCAAACAGGTCTGTATGGTTTTCAAGTGCGGACTTAAACTGAAAGCGTTTTCCTATAATAAAACTGAGTTGTAAATAACATCCTGTATCTGAAGAAGAGGAAAGTTATTCTGTGCAACAGGAAGAGGAATGCAGACACCATCCAGGGGTGAGCGGCTCCGGTTCCACAGGGCTTTCAGAGGCAGCCAGGGTACTGGGCAGCACACACACCCACGTCTGGGCTCCCTCCGCCCCAGCTCTACCACGCCGCACACCCGGCCTAAAATTGCACGTGATGCCTAAACCTCCAGGTGTTACGGGAGCTGCTCTTGCCACTGTGTTTGAGGAATGCTCTTCAAGAATTTTCCTGGGCTGAATAGTTTTTTGTTTTGTTTTGATTTTTTTTCCCCCCAGACCTTTATTTCTCCAGGTATTAAGCCTCATTATAAACCAGAACTAGCATTCAGGATTTCTCCACGCTGCATTTGCAAACTGAGCTGCAACACGTTTTCAAGTCCCGTTCCTAAGGGTGTCTCTTCACTTAAAATGATTCCTAAGTTTTCCAGGCTCTGTTTCATAATACCTTTTCTAAAGCCTTAAAGTAGGGGCTGAAGGAAGAGTTAAAGAAAATGAGTAATCCAAGACTAAAACCTTTGAGCTATTCTACAACTAACTAGGAAATAATCTAAACAAGGAGAAAAAAACCTAAGAGATTCATGGGATGCTGCTGTATTCGTTTCCCGCCCTCTTTCCAACACATCGGCATGCACACCAAAATAACATACTGAAGAAGTCTCTCTTTGATTCTGCAAAAATGCCATGTTTCATAGACTCCCACTACAAGCCATCAACCACGCTTCAGCATCTTTCTTCCATTCCTGCCTCGAAGACAGCTCGTAGTGTCTTCACGGAGCAAAACCACTCAGCTGGCCCCAAAAGTCATCACCGCTTTCAGTCTCTCTGATCCAAAGAGAACTGCTAGAAAAGGCAACTCACATCGCTGCCTCTCCTCCGAAGCATCTGCAGGTGAGCCACTGAAGATAACAGCAATGTTAAACCAACTACAGGGACCAAGGGGAAGACTCTGGGTACTGGGTAAGCACTGCGACAAAGCTAATCTTGAAAAAGTTTAATAGAAGAAAAAAAAATTTAAAAAAGGAAAAAACAATCCAGTTAAATGAGCCACAGCAAACTGAGCCCCTAAACTGCAACGCTTTCCATGCTGCAAAGACTAGCAAAACACTGAAGATGCCAAAGGCAGGCAAACTAAACAAAGCCTACTGTTAACAACAAAACAAACAAACAAACCCCAAAGAAAAGGAAAAAGAGAAACCAGTCTATTTTAATTGAAAGCACTAATTAAAGACTTTGAGAGACAAGGCAGATTTTCTCAAGAGCAAAGGCAACACAAACACCCCAACTACCAGAGCATTTAAGGAAGCAGCAAGTGCATGCGCTAGGGATTTCTTGGTTTTAACAACAGCTCAAAGAAACCCGAAAAGCAAAGAAAGAAAAATCCACCCTGACAGTTCCTGGAGGCAGGGCCAGTGCTTCATAACCCAGCCAAGCCACCCACCCCTCACTTCTTTTTCGGCTCAAATTGCAGTTGCTCCAAACCCAGGAACCGAAAGTGCAGTAGCCTTGAAATTAATACACTGATCCAATAAAGCATTTCTTCAGAGAATCAAATAAAATGTTGCCAGAGCTTGCGCCTTCCTCGTTTGTAAGTCTTTTTTTATTTTGGTCACATGATTCTTAGGAACTGGATATATAGGACTTTCTTTTCTTTCAGACCTTTTACGTTATAAGCACTGAAAGGGGGAGAAAAAGAACAAAGAATGAAACTTCCAAATTTGGGGTCACAGTGTGTAAGCCAGAGTAAGACACTACCTCTCCTTCTGTGTTCCCAGGTGCACAAAGCGTACTGTCGAGCAGACAGCATCTGTCTCCCAGATGGGATTGGCGGCTTTCTATACTAAAGACTTCTCGGTGGTGAAAGTGTCAGTCCAAGCGCCATTTCAATGGATAGTGCTTCTCAAACTCCTGAAGCAGTAAGGATCAAACCCTCCTGTCCAAAAAAATCCTGAAATACTAATCAAAAGCCAGTATACAGACAGTTGGGGCAGGAAGGTCACATGCAGAAATGGGAGAAAAAGTATATGCAATGTAGTTCTGCAACCTCACAACCTCTTGCAAACGCAAAGCAGCGAAGTGCTGCTCACAAACAGACCACCAACAAGCGGCCCCGTACCTGCGGCCCCGCGGCCCCACGGCCCCAGCGCTCCCTCAATCGCCTCTCTCCATAAAAGACCACCCCCGTTAGAAAACACCGCTCCTTCCTCCCCCGATGACTGGGGATTGTACCTCGCTTGCAGTATTTTCAGCTCAGCTTTGCCGCCTTGCTAGAAACCAGCTGAAGTTCTCACGATTGAAAATAAGAAGTCAAAACACAGGCCAGGATAAGCAATAACCCTAAAGATTTTGTGCGGACGATCAGCTGTGCACTCAACTGATGCGGTCACTCAAATCTTGAGGCACCAAAACTGCATCAGGATTAAAACAATCAAACATTGTATTGGAAGGAAACCAGTTTAAGCACTGAATTGATACTTAACCACAAACAAAACCAAATCCAAATTAATTTTCGTTTGCTCAATCGTTTTATTTCTGTATTTCCTCTTTTTTGCCCTGCTTCCTTCACCAGCTCTTATTTTTGCCACTGAGTTCAACCACCCCGTTGGCGTTTCAGACACACGATGAACCCAGGTGTTATATGCATTTTTCATTTTGCTCTTCCTATCTCGGACTATTCTCTCTTCGATTAGACAGTCTCTCAGTTAAAATTTCACCGCCCTGTGCTACAAGTGGTCAGGACCACGCTGCCCTACGCTTCTATCTTCTGAGCTACAGAGATGCCATACTGAAGATGCTCCTCCCCGCTGAACAAGAAGAGGGGCAAAAAAGTTCTGCTGCGTCTTGTCTGTTATCCTCAACACCGTTATCTCTTGCTGTCTTTCCCTTAGAGGAATAATCCAATTCCACTTTGTCACACTACCCGGCAAAAAAACGTAAAGGTCAGAGAAAAATACAGGCAGTGCAAAGGAGTGTTTAAATTACTTTCTCTAAGGATATATCCATTTATCCCCCCCCAGGCACACCAGGCTGATCCGTGACCTGATCATCTCTGCCTTGGCCAACCTGGGTTTCATACCTGTAAGTAATATCAGAAAGCTTTCAATCAAATGGTTGAATATCTAAAGTCAACTTTTCTGACATAATTGTTTTAAGAAGATCGGGCTGAGAGAGTTGGGGCTGTTCAGCCTGGAGAAGAGAAGGCTCCGGGGAGACCTCAGAGCCCCTTCCAGTGCCTAAAGGGGCTCCAGGAGAGCTGGGGGGGACTTTTTCCAAGGGCGTGGAGTGATAGGATGAAGGGGAATGGCTTCAAACTGGAAGAGGGCAGACTTAGATTAGATATCAGGGAGAACTTTTTCCCTGTGCGGGCGGTGAGCCCCTGGCGCAGGCTGCCCCGAGAAGCTGTGGCTGCCCCATCCCTGGAGGTGTCCAAGGCCGGGTTGGACGGGGCTGGGAGCACCCTGGGCTGGGGGGAGGTGGCCCTGCCCAGGGCAGGGGGGGTGGCACTGGATGGTCTTCAAGGTCCCTTCCAACCCAAACCATTCTGTGATCTGAGCAAACTTTACACAGCTTCCCGTAATTGTTAGAAAGTAACACCTTTCTCAAAGCCTTTTAACAAGTCTCTGCAGTTTTAATTGGAAACTGACTGTTGCCTTATTTTTCCTTGCAAATTATCTGCGTTGCCAAGCTCCTTGTCAAGTCAGGTAATTTCTGGGGCTGCAGCTAGCAACCTAGACAAGTAATTCCATAGGACTCCCATAAAAAAAACGGTAGTGGAAAATTCAAGCTCATCCAAGCTTGGCAACAAATTGATAGACCGCTCCCTTAATCAGGCTGCAACGCACCGAGTTCTGTGCAATTACCACTGCTGATAAGCAGAGAAGCTTGAGAAACTCTTGTGCCGGCTTTTGAGAAGACACCCTTAGTTTCACCAGAAAAGAGATTTACATAACACACAGTTTAACAACTTCAGGTTGTGCTTTGTTTTTTTCCCCTAATGCTGTTTTCCTAAAAAACACAGACTGCTGCTAAGTGTAACTCCAGTGAAACTGGCAGCCTCGCATCGACATGTTTTTGTGGGAAGTTTTTTATTTGAATTCTGCCCCCAAGAGAATATAGTTTTACATGCTAAGGCCACCTCTTAAATAAGTATAAAATCTTTAGTGCATGAAGAATCCACTCCTTTCACAAATTCAGTGCTCCCAAAATCTGCCTGCAAAAATACTACTTAACTCTGCTCATCAGATTATTCTTTAAGGGGAATGAGAACTACTGCACAGTATTAGCAGCAGATAAATTTCCACTTACTGAGAAGATCTTTTGTGAAGAATTTGTTTTAGAAAGTTTTTATAAACTTTATATATATATATAAACTATTATAAAGTTTATAAAGTTTTATAAACAACCCAAATTCAACTGGGGTGGGATTTTTTTTTTGGTCTTTTCTGGGTTTTTCTTCTGACATCTCATATAGTTCCTTCTACCACCCATGCTACTAATAAAAAAAACACATTTGAATTTTAATACCTTTTTACTTCTTTCAGACTCCCGCGATTACACACTAGGAAATCCTGTTTGCTCGGCAACGAGCAAGACAAAATCCTTTCTTGGTGTACAGGAAAGATTCCTCATTAATGGGGTCTAATAATGAGCTGGCCGGCTTGGGTAGAGCCAAGGCGCATCTGGACGTCTGTTGACCAGTCCATCACCGAACTCTCGCACTGACGCTATACCCACAGGCGGGAAGAGAAGGGCAGCAGCGACTCACCCACCCCCCCCCCGTTTGCCTCGGCACCAACAGGCGACCACGGCAGCGATTTGAGGCACACGGCATTCAGCCTGTTATTAACCTACATGGGTGGTGCTGAGTTACAGGGAGAAAGCAGCCAGCCAGAGCAGCGGTAAACAAAACCAACAAAACCCAGCCTATTTCTAATGTTTGGATCGTCTGCTGAGTCAACAACATTATTTCTGAGTGATCTGAAAACCCAGCTTCCCGCCTTTACTAGTTTAAGACACTCGACAGCTTCCTCCAAGAGGCGACAATAGCAATTTGAGATACACGGGTAAACAGGTGTATTTGGAGAATACCACTCTCCCAGGGAATTAGAGACATAATTTTAGCTGAGAGATAATTTATCCATAATGAGTGGAGTTTTCTTTCCCTTATTCTAATGCACTGAATTTAATTATTTGTTGGAATCAGGGAGGAAAGTCTGTGATTCTGCTTTAAATTGCAAGTAGCACCAAGTTTTGCATTTAGGCACTTGAGAACTCTGGATAATGAATACTGACAGAGGAAAAAATAGCTGCTGATTTAGATTTAGTTGTATATGTAACAGAAGCCGATCTGTAAACACCAGCGCTTTAGAAAGCCGTGATAGTGACATTCTTGGAGCATCAGACTGAACAGTCTCCACCAGAAAAAAACACGATTATTCTTTCTGTAATATCTAGAAATGTAAAGCAAAAGATTCAGAATAACAAAAAAAAAATTGGATGTCGAAAAAATGTAAAGCAGTTCTCTTAGAGATAAGGTCACACATCATGAGATGGCGCCCTATCTTCACCAGTGCTTCTGAACGCCCAAGGGTTTGGGTCATTCCTTCTTCCCAGTCCCTGGATAGACCCCATCCCGCTTTTACTTAAGACTGTAATAAAACTGAAAAAAAGTTATAGTAATTCTCTTGGGGCAGGCTTTCAAAAGACCTGGGCTGTCTTAAAGAGGTCATAATGAACCAGAAAGAGTCAAATCAGAATAATTAAAACTTAAAGCCTTCTAAATTATTTTTAAAAGATAAAAGTCCTTCCTACAGCAATGTATCCCTTTAAGTTTGCAAGCTCCTACAGAGTGAGCACCAGCTGAAGAGCCCGTGTAGAGTAATGCAGTGAGTAATGACACTAAAAACTTCACTATTTACAAAGCCAAAGCAATAGTACACATACAAACGAGCGACAGCAAGAGATGCCAACACAGCTGACGCATCATTACCGCCCAAAGGCACTGTTGAGCTTCACACTACCATAACGCATCCTTCATTCAGTCTTTGCCGCAACTTCATTTTTCAAAAAGAAATACTTAATGTCCTTGTAACGAAGTACGGGCAGGCACATCAAAAACCACTTCTGACACTCTGGAGGTAATGGAAATCTAGCTCGTGAAAACTGGGAAGCCCTGACTTAAAGTGTTTCTCTAAATGGAAGTCGGATGATGCCCCCTGACACACGTTCACCATCTCCAGCATCAGCGTTGACTGGGGGCCTATTCTCATTACAGTCATCAATTGTTCAGTTCTCCTGAGATAAAACTTGTAATGATCAAAGTTATCATCACACTTAAGGCAACATTTACTAGCATTCGCCTTTTTAGAGCTTTACGACATGTATTTATCATTTAGCCAAAAGAACAGACAGGTGTTTGAAGTTGTTCATAATTAATAAGTCAATAATGTGCCCCAAATTGATCTGCACACCTCTCAGACCACCGTTCAGGTAGGTCTAGCTGAAACAGTTCCCCAAAGTCAAGCTGTGACCATGTGTATCACTGCACTTGAAAGGATATAAAGCCAATTACAATCCCAACTGTGAGTTACTCATGCAATAATGAGAGAGAAAATACCTGAGAGTCACTTGCTGGCGTTGGAAACGAGATTACATGCCCGACAGCTGCCAGCAGAAGAAGGTGTATAATTATCATAATTTTATGATGCCGGTGGGGAAGGAACAGACTATAGCAACAAATGCAGACACCTCTTTCTTGAAGAAAGATCTCTCCAAGGACAGTTTAACAGTGACCTTGCTACTGCCCCCAATTTAACCAGGAAAAAAGGATTCGGTAAAACTAAGTGCCAAGTGGCAATCTGGAAGTTTGCTTGAGAGAGGAGACTTAGTACGTGAAAAAGCAAGAAATAGCAAAACTGATAGTAAAAACTGCTGCCCGCATTATTTCCTGTTGGAGCCACTTGTACAAACAAGTTGAAAATGGGACGGAGGAACAGTGTGACCACAAAGGATGTAGTGCTCGAGATATTAGAGGATCAGGTGCCTTTTAGCTCTGCATCTGTAAGGGGAACTAAAGAAAAAACATCCTCTCGTTTCCTTTTCTAGGATTCTACCATCTCCCCTCTTTCTCTGCTCTTGCCAACTCTCCATAACTGTACTTATCCCGTAAGCCTGCAGTTTACCCGAATGCATCGCTCTCATCAAGCCCCCAGACCTTTAATTGGACCAAAACCCAGGCTGGACGTGGATAATGCACCTGGGGGGGCAGCAAGGTACGGGGGGAAAGGGTGGATCAACACCCGCTCCCCACTCGCACCCAGGTTCCCCTTGGCTCCTTGGCTGACGGAGGGGAAGCAGATAAAGCATCTCGTAGCAGAGCAGCCCAACACACCGCCTGGAGGCCCTGGGGCTGTCCCTGTGGAGCCAGGCGTGACTCGTGCAACATGCACGTCTGCTACATCATTCGGGATTACTCCAAAGCAGTCGCTAATCATTTGGACGAGTCTGAAGTATAAACTGTGCCGCTGATGAACTGACTCTATTGTAGCTGAGGATTTACCTGCAATAAACAGGACTTGTAAAAAGGCAAGGCTTGTGCAGGTGAAAATAGAGTACATCAGTCAAGTTCTTCAGAATTAGGGAGAACAGCATGTTCTTCTCAAAAACACCTAGTTATCTTTTCCTGTTTTCTCATTTCGGCCCATTTGTTCTCTTTCTCTCTCTTTTCGAAACGACATTAGGTAATTCTAGAAGGCTTTTTTCTGAACACGGGCTCACACGCATTATAATTTTGGTGCCACTTGTTTGTCTTTGTATTTTTCTGTCCCATCTGTACCCTTCTAATTTCTCCCCTACAGTGTCTTTAAACCACAGAACTATTTATCATCTTCTATAAAACCTCTGTTTAAGATGTCACCATAAACTCTCATCCTCAAAATCAAGGAAGACTGTGGTATCATATATGCCAAATCTCCCCTATTAATCTGAATTTAAATGAAAACATATTTATGCTGTACATAGTGATGTGGCTTTTTGCTCTACTTATTGTGCAACCCAGGCTTTTGCGCAGAACATTCGTCAAAGAAACCAGATTGCAGGAGAAGTGCTGAAGACAGAGCAGGGGATCGGTGCTATTCACGGGTTTTTTGTGATTTTTGTTTAGTCATTTTAGGGGGAAAACAATGAGCTGTCCTGAGAAAATACGTAAGCTAAACTTCCTGAGTTTCCCTTGAAGATTTAATACTTCCAAGGGTCAGAGATACGCTCTTCGAAGCAACAGCCATACGTAGCATGAGATTCAGCAGGAATCGTAAGGCAAGATACGGTATTAGCTCCTCTGCATACAGTAGCATCAGCTGTGCCGTATTAATGCAGGAGGTTCCCTACGTGAACAAACCTGAGCGAAAGAATCCGGTGAAGCGTTTCTTTCGCATCTTCTTCCCGCTCACACTGGCTAAATCCAACACTACGATCTGTGCCCTAAAGAGTCTCATTAAGAAAGCGGAACATCTACCAGAGGCTGTAACTCCAAAGAAGAGATGAGAGGAACCCTACTTCCCAACGAAATCCCAATTCATTCAACATCGAAGCTCAGAAATGATCTTACTTTTGACAGTTGCTGTTCGGGTGCAATTGTAGAGGATGGCTAACTCCCCAAATACTTTGCCAGGTCCCATGGTGCACAGCTTCACGCCTTCTTTTGTCACTTCAACCTTCCCATCTGTAAGGAAAACACAACAACAAAAAAAAGACCATTTAAAAGGGAAATTTTCTTTCAGGCTTAAGTTTTAAAATGTATTTGATTATACTGTGAATAAAAACACCTGAACCTTACAATCTGAAAACCAATTAAATGTATTACGAAGAACAGCACAGACTCAGGAAAAGGTTAAAAACAGCCGTTGCATATATAAGCTTTCAACACTTGAGGTTTTTCAGTGAAGTATCTGTACGGTCAGGAAATACTTACTGGCACACTAAGCTTAATGTGAACTTTGTTTCATGTATTACACTTTCAGGTGAAATTTTCTCCAATTTTGTGCTGAAAAAGGAAAAGATTTAGGTCTTTTAACACCACACATGAACACCACGGAGTAATTTTGCTCATTTTCACTGAGAAACTAATCCCTGAGAACACTCATCCATGAATAACAAAGCCATTATCGAGAGGAAAATTACTTTGACCCGTGGCCATTATTTAATTCCCATCTCACCGTACCTTTCCCTTTTGAACATTTCCTCTTCCCAGAGCCAGTCGGCTTTATCTGCTTACCAATACCGTGCCAAAAAAAGACGTGTGAGGGGGATTTAAAAGCAAAGGTTGAATGGAAAGAAAGCAGCTCAGGGCCAACCCGGGGGTTTCAAAGGACATCTGAAGAACAAGAGCCAGGAGAAGGGAAGGAACTGAAGATGGCCCCACCACTTTGAGCGCCCACAAGTAACGCCACGACGAGAAGCAGAGTATATACATGTGGGGAACACGGGGTTATTGCGCCTACAACCACCATTTAGGCTTTAACAAATAAAGCTCAAGACTGAAAAGTGGGAATTTCAAACATTATCAGCCACTAAGAAGCCTCCTCTCGCCCCAGATTGGGAAGCGGATCGTTAAGGGATCCTGCTGCGGCAGCCCCCAGGGCATCACTCTGCGGGTCTACAGGCGGCAAGAGGGAAGGTCTGAGTTACTGGTTCTCACCCGCCTTACGGATATCTGCATTCGCATGTTAGATACCAAACGGCCTCAAAGGCTTGCAAAAACAGACAGCGAATTAACTTGATAAAAGACTATACAATCCTACGTCCTGGATCCAGAGGCACTCAGCACAAAGCAAGACCACCATCACAAAAAACTTCTCCTACATAATACATATGCTCGAAAACACAGTCCTGTCAGCCCTACGTATCTGTGGGTAAGTCTACACCGCTTGTACCCAAAAACCCCTCAAAGCAAGAATGACTCCAGCCGAGCCATGCTACTCTACCAAAACCACACGCCAATGAGAAAAAGCGATCCTTGAGGACTCCGAAACGAGTTTAGAAACCATATGGCTACCAGACACACCACAAGATCATTCCAGTTGAGCAGAAAACTTCAATGGCAGAATGAAGAAAGAGGGTAAGGTATGTAGAGGTGAATGGAAGAAGGAATTGCCCTTAGCAGGGCAAAACTTTACAGGACGCCTTTAAAGGGCACGAAGTATTTTGGAGGGAGAGGGGTCTTACATTGACGGGTGCAATAGATCCCAAGATCTATTGATGATTAAAAAAATTAAATTAAAAAATGCTTGTTATTTATGAAACTAAAAGCTACTGTTTGATAAATAACATGACCTAAAGGTTACCCGGCCTGTGGGAGTGTAACGATTGCAGCTGTGTATTCTGCAATACAACGGCACAGAGAGTTTGGGGGAGGGCTGTTAAAATTTCTTTATCACAAGTTATTAGTAATAAGCAAGTGTGTGTGTGTATATATATAATGCTCCTATGAAATTACTACCAGAAAGTATGTATGTATTTCAATATTAAGAGCAAGTCTGTAAAATTATCACTAGTAAAGCAGCATTTATACTTATGATTATTACTTATATAAGAAGTACAAACGTACATATCATAGAATGGTTTAGGTTGGAATGGACCTTGAAGCTCACCCAGTCCCACCCCCTGCCCTGGGCAGGGCCACCCCCCCCAGCCCAGGGTGCTCCCAGCCCCGTCCAACCCGGCCTTGAAAAAATATACACACATGCGTATATATAATGAGGAGAAAATGCCATTTCTTTTGGGACAGTGGGCTGGCAGTCACGATGTGCAGAGTTCTGCAGCTCCCATCACGGCAGGGAGAAGTACACAGGACGGTACCGTGTAAAGGCAAACGAAGTAGAAGGAGATGGCATCCATCACGTTGAGTATTAGCAATACTAGCCATTGATACCGCACAGTTAGCACCCATTAAAGGTCTGCCAAGAATGCATTCACACAGTATATTCACGCAGTAAAGCAATCACGGAAACACTAAAACACACAATATAGTACTTTGGGGTTAACAGATAACCCTGAGAATTAAATTCTGAGGTTGCTGGTTTATTGTTAGCTTCAAATAGATCTGAATTCCATTCCTTGTATAGGCTAACTTCCCTTTAAAAGTCAATTTCTTTTTATCTTTTTTATAAATGTTTGATTCATTTGTTCATATTAAGTATCAATCTAATATGAAGCACAAAAATAGGTATTTATCTCAAGAATGAGCAAAATCAACCTTTCGTGGTACCTCACACACTTCAGAGACACCTAAATGATTTTGAAGAATACTTTTTTTAACAGAACTGAGTTTCAGCAGAGCTGAAATGTGGATATTTCTGCAAAAACCTCTACGATGAATACCCACAAAGGGAATGAGTTTCCCTCACTTCGCTCATGGAGTCGTAACTGGTTCCAGAGAAAAGACACCCAAATCTGAGCAGTAATGCACAAACAGATCACATTATTCACAGGCATTTTGAGATCTATCCCACTGCTCAAGATGTCCTCTGTTGCTTCCCAAAGCAATCCACACTGATCATTCATCTTTGTAAGAAAGCTACCATATATTCCCATATGCCATTTAATTTCATATAAGGACTTAAAAATAAGAAGCTGGGTTCTGATTCTTATGCCGCGGTGGGTTGTTTGTTTTTTTTTGGGGGGGGGGGGGGGGGGGGAAGCATTTCTCACTGTATTAAAAAATTATGTGGTTCATTCATGATGACAAGTCAACGCTTCATCATCCCCAGGTGCTCTCCAAGGGTTGAGAGGAAGAGAGGAAAATCCTCCCCAAGGGAGTGCCGACGCTGGAAAGGACGGCCTTGGGGTTGGAAAGAGCTCGCTGGAGTAGTACACAAACATTAGCTCAGGTCCCATCAATTTACAGCCTATTTTTCACACGTAGAAAATTGAGCTCTTACTGCCGTACCTTGACGACAAATTCCTGCCTGATCGTGGGAAAGGACTTTGAGATTTGAGATGGAAAGCACAATATTGAACACATTTTTTACTACAGTCTTCAGGACCCTTTTACCGCATCAACCATTTCCCCCAGTATGCAAGAAACATACTGGTGAGGAAATTAAAATACTAATCTAAACAGCACAGAGAAGACTTCCTAGCAAAATATGTGGATACAGCAAGAATACATAAGACGATGTTCTACAAAAACAAAACCAAAGAAAACTAATTTCACTAACAGAAGAGGGGGTCCATTTCCAAAGGCAGCGGTTATTTAGATTGGTATGGAGTTATCCCCCCCCACTGTCACCTTTTTCAAGCAGCAGCTATAGAGCTGAGCAGAAAACCGTAAGCTTCAGGAAAACCTTGGGGAAGCACAAAGTGCTCAAATTCAACATAGTTTCTATTTCACAGCAAACCCTAACAAGCCATTAAGTGAAAGATGATCGTTAAAAATTCTCGAGACCCAAGATGGTGTAGGGTTTGGGCATTACTCAGGAAAAAAAGACAACAAGCATTTGTTTTGATGAATTCAATAAGGATTTTCTATATGAGAACTGCTTAAATTTGGAGGCGGTTACCAATAACGACTTTCAACTGCTGAGCAATTTGAAAGTGCTTTGTTTATTAAAAAAACCCAAATTATTTAAATGTTCATTTAACATTTGTGTTCAAACTAGTTTTACTCCCAATGAAGCCGTCTGAAGCACAGACTGCAGAGGAGAAACACAAGACTGTGGGTGCGTTTCTTGCTACAGAAGCCAATTCTCCCAGAAGTGTATAACGCGACACAATGCACAGGCCTTGTTTGTCAAAACAAAATTAAAACTTGCTTTTTTAAAGTTATATGAATTTCATATGCAGTCATTTAAATGCATTTTATACCAGTTCTGCTAATGAAGGGGTGTTTCAATTCCGGCGCCTGTTTCTTATCTTGCAAATTTGAATATAAGGTTGGTACACGGAGACAAAACGGCTATTATAAAATTTCTCCTGTTTCGACTTGAAACAATCCGAAGGAATGCAAGAACGCAACGATGACAGAAATTACATGCTTTCAAAACAGCCTCCCTAAATCAGTTTGAACACGAAAGCAACCTCCATTCCCGCAGAGCAGGGAGGAACCTCCCCCTCCAGACCCACAGTGCTCTCCGAAGGAAAGGTTTCACCCGGAGGAACACAAGCAACGCCTTAGCGAGGCTGTACTTTACATTCCCACCTTGAAACGGAGTGGCAGCTCAGTTAGTGCCAAGTGACCTTCTCGCTACTGACAGGCAGTGCCTTGGTGTTTCTATCGCAAACAGCGGCACACGACAACACCGCTTCTTCCCAGGGCCCAAAGCCCACTGCCGCTTGGTCCACCTCTGCCCCACAGGTAACGCCAGTCAAAGTTCCCATCTTAAAGAGCCCAGGGTAAAGCACGCTGCCGCTGCCCCTCCTGGCTTTCAACAGGGCGCCGGGGGGTGTCCTCAGGGGGCTCCCTGCAGGGACGAGCGGCTCCTTGCTGTCAAGCTTCACCACCTCTGGACACAGCCAAATACAGTCTCTAAGAGATCTTTAGGAACAAACGGACCGGTTCGAGAGGTAGTCAGAGCGCAAGAAGCCCCGTGAGTAACCGTTGCCTCGGTCGCCCACCCCCAGCTACAAGGCTGATGGCGTTTTACGGCTCCCAGCCCACCTCTGCTGCTCCCTCTCCCCTTGACCAAAGCTCAGCGATGCTTCTGATGCCAGAGCCGATCATCCCCGGTCCTCCTCACGCAGCTGTATTCTACCAAGCCACAAAACAGTCCGCGAGAGACTTCATTAGACAAACTCAGCTGCTGCAGGAGAAAATATAACTATTTTTTTCCAAGTACATAAGAGAAAGATTGAACAGGACAGTAGCCTGAGGAAGGCGGGAATTGAAAGGCAAAAGGTATTTGATCTGTAACACTCCAGCAAGAGAAGCAGTACGGGGGATACGGTTTAGTAACAAATGTGCTGTTTAATTACAATTTAGTGTACTGGAGAAAGTCTCCCGTTCTCCTGTTGTGTAATTAAACAATCTGGAACATTAAATACCTAACAATAAATTCCCCAGACCGTGAGCCAAATTCACCTCTCGTGGAAATAAAGGGTCTAACACAGCTATAAAGAGATGGAATTTTACCCATTTTCTTTTGCTAGCTGGCAGCCGAGGCAGTGCAGTTTTCCACGTAGGAAATAAATTGCTTTCTTTGATGTATCAACCAGATAAAGAAACCAAAAGAAATGCAATATAATTTTGATCAATTAATGGAGATAGATTTGCAACTTCCTTTGACATCTCCATAAGACAAATACTAAATAATGCAAGTGATGCTTTACTCGAGGCAAGAAGAAAAGATTGGAAAACACCGCATTTCTGCCAAAATACTGAGCATTATTGAATTCAACACTGATATTTAATTTACAGCTGAGCTGATTTTGTGCAGCTTCAGCTCTCATCCACACTCTGCATTTTTATGTCAGCTGTAAGACACTCTTCCATATTGATGGAGGACAACGCAAGTTGCTTTTCATCTAGACAGAGCATAAAATAAAATAAAATAAAAATTGCTGTGTCTTAGCTAGCACGGAGGACTTATCAAGAGTAAAGGCCGGCAGCTCTGTTTTGGTGGTTATACTTTGGATCCCCAAGGTCCCGATTCTTCTCCATCCCCACACAGCCAGAACATGCCCCAATATCATCCGACTGATGAGTCACTTCACTAATGGCCCTGGCAAGCAGTGCAATGGGCCTTCGCCACATCACCTCCGTCTTCTCGACGCACGCTTTCAGCAAGGCAAGTTTTATGAATCAATTCTCTAGCTCAAAGGGTGCCACATCCATTTGGCGTTCTCACAAGGCAGGCGACCAGCGTGAGGACACAGAACGGAACAGTACCTCCAAAAGCCACCAGCCTGCTCCCAACAGAAACAGCTGCCAGAAATCAGTTTAACCACACGTATTTCGGGTTTGGCAGATGCTCAGAAGCCTCAATTATATGGGAGGCTCTTTGGTTCTTTTTCCAGGCTCTATTATTCGAATCACATCCCACCTTCAGCAAACAGAAATTTTTATACTGGAAATTTTCTACTCTCATTCCTTGGATTCAGAGAGCAAGCAACCTTCCTCTTTTATCCTCGTTTCTTTTTTCCCCGTGATCCTCCTAGACGGTAAGAGCGAAAGCCTTATCCTCATTCCTTCACACAGATTTGTACGTAAATACCATTCACCTAGGCGTAAAATTTCTGCATTGCCAAATGCTTTGCCCTCTTTCCCACCCATTTTTTTCCACTTGTCATCCACAACTCACAACTTCTCTTAGCAGCTTGTAAATTAGCCAAGGAAACGGAAAATTATGTGCAGTGCACGCAGGTAAATTCATCCATTCTTGCTGCCTCCTAACATGCTCATGGAACGCACTGTTTGCACTCGCAGTCATGCTGAAGTGCACTGTTCAGCTGCAACAAGATGCAACTCCTCCGAATGATGAACTTGTCGTAAATCCGAACTACTGCCTTGGAGTAAGCACGACGCTCCTCTCAGGCAGCTCCAGTGACTCCAGGCTGCTACCAGTAAAGCATCGCTTCAGGTAAAGAGAGCGCGTTATAAAAATAGCCGCAAATCACCAGGATGATCTCGCACCCCACCACCGAGGGCAGCTCCACGAAAGCTCTGGAGCAGCCAGTTTTGTACATTGGGCTTTTGGTTGTGACTCAGGGCAGCTTGGAAACTGGGGCCGGTTTGCAAGATTTCAGGAAGATGCACGAAGGCTTCAAGAAATAAAGCTTCTCCTATGAAATCCAAGAGGGAACGGCTTCCCTTGCTGCCCCGGCCCTCGCCACACGGTCCCCGAGCCACGGGACTCTCGGCTGGAGCCATGCTTTTGCAAATTAAACTCTGTGTGCTAATTACATTGTAGTTGCAAATTTAATTGCGGAGCAAATAGAACTTTAATTGCTAGCTGACATCAGAGCCAGTCCAGTTAAAATTCGTTAATATTTTTGTTTGTTTCAAAACACAGACTGATAACGGTCTGCATTATTCACAGGGTTGTGCCCAAGCCACCGTACGTCTTAACTGTACAAGAGGACTTGTAGAGTATTACATTTCCTAACGATGAATATTAACAATATTAAAAGTAAATCCATGTTGTTGTTTTTTTTTTTTCTTAAAGCCCTACTAAAAATAAACCAACATTGAATCGCTCCCGGCTCGTTTCCTTCCCCAGCCCCACGCTGGCGGTGTCCGCCCGCACCGCAGCATCGCTGCCCGTGTTCAGGCGATGCAGTGAAAATAAAAGCACGGGCGAACCAGCGGGCACGGTTCACATCTTGAGGCTGCTTTTCAGGAAACGGTGGAAATAGTTCCTGGGAAATAGTCTATACACTGAAAATGTTCTTGTAAGCATTTGCTCTGACAAGTTATTGCTCTTACCAGTTACTGTATAACTTCCCCAGGATGCAAAGTTAAATACGGGTCACTGTAAGCAGAGAAAAGTAAAACTCCAGATGATTTAAGCACGTACAAACAAAGCAGAATCAGTTTTGCAAAAACTGCTTGCGCTTGTCCTGTATAACAACGCCAGCAAAACACACAGACGGTTTTTGTTTTGATGAGGACATTTGGTGCTTTGTCACCCTCAGTCCATCCAATTAAACATTAAATAACATCTTTGGCTCAACTGCATCCATGCTCCTCAAATAAATCGAACTATAAACTAAATTGCACTAATGTGACTCTCTCAATTAGTAGGATAATTTTGTCTCCCAATAATTAAATGGTCATTTTCTCTTTCCGGGTGCAGAAGAAAACAGATTAAGTTGACTTGAGGAATTTGTCAGCCCGCGTGTCATTTATATAATGGGTAACATTCTTGCAGTGCGTTACCAGCTCTCCCTTTCTCCTCCCGGCTCAGAGGCATGGCTGGAAAGCCACTTGCTACTTCAAGTCAAAGACTTCCATGACTCACAAGCCCAAATCAGGCCCTCAGTTTCTTAATTTTAAAGACACAAGAATATCCAAGGGGATATCTAAGAATCCAAGCTGCACTCCCATCCAGCATGAGGCTGAGTAACATAAACGCTACTGGAAGACAGAAGAAAGTGTAACACCAGGAACGCAGCAGACGTTTCTAGCTTCTATTCCTTTATTTCTCCTCCTGGGTATAAACAGGAGACATCTGGAAGGCCGCATTCTTTATTTTCAATTGTATATCCTAGCAATGCCTTTGAGACATGGGTAAGGATAATCGGTTTTATCCTTATTCACATTATCCGCCCCTTTTCAGATCCTAGACCCTTAGGAAAAAAAGGGAAGATTTTCCCAGGAGTACTGTAATTGTTCATTACACTTCCACGCAAGGTTTAAAACACAAAAAACACTTTATGTTGCAGAAATCAGGAAAATCACACAACTCTACAACGATGGGGGGGGCGGATTCCCACTTGATTCACTGCAGAATTCATCAATGACTATTCAATATTTTATTCCATCCGTGCTGTTTCACACTTGGACTGCAGCTTTATTTATTGGATGCTATTCAAGCTCTGCTCTGAAGGCGGAATAATAATTATTTGTAACTAGTTTTCTTTCAGAACTATCGCTATGGATCTGTAGATTTTCCTGAATATATTTCAAAAACTGGGCCTGAGATGAAGCAGGAGTTACCCCATCCCACAGCAACAAGGGCATTAAGAGCAGAAGGAAGCACCCACTTTGGAGTGTCCAATAGAAAAGACTCAATTTTGAGTTTAATTTTGTTTACTTTAACAATACTTATCATATACAGTTTGGATTCTCAAAGCCCAACTCCACTGACTTCAAATATAGCTTCTAAATATTCAGCACATTGTTTCAATTCAGAAAATGGGGACTACTAAATTACTAAGTCCAATCTTTTCGTCACCTGCAGCAGATGCAAAATGGAAACAAGTTGTCCCCAAAAGCAGCCAGCAGCTTCAAGCAGCGCCTTGCCTTGGCTTTCCCTGTCATCCAGTGTCTCCTTCTCTGGGAGACTCATTTTCTCCAGGGCTTTACTGATGATGGCCTGCTTCATGATTCCCAGCCCCACGGATTACTCGCAAACACAAGCCGTGCAAAGGAAGCAACCCGTCTGCAGGTGGAATAAGGAAACGAGGGCTTAAAGCTGAAGCGATGCTCTTACACTCCTCGCTCTCTCGGGAGCTGTATGATAGGAGGGATTTCCAGTCTGCTGTTTCAAAGTCCGGAGATGCACACCTGTAATCCGCTTTAACAGGACGCCATGATACCGCGAGGTCAATGGTTATGGAGTTACAAAGAGGCGATGCGGGCTTACAGCTAGTCATCAGCAACCGTCGGCTTTTTATAAGCAACCTCGCCAGCTGCGCTAACCCAGCAGCTCCTACCAACGGCGGGCGGCTTCCTTCCCCGTCCCAGTTTCCTCCTCCCTCCCAGCAGGCTGCTAAGCCCAGTGTTAGTCCCTTTGGGCCATTTCTCACCCCACCCCAGTACCCCTTTTCCCCAGCACCCTCTGCCCTCGCCAAGTCAGAGCTCGCTCTCAGCCCACGCGCACGTAGGAAGCGTTAGTCCTGATACAATAATCCCTTACCCAAACTTGGGTAAGTTTTGACAGAAGAACTGTAATAAGGGAGAGAGGGAAAAAAAAAAATCACACACATTTTGCCAAATTTTAAATCGTGTTCCAAAACATGGCAACATTGCAAATTGTTGTGAGTGTTTTGAATATGAAGAAAAATGTCATTTTTTTCCTTAGACACCTCCCTGGAAAAGACTAAACTTCTGACGACATTTTCCAGAACGATTTCATTTTAAGCTGGCATCTGCAGCAGCAGTTTAAAGCTCAACCTTTTAAAGTTTCGCAAGTGAGAGGGAACTGAAGCAAGGCTTGATGATGTTCAGTACCTGGCCAGTTCTGAGATTAAGAACGCTGTGGAGTCTCATCTGTAATATATTTACAAAAAGCCCTAAAGAAAGCTTTTACCTCTTTTTGCTTGTTAGACACAATCTAATGAGGGGAAGGTAAATGAAACAAAACATGAAGAGTTACGACTCTCAAACCTGCTGGGGCAAGTGGTGAAACTGCGACAAGTCCCTTCGTACGCTCCGGTAAACCTTTTTTGAATGGAATGAACTTACTCCCCCCCCTATAAAACAGCCTCAGAGAGACAGTCCGAACGTGATGGACCGCTGAGAGTCTCCCCAAAGGCTGCACATCGCCAGCGGCTCTAGGGCAGTGACCAGATCACCTTGTTTGGGGGAAATTTCCAGTGCCAAGACTTATTTGGGGGAGTTAAGCAGACAGGACAGGCACCAGCCTTTCCACCATCAGCAGAAACCCACGTTGAGAAGTCCACAGGAGATGTCCAAAAACCAGTAAGGATCTACCAACCCACGCTGCCGCCCCTCGCCTTGCCAGCTGAGACCTGCGAGCAACACGGGGGCAGTTTTGGTGCGCTTTTGAAAAAGCGATATGCTATGAGTATTTTTTAACTTTTGCTTTAAAGAAACAGTTTTGAAACTGGGCTCGAAACCGTGACTCAACGTGTACAATCTCAGCAGCCCGAAGCAGTGAACAACAGTAACACTTCTTGGATTTAAATCAAGACTTGCTCTAGAGAAAGGATTACTGGAGATCAGCGCAGATCTGCATCCCAGTTGCCACCCTGTCTGCAGAAACGTTTTGAAAACTAGAGAATGGAAAGAAAGGAGGCGATCGCCCAAACCTGTAACAGCGGCCTCGGGGCAGAGGGCAGCTTGGAGGATTAAGAGCATCTGAAAACAGCACGAAGAAACTTCCTCTGGGCTTTTAAGGTAGGAATGAAAACCTAGATGAGAGGGAGGCAGGAAAGTGAAGCGAAGCATCGAAAGCACAAGGTGTCCCCAGCAGAGTGGGGGATAGGTAATGAGAGACATAGAAGTGCGGCGGGGCAGAGAGAAAATAAACCAAGTGAAGCGCAGTGGGGCTGGTTGGTGGAAGAGAACTTGTGAAGCAACCAATGCTGTCCCAAAGGTCAGCCCATCTTGGATGACACCATGCAGCAATGTAGCCCGGGGGCATGCACAAGGAAAGCAGCAAACAAGGCTGCAGGACAGAGAAGTCATACTGGAGACCGCCTGAACAGAAGGAACGATCTGCCCAAAGCAATTCAAGGCAAGGTTTCACCTCCAGAGGAGTAAACAGGAAGGAGTGATGCTGTTTTAACACTTCAGATTTAGTTCAAGTGGCTCTACGTGTTACGGTTAAGCCTTAACTTCCGCACGTGAAACAAACCGCTTGCGAAGCACACTGCTAACGCTACCCTTGAAAGCAGAAGCAAATAGTTACTGTCTGGCTCACTAATGAATTTCCCCAGAAGAAATACTCTGCCTGTGCAACGGTGTTAATTCTCAACCATTTTCTCTTGTGATCTTCCCAAGGAAACTCTGCAGCCAAAGTAAACTAAATGGGTATCTCCCACTTCCAGCCAGGTGGGGTTCTATCTGGGAGGACCTAGAAGCTTGGCAGGTTTTTTTGCTGTTAGTATGAGTTTTATTATAAGAATTTTGTTAATGGTGGAACCTAGAGGACCCAGTCCCAAGTGGAGATGCACATCCTCAAACACCATATTCAAAATTCAAAAATATATACATATATATACACACACACACAAACACATACATATCCCCTATTTCCAAGCTCCTGACAACTGTAATATACATGTTCGGGGGATGGATAGGTGATCTCCAGAAGTCCCTCCCAACCTCAGTTACTGACTCTATAAATTATTTCTGATGTAAGGTTTGTTTCAGCCTGGCGAGCACATAGGATTTTGCAACTTGCATTGGCAAGCACCATATAATGAGGTTTTTCACCATGAGGCTGTAAGACCATGTTAAAAATCTGTAAGATGGTAAACAAAAGCTGCTAGAGAAACCTCTTAAAATAGAGTACGAGTTGGCAAACAAAGATAACAAGGACTCAAGGAGATAGTTATCTGTCAAGCAGACAGAGAATACTAAAACACGCAATTAAAGTCAAATCAAGTTTTGTCTTATGTACAACACTCCTGAACACCCATTCAGGTGTTTAAGAAAAATTGAAATAACAATAAAAACCAAGTTAGAAACAAGAAGCCAGTTAGCCCAGATAGATGTTTGCCTGGCATACATTTTTGGACAGATTTGTTGCAGTCAGTGCAGAGAGTACTAATGAAGTATGGAGTCACACAGGTGCCTCGCAGGGCCATAAACTTCTTCCCTTGGCCGTAACTCATTAGCAGACACTTTTTGTCTGTGACAGCATCATTAAGGATCAGCACAAATTTCTCGGCTACACTGCACTGATTCTAGTTTCTCCCCCTCAAGCCTGCCTGAATCACTGAAGATGCTCATAAAACACCGGCCTGGGGTGCAGATGGAGAGGTGTGCGGGCTCCCGAGTAGGATTCAACATGGCAGACTACGCTATTACTCATGTAACGACAGCAAGAATAGACCCCGCTCGTTGCATGCCTACAGAAACCTTATTACCCAAAGGCTCAGCTGAAGGACTACAAAAAACCCTCCTGTTTCAGTTTGGGATAATTTAGGAACACAATATAAGTCTTGGTTTGCACACATGTGTTTATCCCCGCTCTCAAAGCCGGCGACCGCTTAGGCTGACAGACGGGGTCTGGCACGGGACACAGGACCACGCGCTGCTCCAGCCGCGGCGCAGCGCCCCCGCAGCCCCGGCTAGCCAGATTTCACGGGGAAGAGCCACGGGCCGCAACGCACCGGGGCACGGCTGAAAGCGCCAAGGGAGGCAGGGAGAGGAGATGGGTGCGCAGAGGCGTATTTAGGGTATGTACACATACATGTATACACGTGTATACATACAAAAGCCATAGTCCTCCCTTAAACACTAAAGAATTGTTCACCAATTCTGTACCAATAGCTACCTGCTGCACAGCACCCACGCAGAAGCAACTTCAACACAAGAGGGTTTGTAGCTGCTAATTCAACACCTTCTCAGTTTTCTAGTGGATAGCAAAACGCGCACGAAAAAATACTCAGTTGTGATTTACATGTTGGGGGATTGCTCAGTTTGAGTTTCCCATTTTTGAGGAACTCAACCCAGTTAAGGTGCCATTTCAAGAGAACATGTTTTCCTGCAGCCAGTGGGAGATGCACACAAGTCACGTTGGCAGCTCATATGCAGTTACCCCATTGCTTCTGAAACCTATACACACAAAAAAAAGGTGATCAAAGAGAATAGAGGAGTACCATATTTATCCTAGATAAAATACTGAAAAGCTCAAATAGATAAAATATTGAAAAGCTCAAATACTTTTTGAGAAACATTAGGTTTGCTTTTCTAATTTGACTCAGTCTTACCTCCATAAATAATATGTGTCAATCTCAAAAGCAAACAAGCCCAATAACGTTGAATACAAATTGCTTTTCCCCTGAGCAGGTGATTTCGTGGAAGGATGCAGTCCACCCTGCCAAGCTGCAACATTTGTCTCAAGCTCCCATTTCGGCTGAGTGGCTCTTGAACTGGAATTGTGACTGCAATGCCGCAAGTGCAAATTGCCCCTTTTTGGTAGTCAGTCAAAGCCTCTCATGAACACAACCCACCACTGCACCCGTACGCTGATGGATGTAACGTACTGCGTACTGCTGCGATGGGAGGTTTGCAGGATGTAGATTGCACTTGATAAAATAAATGCAGCCCGTGGGTAATTAATTACCCTGGCTCACACCAAACCCGTACGGCGCGAGAAGCATGGCGAGCCAGGTCGCCCTCGGGTATGGGTGCTTTCACATCAGGGTATTCAGAGATCCCGTCAGATAAATCCACACTTGACTACTTCTAGATGAGATCTTGTTTCTTCAAGCTGTGCACACGGGGTTTAGTAACTGGGCCACAGCAGCCCCTCAGGCAACCTCCGGTTAGGGTGCGAAGTGCGAACAGGCTCCAGCTGTATTTTGAAACTCCTCCATAAATGACACCAACCTTTCAAAATAGGAAGAAGGTGCGTTTATGAATTACAAAGAGGGGAGGAAGGGAGAAGGCAGGTCTGTAACAGGGCAGCTGGGCTGGGAGCCGGACGAAGGGCACGGCGGGGAGCGCTGACCCCGAGGCCAGCTCTGCTCCCAGCAGCGCGAGCCCCTCTGCTGTACGGCAGTCCCCAAACTGCACAGACTTAGTTCTCCAAAAAACAAAGCAACAGACAAGAAACTTCACACTCCTCTTCAGGGTTTCCATAACAACACTTTTGTTACTGCCGTATTTCAAATGCTGAGAGACCCTGATTTATTTTTTTTCCCCCCTCAGGCCTTCTAAGCCACTTAGTTAACTTCATCTCTCTTAAAACACTGAGATGTCTTCTGTTGAATACACTGAGGAAAGACATATTTTGTTCACCTGCCCTAAACAGCTGTTAGATCATCCTATCCAAATTTATTTTCCAGTTACAATCCTCCTCCCTTGCTTCAGAGCTTTGGCTTTCATATCCTGGCTTTTCAAAATATTTTGGAAGTATTTCAAAATGTTAGCCAGAAAAAAAAAAAGAAAAAGGTTGAAGCTATAAAACACTGGAAGTGACCAGTCAATTTTAATTTATTCTTTTAATTAAAATTTAAACCAGCCTCGGTTTTGTGATGTGATAAGTGATAGTGAGAAATGCAATCATTGCAATCTCTTATTAAAAGAGAACAGAACAAAACCAGAGGTTGAGATCCCTTTGAACAGCAAAACCATCATTCCCTTCTCTCCCTTTACCCACGGTGATCACATGCTTGAAAGGCACTCGATAAAAAGAACATAACATAAAAGAACACATACATTTTAAAAAATCGAGACCACTACTTCACACAGATGTTGCAAATCCACGAAAATAAAAGACTGAAATAAATAAAAATTTACACACGGGTAATATTTTACACTCTATTATACATGCGTACACCCACGTAAGCACCCTCTGAACGCTGGTTAGAAGGCGTCATTCAGTTGACTGCCAAACCCTATAGCTCTGAATGGAAATCACGCTTTGCAAAGAAAAACACTCACGGAATTTTCAGAGTTGGAAAGGACTGCTAGAGATCACCCAGTCCCACTCCCCTGCCAAAGCAGGGCTGCCCGGAGCACGTTGCTCAGGACTGCATCCCGGCGGGTCTTGAAACTCTCCAGCGCAGGGGACTCCCCACCCCCCCGGGCAGCTGTGCCGGGGCTCTGCCACCCCAACCGGGACGAAGTTTCTCCTCGTGTTAGAATGGAACTTCCCATGTTCCAACTGGTGCCCGTCGCCCCTCGTCCTGGCACTGGGAACCACTGAAAAGAGTCTGGCTCCATCCTCCTTCACCCCACCCTGTAGATACTTGTATGCCATAATAGGTGTCCCCTCAGCCTTCTCTTCTCCGGGCTAAAGAGCCCCAGCTCTCTCCACTTTTCCTCACAAGGGAGACGCTCCAATCCCTCAAATCATCTTAGTTGCCCTACGCTGGACTCTCTCCAGCAGTTCCCTGTCTCTCTTGAACTGGGGAGCCCAGAAGTGGACACAGTATTCCAGTTGTGGCCTCACCAGTGCAGAGCAGAGGGGGAGGATGACCTCCCTCGCCCCGCTGGCCACACTCTGCTGGGTGCCCCCCAGGATGCCATTGGCCTTCCTGGTGACAAGGGCACATGCTGCCTCATGGAGAATTTACTGTCTACCAGGACCCCCAGATCCTTCTCCTCAGGACTACTCCCCAGCAGGTCCACCCCGAACCTCTATTGGTGCCCAGCATTCCTCCTCCCCAGGTGCAGGACCTTGCACTTGCTCTTGTTGAACCTCATGAGGTTCTTCTCTGCCCGGCTCTCCAGCCTGTCCAGGCCACGCTGGATGGCAGCACGGCCCTCTGGAGTGTCAGCCACCCCTCCCAGTTTGGGATCATCAGCGAACTTGCTGAGGACACACTCTGTCCCCTCATCCAGGTCATTGATGACTGTATTGAATAGGACTGGACCCAGTACTGACCCCTGAGGGACACCACTGGTTACAGGCCTCCAACTGGACTCTGCACCACTAACCACAACCTTCTGAGTTCTGTCAAATTGCTCAAGGGAAATCCTGAAGAGCTCTTCCAGCCTCCGATACTGGCCACATCCTTGAAAGACACTTTGTGGGGTTGAAACACGCTGCACAGAGCAAGTGAAAAGGCCCACTGGGCTCAAAAGTACCTCAACATCAGCCAGACAACACACGTGCCCTGATCAATTCTGATTGCAGAGTTAGGTAAATAAAGAGTATCCCCAAATTTTAAGTTTTCCAGCCTAACAAAGAGGTAGCTGAAGGATGGGAAGCGTCCAAACCCCTGAGCTGCACATAAAGAGGACAGAGGTCTGTGCCAGACAGAGGAGGTATGTACTCTTCCACCTACAGCTTGCAGAAGACCAAGCATGAACCCGTTCAAAAATACTCTCAAGACCTGAACCAAGTTTGAAGACACAGATCCTGCAATAACCAGGAAACCTTTATCTCTTCCAAGCAGTACCACAATAGTGTGGAGAGAGTTTTAGCTCAATTTTAGTTGGATTCATTCAAGTTCTACGATGCTATAACATTCTTAAAGTGCATTGCACCATTAGCAATGTGGCATGTGCTGCTCCACTACCTCTCCCAACTCCTTACTATGGATGTTAACTAACACGAAGAGCACTGTATGGACAATCCACCTGGGGGACATCTGGAGATGAAGACTTATTTGGTCCTTCCAGCCCATATTGCTTGGCCAAGGAGAGAGACCAGGGCCAGTCTGGGCCATTTGCCTTCACCTCTGTGGCTGTCTACCCGGCTTGATGGCCACTGCTGGCAAGTACCGTGAAGGACTCCAGCCTGAGCACGTGATGTTTGTGCAGGCTCCATCCCTGGAGGTTTTTAGGACCAGGCTGGATAAAGCCGCAAGCAGCCTGGTCTGACCACAGAGCTCCCTTGAGCAGGAAGCTGCACTTCAGACCTCCCGAGGTCCCTTCTGACCTGAAGTATCCTACAATCCTATCTTCTTCCTCCATCTATAGGAAGACGACGAGCTGAAAGGGCTGTATAATTATATTATCACTGTTAAAGACACATGTTTGAAGAAAAAAAAGAAAGCATTCTTGGTATTTCCATTGTTACCATCTTTGGAAACACGGCACATTGTCACACAGTGCTACAGGTGCCAAGTAACAGTAAGTCGACGTATAGGACTACAGATCTCATGTTCACAAAGCGCAACTCCCCTCTCCCCTCTGTTTCATGTTTTACTGGTAAATAAATCCCTGGGACGAGATTGAAGGCCTGGCAGCTGGAAGGAAAGCTCAGGCTGCAGCCTGAGCCAAGAGGCAAAGTTCTCAGTTGAGTGACTTGGATGAAGCAGGAAAAGTAAATCAATGTAAACAGCGTAAATCAATGTTTTCAGCTGACATCTGCAATGAGCCCACGTTTCTGAGTTATGCAGAACCAGTAGCATTTTGGTATTTTCATTTCTTGTCCAGACACAGCAGTTTTTGAGCAGCTGGTCAATAAAACTTAGCAGCACTTTTGACAGCAAAGTGTTACTGATAAAATAGGCACTTCAAAATTTTACCTTTTTTTTTTTTCCTCTCCTAGGGCAAGAAGTGAACAATTTCTGAAAAAAATCCTTTTCCATTTAACAAAAATAATTCTCTACCAAGAGGGGCACTGCTAGGTTCCCAACCACCGTCAGAACCAACTGAAGAACCTTCCCAGTTACTTTAAGGTTCTAAACTGGGAAACTAGTTGACCAACACACTTGGGTCACTTTTCTTTCTAGCCGGTTGCCAGCCCTTCCTCATCATCAGATACGCACGTACAGCAGTAATGTTGTTCTCTTCAAGCTTTACGCATAAAAGCTTCTCTACCAAGAGTATGAGTGAATATGGTAATGAATGGAGCCGTTTTAAATCTTGGCAGGTGAGAACATCCTTGCTACACCTCCGGCTGGTATTCAATCACTTCACAGAAAGGAGAGAAATGATCTAGAGCCTCTCCACTGATCTGAGGCAGAAACATCTGCTGAAAACAAAACCATCTGATTCACTGAACAGAGCAAGGTTAGCAGGAGGAGAGCGCCGCAGCCAGCCACGCAGCCGAGAAAAAGAGTTACCGATGATAGCCAACACAGGGAAATACGCTATCGGAGCGAATCGAGACGGCAGAGGGCTTTTTGCTACAAGCCTGAACACCTCTCAGCTCTGTAAACGGGGGAAGAAACGGGGACTTGGGAGCTGCTCCCCTTCCGGCATCTACATTGCAGCCTCACTCAGAGATGAATGCCTGTTAGTTATTTTAGCCTGCTATTTGGTCTACTTTGCACTGAGAAGGCTCCTAACTCAGATTTAAGACGTCAAAAGCACCCTGTAGGTGAAGGAGGGAGTGTTCTCAGCTTTTTCTCTGCTCAGGAGAGAGGGGTAAATAGCATCACCATCTCAGCACAAATTTTATAAAAAATGTCAAGTGTGTCAAAAACAATCCAGAACAATCAAGAAGAGAACAGGAGTACGAAAAAAACCCAACACTGTCGGTAGCAACCAAACCGCTGACTCCTCGGAGACCCTCAATTGCCTGGACGATTCAGGTTTCAAAATAAACTTGCCGAGGCACGTCCCTAATAATGACTTCCATTTGTTTAACAGATTTTGCTCTTGTATTGCCCAGCACCGTTTCCCAAATTTGCTCTCCGTTCATACCGCAAACGGGCATAACTCTCAAAGTCTCCATGGCTATGCAGAGCTTTTTGGCTGACACGGGCTCTCCGCTTCTGCAGCATACAAGCACAGCTCTAGAAATCAAGAGTTCACTGAGCAACAGGAAAAGGATGCAAGACATATAGGTTGGTCTAAACAGAGTCATTCTGCCTTGCCTGTGCCTAAAAAACACACAATAACAAGGAAAATGGGGATGCTTTGTGAAGGTGAGATGGTTTAGGCTATATTTTCTCCTTTCTCTCAGCTAAATTCAATCCTGTCCCTGCTTTCTCCAAGTGGATGCGAAATCACTACATTAAAATTGAAAAGAGAGAGCAACAAGCAGAAAGGGTTTGCCTACAACGCGAAGGAAAATGAAGGCTGAGCTGGTTACTGTCTGTCAGCCAGAACGGACCATCTGCATTTCCCTGCTGCAGATCAGGCAGTCCCACCGCCAGCACACCGATTATGAGGCTGGAAAAAATCAGCTAAAATAGAGTTGCGTTTCTCGGAAGGCCACATACGGACCCCTCGGTCCAGAGGGCGGCTGACACCTGAGAAAGGGAATGGGGGAGCTGTTTTGAAGAACATTAAGGAGTTACTAATTTGGAAAAAATACATGAGCTATGAACTTCAGGAGGTCATTTCACTCAAATAATAAAAAGCAGGAAGAAAATGAGAGAAACTAAATATGTAAAATCGAGCCATTATTCTGAGACAGAGAAAAGGCGAATGTATGATCCAGGAGCCACTCGTTTACACGATCAAATGGCATCACGCAGGATTCAAGGTGACAGGTCTGAGGCAAGAAACCAGGGCTTGTTCGAAACGCAATGTTTCATTCTTCTTCCCCTCCTGTTGCAGGCCTGCATATTTACATCATACAGCATTTGTTCCTACAGCAGCAAAGACAGACACGCCGCTAAAGGGTGTCACGAAAATTGTAAAATTGCACAGTTGCGTGTTTGGTAGGCTCAGGCGAGAGCAGCATGTGAGTCCAAAATGACACGCTCCGTATACAGAAACCAGAGCACAGGCATGTCTAACTTAGCTTTTTCTCCCTAAAATAAGACAAGAACTAGCTCAGACTTACTCTTGTCTTGGAAGAAGGGGCAGTCTGCTTGTCTGGTTTCTTGGGAAAGCCCAACAGAGCAGCCCTTTTTTGCAGCAGATGTCCCAGAGCAGCTGTAAGCACTTGGAAATCCTTCTTTCAATCTTGTTTTTACCAGACTTTTCCCTTTTGTTTTGCTCTAGAAAAGTCCAGCATTGTTGAACGCACCAGAATGCAGAACACCTCTGCAGTTATCAGAGGCGTAGCTCGGCTCACGAGGTGGGCAAGGGCTTCTGAACCGCCCCAGGAAATGGGAAGAAATGTGCATATATAAAAACTACACTGTACTTTGGAAAAGCAAGCTTGAAGTAGGGGGTAGCTGCATTTCTGGGAATAGATCTCCTTGGGGCTGGAGATCAGACTAACTGGGGCTGTTTGTCTTGTACAAACACAATAATGATCCCCCTCTCCCCTACACAAGACAACCTAAAAGAGCTTTTTATACAATACTGGGTAACATCCACCCGAAATATCAAGGTAAGAATAAATAATGATTCTTATGAGGCTTGCTGGGTGATCACTGCTAGGGAGAAAGGTTCCTTCACAGTACCAGCTCTTATTTAAAATCAAGGTTGACAAATGGGAAAATTACAAGATTGGAAACACCTTGTAATATAAAGGGATGTGATTTCTCAGTCAAATGTATCTGAAGTCTCTTCTGGAAACAAGAGCAAATTGAGTTTTAATTAGTTTTGCATACATAAAGTATATGATGAACTTTCAAGTAGCAAAGCTTCGGTTCACTCACTGCAGCTGCAATTTGCGCTACTCCAGGTTAATCCGATGTCTACTCTTTAAAAATCTGAAATGCATACTTCTATTAGATGCTCCTTCACATTGGCAAATCAGCACGTTGACTCGGCTCGGTCAAATGTGATTCATTACTGTCTGTAGCCATCAGAGAGAAGCAAGAATCGGCGCACTGACATTAACTGATGGCGGTAATACAGACTGCCAAGTCCCATTTTGCTTCTGCGTTACGTCGCCAGTCTCTTGACTGGGGGGGGGGCGGGGGGGGCGATCTGATATTGCTCTCTCTGGACATGCGATTTCAGAAACAAAGCAGACAGATCTGATGATCTGCCTACAAACAAATTTTCAGCTCAGAGTCAGCAGCTTGGTGCTCCTTGGTGCGACGCAGCAAGTTTTCCTCAGCCAGAAGAAAGTTTTAGTATTCCTAGTCAAATAAATAGCACATGAAAGGCATAAGGGCCAAACATTAAAGCCAAACTTATCAAGTACGAGCGCACGGGCCAACAAAAATCAGACTAGGAGTTTTGATTTTGGATGGGAAACAGGCTTGGCATGTTTGAGATCATTCTCACACAGCAAACGCTTGCTTTCATGTCGACACCCCAGGACAACAGCCTGCAGATGCTACCGGGTATTTCAATACGCAGAAGCCTAAAGTGCGAGCACCTGATGCTAAACATTGGCAATTCCCTCCTCTTTCCGCACCGCTACAGGGACGGCAATTATAACCCTTTTTCTCTGCTTGGCCTCACACTTCTTCCTGCCTAGAAACTTCCTAACTCCTAAATATCCCCATTCGATGCTTCCCCGTGTCACACCGAGACGCTGCATGCTTGTTTGGAATACAACAGCAGTTACTGTAAGAACGCATCCCAAAGAGTCATCCTGTATTTCACTACAATGCAATCACCTGCTATTTTCTGCGTGGGAAAAATATCCCCTTCCCCTGGGGTCATTCCTGGAGAAAAACCCACGAGTTCTGCTGGGTAATTGCCCGTACCAAATATTTTTGTTCTCGTTTGTACAGGCTAAAAGGCTGCAGGCTTTTCTCCCCAGCGCGGATGCAAAGACTCAAAGGGTCTTTCACTCAAAGGGTTATTAAACATTGGAATGGGCTGCCCAGAGAGGTGGTGGATTCACCATCCCTGGAGGTGTTTAAGAAAAGGGTAGATGAGGTGCTTAGGGACATGGTTTAGAAGTGGGTGTTTTTAAATCAGGGTAGGTTAACGGTTGGACTTGATGATCTTAATGGTCCCTTCCAACCTCACTTATTCTATGATTCTATGACTCACACCTAGGCTCTTGTTCCCCTCCCCACTCAAAACTTCCCACAAATCCCAGCTAAGTCGGGCCAGGCATTTGTTAGAATGTGATACATGAAATGGAGTCATCTTCCCATACAGCCATTTGAAACGGCACTTTAAAGCATCCACACTCAGCCATCAGTGCACGGGATGCCTTCTGCTTCCTTGCAAAACTGCTTCTACCTGCTGCAAGCAAAGCAGCCACTTTAATCAGCCCAGGTTTCACCACGAGGCAGCACACTGGCTTGCCTGCATCAGTTTGCCAAGGAGTTTAAGCATCTCTCAGCCCCTGGTGTCGCAACTGCCATTTGTTCCCCGGACCTCTTCCTGGGGAAGAGGAAGGACAGAGATCAGAGAACTCTTTGGGTGTGAAATTCAGAAAACTTGGAAGAATTGCACAAGGCCAAGTGCAAGCTCCTACATCTGGGTCAGGGCAATCCCAAACACAACTCCAGGCTGGCGGGGAATGGCCGGAGAGCAGCCCTGAGGAGAGGGACCTGGGGGTGCTGACTGACGAGAAGCTCAACATGAGCTGCAATGCACGATCGCAGCCCAGAAGGCCGACCGCATCCTGGGCTGCATCAGCAGTGTGGCCCGCAGGGCGAGGGGGGGATTCTGCCCCCCTGCTTCGCTCTCGTGAGACCCCACCTGGAGTACTGCGTCCAGCTCTGGAGATCCCAACATGAGAAGGACACAGACCTGCTGGAGTGGGTCTGGAGGAGGCCACAAAGATGATCCGAGGGCTGAGCCCCTCTGCTGGGAGGACAGGTTGGGAGAGGGGGGGTGTTCAGTTCTCAGAGAAGAGAAGGCTCCGGGGAGACCTTATTGCGGTCTTCCAGTGGCTAAAGGGGCTCCAGGAGAGCTGGGGAGGGACTTTTTCCAAGGGCATGTAGGGATAGGACGAGGGGGAACGGCTCCAAACTGAAAGAGGGGAGATTTAGATGAGGTATCGGGAAGAAATATTTTAAACAGAGAGTGGTGAGCCCCTGGCGCAGGCTGCCCAGAGCAGCTGTGGCTGCCCCATCCCTGGAGGTGTCCAAGGCCGGGTTGGACGGGGCTGGGAGCACCCTGGGCTGGGGGGGGGTGGCCCTGCCCAGGGCAGGGGGGTGGAACGAGATGATCTTCAAGGTCCCTTCCAACCTCAACCATTCCATGACTCTATGAATTGAGCCCTAATTAATACATAGCAGGCACACCAGTGCCAAGAGCCCCAGGTGAATACACGCAATTGTATAAATCAGAGAAAGTTCACACTAGACTGAAGTCTGCAGCTGAAGATTAAAATTGCAGAAGGGAACATTAGTTAAGGAAGAACATACACAAAAGAGCCGGAAAGGTTATAGACAAGAGCTTCTGAAAAGAAGCAAAAGAAACAGAACCACCCACAAATCTCATTTGCTTTGCTTTATTCCTCTGTGAGTGCAGAGAGAGATGAGAGAAGGAGGAGAAAAAGCCAAAGAGGGTCCCACCACTGAATTTTACATAGATTCTTTCCTCTGAGGGAGGTTATTTACTCCTATTCACAGGTCTTGGAAATACATTGACGTTCCTAACTCCCATCTATTTCCCAAGAGGATCTATTAATTTCTCTTCCATTGAGCAGTTTGAATAAAGCTTTCTTCTACTTCTCTGAGTGGCTGCCTTCCTCCTACAACCTATAATTGCCCTGACACCTCTCGAGGGTTTTAATAACAAGTGTATAATGTTATATTGAACACTAGTAGGTAGAAAACTGTACCTTGCACAACACTGCAGCGCCATAAATACAGATGATGATTGTGGGTTTCTCCAGTGCATTGTATTTGTCAAAGTGGTGCAAACTATCTCATAGAGCAACACAGTGAGGATATTCCGAACTCACCCATGGAGGAAGCCGTGCTCCCTAAAAATCACCTGATTAAGCTCTGGATGGGCAAGCTCTTTGCACCTCATCTCATCACTGGACACCGGCTCTGCTAACGTGATTTACCCTTTGGAAATAGAAAACGATACCATTGTTGATAAATTGTTGATCCAGCTTTGAGCTTCAGCCTTTGCAAATTTGATTGTATAAAATAAAGCATATAAAACCACGTCAAAGCAACCACAGTGGAGAACTTCTTCTGGGTAAACCAGGTTATAGCGAATAGTAACTAGAAACCCAGCTCACCTTCTGCAATACAAATTAGCAGAGGATTCACCTCTAATGCAGACGTCGCCGCCTCCTAAAGCCAAGCGAGGCCTCTCTGCTCTACACCCTACGAGAGGGGCCTGTCACTCGACCCAGCAATATTCACACCACCATACGGCTGGAGGCTGCCGAAGCCCCGAGAGGACAGGCTAAAGGGAGAAGAGACGAGGATACTGATGTAGGCAGTGCAGTACCAAAGCCATTTGCTGCAAACTCTGGATGACACTTGCCACCCAGAAGACCTGATCAAAACATATTGGTTTTACTCCAAACAACACAGCCACAGAAAGCGGTACTCCAACCACAGGAGAAGCCCTCTACGTAGGCACCGAGATGGAGAAATAAGACGTGGACATCTTCAGTAAGCAGATGAAGTTACACACAACTGACAAGGTAGCCCACTGCCAAAAAGCTGCAGACAAGGACATACCTCAGAGTACGAAAAGAACAAAACCAAATGGCAGCACCAAGGTGAAGGTGCTGCTCACAGGCGACCGCAAGACTGCGCACCAGCAGAGCACGCTGACATTTCTCTCCACTGCCAAAACATCCTCAAAGTTTAAAATAGGATGGAAAAAGAAAAAAAATCACACATGTCAAAAACCTGGGATGCTTTCAAGGCAAAGCACCGACCAGGAAAAGAGAAAGGCATTCAAATAAGATGTTCTTACACAAAGCATCAGGCTTTGGGGACAGCAAATCCCAAATAAATGTACCTCTGCCTATACAATGTCACACTTCAAATAAAATCACGGCTCTGGAATAGCAGGCTGAGACTGCGTGCAGGACAAGCCACGGCCATCTCCTGCTGCCACAGCCCTGGCGCGGGACTGCAACCTGCTGCTGACGCTGTGCAGGAGAGGCGAAAGGGTGAATTAGATGTATTGTTTTGTCTTCCACAGGGAAAGGCCGCCAATGACTCTGCACCGGGTGCAGGATGCGAGCCTAAATGGCTCCGACTCACACTTTCTGGCTGTCAATAAGGATGGGACGGCTGCCAGCTGAATTGCAGGGAGGTACTTCATTGTGCTGCCAGCTGAAACATGAGGTCTGAAACCGAGTAAGCGATGTCACACTGAGCCATTAATAAGGAGAGCGCGCTGGCTGACAAAAGCAAAAACACTTTTAGCTACTCTTAAAGACGCCCCTCGCTGTCTCTCCTCCTGCCTTCCCCACTGCCAGCAGCAACAGAGCCGGCAGCCGGGAAACACGTGGCACAAGCAGTTCAGAGGTTTAGGGGCGATTTACACCTTTTAAATAAACTATTTCAAACCCACCTGCAAGACTGCCACTTTTCAGATGACCGATCTGTGCTGGGAACTACCTGAAGGTCCACCAGCCTAAAACACCTCTTTGAAGGATGCTGGCTGTCTGCCTCCTGCTGAAGAAGCTGTAATATCGCCCAGGCTGAAGGCTGGTTAATTATTCCTGGGCGTGTAATCCATCTTAGTGATTAGGATTAATGAAAGGGGCACCTGGAGAATGCTCTCACAACAAGCAGATCCCACAGCCTGTTGATCCGAGTGCCCACGGTGTACGGCAGGGAGACAGCGTTAATTATGTTGCTCGATGGCCACTTTCGGCAACAGCAGAAAGCAATAGGTTTCTCTCCCCTTGTCCGTTACTGAAAGCCTGGGAACAGTTATCGAGGGCTATGGCTACGGATATGTAACACCCCATGAACGTATCAAAGGTCTGGCATTCAACATCCAAGGTTTAGGTCCAAATCTTGGTCTATACAGAAGGCAAATCATTTTCTGCATTCCTGATCCCGTTTGTTGATGCATTTTTAACGAATCTCTGCAAACACGAGGAAATAGGGATTTCCCAAACAGACTAGAAGCGGAGAGTTGCTAGAGTAGGGTTCATCCTTTCCAGCACACTTTAAATCCCAAATTACCATTTTCAGAAGAACACTTTTCCACTTTTGTCACTGGATGATACTGGAGCAGGCTAACATGAGAGGACACATTACTTCGGATACCGTGAGATGGCAGAATTCAAAAAGGAAATAAAAAAAACAGGGGAAAAAACCCCATGTATGAATGGTCTACCTACCACGTCTCTCAGGAGGAGGCACACAAACCTCAAACACACCCACAGAAACACCAGACCAAGTATTCCGTCACATTAAATGCCACCTAACAATTTACCCAGACACAACTTTAAAAGCACTTTTTCAGTGCCTGCTGCCTTTTTCAGCAGCAGAGACATGTTTGCTGTGTTTTCTGAACTGGGTTTGTGTCGCCAGTTTAGGAGGAGAGGAAAAACAGGGAGGAGGAGAAGGCACAGCTCCACTTTGTCATCAGAGCAACTTCTGGAATTGGGTGAAGATAGAGAAGCGATGGGGGAACAAATGTTCTTCCAGAATATTTCTGAAAACAGAGCAAACATTAATAGTCAGTGACGCTTCCGAATTTCACCACACAAGATCTAACCAGTGCAGTTACTAATCTTTAACACCAAACACAACAGAAGCGTTATACCCTTCTGCCGTCTCCCCCCCGAGCCGAGCTCCAGGACCACACGTGGCACCCTTTGAAATGATGTGCACCAAATACACATGCCAAAAAGTCACACCTGGCAATACCATTGCTTCCACAAGTCGCCCCTGCAGCCAGAGCCCTCAAACCAGGAACTGAGCCCTTCCAAGAAGAAAAGAAAGGCGCATGAGTCCCGATAGCGGCAGACGGGCCTGGCCACTCTTCCCGTGGGAGGAAGGACCGGAGCACCCACATGGCTCCACACAGCTGCTCCTGCTGGCTGATTTTCAGGTGTTCGCAGGGAAGGGAAGCTCTCTGCAGAGTAATACAGAGGATTTTGCTTCCCAGCAGAAGCAGGGGGGTCAGAAACAGGGGGTAAGATGTGACCCCTTCTCCATCTCTGCCTGTTCCTGCAAAGCTGTTTATTTTGGAAACTTTAAGATGGGCAAAAGGGATTCATTAAATCCCGAGGGGTCCGGAGGCATTTCATAAGAGCTGTATCTACGGAGAACACATTAATCTATTCCTGCTGTGGGATGTACAGCCAGTCCAACCAAGGCAGGACGCGTTCGGGTCTCTCCCCCATGCAACCCTGCAGCTGGAAAAAGCAAACCTTGGACCCCAGACAGCAGCGAGTTAGCATCGCCATCAGTTAATTCATTAATTCCTGGCACCTTTTGTCAAGACAAATGACAGTATATACCAGTGCACTCATGCTCGGATCCCAAGCTGGTGGCCTGTGAACCCCAGCTCCTGGCAAACTGTGTGGGATACGCTGATTAACAGAAAGTAAGATGCAAACAACTGCTCAAATGTCTAATTAACACAAATGAGATGATAAATGGATCCCTGCAGTTCAGAGGGGGAAAAAGAAATACAGTTATTCCTTTGTATATTCCTCATTTGTTTACCTTCAGGTCACAAAGAAATGTATCTTTGTCTCTATCCCCCTCTTCCCTCTCTCTAGAGGCACAGTTTGGGAGGCAGAAGGGATGGGGGAAATTTCACTGTGAGCTGAAGGATCCTTCCCTCCCTTCAGAGATCTGAGGCTCTGTATTTAATTCGCTCTGCTCTCCGCTTTGAATTTAAGCGTTTGATGTGCCTAAAGCACGGGACAGGCGCAACTGGAAACAAGCACGGATACGCAGTCAAGTACAGCAGCCCAATCTTAGGCAGATTCTAATGATAAACATCACCGGTCTGCAGATAAGTAACTTGGAACAACTACAGTTACTACACACTAAAATCATCTCTTTTTCCCTGAAAATCATTTCCTTATTCTACATACTGAATTCCAGGTTTTTCTTTATAGGCTTAAAGCGTGTTAATAAAAGGCAAAACCTTTAAGTATTCATTATACGCTTACCTAAATTAAATTTTACTATTATTATTTACATTTTCTTTACTTGGATAATCGTGGTTTTTGGCAATTTGGAAAATAGGAATATTATAAAATAAGCATGTGGTATGTGGTTGATTCCATGCGCCTGTTTCATACCCGTTCCTCACAGAGGAGAGAGGAGGAAGGGTCTCCCCTTGCTGCACCAACGGGACTCAACGGGACAGGCTCCATCCTCCTCACAAACAACTGCCATTTACTCTGCGCAACTACATCCATCAATAGCCCCACGCATTTATATCCAACTCCACTGAAGGGAAGACTAGCCAAAAGCTAAGAGAGCAAAAGGCAAAATATGAAGTTGTCCAAAAGGTTTAATAATAAAAGTAAGTTTGCATTAAAATTTTAAACCTCTTGCATACCAAACACTGGAAGATTTTGTTACAAGTCCTTCTATCTGCTCTGTTTCAGTGCAATTTGGTAATGAAAAGAAGTCACGGAAGATTTACTGCTCTTACTTCATCAACTCTTATCTTGCCCCCACACACTTAAAGAAAGAGTGCTGCGTTGCAATTCAAAAGATAATTAAAACCATATTGCAAAACAAGAGCTACAAACTCACGCTCGGCATCAAGAACATGGACCCCATTGTTGGTGAAAAATTGCAACTATTTTCAGACTAGTAGGCACAGCCTGCAGTACAGTTTGTTTTACTTCTCTTGAAAGCTTAGTTCTTGATCATAGAACTGCTCAGCCAATCTTTCTTAATACCAACATATTTAAAAGGAGCTGAATTTAATTACACACTACTCTAATTTTTCTACCGCTTACTGGTATTGAACATGTAACTCCACGGACACGTATGGGTTACAGAATCAAGATCTGTATCACCATTGCACTCCTAATTTAGGACTTAAAACGTTCAGCCAGTGAGAGCTGATTATTTCCTTACATTTAGGAACCAATTATGAGCAATTTATTAAGAATAATTTCTGAGAATTGCCACAAAGCTGCTGGCAGGGTAGCAAATTAACATAGGAGCCATATTTGCATATTATTTACAAACAGTTTGTCTCTGTATATACTCTGTAAAGTGCACCTCAATTTGTTGAAACAACATACTGCACGATTTTAACTTACAAGCGATGCTTTTTATTTCACCCATTTCTTATTGGAATAGTTGTCTTGCAAGAAAACATATTTGCTTTTTCTCCTGAGACTACGAATGGTCCTGAGCCCATGAAAGACAGACTTTTTTTGGTTCGCTTCTCAGTAGCTAGGGGTTTCTACAGTTCAGCTGAGAGATACAACCCACAGATTGTACATATAACCCAAAAATATGTATATTATCTCGGTTTTGGGGACACCATAGCTTTTGGGCACAATTGCTAGAAGAAAGGCCTAGGGAAAGACGAGAAAAATTCAGTTCACAGAAGGTGGGGAGTCCCATGTTCAGGAGGGTCAGATCCCCAAGGAAAGGTGGGTGATGGATCAGGGACAAGTAGGAGTTAAGCGCTCTTCAGCCCTGCTGCGGAGGCTTCTCCCTCCTGCCATGGGAAAGGGTGGAAAGCTGTCGGTACAGGCAAAAAGCCCTGGTGGGTGGGCAGAGAGCGGCAGGGAGATTTGGGAAGATGGGTTTGGGAGTTGGGGAGACCTGCCAGATCTATCTCAGCCCACATCTCTCCCACCCTGGTGGGTGTGGTGGGGAATGGCCCTGGCAGGAAGCCAGGAGACCCGCATCCTGACTCACAACCCTACCCGAAACCTGGGCTTTTTGCCTCCAACTGGGACACAGAGATCCTGGAACTCGGCACTGGGGAGAGGCAGCAACGTGGTAGGGGACATCTGCACTGAAGGTGAGGATACAAACATTAGTGACTTAGTTCTGGGTATGTTTGACTTTACAACCTTAATAGTGCTCTTTTAACAGTTTGCGATGCTAATTTAATTGAGCACAAGGGCTTAATATTTATTTTTCACAGGCAATAGAGAAGGTAAAACTCAGTCCTACATTCACACAAACTCAGAAGATACAAGTACAACCAGCCAACCATGGCTTAATGGGAACAACTACAAATCAGACACTGCTATTCCACCCTCCAGAAAGTACAAGAGGTTTCCTTGCTCGACAGCACATGGAAGAACACCGGACAGCCCCCCCAGCACGTTACACAGCTGTAATTTCTCATACAATGCAAAGCCCCTAGCTCATCCCAGAGTAGCACTGTATTTCAAGCCATCTCCATACGCATCAGCAGCAGCATGCCGAGAACACGCAACAGCAAAACCTCAGCCCAGTTCCCCTCCCCGGGGCCAACTCTGCCCACTCCCAAGGAGCGGCTACGCCAGCTACCTACTGAAGACAAAGTCTGGGAGAAATACAGCCGGCAGCATGCAGTTTGGAGCTCTACAGCCCTTCTACAGCTTTGGGGCCAGAAGCGAAGCTCTATCCCACACCCGGGACAGAATCACTCAGCTCACCAAGCCCACGCTCTGCTGTAACGTTGCATTTCATCCTTTCTATGCCCTGACCAAGGGCCACCCTGAGACCGATTGTTTGGCTTTTGCATCCTATTGGCGGCTCATCCTGAACCACCGTGCTCCGGTAATGAGACATCTGTTCCAGCATCCACTTCAAACTGACGGCGATTCCTGAGCCAGTATCACCCTTTTGCTTACTTAGCTTTTATTGCATCTTACTCTTAACATGATGGGCCTAATCACATCAACTCTTCTTTTTTCAAGGTTAATAGTGCCAAACTCAAACTCCCATCCAAAGCTATTTCCTTGGTTATCCTGAGATCTGTTCCCAACTCCTAGAACCAATCTGAGGTACAGGAGAACTAAGGAAACCAGAAAAGAGCACGTTGGCTACAATATGTACCTGCTTTCACGGACCACTACAAATCACTTGGAAGGCAGCAGGTTAATGCAGCACTTTACAAACCCCTGCTCTGAGGCAGCCCCTTATTAGTGTTGATAGAATGCAGTCATTAGGGCACATGCTCTAATTTGACATGACTTACCTGACACTTACAAAGTAACTGATCCCCGATGCTAATGCTATACTACAGACCTGCAAGCTGACTGGAAGAAAACGCTGCTTTTAGCCAGTTGTTAGTGGCGGTGTGAAAACTGAAGTGTAATTGTTAGATTCATGCATAGTTTGGGGGTTTTCTGGTTAAGAGCTGTTCTTAAGAAAAGGATCCCTACAGGCTGTGCACTTCCTTATTCCGGGAACTGCAGAAAAAGGAAGCTTAGCTTGCAGATCGATCTCTTTGCAAACATTCTCCTGTCTGCAAGCATTTATAACAAACGGGCTGGTGGGACGCTGGCACCTAGCGAGGCAGGAGGAGCAGGACGCGCTGAGCTGTCAGGAGAAGAGCTGGGGGCCACGGCCCTGCACCACAACCCGTGACAGAGCACCGACTGCCGTACAAGCATCTGGAGGAGCCGTGATTTGGAGCCCAGGCAGCCCATCATCCTCCCAGATGACAGCTGAGTGCTGCGAAACCTTATCAGTTTGGACTTTCATACTTTACGGCGCAAGTCTTTCGAAAGCAGATTACACGTTGAAGGAGGCTGTGTCACCACGGTGGCTGACAGCAGCAGAACTGGGAACCACGATTCATCGATACGGCAGCTACGTTCACTGTAGCACTAAGGTATTAGAAAGATTCAGACCCTTCTCCCACATCTGAACCCTGCCCGGGGACAACGCTTAACTGCTGACACGGTGCTACAACTGCGTGTGAGCTCTTTTCCCTTTACCTTCCACCGCTGCTCATACGTAGCTGCCAGTGGCAAGCGTCAGGTCTTCATTTTCCAAGAGGTCTACAAAGCGTTACAGCTGCACAGCTTTCCCTCTGCTTTACAGAGAAAGAACCAAGATTTTTGGATGCGTAACTCTTACTACCGAAACGAACAGATGGAAACTGTGTGTCCGTAACAGACTCGAAACCTCTATGACTGTATGAAACAGAAATAGGAAATGACGCATCAGGATGAGAATGGGATTTTCTGAAATACCCGCTACAGATTTCAGCTCTGCCAAATTCAGACCACAGAGAGAAAAATGAGCCACAGTGAACACTGTATATGATTGTTTTCTTTACATGAGTCTGAAAGGCAGAAGTTCTGCCTGGAGAGAAAGCCCATGGAAAGACGAGGAGCAATACGAGACAGAAGCAGTTGCTTCACACAGAACAATTTCCAAATACTGTGAGAGCTCTGCCCGTTTCACCTGGTGATGATTCACATCAATGTTTGCAGCCCCAATTTACAGAGAGAAGCAGGTAGTTACATTTTGACCAATTGCTAATTCTTTGTAATTGCTCTGGCTGACAGAAAAAAAGAATAAAGGCAAATTGTGTGATCACTCAACATTTAAATGCCAGATTAAGCAACCACAATTAATAGTTCATCTTTCCAGTCTACCAGTACAGACTCCGAAAAAAAGCAAGCTGCATGGCAACATCATTCCCAGAAGCAAAATGAAGAAGCACTGTTCATGCAGCCCTTAACTAAGGGGGGTGTGGGGGGGTGTGGGGGTGTGGTTCTGCACCATCATATATAAAATAAAGAATTCTAAGCCCTTACATTTTAGTTATTTTACTATATTTTTCCATTGCCAAAAGTCCTGTATGTGAGTGTGAAACAGAGTAATTACTGAACCGAGCAAGTTACCGCTTTGCGGTGAGCCTATACGGATGAGGACCTGGGGTTAGCCCAATTTACCTCTCCAGTCTGCAGCCTACTCCAGTTAGAGGTTTCACCAACACTGTAATACTCCACGTACATCACTAGATCTTTTGGGTGCAATCTCACAACGCTTTTTGGCGCAGTAAACCATGTCACAGAGAGGAGTGAGAATGAAGAGGAGGAGTGGGTTAGGAACCCAAGCTAGTGTTGCAGTGGGTACACACACATTTAATTACTCCAGGTACACACCGGTGTCAGGCCTGACAAGGAAACAGGTCTCCCATCACTTGCTGAGTTTAATTTAAAGTATTTCTAAAAGTTGAGAGAGATTTTCCTCCCCAGAAGTTTGCATTGTTACTAAAATAAAATCGCAAGCTTTACAAAACAAGCACTTATGCTGGCAGAAAGCAATAAACGTTATAGATGGGGATGCTTTTCCCTGGCAAATACTACTTCTACTTGTCAATCAAGTGTATTTTAGTCAACATGAAAGCTAAAAGATATTTCTTCTTTATGTTGTTTTCTCATTTGGAGAATTTTCCAAAGACCGATTTGGAGAAACTGCCAGTTAGGTAAATATTTTGTGTTCAGAGCATATGTTATAATAGATACAAACAAAAATATACATTAAGAAAGAACTGACATTAATAGCTGGTTATTTGTTTTTCTGCCTGAAGTGGTATTTCATCTGCTGCAATGTCAAAATTTCTGCACACGTCTCCAGCGGTGAAAGGTTTGGTGTGCCGTCTCAGAGCGCAGAAGGGTACACTAGGTGTTGATGCAGAGCACCACAGCCAGTTTCCGAACCAAGCACGGCTATTCTGCGTAAGTTTCTTACGGAAAAGGATGACAAGAAAGAAGATCAAACCTTAGTACTCACATTTGTGCTTAATTTTGTCACATAGACTACGTATTAATAATATTTTACACATGCCAACTCCCCAATTAATCGGCCTACGTGACAAGACTGACTGCCCTTTGTAATTCACAAAATAACTGCAATTTTAAAAATTGTGTATTAAATACCTTAGAAGTCCTCACACAGGTTTCCTACCAAGAGCAGAAAGGAACTGAACGCAACAGCAGAGCTAAACCTTGGCCAAACCTCCTGAAGTGGCTCAGATGGAGGAACTTGTGGTGTTTAAAAAGCTCACAGAAAAAATGCACGCTTGTAAAGTAGGAAATGTCATATATATGCTCTCGGGCTGACTTGCTTAACAAAATCCCTTGCCTGGGCACATTGTGCCTACCTTGGTTTCTCCTAAATAAAATTGTGATGGGTATTTGTGAGAAACAGAACAGAAGGATCTCTCTTGAGCCTGCTTTGAATTTGAGCCTTACTTTTTTCTCTCTCGCTTCATTGAGTCCTCGCCTTCATTTCAATGTGAACACCAATAGCTCCCACTGCAGCAGCAACTGGAGCCCCACTTCTAAGGTGCTTCAAAAGCCAACTCCTCTGCCAGCATAACAAGGAAAAAGAATAGATATGAACAAAACTCTGGCATTCTGCCTGGCATATTCTCAAGGAAAGACAAAAAAATAATCAAGATATTGGAACAATGCGGCCTTTCTTTTGTTATCTGTGCTCGCAGAGAACACCTCCATTGAACTGCTCTCCATTGCTTCTAATCCCACGAGAAAAAGAGAGCCCACAAATCCTCCCAAGCACCTCGCTGTCCACAACTGGCATCATGGCAAAGACCGTCGTCTTGAGATGCCAGAGTGACTGCGAGCAAAATGAAGGTTGTTCATGGTGAAACACAGTGCAAGGGGGAACTGATCTGAGGTCCCTGAATTCTTCTGTTCTTTTAGTCACACCATCAGGATCAGTCTCACAACCACTTTGGTTTCAGGGGGAAGTTCTCACTAATCCTTTCAAAAAAGTACCATGACAAAAAAGCAAGGTTACGTACCAAAGGGCAGATGGCACTGGCACAGCAGGCACACGCTAAAGGGAAAGCCCAGATTTCAGTAACAGACACACCGGGAACCCAAATTTCAGAGGATACACAGGATCCCAGCAAAGCCATGCCTATGGTTTTCTCCAGTTGGACCCATTCAGTTTATCATTTGAGTTTTGTCTTCAAATGACTAAACTGGATTGGGCACAGATTGTATTTGCTGGATTTTAACACTGATCCATGCAGCACACGGTTAAGAGTAGCAGGAAATTTCCATGTTGTTGTTTCTCAGACCTAAAACCAGGACTCTGGGCTTGAGCACTAATTAAAAAAAAATAAATCTTTCATCTTCCTGAAGAATTTGTGAGCATTGTAACTGCCTCAGGCTTGCTAAGTTAGATGATGACTGCACCATACAACGGTATTTTCACACGCTTCCCCATTCTCTTGCTTTTCTGTGGTAATGAAACCAGTGGGAATTCAGGTAGGGATGCACCCACAAATCAAGTCCTGACATTTCTTCTTCTGGCTGGAGACAAACAGCCCCACAAAAAGAAGAGGCAGCATCTGTCAAGAAAATCTAGCCATCTTTTCTTTTTATAAGGTTATTTGTCACTCTTCAGTGCATTCAAGAAATTTATTAGTAAACTCCAGTTATTTGATAAAAATTGCTAATTCAGCTGATCCAAGCATATTCCTCCACCAGCGTACAGCACCTGCAGATACAAACCTGAAAGCCTGAGAAGTCTTTTTATCCCCCCCTCTTAAACAGGACCCAATAGTTTCCTGTTAAAGAGGAGGTGTTTTAAACTGCGGCTCCTTGTTCCTTAGATGGTTTCAGCAGACAGGAGCCAGGGGAGCACAGCTTCTTTTGCTGAGGATGAGTGCTCCCACGAGCCTGCCATGTGCTGCCCTGCTGGGCGCTAAAAGCATGATATAAGAAAGGGCAAATTTACCACAGAAGAAGTCTGGGAAATTAGTCCGAGGTCGGTGTTTCCTGCTATTCATTTGCAGTTTTGCAGGGCTGGGAAGTCAGTGGGATAGAGCCTCTGCTCCAGCTGGCAAGGAAGATGATGGGTCATGAGTGGTAAAAGCTTTTCCTGTTGAAACAGGTTTTTCTGCCAGCCACCGCTGCCTGGGCCACACTACGCTCTCTACAGCGAGCTGTTTCTGTACTGCCTCACACGCAGCTTCTCAACGGTCTCAATACGACCACCCAGGTTTAATGGCTGTGGTGAAGGATCCTGTGGAAGTTGATGGGAAGCAAAGATGGTCACCTCTGTTGAAAACATACTGATGTCCTGTATCTCTTCCGGGGGGGGGGGAATAAAATAAATAAAATTTAAAGAGAGAATATGTCCTCTGAGATAAAATGAATGATTGCACTTCCAGAGACTGATGAGACTTGTAAAGAGAGAAAGCTCAGCGTATGAGGCAGGTGCCATAAATAAAGGGAGAGATAAAGTTTACCTCTGACAGTAGAACTGTACAGAAGTGAATACAATTTTGCAGTTCCACAGTCCACGGCTCCTCGGGGAATCACTCGCCAGAAGGTGGCCAAGAAAAGCAAGCCTGCTGTCAGCAGGTTAAGGTCAGAATACAAAGTCTGCACCTCTAATAGAAACGCTTAGGTGTCTGCAAATCAAAACCAGTGGAAAGCTGCAACTGCAGCTAGCCTAGCTCCGGGTCTGCTGTGCGTGGGGCTGCCAAAACCAGCGAGATTTAGTGCCAAGGAACTCGTCGTATTTGCTGGTTTCTTGCGAGGCATTCGTGCAAAGGGAAGGGCAGCCGAAGCCTGGAGGAGGGAGTCTGGAAAATTCACAGCTCTGTCTGGGGGACAGAGGAGGTGTCGGTCAAATTCAATAGCTCAGTCTCAACTCCAGCCACAGTAGCTGGCTTGATATTTGGACAAAACTCAACAAATAAGACTGGTTCTGAACATAGCAGGAAGGAGCCCATGGAACACGTCTCCCGATGGGATGCGCCAGGTCCTAGCAAGGCACTTTAGAGCACTACAAAGGAGAGGCACAGGTTGAAGCCAAGACCACGCATAAGAAAGTACAGAATAAAATGCAAAGCAACAGACATTAAAAGGGAGGGAAAAAAATGCAGGCACTCCTGCCTTGCCTGGGATTGCTGTCAGAAAAACCAGCCACAAGTCAAAGCCTTATATCACGGAGTAAGGAAAAGCAAGTGACAGCAGACTGGAGGAGCCCAGAATAGGAAGGATTCATTTTTGGTCAGTGCCACTCTCCTCCCTCGAGACTAAATGACATAAAAGAGGGAGAGCCAAGCTTAAATTAGAGGCAGAAGCTAACCCAGATGCTGAAGAGTAACAAAGGGGTTTTTCTAAGAATATCTTTTTTAATGCATTTCTCAAGCTTATCTTTTTGCGCTGTGGTTGCATTTTTACAATTCTATTTAAGTAGCCATACGAATTTTTTATAAAAATGAGCAATAAAGCCAACTTGGAGCAACCTGATACACAGCAAGGGCTGCGTTCAGAGCAACCCTACCTCCTTTCCTTGTTCTTTGAAGAGAAGTGGAAAATACAAATGCTAAACTTTCAAATGGATTTCACTTGATGGATATATTGATGTGTTGATCAAACCAGCTAAGTTTTTTTTGTAATAAAAGCAGCTTTAACTCAGCACATTAGCAATTCCTTGATTTATTTTCTTCATCTTCAACAAACATTCTTACTGCTGGTGGTGGTGATGACTGATATCTTTGCAAAGCACTCAAGCAGAAGACATAAGGAAATAATTTTCAAAGTAAAATCAAAGCAGTCTAAACATGAATAAATCTATCTGACAATAATGCTCCCTATAAAGACATCTAAAATGTGGTATGCAAACTGCAGCGGCTCCCTGCTAGAGATGGCACAAACTTCTCTGCGCTGAGAAGTTACGTGCACCGTGTACACAGGAGCTCGTTGGGTTTTCACAGACACATCCTCTGATCTCACACTGCTCCATCTTTCTTTGTACAATCTTTCACTTGTGCATTCCTGCAGACCATGAAGGCTATGAAGACACTGCCACCGCAACGCACTTCAAAGAAGGCTGAAAGGGAATTCCACAATAACAAGTTCATACAATTGCTTTGTGCTTTTACAACACCATAACATATTGTTCCAGTGACAAGATGATACTTTGATGGGTCTTTAGATTTAAAATATTCATCTTCAAAGACTTTTAAGTACCAATGTGTTATGTTACGTTTAAAACTAGTGCTAACAATGCAGTGCCCGTGGAGATGCGTGCCCTGGAAAGCACCAGGTAGGCACAATAAGCCCAAAGCAAAAGCCCATCAGCATGTCACCGCTGTGTTTTAGAGGGAACATCAGCAGCCTGACACTTCACATAAAAGCTGTGTCAGTGATGTCTAGCGCTCTAGACAGGAATGGGTACTCCAACCTCAAAACATGTAATAAAGTAAAGGGAAAAGAAAATTAAAGAAGTCTTCAAGTTACCCGAATGTTCCTCATTCTGACTGGAGTAATTCCTCACCAGCTTCTTCTATCACTGCAGAGCAAACACTGGCCTCTTCAGATGTTCCCATGACACAGTAACACTCACGACCGAGGTGCCCTTCAACCACACGTCTTAAAACCAACAGATTCAGACAAAGCTGAGAGAAGCACCACCTTTCAGCTTTTTTTTTCCCTATACAACTAAAGCTGGTGATATATCAAACATTTTAACCTGACTACATCAAACAAAATGTTTTCAGTGATGTTCAGTATGTCTTAGTGACCTTTTTATTTCAAGCAGGCCACATTAGAAAGACCAGCCTTACTCAAAACACAGGTGGGCTTCACCCAGAGAACAAGGTCATGGACTAAAGAGAGACTACAAATTTGGAACAAAAAGAAATAGAATTAGGTTTTATGCACTAGAGCCTAGGGAAACGGAGTCTGAAAATAAACTCTTCACTTCAAAACTGAATTTTACTGTCACTGGTACAGTAGAAACAGCTATTACACCATAAACCACTGCCACGCAACTGTGCAAATAGAGACAACAGAACACGTCCTCTTTCCAGCAGCCACGCCAACCAATTTACAAAACGCTGATGCTAGCTCCCTTCCCGAAATGCGTTCATTGGTTCAGTGTTTTGAAACTGCAGAATGCCATATAAAAATTAGCCTCTTATTTATGACTCAGGCTGCTGGTTAGTGTTGCCGTCTGTCCAATGGAGAGTTTGACTTCTGGTCTGAAACTCCTCTTCCAGTAAGCAATACCTCTCCCAATCCTTGCTAGCCTGTATTTAGGAACCATTGTGTTTCTGTATATCATTCAAACATTGATAAAAAATAATCAAGTCTTCTTTTGACTACCCTGTTTGTTCACAGAAAAGAAACGCCCGTTTCCCAGGACAGAGGCACACGGGCACAGGAGCAAGGCCTGTTCCCTTGCACTACGAGGTTACTTTGCTCATGGTTCTAACAGCCCTTTCCACCCCAATTCTAACCAAAAGCTCTCGCTGCGTTTTCCTTGGCCAGGCTCAGTGTTTCTCCATGTGTTTCCTTCATGCCTTTCACAGTTCCTAGCTCTAATTTAATATGGAACCAGTCCCCAGCAAAACCCCTCAACCATGACTCCCAACAAGCCTTTTTTTGGACTCTGCTGTTCCAGGCACCTTGCTGTAGACCATCCCCAGCCCATCCCAATGCCATTTGGTGCTACCACCGCCAACTTCAGCAAAGTCTCATCCAAACTTAAGTCTAGCAGTAGACACACAGCTTTGCACACGTCTTGGGCTTCACCATTTCATGGATTCGGTGCCAACTGCTTTTGAACCTCCAAGGAAGCTGGGGAAAAGCCTTTCATTTCAGTGCACGGCTCTTCCATTATTGCTGTCATGACTTACCCATCATCTGTTTAATACCTCATTGGGAAAATATGACATTTAGATCAACAAGAACTGAAGACTGAAACACCATCCTGCAGGGACCCCTAATGAAAGCAAACCCACAGCACTGCGGCGTGACTCACGTACTCCGCAGCTAGCCCTAACGCCAGCTTTTAATGGACACAGAGTGTGCTCAGAGTTTACACCGGGCCACGGGCCGGCTGCGGCAGGCAGGTTAAACCGGAGAAAAGACAGCAAGAGCAACGGAACCAAAACTTACTGACCACCTTCTCTTCCATATCCCAAGTTTCACCCAAGACCATGTTAGAAAGTTTCTCGTCATTTGACAAGGGCTGTCAAGTCACCACATCAATAAGCCATTTGTATCTTTAATATCTAAGTGTCTAATTTGATATTACAACATTTTAACTCAGTGTCATACATACTGCAGGTGTTGCATTCAACAGATTTACAGCTTCAGCAAAAAAAGGTTACCAATAAATAGGTGAATTTCCCTTGGGACATATGAAATAAGTTGTCAAAGCACTCCTCGTTATATGCATGCATCCCATATTCACAGGATTTTATAATATGCCCAACTCCCACTCATTGCTTTGAAATTAAATGGGACTTGAACCAAACTCTCCTCTAAAACCTTTGATTTTTGCACAGCTCAGAAGGAGAACGTTCAGATTTAAACCCAAATCCCTAAGGTTAAGTTGCCCCTCCAATTTTTGACTGGATGCAAGAACAAGGTTAGAGGTTTTCTGGTCCCAGATCTGCCTACCTTGTCAGCTTCTCATGAACAAAGTTCCACAACACCCCATCACAATGTGTCACCAAGGCAGCAGCAACTGAAGACACTGTGGGCACGTGGTGTGCACAAACCCCTCTGCCAATCCCACCCCTTTACAAGGATGCTACAGAGCAAAGAGAAAACTCAAAACTTGGACTGACTGGACAAATATTAAGAGATCACATCCAGACGGTACCACCCAAATCCCATCCTGCGTTCCTTGGTACAGCAACAAACACCGCATGTTCCAGCATACAAAGCCCATGCTCTTTCCTAGTAGTGTTTTACATGAATGACTCATCTCTACAAATGATAATGGAGCTAATTGCTCCGAAAGTATTCTGCAGCATGTACTAACAGTAGGTAAGTACGTGAAAAATTACCCACTAGTTTCAAACCAACCATTTCACGCTCTTAAATTGGAAGAAATCCAAAATCCCCAGTGTTGCTTGCAGCAGGAAGGTCTCTCCAGCCAAGCCGTGACAGCTGGCACATTACATGCTTTGATATGGTGCAGGATCCTCTTCACCTGAATGTGCGGGGTTTAAAAGGAGGAGACACATACCTCAAAGACTTTTTAGGGGGTTGGAGGGGTGTCAAGCATCCCCTTTACTGGCCGCTGTATGACAACAGATGAGGAGCCACTGCAGAAGAGCGTAACAAGGAAGGCACAGATGACGTCGATTTGAAAAGCAATTTAAAAATCTTTGCAATTTTCAATTCTCACCCACTATGCCAGTTATCTTGCAGTTTCTATTGTAAGGTTAATTGCCTGCCAAATGGCCACTGTGAAGACTCAGGGAGCAGAAATAATTTACGTAGAAACTGATGTTCATGTTCTTCAGCTGGCACCGGGGTCCTCTGCATTTATAAAAAGCATTCTTAACACACAATAGCTACCCCTTCAGCTTCACAAAAATAAACACGCCAATCCTTGCCATTAAGCCAAGCCAAGTTTTTCAAGGATGTAAGCAAGCGACGACCTTATGCTCCAAGGTAGGCACAGGGTTAGGCGGGACACTGACTTCAGCTTTCCAAAGGACAGCCCGTCCCACCGCCTGGCAGACAGCGCAGCGAAGGATGGCAAGAGCCAGCCAGAGATTTGTGCAACTGAATCCAAAGGCCGGTGAAGCCTGAGGAACACACCAACAGATGCTTAAAGTCAAATCGAAAACAAAGATGTTACACTAGGCAAACAAAAACCCCGGTGCTTGCATTCCCCTCCTTGCTGCACTGCAAGACTGCTTTAATTTTGGTTCTTGAATTCCCTCAATCATTTTTCCTCCTGAAAGTGTCCCCCAAATCACACAGCTGTTACTTCAACTTGTACTACGGCTAATTTACCAACGGGTGAGGCTGAACAAAATGGCAAATCGCTATGAGAGTCCCTGCATGACTAACCCTCCCCCGCGTCCCCGACCTCTGGTTTGCCAGGGAGGACACAAACACAGCCCTCCCACCGCCAAAAGGCTGCAGGGTCCTCCTGTATTTGGGGAAACCACAGGGATGGGCGCACCTGGAGAGCAAGGGGCTCAGCCTGAGAACATCATCACTCCGAGACGGTGTCTTCCCTGCTGGGGACGAGAAACACAAGACTACAGATCTGACCTAGTGCAGACATTCACGCTTGGGGAGAACGACAGCCTCAGAAGTTTTATATGAATATCTGTATCAAATAGGTACACATTACTCCATACTCTTACCTGGAAAGTGGAAAAAAAAAGTCAAAATTGAGTCTTGCCTGCCAATCTCCATCTGCCTCTGAAAATAAAACAAATTCCTCTGCTCTCAGCAGGACATGGTCGGAAGGAAGGCACCCACAGCCCCTCCACTGCATTCATCCGTGCCCTCTTCACAGCCGCACAGCATCTCGTAGCCGGAGTCTCCATCCTCCACCCTCCCACCCACTTTGACAAACTCATGAGCACACAGACATTGCCAAGAACTTTATGCCTCTCTTCAGTAGGCTAACAGGAAATTTGGGGAAAAATGGAAAGAGAATACACATTCATTAAGGTAGGAGAGCAGGCTTACAAATATCAGAGATGCTAATACAGGTTTTAGACTACCATCAACCAACAAACCATAGAAAGCATTATTTGCTGTTTAAAGCAGAAAATGTACAGGAAATTCTTAAAAGGAGGAGATATGAGTAAAAGTTTTCCAAAACCACTTGCTACTCTTCTTTTTAATAACAGAATATGATTTGACTGACAAAAAATAATGAAGGTGCTGTCAAGGAGGCTACTTAAGTTGATTGATCATCTGTTTAAAGGCAATCCACCCCCTGCTGCCAAGCAGAAAGCTCAGACACACAAGAAGCAGCAGTTACAAAGCCCAAAGTCTCACTGATTGCCTTCATTAATGCTTTGGGTAAGAGTTATCCTCAGCAGATTTTGTTGGATCTCTCGATGAGAAAATCCAGATAAAAACCTTTCTTGGTACAAGCCCTCACACGATTCACATCCTCTGGGACCTCTTCTAGAGAATTTCTCCTCCCAGGTGGATCTGAGCAAGCCTTTTCTCCAGACGGAAAAGCTGTCAATGACAAAAGCCAACGGTGCTGAGAAGTTGGAGTTCACCAGCTGACCATCACCCCAAACTCTTCTGCCAGCGGTGTCTTCTCCCGAGTCGCAGTACGAGGAGAAACACTTTTTCATCTCTGTCGCGCTCGCAGGTCTGGTACATACAAATTCCCCGGGCTGTAATCAATCTGACCTGCAGTACATTTTCTGCTACTGCCACGCCATCCTCCTTCCTTGTCACTTCATTAGCTGCATGGTGGCCTGCGAAAACCATGCAGGAGTAGGGGGCACGCAGGTTTCTGGCTGTCAGTGGCTGCGGATAAATGACTGTTATATTCACTACAGCAGAAGCGGAGGGTTTCAGCAGATACGTGCTAACATCCCTTAGATGCTGCTCGAACTGAAATGATTCATCAGCCTTGCTGGGCAGGTCGTCAAGACAGGACCTTGCCCTGTGACAAAGATAAAGAGCCTGGGAGCGAAGGCTTAATTTGCTCACAGAAGAAACGTTACCTTCAAAACAAGGGAGTTGTTTCCAACATCCACTGCTACCGCAGAAATAAAATCCAATAGCAAGCGTGAAAACAATAGCTGGCTCTCTCCTACCCATAAGGGTAAGGTCATAACATCCTGACGGACCAAACCAGAGAGGCCACTGTTGGGCCCACACTTGACACCCCAAACTCATGCAGCCGGCTTAGCAATGAGTGCCAGAGGAAGGAAGTTAAGGAGAAACGTCCCCCCCTTCCAAGTTGTGGGCATGGCAACAACACTCCTACGTGAAACTGCCCTCACCATAAGCTGCTGACAAAGGTTTGTATTAGCCATTTCGCAAGAGCCATGAAATAAGACCCAAAAAAGCAACTGCCATCTGTTGTACCTCCAACTTCTACACTGTTCAAGACTATTTTTTCTTTACCTTAAGTATATACGAATACACACACACAAACACTCTCTCCTCATGTAGTGAAAACAACTCAGCAATACACAAACATGTCCAGGATGACAGAGATCAGCACAGTCTCGCTCGCCCGGCTGACATCCTACCCCTCGACCAAACGGCAAAGGGACATCGGCCACACAAGCCCTGCAACTCCTTCCCGCCCGATGAGTCAGAGGAGCCCATCTGCTTAATAAACTATTTATGCTATAGCATTTCTCACATACGTTCGTGTCTTACTTTGTAATATTTTTAGAATTTCAAGGAGGGATAGGGTGCAGGTATTTTGCCATTTATTGCTGTAGCCGTGTGCCGGTTGCCTGGGAAACGGCCGGAGGGGGGAATTACATTGGCTACGTTGGCTGGAGTTTGCAAAGGAGAAAAAAAATCCCCTCCTCACTGTATTTAATATGCCAGAATATTAAAAGACCATTGTACGCGTGAAGACAGTGTGAGATTATACTGCCATGTCGCCTGCTGCTGTTAAGAGTTGGGCTGACTCCATATGTTGCCCCCATCAGCACTATTCTCCCCCTGACAGAGTAGGTCTGGCCAACAGTAATAAATCCTGTAGCCCTTACAGAGAATTTTATGGCAAAACTTACAGAGCAAACAAGTCCTATATTCACTCTCTCACCTGACTGCCGTCGTGCTGCAAGACATGCGGTGCAGAGCAGGTAAACAACAGGGCATAGTCTTTACCGGTTTTGACTTAATATATGTGATCAATAACAATAAAAGCCACTGATCTCTTTGGTTATCGCATTTTTCGTTTTTAAGAGAAATCAGAGGAAAACATAGTGACAGATGGCAGATATCAAAACCCAGAGGTGAAGAATACTGCATTACTAATGAATTCATAAGACTCATTTGTTAGAGCCGTTATACTCCGGAGAGTAGACAAGTTTCAGATGTTTCTTAAGGACTGAAGAATCCTGTTTGATACTAAAATCAAGACAGGTGAGAAAGAACTCCAAAAAGACTCTTCACCTAAGAACTATGCCTTCCCTTGTGCCATTTTACCAAAAGATTTTCCATGCAATTTTACTCTGTTAAAGCAAGCAAAAACATTATTCACTGAAGCTCAGCGATCTCTTTTTTTCCCCAGGATATTTATAAGCTTTACAGTGCAACCCAAAGTACACCTCTCAACATCTGGCTTACCTAGTTCCTTAAAAGGCTATGATTCAATAAAGCCCAAAATTGGATTATAGTAATTCACCAAAGGACAATGGAGAAAACGGGAAAAATAAGGAAAGAAAAGTCCATCAGTCACCTCTGAGCAGAAAATGGTACAAGATGCTAAAACCTGGCAGGTTCTTCCTTATCTTATTTATCACATGCTGGTAACAAACTGTTTTTAAAAAGAAACGTAGTGGTTGAAATTTGAACAAAGTAGTGTCCCAGCAGGTCATGACAAAAATTGCCCGACTGCTAAAACCAAAATCAAAACACCCACTGTATACTAATGTTATAAATGCAAGAAAAACAACAGGAAGCAACAACATTAAAAGCACATGTATTTCCACATTTTAAAGTGTACCAAAACCATGTCTAGACTTCATAAAGTAGCCCGTCTCTACCAACCAACCAGTGGTCTAGCAGCAGGAATTTAAGGCAACTTTAACGCAGAAGAGATGCTTCTCTTCAGCAGACGTTAGTAATGGTTTAAAATTAACTTGTGTCAACGGTCTACTATAAATTTAAGCATGGACTAAGTAGTAAATCACAACAGGAACTGCCATTCTTCTGTAGATAACCTCTATGGAAAAGCTTTCAGAAGTTAAACAAAAGGAAAAACTGTCATCAGGCATGTTGAAAAAACAACTCTTCATGTGATTATTTTAACGCTAGATATCTATTTTCCCAATGCTTTAGATCCTCACATAGAAGCTCAGCATCACCCGAGCCACCTCTCCCTTCTTCAGATCTCTTCTAGCATCTTCCCTTTAACATCCTCCATCAGATCATCAGACAGAGCGCTTTACCTCTCCTCCCCATGGACATACACAGCCTTCACAAGCTTTATGCAGATCATCCAGTACTTAGAACAAATACTTTTCTTCTTTCTTGAATTTTATGCAATCACTTCTACAACACTCAATGAGTATTTTGCTCAGTGCTTTTTTCAGGGGCTCCTGAAGCAGCCTTCACCTACCCCTTCTTTTCGAGGCAGTGCCAGGCAATTATCCTTATGTATTTGATTTATTTTAAGGGTAAAACTTTCCCATAAATTATCAGACATTACTCCCCAAAACACGACAGCCTAGACACAACCATTTACACCGCAGGAAAGCCCACTGCCTGTTCTGAAGGTCTCATGTTCAGGGGATCAAACTGATGTTTCCTTCACGCTTCCTGCTCCTTCGCTTTTTGTGAGAACATCTATCAATGGGTTTTGGTTCAATGAAGAAACAAACTGGACACTGGTTCATGCAAACCATATTATAATCCTGGGCAGTCCACTACATTTAAAGGCTCAAGATTTCATCAAAATGAATCCTGTGAGAAGAATACTGCAGTAATACTTACACTTTCTTTAAAATACTTGTAATTTGCCAGGTTTCTTCCAAAATTTCCAAATCGCTCTTGGAAGTGATTTCAAACACAAAGGACTTTGACTTGCAACGTGTACGCTAGACAAGTTGAATCAAAGCCCACGTGTCATGGTTTTGTCTATTGCATCTGGAAGTTTTACCTGTTTTCAGCCACTATTTTATTGTAGTGCCTAACTCTTAGCAAGCTAGAGGAAACAAACACTCCAGGCTTCATCAGGTTTTGTATTATTCTACTTTAATTCTGATCTAAAATAAAATTAATTATGACTAAGGGTATCCATTTGCTCTTTGAAAAAGGGAAAAGGAAAAAAAAAAACCCAAACTCACATTGAGGAAAAAAACTTGCCCACAATAGTGTTGGTTTTGGTTAGCAAGCGTCTGTTCCAGGCTTTGATGTGCCCTGCACTCAGATACCTCAGCAAAGAAACAAAGAAATCAACGGATAGATATCACACAAGCCACAGACATTGTTTTTTATATTCTCATTCTTTTGGAAGTTGTGTTACTAAATCTTGGGTTTCCTCCACGATACTTAGATCCTGCAGCATGTGCCAAATGCACCAAAGATTGCACTTGGTCTGTGACAAACTCCTCCTCAGCTGTACAGCTCAGAGGGAAAACATCCGATCTGTTCTGCCCCATCCACCAACAGAGAAAATTATTATGAAGGCCAAGAGTGACAGAAAAGGAGAACGATGGCATTTGCAACATATCTCCCAGAGCGTAAGTACCATTAAAAATTCATTTTTCCCTTCTCTCTCCCGACGCCCTCCAGCAGTGCTGGAAAGGCATTAAATCAGCCATGCTGGAGGCTTGGGAACTGAAGATATCGGAACCCACTCCTGTAAGAAATGGGCAGCCTCTCTCCCCCTTGTGCTTTTAGATCAGATTTTAGATACACAGACATTACCATAGCCTGGACATTACCATAAAAACCTTCAGCTAATACCGATGCCCGCAAGAACAAGCGGGCAGAGAAGTAAATAGAAACTTGATGCTGGTGCAAAGCTTAATGTAACTTAAAGGTGCATCTGAAACCCATCAGGTTCAAACAGCACGGCTTTTTGTGCTGAAATGGGTTACCTACAAAATGTTTCGGTAACGCAACAAATAATCCAGACAGCCCAACATTATGCTTTTTGCCGAGGAACTATTGGTATTTCCCACTGTTGATTTATCTATTATATATACTAGCCACTACGAACCAAAGATCCGACAAATACAATTCATCACATGAGCTAAGGAGATGGTGCCTTCCAAACACTTCATGTTTTGCGGGGCATGGTATTTGTAAATCAGCAAATTGGCTTTGTCCCTTTGAATTTGCCCCAGCAGCAGCCAGGAACCAGCAGCCCTGCTGGGAAGGGCTGTTCGCAGGATGAGAGAAGTCTAACATTTCATTAAAGGTCCCTTGGTATTTTTTGAAATATAGATGGTGTTAACGCTCATTTCTTGGCCGATTCAGAACTGGTAATTGCTAAAGGTGTTCAGCATTTCCTCCTCCATTTCTGCCAGCTGCTGTTAGGGACTAAATACTGTCCCCAGGGCAGGTGCCATCTGTGGAAATGGCCTCCTCAGCCACAGGTGCCTGAGAAAGTGGGAGAAAGTATTGCATAGAAATTAAAACTTCCTCAGTTTCCTTTAGAAGGTCTACATAGGAAAAAAGCCCTCCTGGAGTAGCACTGCTAATTAAAGCCTGCGTAATTGAAGTTGCAGACTGTAGACTGCTATTCACCTCAACTCCTAGACATCCACGCACAGGAATACTGCGCTTCTCCATAGCCAGGAAAACTGGAACAACTGAATTACTTCAAAACATAGGCTTTAAAATAAGCTTAGCTGTTCTTTACAAGACCTACTCAGTCATTTGAATAACAGACCTGCCAGCGCACACCGCACGAAAAGCCCTTCAGCACCACAAAGTCGTCAACCATTGCAACCATGGGGGCAAACTGCGTCTGCTGCCAGGCAGTTTTCTTGCAAGCTTAACCAGTAACATGCCACGTATGTCCAAACCAGCAAAAGTGATGTGCATTTCTTCTTCTTAGAGTCCTAACAACCTAAAAGAGCAGGAAAATGAAATCTTTAGAAAATTAGAAGCTTTGCTGTCTAACAGGTTTTAGAGCAAAGAAAACAAAATACTTAAAAATGTCTCTAGTTTTCAGGGAGCATTCTGCTGTGCTTCAAGCTGAAATTTCCCATCAAATTCTTTTCACATGCTACAATTATCTCTTTTCTCACAGACAGAAATACATTGCCATCTTTCTGATACTGAACATTTGGAAAGCTGTCTCAAAATACTATTTTGCCTTGCCAGGATATCATACTTCAGACTGTGAAGTGACTTAAAGACACTGCCTTGAGATGTCATTATGTACCTTTTGTTATTCTCCTCCGTGCTTACTACAGCTTACAAAAAAAGCCCAAACTAACAAATCTCACAGCTCTACAGTGTCTATAGCATCACAGAGCCCAAACCGGGGTCAAAACCTGTAAACTCTTGGGTTTCCATCTGCGCTTCTCTCTCCCGCTTTACAGCCAGCCCTGTTCAGCTCGGGTGTCTCAAACACGTTTACGCCGTTACTGATAACCGGCTCACGCCCACGCGCTTGGGAGCAGAGCCCTAAATTTAATGTCTGAGGGATGGTCTTCTGTAAGATAAGGGAGGTCTACGAGAAGCTGGGAGCACCGTGAGTCTCAGATGAATTTAAGTGACAGTTGTGAAGTTGTGAAGAAGTTTAGAAGTGCACCAGCTTCTAAACAAGTTCTACAGCACAGGCTGTGGGGGTGGCATCGCTCTGCAACGACTGCTTTCTGCCAGCACCAACAGGGAGAGGGGAAGGGAAGATCAAAGCAAGACCTTTTTCTCGCTAGATATGCATTACCACCTTTTTATTTCTAAAACAGAAAAAAGGTCTTGATGCAGCTGAGAAGACAGAATAGATTTTCATTTTTCCTCCTTTCAAAGAGCCATGTGTGGTTTACCTCCACAGCTCCCAGGAGCATCGATAGCACCCACACAGCTTAATCCCAGGGGACACCTGAGAAACACAGGCGGTACAGCGGGATGCTGCAGGTAAACCACCCAGCGCCTTCAGAAGAGAAGGAAAAGCATATCCTGCTCTCAAAATTGGTCACCGTACCATCCTGATCGATAAGTCTAAACTGCTTGTACTTTAATCAGCTGTGGTCCACAAACAATTCACAGCGGAGCTGTCAGCCACACAGAAATGGAATCTTTAAGAGTTATCGATAGATATAAAATATATACATACACAGAAGAGCAAAGGCACTGTATTTTGTAATACTTCTGAGAAGTTATATTGATTAGATAGTGATAATTTCTGGTATCAGCTATGACAAAAAAATTGGGGCGGGAGGGAGAGAGAGCACATTAAGTAGGTTAGGTTCACACTTTTGGGAAATAGATGCCTAACACTCACTTCAACCAGCAGCACAGCTTCCAAGCCTTTCTTGGCGAGACCCACACACCATTAGCTTTCTTCACAGCAAATGCAAAGTGCTTTCAAGCATTATGTGGCCTCTCCCAGAAGAGGAAAAAGAAAAGAAGCATTTATGTAACATCTCCGTTTTATACAAGATACTCATGCTGCAATAAACCCAGGCAAACTGCTCAGATGCAGCAGTGGCTGGTCCAAACCAATCCCACCGCTGTCACTGCAATGTCTCTGCCTCAGACCGTGCCCACTCTCTCTGAAAAAGCAGCTGGAAAAAAAAACCATTTCCAAAAAAATTCATCATTGCATTTACTCCAAAAGCAACTAAAAATAGCACCACTATTCTCAAAAGAAAGATACCTTGAAATAACAAGCCCATTGTATACCTCCTGCCAGAAATAATAATTTATTCTTCTTTAACTAATTACATATTTAAGTCCAGACTTTTTTCCACCTACACTGAGACAGTCACATAACCGTGAAAGCTTTCCAAGAGAGTTGTTGTGGGTTTTTTTAGCAAATGAATTGTATAAGCTCTGCTATGTATATAGCTAAATAAGCTTTATAATAAAAACAAATAGGACTAAAGGGCATTTCTGAAATTTGCTTTGCTTATTTTACAGTAAATCAAAGTTTTTATTCAGGTTCTCAAGGAGGCTGCTGCAGCCTTTCCTGAGCAAGGCTTGGGGTCAGCTAGTTCAGCAGCCAGAAACATATTTTAACACTGCACCTATTGTAGGACTTTGCAACCAAAACGCCTTTCACATCCCCGGACGCTGCAGCTATTGCATACAGCGAAAACGAGCAGGACCTCCTGCAGCTGGATGTCCACATGGCATAAGCCCAAAACACACCAGTCATCGTTGGGAAAAAGAAGTATTCCCACGGCAAAGGAAGCAAAAAGTTGCTCCAGCGATTCCTGACCACAGAAGGGATACACACTTTACACCGACAGTTGCCAAAGATGCAGGAAGAGAAAACTATCTGATTTCTTTTCCTTATGTGCGTCGATAAAGAAATCCATTAGCAGGAGCTGGAAGCAAAAGTCTTCAGTGCTCTTGCACAAACAAGGCAAAGCTGTGGCCAACCAGCAGGACTGAGCGCACTAGTACTCAGAGAATTCAAGACTTGGATATGGAACCATTAGAGCACTGAATTTATCTGGTTTTAAAAGGAAGAACGTGTCTCCATCTATGCTTAATTTCTCCAAAGCAAACTGTAACAACACTTCAAGCTTGCCATGGCATCTGGATTGACATTTAGCTGTAATGAGAGTAGCGTGTCACAGCGCAAAGCTCTGAGGTCTTATATAAACCTTTACATCAGCTTTATTGAGTGGAATATCAGTATTTGATGTGTGAGTGACATTTTAAAGGTATAAAAACAGATAAATTCTTATGTGCTCAGGTGCTCCCCTGACAAGGTAGCCCAAAAACATGTGGGTATTTATTTTAGCATATTTTTAGGACTCTGTGGGATTAAAAGCTTCTCTCTGCATTTGACCAACTGAAAAAAAAAAGCCACAGTAGGACCTGACATCTAATTTTCAGTTCCACTCCCTGAACTTAAAAAAATGTTTGATCCCGATTTCAATCACAGCAGTGTAAATCAGAATAATTTCATTATGTAAAACCAGCATGAGACTTTGCTCTGTAGCTTTACCTTCGAGAAGTAATTTTAAATTCTTATTTTGCGATAAACTAACAATTTCTATGCTACTCAGTGGAAGAAAGGAGGTGTTTAACAAGGAACATACTTGGACTAAAATTAACAGCAGTGCTTTAGTGGTATCAAACAATCTGGAAGCAGTTGCTATGTGTTACTACCTACAAAGCTGTAATCCTTTCTCTTATGTCAAGTGCTAGTGTGAAGACTTCCCAAAGAAAATCAGAAGGAATAGGAGGGAAAACAGAATATCTAAGCATAAGTGAAAGATTTTGGAAAGCTCAGCGAAACACAAATACTTTGAAATGATGGTTAAGAACCAGATTTTGGGTTGAGCACACTATGGGCTTGGCTTTTGCCGAGAGCAGGAAAGGCTGGAGATCCATTTGCACTGGAGAGTGGAAGTGAACCACAGGAGCAGGAGAACATTTGAGTTATTTTTCTGCCACTAATGCACCACCTCAGCCCATCTGCCATTCTTGCTTTGCTGTGTTGGCCAATACGCTCAGTGCAAACAGAAGAAATCCGAGGTGTCAGAGCCGTTACTCTTACAGGGCTACAATAAACGAGAAAAAGAAAAGGCAAGGATAAAAGTTGAGACCAGTTTCCACCTTGATGACACCAACCAGCTGAAAAGTACTTCATTGGACAAACTTCCAAGGCAGATCTGCCCCCTGCTCTCTGTACAACCCTCAAACGATTTAAGTAAATGAAGAGAGGAGAATATTGATATTTTATGCCTGTTTTCCATGACACAACTGTGACACAGTAGCCAGCAAGAGCTACGTTAGAAGAACACAGTGGTAATCCAATTCATGCCCACAAAATTATAGGCTGTTAAAAATAAATCACAGACACCTTACAAGTCGAGCAAAATGATCTGTCTCTGTAAATGAAGGTGGAAAAGACGTCTTTCAAACCCACTTAACAGTAATAGGTAAAAGCAGCGAAGGCCATTAAATAGCAAAATGAAGGGGGAAAATCATAATTAAGAATCCAACCATGTTTTAGCTCTCAGCAAAAATTTTGACTTCCAATTAATTCCTAAATGTCCTCTTTGAGCAAAGGGAAAAAAAAAAGAACAAGTGAAACTCTGCAGAACCTGCTGTTTGCACAAGATTTCACCTCTCATGCAGAAAAGCAAATTCGGGTTTTCTTTTTGTGTTTGTGCAGATGGCAAATGATATATTGGCAACAGACAACTTTCCCGTAACGCTCCATCAAGTGCCAGCTTTGAAGAACACGGCGATAAAGAACAGTTTTGTTTAAAAAGAAATATTATTTGTGCTTCTTGCTCTGTTGCTATGTTTTATTAAGAAATTATGTTGTTGCGATGCTAAGCCCAGCAGTGAGTTCCCTCATCCACTGGCTGTGGGTGTAACCCATCGCATACTCATAGATGTTCTTTCTAACAGAAGCAGTTGCGACTAATTTATCAAAACACCACATGTAATACTGCACCCTATAAAAAAGAGGAAAAGAAAAGCTGTCCGAGGAAAGACACTTCAAGCACAGCCAAAAATAAAACACTCTAACTGCCTGCTGCACCAAGAAGGAAACTTTTGGGGAGGTACATACTCAGTACCCTCTCAGAGAGTTTGGAGAATGAGATTTCACCCAAATCGATCCTTTCTGTTAGAAACGTATTGACCTTGTTGACATGTTTGGATTTTATTTCTTTTTTAACTCATATTTTATTTCTGTTTTAACTCATAAACCAGCATTGATTTAAGAAGAAATCACTGGAGAATTTTGCAACAGCCGCAGCGATCCACTATAAACTTCCACTCCACTTTAATCACAAGTGCCAATGCACTTTCTAGTGATGTTTTTCTATTACTCTGGATGAAAATGGAGGGGAGATAAAGCAAATAAACAGCAACAAAACCAAACAAAAAAACTTGCCAAAAACCATACAGAGGCTGCATTTTCTGATCACTTTAACTCCTCACAGGATGTTCCAAGCAGCCTCTTGCATCACAGGACAGAAACGCCTCAACAGCACCTTCACATGCTAGAGATGTTAAGCAACACACATGTATGCATGTATTTCTATCAAGGCATTCAAAAAAGGAATAATAAAATCATACAACCTATTAAAAGTTGAGTTACTGTACTTTTAAAACAATTCCATGTATTTTGGGGGCATGACTCATGATATGCAAACTATTAACAATGGAGGCACCACAGCCGCACGAGGTCTCTGCAAGACTGAAGGCGCCTGCCAAATCACCCTTGTGCCTTGACTGGGAAATTGTGTGGTTTGTTTTATTAGGACTAAATTAACACAAATCAATTAAATAGCATTGAGTTTAGGACAATGAATTACGCTGACAGAGCAAAATACAGAAAGTTGGTTTCTGTGGGCAGCAAATTCACTCCATGACTCTGCTTCTCTCCAGTATCACCAAAGGGTGAATGGGATCTGGGTGATGTGGACACAGCCGCATCAGGGCACATCTGGCTTATATAGAACATGCAGCAGAAGCCGTTTTTTGCATTAACTGGACATTTTTCTAGTAGTCACTCGGTACTAAATAAAAACCTACCAATCAAACCTGTCAAAAACCAGTAAAGTGATACTGTAGGGCTGGTGGTTTTCAAGGCAAGCACGTACCTCGGTCACCACAGCAATCTCTGGGACAGCCCATACACAGCGAGAGGTTTAAAATCCCATGCTGAGCCGCTTTGGGCACCCTCAGTACACACCAGCCCACTCCTGCACCACAGCTGGCAGGATTTGAAAGCTTCGGCAGAAAAACTGGACGGCCACCGGTTATCTGAACCCATATGAGCCAGATGTGGCTTCAGGGTACAAGAAGTATTTATCTGCACACCCACTCCTCACAGCAGAACGTGGAGTCCCCTTGGAATAACAACACGTAATTTATTAGGATGAAACTATTACATAGTGAAAACGTTCATCTGGAGAACATCTGGGAAGTCCGACAAAAGCAGCCACCTGAGCAGCATCTCTGGCTCTCAGTAGCCAACGACCTTTCCAGGTGTCTTCTTTCCTCTGGATACACCTCAAATTTCTCAACTTTGCCTAGTTATGTTACAACTGTACAGTTAAAAGTGCCATGGGCATTTGTGTACTTTTTGCAATATAATTATCAGAAAAGCTTTAACAGCCTTCACTGTATATTAATTGAATCAAAAACATGAGTTACCTTGAAGTCTCTACCAGAAATACACATTCAATGGAATTTGTGGCTTCACATCGTTTGAATTAAGAACCTACAAACTGAGAACTGCCATCATGTTTCTCTTCACTTTTCTTTGTACATTTTGGGCACTAAAATTGCTAATACGCAAGTAAAATGTACTTTATTTAAAACTACTAAAAAAGATGCATTATATTAGAAAAACTTGCCAGGAACTTTCCTAAAGATACTTAAGGATACTATAGAAGCATCTCTTTCTTTTCTGGTTGTTGATTATTTATAGATATGGGGAGGTTCTGATCTTGGAACAATTCATGTAATGTAGCTCTTTTTCAGATTGAATTCTTGCCGAAATCTGGCCTTTCCTTGGTTCTTTGTCTACAAGTGCAGGGAAAGAAATTCAGGCAGTTTCAAAAAAAACTGTGTTACTCTCATTTACAGACAAACAGAAAAGATGACAAAGGTTTAGCCACCGCAGAATTTCAAGAGAACAGATGAAAGGAAGAAAAAAAAAATCTTTGCACTGATTCTTCAGAAAATCAGCTCTGTAAAATAAAGGAATCTGAGCTGACTGGGTTTGTTTTTTTCCAGGCTACACAGCGCCTATGACAAAAGCTCATGTAGAAATAAGAGGATGATCCATTTATCTCAAATGAATAGAAAATGCCATATGTTTCCATCTCCAGATGATTTCACAAAGAACATCTTCCTTTGTCAAAAGGATCAAATAACTGTATGAATGCATTAGGTAGTTAATGTATAAATAACTACAATAATTTCACATTGCAGGCGCTTTTCCTGAGTATGCTATAGAAGTATATATGGGTTTATGATCTATAGTCAAAATACTAAAGAGTATACTGCATGCAGATGCTGCTGATTCAGCTCATTAATAAATTATATATTCCCAATTCATTTTTAATCCAGCCTGTCATTTCATTTCTTTTTATGTATATTGTACCTGAATTCATCTGTAGCCTACTTCTTGTAAAAAAACATGCCAACACCTGCCTGGCACATATATTTAAAGTTTAAAACAGTATATTTTAAATAAAGAAACCTGAACACCAAGTACAGAAATAACCCATTAAACTAAACACTAATAGAGGTAACAAGAAAAAGCACACAAACCTTAACTTCAAGCCTACTTTATTTGATTGCTCAGCTCTCCTATTTTTCACTTGATTTTGTTTGCTTTGAAAAACATCAATCTCAGGCATATGAAAAAGCAACCCTCCAAAAGCAGGAAGCAATTCCACTAGCTCGCAGCGATGGCGGCACGGTCTTCGCCTGATACAAATGGGGACAATTCCTTAGATTTCAGGGGGTCTGTGGCAAATGACTGCTCTCGGAAATTGGCCCACGATCTCACATACCTTCATCAGATACTCGGCTCCTGCATCCCCAGGACCAAAGCAATGATTTCTCCTGCTGCAGCCACAGGTCTTGTCTGAATTGCCATTATCAGCCCCAGACACATCACCTATTCCATTTTCAAAAAGGGAATAGCAGAGCCACAAAAATATTTGACAGCACAAAGCATGTTCTCCTCACGCTCCTTTTCAGGTTTATTTTTCTTACCTTCAGACAGAAGCGAAGGATGTAATACTGCTGTCTAAAATATTTAAAGACAAAAGCAAAAAAAAGCAGAAACGGAAAAATATTTTTCTCAGTAGAGAAGGCGATCAGAAAGAGCGATGTAAGAACATGTTTCTGCCACTCTTGCTATCCAAGTGCTCAGCACTACTCGAAAAAGGAGGGCAGTTAGAGTCAAAGCTGTAATTTTTGTTACAGAAACTTCCCTTTATACAACTATCCATCAGAAATTTGTCCTTTTTACAGTTTGTTTTATGCCAAATTCGTACACCTGAAAGCAAGCACCCTCTCGGTACGTCCCTGTAACCACAGGGGATGGAGAGAGACAAGAGGGGAGAACACACCAGACATTTTGGTCACCCTCTTTCAACGATACTCAAACTTCCCAGGGAAGGGGGAGATGTCATGAGAGGTAGGTACATACAGAGACGCTTACAGCCAGGAAGACAGCCCTGGTCCTGACTAACGTATTGTGAGATCCTATCAAGTAAAGATGATGTCCAAATCATCTGGAGGACTCCAACACATCCAATGCAAACCCCGCCTCAGGCTGACAGTACATCTTCTCGGGGGCTCACAGTGGCCAAAAATGAGCCACATTCTGCTTTAAAGGTGATTTTCCAAAACCTGCACGCTTGGCCAACTAATTAAACAGAACAGAGACAAACCAGTGGGAAGTAGCAAAGGGAAAGATTTTCTCTCTGTGCTTTTTTGCTGACAAAAAACAAAACAGTGAAAAAACTCTTCAGAGAACGGTTTAAGAGGGATCAACAAATACCAGCTGCTAATGAAGTGTGTTGCTTTAGCTATCTCACTGCCTTATGTTCAAGGACCAGGATGACTGCAAACATCTCCTGCATGCAGATTGAGAGGAACATTATTGACAGTGGTAGGACAGACACACTGGGATGACAGCAGCTTCCTCAAGCGTAGGCACAACAGCATAAAGATATTACTAAAAACAAAACAGAGATGAATTAAATCTGAGTACATTTATGCAGATTAAACATCATGAGGAAATGTCTGCAATAGTCTCTTTTTGACAGTAAGGACAGAGCAAAGCCTGCTGCCTTTAATTCCCTTGAATTTAAAGGATCGAGTAGACAGGTCTGCAAGAGGATGGCAAGTTCAGGGGGGAAATCAGAGGGCAGTCAGTAAATACTGCAAAAAAACAGAAGGGAGAAGATAGTCACATGTAGATGTTACAAGGAGTACTAGAACAGAGTATTTTTTATTTTCTATAAAACATCAGCTCCTCCACTCCACTCTCCCTGCTAGCCCTGGACCACCTTTGGAGGAAGAAGATGAAGGGTGAGCGAGCATGGAGTGTAGGGACACCGGACGGCCCCAGCAGGAGGAGACCACCGTCTCCCTACAGCCTCAACGCAATAGTTCAGAGACAAGAAGAATACTCTCTGTCACTGAGATACTTCTCTCCTTTGAGCAACACAGAAAAGTAGCCAGCTTCTGCATGATGTGATTAGGTTTCCACTCTCCTCCAAGAAGAAAAGGGAAGCAAAATGATTTTTTTTTCCTCCAGAACCTGAGGCAAAATAATATATATCTGACCTTCATGTCTAACCCCTTGTAGGCTCACCTTCCTCAAGTATACTAGAAGCTGAGGTGCTCTCAGCTGCAAGATGATCCTGAACAAGAAATCCAGATGGTTCAAAAAACCCCGGTGGGAAAAAGGCTCCTAGGTCCTCTGAGACATGCAATTAGAAGCCATCTACAACCATAAAGCTGTTAACACCTCTGAAAATGCAGTGTCAGGAACGCCTGAAGGCACCGTGCTCACCTCTGCAGTCCCAGCATGCTTGCCAATGGCAAATACCACACCTAAATTCCTGCCTCAGCCCTTGCTTAAGCAAACTAGTTTTGCTAACTCCTTTTTCAAAATCCTTTTCAAGAAGTCATGCTTCTCACATTATGTCATTTAATCAGTCATTTAAATGGACAAAAGGAGTACTATAACAAGGAACACAAACTTTGCCTTTCCACACAGACCTGGTGTAAATACAAGTGCAGCTAATCATACATAAGCCATAGAAGGGTCTCAGCCTGGGAGGCCAAAGCCATGAAGACATTACCTTATTCTCCGGCATCACATGAGAGTGTGCAAAGCTGCAGAAGTGATTACTAGTTTCTATTATTTAAAAAAAGTCAACTTTTTACTGGAGGGTTTTGTTTTCATAAGTAACAAAAAGCTATTGTTTCTATTCAAAACCAGGAAATATGGTGCCAAAATGAGACCAACATTTCTAAAGGCTTTCTCTGGATTTCTGTGGAATAAACACTTTATCCAGTTCATATAAAGAGCTTAATTTTTTTCTTTTTAAATCCACCTCAAACATACATTACTGTGCTACTGCTTGGCACAATGCAGACAGACTTGCTAAAGTGATATATTTCTGTGCGAACACTTGATTACTGTACGGGCAGGAGATTTGATTACTTTCTCCCTGGGGATGCGTTGTGTATTTAGGTACCTTTCTATGGGTAAGGATTGGCTTATTTAATTTCCTTGGTGAATAAATGTATTTAATAGAGGTGGAAGTACATGTCCCAAAACCGGAGCCCTGCTGCTATCTGCACAATGTAGATATACGTACATAGGGGTACTCGCCCACAGACTTCCCTTGGGAAACAGGGAAAGGGATGGGGAAGGCCTATATGAATCGCTGCTGGAAAACAGATGGGAAAGCATCACCAAAGATGAATTTTGCAAAGTCCTTTTGCTTGTTCAAAAATTAAGCAGTCTCCAAAACTGAGCACATTTCATGTAAACAACAACAGGATCCAGAATGTGTTTTACATAGCTTCTTCATTTCTCTAAAGTGGTTTTCAAGCGACTCCACGGCAGCAGATCTGATCAAAATGTATTACAATATTAATCTTTCATGCCAGAGCCCACCCAACAGGTGCCTCCAGCAGAGCGGGCTGGAAAGAGGCAGTCGCGTGGATAAGGAGGAGCTCAGTGTGGGCCCTCACGTGTCACCACATGCAGGCATTGCTAGGAGGCTTAGTCCTAGAAGGAGCAAGAAACCCCCTTCTATTAACAACTGCATTACATATCCCCCTCACTGGAGCAAAGCCCAGGCAGGCCAAGCTACTCGTCCTTCCCAGGGCCTCCGGCAGCAAGGAGAGGTGACAAGAGCTGTAGAAGCCTCCTCCAGGCTTCTGTAGGAACAGATGCACATACACACCTAAACTTACACATACAGACTACAGCCAAGTACCAAACTAGGACTGTCCTCACTACCAAACCTATTGAAATAGTCCAATTTATTGATAGACTTTGCCAGTAAAGGTCTGTCCCAAGACACATTCACACAGCACAGCAACACTGCTTTAGGGTGGACAAGCAGCCCACAGCAAAAGAAAGATAAATCCGCCCGTCTGTGAATTTGCAGCACTAAAATGGCATATTAAAGCATGTTTTCCTTGGAACATCTCTGAATTTCTGCATGGCAACGTCATACGGCATTTGTCGCCTGCAGCAATGTATACATACTGGAAAAGTGTGGATGTTCTCCAGAAAAGACAAGACTTCCAGTAGAAATCGTAGGTTCAGCATGACTTAAGGATTGTAGGGGGGCCTAACACCCACCTCCCACGTATCACACCCCCATAAGTTACACCAAATTATATCAGCAAACAAGATTTATAAACAACACAAGAATTTCTGCAAGAAAGCAACAGACAAGAAGATTTTAAGCTAAATTAGTGTATGGCTGCCCACAAACACTGTAGTATATAGCTTGTGTATGTACGTAAACCAGCTGCTGGCAAAGATGCAACTCTGCACCATACAGAGGCCAAAGCAAGACGCCGAGACGCAAGTATTTTTGGAAAAAGTGAGAGAGAGACTCTAGACAAGAGCCCTGACATCACCCATCTTCCCTGTGCTGAAGCAGGTGGGTGGCTGCAAAGTTACACAAGATGACAAGTTATGTTCCCTCCATATATCCACAAAATCTTAATGCTTCATGGGTCCTAGCTAAACCTCTTTTCTGCTTGCAATTATTGTGCAAATACCTCACATCCAACAGCTAGTTTGGATCCCTGTAAGTCTTCCCAATATTTAAGTGCCTGAACCAGATATTCAATATTTGAAGAGCGGGTATGTGGCAGAGCAGTTTGAAAGAGTGAGAAAGCCATAACATGATGACAAAGGGACAAGAGGAATAACACCATCTTGTTTCTCTTTGAAGATGAGGCCACATGAAGCAAAAGATGAAAAGAAATGTTGTATAATGCCAGCCATTACCATTACTACCCAATGAAATTTTATTTTGCAAGCCCACGCAAAAAAAATAAGAAGATTCTCAGACAATAGAGAAACACATTTTTTAGATGAGCTTTTCCTTCCTCCCATTTTGCTGAATGTGGACTTCCCACAGTATAGGAAAGCTGTTTTCCTCCACCCAGTGAAGCAACACGAATGAGTGACAGTAGCTGGCGCGATGACAGATGATATCAACATCTTCATCCTGCCATGGAGGGGCCAAGAACACGCAGGGAAAAGGGTGCCGAAGAGCCCATTAACAGATGGCATCTTAACAGTTGGAGCAAGAGGCATCCAAATCAGACCCAGACTGGAATCAAAAACATGTCACTTTACCAACAGTAGCAGCACAGCAAAAAATACTTGTTATGATTTTCCAGTGAAAGAAGCATGCTCCCATCTGCAAGTGTCACCCAAAAATAATGGTACAGCTTCGAGCGATGCCACCAGCCCGCCCTCCTGATGGAGCAGCCAAAGCACACACCCCGAGCAGGGAGCTGAAAACAGAGTAAACTAATTTTTGCTCAGGTGAGAGCACTGAAGAATTTCTTTGGGGGCATGTCTATATTTGTGTGCATGCACACATATATATATATTCTAAGCATTCAGAAGGTTTGAGGGTCAAGGTGTCATAAAACCTTTTCCCCACTGGTTCATCTCCACTTCTATAAAGCAGTTTTTGGCACAGCTCCAGATTAAATGCAATGTCTCTAAAATTCACGTAACATCTGCGCCAGAAGGCTGCTATGAAGGACTTAGACAAAACAGCACGGCCAAGAAGCAAAAAAACATCTGCCCGCTTGTTGTGCTTTAACCCTAGCCAGCAACTAAGCACTGCACAGCCGCTCGCTCAGCCCTCCCTGGTGGGACGGGGGTGAGAATCGGAGCTGAGACAAAGCCAGTTTAATAGGTAGAGCAAAAGCTGAAAAAAAAAAAATAAGGAATTCATTCACTGCTTCCCACAGGCAGACAGGTGTTCAGCCGCCTCCAGGAAAGCTCTGTCAGGTGTAATGGTGACTTGGGAAGACAAACACTAACTCTGAAGGTCTCCCCCTTTCTTCTTCTTCCGCAGCTTTACACACCGAGCATGATGTTGTATGGCATGGGATATTCCTTTGGTCCGCTGTCCCAGAGCTGTATCTCCCCCCAGCTTCTTGTGCCCCCCCATCCCTACTCACTGGTGGGGTGGTGCAAGAAACAGAAGGCCTTGACTCCCTGTAAGCACTGCTTGGCAATAAGGCAAACATCACTGTTTTCAGCACAAATCCAAAAAAATAGCCCCATACCAGCTACTATGAAGACATTAACTCTATCCCAGCCAAAACCAGCACACCACTTTTGAAGGACACACGCCTCCCTCAGACCGCACGGTATCAGCTTTGATGCCCGAAGAGCCGTTCAGAATACACAACCTGCAGCATACTATAAAGCCTGCCGACACTCGTCCCCACCTAAAGCCACCTGAGCTCCGGCGCCACAGCCTCCCCAGGAATATAAAAGCTCCTCCACTCATCTCGACTGCCCCAACTCCAGAAAAAACTCTCCCCAGCCTCTGATCCCTACACAGCAATTACAGTTTGAAATACTTTGCTCGATAAATTAAAGCAAGTTCTGGCTGAATGAGACAGACAAGGTAAAGGGCAAAAAAAAGCATATCAGTGATGCAGCTAGGATATTTTTTTTCTAGTATATTCTTATCTCAGTAATCACACTGCACAAGTACACAGACTTCAGAGATTTAAACCCTTCGCCTCAAACCCCAGCTAAGGTTTCCTACAGGGAAACGCTTGGAAAAATTAATCCAGATTAATATTGAATGGTTATTTATCCTCCAGCATCTGCACAGGCTCTTCTTCAAACCGCGCGGCTTTCATGTGGTTTGCTTCATTGGCATTGCAGGTGAGTCACACTAAACCGAGCCAGGGAGACTTTCAATCCAGACAAGAATATCCCTGCAGGGGCATAACTCATCGTTCACCCCCTTTCCACAGGGATTAGCCCTCCTGGACGCTCCCACACAGCACATGTGTGGCTCAGGACTCTGTGCCTGGTGTTGCAAAACACTTAGCATGTCATTTAATCACATCATCTGAAACAACACTGCTGAAATTTAAAACTACATCAGCCTCTTTGTTTTGTCCTCACCAAGTGCAGTGTCTTAGCTCAGCTAAGTTTTGCACGCTGGACTTAAAATCATCCCATTAGCTCTGTCCCAGCAAAGCGGTAAGGGCAGAAATGTTCCTACGGATGGAAGGTGATAAAAAAACAGGGTTTTCGCCCCAACCACTACAGTTTTAGTAGGGTCAAGTCAGCACTGTCCTCCCCTGGCATTTGGAAAAAAACAGGGTAAGGAGCAAAACTTAGTGCCAGGCACCTCTTCCTTCACTAATGGGATGGCAGAAGAGAGAAACAAGGCTAGAGGAAGGACTTTGTCTTTAGGCAATACAAATTAAATAAGGGATGAACACAGAATCATAGAATCACAGAATGGTTTGGGTTGGAAGGGACCTTAAAGATCATCTCGTTCCACCCCCCTGCCCTGGGCAGAGCCACCCCCCCCCAGCCCAGGGTGCTCCCAGCCCCGTCCAACCCGGCCCTGAACACCTCCAGGGATGGGGCAGCCACAGCTGCTCGGGGCAGCCTGCGCCAGGGGCTCACCGCCCTCACAGTAATGAATTTCTTCCTAATACCTAATTTAAGTCTCCCCTCTTTCAGTTTGAAGCCGTTCACCCTCATCCTATCACTACATGTCCCTGGCCAGATTTAACTCTACCTGGGCTTTAGCTTGCCTAACCTGACCCCTGGCTGCTCAGAGATTTTCTCTATATTCCTCCCAGGCTACCTGTCCTTGCTTCCACCCTCTCTAGGCCTCCTTTTGGCTTTTGAGTGTGTCCAGGAGCTCCTTGTTCATCCATGCAGGCCTCCTGGCTGACTTCTTTGTTGGGATACATCACTCCTGAGCTTGGAGGAGGTGATCCCTGAATACCAACCAGCTTGCTCGGGTCCCTCTACCCTCCAGTGCTTTACGCCATGGTACCCTCCCAAGCAGAGCCCTCAAGAGGCCAAAGTCTGCTCTCCTGAAGCGTAGGGTGGTGAGCTTGTTACGCACCCCCTTCGCTGCCCTAAGGATCTCGAACTCCACTATTTCATGATCACTGCAGCCAAGGCTGCCCTTGAGCTTGACATTCCCCACCAGCCTCTCCTTGTTGGTAAGGACAAGGTCCAGCACAGCTCCTCTCCTCGTTGGCTGCTCTATTACCTCAAGAAGGAAGTTGTCATCAATTCATTCCAAGAACTTTCTGGATTGCTTGTACCTCACTGTGTTGTCCCTCCAACAGATATTAGGGTGGCTGAAGTCCCCCACAAGGACCAGGGCCTGTGAATGAGGCACCACTCCCGTCTGTCTATAGAGGGCCTCACCCGCTCCATCAGCCTGGTCAGGCGGCCTGTAGCAGCCCCCCACTGTCACGTCACCCGCCCCTGTGTTCCCTCTGATCCTGACCCATAAGCTCTCAGTCATCTCCTCATCCATCCCCAGGTGGAGCTCCATGCACCCCAGCTGCTCACTGACAGAGAGAGCAACGCTATTTCCTTGTTTCCTGTCTGTCCTTCCTAAAGGGCCTGCATCCTTCCAGCCCAACACGCCGGTCACAGGAGCCATCCCGCCACGTCCCTGCATCCTTCCAGCCCAACACTGCGGTCACAGGAGCCATCCCAACACGTCCCTGCATCCTTCCAGCCCAACACTGCGGTCACAGGAGCCATCCCGCCACGTCCCTGCATCCTTCCAGCCCAACACGCCGGTCACAGGAGCCATCCCACCACGTCCCTGCATCCTTCCAGCCCAACACTGCGGTCACAGGAGCCATCCCGCCACGTCCCTGCATCCTTCCAGCCCAACACTGCGGTCACAGGAGCCATCCCGCCACGTCCCTGCATCCTTCCAGCCCAACACGCCGGTCACAGGAGCCATCCCACCACGTCCCTGCATCCTTCCAGCCCAACACTGCGGTCACAGGAGCCATCCCGCCACGTCCCTGCATCCTTCCAGCCCAACACGCCGGTCACAGGAGCCATCCCGCCACGTCCCTGCATCCTTCCAGCCCAACACTGCGGTCACAGGAGCCATCCCACCACGTCCCTGCATCCTTCCAGCCCAACACTGCGGTCACAGGAGCCATCCCGCCACGTCCCTGCATCCTTCCAGCCCAACACTGCGGTCACAGGAGCCATCCCACCACGTCTCTGCATCCTTCCAGCCCAATACGCCGGTCACAGGAGCCATCCCGCCACGTCCCTGCATCCTTCCAGCCCAACACTCCGGTCACAGGAGCCATCCCGCCACGTCCCTGCATCCTTCCAGCCCAACACTGCGGTCACAGGAGCCATCCCACCACGTCCCTGCATCCTTCCAGCCCAACACGCCGGTCACAGGAGCCATCCCACCACGTCCCTGCATCCTTCCAGCCCAACACGCCGGTCACAGGAGCCATCCCACCACGTCCCTGCATCCTTCCAGCCCAACACTGCGGTCACAGGAGCCATCCCGCCACGTCCCTGCATCCTTCCAGCCCAACACTGTGGTCACAGGAGCCATCCCACCACGTCTCTGCATCCTTCCAGCCCAACACTGCGGTCACAGGAGCCATCCCGCCACGTCCCTGCATCCTTCCAGCCCAACACTGCGGTCACAGGAGCCATCCCGCCACGTCCCTGCATCCTTCCAGCCCAACACGGCGGTCACAGGAGCCATCCCGCCACGTCCCTGCATCCTTCCAGCCCAACACGCCGGTCACAGGAGCCATCCCGCCACGTCCCTGCATCCTTCCAGCCCAACACGCCGGTCACAGGAGCCATCCCACCACGTCCCTGCATCCTTCCAGCCCAACACTGCGGTCACAGGAGCCATCCCGCCACGTCCCTGCATCCTTCCAGCCCAACACTGCGGTCACAGGAGCCATCCCGCCACGTCCCTGCATCCTTCCAGCCCAACACGCCGGTCACAGGAGCCATCCCACCACGTCCCTGCATCCTTCCAGCCCAACACTGCGGTCACAGGAGCCATCCCACCACGTCCCTGCATCCTTCCAGCCCAACACTGCGGTCACAGGAGCCATCCCACCACGTCTCTGTGATGCCAATGAGACCATAGCCCTGGAGGCATGCGCAGGTTTCTAACTCCTCTTGTTTGTTTGCTCCCCATGAATAGCACCTAAGCCGGGTCCCCATTAAGCTGACTCACTGGCTGGAGTGGCTGCGGTTCCTCTGTGCTGCTCTCCACCTTCCTTTGAGGTGTTTTACCCACGCTTCCCCCTTGGCCCCCACTGCCTCAGGAGCCCCTGGCTCCTCTCCGTCTCCGCAAGGCTTTGAGTGTGCTGCAGCGTACCCAGCACACACTGGAGCAACAGGCTGAGGGCCCTTGCTTGCGCCCCGTCCCTTAAACCTCGGTGTGTCGTCCCTTGGCCTGTGACGGGCCAGCCTGACAATGCCCCCCTTCCCCCAACAAGTCTAGTTTAACGCTCTGTCAATGAGCCCCACTACCATGTGGGCAAAGACCCTCTTCCCCCTTTGAGGAAGAAGAACCCCATCCAATGCCAACAAGCCTAGTGCCATGTAGGCCCTCCCATTGTCAAAAATCCCAAAATTGTGGCAGTGACACCAGCCACAGAGCCACATATTAACAGACTGAACGCATCTGTTTCTTCCGATATCCCTGTGCGCGACCGGAAGGAGAGAAGAAACAGCCTGCGCCCCAGATTCCCTTACTAACCGTCCCAAGGCCCTGAAGTCTCTTCTAATCACCCTTGGGCTACGTATTGCCATTTCATTGCTACCCACATGGAAGAGCAGCAGTAGTCTGAGGGCCGCAGACATACCAGCATGAGTAAACCTTACTCAAACTCATTTGTTTAGTCTTTAATTAACCAAACTTGAAATAAGTGTTCCAAGCCACTGGTAGCCCTACTGCTAAAATCTTGTCCAGATATATTGCTCTTGCCAGCCAACAGGGAAACCCGGATATTGCCACTGTAAAAAGGAAATCAGTTCTCCTCTACATCTCTGTGGTTTTCCATTTGCCCTTTGTTGCATGATCTCCTTTCGGAATTATTATTATTGTTACTTTCCTTAGCATTATGGAAATGGTTAGGTCCTTCTGTAAAAGAGAACAGCAGGGGGAAATGCCCTTTAATGGTTATTTCCAAAGTAAGGTTTGTATTTATATCAAAATTGAGGCTAAATGTATGTAACACCCCTAAAATAAGAGTTCAGCATGTGTTAAGTGCAGTGTGAATTCTCAACACATTCAACCTTCACTGCCGAAAGCCAGCGTGTGATTTCCTATGCTGCTGTTTTTCTTCTTCCCTAAAACAAATTGCTGTTACTAGGCAGTAACATTATCTTTTAGCATCTTGCCATTTACTGTTTCCTTATTAGCATTCAAGTCCATATGAGCATGACGAAATTTTTAACAGTGCAATGTTCTTTGGTCAAACTTTTGCACAGTCAAGGCCAAGATACCAACAGACTCTAATTTCTCCCCCCGGCCCCATGCTCTAGTCCCAGACTAACAGAACTGCTCTATTATTTTCATTATGAACAAATTAAAACAGTCTACAGAGACAGTGATCCCTAAGTGCTTTAACTACGCTGCAGAACCGATACAACAATATAATTCGCTCAGACGAAGTATCCTCACAATGCATTCAAATAAAAAGCCTGGTGACTTTTAACCAACTGAACCAGCGTCCAAGGGAAAATTGTCCAACATTAAAAATAAAACATAAAGGACACCAAGGCTTTCAGTATATCAAAGACACACGCAACCAAAGATATTTGGAAGTGAAATTATACAGCAGATTCCTTATGCAACAGCTGAGAAATTAAAAATGTTGCCTCAATAAAGTGAGCATTGCAATCCACACACAGGTTAAATTAATTACAGCAAGGTGAAGAAAAGATGATGCAACTCTGGATGGGAGTGCAAGATGCACCTACACACATTTTCCTTGGAATAGCAACACATTGCCTGGGATCACATACACTCCATAAAAGGGGGCAGCATATTGCACTACAGTTTCATGACGCACCTAGAGACAGAGGGGTTGAAAACAAACCAACCATGTTTCTGACGGTCTTAGGACACAGAAAAGATGGGTAACTTTCATGGCCATGGTGCAAAAATCTGTTTACTATCCCAAAATATTCCAGTACTGATCCACGAGTTGCTGACCACCAAACAAGCAAAAATGAGAGAAGTACAACGACAGAAAAGCAAATGTCAAAGACAAACAGAAAAAATCCAAGTAAAGGTGCAGTTTGGCTAAGAAGAAAGGAAAAAACAAGGGAAAAATAACAAACCAAGCTGAAAGAGGAGATGATGTTGTTGCTTTTAAGCAAAACAGTGATTAAGTAAAGGAGAGAGGTGACTGTTCTGTGGGACACCAGTAAAGGCAGAAACAGATTACACAGTGGAAGAAAAATTAAAACAGAGAGAAATGTTCATCCAGTGAAAATACCAAGCCCTTGAAAGATACTGTCACAAATTCAGTAACAGGGAGTAAGTGTTACTGGGAATATAAAATATTTTCTTCTTCATTTCACAGGGACAAGGAGAGAAACAGATCAGGAAGTGAATGATGCTTCTATTACTCTAACATATTCAAGAGCACACAAAACGCAAACAGAGCAAAGCTATTTGAGAGGGGAAAAGCGTAAGGCACAGGAGCGCAACAATTTCAAGTGCAGGTATTTTGGGATCTCCTCACAACAAAGCAGTGTTTCATCATGATCGCTGGTATGAAACAGAGCTGACTGTCTCCACTGCTGTTTAGTTTTGCTGTGGTCTGAAGAAGTTTACAGGTAGCGTAAATCTTGTCCTAGCATAAACAGTCAGCAAAGCCATGAAAGCTTCATTGGGGCTGATGATACCATGCCGCAAAGAGGGAAGATGGACTTCACAGCTGTGAAGCCATCTCCGTGGCTGGGAAAGGCAGGTTCCACGCCCCACCCCCTTCTGCTAGACTGTCCCCAAAACACAAAAGCTCAACAGCCCTCCAAGTCCACTATGGCAAAACAACTGTCTTTGAAACCTGGCTGGCAAATGGTGTCATCAAAGCAGAAGACCATCAAGAAAGCAGAGGCACTCCTTTCCCAAGCCTTGCAACCAAGAAGCAGTGGCAAGGTAGAAAGTCACAGCAAGGAGAGAAGGGGCAGCTGCTGCATTTCCTAAACTTGAGAGTATCCAAATTTAAGGTGGACAAAACAAAGGATTTTCAAAACAAATCCAACTTTGTTGCCAGCCACTTGGCTCTAAGAGAGCTCTGCCATGGCCTTAGGTATGCTGACTGTGCATCTGCAAAGATACAGGACGTCAAATGGAAGGACTTCATCACCACTTGAGATTGTCAAGAATTTGCTCATCATTGGTATCTGCAGGAAGCACGGGACACCGTCAGAGCACACACCCGTCACGTCAACACACACACCACCCTGTCAGGCAACTGGGAACAGGGGATACCCAAGAGAAACCTTTACAAAGGCCTCACAGAGTAAAAAGCCATCAGCCTCAACACAGCAAGGCACATGGAAATGGAAAAGAGGGAGGGAACAGCAGTGCCTTCTGTGAGCAGCATCAACAGCATGAGGTGGAAATAAAACAACACGATGAGGACCTGTCTGGACTCTCTGCAAAATACTTCAAGGGCAAAGGAAATGACAACTACCCTCTGAAACCCATAATCCCGAAAAATAAAACTGTCCAACTATTTGACAGTCCCAGAGAATATGACTCTTCTGATAACACCATGGAAGGGACTGTTTCTGCCTCTCTACTCCACTCTGGTGAGACCCCACCTGGAGTACTGCCTCCAGCTCTGGAGCCCCCAACACAAGAATGGCATGGACCTGTTGGAGCAGGGCCAGAGGAGGGCCACAAAGATGATCCAAGGGCTGGAGCACCCCTCCCATGAGGACAGGCTGAGGGAGTTGGGGCTGTTCAGCCTGGAGAAGAGAAGGCTCCAGGGAGACCTTATTGCAGCCTTCCAGTACCTAAAGGAGAGCTGGGGAGGGACTTTTTATCAGGGAAGGTAGCAACAGGACAAGGATATATGGTTTTAAACCAGAAGAGGGGAGATTTAGATTAGATATTAGGAAGAAACTTCTCACTATAAGGGCGGTGAGCCCCTGGCCCAGGTTGCCCAGAGCAGCTGTGGCTGCCCCATCCCTGGAGGTGTTCAAGGCCGGGTTGGACGGGGCTGGGAGCACCCTGGGCTGGTGGGAGGTGTCCCAAGGTGATCTTTGAGGTCCCTTCCAACTCTAACCGTTCTATGACTTCTACAAGTACTCTTCTGTTTTGGTTACTGTAATGTATTCCTGTGCTCTACTACATGAAAGTTAGCTTTGCTGTTTAACAGCTTTGCTGTTTGCTCCTCATCTGGGCCAGCAGCACCTGCAAAACCTTGCAAAGCCAGAGCTCGGGAAAGACAACACAAAAGCTCATGATCCACAGCAGCTCCTACCACTGGCAGGAACCAACACAGCTGGACCAGCCCATGAGCCCTGCACGGCACTCCTTTCCCACTCCCACTTTTCCTTTTTACATGGCATAACCCTAATCATGAAAAAAGAACCTTAAAAAAAACATTATATTGAACCATGTCATAACACATCACAGGTACAATAACCAAAACATCTATGTATGAAAATCATGCAAAGCAGCAACAACTTTGCTTGACCTGAAACATCTCTTTGTCCCCAACCTAGAATAATTTCTGGTTTTGTCAAGATATACTCTGTTTTGGTTGTTTGGCAGGTTTTTTTCCTGTTATGTCTCAGTCTTTCGAGGATCCTAAAAAGGATCTCAGGAGAGGAAGAGGTGGCGTAAGGAGAGCAGGACGGTACATGGGCAACCAAGGAGGGCAGTGGTGCAGCGGCCAGCAGACCAGCTTCGGCAGCTGGGGAACCGCAGCCTGAGACCGCAGATGGGAAAGATATGCACTATGCGCCCTTTCTGCACATTCCCCTCACTGTATGTAAGCAGCATAGATCATTAGTGAAACAAAGAGACAGGGTTGGCTTCCTTAAAAAAATTGCTATTATTAGCTGTACCAGCTGGATCTTATCTACTTTTATTGCAACTAAAAAGCTGTCAAGCTACTCTCCTTGAACAGCACACAAATCACCATCTCCATTGTTTAAGCTGGAAATATCTCAGTCTTTCTTACAGTCCCCACCAAAGAAAGTGTTCTGAATATGAGAGCTCTTACAAGCTGAATAAAATCCTACACTAAATTAAATTAATTCAACAAATCTCAGAAATCAGACCTTCCTCCAGCTAAATGGTTAGCTTTAATTCATGGGCTTGTTACAATTCTTTTCTCTACTATAATACAATTACGTATGGCAATTAACCTGGCATTCTTTGCAGTATCCTTTCTTTTAAACTACCTGAATGAAAAAGGCTTACGTTTTTCCGCAATATGTTCGTGATTGTTCACACATCTTATTTAAGATACAATACAATGCTTTGAAACCATATGTAAAAAGGTTGAGAGCCCTACAGATTGTGGTAGCCTGTTCTACTGTATCTCGTAACATTATAAGCATATGAAATACTAGCAAGTACTTTTTATTGCTTTAGTATTTGTGCATCAGTGCTAATACCATGCAACCAAAGCAGAATCAGACAGCGTTTTATTGCAGCTCCAACAGCAGCTTGTGCATGAAGCTTTCCACACAACGTTTGAAAGAGCAGAAGTTGCATCCTTCTGTCAGAGTATTTGACCATGAACTCCCATGCAAATTATTAAACATCAGTATGCCTAATTCAACTTGCAAGTTTGGGGAGTCTGGAAGATTTTAATTATGTTATTTAATTAATATAACTGTTATTTTAATGTTATTTTGCTCTTACTGTACGTAGTCACACAAAATGTTTGCCAAATCGACAAGCCTACTCCGCAGTTTAGCAGCAGCTAAAGCTGTGCTTTAAGATCTCTTTCACCAGCTCTCAAGAGGATGCTCACAGAAGCATTTCAAATACACTCCTATACCTAACATACAGATGAGCCTCTCATTACTACTTCAGTTGTTAATGACAAGAAAAGCCTGGCAAAGGATGTCCACAGATCCCAATTACTCTTCCTGAAAAAGAAATCCAAACCTGGGGATCTTTGCTCCTCCACTCTGCTGTGCTGGAAATTAAGTCGGGATGCTGTAGCGCTGAGCCTGTCCCTAATAATCCCAGCCAAACACATCTTGACCCTGCAAACACCGAGTCACGGAGGTAAAGTAAAAATTAAGCTCTTAGCCTTTCTGGGCAAAAATGTCACAGTGCAAAATCCTGTGCTTGCTTTTTGTGTGCTTGATTTTAAAGCGCGCCTTCACAGCAAAGCACAGAAGAATGGAGAGGTTAAGGCTGCTGCTGGGGAAGGTGAAGGGGAAATGGAGCCTGCAGACACATGGCAAAACAGCAGTATATGAAACAGGTAAACTGTTCTTCATTTTAACGAGCTGTTAACATCAAAACCTGTTGCACTTCTGCTTGCTGACTTTTAAATAGCCACTTGCAGCATTTGTCTGCAGGATGTACGAGACAGCAACAAGCCTGCAAGTTGCAAGCAGCCAAGCCAAATGTTTTTTAGAGTATTCCTATAATTACTGTGCTTTCCACTGTCCCCCGTAATTGGTGTGTGCAGAGATGGATTCCTGCAGTGCAGTCTGTGGAGATACAAGACTTGAGCCAGCAGCAGCAAAATGAATTTAATTTAATAAACTAAAACACTGCTGCAACTGCCTTGACTGGCAAACTGGGGACCCAGGCTCGGGGAGAAAAACGTCCTCTCAGAAATCACTAACTATTCCCATACAGACATAGGACCAGCAGGCACAACCTGCTGAAGCCCAGCCCCTCAGCACTGCAAGCAAAACGTCAACGTTTTTCAAGTCCAAAAAACCCAAATTGCACTCCCATCCATCCTAGACACATTTTAGAGCTTGGCTACAAAAGACAAACAGCCTACAGAACTACACCTGGGCAGATAAAAGGACATACAGATGCTTTAGGTGCCAACAAAGTGTCTGTTTTTAAAAAAGGAAACTCCAAAACAGCTCATTTGGGTGACAGTACAGCTTTTCAGGCTGCAAAAGGCTATTTCACTTTCATACCACATAAAAACTCATGTAATGCACTCATTTTAAGAAAACCCAACTAGTTTTGCATTAGTCCTCAGTAGATGTTTAACAAAATGGTCTTACAGGTGCTGTTATAAAATAGTAGGTTTCAGTAAAATGGAAAACAATAAGGAAATCCACTGGAAAAGCTTCAGTAAGCACATACAAAATTTGCTGCTTGTTAGTAAATACCAAACATCCAAGACAGAGCACAGTGCCTGAGCAAAGCCATCCCTCTGAATGCTTAATGCCCGCAGGGACCTGCGATCGCAATCGCTAGGCTGTTGCAAACATTCATGCAGTTTTAGGTTTGGCATTCAAAGCCCCAGGTGCTTGGGCAATGCTGTCATAAATCACATTTGCGTGGCTCCAGCTGCGCCGCTGAGCTCTCGGCATGCCCTGACCCAGCGCCTTCCAGCTCACAACACGCCATCTCCTCCCCCTCGGCGCACGGCCTTGCGGGCTCTATGTGAAGCCCAAACGCTGCACCAGCGGCACATTCCCACACGTGGGCATCCTGCAGCATCCTCTCCACCATCACAAAACGTGTCCAGCTTTGATGCAGAGGAAAGAGGACACTGAATTTACGGTTTTCTGCAAAGTGATGCCAAACCCCCTCTTTATGGCAAAGCTAATTTAGAGCCTGCTGTTGTACATCTACAGTTAGGTATGTTTGTTCCATGTATACTAATTTGTGCTGACTGACACCAAATTTCAGTTGCTAAGTATCCTACTGTGACTCTTGCAGACTTTCATTTTCACTACACCATCTGACCAAACTTCGCCTCCTGCCCACCCCTTCTTCCACATCATTTATGAACACACTGAAGAGCACAAGGTTGAGCAGAGATCTAAAGGCATCGCCAACCACATGGAGAGAGCAAGGAAGGTCCATCCTTCAGGGAACCTGCTGGCAATCTCTTTCCTTAGAAACGTTCCAAATTCAGCAGAACCAGAACTAACCCGACCTCCCATGGACATCATCCTTGCTTTGAGCAGCAGTCTCAACCCTAGAGAGCTCCAGAGGTCCCTTTTCAACCTATATTATTCTATTATACTATGATTAGTCCCTAATGCGACATTTCCCCGGAGTACACAGAGGGTAACTGAAACCTCCCGCTATTATTTTGTTCTCTGCCCTTACAACCGCTCTGATGGCACTCAGCACATCACAGCCACTGTAAGGTGCAATGATTGAATGGTTCACTGGAGAGTCCTGGACTTTTTTTGATTTTTATTTTTTTTTTTTTACATCTAGGAGTCATTGAGACTGGCTGATACAGATAATTCACATACTGTGCCATTCTGCCCTCAATGCAACCAACTTCATCAGTCCCATGTAACACCAGCTCTCCTATTAGCCCACTACCTGTCACCGACCTTGGAGAGGCCTTTTATACATCAAGGTCCCCTGTGAAAACCAGGCACAGTTGTTCAACTGTCCTGTTCTTTGGGTTTCTGGCACACCTGCAGGGACACATACAGCTTTGACTCTTCCTCGGCTGCCCGGCTGCCCCGCTTAAATGAGACTGCACTTGTTGAAATTGCTCTTTGCATTTTCTTATTTGAAATACATTCACTTCTGCCCTATCCCCTCCTTTTTTCCCCTGAATAAAGAGTTCTTAGTGACTTCATTTCTAAAGAATATGTACTAACAGTTCATCTGCCCCTTTTCTATTTTGAAACTCCCCTATAAATTCAGACTGCTGGGAGCACTTTGTGAGGGAAGGAGAGATGAAAAAATGACCTCTTGGTTTGTTACCTCTATTTTTAATCAACTGAACATCCTCCTTCCACAGCCTGCCCAAAACTCTGCCTAAAATCCCCATTGTCCTGTCCCTGGTAGTCGTCTTGCACTGACATGCTCCACCTTTTCCCCAGCTTTAGTCTACATTTCATAAACGTTGAAGATATTGGTGCATCGTTAGCAGAGAGCCCTGCCCCCCCCAGCAGCCGCTCCATCCTCATCACCATTCCAGCAGCCCCCTCGGATTTGTCTTCCCCCTTTTATGTGCGGCTTATCCCCCCCCAGCTTTCCCAGACAAACAGCTCCAGCCACCCTCCCTGTCCCCCTGCCCCAAAGCTCCCCCTGCAGCCCAACCCACTCCCCAGCCAGGCACCGCCCACTTTCACCCTCCAGATTTATCTCTGACCATTACTAAAATCTACTAAATTAGGCCCAAAAATCAAGCTCTAAATATTTCGTTTTACAATTCTACCACTTTACAATTCTAGGTTCATATGAACTTTGCATTAATCTCCTCGGGACTTGATGCTTAACTTTCTTAAAACAGCTTTAAAAATCAGCTTTAGCCCAAAAACACAGAGCAAACCATCCCAAGTAAAACTTTAAATCTGACCATTACCAAGAAAACGCTCCGAATTCAGAGCTGTACTGAAGAACACAAGAAAAATACAAACTAAAAGCGAAGACTAAAAGGAGGGCAATGTATCCCGGGAAATGCATCTTGTGGTCATTCTTAAATGCCACTATGCTGCATCTGATTCAAATTCTGTCCCATGTGTGAAAATCCACCAATTCGATCAACATGCAATGCAAGCAGAACAGCACCCGAGTCCGTACATCTGTGCATTGTAGCACAAATATATTTTCACACAAAATTTCTACATATCAACGCTTTAAAGAAAGGAAGCATTTCAGAAACAGCCGTTTTCGCTCCCAGTGCACAGTTCAACAGTCCCGCATCGTGCCCGTGAGGTGCCTCGCTGATGGAGTGAGTCACACACAGTCTTGCCAGTGGCCAAAAAATATTGGTGAGCCTCATTCAGGCAGATGAGCTTTGGCAGGTCTGACACTAGGAACATGCCTGGGGAGCTCACTTAGTTAAATACTAGCTCTGTTTCAGCAATTACATCCAATACTGCTTACAACTGACAGCACCTTTCTATAGAGCGCCTCAAAATCGAGGCATATTCACAAATTCTGTTGGGAAGCAAAATGCACGCTAAGGAAAGGTTCCACAGTACGTTGAATTACCCTGGGTTTATTAGCCTGCAGAGAGATGCCCTGTTCCACGTACCAAAGCAGTTTTGGCTTTGCTCATTCCTGCCTTCATCAGCAGAAAAAAAATTAAGGATGGGGTTTGGTACACCCTACACTTCTTACAACGGAAATAAAGCCTCTTGATAGGTTATCCAAGTTGGAAATAAAAGGCAAAACATACAATTCCTCCTATTCAGGCAGGCTTTGTGGGGTTGTTTTGTGGTTGGTTTGGGTTTTTGTTTCCTAAATAAATCTTTTTCCTGGATCCTCATACACAGATACCCCACTCCAGAAAAAATATTCATTGTTTTAATCACTAGAAAATATTTTGGTTTTTTTTCCAAATGAATACTTTTAATACATCTTAAATATGGATTACATGCTAATTATAACAGTCATACATTGTAAACCTTGAATCCTCAATGATACCAAAAGAGATGCTACTACGTTGTCTGACACACAATAAAAAGCTTACTAATTAGCTTTTCTTAGCAATTAAAACACATTAACAGAAAAATGATTTAATTACAATCTGATCTACTGAAAGTCACAAATGCACATAAACAGCTCCTTAATGAAAGGCATTAAGACTTGGGGTTTTAATGCACAGTAATTATGAAGGTGCGTATCTTGGTAATGCAGCTCTGGTCTCAATTTTGCTAGGTTTTTCCAAGTTCTTAACCTTTAATACTGGATGTGTATTAGAGACTGTTAGAATAACAAAATTCCCTTCAGAAATTGATTTGGGTGAGAATCAATTGAAAGGCAATTTGCATTGCAATAAACTATTTCCTGCAGAGATAGAGAACAGCTCTGAGAAATATGAAACACAATTCCCTGTTATCACTATTACAGAGCCTACGTGTGCATTTCCACATAGACGCTAACGGAGGCACGATTAAATATTCATGTTGTCATCTCCTACGCGTAGCACGGGTGGTATTGCAAGAGTATTTTGCTCTAATCAACAGCAACACAAGTCAGTTGATATCATGCTCCAATCTGATGCTTAGAGAGCACTGCTGGCGACCTGCCTTCTTCAGAGACGCATAACAGCTATAGATATAATTATTATTCTGCTTTGCTGAATTGGGAGTAACATGTCTACATGCAAAGAACTGGAAACTATACCCACACAGACTGTTCTCTTTTACATGCAATTAGCTGGCACAGACTCAGCAGCCCCTGAATTTCTATATGGTCATACATCAGAGACAGAAAACTGCTCTGCCTTGTTACAGTTCTTCCAAGTATTTACTTGTCAAGAGACATTGGGCTCTACCCTTATAATAGAAAAAACCAAACACAAAGTCAGTACACCTTTCCAGGAAACCTGTAACCTGGCAATGATGAGGCTGGAGCACCTCTGGAGCTGCCATCGCCATGCTGCAGCTGCACAGGCTGTTACTGCAGTCACCAGCAACACTTCCAACCTCCTCTGACACAGGTTTCTCCTACATTGCTGGTAAGGTTTCCATGTGTAGAAACAAAGCCTTCTGGCACGATATATTTGGGTAGATTTCAAGCTAAGCTAAGAAAATTGCTTTAATGAGCTTGGGAAGTGATGGCATGTGGCAAATTGGGAAGCTGTTATGCAATTTGTGGCACACATCTTCACGTATATATTGGACAACTGAACTGAATCCAGGCAGTAACAGCACTGCAAACCTTGGCATGAACCAGCTGTGTAGCTCCCCAACACGCAAAGGACTACTACATCTACATTTCACCCCTGCAGACGAACACAGCGGCACCGCCACAGGAAAGTCATGGCAAAAATGGACAACAAAAGCACAACAGCACAGAAAAATTCTTTACTCTTCCAGCAGCTACCTGCTCTGTTTTCTCTCCCACGCCGAGATCTGGGCAAGGAAGTACTCCCGTACTCGGCAACTCCATGGAGCACAGACAGGCATAATTCAAGCAGACAGACCAACTGCGACCTGTGAGGAGCTGCCTACAGGTGGACCTCACAACAGAGCTGACTTCATGACAACAGACAGCTGAATTCACACAAACAGGTTCCTCTCGGGACACTCATACCCAGTGCATATCAATAAGCCTTCAAAAGTTTATCATAAGAAAGTCAGATCTGTTCCAAGGGACCCTTCCCACATGGCTTTCAGATATTTATTCAATTATACATGCTTTTCAATTATACATGCTTATGTTTGAACTAATTGCCACTAGCTTTGTGTTAAGCTTCTTCAAAAGAAACACTGCTTCAACACTCTACTCACTTTGTGCCCCACCTTTCTTGCAGCATTTCCAGGTGTTTCTTATAGATGCTTATTTAAGAGGCTCTCCATTTTTCCTCTACAAGCAAACAAGAAAAAGATCTGTCCAGGTAAACCTAAAGTATCCTTCTTTAAGAAACAACACGCATTCTTGCAATTAAACGATATAAATCTTATTACTCTACTAAAAAAACACACTAATTCTCAGCTTGATGTTACCACACTCAGCCTTTAAAGAGCACAAAGACCAATAAGCATATAACATATTAAGCTCCATGGGCAAAATTCTGTATGGACCTACTGCTCAAATCAATAGTGAGGATTGTCCAACAAGTGGTTTGAGCCTGAAGAAGCTTCACCAATAACTCACAGTATTTAGTCCTGCTAGCAGTATCGAAGGACAAACCCAACCTAATCATAGAATGGTTTGGGCTGGAAGGGACCTTAAAGACCATCCAGTTCCAACCCCCCTGCCCTGGGCAGGGCCACCTCCCCCCAGCCCAGGGTGCTCCCAGCCCCATCCAGCCCGGCCTTGGACACCTCCAGGGATGGGGCAGCCACAGCTTCTCACTTCCACAACTTCAATCATACACATTAGGTCAGGGTAATGAAAGCCCCCAAGACTTGAGTCATCCCAGGGTTGTAATACAAGATCTCACAAGGCTTCAAACATTCCAAAACAAAGTAGCTTGCATTTTGCTGACCATTGAGAAGCCTTCATCATATATAAAAACACCTCAGTCAGCCAGCACTGATAGCAAAAGCAAACCACTGTCCTCTAACAAGAAAGGATTTGCATGTTTTCTGGGCATTAGCAGCTGAGACAAACCCTGTGAGGGGCTGCCACTTACCAACCTAAACACCCTTGAAGATGATTGGCACATATAATCACTTTTTAAAAAGGCCCCCACACTCCCAAACCATTTGTACATTTTTAAAACATTGACCTCAAGTCTTCATCTCCAATATACATAACTACAGACATGTTTCTAGGGACTAATTTTAAACGCCAAGCAGAGTTCGTCAAACAGAGAAGGAGCTGAGCTACAGCATTTAATACTCCTGTTTCACTTTCCACCAGCTCCCAGCAAACTGCCTGTATGAAATTCATATCCTGTTTAATATCTTCAAATCCCTAAGCAGTTCGAGGCCCAGTCTCTGCTTCTGGTTCTTGTTTTTTTGGGAGCAGAAGGGAAATTAAGAATTTCACGTGTGTAGTTCCCGCCGGCAGCTTGGATCAAAGGCGCTAGCTGGGGAGCAAACGCTCTGCAGGTATGCGTGCGGAGGGAGCCGCTTCTCTTGAAGGATGCCGCGTAAAGGCTGCCAGGTTTGCCCCAGGGGCGGAGAATTCACCAGGGGAACCCTAAATCAGATCTAAACACCTTTAAGATCCCTGCCTCCACCAGTTTGTAACTTAATCAGTGTTTCAGACCACAGCTGAGTAGAGGGATTGCATTGCAGTTCCCCGATCCACCTTGAAAAGTCCACAAGACTTTGCACTATTACCCTGGGGCGACAGAGCAAAGGACATGCACATCAGCTGAAAGCTCTACCGCATCCACCCTGCTTTGCAGGTTAATATCTAGAATTCATGATGTTCCTAAGAGTCATCCACAAACTACAGCACAGAAATACACTGTGCCCCTAACCCAAAAGTCAGCCAATGCACTGTGGTATCTATGGCCATCAGGTACTTACAGGGAATAAAGCAGGGCAAAGTCAACATGCCATTTGCTGCTCTCAGCACATTTTCAAAGATAACGAGCAAAAGTGGCCACATTTTCACAATCAGTAGTCAACTCCAGTGTCCAATTCTCTCACCCAGCTCTACATGATTGTTTTTTTTAAAAAAAAAAAGCTTTTAAGGGAAGGAAAAATATGCATGTAATTGGCTTAGAGGGTCTCTGTGGAGTTAAAAAGAAGATGGGAAAACCCAAGAAAGTCATGCATTAGTGTGAAAGTCGTTTTCATGACCTGCTTTTTCAGCTGTGGAACATTTCTTTTGGAAAATACTCACTTAAAAATAAACTCTGGGGGATTTTTTCCCCCCCTTACAACAATAAGTATTTCCTGTGAACTAGTGTTTTGAAAATCTCAACAGGTTTAGAGGTTCAGTTTTGTACAGATAAGCATCCAAGAGTTCAAGTGTGTATCAAGCCTCTTTTGATCTACACACCAGACTGGAAATCCTAGGAGAAAAAGCTCTCTTGCAAGATTTCCTGTATTCCTAAGTTTTTGCCAAGGCGGAAATAGCTTATTCCCTTTTCACAGCAGTTCAGTGTTTTTACTTCCAGCTTAGCTGCAAACGAGAGACACGAACAATTTAAAGGAAGCAATCCAATGAAGAGATCAGCTTGCACACACACAGAGGAAAGTCTCTTGGGAAGACCTGGGGTTTACAAGAGTTTCTCAGAGTCAAAAGCAGCCATCAGCTCATTAAAAATTTGAGGTGGTGGGCATTGAGCAACGTGGCTGTTGTTTGCATTGGACTGCTCTATCACACAGAAAAAGCTGGCAAAAAATAGGGTTGCATACAGCAAAATAGGATGCAACAGCACAGAGATCTTCTCAGCCCAAACAGAAGACCACAACCTTGCAGAAGCCCACATCTGCAGGTTAAACAGGAGTGACATCTAAATATTTGCTATCAAGCCCAAAGTACTCAGGTGCTTCAACCCTGGATGCTAACCTGGAGCCTGCTGCTGCATTCCACTGCCACAATGGGTTAAGCCAAGATTTTGTGTGTCTCCTTTCCTATACCTTGCAGAAAAGGAGCTGAAATAAGAGATCACTTTGAAGCACAAGTTCTGCTGCCATGCTCGTATCACCTCCTCGCCATGCGTGCTACCTTAATGAAGGGCTCCCAGTAACGAGCAACAGTGCAAAAGGACCCACTGATTCTCCAGGGAGACACTGCAGCAACCAATCCTCTGAAACTAATGACAGGGGAAAGCAGGGACCCAAATACCAAGCCATGTTTTATTAACATCACCCATGGCCTCAGAAGGCCGGAAACATGCTTTGAGTTGCGGGACTGCCTGCAATACTGCACTGATACTTCTGCAGGGTTTAACAATGGAAAAGCTCCAAGCTGTTTCAAAGCACGAAGGAAATCCGTATGGCGACTCCTGTTCTCTGGGAAGGGAGAGGGAAGGCAATCCAATTATCTTCCCCGACAGGAGGATGAGCTTTGGATGAGCAATCAGCGTATCTGGACGGCTGAGCGTATCAAACACCAGCCAAACTTGGGCCCTGCTTCATTTACATGCCGGGCACACCCCACACGGCTCAAACAATGTACTTCACTGAAGTTATTAGCAAGAGCAACAGGAGGGCCTGGGACTCGGGCCCTGCTTTTGACTTTTATTTGCACACAGAAGACTCAATAATCATCAGGTGCATCTCAAATGAGGAAACCCAAACCTGACCCTGCCAGAAAAACAACTCTCTCAAGCTAAGTGCTGTCTTGGAAGAATATGAAATGACAATACAGAGGAAAAGGCTAATTTCCAGTATATATAAAACATGTTTATAATTTTCTACTTTTCTATAATTTTAGTTGTATTCTCACTGTGGGTTACCGCATGGGAAGCGCAAGTCTCTGCTGGTGGGTGTTACCCAGTGCCCTCCAGAGTGAGACAGCCTGGGGAAAACCGCTTCCTCACAGAGGCAGCCAACAGGCACCCAAACCTCTTACGTCTATCAAGAAAGCATTTATCATTGCTGCTTTCCTACAGTGAGAGAGCACTGCCCTTCTTTTACAATTTCCAGGACTATGGCTCAATTAGGAAGGCGTTGATAGCAAAGACACTTAGATGCACCTCAAATAAGTGACTTTTTGACCTTCCAATGAGGTGCCACCCAGGAAAGTTCACTTTTGGTTTAAAACAACAGCAGAAACACACAGCTCAAGGAAACACTGAACCAACGCATGGCTGTGAGGAAAACAAACAAACAAAACCCCTACGTTCTTAGCAGTGCCCTCACACCGTCCAAAACGCCTGCTGTGGTGTCTCTCATTGAACAAGCCCTCTCACTTTTAACGCACTAACCACAACCTGAGCTCCACGTGCACGTAAAAAGGACTCACTCGGGCCTCAGAGGCTGCGGCAGGCACGCACGGCTCCTCCACGCCGCACCTCAGGCGCTCCACAGCAACTGCCGGGCGCGGCCCGCCCGCCCCGGCCTTTTATAGGCACCGGCCACGTGCGCCCACGCGTCACTGTCCCGCATTGTGATTGGCCCCGGCGGCCGGGACCGCCTTTAAGCCTCGGCGGCTGCTAATGGCCGCCTGCCCCGCAAGATGGCGCCCGCGGGGGTGGGGAGCAGGGGTTCCCCTGCTCCCCACCCCCGCGGGCGCCATCTTGCGGGGCAGGCGGGCGCCATCTTGCGGGGCAGGCGGCACTGAGTTCCCAAAATGAGCATTTTTAAAGGCCGCCTCGGAGACAACCCGAAGGCTTTTCATTTAGACCAAGTCATTTCGTGGTGGGGGTTGTATAAACACGGCTCCTTCAGGACGGTCAATGATTTAATAAAGCCCTCGTTGCTTTGAAAGGTCCTTGTCGCTCCGCCGAGAAGGCTGGGTTTTACCTCATCTTTAGTGAGCTCTGGCTTGAGTTGGCAGGAGGAAAAAGAAAACCTAATTCACCTTATTTTCTCTCAGTATTGGTGTGTCTAAGGCAGCTAGCTAGCATTGGTACTCAGGGAGAGCGCTGTTTCCCTCCCTAAATTTCAAGCTGTTATTTCAAACCTTCTTATTCACAGATGAAAGCTCCTGCTGTCCCAAGCTCCCTTAGGCTTGAAGCACTTCAGCGAGTCTAGAAATATTTTTGGCCGGCCAGAACGTTTAATTAGAAAAGAGCAGAAAGCTACAGCAGTGACCTCCAGGAGCCCACAAAACCGTGACGCTGACCAGAATGGGCCTTCTCCCACCTGAGAATTGCAATCGGTGAAGACACATCAGCAAAACAAACAGTTCTGTGACTGTACTTAGCGCCTTGGGATTTAATGCCCACGTCCAGTCATTAAGTAACGCAGTTTGGGATTGAGATCCGGAGGCAAAGTGCAAAAAATCTAGTCCTTGCAGGAACATCCGACCTCCTGAGGTACGACCCAGAAACTTCTGGAGAAAAGATCGATGGCCGCTCCACCTCCAGCTCCTGTATTAAAATATGGGCCCCACACTCACAAAACGTACTTGTGGGAATAATTTAGTAAGCTTTAAACTTCATAAAGTACACGTTTTTTTGCAAGTCCAGTGCTTTCTGACCTCCTGGTTATTTTTTGCAAGTTTGCAAGAAAAAATGCAGAAACGCTTTAGGTTTACAGGTGAAAATGTTGAAAACAACTGCAAAGAAGCTACTAGGGGAATAAATATGCTCACCTGGTTCATTTATTTATAACTGAGATATATTAGGAAATTTTGAGTGAGCGTAGTAAGTTGAGAAGGAGGTTTAGTGCTTGCACTTTCTTTGGCAGAATTTGTTCTACATGTATTTCAAAGAATCACAGAATGGTTGAGGTTGGAAGGGACCTTAAAGATCATCTCGTTCCACCCCCCTGCCCTGGGCAGGGACACCTCCCCCCAGCCCAGGGTGCTCCCAGCCCCGTCCAACCCGGCCTTGGACACCTCCAGGGATGGGGCAGCCACAGCTGCTCGGGGCAACCTGGGCCAGGGGCTCACCGCCCGCACAGGAAAGAATTTCTTCCTAATACCTAATCTAAATCTCCCCTCTTCCAGTTTGAAGCCATTCCCCCTCAACCTATCACTCCATGCCCTTGTAAAAAGTCCCTCCCCAGCTCTCCTGGAGCCCCTTTAGGCACTGGAAGGGGCTCTGAGGTCTCCGCGGAGCCTTCTCCTCTCCAGGCTGAACCCCCCCTCTCCCCGCCTGTCCTCCCCGCAGAGGGGCTCAGCCCTCGCAGCATCTCCGGGCCCTCCTCTGGCCCCGCTCCAACAGCTCCGTGTCCTTCTGCTGTTGGGGGCCCCAGAGCTGGACACAATATTGCAGGTTATAAAAAACTTGCAAGGTTATAGCAGTCAAGAGGTTCAGATGCCTTTTGTTTCATGAGCTTGAAAATGGATATTGGACATACCGGTATAATATTTCAGTTACGAAGGCTACTGGCTTATTAGCGTAAGAAGAATAATCCGGAAATGATGTGAGATTCCTGCCTCTTTATGGCCCTTATGCCTAATGTTTGCAGGACTTTGTTAATCCTCTTGGAGCAATGTAAAAAACGTAAACTGAATCTGAATGCAGCATTTACCTGGCGCCTCTTTATGCGTGTTTTAGATTTGGTATTTATTTCATTCTGAGCCGTGACTAATTGCTAAGATGTTACGCCAGCACGTCCAATCTGTGTGTACAGTGAGGAGGAAAACTCACATACCTGGTCACTCCGTGGCACCTTCCTGCAGAAGCTGAGCCCAGCTTATTAACTGTTCATGGTGATAAATAACAAAAAATCAAACAAATGTCTGTGGACACAACACTTATTAGCAGAGAACTGCCTGTGGGAAAATGCAGAAATGGAAAGTCCCTGTGCAAAAGTAATATATTTATCCCCTGCTGTCTCATGCCACTCTCTAGGACTATCTGTAGAGACATGTCCCAGGAGCAGCATCCACCTCGCACTGACACACACCTCCCAAAAATGGGAAGGAGAAAACCATGGAAAGCCTAAAGCTTTCCAGCATTGGCCAAGCAGGGTATTCTTTGTCCCTCGATAAGAGAGATGTATTTTCAACTTTTCTTGCAACTGTAGCTCTTCTTGCACAGACTGCAATTTGCGGTCCAGGAATGCAGCACAGCGCTCGAAGCAAAACAAAGAAACATCACCTTCCCAACAAATCACCCAAAATAATCCCGGCAACAAGTAAACCGGAGAACTGATCTATAGTTTTCTCACTTATAAGCCTGACTGGCATTCAGGAGGTTGAAAATGCGAGGGGAAGCTGAATTTGATTTTCATTAAGAGTTATCGGCACTCTCCACACGTTTTTTTTTCTGACTGCTGATCTGTTGTTTGTATCAGGAGTGAAGTAACTTAAGAGCTCCTTACTACTGCCATTAGAATGGGAATATCTGATCTGACACTTAATGAATACTCACATTTCTCTGTGTACAATGGGAAAAAACTTTGCATTGCAGTTTTATTCTCTGGGATACCCAAGACAGCTGTAAGAGCTTCTACTGTGGTTAGAGCGCCTAATTGTTTTTAACTTTAATTGAATACAACTACCGCAGATCTGGACCAGACCCAAAACCTCATCTAATCTGTACTTTTAGAGCTGCTGACCTAGTAAACTGATTATTCTTATATTTTAAGTAGGACTTCTACTGGTATCAAATGGCATGTTTTGAATGGAAAAGTTCTATGCTTGACAAAAATCATTTCTCCATTACAGATCAGATTAACTTTTCCTGTCCCAGCAAGCACGTGGTGAGGGCAGAGGACTGCAGCGACGGCACTGGCTTTTACTTTACTGGGAGTGTGGATGCCCCAATCTCCATTTTCCCCATCTGTAGTTTCATTAATCAAACGGTAGATCAGCAGCAAGTATAAGGTCCAAAGCAAAACCAGCCCTTTCGTCCCAAACTTAACATTTCACGCATCTCCAAACAACCTTACCAAATCCCTCCTTCTGCCCCTAAAACCTCCATCCTAAAACGAGCAATGGAAATGTTTCAGGTCTCGAGGAGCAAGAGGAGCAGCACAGGGAGCAGCCTCCTGCAAAACCCCCAGTCCTCACCCTGCCGTGGGCTTTCACGAGTGAAACTGTGCCAGGGAGGCATTGCTGCGGGAGGAGGTGGCAGAGCTATGCAAAAATCCTTTGAAGTCTTGTGGATTTGGAGCCTGTCAGGCAGGAGTGCTGCTGGAAAAAAAACAGAAGTCTAATAAACCATTTGAAAAGTTGGCTTTAATAGGTTAAACAGATGCCAGCCTGGCCTAAAAATGCAAATGAAACATGTCTCCAGATTTCAGAGTGCACTGCTTCGGCTCTATTGAAAGAGTTAGATGTCAAGTCAACTTTCTTTATTAGCTACCGCTATGCGTCTGCTCCCCAAACGTGGCTGGAGCACGGCTGATAGTGCAGAAACAATGAGAGAACAAAACACCAGTATTTATAAATCGAAAAATGTGCTTGGCCCGCAATGAAGGCATTGCTGTGTTAAATATTGCACCATAGCCGGATTTTACAATCCAGTGGGGTCACACTGTCTGGAATACTACAAAAACATATTTAATCTTCTGGGAGCCGATGAACATGGAATATAAAGTGCCTCTGTAGATTTTCAATTCAAAAATAACCAGAGTTGGAACCTTCTAAATCACTCTGGCCGCAGCATTCACTGCTTAAATCTTCCTAAGCTAGAAGCTGATCCATAGCTCTCACAAAACAGAAAGGATTTTGTCTTGCATGAAACCATCTTGGGCCAAATCTCATCTTGCTTGTGGTAACGCAGTCTCCGGAAAATCGCCACTGATGCATCAGGTTAACCAGTGTTGCAGCACTCCAGTACGCATCCAGATCTCACATATTTAAAAGAAAAGAGAAATTCCTCAACAGATACCAGGCATGTTATTGGGAGGCTCTAAAGCCTCACAGAAAAGTTTGGGAAATACGTCTTTGCAGACTGAAAAGAATATCTTGGAGAATTAAACGCAGTACAAGGTGTTTCCTATTGTGCGTGTCGTGTCACGGCAAGCACGCGAACGGAAAAGGGAATCTCCACTTCTAAAAGCTCCAATCCGCAGCAAAGCAAATGGCTGACACCGGCTACAATTCGATGAAAAATAAACTTTGTGTAAGCAGTCCTTACTATGAGAGATAGGCAGACGTCGACACGGCAAACTTGAGACCTCCCACAACCTTGGGGTTGTATGGATCGGTCCTGCCTGAACAAGCCTTCCAGAGGGACAAATCCCAAGCGCGAGCGACAGGATCCCTTCACGCCTCCAGCTCTCAGACCCATTCATCAGTCCAGATCAGACAGACCAGCCCACCCTTCTTCTACAGTCTGGCTGCATTTCATCTCGGGAAATCTCATTAATGACCCTCAAATGCTTTGTCGTAAGAGACAGATAAAAATAAAAAGCTATATATATATATATAGACCATCTCCAACGGGTCATGCTCCTGATAAATACAACCATATGGCAAACACAACTGCAATGAGCATCACAACAAATAAATGACGTACTAATTAAAGCTAGTCTTACAGAAACACTGAGTAATTGCAACCAGCCCCACCTCCAGAAGAAGCAGTAAGAAACCAGCAGGAGAATCTTATCCAGAGAAACGACGGACTTGGACAGAAAACTCAACTATCTGTGGCCACCAAGAGAACAGGAGTCTCAAGAAGTCCTCACTAGTCAGGAGAAAGCTTCAGGTGACGAAACAACCAAAATGATATCCAAAAAGAGGTGGGAAAGACCAGACAGAGCTTCCTGTTGCCAGAGCTGCCAAACGGAAAACTCTTTTCAGACTGACAGGTGAGGCATCAGGAAGGAACTGGTCCCAGACAAATCCACATTAGACATTGAAGGCATCACGCACATTCACAGCCTAGTCGGCTCAAATCAAATGGCTGCAGGCAGCCAGGAACATTACAGACTACAAATCCCATATTGACGTTCAATTGCTGGTTGTAAGAAAAGGAATTTTTGATTTAAAAAAAAAAAAAAGGTGTCTTTTCTTCATTCAGAACGCAGAAAGTATCTGGATAAAACCACAAAAATACCAAGACAGTCTTCTTACCTACCCCAAACTCTACCAAAAAGGTATCTCTCGTGTCTAATCAAACATAGTATTTTAAATATGAACTTCGTTTAGCTGGTTTAAAAACAAAATTTGAACTTAATCACTATGGGCAACTAACCTCTGCCATCTCAAAAAAAATAAGAAATTGACCTATTATACCTCAAAAAAAGCAGTTAATTGCTTGAAATATGTAGACTGCTGTTCAGGAACAGCTTGAATTTTTTCCATCTGCAGCGAAAACCATCTGTTCTGCATGGTAGATTTCGTGACTTTTCAGGTCCATTTCGAAATTGAAATGGATGTTTTAATGATGAAAAATGGGGAGAAGTGATGAATACTTCATTAAAGCACATTATTTCCCTGTCAAACTTCTATTCTCCTGACTGTAAGCAAACATAATGTCTGAGCAGAGTTAACGTCTTGGGTTATCAGGACTGCAGATGCCTCTTGGTATTGGATTGAACAAATAAGCTATTTCATAACCTGCAAATAAAAATGATTCAATAAATTGGAATTTCTTTTCCTTCTAATGAAAAACAGATTTTTCAAACTCTTTAACTACATGTTATGCAAAAGACACTGAAGATATGCTATTTCTACCTGTTTACTTTCAATGCGCCATTCTTACGACCAGCAAGGCACATTAAAAACATCAATAGTATAGTCTCAATCAGCGGTTCCTTTTGTAAACTGTATTTAATTATTTTAAAAAGATGAGAGGATTTAATTGCCTACCAACGCAAGCACATGATGAGGAACCAGCAAACTGTAGAAAACATTCGTATCTATCACACAAATAAACACACACTGTTTTTCTATAACATTTCTCAGTATATTTGCCAATTACCACATATTTTTGGACTGAAGCAAGTGTTTGCTCAAGCATAGAGCAATGATAACATAAATATCCAAACAGGGCTTTCTTTTGTGCTTAGGCAATTTATTAAACCAACAAGACATTTCAGTATGGCATGAAATTGAAAAAAAAAAAAAAAATAGCTATAAGAGAGTGATTGTATTAGAATTCAGAATAAAATACCAAAAGCCTTCAAAACCATCAAGTAGCAGAAAATAAACATGCAAATCCCAAGGTACTCTGCTGTCCCTCTGGACTGGGTTAACCATGCTCCGCTTCTGCCCAGACCTGGTCAAGACGTTCCAAATTAACATCTGACTTTCAATATGTCACCTTCTGAAAATGCCCAAGAGGAGAGTTCTCAAAAACATCCAGCATTCAAAGGATAGCTACGGCACCTTTGATAAGCAATTCCCTTTTCAGACATCTAAAAGATCAATAGACATTTATGAAAACTTGAGTCTGTGTTACATAGCTTTAAGCTTCTTTGTAAAATCGCTGTTTATTAGAGATTCCCAATGAAATAAAAGCCTAATCCAGCATGCAAACAGGCTGTCTCAAAGCTAACCTCTGAACATGGCGTGCCCAAACACTAGTCCTTTACTTGAAGACTTCCAGGCAACAAGTGAAGTCTACACAACCTCCTACCCGAATGATATCCATTCCCCTATCCTCAGGTAGGCTTCGATAGAAATACAGTTATACTTGCTTAAATCTTCCTCTTGCTGTCAAAAAAAACATTAGAGTCACGGGGACATTCAAGAAAATTAATGCAAATTAACATAAGACATCCAGATGCGGGAGACAAAACTCTGCTGTTGAGCCCTCCTTCCCCCAGGTTTAGGGGAACAGTAATTTAAGCTCCTTAGTAGCTCAAGAGGCATCATAAAACTGGCCTTGGTCCTCTCCTTAAAATTTGTGCCACAAAGGCCATGGCCACACCATCACCATCTACATAAACACACGGTTGCAGTTTCTGCATCGCCGGTCATGAAGAGGAGCTGCTGGTCCTGCTGAGAGAGGATACCGTAACATACTGCCAAGCTCACCCGCAGCCCAAAATTTGGTATCGTTTCAAATGAGGTCATTGTTTAGCTGACGACATAAGAAGAGCTACATAAAGGTGTAGCGGTGCTTCGGATATTTAACCAAATGAAAGGAGATACTACAATATACGACAATACTCAATTGAAACTCATATGCTTTAATTACATCGTAGTACTAAATATGATACTTGATTTAATCTAGCAAATTTCACCTTGTCAACAGGAACAGAGTGATTAGGCAAAAGGAATCTTCCTGGATTTCTCCATATTCATCTGAACAGGGTATCAGGAAGAAAACAACAGTAGAGACTTTGCACGATCGATACATAATGAAATAGCTTTAAAGTAATAATGTTTTGCTTGCTCGGTGCCTGTTTCTTTTCTTCATAATTGATTTTGCAGTGAAGTTTTAAGATTGCATTAGCAGCCTCAAAATCATCACGACGAAAACAGCTCATTTATACCTCTTGTATCTTCTCCCAGCAAGTTAATCCCAGGTGGAAGACTTTCCACTGATGATGCTGCTTAGGTGCTGAATTGGGATTTTAATTAGTCAGTACATTATGGGTTTTTTTGCTCTGTTTGTTTCTACAGCACAAAGCTGTAGCACAATTTGCTTACAAACAAGCAAATCCTCTCTATTCATACCCTTAGCTCAAGTTCAAGAAAACCTGACAATGTCATCGGTACCTCTGGTGAATAAAAAAAACCCACAGAGCACATTTATTTTAAAAATACCATTTCATACACCCATAAAGGGGAAGTTATGAGTGGATTATATAAAAAATATTGAAAATCCTTTCATCACAATCAAAAATATTATGGCAAGTCTATAGGTCATTGCCAAAGGCAATGAACAATATGCGATCTGATTTCCGCGAGTTGAGCTGACTGGCGCCTTTGAAACCACTTTTGGCACCAATATAAAACACATTTCTGTTGGTTCAAGGAACTAGAAGCAACAATGTAAATTTAACTTTTGAACCAGCTATAAAAGTACTTTGGGTAAAACATCTGTCTGTCATTAATTTTCCTCCGCAGCAGCAGCAAACCAAAGGATAGTCCTGCAGGTGACCCCAGGATGTGTATATTATTCACAGTATAGCAGTCATTTCATAGAGTAACTGCTGTGTTTAACTTGGATCCAGACCTTAACATTTTCTAACATAGTTTAAAAGTATGATTTGGAGCCAAACGGGATACAAGGATTTACAGTTTGGGTTTATTTTCCTTTTGGGAAGTATATTCCATATATAGTCGTCCTTCTAAACTGAGAATTCTTGCATATGTAATATAAGAAGGAAGGCAAGATTTAGAAATAGACGGCCTACCAAATAGCTTTGAGAACTGAGAACAAAAGAATTCGACAAGATAAACATGACAGCACAAGTACAATAAATTCTACCCTTTCTTCCAAAAAAAAGAGTGAAATCAAGAATAAAATACTGTCTACAAAAGTTTGCAAAAGCTGTATTTTTTTAAGCCGAGCAATTTGCAAGTAGACGCTTTTATTCAACCTATTCTGTCACTTTAAATAGCTGCATACTTAAAGACTTCCAGTGGATCAGGTTTTAAAATGCCCTTTCATAGAGATGGCTTCCAAAATTTTTCTCGATTCACACTGCAGACAAACTATTCTCCCCCCGGACAAGCCAGAAAAAAATTCTATGTAAAATCAGAGGAGGGAAGGATAGCTGAGACACCCATCTTGAAATCCTGTTTAAATAACACTATTACTAGACTTTGATCTAGAAACAAGAGGCATTTAAATTCTAGCAATCAGATCAGTCATAACTCCTACGACACTGCATGCTGAAAGGACAGCCTCAGGTAACCAAGCTCCATTTACAAGCTGTAAAACAAGGCCAGTATCTTGAACGGAAAAGTTCCGAGCGCTTCTAGAAATCACGGGCTCAGTCATTTGCTCCTTTAACAGGAGATTCTCTTTAACTCATAATTACACTAAATTTGGGTGTGAGCTTTTGGTATGGATCTTTTCCATAGCTGTCACTTCTGGAATATGCAGACATGCCTTTATTCTCAGTGAAAAGGCCACTGTGATTTTTCTCCCTACTAGGAATAACAAGTAGGAAAAGAATATAGCAAAGGGGGAGAGATGACAGGCGAGAAGCAATGCGCACTCTCAGTCAGCTCCCACTGGAGAAAAGTCTTCAATCACCAAAAAAGACAGCATGAACCATTGCTTCCCGGTTGCCACGTCAAAGACACACTTTTCAGGTACACATGGAGAAAAGCAACAGCAGAAGTGCCTAAATATATTAAAACCCATGAGGTTTGTAACCCAGCTCTACACCCGTTCCTTTTTTGTGTAAGCAAGAAACCTGAAAAGTTCAGTTCCGATTCAGCACGTATTTCTGCTAATGATACCTTTCTGAAAGGAGGGGTTTGATTTTCTTTGTGGGATTTCTGTTATTTTCCATGTTTCTGTTGGCTGACAGCGATGCTATGCAACTGTGTTCTGCTTTTTTTCCTTTCTCTAAAATTGCATTTCTGTTATTTTCTAGACCGCAGTTCCTGGTGATTGATTTGTCTCAGGATGAAGCTTTTTGGCTACAAAACATGGGGAAGAAAAGGGATCTTTTCCATTAGCAATTATGTTCTAACTGCTTATCTCTGAGAAATTGTTTTCCTAACAAATTTAAAAAAAAAAATATTTCAGGCAGTGTTCAGCAAAGCAATCTATTAAAGTAATTATTTTTAAATTCTAGTCTCCAAGGTTTGCAGAAAAGCACACATTTTCCTGTGAAATTCATGCTTACAGGAAGATCAATGAGGAACATTCATAAATGCCTTTCTCTGAGACCGACAGAAAATTAGCATCAAAATTCCTAACCTTTGGGTAAATAGGGACATGCCATACACAAAACCCTACTTGTTTCTCTCAGGGCACTGCGTGTATCTGTTCAGGTTTTTGAGACCCTGAATCTCTGCAGACTTCCATAGTGAGACAATTTTAGTGCAAGGCACAGTAGGCCAGGCACGCTTTCCAAAAATACCAAATTGAGATTACATAAAACGAGTGGAAAAAATGAAAAAGAAGAAAGGTTTTGATCAAACAATTTACGGCATTTCTGACTGTGAATGCAAATGCAATAATATCAGTGACCTTAAAAATGAACTGAAGCAAGGGGTCCTTGGAGGCATGGAGTCAGAATAGGCGGCTTTTTTCACCGAGGGTGAGATAATGCTTAGACTCGATCGTTTTAATACATTGTGCTCAGTAAATCCAGTGCAGGGACAAAACTCCTGTAGAATATTTGATTTCTGGCATGAAAACTACTATGCTGAATTAGTAAATCTTTCTGCAGTAAGTTACATTTTCGAGGCTTCAGAAGGTTTATTTTCTGGAGATTTGTATTCACTTACTGATCATTTTCATAGACATTACTTACAAAAATAAAGGAGGTTGTTCTGAAGGGTGCTTTATTTTTCTTTCTTATGTAATAGCCATGTTTTGTTTCGATTTTTTCCCATAGGAAACAGCTGATATTAGCAGTACCCAAACTTTGGAAGAAATGTCAACAGATGAGAGACATGGAAAAAACTTCCACCCTGCTAAACGTAATTTTTTCCTGTATCGCATAATACATTCCCAAGAAACCCTGAAATATAATACATCCATATTTACTTCTCATAGCGTTATCTAGTATGTACAGTGTTCCCCAGCGTGGTACCTTACCGGTGATGGGTATCAAGCTTCATCCCCGTCCTCGCCTGGATCCCTGTACCTGCCTTGTAAAGAAGACCTTATCTACAATATTTTGGGCAGGAAGCAGAAAATGCAGACCTTTGTCTGCCAGGTATTTCCCAAGACAGCAGTCCAGGGGTTTTGCCTCCCCCTGAAAATTGTTCACTTCTCCAGAACTCTCCTCCTTTTTGTACAAGGTGATGCTTGGAAAGAGCTTGCTCTTCTCGAGGATGAGTATCTTCCTCTCTTGGGAACAGCTTTGCAAAGTATACTGCCCATTCTATAAAAATAGTGGTTTTGGAAGCCAGACGTTTCTCTGTCCCTCTCGGACAAAGATAGCCTGGAACTTGATTACAAACACGTCACTCTGCGCAGGAAGAACACCAACCGTGTTCCGAATCTGAACTGACATTAACAGAAAAATGGAGATGGTTGGTTGGTGGGTCTCTTGGGAAAAGCCTCTTAGAGCGTCTCCCAGGATAATTTAGTAAAAACAATTTCTCCGCAAGATCATTTCTGTTCCTAAGAACTACCCAAATAAGACAGCTCTCTCTCGTAGTCTCTTCATAGAATCATAGAACCGTCTAGGTTGGAAGGGACCTTCAAGATCATCGAGTCCAGCCATCAACTAACACTGCCAAAAGCACCACTAAACCACGTCCCTCAGCACCACGTCTACACATCTTTTCAATACCTCCAGGAATGGCGACTCCACCACTGCCCTGGGCAGCCTGTGCCAATGCCTAACAACCCTTTCAGTGAAGAACATTTTCCTCATTTCCAATCTAAACCTCCCCTGGTGCAACTTGAGGCCATTTCCTCTTGTCCTATCGCTTGTTACTTGGGAGAAGAGACCGACACCCCCCCCATCGCTATACCCTCCTTTCAGGTAAAGCGATGAGGTCTCCCCTCAGCCTCCTTTTCTCCAGGCTAAACAACCCCAGTTCCCTCAGCCGCTCCTCATGAGACATGTGCCCCAGACCCCTCACCAGCTTCACTGCCCTCCTCTGGACACGCTCCAGCACACCTCTATGTCTTTCTTGTAAGTGAGGGGCCCAAAACTGAACACAGGACTCGAGGTGGGGCCTCATCAGTGCCTTCACTCTGAGGAGAAATAGAAAATAACACATAATAGTTGTTAAAGCTTTTGAGAATGAAAAGCTAAAAAGAAGCTATAAACATGGGTTTCTAGATGGGCCATACACACAAAAAACAATGAAGTCTCACTCAAAGGCTTTTTAGAGTCGCCCTGTCCACAGGGCACTGATACCAGACGCACTACAGAAATGACCAGCGCCACGGTATCATCAGCATGTTCACAGGCCTCGACTGGTCCCTGGCCCAACCTCTCCTTGGTTGGTTTTGAGCAGCCACGTCCTGGAAAACCCCTAGGATGGAGAGTCCACAGCCTCTCCAATCATCAGTGCTTTGGTTGTGCCTGGAGCAAGAGCCCAGGGAGCAGGGGCTGGAAGTGCATTGCAGCAGTTTACCTTGCTTCTACTCGGCTAATCCTCAGTTTGATTTCAACCAATGAGTGCATTCACGGTGACCGGATAAGTGCTAGAGATGGAGGAATAAAGGAGAGGACATTTTTCTTTTTCCCTTGTCCAGAATGGGTAATGATGGACACTGGAGATAGCAGAAGTCATAGCCTTTTCTCAGGCTATCCCAGTAGTTTTGCACAACAGACATCTCACAGCTAGCATAGCAGGAAAAAGAATCTATCATTGTTTATTGTCTGTCTAAAGCTTAATTCAGTCTAAACTCAACAGTTACTCTGAATCACCCTTAGTCAAGTGGCCTACAAAAAAAGAAAACTCAGAACTGGAAATACATATGCAGAATCTAAAATTATGACAAGGAAAACCTCTACGTGACTGTGGATTTTCTTCTGTGAGCTGAGCTCAGCGGGCCCATCATTACCCCAAACTGCTGTTTATTTCCTCTCCTGTATCCTGCGATACAGCAGCATTCACATCCAAGAGAGAGATGGCTCAAAGATTCCGCTGGACTGTCTCTACCCCTTCTCCAGCGCTAATAAACATCATTATGAAAGAGCAACCTCTCTTATGAAGACAGGCTGGGAGAGTTGGGGGTGTTCAGCCTGGAGAAGAGAAGGCTCCAGGGACACCTTAGAGCCCCTTCCAGTATCTAAAGGGGCTCCAGGAGAGCTGGGGAGGGACTTTTTAGGGATAGGAGGAGGGGGAATGGCTTCAAAGTGGAAGAGGGGAGATTTGGATGAAATATGAGGAAGAAATTGTTGCCTGTGCGGGCGGTGAGCCCCTGGCGCAGGCTGCCCAGAGCAGCTGTGGCTGCCCCATCCCTGGAGGTGTCCAAGGCCGGGTTGGACGGGGCTGGGAGCACCCTGGGCTGGGGGGAGGTGGCCCTGCCCAGGGCAGGGGGGTGGGACTGGATGGTCTTCAAGGTCCCTTCCAACCTCAACCATTCTATGATTCTATGTGTCATATTCATCACATCCAACACACCTCCCGCATTCATCCTACAGTATTTCAGACAGTGATGTTAGATGTAGTATACAGCTGTCTCATATCCAATTATTTCTTTTTCTGTCTTAAAACGGGAGACTTCTCACAGCAGTTGCTCTGCTATGTTATCTATGAATATGCAACTATGGTTTTGCTCGTAAAACAGTTTAAAGACTCATCCAAAATATTTTTAAGAGTGTAACCCCTGTTGTTTTTACCTTCTGAAGACTGCTCGCCGGACACAGCTTTCCTTTCACGCATCTGGCTGCTACATACACCTCTCCTTGGAAATGGTTCTGTGCTTTTGAGGCTTCAGTCGCGGCCCTATTTCTGTATCAGTTCGGATGCCAAGTAAATAGTATTCAATCAAAATTACTAGTCAGGGTTTGGCAGCTGGCACAGCAGTTCACAAAAGCACGTAGGAGTGTAACTAGATGACAGCTAGGCAGTTGCTTTCCAGCACAGAAGCAGCAAAAATAATATGCATGCAGCGGGTAACAGCGTCAGGCAGGCTCTCAATGCCAGCTACGAACCTCTGCCAGTTAAGGCAAACAATCATTTAATTTTCTTGCAGAGAGGGAGATGATTGACTTTTCATTCAAAGCGGCCCAAAGAAGGTCAGCAGAAAAAAGAAATATTGAAAAATAATGTAAATACCCAAACCGAGATGGGCTTCAACATGTTGGAAGGCCCATATTCACCAGCACAAGCAGAGGCTAAGCAGATTAACATCACCAAAATCTAAATAAAGTGCCCTTGTCCAGGCACCGCAGAGGAGCTTCGCGGAAACGATAATAAACTCCATCACAAACGCTTGGATGCAGACAATGCCTGAGCTGTACAATTGCCCGAGAAGTCCTGTTCGCAAATTAACAGTTTATGCCTCTACTTATGCTTTAAAACTGAATCCCTTACGCAAAAGGACTCTGTGATCCCACTGTTAAGCACACTGGAAGATGAAGCTCCAACAGCTGCCCCTCAACCACCTTCCCAATTTCTAATGACAAGAGATTTTGGAGAAATTTTGCTGAAATTATGGTCATATAAAATTTACACACGAGCTCAGGCAATGTCAGCAATTACCAGAATGACCTCAAGGCTCAGAGAGGAATCAAGACTAGAGGGAGGCTTGTTTTTCTGCAATAATGTAGTAGCAGATGGTGACTTTTGTTTAGACCTTCTGAAGAAAAGTAGCCTTGAAACAGGCACTTTACCAGTTTAATTAACATGATATTGAGAGGAATATTAAATGTCTAAAGCAGGGACAATTCCCAGAGCCTCATACCATCTTTAAGAAATCAAAACTCTAGTGCTGAAATTTGTTTGGTGCCTTTTTTGGGATGTGAATTTCAAACTTCTGATTGATGCTTCATCCTCTGTGCTTTCCAATTTTATTATGCACTGAAACTAGATCAGTTCTGCTTCTTGATTAAGGTCTTTGCTTGTAGAATGCCAAATATTTTACAGCTCTCGGCAGACGTTGAGACCACTCAGCATTTCACCTGCATTTTGTTTGCCTATACGTAAAACAAATACCCAGAAGTTCTTCCCTTCACAATGTGAGTATCTTCATAAACCAACTACAGCAGCCTCGTTGGCATACTCGGAGCTTGCAACTGGACTGAAGTGGCCCAACAATTTCAAAAGCTTACAATAAGTGTAAGAAAAGAAGTAAAACGGGGACAACAAAAGAAGCAATTGAATATTAAGCGCTTAGCGATGGGTCAGAAGTCAATAGCATCACATTCATAAGGACACGCAGGTCAATTTGTGGCTGACTAGTCAAGAAAATCCAGACCTGCCTACAAGGCAGAGAAAATATTGCCGTGGACTGAAAACACTGTTCTCTTTGAATAATTTCGACTATTAGAAGTATATGACAGCCTCCCCTTGCCTAAAGAAAACACGTATGCCGGTTGTTCTTCTGCGTAAAGATCAGAACAATGTGTTTATACTAGGGTGACATTTCACAAACTGCGTCTCTATTACCCTCCCACTTACTGCTTTGACAAAGACAGCATCAAGCTTGGACGGATGCACGCTAACAGGAATAAAAATGCTCTAGTTCAGCTAGTAAATGGAGACCGACCAAGAGGAATCCAATTACAGACAGAAAATATACATGTCTAACCTGTACATTCAAGGTACATTTAAAAGACTCCTTTATATGAGCTGAAATATAGCTGAGATTTCTTCAAAGCTTTTTTATCCTGCTAAAAAAAAAGTACACTTAGCTGTTGACTTCCGTCAGCGCATATGGTATGCCAGAAAGCACATGAAATAATCATATGAACAAGCAACTACTGGTACATAAATGAGGGCGAAATCAATTCTCCCTCCACTTACTATTGAATGAAAACCATCCAAAAACATTAAACATCACATGGAAAAAAAACTGGCCCGAAAAACTTAAAGACGAAATTGAAGAATTGAATTTGCTTCTTTAACTCAAATTATGTATTTCTTGTACTGCAATGGTTTTGATTTCAACGATATTCACATTCTCTTCCCATAGACTCTTTTACACGAACATACCTACATCATATTTGGTTCAAAGACTTTCAGACTCAGGGCGATACATCTTCTAGAAGACTTAGCACAACATGGCGTTTATTTAAAACTGAATGTTTTAGAAGGGCACCTAAATCTGCACTATGTACCTGTGCAAATGCTGCTGCAACACCACTGGGTTATTCGTATTCACGGTGCTGCCTCACCAATTCTGTAAGTCCACTGCTTTTTAAATGTATTACCTTGGTTTTATTTATTCTGCGGTGCTATACATAAAAACGCTCAAGTGAAATCTCCCCGATCATAAATTCAAAGAGGAAATCTACAATTGAAGGAATTAGTTACTCTAAGTGTTTTCAGCTACCAAAATGTGCGTATAAAATATCTCAGCAAAACTTTAGCTATATCAGATCTATAATAAAAAAAAATACTGATTCCTGTCAAAAGCTGCCAACCCTCATTAATCATGTCCTGCTGAATGAAACCCTTTTCATTGCCGTGAACATATATTCGCTCTGAAACGGTAGAAATGTTTCAGGTTAATCTCTTTGACAAAGAAGTCAATTCAGTGAAATAATTTTCTCCATATAGCCTGGATCCTCAACTAGCATAAATCCGAGAGGCTCGGCTGGAGCCAATGAAGTTATGCTGATTTTTATCAGCTCTGGCCCCAGCCAAAAATTTCTCTCTGTTTCAGTGAAAATGCATTAGTCAAAATCCTCAGGGAACCTTGGGACATATTTTCACATGTTAAGCCGATGATCTGCTTGGAGAGGCTTCCAAATTTATTTTAGAAGACAAGCTGAAAAATGCATGGTCATGTTATCCTCTAAAATGGTGCTGTGAGGGGCTAAAGTGACCTTTGCTTAAGTGTATTTTCAGAACGAGAGTCACTTGGGGAATACTTAATGTCTTGGAATAAACATATTTAGCTGGAAATGAGACCTAAACAAGAACAACATACAAAAACACTGGCTGTGTGTTTCAGCGTACTGTACTTACAGTGTCTTTGCTTTAGAAAAGAGGACATCAGGCATAAAAATGAGCATTTTGGTCTTGAAGTTTGCTTTGACCCACTTATAATTGAGTGTGTGAAGTACAGCATCACAGCACCACAGCTCATCACGTTTAATGAGCACTGTTGTCTGACCCGATAGGAAACCCTACTCCTTATTTCAACGGACTCCGAAAGTAATTTTTAACATCACTTAGTGCTAAAACTGTTAACTGCACAAAGAAAAACAAACAGGCATTGATCTTGACTTGAGCTTTTCCCACCGTTTTCAAAATATTTCACAAGAATGATTAAGGTCTGGGGTTTTTTGTTAACCAGCAGTTTTTCACTGAAAGCGCAATGTTTAGCAACACACAATTAAGAAAACGTTTCTTTGCAATTCTTTAAACAAGCCTGGGACAACCCGATGCAGAGGCATGGTGAATATACCACGCGCACAAGGACTGCAAAGGAGCGGGTCGGGTTCATATGTATGTTCTACCCAAAGTAAGAGCCAGAGCAGAGGCCGTATATTTTATCAGCTTTCAGATTTAAAGGTAATTCTTTGCTGTTAAAAAACCTGATCAGCTGATTTTCCGAACTGTGATTTGCAGAATTCTCCCTGAAATGGATCGCTTGAAAAAGAAAATTCAAATTACAGACTTATTTTGAAGGCAAGTAGAAAGCAGAGTATAAGGAAGGTCATCCATCAGCGATGCTGAGCATGCAGGGGCAGGATTGGGCCGCGGCGTGCTGCTGGCTGAAGGCCACTCTGCACAGGCTTAACTTTAAATACCAGAAAAACCAACAGGGATCAACAGCAACGGTAATGAGTCGAAGGTGACACATATGAGTGAGACAGAGGATTTGAGTGGGTGGAAGGGGAGGTCTGTTTCCCTCCTCCGCGGCGTTAACAAATATTTATACAAACTGGAACAGATTTAGGACAGGCTGAGCCAGACCGTCCAAACAGGAGGCAAAGACAGGGTCTCCCCTGAACGACCCCAGGTTTGGTACTTAATGTGTCCTCCGGGGATTCAGGCGTGCGGCTTAGACTAAGTCAGGGCAATAAAAATGAAGTCAAGCTCCCGAAGTCTAGTAGTAACTCAGTAATTTAAATTATTAGAAAGACGAGGTTAATAGTGGGGCTGAAACTAGAAGTAGGGTGCCTGTGCTGAGCCCAAACCGTTAAAACCCCAAACCAGACAACATTACCACTTCCACTTCAAAGGAACTGAGAAGCAAAGGGGCCGTGCCAATTCACATGTGGGACATGAGATGAATTAGTCGTACCTAGAAAAGCCCAAACAAAGGGCCCGGAGGGAGAGGAAGGGAACAGAAATACTCTGTCCTTTTACTGTTTGCTTTCTTAACCTCTGCGCTCACAGCGCGTGCACCTTTCCTCTAGAGGTGTCACATCCATCCCCCCCGGTCTGGGAACGGTACATCGTGGCGACACGGTAAAGTGTATTCTGGACTGCAAAATACGCTGCCGGGAAAGAGGTCCCTTGGCTTAATTTGGAAAAGGTGATCAACTCGCAAAACATCAGTGTTATTCTCGCAGTGCAATTTACAGCAAATAAAAATACTGCGATGGTTTCTTCATTAATATTAGCAGTAACCCCTCCCCCTTTTTTGTAATATAAAATCCATTTTTATTTTCATGATCATTACGAACAGACGCAGACTCATTAAATGCCCTTTGTAATCAGTTTTACGCTAACACAGGCTGCAAACATATGCAACCACAAAAAGAAACCACTGTCATGCGGAAAGATGTAAGCATAAAGCCCAGGGCAGGATCCATTTTTCCCCCAAGAGTAACATCTTAGCAGCCTTGTATTATCCTACAACTCAAAATTAGTTTACTCCAGAAGATGACACTCAGAAACACATATTTCATGGATTTTCTAGTAGAGAGCAGTAGGGGGAAAAAACCCGAAAATTCTAATATTTACTCCTGGAAGTGCTGCATGAACCAAAAGTAAACAACTCCACCAACTACAAAGGCGATCTTTTCTTCTGACAGCACAACGTAACGCTCCTTACGCAGAGGGAGTGGGGAGGAAAGCACTGCACGATGCTGACATCCTCTTCTCTACGGCTGCCTTGCTCCCAGGATAGAAAGCACACAACAATTTCCAGGCCCTGTGTTCAAAGCTTTGCCCACGCACCAAAAAAAAAAAAAAACAAAAAAAAATTAACAGACCTCCGAGACAGAAAAAACAGAAATTCCAAAGTAAAACACTGCTTGCAAACCTCGTAAGTCTTGCGCAATTTAATACTCAGAGGTAAGTAGAAATGAAATCAAATTAAAACCTCCCATTTGGTGCAATCCAGCCACAATCATATCCTTAACTGCCACAATTATTTAGTGTATTTCAAATTCCTTGAACATTTCTTCAAGCAGTAAGTAGATCAAACCCTGTGAATTTTTTAGTAGAAGAGCTCGCTCATTTTCCCTATTATTACTATACCTGTTAGCAATTTATTATTCAGATTAATAGGAGGGTAATAAAGAGCCGTGCTGCAAAAACCGCGCCCGGGCTGTGGAGCAGAGTCGCAGCGCGCAGAAGGAGCGCGGGAGCAGTCTGTTTCTCACCAGGTCCTCCCCCTCTTTTTTCCCCCGTATGAACTAAGAGACGGATTGAAAATCTGCAACCGGCGCAGACCCTTTCCTGCCTGAGCATTGCCAGATCAATCCCGCAATAAATACTCCTTGCCTGTTGAAACAAGTCTCGAGGCACTGGGAAGTACTCGTTGGGCAGGCGCGTGGGCTGCTCCATCCGGGAGCTCGCAGGAATTGCAGAGCAGCCGTCCGAGTTAGGAACTGCCTGCCCCAAAGACATCTCCCCATCGCTGCCCTCTCCTTCGGGGGCAGCATTCATCTTTCCTGCACACCCTTTTCTCAAGTTTTCTTTGCCCCCCCCTCCCCGAACCCGATCCTGCCCGTTCCTCGTTTTTTTGCAGTCCGCATCACAACCCTTCCATAATTTTTGAAGAAAGTGGCTCTATAAAGATTTGCTTGGTTATTATCTTTTCCTTTTTATCACCTGCAATTTGAGACTTCCTAACTATGGGCGGGCTTCACATGGATGTTGCCTTGGCCAAGACAACACCCCAGCACTCCCAGGTTACTGTTGAATGAAGAATAGGCATGAGTAACAGTCCTGACCACTAAAAAAAAAAACCCAATTAAAAAAAAAAATCACCACAGAGTCTGAAAAAACACTATTTCAGCTGCTACCATTGGTGCTGTGGGGCTGATGCCAAGTTTAGGCTATTTTCTTCCTCTTTTCCCCAGTTTTGCTTCTGAAAAGCATGGGGCTGAAGTCACATTTGACTCTCTCGCGCGCTCTGGATGCCTCTCCAGATCAGGGATGCCAGCACTTCCCAGATGGCAACACTACCGTTGCAAAACTAATGATTCCTTACTTCTTACATTACTTAATCACAGAATCACAGCATGGTCAGGGTTGGAAGGGACCTCTGGAGATCATCTCCTCCAACACCCTTGCCACAGCAGTGGCACAGGACGGCGTCCAGGCGGGTTTGGGATGGCTCCAGAGTGGGAGACTCCCCCCCCTCTCTGGGCAGCTGTGCCACTGCTCTGCCACCCGCACAGGGAAGAAGTCCCTCCTCAGGTTGAGATGGAACTTCCTATGCTCAAGTTTGTGCCCGTTACCTCTTGTCCTGTCACTGGGCACCACTGGAAAAAGACTGTTCCCATCCCCCTGGCACCCTCCCACCCTTAAGTATTGATAAGCATTGATAAGATTCCCCCTGAGTCTTCTCCAGACTGAAAAGCCCCAAGGCCCTGAGCCTTTCCTCGTAAGGAAGATGCTCCAATCCCCTCATCATCTCCGTAGCCCTTTGCTGGACCCTCTCCAGCAGTTCCCTGTCCCTCCTGACCCGGGCAGCCCAGAACTGCACACAGTGCTCCGGCTGCGGCCTCCCCAGGGCAGAGCAGAGGGGGAGGATGACCTCCCTCGCCCCGCTGGCCACACTCTGCTGGGTGCACCCCAGGGTGCCGTTGGCCTTCTTGGCCACCGGGGCACATTGCTGGCTCATGGGCACCCTGTTGGCCCCCAGGACTCCCAGGTCCCTTTCCCCAGAGCTGCTCTCCAGGAGGTCAGCCCCCAACCTGTACTGATGCATGGGGTTATTCCTCCCCAGATGCAGTACCCTACGCTTGCCTGTGTTGAACCTCATCAGGTTTTTCTGTGCCCAACTCTCCAGGCTGTGCAGGTCACGCTGTATGGCGGCACAGACTTCTGGTGTGTCAGCCACCCCTCCCAGTTTTGTGTCATCAGCAAACTGCTGACGGTACACTCTATCCCTTCAGTATGTAATATCAGAATACATAAAGCCATCCTACTTGTAAATCTGAAGTAGTTATTTTAATAAAGAAGCAGAACTGTACTGTTCTGGTGGTTGGTAGACCTTTCACCAGGACATCAAAAACCAGACACCTCCCTGCTACATCTGCACATCCTGCATGTGCCGATGGATTTTGAGGTCTCTGGTTGCCGCCTGCATATCGCAGTAACGTATACTCACTCGCATGCAATTTATTTCGCTCAGCAGTCAGAAGGCATGGCATGAGGCATCCCAAGGAGAAGCGAATCAGTCCAGTCAAAATTTAGCACAAGGAAATCTTTTCTAAAGACTTGTCTCAATGAGGTGACAAGAAGAGGAGCGACTGACGACCTTAGGCGCTGGCACATATACCCCTGGGTGAGCAAGAGAAGAAAACAACTTTTCCTTTAGTGCTTGGAAATGAAGAACTTTTTTGGGGCTTAATATAAAGCAGCAAATAAATTCAGAAAGTGCCCCTGCAAGGAGGGAGCTGAAAAATTTTATTTCAGGATTATTCAATAACACTTTTCTTCCCTGTTGTTCTGATGAATGAGAATTTGAGTTAATTTGCTGGAGTTAATTATTTATTGTTATGAAACATTAAGGCTCCCGGATGGTCACTGTTATTGTAATAATTGCCAGGGAACCTACAGCATCTTGCAGGGGCCTCTTCTGTTTATTTAATTGAAGAAGAAAATAGAATATCTGCCAATTCCCAGAAAAGTTCATCCTCTTCATATTATCGCTGCAACCATACCCCCTTCCCACTACTGGCGGCTCTCCTTCCAATAAAAGGCATCAAGTGCAGATTGATTTCAAAGAGAGAGAATTAAGCAGCTCCTTTCATGCAGATTACCATGAAAATGAACTCTCGGGCAAGAAAACCCTGGTGTAACCAATATCGCTCAAGAAGTTCAAGTACTGGCAAGCTGATTGTCCTTGCCTCCTCCACGAGCAACGACCCTCATTCCCAAGGATGGAGCACGCCGCACACACTAATAAATAAAGCAAAGATAATAATGTAAGTGTAATTCTGTGCCTCAGTATCCCACCCCAAATCTAACAGAGCCAGTGAGCTCATTGCTTCCATCTGCTCCCCGACAAAGCACCCAACGCCCATTCCGCAGATTTGGGGCTTGGGTTGTGGGCGGCGCTTTGCCTAAAGGCTCTCCTGCGCTGAAAAACGAGAGGGAAGAGGAATGCAGCAAACACTCGAGGTCTGTGAACCCTTCTCTACTGCGAAACGTAAATCTAAACTGCAGGAGATCAGCATGTCTCTGGTTTTTACCCTGCAAGAGGCCAAACTGCTGCTCTTTCTGTTCCAGGAAGGAAAAAAATAAAAAAAAGACTAAGTGAATTAGCACACTTTCTTTGCAGGGTCTCGTACCATTAACCCCAGTAAGACAACTATCACGCTTCGGCTTCTCTCGGGCTGGAGACACATGCCGGCGCCTGCATTTCGGTAGAAGTGGGAATCATTCAGCTGTCCTTAAAGCCACCAGCAAGCCTGTACCATGATGAGAAAGCAGGTTTTCGCGAAGGCTTATTACTAACCCAACCCTTGTCCTGTCGCTTCTCGACCGCAGGCTCAAACTTGGAAGGACAGAAAGTAAAAATCAAGGTTGGGGAAAGCATTTATAGTTTTTATAAAACATTTTGTTTCTTTAAACTGAACGTGTAAAATCTGATTATCAGCTGCTTCAGCAGAAACAGAGCAATTAGATGTGGAAAAGTGTAGCCAGCAGTGAATATGCATACAAAGTAACTCTGGAGTGTAAACAAAGCTGGTTTAAACCATTCCACTTTATTCATTTTCATTAGTTTGCAGAGATTATATTCAACTATTTGCTTTTTAATCACATTTGAAAACATTAATTTTGTATAAACAGTCCTGATTTCAAGTGCAAACACTGCTTAATTAGAACTAGTGGGGAAATGATTTTTAGGTCCTGCAGAAAATGAGCCTGCTTTCACTTCAGACAGAAAACTACTCGCAGCGCAAAGGGCATGCATTTTATTCCTGGGGAAAATTAAAATCCCAAAGACGAAAACCAAAAAATGCAACTACCATTCGAGCTGGCTCCAGGTTCTCTCAAATTCTCAAGGATGAGGTAAGTGGTGAGGTAAAAAGTAGGGGGGGGAAATTGTTGCTTTTAAGCGACATGCTTCCCCAGAGCGATAACGCTGTGCCTGTGCCGGGGCTGGGAAGCTGCTCCTGCGGGAAGGGGGCTGGGGCGATGCTGGTGCCCGGCACGAGGAGCCAGCAGCACCCGCTACGGATAAATAAATACAACACGAAGAGAATATGTTCCATCTGCACTGCACACAAGCACACCTTTCAAGAAGTCCAGAGTCTATAAAAAGCTAACTCTTTGGGGAAATAAACAACATTTACTGACATGAAACCAATTTTAAAGAAAAAAAAAATATAGCAACAACAAATAACAATGGGAAAACCAGAACCTGAGGATCTAAAAGCTTTTTTAAGAATCCAAGTCAGGATATACAGTCGCTGTTCATTGCCGTGCTTTCTTCTGGTCAACAGAAATGAAGGAAAAGAAGCGAAAAGAGGCGAGGCGGTATTACCTCCAAGTGTGACTCTGTCGGAAGCTGTTGCTGTTAGATATTCACAATCATGCTGCCCTCTTAAATTAGCAGGGGCTGCTGTGAATTACTAAACATTACCTCAAACAGCAGAACAAAGGGGTGGGAGAAGACACAGCCTCTAAAAAGCTAAACTTAAAAGAATAAGACTGTAACAGGTACATCAATAACCCCAGTTTGTGCAAAAGATGGACTTACGTAGGAGGTTATTTAATCAAGGCGCGCATTTACTGAAGGAAGCCAAATGGCAAGTTACTTTGAATGAAGGAAAATGATACAAGAAGTAATGGGAGCATTTAGGGAGACATATCAATAAAGCTAACTCACCAAAACAGCCACTCTGGTCATTTGAGACCACATTACCATTACTGAACCAGCCCGAATTACTGACTCCTGTGCTGAATTGTCACTGATGCATTGAACTTGCTTTCCTGTAAATTCCCAGCGCTACGCAGCTAGCAAAGCCCGGGCACTAACGCAATACACACGGATGGCAACAGAGAGCCTCTTTTTGTTCACCGTGGCCTTCTTACCCGATGTCCAGTAGTCTCGTTTTCTCTAATTAAACAAACACATCTGCTATAGGTTACTAAAATACCTACTTTGTGCATTTAGCTACTGAATGAAGCTCTAAGGACCAGAGCAGTCGGTACTCAGCACTACCAAAACTCTTCCCTTTGCTTTCTTCCTCCAAGTCTGACAGCATCGTTACTCAATGTGAAAAAAAAAGGGGGGTTGTGTCATTCAAATCTTCTAAAACATCCTAGAGAAACAGAAGCTGTTTGACTTGGACCTTTATGCAACACAACGCGCCAGCTTCAGCACAACAGGCAGATATGCAGACAGAAGAGTGATCTTTGCCCCAAAATTCGTAATCTATCTTATGTACTCCCAGCTGTCCTCAGTATTGGCCATTACCTTCTGCTTTGTACTGTCATTTCTGGCCTCTCGAGTTATTTGAAGAGCACAAATAAAGGCGCACAAACACAGCTAACCTTTCTTCTGAAAGTTTTCAGAAACGCAGTATTCGTAAGGGTAAAAAACAGAGCCAGCAAATTTTTCATCTTTTATTCATTCCACTATCTCTAACTGCAAAAGAATTGTGAAATTGAAAATTAAAGTTTGGACAGTCCCAGGAAAGCAATTCAAATGCAAATACCAGCAGCTTGGTGCAAAGACAATGAAATTCAACACATGGACACTGAATTACAACAAAAAATTCATTAAAAGAGGTGTCAGAACCGACAAATAACTGAGCAACCTGGTTCAAAACATGATGTCAGAATTTTCAGTAAATCTGCTTTACAAAATAATCAGGAACTAAATACTTTATATAAAACTTCATCAGACACCTGGCATGACAGTCAAATGTAAGACTTAGGCCATGCGTTCGCTCTCTTGGAGTTTATCCAAGTTAGAAAACTGTTTCTGTGCACCTATACGGAGATTTTTCCGTGCACCCTCTACATGAAGCCTCTCTCATTGGGAACACTTTAGACATTTAGCAAGGCGAGCTATCATTTTTCTCAAACAAAGTAAGTCTGAATTGGTGAGATTTACATCAGCATAATGCCTCTGCATTGCAGGAGTTCTCCATCTGGCTGGTTTTCTGCTCTCCCCCGCTTCAGGGTTATCAGTACCATTGCCGAGCGTCCTTCAGGAGCGAAGATGCAATTTTGGACTAGCGGCTTCGTCTCTCTTCACAATGCCTCGTTCATCCTCCTGAAGCTTGATGAGGTCATTGTCTTGAGTGCTCCGAGAAGTGAAGAACATAACAATTTCCAGCCATGACTGCTGCACTTGCATGCTAACATCAGCCAGTGGCTGGCTGGTTTAGGGACTCTGCGATAGCTTGTGTCCGAAAGAGCCACCGGGGATGGAGGATGGAAAGACAGATAGCTCCTCATATGCCTCGTCCTCAAAGTTTGGAAACTTTTGAGGTTTCACAAATATAGCGTGAAATATAAGATGACTTAAGACAGGAGGTGTTGTTCACAGTAGTGTGAAGATGATCCAAAATCCACACTTGTCCTTCAGTTCATCAAAATCACCTGGCACAAGTGTCCCAGAAGGATTTCAGGTGACAAAGTAATGCCTGGCTCCATCAAGACTTCTAATAATGCGAAGAAGTAGGAGGGAGCTTAAAATTTAACTCGGAACAAACAAAAAGATAACAGAGCTCCTTGCTTCACTCTTCTACAAAGACCTGAATTTCATTCCTGGTGAAGCAAACATTTTCAGCCGATGAACCCTGCTGATGGACCCAATACATCCTCTGGCCCTCCCTAGGGACCTACAACTGAAAGCGAACTCCAGGATGATGTACAGCCATTTGCTATCACTAACCCCCAGACCTGCAGACAGCTCACCACCCTCTCTCCTTGCAGGAAAAAATGGTATTCTTCAGTTAATATGCAAGACAGAAGCCCGTGTTTTCTGTGAAACTGGAAACGAGCATCTTCCAGAAAAACAAAAACATAATAAACAGCCTAATAATGCCTGCATACTTTGTCTCCAGCGCACCCAAGCAAAGCACAGATTTTCTGCTAGATTATATTCAGTATACAAATCCGCTTAAAAACATGAACTTATAAACCATATGGTTACAGCTTGCCACAAGTTTGGGGGGGGTGTTTTTGTATGGGTTTTTGTTTTTTGGTTTTTTTGGAAAGGGCACAAACCGAGCAATTCTGAATGTCTTCTGAAAGAGTGAAATCGCTGCCAACTCAAGTCTGAATCAGCTATTAAACACCTCTACAAATTACCTTGATGCCTGAAGAAAACAAATCATCCCCATGCTAGCCAGAAATATTAGAGAATATGGGATGAATCACCGCAGTGACGTTGCTGTTGTGGTTGAAAAGACACGGTCATTATTAGGTGACGTTATCAGCCCTCCCAGAACAATCACCCACCAATACCTATTTTTTTGGCAGCTGCTTTTGAGAGCTTTTCAGGTGTAAGGCTGGTGAGTAGTGCCATTTATTTTTGGCTGAGAAAGCAACATTCTCACCTCATCAGCTACTTCATCTACCCATTAAGTAGCAAACTCCTCTTAAATCTTGGTTTCTTTTTCTTTAAAGTACCCTCCAAAAAGTAAACAAAGGTACTTAAAAGGTCAGAGACAGGTTTTCTTTCTTACATATGAAAGATGAAGGCATTTTTAAGCCTACCAATATTTTCAAAGCCAGACTCCTGTATCACCTTCAAATAGCTGGAAGAAAAGAAAATGCCTTTCTGCACCTGTTTTCTTCTCCCTCTAAATGAAAGAGTTGTTTCCCGACCCACTGAAAAATATGCAGCGGGTAACGAATGACAGAAACAAAAGTGCATTAAATGAGGAAGATGCTTTGGTTTCCCTGCACGCAAGCACACACGCTGTCCTTTAAATGAGAGGAGAGGAGCATGCTGATCATGACCTCCTTTCAGCCAAATTTCCAAGTTACAGGTGCACAGGAGGTGCCCTTGACATCCCCTTAACAACACCTGCGCAACCCAAGGTGGCCCACCACCACCACCACCACCACCACCACCACGTTGCGCAGCAGGCCTGGGGGGCGCGATGAGAGGGTCACTGAGGCGGGAGCACCTTCCCACATCTCAGGCTAAACTGAAGAAAAGGACTGTCTAGGTTGGAAGGGACCTTGAAGATCATCGAGTCCAACCATCAACTAACACTGCCAAAACCAACACTAAACCGTGTCCCTCAGCACCACATCTACCTGTCTTTTATATATCTCCAGCGATGGTGACTCCACCACTGCCCTGGGCAGCCTGTGCCAATTCTTAACAACCTTTTCTGTGAAGAACTTTTTCCTAATATCCAATCTAAACCTCCCCTGGCACAACTTGAGGCCGTTTCCTCTTGTCCTATCACTTGTTACTTGGGAGAAGAGACCGACCCCCACCTCACAACAACCTCAAAAGAAGAGATTTCATGCAAAGGTATGGTGTGAGGAATGGGACAGAGTCCCATGAGGTCCTGCCAGCCACAACATCCCTGGTCTCGTTCAGCTGCGAATGGAGCACGGAGAGCTACGGCAGCCCTGCAGCCACAGCAGATTAGGCTAAGTAATAAAAAGAGGTGAGCAGAGGTGAATGAGAAGCCCGAGGCTTATTTCTCTATATGGCTTTTATGCGACTCCTGCAGAGCGCAGGCACGCTGATGCAGACCTCACTGTTTCAGGGCAGCCGTTCCCTGCCATGCCTGTTCTAGAGAAGAGCTGATTTACACTGTCAGATGGGTGTACCAGCACCCAAATGTACTATAAACAAGGCTTGGCATACGGTCTGTCACGCATAAAAAGAAGCCAAGATAACGGAGTGCAAGTCCGCAGGAGAAAATGTGACTTCTTTCCGAGCAAACAAAACTTGAAAGCACAATAAAATCTTCAGCCATGCGGTCCTTCCGTAGGCTTTGGTCAATAATGCATACCAAAACAAACTGCATGATTTTCCCTGCATTACTGATGAAAAGATTGTGAAATTGCCTAATATACATTCACTCAAGATTATTCACAAAGGGGGCCATTGACTAATTCTTGGTCTGCAGATCACTCAGAACAGATGCTTTGAATACTTATAACCTGAGCATATTAATTCAACTGTCTGCATGAAACCTGTTTGCTTCTAAAAATAAATGTCTTTTCCAAGCCAAGACAATCGAGTTTTGGTTTGTTCCTTTTAAGATTAAATACAGTCCCCTTGGTGCTTTAGGGAAGTGCTGTGCTGTCTGGGCCCAATGCTCTGTGGGTGCGGGCAAGACCCCAGATTTACAGCACGTAAACCCCCAGATTTACAGCACCCTCAGCATTCTGCTGAATCACGTTGGACTCGGCCTTGGAGACTTAGTTTCAACTTCCTTGCCAAGGCAGTATTGGCTTGCTCATGCCACTGAGTCACAGAATCACAGAATTGTCTAGGTCAGAAGGGACCTTGAAGATCATCAAGTCCAACCATAATCCTAACACTGCCAAACCCACCACTAAACTGTGTTCCTCAGCACCACGTCTACCTGTCTGTTAAATACCTCCAGGATGGCAGCTCCACCACGTCCCTGGACAGCCTGTTCCAACACTTGACAACCCTTTCACTGAAGAACTTTTTCCTAATATCCATCCTAAACCTACCCTGGCGTAACTTAAGGGCGTTTCCTCTTGTCCTATCACTTGTTACTCGGGAGAAGAGGTCGAGCTCCTGTCAGGGAGCTGTAGAGAGCAGTAAGGTCTCCCCTCAGCCTCCTTTTCTCCAGTCCTACTCCTTCATCCCGCTTACTGTTTACTCATTGCATGGTTTTGGGCATGTTTGTTATATTTCTTGTTCATCCCAAGGCAGATGCTAAAACTGAGCATCTACATGGTCCAGAGACTCCATACCCCGAGCTCCTCTTTCAAACTGTATCGGCCGATCTGACAAGGAATTTCTCCTCCTCCAAGCCCTGCCTTCCTTTTACACTAAAGCACGTAAAATCACTTTATTACCAATACCGTTCTGCCATTCACTTGCAGTATTCAATAAGACCCTTTCTGTCTGTCTTTGCTGTTTTTCCTCAATTGCTCTATCTGTTTACTGGTCTTGGTTTTCCCCACTCATTCAGAAGACACGTCCCACACTACTCTCCAGGCTTCCACAGTGCAAAAATCAATCTCTTTTGAAAGACAAACTTAAACTGCCTTTTTTTCTGACACCAGCATTACCTTCCCCTCCCCTCCCTGCAAGCACTAGCTGTGTTGGCTGAGAAACAAAATCTTTTTTGAGGTTATTAACCTGTGCTGGATAGCTGATGAGAGAATTTTGCCCATCTTATAAAATGGATTCCTCTGGTTCGCCTACCAGCCTAAATAGTTGTTCATTGGCGTGATTAATACACTGAACGAACCGGGGATTGTTTCAGCTCTGTTCCTCTTTCAGGTTATGGAATTGCTTTTGCTGAGGTTGTTCTTTAAACTAAGACAGTTTCAGATTGCTTTGAAATGCAAATTCTTAGGGCAGCTTAGCAACAACAGCTAAGGGGGGAACTATTACAATTACAGAAGGAAGAAAATAGGAAGGATTTAAAAAAACCTCCTGCGAGATCTTTCTTAAAACTTGTCAACAATGTTATCTGGCTGCTCTCGTGCTATAAGGATCAGGTTATATTTTGGTAAATACCACTGGGCAAGGGCAGGAAAACTGGGTAGGACTCCCAAGTGCAAGATGCTGTTTCAGTGCCATGTCACGGATCCTGAACTCCCCCTTCCTCTCTCTCTCTCCAGCTGGCTTCAAAATAACAGCAGTTTAGGACACATTGTGTTTCCGAGGCTCTGGGTACAGAGGAAGACGGGTCTTGCCAAGATTACAAGAAGGGGCGATGCAGGGAGTCCATGCTGTAAGCTGTAAGGTGGGGAATAAGGCTGAGAAGACGCCTCCGGGAACCCTACAACGCTTACGCAGATATTCAAGCACCTCAATTCAGGCATCAAGGTTTGAGAACTGTGGCCCAAAGTTTACTACGAAGTAAACAAAAAAAAATGACTATTCCTACAAAACACCTACCTCTTCTGGGGTGAGAGAAACCTTCTGTCTGCATCAGTAGTACAAATACCGCCCGGAGAAAGCAGAGTTAAACGCAGCGGGTCCAACTCATAGGTAGGGTACCCTGCCTAAAAACCTAGGTTAATTTTGCAGGAAAAGCATCAGCAGAGCAAGGCTACGGAGCAGAATTTTTAGCCCACCACAAAGGCAATCGCCTGGGGCTCCGTGGGTGCTGAAAACTGCTCCCCAAGATACCTGCTGAGTGTAACGCCCGCAGCGCAGGCACTGGGGGAAGGAGCCTGCAGGGTCCGGCCCTTACGGTGCTGCTAATGCGCTCTTTAATATGAAGGAAACTAATGAAGCACCAAGTCAGACATCAAGTCGAACACTGATATACTTTGTATATAAAACAGTATTTCTCACAAAATAACTAATTTTATCAGCTTAAAAAAAAATTAATGTTCATTCCTACATTCAATACTTTGGTTACTGTATGAGAAAAGTCCTTTACAGGCTTCTGCTGGAAATGTCCATCACACCAGGAAATTTGGAATATAACACGAGATCAAGAAAAAACATGCATTAAAGACTCTGTGGCAAACTCACAGATAGCAGGGCATTCAGGAAGGCTGTAGAGGAAAAATGTGGATATCCTCAAAGGCAGAGATCAGTTAGCCAAAGAGTAAAAAGTGTTAGTACTGCTCCCAGCCAGCCAGATGTTTGGTGTGTTGAAATGGTCTGGAGGTTGTTGGGTTGGGTTTTTTTGGGGTTTTGTTTTTAAGATCAAAAGTTGATGAATTGCAATGAAGCTCTAAACTGCTCTGTTCTAACCATACATAAAACCACAAAGTGTCACTGTCCAAACAATAATGCCTCTCTACCCAAAACAGAGTTACTTGCTTCGGGACAGTAGGTTGGCACATTCCATAGGTATTGTGCAAGTCAAATGAAAATCCAAATTTATTTAGCATGTGGCCTTGATAATGACACCAATATCAAGGTTTTTAATTTGCAGAGTCCCTCCAGCTGAACTCACCACAACTAATAATTCCTGTTTCCTGGGAATGATCTAGAAGACAAGATGGGAGCACTTGTTCTTCAGTAAGTGGCCTTTAAATTCGGAAAGAACAAAGTTTTAATCCCAAGTCCTGAGTCATCCTATGGATGAAACTTCGTAAAAAAGAATGCCACGAACTCTGTCTGTCCAACAGCGTATTAGAAATGCACTGTCTGTATTTTGATACACCAGGAAGATCCCTGGTTTCCCAGTTCTTTCCTTTTCTTTTTTTACCATGTCATTGATCACCCACGGAGGTGTGGGGCCCAAGGGGTGGAAATGTTCTTGATACAGGGCAAAAATTCAGTCAGCAGAAGCAGGTCTCCAGACTCCTGGCTACACGGACTTTGAGCTTTCTCCAGATGATAAGTTTAGGAGTTGTTTTCTCCCTACCAGCAAAAAAATGGTTTTCACACTATTTTAGTGATGGAAATCCTTGAAGAGTAGCTGGGTTGACCATTCCTCCAGGCAGCGTGCCTGGTGATGTCAGCATCCCAGCAAAACTTTATGCAAAACTCACCATCTGGAACAGGGGAGGCACAATTCACAGAGCCAAGGTGTTTTAAGCACTCAAAGAATTTCATTTAGGTTGACCTGTAAAGCAGATAAAAGTCATGGTCTTCTGGCAAGCAACACTCCCTTCACCAGGGTGAGACAACCACCAGTTAAACTACTGGAGCTGTGACACATGGTAGCAATGAGCAATTTTAGAAAAAAATCCTCTTTTCTTCATTCTGGCCTGTTCCGATTTTCATGACGTGGAGAACTTTAGCATCACAAGGAAAGCAGGGCATGCTCATAGCTTTCAGTCCTGGCTGTATGACAGAATGATGTTAGAAATCAAAGCAGGCTGGAGAGATCAGCAGTAATATTTTAGCACGTTAGCAATCACCTGCCATGGGGAAAGCTATTTTTTTTCTCATTATAGCCTGATATGATGCTATGATGCTGAACAGTTAAGTTCTCACCTGCTCCTAACCTGTTCTGGTCAAGTTTACGTGGCAATTGTTAGGCTTAACCAGAGGAGGGGAAAAAAAGGGGGAAAATGGTGGTAAAACACTTATTTCAAAAGAAACATAGTAGCTATTAATCCACACTAGGAGCAGAACAAATATATTGCCTTTCCGGTTCTTAAAGCATTGCCTTCTTCAGAAGCCTACGCTTGAAAATTTTCGAGGGACCAGAAAGGACATCCATTGACAGGCAACGATACAGCCTCAGAAGCCATCAATGATATATTCTAAATACCCTGCACGTAGCAAAGAGAGATAGTAAAATAAATGCCATAGAAGGAAATAACTGAGCCAAATTAATAAAATTACAATTTTCCAGAATGCATATTCCCTCCCATTCATACTTGAAATTGGAAAGAGTTTCTAGACTTCGTAAAGAATTGCTTATCTGAAATTTGCGCACGGAGTTCAACTGATGTTTCCTTAAGCATTAAAACACCCAGAATTGCTACAACTTCTATAGCAAACTTCCATTTCGCTCGTATTATTAGGTTTGAACAGCAGGTAGTGCAAATATTTTCCATTGCGTGCCTGGCGCCAAACGCTTTCTGCCTGAATGGCATCCCCAGTTCCCACGTTAGCTGCTCCGTTACTGCGCTGCCTCCTTTCAGCCTCCTCCCAGAGGGATTTCGTTCCGCTACCAAACAAAGACGATGGGTTGCAACAGAGGAGCAGAACTGTTCTGCTTAGATATACCTAATCCCCTTTTTAGCCCGTTTATGTTTCTGGCTTTAGATATCCTGTTAGCGTGACTTTCATTACTAAAAATAAAAAATAAAAACGCATTTTTGCTGTTGAAGCTTGTTGCTTGTCCAGGTCTGTGGGTGCCTCCTAATTCTTGGATGGCGGACCCCCCCCCCCCAGCCCTGACATTTTTTCAGTCCCTATTCACTTTCTGCATGGTATTTTTAATCTTTATCATCACCTTGCTCTTTCACTGCCTCTTTCTTGGCATTTTTGGGAACTATTCCGTATCCTGGAGCATCCCCTCCCTCTACAACATTTTGAACTTTCACAGTACCTTTTTGATATGGGATCAGCATTGCGCAGAGCCCTGGGTGACAAACCCAAGACCCTATATCATGCTGTGCCAATGGTTTTTTTGGTTTACTTTCAACTCCTTTCTCAGTAAAACCAAATGCACTATTTGTTTGGGGTTTTTTTGCTTACCGCTGGCCACAAGGAGGCCCAGCCAGGGCACGCGGGAATGACAACTCCAACCTTTCCCTCCTGAGTGCAGCAGCTCATTTAAATCCCGTCACTCTGTGTATCCACTAGAGCCACTTCTTTGCAGTTACTGACATTAAGCTTCACCTTTTCAATCACCTCATCACTTTCTATATATGTATTTTGTGTCTGACATTCCTTGTACATATAAAAGGGTAATTTATCCAACCAGGTGCTCAGGAAAACAAACAGCCCGTTTTGCCCAGGGCGCTGTTTAAAGCGTTACACCATGAAGTGCCAGCACTCCCAGATTTATTCTTGAGGACTCGTATGTAGTAAACGCACTCAGTACACATCCCCAAACTATTTTCTTCAATGCTAAATTAAGTGAAACTTGATCATAAAAGGTAAAACCCACTGCATTTTCCCCAGCTTTGAGATCATCCCTGGTAATACTCAGCTGCAGGTGGACGCCAGCTGATGGCTTTGCTGAGGCTGCAGAAGACAGGGTGGAACCGAGCTGCTTCTCTGCTCACAAAACTTAGGCGAGCATACAGGCAAAGCTTGTTTTTGTTGGAAAAGCAAGCAGATGAGCTAAAAAACATACTTAGTAAAAACTGCCATCTTATCCCAAAGCTTGCTACTATTAGCCAGCTAACACAAAACTCTTCCACCAGCACGGGATGTACAAAGTCAACACATTCAGCACTCACGTGTATTAGCTATAAATTTTAGAAGAAGTGACAAGTGAGCTATGGTTGTGCCTTTTTTAGCCTGCCCTGGTTTATGTAATGAAATTTTCTCTTCTGTGATCATGTCTAAGTCACTACCACAGCTTTGCATAGCTCTTTTCTTTCCCATCTTGATTTTCTTTGCAGAAGTGAGGGGTTTCTGGTTAAGAAATCATTAATCTTCATCTACAAAGTTCTTCATCAGTTGAGAGCAGAACTGAAATATGCTCCATTTACCACTTTGTAACAGCAAAATCAGAATCACAGAATGGTCAGGGTTGGAAGGACGATGACCCACTGCTGAAACCCAACTCCAGGTGCCCCCCCACCCCAGCACATCTGAGAAGAAACTATGAACTAAAGAGATTTGCGGCTGTAGATGCTGCTGCTTCCAAGAGGGAAAGGAGGGTAATTTAGGAATAGTCATTGGCTAATCGAATAATAGCGTGGCTTTAATTCAATTCACTGCAGCGCACCTTGGAACAGTTCTGTTCTCAGCCTGCCAGATTAAATTTAATTGCAAATTTTTCCTAGAGATGACTTCATACGAGAAATGCAAATTCTACACACTTCTTTTTTTCTTATTTGGATACCCTTTGTACAAATGGGATTATTTTGAGGGATTTACAATGGCACGTTCACAATTTTTTGCTTTCTAGATAACCGAGTTTTTCAATATTTATAAACAACTTCAGGTATTTATTCTCAGGAAAGATTTCCCGCCCAGCCCTACGGGTACGCATGGACACACATTATGAAAATCCCAGTTACCTCACCATGAGCTATCCAAACGGGACAGCAGGGCAAAGCCCACCTAAGGATGGAACTGGGACTTGGTTTTCCATGTGCTTTAAAGGTGGATTTCTTCAGGTTTAGGAAACTATGCCCGGTTTACGGGAAAGCCTGAAGGCTAAAGCACATTGCACTGACCGAGGATCAAATTTGCAAGGCTTCTTGCTGGTCAGCAGCGAGCTCCCCTCGCACTAATAGCTCTGTAAAATGAGGTTACGGGAAATAACGTCCTGAATAAACACAGGACAATCTAAGTAAGTCTCTGACAGGTCTATAACAAAACTTAACATTGATGTTAATGACAACCACAGCGCTGAAACAGAATTAAGTTGTTTAGGGTAAGCTTTTATAAATGGTGATTTTTTTCTACTCCTTATGGAGCTCTTAAAAATCACTAACTTGTAATATTAAGAGCAAATACTGATTTCTATTCTTGGATCAGAGCAATGCTTAACTCAGATATCCCACAGTCTGACAGCTGATCTGCATAATATTGTGAATACAGCATATAACAAATCTCAAGACAGAGAAATAAGCTTTCAGTACATCTCTCTTCTCTGCTCTGTGATACAATGCAAGATTTATGGAAAACGCCTATTACATGCCAATTCTAACTCATAGGTATTGGAAAATTAAAACTATATTATAAAACATATCACTCTTGTCACTTACTTAGGGGTAACAAAAGCCCGGCGAGAGTTTTTAACCCTTAACCTGTTTAGACATTAGTCACCCTAAGGAATGTCATTTATCTTGTTGCTTAACTTAATAAACCCCTTCTACTTCTTACTGACTTGGCCTGATTAGCATCGAAAAACCATCTGTGAAAGTCCACATATAAATATACTATTCTACAGTACATTTACTCCCATCAGCTTGCATTTACTATGAGCATTTTTTGTTTTGCTTTGACATAAGCTTTCATTCTCTTTTTAAGCCTTGTTATTTGGGGACAAAACATTAAGGAAACGTTTAACTTACTGATCATCTTACTATGGTAAATAACAACATTAAAAGAATGGGACCAGATTCCTAGAGCGTGGCGACAGCAGCTCACCGACAGATGGGACCGTGCCGGTTTATGTCACCCGAGGACCTGGCTCTGAATGCTAACATATGATAATCGCTCCACTACGGCACTGAGAAACAAATCTAGCGAGAAGTAAGAGTGATAAGTAGCTTCATGTTACCTTCCAAAAGACTAGTAAGCCAGGCGGGTGGTTTTTTTTGGTTTTTCTTGCAGTGACAGAGACTGTGAAGAATTAGACCCCAAAAGGATTGGTGGCAAACTTTCAGCAAGATCTAGCAAAAAAAACTTCTGGTGACAACTCTCACCACCTGCAGAGGAAAGGAAGTCCTAGGGATAATCCCTCCCCAAACCCTTGGGCTACCGTGGCAGAAGCCTTAGTTACCCTGCCCCGAGCCAAGCGGCTCTGACCCATCATGGGTCCTTTCAATGCCGCTGGTCTGGCACACACAGTTACAAACCAGAAAAGACAAGACACTACGCTTTCCCTGATATCAGGAATAGACGCTGCCAAGTATGCGCCTTGAGGTCCCAAATTCTCCAGGCTTCTGAAGAAAACAGAAGTGACTGGGGATACATACTTGGATCTTTGATCCCCCAACCACCTCCCCAGCATGTTTCCACCAAGAAAACACAGCCCTGCTTATTTTGACAGTTAAATAAGACACATTTATTTTGCAAAAGTAAGATGGCAAACTGAGATTACCATTACAATTTAAAGGGGCAAAGCAGCACAGGAGGCTGCTGGGACATCTCAGCACTCCCCAGTGCTTCAGTCTTCCCTACCACCACCAAAAGCACCTAGGGAAGCCCAAATGCTTCAATTCCCTGATGATCACGATCTGTTCGGCCAACAGAGCCCAAGATTAGGAACTAAATTATCCTCCGAGCAGCAGTTATGAGCAAGGTTAGTTCTGCAGTGTTAAATATTTTCCAGTAAGTGGGATCTGTGAAAAAGGCTTGTTTTTTCCAAGAAGTAAAACAACGTACTGGAGCTAGCTGACAAATGATAACAAGCAGGAGCTGTTGATAAAAAGCAGAAAATAAACTTCCTTTCTTTTCATTCATCATGCAGGAGGTCCAGTTGTTCCCTCCAGACGAACATTACCAAGGACACCTCTTATCTTGTACCGACTGGGAACAAACACATTCCTTGGTTAAAATAAATCTTCCACGGATTTAGTTCAGTCCAAATTTTAACATAGGAAACCAGGGTTTAAAGGAGATCTCTAGAGATAGTTGTCATTTGAGGGCACGGTGACCACTTGCCTCTAATAAAAGTCTATACTGGGACCTAACAGTTTCTCAGCCACTGTGGAGCATCATCTGTCCATGTCTACCCCCCACGGATTACTACAAACCACAATGGATCATTGGAAGACTGCCAGGTTTAGGGGCAAAAATCACACCACGATCCTTAGGAATATTTTCCCAGGGATGTCTGCACTGAAATTCACAAGTTATTCACCATTGTGCACTGGTGAAGTCAGCAAAGCTTTGCCGCAGACAGTTCTTTATTTCCCACTGAAGATCTTTTATCAATATTATAACTTGACTTCACTTTTCCAACAGAAACAGCTGCCACAAGAGGACACGGCAAAAGAACACAATGTTTTGAGCTGAAAATCCTGAAAAAGCTAATTTCAGTAAGACTTCACCTAGTTATGAAGAAAGTCCTTTTACAAGCTCCTGGACTTCTCCGTCCTCCCCCAAGAGCAGTGACAGAAAAGAGGTGGAAGCAGAGGAAGAGCAACAGGCAACACAAAATGCAATCAGGAAACCTGTGAAGTTATATACCATTACCAGAAAAAAAAATAATCCCACAATCCAGCCAGAAAATAACCAAGTTTCCTCCTACTTCAAGATAAGAGTTTCTATCGTTTCGGCAGTGATAAACAGTCCCTGGTGGATCTCTACTGGAAGGATGCGACTGCATAACTACAACAGGATTATTGCTTTTCAAGATCTGCATCGTCTCAAACCTCAGCTGCTGCTTGTATTTATAATGTGAGCAAGACTACCCAGTGTTCTTTCATGTTCTAGTCGTTTCACAAAATAGCTGTTTCCAGTCAGAACTGAGTGGTTATAACAATATTTAGCACAAGGATGGCAAACATCTTCTTTTTATTAGTTTTTCAATCTTAAATCCCTAAATATTCAGATTGCATTTAATTATCATCGGTGCCTAGATGCGCTAGGAATAGCAGCTGCCGGGATACATTGTAATTTCCATTATTTTAGAAGAATACAGTGCAAACATTGACCTGACATTTTGATATCTTCAAGATTTGTTTCCTAAAAGCAAAATTCTCATTTTTCCCCAAAAGTCATCTGCCAGGGCTACACAGAAATTTGAGATCAGGACCAATATATCAAACTGAAAGAAAAATAAGAAAACTGCTGAAGAATGCAATCAAAAAATCTCCCCAACTCCCTGGCTTTACTCCCTTTTGTTTTTAACTTATTCTCAGATTTCTCCCTGTCAAACTTCTGGCCTGCAGAGAGCCTTGGCCATACAAATCCATGGGAGTTTCTCCCCACTGATAAGAGGAGAGAGAGGAAATCTCACTTGAATTTCCCCTGGGGCAAAGAGATGTTTGACCAAGGTGAAGTCTTTAAGGAACATGGACATATCCAGAAATTTTGCCTCTGTGACCTACCGAGAGGGTTTGCTGTTGGATTTCCTCATTTCACCCATTGCCGCATGAAATAGCGATGACTAAGTCACCACTCGACTCAAACCCAGAAGGGCTGGAATCACTGGAGAGCTAAAACCGGCTGTGTTTGCAGTGCTTTATCCTTCTGAGAAGTGGCCTTGAGCACTCGGTGATCACATTGTATGTGCTGAATATAAACTGGAGATTGCGTTGGAGAGGCTGAGTTGGCGCCCCATCAAGCAGAGGGTCACCAAGACGGCTTAAAACAACTTCTTTGTCTCCATTTCAACTGATTTGTATGGTGCACTTTACAATTAGGGTACCAAGACCTTGGATGTCTATGGACTAGAAGTCCCTCTTCTTCTCAATTTTGCTGTTTTCACCCTCTCATTTTCCACTACAAATAATAATGAAAAAATCTTACAAGGTAGAAGCGACCTGACTTTGCTGTTTAAACAAGAAGCAGGAAGCCCTTCTCTCCTTCCCCTTCCTCAAACTGTTTATTTTGAGCTCTCTTTGTACAACCTAGAGCAGCAAGAAAAGGCACAGGGCTCGCATGGTTCGATTATTTTTTTTTTTGTAGATCAGCTTTCAAAGTAAACAAGCAATCCAAAGCAAATCAAGCCTAACAAAAGGGAACACTATGCCTCTAATGTTCCTTTAATAATAGTTTGGATTGCTAACACTGGAGTCTTTCTATCTGCATACACAGACTAAATTATATAGGCATGTATTTTAATGGGCAGAAACAAAGGTCAAAATCCAGACGCTTTCATGTATACTATTATGATGAAAAGTCCTTTTATTTTACATTTCAGTTGTGGGAGTTTCAATAAAAGGGACTCATGGAGCCGTGGGGGAGACAAGAAAGACATTTGTGCCTCCCTTTTCAGCTGCTATTAATAAAATGAATGAGGCTTTATCTCACCAATTTATTTTGTAAATAAAACCCTCTTGATGACAAAGTTGTCTTTGCACGACTGCTGAGAAATACAAAAATAAATAGCACATCAACTATGATCTTATGCAAGGAAAAAAATATACCTTCATTATGTTTCCTGTACAGCGGGAACCTTTTTAAAGAGGTTACACCTATGCATTTTCTTCCCTGAAGGGGGGAAGATGACTATTTGGCTGCCTGCAGATGAACCAGGTTGTACGAATGCATTTACAGAACAATACGTCTATTTGATAAACTCTGAATACTCCTCCCGAGCAAGGAAGACTGGAGCTTCTGGTAAATCTGCTCCAGCCTTGTTCAATACTACACCGCAAAGAGACCAGGAACTTTAGATTCAGAGAAGCGAAGATGAACAAAATGGCAAGAGTAGTAAATCACTGTGAACACGAGCCGATACCAAAGCAAGCTGGGCATTCATTTTGAAAATGGAAATATTTTCAGGTCATCTTGACACTGAAACTTTTACGGCACTGCTTAAGAACCTGCCAGCAGTCCTCTCTCATCCAAATCCAACGGGGAAGCTTGTGCTGACAGCAGGACTTGAATGAGGACAGAAGTTGGTTGTTGGTAAGGATTATTATTATTTAGATAGCAACAAGAAATTATATTTGATAGGTCTGAAGTCATTAGTTCCCAGCTTTGATTGCATTTTCTCCTCCCCCCCCCCCAAATACTGCCTTAGACTAAGCAGACCTTAGGTTTTCATTACTGAAAAGGATTTATTTAATCAACTAATATCCTTAGAATATACATCCTCTTGCCGTTCCTTAACATCAGTTATATAGGGTGTGGGGTTTTGTTCGTTTGCTTGCTCTTTAAGAAGAGGTCAGTGCATAAGATGAGCACAGGTGGGCTACAGGTTATCTGCTCACCGCACACAGCATCTCGGCAAGCAGAGGGGCCGGTCGCAGGACAGTGGTCACAGCATCGCATTCCTCCTCTCTGAACACCGCGCAACTGGATTTCTGCTTCGCAAGCTCATATTCTAATACCTGTGAGATTTATACAGGCTTGCTTTCCTAAATCCCGGCTCAGGTGACAATGAATGTTCCCACTGCCCTTATAAAACACTATCACCTTTCCTTCTATAAACCCTGTTTTGCTCCGATTCAGCAATCTTGCTAATAAAGTCTGTTAGGTTCATATGAGTTATTACAAAAAATATATACCAACTTGCAGTTTGGTTAGAGTTATTTTTAGGAGAGAGCATAAGTAAGAATATCTCACACAAGACGTTGCAGCAGTATTAGAGTACTGTGTTCTTATTGCAGCTAAAGTGTTAAGATTTAGTTCTGCAGCTTTGAAAATAATTACTTTATACAGAATATCAAACTATATTCTAATCATGAGCAAAATCGCTGCCTATAAAACACTGCCACTGTGATAATCATAATTTCATATCCTATTTGATCTCATGAACATTTCATGAAATAAGTACGAAATATATTTACTTCTCTGTCACTAGTATGAGTAAATAACTACCTTCAGAAGAGTCAATTATTAAGACGCTGTAAACTTAAAATAACTAGATGATAACAGTGGAAGACTGGCATTATATTGTCCTGTATATGAAAACAACAGCATGCAACTCAATTTCTCTAAGAGACAGGCCATACACAAGGCTCTTTAACATTGACACAGTAAATGAACACAGCACCTGAACATGCCATTTATCGTAACCTGCTAGAAACACATTTTAAGTTAATAAAAATTTGGAAAAATACAGAAACAAACACGTGTAATGGTGCTCACACAGGCTGGGCCTCAATACTGCAAACTCAAATACTGCAGCCCCACAGTGAAGTCTGCCCTTTACCTATTTATGTAAAAATACTTAGCGAGAAATACTTGTGGATTTTCATAACCAATAAATAACCACAGTTTTGACTTCCAGAAAAAAGAAGGGGGGAGGGGGATCACATTTTAGTATGAATTGTAGTAACTCCAAAAGGAAGCAGTTGGAATAGTGCTCAATTTCCATAAGCTATAGTTAAGAAATCCCCAAAAATTAACAAACAGATTTCTGCTCCAACTTTATACTGACAGATTTTGTAACTTTCAGAGTTCACAAAAACCTATGAAGATGCACGAAGCCCCGGGTTAAATGCTGAAGTAGATTTTGATGGAGACCAGACTGCTGCAGCCAATGTACAGTTGCTTCTTTGATCCAGTGCATAAGTTAGGGTGATTTATCGAGCACACAAAGTTTTCCCACTGTATCCATAAAAAGCATGCAACTGCCAAGTCATGGAAGTCTTTTTATTGTTCTTACACTCCCAGTTCCGAAATATACTCTCAGGGTATTAATACCACTTAAGAAACTACACTGAGATGCTCTGAGTATGTCCAAGTAGATCAGGACATAGTTGATACAAATGTATGCATTAAGTTGTCTTTTTTCATCCCATGCCTAGTCAGGGGCATGCCTGGAATTATGGGCAAGTGATAAAAAAGTATGATTACTAAACAATGCCCAAAATAATAAAAATTGTTACCTTAAAGACAAGCAGGTCTCAAGGTAACATAAACAAATGTTTTGTTTGCAAATATTGAGGCTAGACATAAACCAGCCTCAAAGCATCCACTAAGCATTAGAAACAAACCTGATCTCCAATAAAACAGGCGAGCTAAACTCCACGGAAAGCCCCAAGAGATATGCCAACCAAAGGTGAGTGTGTAATGAAGGAGAAGCAACCAGCAGTGTTTTGAGATCTCAACCCTGCTTTCCTCTGCCCTACGGACTCTTGCCCAGGACTCGTGAGACAGCAGGGATGCAGTGCCAAATGTGAAAACATGCATTGACAGCACATTTTAAGGAACCTGGTGGATAACCTCCCTTGCTCCTTTGGCCCATATGCACATTTGCAGAATAAGAAGCTCCAGGAACACTCTTTAATGCCACTGCATTGCCCAAGGGATGGTCTTCAAGCCCTGCAAAAACACTGGCTCCATGAGAGGCCAGTTTCCAACAGACAGCTACTGAGATGTCTTGCACACCTGGAATGACACCTGCTATTTCTGCCCTTGCCTTCTCCAGTGCATCCTCATGAAGTCTGCTCTGCAGTAGGAGAATCCTTGGAATGAAGACATCAATCCTAGAGAATCTCTTAAGCGCAGAGATCCTTAGAAAATGGCCTTGCCCTGATATGTAATGGTCTCAGCACTGGACATGGGAGATGTGGAAAGGGATTGCTGATGAGTGATTGAAAATTTCCCAGAGGACTGGCAACCACTATACCACTTATCTCCATGGAAAAACAACAACTCAACTGGGAAGCCTATGAAGGCTGCAGGATTCCAACAAGGAGCAGTATCTCTGACCACAGGAAAACCCCTGACTGACTCCTGCCCAACTCTATAATAGCAGGATAAAGAAGATAAAGAAAAAAAAATAAAAAAAAACCAGCTGAAAACATTAAACAGAGGAGTGCAAAGAAGAAACTGGTGCCACATTACATTTTCACAACACTAATGGCATGTCCCGTGAAAGGCGGGTTCTTCAGAGGCTAGCAATTTGTTGGCATGCTGTGCAGAAATCCCACTTTGCCATAAACGCCTAATTGATTCCTTCCTGCACAGTGCTCCTTATGGACACCGAGTAAATGCTCTCCAATCTCAAGAGCCATCTAACACCTGTGCAATGAGATGCTCTTTTTGACGTTTGCTTGGGAAGGCAGATCCAACCCCCTCGAGCAGAGGCTTGGCGACTCAGGTAGGGCCCAAAAAAAAATAACGAAAGCCAGAGTAAGTCTTAAAAGAAGAACTGCCCCAATTGTGTTAGAAAAGCTCTGACTGCAATGGATGCAGTTATTACCTTCCCCGGTGTCCTTGGGAGATGCAGAAAGGTAGGAACATATATAAGAGGATCTAGCTACATTATCAGGAATATATTTGGAAAGAGCACTCAAAACTGTCTGGTCCTACACCAAAAAGGCAGGAATTTTGTGGTGGTCTGAAGGACCACCGATCTTGAGGATGTCAAGCAAGGATACTATTTGGGCGTACATCACAAAACCCAGTATGCAGCCAGGCAAACTCCTACCTGCACGGGCTCAACTCCCTCTCTCTGGGTATGATCTCAGGGTGTGACGCTGACCCGAAATGTCCCAGCAGACACAGAGTTCAGCCAGCCAGTGTCTCTGGATTTGACTGAACGGGAAACTGCATATTCACTCTGAGCCCAGAGACTAAACAAATTAAAAACAAGACTAAAGAGTTTATAAAGTTTGTTCCAGCCAGCATCCTTTCACCAAATCTGGGGGGAAAAAAAAGAAACAACCCACAACCCTCAGAATGGTTTTCCTTAAGATGAATAATGATCATCATAAGTGTTGGTGAATACCAACAAAGCCAGAAGAAGCTTATGCATTTGGACTTTGCAATGACAACAGTAGCAGGCTGCAATAAAATACGGGACCTCTTGCAAGTACAGTGTATAGCAATATAAAAATAAATGTGGTGCGGGTCAAGAGACACGATGCACTCTCTCCACTGAGGTGGCAGTACTACTGCCCCCGTTTTGCTATTCTGGACTTGCACTTGGGAACAAAGTCATTTAGCCTACTTAAATCCAAAATGGTTCTCTGTTCTCCATTTCTGTTTCATTTAGAAGAATCAGTCCTACCAAATCCTTTCTCTGAGAAGGAACTGACTCAGAAGACCCTAGGGCTAGAAGAGCAATTACATCCCATTAAATCAGATCCTTATGAGAGTAGTCCATAAAAGAGACAAAGAGGGGTCAGAGGAAGAATTACACGAAGACAAATTGGATGCAGTATTTGCAGATAACTGCACATAGCATCCAAGTGATGCATCTACAGTGATCATTGTCCAGTTAGGGGAAAAAAAAAACACATAACTGCACAGTTAGGAAAAAGCAAACAGGAGAGAAAAGGGTGATGCACTCCAGCACACCTTCAGAAGTGAGAACAAGGGTAAGTGCATTGGCCAACAGATTGATGATAAAATCTTACGGCATCACAAAACTAGAGCAGAGGTTGTGATAACCCACAGAAGGGAGCAAGGTGATGTCTTGAGGAACACAGACAATATCAACATGCCTGCTTTGGTTTTGATTCAACAGAAAAAATCCCCAGAGACAGAGGAGCTGCTTTGAGGATTTCATCCATCAGAGACCAGAAAGCTCTGCCGCCTCTGATGGGAGGTCTTCCACAGCCTCTCGCATTTCTTTCTGTAGTTCAGACGGCTACCGAGACTTACTTTGTCTTCCCTTATCAACACCAAGTTTGACATCCTGTCAAATCCTGCAGTGTCTAGGAATAAGTTCCTTCCCAAGGCACTTCTGACTCCCAAAAAACCCTGTTCCCATGGGAAGTCACAATTAGACGCTTCATTGCTTTGGAGAAGCTACCAAGAATGAAGCAAGAAACAAAGTCTCCTTTAAAAATAAAAGGCAAATCTCCATGACTGAAGACAAAAATAAAAATAAATTTAAGAAGAGAGGAAAACTACTAAAACAAGGGCTGGGGGAAGTGTAGGCTGTTTCTCAACATGGGTTCTTAAAAAGCTGCTTCTTCCATTTTAATGCCTACGGATGTAGGAGCCCACAGGGTATTGGTGGAGCTATTTTTTTCACTCAGGTTCTCAAGCTGTGGTGCAAAGATGCGACCTCAATATTAATTCGCAGAAGGACAAACAGGCAGGGAGGATGCTACAGCACCCACTGCCAATACAAAATCATGGACGACAAAATAGTTAATCCGAGTATTTTAACGTTCCCCCCTCCACTCACGGTATTATTTCTTCCATGCTTTATGGGAAGAGCAACAAACATAAAAGGAGGACTTTTCACACCTATTAATATAGTTTCTAAAAAAATTAGAACATCTGTTTATAACGGCATGACTGTTATTCACATGAGAGCATCAAACTTGCACCTTGTCACCTGATTTATCTACAGCTCTGCTGATATATTTTCCTTTCATAATGCAACCATCAAATTTGACATACTGCAGTTGACAGGTTCAGACAGAGAGGGAGCACAAGAGGAAACATTTGGTTTCAGATGTGGGATATCACATTTATCCTCATTAGTGTGAGGTAACACCCACACATAACTCAAACCTGTCAACACGGTACAGATCTAGATCTCTCTCTCTGAAAGAGACCTTCCCAGGGTTTCACATTTTTAAGTGCTTTCAGAAAATTTTAGAAACGTTATGCCCAAAGAAGGCATAATGACAAAGAAGTCAACGAATGCAAACCTCCAAAACCAGAACTTGGAAAATGGGTTTTTTTGCTTTTTCAGCAAGGCTTTCGACACTGTCTCCCACATCATCCTCGCAGGCAAGCTTAGGAAGTGTGGGTTGGATGAATGGACAGTGGGGTGGATTGAACAGTGGCTGAACGCTAGAGCTCAGAGGGTTGTGGTTAGCGGTGCAGAGTCCAGTTGGAGGCCAGTAACAAGTGGTGTCCCTCAGGGGTCAGTACTGGGTCCAGTCCTGTTCAATATATTCATCAATGACCTGGATGAAGGGACAGAGTGTACCGTCAGCAAGTTTGCTGATGACACAAAACTGGGAGGGGTGGCTGACACGCCGGAAGGCTGTGCTGCCATACAGCGTGACCTGGACAGGCTGGAGAGGTGGGCACAGAAAAACCTGATGAGGTTCAATAAAGGCAGTGTAGGGTACTGCATCTGCGGAGGAGTAACCCCATGCATCGGTACAGGTTGGGGGCTGACCTCCTGGAGAGCAGCTCTGGGGAAAGGGACCTGGGAGTCCTGGGGGCCAACAGGGTGACCATGAGCCAGCAATGAGCCCTGGTGGCCAAGAAGGCCAACGGCACCCTGGGGTGCACCCAGCAGAGTGTGGCCAGCGGGGCGAGGGAGGGCATCCTCCCCCTCTGCTCTGCCCTGGGGAGGCCGCAGCCGGAGCACTGTGTGCAGTTCTGGGCTCCCCGGGTCAGGAGGGACAGGGAACTGCTGGAGAGGGTCCAGCAAAGGGCTACGGAGATGATGAGGGGATTGGAGCATCTTCCTTATGAGGAAAGGCTGAGGGACTTGGGGCTTTTTAGTCTGGAGAAAAGAAGACTGAGGGGGGATCTTATCAATGCTTATAAGTACTTAAGGGGAGGGTGCCAGGGGGATGGGAACAGTCTGTTTCCAGTGGTGCCCAGTGACAGGACAAGAGGGAACGGGCACAAACTTGAGCACAGGAAGTTCCATCTAAACATGAGGAGGAACTTCTTTACTCTGAGGGTGGCAGAGCAGTGGCACAGCTGCCCAGAGAGGTTGTGGAGTCTCCCTCACTGGAGACATTCAAAACCCGCCTGGACGCCGTCCTGTGCCACTGCTGGAGGTGTCCCTGCTGTGGCAGGGGGTTGGACTTAGATGATCTCCAGAGGGCCCTTCCAACCCTGACGATACTGTGATACTGTGCTTAAAGAAAACTGGGGGTGGTGGACTAATTTTAGAGGCAGAATATGATTAACCAGCAAGAACCTTTTTCGACTCTAAAAGAAACTTCAATTTTAAGACACAATCTTTGAACCAGTCTTAGAGCAATATATTTTCTTGTAAGAAAGGTAACATTTCTGGTAAGTTTATTCTCAAAATTGGTTTATTTGCAGAGTCAAGAGTGCCCATGCAGACTAGTTCAGATGCCATACCACTAGTTCACTAGCCATAGCATCGCTCATCACCCTTTTCACTACCAGTCGCATTAGCCTGGAGGAATACTGGTGCTGTAGGTGGTCTTGAGCATGTCTGTTTAATGCTTCCTGCAATTTCAGCCCCTAATGAGGACTTGATTATGTCACAAATAAGTTAATTTCCACCTTCAAAGCGCAGCTATAAGGGATTTTTTTTTTGGTGTTGCTACAGATTAAGGGCATCTCTTTACCCAATGCAGTTAATATGCAAAAGTTGTGGGGTTTTCCTGCTACTTAATGAACATAGGAGAATTAAGGCTGTTCCCTGCCCCAAACCTTTTCAGAACCTAAGGAAACATCAGTTCCTACCCTACTGCTTCATATAAATCCTTCTTCCGTAATTCATGAGAGCCACCCAAGACAAATAGACACGTGCCATTTGCCTCAAGAGTCCATTATAACCAGCTTCCTTCCTGTAGGGCTTAAGGGAAAACTTCGGAGGGGAAGAGAAACGCTCAACTTGTACAAAACACTACTCAGGAACCACGGGTTGCTAGGACCGCCCAAATCCAACAGCTCTCCACATCCTAATCGAGGTCTCTGTCCTGAGAAGTCTTTCACAGACATAGGACCCAGTACGTGTTACCACTTTCGTGATCACAGATACCTGATGACGGAACCACTGCTAAGGAACAGGCAAATATTTAAAATGCAAAGAACAGGCTGTAAACAGCAAAAACCCTGCCCGAGGTCAGGTAAGGTATAAAGCTGTAAGGAGATCTCTCTTCATTGGGCTCTGATTGCCAAGCTACTTTCTCTCCCATGCTGGCACCTTTTATGGAGCCCTTCAGGTTGCTGTGCCTCTCTGTGGGTACCTCCTATTAGGGTTTCCCTCCCCTCTGGAAGAAATACATTGGCATCAACCTAATGACTTTTGTTAACTGAACAAACGTATCCTTGACTATCTGCATTTAATGCATAAGGTATTTCTAAGGCAGTCTGTGCCACAAATCCATCAGACCCGGTTACCTCGGACAACTAAGCTAAGTAAACCAGCAGGATGATGCTAAAGAAATGGAGTGTTTGAAATAGAGGACATGGTGGGGCCAGCAAGAGTCCTGAAGGTCTGAAAACAGCTAAGTTGGGGGCCCTTATTTTCCAAGAGGTGGAAATCTGGCCAGGGAGACACAGACTACTGCTAGAGTTAGCCCAGAAGCAAAAAATCTAAAAGCAAAGCAGGCCTAAATTTGGGATTCTGCTTGCTGAGAAATTTCAGCTTCAGCTCCTGACTGATAGCTTTGTTTTCTCACTGCAGACTCAGAGCCCAAGTCCAGCCCAAACCAGTCCTTCCAAGGCTTCAGACCTGGCAGAAACAGCGATCCTTGGGCTTTCACGCCAGGACCCCATCTGCCCCAGTGCAGCAAGGCAGAGAGAGGGACCCAGGAGGGCTCTCCAACAAGCACAACTCACATTCTGTACCTCCTCAGGGCTGTATCTCACAAAAGCCCAGGCAGGAGCCCACCAGAAAACCAGGCAAGTTTGCAGTTAAATCCCACTTATAGATCCATTTCTTTTTTTCTTTTTTTTTCTTTTTCATTTTTTTCTTTTTTTAAACAAAGTCTTTGCACAAAACTTTTCAGATTTGAGAAACGTAGAGCCAGTCCAAAAAGTCCAGATGCACACCGAGGAGAGGGAAGTCTACCGGACTAGGACAGCCTCCTCTTTTAGAGGAGATTGAGCATATTACCAGTTACCGGGCTCAGAGGATGAGACTAACTGCACATCTGCCTTAGCCTTGCACAATTTAACCGCTATTCCATACGAATACCCCTAAAAGTTAGCTCCCAGATCAGTGCATGTTTAGGCCAGAGGGTGTTTAGATTGACAGCTCCTCAATCTGATGGGTATTTCCCTCCTGTTGGGACTGGTGGAACAAAATCCAATCCAGCTGAAGCATGGCACACACCAGAGGCACGCTGCTGCCTCTCAAACTCAACACTTGCCTCTAGCCAGCATACTGCAGATAGAGAGAACATCATCCTTTGGAACTCAGTACCTCATTCTGATTTCCCTCTGATACCACCTCACCATTTCTACTCCCAGAACATTTCTCTCTGTTTCCTCCTCTCCCCATCTAAATCACAATTTACAGTATCCTCCAATTTTCCTGTACTGTGTTTCACCTCTCCGTGCCCAGCTTTACAGTTTGACATGTAACAGGTTGAATAACAGAATGTATGAAAGATTTTCGTCTTGTGTTTTCAATAACCTCAGTCTTTTCTCAGCCTTCACTGTAGACTTTTCATCTCCAGAGTCCAACCTGTTTGTACCAGTGCTGCTCTTGCTCCTGATAACAAAAAGAAATACAGGGAGAGCAGGAAATCTGATGTAAGACATGGAATAACAGGACAAAGAATACAAAGTTTTTACTCAGTCATCGCATGCTTGGGAGCATGTCACTGGAGGGGAAAGAGTGAAGCCAACCAGTGTGGGCAGCGTTGGGCAAATGCATGAATAAAAATGACTGCACGTGTAAACCCAGTATTGGACAGCATGAAATCACCTTTCTGCTAGAACCAGAGAGACCACGGAAAAGTGGAGTCAAGCCTTTTCCTGACTCTTTACCGAGGTACAATGCTACAGCCATTCCCACCCAAGGAATGTAGCAAACCTGGTACTGCCTTCAAAAAGCATCAGCAAGCCATAGTGAAGAAGAAAGAGTCTGGAGGTCAACATTCGTAATTATCCAGCCTTTTAAGATTCACCGAGCTCAGCAAGTGTCACACACTTTTCCTTTACTATTCCATGGTAAAGAACCAAAATACTCAAGGATCATAATTATAAAGGTCTCACCAGAACTAGTAGAGTCCTTGTTGTCTAGAGGGGAAAATTAAAACATACACTACTATTGCTTCACCATGATAAACAAGAACACAGAAAGTAACAGTGAAAATGACGAATGTTTTCAAATCCATCTTACTTAAATTATTATTTAAAAATAGTCTATGGAAACATCACCAATATATAACTCGGCCTTCTGGTAACTGGCTCTATCTAAACGCTGAACCATAAATTGTAAACAAGTGTAAGAATATTGGTTATCAAATGCTCTACATGAGAAATCTTTATTCATATTAATCATGGCTATAAGTCCAAGTAAGGAAAGAAAGAGGAATTAATGGAAGAAACACTTGCAGCGTTTATTAGATTTTTGTGAAAAGAAAACACTTCTCAGTAATACTCAAAGATGGATTTCTCCAGCAGAGTTTTGTAAAGAATAAAGTTTATAATTGGGGGGAGCAGTGAGGGGTGTTAATATCTGAGAGGACACAGAATGATAAGCCAAAATGAGCTAGTGAGCCTGTTCTCATAACCATAATCCAAACCATTTGATAACGTCTTCTTCCATTTCCATTACTTCATCATCACTCATTGCATTATGTCTAAACATAGACTATAAACTCTTCATAATTTTGTTTGTTAAGCATTATGCATATTTACCGAGCTATCTAAATAATCTTAAATTAAGTTACACGACCAACCGAAGACTGAGGGAGAGCCAAGTCATGCCCTCATACACAGAGAGCTGCCAGAAGAGCAAGGGTAAGCTAAAGTGCCCAAAAGATGCAAAAGTTGTCTTTGACACATATTTGTTTTAGGAGAAAAGAAACCAAGAATTCAGGGATAGAGTTTGGACCAACAATTAGAAACATTCAAGGAAGCGACCATAATAGTGCATCATCATCAGACATATCAAAATTAAGGGTCATCTCAGTACCAAGCTGTTGTGGTTTGAGGAACCCACAACAATTTATTGTCGTTTAGACAATTATTCTATCACCGGATGAGCCCACCTGGGAAGGGGAATCGGGGAAAAACAAGGAAACCTGAGGGCTGAAATATAAACATTTAATAGAATACTACTAAATAATTAACATTAACAATAATAATAAAAAAAAATATTGATTCCAATACCAATATAAAACATACCATGATTATATTCAGCCAATTGTATCAGCAGGAAGCTGTGCATTCCCAGCAGTGTAGAGCAGATGTGGGACACTGTGAGTGCTATGACTTCGGGAGGAAGGGAAGGACTCAGGGGTCCAGAACCAGGGTAAGAAGTTCTCAGGATGGCAGACATCACAGAAGAGGAGAAACTCCTCAGCAAACTTTCTAATTTATATTGAATGTGCCGTTCATGGTATGAAATAATCCCATTGGCCAGCTTGGGTCAAGCGCCCGGGTCTCACTCCTCCTCATCCCCGCACCTGGCGGGCTCGAGAACACTGAGACCTTGAAACCCACACACCATAGCTGGCTAGAAAGTTAATATTTTCAAATTCAGACACTAGAGTCTTCCAAAAATGCAGTTTTTCCTAGCATTAGAAGAGACCTTACTGAAAAGTAAAATTACTGAAAGAGAAATTAATCCTGTGTTGCTCAAGCCAGGACACAAGCTGTGTTCAATACTCCAGACTGTGGTGGGAACAGGTCTGCTCGTAAATCCCCCCAAAAATCCTCTCTAAAGAATGTGAAGAGGCTGAGCAGGAGATAAATATGCGCTGATTTTGACAGTATCCTGTTGTTACGGGGTTTATCAACGCTGAACGCAACATTCAAAACCAGCCGTACAGCAAAAATACTGTGAGTGTGCCTCCGATGTGGTGGTGTTTTAGGAAGCAAGCACAGAGCTGTGCAGTGAAAAACCTCCACATTTTACTACCAAAAAAGAAAACCCACTATTCAAATATTATCTTAAAGCAGTTTATTATTAGCGGTAGAACAGATCCTGCACCTCATGAAAGTAGTCTCTGTATTCAAATGGAGGACTGAAGGAATTAACCTATGCCTTGAGAAAGGACTTAACCTTAAAAGGACAGAACATTAAAGCTGTTTTGGGAAACCAGTGAAGAGCATTTGCAACTATACAGCGTTAAGAGTTTGGCAGGAAACCATGTTTAAAGGATGGCTTACTGCCTTGAAAATATTTTTGTTTAAAAGAACAATTTAAGAAATTAATTTGAGCATGTACATGTACACATAAACACACAAGTTATACATAAGCTGTAATTTTCCCATATTTGCTCAAAAGATATGGGCAGGTGAGAAACCTCCATTCCCCTTAGGTGTCATCTGGCCAGAATACTTGCAAGTCTACCAGATGGCCCTGCTAAGGAGCAAGAAGAATTTTACAAGCATCTATCCATTTGCATTGTACCAACTTAAGCTGAGAATTAGCTTGTTGCATCAGTTGAATTAAAACAGTGACATTTGCCTCAGAAGTCATTATCAGTCACTCTCAGCAGAGGGATGCTGTAATAGATGGACATGAGGTTTGATCAAGCTTAGGAACTCCTACAGATGAGCATGTACTTCCTTTAAAAAGAAAACACACCTACAAACTATGCTCAATTTGACATGTGAAGAGTTAGAGAACTTGGAAGGAACAAGATACAAAATGCAAATGGCTGCCATTGTGGAGAAGCAGAGCACTGGCAACGCTGATCCCACTAAAAGCTTTTCAGAAACCCGATGGCTCCCAAGAACAGCAGAATATCCACTGCTCTCGTGTTCCACCAAGAAAACAAAACCCTGCCACAACACATACTGTGACAAATCAGATGTGCTAAACTGCAGATGCTACACTTATTTTGTGCACAGGACAGAAAAATACCATTTTCTATTACACAATGCATTGCTTCTGCAGAGCGCCCCATGTGCTTTATCAACGTTTATAAGCTTGTCCTCACAATGCCCTATAAGGTAACAAGCCATGACCATATTCTCCTTGTTTTACAGTCATTTCCCATTTCCATAACACCATTCTTTCTGTTAAGTCCCTAATTTACAGAGCAAACTATCGGTATTGCCTCAAAGCAAAAGAACTACATTTAGTGGAGGTTTATTCCACCAGATCTCAGCGCAAGGTTAACAGCTTTCACCCTCTTTCTTTATATAGGGAGGCATGCAAAGCTACTCGGAAATTCTCCAGGCAAAAGTAGTCCACACAATTTTTCAACAACCATATTTAGACAACATCTTCAACTTCTTTCTTTGAAACATTTTTTCCCATGAAATAAAGTTTTTGTCTCTATATATCTCGAAAAAAAGAATCAAATACTAGCTTTTTAAACCGTACCTTCCATGACATACACCAGGGAGCCCACGTCTCCTTCCTTGATGATGCAGCTGTCTTTGCCATACTCCACGGGATACATACAATCCACAATCTCCTGGATCTGAGACAGTTCCAGATTCTTCATGAAGTCATTGTCAAGGATCGCTTCCTTTATTAGCTCCTTGGACCTGCGGCAAAAAAAAGGCGAGATTTATCCATGTGTCCATCAGCTGAGCTCATTAATAGCACGTGAACTTTAGCACAACCGCACGGTGCCCCAGTGAGTACTTCCTTGGGAAAAAAAGCCAAAATTTTCCCCAAAAATCTGATAGAGGCCATCTGCAGAGAAGTAAAAAAAAAAAAAAAATTACAGAAATTTTAACTTGTAATTATTTTTTGTAAATAAATTTTAGATACATCCAGTATTGAAATAAAAACAGATTTCATGTGATTGCAACATCCTCTTTTAGCTACAAGTTTCACATCTATAATAACACCAAAGAATAACATAGCTGCTTGAAATATCTTCCATATACAAAATTGAAAGGAAATACAAACAAGAAGTTAAAGGATTTATGACTTAGTTTATTACATTTTCTATTAAATTATACAAACTGGAGCACACAAAAGTGCAATACTGCACTGATTCTTTGAGTATTAATCAAATACCAAAGGCCATTATAGTCACTAGAGGAGGCACCACTGTTACAGGAATAACACCACCATTAATTCATGTCTTTGATGACTAAATGGAAAATTCCAAAGTTATATTAGCGTGCATAAAATTACAAATGCAGTTTTGGTTTTGCTTGCGATGGGGTTGGAAGTCTGGAGTTCTTAGTAGCTGCTCTGTGAAGTTGAGTAAAAATGAGTTGTTTCTGAAGATACTGATTTCAGAACTTGAAGTTCAAGTCTTCTCTGGGAGACCACCCAAATGGGTATGTAATACAAACTGCTCTCTAGAAGTGCCTCTGCCAGAGTCATGTTCTGACAGAAAACGTGCAAGAAAACCACTGACGTGTTTTTCCTGAGATTCTTTCAATCTCTACAACTAAAGTGTTCACCACACAGTGAGTCACGCTCAGGTGAACCCTCCAATCTTCCCTTCAGACTGTCAAGTTCAACTTCATCCATCTGCTAACACAGCGTAACCACCATGTTATGACATTTTGCAAAAAACTCCTACAGCGACCTGTGCAAATGAACAACTGAGAACACTAAATCTGTGTATAGACCAAAACTAAAGCCCCTAAAACACCTACAGGCTGGACACCAGATCCTTGGCCCTTCATTTCTCACCCTGCAGCTCCACTTCTATGGGCTGAACTATTTGCTAATGTGAACATAGCCCTGGCAGACGACAGCTACCTGCAGAGCTTATGCATTCAAGAGAGTTTTATCTTTTTGAAATATGAATATGAAACAAGGTTTTCAAAGAAAGATACATTAATGGATCGTGTCTTCTTGAAAAAGAGCCAAATTGGGACTTCAGAAGCCCAAAACCAGCCGGACAGCCTTGGAGATATTATGCCTGTGCTATAGTCCTTTTAAAGCATACCTCAAGGTTATGTGCAGCACAGATTCAATTCATTTATGTTTAAGATGCTTTTTTATGCTTTTGATAGTTTTGAGGTTATTTCAACAAAACATACTACTTGACATCAGAGTCCATCAGCACTGACCCAGCTGAAGCGCAGCATGGGAAGCAGACCAGACTTTTCAAGTACCATCTGCAAGACGACAAGAACTTGGACTTTTGCTCTTGAGAAATTTAATTTGACTTCACATACTGTCACTCCAACTCCTTGTGCGTGCAAAGGAAAACCACCAGAAAATAACCCTACATCTGTGTTGCTTCTTGCTTTCAGTAATGCAAGGAAGCTGGTAATTTGTAAGGTTGACCAGATGACAGATAACCCAATTTCCATAATCACAGAATCACAGAATGGTTTAGGTTGGAAGGGTCCTTGAAGCTCACCCAGTCCCACCCCCTGCCCTGGGCAGGGCCACCCCCCACCAGCCCAGGGTGCTCCCAGCCCCGTCCAGCCCGGCCTTGGACACCTCCAGGGATGGGGCAGCCACAGCTTCTCTGGGCAGCCTGGGCCAGGGGCTCACCACCCTCATAGTCAAGAATTTCCGCGCTTTCAGTCTGAAGCCATTCCCTCTCATGCGATCACTACATGCCCTTGTAAAAAGTCCCTCTCCAGCTTTCCCTCCTTCAGTGCTAGAGCGAGACTACGCTTTCTATGCCTTGACTCAGTCCCGCTCTTTTGGTCTTAGCCACCCCCACAGGTCCCCCAAATCCTCCCAACAAAAGCACTAATTATTAGCATTACTCAAACTGCCTGCTGAAAAAGAAAGCATAATAAAAGCTTTCACATTAGTCATATCAACTAGCATTACAATTTCAGCCATTTATTTCATTCCAAGGCGCAAAATGAGGCTTTCTCCTTGATAAAATAAAGTCAGCCTTTCAAGTGGAGTGTTTGTAAGAATACCACAAGAGAGCAGAGGGAATTCAGACGTGGTTCAAGTCAGACCTCCCCTGGTAATTTAGAGGCCCTCAGCATAAAACAATGCTCTTCTTGTTGGAATCGAGCACAGCGAAAGATGTGAAAAGGATCTGGGGAACTTGGTCTAAACAATGGCGAAGGAGCAGTACAGGGGCTAGAGAAATCTATCCGAAGTCTGGTTTGGGGAGAAGCAGCAACACATACACAACGTGAACAAACTCAGGGAATTTGTGAGCTTAATAGTATTATTACAGTCTAAGAGTACCTCTGAACCAACTGATTCACAGCCTCTGCCCTTCAACATACAAATATCAGAGAAATTAAAGCTCAGAGGCCCACCAAGTCATTGAAACCCTTTTAACAACAATATGAAATACATCCATTAAGAGGAAAAACACGCTGGCCGGGACATCAATAACCCAGTTTCATCTCTGCCACATCTAAGCATCTTAAAATTAAAAATCTCCATCGAATGGTCTGGATAATAACTCAGTCACGCTTGAATGTAACCAAAATAGATATTATTAGTTAAGGATAATTAGTTAAAATGAGGCTTCAAATAGAAAGAGCATAGCATGAGAGAAAAGCACCTCCAGCTGCCCGTGAACGGTGCTGGCTGTAGGAGCAAGCACCTTGCAACCCCAGCTGCACATTTATGAGTGTATTTGCATCAGACTAAACCACGCGCTGTAGTTTGTAAGCCACAAACCTTTCCGTCAGGAAATATTCCATCCGTCTTTAAAAAGAATAAATAAAAAGCTTAGTTTGTAATAGTTGAAAATTAGTTGATACTAAAAATACATTGTCATAGCTACAATAGGTTACTCTGTTGTTCCCTGCAAGAGGATATTCGTCACTCTAATAATTCAAAAAAATTATTCATGCAATGTAGATTACCATTCCCACATCCTTGCACATGCCAGGCCTTCAGCAACTTCTACATTATTTTATTACGCAGTTTTCTTTCGATATAATTCACAGGTGCAATGTCAGGTAAAAAGATTTTTTTCTTTTATTTTTTACATGAAATGAATCTCAAAGTATATAAATTAACTCACAGTTCACAATTATTCCATAACAAATGCTTTTCTGAACCACACCATTCCTTAATGATCATCATTAGTATTTTAAAACAGCATCTATCCCAGATGTGTGAATATACAAATCTACCTAGTAATACAAAAAAGGTATTTAAAATGGAACACACTCCTGCTATTGCAAGTGGTTTGAACAAGATACGGCTGTTTCATTACCTCTTAGCTTCAAATTCTCTATTTTCTGATTCAAGTTTCTAATACAAATAATCTGCAAACGAAATCAACCACAGTATTTGCAAGGGAACAGGGCTATTTCCAAATTACCCTGTTTTAAGAAGGGGACATTTTCATGAATATTTACTTTGTGCTGAATTGAACGGCTCCTAATGCAGAGGGTCATTCAGAGTAGAAAGTAGTTGTTGTCATCTTCACTCTGCCGAGGTAGGAACCTGGCACTAAGCTATCACTATTTTTCGGAAAGATTAATGATCGAATGTGATGGAGACTTGATGAACAGTTTGGGGGAAAAAAAAAGGAAAAAAAATAAAAAAAGGGCACAGTCCTCTGCAGTACATCCTTTCCCAAATCAGTTTAAGTCTATCACGGTAATTAATAAGGCAACAGTAGGAACAAGCTAATTGCACTCTAATTTGCCGGAGTCATGCAAAAAGCACCTTAAGAACTTTGCTAAAAATACACTTAGTACATAAAAACCTGTACGCCTGGTTGCGAATGCCTCTCAGAAGAAAAGCATATAAACATGCGTTAGTTCACACACTGCCTAACCCTGTACTGGGGGCTGTGCTGGTCCTCCAGCCGCCAACCCCCCGACCAGCCAGCGTGACAGCTCGGGAGCAGCAAAATGCCTGGGAAAAAAAACTCAGCCACGTTTTCTGTCTCAGCAGCCAGGGGCTCTGCACAGAAGCCGTGTTTCAGCTGTGCTGGAAAAAGCTTGTATTAAAGGTTTGCCTTATTGCAGAGGCCATAAAATGCAGAATTTGGCCGAGCATTTTGCTCAAACGCCTGTCACTAACATCCGCTGGCTACTGAAACAAGCATGAAGGCAGAAGATAAAAATTTTGGGTTTGCAGCAGATGCGAAAAAACAACAGTTATGCAGCCCCAGATAAGAAGCAAAGTTAATGCTACAGTGGTTTGCAATGTACATAGTAAAACGCCAAACCCTGTATTACAGCCTGTTGTTATCCTGATGGTAATTTACATCTTACAAAGAGCAGAATGGATAGTCATCTCAGGCTCTTCACCCACAGCAAAAAAAACACATTCTCTACGCTACATTTGTACCTTCCGGCATGTAAGATAAATATTAAAACAAAAAGTTAATCTTCATCCCAAAAGGTCTTATTTCAACATTGGAAAAGCCGCTTGGTGGGTTTAAGGAAAAGAAGAATTTAAGTGCAAATGGAAAGACTACTGCCCTGTACATCTAGGGACGCTTAGAGAAATGCAAAGCCCTCCTTGATACATACCACACTGGTACAGCACCAGCTTGCAACGGAGTCTGCAGGAACCTTAGGTTCAAAGGGAGCTGTGGTAGCAGCTATCATTCTCCAGGCAACCTACAGCTGGCAAGAGTTAATTAAACAGAAGTGGATCAAGAATAATAAAAGAAATCAAGAGTTCAATTTAGGCAACAGTGGCACAGAGCAGCTAGAAACAGATCTGAATTTTATGGTGTTCACAAGTATACCACCACAGCGATGGACCAAAACCATTTCAAACTACCAGCAAGAAAAATGAAAAGCAATGTACTAGGCAGACAGGCTGGAAGATGGCTCAAAAAAAAAGGGAAAGGAAAAGGACATTTTGTATTAATAGTCGAGAAGGAGAACAAAAATACACAAGTCCTTTTCTTTAGCTGTTCCTCTCTCCAAATTTTAAACAAAACTTTTCAAGATGAACTTTTATGCCAATCAATTCTAATGGGGAGGGAGGAGTATTTTTTCTAGTCTCCCCCATCAAGAGTCTGCCAACTACTACTAATGCCCTAAAGCCCCATGTTTAGGAGGGAAACATCTACAGGAATTAGACCAAGCCCAGAGACAGAGCTCACTGCCAGGGCTGAAGTTTAAAGCAGTGAAAGCGCAACTCCCTGGAAGATGAGAACTCCGTAATTACTCGGATGATAAACCTTGCTTAAAGCTACTACAACCCGTGGCATCTTTTTTGTGCTGTTTCATCATTGCTGTAAAAATCCAAATTAAATACACACGTACATCCTTTACATCTATCCACCAACTAAACCATGACAAGCGTATTTGTGAGAAACTCCTGCCCCAGCACTAGCTTTTTGGGAGCTTCCATAGCCATATCCCTCCACAAGGTATTAAGCTGATTTCAGTAGAAAAGAAACAGGGAAAAAAATCTGCAGCCTCTGACCCTGAATCTGACAAGCGATACACGAGTCCCTACAACAACCGTCTGTTTAAAATACACACCGTGAAATGTTTAAAACTCTTTACTTCTACAAAATGTGGCTATGGAAAAAAAAACACAACACCCCACCTTCTTTAAAAAGGGAAAACATGGCCAAATATAATGCACGCTCCAGATTTCCAGAATATATTCAGTGGGATACGAATACACTGTAAAAAGTGTTAAACAGAGATTTTTTTTTTTTAAGTTGTACCTAACCATACCTCCATTTCATACAGGGGCATCTGTTCAGGTAACACAAAAAGCAGTTTCTAGCAGGTTTGGGGAAGCTCTTTGCTCAAAGCCCACATTCACAGAGCTTTTCACTGTATTTTTTAAGCCCTTGTGTACTTAAAAGAGTAAGACTAGAACAAATAGTCACACACTGCTCTGGAATAGGACCTCAGCATTCCAGTTCCCAGTCTAGTTAACACCAAAACACTGGAGTTACCAATTATGAACCTCCTTATCTCTTTAACCAACAAAACTAAAGAAAATCTCTGATGGAAGGATGTATGTTTAATCACTGAGGACAACAACATCAAGAATGGACAAGTTAAATAATTTCAATACGGTGTTCTAAAAGTTCTCTACAGAGACACTCCCTTCCACATAGAAAAGTTCCCACCTACTAAAAAGCAGTAAATATATAGATACAGAAGCCTTACTAAAAATAGCTATTGCTTACTATGGAGTTATTCAATCAACCAAGTAGCCCATAGATCCTGCATGTATTTTATCTGCATACTTTATCTTCCCGGCTCTCTTTATGATTACTGCGGCCTGATCAAACTTACAGAGGTTCAAAAATAACAGCCAAAAATCGTAAAGCCTTCAGTGATACCAAACTGACTGCCAATAAGAGACAGCAGTTGAAATCTCTTCCTTGCACTCATCCCTTCTCAACAAGCTGCATTGCCTACTGCAGTCTCTCTGAGGTTCCTACATATGGTTCCACAAGTTTGGTGAGGAGCAGCTGAAGGAACTGGGGTCGTTCAGCCTGGAGAAAAGAAGGCTAAGGGAAGACCTTATCGCTCTCCACAGTTCCCTGAAAGGAGGGTGTAGAGAGGTGGGGGTCGGTCTCTTCTCCCAAGTAACAAGTGAGGAACAAGAGAAAAGGGTCTCAAGTTACACCAGGGGAGGTTTAGTTTGGATATTAGGAAAACGTTCTCCACTGAAAGGGTTATCAAACATTGGCACAGGCTGCCCAGGGAAGTGGTGGAGTCCCCATCTCTGGAGGTATTTAAAAGACGGGTAGACATGGTGCGTAGGGACATGGTTTAGTGGTGGGTTTGGCAGTGTTAGGTTGATGGTTGGACTTGATCTTCAACGTCCCTTCCAACCTAGACAGTTCTATGATCCTATGATTCTGTAAGAAACAGAGGCAGAAAGTAGAACCTTCCAAGATGATGACTTGATCCCTCAACCACCGACTTAAAGTCCATAGCCCTCAGGAAAGCTGGTTTTGCAACCAAAGTGTTTATGTTGTTAGAAAAATTATTTGCTCAAAGTCAATCACGGAAAGGTGGAGGGTCCTCCCCGACTGCTCCAGGAGGTTTTGCGTTAAAGGCAGTAAAGAACATCTGCAGCGTAGGGCAGTATATACCTTTTGCGTGACAGCAACAGAATAGGAACTGTCACGTTCTGCAGTGCATAATACCAGATAATGTCTTTAAATACTAAAGCCTGCAAGTGAACAAATGGATCTTCTTTTACATCTTACTACTAGAAGCAGAACGGTACAGAAAAGCCCAGACCTTATGGTAAAATCTGGGTCTTGTTCAGACTGTAATGCCATTAATAGTCGATAACTCTACATTAGCTGTTTGTTTTGGCTACAGATAAAGACCGCTTTGAATGTTTCTTAAAGGGAATTTTAAATATAACTCCAGAGAGCTATTCTTGTCTCATTAACTGGAACTAAGAGTAGGAGTCAAGTCCAGGACTGAATAACATGAAGGCCCTTAAATATACTTGCAGATTTTTTTTTACAATGCTTGCCTTTCCCACAACGTACAACCCACAGCACATCTTCAAGTTGCAAGAGGAAATTTCTGAGTAGGATCTTAAGCATCTTCAGCCGAGACTGTTATTGCATAGTTGGATGGAAGAACATGTTCTTCAGAAGAGTACACGAAAATTTTTTTAAACTGACATTTTGATTAAAGAGACAAGCAACAGGGAAAGTAACTGTGCCCTTATCTAACCCTGTAAAAACAAAAAGTAACCCCCCATTTTCATTTTGCTTGTACTAAAATACGATTTACAGTTGTGGAATCAAGAAGCTCAGTAAAGAATACGTCGATCAGACAGCTCCACTTGGGATTTCTAAATATATCAGTAAAACATGCAGTTCGTTTACACTGCTGTTCGTTATATCATATTTTGGCATTCAACATTTAAAAAGCAAAATAATTTAAGAAAAAAATGTTAAACTCTTCTTTCACCTACGCTGAAAATTGTTGTTAGTTTAAAAATACCGTAGGCAAGAGCTGATTAACTCTTGCATTTTAACATGTCTCACCCCACAGATCTTAATTTACCACCCTTTTCTAGGCTAGTATTTTGCATCCTACAAAAACCCAGGTTTAGATACTGGAAACATTGGCAAGCTCAGTTAAAAAAAAAAGAGAGTTGGCTCTTGCCAACACAATTTGCCTACTTCTGAAATATCTGACACCTCCGAGGAACTCCCACGTGAGCTTCACTTTGAGAAATCACTACCAATACCTCCAAACAGGATCAAGCAGCTACTTGATTACCTGAAGCAAACAGTAGAAGCTTTGGGCAGCTAATTGTAGGTGAAAACATGTAGCAAGGTCGTGGTGAAGGAGGAATGGGTTGTCTCTCAGAGACATCTGGCCAAAAAAAAGTGGTCTTTTCAAGGGTGTTATCCCAATGCATCTCACCGTTTTGGTGCTCACATTCAGCGCGACTGAGCTGAAGACTTTTTGCACCAACAAAAATAGCAGAGAAAACATATGTGCCCATATGTCGCAACACCAGGGTATCCAGAAATGGTCCAAGCTCCTCCAGGAGGAGTTCAGTTAGCAATACCGAGTCGCGGCGATGCAGACAACACATCTTGAAGGTCATGACAATGCATCATGAAAAGAACCACCTACTTTAAAGGCAAGAGTTTCTCCATCAATCAAACAATTATCCACAGAAGCTTCCACTCTCGGCAGCTCCACGCAGTGAACTTTGACTGGAGGCAGGTATGAGGAGTCTAGCTAAATGGCAACTAAAACAGTTCTCCCAAGTTTATTAGCATATTTTGAGGTCTGCATGGCTTCATAGTGATAAATGAACATGTGGACAGAACTGCCTTCAGATGCCCTGGAGAAGAAAGTTACTGATAGCCGCTACGGAGATGGCCTTCGCCCTGATGGAATAAGCAGGAAATCTGCCAAGTGGATGATAACCTAATTTAAATAGATGCAGAAATCCAATTAGAGATCCTCTGAGCAGAGACAGCTCATTCTCATCTCTTGGGTTAGAGGCTACTAACGCGTTGCAAGCTTTTCTAAATGTGCTGTTGTCCAGGCAAAATGAATGTGCTCTGCAAAAGCACTTTGCTCCTCCTTGGCATAAGAAGATCAGAAGCGAACTCTGTCATGACAGCGTAAATATATAGCTTCTTCCAGTGTAAGCTGAGGATGGGGTTTCACAAAAAATGTGATGTATGGGGGGGAAAAAAAGTGACAGAGATTTAACATCACTTACTCTGATTCATCTAACACTTCTGATGGATGTTACTGTCACTAGGAAAGTCGCCTCAGCTCTTTTGCTTTTCTGCTGCCTGGAGAAGTCCCCAGCTTAAATGCCATAGGTGTACGACAGCAGAATGCAGACAAGTGCTTGGAGCCTCAGTTTTTTAGTAAATATTGTTAGGGATTTTAAGCAGAAATACTTCTTCCTGCTTTGCAAGTCAGTAAAAGGACTGATGTTAGAAGCCAGGCTTTGAGACATAAATATTTGCAAGATGTAGGGGGTTATCTAAATAACATACACCCCCCTGCCGAGAGCCAAGGAGCACCCCCGGGATTTAAAGGCAAGCACTGCCGATGTACCTACTTACAGAAGGGTCACTTTGGGATACAGCAGTCTTGAGGGGAGTTGTGGGAGTACCATCATGCAGGCTCTGTCTCGTCTGCTAATAAACCGGATTATGGCCGGGCAAGCACCTTTTGGCAGACAATATGAACTCTAAACAACCATACAACTTGATAATGTTTAAACGGAGAAAGAACAGCAGCAGGAAGCTTGTAAGGTGTCTGTGGAAGAGCAAGGAGGGCTGGGGCTCATAGCAGGGCAGTACCAGTGATGGTTCCTTTCCCTTCGAAGTCAGATCGGGGAGAGATTGTCAATTTAAAATATTATCTTCTAATTTTTATTTCCCCTGCATGAGTACTGACTGTTGCTATCCCGCTGAGCTTTGAAGAACATCCCGACAGCAACTGCCTCGTATAAGATGCTTTTTTGTTCAGACATGCTTTTGCAAATCTTGTTTTCAGAAGTCTACCAAGAATCCCAGGCTCGTGATGCCGCATTTCGCTATAACCAAAAAAAGATATAGAAACTCCAAAGCAGAAGGACACAGACTATGGTGTCATCCTCATGGAGGGGCACTGCAGGTGGGACTACGGTCCAACGGCCCAGCTACAAAGCAGGCACGAGAGCAGCATGAGGCGACCGCCTCCAGACAAGCAGATGTCTCACAAAAAAGCCAACACGACCCCAAGCTTGGAAAGTTGTAGCCTCAGGGAAAAGTGTTCATAAAGTCTCAGGCGACCTAGTAAAGAACAAGCTACAGGAGGCAAGAGGAGATGTGCTGGGGATTCAGAGAAATTTCCCTAATTCCCATGAACTATATCACACAAACTCTAGGCATACCTGCAACCTATTCCACCCCATCCAGCCATGTATAAACACAAGTCAGAAAGAATTTAAAAGAATTGTTTTGAAGAATAACAGTGACAAATATGGCATGGCAAGAAGGGCACCAAATTCAGATGGAAGGCAAGGAAAAGATGAAGAGCTTTTAAGGACTTTAGGAAATGGCCCTTCTTTGATCAAAATAACTGTCCACTTGAATGTTTCCAGGAATTTCAGCCTGAAAGGGAAACGTCATATTTCTTGCAAACAGGAGGATATTTTTGCACAAGCAGCATACTAGGTAACCTCACATTTCACGGCATCACTTGTCTTCAGGGAAAGTTAATAGGAATGGACACATGAACGTAAAAGAAGGATGCAGCAACAGAAATGCATCCTGCCCAGGTAAAGCAGAGGAACAGCATGCTCACCAGGGAAATGATCCTGCCTAACAAGTTTTGGAGATCACACAGTAAGGCAACCTGCCCGTATGAGCAGTTGTAACCTACTGGTGTTACAGCCCAGCAAGCCATAATCCCAGCGTGGGAGATGTTGAGGTATTCTTAAGGGAAAGCCCTCCTCTTTACAAACAGGACCATTTCAATGAGAAACAAGAGCACTGCTTGTTTCTTGAGGATAGACAGCAACGTGCATTAAGCAGATTGCTATTCTACCTCCTTTGGCAAGCCAAGAAAGCCATTCCTTTAATAAGACAGGAATACTCAGGATTGATTCTGTTGAGACGTGAGTGATGGGAAGCGTACATATTTGCCATCACAGAGGACAGGCGCGGCAGACAGCAAACAAGGCTCCATTCTCAGAGACGGGGTGCATAAAATGTACCTGCAGCTTGTCACTGTCACATCAGGGGATAAAGGGAATTCCCTCTCAACCATGGCAAATGCAAAGGCTATGGGTGAACATGGGATGGGATAGGATGACACAAGCGTAACAGGACAGGAGACAGACATTTACTGATCTGCTGGTAGGTATATCCATGAAAGCACACAGCAATGAGGATTTGAAAGCACAAGGAATCACACGTTAGAGAAAAGATCAAGATTACTCCCCCTGAGAGGAATGTGAGGCAGCTTTAAAAGGTTTAGGAAGGATTGTACCTTTAAGCCTCTGGGATGGTCACCTTACACAACCTCACGTGGTCAGGCCCAGAAAACCAACCCACCGTTCCAAATGGTGCCCCGGATGTAGGACTTGTTGCACCAGGGGAAATCCAAATGAAGACACCACTTGGCCATCACTATCCCATACTTCATCGCTGCTGCAAGAGTGCTAACAAGAACTCAGTCATATACGTTTCTCCCGAAATATTCTTAATGTGTGACATGTGACAGATCAAACTGTTTGCCGTGTAGCGATTTAAGAGCACCTACTACAACAACATATGCTATAGCTATGGGCAGTTATCAATGCCCCTGCTCCCCATAATTTATAATAAAAAAGTGGTGCCAGTCTGCTGTCCGGGCCCTTACTAGAAAACCTTTTGTTCATAGGAAGGCAATTGAGAGAAGAAATAGGTCTCGAGGCTGAGAACTGTGACAGAAAAGACAAGCCAGAACAGGGCACAAAATTAAGTTACCTTTATCTGCATCATATGAGCAGAAAAGTAAGTTTGCTCACATGCCTAATGTACTTTTATATTATTTTCTTTTCCTTGCATGGCTATCCCGTACTTACTCTCCAATTTCCCACCACCCTTCTGTCTCATCACCTTCCCACACCATCTTCAAACTCAGAAATGCTTGCTCCCATTACAACATCTCTGGATCATCTTCCTTTTTTCGTCCAAGTACCTTACTTGAAATCCCCCGTGCATCACACCACTGTTTCCTTTTCTCTTTCCTTCCACCCTTCAGATCCTCCATCAGGCTCCTCCACCTCTGCATCTTCCCAAATAGTTTCTCCCCTCCACCTTTCCCTGCAAGTTCCTGCCCCTTGCTATTTCCCTGCTTCCACCAGGCAGTCCATTGAGACCTGATGCAAACAGCAACTAAAGCAAACCAGATCCTGCAGCCTGCAACAGGAGAGGAGCAGAAAGCTGAGCCCCAGCCCAGAAGACAAAGGTCTGAAGGAAGTACGTGGCTGGCTTGGAAATGGGGCTGCTAGGAGCCAGAAGGACCCGGAGGGCTTACCGTGGAAGAACAGGAAAGGAAGAAGGAAGCGGCAGAGGTACTTGCATCAGATTTGGTGGGAAAGGGCTGGGGGGAACCACACACAAAAAAGCAGGACGGTAAACCACTGTGTCACAGTAAGACAGATATGGCACACGTGGCTCTCTAGGGAAACAGTTCGTTTCCTCTGTCCCAAATACTTTACAGGAGTAGGAATGCAGTTTTGTTCACTTTCTGAAAAGCACCACTACAACTCTTCCACATCTTGAGTTTGTTCCATGCTCCACAGGCTGCGTTTAGGAAATATTTACATGAAGGAATACAGAGAAAGAGCTAACAAGAGATGGAGAAAATGTGTGTGCCAAGGAGCCGAGTTATTTTGGTATAGGAAACAGGAACTACTGGAGTAAGTTGAAACAATTTCAGATCCAGTTTAACCCTGACAGACCTAAAGAGTATTATTTGAAAGACACTTAAGTGTATTTTAAAGATGCTCAGACAGGTCTTTGCTTCAAAGTCAAAGGCAGATACAAGCTCTTTGCATATATGCTAATACACTGCATATTCATAAGCAGAACATGATCAGAAAGATCAGCCCAGATCAGAAAGTGTGTGTTAAACCAATAAGCAATGAAAGTAACTGGCACTGAAACTCCTAAAAAAAACACTTCCCTTTAGTGAGTTTATGGAACAAAAACATACAAACCTTTAAAGTCAGTGACCAAGTAGCAGAACTTTCAGTATTATTTATTTTATATCTAAATTCAGCCTATTATCTCCTCTCGGCTAGCAAACAGCAACAGCGGCCAGAGCCGTCACAATACCAAGGAACAGCAGCCGATCTCTGTACACTTTGTTGTTCCTCTAGGGATATGCATTTTCATGCCTGCCTTTACACCAAATCTGAAACGTCCTTTATTTTCACTGGACTTCAGTTTATTTACCCTTATGCACACACTGTGTAAGTCACCCGTTGGGTCACGCAAAATTTACTTATCCTAAATGAAATACCTCTTTTCACCTAACAAAGTGGTTTTAGCTAGTTACGATACACAGACAGATCTTTGGAAATGCACTTTAATTTTACCTGTGTCCCTATGACACAAAGTCACTCCAGAAATGAAAACTCTTGAAGTTTCTCAATTATGAAACTCCGAGAACAGATATCTGTCTCTTCCAGCTAAAGTAACTATTTGGTTTTGCTTGCTTGTGTCAATTTTTCCCCTTTATTACAATAATAAAATTACCAGGCATTTAGTCATCTTTAACCCTGGTGTACCTTAAGACAAAAGCTCTCTAAATTATTAGGTGCAATGTTTCTAAACAGATGCTAAAAGTAACATTAAAATTTGCCTGCCGATGTTTTTGTTTCGCTACAGCGTAGGATTTCAGTAGTCGGCAGCATTAACTTTACAAGGTGCTCAACAAACCACAGCATTTCGTTCCTGCCATACTGTAACTTATGCGAGTACTCTCGCTCAAATCCAAGGCAAGAGACCTTAGGAATACAACAGCCAGTTTTCATCTGCTGGTTTTATGTAAATGTACCTGCATTTTTTTGGCAGCGATCCGAGAAAGCTGGTATATATGGTGCTATTCTGTCCAAATCCTACTTGGACAATCTGCCTTTCTGCTCAAGGAATAATATCTAACAATTCCTCTATATGGTGGTTAATAAATCTCCACGCTACTTTCAGGGGTTTTTTTTTGCAATAGAGACACAATGCTGTTCTATTTATAAAAGTTAAGTAAATTGTATGCAGTCTGTGGAACCCTAACATCTCTGTTTTAATAAAACAGAATATTTTATTTAGACAGCCCCTTTCAGAGAGAGGAAAAAAAAATCTCAGAATGATGTCTTTCCCCCTCCAATCTGAGTTAAGGTATGTATGCAATTTCCTGTACATTGAGGAGAACAGGAATACACGTGTTTATTTGTTCTTCAATTGCAAAAACTATTATTTTTTAAACTCTCTACAATGTCTTTACAGGTTGTTTGGATAAGCGACAGCTATAAATCCTGCTTGGCTGCCAGGCAAAGAGAAAGCTTTGCATTATCTTGTGGGCAAGCAAATAAACTTCTAAGAACAGCAAAGGGGGTTGGGGGCGAGAAGGAGGTTAAATGGGGTTTAACATGCCTAACTGGGGTCCCCAGGACAAAATCATACTTCAGCCATACTTCTGCCACCTTCCCGAACTGGAACAATGCCGCAGTGATCGATACTTTCACACAAATTGTTGAGGAGGTCAGACAAGGATTCAACAACATAGGAAGCCGACAATGCTCAAATCTTCCTGACTTTTGTTAGAACCAGCTAGGCTTTTTTTTTTTTAATCTTTATCCAGTGAACAATTTCAAAATAAATGGGTTTTATGCTCATACTGATGATTATGCCACAGTAAAATGCAGAGAGGCCTGTGTATAAGACCATTTAAATGACAGGGCTAATAGTACCTATGGAGATGCTACCACTGCAAAAAGCCCACCCAGGACTCTGAGGAAGGCGGCAAATGGAACAAGCAAGCACAGAAATCCCATCTACACCAATCCCAATCACAGCATTTACAGTTAAATGCTGTTAATTGCATTGATACCACAATACATAAGAATTTCCTCAACTGAACCTGGTTAGGAAATTAAATTCCTGATGACATTTCATCTTTGGTATGCTCCAGTGAATGCCTGAGAGCTGAGGGCTGCCCTGTGCCATCAAGCCAACACCAAAGAACAGGAATGCAATCAAAAATGCAGCTGAGGAAGGTATCTCCCTGAGTTTCAGTTTTATAGTCGTCATATTTCTCCCCCAAGCAGCTCAGAGAAGTCTGTAGAGGCAAGAGAGGTCAAGGAGAACAAAGACAAGCCAGGCAGAATTACTACTTGCAGGTGCTCTTAATTTCGGGGGTTTTTTTGGACAGATATGCCCAGCACACCCAGCTGGAAGTTAAGCAGCAGAAATCCCAAGTGACCAGCTATACCTTTCAAGAATCAAGCTGGGCTCCATGCAGCTTTTAGACTAGGAGGGAAAAAAAAAACCAAACACCATACAGAAAGTTTCTAGGCTGAATTTTAACTACTCAAAACTGTCAGCTCTTCACACTCTTGGCTCTAATAGACATAAACCCAATTTTAAAGATTGTTGTGTGATTTATTTTCAGGTTAATAGGAAAAGAAAACCTTAAATAAATCTGTCATTAACCCATATCTGTATTAAGTTTTGTTATTTTGGTGGAAACCCGGGGAAAGCTTCTTTGCCCCTGAAAATCAATGCCTATTAAATGAGAGCACTGGAATGTTGTGTCCTGTTTTTGTTAAAGACTATGCCTTGTAGTTTGCTATTTAATTAGGAATGAAACCTAATTTCTAAACACCGAGTGCTCATGCTTACAAAGGAATTCTAGTTAACATATTCTCTGGGATATAAAAATTGGGACTTTACAAATGCTGGTTAATCAGCATTGAAAGCCAGATAGATCAAAGCCTGCAAAGATGGGGACAGACCAAAGCTCGTGCTGGCCACAATTCTCTCGCTCACATATGACACCGGGTGCCCCAAGCTGCCCAACTTCTTGTAAATTAGGAGGCAAAAACATACGAACAGCACAAGTATGACTGAAAAGGAAAAGATAAAGGAATAAACTAACTTCATACTGCACTCTGGCCACCCTTGAGGTTGCAAGAAGCACTTTATGCGGGCAGATGAAATCCTCCTCGTCAAACGCAGAAGAGGATTGTTTCGGATCTGCAGGCTCGCTCTCCTCATCTGTTCTGGCAAGACGACTACGCTATTTGCTTCTTTTATTAAAAATAAAAATAAAAATAGGCATACAAGAATAAAGATCTAACCATACAATCAGTACCGCGAGGAAAAGAGCCTGCTGCAAGATAAAAATATGATGTAAAATGCATCATGTAAGGATGCTTATTTTTTGGCTCATACTTTTTATATAGATCAGTAAGACCTTGGTCACAGAGAAGAGTTTGGGGGGCTTTAGGGTTTTGGGTTTTTTTAAAGCAGTAACTGCTTTGTAACTAGAACAGCCTATGGATATAGTGCTAATGAAGGACCGAGAGAGAACAAGTCTGGACACAGGGGCTGTGCGCCTAAGAGCTTGCCTTTTTTTGTTTTCAGCTGTGACAAATGTCCTTTCCCTACCACTCAGAATTACTCTTGTTGCAAAGAACAGAAGCCCTGAACAGCCAAGACATTTGCAGACAGTATAAAAAGCGGTTTTGAGGGTGTGAGGGGGAGGGTCAAAAGCAGAAATCTGTTTATTTGGCACCTAAATATAGCCCAGTTAACTCAGCAAACATTTTTTCTCTACTACATGCTATTTTGTCTATATTTAGAGGCGGTAAGGAACCAGCTGTAGCATCACCATTTTATTACATTCTCTGATGGGGAATTTGCTTTTCTTCCCCAGAACAAATCTCTGCTGTTAAGTGACCACGACCACTCAGCTGAGTCTTGGGTATAAAAATTATGTTTTCAGCTAAAGCCCCAGCAGTAAGGATGAGCTCTTAACCTCAGCCTTACATGAAGAAGCTCTGCTCAGCTATGCCTGGCTGTGAACCAAGCCTCTAATAATCAAAGGGGACACATCGCGGAGCTGCTATTCCACATCGGCCACAGGTTGATTAGTTATTTCATTCAGCAAGACCCAGTTGCTGGAAAAAGACAGGTTTCAACCAGCTACGTTCACAACAGAGGCTGCTTCTAAGAAAAACCCTTTTGGATAGTAAAAAAAAATAATTTTCAGCATTTTGAGATTCTTATTTTAAAAGCATTACAACCCCTTAAGAGTATTTTTGCCCTTCTTTCTTTTTTTTTTTTTTTTTTAAATAGGATTGCATACCTAGACACCTGTAGTGTGTGGAGGAAAACTTTTTGCGATGAAAATTACCATACATTAGGCTTAGGGCTACACAGAATGTTGTTTGGTTCTTTTTTTCCATAATCGCTTAAAGCAAACCTTGCCTGCTGAAGTTTTATCATACATACACATCTCTGTCAATGCGGCATCTGATTTACCTCTTCAGATGAGTGCACAAATAGACAATTGATTTAACTTCTCAGAATACCCTCCCTGCACAACAGATACTTTTAAAAAAAATACAGGCCATGGGCAACAAAAGGATAGCTTTTTACTCAAAAAAAAACATATTCTACAATTTTTCTCCAATGCTTTCACACTAATTTTCTGAGGTAGCTGTCTTTTATTCTCAATGTATGTACTGCAGGAAAGTGCACTTGAGTCTATGAAACAATCCAGAGAAAATGGTATCCGGGCATGAATGGTATCGAGGTATGAATGGCTGTGTCTGAGCAATCTCGGGATTGCCAGCACAAATAGATAAAAAACCCAGACTTTTAGGTCTTCCAAAAACATGCAGAGCACAAGAAAGGTTTAAAACAAGCAGATGATGTCGGTGGAAGGAAGAAAACCCGTATAGCAGCGTAAGCGAGACAGGCATAGCGCTGCTCGTCTCCCAGCAATGGATCTGCAGCATCAGTGGGTGATGGCCAGGCTCCACACGCAGCCTTCGGTTCTGCCTTGCCTGTCTCTTGGTGACCTGAGGGGTTTGATGTCAGGCTGCACACGCGTGATTTAGGGTGTGACGGCCCCTCTTATAGCTCCCACTTTGTACTGGGAAGTCAAACAGAGAGCCAAGGCAACTCTGAAGGAGCCACAGAGCAAACAACCTGACATCAACTTACCTTTCCTGTGCATCATATTCTTCAATTTAACTGATAACAATTCTCTTAAGAGGCTCAGAAAAAGCGTGGAATATTATCTCCCCATGATATACCATTTCTTCAGTATGAACAACGTAAAAAAAAAAATTTCGACTGCTGAACAACCAAATTAGAGTAGGTAATGGAGGTGAAAGCTTCCAACTATGCAAGCGGGTTTTTTTTAAACTTCAGGCACTATTCAGGAACTAGCACCTAAGCATTATAAGGCTCCTCCAGCATACATTAAAACTTCAAATACCTGTAAAGATCTTACCTTCTTGGTAAAATTACACAAGCATCCACGTTTTACATAGTTTCTTGACCATCTTTAAAACATCTGCTTTACTTCAGTGGATTAAGTCAGGCTGTCCTAATTTATACTTCCAGATCAGGGTACAAGGTCATCAAGCTTTACATTTTGTTTGCTACATAGTCGCCATTTTTGCATCAATTTAACAACTCTGCCAGGATGCTCTGGAAGATTATTCAGCCATATTTGAACAGCATCCTTCTTCAGTACTGGCCCTGAAGCAAAAATTTTCATGGCCACTAAATCCAGTAAGCTTAATTAAATAATGTGGCTCCAATTTGTAACATTTGCCCGTCACAGACAGCATCAAGAATCTTTTGTGGTGGAAAAAGTCAAAAAAAACAAGTGGAAACAGGTTCATTTTGATTAAACCTGCAATTGAAAGAGTCCTCTGTAGCTCATGGATGGAATTTCCAGTCGAAACAAGGAGAGAGAAAAGAGCCACTGTGCTCTGGAGGTGAAATCTGAGGGACATGGACTCGTGTCCCTGGCTCTGCCCAATTTCAGTCAGGTCTCCCACGCATTTGTGCTCTCTGTGCTAACGGGGCTGCCTCGCTCTCTATGGAAGCTTTTCCATTTGCACCTGCAAATAATGGCATAATGCCTTAACCCAGGTTTATACATCCTAAGCGATGCTCTAAATATCAGGCTAGTGGTTTCCTATTTGAGCTCTTTTCGGCTTCCAAACAAAGAAATAATTAAAAACAAAAAAAACCAAAACCCACACCTGTTGTGTCTGTGCAAGAGTAATGGCACGAAATCAAAAAGCTGAGATTTGCTTGATGATATCCCTTTTGGACTTGCTTTGCCTACCTAAATAACAGTAATGGTCATCTGAAGGAAAAAAAAGTTGGAGATTTAAAAGGGAAGCTATAATTTGTTCCTAGTCATGGACAACACATGCTCTTGAAGTACCTGCCACGATGGTTGATGAGAAAATAACAACACTTGCAAAGCAGAAGGTAGAGCAGCTGCTTTCTGCGCGACAGGAGCAGAGGTCAGGTCCGCCACCATACAGAGACAAATGTCGTTTTCCCCAGTGCCTAATCCCTAACAAACAGCGGTGGCACCCGTAACATACCTGCGTTTGCAGTTACGGGCTAATGTGCTCTGGTATTGAGGTTTGCCATGCCTGCAGAAAACATTCCTAGACGCTGTGTGCCCTCCTGCAGGCACATTAATAAATCTAGCAAATGAATGGAGGGAAATAAGGTGGATAGTTAGCGTTCCCTTGGGACGCCTCTAATGAAAGACTGCTAGGGCAGCAATACAATATCCACCCTGCAACAGATCACTGCGCTGCTGCCAAAAAAGGCCACATGAGCTCTTCCTGCCAAGGCAAGCTGCGACTCCGAGATGCCCTGTCAGAGTCAGTTAAGAAGCAGCAAAATAAGAGAGTTGAACCACCTGTGTCGCTTCTCCAAGCAGAAGCGTCGCGAAACTTCGATTATCTTCCTGCAGCAACAAGTCTAACTTCAATTGGCGAGTCAGAGGCTGTGTCTTCCTTTCAGCAATGTCTTGAACCAAGGTAACATCCAGTGAAATCAGAGTATCTTCTGCCTTACTTAAGCTCTCCCAACGTACTCATTATCATGGTATCTGAGTACATCTGTGTTTGGGTATACTGCTAATAGAGAAAAGCCATCGTCTCGCCACGCTTCATTTCTCCTGTGTGCCGCCCAGATCTAAGCTTCTACTGGGAAAACAGAAAGCAATCAAGTATCTGATGAGCAGGAGATGTGTTCTCCCCTTCGTGCAATTGCTGTGTTAACAGGATTTAAATGTGCAAAGATGTGTAAGGAAAAAAAACAACTTATATATATATACATGTATATACACACACACAGAGGTTGTCTTGTAGTTAGGATCTTAGCCATTTTTCATTTCAGGTAACACACACACTCTCCAGTTCAACCAGTTTCTAAGAACCTAGCAAGCGGAGATAAATAGCACCATTCAAGCATTCAGACACAAGTTATGCATGAAAGTACGCACACACCCACCCACCCCATTTCTAAGGGAGATTTAGCCCACTCTTCTGTCTGTACGCTCCCCACCAGCGAGACACTGCTGTTCCTTGGTCCATAGGCAGCACTGTAATAAGGGCAAGTAATGATAAACGCTAAAACGCAGTCTCCCGGAGCTGGAGCGGCACTTCATCAAGCAGCGCACAAAGACGTATCGAGCCACTGCAGGATGACATTCAGCCATCACACGGCGTGCGCCGTGATGTTTTGTCAATACAACTCAAAGCCATTACCGCTGAACGCCCCGACGCAGAGCGAACCGGCCGCTCTCTCGCTTTGTGTCCTTTTTGGTGCCAGTTCTTTAGGGCAGGGGATGCGCATTAGCTGTCTTTTGGCTGAGCCGAGCAAGGTGTGGGCAGCCGACGCGATAGAATTGCTGTTTGCCTGTAACAGCAGGCTCACGGGACGTCACATGTGATCAGTCGCCAGTCGACCGATTTCCTACAAACTGGCACACTGGAAAAGCTGGACTGTCAGGAAAATCAAGCCTCCCAATGTATCTTGTGCTACAGCCACTGGAAGCTCTCTGCCTCCTGATGTATAGAGGAAACAAGGCAGATTTTTTCAGATGTAAAGTCTGAACCCTATCAGATGGGACAGCTTTGTCGAAAGAAGAGCTTTGGGGTTGAGAGGGAAAAGAAGGGCAAAAAGTCATAGGAAGAGAGAAAAACGTTGGGCCGAAGAAGGAGGAGCAGGAACAAGAAACCCAAAGAAGTAACTGAGGGCTGAGAAGAGAAGGGAGAAAATGATGGCACAGCCTTTCCTGGGAAGAGCAGTCTGCCCTGCCACATGAGCAGAAAGCACGGTGGTGTGAAGGCAGAGGGCTCCGGGAACACAACGCCAGAGCACGTGCCGCAAAAGGGACAGAGAAGGCATGCGGGGCACCCCGGGGGGAACCTGGCAGTGGAGATGAAGGGAACAGAGGCAATGAAATCAGCCCACGGAAACTGCAAATTGCACTAGTCTCGCATTGTACAATCCCACTCTGCAGAGGCATATCCAGCTGCAGGTCACTGCGGAAAACTGGAAAGGAAGTATCGCTCCTTCGCCCCCGCAGCCTCCTCTTCTACAACACCGAACGCTCAGTTCTTCAAGCAGGAAAGAGAAAGAAAAGAAGCCCTGCTGAGGACAGCTTGTCATTCATCAGGTGTCAAAATCATTTATCTGTCTCGTTCATTAAATATATATATCAAACTACAAAACACAGTAGTTGCCAAAAGATGTGTATCTCCTCCACGTGACCAAGTTTAGCCACTGTTAAACCTCAGGTGTAACCCTTTAGAGACTTCCCCCAGTTTAAGCAACACTGGAACTTTCAGGCAAAGAGGTGGCCAGGAACTCCACTGCGTATGTATTTCCAGCATTTCCAGCTCAGAAAGGCGAATGCCTGACCTTCCATTTTACCTAAAGGAATTTCTCAGGTTTTTGAAGAGTCATGATTTTCCCAGCATCCTTATAGTTACTAAGACAGCTATTGTTTCCACAAGCATAAACATATACCTGAATGGCAACATTTGCATCACATTTGGTCTATCTACACCTTCTTTAAGTGCCTGGCTATTGCCTTGATGTGCTGTTGCCTGAGTCACACTGCGATTGATTTCTTCTATTCATCAGAAATGTTACCCACCAAGAAAGTTATTTTCCTCATTTAGCCTGTGGACTACAAGAGCACTAATGAATTCCCCTCACCCGGTGGATCTTTGCACACAATTGACATCAAATAGGCAGTTTAAATAGTAACAAGCACTGACAGATCGCAGGGACCCACTTTGCACTGGGGGCAGGGAGCAATGCCTTTGGATTTTCATCACATCCATGTCACCAGTTGTTTACTCTTTTGCTCCTGAATCTGAACGATACTCTGTGGCTGCTAAGCCGCAGAAGCCAATAGCATTTCAACATTCCCAGAGCCCAGCTGATACTGGAAGAAGTCCATATACTCCACTGATATTAAAGCTTGATTGCTTTCTATCCCCATAAAGGCCATCTTGTAGTATATTTGTGTTAACACAATACTCCCATACATGTGGATAAGTATATACGTGCACATAGCTTGGCAATCCCAAGCACAAATCCAGGCTGGGTGGAGAATGGACGGAGAGCAGCCCTGAGGAGAAGGACCTGGGGGTGCTGACTGATGAGAAGGTCAACATGAGCTGGTAATGTGCGACTGCAGCCCAGGCGGCCAACCGTATCCTGGGCTGCATCAGCAGTGTGGCCCACAGGGCGAGGGGGGGATTCTGCCCCTCTGCTCCGCTCTCGTGAGACCCTACCTGGAGTACTGCATCCAGCTCTGGAGATCCCAACATAAGGATACTGACCCAGAGGAGGGCCATGAAGATGATCAGAGGGCTGGAGCACCTCGCCTATGAAGACAGACTGAGAGAGGTGGGGGTGTTCAGCCTGGAGAAGAGAAGGCTCCGGGGACACCTTAGAGCCCCTTCCAGTGCCTAAAGGGGCTCCAGGAAAGCTGGAGATGGACTTTCTACAAGGGCACGTAGTGATAGGATGAGAGGGAATGGCTTCAAACTGGAAGAAGGGAGATTTAGATGAGATATTAGGAAGAAGTTCTTCACTGTGAGAGTGGTGAGCCCCTGGCCCAGGTTGCCCAGGGAAATTGTGGCTGCCCCATCCCTGGAGGTGTCCAAGGCCGGGTTGGACGGGGCTGGGAGCACCCTGGGCTGGGGGGGGTGGCCCTGCCCAGGGCAGGGGGGTGGAACTGGATGATCTTCCAGGTCCCTTCCAACCTCAACCATTCTATGATTCTATAGACAATTGTCATTATATATATTTCTCTTTAAACTAAGATATCACATGTAACACCAAGTATGTGTTTATTTACAAGACTCTGGTTTCATTCTCGGTCAACCCAGACAGCTACATTATGATCTGTCCTATTTGTTTAGATCACCCATGATCACCACCTCACAGAATATTAAGTGAACAAAATGAGCTGGCCTGGCTCGGTAGCTTTTGAATCCACTTCAAGCACACATCACAGAGCCGGTCCACAGCTTTCCTGACACCATTTGTGTGTTTAACAGGAAACACCTCCAATAAATATGCTCACAACACAGCTCCGGGCTGGAAAAGTGTTGCAGTATGATGAGGGGCTTTTCTTCAGTGATACCCTACTTCACGATTGCTCCTAACAAACAAGCACCAAGCACAGTCCAAATAAGCCCAACTCTACTTTGCAATTTTAAAGTCTGGGAGCCCATTTTCTACTTTGAAACCAGGCACCAGTGCTCAAGTTTGGCTATACATGCTTAGGCACTAGTTTCCAAGGAAACCAGTGACTGCATGAACATTGCAAAATGCAAGTCCTGTGCTCGCCGTTTCACAAGTACACTGTAGCTATCTCCGTGACACAAACCCCTCCAGGTAGGTACTTTACCACTGTTTCTAAAAGACCTTAATACAATTTCAGACGTTTAGGATGTCAGTATACACAGTACATAGCCAAGCAACGTGCACACTTATAACCAAACCACTTTCTGTAGATGTTGAGAGAAGGAGAAAGGAATTATTTGTGTTGTTTTAGGCTCCAAGGTAGCAAACACTTTGTTTTTTTCCTGTTCTATCAGCCCTTCAAAACAAAGACAAGCTACACTAAATGTGAATGTCAGGGACTTTTCTGCCTGCATGTACCCCCTAGAAACAGCAAAACAGCAGGCGAAAAACATTTACACGTATATTTATCCTTTAGCCTGCTACAAATGCAAATATTTTGGGCACCACGAAAAGCCAAAAGAGAAGCAACACCAGCAGCACAGGCAGTGAGGATTATCATTTATGACAGTAAGTGGCATTTAAACCACCACCATCTCCAGTTCAAAAAGCACGGCTTTCCAGGACCCCTTACCTTAAGACAAGGTCCGTATTCAATGATTTCTGAAATCTTAGCATCCCACAGTATCTATCCCAAGCAGGATAACCAAAGAAACAGGTATGTATCAAGTCACCATGTCATTTTTAACTCTCTAAAGGAACAATTTTTTCCCCTTGGCTCATATTCTGGATCTGGTGCTCAGTGAGACACTGTTTAGTAAAGGCATAGAGTCCTCTCACCTTCCCAGCAAGTCTGCAACACAGATCGCTGCAAGCAGTTGGCTAGTCTAAATTTTGGGCTACTACGTACATTTTTGCTCAGTGTCAGCGGACTTATCGGGGGAGGGGGGAAGGGTTTGATTCATTTCAGACATGTAAGACGCATATTGTGTTTAGGAACACAGGATGCTAAAGCTCAGAACTACTTTCCCAGTAAGTCTGGAGAAAAGGCATTCGTGTCCACAGTCTGGGACCTCATTTTCTGTTGATGTACTTTAAAACTATCCACCCACAGCATTCACCCAGTAATACAAGAGAAAAAAAGTTAATTCTGTAGAAAATTAATTTATGGAGATGTATTACAATTTAAAACATAGTTTTTATGTTAATGACCACCTTCATTTAAGTGTTATTAGCTTGCTTAAAACTACTGTACTGGCTGAATACTTTTGTTTTGCATATAACCACCATAAAGATTTCAATGCAGTTTCTGAACAGAACTGCTTTGCTTTAAAATGTAGTATATTTACACTACACTGCTAAAATTAATATCCGAAAGCAGCAGACATTCAGAGAAGCATGCGTTGCTTATTGCTACTGAGCAGAACTAAAAATAATTGAAATTGCAGCGATGTTTAATCTTGCCATCACTCATCAAAGAGAGAATCAGGCAGAAAATGACAAAACAAATACGTGGCTTTAATAGCTTTGTCCGGTGAATTGCTTCTCACCTTCCTTTGAATAAAACACCTCTGGTCCTTAGAGTTTACATTCAGCATAAAGATTACCTGACTAAACAAGCGTACTTCAGAGATGACCCAGAGCACTACTTGCCAATAGAGAAAAATCTTTGTCCTCTGCATAATAACTAAACACAAGACAGTTATTCCTTGCCACAACTAGTAACCAAAGCCTCAGAAGGCTGAGTTATACAAGGAGCCAAACCACCAGCAATTTCACGCTTGCCCCTTCACAACGCATTAAGCAGCACAGACTCTGAGGCGTGAGTCACACGTGTGCCTCTTGCATCGAGGAAAGCCCCATCCACCACCACCACCACCACCGCTGCCAAGCCAGACCTGTCAAAACAGAGTAAAATAACATTTGACTGACTTGCGTTTGCCGCTATCCTTGACACGCCGCACGTTAAAACTTCTGTCAGGAAGCATATCATCCTTCACAATAAAACCTCACCAGGGCAAAGCGCGAGGAGGCTCTGCTCTCAGCCCTGCTGTGCCAACAGCAGCGGAGCAAGTTTTTTTTGGGAGTCAAGAGAGGAGACGGCTCTCAAGGCAGCCCTGCCAAGCTGCCTTGCCCAGCCGTGGAGATAAGTTTAGGACTGGGCTGCTGGGCAGGCAACAAGTCTCACGTACCCAGATTCAGCAGCACTTGCTACAGGAGCGGGCTGTCCTTCACAGCATCCCAGAGCTCGTCCATGCAAATCAGCCAGCTGAAGCCAAACGCAAAAAAAAACGTGATAGGATTTGAGTGGCACCACGCTGCTAGAATGGCAGGAGCAAAGTCATTCTGCCCCCTTGACAGCTGCCAAGATGAGCAGAAAGCTAATCAGCGTGGGCCTAAGGGAGATCGTTCCCCCAGGCAATGCTCTTGGCCACATCTCATAGTGGTGGGCATGTCATCCCTTCTCACAGACCTCCTACCAGTAGAGAGACACTGCCCCATCACCACTCGACACGTTATCAGTAAAGTCCTACCCCTGAAGTCCTAACCCCCTAAATCCTGCATACTGAAAAAAACCCCACTGGCATTAATGGATATCAGAGCTTAATCAAGAATTAGCAGATCTTTCCAGCGACGTAAATTCTTCTTCAGAACAATGTTAAATTACATTCAGACAGATTCAACGTTGTATTGCGTAGCACATGAAAGCAACCACAGAAGTTAATTTCACTCAAACAAATGATAAACACATTTCAATTGGTCGCTGGACACATCTTATTGAATTACATCTTGATACTGAAAAAAAAAATTTAAGGTTGCACTCCTACATCCATCGCCGCTGACTGCTTTTGAGATGATGTTTTCTGCAGAGCGACACCAAAACCAGAGCATAACAGGACTAAAGAGGCCACCATCCTTCATCTGATTCCACAGCTCCTGTCCCACAATTCAGGAAGCAATCACGGTCGGAGGGTTGTCTCAGTGCCTGACCACTGGTCCCTCAACTGTCTCAACCATCAGCTTCTAATGGTTAAACTGTGTTGAAACCATCCTCCAAATTATTTTAGAAAGAGGAAAGCATGGTGTCTTAAGAGAAGAGCTTGGGGTTTTGGCTGTTTTGGTTTTTTTAGAACTATAGTTGGAGAGTTTCAATCCATGAACAGCTCCTGGGTACCGCAGCACACATACCATTTATAAATACCAACAGATAATTTTATGCAAACACTCCAAATATGAAGTGCTTTTCAAGTATTTCTGGGGGGTTTATTACTATTATGATCACTTAAAAATATTCCTCTAGTCCACAGAAGATGTGCACATTCGCCTTCAAAGAACCAATTTGGCCATTGAAGGGATTTTGTTAAATCTCTTGTATGTATGCTGTACTTTCCCTAAGGCTATGCAACCAAGTATTCTATTTTTTTTAAACCAGAACTCTTAAATACGACTCACAGGCTGCTCCTCCCCCCAAAAACAAATCTCTGGGATTTTGGCAGATATCCCAACTTTACATTCAAAGCATTCCTAAGTCTGTTAACTCACAAAAACAAGTCATTTTTCGTCTTAGTCAACATTTTCTATAAATGACACAGCATTTTGCTGTTATCTCAGCTAAGGCAGTGACAGGACATGCATCACCTCTGAGAAGAGAAGATCGGGCCCTATACCTTCCTTCACACTCACGAGCTCTCTGCTGTGATTTACATTCTGCTTCCACAAATTTTTTTTCCCCTTCTGGAAAACAAAATATGCTGATTACACAGTCTTCAAAAAAAGCATACAGCTGTTGCCAATCACCAAACGAAACAGCCTTTTACAATAAAAGTCCTGGGTATTTTCCCATGGCAAGTACAGAATAACAAAAGCGGAGAGGCGAGAGTTACAGCTTCCCAGTTAAAAAGGCTATTCTTTGGTTTGCAGCTCTGTAAAATCTTAATTGGAATAACAGTTGGTACAAACTCGGTCTCGCAGTACTCTTTTCATGCTGACAGGCTGTTAGCAGCCAGGATATATCCTGCGAGAGGTCAAAGGTGTGGAAAAACAAACAGAGCAGCAATTTTAGAAGATGGAGAGGCGATAAGGATTTGTCACGGCATTTTTCTACCATGGAAAACCATCCAGCTTTCTCCACAGCCCGTGCCCGCTTACTCCAGTCACTTCTTGCAAGTTATTTCCTTCGGGGGAAGAAAGAAAAAGCCACTTATTTTAGACAACTGGCTTCTGCTTACTTGAACTGGAAGACTAATAAAGATGCCAATGCCTGACTTCTCTCACTGGTCTCATAACTTGGAGGAAAATGGCACGATGTGTCCCTCCACGGACTTCAGCTATAAACTCCTCATGTGAACCCACAAAGTCCCGTTTCACATTTAAAAAAAAAAAAAATTAGAGGCAAAATAAGCCCAACCTTGCAACAGCAACTAAAACTCTTCACACTTTGAAACAGTTGGGTGTTTTTTTAAACTATATGCATCTTAAATGGTGGGGTTTGTGTGCAGGAAACATAATGGTATTTTTCCATGCGATGCAATTAAATTGACTTTCACGTGTGAAAGCCATTCGGAATTTAACCATTTTATAACCCAGGCCCTTCTAGGTGGCATCACAGCATCTTCCATAGACACTTCACCACAGTCAGCCCCACACGTATGAGAAGTCTACCATTGCCCTCATGAGCACGCCTCGTTCCTAACAGACTTTCTACTACTACCACCAATCCCACCAATCTCCAGCCGCCTGCGGTGCTCCACTAGATCAGGACAGACCCAGCACCGTTTAACTGCAAAAAAAAAACAGGCCACCAAACAACTTTACTGTCTGTCCTCTTGGTGCTCCTACTGCTGTATAATGCTGGAAAGCAGGGTTATACTTTGGTGGCTTGTAAAAACCAAAGGTTGGATACCATTACCTCCAGGTTCAGCATGAACAGGGCAAAAAAGCCAACCCTTCTTTGCCTGTTTTGGTAGTTCCTGTTCTGCTTCCAGGTCATCTCCACCTTAAACTCCGGTACCACTGCCAACAGTTACCCTGCACATCAAAAAATCATCAGGATTGCTTCACATTTATTTTATCAAGACAAAGACCTCCCCTCAGCCATTCACAAGCAGTGTGTAAGCCATGTTTGCCACCACCTGTTGAAATGCGCAAGAAAAAGAAAAGTTTAGGCATTAATGATCCCAAATAAACTAAACCAGTTGTGCCTCCTCAGGTACCTGAGGTCTCCCAGGTACATCCACCACTAACACAGCAGGTCATCTGGATTGTATTTTTCATGACAACTACAGGTAAGCAACATACACAGCTCAAGTTCAGGTAGCCCTATCTTCCTTTCCAGTGGGATGCTCAAAGGAAAAGCGCTTATCAGTGCAGTTATGGATTGAGGCAAGCACCCAAGATGACCCACCACCACCAGAAGACTTTGGGTTACCTCAGCGGGTGTCCACCCCTGGGACATCGTCATCCATAACATGACAGCTCCCAACAGCAGAGCAAACACTTCCTAGGGCAACGCACACTCCTGGAGCTGTGAGCGAGTATCATTTCCCCCTCAGCGATTAAGGTCTGGAGCTGCAAGTTTATTAAATATTGCATTCCACTTTGAGGGTGGTGAGACACTGGCTCAGGTTGCCCAGAGAAGTTGTTGGGGCCCCATCCCTGGAGGTGTTCAGGGCCGGGTTGGACGGGGCTTGGAGCACCCTGGGCTGGGGGGAGGTGTCCCTGCCCAGGGCAGGGGGGTGGAATGAGATGATCTTCAAGGTCCCTTCCAAACCAAACCATTCTGTGATTCTATGAAACAGTATTAAGAGTAATTTGACCACGGAAAGTCAATGTGAAATACACCCTCAGGCAGGTGGCGGGCATTACGCTCCACACCAGACTACGGCAAGGCCCACACGCAACAAGCAATTAAAATTCAAGCTGGAAAACGTTAATTCAACAGGTTTCCTGCATATTTCATGCTACACAGCAGCGGCTCGTCCTTCTGCAACCTGCAGCACTTCCCCGAGCCCCGGGGGGAGCTCGATGCACCCTTCGAGGGCACCGAGGGGCAAACGCACGCCCATCCCTGACAGAAAAATAAACTTTTTTTTTTTTTTTTTGCATGCGATGCACTGCCCTGCTAATTGAGAAAATTAATTCCTCTGGGACGCCTTATCCCTCCTCAGACATTTACCAGACCGGCCCGCGCCTCAGCCTGCCCGCCACCCGCTCGCCGGGCACAGCCGTCCCCCCTCTCCCCGCCTGACGGGGCCCGGTCTCCACTTTTTGGGGTGTTTTACGGTTTTGGGGGCGTTTGGGGGTTTGGTTTGATTTTGGTTTTTTGGATTTTTTTTGTGGTCCACCACAGCTTCTCCTTTTGAATGCGGAGCGACGGCCGTTCGCCTTAAAAGGGCAAAATATCTGTGGAAAACCGGCGGCGGGAAGGGGCGGGGGGGTGGGGAGCGGGCCGGGCCGGGCCCGGCCGAGGGTCCTGAGGCGGCGGCGGGGCCGCCCCGGCCCATGGCGGCCGCCCTCCCTGGGCGCGGCGGTTGCCCTGGAGACGGCGGGGCCGGGCCATGGCGGCGGGCCGGGCCGGGCCGGGCCGGGGCGGGAGGCGGGTGAGTAGCGGCGGCGGGCGGGCAGGTCCCGCTCCCACATCCCCGCTCAGGGCAACGGGGAGCACACCCGGGCGTCACCCCCTCACAGCCGCCCGCCCCGCCATTCCCTCAGCCCCGGCGGTAAACCCGCACGCACACACACGGGGCAACACGGCGTCGAGAGGGCCCCTCTCCACCCGCCCTCCGCCCCACCTGCATCCCACAGCCCACCCGGGGACGAAACACACACACCCCTTCCTCCCCCCAAAATTAAAACCAGAACAATCCCAACTACCGGCACGGCTCGAACGATCCCGCACGACCCCAGTGCTCCCAGGGAACATGTCGGCCCATCTGTCCGCCCACCGGCAGCGGCGACGGGGAGGTCGAGACCCGGTTGCCGCCAGCCCGGGGACGGGGACGGGGGGAGCAGCCCAGCAGCAGCGGGCGGCGAGGGGGGCTACCGGAGAGCCGGGCACCTCGCCCCGCCGGGCTCCCAAGTTTCCCTGCCCGCCCGGCTTGCGAATCGCTGCCGGCAGGACGCCGCTCCTCCCCGGAGGGGAGAGACACCCCCTTGCGGGGGGGTTCTCGTGTGTGTGTGTGTGTGTGTGTCCCCGCCGAGCCCTCCATGCGCTCCGCTTCACCCCGCCGGCGGCCGCCCTGCCTCCCCCCATCACCCGCGGCGGGATGGAGGGGCGGCCGGGTCCGACGGCAGCCGGGCCGGGGGAGCGCGGGTCTCCCACCACCACCGCTACCTCCACTCCCCCACCAGAGCCCGCAACCTTCCCACCCCCGCCGGGGCCACCCGGGGGCGGGCGGGCTGCCCCCGGGGCGGCCGCCCTTCGGGGCTCCGCTCCGCGTCCGTCCGTCCGTCCGCGGTCCCTCCCCGGCGGCAAGGGGGACGGAGGATGGAGGGAGGTGGCGGGGAGGGGGGGGGGTACCCGGGATGACACCCCCCCACACACACACTGCTTACTGTGGGCTTTTGGGGTAGAAGGGGAGGGTGACGTGGCTGAGATCCTGGATGTCAAAGGCGGTGGGCTCGGCCGAGATCGCCTGCCGCTTGGTCCTCTGCTCCCCTTGCAAGGTGCCGGCGCTCTGCTGCTGCTGCTGCGCCTGCTGGGTGGCCGGCCGGATCACGGAGCGGTACTTGTCCAGCTCGTTCTGCAGCTTCTGGATCAGTTCGTCCTTCTGGTCCAACTCCAGCTCCAGCTCGTCGATGAGCGCATCCCGCTGCCGCAGCTCCTCGATCTTCTCCTGCAGCGCGTACTGTAAATCCCGCAAAGTGCCCATGCTCCTGCTCGCCTCGCCGCTCGCCCCTCGCCTCTCTCCCGGTAACTTTCTCCCACCCACCCCCCCCCTTTCCCTACCCCCACCCCCCTCCCTCCCTCCCTCCCCGGGCCGCCCGCCTCCTCTCCGCACTTGGGTCAACTTCGCCTCCCTCCGCTCCACACACCCCCCCCCCCCGCCGCTGCCGGACCCCCTCCGCCGCCGGCACCGCGCTGCGGAGCCGCCTTCTTTAAAGGGCGACTTCGATCCGCCTGCGCCTGGCTAAGCTCGGAGGAGCGGGAGACACACACACACACACACACACACAGGCGGCGGGGGAGGGAGGGAGGGATGGATGCAAGGAGGGAGGGAGGGAGGGAGGGAGGGAGGGGAGGGAAGGCGGCGGGGATGCACATGCCCTCCCCGCTCCCTCCTTCCCCCGGCCCCGCCGGCTCCCCGCGCCGCCCACAGCCCCCCGCCGCCGGGGGGTCACCCGCCGGCTCCCCCCGGGGCTGCGGGAGCGGCTCCGCCACCGGCAGCCTCTACCCAACCCTCTCCTCCTATTTGGTTTTTTCGGTTTGGTTTTTTTTTTTTTTTTTTTTTTTTTTTTGGCAGGAGGAGGCCATCAAACAGGTCCAGACCCTGGGAGACGGCTGCACAAACCTGCCCTCGCTGCCCCGCTTTCGGGGTGTCCCCTCGGTCCTCTCCCTTCCCATCCCCCTGCTCCAATCCAGGGTGCTACTTTTTTTTTTTTCCCCGCTACAGAACTTGCCCGCTTTGCCTCCCATTTACTTTTTCTTTTTTTTTTAAAAACAGCCAATTTTTGTTGTGTTCGAGTGAAAGCACAAGCCAGTGCCTGGCATGGTTCCTGCTCAGCCTCAGAAAGCTTCAGGCTCCAAAAACCCAGATTTTAATGTGAATATCGGTCAAGTATGTCCGCACTGGAAAAGCCTGCAGGCAGGGCATATGGGTCTTAGAGCACTAAAAAAAAAAAGACAAACCTAACTTAAAATATGGGAAATAGACTTTCTGTGTAGCCCAATACCCAGATGAACACATGAGCTAATTTCTGCCATACCAACCGCAATAGGATTTTCCCAGAACAACGCCACATGCACTGGGATTTTCTGCCTGCCGACAAACCGTCGCATGTCAGTTCTACCTATGCGAGACAGTCCACAGGTCCGCAGCACAAAAATAACAAAATCAAAATAAACGAGCCGCATCGGCTGAGCCCTCGGTGCCAAACGGCTCTGTTGTCTTTTGCCTTGCCCACGTTTGCCTGGCGCAGAAGGGACAGCAATGTCCGCCCTGAGCTCTCCAGGGCAGACAGAAGGACCGGCGGGCAAGGAAATAGTTGTTTTGGGGGTTCCCTGATAAAATTGCACAGTCTGGAGGAGTCGGGGGTAAAAATCCCCACAGCCCAGCTGAACACTGGCACCTCACAAGAGCTTCTGCTGGGCTGGGGCACCGGCACAGTTTGGTGCTCGGCTGTTTTCAGGGCAGCAGAAGCAGCTGCTTCAGTTCCCTCTCTGGGAGTTTGATTTGGGGAGGAGAGAGGGAGGATGCTGACATGGATACATTTTTTTTGGAGGTGGGTGGTACCTACGTGTTTGTATCTGCTGTTCACAGCTGTCTACGCCTCCCATTCGGGCATTAGCTGGAAATGAGAGACGTCCAGACAGAGACCATGTGTTGATGGCATTGAGCTCTTTTGGTTGGGTGGTTTGTTGTTTTGGTTTTGTTTTTTTTACTGTTACATACTGGCGCTTGGCTGAGTCCAAAGTTCCAGCTTTCAACCTGCAGATGGTCTTTACAAAATAAATTTAAAAAAAAAAAAAAAAAAAAAGAACCGATGAGGAATTGCAACTGCTCCCAGTGTTGTTTGAAAGGGCCTGGCCTCTGTTCATGAGCGTGAGGCCTTAGAGGTTCTTCAACGTATTTGATACCTCCTGCATTTTTTGAGATGCACATGAAAAAAAAATAAAAATTGGGTTATGTAAAACACTTCAGTTTTCAGTCCCCGTGATGCATATGTGCCGGGCACAAAAGAAAAGTCCCCTGGTTGTTTTCACGGGCTGCCAAAGCGCTTTAAGTTCAGACAGCATTTTTTACTCTATATTCCCTCCATTTCAATCTTGCATAGCTCACTAGGAACAAAAGTACTAAATATCTTCTGAAGATTTCCATTTTAAAGATGACTGGCATTAAATAGATGCACTCCTGCTGCCTACAAACTAGAAATCAATGATAAATAAAATATTTTACTAGCATTCAGCCAACATGCTTAAAGTTTTGTTGTTTTCCTCCCTACAGAAGTGATACCAACTTCTGGACGAGGGAGACGGCGATACGGTTAATTGAAGCCCACCAGGCTTCAAAAGAATAACAGCCCTGGGGGGAAACCTGTGCAGAATTTCTCAATGACAAGCAGTAAAGGTTTGTCCTTGCTTGGTTTCTGTTAGAGGTGCACAGCCTGGGACTGAGACAACAGTACCTAGATCACAAAGGATCTGGAAAAACCCATGAGAAATTACAGGGAATAAAACTGGCGAGGAATTTAGCTGAGTATATCTAAAGAAAATACTCATTTACAGGTGGGAAGCAGCAGTAGGTCATAAGACCTACGAAGCCTAAAGAGAGATTTTATGGCTCAGTTTTAGATTTGGGACTATAATCAGCAGTCTAAGGCTGGTCTTCCCTGATTTACGAATGAGGCCAAAGCAGCCCAAAGGGCTTCAAACCCGTTCTGCCACGGGAAGGCAGCTGGTAGTTGCCTGTTTTCAACTATTCACTGCTCACCCAAAGAAACCATTGGGCGAGTGCAGATCTCCTCCCTGCGGTTCATCCTTCAGGCTTTCCTGGGACCAGCCGGTGTGTAATCTCAGGGATCCCAGGCTACCGCCCCACTCCGATAAAAATAAATAAATCCTCTGATCCCATTCCTTTCTAAGTTCCCAATAAAAAAAAAATAAATAAATCTCAGACTCTCAGAGCAGCTGCTTTGTCTTCTTGATCCAGTGAACGGAAAGAAACGGCTTCAGGGAGAAGAATGGCAGGAATGCACCGACTGGCTTGGGTTTCGGGAGGACGGGGCGAAGCTGCCTGCGGTTTGTTAAGGGAGCCTTTGGCTACGGTCATCCCACAGCCTTTTTCTGATCCAGCCAGTGCGATACTGTGCCTGGATGTCAAGTAAGCAGGAAGCCGAAAAAAAAAAGAGCATCTTCAGACAGCGTCCTCTCTGCCCCAAAACACTGCGTGCCGGGGCTTGCTGATGGGACAGGGGTGTTTCTTCTCTTCGAACAGGCTCTGTTATACTCACAATATTTCCTCTCTGCACAGCTCCTAGGTTTTAATAGCTTTTGCTTCTAAACCTTTCAAGGATCATCTGTCACCAAATGCACCCACTCAGCTGCCATCTTCCAAGCTAAAAACATATTTGAAAGCTCTCTATTCTGCAAACATCTCCCTGGGCTCGCCAATCAAAGCTCAGGTAGGTAACAAGCAGGATCGCTGACAGGCAAATGTCACCTTGCTACAGCTGCCCAGGACAGCGCGGACGGGGAAGCTGGAGATGCATCACTGAATACATACATAAACATTTTCCTCCTCCTGGAAGCATATTTTTTTTTTTCCCCCTGCCTAACTCATTCCAATACCCAACCTTACTCTTTTCCCAAAATATCTACGGGAGCAGATCAGCCTGTGGTAGAAAGTTGAACCACTTTGGATTTTGCGATGCATTTCTCTGCTGGTCGGAGTTTTGGGTGGATTTGGGAAGGTGTGTGACCCACAGGACTCCACCTGCCAGCGGCACCCAGCCGGCTGCAAAGCCGAACGTGTTCCCTATGTGCATATTCACAGCAACACCTTTACGATGCAAAGAAGGAAAGACTGAAAATACAGGATTTCTAGAGAAAAGCAGCACGTACGTGAGCTGAACTCTTGCAGAAAGCATGCCAGAACCAACTCAAGTTGCAGTTCAGCCTGGAGAGTCACCACATCTCATCTGTGGGATGCTACCTCCCCCCCCTATTCCACCATGCACCCAAAAGCCACGCCAGTCTCTGAGGCAGAGGAAGGAGTGCCACCTACTGAAACATTGTCCTGGTTTGACAAACATGAACACATCTGATTCCTCCCTAGGGCACATTTGGCCATTCTTTTTGCCCTTTGCCCCAGAGTGCCTCCAGTAGCTCCTTCCCGGGCCACGGTGCCCTACGGATTTGCAGGGGGCAGCTGAAAAATAATTCAGCCCCCAAGGATGGGGATGCGGCTGGAACTACTGTGTCAAAGCAGCCTTGCTGAGACCGTGGAGCAGGAATTGGCAGTATTCGGGGAGTGCTTCAGCCCCATTTATCTCCAAAAAATAAGTCCTATTGTCTCATGACATTGGACATTCCCTCTTATTTTGGTCCTTTCTGGAGCCTCTGAAAATGAAGCTGAAACCAGTTTGTTCCACCCCAGCAATGGGATGGAGATATCGAGGGCTGGGCACACTTGCAGTGAGTGCTGTCTTTTAAACCCCATTGAGTGCTGAAAGTCAAATCAACATCTCAACTGGATTATCTCAAGAATTTTCCTTTAGTATGTAGATTCTTTCCATTATCAGTAAGAAACACTGAGAAGTAGCTCTTGCAACTGCTCCAGCCTGCCATAAGAAACCCTCCCAGGATAAGGATCATTTGGAGTAGAGTGCAGGAGACAAAAAAATACCCCAAGACCCCTATTAATGGTAGGAAAAAAAAAAAAGCTCACTGCAGAGACAAGAAAAAAAAATAATAGTGTGCTGTACTGCGGTTGGTAATATGCTTAGCTTTTTATATCACATTAGGGGCATACATAATAACACAAAAATGAATGTTTGTGTCATGCAAGGCAAAAGGATGAGACATTATGGCTGTATAATAGCACAGAATTATCCGTGTAACACGGTGGTTTTCAAGACCCCCTCCCCTTGCGTGCCAGAATCAGATTTAAGACTCAACTTTCCTGTTCTCCTTCGTGGGTCCTTTGCCCAGAAAAATAGATGGCACGAAGGACCTAATGCACTGGCAAGATAACCCTCCCCTCATTGTTTTTCTAGGCTGCAGGAACATTATGTAGAACATAATTCTACATAAAAATGGCACAATAAATTATTCGCAATATCCAGAAGTTAAATACACATTCAATAAACCTTCAAAGCTTTTTCCTTCCATTAAAGCAACCGAAACAGTCCCTCTGACTTCTTTTCCCCACTAACAAGACCCGATTCTCACCAGCCCTGCCTACGCGTCTACAGAAACCACAGACCCTCTGCCCTCCAAAAGCATCTGACACACTTCAGTTGAAAGATGTGTTTCTAAGCCGGGCTTTTCCTCCCATGATCGCCTAGAAAGTCGGATTTTCAACAGCTCACCCCATCAGGTGTTTGCATGTGGTGACAGTGGGTCTCCGCATCCCCTCGCTTCAGTGCTGGTTCAGCTGCTCATGCGTCCCTACGGGGTAGAAGGGGATGCTACAGCCTTCCTGGTAGCACCTTCTCATATCCTCAACCTAAATGAAATCTTTGGGGCTGGCCTTTCTCCAGGAAAGAAAGAGGAAACACATTTTCTGTGCGCTCCGAGGTAGGAGCTGCACGTAGCAGCAGATCTCCAGGCAGGTCAGGCGTGGGAACCACCATGCCTGATCCCGATCCCTCCTGCCCATACACACCTCAAGTGACCGGTCGATTTTTTTCCCTGCCCCTGCCAGAAAGGGCTGGACTGCCCGGCAAGGTCAGACACAAGCAGAGCTTAGACACGTCTTCCCGTGGGCTGGATTAAGCCAGCAGCGGTTTCAAAATGATTCAGCTGCCTTAAGAAGTCTCTTTAGGCTCATGTTAAGCAGCAACTTGTTCCGAAAACTGCCAACATAAATACTTAGTGCTGTTTTGCAGTTACTACAATTAGACACTGACTATGCTCCCGCTTTTCTCAGCAGTCCCAGGGCACTGACTATGTAGAGCAAAAGCAGCATTTAGACAAGGAGAGCCCTGGAAACGTAGTTTTCTGTTGCTTTCAGCCTTAAGCTACTGGCAGATGAACCGAGGGACCAATTAAACTAAATGTAAGGATGCAGATCTAGTCCTGGAGCCATGAGATACAGGACGTAATGGAGGTGAAGTTTGTAGAAAACATCAACTCAGTTGACGTAGTTGGGAAAACAGATTCATTCTGGCTCTCACGCATGTATCCGTGAGATTGGGAGGAGCTGAAATGTTTGAACGGAGGTGGGAGGCAACGCGTTGGATTGAAGGCCACTGATTTTCATGGAGACACAGCAGAGAGAGCCAGGCCAGCTTCCTCGCACTTCTCTTCAACCAGAGTTTAACCGCTCACGACAGCCCACGCTCAGTGACCCATTTACCTTCACTATTCAACATACGTTCCCCCTCCCGCTGTGTGTTATCTCAGTGTCACGGTGAAGGGGTGGGAGAGCTCGGCGGCTCATCTGTCACCCAGCCCACGCACCAACCGGCGTGGGGTTACTGCCCGAGGACAAAACCAACCCAGTCTGATCACACAGCAGGGACAACATCCTAATGCCGACAGAGCTCTGCAATGTCATTAAGTCATTGAACGCTCAACACGCACAGGCTACCAAAAGTTTCCCAAACCTCACTTTTCAGATGCAAGACCCTTACAAAGCCATTGACACAGCCAGAAACCCTACAGCTGCCTAACACAGGCTGCGTGTCACCTTTGTATTGCGTTGCTTAGGAAAGGCAGAATATAGGTCTGACCTCACCGTGTTACACGGTCCAGGCAATCAGGAACTCAATGGGGTGTCAGGACTTCTGGGGTCAAATCCCAGCTTTCTGCCTTTGTTTCTGACTTCATCTGCTCCTACTAACCTTTTGCGTGTGAGATCATCTCTTTGTTTATCTTTGTGTGGGACTCTTAACTACCAACAACAGCTTCTAGAGGCAGTGATTCTTGCGTCGGTCTTCAGCGGTATGCTGGTAAGAGCTTGCATTGACCAAAAGTCGTGAGCCAGCCAGCAATTCTTCATGGTATAATTTGAAAACACTATACAAACACACCTACAACAAACACTATACAAACTCATCGGCTGTTAGCATGCAGTTACATCTTTCACTCCCTCCAACCGCCGGTGCCTTCCACAACTCACAGATTTTTTTAATCACAGTTCTCTGGTTGCAAGAGGCAGAAAGCAAAGTACTCAGGAAGGGACGAACAGCAAGAGACTTGTTTCCCCCTCAAGTTATTTTAATTGACAGCAGCTCATTTCTACAGCCTGATTTTGAAGCTGCTTGACGTCATTTCTTAACTCCTGGGGTTTAATGGTAGCAAACTACTTGCCAGCCCCGAGCGTGTGCAATTCTGGGTGCTCCCTCTCATCGCCCTTCTGGACCCTGCAGTGTTTCTTATCTCTCCTTGCCAGTAATGCACCACTCACCTACCATAATTGCCTTGGTCTGTTGGGCTGATTTATCCAAGCTTCAAAACAATTCATTTATATTTGAAATTGGATTAGAAATAAACACATATTCCGCTACCACCGATATGAAAATAACCAGTGTGTTACCATTATTTTATGACGAATGCATTGTGAACAAGTGCACCATCTCTTTATCTAATCAAATTAATGCCTCTGCTTTTTAAAAATTATTATTTGAATGTTTCAGGTATTTGTAACAATAAGCACAAAGCATAGATTTTCAGCCTGTGTTTTACATGACTGGACAACAGACTGGTGTTTCTTAAAGATCAATATAAGTTGCACTGAAAGTTGTCTTCCTTTTTAGAAAAAGATTCGTGCTAGAATTTATTCTGAAGTCTTCTTCTGACATCTGCATGTCCTGAGCAACTAGAAAAATCCTCCTGAAGCACCAGTCTTTTATTTAAGGATCTAGAAACGTTTACGTCCGCAATTCTAGCAATGCTAAACCCTCTCTTGCAGAAAACATTTCCAGAAAAGGTTTGTACTCAAAGTTGATCCCTGTGATCATTTAAGGCTCAGGATAAATGACTGCATCCCACAGAGGACCTGGCTCATTCAGGTACCAAGGAAATACCCATGAATCATCCAGGCACAATCTGCAAACAGGGGCTCACATTGGGTTTCACAAAGGTTTTAACAGCGCTCCACTGACTTCTACAGCTATTTCTTATTTATGCCTGGGGAAACTTCATCAGGTTGGGCTCTCTGAGTGTGTAAAAATGTTTACGCTCACAGTTTTCTCTTTGTCAGTGTTTGCTCGAACTGATTGCTCTACTCATCAGAGCATTAGGGGCCAGTGTTCGCCTGATTTCCTAAGCGTTGCCAACATCTTTCGACTGACTGCCCTGCTGCGTTGGCTGAATCAGAGGATGGGCAGCACTTTTATTCTCACCTTCACGCAATTTCTGCTTCAAATCAGCAGCTAAACCCCTGGGTAAGGTGCAGGGCTCCTTCCTGCCTCTCACTGCACAGCCACTACCCCATCGTGGAGAAGGACATGCAACTGCGGCTCCTCACCAGCCACAGGCAAGTTGGGCTGTGCAAACCTTCAGCTGCGGTGTCTTTTCTGACTCCAGCTCCAGCTGGTTTTGCTCTGACCCTGACTCCTCTCTGTTGCACAGTATTAAAACATGCATGGAAACATGCTGGGATGGTTCACCTATGCAATTCTCCTCCACCACAAAACATACTGGGAAGGTTCACCTATGCAGCTCTTCCCCACCACAAAACACACTGGGAAGGTTCGCCCCTGCACATCTTCCTCACAACCTCCTAATCTTTGATCTGGGTGGAGAACAGCACAATTTTCCCTGCTGGGGAATTATGATACCAAATTGTGGGAGCTTCCTCAAACCTAGAAGGAAAAATCCTTTCGAAGTGGCAATGCTGCAAAGGCAACATGCACTTTGGGTCTGTTTCTCTGTGCTCTAGAAAGAAAGATTTTTAGGTTGGTATCGACATTTTATTAGGCTACTTCTCTGCAAGAACTATTTCTATTGAAGCTTTATCGTCTATGCTTTTACTTGGGCGGCTTAGCCCAAACAACAGGGCAATTTCTTCATACCCTTATTTATGCAATCTGTATACGCAAAGCTCAGTGTACAAACTCATCTTCAAAGCATCTGACATGCTGTGAAAGCGTCCCATGTTGTCAGCATATAGATCGATATCGGTACGTAGCATAAAAACCTGCGTTGTGGCAAGCAGGAAGGCAACGCATTTTCTACTTCTGCTCCCTGGAACAAGAGTACAAATTCCCAACCCGCTTCAAAAATCCCCCTGCTCTTTTTCATATACACAAATATCAATTTGCTTTTTTAAAAAAAAAAAAACTGCTCTTTTTCTTTTTTGCTTAAAAGCCATGACTATCAGCAAAACAACTGTTTCCAGCTCATGATTTGGGCATGACGTAGTGTGAAGCGCCGTGTGCCACCTCCCCGCGCGGTGGGTGTTTGGCCCCGCTCTGTTCCCTTACATGGCCTGCAGCTCTGGCAGGCACAGCATTCTCCACATTCTTCTTATTTTTCCCCCTGCTTTTTAATTCTCATTTCTTTTAGGAGGAGAAAACACAAAACACAAGGAGTAATGCCGCCCTCTACTGCCCTGCTCGCCCAGCTTGAGGTGCGCGGCTGCAAACCTTCACACCAAATACTTGTTGAATCACCACCACCACCACAAAAAAAACCCAACAAAACATCAAAAAAACCCCAAAACACTCAATCAAAAGGCAATACAGAAGCAAAAATATGCCTGCATTAGGAAAAAAAAGAGACCATGGGGGCCAAGAGTGTTGTTCAAACTCAGCTTTAAGTTCCCATCGATATTCATATATTCTATTTCTCAGCAAGAGGGTAAGATTAATTCTGTAAGTCTTTCTTGAGTTAGCTACTACAACTCTAAAGAACTGAATGTGTGGCATCTAAAGGGGCATATTTCTATGAAAGTGAGCATTTATAAAACCACAGTACTGTCTCTCTAAACGTCCCTTCCAGTAGCTAAACTCACAGCCTTCTTCCTTCTTAACATTGTTTACTTGATAAGCAAATTATTTCAGAGACATAACTCTACTGGCTAGTCCCAGCAGACCCAACATCACATTTCAGGTGTTTTTTTTTTTAGCACACCTGTATGTGTTCCCCTTAAAGAGACACAAAAGATAGATTGATTTGTTGAAACTTTGAATCAATGATTTGATTTGGTAATAGACATTATATGGGAGCCTTTAGATCATTGATTTGCACCAATTCCTGGCTCTCAGCTCAACAACCAGTATGTGCTGCCACTACGATAACATGCAACAACTCCACGCACACACACAGAAGTCAGGACACATAAACCTAAGAATCTCTATCTTTTAGTATTAATGACCAGTTGAATGACCAATCTGAACAAGGAAGATGTGTCATTTTCACTATATGCCACAATTCCGTATTTAGTCTCATTTCTTTAGATTTGAAATGATTCCATTTTCAGGAGTCTGAATGTTTTTACTTTCCATTTATATTCCTCCACAAACTCTCAGAAAAGTCTATTAAATTAAAATAGCTCATGCTAACACCATCATACATACACACATATATCACTGCAATTGCAATTAATCCATCACCTAAAAAGCCCCAACTTCCTAAGATCCTTGTATGTACAGATAAAGTTAAACTTTGCAAGCAAACTCTTATTTAAAAAACATTAATGTAATTTCCAGAAGGAATTGGTATTGATTGGGCAGCAGACCAGCAAATGCTGAGCACGGAGGTCTAAATTATGGGGAAAGAATCGATACAGGAACCCCATTACAATGGAAGATTTAAATAGATCGTTTTTTCCCCTCAAGCTTCTATGTATTTTTGTAGGGGACACTCGGGAGACGGGGTGAATAATGTTTTTAAAAGGCAAATCAAACCCAAACAGATTAGGAGATTCAGCGAAATGCATTTATCCTCAAGGTGGAACGGTACGGTACCTAATTCTTTGGTGGCAAAGCAAGGTTAGCCCGGAGTCTAGCAGAGAAAAAGTTAAAGCGTGTCCCAGCTTACGTTGGAGAGAGAGGTAAAACTTTTTATTAGCCCAGCTAATGATGCTGGAAGAATAAGACGTGATTTTGAGGCTAAGCCACCAAATATATTTGTGATACCTGTATGAAATAAGCCACAAAATATCTACCAGGAGATGAAGTCAGAGATGTGTACCCTCCGTCTGATGCGCAGCCTACTAATGAGCAAAATTCTACAATCTCCACTCTTTCGAAGGCATAATCAGCAACTGACACACCATAATCATTTCTTGTTTGCAGATTCCTACATCCTGAGCTGGATTTGAAATCTTGGGGAGCATTAAAGCATATCCGTGAACCTGCATGCACAAGGGCAGTGGGAACTACATCCATCACCTCCACTTTGCAACAAAACCCTCTTCTCAAATAATATTCTTACACGTTCACTGATGGAAACGAGTCCATTTCTCAGCTGTTGCTTCTTCTCTTACTTTAATTAAGAGGCATTCGTTGCAATTAACCCATACATGCAAATAAAATATGCATATGGATGCATCCTATTAAAAAGTTTCACCAAAGCCATTAGAGCCGAAGCAGGTTTTGAGATTTGCAGTGGAAAATTCACTTCACCTGGGTAATTACTTGATGAGAGGGAAAGCTCAGAGCAGAGGTAAATGCGAATGCTTTCCACTTCATCTTGGGAAATGGAAAGGATTTCTTAAATTTCTCTCTCATTGACCCATTCTAGCAGGGTTCTTCCGTAATAAACTGTCTCCCTTTAATTCAATACTAAGAATTACCTTCACAGTGAAAAGCAATGCTTATTAAGAGAACAGGAGCAGAAGGAAAACAAGAGACCTCCGAGACATTTTCCTTTAGACCCAAACAGAGTTACTGAAATGTCCTTCAAGGAATCAGGATGGCAGATGCCTCCTCATGTAAGTAAAGAGTCTTAGACACATTTTGAGCACGATGCCTTTAGGGAAAATAAAAACCACACAAAAAGAGAAACAAATCTGAATATGTCTACTTGTATTAATAAGTAGGAAGAGTCAGAGAGGGTGTATTTCCATATGAAGGCCTATAGTGTAAATCAATTATCTGCCTACAACGCAACCAGTTCCAACTTTCTGGAAAAAAAGACCTTTTTTTCCTGAGGCTAGGCATTATTCATCCACCCGAGTAACGCAGAAAGACCATTTGGACACTGACCATTTCCAGCCCTAAAATCTCAGTTGACACTAATTAGTTGAACTCAAAGCTTTGAATTAATGCAATATTTTTTTCCTTTTAACTAGTAAATACTTTTTTTCTTTTTACTGGAAAGGCCTTTTACCGTACATTCAGGCTTTATTGCCCACTGAATGGTAAGTTATGTGTTTGCAAAACTAGACCTTCGATTTGTGCATCATTATTAGAACTTCTTCCATGATGTTAATGGGTTTAAGAAATATGTACCTGATATTTTTCTTCCCTATCTCTCTACCTCTTCAGCAACACATAGGGAAGAAATGGTAGAAATGTGCAGAGACTGGAGTAGAGTGTCGAGAGGATAACTTCTTGCATTGCGTTGCTAACAGTTTTCAGAAACACCTTCAAATTCTTGCAGAGAGTGTCCATTAAAGCTTTAAAAAGATGTACCCGCCTTCCCTCGGAGGAAAGAAGTGCCATTTGATCATTCAAACCACATCGTTTAACCCATATTTTTTAATGATAGCTCTAGTTTATTTCTATTTATTTTTAGCTCATTTCTGTTCCTAAAAAACACAGAGCAGCCCAAAACATAAACTAATGGCAGCTCCTGCTAGCTGCAAGGGTTAATTAACATAATTACTCATTCGTATCCCGGTCAGCTTGCTGAATTCATGTACTGTATTTCCAGCTTGAATAATTTAACAGGTATTAATTATTTATACCTTATAGCTCTTTCAAAGGAGTTGTTCGGAGTCAATGCCAGTTATTAGACTTGGCAGACAAAGCCAAGCGCTGCCCCACGAGGACCAGCTCCATTGTCCTGACCACTTTATCCCAGGAGTTACAGAGAGAAATGGGAAGGGTTGCATTTAGCTACCAAAAAGCATCATGCATTAAACCTCCCTACGCCCAGCGCTGGATTTATAGATGATGCCAGCGAGTTCAAAGGAAACGGAGAAAAAAAAAAGCACCTCCCTGCTAAGCACCTTTTTCTTTGGGCTAGTCAATATAATACATTTTAAGGGGCAAGACTGCAAGTCAGCACACATCCTTCCCCCATCATCTTTGCAACAATTTTATCTTCCCGGAATCCAAGTGCTGGTTTCTAGCTAGGGAAAGACCATACAGCCACTAAATGGTCATCAGAACATCAAAAGAGGGGGGTGGTGGCATCTGTTGAACATCACTCACCCACAGCTTTACATGTGCCCGTCCCACTGGCTGCCCTCTGCAAGCCACCAAAAAAGCCAGGGGCATCTCCTCCTGCTAGGAAGAACCTCTCCACCTTCCTCCTTTGCTTCGGTGGGGGCCTCGATGAAGAAGTGGCTCCATGTGAACCCGGAGGGTGAAGTTACGACCAGTGTGTAAGTAGAAAACAACTAAATGGAGAAATAATGACTAGAGACCAATAACAACATGTATTTGTGGCCGAGGCTGAACTGCTTTTCAGAGTGCTAATATCCCCCACTGCAGGAGAGGATCCTGAGCAGCTGGAGATGATGTTGAAGAAGGCAAGCAAATACCACACAGCTGAAAACTAATACCTTTAGCAAGGACAGAAAGGGCTTGACTTGTTTAGCTTGTGGGGAAAAAAAAAATGAAAAGAAAATTCTATTATATAGACACTATAATGTAAGCAAAGTGCTCAGCATTAAATGGCATTTTTGGAGTAGCAGGCAAAGGCATTGCAAGAACTAGAAGACTGGTAAATTCAAATGAAAAATAAGGCACCTATTTTGAACACGAAGGGCAAATAACCACGAGAACAAACTCCCTAGGAAAGTGGTAGATCACATACGTCTCCACCTGCAGCTCAAGGTTAGCAGTGCCACCTACGCCACCTTCTCCTCTGCTCCGCCGGTGAGCTCCGAGGTGCCTATCACAGCCCCAGCTGAGCAGATTTTGGTTATAAAAAGCCCCATACCAGCCAGCTTTTTTCCTGCCCAAACACATTTATTCACAAATCTTTCCTCTCGCTCTCCGTCTCGGGGCTCACTCACTGCTGTTGCTGGTGTGGAGGACGTTGCAGCCATCTGACGTCCCCTCCATTTACAGCCGCTGCAAAGAGCCGTGCCAACGGGAAAACATTTTGCACGGCCAAGCCATGCCTGCCAGCACACAGGAGACACTTCTCCCCACCTAAGAGTTGTTTTTGGGGGTTTGGCAGCTTTCACCCAGGAATCCTTCCCCAGAGTTTAACCGATAAAAATACCAGCGTCTGAACAGTGCCGCCTTTCAACCTCCCCTGGTCCTGCCGGGCCAGTGCAACCTCTGGTTGCATCTGCGGAGCTCCTCAGAGGGCGGTGTGGTTACCCAGATGTACCCAGGGGCACATCTGGCTGTGTACTTTACCTTATTCAAACCATCTGTTTAAAGGTTTCTGGTCTATGAGTCCTTTTACAAGAGCAGAGGGTGAGGATGAAGACCTGAAAGCGTTTGTTTCATTCCCGGGTAAGGTTGGGGTCTGTGCAGCCCTCCAGCTTTTCCCTCTGCAGCAACCTCCCTCCATTCCCCAGCAACTGAAGCAGCATATTTTTTGATCGTTTTTAACCACTTCACGGCATTAAGCTAAGGATCGTCTGCTGCATGCCGCCTCCTTCACCAGGGTCTCGAGGGATGCGTAACCTGAAGTCAAAGCCTACAAGAAGTGGGTCTGTCATTGCCTTAATCATCAAACATTTCCGGGCACGTGGAAGATAATGCTGAAATAATCCGCGTGTGTTTTATATCCAGCAATAAAGGACTATCTGGTAACCTCAGCCGGCGCTTCAAAATGCTCCCGTCCTCTACCACTGCGTGGTGGGTACCCAGAGCCTCGTGCGGCCTCTCCCCATCAAGTCACCCCTCTGCACACGCATGGAGAGAGGGGTCAGTCACAGCGCCCACCTCACCCAGTCCCTCTCCCTCTGCGCAAGACAAGTGTCACCCCCTCCCCACTGGATTAAATAACTACCGCAGCTGGGGACACGCTGGAAAAGCAGGCATTTCGGGACCACGATCAACTTTGTGATGTGATTTATGACTAAAGGGAGATAACGCGTTATGGGTTTAATATTCAGGGTGGGTCTAGGGTAACACTGTTCGGCAGTGTTACATTCCTTATTGGAGGTGTTAAGCCAGTGCTAAGAACACAACCCAGCCTGGCAGACCCTAATGTAGGCGATGCCCTCATCCTCCGCAGCGACCGAAGACCATGGATAATGCCGCTATACTTCATGTTTATGAATATTGCTGCATATCACACGATCATACATGCTCTTTTCTCCCACGTCTCCTCTCCCTCCCGTAAGACGCTGTGGCCAGGAAGGAGATGGCATAGCATCCATCTGTTCAACCCCAGCCTTAAATCTGATTTAAATTAATGCTCTGTCCAGGCCCAATCCCTCCCTGGTTCTCCCGCACAGTGGTACCAAACCCTTTTTTCCTTGCGCTACCAACTACTCCACCAAGCTCAGCTGAGCTAAAAAGCAATGAAAAAATTAGGAGAGATTGGCTGCGTGAAAAGGCAGAACAAATAGCTGGGTTTTAATAGATCTTTTACTATCAGGCCAGGACTCATTTGGGTTTTCAGAGCTCAGACTCCATTTCAAGGTGCATCCAGCAAAGCTATCAATACGCAGAAACATACAGTAACCATTTTTGTCCCTCCTCCCCATCATTTGAGGCTCTCTGTCCATCTCCTGGCACTAAGCGGTGCCACAAGTCAAACACAACTTCAGTTTTCTCATTTGCTTGCAAAACCAGATCCTTATTATACTGGGGGATATTGCAGTTCGCATGCGAAAGCTCCTGCTTAGCCACTATTTTCAGCTCAGACTTGGTATTTTTACCACCAGAGACATGCTTCTGAAGCTCTTCACAATCTGAAATACTGTGCCTTTTCCACGTATACTTCTGGTCACTGGGATTTTTTAATTTAGGATTTTTGCTCTCCTCTTTCTGTTTGTCAGTTGTGGCCGTGCAGTAAGCTGGAAGGGGTGTTACAATTTCAGTAGCTGTAAATCTGCAAGCCTATAAATAACATCCACGTGAACACATGCCATTTCATTGCCTGTTAAAAAAGCACATATACTTTGCAGTCTGCCAACGCCCCCATTTCACTTAACGCCTCCCATCAGTGGTGGGCTGCTGGGTCCTCTCCTGCGGTGCTGCACACCATCGTTCTCTGGCCAAATTAGTACCTTCATTGCCTCTCTGCTGGGGAAGGCAACGTGGGGCCATAGGAAACGTGGCCGGCATTCATCTCCACCGAACAACATGTCACAAGCTGTCCTAAATTTCTTTTTCTTGTCGTACTGCTTCTCCAAAGGCAAATCCACCGGCTCCCCCCGAGCTGGAACCTCCACGTGGCGCTTGATCTTATTTCGGAGATGCCAACGATGCATATCCCAAACAAACCTGCATCGTTTCTCTTTTCAAGCCTGAATTTTACTGCAGTGCTCTTATACGAGAGGTGCACTTAAAAAGAAAAACCTGTGCTTAACCTCCCGGTGCTTTTATTGGTTAAAGATCAGTAAACTGTCATTTATTTTAGCGTCTCAGGCCTGCTTTACCACATTGATAAACACAGTAACTACTTTATGCTGAATATATCTTTGAATGTATGCAAGCGGAAACCATATTTGTAAAGGCAAAAATGAGAGACCACCTAAAGGTTTTGAAGATCGGCCAGTAATAGGATGACATTTCACTTCTTCGGGAACATTTGTCTGTAATGAAAGCAACGTCTAAGTACATGAAATTGGGTCATAATTATCCCATTATCATTGCGTGGGTCTGAAGGCTAGACCAAGATAATGTCAGCAGAAAATGTTTCCTCCACACCGGGAAATCATTACCTCAATAGGTTCATTAGCGGAGTATTAGGCTCAAGCAGCTTCTGCTGCGAACAGGCACTCAGACAAGAGAAACAGCCTGAAACAGCGTCTCAGCTGTTCCCCCAAAGCCCGGTACAGAAAACCGCCTCTTATGGTACGGGCTGGGGAGAGAAACGCGTGCGACGGGACCACCAGAGAGAAGAGCACCAGAAGAAATCATGCAAGCTCAAAGCCATCCTCATGCTCTCGGTGTGGCAGCTGCAAATAATGCACCTAAAGACCTATATAGCATGTGCTGGTATATTTAGGAGCTATATATTTTATGTATACGGGTTAGCATGTAGGGGAGCTATACGGGATACACCAGCAGTAGCCCCATCCCTAGAGCAATAAAGACACCGAGTCCCACCCCGAGTCCATCTGTTGCAAGAGAGTTGTGGCAATCCTGATGGTCTCCAGGTAAAAATACCACCTCTGCTTTCTGGACCAGGCACATTAGACTAAGAAGAAAGGTGCTAAAATAAAAGGCGAGAGAAAGGTGGGCTTCTGTAGAGTAAAATGGAAGTGTTAGCGTGGCCTTGCCAAGATACCATGAGCTGGAGAGAGAAGTCTCCTGCCTATCAACAGCCCAGCCTGGCTATAAACACTGGAATTGCTCAAATTCCACTTAATTCACATTAATTGAAGGGGCAGGAAATGTTGCATAATTGGGATGGTAAACTCAATGGTCACAGCCTCCTTCACAGCCTTCGCAGGAAGGCAAAATCTCCTTATTGGGCAAGTTGCTAGGTAAAAAATGATCTTATGAGTCAACATCTTAGCAAATAAAACAGAGAGTAGGACAGGTGCTACAGACAGCCAAAATACTGGAAAACAGAGTGGATGAGGTCTTTACGCACTGGTTTTTCAAATTTTCAAAAAAATTGGTGGGCCAAAGGGTCATTACGTTTTCTCTGCTGATGATCCTCAGCAAGTTTTGAAATGCTGAGAAAAACATTTTGGAGGGCCAGAGGAAAGCAAGCGTTCCACGAAGATTTTTAGCAGGTAAATGGAATTGCACAGATAATTGCGTCAGCTTGACATTGATCCTGGCCATCCTTTGGGATGTGCGATTCTCAATTTAATTGCAGAAGAAATTAAGGCAATATAACGAATACCAATCCATGTGGCTCTATGGAAAATAGATCTCATGAAATGAACTTAGCGAGTTTTATTAAACCGTCTACAAATTGGGTTGAAAAAGCATTTGCAGCGATGTAACGTAATTAGGCTGCTGTAAACTGTCTGGCTTACAAACTTGGGCTCGTTGAGCGTGTCTCCAGCTCCAGGGTGTTTTATCTCAGCGGAGGGGAGGTTAAAAGCGATGAGCTGCTGTCAGAAAAGCGCTCGGGAGAAGCGTGAGAACGGACGGCTAATCCGGCAAACAGCGAGGGCAGGATTTAACAGCAGGACCGTGAAGTTCAATGAGTTCAGGCTTGAAACGTGGAACAAATATTTAAGGCAGAGCAATTAGGGCAATTAATCTTGTCAACAGTTTGTGAGGGACCATGGTGCTTTCTCAGTCACCTGCAAATTTTTAAGCCACTATCAGAATATACTTTTAATTTATTATTTTTTTTTTAATACAGAAATACACTAGTGAAAACAAAACCTCTGAAAAGGCTAATGGCCCATCTCCTGCAAATCAGGCCAGATGAGCACAGCTAGCCTCACTGACCTTATAAGATACCCACTTATGAAAACTAAAGTAATTTTCATTCATCCTTCTGCCATCCGACATCTTTCGGGCACAGTAGAAGGGCTGAGAAAGTGGATATAAATGTAATTGTAAAGTCTCTTTCTCTAAATCAAGGTTACGCACTAAATTTACAAATGCTGTCAGCCCAACATCCTGCAGACTTTTCAGTCCGGAAACGCATGCAGAATACAGATGTACGGACTTTATCAGCTCCGTATTATGCCTCACAATGTGAAAATGATTGCATGATGAGTAAATCCAACACCCACGCAAATAACTGCTGCTTCCAGTTCCTAATGAATCACAGAGCCAGAACGGGGTCAGAAGAATAGCCATTGTGGGAAAAAAAAACAACAACCCTGCTCAAATGGACTGTTTCACATGCTCGCTTGGGCAAGAGCGATCAAAGAAACACTAGTTGGGGAGATTAATTACATAATTCCAACAGACAACTGACCAATATATTAATGTGAATTTTTTCCCCCGTATTTTCACATTTTATTTAAAGACTTCTAAAGAGAGGTGATTTTTAGCTATTTAACATTTAGCAACAGAATGAAGGAGAAGGAGCAGGAGCCTCCCCAATACAGAAGTCAACCAACCCAACGTGAAAGATGGAAATCAGTTGTACCAGCTCTCTAGTATCGGAGTAGCAACCACAAGTTATGGGTCAACCCAGTCAAAAAAGCACAAGAGCTGATAACAAGCCGCAGCAGAAGGAGCTGGGTAGGAGAGACACAAGTGATTCAACATCACCTGGATGCAAATACTCTCTGCAATGAGCTGATTATCTTCACTGCTGCTTTAGGATAGGTTTTACCGCACAGACTCAGAAGAGATTAATAAGGCACCAAAATTTCCATAAAAGTGGCTTTCAGTTGACCTGTGACACCACTTCCACTTCCCTTTCCCACGCATTTTTGCTCTTCTGCTCCCAAACATATGGTTTTACGGAGTAAGAAATTTCAAATCCATAATCCCTACACCAGCTCAACCCATTTTTTTCCAGCATCTTCCCCCAGAGGAATGAGCTTCTGGTTAAAGCTGCCACGAGCAATCTCCCATCAAAGATAAAACATTCACTTTGAAATGTATTTTTTTTTCAGTGATTATTTTAATGCCATGGAGGGGAGGGACAAATTTCAGTTTTGCTTCAACTCTCTCCGCTCCAGCAGGGCTGAGTTATGCAGGGAAGGGAAGATGCAAAACATCTAGGTTTCTGCAAGGGAGACCCATTGCTCTGGTCTGTGTTTCCAAAAAGGCAATCCAGTCCTTTCCCTGAATCCCACATCTGATAATAAAACTGCAGATCAAAGCAAGAAACGTGCTCCTGGCAGGGAGAGCCTGGCTGCTAGAACACCATGTTCAGGCTCCAGCCATACATTATGTGATGAATGGGAACATATAGATTTCACCCATTACCTCAACACAGATTTCATAGACTACTGTGAAAAATCAATGCGGGGGGTGGGGTGTAACCTGGTACTGTTGCAACTTATGGTAGTTTTTGCTGGCTGCAAAGCTCAATTCAATGGTCTAAAAGCAGATGCAGCAAAAAGGCAGGAGCAATTTCTCCAAGACCGTAGCATCTTCAAAGCCAGGCTGGACGTGGCCTTGGGCAACCTGGGCTGGTGGGAGGTGTCCCTGCCTATGGTAGGGGGGTTGGAACTCGATGATCTTCAAGGTCCCTTCCAACCTAAACCATTCTATGATTCTATGATCTTCCATTCTGCTCCACGTTGTGGTGGAAACGTTCACATAAATCATATCTGGTTAAGCAAACATGATGTACCGCAGCGTCATAAAACATGCTTTTCCCCTGTTTTCACTCAGCTTAATTATTCCTTGTTTCTTCTTTTCTCCACCAAATTAGATGGTTAGTTGCCATCTGCCACACTCAGACTTTGCATTTCTTCAGGTGCTCAATGTTTGTCCCTTGTCTCCAGAGGGACAAAAACATGCATCACCACCAAGATTCCCTGCGTTTACTGTCAAAATGTTAATATCATTGTGCTGCATTAAAAAAAAAAAAAAAAAAAAAGGCATTTTTTCCACCATTTGCCCCCAATTACACAGTAAATACTCAGCCTACGCAGAGAAACCCCCTTGCTGGAAAATTGAATTTCATAACCTAAGAGCCATTCATGCTGCATGGAGGGTAACGGGCCAAGTAAGCGCACAAGTCAAACCCAGCAGAAAGCTGATTATTTCAGGGGGCTTTTTCAGGAGCTCCGGTATGGATTTGGGAATAAAATTCCTGAATTGTAGATTACAGTAGCTGGGATCAAATCCCACGTTGCAAGGAAGGGGTCTCCTGCTCTGCGCACAGCTGCTCCTCCTTGCTAGTACATGAATGCCACTGCAAAGGAAAATGCATTTCTTCCAGGTAAATGTCCCAGGTAAGACACTTAAAGCAGGAGATACTTATTTTGCAGAGATAACTATCCCATTATCCTCTTCTAAACAACTTTATTCTACCGGTGATCAAATTGCAAAGTAAACCAATACATGTTAGTAAAGGAAAGACCTCATGCTACTGCTTAGCACCCAGTTCTGGTCTTGAAAGGAACACAAGCATGCTAGAAAACTGCTTGTGTCTGTAGGATGCGCTTCTCTAGTTAAATCTTGTCCGGTATTATTTTTACGGGAAAATAAAATTAAAAGGAAAGTGGTTTTTTTCCCAAAAGTCCCAAGATTTTTTCCCCAGCCTTCCAAAGCAATGTGGTATTTGAAGAATAGGAAAATAGTCTTTTTTTTTAGGAAAATTCAGAATTGTCTTTGGATAATTATAGGATGACTGCTACTTTCTTCATAAAAGACAATGGGAGAATAAAAAGGGGGGGGGGGGGGGGCGGGGGGGGGGGAGGAAAATACACTGCCATTTGTTTGCTTTCAAATGCCCACTTTATGGCCAGCCATCTTCACAGAAGTTCTCGTTCAGGTACCACGATGCCCGGCTCCCGATGGATTTCACTTGGATCAGCAGAGCAAGGCTTTCAAGTTTTGTCTCTAGCCAAAAATGAGACTGATTTCAGCTCTGACTCACTGAGGTAGCTCATTATTTTCCTAACCAGAGGCTGGGCTGCACCCAGTGAGTGGCACCCCCAAAACACAGGTGTACTGAGTTTGCCGTGCTCAGCTGTCCAGAGCTCAGCCCCCTCAGCCAAACCGTCACGCTTCCCTCAGCTCTAACTCTGTTTTCTAGTAAAAAAAAACAAACCAAACAACAACAAACCAAAAAAACACTTCTCATTGCCCTCTGATGATAATCTAAAACCAGCCAAGCTGTCACCTGCAACAGCATGCAAATCCCACTCTTCATCCACCTTCTTGGTCGTTCTCTATGACACTGGTGGAACTGCCAATGGTGGAGACTCCACCACCACAAAGCTCTTCAGGGACCACCTCCCTGCGAGCAGAATAGGACAGGATTCCCAGAAAGAAGGGGGGAAACCGTTGCGCAGGGAGGTGACAGAAAACAAGCCAGGGCTGCGCAGTAAGCGATTTCTGTGCTCCTTCTGCCCCTGCAGAGCTGCACCACTTGGTGAGGAGGCATTTGAGATCCTGGTTTCCAAAGGTCGAGGTTGGAGTTACTCCAACATATTTCACCTGCACTGCAAGGTTTAAAAGAGCCCAGGGCAACGCAAAGCATCCCAGTGCCCACTGGAGACACAACACCTGTAGATACAGTCCGTGCTGAACACACCCCAAATTACCCCAAAATAGCATCTTCTCCCTTGGTTGCAGTGAACAAGCACAGACTTTGCATACAGAGATGAAGCTGTTGGGCTGAAATGCCCAGGTTGCCTCTGCTTTCTTCATACTTGGATGCCCATCAGTATGGACAACTTCAGGGCTGCACCGCAAAACACTTTAATTAAATGGATGTTGGTAGGATGGAGACATCCCACATCTCTGGGTGCCAAAGGTGCACCAAAGGTTCAGAAAGGTGCGCTCATCCCAGTTGCCCATGCTTATCGTCTACCACCCAGGTTACACACATTTAACAAATCACCTCATTTTTCCTATTTTCATGTGGCTGGGCCACACGAGCCCTCCGGGTGTCCGGGCAGGGAAACTGAGGCAGTGGGGTGGGCTGCAACCCACCCTCACAGAATGGTCAGGGGTGGAAGGGGACCTCTGGAGCTCCCCCAGTCCCCCCCCTGCCAGAGCAGGGACACCTCCAGCAGTGGCACAGGACGGCGTCCAGGCGGGTTTGGGATGGCTCCAGAGTGGGAGACTCCCCCACCTCTCTGGGCAGCTGTGCCACTGCTCTGCCACCCGCACAGGGAAGAAGTCCCTCCTCGTGTTTAGACGGAACTTCCTATGGTCAAGTTTGTGCCCGTTCCCTCTTGTCCTGTCCCTGGGCACCACTGGAAACAGACTGTTCCCATCCCCCTGGCACCCTCCCTGTAAGTATTTATAAGCATTAATAAGATCCCCCCTCAGTCTTCTTTTCTCCAGACTAAAAAGCCCCAAGTCCCTCAGCCTTTCCTCATAAGGAAGATGCTCCAATCCCCTCATCATCTCCGTAGCCCTTTGCTGGACCCTCTCCAGCAGTTCCCTGTCCCTCCTGACCCGGGGAGCCCAGAACTGCACACAGTGCTCAGCTGCGGCCTCCCCAGGGCAGAGCAGAGGGGGAGGATGCCCTCCCTCGCCCCGCTGGCCACACTCTGCTGGGTGCACCCCAGGGTGCCGTTGGCCTTCTTGGCCACCAGGGCACATTGCTGGCTCATGGGCATGCCTCCACGGCATCGTTGATGTGGTCAGCACAGCCTTGCGTGGTGCTGTGGTGATGGGGACAGGAACAACAAACCCAAAGTCACCCAGCTGTGAGACCTGCGTTCAAGGTAATGCAAGACAAGGAGATACCCTTAAATAATAAAATCCTCACTCTAATCTTCAATGACTTGAGCATGTGTTGTTTAAATCGTCCAGGAGCTATTCCATGTTCTTTATCTGTGCTTTTCTTCCAGTCATCTTCTCAGACACCACTGCCCTCCAGTGATAAGTGCTGGGAGATGAAAAGCAAAAATGCCACAGAGTACCCTTGGAGACACAGCCTTGCTATTGCCAACATTTCCCCCTGCGTCTGCCAGAATAAAGCGACTTTCCAGTTACTTTACCAAAAACACTCTCTGCCACGCTGCAGCCTGCGTTTCCTTCTGCTCGTGACTGCGGTAACGAACCCAATCCAGCTGGGAGCCGCTTCCCTCCGACCGCAAAAAATAAAAGGTTTTCTTGCCACCGAGCCTTATTTCGAGTCCGCCGCAGCCCCAAATTGGTGGGCATGTTCCTATAGACACGGGACAAAACTGCCTTCTAATAATCGCGGAGCAACTTTATAAAGCAGAGTTACCCAGCCAAGCCTCTCAAGAGCTGTTTGCTCCTTCACAGCTTTCCACATTTACGTCAAATCTCACTTTTCCGTGCTTGCCGTATTTCCACAAGAGTCTTCCCACTGCACAGATTTATTTTTTTTCAACTTTCAAGAAAACCATGGACTTTAGCAAGAGGGGACATTTGATGTATTTACTCCTTTTAGCTTTTTTTTAAGATAATTTTTTAAGTAGTCTAGCAGCTCCCCGCCAGCCTTATTCAAAGCATAATATTTCTCCTTGCATCTTTCTCTGCACCATAGTCGCTTCTGACGTGCCTTCAAACCATTAAAAACAGCCCAGCTGAAAGCCACCCTTCAGGATATGTTTCTTAAGGGACCCCTTCCTGCTACACCCACTGATTCCAGTTATCAAAGCTGCGGTTTTGGCTTAATAATTACACCAAAGACATCTACCATACACCCAAATTTTGGCACGCATGTTAAGCCACTTGGAGGATTTGGGTATATTTGTTTGGGATCTCAGCACATTTACTGGGGATAATTTCTTGAGCAGCTATCCTTCCCACTTTCAAAATAATACAGGATAAATAATACAGAGCACGGCTCTTGGGCCAATCCTCAGCATACCAAGCATTAAAGAGTTTAAAGACATTAAATACTGACAATATCGTGTGCAGTTACGTAAATAGAAAGTGGAATTACAAGATTTAGGACCGGATCCCTTGTTACAAACAACTCAACAGAATTGTTTACTTCCTTAAAAAACAGAATTTAGGCACTGATTGGTCATTTAAAATCCTGGTGGTGATTTTTATCTCGGAGGACTTTACAGAAACTTCCAACAAAGAGTAAAATGCAAATGAAAACAGCTCAAAATTCCTGTCCTGTTGCGCTCGCTGGGATCAATCACAGTTTTGCACTGGACTCCATTACTGCAAACCGTATGCCAGAAAACCTAAATATTAAGACACTGATGTCCTGAACCTGTTTCCCACCTGCACAGTTACCTTCTGAGCCTTTTATGTTAATTAAGACTTTGTTTTCTACCGATATGCCCGCATGCTGTTTGACTCGTACAGTCACACAATCAGCTTGTGATTAATTCACTGCCACAGGGACATCGCAGGTGTATGTTTTTACCCCATTCTACACACCAGTAAGTCTCAAAACCCACAAATGCACCAAGCAAGCCAAAGGAGTGCAAAATAAAACCCGGGTTAAGTCAAACAGGAGGCAAAACTTTCTCTTTCCTTAGTTACACCTCCAGCTTTTATTTTTCTACCGTCTCTAACCCAAACCATACATCACCACAGGTCAGGAAGACTTCAATGTCACGTTCACCTGCTGCTGTACCAGTGTGTGCTATCCATAACGTGCCGCTATTAAAGCTCCGCTTGATATATTCTCCCCGTAAAATACAGAAAGGTTTCGAAGCCCCGGGGAGAGCAGGCAGTCCTGCTCCAGGGTGTATAACAGCATACAATGCTCCTCACATCTTTAATGGACAATTTTAACGGCCCCTCACTCTTGCAGATGTACAGAAGCGTCTCTTGGGAGGGGAGACACAACACGAAGCTGCCTCGGCATGTCCTTCACAGCTCGGCGTCTTTCAGGAACGCCACCAGCCGTATTTTAGGGCTATATGTAGTTTCCTGTTCTCATTGACATTTAAACTAAATGGAAAATTATACCTGCTCTGCTGCACTGGAATCAAATGCATTGGAGTGCAGTGCAAAAGGCCCCCCCCAAAAAAAGCCAAAGGGGTATCTTTATCAGCTAGGCTCAACAGCAGAGAAGGATCCAAACGAGCATTTTCATTTAGCCCCGACATTGTTTAGATCAGTTCATTCATGCTACAGTGAAACACGTTTTCCCTCAACACACGTTTGCGGGGATTTCTTCAGACTTCCACCTGGGAAGAGAGGGAGCCATCTGATAAGGGAGCAGATCTCATTAATTGAATCACCGAGCAGCGATCAAAACTGAAGCTGGTGGAGGCAGCAGACCAACTCTTGCTCACAGGCTCAGCAGGACATCACGCCAGCCTCTGCCGAATCCAGAATTGTCCCTCCCTGGTGACCCTCTTGCCATGAGGTGCTGGAGCATGTCCAGAGAAGGGCTACAAAGCTGGTGAGGGGTCTGGAGGACAAGCCTTATGAGGAACAACTGAGGGAACTGGGGTTGTTTAGCCTGGAGAAGAGGAGGCTGAGGGGAGACCTTATCACCCTCTACAACTACCTGAAAGGAGGGTGTAGAGAGGTGGGGGCTGACCTCTTCTCCCGGGTGACAAGTGACAGGACAAGAGGAAATGGGTTTAAGTTATGTCAGGGGAGGTTTAGACTGGATATTAGGAAAAATTTTTTCACTGAAAGGGTTATTAGACATTGGAATAGGCTGCCCAGGGAGGTGGTGGATTTGCCATCCCTGGAGGTGTTTAAAAAAAGGGCAGACGTGGTACTTGGGGCCATGGTTTGGAAGTGGTTTTGTCAGGGTAGGTTGATGGTTGGACTTGGTGATCTTAAAGGTCCCTTCCAACCTTAGCAATTCTATGATTCTATTCGCTTCTATGATTCTACAGCCACAGCCACCTTCCTGGCAGATCTGATCTCAAAGACCTCATCGCTCGGGAGTGCTAAGCCACTGGCATCTCAGAAACCCCAGAAAGATTTTGTTTGGAGAGTCTCTGGCGCGCTCCTGGCACCGCCAACACTGCCACTACAGCAGGTTGCTCAGGGCTGTGTCCAGGTAACTCAGGGCAGCCCCTGAGAATGGAGAGCCCACAAACCACAGCATCAGCGGCGCAGATTTTGGCACTCACTCACACAGTCCCTTTCTTACTCAGGTATGTGACCACCATCTGCTCTTTCCACCTCTGGAGACCCCACTGGACACAGCTTTGGTCGCGCTACTGGAGAGGTTGTTCCCCTGCCTCTCTTGTAGTATCTTGCACAGAGCTCGAGCTTTGCCCCAAATGTCAATTTGATCCAAAAATATAAGCATCGCCATTTGTGCTTGCAGATCCCTGCGGTTGGGTCCAGAGCATCCTCGCTCCTGCTCCCACAGGCGCAGTCCTGAGCTCAGCCTTCCTCCCTCCGACTTTTTTAGCATCTCCTTCGTGTGCACGCCTCATTTGTGACTACAGGGTTTTATTACTAATGGAACAAATATGCTCAAAGAAAATCCATGAGCAAAACTTAGAAAAACCCTATAAAAAGAAAAAAAGAGGGGGAAAAAAAAAAAAGCAGTCCTCAACTTTTCCAGCCGAGAGGTCACGGCGGAGGGTAAAGCTCTTTAAGAAGCCCCTTGCCAAGCTCCGTTAGATATTTTCCAGGATCTGCATCAACTCCACAGGCAACCAAGTGGATATCTTGGGAAGGCTTTTTCCCCCCCCTCAAAGTTTCTCATTAGTAAAGCTGCAAAGAGGGACTCGCAGTCTTATTTCAGTCCTTTCTATCTCATTTTACTTTAATACACTTCACCATCTGGGGGGTGGGGCGATTTTTGCTACAGAATTACCTTTTCCGTGGTACAGTTCTGACAAAAAAATGACACTTGCTGTGACTAAAAAGCAACCAAATAAAGAGCGACAGTGGCCAAGCAGTTTACGATACCATATATGCCCACATCTACATGCTGCTTTTAAAAATGCGGTGGCAGGCGAGACACGGGACCCTTTTTCTCCTCCAAACCAAGCGATGTACACAAGCTGCTGCGGGGAAAATAACACAACGTGTTTCCTAGCTCTCATCTCCCTTATATATATATATATTATTTTTTTTTTAAATGAACTTCGCACCAACAAATCTGAGAGAGAAAAGCAGTTTATCACCACCTTGCCTGGGAGCGCAGCTACCGGTTTAAAGCTTAGATGCAATCACATTTTCAGGGATTCCTAACCGAAGCAGGCAAGGTCCGGGCAGGCAGGAGGTGGGTTATACGGTAATCCGGCAGCTGCCTGAAAAATCCGTCTGCCTGTGGTTCAGTCCCCCGAGGGAGGCACCGAAAGCCTCATGACTTGAGGCATTTAAAAATAGGCAGAAGGAAGAATTTGTGATGACGCCGCTGGGAACAGCTCTGAGACAGCCAGGGCCTGATCCTGTCCCCCCCCGCCCCCTGCTCCGGGGACCATACAGTCACCTCCCGCGCGGCACGGAGTGGGTACGAGGGGGCTGAGACCCAGTAGGTGACACACGAACCTTCAGCCGTGACGGTGACGGTCACGGTTTGGGATGGCACGGCGTTGTAGGCTCCCGTCAGCGCAAAACCCGGCAATAAATCGTGAAGCCAAATATTTCAAGTTTTCATTAAAAAAAAAAAAACACACCAACACCTGGGAAATTTAATTCTGCTGCCTTGCCTGTCCTCTTTCACAAGGGCCAGGGATCATATAAAATAATCTACTTTTTTAAAAAAATTATTTTCTATATAAATAAATATACGTTTGATGTTATTTTTGTAGGAGGTGGAAGCTCAATTTAGCTGCTTTTGATGTGCTGTCGTAGCGGTGATGCCGTTCTGCCCGTGAGGAAGTGCCAAATGGATACAATGGAAAAGGCGGTGTCGGTCGCCAGGGCTGCTGGTGACAGACAGACGGACGCCTTGCCGTACCCAGCAGAGAGGTGCCATCCGATGCCCTTGGGGAGTGCGATTTCCCCGCTTTGCGGCTCATTTTTCAGGTCTCCCGTGAGCTGAAGGAAAGCAATGCCCAGGGAGAGGGGGAGCGGTAGCTTCAGCCCATTAAAAATGAAAAGAAGGGAAATGGTTTCAATTGATTAACCATAAACATTCGCTTCTCCCTCTCTCTCTCTCCCCCTCCAAAACCCTTCCGCTTCTTTTACTGACCTCAGACGTCTGGAGGGACACGATAACCTTTGCTGTACCTTTTCTTATGGCGCGCAAGAACCCGCTTGTCTCCAAACTTGAGTCAATATCCCCCACTGCTTCACGCCACAGACTAGGTTGCTCCATCCAAATAATTAGAGAGGAGATTGACCAAGCAAAGAGTCCGGCTCCCGTTTCCATTGCTCCCTTTGCAATATTTTCCAGCTGCCCTCAAGTTAAATAACACCTGGCCAAACTTCCCTCCTTCGTGTTTTCCCTCTCTCTTTGGGCCAGCGATGCTCTACCAACACTACAAGCAACATGAGCAGCATTAACTCTTCCTATGCCGACATAATTTAGTGTGATAAAATCCTTATGGTCTTCAGTGTCAATCACCCAGGGAGGAAGCGTCCAAGGAAAACGCTGTCACCTTCCGCATGGGAGTGGACAGGAGCAGATCAGTGATGGGTAAATGAGGGAAAAGAGGTGTTTTTTTAGGGAAGTAATTAATGTCAAAATTACTGCTGTCCTCCGTACCCTTCCTCTGAGTTTTGGAAAGTGATGCTGATTCTTACAGAGATACTGCTAAAGAGAAATAGCAGGCACACAGAGGACTCCGAGATAGCGAAAAATGCCTGTTTAAACTATTTTTAAGGCGTAGCTGCTTACCGGTATCAAATATTACATGAGCTATGGTCCCAAATGGTCCCTTTTCTTTGCTTAAAGGCTGTCCTTAACGTAACCAAAGCATTACACCTTGGCAGCAGATTACACATTTGTCCCCAGTCATTAAAAAATAAGGCAAATTCTCATTTTCCAGCCCCCCAAGGCCTCGAGGGATGGCAGTTACAGGTACCGGGGGAAGCAGTTGGGTTGTTTTTCACATGGAGGCCGAACGCAGGATCAATATTGCTTTAGTGGCTGGCAGATGATGAGATCATGTCTAAATTAACGCAACTCAGCCGCCCGGCTGAGAGCTGAGTTCCCAGAAAGAGGGCTGGGGGAGGAAGGGCACTGCCCCAGGGAGGGAGAAACTCTCTCTCGCCATGCTCAGGGTGGCTGGAGGGCGGGCGAAGCCATCAACGGACCAGCTCCAGGAGCGGTGGAGACGGCCACGGCGGGCGAGCTGTAAGCCGAAACTGTGTTCCAGGGGAGGAAGAAGCGATGGAGAAACACAGGGTTGTGCAGGAGATCCCTTTGCTTTAGGCTGGAGCAACCCAAGCAGCCCAGTCCAGCTTTGACGATGACCTTGCCTTGAGTTTTGGACCTTCCTGATTGCCCAGTTTTTACCCTCTTCCTGGTCGGTCCTGGCCTGAGCGGTACCCAAAGCTGAAACCACAATACCCGCCCGTACCTCGCCTGAAACGTTAGATCCCACTGCCATCTTGTGGCAAAGGCTTCCCAAAAGAAAGTAAAAGAGGGGAAAACGCATTAAGAAGTTGCGGCCAAAGTTAGCTGGTGTAGCGAGCAAGGATGGGTAAGTCATTGCGAACAGGTTGGGGAAACTCATTGCTTCTCTTAAACGATGCTGAGACTGAATCTATCGCACCATGCCAGATACAGATTGATGCGGAGAAAGCACAGAGATGGGATGATCCAAACCAAATTTGCAAAATTGAGGGTATAATCGCATGCATAAAGTATAATTCCTTGTACAGCCATGACTGCCTTTTCGTTGTGGCTCTGGCACAGCAATACTGGCAAAGATTTAGTCACTGTTTCAAAAAGTTCAATGGTTTTCAAAGTAATTTAGCATCACGTTGGTTCAAATAAGGCTTGTCAACCCCAATAAGCAGGATTAAGCTGGCATTAGATATTGCACCTCTGAATTAAAGAACACAGTTGCTGGAATTTACCAAGAAGACGATTTACAAGACGGGGATTATGGCTCATGTCGATCATTCACGTAGCACAAAGCACCTTTAGGATGCTGAAAACCTGCAGATTAGCACCCATCGGGTTTTGAAAAAGCACCTCACTGCAGGAATGAGGCAGTTTTGAAAAACCCTATGGTCCTTATCCAGCTGCTAGTCCCAGCCAAGTGCTCCAAACACACCTTGGCATTTACTTTTTGCATCATTTATCATTTACAGCACTCACGCTGTGGCGGAGCCTTTGCTTAGCAACTGGGGATCAGTTCCTTGGAACCGCTTTCCGAGGCATCAGCAAAGTGCCTCGATTGCTGTATCATCCAGTCACGCTGCGGATGGCTCTCACCGTGCTAGGGAAAAAACGACGACAAATTGTTTTTCCTTCATCATATTGCAGTAAGCAACTGCCAGACGCTGTATCAGGCAGCATCGAACCCGTGCATGACCCAAAACACTTACCAGGTTGAGGTACAAGTGAATAAAAACTCACTGAACAAACATAAATTAATGAATCATTTACAAAAAGTGTGTCTCTCTCCACAACGCAAATCTCCACGAGCAGGAACGGCTCAAGGGAACAACAGGGAAGAATTATATTTTGAAAAACGGACGCAGAAAGCAGCAGTGCCCTGACTACTTCAAAAGTAAATCTGATTTATATCGGAATAGCTCTACACACCTGACCAGCTATACAGAAAGGCTTTCTTCCATTAAAATCTACACAATTAAGTTACTGGAAGGAATAGCAGCATAAAAACATACTTTCAGACACAAGATAACAGGTCTTTCAATACGTTTCTGTTTTCACAGCACTTTCTTTGAATCTTTTCAAGTCTTTACAACTTTGACCCTGCTACGCTTTACAGGGATGGGTTACAAGACGCACAACGTATTGCCAGAGACAAACTCTATTTACTCCTTTCAGCTGGGATTTAACTACTTTTTGAGTTTCTATCATCCCATCTACTAGTTTCAACTTCTTGAGCGTTTTAAATGTTGGTGTATATTGCAGACAATAAATAAAATAAATTACACTGTTGATAGCTATATCTTTATCTCCAGAGCTGAAAAAGCATCTGAAGGTTGATCCCGGACAAAAGCATTTCTATCGGCATTAATTTGTAATCAACACACAAAACCGATGGGTCTAAACACCATATTGGGGGGGGTTATGGTATGGAAGTTGTCTCTGGGTTTTAGAAAAGAGGTATTACCTGCCTCCAACCTCTCAGGGCCCTGAAGACTCATGGGATGAACAGTTTAGATGATCCTACCAGCTGCTGTCACTAAAACACAGGCAGGAGACCGTTACAGGTCTGTAAGTTACCCCCATAAATAAATTAGCCAAAACGCTGTCAGCAGCTTTTAGATGAAAAAGCCCGAGAAACCCACAGAGACATTAAAGGGAGCTGGCACCAGGCAGACCCACTTATACCTCCGGTCGGCATCGAAAACTGGGAAACATCATCATCCTCTTGGCAGAGACTGACTGCAGTGAAACCCTTTACCCCCAGCACCCAGGAGCCGTAGCAGCAACCTGGAACCGCATCAACGGGCGAGACATCACCCATGAAAACACACGCTTATTTAACTCCCTGGTGGGTATTAATTTGGGGTCAATAAAGGAAAAAAAAAAAAGGCCGGTTGCGGGTGCAGCGTGTTTGGTACACTGTGCAGCTGCCCATCACTCTTCCAGCAATGAGATAGGAGAAGAATTAAGCAGATCCTAATTAAAAACCCAGAGCAATCCCAAACTGGCTTCGTTACCATCGTCATGGCTACCACGAGCGAGGCCGAGGTATGGGAAGATGCCGGGGGATGAAGTGCCAGCCCGCAGGGCGATGGGAAATGCCCGCAGGCCTCACCCAGGGTTTTTCCCGCATGCTGAAACATTTCTGGGTAATGGGAACGACATAGGATGGGGCAAACGACCTTCACAACACCACACGGACACAGTATTTTCTGGCACTGACCTGCCAGCCCAAGCCGGGAACAGCAGGGGAAAGTCTCAGGCGAGGATTAAACCTCGCCGGAGCCGTGAGCAGGTTTAATACCTCCTAAATGAATTATCAAACATGGGTGGGCATCGTTACCCTGCCGTTACCACAGGTGCCGGGGTCACTGTCACCTTCCCCTGCAGCAGTCGAGGCTCAGGATGATCCCAGCCAGCAGCAATGGAAAAAGTTGGCCCTAGGTTTCTTCTCTGGCTGCAATACATGGCCACCGCTTTGGGCAGGGGGTGCGAAGGAATGTGCTAACCCGGGGTAGGATGAACTGCCACGCTCCGCTTGCGTGGCTGGCAGTCGCACACCTCCCTGCCCAGAGCGGTTTGGTTTATTAAATCACCCCATACAGTCAGGAAAAAAAAATAATTAAAAAAAAAAAGCCCAAAGCCAGGTGCTCCTCGTTTATCTTTACATGAGCAGTAGTGTCGTTAACGCAGGGCAAGGGGACAACTGCGGAGGAAAGGGTAGGAGTTTGGTCTGGGTGACGGCAAGGCACGTTTTGTGAGAAGACTGAGGAGACCGCGGTGTGGATCCGCACCCAAATACACCCAGCTGCGAGAAATATTGTCAGGAATCATTTTGCTGAAATCAATCGCTATGCGCGGAAGAAACCAGACCGTCTCTCGCTCGGCGAGCACCAGTGACAGCTTCTGCCGAACAGCGGGTGACAGCGGGTCCCGCGCGCTGCGGGCGCACAGAGCTCCCGCGCTCCCACAGCAACTTCCCCGTCCCACTCAAAATCCCCCGGGAGCCGGGGCAGTGCCGCGCTCCCCAATTTTTCACACGCGGGTCACAAGGCAAGAAACCCCCGCGCTTCAAACACCCACAAGGCCCCAGGTTGAGTGATGCAGACCCCACGCCCCCCCCCCCCCCCCCAAACCCCCCACCCTCCGTGGGTACCCAACACCGGCGCAGAGGGATAATCCGTGCGAAGCCCACGGGCGGAGGACCGTGGGTTTGAGCTTTTGGGGAGCGCGTTGGGAGGATGGGGGTAGGAAAGGGGGGGCTGAGGAGAGGAGGTGCGGGGGGGAGGGCTGGTTCTATGGCAGCGGCCAAACAACTTCCCGGCCCCGCTGCAAACTTTTCCCAGCGCCGGGAAAGCACCGCCGCCTCCCGCCCCGCCGGGTCCTCCCGGCCGAGCATCCCCCGCCCCGGGGGGAGCCGCAGCGGAGAGGCGAAGGGACGGGAAGGGAAAGGAAGGAGCGCGGGCGGGGGGGGGGGCGGTAATGGCTTATCCGATCCCCCGCAGGGCTCCTTCCCCACGGCTGAAAGCCCTTAATGCGCCCCCCCCCCCCGCCGGGGCACCATCGATGCCGCTTCTTCGGGGACCCAAAGCCGCTGCGGGGCGGGGGGTGGGGGTGGGGGGGGTGCGGTGCCCCACCGCCTCCCTCCCTCCGGCTGCCCCGCTCGGGGAGGGGGTTGTGTTGTGGGTGCAGGAGGGGGGTGGGGGGACCGCTGTCCCTACCTCTCGGCCTTGGTGAACTTGCGGAACGCCTGGCGGAGGTCGTGGAAGGAGCGGTAGGTCTGGGGCTCGGCCGAGATGCCCTGCGCCCGGGTGGTGCGCGGCCCGATGTGCGGGCTGGGGGCCGGCAGCACCGACTGGCATTTGTGCAGCCGCCGGCGCAGCTCCTGGATCTCCTCGTCTTTCTCCCCCAAGCGCCGCTCCAGCTCCTTGATCCGCTCTTCCTTCAGCAGCAGCAGTTTGGTGAAGTCCCCTTCCAGCTCGGTCATTTTTAGGGGTGGGCTTTCCACCACCACCACCACCACCACCCCCGCCCCTAATGCTCAGCCGGTCCCGGGTCGGGGTGGGCAGTTCTCATCGAGGAACCGCTGGCAGCCGCCGGATCCGCTCCCCGGGAGAAGGAGGAGAAGGAGAAGAAGGAGAAGGAGAGGGAGAGGGGCGGGGGGGGGGGCGGCTCCTGCCCGCCCCGGGTCAGGGCAGCAGCCCCGGCATCCCCGAACGCCGCCCTGCGCTCCGCCGGCAGCCGGCAAACCGGGAACCGGGGGGGGACAGCCTCCACACACACACCCCTTCCAAAAAAAAAAAAAAAAAAAAAAGAAAGAAAGAAGGGAAAAAAGGCTAGAAAAGGGGAAAGAGCTTTTGTGCCACTCTGCGAGGCTGGGATCCTGGAAATAGCAACAATTACCATGTGATCGGAGGGTGACGCAGCTCCTTGTAACTGGAGCCGAAGACTTGGGATTCAAACAAGAGCACTTCATAAATATTAAATTGCCTTCTGCTAATGAGCCACGTGGAGCCGCCCCCCCGCCCCGCCCCGCCCCTCTCTCCCGGGAGCTCAGCATCCCCCCCCCCGACCCGGCACCCCGCATCGCCCCCCTCCCCCGGCACCCGACTGCCGCCCCGGGTGCCCCCATCCCTGCAGTACCCCACCTCTGTCCTTGTCGGGGCGCCCTACGTGCCACCCTGCATCCCTCCCTGCCGGGACAGCCCCTGGACCCCCCCCCCCGCTGGGGCACCCCACATCCCACCCCTCTTGGGCACCTGCATCCCTCCCCATCAAGGACTCCCCATCCCTTCCCCCCAGGTGCCCCTCCCCTTACTCCACCTGGCTTACCCCACATCCCCCCCTCCGGGTCACCCCACAAAACACGTGCCAGCCACCCCCCCGCGGGGCACCCAACTTTCCGCACACCAGGCACCCCTCATCCCAGCGTGCATGGGCAGCCTGCACCCCACGCCACGAGGGAGCAGAGCCCATCACCCGGGGGGCCCTGGTGGCACCTGGTCCCCCAGAGGGGATGCAGGCAGGGGAGGGCAGGCAGCCTGAGCGCTTGCCAGCGGCTCTGGGGAGGCAGGAACTCACCCTTCCTGGACTTATTTGGAAGAGTCCATGGTGCACATGAATTTTTAATGCCGGCTGGCAAAGGGCACCATCAGTTCCCCTAACGCATTTCCCTCCCCAACCACCCTCGCTTCCAGGAAGGAGGGCAGGAGCCCCTTACTGCAGGCAAAAAGGAGGGGAGGGGGGAGCTGGTCCAGCCCCACAGCCCTTGGGCCCAAAAGCAGCCCAGGAACCCCTCAGGGTCTACAGCCCAACCTCGGGCAATCATGGGGTCTTGTTCCTTGGGTTTGGGGCAGGGCAAGGACCAGGCAAAGCACCTGAGCTGGGCTTGGAGGCAAAGGCTGTATCTAATGAGCCTTAAATCAAAGTGCAAAAGTCAATTAGCACCCTCTCTTTTAATGAGTTGGAGGTGGCAGGGTGGTTTTCCACAGTTGTATCTGTCCCTCCAGCCTTTCACGCGTGGTTGGAAACCTCCAGGGTCAGAGCGGCTCCTGGTTCCCACCCTCAGCCCAGGAGCATCCCTGGGACCAAGGGGTCAGGCAGAGCTGAGGGGGGGGCAAGCGCTGGGGGGAGTGTGTGGAAGGAAATAATTAAAAAAAAATTAATAATTGCATTTTGCTTTATTGAAAGGCAGAGAGCGCCATCTCGTGTAGGAAACCATCGTGTAGCACGGGGCAAAGCTTGATAGAGCCAGACGGACCCTCCGCACACTGCTCGGGAAGGGATGATGCTGGGGAGGAGCAGCCAGGGAGCTCAGGCGCACGCTGATGCTCAGCACCTTCACGATATATTTCCCTGTTAAAATCTTGTTTCTTAAAAAAAAAAAAATAATAATACAAATGCTTCATTTAGGAAAACAGCAGCACCGTCCCCGCAATCCTTGGGGCCTTTGTGAAAGTAATTGCTGCTGGGGAACTAGGGAAAGAAACACACCAGAAAACACATAATTTCCTTATAAAACACATAATCAAGCAGTCAGATCTCACCAATATCAAACCAGGCTTTTCAGGCTTATATTTTAAACTCGCTGCTCATTGTTCGTGTTCAAGGACTGCTTATAAGCTTTGGCCTCCACACAGAAAACAGGAACAGGGATAATTACTGCAAAAACAACAATTTAGAGAGATGATAACCCAGCAACACACAAGTGCTTCACACCGGATTAGTGTACAGTCATAATATGGTGTTAATTTGAGGTGGAGGTAGTCCTCAGTCCCCGGGAACATCAAGATGACCTGCGTGGGATGGCAGGACGCAGGGATGCTTCTCTGCAGGTGGTGGGGAAGGTCCTTCCCGCATTCCCTGGGGTCCCTGGTGTTGCCAAAAACCCCAGTCTCCGAGGTATGGGACTCCTGGAGAATTTCAACATCTAACAACTTCAGAAGTAACTTCTCACTTCAATAAAGGCCAAGACACGCTTCAATGATTGCCAAGACCAACCTGGAAGCATCACCGGAAAACCAGTAGAATACATGCAAAAAAACCCAAAGCCCAAATATACTCGGCTCAAGTATATTTGGAGAGCGAGGAGAGGGGTTTCGCACTCATATTGGCCACGCCACTGCTGGTCCCCAACCCTCTTCTGTCCTGACCAAGGACAGCAGAGGGAGGGCAACAGACCAGCAGGGACCTCCTACAAGTAGCAGCCACAAGACGGTTCCCAAATGTAATTTTTGCGTTTTTGTCCTACAACGATCACATGCACATCACGAGAAGGATACAACTTTCCCTAAAGGTTTTTTTTAAAAAAACAGCTAAACACACATTTTATTTTTTTTTAAATCAGAACTGTGCAATTCCATGTTTCTACCCCAGTAACAGCACTTCTGGGTGTGAGTCGTTTTGCAGCCCTAGGGGCCAGCAGCGCAAAGAGAAAACTCCAAGCGTAGTGTGAATTAAGTATAATTATGTATTTACGGTGAATCAAAACAACAGCTCAGATCTTGTCATCACCACCACGCACTGACAGGCTCTCCAATCTTCACCACTACATTACTGGACCCCAAGTATAGAGACTGCCTATGACTCTCTTTTGATAGGTGGAGTTTTTACTTAAAAGAAAGAAAATCTCTGGAGCAGACGACAGCAGAAGCGGGTCCCAACCTGCCTTCTCGCCCATGCGACCTCGGTTTTAAGTTTATGAGCAGTCCAGCATGTGATCATTATTAATATCTCATCTGGCTTTGGTTGCTTGGGAGTCACAGAGGGGAAAACACATTCGGTCATCTACTCTGGATCTAGATTAAGGGCTATATATATGTATTTATATATATAATACGTACACACCACTAAGAACAGACATTGAGCTGAATCCGTGAGCTTGCTGACAGCAAGTCACCACGGAGCGTTACCAATTTTACAACCAGCAACTGCCGCAGCTTGAAGGTCAGCTTCTGGGGAAGCCCAAATAAGAGTTACCCGCTGAGCGAGCGGTTCGCAAAGCCTGCGAAGTCCCTCGGTCCCTACATCAAGCCAAAGTCACCCTCAGCATGCATCAGCCCTTCCAGGAAGACGCCTGGTGCAGTATCTGGATTTTTCGCCTAAAGCAACTGTGGTTTTATCTAAAGACCGGCATCTTTCAAAAAGCGCAGAGATAAAATACAGCCTGCAACGAAGCAACAGCAAGAAGAATTAAGGCGCTGAGTAGGGCCAGACACCTTAATTGGCTTCAACACTCTTAAGTCCACCAGACATCCCATATATACGAAAAACCAGGCAGGGAGCGAGGCAGCTCCTAACTGGAAACCCTTCAGGGGTTTGGAGTAACACAGCCGGTGACCTTGCAGCAATGAGAGGGTTCAGCATTATCCCATCTTCTTCCTTGGGGGGGAAGAAGATGGGATAACGCATCCCCACTTTTCCTGCAAATTCATCAGGCGACTGCAGAAACCACCACCACAGCCAGTCCCATTTATCCCGGATAGTCCCGTTTACCCTAGAGAGCCCCCAGTATTAATATTTTGCTTTTAAGATGGGGACAGTTATTATTAAGGTGGGGGAAGCTGTCGCCAGTGGTAAGGATGGGCACAAAACCTGGTTGTAGCCCAGGCAGTTCCTAAGAGCGCCAGCAAAGAGTTTTCCAAACACCTAATTATTGGTGCCTTTTATTAGCACTTTCATGACATGCAGCTTTAGAGTCTGACCGGTGATACCCCACGGGATTACAGTTTATCCAAGGAAAGAGCATGATACCGTCTATAAGGAAGGGCAATGTTTTGCCAGATACACCGGTCCCAGAGCATCCCAAAGGGGCGAGTCCCTCCATTCCCATGACTATCTCCCAATGGTGGGTGAACATCTGCAGCGACAACTTTTCACGTACAGAGGAGGCAAAAATGCAATGTGCCGCTGGAACCGACCCTGTTGGCTTTGGCCAGCACTGCCAGAGCTTATTTTCTTGGCTCCCGGCGGCTTCTCTGTTATGAAGCACTATAGAGAACCGTTTACAGAAAGTAGATATGTGAAATATGCCAGCTATCGAACCCAGGAAGGAGCAGCGCCTTCATTTCTCATTCAAGCTCCTTCTAATAAAGGCAGATCACTTTGCAAGCCCCAAGCACGCAGACATTACTCAGACTGGGGCTGTAATTATCCCGCTGGAAGCCGTGCCAGCTATCCCTTAGTGTAACTTTAACAGAGTATCAAAGGTGATGCTGGATTTTTATAAAATCAATACCCTGGCTTTTATTCTGCCTGTACAGCCCCCACCATTTCTCCTTTAAACTCGCTTTTGCAAGCGAAGAGCCTCTGCAGCAATAGAGTGGACTTGAGGTCACAGCGCTGTGCATTTTGGAGGAGTCATATGAAGTCAATAATCCCCACCCACGTTAAAAAAAAAAAATTAAAATCGGTGGTTATGGCCTATTTAAATAGCTACAAAAGTATCACAGTACCGTCAGGGTTGGAAGGGACCTCTGGAGATCATCTAAGTCCAACCCCCCTGCCACAGCAGGGACACCTCCAGCAGTGGCACAGGACGGCGTCCAGGCGGGTTTGGAATGGCTCCAGAGTGGGAGACTCCACAGCCTCTCTGGGCAGCTGTGCCACTGCTCTGCCACCCTCAAAGAAAAGAGGAATAAAGAAAAAGAAAAAAGTCTAAACATGTTTCCCTCCCTCCCCACCTTACCATCAGCTAAAGGTTTGGGGCAGCTTCCCAAGAGATGCAGCTGTCTCATGGACCAGATGAAGCACTAGGTGGGACTTTGTGACATTTAGATGGGTTTACGCTCACATTTACAGAAGGACAGCATTAAAGGCAGTGGTTAAAGACCCCATCAAAGGCATTTGTGTTTAAAAGAGCAGCAGATATTTCATATATGTCTATCTAGAGGGGCTGTCTTCAGACACATGGGTGCAGTGGAAGAGAAGATGTGGCCACGTGTCCTATGGGACACGGTGCCCCAAGTCCCAGGTGTGGCGCTGGGATGCAGTCACATCATCACCACAGCAGCTCTCAGCCCTGGCTTGTTCACCCAGCCCTGTTCTCCCTTCGCCTCTCAGCTGTATTTGGTAAATCATCCCCTGGGAATAAGGCGTGACACCAGAAGCAGGGTGGTACCAGAGCAAGTGCTAATTGAATTTGGATGGAGCCCAGGCCCTCCTCACCTTCTTCCAGGTTTCTCCCTTTTAATCGTTTTTCTTATCACACACAAGATAACTTGTTATGGGAGGGCATTTTAACATTACAAAGAGGAAGGATTAATTTTGTGCTGTTTCCAGCTTCAGCAAATGTCATTTTAGTCCCTACTTCATCGCGTAATTTAATAAACTGTGTCACCTCCTCAGTGCTTGATTTACTAGCAGCTACAAGGCCCTTTTGGGTACCACCCCCAAACGGGAAGTAGAAAGCATCCAAACACAGTTTTATTTGCCCGGGGAAATGCAAATGAGATATTTACATTAAAAAAAAAAAAAAAAAATCAGCCTTCTCAATCCCAGAGCAGCCTGTGTGCTAAGCTCCTCGCAGAGCTTCTTACAGTCTTTCTTGCTGCCTGACACCTTCAAAAAGCGCCTTGGAGTTGGCTTAGGGCAGAGCACAGCGCGTGAGGATGTATATGCCGGGTGGCTTACAGCCATAAGCCCTGCAGCTACTAAAGCGTGCAAGAAATACATTGCTCCTTTGGATCACAGAAAGCACCCGCTGATGCTGCTCAAACATTTTCATAGAACTGGACTGAATGTACGCCGCCTCCCTCCCCCCGCTATTAATTACAACCCATCAAAACTGCCAACAAAACGATGTTACAGGCACCGGGTTGGAGAAAACTATTCTGATCACCGGTATCTAGGATTTGGGCTTATGAAATTTCATTAGCGCACAGAAATAGAGTGATGCCCTGCATAAGATATTTTTCTTGTGGTGATAAGCTGGAAATATTTCCTTGTGTTCTTCTCCTCTTTCTTTTTGGCACGTTTTCTCCCTGTTGCTTAGGACTGATTGCTTTGTGTATGGTCCCATGGGCTTAATTTCTTCCCGTAGAAACATAAATTAAAATCGTCGTCAGCATGTCACAAGCAGGATGTCATTTTCCTTCATTTAAGGGAAAATAGGAAGCCGAAAGTATTTATTTGGATACATCGTTATCACCACATACATGCTCTTATTGCCGAGCTCTCACTGCGACTGCTCAACAGCACCAGAGGCTGGGGCGGGGGGATGTGGGTGAAGTCTCCAGCAACTCCAAGGGTAGTGGGGATTTCATTCTAGTTTTATCCAGACCGATCCCCCAGGCCCTGTGTGGGTTTTGGCATGTTATTGTGTAAATAATATTAACTGTCCCCTCTGCAGGCATGTGCGCAAGTGCACACGCTCTCGGACACACCACCTTTCATTCTGCAGGCAGCCGTGACGTACGGCAGGCTGTTACCCACCTCCTTCGCCGTCCCACTGCAACCCAATACAGTTTGGCCAGTATGTAGACTGCAAGGAGCACTTTTCTTTTTAATATTGAGTAAAAAAAAAAATTAAACCGTACAAGTGAGACCTCTTGGGGCTACAAAAATCCGGCATCCAAATTTAGATGCTCTGAATGTCTACGCCTGAATTCCTGCTGTGGTTTGCTTTATTTTTTTTTTCCCCCTCTTTACTATCCCAGAAGAGTTTTCCCTCTCTGCGTTTGTGGTTTTCAAGGCTGTATCCTCCCTCCCATTCTGCACGTGGTAATTTTTTTGCAAAATGTTGAACATGCAGAAAAATTGAGAGCTTTGTCATAACTCAATTAAAAGAAAAAGGTCACTTTCTGCCAGACTTGTGTCCCTCCCTCACCTTTTAAACAGAAGTTTGCCACGTAATAACTTCCTTTTATATCGTCTTCCATCACTTGATCTTATTACAAATTTAGGCACAGGCTTTCCTGAACTAAGTGTCTTTTCTGTAAAGATTTTTTTTTTTTAAATATATAATTAAAAAATTAAAAATCCTTGTAAATCGATAATAAAAATCCCTTCACCTTTCAAGAAAACTCATCCTCCAGAGCATTTCAGCTCTTCTGCAACAGCAGTAGATACATCTGAAGCATCCCCCAATTTCTTCAAAGACAGAAGGAAGAAATCGGAACGGCATGTCTCAGAAAAGCACTAAGAGACCAGGCACAGGAGGAGGAACAAAGCCTTTTGAGGAGTATTGTCCAAGACGCGTGCAAAACAGCACATTTATAACCCAAAACTTGACAAAGCCAGAGCCAGCACACGAATGGGGGGTTACCGTGTGGGGAGCGAAGGAGAACAACCTCAGGAGTTGTAGGAATTCAAGCCTGAGAAGATACATTTTTCTGCTATGAGACCCATCACAGCACACTCTCGTTCTTGCAAAACCACAGGAATGAAAGAGTCTTCACGATCACTTGCTTCTCTGTCCAAAAAAAAAAAAAAGAAAAAAGCAATCCTCTCCAAAAATGAGCTAAATGAGCTGCCATACTTGGTAGTTACATTTCCCCAGCATGAGCAACATGGCCTGCGAATGGCATTATTGCTGTGAAACGAGGTTCTGACACGTGGAAAATATTTAATCCCAAATATTAAATCCCAATGCCTGGTTCTTCTGAGACAGACAGGAAAAGACACGCAGTGGGAAGAGTTAAGTTCTTGATAAAATGGCTGCTCCGAGGCTCCTGATGGGAAACACCACAATTCACCGAAGTCTCCTGACTTCCTGCAACATGTTACCATGTCGTGCAACGACTACGTCCTTCATTCCTCTTGAACCAACCAGGTGGTTCCCAGATGAGCACTCTGAGCCACTTCCCATGCTTTCGCAGAAAGAAATACAGGTCCTTATCCTTTTGTTGCACAGTGGTGCTCTCAAGATGAGAAAAATACTTGTATTTGCTTGTAGGTAAGAGCCCAGACATTGCCATGGAAAGATTCAATAGTCTTTATTTTGTCTCCTTTCTGAAGTACTGTTGATATAGACTAGAAATATATTCAAGTTCAGTATGCTTGGGACTCTTAAAAGCAAAACCTCGGAGGAAGTCAAGAAAACAACAGGTCATAAATTACAGCAGTCAAGAGGCTTCTTTGTTTGCCACCATGCACATGATTGAAGAGTGCCTAAGTGTTCACCTATCACTCCTAAAATGTTTTGTTACTTCCACTAGTACATCACCTTAGAGGTATGGACTCCCCGAAGGTTTTAGGGTCTTTTCAGGGAAGTTGGTACAGGCACCCAGTCTTACAACCACAGCAGGCGCAGGCTGGAAGCACCAAGGCTGCTGTCCCAACCCCACTCCCAGCAGGGTCAATGTTGCAGGTTGCGCATGGTTGTGTCCTGGCAAGTTAGAGCATCTCTGTCTCAAAAATGGATACACCTCTCTGCTTTTTTGTGGGGAAAAAAAAATTACCATATTTATTCCCACATTGGATTGGGAGAAATCAGGAGATCAGGATCTAAGAACAGCCACTTTAGGTGAGGAAAGCGACTGGAGGTCCGGAAGAGGCCAAGTCTGTCACTACCTGATAGCAGTACTGATACTTGCTAACATTGCCTACATTTGGCAAACAGCGAGAGACGCAGCTTGATGGAGAACTAAAGACCTTTCAGTACCTTATAACATGAGGTGACCACGCCATGGGCTGCAATGCAAGAGGCGCAGAAGAGATTTCCAAACACAAGTCCACAGGACACAGAGCAGAGCTCTGCTCCAGAGTCACCTCTTCTCCCTGGGGGTTGACAAGGTGCATCACAGCCCTCGCAATCAACACCTTCATTTTCCAAAGCACTAAGTCCAGGTTCAACATTTCCCAATACACTGCAGATCAGTCACGGAACAAAGCGCCTTCATCCTTTCTGCTTGGCACGCTGTATAACATTGGTGTCAGAGGGCAACGTCCAGCAGCACAACACAGCTGCTGGCAGCCACCTGGCCAACCACAAATACATTAAGCCACCGACAGTCTATTTGGAGACAGAAACGTTTCTGTAAAATGCTCAGCATCTCATCTGTGACAAATCTAAAAAGCTTTCTGCCCCTTACAATCATGTTCAAGTGCCAAAATAAAATCAGTGTGCTTAGCGTGACAACTGAGGGTTATCTTGGGAACACGACACCAGGCCTGACAGCAAAAGGCTGCTCTTCCTGAGCACCCTCCATGTTTATATTTGACCAGCTCCAGAAACAGGCTGTGCTATGGCTGGGGGTATTTGTGGAAGTCTACTTTGAGATATAAACCATCTTTTCCTTCCCGAGGTCTGCTAATCTCTTGCCTTCAAGCGTAGCAGTAGAGATGACAACTCAAATGGAAACAGCGAGAAGAAACTCACTTGAGATGTCAAAAATGGCTCTTTAAAATTAGGAAGGTAACAAAGCCGTTGGAAAATGACCATTGCCTGTTTTGCTATAAAGGGAATGATCAGCAGCAGTAACGCCAAATGCGAGCTGGTCCCATGCCAAAAATGGGTCTATGGGATCTGTATATAAATTTCAAGCAACGACTGCAGGGGAAGTAACGACCTCCAAGTGCAGCCTTGAACTCAGTGTTTATTTTCCCACAAACAACTCCTGCATTGTGCGGTTCCAGCTTAAAAAACCCATCAAGAGCTGCTTTTGTGAAGTGGCAACACGTGCAGTCGCTCTGGCTCAGGATCGCCCACATCACCAAGCAACCCCACCGAGCTCCAGCTGGAAGCACTGGGGTGGAGGGTCTCCAGCCTGACTCTGGTCCCAGCAGGGCCAAAGCCACAGCTATAGCAGGTTGCTCAAGACAGTGTCTGGGTGCACCAGGGCAGTCCCCAAGGATCACGATCACAGACTGGCCAGGGTTGGAAGGGGACCTCTGGAGATCATCTAGTCCAACCCCCCTGGCACTGCAGGGTCACCTCCAGCAGATTGCACAGGACAGGTTTGGAGTGTCCCCAGAGTGGGAGACTCCCCACATCTCTGGGCAGCCTGTGCCAGTGCTCTGCCACCTCACGGTAAAGAAGTCCCTCCTCATGTTTAGATGGAACTTCCTATGTTCAAATTTGTGCCCATTACCTCTTGTTCTATCACTGGGCACAGTTGAAAAAAGACTGTTCCCACCCCCCTGGCACCCTCCCTTTAAGTATTCATAAGTATTGATAAGATTCCCCCCTCAGTCTTGTCTTCTCTAGACTGAAAAGCGTTAAGTCCCTCAGCCTAAGAAAGATGCTCCAATCCCCTCATCATCTTAGTAGCCCTTTGCTGGACCCTCTCCAGCAGTTCCCTGTCCTTGAACTGGAGAGCCCAGAACTGGACACAACACTCCAGACACGGCCTCACCAGCTCAGGGCCCTGTCCCGGGGATGCTCTTCCAGGCAACTCTTCACCTGTCAGCGAGGCTGGTTTTAGACTATAGAGACAGCTCCCACTCCTCACTTTGCTACTGCAGCCTAACTCCTGGACAATGCAGTCATTAACTCCATTATTTATTATTGTTTTATTACTTTGCTCGCAACCTGCTTTTCTAGGACACCATATGAGCTTCAACCACTTCACAGATACGCTGAGAATATTTGACTTTGAGACCAGCTAGCACCCTGGGACATCCCTGTCATGTGCTGTTTGCAAAGCCTTTTAACTTTTACATCTTTATATCAATATTTAGGTGTTTTAGATTAACTGTTTATTTTATTTTCTTTCAACAACGCTTGCATTCTCAGAGAACATCCTGTGGCTTCCTAGCCTTTATTTGGATTTCCACAGCATTTTAACAATAATAATGTAATTTCCCAGCAGAGCTGTTAATGTCAATCTCCAACTGAGAAACTAATATACTGAATATCAATGTTCCTTTCCACTTCACTTTTGCTTTGTTTTGCAGCTATTTTTACCTTGTTTCCTTTAAGGGCTCCATGCTTTCTAAATACATTTTCATTTTAAAATTCCGAGCAACATTCAACTTCTATTATGTCCTTTGCTTTTGGATGCTACTGACCTAAAGAGAAACCATTCAAAGAAGAAAGATCCTTAGCTGCCTGCAAACTCTTCCAACACAAGTTTTCATTAAGTATTCCTTAGAAACAGGCTTTTTTTTTTTTTAAACAATTAAATACTTTTTGACTAATAACACCATGCACTGCTCATCACAAGCGTTCATGCTGTCTTGGAGGGCGAGAAATAATTAAAAACACCCACAGATTTGCAAAGGCACTATGGAGAGTACAACTTGGAAGTTCAATCAACACTGACTTTAGCAGCAAAATCTTATGTATTTCAGATAGAGCAGGTCAAACAAAGTAGTGAAGGTTCATCTCAAATGGATCAGGGATATGTTACAGTTGGGGAATTGATTTTTATTTTTATTTTTTAAATCTAGCAATATTTACAGTGAAAAATAAGAAGCGTGATTGATGCTAGTGAAATTACTACCAAAACATCTTCACATAACGAGAATATATAGCTGTCACAAACTGTCTTCAGAAGCAATGTTTTCTGGTTTTTTACCTGAAATCCAGAGCTATATTTATGACCTTTTTTATGCTTTCTGTTCAAGATGAAAACACAAGTTCAGCAAGAGGTACCTAACACCAAGGCAGCATCTGTAGTATAGACCAGCTCAGCGCGGGGAGCAAAACCAACAAAAACAGATGCCTTTTTTAAAGTATGAATTAGTATTTTTTTTTTTCCCTCTGGTCAATTTGTTCTTCATTTGAGCATTTTATGCATCACCTGCTTCCCATATTAGAGCCTGAAAACAGCTAGATAAGCACGCTTCGCTCCCATGAACCACCTTATTCATCAGGTGAGAGACAACGCTGTCTGTTTTTTAAAGTAAAAGGACAAGGGAGAATTGCTATTCAGAGTCACTCTTTACCATCCACATAAAGCTGTGATTATGCATCTATTAAGAAAAAGAATACCAAGGTGATGGAAACAGCTGTATTATTTTAGAAATCTTATTTTTTCCCCCCTTTCCAGGCTCAGTCCCATGGGCAAACCAGCTTCTTGGCAGTATGAAAGCCTGATACATCCAGCTGAACCCGGCCCTGTAGGCTCCAGAAAAGCTTGCGGCAACTCAGCTGGGAAGGGGTTTTACAGCCCGCCTTCAGTGACCGCTCAAGGCTGGGTCTAAAACCTCTTCATACCCCTTTCTCCACTGAAGTCAGGACTCATTAAAAACAATTTCGGACATCCACAAAGCAGACTTCAAACCAACTTCAGGTCTTTGGCAGGCAATTTTTCTATTGTAACTGGACTCTTGCCACTTAAAGAAATATATATGTTTTTCCCTACGCCATAAGTTCATCACATATCAGTTTGAAGCATGGGAAGCAGCACTCTGAGTAAATCTACACTTGAAGGTGCACGTGCTGAGCTATATTCTGCATCTACCTTGCAAAGACACCATGAAATTCCTTTTCCCACTGAAATTTCCCACTAGCCATAAAATTGTTAGGCAGAAAGGATTTGTCACCCACATGCAAGATCCCCATTACACTAATTCTACTTACACTGTGGTCACACAAGGAGGGGGTGTGCTACTCTAAATGGTACCTGCGTTAAAGAAGTCTGAGAAGTCCTCAGCCTAGTCAGGATTTTTTGGGTTGATGCTTGTAATAGCTTTCTGCAGAAGAATGCCCAGATCTAAGTCACCTGAAGTGCTGTGTCTTAGATGTCTCATACAGCCTCATTTTTTTTTTCCAGAGGTCATTTACATGCGGCTGAAATTCTTCCGACATCTGAAATACCCTGATTTTAGCTAAAAATCAAAGTGCATCTGCATAGTACCAAACAGTTACTGTGATCACAGTCTTGCCAGCACCTCTGCACTCACACTTTAATGAGTTAGTGTCCAACATGCTGTCCACTGCATCTCTGGAAAAACATGATCTTTGCAGGATTTTTGTATTACAGCCGACTTGCACTGTGCGATGCACGTACTGCATTCAACTCACACACTCCCACTCTAAAACTCGTACTGTAACTTCTGATTGCAGAAGAACATGCCCATCAGCACCCCACGTCCAGGCCGGGGGGTCCCATTCACCATCCAGGTGTGTCGTGTCCCCTGAGGCAGCTGCCTTGGAGCACATCTCAAGAGGAACAACTATTGCTATGTGTTGCCTCCATGGCAGGCTACCAATTTTATCCACTCTATGTAGAATATATAGACTTTGCATCTTTATGGGAATACATATGTCCCTGCCTGTGACAGGGGGGTTGGAACTCGATGATCTTCAAGGTCCCTTCCAACCTAAACCATTCTATGATTCTATACACTGTCTTGTACTTGCGCTTATCTTTAGCTCCTTGCAAATCTGGCAACCCCAGCTGAAGTCAGACATTGCATCGATCTGGGCTTGGCTCCCGCTCCATGCGCCACTGGTGCTGCCTCCTGCAAACACACCTCTGCGCCTTCCAGCCAGACCCTTGTACTTTTTCCTTTTTCTCTGCCCCTGCAAATTACTGGGGGCGTGCTTCTCCCAGATTCCCTCTGGGAAGGGAATCGCAAGCGTTGGTGGAGAAACCCCTCACCTTGTCCTTCAATTTGGCAAATTTTTGCAGCTTCTTCCATACTTAAGCAACCACCTTCTTACCATCTCTTCTCAGCTTTGGTTCAGAGTACTTAATCAGAAGACACCTTCAAACCATCTCGCTAACTCTAAAAAAAAAAATAATCTCTAAGTCCTTGTGTCCTGCTCAGAAGCTTTCCTGCCTTCTTGGTTTCTCTGCAAATGAGAAATATCACAAAGCTTCACTCTTCCCAGACAGGTTCATATTCTCCCACCACCTACAGCAGCATCTTAAAACCAGCTTGGTCATTCCCAGCGAGCAGTAGGACACCGAGCACGTCTTATATCTCTCTGCCCCAGGAAAATTTCACAAAGTTGAGAAGAGCTTAAGGGACAAGAGAATGAGATACACAAACTGCTGAATACATCAGACAAAAAAAAAAAAAAAAAAAGTCGGTCAAATCACAGCAACCTGGGAGATCTGGTGGAAGCTTTAAAAAATAAATAAATAAAATAATCAGTGACCACCTCTATGTCCAGCTTGTTTCGAAGCCAAGAGATGCTGCACAGCTCCTGGATGGACATGCAATAAGCACAACTGATGGTGGACAGGATTGCTTCTCTCTAGCTTTCCCCCCCCCCCTACCCTCCAGCCCCTCTCAAATCAAATCCTTCCAGAGAATAACTCCATCTAAGGCTAAGTGGAAAACTTCCAGCCTAAGTCTGGCAAGTTTATAGGCAGCTAAAAGTGGGTCATTGCAGAAGAGCGAGCAGTAGCCTTACCTAGCACAGCCCATTACAGCCTGGTAACCAGTCATGCTTTGTGTGTGCATTTCCTATTTCCCTAATTAATATAATGACTTTTATCCCCCCTGGATTAAGGTCTGGTTGCGTCCCCGCAAGACCCGAGAGGAGCCAGCCTCGTGGCAAATGCAGCACGGCCCAACTATTCAGTCAGGCGTGAGAAGTGAAACAGAGTTTCGATGCTGATACATAACAGGTAGAGTTACTGAATACCTTGAATATTTTTCCTGGTTTATTATTTAGGCTATTCCTGCAAGACCACTTTTAGAAACCCAGAGAAGCTTTTGCGATTTTAAGATAAACACTTTTATTTTCTTTGGTCTGTCTTATATATACACTTCATATTCAACAGCATAAAAGTTTCATCCGATATAAACTGAATGATCCTGCTTACGTATGAAAAAAGTGTCTGTGCTATTTCTGAAATATAATTACTTGTTGATTCCAGAAAAGGTAGTAAAAAAAGAAAAAGGGTTTGTTGAGCAAGAGGAATGGAGAGCCAGACCCAAAGGGAAATACATTCCCTTTGCAAGGGAAGTTGGCTCTGAAAAGCTCAAAGTGCCCAGAGGAAAAAGAAAAAGTTCATGGGGAAAAGAAACCAACATAGGTCTAACTTGTGGCAATGCTGCACCCCAGATAATCGATAGATTCTAAGGACTTGCAAGGAGCCACATCCCAGGGGCCCCACTAAATTCTTACAATGTCAGCACTTAAGAAAATTGAACTTTTGGATACATTAGACTGCTCTAAGGTTACAGTAAACATATACACTCTACTTCCATTTACAGTGGAAAGGTCTTCAAAAGTTGTCATGCGTGCTACAAAAAAGCACGTGTCCTACCCTTCCCTATGATTTTTTATTTTTTTTTTTTACAACTACTGGATGAATAAAAAGGTTGAAATCTGTTCCCACAACTGTGTTAAATATAGTTTTATAATAGCATTGATTTTGAATATTCTGATAGGCTTTTTGTACTAGCATCTTTCTCTAGAAGTTTTCAGTAATTGTGGGGTGGTTACAAGGATGGTGCATCATGGCCCATAGAAAAGTTAATGGTAAACAACAGAAAGTCTTCAGTTCTCTCATGGATAGAAGATATGCTGCCTGCCCCTGCCTGTTACTGCCAGTGATAACACCTAGACAAGTTAATTCATACCAAAAAATGCAGGTGACTAATTACAGAGCAGAAATCAGGTCAGGCCATCTGTCCATTGCACAGAGCACAAGCTTTTTTACCCCTTTATGGTGACTTGTAACATTTCTCATTTGTGAGACGTGATAGTGATGTTAATGAGAAAAGGTAAAAACCCAACAAAAATCAAACCCACTCGATTCCAAGAACATGACAAAAATGAAACCACTGTACTTGAGCTCTGACTTCATGGCTGTTTTCAGCTCAGAGTCGATGGTCTCCTTCCAGATCCACAAGTCAGTCTGTGGTTCTTCGTGGACTGGTGATGATGCAGTTACAGAGCAGTAAAGTCTTTAGAGAGAGCATTCATTTGCAGAAGTCAGGTAGTGTCCCCCCTCCCCTTTAAAAAACCTCAACAAGGTTTCCTGCTTGACATAGAGAAACGTCCCATTACAAAAAAAAAAATATTAGGCCACCACAAAATGCCATGAAGACCTTCTCGACAAGGAGGGAAAAAAAGAAAGAAAAAAAAATAGATATAATCATCCCGTATTGACTAAAATTGATTAACACTTTTTCAAAAAGACATTTTAAAAAAAATGCAATGTTTTATCTTGAAGCAGCCCCAACAGTTGAGTCAACCCGAAAGGAATTTCAGGTTTCTTCATTCCACAAGGGCAGGAGGGAAAAAAAAAAAGAATAAAATGCATAGACAATTATTCCAGTTGACCAAAAGTACACATTTTTTGTTTGCTGGCTGAACCAGAAAGCAAAGTTTTCCACCCAGCTCTGTCCTCGAGGGCAAGGTTTGCAAGTGGAAGCGAGCTGAATTCTTTTGATGATGAGCAAAGCAGAAGAGCGACTAGCATGCCTTGGCTCTGCGCTAACACCCTATAAAAACCTGCACGCATCACCCAGAGCAGCAGCAAATCCTAGCACACTTTGGGATGAAATCAGTGGAGTTGGCCTCAATTGTATTTTAAACGTAAAGTTATTCTGCTTGTTGCAGCAAGGGGCTGTAGAACATGAGTGCTCAAGACCCTGTTTGGTTACTTCTTTGAAGGAGAGACACACTGGAAATTTTTCAGAATTAAAGTGAACTTTTCTGGTTGCCGATCAAGAAAGGGTCTAACAATTTGTGGGCTAGTCCAGGTCTATTTAGATTAACCAGCTTTTTGGTAGCTCCATTGGAAATCAAAGCATAGGTCCAGAAAGCACCTCCAGAAGCGGTCTCCAGGGCTTACCAACCTTGTGAAAGGCCCAAGTTTTATTCCGTCTGTTCATGAAGAGCCTCAGTAGTGCCCAGACATTCACAGAGGTGGTCCAGGTGCCCTTCTTCTTGCAGAGGCTCAGAGGTTTAGCCCCATGGCCCCAGTCACCACCTCAATGGAAACTGGGAACCATTTATCCCTGGACTACCCTGTCTGATGTTACTAGGTGTCCAAGGGACATGGCAGTGACTGAGACCCCACAACTTTTTTCAGCAACCCACCCCAGCACTTAATTATCTATGCGAAAGAAATTGTGTAATCGACAGCAGAGACTGAGATAGACAACCCAAGACTTATTTTCCTCATCAACCAGGGACAGGACATTTTGCTGCTCCCCATATATGAGAACATTTGGGGGATTTGAAGTCTTGGCCTCCCCCTCCTCTTTTTCTAGAAAGAGAAATTGTTATTCTCTCAGCCCTTTTTATTTTTGTTTTGTTTCATAGAATAAAGTTTCTGCTCTGAAATATCACTTGCAAATATGTACTCCTAAACTTCAAGCTAATACTCATTTGTATGACTGTGCAATTACTGTTGATATTTTCAGATTAAAGAAAATTGCTGTTGAACAGAGCATTACCACACACATTTTATGTTTTCACCCACAGTCTGTTTAAAGAGTTACTTGGGCAACTCCACAGTTAACGGTACCAGGACCTCCCCAGGACCCATGTTCAAAGACCCAATGCTTCGCCAGGAGGAAGTCTCTGGCAAGGTTAGAGAAGAAACCAAACAGCCTACAAATGTGCTGCTTTGATCCATTTGTGACTTTTTCACAACAGAATTGGCTCATGCAGACCATGAATGGGACAAAACCTTGAGTTTGCTCTAAGCAACAGTTGGCTCCTGTCACCTCCAGAGGTCCCTTTGGACGCTCTTGCTTCTCACCTCTGAAAACCGTGTTGGACTCCAATGTACTGAGAGGTCTGTCCGGTTTGGGGGAGGGGGGAAGGTAGTGCTGCCCCATCCCATCGCAAAATATCAGACATATTTTGATTGCTTTCTAGAGCAGCTGAATGTATTCCATTTAAACCTCACTTTTTTTTTGGTGAACTGCCAAAAATTTATGGTCCCAGAGAGAATATTTGTTTACAATTCAGAATTGATACATACATTGCTTAGTTGCATGGTATCTGAACATTTTTTTCCCCAGACATACAAATTAGTAATTAAAATATCCAGAACACGCCATTTCTAAGCAATACCCAGGGCTACATATTACCTCAAAATTGTAAATTTGTTACTGAGCACTAGAAAGACGTCAGCAATTTCCAGCTGCAAAAAGTTTTGTGACAAGTTTGGCTGCTTTCAAAAAGGGGGAAAAAAGGCAAAGCTGTACATTATATTATTTTTCACTTTGAGGGTGGTAAGGCACTGGAACAGGTTGCTGAGAGAAGTTGTTGAGGCCCCATCCCTGGAGGTGTTCAAGGCCAGGTTGGACGGGGCTTTGAGCAACCTGGGCTGGTGGGAGGTGTCCCTGCCCAGGGCAGGGGGTTGGAACTGGGTGATCTTTAAGGTCCCTTCCAACCTCAACCATTCTATGATTCTATAAATGTTGCTAGCAACGTTTGCCAGGAAGGGTAGATATCTCTTATGACAGTTCCAGCAGAAAGCTAGTCTGTAGGTGCCTGATAAGCCACTTTTCCATTGGAAAAAGTGACAAGTTGACAAAGCTGAAACTTTCTCAAAATATGAAAACTTCAGGGAAGGCCATTTCTTGAGTGCAGGATGGTGTCTCTGCTCAAAACAAGAGTGGCCAGAAGTGAAGCGGACAGGAAAGCTTGTAGGGTGGATATCATTTTTATATATTTTAGGTTTTTTAGCAACCCCATACCTACCCTGGGCTCCTGCACCATCCCCTCCACCGCAGGAATCAAACAATGGCAAGGGCTCTGGTGGAGCAAGGACCATTGCAAAAAGAAGGGATCTCCAACACTGCCTAAGCCAGAGCTTCTCTCTGCTTTCCCCCTGCATCCCTCCACCCTCTTACTCCAGCTGGATGCTCCTGCCCATAGGACCACACAGCATTTATCTCCAGGAGATAAAGAGTTGCCAGGGACAGAGGTGTTATATGAAAAAACAGAGCTGAAAAGGCACTTTCTGCTAGGAAGAAGCCAATCTTTCAATTAGCGAGTGTATTTAGGAGGGTATGGATTCAGATCTACACATTAGACCGTACCAAATTAATCAGCCTCAGAGACCCATATGAAGAAGCCCACAAACCCTCAAAACACTTCTTAAATCCCCACAGCTTTGTCCCACTTGCCAATGGCAGCTTACAACAGTAAACTGTTGTTTGGTATTTACAGTGAACTTGGAGCAGAGCTAACCCCGATCCCCGTTTCTTGGTCACAGCTTAGACAAAATGCTAGGAATAGACTCCAGAGAGGTGTTGTCAGTTTTTAGTTATTTTAAAGAAACAACATTTCTCTCAGCATGGAAACATTTGAAGGTTTAAGCTTGGCTGCCGCTGAAATGAGTTTGTTTAAAAACACCACTTCAAAATGAATACATTTCCCATACATCATTATGCAGGGCAGTTTTGGGGAGGGTGCTGGCAGCCTATCAGCTGGTAGAGCTCATTTTAAACAGCAGAGCAAACTGCAACACCCCAAAAGCTAACAGGGTCCCAGATTAATTTAAAAAAATAATTAAATAAAATAAATGCTTCAAAGGACACCAAAAAAAATACCCCTTACACCTATGTTGAAGTGACACAGGCCTGCTTAAACTACTCAGATTAGTCTATTTTTCCATTCTATTATATTAAATATTTACTCTGTTAGTGGTCAGTAGTCACACATCCGAAAATAAACACCACTACCTTGCATCACAGACCCTGTTTTGTTCGGATTTGGCCTGACGCAGAGGACCAGCCCAGCCACCCACCTGAATTGGGGGACAGCTTGGCAGCTGCGATTTTGCTGGCTGAATCCAAACCCAGGCCCTCAGGGAAGCTCACATTTAGACCAGGCAGAGGGGCCAAGCCTCATGATTTGGACCTGAACGACTTTTTGTAACCTCCCAAAGAAGAAACAAGCCTTCCCGCTTCTGACGAGGTTTTGTACCCAACAAGCCAACTCTACCCCAGCCTCTGCCTGGAGGACCCTATGCCTTCAGGCTCAGGACCACCCATGATCAAAACCAACGCATCAGAAAACAGACCACCTGACAAACCACTGAGGGTAAGAAAGGAAAGAGGAAAAAGAGAAAGAACAAGACGTAGAGAAATATTTTAAGAAATATATTTCTTGGTCAGCAGTAATTCTGGTTCTCAGCGCTTTAAGGCTGCTGGACCAGAGGTAGGTATCTACGTCTCCACCACTGAGACGTCCACATTTTGTGGGGCAACAGGGGTCAGAGTAGCACTTAACAGAGTTTGGCACCTCTCCATTTTGTGTAGGCGAGTGATTTTTCCTGTACCTACAGAGCTCGATCACCAGTTGGCAGTTCCATGCTTTCCTTTCCCGGTAGTATGCAGCACCCGCTTGTTGTTTCTCATATGCTTCGGGTCACAGGAACGTTTTTATTTCATTTTGCAGTTCTTCTCATACCCCCTTCCCCCCCCGCCCCCCTTTCATCCATTCAGTATAGGCTGCTGACACATAACAGGGGGAGACCATACAGTCCTGACCTACTTTACAGCACCTCTGCCTGAGCGAGACCAGCCACAGTTAACCTTGATTCATTTTTTCCTGCCATGAGGAAAGTCAGTGACAGAAGAGGGAAAGGTGGCAACAGGCTCTTTGTGCAAAGAAGAGCATCGTATCTGTCCTGCGCAAGGCTGGCCACAACTGCACTGCAGGAACCCCACAAGAAATTCGTACAACAGGAACAGATGTGCAGTTTCACCTGCTGGGGTTCCCCCCCCCCCCCCCCCCCTCCTGTGCACCAGATACAGCTTTTCAGGTAGTCCCAGAGAGGAAAAACAAAACTAAAAGAATGATCCTGGACACTTGCAAAATTGCAAACCAGCAGCACAACAGCAGCATCAGCGCAAAGAAAACTTAATTTCCCCATTTCTTACTTGCTTCTCTATCCTGCTGGCTAATTAATGGCCTGGCGCTTACCTTGATGTTTGGATTAGGCTCACCCCTAGTTTGATGGGCATTATCAAATACAAACCCAGGCAAATCATTTTGGCCCTTCTGCAGAGAAATAGCCGGGCTACACTCACCCCTCCTGGTACGACATGCTTTGAAGTTAAATGATGCTTCCCACTGTTTGTTCTCTCCCCTCTCTCCACAATTTGAACAGGCCACTCTTCTTTCCTTCCGTTTCTCAATGAATTAATAAACCAGGAACTTAGAAAGCCTGAGTCAGGACACCAAAGCCTGCCACAGTCATGATTTCATTCCTGAATCACTGGTGACAGTTCTGTCCCTGTTTTATAAACCTTTGCACTTGATGCTTTAATGGTATCAGAATGTCCCAAGTGCTTTTCTGCAGTACTGTGACATAATAAAGCACACCTTAATTCAATGTGCTACAGAAGCACTTTTCAGGAGAATATTATATCATACTAGAAAGCTACAATGAGTCATGGAAACATGACTACCAGAGTGAATTGGGAAATATTCCACGTGCCTGCATTCACCGGGCTGCCACAGGAGTTATGAAACAGTCTTTGAAGAAAAACACAGGTGGAAAAAAGCAAAAGCCACATGGAAGAAAACAGCATCCCAAACTATTTGCTCTTGCCTCCCCAGGTGGCCAAAGTTCAGAAGAGGCAAAAGACTCAGCTTCGTGGTTAGGTCTGGCTTACAAGTGCCATCCTGCTACTCGGAAGAATCTTTTTCCTTCCTGGTCTCCCAGCAGAAGTCTTCAGGGTCCACCAATGTACTTTTGTTTTTTAAAGTTTTATTTATACATAAAATAAATATGAAATGCCTCCAAGCCTCATTCCCTGCTATCTCTCCTACCCAGTGTTTTATGCAAATTGCTACCATTTCATACATTGAGCCAGCAATGTGCGATGGCAGCCCAGAAGGCCAACCGTATCCTGGGCTGCATCAAAAGAAGTGTGGCCAGCAGGTCAAGGGAGGTGATTCTGCCCCTCTACTCCGCTCTCGTGAGACCCCACCTGGAGTACTGCATCCAGCTGTGGAGTCCCCAGCATAAGAAGGACATGGACCTGCTGGAGCGTGTCCAGAGGAGAGCCACGAGGATGATCCGAGGGATGGAGCACCTCTCCTATGAGGAGAGGCTGAGAGAGTTGGGGCTGTTCAGCCTGGAGAAGAGAAGGCTCCGGGGAGATCTTATTACGGCCTTCCAGTCCCTAAAGGGGCTACAGGAGAGCTGGGGAAGGACTTTTTACTAGGGCATGTAGTGATAGGACGAGGGGGAACGGCTTTAAGCTGGAAGAGGGCAGGTTTAGATTAAACATTAGGAAGAAGTTTTTCACTTTAAGGGTGGTGAGGCACTGGCCCAGGTTGCCCAGAGAGGTTGTTGAAGCCCCGTCCCTGGAGGTGTTCAAGGCCAGGCTGGACGTGGCCTTGGGCAACCTGGTCTGTGGCAGGGGGGTTGCAAGTCGATGATCTTCAAGGTCCCTTCCAACCTAAACCATTCTATGATTCTATGATTTCTCTTATCAATGCCAAGATATCCCAAGATCAACACCACTTGTCCTACCTCCTCTGTTTTATGTGAATAGTCCACTATTTGCCCCCTCCAAAGAACTAGAACAGTGCCATTGACCCCTTCTTTACACCTACGCCCAGCCACAGGCAGATTTCCCTTTCACCACCAGCTTTCCCTTAGCAGGTAGGATTTGGGATTGATGTCAATATTGCCAACTCCTCAGCTCCCAGCTGACTCCCGCCGCTTTGTGCCTGCAGGGGATGTACGCTGTTACACAGGCTCACAGGAGGACCAGGAGATAGCTGCAATATTTAACAAGAAAACTCTTGCTCCAAACAGAACAAAAAACTCATTCAATAGCACTTTGTCCCTAGAAATGTGTTTTTCCTCTAGGAGGGTTTATAGCCACATGGATAAATTTACGCTTTCCATTCTCCTCCCTTGGACACGCCAACAAACCACATTTTATCGCTTTGGTTTGTAACATCTGGCAATGGCTGTTTCAAGCTATGTTGTACTGCTTGGGTGGCTTCCCCTCGTTTGAACCTTCGTCCTAAGACAAACCCCTGAGGAAGCTACCAGGATCCTGAAGTTACATGTGTATTAGAGCCTGGGCACTGAGGTCCATGTGCTGTTGAACAGCTTTATTCCAATGCTTCAGGATCTCTCCAGAGCTGCAAAAAAAGCCCCTCTCTCTCCTGTATGAAAAAATAGGTTATATGCTGTAGGTACCCATGCAGGCTGTGGCATGTTGAGTTCATGCAACCTTGTGCAGGGTGTCCTTCCAAAACAAACAGGCAAATAACTGTGCAAGTCCTGTCTTTTCCATGTCACTTATTTGTCCTGAAATGAAGGCGGGGGGGGGAAGGAAACTTCTCTCCTACACACACAAGCCATAAAAAGGTGCTGCAAAATAACTACATCTGGCCTTTGAGTTTAATTATTTGTTTTGTGAGCTTTGGTTTCAGCTGGGAGAGAGTTTTAAGTATATTGTTTTAACAAGTCCTAACAGCATGAGATTAGTTACTGTCAGTGATTTATACAGTAAATCCAATTATTAGTTTTTACTTATCTTTAATGTAAACCATTACGATTAGAACTTTAGAACTTAAGGTGAAATAAGAGCTGGTTGGGAAGTCTAAGCTTAGAGAGGGCCATTTCCACATCAAAGAATTTTAATGTCAGCTTACTACAGAGGGAATAGGGGAACAATAATCAAAAAGTAAACCCCAGATCTTCACTGTACTTACAGTCCCGTGGTATGGAAATATTCACTCAGATCTTCATTTTCAACATCAGAGCTCTTCTATTTTGCCTGTGAAGCACGTATTCAGGAGTTTTCTGTTCCAATAAATATTGTTACCTTCCATTCTGTGAGAGCCATGACCATTGCGGATGATCAACTAGCCACCTTCTTTATTTTCACATGAAGGAAAACTTACCCATAACATTCTGCAGAAAGGAATTTATTTTTTTAACCTGTATTATATGAACCTTAAAACCTATGACTTTAAGGTTTGCCTTCATATCCTCCTACTTAAGTAGGAGGACTTTGTTTTATGGAAAAAAAACCCCAAACTTGGTGTTATTAGGCCCGTGATAAACCTGTCTTTTTCCAAGACCAACTAAAGGTCATACCATTAGTATCAAGAAACCGCATGAACCCGGAGGGAAGGGAAGTCAGGAAGCAGGTTGGGAAACTTTTAAGTATAACTAAAAATGGCTGAGCATAACTTTCAATTAACTTCCCAAGCATTTGGGTCTAGTGACATCTTTTGAAGAATTATTTGCCAAAGGGAAAGATGCACCAGCAGGTACAGAATTAAGATACACTTCTCACAGCAAGGAGACAAAAACATTTTCATAACCAGTGTTGCCACCAGCTCCTGTTTTAAATCACTTCTTCGTAATTACTTTTTGACACGGATTTTAGAAACCACTACGGAGCAGACAGATTAGGAACAAGCGCACTTCATGTGCTTGATGTTACAGTTACCTTCACTCACATACAGGACTCAGCCTCTGTGGTACGATTATTCAGGCTGGCATTACACCAGGGAACAAGAATGGAATTACAAAACTACTATTTTTCCCTCCCCTTGTGATCCCCATCAGTAGCACTTGCAGAAGTCGTAATCGCAGCAGGCTCACCCACCATCTTACAAAAGACATTGGACTTGCAAGCAGGGGAATAGGAGAACATTCATGGACCAGTGCAGTGTCAATATTTGATCAATATCCAAACATTAGCCTTACACAAACACAGCTCGTATCAAACTATCATAAATCAAAGGAGTACTTATGACCACAGATTTATCTTGAAGCCACAGACACACAGAACTTTTATAATTTATTCTATTTTCTTTGGCAACAGCACGATCCAATGCCCTGCAGGCACAATGTGTGCCAGTGGCAGATCACTGCCACTTCTCTGTGGCACGATCAAAACCAGAAATGTCTCAGCCACAACAAGGGAAAAGTGGCACCACGAGAGGCTAAAGACTCCCCAGCCTGAGACACGAGGATGCAGAAACCCCATTCATGCCAATTTTTAAAAACAGCTTGTTTTTCACCTGATGTCAGTTTTGGAATTGGGACCAAGTGGTTTATATACCTACATGTGTATATAAATATACACAGGCTGTTTACTCCAATACAAACTCCTTTGCAGCCTGGAAGCAATGCTCTAGCAGGGCACACTGCGGGCTGCTGAAACATTGGATTGTTTTTTGAAACCATTAAGACTTAAATTGAATTGTTTATATTTCTAGACCACAGTAGCACTACGGTGCACAGATTCATTCTAGGGAAAAGGAACATAACGATGCTTATGTAGCTATAATGAGTGGCAATGGTGTTTAACGCAATGTGTAACTCACGGCTCTTAGTATACATGCATACACAACCCTCCGTAATAACATATGTACCCTACTGAGTCTATAGCCCACTTTGGAAAATTCAAAGTCCTTTTCACAATAGCTCATTTCTTCTTCCATTTCCAGCAGACCATCCCCCTGCAGTGGGCATGCCACTAACCAGGGGGCCACTGCACCCATGCGTCCTCACAGCATGGTCAGGCTAACCCAGGTATCCCCACCAAGCAGAGCAGACAGAGGACTCAGGAGATGTTTTCAACACTACCAAAGCAAGGGAGGGGTGTTGGCATCACAGCCACATCTACACTACAGTCAAACTCAATCCCATCACTCTTTTTATGTTTTTTTTTCACAGCTTGAGAAGACAAATATTCTTATATTGTAGATCATAGCTCCACACAACAAAAGCTAAGATGAGGTCTTATGTTTCTTGAGGCCCAGCCCCCAGCAAAAGTCTGCTTACAGCGTTATGTGAAAAAAACCACATAGCCTCTGGGAGCAAGGACTTAACAGAGAAGCCTCCAGCACCATCCCATATCTCCAGATGTGAGGAGGCACAGAGGCTCTTGCCCCAGGCTCCTTCACCATCCTAACACACGAAGCCAGGTCAGTCTTTTGGAAAGCATGTCTGTATCCATAGCTCTCCACACTCCCCCCCCCCCCCCCAAAAAAAAAATACCCCACCCCTTCCCATCACCTCTCACTCTGGGAGAACCTCTGCTTTCCTTCCAACTACATGGTTGACACCTCCATCCAAACCTCTCTCTCTGTGTTAAAGCAGATATATCTTCATGCTGGGTCCAGACCTTTATCTTCTCACCGCTTGGCAGCCAAGTTCTCCCATATCTGCTGCAGCTGGTTCTCCAGTGAGGACTTGCTTGGTCTCACCTGTAGCTCAGCTCCATGGCTTCTAGCAGATTCAGCCCAGCTGCATAGCCTTAGTTAAAACACCTGAGAAAACTGTCAGGGAGAGTCACGTAAGCTAAGGAAGGTAAAAGAGGGGTTGTGGTTGAGATGGACCCGCTCCCAGCTCAAGGATTCAGAGGAAAAAGCTCCAACACAGAGAGCTAAGGGGACAATCAGGGTACTGGAAACATCATTGAGGTCCCCTTACCAAGCACGATGGAGGTGAACCTTCCCCACCTGGCCAATGACCAGCCAGCAAACTCTCCTTGGCTGTCCAGTTAGGAGTGGTGAACACCTTACTGCCTGGCCTAGAAGCTCCCAAGTCTCAGCTAGTCAGCACATGTATTAACCAGTAAATACCTGCTTTCTACTTTTTAAACTGTGTCTATTCTTCTTGCAAAGCGTCTTTGTGCACTCTATAAGCTGCTCAAGCCAAGTAACCCACTGAAATTCATGTGACTTTGGGGTAACATGGAGCCTAGGAACATCTACCCACTGAGGTGTGTCAAGCCATTTTTAAAGGACATGGACAATGTCCATTGGAAACCATTGGTGGTTTCCAAAACCATGTCCTCCTGAGTTCCCACCTCCTTCTCCCCTGAGCCTCTCCAGCAATGCTCAAAGAAAGTCGAATGCAAAATTAAAATCTTCCCTAATTAAAAAACTGAGTGAGCGGACACCGAGAAGTGACACCACCGCAGCACCCCTCACAAAGCGGTCCTAGGCAGGACACCCTGCTCCTCCTGAAATCAAAGATGTTTTTAATGGCTTCATTACTGTGCTAATGGACAGCTACTGATCCCCAGCCACAGCCAGCAGGACTTGTCACAGCTGACATGGAGATTTGCTGTTAACCCCTCACTGGGCATCCTGGGAAATTTCTTGCAGCACTTCCAGGGGAAGCTGGAGGATTGGGCCCACCTTAGGGTTTTTGTGGCAGTAAGTAATTAACATGAAGGGATGACATCTGCTCAAGTATCATTTTTCTTGAGCTGGAAGTGCTTTTCCCTAATCCCACCTGGCAAGCTGAGGGAAACCCTCGAACAGGCAACCCACTGTTGGCGTGATTATGGAAAAGGAAACAATTATGTCTTACTGCTCTTGGGGTTCTCAACTACACCTCTCAAGAGGCTTTCAAGGAAACATAAACACAGGTCACGTCTGTTCTTTTGATCACTTTTCCTCTTTTGAGCAAAATCTGCTCAAAAGATTCAAAAGAAGACAGAGAAGAAAAGCATCACAGCTGCCATTCCTGCACAACCCGAGGGCCTTCAAAAAATTATGCTAAAATCCCAGCTCCTTTGGCATCTGAATGGCTTTTTATGGATCCTCCATACCATATGTGCTGTCATGCTTCCTGCATGCCTGTGGGTCATATGTGTCGTCATGCTTCCCCCATGCCTGTGGGTCAATCCAGTGGAAGCATAGCCAGTTTCTACCCCAAAATGGGGCTTGGAGACCGGCTTTCCATCCCAAACTCTTCTATTCCCACAACTCACTCCACTGGCCACCTGCATTTCATCTAATGAACGTCTTGGTGGCACACTGGGTTGAGTCTGAAATCTAATGTCACCGATGATCAAATCTTACTGATTCCTTGAGACAGATGAGCTAGGATGGCACACTAAAGACAGAAAAATCCCTTTGATAAGGAAAAATCCAGTGTTATATCTGCCTGTCACTCCCAATCTCTGCCCAGGAGGTCAGGAGAAGCAGCAGACCCCAAACCTTCACTGGGTACTGTGCTCAGTGGTAGGTTGTCATAACTGTTTGGATTTTGTTGTTGTTTCTTTTTTTTTTTTTAAAGATATGCTCCAGAATCTGCATTTGAACCCTTGAATTCAGCAGAGAAGTGGATACCAGAGGGGAGATGTGTACTTGGGAGCAATCACATTTTTGGGCCAAGAAATGGGTGAAGGCAGCAGCGCCTTGGTAAAACTGTAGTTGTGCTGAGGAAGGAGCAAGATGCTGCTCGCGTTGAGGGAGTAAGGCCCCCGTTATCTACCTACCACACAGGAATACCTAATGCTTTTAAAGCTGAGCAAACACCGGTACAGCACTTTTCCAAACCTGAAGCATCAGCAACACCTAATCACAAACACTTCATTTAACACACCTTGAAACGAAGCCTGAGAACTGCCTGACATGTAGTTCAGCATCAGCGTAAGCAAAGGCTGCTAGTGGGGGTCAGCTTTAGGACTGGCAAACCTACAGGCTGTGGTACTGTCATGGTCCAGCATTGAGGGGAGAGTTAGCAACAGCAGGATACAATTGCAGGAATGGATCCTTATGCTGGGATACTAAACTTGCCCGTCATATGAGAAATTGCTTTGCTAAATCACTGCAGTACCTATTTCATTACTGTTAGGCTCCAGAAAGATTTTAGCAGAGAGAAATATTCAATTCCTCATAGGTAGGCTTAGGAAGTGTGGGCTAGATGAGTGGACAGTGAGGTGGATTGAGAACTGGTTGAATGGCAGAGCTCAGAGGGTTGTGATCAACGGCGCAGAGTCTAGTTGGAGGCCTGTAGCTTGTGGTGTTCCCTGGGGTCAGTGCTGGGTCCAGTCTTGTTCAACATATTCATCAACGATCTGGATGAGGGGAGAGAGTGTACCATCAGCAAGTTTGCTGATGACACAAAACTGGGAGGGGTGGCTGACATACCAGAAGGCTGTGCCGCCATACAGCGTGACCTGCACAGCCTGGAGAGTTGCGTGGAGAGGAACCTAACAAAGTTCAACAAAAGCAAGTTCAGAGTCCTGCACCTAGAGAGGAATAACCCCATGCAGCAGTACAGGTTGGGGGCTGACCTGCCGGAAAGCAGCTCTGCAGAGAGGGACCTGGGAGTCCTGGTGGACAGCAAGTTGCCCATGAGCCAGCAATGTGCCCTGGTGGCCAAGAAGGCCAATGGCATCCTGGGGGGCATCCAGCAGAGTGTGGCCAGCAGGGCGAGGGAGGTCGTCTTCCCCCTCTACTCTGCCCTGGTGAGGCCACATCTGGAGTACTGTGTCCACTTCTGGGGTGCCCAGTTCAAGACAGAACTACTGGAGAGAGTCCAGTGGAGGGCTATGAAGATGATCAGGGGACTGGAGAATCTCTCTGATGAGGAAAGGCTGAGAGCCCTGGGTCTGTTCAGCCTGGAGAAGAGAAGGCTGAGAGGGGCTCTCATCAGTGCTGATCAATATCTAAAGGTTGGGTGGCAAGAGGATGGGACCAGACTCTTTCCAGTGGTGCCCAGCGACAGGACAAGGGGCAACGGGCACAAACTGGAACACAGGAAATTCCATCTGAACATGAGGAAAAACTTTTTTCCTTTGAGAGTGGCAGAGCGCTGGCACAGGCTGCCCAGAGAGGCGGTGGAGTCTCCTTCTGTGGAGATATTCAAAACCCGCCTGGCCGCGTTCCTGTCCAACCTGTTTGTGGTGACCCTGCTTTGGCAGGGGGGTTGGACTGGGTAATCTCCGAAGGTCCCTTCCAACCCCTGCCATTCTGTGATTCTGTGATTTGGCTGTTGCATCAACAAGATGCGGCATGATAGCGTGAGGACCACAATAACTGGATGCTCAGAGGTTGCCACGCCTGGAAGCCACCCATTGCAGAGATTCATGGCTGCTGAATTTATTTGCATCCTTTTCTAGGTGCAGCACACCTTCTGCAAGACCTGCACTGCCTTTCCTCACTGCAAGTACATTTAGTCTTTGCTTGGATGATATTTTCATAGCAATTCCTGCAAACCTGCAGTTTGCAGGCTACATGCACTTAGGCCACCAGCGAGAGGGATTTATGGCTCCTGCCATCTTCCTCCAGCAAGCCAAAACCTGTGGTTGAAGCTGGGACTGGCACAAAGCTGTGTCTCTTCTCCCAGCATCTCTGCTGGGGGCAGCAGCGGCAATGGGGATGGATGAGCTGGGAAAGCCTTGGGCGCAGAGCAAATGAACTGGCGTCAAAATGGTAGGGCAGGGCCAGCCCTTAAGCCGTGATCTGACTTCAGTCCTTTGCATTTATTTACAAAAAAAATGTGCCTGGGTAGGTGCCGTCGGAGCTGCGGTGACCCAGCTATCTGGTCAAAGGCCTGCAGGGAGCCGGGAGATAGAGCAGGTTAATGTTTAACCCACGGGGACTGTAAACCAGCCCCGGGGCTGCTGAACCTTTGGAGTTTGATATGATGATTAGGGAATAACCAGAGTGACACGTCGCAAACTCTCCATAATCAAGGAGACCTTTTTCCCTGGTGGTGATCTCCAAAATTTCTCAGGTACGTGGACGCTCATCCTACTCTGAGGTTTGGGGCGCAGAGATCGGGTCCTCCCCTGCGAAACCGGGCTTTTGGCCGGGGTGGGAAAGGAGCAGCTCCATTGCGTGCCTTTCCCCCTCGCCCTGATGGTGCCCCACCATCAAATTCACGCCTTGGGTGCTGCCCAACACTGGTGGGGCCGGACCGGGGGGGCTGGGACCCCCCTTGCACCGCCACAGCTGGACGCACGCGCGGACACAGCCCCACACCACTCGCCTTCATTTTTTGATGAGCAAGGTGGGGAGAGAAGGGCTCCTCGGGAGCCTGGGTGTAATTTCTGCCTGGCAGTGGTGGCAAGGAGCTTTTTTTCACTGCTTTCCACCTGCCGATTGCCGGCGGTTGCCAGAAAAGCAATGCCAGACAAGGTGGAGAGGGGAGGAGGGATTTTCCGTGCGATAATTCGGTCTCGATTTGTTAAAGCGCAACTTTCTAGGGCTAATCATTAGAGACCTTTCCAGCCGACTTCTTACTCCTCCTTCTCTTTGCAAAAGGTTGGTCTCCGTATCAAAGGCAATCGCTGCTCTGGAAAAAATCTCAATTTTCCCTAATCTCTTCAAACTACCTGGCTTTCTGCCCAATACATAATGCTTCTCTTAAGCTACTTTCTCTTGGTGAAATAGGAGGCTCGGGCAACAGCGGGCATGGGAGGGAGGTTGGCTTCAAAGCATCCGGCACGTGATGCTGCAAATAAAACGGAGAGGAAGGAGGCTGGGCTCAGCATTAGACACTCTTCATCCTCAGAAAGGGCTTTTTGGGGCATGTTGCATGCATTTGGTAACGCAGCTGCAAATGCCAGGCAGGAGAGGAAAGGTGTTTCAAAGAGAGAAGCCGCTTCCCAAGAAAAAAATTGCCCATTTATACATGAAATATTTTCCCAAGGTTCATGTGCTGCAAAGCGTGCAGCACTTTTGCGTTACTTCGAATTTATCCCACTTTCCTGCAAATACCTAGGAGTTCCCACTTTCCGTGGGTCCACCTGAGCTGGAAAAAAAAACCCTACGCCCTGGAAAGCAAAGAGACTTAAAGCCTCCTGCTGCGTTGCTCAATCGGACTCCGTCCCACAGCGTGTCTCACCTCAGCAAAGAGCTGGTGGCAGCTGGCGAGGCTTCAGGTGTCTGTTTTTAGGAAGAATATGAAGAATGCTTCGTGTTTATATACGTATATATATGAATATATATTGTTTGGAGGCTGAGGGGAGCAAAAACCCCCAAAATCTTGAAAAGCAAGCTGATAACCAAAAGGAAAATAGTTTCTCTAGTAATTACCTATTTGGGTTATGAAGGGTTAAGATTGAATATACTTATCGGGTCTTTTCTAAGGCTGCTACTCTTTGCAAGGAGCGGTGTCACTGGGGCTGGGGTGGGGGGATATGTGTACCGGTGCAAAATGGCCTTCATTAAATGTGTCCAAGTGGCTCCGCGCATTCAAACACTGAAGGTGTATTGATCTGCACAGGATAAACACGGTTTCGTTATCTCATTCATGGAAACAGTAACCAGGTTTCCCCGAAAAGGGCTGCGAAGGGGCAGGCTCAGCGGTGGGGGAAGAGAGCAGGGTCCGGCCGCCAATACCACCTTTCCTGCTCTCAACAAAAATCCCGGCACGGGAGACATCCCTTGAATAGGGAAACCGACTCCCCCTTCTCCAAGAGAATAACTCAAAAGTGAAGCAAGATCCACATTTTTTGCGTAAAAGCTTCTGCGTTCATGCTGCTCCTGCCTGGATGGGGCAAAGCCATAGGATCTGCCTGCAGTAGCTGGCAAGGAAACCATGTGTAGAAGTAGTCATGGAGGGGTGAAGCAGCATTATAACAACTTTGTTTCTTGTCAATATGGGGTTTGCTAGGCATAAAAGCACCTTTTCTTGCCTTGGCATTTTAGAGCTTTAACAGAAACCTAAAATAAATGAGGGCATTCAATGGAGAGAGGAAAATCAAATGAAGCAATGCTCTGGTTGATTTAAGGTAAAAGCAGTACCTTCCTTTTCTAATGGCATGGGCTTCTTGATTCTATGACCATGATAACCTGGTAGTATTGTTAAAAATTTGTTCAAAAATGAGGATGGAATAGGAAACGCACCTGGACAGTTTGCACCTCTGAATGTCCTAATTTCAATATAACCATCTGAATACAATACAACCTCCCCCTCCTTTTTTTTCTTTTCTTTTTGGCATAATGGTCTTTATTAACAACAAGCTAAGGGTCAAACCCTTGAAAATGACTGAATTACTTCTATTAAGTGTGGTTGTTTGTTTGTTGTTTTTTTTTTTTTAATAGTGCTAAAAATACTGCCTTAGTTTGCTGCAGTCATTCACACTTTCCAACAGCAGCCATGGAAGGGGAGTTTTACGCCTGTGAGGGTGGATTTGCTAATTGATTAATGGCCCAGGGAACAAAGAAGAGAGAAAGTAATCATGTTTCCCCAGGTCCCGTGACAGCAGTTCTCCTCCCTTACCCTTAATGATTAAAAAAAATTATAGCCCAGCACACCGGCACCGCTGACGCCTGGAATAAGGGGAAAGTGGTTGAAATCCCACTGGTTTCAGAAATAGAACATCCCACCATGGCGTGTGCCCTGGAAATAGTCTGGATGCACTGATGGATATGGAACCTTGGGCCGCAAAGGTGGGAAAGCGCCCTGTCCAACCAGGTGTCAGGCCAAGGGAGGTAGGAGAGACGGGTGGGAGAGAAGAGGTGCTTGGAAAATTGGGGGCTGGAAATCCTCTTCTACTGTGCTTGGGATTTGTCATGTTGGGATTTATACCTTTTTAAAAAGAGAGGTATGATTTCTGTTTGCATCCCAGGGAAACCCAACCGATGGAGGAAAACTCTCTAGGAACGAGGCTTATAAATTAGCTGTGAATTACCTTGGGCTGGTAATTAGTAGGAGGGACCTAATTTCTAAGAGTAGTGTTACAAAACTGTATCGGGTGGTGTCTTGGGTCGTCCACATGTGTGTCCAAGCCCTGAGTGTGCAGCGTTGTCCAGCCCTGGCCTCTGATGCTCCTCCTGAATCAGGGGTGGAGACTTGCAGAGTAGCTCAGGCTGTAGGTACCCTGGGGCAGGGGTCTCCAGCCGGACCCCATTTCCAGCAGGACCAATGCCACAGCTGCAGCAGACTGCTGAGGGCTGTGGTCCAGGCAAGTCAGGGCATCCCCAGGAATGGGGATCCTCCACTGCTCTTCCCTTGGGGCTGGCTGGGCTTTCCTCAAAGCTGGTGGTGTGATTAAGGCCAGATCGTCACTAACACACACCCCAAGAGCACAGCAACTGATTTGTTTGTCACTTTCCAAAAATGCGTGGAAGTTTCCAACACCAGGTTTCGTAGCGGCTGGGATTAATACCTTGTGCAACCTTGAACGCTCTTGCTGCCTTATTCCTAGCGGATTGCTTGAGCGTATCCTGGAGTACATCAATGTCTAGACATGCTGGTCTACAGCCCAAAAAATTTGCAGGATGCCTTACGAGAAGAGCCCAGAAGAGCTCGCCTGGTCTTATCTAATAAGGCAGAAGCCAAAGAGGGATATTGCTCTGGCTGCAAATGCATCAGCCAGGAAGATGCTCTATTCCCATCCATCCCCCAGCCCTGCGGCTTGTGCTTGCTGCTCAGTGTGAAACCATCACCTGGAGTGAGATGTTACTGGAAATTACTCCTCCCAGGAGGAGAGGTACAGAGATGTATGGCATTTAAGGCTCCACATGCAAATGCATTCAAAGCAGCAGCCGCTGAGACACCCAGCCTGTAGGCAAGTGCAGCGTGAAATAGTGCAATTTGCAGGGCAGGGAGAAAAAAAAAGACTCTTACACTACTCATCTATCTAGGTCGTGGCTGGGGGCAGACTGGAAATCTCAGCCGCGATGGAAAGCCGCCGAGGTTTTCCTGGCTGCGGTCCAGCCGCTTTCCCGGCACGGAGAGGAGATGCTGCTGGCACGGGGCGATGTGCCCGCTGCGCTCTGACACCCGGGGCGGCCTCCCTGTCGGGAAGCGGGTCGCTGCAGCACTGATACACCTGATAGAGAAGAAAAAAAATTATGAAACCCAAGGTGGTCGATGTAAGAGATATCGGCATAGGGTGACTGTCCCTTTTTCATCCCCACCTCTGCACCGGCTTTTGGGTACGTGCAGATGGGCTTGAGTCCAGCCACAAGGGCTAACGGAGACTCGTGAAGGAGCACTGTACAAGTTTGCACCCATCCAAGCGCTGCAATGTGATCACTCAAATCCCCGATGAAACCAGGATGCAGCAAGAGCAAAATATAAGGGGCCAAATTTGCAGTACGCCAGAGCTTTTCTCTATAGGGTGCATATAGGGTGTCTCTGCCTGGGCAGGGGAGGATGTATAAGCAATTTGGATTTTACTTGGGGTTCTTTTGAACAACTGTTTTTTCCTCCTTAAGCAGCCTGGGAAAGCGTCCGACTTGTTTTTGCCCAGCAGGGTGCTGATCCTGCCCCGTGCTATGCTGAACCCCAGCTCCAGAGGAGTGAGCAGGCACAGAAACCACGAGTATCGACGGGGCTTTGCTGCTACCCCTCAGCAAGGGAAAAAAACCCCAACAATCGGGCTCCAGTTGCTGCAGAAAGTATTCATTTTGGAATTAGAGACAGGAGAGAGCTATTGCATGGGACAATCCATCTCTCAGCCCCTGCTCATTGGTAGTAATTAAAACCCCAGAGGACCTGGGAGCATGGCAAAACCCAAGAAAAATCAGAAGGGTCTCACAAACCTCAGCAATAAATAGCTCCAAAATCTGGCATTACAGAGATGTCTCTATTTCCAAGTATTTAAGTCGCAGTCCCTGGAGCTCAGTGTGGCAAATCCTGAGTGACACAAGTCTGAGATCCTCCAAACACCTGGGCTTGTGCCCCATTTTTGGCACTGAGAATAATCCATATATTTAAATTTAAAGCACCTGCTTAAGTCTTTCAGGATACAAAGATACAGGAGCACAGAGCAACTAATGTCCAAAGGCAAAGTGGCCAGCCTCAAACCTTAGCTCTTCCCTCAATGAACCCCAAAAGCAACGTGTGCTCATAAAATATTTTGGTGCTAAACAGCTGGTTATTGGAAAAGGCTTTTTTCTGTTATTTCCACAGCATCGTTTGGCACACTCAGAAAATCTGCTGTAGTCAGAGATGTTGCGCTGCTTTGCCTGCATTTCTTTACATGCCATGCTCCTGTTATGCACATGTCGTGGTTTAGGCCAAATCGGCCACTGGGGACATAGGGGACCCCAGATGGGACCGACAGATGCTCCCCTCTACCCCTCTTCAAAGAGAGAGGCAGAGGAGGAAAAAGAGACTTACGAGTTTAGAAAGATCTAAACTACTTTAATGAAGTATTAATAATAAAATAAAAGGAAATAATGAGAAATATACAAAACCGTATCAAGCTCCCAAGATGACAATCACGACACCGGCTGGCACTGGGGCAGTCCCAGGCTGGACTCAGTGACGGACGGGAACTGGATTCCGGATCTGGATTCAGGATCGGGTCCAAAGGCAGACGAACAGACAGAGTCCTCCTCAGATGTCAGCCGTTGAAGCAAGAAGCGAAAAAAGAAGGGCGAAAAAAAAAGGAGCAGCCCCCGACCCTTTGCTCCGTCAGCTTTTATCCTGAGCATGAGGCAGATGGGATGGAATACGCTGTTGGTCAGTTTTGGGTCACCTGCCCTGTCCGCTCCTCCCCGCAGGTGGGACCCCATTATGCTTTTCCGCTTCCGACCCTCCAACGTGGCAAATAACACAGTTGGTTGGCCTTGGGTGTTAGAACAATAAGTGTAAGCAAGAGCCTCCCTGCATACCATGTCTGGACATCAGCTATAAACATCGGTCTGATCACTCTGAGAGAGCGAACATTGTCTGCACAATATGCTGTTAATTTCAGTAGTTAAAAGAGGCCCAGCTAAGAAGCGAAGCTACTGAACAAAATTGGTCCTGTTTTACCTCAAATCAGGACAGCACACCAAGAGACCTGCTGCACAGTGAGACTGTTTAGGGTCCTCTCCCCCAAATTTGGCACTGGCTCAGGGCGCAGCCACAGCAATCCATCCTCCTTCCACCTGTCTGTCTCCCCCTTTGGATCCTCCAGATTTCCCTTCTCCCCCACCCAGCCTCTCCACCACCATCCTGTGCCCTTCCCTGTCCCTCTGCCATGGGGGGGTCCCAGGGTGCCCCGTCCCCCTCACCCCCAGCACACCCACCCCAGCCCCTTTTCGTCCTGGTTGCTCTCCAAGCAAGCCTGGGAGTTATCATCGCCTTCCCTTGCCTCAACCTTTCTACAACTGAAAGCACTTTAAGGCAATAACGATCATTTTGGATGACATGATTTAGCAATTTCCTACTCTGAATTCTTGGTCCTACCAGCCCACAACACATGCCCTGGCTATGAGGACCCCAAGGAGGCAACTGGTTTTGCTCTTGCTGGTGTTCAGCGTCAGCCCATCATCACTAGTCCTCAAGCTCAACATTGCACCCGCAGACCCTGTTTCTATGCCTGGGCTTGTACAAATGGCTTTTGCACAAGCTCAAAGCTCAGCGTGCAGGAAAAACAGGGCAGCCTGAAATTATAAGCAGTGAGTCCATTTTATAAATGCCCATTTGCCAGTGTGTTACCCAATTCAGGTTTAGATTTCAGCTTTATGGTGTTTTCAACCCAACCCCAAAACTTAAAAAAAAAAAAATCAGTAATTAGATACGACCTAAAACTACAGCTCTAAATCAAAACACCTGAACTCAAGGTTGTCCCCGCCCTGAAGGCAGATGCAAATCTGAAGTTCTCCCATGTTCTTGTTTTTTAAAAATAAGCCAAATCTGCACCTAGGTCTTGTTTCTCATACAGTGCCGGACATGGCTTGTATGAGGTTCCTTCCCCAGCATCAGCGGGATGCAATGGCCTGAAGGACTCGCTGTCGTGTACTCAGCGCAGGATTAGGTGTCTTACATGTGTTTTCTTCCCAAGCCACATGCACTGCACAATATCCTTCTGCGTCTCACTGGAGTGCTGTCCAAAAATCTGACTGTGGGTTTAAATGCTGTTTATTTTTATGCAATATGTAAGGGGTGGGGGGATACTTTTGTCTTTTCCACCGTCTGTGGTGTTTTGTTTTGTTTTGATCTCAAAATGACTGACTTAGGAAGAATGATCCTGTTAACTTTCTCAGGAGGGTGGACTTTCTCCTCCTAGCCATATTAATTTATTTAATTTATCTTAAATTTGATTGCAGTGAGCACCCCTAATTAACCTGATTTTTTGCTGATAATCACTCACAATGGAATCAAATCACAAATCCGGGGATGGATTGACCGGCACACAGAAAGAAGCCGCCCTCCGTGCATTAATTCAGCGAACAGGATATAATTTGATCCAGGTAGGAACTCACAGTCACATCCTTTTGTGTGCAGTGTCTGGCTTCATCCTGAAGCGATGCATTGCATTGTGGGTTTGAGCAGCAAATCCGTACTCATGAAGCCCCCCTTGCTCGTTCTGTTTTTCTCTAACATGTGTGTTGCATATAACTACTTGTGATAAATGCCGTCCATTATGAAGCAGGTTATCATTCCTCCAGGAATTCTTTTCCCAATGTGAAATTATGATAAGGGTGGAAAAACCCGCTGAGCATTGCTAAATGTTAGGAAAGGTTGGGATTTCTGTCTCAGAGCCATGGCTGCAGCAGTAGCATAGCAAAGAAAAACCCACTAGACAAAGTTTCAGAAGAGCTTAAGTCCAGAGTTGGCCATAGGCAGTCCAACACATCACCACCAGATCTGCCTTTTGCACAGAGCCTTGCACACCTACGAGTGCATGTAGGGTAGGTGCCTCACCTGCCCAAACACCAAAGGTTTGCTCCCAGTTTAGTCTTTAAGGTCTCTCAGCACAAATCTTCCTCTGGTTAGGGCAGATGGAGACTGGGCACGTTCTTCAAAAGCCATCTGAAGAAGTCTTTCTTGGTTAGCATGACCAAAACAAGCTAATTTTTCAAAAGCATTGGGCACTAACATGACTGACCTTACATCCTGGAAGAAGTGACAGAAAACCATGAATTTTAAGCATGTGGCTGCCTTGAACTTTGCCTTGCTTTGTGTAGCACTAGAGGGCACAAAAGCTCAAAGCAAAACCTAAGACTCCTGGGGAAAAAGGATTTTCCTATAGCCCTTAATCCAGCGTGCACCCCAGAACCAGGCAAGCAGCGGGGTTTGTTGCCCTTGAGGAGGCTTTCTGCTGTACCTGACCCAGAAGATAAATAACTTCTCTATGTCTTATATTTACTGTGGCTTTCTTTATCCTGGTCCTCAGTATTTCATACTGTCACATCTGGCTGTAGTTCATTCCTAAGCCACAGATTTCAAGCCCCAGTGCTCACACACACACACACACACACCCCAACATCTTTTTTTCTCCTTACCTTTTCCATTCCAAGCTTACCATTTTATCTTTCTTTTTTTCCCCTCTTAATTTCTTTTTCCATGTCTCCTTGGGCTTTTCCTCCAACTTGCCTATTGGTGCAGCCAAGCACCTTCTTCCTCAGTGCATGCCAGGGTCTCTCATCTTTGTGAAGGGGGCAATGAAGTCCTCCTTCCCTCCAGACACTTTGCCAAGATGTTTGTTGAGATGCTGCCGTCAAGCCATAAACAAAACTGATACAGATAGATTGAGAGAAGGCTTTATGCCCTGCTGTGCCACCTCACACACCAGCTCCCACGTACATTGACAAAATGAAAAAAAAATTAACTATTTGATTGTCTCTTTGTCTCTCACTTGGCTTAAAGTGGGACAGTAATACTCTTTTGGCCATTTTCAGACCATTACTGATGAGCTCAGCATTCCTCCAGGTGACCAGCTTCTTCCTCCAGCTGACACGCTGGTGAAAATTGCAGATGACTGCAATGACACAAAACACAACCATCACTTTTTGCCTTCACCTAATGGAAAGCTCGAGAGACGGAAAAATCCCATGCCAGCAATGTGCTCAGTTCAGCCAAACTGGGGGCAGAAATACAGCCTGAAACATCATGGTCTTCCTGTTAGGTTTGCTATAAGAATTCATTCATAAATTGAAATGGCCCCATGACTCCGATATTATGTTGAAAATGTTAGTGAAACAGGAATGAGCATAGATAATTAAGGGCTTGTTAGAGATGCAGGAAAACTGAAAGAGCTTGTGGTATATTCTTATTTTCCTGCAAGGACCTTTGCTTGCTTATGTGCTTTAGACCTCCTTCTTAAGTCAGCTGTACAGGCATTCACTTGCCTGGAATAATCCCAGAGAGGGAAATGACTACAGAAACTATCAGAGAGCCAAAAATAGAAAAGTGCCCAGAGTCCCAGATCCTCCAGGAGCAGAGCATTGCTGCAGGACATGAGAGGGAGAGGGAAGGGGAGGGAGGAAGGAAGGAAGGGAGGGAGGGGAAGAAAGCATGAGAATGAAGGAAAGAAGGAAAACGAGAAATACAGGAAAGACGATTAAAAATAGGAGAGGAGAACAGAGACACACTCACCTAGCAAAAACAAAGCAAAAAGATGGAATATTGGCTGGTCTTTGCACCTTTGAGTATCATTCAGGGCCGAGACTTGCTTCCTGCCTAAAGAAACTCCTGGGTAGGCAGGCGTCATCTTTTGCCCCTTGCATGGCCTCCCACCATCGATGGCCCTCCTCTGTGCCCACTGTGGGGCTGCTTCTGTCATCTCCTCTGGCCAGACCTCCTCCCCTGCTGGGGTCCCTCTGAAATGCCTGGCACAGTTAGAGAAAGGGCTTCACAGCTTCTGGGTGCAGGAAGGCATGGGCATTGGTGTGCACCATTTCTCCATACCCATCTCCAGGCTCAGGTCCTCACCACACCTTGTGCAAAACATTGCTACCTCTTCGCTAAGCCCAGCTGTTGGCACAAACATCTTTTTTTCAAGGGTGTTGAGCAGCTCCAGCATCACATACTGCCAACGATGCCTTGGGCCCCCTGGCTGGCCCCTTTCACTCTGTCCACATCTCTCCAAATTTCTACCTTCATCCCCAGTTTCCCCCCTATGTTAACACTTTCTGAGGTTCAGATGCCTTTTGCTTTTGGCAAGTCCTTCTACTTTCAAACTTGATCCTTCCGCGTCTCTTCTTTGGTCTGTATTGGAAGGTCTCCATTAATTACTAAAACAAGAGGCACTATCATTGCTAATAAATGTTTATGATCAGATGAAGAATCATGACAAGTTATACATTTTGAAAGTGTTATATTACACAGTCCACAACTAACACACAGGCCACAGAGATTCACCTCCCATAGCCAAGAAGACCAGCATTTTCCAAGGAGATATTTGACTGTGTCCATCTTGGACACCTTAAGTAACAATTGAGCTGCAGAGCATACACTGATGCACGTTCCTTAGCAAATCTCAGCTAGGTACAAACCAGACCTTTCTCCAGTACATCATCAGCGTACTAACTGGGACATCAAAGCCAGTCAGTAGATATGGCAGTGGGGCAGCCAATGCACACTACATTTTCTCTGATAAAGAAATGAGTCTATAAAGAGTTGCTCCTTGTGGGGAAGGAGGGTGTCTGCCTCCAGCCCACTGATAACGGAGCATGTCTAAAGTTTCATTCCCTGGGAAGAGGTTGGTTACATCCACATTTTAAATCTACATCTAAACCATCCTTTTATTTTTCTCCACGGCAGGAAAATGGGCAGAGGAAATACGGAGGCCCACCACCCGGCTGGGATGGCCCTCCGCCGGAGAGGGGGTGTGAGATCTTTATTGGGAAACTGCCCCGAGACCTCTTTGAAGATGAACTCATACCACTGTGTGAAAAAGTAAGACCTTATGGTGGGTAGTTGTATTGCAGAGGTTACTGACAATCAAAGCTGCATTTCAAGGCTGAATTGGAGATGATTTGGCCCAGGCTACCCTTGACTTGGTGGAGCTCTGATGTGATATAGTCAAGGAAGCACCCAGTCTTGTTTAAACACCTCCCACCTTGCTGACAAACTTCTTTTTCAGAATCACTTTTTTATTTGCAGATTGGGAAAATCTACGAAATGAGAATGATGATGGACTTTAATGGCAACAACAGGGGCTATGCCTTTGTGACCTTCTCAAATAAACAGGAGGCGAAGAATGCAATAAAGCAACTGAATAATTATGAAATTAGGTAAGCGGGGCAAACACCTTCACATCAACTTTAAATCTTATATGTTAATCTATTTTGTTATGTAAGGCATATTTTTGCTGGCAGCCCAGAGCAAGCTTATCTAGATACCTAAGCTTTAAGAGGAAATCACCTGTCTCCCTGTGCAGTCATTGCTTTTTCCATAGTACAAAGGCAATATGTAGGACTCATCAGAGCCAAAATCCTTCGCAGGAAATGTCCTCGCTACGAAAAAAAGAAAAAAATCTACCAGAACATTGGAAAAAATATTTTGCTTTGGATCAAATTAATTTTTGCCTAGCTGTTGCTGTTTATTTCATGTTCCCCTCTGGGCTGTTTTTTTGTCGATTTATTCCTATCCACAGTCTCTATCGTCACCTATACTGAAGATATGTTCTGGGAGACAGAGTGATTGCAAAAAAATGGTGAAATAAGATGGAAACCAATTGGCAAAACAGTGATATTTCCTAATAGATAGGAACAGAAAAAGCCCTCATGTTTGTGACTAAAAATTGGGAACAAAACACCCAGAAATCAACAACATATGGGCCCATCAAGATGTTTTGCTTTGATTTCAACCACTTCTAATGTTTTTTTCCAGTTCAAAGTGGGATGAGTAGATGCCTTTGCTCAGAAGCGTTTAGAGAGAAACCATTCTGGTGATTTTATGACTTTCATTAAAAAAAAAAAAAAAAAGAAACGATGAGTTGTGAATTGCTTTACTAGCAACCCTAACGATGAGCAGGTCACAGGGCACAAGGGGAGGGCTTGGAAACATGATTTGTATCAGAGGCTGGAGGGTCTTAAAGATCAGATGTCATCCACCTCCACCTCCTCTGCTTACTGCCCTTGTTCCAAAGACTCATCTAAAGAAGTTTTTAACCTCTCAAGACCCGCAAGAGGTGCTTGGACCACAAAAAGGTGAACAAAGTCCATGTAAGGAAATTTTCACTTTGGGTCTGCACATCAGCTAGCATCAGTAAGCCCCCAGATGGTGTCTCCCCATGAGAAGGGATTTTCTTTCCCCAAAACCTCAATCGCAAGGCCCAATGGTGACTGGGAAGCTACAAGTCACCAGTGGACACAGTGAATCCTGGCTTATACTGGGGGCAACATGAGTCACTGCTGTGACCATGGGTGGTAGGTACAGTTGCCTGGTAGCAGCCGTTTTTGCAAATAGCAAAGGGGAGAATCCTAGGAAGCAAGAGCAAAATTTGACTTTGGTTTCCCTGTGATCTCTAATCCTTCATTTCAACTGTGCTGCCTTACTTTGATGTCAAATTTGGCAGTGGCAGCCTTCATGTTAGATCTTGGGTTGAGCAAGGCAACCCAAATGTCCCATGCAACATGTGTTGCAGGAGTGGGAAGCCTTGTGTTTGACCTTGTGTTTTGGGACAAGAGGGGGGATTATTTTTATTTTTTCCTCTCTTTGAGAGCTGATCCTGACTCCTGACAAACCAGCAATATTGTTTATACGCAGGAACGGGCGTCTCCTCGGAGTCTGTGCCAGCGTGGACAACTGCCGCCTGTTTGTGGGAGGGATCCCCAAAACGAAGAAGAGGGAGGAAATTTTAGCAGAGATGAAGAAAGTCACGGATGGAGTTGTAGACGTCATTGTCTACCCTAGTGCAGCTGATAAAACCAAAAACCGGGGTTTTGCTTTCGTGGAATATGAAAGCCATCGGGCAGCAGCCATGGCCAGGAGAAAATTGCTCCCAGGTTAGTACAGATGGTGTGGGTGGTAGGGAGGACTTCATCTCAGGAGTCACCTATGTACGTGTTGCGCTGCAGTGAGACCGAAGTCTCCAGAGGACCCATGTACCCAAGGAAGTGAACACTGATGGGTTTTCTCCTCATGGATGCTAGAGACACTCAGAGCAAGGAGGGACCCCAATACACCATGGCTGGCCAATGGAGTCAACCTGGCTCTGGAGTGCAGGGTGGACGATTCACTAGAGATCCTGAATTAGTACCATGCTCATTCTCCACGATCTTTGTAGGAGCTTGAATTTATTAAAAACACAGACAGATGGATTTAGCTGTGTGTATCCATACAGCTCTGTTGTAGGATATATATTATGCTATGGTTATCCTGGGTTATATATAAAATATAGTCTCATTTGTGGCCTCTCAGAGACCATCACTCAAGAAAGCATCCAAGAACATATTCAGCCTTGACAATGTACTGAGGATGTTCCTAAAAATGGATATTTTCCATGTGGGAAGAAAACTTCAAATGAGGAACTGCTTTAGGATTTAACCAATATAAAAAATAAGTCTGTGCAATTGAGCACTGGGGGACATTCAAAGACCATTGCAAAACAGAGAGAAGTTTGGCAGGTGTTAGATGGAGTCACTTAACATTAAGAACATTTGCAGAGATTTCACCAGTTTTCTCATGCTATCTTATGTTCAGCATCTCCCACACTGCGTTATTGAACCGAACTCACTTGCTGGTGAAAGAATCCAATAAACGTACTGTTTTGAGACTTGTTCATAATCCACCAGCCTTCTTTCACTCTTTCTATAGGATAGCCCGTGAAACACCATGAGTCATTTAAATCCTTTTTTCTATTGTGAAAAAAAAAAAAAAAAAAAAGGAGGATGATTTCAAGCACTGAGTATGCTTAGCTATTGTGGCATATCTCACACTGACTCTTTTTCCTTTTATTCTGCATTTTCTGCATCAGTTTATCATCTCCCTAGTTGTGGGAGTACATTCAGTTGGTCTATGCTTCAGCACAACTTTTTCTTGGTTTCTATATCGAGAACGAAGGAAGGAGCAGGCGCAGCCACAGCTGCCAACGGCAGCCTTGAGGGAGCAGAGTACTTGAAATCCTGAGCAAAGACAGCAAGACAGATGGGAACGAGCACGTAGCCCTGAACAGACGTGTGCATTGCTCTAGTGACTTCCAGTTTAGGGACATCTCGGTAAACAGTTTGGGGAAGTTCAAGGGCCTGAGTAGGAGCCACAGTCTTCTGATGTTGCAAACATACGGGAGGAACTTGAAAAAAAGTTTTACGCCAGAACCGAATGTGTCTCCAGCTGATGCACTGGATGAACGTGAGACTGAATATCATTATCAAGACGCTTCCTTTACTCTGAACCTCGCCGGTCTTTTGAGGGAGCTTTGTAGAAGAGGCAGAAATGCTCAAAAAGAAAGATGCTTTTGATGAAAACTTTGTCCTTTCTCCTGGTTAAACAAGAGGGTGGAGGAAAACTGGGTTTTAGCAAGAGGCTAGTGCAGGCACCAAGCTTAGCTCCTTGCTGCAAGTCAACCAGGTCATTATTTCCACTATTGAACAGAAAATGGTAATTCAGAAAGGGGCACACGCCCTTCATTTCAGCTGGCTGGCATTAGCAGCCACGTCTCTATTTCTGGTCATTAACAGCCTGGATCAGACTGGGCAGTGCTGAACAACAGCCCAACCTTGCCTCACAAATCCTGGCTCATTCACGAGCCTTCCTAGCAAGGAGCAGCCTCTTTCTGTTTAGTTTGTTGATTTTTACTTCCAATATAGAAAAACTGGTCTCAAAATTCTACCCTCACCCTCTAATTTTCTCTATTTTGGAGCTCCCATCCCATCTTAGATGTCTTGTCCAAGCAAAGATGCAAGATAGGATGCCTTTTTCTAGATGTCTCCAAAGATGATTTGCAGGATTCTCATTTTCTGTCTCCCGGCATAGGCATCCCCCGGTTTCTTCCAGGTTTTAGCACATAATTAAGGCCTTGGAGGACCCAGTCTTCATGTCATAAAGATCAGAGAGAAAGAAAGAAAAAACACAGAAAGATCCACCTACTCTTTGGGGGACGTTTGCAGAAGAGGCAGACATCTTATTTCATTATTTGGAAGGAATATCTAGCACTTACTATGCTGCTAAGACAGAAAATGCTCCCTACTCCACATCCAAAGAACTAGCTGCTGGGCCAATTACAACTGCCAGAGAAAGAGTGGGCCGCAGACAAAGCACGTGAAATTTGGGACTCTGGATATTAGTGGGTGGTCAGATTTCAACCACTCCTGAAGAGAAAAAGGAGGAAGATCTCCCTGCAAGACATGCAGAAGGGACAGGGAAGAAAAAGAGGAGGGAAGAGGTATCTGGAGAAGACAAGAAACCATTATCATGTAGAGATCACTGTGCCTTACCTGGTGTCCTGCTGCTCATCACTGCGATTCTCACAGCTTTGAGACAAGGCTGTGGCAGTCAGTTTTCATTACATATTAAAAATCACTAATTGTCTAATCAATTACTTAACAGAGTAGGTGACTCAATGGAAATTATTATGGACCTCAGCGTGATAACACAGTGACAACATCACCTTTAACTACCTCTTTATTTGCTCTTTTTATTCTCTGCCCCTCAGTGACTTGATCCAGTGTGTAGAGAGCCCATGGGCTTCACCTCCACACCCGTACCCTGTTTTATGCCTTGTTAATTTTTGTGTCCCTCCTTTCTACTACTTCTGCAGCAGGGACCACACAACTTCAAATACTTGCACACAGAGACATCCTTGCTTTTACTATTTCATTTCATCCAGCTGGGACTTCTGGATCCCTTTCCTATTATCTAGGGAACAAAACTTTTGCAGCCAAGAGGGATTTTTATAAATTCATTAAATTTTTTCCCTTTAGAGAGCACTCCAGGGAACGCAGGCATTCGTGAATTGTGCCATATTTTCACTTCTTTAATTCTGGATGCTGCATTTCAGCAGGCATCTAAGGTATTAGCGGGAGCATGCTGAAAGTGTGACCATCTGCTTTTGGAAATGAGTTAATGAAGCAGCTGTGCTTGGAGGTAGAAAGGCTTATCTTGGCCCCATTTGTAGAATTGGCCTATTCTGCCATTCATACTGCTCATGAAATAGGCTCTGAGCAGAACTGAGAGGAAGCAAAGCCTGTCTGACACTGACTATGCCAACCCCTTTAAAGGAAGGATCCAGTTGTGGGGACACCCTATCGCTGTTGACTGGGCAGAACCAGAAGTGGAGGTGGATGAAGACACCATGTCATCGGTAAAAATACTTTACGTGAGGAACCTCATGCTCTCGACCACTGAAGAGACCATAGAAAAGGAGTTCAACAACATCAAACCAGGTAGGAACCCACTGACACGGTAGCTCCTAAATAAGTACTGCTACTGCAAATGGAAATATTTCTCCATTCATAGAATGCCAAAGGAAGAGATAAAAATAACTGTTTTTCCACTGTAAAATGTTCATGTGTAATGCCACAAAAATCATCATTAGGCTGAAGGCTCCCACCAAACATGCACATCATGTCATTCCATTAAGGGCTGCTTAATTTCCAGCTAACACTACTAACCTTTTTAGGATGACTGGTAACTGCAAGAGATCCAAAATGCTGCATGGGAATGCCTGTGTCACAGAAATTACTCTGAATCATTTTGGTCTTCCTTAAAAAGAGAGAGTTGGTGAAACAGCTGGGTGATTTCAGCGTTCTTCTTCTATGGCTAGGGATGATGAGAGAAATAGGGTGGTTTAATACAAATGCTTTTTATCTAATCTGTCTAAACTCCGAATTCTATCATTTTCATACAAAAATACCCCACATTCTTTTGTAAATTTGTGAATAATCAGTGCTTATCATTTAACGCAGAATATGACAGTATTCATTTGTTGGGTATATTGCATGCACTTAGGATAAGATTTTTCAAAAAGCAAATAAGTTTGTTGGGAATAAAAATCCTGCTGGCTTTCAAAGGATATTTTACTCTTGAGTTGCTCCAGCTTTAGGAAATTCCACCCAAAAACAACAAAGTAAAAATAACCCAATTCTGCAGCTCTCCAAACCACACAGTCCATCAGGCATTAGTAACTTATGCTTGGCAATGCGAAATCCCCTTTCGTCTTGTTCCTATTAACTTCCTTCTATTAATTTTTTTAAATACACTACAGAGCTTCATTTTTCCTTCACTAATTTTTCGTTTCTGCTCTATACATTTCTTTTTTTTTGTTTTTGTACTAGGCTGCAATGTAAAGGTCTTCATGAAGTTTCTTTATGAGTCTTTTCCATCGTTCTAATGTTTCTGGCTAATACTTTCAGCCACCATCAAGCTGTTAGACATCCCAGTGTCCCCGAGTTAAATATGTATCATCACACTCTCTTAACTGTTTCCTCCTTTTATTTACCCAGCTTTCCTCCTGAACGTTGAACTGCTCGCACTCCCCAGAAACACATTTATGCCCCTTTGACACTTTGGTAGCAGTCATTGACTTTGCTCCTGAAACAAGTTTTCCAGTACGACAATATCATCTTCAGTTTTCCTTTCATTGCTTTATCAGTTTACTTCTCATGCTGGAAATTCCTTTTATGTTTGTTTTTTTTTTTAAATGGACAGCTTTGTTTATTGTGGATAAAATCAGCAATACTATTCTTAAAGCTGTGTCGTGCTTTCAAAAAAACGCACATCAGAGGAGCAAAACCTGAGCTTTGAGGAGAGCAAATGCAATTTAAGTTATAGTGAGATTACAACCAAAAAAAATCAGCGAGGGTCTGAAATGATTCACTTCCCCTCCTTGGTTATCTGCCTTATTCATTGCGCCGCGTTTCAGTACTGCTTGCCTGAAGAGTACATTTGATCCAGGGCATTAAGAAGCTGTTTTGACAATAACAAGTCATCCAATAAAAAATGAGCCTAACGAGAGGAGTTATGATCCAGAGGCCCCCATGGCAGAGCAATTACTGCATCACTATGGACTCCTTAGACACTACCAGGAATGCTGCTTTTGCGTCTGGAGTTGTAACATAGTACAAGTATCACCCCTTAAATCCATGCCAGATTCAGTGCCTGATGACTTCTTTAGAGATATGCATCAGTTGTGTCACTGAAAAGCCTTGCCCTTGCTCCCTAGAGATTTTGGCAAAAATCCTCATCCCTGGCAAATATTCCAACAGGAAGGTCCTGCTCTCCAAATGTACCAAAGGGGACAATATTCCCCCTGTAACGTCACACAGACAATCTCTCCGTGGAGATGACCCGAGGGTGGGTATCACATCATTTTGCTCCAGCAGAGGCAGAAGCAGGGAAGAACAAGTTTTTTGGCTCAGGCGAGGATCAGTAGCACTGAGTGCTCTCAGGGAGGCAGAAGGGGGATTTTTCAAAACACAGAGAGTTCATTAAAGCCTTGACTTGTAAACAAGGCATCAGTATATAACTCCCATAACTTTGGGCTTAGAAAATCACCCTCTGGTCCCAGAAGGACACAAAGTGCTACTTACCGTTCCAGTGTCATTTTGAAGACGTGCATGCTGCTTAGGTTATAGGCTGGGACAGGCTTCATTTAGCCTGCTGGAGCTCCTAATGACTTCCCCTGAACTCCAAAGAAATATATTTTCTCCTGCAGTTATTTAAGTAAGTGCTTTTTTTTGCAGCAATATGACATTTCCCTGTGCACCTGTTCAGCTTTAAAGGGTAAGAAGCCAACAGAAGTGTCGTTCAGCATATATTTCTAAAGGATATGTTTGGGGGTGTTATAGTTTCGGTGGCTGGGCTAGTTGACAATGTGCTTCCCAACCCACAGGAGCGGGGAAGATGAACAATTAGAGGAGAAAAGGCAGCTGTCTAAAGCTTGTGACCACAGGGAATAGGACCAGTGTGGTTATTTTGGAGACAAACTTATTAGTGCTGAGTATCTCAGTGCTGAGTAGTTCCCGGCAGCAGAACAGATAACAGGGGAAGGGGAAAGCTGTACAGGGTGTACATAGAAAAGAAGAACAAGAAGCCATTTCCATTTGAATTATTTTGGGTAATCACAGAGGTGTAAGAAAGATTCAGGCTGGAGGCACCAGGATGCACTTCTCCAGCCCAACCCCACTCCCAGCAGAGCCAACACCGCAGCTGCAGCAGGCTGAGCAGGGCTGTGTCCAGGTGAGTCGCAGCATCCCTGGGGATGTGGATCCCTCACCACCTGGGGCCCCATCCCCGGGATGCCCCACTCACACGGGAACGGCCATTTCTTAGGGCCAAACCTGCTGCCCCGTTGGTCCCAACCCATCCCCACGTTCAGGGCTGCTCTGTCCCGGGTGGGACTGGGAGCTTGTTCTTGCTGAACATTCTGAGTCAATGGTTAAGAGAAAAGCCTCTTTGTTTTATGGCAGAAGCATCAGCTTTCCTCAAGCTGCCTCCGAGTAACATGTACAATGGGTGTGTGAGAACATGCAGATGGCCATCACATGGTGACCTTACCTGTAGCTCACCAAATCTTGGGCTGTTGCACGTCCTGCTCGACCATCCTGTCTTGGTGGTCTGTCACAGAAGGGAGACAAAAGACCAAAGATAGCATCGAACAGAGCATTTTGGACAGGAGAAAACCACTGCAGTTTAATGGGAAACTTACCGGTGTCTGACCCCAAATACTTCTAGTTTGCCTTGAAATACTACAACCATTATACATTTACTTTCCCATGGCATATACATCCTAAGAGGTAAGAAGACACTGCCCTCTTGTTCTTTTACCCTTGATCAGCATTTGCTCTCCAGGGGCTCGTAACCCAACACAGTTGCTCTTTCAGATTTGTATTTTCTAACTAATACCCATTTCCAACTAATATTTCAAAATTTTCTGCAGGTGCGGTAGAGAGAGTAAAGAAAATTAGAGACTACGCCTTTGTGCACTTTAATAAAAGAGAACATGCGGTGGAAGCTATGAAAGCCTTGAATGGGAAGGTAAAGCTGCTGTAAATGCTAATTTGTGGGGCTTGTGTGGAGTATATTATACACAGCTGAAACAAAGCTGCCTGGTTTATTAGCTACAAAAGCATCCTGAAGGCATTAGTCCCATTTTCTCTTTGCAGGCTGCTTTTATACTCCTGAATTCGCCTTTCAGCAGCTCTGATGTACACAAACTGTTCATTTTGGCTTCTTCCTCCTTGCATTTGTGCTAAATGTTTGCCCAGCTCAGTGCAGTTCACTGCTCAGAAAAAAAAAGAAAAAAAAAAAAAAAGAGAGGAAAGCCGGAACAAGGACTAGCAAACGAGGGGTTATGGGTTCTCTTGGCTCACATTGACATCCTTGGTCCATGTCTGCCAACAAAAATACTCACAGGACAGCATGTGAATGGCAAACTGGGACAAACAAGGTCAACCCAAAACATCTGCTCCAAATTCAGATGCAGATTTGCAAGGAGGTTGCTGTATTTAGTACCTCTTGCACTACACGTAATTCACGGCACTGTAATGCAAGAGCTGTTCCCAAAGAGGTGTTAACCCCACTCTTATTTTTAGTGCTATTGCTATTCTCCATAGGAGCACGTATAATCTTACTGACTTACATGCTACTTTACAGGGAAGCAAAGCCTTTTGAAGGCTTCACAACTATGCTATTTTGGTCAAGGAACCTCTCCTGGCTTGGATCAAGGCTGCGTGCTCTCAACGTGTTAAGCCTTTCACCTAGCCAGTGCCTTCCTCCACCCGTGGGAGGGAGATTTTGGCTTTTTTTTTGGGCGGTTTTCTCCATCTTCTCATCCCATTAGCAAACCGTGTGGGGAAAGTGCCTCCCTAGGCAGGATAATCCCCCTGCACTTTGGAGACTTACACTTGTGCTTCTCCCGTGCTCTCTCCCCACCATCCCGGCGTGAAGGTGCTGGATGGGTCCCCGATAGAGGTGACGTTAGCCAAACCTGTCGACAAAGACAGCTACATCAGATACACCCGGGGCACGGGCGGCAGAGGTACCATGCTGCAAGGGGAATACACCTACACCTTCGGACACGTGTACGACCCTGCCACTGCCTACTTGGGCGCCCCGGTTTTCTACGCACCCCAGGCCTACGCAGCTATCCCCAACATCCACTTCCCTGCCACCAAGGGGCTCAGCAACAGGAGCATCATCCGGCCCCCATCCATCCGAGGTAACTCCTGTCACGCCAATACTCAACTCTAGCAAAATATCTCCTCTGGGGCTTGGGTGGCTGCTCCCCAGACTCATGTCGAGGGTGTTGACTTTGCCCTGGATGCTGGACCCCTTTCAGAGAGGGATGGAGAACACAGTTTTTAGACTCTGTCCTTCCCAAAGGCATAGCAATCTTCCAGCAGACTAAGTGGGGCATGAAAAAAATAACCATTTTCCCCGAGCAAGCCTGAAAAAGCTTCCAGATTGCCCTCAGTCCAGTGTAAATAAACCATGAATCCTCCTGGTTTTGCCCCAGCAGGGAAGACCAAATAAAATAATTTTCCTTTCCCCCCTTCAAAGCCAACTCCCTCAACCAGTCACCAGCACAGCTCTCTGCTGTGTTTCCACTTTGCTTTGAAAGTCAAAGGGAAAATTTTACCAGTCCTGGTGTTTTCTGACCCAAAGCCACGGAGTTTCCCAAGGAGGTCACGTTGTCCTGATGCAGGGTAGGGAACCAGCACTGAAATCAAGCCATTAATTGCGCGCCTTGGAGGTGGACTCCTCTTTTGAAAGGTCATTAACCTAATAATAAGCAGCCTATGAAAACAGAGAGTGTTTCTGAAAGCTGCTGGGGCTCTGCCTTTGATCTCGGGTGACCACACATAGGACCAAATCAAATCCCCAGACTCGCGTCCCCCCAAATTAAATATTGTTGCAGGCATCGTTTGGTAAGTGCAGAACTAAGCTTGGGGGTTAGCAAAAAAATAAATCAATCTGCCCATTTGATCTTCCTTCCAAAGATGATGCCTGTGGCAGTCATCTTGTGTCCCCAAGCCCAGAGCCAAGGTCCCACGGCAGGCTGGGACCACGTGTGGCACCCTGGTAGGGCTGGCAAGGACCATGCCAGCCCATTTTTCCCCCTTCCCAAGGAAGGGGACAGGGGAGCAGGAATTTTGTTTTTGCCCTCACAGGTGGAACCAGCTTCTGTGAAGGTTGCATTGGGAAAGCTGCAGATGTGACAACCTACCAGCCCTGTCTTGCCTTACAGTTTCCCCACACTCCCAAGTAGGGCTCCCCGAGGAAAAAAAGGTCTTTTGGTTTATATGAGCAAGAGATTTGTATGAACTCTGAACTCTTCAAGAAAGGGAAATTTCACTGGTGGGTAGCAAGTGATATCAGCTGTCCCCTCTCTGCCTTTCAACCACAAATCTAGGTAGAAAGGTCTCACAAAATCAAAACTGACCAGAGAAGATGAAAACTGTGTAAGAAAGAAGCAGGGCTCCCACCAGAAAACCTCACCTGTCCAAGCATATGAGCCCAAAAAGAAAAGGTGTCAATGTGGAGCGTGGGTTTTCCCAGCAGCAGGCTACGGGGGGCTCCTGCCCATCTTCTTCCCAATCCCGGCGAGTGGGGCTAACTTTTCCATTTCAGCGAGAATCAGGGTAATTTTTCCGGCGATTTGATTCAGTTTAATGCCTTCTTACATTCCTAGAAATTTACATGAATGTACCTGTAGGGGCTGCGGGAGTTAGAGGACTGGGAGGTCGCGGCTACCTGGCGTACACGGGCCTGGGGCGCGGATACCAGCTCAAAGGAGAAAAGAGGGGAGAGGATAAACTCTACGACCTCTTGCCAGGAATGGAGCTCACGCCAATGAACCACATCACGCTAAAGCCCCAAGGCATCAAACTCGCTCCTCAGGTACGTGCGCGAAAAAGAGAGCCAACATCCCAGCCAGAGGTTGTCTTTGCCCTAAATGCTTTTAGGAAAACAGGCCCCTGCTTGAATCTGCACTAAACCCATTCTTGCATCTCAAAAGACATTAAAAAAAATAAAACGCCACTAGTTGCCTCTCGCAATATCCACCTCCCCCTCGCTGGAGAATGGTGTCCACTCTCCCTTGGAGGGAAGTTTTCATAAACAGCCATGTGTATAAGATGAAATCCAACCATGGCTGTCGCCCCATAAAAGCACTGAGGGCAAAGAAATTCTCACCCAAAATGGGTTTGATAAACAGGATGCATCCCTTGGGGCTTCACCAAGGAACAAATACACATACATAGAAAAATAATGTATGTTTCAAAATCATTTACGGGGAAAGAGGTGTTGACTGCCTGCACAACTCAGCCCAGCGCAGAAACTCTGGTTGCTCAAGGAGGCTTTTGATGTGGTTGTGTGTGCAGGACTGGGATCCAGCTGGATGGATAAGGGCTGAGGAGAACAAATTCCCCGAGTTTCTGAGGGTCTGGCTCTTACGGCAACTCCTTTCCCCTTACATCATTCAAAGCAACGTGAGGAACTAACTTCACCCTGAGTTTTGAAGCACATCTTTGCCTATTAATACTTCAATTGCCGCAGCATCTGGTTTGCCAAAACGTATGAAAATGTCTTTTTTCTCCCCCAGAAAGCTGGAAAGTGTATTTTCCCCCCACCCTGCAAAATTTCACAGTGCCCTTACTCTATATTATCAACATATAAAAGGGATGAAATAGCCTGAGTGGTGCTGCCCTGCCTTAGGGCAGGTGAAATTCATTTTTACCTCTTCCCATCCATGCCAAACCCCCGCCGCGTGTGTTTCAAACAGTGCCGTAACAGCGCTAGGCCTTTGCAACACTAGTTTTTTGGGGCACATTTTCCCAGCAGCTGAGCTCCCTAATCCCCGCCCTCCCCCCCCCCCCGCTACTATTTTACCACAGCGGGTCTTAAACAGCTACAGCTTGCTTCACGACAGCCTTGTTAATAGGGCAGCCTCATTAATACCTGGCAAGTTGGTCAGCTTCCCCATCCGTTGCACTGAGACTGTTTCAACAGCAGCTTTGAATGATGGATTTTATTCCCACTGCCTAGCTGGGATGCTCAGTGTGAATAAGCAGATCTGCCTTATTGAGGATTTAAATGTTGGTGGAACATTATAAAACTGACATCCGTATAAAAGCATTGGGACAGCAGGGAACAAGTGTTGCCATAGTCAAGAAATGTAATGAACTAGTTTATTTACACTACAAAGTACTAAGCTGCCATTGGAGCTGCAATTACAAAATTAAAAGCAGTGCTGATGTTTAAATTTTACACTTTAATTTTAAAGTTAAGTGAAATTTTTAAATAAAGTAGGCCACAGAAAGATGCAGGTTGGAGGCACCTGGGGAGTCTCTGGTCCGACCCAGCTGGCAGCACGGTCAATGCTGCAAAGCCTCAAGACCCAAAATCTTTGCAGCTGAGTGGCAGATCTGGTGGAGCTACTTGAAAAAAAAATAACTGGTCTGAGCACTGCTCACAGGGAGGCACGGGAACACCACACTGTGTTCAAACCCATTTGGGACAGCACATACACAGTGGGTTAAAAAAAAAAAAGTACAAAGCCAAAGCAAGAGCGTTTTCGGACAGCGATTCCCAATTACCATGGAATAAGCTGTGTGAAGGCTGGGGGCAATGTGGTTCAGTATTTCTCTTTCAAACTGGAAGCAGAAATGGCCTATTGAAGCCTGTATAATTAATTGGATGGAAACACAGCCTTTTTTCTTTTTTTAAAAAAAGAAAACTATTTGGACTTTTCATGCACTGTAACCCACTAAGGCAGGGAGGTAACAGAGCAGTGGAGATGAACGCAACCCTAGTGTTTTAGCACTGTTCAATAGAAGTGCATAGATAGAGTTCTGCAATTCTGCAATTCAAAGAAAGGCGCACCAATAACAGAATAAAACAGCTAATCAGCAAAAGGACAAAGATGGCTGATTTAACAGGGTAATAATTAACTTCAGGAATTAAGCTGATCCTTGAAATACAAAAAAAATTAGATGAATTTTATACTTGAAGGTGAATGTAGTACCCCGTCAGCCATTTATTTTATGTTTCTTTTGCTATGCCTTGAGGAAGCTGCCACCACACCCCTGAAAACCCTTTGGAGGGCAGGAAGCTGACCAGAGCAGGGGCTGGAGCTGGGTGAGAAGGCTACTGTGCAGCAATTAACCCGAGCAAAAAAATCCCTTTCCTCCCTTCTAGATCTTAGAAGAAATCTGCCAGAAAAACAACTGGGGACAGCCTGTTTACCAGCTCCACTCTGCAATTGGCCAAGACCAAAGACAACTCTTCCTATACAAAATCACCATTCCTGCCCTCGCCAGCCAGAACCCCACCATGTACGTAACTAATTGAGGTTTTCTGGGGTTTAGGATTTTTTTTTTTTTAATGGCATTTTATCTAGCATCTCTCCTCAAAATACAATTGCACAGGTCTCTATTTCCTTTATATATATATATATATATACATATATAAAAGGGACAAAAACATCCACAAACTAAAACAGACGCATAGTGATGTCTGCCATGCTTGCTGCTCTCTCTGGTGGTGCAAAGATTACAGAAAGCCAGAAGTAATCAGGCAAAAGAGTGCTTTTTAGTACAAAAACAAAGCATACGATAGCTCGTGGGGAAAAAGAAAACAGCTTGAAGGAACATGCTGGTAATGCAGCTCCAAATATGATTCTAAACTTTTCTGATCTAAAACATTGTTTGCTATGTATTTTAAAGAAAAACCCAGACTGCAGCAGGCTTTCTTATGGATTGAAAATGCGCAACGTGCTCTGACAGGATATTGCATCAAAAATGAGACCCAGGGCCGATAAACTCAGCAAAGAAACCGGACTGCTATGCGGAGAGTACTTTTGTTAACACACCGGCACAGTAAAATAATGTTTCCATCTGATATGTGGGATGATGCCATCTATGAGTGGATCTAAACATCTTGCAGAAAAGTCCTAGATAAAAAAAAACAACCAACCAAGCTAACATTTTTCTGTACTCTCAGACATCCCTTTACACCGCCCAAGCTCAGTGCCTATATCGATGAAGCCAAAACCTACGCAGCAGAGTACACCCTTCAGACGCTGGGGATTCCCACGGAGGGAGCAGAGGTGCCTCCTGCGGCCCCAGCTTTTCCAGGTATGGGAAGGTCTGTATAGCAAAGGTCTCCTGGAATATTATTTTTCCCGCTGCTTCCTTGCAGATGTCAAGAATGAATCCATTTTTGGCCACTGAGGACAGACCTGGCTGTGCTCCACCACATGCCTCTACCTTGACTCATGTTACTTAAGTGTGTGGCATCTTTATTGCCTATGTAGTAATCTATCTCTATATCAGGACCACCCAAATTGCGGTGTACATACCATAGAGCAACTCAGGCTGGAAGCGCCGGGGTGGGGTGGGGGTCTCTGGTCCAACCCCGCTCCCAGCAGGGTCAATGTTGCAGATACAGCAGGTTGATTGGGGCCATGTCCAGGTGAGTTGGGGCAGCGTCCAAGGATGGGGATCTCCTACTGCTCAGGGCCCCATCCCAGGTGCGCACCTCCCCTCCACTCCTTCCAGTTTGTGGATGCCTCCCTTCAACTGGGAGCCCCAGGTAGTACGCAGGATCCAGAACTGGCGTGCCCAGTGCCACATCGGGGATGAGTCCCCTCCTTGGACCTTCTGGCTGATGCCACCCAGGATGGAGTAGATCTTCCTCACTGCAAAGATACAGCTGATCGACTGATGGTTGGTCTGTCCTCCCCCAGCACCCCCAGCTCCTTTTGAACCAAAACTTTTGGTTTCATCTGCCAAAGAAATGACAACCGTGAAAGTTAGGACCTGATCCCAAATCTCGCACACACACCCCCACTGGAAAGTTTTTTTCCCGGTTAGGGAATTCATAGTCAACAGCTCTCGAAACTGCCCAAAACAGCTTGGGAAGTCATGGAAAACACAGGCTGGGAGCAGGAATCCAGCTCGCAGGCATTACATTTACTGTGCTCTCCAGCATGACCGTTATTCTGATGTAGTGGGAGCAACGCATGCCAAACTGCACATGAGGAATGCATTAGTCACTACTATTGAGTTGTTTGGAGTGTCTCAAGGATGGATTTTGAAAAAAAAAAAAAAAATAAAAAAAAAGAAAATCTATCCGGCTTCCTGCCACAGGAGTCCGCAAAAGCCACAGAAAAATCAATTTGTCTGGGTTTGCGCAGGCTTCCGCAGCGTGGAAACCAAATGGGCTCTTTATTGAATCCAGTCTCCACTTACTGCTTAATTATAATCTCTCCTTTTTCTTTCATCCACCCTTATTTATTTGTCTTGGAAACTCAACAAATTGACATACATTAAACTTTCTGCTTGCAACACACACCGGTCCTTGACTGGGGCTCGCTGAAGCCCAGCTCGGTTCAGGCCATGCGCCGGTAGCAGTTCATTTCTCTTACTGTGGTGGCAGATATGCTTTAAATGACGTATTTCTCAATTCCTAGTCGAAAGGTTGCACCTCACTTTGCTGATGCAAAGAAGATACTGTGAGCAGCCTCCATACTCAAATTATAGCAAATTTCTCATGTTTTCCCCTAAGGTAATACCTCCAACGAGGCGACGTGCGCTCAGTGTTGCCCAATATCTCCATTCCCCCCACCGAGAGGACCTCGGCTCTGACTGACCTTGAGTTGATCCCATTGCCCAGCTGGTCAGTTGGAGATTTTGGACCCTGGGAGATGTAGTTTGGCAGCAGAGCCTAGTCCACAGAGCCAATGGGTACTCCAGCTGCTCTTCCCAAATTTGGGCTTTGTCTTGATTCTTGATTCTTTCACAACAAACTATTGTGGTCTGGTTGAAAAACTGCTATCCCCTGCTTTCAGACAGGCCAGCCCCAAATGATGTTTGTTTTCCCAGTGATTCATTTTAAATCAGTAAAGTTAACATTTTCCCATGGAAAATTTTGAAGTGTTGAAACCACATTTTCCATTAGAAACTGATGGGGGGAAAAAAAATCCAGTTTACTAAATATTTTCTCCCTGATATTGCATAGAGGGAGTTTCCCTCCTCTCTAACATGGCTGTCCTGAATTGCATGTATTTTGACTGTGAAGGGTATCAGAACCATATTTTCGCTATGAAACCTGCCCAGATTTTCCCTATATTACATCACTTTCTTGCCCTCCTCATGTCATGCGTGGGAAGACGTGTACAGAGCACCATTAACACCCTCTTAGCTCAGAAATAATCAAAGCCTAAGGAAAAAAACATTCAACAAAGAGGGGCATTTTTCAAACAGTGTGTTCACTAAATAATAGCTGAGGAAAATGCATTAATTTTTCAGCTTTTTTTTTTATTACCTTTAACGTGGAGAAAGACATGCCAGAAACGACCTATTTAATTTAATTAGATTATTCCCATTAACAAACTCATTGCTCCCTGTGTCATTTGCATCGACGACAAAGTCTTCCCCTCGACTACCAAGTGATGGTGAGTTTTGAACGTCCTTTCATTAATCTGCATTTTTTCCCTCCCTTCTCCTGCAGGATATACCATTGCTAACGCGGCCGCGACTGTCACAGCCACTCAGCTCAAACAAGCGGTCACCATGGGACAAGATTTAGCGACATATGCAGCCTATGAAGCCTACCCCGCCTTCGCAGTCGCTGCACGCAGCGATGGGTACGGAGCATTTTAATCCCATCTTTAATCAAGTTCCCTTAAATTGAGCACAGGCCAGGAAAAAAAAAAATCTCAGTCTGGTAATTCTTACACCCTCATGATTTTAAGCTAATCTGTCACCTAAAGTTAGATTTTAGTCACAGTTTCATTCTTGTAGTTCTCTAGTTTCATAACAGGGGAGAGAAAGGAGAAATTAAAAAAAAAAAATCACTCAAAATCAGGTTTTCACACTAGAAAGCAATATCTCAGCCCAGAGAATGAGTGGTTCTCAGGTGTGTGTATATACATACATATATATATGTATATGTATGTATACATACACACCATTGTGTGTGTGTTTACAAGCAACGACCTGTGCTGAAAACAGCTGGTCCCATGGACTGGGGACCAGGGGTGGGATGTGCGATCAGGGGAGGATGGGGTGTCTCCAGCAAGCCCCTCCGTGCATTGGGAGTTCTCCTCTGTTCACCCCTAAAATTTCTCTAGCCAGGCAGAGCAGTGAGTAAAATGCAAGGCTGCCCCTTTGGCCATGCGGAGGTCTCTGGTTGGCCTCTTACTGCCTCCGAGCATCCTGTGGCACCGGAGCTGTAGGGACGTGTTCAGGCATCTCAAGCATCTTTTAAATTCATTCTGGCACCGCCAAGGAAGAAAGATATTTATCATAAATATGTCTGCCCAGTCTAGCAGGCTACTTTGCATGCTCTTGAACGCTAATTTGATTTTTAAAGCAGGAGGCAAGCATTCAGCGGAGTTTTTCCCTCTTACTTTGCTACTTCCCAACCAGATCTACAAGTCACAAACCATCAAATAATGGCATATTTTTTCCACCTCCCCTCAAATGGCACACTCAGTGAAAGACAGGAAAACTTTTAGGACTATTGAGTTTGAGGACCAGAAAAGTGCTATTCATTAGGGCTAATTCTCTGCTTAATTAGAGCACAAGAGCTCACAGCCATGGCCCAGTAAAAACAGGCACCTCTACAGGAATAAAATTATATACAAGGAAACTTTTCAACAGGATGGAAAGAGCCCTGCCTGGCTATCAGTGCTGGTTTACACATTAAAGCAAGGCTGCTGACTGCTGCGATTCTTGCACAAATTAATTTAGTGGAAGAGGGTTCACTTCAACGTTAAAGGCACCTCTGTTTTTAGAGAGCACCGGTGTTGGTGTTGTGTTTGAACGCTTTGGGGATGCTGAGAGCATCCTTTGGTTTACCGCAGGATGGCATTACTCATTTGTTTTTGCCATCAGATTGAGGCAGGAATAACAATGCTCTAGAAACATAGGAGAAACCCAGTGTTAGATAACTACAGCAGACGTTAATCCTATATAATATGTCTTATACAGAAATGCACACCAAGAAAACTTGAATCTGCTCAGTCTGGGACCAAAAAAAAAAATCATTTTGGGGGGAGAATTTACAACCGGGTTGACGATGCCCATTGATTCCAACACATCTGGCTCCAAACTTTTCATCCAGTCTTGATGATGTAATGTGGCACCGTATGAGCCATTTCAAGCGGAGCTTTTCCCATGCATCCCCAAAGCTGTACAAAGCACCATGGTCTGTGACAAGGTATTGACTACCAGGAGCTGTGTTGTCTATTCTCATGCTTTGGCTAACTCAATTTCACTAGGAATGGAACAAAAACACACAAGCTGTATAGTTCACGGTCCTATTAGACCCTTTCTATTTATCAAGTAGCTCGTTAGGATGATCCTAAAGGTATTACAAGCCCTGTGTGGTTGCTGTTCAGCACACTTGGCTTCGCAGAAAATGACAAACCTGTTCACAGAGGGCAAAATAACCAAGAGTGTTATAGATATCGTGGCTTTATTTTCTCTTCTGTCTATGTATTTTAAGTCGTGTTTGACTGCCAACGAGTAACATATCCATGTGTGTCTCTCTCTAAAAGACTACCGTTGGCAGAAAGCGTTTCTCACTTTCCATGTTTGGTAACTTTAGTCTGCTTTTTCAGCTATTTATATAAGTTCAGAAAGATGTCAAAGAAAAGGGCAAGAAGCAGTATTAAAAAGTTTGTGCATGAAGCACTTATTTTTGTACACATAGTACAATATTTGTATAGAGTTTTAACACTATGAAGTGTAGCAAAAAAAATCACACTATCCATTTACTGGAGGACAATCATGTACGTTTAAATAGAATGAAGTGAAAATGGCATCTCAATCATCCGTTACAAGGAAATTATAACCGGGATCAAATTCTGTGAAGCAAGTCTGTAATTCTAGAGTAATCCAATGACATTAACTGGACTTTGAAACACCATTAAAACTTTTTAAACCAACATACATGCCTCAGTCCTTTTATACCCCAAGTTTCATCTGAAAGGGTCATCCTGTGCATGGCAAATAAGAGCATGCTCTGCTCTGTAGGGATTGATTCAAGGCCAGACAGGCAAGGTCACAAGATGCTCAGCAATGCCTAGTGTGTTTTCAACGTGCACTTTGGTGACACCTGGCATGCACACGCAACAGAAAATCAGCAGTGTTAGACTTCTGCAATTTTAAGTAAAAAAAAAATCAAGGGGTTGGGGTTTTTTTCCCCACCACCTCTTTGGCCAATATTTATTTATCTGTCAATGCTGCAGGGATCGCTTTTGCTATAAATTTATTACAGTGGTCATAACTTCATTTCTTACCTGGTCCCAATGAAGATGTCCTGGGGCCGATATTGATAGCGAGACAGCAACGTGCAAAAATAACGGGGTAGATGGGGCGGTACATGATTTAGGGCTGTGAGGGATTGGTCTCACCGTGGGAAGAGCCTGTTGCCAGGTCACCGACGGGGAAATCAGCTCCAGTCCTCCTGGTCGTTTTAAGAGGAGGAGGACCTGCTACTTGGAAGACTGTCATAGTTAAATGGCCAAGCAATAGCAATTCCTGCTTCCACACCCAGTACAAGGGGTTCTGGTTTCACACCTTTCCTGAGAGATCCTGAGCCCAAGAAATGAGGGGAAGAGCTGATGCCTTGCTACTGGTAGCACGCAGCTCTCAAGCAAAGGCCTCCCTACCAAGCCAAAGGAGATTTCGCCAAAATAGCTTGACATTGTTCTTCCAGACTTACAAAGAGGTCAGCTGTGTTCTGGGCTTTAGCAAGAACAGCAGCTCTGCCAGCTCTATTATTTTACCTCATTAGCTTTTCCTGATGTCCTGCTTTTTTTTTCTTTGAAATCAGGGCAATGGCAGAATTCGCTTTTGTGCTATAATTTTTCCCCTCTCAGAGAACTGAGATTCCCTCTTTGCTTGGCAGCAGCTGGCTGATCAATTTTGGAGAGAAAGAATGATTTTTCAAGGTTGTGGGATCTCAAACCCACAACCCAACTTAAAAAGCATCATTTCCCTTTGTAAAGATGTGGGTTCCCAGTGGACAGCAAGACAAAGCCAAAAACCATACCCATCCTCCACCAAGTAGTCTAAGACGTGTGTGACCCATAAGAGATGAGAGGATCAATGGCCCAGAAAAATCAGCAGATGGCCACACGTTTGGCTGCTTGAAGGGCAAGAGGTACAAAAATTATATTTTCTTTCTCCCTTCTTCCAGCCAGTCCTGTCCTGGAGGTCTCTACGGCACAGGGCTGCACATCTGAGGTGCAAAGCAAGAATAAAACATGTCTGAGGATTACACAACAACTCTGCATTTGGAGCTGGCTAGACCCTGAAACACGCCACCTGGAACCTCTCTCCCATGTCCCACTGAAACCCCCTCTAGAAGTCCATGGCACAAATTCTCCAGTGACTGCCAAGGGGAGCTGCTTTATCTTTGAGCTTGCATGGCTCTCTTCTCCCAGTAGCCCATCTAAATCTCCCATACACCATCTCATCTCCCTATCACATACCTACCTGGACTTCCCTTTTTTGGGGAAAACAAAACCAAAACCCCCTTGAAGGATGACATTCCAGTCAGGGACCACAAATCACTGCTGTTCACTAGCTTCCTGGGAGTCAGCCTGGCCCCAGTGCTGCTCATGGTACTCTTTCTTCCAAGGGCTGGAAATTATTGTGTCCCCCCCAAAACCTTGGTCTCGGCTAAAATTGCAATTCTCAGCTGCCCTTTTTTAAGTGCTAGCGGTGGGGCTTAGACAGCCCCTACCCACCAAACCTTCTCTTTCAGGGGGTGCTTGGGGTGGGCTGCTCTCTGCCCGGATAAGCCCTTCCACCTCAAACTCCTCTCGATGCCCAGAGACTTGGCCTGGCTCCAACTACCTACAGGAGATGGGGACTGTGCACGTCCAGATTTGGGGCTGATTAAGGGAAAGAAGAGTGGAAGAATGATGCCCCTTGGTCCCCAGCCCCACCTCATGCATACGCAGCCCCAGTTGTGAAGATGTTAGAAAGCAGATGGCCGCTGGTGGACCCATAGATAGGTTGCACACAAATATCCCCTGTGGGAACACATGCAAACAGCACCAGACAACCACAGGATCACACAGATCCTAAAAGCCTGCATCAAAGCCCGGAGGCAGCAGAGGGATTCTCCCCTTTCCTCCCAGTGTCTCGGGTCAGATCCTAATTTAGCATCTCTTCTACAGCTCCAAATACCATTGGTAAATTCGGGAGGGACACGGTGTTGCGCAGGAGGAAAGTTGCAGCGTGGTCAGGTTTTGCAAAAGAGCTCTGCACGGCAGCTCAGCCTGCGGACACAAACAAGTTTCTCAAGTTCACAGTAGTTTATGTCCCACGATAAAAATAAAGGTGGAGTTTTTGCTCACCTCCCGAGCACGTACGCAAGGCACAAACGGCTACAAGATCGAAGAGCAGCCCGAGAGAGGGAAGAGCAACTGGGATGAGTAATGCTATATTTAACAGCTGGCAAGTTGCCCAAATTCCTGAAAAATTTGCCTAGGCTTTGGCTCTACTTAGCGGCGAGCTTCTCGCGTAAAACGGCACTGGCACCTAGTGGCTGCTGGATTCAGCCACAGCACCCCGAAACGCCGGGCAGGGAGGAGGGAAAGGGGCTGTTTTGTCGCCGTATGCCAACAGCAGATGACAGCCACAATGCTACGAAAGAGCAAATAAAGCTAAGGACTTCTCTCGGCAGCCCTCCTCACGCTGCCGGCACTTGGAGCTGCTAAATTTTCTAGACGCAAAAAATTGCGACAAGTTCTAAAACAAAAAACAAAACTCCCCCAAACTTCAAAAAGCCTGTGCCCACTGGTGACAAATGAATAAATAGGTCTGCCACAGGGTGCTTCACAAGGGGACCTGCTCTGGGGCAGCAGTGGGACTCTTCAGGTACCCTAATTCTGGCTCTTGACACCTCCTCCCATGAGAAACACCAGCTTCCTAAAAACTGTCTTTTGGAGGTCAGATGCTCATGTTTTAGAGGGTAAACCTTACCCATGAGCATTTTAACTGTGCAATTCAATTTTGCTTGCATAAACATGTTCAATATGAGCACAATTTAAAAAAAAAAAGAATCCATGGTTAGCATAATGCAATAATACAAACAAAATTAGCTGAAACAATCAAATAAAACATTTCAGTGTTGCCTGAGAAAAAATGAACCACTATTTCCTTTTTCCCAATGTAGTTCGTTTAGGAAAACAGGAGCACTCCCGTGCAATTTATTCTCGTTTCCACAGTGTAAGAGCAATGGCAAGCAGAGAGAGTGATTGTTATACTGGGATTCATTAGGCAGCACCATTTTCAGACCAGAAAGCTGCTCCTGTGTTTCATAAAGATGACCTGACCCTGTTTTAAGGGGCTGCGATGTGTTTCGCTGTGCATGAAAACATGAGCAAAGTGGGAAAAACTTTGCAAGAAACTTTCTGGATCATTTTGCAACTTGAGCCCTGCTGCAGTGACCAAGCCTGTCCCATGGCACAGTGCTGCTCCAGCATCCCACTCTGCTGCTGCCCGTATGCCGCAGACACCATCGCTACCATCAGAGCGATTTTGCTGATGAGAGCAGGGTGGACGGGCCAGCTGGGCGAGTTATTAGGAAAGGACATTAAGAGCATCTTCGGGGATTTGATTCCCAGTTTTGTTCTTCCAAAGCTCACTCTTTCCTGTCTCAATATTGCGATTGCTTTGAGCTCCTCCGGATGGAGATCTCTGAGACTGATTGCAGCTGGTTTAAAATGAATAATTCATTCTCTCCTACTGATTTTAAAGACAGGCAAAATTATCTGACTGATGGTTCTCTGAAGAATTAAAGAGATTGCATACAAAATTGGTACACATTGTTGGAGCTTATTAAACATTTACAATTGTTTAGCTATAAGACACTACAAGAATTCTAAATCCAGATCTGAAAGGCATATTTTCTTCTCCCTGTGGACTCCAGATCTACCACTTACAGAGGCTGGAAGAGACTTGGGGGCTGCGGAGTCATACCTGCTTACAGCACCCCATGGCAGCGCTGGTGGGAGGTACCTCAGGAGAGACCTGCGACCAGCACTGGGTCAAGGTGGTCATGACTTTGTCCAGCCAGCTTCTGAAACCCCCAGGAGAAGATCCTCTGTGTTCCTGGGGACCTTTCTGTTTTGAAACCCTTTCAGCCAACAGGTTTTGGCACCGTCCTTCTGCCTCTTCTATGGCATCTTCATTCTGTGCTTTGATGAAGCCTTCCATCCATCTTTTGCATGGGCTGGAGGGGTGCCACGAGCCCTTCTGGTGACCTACCTGTAGGTGATTCAGGATTTGGCCATCACCTCTGGGCAGCCCTTCATCCAGCCAGAGCCTGCCCACCCTGTGTCCTTCCTGATGTTTAAATGAAGCAGGCTGAGGTCTGTTCAGAGCTGCCTCAGCCACAGCTTTAATTCAAAAGTCCCATTCTTACTGATTTCTGTCTGCAGTACCTGAAATATAAACTTATTGTGATGAAATCCAACCCTGCTCTGGTTGGACATCAGCCACCTTTTGCTAGTAGCTGTAGGTTCTCCCACACTAACAGGTTCCTCCCAAAATCCTCATCCTGCATATGGCCCCTGGTGTAACCCCAGTGCCCTCCAATGACACACTCCTATTGAAACAACCTCTGGCACATGTAAACATCCTTATTTTTGATCTTTCTGCTGTGTGCCAAAGTGACATTTAGAGGGTAAAATGCCATGTGCTGCCCTTTGTTTTGGTTGGAGGGCTGGGCAGGAGCTTAACACAAGGACAAGAGTGGACAAAGTCAGCCCCAAGGTCTTTCTCGCCCAGCACCCTGCCTCTGGACTGTGGCACAGATGCATAATGTCTTCAGGCTGTAAAATCAGAGCAAACGTGTAGTCCTTCCAGGGACTTGGTGGCCTACAGCCCATCTGTAGTTTCTTGGGACACTTGTAATTATTTGAGAGCTTTCAGAGCTTTCTCTTCCAAAAACTTACCCATCGTCTGCTTGAAATGACACAAACCTGCACATGGTGGGCAGCACTGAGGCCACGTGGAACACGGGTCAGTTCAAAGTGACATTTGTGAAGAAGAATAGCACAGTCTAGTAGGAAAAAACTGACAACCACTTCGGTATTTCATTTTGCAAGAGATTGACCATCCTTTCCTTGCTTGAGACCTCTGAGGCAGGACCCTATACAGTCATTCTTACCAGGCACTTGTGAAACCGAGACCACTGATTTATGGAGAACTATGTGCAATTCACTTCATCTGACACTGTTGCCCACCCACCACCCATAGTCTATGGTGGCTTTCAACTCAGAGAATGAATCCTCCAAATGCGTTAAACCAAAATGATTGAATGAAATAATATTCAAACCTCTCTGATAAGTATCTATCCCATTTATCCCTTTACCATCCTAAGAGGTCAGCTTTGCACTTCAAGCACGATTGAGGAGTCTTCTCTTCTGATGCCTTGTGAATTCAGCAGCTCTTTCCAGTTTTATGGACTGGGCTCAGTTCTGTGGACTACTCTATGGTCTAGATTAGCTCCCAATATCCACTAATTCTCTCTGAGAGAGGTTATTTGTAATCAATAAGCACTTGTTTAATGACTAAAGAAAAACAGTTATATCTTTTATTACAACAAGAATCAACAGCAACAAGATCTGGCCAGGATGGGAACCGCTTGAATGAGAATACATTGGACTAGGGAGACTGAATTGCTGGTAAAAGTCAAAGCTTTGAGGGAAGTCAAGCTTTGCACACTAAAGGACGACCAGCAGTACTCGAGGGAAAGCTATGATGTATAGAGTCACGTATGCCACAACAAAACTCCGAGGCGTGCATTGTGAACATCACAGATATCAAATCTACCGCTCAAAAGAAACAAGCCCTTTAACGAACCAGATCACCTACAGAGTTGTGATTTCAAATGCTGAAGATGTGCCTTCAAATGGAATAGAGACAGCATGACTGATAGACAGTTTTTTCCTGTAGTGCCCAAAGTACCGTATCCTGTAGATGCCCGGCTCTGTGCCAGGAGGGATGTGCCATTCAATAGTCACATTGCTTCGACCAAATAAGCCTTTGGTCCAGTAAAACCTAGCAAACCAAAAATTGCAGTCAGCAAGAAAATCCACTTTTCATTTGTTTTAATATCCCAAGAGCTCACTAAGTGGAACAAGATGAATGCACTCAAGTGTATTTTAAGAGCTTCTTTTAACCTTTCCTCACGTATTTAGGCTATCATAGCAGCAATCAACAAGCCAACCCAAAACTCAGCAGGGCTGAAAAATATCTGGAAACATGGAAAAACAAGTCAGTTGTCCCTTTTGCAGGTGAATAATATTTCTACCAATGTGTTCTTACATTTCCAACTCCATATCATAACCCCATACAACATTACCTCTGTAAGTACTGTTCATCAGCTTAGTCTTCTCTGCCCAGGGGGAAGGCTGAACCAAGAGGATGAGTACTTATTGAAGGTCACAAGCAAAATCTATCATAATCAAGCTCAGTGCTTCTGGCACCCATTTCCACATTAGACTCTCATTTCCTTTTGCAGACTTCTTGTGCAAAATCAGTTCTGCTCAACCTCAAAACTCTACAGACAGCCTCACAGCATCTGGGGGTGAGGGATTTTTCAGCCAGCCATGATGGAGCGCTTTTTGGGGAGATGAAGGAGATTAACCTGCTCTTCTGATACTGCCAATGAAGGGCACTGCTGGATATCCCCCTTATTGAGAGTTATCAAGTCCTGCTGAGACGGCACCCCCATTTCAGGGCTTTGACTAAAGGTAGCAGATGAACAAAATAGATTGATTCATCAGCAATGGTAATAAAACATTTCCCCGTACCAGTCTTTCTGAGGAGATTGAAATAGATATTTACAGCCATGACTGGGTGAAAAACAGTGAATGGCGGGGGAAATTTGGTTTGGTGAACAGAGACCACAAGCTGACACAGGGCCTGTGTATCTGCAGGTTGCTCTTGTCCAAGGTTTTGGCTGTGGATTGCACTGGCTTGTCTTGGTACAAAGACAAAGACAATGTTGTCTTGGGAGATGACAGCGTGGTGGTGGCCCGAAGTAGTGGGGGGTCTCCATCCTTGGAGACCACCCTGACTTGCCTGGACATGGCCCCAGGCCACCTGCTGTAGCCGTGACACTGGTCCTGTTGGGAGCTGGGTTGGACCAGAGACCTGCAGCCTGAGCCTGGCTGCAATGCGGTGACCTAAAAATACTGCTGTGATAGGTCTATGCCACCACCCAGCCTCCTCCCCATCCTGCCTGCCAGGCTCGGTGAAACAGGACCACTGCTCTGGGACTCAGGAACTGGAGCATAGCTCAGATCCCACCTGGGAAGAGGCTTCTCACAGATGAGCTCATGGGGATTTAACCATGTCTTACCTCTGTTGGCTGTTTGCAGGGCCAGCCAAATTCCTGCCTGTAGCTCAGCCCCTCCTCCTGAACAGTCCCAAGAAAGCAATTAGTGCCCCCATGGCAGGCGCAGGGTGACGCCAACCACTTCTCTACTGCGAACACTAAGACAGCATCCAGCAAAAGGGCAAGTCTGCACCAGGTTTGTCCCTGCTGCGATGGTGAGCGCAGGACAAAGGGCAGATAACCACTATTCCTTCCCCGCAAGCTGCACTTCCTTTAAGTAAACCTTCGTATCTTTTGACCCCTGAAAATATGCATTTTACAAATGCAGCTATAAGTTATTTAGCACTTTGCAATGCTAAGCTAACAAACAACATGTTCTCTTGTCCTACTCTCCTATTGTCATGTCAGCACATTCAATGGTATCAAACGTCATTTTTTGCCTGTACTAAAAAAAACCCCGCAGTCTGACTCCACTAATATCCAGTAAAAATGTTCAACTCTCCCTGTCCTCATTGTCTTAATTACTGACATTTCAAGGTTAACACACTGACGTTGTAAAAAGTGACTCATTTTCATCTTAACAGAACGGTTCCCCCTTTCTTGTGGTGTTTGGTATTTTCCTGGGGCAGGAGGAAGGGAGACATTACTGTATGCATGGGTTTGCCTTCTGGCCAGCCCCTTAGGCAGGAAAAGGCCAAACAACTCCTCTTCCTTATCGGCAGAAGTACAAAGAAGGAAAGCAAGATGTCTAGATTCCCAGCTTTCCAGCATCATGGCAGCATATTCTTCAAATTTTGCACTTTTATATTTTTTACATCTTCTCGAGTGACGTGTTATTAAACATTTTCAGTGATCCTGGCCAAGATCTTGGGAAATCTGTTGGGGTTTTTTTGAAGAGGAGAGAAGGCGGCTACATATATGGGTGATAAAATGCCATTGTTTCTCCTTACTCAGGTAGGGAACTTGACTGGAAAGGGTGACATCAATGAGAGTGACAAGGTGACGTAGTGCAAGTGTTAAACAGAGGGCAAGCACTTAGAAATGCAGAGCTCCACGTGCAGGTAGGAATACATCTCCTGCATTGGGACAGCCGGAGTCCTGGCTACCAGATTAGGTTTAGAGAGCAGCTGGTTGCGCTTGGGCAGAGAGAATTATGCCCTATCAAATGCTCAGCATAAATCCAGAGGAGGACTTTCCCAATGAAGCCAAGCTGTCGAGAATGCTGCCTCTCTGACCTTGTTTTTGCACTGGGACATTGCAAGGTCAGAAGAGGCCAAGATGGACATTTTTTGGGGTCCGGTTTCTCACAGATAGATTGCGGAAGCAGATGGGAAAATGCCTGGTTTTATACAAACAGGGGAGTAACTTGAAATGAAGTGGTTTGACAAAAGCTGCCTCTGGTATTCCTATTTCGTGGGCTGACTTCTGGTGTAGCTCTGAAAGGTAACACCAGCTTTGCTGCTTTGTGGATATTTTTCCTTAAGACTGACATCTCTAACCTTAAATTTGCTTTCTCACAAACTTTTTAAAAGTTGTTGACTGTTTCTACATTATAACACACAGCAAAACTGGCCAGTTTTTCCCTGTGAAAACCCTACTGCGGTGAAACTCTCATATTTTCTATTTGGTATCCTATCATCAGCATGGCACGGCAGATGGATGGATGTAGGCTATGAACAAGTTGGACCATGAACCTTCTGCAATTCATGCTATTCCTTCTACCTTCCACAAACTTATAAGCCTTCATTCCAGAACCTAGATCCAAGGGGAAGAACTATTGTTGTGGTCTTGACAAGTTAACCACCGATCCATCCCCAGAGACCATCATCTGCAGGGACAAGACCAACCTTGTTGGGAGCTCTGAAATGAAGCCCATTCAGGTTAAACTCAAATTACTCCGTGGATTCTGTAGAACAGTGAAATCTGGTCAGGGCACCCACCTGGTGTCCCAGGAGGCATCATTCTGTACCACGTGCCAGCTGTCTGAAGTGTTGGCATATCTCTCCACCGTCAGGAAGTTGTGTTCAGTCTGGAATAAAAATAACAGAGTTAGCCAGACGCTGAAGGGACAGTCATGTCTCTACTTTTCTGTGTCACTTTAAACTGGAGAACTGCTTCTGTGTGCTTTACTGGAAAATGCAGTAATTACTGGCAAAAAATGCTTATATTTCACAGCCAAAGCACAAATTTAAGATAATAAATGACACAGAAAATGATAAAGAACTTAATCATTAAAAAGAGAAGGGATAGGTGAGGTATTTGGTCTCAATGTCTATGCAAGATGAGTGATGGGACAAATGAAGTACTTCTCTAATTTTCTTTGTTTTATTAAAATAATGCACGAGGCTGATAGAATGGAGACTAGAGACCATGCTTGCTACGACTGAACGGCACTGGATACCGACCAAGAAAGAATGTCTGGTCTAACGCACAGCATGGGTGCCTTTGAACTCAATAGTATGAAGAGATCATGAATGGTCCATAATTGACCAAATTAAGGACTTTGCCCCAAAAGCTTTCTGGTTGTGTGAATTCCCAAAGCATGTGCTAAAGAGAGAAATTATCTTCTTCTGAACTCCCAGCAAAGAAAAAAAAAAAAAAAGCACTGGAAGCCCATGATCCTATTCCTTCTGCAACCTGAATGTCAAAGATTAAAATGCATCAGGCAGAGGCAGTAACTAAATAGTCACTAATGCCGAATATCCCCAATTGCAGCGTCGTTGCGTCATATTTACCGCATTCTCTGCAGAGTTCCTGGGGTTCGCGCCTACAAAAGTTACTTCAGCAACTTCTCTCTAAGGGGGAAATTGAGATTTTTATTAAAGACTGAGCAGCATATTGTACATTAAGAACACCCTTTGAAGAGGCCATAGGAATTTTTTAGTGTTTTTGTTGGATTTTTTGTGTTTTTGGTTTGTTTTGAATTATTTATGATTTCACTTGTTGCAATAGCAATGGACAATTTATACTGTGAACTGGTATTCTCTGCCTTGCCATCCCACTTGTCCTGCTTGCTGGATAAACTCCACCATAGTACACATAAGACTTCTATGTAAAAGACGGAGGGAAATAGGTGAGATTTTTAGGAATGCCTCCCTGCCTTCTTCCTACTGGAAGAGCTGGAGACAGCAATGAGATTAAAGTCCTTGCTCTGAACACCTTATCTAAATTTTGAGCATTGAAAACCGAACTCTTTCTGACATTTTTATTTCATTTACATTCCATACCAGAGGGACCAAAGGTGACCTGATTTCTGCTTGTGGAGAAATCACTGTACAAAATTTGTCCGTTTAATCATCAACCATTATTTTATGTCAAAGCGGAAGGGAAAATCTTCTTCATGTTGAATAAAGGGCTTTTATTTTCCCCTTCATTCATCCATTTTAATCACATTCAGTAAAATGACATTGACATGAAAACGCTCTGTCTCTGCCTCTTCAACCATGCCCACTAAGAGCAACGAGACCTTTTTGATCTGAGCGCACCACAACCCTTTAGAAAACATAGACTTTTTCCCATGAGGGGTAAGACTTTAGAGACGATTTCCTAAACAGGTTTTAGCAAATCCTCGAAGCTCTCACCGATCGATACTGTTGTCGCACTTCTTGTAGCACATCCCCAAACGTCTTATTGGTCGGAACGCGATCAGCAGTCACAGCAGGCACCAAAGTGAAGTTACCTATATTGAAAACTGGGGGCTCTGGACCACGTGGCAAATCCTGAACTGTATTCTGCGAGAGGGAAAATGTGCTCATTATACAGACACATAGATAACCAGTATCTCCCCAATGAATCATACCACTGCTGTGGCTCTTTATCCAAGTCATGGCTTAGATTTTAAGAACAAGGGCAATAAAGTGAGCGCAAAAACAAACAAGAGGATCTTCATCTGCGCTCTGCATGCAGGAGCAATCTCTGCAGGACACCCGCTGCCCTGTTGCTGAGTTCCCCCCAATCCACCCTCCAGAATATCCCACAACTTCAGGAGGCAGCACCCGCCCACCAGTCCTGCCCGTTCACGTGGTCCACAGATACACTGGTAATGAACACTGCCATGTACAGCAGAAATGTAGCAGATTTTTTTTTCCCTTGATAGAAAAGCAGCAACTTCAGGCCATGCTGAAAGGTTGGAGGTACCTATTTCATAAGCTTTGAACCAAAAAAACCAGAATTTCTCAAGCTGTATAAGACCCCCAGTAGAGGAATTATTTTCCTACCACATGAGAATTTTCCAAAGTGATGTCTTATGAGAAAAGAGAGAGTAGCAATCATGCATCCTCACTGGGGAACAAATATAGCCATCACCATTTAGAGGATTTAGATGCCTCTAGCAGCATGTGGCATATAGAAAAATTTGATTACCGTAGCAATAGCCCTTGCAAGTCCTCTGTACAGTTGAATATAAGCAGAAAGGGTGTGTGGCCCGTAAATAGTCGATGCAGCCTCATATCGTTGAGCCTAGCAAAGGACAAATTTGGAAAAAGAGGGGTTGAAGGATGCTTGAGCAGTTTATAAAGCTCTTCCTATTGCTCCAAGACAAGATCAGCACTATACCTGTGGGGGTTTATTTACTCCCTTACTGCTAGGGATACAGCCCAACAACTTGCCTAAGTATTTCTGCTGCAATTTCAGGTTACGCTTCATTCTTCAGTCTATTGCAAACAGGGAGGACCAGTTGTCACTCTTCCAGCTATCACAACTCTTTTACTCTTTTAAAGGATTATGATGTAGGTCGTCTCCTCTCCAACTTTTTGGGTTGGACGGCCTCAGTTCTTCCAACCTTCCCTCCCAGTTTAGGGTTTCTAAATTCTGTCAAATGGTCCACATCTTCCTCAAAGCACAGCATCTCCCATGCCTTGTGGGGACCCTTAAAACTGGGTCTTGCGACCTACATTGCGGCCTTTTCCACAGCAACATGGCACTGCAATTCATGTTCACCTTACAACCCTACAGCTTCAAATCTTTCTTCTGGCAATTTTGCCACTGTATGAAGATAATTTCTAATTCATCTAAGTCATCAGGAGATTACTAAAACAGACCTGAACTCACAGGAGCTCCCTTCAATATGTCTGACCATTTCTGCATTAAAGCATCCATACATACTCTATGGATGAGCAGTATGGAGGAGCTATGGTCAGGAAGCCACATTGGCCCTTGCACCATGTCATCTAGGCCAGAATAAAGAAACAAGTCCTGTGATTTCTGCCACAGATTCTTCAGCTTTTTGTAGCAAAGGAAAAGTACTCTGAACATACCTAATTTTGCATGAATTATCATCCCATATAGCCAAAAGCTCAACTCAGTTAGACATGTTCAATCCGCAATTTTAACATTTACCTGGTATTCTTCATAGGTGGTAATGTAATGGGTGTAGACGTTGCACAGACCTGCGATTACGACATCCATTCTTGGTGTACCATGAGAATCAAATTCCTAAGAAAGGAAATAAATCACTTATAACAACTGCTTAATGCACAATTATATTATTGTTGTCATTGTTGCTATTATATTATTGACCAGGACAGAATACAAAGTTACATTGGGGAGGGGCCTGGTTTTCAGGAATGCAACCCTACAAGTATGATTTCCCTTCATTAATGTCTCATATTCACTTCTCAAAGAAAAGAGGAGAAATGACCTCATACTCCAGTAAATTCAATAAATGTAGGGGGTTTTTTTTTGAAGTTGATGTCTGCATACTCCCCAAAAAATGGGTGATAGAACTACATGAGACAGGCTTAGTGAGTTATGGAGACAGCATCTGAGATTAAGATGGTATTTAGCCTGCAGCTGAGAATAGGATGTATCAATCAGGAAAATGGAAAAAACATGTTTGCCATTTTTTTTCCAGTTGTTCTCATGTTGAAAAATCCTGGTAGGGATTAAGGAGCTAAACCCCTCTATCCTAGAGACAAAACTCCTGCTAGTGTCAGTTGTGCCTGGGTCCCAGTTGAATTAGCTTGTGTTGGCTTAATAGGGGTTGAAACTTGATCGGCTTCTTTTGGGGAGGATATTCATTTCTCCTACATGTCAGTAAGCACATGCAGAATGTGTATGAAGCAATTGTGAGAAGGAAACATCTGAGACATGAGACCCATGAACCCAGCTGGGAGGAGACAAAAGAAAAACCAGAAAAATCAAGAAACGTGAAGTTCCAGATATGCTGCACTCTGCAGAAACCTCTTCCTCAGCAACTTACTTTTTTAACAGCTTCCCGTAGCCTGCGTCCAGACATGGTCCTAGGGACATTAAGGGAACAATGTCAGTCTCCAGAAATGCAGGGAGCTAAAGCGGGAATCGCTGGTTGGACATGCAGCACAACACCAGAAATTCACATGACGCTTGCAGCACTGCTCAGCGTCCCTTAAGTCTTCTCTGCGATGAGCTCAACCAAAGCACCTCTAAACATTTCATGTGCATCATCACAGCCAGGGTGGGGCTGGATGCACCCCAGGGCAGGGTGCTGTAGAACATAAAGGTGCTATAAATAAATCATTATTCTATTCAGATTTTCACCATTGTACCATCGACAGTCAGTGTAATCCATCACTATGGTGCTTGTGGCATGAAAAAAAAAAATTAAAAAATCAAAGTTAACAAGTTCCTTTCGTTTCATTGAAACTGCGTTTTGCAATGAACAGTTAAGATTATTTAAGAAGTTTGTTTGCATCTCATCCATTCCCATGGCTAGTTTACAGAATGAAGAAAATGGGAAACCCCAGGTAATCAGAAGAGACAGTATACAAGAAAGTACACACAGTGGACGTATACATGCAGTGCCTGCACAACTATCATATACTGAGGACAATTTTTAGCCTATACCCCCTTTCTACCTGCATGCAGAAGTATCACAGGTAGTTTGAATGAAACGCTGCTGGCTGTGATACATAGAACAAGACCAAAGAAATACGTACGTGAACTCTCCGGGAACAGCAATGATTGCCAGTGATCCAATGGCAGCAATCTGAACGTCCACGATGTCAGGGTGCCATGGGTGAGGCCGAGTCATCTGAGGTAAAAAAAAAAAGTGGATGTGACTGTTGTAGGACAGTAGCAGAAAAAAGCTGAAGTGTTTTCCTCCCTACAGTCATAAATCAGCCAAATAAATTTACTTTGTAGACAGGCACATAAGAAAGCGTTTTACCTCCACGTGTACAGTGAGATGTCTGACCATAACAGACATATGAGGCACATGTAATGCAAAAAATAAGGTGTTGCCAGAGGGCAGCTTAAAGCAAAGTGGTAAATAAGGTCAGGGCGGCACCTAGAAAGCCCTCACCTGCATGGGAAAAGGATAGTGTTAGGATCAATAAGGTTGATCATCTCACCAGGAGAGCAAAAGTGAATGAGTGAGATCAGAGCTCGATGGCGATGGGAAATGCAAATTACCTCTTCGTTAGCTGAGCAAATGCACCCTCAGTTGAGATGCAGGGGGAGAGTTTCTAAGTCACCCAGAGGGTGATGCTCATGGAACCCTTGACCTAGCCCTGACTTCAAACTGTCCCTTAGCAGGGACCACACCGTACTCAGACTCAGCACCATTGCAGCAGCCAAAACACACACTACAGCAGCATTTAATCTTAAAAAAAAAAAAATAAAAAAAGCTAGATAAAAATGAAGCTGCCTGTTAAAAGGAAATTAAGAACAACAAGAGCTCAAGGGTGGCACGGCTCCAGCAGATGACATGCAAAATCCCACTCCACCAAGTCAAAAAGATTTTTGGGAAGCAACTTACTGGGGGCACAACATGAATGACAAAACCTTGTGAAGCACATCAGAAGCAGGAGTCCTGCCAAAGCATCCATAAAACGATGCCCAAAAGATGATAAAGTGGTAAGAACAAAGTGTAATTTACTCTCAGTAGCACCAGCCTGGACAGAGGAGGTGGGGTGGGATGAAGCTCTGCACTGGGGCCTCTTTTTATGAGAGATGAGGTGAGGAGCTGATTGAACACAAAGCGACACTAGGAAAGCTTTTAAAGACACTGATGAAAGGAATAACGATGAATCGCCTCACCCAGATGGCATCCTCTAAGTGCTCTAAAGGACCTTTGACATGATCCTATTCCACCACAGTGCATTTGCTTTAATGCCAAGGGACCAGCAGGTGGGAAAGGGTGCATCAATTTTCTTTTAAAGTTGTAAGTAGGAATTTGGGAAAGTTCAGCAAGAACAAACACCAAGTCCTGCCCAGGACAAAGCAGTCCCTAGCATGGGGCAGCAGCTCTGCAGAGGCTGGCCCTAAGAAATAGCCCCTCCCTGCATGAGTGGGTCATCCCTGGGATGGGGACCCAAGCAGCGGGGGACCTCCATCCCTGCTGACTGCCCTGATTCTTCTGGACGTGGCCCTGAGCAACCTGATGTAGCTTCAAGTATTGGTCCTGCTGGAAGTGGGGTCATGCTGGAGATCTCCGCCTCAGGGTACCTCCAGCCTGAACCTGGTGTGATTCTATCTGTGGATGAGTAAGTCTGGCATCAGTCAATGTTATAGCTCACAGAATTATCAGACACTTGCACAAACATGACAGATAAGCAGAGAAGTCAACAGGATGTTTCCAGAGGAAGTCAAAGCCCAGCAGAAACCCTTGAAGACAGCACTGGGAAGGTGAGTAAGTTGATACAGTCCCCAGAGTTTCCAAACGAGTTACTTCATTTTGCATAGACCCATCTGTCGCATGAGGAAAAGAAAGGTCCTCTCGTGGATTAAGGTAGAAAACGAATGGCAGGATGGAAGAAAAATCTGCCCACAGCTATTAAGATCTCAGCAGCAGTAGAGGATGTCCTGAAGCCAGAGACCGCCAGGAGGCAATGCTGAGGTCCATGCACCATTGGGTTTCCCTGACCTCATGCATTTTCCCTCTGCGTCCTGCTCAGGGCTGTATCACAGGAAGAGAATTAGGCCAGGGTGGATCTTCAGTTGGGTTTTTTGACCCTAATGAGAGCAGCAGATCTGGTTCCTCTTCCTAGAAGGATATATAGAAAAAATGCTTTGCAAGAGGAAAACATCCACCTCTCTCATTCTGGTGCAAACCAATGACAATTCAGGGACATGGTTTAGAAGTGGGCCTGGTAGAGTTAGATAATGGTTGGACTTGATGATCTTAAAGGTCTTTTCCAGCCATAACGATTCTATGATTCTATGACAATGCTTCGTCTTGCTTTCTATTTTCATGCCTTCAAAGCCCATGCAGCTCTCTCTCCCTCCTTGTTCTTCAACAGATGGGCTGGTGCAGACATTGTCTGTAGCGCCCTACCAAAACCTATCCCAGATCAGCAATCTCTGCACTTCCCAGGGCACACACCAGTGTATCCTTACCTCTCCAGTGCTAAAGAGGATTGGCTTGGGTTTGTGGCAGGCTTTCGTTTCATTGGACGGCTCTCCCAGCAGCTGGTCCCGGATTTCATCCCAAAACGGGTCCCCTTCTACTGAGCCTTGAGGGGGAAACATCTTTTAAATGCTGTTCCTTCAGCGGCCCCAGCAGCTATTGGACAGGAAACTCATTTGTTACCCGCTCCCTGCTTATGTGGGATCAGATATTTCTCCGTGGATTCTGACTACCTCCCTTTTCTGGGGTGATTTGAAAAGCCGAGCTTTAGCCCAGCTGAGCTTCATCTTGGCAGCCTTTGGGTAATGAAAATAAGTGAGAAAGATTGCCCCAAAGCCAGCTCTTTCTTCTCCCCACTCCTCATCCAGCGCTCTCCTTCCTTCAGAGCATGGTCATACCCATCTCCAGAAGCTTTCTAAGGAACACAAACTTGCGAGGGGGCTGTAAGATCACACCTTCCTAAAAAATATCCCTTTGGAGACTGTTTCAACCAGCCGTTGATGTTTCTAAATGAGTCTGGGGGTTTGAATCTATTTGGGGGATGCGCCATGTCCTCCCCATTTGTACGAAGCCACATTGACATCTGCTCCCTAAATTACCTTGTGTGAAGTTGAAAGCCCCCACTCCATCAATGGTCCCAGCGGCAAAGCTGTATCCTAAGGCTGGTTTACATGTTTTAACCTTAATCAGAAGGAGGAAAAAAAATGAAAAAGAGGTATTTTAAAACCAGTTCTCCTCAGTGTGCTGAGTCCTGCTGTAAGACTATAACATTTTTTCCTTCCTTATGCCTGCATCCCGGGATCTCCCGCTCTTACCGTGTGTGTGGCATTGAGCTCTACCGAGACATCACTCATGTTTACCCACTGGTGAGCTGAGCTCAGAGGTCCTGTGATCTCCTGGGAAGCTCCTTCATACAGCTCCTAAGGGACACACAAAGTAGAAATCCTTGAGGAAGAAGACATCTGGAACTCAGCTCTTCTGAGATTCAGCTATATGAATTATTTGTTGGTTCTATTGACACCTGAGTCTGCAGTGTTAAAAACGACAGCAATGTTTTCCCTCGCCATTTGACACACACGCTGGGCCGCTGTGACTGGGACAAGCTTTCGCTTGCAAGTCACGATCAGCCTGGAGTGTCTTCAGGGCAAGCATCTGAAACGGCGACTAAAAGGAAACCGCCACCATCAAGCCTTCTGCTCTTACTCCGCTGCTGGGCCCATTCCAGTTCCTACAAGCTGCTGTCCCTGAAACAGTGCCAAAAAATGTCCTCTTACTGACTACTCTCACATTACACGAAGCTGCAGAAGGGGAACCAGTAAATTCAGGTGACTTTTGAGCTCAAGGTGACGTCAGGGAGTCTATAAGGCGGAGGGCACCAGCTGAGTAAATGCAAAGTCAAGCAGGGCAAGATGAGTATCTTTCGTGGATGTTTAAGCTGGCAAATTTTAGCCCACATTTGCGTTCATTTGGGAATCTGATGCCAAAGTTGGCCAACAAGCAGTGGTGTCTCTGAGCTCTTCTAAGAGTCTTCAACACCAGTGATTTTTCCCATCGTGACACCTCAGAGATGCGTGCATAGGAGGGAGGTGGAGATTATAAGGGGCAATATCCACGTTATATACTGATGAGGAATATTGAGATTAAAAGCCCAGACCAACATTTTCAAATTGCAACACCTACAATGTTGTATCTGAATAAAAGTGTGCGCTTTCTGAATAATCAGGAAACATTTCCTTAAGCATGTGGACTCCAGAGTAATTTAAATCTACAAACATTCACAAAAACAGGTGCAAGAAAGTTGCTTAAATGAACATGCATTCCTCTGATGACAGCATTCATGCACACTTGTAAAGCAAAACATCACTTACCCTTGCTTTCAAGTAGATATTTTGCCCTATGATTCTTGTACTGTCAAACATGTCACTACCGGGACCCATGGCCATGCACATCGTTGCCTGTTAAGAAATTCGTTTAAATGCTAGTGATCAGTTAATACGGAGAACACGTGGCACTGCTAAGTGGATGAGTTCACAAGGGACTGTCATACTGTGGGAATGAATTTCTTCTTGTGAGCCATCTCAATTTTGTGCACCGCATCACTACGCTAACATTTGAGCTTGGGCTGAATGACCAGAAAACAGGGTGTATGAGAACAAGACACAGTAAGCTCCGGAAAGAAGTAACCAGAATAGTCCAAAAAGAGGTGATTTGGTTTTTTATGTCCTCTTCACGCACAGTGGTCCACCGTGTGGCTCTGTATTTGCTGCTCCACCCCAAGTTTTCTCCTTATCAGAAGTTAATGTAGATCAGGTAGGACATACTTACCCCCCCCACGGGACAGGTGCTCTGTGGGTTGTCGCATGACTCCCCCGTGTTTACGCAGAACGGCCCTTTGGTGTTGGGTGACACATCTCCCAAGTTGGAGGATGCAAAGGCAGCAACAAAAGAGCCCTGCCAAAACCAGACGTGGTCAGATGGACTTTAGTGCCTTGCAGTGATTGCAAACATCACCTGCAGCTTTCCCTGCAGTCAAGGCTGGCGTTACAGCCCGCTGATGAGCATGTGATGCTGGTAAAACATTTCTGAAGTGACTGGGAGGACTGGAATGGGGATTTAGAAGTGCTCCAAGGGTTAGGGGCAGGAAGAGCAAGGGAGAATAGGACAGCACAAGATGCAGCTGCCACTTCAGGGGGACCTTCACACTGCTTTGATATCCAGACAGCGTTTCTTCATCTACCTCTTCCACCTCAGCAGCAGCTCTTCCCTGCCCGCCACCCCCCCCACTTTCTCATGTTGCTGATCAGATGTTAATGGACCATTGTAGCAATTTGGACAGGGTTTTTCTTCTGCCAGGCTTTCACCACGAGTGATTTACTGGGTGAGAGCTGTTGGCTCTGACTCCAGGAGTTAACATCAAACAGTACTTGTTCGAAGCAAGGCTGGTTACACGCTGAGTGTCAGCTGAATTCAGCTCTCACAGACACTCTGATTTTTTCCCCCCTTCTTTTGAGATTGGATGCATCAACACCGGATATTTTGATATATTATCAGCTCTTAAGCCATTTTCGTGTAAGACTGCTAGACACACTGTGCCCAGCAGACCATACAGCTAAATATTGAATCCTGCAAACACTTCTTAGCTTTGCGTGCGTGTCAACTTGCACTGACTTGCACCCATAACTATGGACTAGAGTCGAGTCTTGTTAAAAGCCTTTAGATAATCCACTATAAAAAGAAACATTTGCAAGCAGGAATTAGGTAGACTTCCTTTAGTTTCCATCTTTGGTATGAACTGCACATGTTCCTCTGCCCAGAGTATCAAAACAGGAATTGGACAACTGTTTCAATGTACATGCTGGAGATACACACAGGACACCCTCTTAATCAACTCATTACTCAAAGTGTCTGTGAGACGGGTTCATGTCCATATTTACATTTCAGGGGAAATAACACTTTTTAAAGGAGCCGTGTTTGTACTCTGAAGATGGCAAATCTGGATAAATGAAAATCAGAAGGCAGAACTGGCTGGAAGCCATAAGAAAGAAGTGAGGCTGGCCACAGACTTGATGCCACACCACAGATGCAATATATTGATCCCTTTGGATCAAGCATCCCACACACGTCTTTCTAGTATTTCCAATACTCGAATCAAAATCAATTTGGTTTATTACTAAAGTCTAAATAAATGCGACTGATTACTAGTTTGGAAAGTCAGGAGAACACCTTGCAATTTCTCTTCTCTAGGGAAGAAAGTAAATAAATCAAAGCGTTCATCTTTCACTGTGCTGTCCTGTTTCACTGTTTGAAAGAACACACTTCGGCCCATAGAAAGCACCAACCATCCCCTCCCTGTTGCGGCACTTTTCCCCCCATTATTTTCAGTAGTCTGAAAAGACTCCCACCTCTCCGGGAAGCATCCCCTTGTTCTTCTCCTGTTCGAACAAGTAAGATGCGTAGCCCATGTTGTCGCTGTTCACAAGATGGTTTGTGTTGTTCATGCTGACTGGGTGCACGGCAAACCAGCTGAAGAAGAGTCAGAAGACACACATAGGAAATGCGTTGTTCAATCTGTATATTGGCAATTGTCTTGTTCAATCTATATATTTGCAACTGGCTTATGGGAATTTTCTTTGGGAGAATAGAAATGCAGACTGTTGGTACCTAGGGATGGATTAACAGGGGCTGAGTTATTCTCATCCTCTCCCTTCCTGACCCGGAGGGCTCATAGCTATGATGGTCCAGGTCTTCAGGCCTGGCAAGGCCAGGACAAGAATTTGGCACTGTAATTATCAGGGCTACCAAGAGCTATTTCAGACCCGAACTGACTCTTTTCTGAGTCCAGATAAATCTATTTTGGAGGGATTTTTGTTTTCTTGCTTCAAAGAATAAGGAGGGGTCAACAGTGTAAAAAAAAAAAAAAAAAAAAAAAAGGAAAAAAGGAATCCTTTCATTCTTACAAAAAGGAAACCTTCTTCTTCCTCTTAATGCAGTCAGACTCTGGCTTGTGACTTCTAAATGAGGAAAACACAATTATGGCTTTGTTACTGCACATTAGTTCATTTGCTTGGCCTTGAGCTCTGAACTTCGTGCGGCCGACTGCTGCCCCACAGTTCTGTTGATAGGACAGGCGTCATAAATGCTGCCTGTGGGAATGGCACTCTTCCAACAAAAGATGGAGTGTTAAAGAAAATAACCAAGAGGAGAGGATCCCAAAGGGTCCTGGAGATGCTGGGTTTGGGATCTGCTTCAAGGGGCACAGCAAGAGCCCTAGAGAGGATTTTTCTGCACCCCTACAAGGGAAGACCAGCTATGGTCATCTTCCCCAGACGCCTTTGGGTCGTGCCAGTAGATGTGCCCAGCTGTAGGTGGGCCAGGTGCTGCTTTATCTCCCAGAGTAAATGAGGGACGCTGACCCAGTTTATGCACTCAGAGACCTTCTGGTGATGAGCTGTGATCAATGCCCTATGGGCAAGGGTCAGTGTTGGGAAGGAGAGCTTGTGTCGAAAGACATAACTGCTACAGAACTGTGGTTTGTGAGGATTTGGAGAAAAACATGTTACTTTGGTGGGCCGTACCTGATAAGGCCTAGCTCCTGTCCATTCCCATCTACCATCTTCAGCATCACCATTTCTTTATCCGTGTTGGATGAATACCTGGTTGAAAATGAAGCGGGGAAATCCCATTAGTGCCAGAGCCGTGGTTGTGCTCTGCATTGCTCAGACACGTTACATCTCCAGTAGGTTGAGCAAGGAAATGAAGAGATTACTACAGATATTACCAGAGCACAGTGAGACCTCAGAGGAGCATCTGAAAAGAGCTGTGCAAGTAAGAGAAGTTATGGTTCTTGCCGACCTCAGGTGCTGCTTCTCCAGAGGATGTAGAGAGGAGCTCTCTCCAAATCCAAATTCATGCACCAAGGATGCCATCTGACTCAAATGCTAACATCTACTAAAGACTTTTTTCCTTTTTTTTTGTTTTTAAACAAAGCATAAGCTCACATCCCTGACCAATGCCTCACATGCTTGCAGGGGGCAACCACAACTTTCAAGCCCGCTCTTGCAACTAATTTTTGGGGATGCACACACCCGAATGCCCAGGATGGCAACAGTGTCAATCTGCCACGGTGTTTGCTCCGCATTTTCAACTATCCCATGAATGACCAGAAACACCAGCTGCAAGATGGCTGGGTGATGGTCCCAATCAAACGGTCCTCTTCAGAGCTCTGTTTCCCTCCCGCTTGAGGAGCTTTTACCTGCTTCGTTCGGACGCTGGATTCTCAAGATAGGAGAAAGGGCTTCGGTTGATCTGACTGTTTTCTACAATGCCTTTGTTTATAAAAAGCCTTCCTCTCTTCATGTTCTGATGCGCTATATCAATGCTCTGAAAAGCAGAAAGGCAGGGAATATTAATCCATGCATGTAAGGCATATATGACATTATCTGGAAAAACTCTCCCTCCCTGCCTGTCCCCAACATTGTATTGGGAATTTGAGGGGTTTTTATTTTTTCTTAGTTTAAAATCCTAGACATTTACGATAATATTTTGAAACCACCCAAAACTGCCTCTTCCTAAAGAAAGACTTCAAGACTTCTAGTTTTTGATCTAATTTCGCTGGTAGGCATAAACCCACCTCCAAGTATGTTTTAAGACTGCAACATTTGGAGGTGCTACCACAAACATCACAGCAAGAGCTCCGTTAATCACAAACATATCTCCCCCCACCTTTTCTGCGTTTCTGGGCTCTTGTGCCAACAGACTGGACGACACCGACCTTTACGATGCCATTCACGATAGCATTGAGGGATGGTCTGATTAGCCCTTTGCTAGTGATCCAGAAGAGGGTGTACTGGAAGTAGCCACCAGGCCCCGAGTGCGTGTGTGTGCCGCTGAGGATGACATTGTCCTGTCGGTACAGCTCGCCATATTTGCTCTTCAGTTTCTTGAGCACCTAAGAGGGAGGAGGTGGTCCTAAAAAAAACCCTTTTCATGCCCAAAGGCTATGGACATTTATATCAGCCCTTGCAAAAAAACCCAACCATTCATCTTCTCGTTTTCTCTTTCTGCCTGATACTCCCATACTGGTGTCACAACAAGTAGGTTATAGCTGTTGAATTGGCAAGAGCCTTAAAACAACAAAATCTGATAAGTGAGGACCTCTATGGCCAATTTGCAGTGAAGCCCAGGTCATCCAAGGAGTCTCCAGTTCTCCGGCATCTCCCTCCCTCCTCTGTGGTGCTGGAGGCCCAGCATTACACAGGCACCATGATAATATATTCATGATTCAAATATATTTGTGATAATTTTTCTGCTAAGAAAAGCATGGGCAAAGGCCAGCCTTATTTGCTGAGGAATCAAAAGCTCTTCTTCAGCAGAGACATGACATCTCTCCAAGATCGTGCTGCAAGGAGATCCCAAAGCAAACAGCCAATGTGCTGCTGTGCTCGGTATTATTTAGCAATAGCTACAACCTTAATGCTCATACTGGCAACGACCCAAACTGTGCCAATTACTCATTTCCAGCCACATACCTCCAGCCTCAGTCTCTGAGACACCATTCCTATGTCAGCACTGACAAACACTATTCGCCTGGAGTCATCAAGGTCTGCCATGATGAAGGCTCGGCTGTAGAGGCGCATGAGAAGTCCGCTGCCCACCTGGTCTGGGTTGGCATATCCCATCTGGAAGAGAAGAGCTCCATCAAGCCCATGCAGCCAAAATATTAAGTGATGTGTTCACTTGCATTTATTTTTCTAAGTAGATTTGCCAGACTGTGAGAGGACGCATTCAACATATGAACACTCAGACTTGCAGCTATCTTGCCCTGTGATTGAAAGAATCATAGAATGGTTTAGGTTGGAAGGGACCTTAAAGATCATCCAGTTCCAACCCTCCTTGCCTGGGCAGGGACACCTCCCACAAGCCCAGGTTGCTCAAAACCCCAAAGACATTTCATCTAATGTTTTAAGACGACAACCATTTGGCAAGGCACAGCCACTAAACCAAAAATCATGCAAAAAATACTCAGAGATGATGAAAATCAGTATTTTACCAACCCTGTGTTCAATTCCCCCAACTTACTAGAGGAATTTCTGCCACAGGTCCCGTGCAGTCAGCTCGACCTACGCCCAGTAAGTAGTTTGCTGTTGCTTCACTGGAATCTATAAGAATAAATAGCAGATTAGTGGACACAGAATCAGGGACAGAAGAGGCAACCCAGCCTTTTCAAAGGGATCGCATGCCTGAAACCTGCTCGACATCCCCAGAGGACCCAGCAGGCCTGCGGACAAGGGGAGCCAGCTGATACTGTCTGTTTACGTTTCCAATGGGCTGTCAATGCAGTCTGAGTGTGCTGAGGCTGTTAAGGCGTTTGGATCAGGCATGAAGAACCACAGAGGGAGCTTACACAACAGGGTCACTGGATTGTGTGAAACGTGTTGTGATTCACAGCGAGGGGGAAACAAGCCTAGCTTCACCGACGAAGCTCTCCAAGCCCGCCACTACCATGCAGGAAACAGATCTGGGGGTGTAAGTGCTGCTTTCACACAAAAAATTCAGCTCAGCAGCAGTGAGAAAAAGGGGATGGCATTTCAGGAGCTACCACAAAAGGACTAGAGAAGAAAGAGGTGCATATCCATATGTCGCCCTGGAGCCTCCACACGAGACCTGTGTCCAGCGCTGGTGCCCCGGTCTCAAAAAAAAATCACAGCAGAGCCAGCAGAAGCTCAAAGAAGGGAAAAAGCAGCTCTGGGCTATGATCTCCAGGCAAGTGGTGAGGAAAAGGACTCCCAAAGGAGATCATGTCTCATCCCAGCCATCATGAAGGTGCAGAAGTCCTTCTACAGGATGGATGAAGAGCCTGGACAAACTCACAGAAGAAAAGCCATTAAGGGCTATTCCATTTAAAAAAAAATAATAAACTGCACCTCAGGAAATCCCAGAGCCAAAAAATCACTGGAGGCTGAGATAACACTGTGGGAAAATATTTCCATGCGTTTGATCTGTTGTCACAGTCTTCCCCAGCCGCCCACTGCTGCTCAAGGCAGGGCATCAGGATAAGGGGACACTCGGTCTTCCTAGTCTGGTCTTTCCTAGGCTGTCACTTAAAACAGAGGAGAAGTGAAACACTCACCCTGGCCACAGACTGACCATAGCACGTCTCGTTTATAATGGCATGAGTGAACAGGGCTACCCATTAAAACTACCGTTCCTCCACCTCCTCCTCCAAGAGCTACGACAGAGAGGAATCGCTTGTGCAAAGCTCTTTCATGTTACAACCTAAAAACATGAAGAAGTGTGAACTACATCCAATTTGAGATTGAAATCTAGAAATTGGAACATCCCATTACTGACATGTCAGGTGATGCCCTGTCCAGGGCAGGGGAGGTCCCTGGCTCTGGGAAACAGCTCCTGTCATGTGGAACCACCTAAAGCTTCAAAATGTTTCCTTTTCCCATGAGATTTTATCTCTCCAGACAACAAGCGTGGGGTACATTAGAAGTGAATTGAGAGTTAACTTTGGGCAGCTCCCGACACCCGCCTGCTCCATGCCTGGTGATGGGGTTGGAGGCATAAATGAGCTATGATGGGATTGCAACAGCTGTGAAGGCCCTTGGTGCAGTGCCAGCAGCAAGGGGCTCTCGGGACCCCCTTCAGCAGGCAGAGAGAGGGAAGGGAGGTTGTCTGGATCCCTGCAGCCAGCCTCACCCACTGGCCCCGAGGCTGCGCATCCACGCCCCGAGAGATGCTCTCATTGGGTTTGGCCACCATGCTCCTGACGCAGAGGCCAGCAACAGCACCAGGGCATGCCTGTGCGAGAGGACCACACACAGACAAGATTATGAAGGCTCAGCAGTGGCCCAGTGACCCTCTACCTGTATCACTTTAATTTAAGTTACTGCACTGGATACACACTTGGGTGGGGTGTGATGGCAGGACCGGAATCATTCAAATTGCCGTTGTCCTCTTTGATGACAAAGTGGAGGGTGAGGAGCACCGCAGTCACCGCTATCATCACCACCAGGCAAATGATGAGGATCACCTCCAGGCGGGAGAAGGAGCACTTGGACCTCTTCCCACGCATGGTGGGGGCACTGTGAAAGCAGAAAAGAACCTGTGGGGAGGGCAGATGGGACAGCCCCAATGTTGGGCATGTCCCACCCAGAGCAGTATATCGCACCCTCAAAGACCTGGTGATGGTTTGTGTTCCCCATCCCAGTCTTGGAGCAGACAGGAGCCGTGATAAGGATGGGAAGTGGAGATTTATTTTTCAATCTGCTTAAGACAGCAAAAATATATCTCCTGCGAGCAGCGATCACTCCCTGTCATGAGGCCCTACAGGACAGGGTGAGAGGCCGAATTACCAATCCTGCATTTCCTGGGACGCTTTGCTTGCTCTTTGGAAGGTAATTATTTAAATAAACCCCACAATCTTCCACCAGATCCTCCGTTCACTGAGCAGCCGAGGCAGATTCTGCGGCTTGAAGCCTTGCAGCTTTTCTGCTGCTCCTGCTCTCAGAGCGCATCAGAAAACTGTATTGTCACCATAATCAAGGTCAATTTAGGAAACTCAGCATGAGAAAAACACACCCCATTGCATGTTCGAGTGCCATTCTCTCCTGGCTAGAAAAAGTAGTGGTTGTGACAGCTTTCCAAGACAAGACCCTCTGTATAGATGCCGGCTTCCTTGATCATATGCTGAGCTCTTTGCCTTTGCCTTTGGTATATTGCTCTTCCTCCTTGGACAGAGGGTTTTTTGGGGGTTAAAGATTAACAATAAAAATTATTCAAAATACAGCTATGGGAAAATATGCTATTTCCTTCTCTGATAAAAGCTCTGGTGAGCTCCATTTTGTCCTGCTCCAGTACCTGAGATTCACCTCAAGGGCTTCAGTCTTGCCCGGTGGGAAGTAACAAAGACATGCTTTTTGCCCTTCCTGTAAGCATCTGCACAAGGTAGAAATAAGCCTTTTAAATAGCTTTGGAGGTTTCCATGTGTCCTTAGGTGTGTGAGTAGACAAAACTTACTGCAGACCCCATCCCTCTGCCTGTGACAGAACCACACATTTGGCCAAAGGACTGGTTCCTTGTCTAGAGTGGTGGGAGGTCTCCATCCTTGGGGATGCCCCAACTCACCTGGACACAGCCCCAAGCAGCCTGCTGCAGCTGCGGCATTGGCCCTGCTGGGGCCAAACTGTCACAGGAGTGGAGATGGGGAAGGATGGACACGCCATTAGAAAGAGAAGAGTGAGGCAGAGCCTCTAATTTTCCTGGAGGTAACATTTGCCTTAGGGTGGGTTGGTAATGCTCATGCCCACAGGCTATTCCCTGGAGACGATACGCCCTGGAAACAATGAACCTGCAGAAAATAACTGCTGAAACGAGCATTTATGGTCTTGGAAAGGTTGCAATGAGAAACAACATCACCAGGGAGCCAAGTGGTCACCCAGACTTGCTGTGGGTGATCTTCCTTATCAGTTTCTTTTGCCATGGTAAGCTACAGCAGTCACGATCATTGCTGAATTCCACCTAGCAAATTTTCTAGTGGCAAAAAAAATCTAGTATTACAGGTTTCCTTACTCCCCTTTTTATTCTCTGAGCGTGGCATTGGCAGCCAGCCGTATGGCACCGCAACCCGTCCAGATAATCGATATCACAGCACCAGCCTTAAACACATCTGCACAATAAGCAATTACAGTTCTCTCTTTCTGACTGATTAAACTGCCAAAGTAATACTAAAAGAAACAAACATTAGTTCTATGAAATCGCAGTGAAATCTCACGCAAACTTACCTGAGATGCCTCGCGTCTCCCAGTGCCTACAGGAACGTCTCCCAGCTTGAGACCTGTTTCAAGCTGAAAAGTTCAACTTGAAGATTATTGCTGTTACAGCCCTGTGAGTCAAGCACTGCGCAAGATAAGAAGAAACCAATCAATAATTTTTACCACATAAGGAGGTGATAGGGGTTTTTCTCCCCAGTGCATTTTAAGTTACAAACGGCGCCTAACTCTCTAAAATAACTTTTCTGGGATTGCACTGGTCAGTTCCAGTGCACGAGGAATTTGGGAACAGGATTTTTTCCCTCCTCTTATCTTCTTCAGAGCTTGACCAGCCTGCGGGATGGCTGCTGCTTCCCACCTGGCCGTGACTCCTATTCCTCAGGAAAGACCAGTCCCCAGGTTTTCCAAACTCTACTAGAAGAACTGCAACACAGGATTGTATTTTAAGTGTAAAATATATTTCATTAATGTATTTTTGTCTGTTAAAACCCATCTTTTTCCATCTGTTTTCCTTTTGAGTCCCAGATAGGTTGCAATGTGCATAAGTTCACCAGCTTCTAAAGCATGATTTATCCGAAGGATTTTGACAGTTCGCTCTTCCCTAACATGATGGGACCCATCACATCCCTCAGAGAGCGGCTGCTTGCCCTCGCTGGCAGGGGCGATGAAAGACCCCCGCGAGCAATACCCCAGCAGGTATACCAGGGTATACAAGCACCTATGCGTTTCGGTGGGAATTTAAGGCTGGGACCACCTCCGACATTTCCCCCCCGACTCAGCTTCCAACAGGAAAACATCTCAGGAGGTTCAGTTTTCCTCTTTCATCGCCATTTCTTTCATGCGCCCTAATCCAAAGGTTAATATTCCAGCTAGCGCTGCGTACATGCAGTCTGAGCCACCACTTCAAGGTCACGTTCAGTATCGTCTTTTGACTCAGCGATTTTTAGACCAGCCGAGCGGGGAGAACCAAGTTTTACTGATACGTTATCTCCTCGCTGCAACGCTCAAGGAACTCGCTTGTCCCTGCCATCGGTGGCGAAACAACCTGCTTTGCTGTATGGGCTGACAGCTATCCCTGGTGACCTCTGTGCTGCTGGGAATGCCCTGCTTCAGGTCACAGGGTTGCCCCAAATTGTGCACTGGTCCTGGAGGTAACTAATAAAGAGCCTCGTTTGACAAAACCATGAGAGGTCAATCACTCTGCTGACAGGGGAAAGGTCCTGGGAGAGAGATGAGGCAGAAGTACGTTGTGCATTGGCAGGAAAAGCAAGAGCTCTTCCTGAAGGTGGTATGTTTGCTAGATCACCATGAAGACTCAATTTCTTGAGTTTTAAGAAGTTGGTATAGTGGTGGTGTGTCCTGCCAGTCTCACCCCATGAAATGCAAAAAAATCCAAAGAAAAGACCTCACCAAGGCCTTATAAATCTGGAAAGGACAACCCAGCTGTTGCTGGGGGTGGAGGAGGAAAAGGAAGTTTGATAGCAACTCAAAGCACATTTTGGGGAATATCTTAAATGTTTTCGTTTTAAAAAGACTGCTCAATGAGGTTACGGGGACCCACAGCTCCCCATGTCCCTCAGGTAGCATGACCATGTCCATCCACCCTGGCTCAGGACTGCAGAACCAACAAGCTTTTTGGTACAGAAAAGGGACTTTCTGGACTACAAAGACCTCAGCTGAAGTGCTAAGGGCTTGGTAAATCCCTCTGAACTTCTTCCTGCCTGGGAAAATGCAACCCAGTGCCTCCAGAGAAGGTGGATTACCAAGATGGTGGCCAGGAAAGTATTTATTGAGCACACAGAGGTCATCACATGGCAGTGCAACAGGTACCCCGGAGCACCTCAGAGCCACTGTCAATCTAGCGAGAAACAATGACAAGTTGGGTTGAGATCAGTAACTCTGCGGATCCAGGCTGGAAGGAAACCAGAGCCTGGGAAGCAACAGTAGTCATGGTTGGAGGGGACCAGGACATCCCTGAAATTATGCTCTGTGTTGGGGGTGGGAGAAAAGGTGGAATTTGAAAGAGGGCACACATATCAAATGCATGCAGACCCAGGAAAATTATTTCCTTTGTGAGGTCCTTGTCCAGCAACACCTGGAGAACCTGGCCCTACACATCAGTCTGGGCTGGCAGCACGTTGTAACGTGTCCACTTACCTTCTCATAAGGATGAAAGGCTTCCCACAGATCATCCTCTTTCCCAAGACCAAGAGTCCTCCAACTTCTTCCTCTTCCCATTTTGTGCTAAATGAGACCAAAGAAAGTTGTTTTATTTATAATATTTATCCTACTGAAAAATGGCTTCTACCCATTGCTGCTGTTACCCGATACCAATTTGTACCCTTCCCAGGCACATTCAGTAACTGCAAACAGCACAGGATTTTCTTTCTCAACATAGCGTAAATGCTGCCAAGCACTTTGGGACAAGCCAGCAAAGCCCTTGCAAATCTACTTGGTTTGATGCCACCACTCAACCAACTCATGGGAACACTTAGCTGGTCTTGCCTTCTCCTGATGGATGCTCTTAATTTCTCATACGAGACCAGGTACCAGGTTTTAATTACTTGAAAATGTTTGATGAGGAGCATTCAGGAGATTGTGTATCCTCTTGTTCAGTGGGATTAAACAACACGGGTTTGGAACAACTTTGTTGGTAAACTACATAAAGAAATCTCAGAGGATAAAACGACACTATTTTTCCTGTCTTAGAGACATTTCATACATTTGGAAAGTTAAAAATATTTTGTTAATGTGCCCTTAATTAAAAAAGAAAAATTTCTAAAACCACTCATGATTAATAGATCCACTGAAGCAATAAGGCAAAGTTGAGAGAAGGAAACCCAGTAAACATGGAGTGGCAAATGTATGTTTTCTTATGCAGTGAAGGTTGTGTTTCCAAATCATTAAGAAAGAAAATTTAAACCATCTCAACATACGATCCTTTAGGGAAAAAAAAAATAAATTAAGCAAATTTGCTTTAAAATATAAATGAATGAAGCATTTGCTTCCCTTTCTGATACTCATTTTTTAGTTTCTCACCCCTCCAGAGCAAGACCAGATAATTTCAGAGAACTGACCCTTTCCTCCAGCATCCACATTTCACTTTAGAACCAGCCTGCACAAGACCAGCACTTCCTGCTCTCTCAGAGAGCTTGCCTTGTGCAAGCCATCAAAGCTGGGGCCACGTAAAACTAAGCTCTTCCTTTCTAAACGCATAGGAGACCACGATCTTCTCTGCCAGCCTGAAACAAAATCCCTCTATCCTGGTCTTCCAAGGTCAGCATGCAGGAAAGGTGACGGGGAAAATCACCGAAGAGACACAGAGGGAAGGTACTTGTGGAACACTGAGGACTTCCCAGCTGCCCTTGGCCTTCCAGGTGCTCTTCCTACGGAAACCTCAAATTTAAGAAGGTCACAGAAGAGACTAAATAGAGTACTTCATTCATTCATCTGTTCTGTCCCTTTGCTTTCCTTCCTTTTTTCTCAATCCTCATTTTAACCCTGAATTTATCATGGCACTGGCTTTCCCACAGACGGGAAGGACGTAACGCTCCATCAGCAGTGCATCGCTGTCGTCCACTCCACTCCAGGGAAACAGCCTAAAGTCTGGCTGTTTTCCTCTTCCTCCCCTCTCATTTTCACGGTCCTTCACATGGTCTCACAGCGCAGTTTGTTCCAGCTTTAATACTTGCTCTTGTCTGAGCTCCTTCCGAACAGAGGCTCAGAGTGGCTGCACTTGAATTGAGCATGCAGTAAACCTTCACCCAAAGCTGCAACGTTCCTCACAACAGTCATTTTCGGCTAACCCACAGAGATGCCTGATGTTTCCAGGGGCCAGCCAGGAATGCAGGACGCAATCGCAACACCAGGTAATTTGTCCCCACCAGGAATAGGGCTGTGTTCGCCACGTCCGACCTAAGCCAAATAAGCAGAAAAAACTTCATCTGTTAAAAATAGTAAACAAAAGTAATGCTTTAAGCTGTGAGGATTAAAGGAACGACTGCCCTTGCCGAGGCAAGAGAACAAAACCCTTCTCTAAAGGATCTCTGCTTTTCTGCTGTGGCTCGTCATCGTGGGGACAGCAGCCCAACCCATCCTATTTTTTCCATGCCCGACTGAGTTTTGGTTGACAGACCAGACATCTCAGCGTGAATGGCCCAAAGCCAAAACAAACGCTCATTTGCATTATAATTAAAACTTCATTTTCTACCAGCAAGTCCGGCCCCGTGTTTGGGGTGAAGCACCCGCTGCTTTGTGCTCGCAAAACTCCATGGCCTCGTACACCTCTGTCTGCTGGATGAGGTGTGGGGTTCTCAAACATCTTCAAAAGGCCCTCCTAGAGATTCACACCAATTCTGCTGCCTTTCTGTTAATTAAACTCGTAAAAAAAAGGAGTCCAGAAGAGACCCACCAGCTGGTATAACTCACTGCACACACAGAGCTAGGAAGAGGACAGAGCTGCTGCGTAATCTGACTGAATTTTTATTTGCCTCTGCTTGGGCAGTATCAAAAGGGTGGCTAGGTAATGAAGAGACTGACATTTCCTTTAAAAAAAAAAAAAAAAAAAAGGCACTGCGTAGCCCAGGCTTTTCTTTATTATGCGGGAACATTTTGTGCCTCCATCTACGAAACCAGAAAGTCTGGCTGAATTTCTGCAGCCGCTGAAACTGGCTGCATCAACCCTGCATTTTTCTGGGGGGTGAATCTTTTTTCTTTTCCTGGGAAGCCACTGCAGACACGCTGTAGCAGTGAGCATTTCTCCAGCAAGGTCAGGCATGTTGCAGGCCTTGTCACTTGGAGGATGGAAACCTTGATTCAAGCCTATTTGCTAAACCCTGGCCAGTTCCTGAGCAGAACACTGAAACAATCATCGTGTCAATACAGGCGTGTTGCTTGTATGGACCCAAGATGTTCACCAAAGCCTGGGATCCTGGATGTGAGGAGGTGAAAGAAATTATGAGGCCTCTTAGATAATGTTGTTTATTTAATAAAGAATGGCCAAAGTCCTTTTTACATTGACGCAGGAAGATCCTGATGGCAGGAGATAACTTGTCTGCACAGAGCTGTCAGCAAAAAGCCATTCAGGCTTTGGCAAGGACACACCAGGGGATGATCCAGGCAGCACCATGTGGATTTTCTTCCCCACCTTCCCTGGTCGAAACACTCACACGCCTGCTCCAAGCAACAGCAGGTAGCTCCGTTGGGTAAAGGGCTGAAGTCATGGACATGATGGCCATGCTTGAGTACAGCCCCATGACTACGCTGGCACGCAGATTGACCCAGAAGCACCAAGTGCTAGCACAAGATCTCCCTCAAGCTCTCTAGTTGGCTGCCCAACACCTGGGCAGCGATTTCTTTCTGGATCATCTTCTGCCTCCAGTGGCCAAATGGAGAAATTCAGGTGTTTCACCAAGATCCGAGCTGGGCTTAAAGTTCCTCAGGCATTTCTTTGGAAAACTTAAGCGGGGTGGACAGGTTGCCAGTCCAGGTAGGTATTAGTGCAGCTGCCTTCAACCGCTTTGTGAAACCTCTAGTTCTTCCGGTAAAGTCAAGTCTGCCCCCCCCCAAGCCGGGAGAGCTCATCCCACTGGGTTCAACAGGAGCTTTGGCTGTGGACGTTCCTCTTCTGCCTGCTCACAGGAGCTGCCTGAGCTTGGGCTTGAGTGACACAAAGGAAACATGGCTCAAGCGAGCTCTAGATACATCACTTAAGCTCAGGAGCCCTTTCTGTAGGTACAGGTAAAACCTAAAACTTCAACGGGGAAGCAAGAGGAAGACAAAAGTGATGCCAAAGGGACAGAAAACCAGAAGATGAGGCCCATAAAGAGCAGCACGACAAAAACCTGCTGCAGTCGCGGCACTGGGCTACTGGTGTCACTCAAGGGCCTCAAGCACCTTTACATTCAGACATGGGAACACACAAAAATTCTCCAGATCATGTGCCTTAAATCTATCTGCAGATTAAATGCGAACGGCTTAAAGCTTCAATACAAATGGAAAATATTTTGCCATCGATCTTTTGAAGGAGCAGCAAAAGGCGAAACGCATGTTCCCTGTCTCATACGGAACATTACTGCTTTTAAAACTGAAGCATCCCCTCTCGTGCCCCCCTGGCCTGGCTGAGGTTTCCCATGAGCTAAAAATGCAGAATGACGTCATGAAGAGGCCACGTGACAAGGCACAGGCAGGTCGTCCCTTCCACCCGATGGACAGGGGGTAGAAATGAACAGATGTGGAAAACCACCACATTTTCATTTCCCTGATCACAAACCAAATGACAAGGAGGGCACTGGAGCCAGTATCAAAATCTTCTGCCAAAAAGGTAATTGTGGATTTAACAAAAAGAAAAAAAAAAGTAATCCGGCTGCCAGATGAAATGGGAAGGTAAGTTTCAGTCACTCTGTCAAAATGCAGGCAATGCGTGGAAGGACACTGAAGGGCTGAAAAATCATAAACCAGAGTATCTCTTGCTGCTGGAAGGTGCAGAGCTCGATCTTCTAGCCAAGGGGGAGACATCAGTGCAAAAAAATGGATAACGTCCTCAGCTCCTGTGTTGGGTCTGGCCAGGATGGAGTTCATTTTCCCCACAACAGCCCTCATAGTGCTGTGCGTTGGGAGCTAGAAAGGTGCTGATCATAGAATGGTTGAGGTTGGGAGAGACCTTGAAGACCATCCAGTGCCACCCCCCTGCCCCGGGCAGGGCCACCTCCCCCCAGCCCAGGGTGCTCCCAGCCCCGTCCAACCCGGCCTTGGACACCTCCAGGGATGGGGCAGCCACAGCTGCTCGGGGCAACCTGGGCCAGGGTCCACCACCCACACAGTAAAGAATTCTTCCTAATATCGAATCTAAATCTCCCCTCTTCCAGTTTGAAGCCATTACCCCTCATCCTATCACTTCACGCCCTTGTAAATAGTCAGTTGACAGTTGATCCAAAGCGACCAAAGGGATATTCTGTACAGTATGACATCTGCTCAGCAACAAAAGCTAAGAGAAAGGAGGAGGAAGAGGGGGGGGGACATTTGTTATTATGATGTTTGTCTTCTGGAGCGACCGCTGCACGCACTGAAGCCCTGCTTCCTGGGAGGTGGCTGGACATCGCCTGCTGATGGGAAGTAGAGAATAAATCTTTTGTTTTCCTTTGCTTCCACAAGCAGCCTTTGCTTTTGCTGTTATTAAACTGCCATTATCTTGACCCATAAGTTTTGGGGTTGGTTTTTTTTTTTTTTCCATCTTATCTTCTCCCCACTGCATCCTGCTGAGGAGGGAAGTGGTAGAGCAGCTTGATGGGCACCTGGTGGTGCCCATCCTGAGGTCCTTGTTCACCCTTACATGAGCTGTTTAATACTCCTAATTAACGCTGTTGGCATATTATGGGGTTTGTGGAATCTGGTGCTGTCCTCGTGTAAGAGAAGACAACTTTTGGGTGAGGTGATACTGCAATGTGCCCTGAGGCAGCCGGTGCCTGGGTGGCAGGGTGTGTGGAAGGATTTGGGCAGGTTCCTGGGGCGGTTATCACCCCCCATAACCTGGGACTTTACACCTGAATGGGCAAGTAACCCTGGCAAACTGACACGCCACCTGATAGAAGGGTGGCCTGCCTACCCCAGTGAAAACCAGCAGCTTCCAGCACTGTGCTGGGGCCTGGCCTGTGCCTGCTGAGCCACGGTGCACTGCTATCAGAGGACTGTGGTTGAGGAAGGGACCAAACAACAACTACAGTAACTGCCCTGGTAGTGGAAAACGACCAGTGGACAAGGGAAACAACGGGTCCCTATCACCGATTAGCAAAGGAGGAGGAAGAGGTTTGATCAAGAAGCCGTTCCTTCCACAAAGAAATTGGAGGAAGGAGTAAGGGAAACTACCCCGTCCCTGACCTCATCAGAACTTCAAGATGTGAGGAAGGATTACAGCTGCCAGCCAGGTGAGCAGATCGCTGCCTGGCTGCTCCGATGTTGGGATAACGGGGCCGACACTCCGCAATGGGAAGGTAAGGAAGCCCAACAGCTGGGATCCCTTGCTAGAAACCGGGGAATTGAGAGAGGAACTGGAAAAGAGGCAGCAATTTGCAGTTTCTGGAGATGGCTCCTTTCAAGTGTAAGGGTAAGATATCCATTCAAGGAAGATCTTGTGAACTGCCCAGGAAAGTGGACCACTGCAGATGAAGGCATCCAGTACCTGAGAGAATTAGCAGTGCTGGAAGTCTACAGTGATCTAAACAATGATGAGGTTTCCAAAGATCCAAAGAGGAGGTCCTGTGCACAAGGGCCACGTGGATGAAGGTGGTTCAAAGTGCCCCAGCATCATATTCTAAGAGCTCGGCAGCCGTGTAGTGCCCGGATATGGATACACCAACTGTAGAGAGAGTGTCCTTTTGGCTTCAGAATTTTGAAGAAAGTCTCTGTACCTCCTTATCCTTACAGGCCAGTGCCTTGGCTGTCAGGGGCACCCCAAGAAATCAGTCCTCTCCCGGTCCGGTCAGAGGGAACGGGAGCCTCAGGTGCAAGCTTTGTGGCACACTCTGTTTCTTCCTGCGTGACCAGGGGGAGGACATGAGGGAATGGGATGGTGAACCCACTTTTAAGCTGGAAGCCCGTGTATGTGAACTGAGAGGTAATTCGGCTGTTAAGAAGGGGCCACCCAAGAAGGCTGCCAGCTTAGTTGCTGTAGAAACACAAGGCGGCAATCGGCCATCTCCCAGACATAGAACTGAGATCACCTCTCTTGATCCTGGTGAGTGGACTTCTGGTCTGGTCAACTGCAAGTGAATACTCTGCCCAGGAACAGGAACATAGGGCCCCTGCCTTCGGCCAGGAGGAGGAAAGGATGACCGAGTGTACTGGACTGTGTGTATTCGATGGCCTGGCACATCAGACCCACAGGAGTTACTATGACATTTGTCTTCTGGAGCAACCGCTACGTGTACTGAAGCCCTGATTCCCTGGGAAGTGGCTGGACATCACCTGCTGATGGGAAGTAGCGAATAAATCTTTTGTTCTCCTTTGCTTCCACGTGCAGCCTTTGCTTTTGCTTTCTTAATCTGCTTTTATCTTGACCCACGAGTGTTTTTCCGTCTTATCTTCTCCCCGCCCTGTCCTGCTGAGGAGGGGAGCGACAGAGCAGCTTGGTGGGCACCCGACATCCAGCCAAGGTCAACCCACCGCAGCTTTCCTTTAAGCCTATGAAATATGGTGGAAAAGAAAAAAAAATAAACAAACATGGGGGGAGAGCCGAGGCTCGCGTACCCGACAGAGGGCTGCCTGAGCCAAACCCACCCTGCTGGGTGGCGAATCCTGTCCTGCGCTCAGACTCGCAGCTCAGACCCATCGCACCTGATCTGCTCCACCTCCAAGAAGCTGGGATGAACCAAAATTAACCCAAAACAAAGGGTTGCTCAAATAACTTGCCTGTCAATGTATCTTTCTCCCAGGAAGAATGAAAATCAGTGGTTATGATAACACTGTGCTGTGGATGGTGTGTACCACGGCTGAGGGCAACCAGCGGTGAAACCTGAGCGGTGAAACGTTATTAGTTAAGGAGTACATTGGCCAAAAGTCACCCGGAGCATCATAAATAGGTCCAAAGGAGAGACCCTTCAGCTCTGCAAAGCCTGAGCAAAAGTGGGGCTTGGATGAATTGCTCTGAGCCTTCCAGGGGGTGAAGGAACCCTATGGGACAGCTCTTGCAGCAAGCTGTCCCCATCGTGCTAACGGGGATGGGACCAACTCCAAAGCAGCTGGACACCATGGCATTCCCTGGAGGATCGCCCCCATCACCCGAGAGGGGTGATCAAGGGAGACATCCTTGTTTTGACAGAAGTTTGAGAGCAAAATCAGTTAAGAGATTCCTAAGTCTAAGCAAGCAGCACTTTCAGTGCTTAGGAGTGTTGGAGACATCAGAAGAGACCCCACAGCAGCCAATTCTGGCTACAGCCCATCGTCTCCTGGCTGAAGCACGTTCCCCCAAGCTAACCCATTCCCCACTGCCCCCTTCACCAACCTGCAACAAGATCACAAGGCGGCGGAATGCATTTGGAAGCATTTGTTGGAAAGCAAACACTTTGGTGACAACATCATTTGCACCCAAAACAGCATTTATCAGAGTCGTTGCCAGGCCCTGGCTGGACGTTTTGCTCAGCAGCAGCCCCGCGGGCAGGGCACTTACCTGGGATGCGGGAGAGGAGGGGGAAAGCATCGCTCTGAGGAAAAGCCAGGCAGCGCGTGCAAAGCAGAAGAGCTCTGGCACAAGACGGGGAAATCCTTCTTTACGCCCTGGGCCTGGAGGCTGAAAAAGAGCAGTTGCAGAATTGGGCAGATCCTTCCCAAGCCAACTCCCGCTGGCTTTCTTTCTGGGCAAAACTTGGGCAGAAAAGGAACACGGTGCGCTGCTCCGTGCCCACCCATGCCGACGCACCAACCGTCTGCCAGCAAGAACAACCACCACGGCCGGGCTGCTGCTGCTGCAAACCATCTGCAGTCAAGCTGGGGGATTCCCGCCCGCTCCCTGCCCTTGCTAGAGATGTGCTTTATTTGTTTAAAGAAGGCTGCAGAATGGATGGGCAGAGGGGGTGGTGCCCAAGTCCCAGTGCTCACCAGCATTCCCTGCCAAGGCGACAGCGCATGCAGATAACCAGTGGCAGAAATGAGGTTAAGAGCATGGACCAGTGCTGGAAAATCGATGTTAATTTTCTACAAAGAAGATGTGCGTCCCTGCCAGGTTACAGAGATCGAGACGCTCAGGTCTTAAAACTTTCCCCACCTGGAAGGACTAAATTGAGATGGATTCCAGCGACATCAAAGTCCGCCCTCCTGGAAAAGATCTTGGTTTCTGTTTGTCCACGGCTCAGGCAATTGCCAGGTCCTTCTCCACCTTCAGCTGTCCTTTTTGCAGCCTTTTCTGGTGGAGACCCCGCTTTGAAATTTCAGCCTCCTCGAGTCTGCACTGGACAATGCGTTAAAGTTTACCCCACTGCACCCAAAGCCGGCTCCTGTCCGCCCTCCTACAGACGCCCTCAAACTAAACAACCCAAGGTTCAACCACAAGTCAAGAGAAGACGGTTTTACTGGCACAATGTGGGAACAGCCATTAGCTCCGTTTGCCTTGATCAAGGCAACCCACCACCGATTTCAGCTCTTTTACTCACTTCTTGTTCCACACCGGCACAAGTTCACTGTGCTTACCTCCAATGAATATCAACGGTAAAGGTCCACGTGTCCCCAGGCTTCACTACCCAAAGGTAGATGCACACAATGCACTCAGGCACCAGCGCCCCATGGCAAGGGGACAATGTACGTGGTGGTTCAGCCTCTAATTGGGAACAGGACCGCCCAAGGATTTCACCACACAAATAGAAAGTTCAAAAGGCAAGCGTGGGTGTTCAAAGGCTCCGGGAGACCACCATCACCCCTTGGCTACCCTTCTCCAGGAAGTGAGAATCACTGCAGGGGTGTACCATACCTGAGTGGGTTGGGGGAAACGCAGCTGAAGTGCTCGACCGTGGGAAATCTGGGATGCCCGATCGTTAGCGCAACTCTAAACGACAACGAGCAGCTGCACTCCACGCACTGATCCCCACCATCACCCATCTTAAAAAGCCGGTGCTGCCGAGCAGAACCTCACAGGGAAGGAGAAGAACAAGGCAGCGCAAGCACCACAGCCTGGAGTTCACACTGACGCGCAACAGTTTTGCCCCGTATCTATTCCCTTGGTCCCCTCCTCCGGACTAGGCAGCACCCAGAGCCACGCCACAGCGCCGAGCTCCACGTCCCTGCTCACCCAGGCTCATTCCTGAAGACAGCATGCTCTGCACCAAAGCACAGCTCTGCTGCGAAAATAACGAAACCACGTTAAGCAAGGTCCATGCAGTAAGTCAGACACTACAATGCAGAATTCAGCAGATTCCATTTAATGTCATGTGCATATATCCATACATTTACTTATGTCAATGGTTTTGATGGGCGTGAATGCCAGGTCTTGAAAAATCTACTTGTTCCTTTATGTCTGGGAGCGTGAATTCTCTCAAGCAATCATCTCGGGGTGGGTTCGCTTCCCCCACCCCCCCCCCCCCCCCCAAAAATCGACTTTGCGACCACACAGTTGGCAAAGAGAATACCGCGAATTGAAGGTAAAGCACGCAGAGCTGATCCCGAAAATTCACAGGCAGCTCTGCAACTCCCGTTGCAAAGGGTTCTGCCAAGCAGCGTGGGGCATGAAGAAATCCCCTCCCTCCCAGGGAGAAAGAGAGCTGACAGAGAGACAGGTCAGTCTGGCTTCGCATCCCAAGCAACAGCGAGGCAAAAGAGCAGAAGGAACACCCCATCAATTCCTCAAGGAAGTTTTTGGCCCAGGCTAAGGAACGGGGCAGAGAAGTGGAGATAAACCACCCCCCCCAGAAAAAAAAAGAAAGAAAACAATGACACTTTCACTAATACATACTCACAGAAATGTCACTTTTTCTTTTTTTTTTTTTTTTTTGGCCATTGAAGTGACCGGGCTGATGTTTACCCTGCAATGCACTCCGTCCCAGCAGATTTGGGGTAGATTTTTCAAGCCCTGGTGGATGACTCCCAGGAAGGCTTCTCCCATCCGCTCCCGGCTCCTGCACGATCGGAATCTATTGCATAGCATTTATTTCAGATAAGGCACTGGTTTGCCCAACGCGAACAGCAATTCGAAATCAATGCAGTTTCCATACAGTCCAAATTTGATGGCCTACAGTGCAATAACACATAAAATTAAAGGCAAGGTTTGGAAGAATAAACCCAGCTTTAAATTTGAACTTAATGTTAAAAAGATAAAGGAAACTACATTTTTCAAAAGCCTTTTTATTTTCCTTCACCATTGTTGTTTTACAATACAAATATCACCTTGTGAATACACAAAAACCCTACAGAAGATAACTCTGCTTCACGTAAAATACAGAATGGATATATATATATATTTATATATATATTTTCTCTTCTTCATTCTTTAAAAAAACTATTTTGTTCTGCACATTGGCAAGTTTAGGATAGAATACTTCCCCAAACATACAGTATGTATGGTAGGAGTGAAACTTATAATTACATGCAGTTTCTGCACAAATATTTTAAAGAAATAGATTCTCTTTGTTGTTTCTCAACAACATTTCGATACGGGATGGAGAAACCATTCGTTGTTCACTCAGTGATCATTTGTAAAATTCTTAAAAAACAGGAATTCATGGCTGTTTTTTCTTTTTAAAATACAGCTACCAAGTAGACAATAAAGTGATACCTTTTAGTTTGACCTGCCCACAATGTGTGAGCAAGATCGGACCCTTTTTATTTGGTTTACGTTTTGTTTCCCTACACATGGCAATTTCAACATCATAAGCAAATTTCCAGTTTAATTTAGCTATAAATGCAAAAATTAGTAATTATACAGTATATATAATTCTGCTTTCATGGAATACTTTATTTTAAATAAAAACATTTAAGACTGCCTACTGACCATACAATCAAGACAAGAAAGGCACTAGAAACATAGACAAATCTCTCTCTCCCAAGAAGCATTTTCTTTAAATTTTAACTCTCTATTCTCTGACATGTAAAAATCTTTTTAAATTTAATTTTCATACACATTTCGAAAAATAAAGTTAGGAAATACTTAGAAAATCACTTTACAACTTTTTTTTTTCTTCTTTTTTTTCTCCTTTTTTTTTCCTTTTTTTTTTTTTTTTTTTTGCACTTTTTGACACAGTCACTGCAGATTCTACAAAATCAAGATTACCAAACCTTCCTGTGTCTATCATCTTATTCGTAGCGCCGTGCAACAGGTAGAAAGATTTCTCGATTTTACCCAAGGCAGGTATTTAGAAACCTTCATATAGTCATTTGCTAGAAAATGGCTTACAGCCCAATCTTTGGGGCAAGAGATATGAAAAGTATGTTTTCCCAAGAAAATAATATGCTTTATTCCCAGACGTGACTGGAAAGACCAGAACTTATGATATAAAAGCTTTCATTTATGCTGTCGCATCATATACAAAGGAACATGGTGATGGGTCAATGTAAATCCCAAATCTATTAACAAGAAATGTGTAACAGTGCATGATAAGTTAAATTTTCTTTATTGTTGTCCAACGCAGATCCTTTGGAGAGAAAAAAAGATCACAGTGCTTACCAGGTAACTGAATAGGTTAAGTCAAGGGAACTGTTAAAAGAAAGGGTTAGGGAGCAGTTGATTTTTTAATTTATTTTTTTTTATGGCATCTTCTCGTACTGAGTTCTTAGCACTTGGGACAGGTCCTTTCCCCCCCAGTTTTGTCCGTTGACACGCTGTTATGTGTCGTTCACCAGGCGGCTGTATTTCACCTGCCTGCCCCGGTGCAGCACCGGCCAGGGGAAGGGCCAGTGGTAGGAGCGAGGTACAATTCCTTGGACATTCTTTTCAAAGTACTGGAAGGGCTTGTACCACCAGACCCTTGCAAGGAGGTTAGTTTGGGAAGCTTCTTTTAGCACCTGCACAAAGATCATCAGGAAAAAAAAACAAACCAAAAAAAAAAGATAATTACAAAAGGGCATGTCACTCGCAAGCTACTTTTTCATAGCCTCCCTGGACACATCTAACGCTGCTCCCGAACAAGGCTCACCCTCACTTCCAAGACCTCAGCTGTACAATGGTCCCACCAGGAAAGGAATGAACAGCCCAAAAGATCCGTTTCTCCTCTCCTTTGGGAATGAAAAACAACCAACCCAAAGCGCAGTCATTTCCACATGTATCTCTGAACTTACACGTAGCTCACGAATGGCTTCAGAGCCCGGCTGTGTGCCTACAAGGCAACGAGCAAGGCATGCCTCGACCCATCCAGAGGAGGTAACGAACCCTGCCCTGCCCTCCACATGCTCTCAAACCCACCCTTTTGCTTCTCCTGGCCGTGGGCAAGCCACAGCTGAGACACAAGGAGAGGGCAGGCACCGAGGGAGCTTTCCGACTACCCTGCCATACGTTTTCACCACCAGGGCAGGGAAGCATTGTATCAGCCCACCAGAAAGTGCAAGCTTGTACGCTAAGCTTTCTTTCCACGGCATAAACTCACATGTAAAATAAATCCACATTAGCCCCAGTAGGCTTCTGCTTTTAATTAATTTAATTAATTAATGTCTGACTTTAAGTCAGACACAAGCTACGGCTCTCTGAACGTGGAGTACCACCAGGAAGGAGATAGGTGTTCAGGTAAGGATCCGGGGATCGGCATTTCCCAACGTCTCAGAAGCTTAGGGAAGCAATGCTTAGCCACCTTCTGAGTCACATCATGCGGCAAAACAGGTCCATTTCCATACAGTAAGGCAAAGGGCTTTTCTGAAGCAAGTCCTCATTAGCACTCAAGGCAACCCTGACTTCAGTAGCTTCTAGTTTGGAAGCACAGCCCCTCAGCACCATTGTTTTGAGAGAGCCCAGGAGCAAAATCAAAGTGTGGAAGTCAGCCTGGTGCTGTACGATGAGAGTTATGAAGTCTGGGCACAGATTGCTATCGAACACAGCGGTTCCCAACTGACTGAACATCAAAGTGCATTCTTTGAAATTAGGCATTTGGTGGTAAAAACATACCACAGGGCTTGACTGTGGTGTATTGCTTCAAGTAGCATCAAAACCACTGGAATAACATGACACAGTAGCTAGAAGACCCTGATACGACCTCAAAATCTGGACCATCACAATATTAACTAATGTCCTATCATCATACTAGGTCTTTCTTAAACATAATTAGCTGCAGTCATATGCAACAGAAAAGCAAAATATCTTTCTCCACATTGTACAGAAAATATCTGGACACCAATTTGCTGTTACAGGCCTAAGAGTAAGTGTCTCAACTCACTAGGTCATTCCCACAGATAAGAGACATGCGCATTTTCTCTCCCCTTCCTCAGCACTGTAAGCTCATCTCTTAACTGATCTAGTTCACTGGCAGGAAAAGTATGCACAAGAAGAATGACATGAGACCTCATTTAGACTCCTTCATTCAACCTTTGAATCATTTACTACTGCTCTCTGGTTGAGTATCACAAACCACGCTTTGCTCTCTCCCATCAAGTGCTACGTCTCCTCTTAAGCAGCTCCTCGTTCTCAGGATTTCCCTCATCACCCTGTTTTTCATGCCTTCCCAGACACAGGCCTTAGGACAGGAGCAGCCTGCCCTCTGCTGCACTATCCTCCAAAAGGAAAACATTTCCCTTGGTCAGGGGATCCTACTGCCGCTTGGAAACACTTTGAAAAACTGGTTCATTTTTAGTGAGGCCTCACACTACTCTCCAAGGGAGGTGTCATCTAACTAAAGGGCACTAGCCACAGAATACAAGGAAAACCCAGTTGGCTCCAACAAAAAGAACCCCAAACCCAAGGCAAAAAACCCCCATCACATGCTCTGCTATCACAAAACCGGCCAACTGGCCCAAACTCAGAAAGACTTCAAAAATGGGGGTTACACAGTGGAAGCAGAGAGGGCTGCCTGCCTGCGGGTAGACCTACAGATATTTTTGCGGTCAAGACACAAGATGAACCCAACCAATGATGGCTCTTTCCTTCCTGCAAACCCAACGTGACGAGGGAAAGAGAGGGATGCTCCACGAGACGCAGGTGAGGCCACTCCTACTGCCAAAGTAGAATGGCCCAAGGCAAAGTGTGGACATTCGCCCACCCCCACGCTACAGCAAACAGTCACGCAGATCCAAAGCCTGGGAAAAACTCACTTGCTGGTTGGCCATTGTGTGATACCACCAGAAAAGTCTTGTAGTGATGTAGTAAGCCACCACCACGTCCACAGTGTAGTGGTCATGAGCAAGGAGGATGCAGAACATCCCAACGATGCTGAGGACCCAGCAAAGCCAGTGATACCACCAGAGTCGCCGCGGGGAATCTGGAAAGGACAAGCAGTGATTATTTCAAAGCGTAACATTATCAGTGCGCAAGACTATTGCTGTAATTAGCAGAGGACGCCAACTGCAATCCTGGGTGGGTAGTGCAGTGCCGGCATTAAGATTAAGAGCAGGAATGCCGAGATCACAAATTAAGTACTGTTCTCTTAAAGTGTAACTTAAAATTGTACTCAGGGGTAATCGGACCCTGGGAAAACAGGGAGGTTACAAAATCTTTGAGAAACAGGCCCAATACACAATGATACAATATACCCTGGTCAGTAAAATTAGCTGATTTGTATTTCAATATTGATTTTACATAGATAGCAATCCATTCCTTCTGCCTTTCACAAACGAGAAATGCAGACATTAAGGCCTGATTCTTGCAAAATGAGCAACCTTGCACTTAGCACGGCTCTCATGTCTCTCTAGGCTAGGAGACACATAGTTGACATACCATTCATCAGGCAGGGTGCAACAAAGGTTTCAATTATATTCTAAACAAAGCATTTTATTTAAAAAAAAAATTAATTCAGACCTCTACATGGTAAAATGTTTTATTTTGTCTCCAAAGTTTTCTTTTTCAGTAAGCCCCATGTCTTTGAAGTTCTATGATTTTTATTCAATTGAAAAAGCGTGCATTTTTACTTTAATTGTATTTACCGATCAGCACAACAATAATTCTTCAATTAGCAAGGAATTATACAACAGGAAATTCTACATGAACCGCAACCAACTTACACTCTTTGATAAATAAGTATGTAAGAGTTAATATGACGGTGTGACCGCTGTACAGATAGTCGCCACACATGTTGTGGGATCCTGTGATGGACAATCCACCGCCAGCAATCAATTTCATTATCCTTCGCAGATGAGATTCCCAGTCTCCAAAAAGCTGGTGGAAAAATAAAACACAAAAGCACGGTAAAAAATCAGCACTAACCTTTCAGAGTTTAAAGCAATGGCGTTAGCCAGCAACTTTGCCTTTCAGTTATTCTCTCTTTTTGCTTTGATACATGAGACCAATCTGTAAATCCACAGCCTCTTCCAAAAGCTAGCAGCACTTTTCTAGAGGGAAAAAGACTGGAAATGAGACATGGGTTGACCTTAGGAAAGCCAAATTGAAGCAAACCAAGTTCTTCTGGTGAGGACGCCCCTCTCTCTCCTCCCAGGTGACTGAAGGGCAGCTGGCACTGTCCCCAGACTTTGCTTTGGCTGCTCTCAGCTCTAAACCAAGCCCAAAGGTTAAACAAAACCACAAAGAAAATGTATGCCATGGGACAAGCACAGCCAGGACATACTGAGCACCTCCGGGACCCAACGGGAAGCGGAACCGTCTGTGCTCAAAGGACCGGGACTAGTGGATCAATGCACGTGACTACACGTGTGCTGCATCCTTATCTCATTTTACGAAGTTTTAAAATCCATGGTAACAGTCAGAAAGAAACACAAATCCACCCTCCCCCCCCCCCGGCTGCCCATTATAGGCACGTTTTTCTTTTATTTTAAAGCTTGGTCTTGCTTTAAGAAGTGGAAATTATTAATTTCTGACAGATTTCAACGGGGTCTTTGCAGCAATTAAACATTTCCTTACAAAACATTAAAATGCTCCCCAAAGCCCACTCTTCACAATCATATATAACTCAATAAGGTGTTGAGAGGTTGTTCTTTTCCCACCAGTATATTTATAGCTTTCAGGAAAGCCCAGCTAATCCTCCGTCTTATCGGGGCAACAGAAGAGCATAACATGGGCTTGTCTTTACTTGAGTAATGAGACGGGACTTGCCAACGCTGTAAATTTCCAAAAGTGGCAGATTTACTCACTTCAGCCCATAAATAACTGTTCTTTCTTTTTTAATTTCATAATGGCTGACCGATCAAACACAATGTTGACTCCTCTCCCACTCAGTTCTCTTTACAAAAGACCTCGGTCCCTCCAAAAGCCACACGTGGCTTGGCAAACGCTCTGCCCTGTCAAACAACCGGTCTAGTACATTTGTTGGCTTTATTTCCCCAAGGAACTGAAGCATTTTGGCTTGGTTCATACATACCAGCAATCCTCACCGAAACAGTGACAGCACAGGTACTGAGTCGAATCAGGATTCTACTACCTGTAAATCAGTGATTTTACTACCTCTCATCTAACGTATGGCTGCGCACGCAAAGCCGTTGAGCTGTGCGCGGTAGATATTTCACCGAAATTATGTTTCCCCCCCCCTTTCTCCCGCTTAAATCAAGCTATAGCACGAACAATGCCAGGAGGGGCACGGAGACGAGCCGCCACAGAGAAAGAGCACTTGTGTCCAATACACGCACCTTGTTCCCTACCGGAGGAGTCCAATCTTTTAGATCGCATTTCCCCACCACAAACAGCACGTTGCAGTAAGGACCACGTTTACATCAATGCTTGTGTGATATGAGATGGACGCAACACCACCATCCCTGTCTCATCTCCACCCTGAGCACGCAAGTTGCCCTTCGAGGCTGACTCCAAGGGTCTTGCCCAAGCGCCTCTGTCTCAGTAGCCTGGTTTCAGCCACGGCTTTCGCAAGCCCATTTTATTCCTTGGCACAACAGACAGGAGTCATTGCTAGATCGGGGAGGAGGAGGCAAGTCCTCATTCTAACACAATTGCAAATATATACACAGGGACAAACAGCTGCAAAGGAGACAAGAGTTCCACCAGCCTTAGAAAAGTCTCTTTGGGCCATTTTCAAATGCAAATCATACTTGGATTTGACCCACTGAAGTGTTTAGAAATGAGTCACACGTGCCACCTCTGCAGGCTGCACACCTTCGACTGCTTTGGTGGAGACAGGAAAATGCTGATCGTGCGAATCAGTTGAAAGTGCTACAGAAACTGCGTAGGTTAGCGCTTCAAAAAAGGGTGGGAATGCCTGCGCTGCCCCAAAGTAACCGTCAACACCTGCACTGAGAGGGAAGCTGATGATCTGCAGGAGGACATCCCCGTCAGGCCAAACTGGTATTTCCAAATTAGCAACAATCATTGAGAAAGCGTTGCTCACAGTTTTGCTAACAGCAGGACAAGGGGAAAAACATTCAGGTTAAAATATGGAAAGGCAGTCAGAAGTTTACCTTTGGAGAACACTTGAAATGCATGCCAGGTACTGGGAGTGTAGTCACATACATGGTAATACACCGATACAGGTATAGTGTGCCAACTATACAGAAAAATCTTCTGCTAATTATAGACCTAGAAGAAAGGAAAAAAAAAAAAAAAGAGAGAGAAAAAAAGCAGCTCACTCAATGCAAAAAAAAGTATGCAAAGGTAAACAAAATAAACTACCAACTGTTCTCTTCTCCATGCTTTCAAAACTCATGACAGCATCAGCTTACACCTGAGAATATGGAATTACTTTACAAGTATTCCCACGCTTTACAGGTCAGAAAGAGAAAAGCAAGTCAACTAACATTACCCGTGAAGGTGACTACAGTAAGTATAAGGATTAGAATACAAAAGCCTGTTCAGGTTTAGTGTTGGAGATGTTAAAAGGGACGTCATGCCCCACACTCCTCCATTAGCTTTGAGCAGTCACTAATTTTCTATTCAAGGCAGGGGATAAAGTTACAGTATTTTCATTATAAGATGAAAAGGAGTATGTTTATTTCAGCTGACACACACATTTAGTAATTACAAAGGGATGCTTGAGAAGAAATCTCTTGTATGACCCAAATGAGTGAGAACACATCTTTCCTGAACAGCATTCAAGAGGAAACAATTCACATCAGCAACAAAACCTCCGAAATACCGCTTTAGAGCTACACTGGCTGCAGGACAGGGTGTTTTCACGGGAAGCCACTCTCAAGTCAAGCAGCCATAGCTGCAAAGAGATTTATTCACTGAGGGCTGCCTGCAAGTTGCTGACGCATAAAGAGAGGGCATTTTTGGGGTACCGTGAGGCAAAACCAGCATAAGCACATGGGGTAAGGAGCTGCAGCTTCGACTCAGGAGTGACAGGCACCCCCAAAACTGGCCCATTGAGTTTCACTGCTACGTACCGGCTAATAACATCACAAGGAAAGAGCTACGATGATTGAACTTCTTCTGGCACATCCATCAGGACGGGAGGAACCTTTCTCTGTGCTCACATAGAGCTCAGCAAAGAGAAATCGCTGCCAGCATTACAAAAATCAAGGGCAAATCCAGGTACAGCAGTTCACGACCTTAACAACATCAACCCTTTGTGTCCCGCTGCTTACAGACCCTGCTGGTTTTGGCTGATTTTAAACTGTTGTTATTTACAATTATGATCATTCAGGGAATACAAGGGTTACAACGCAAGCTGCAAGTTCTGGCATTCATTTGTTGCTATTTTGAAGCGTTTGCTTTTTAAAAAATAGTATTTCTATCAAGCCGAGCACTTTTGAAGCTCAAAAATTGGCCATCTTTTTTTTATTTTAATAGCTTTTGGCAGAGTTATTAAACTGTAGTGCTCCACTCCCAGAGGAGTATGACTTTGCTGTGCCAGATCAATAACAACTTGAGTGTCTTAATTTATCAGCAAAGCTTCAACTATTACAGTGTAATGCATTTTGCACTCAAGTGCTCACTCCTATTGAAACACAGTATTTCATATTTTTTCTTCCCCCTCCTGGTGTAAGCACGAACAAAGCTGGGAGTTAAAAATTATACTGTATTAATGGAGCTCCATGGACTAAAATTTAAGAGTGAAAGGCACCGTGCCATTGGGGCAGTGGTTTTCCTCTGCATTTTGTATGGGGAGTTTTTCTCTCAGAAGGGTGATCCAATAAAGATCTCACACTTGTGCCTGGCTTTTATAACCAGGCGTGAACTTGCTTTGCTCTATAACCTGGTATAAAGACAAACAGGGGGTTGGGGATTAAAGACTGAGCAGCACTGTAGTTCGAGAGACTGAAGAAGCAACAGTGTTTTATCGAGCAATGAACTTCTTGGTTTTTTTGTAAATTAAAATTACCCACAAACCTACTTGGTTTAGTTGCATTTAACATATTTTATCTTAGGAAAGTCTGCATCAAAGTGCTCTGCACTGTAATAAAAAAAAAATAATGTAAAAAGCCTCATATTTTCCCTTCTCAAAAGAATTTGTGCGTGTGTGATCACGATCCAGCTAGCAAGTACAACCCCTAAGCTTATTACTGGCCAAGCCAACTTTTATTACAGCTATCCAGACCTCAGCTAACGTGGGTAGCGAGCACGCTGCTTTTTCAACCCCATGAGCGTGCAGGCTGAATCAGATGTCAAGCATGGCGAAAAACCAGCATTGTACTTCTCCCAAAACATCTGGGAATGCTTCCCAGAGAAGTTAATTCTGCCTCGGCAGCTCGCCTGGACTCCTCGAGCTCCCCACGGTATCTGCGGAAAAAGGCGTGGGCAGCCCAGAGTCCCCGGCCAAGACCTGCACACCCACCCTGCTCCTGCTTTCTGGTGTGAAACCAACCCAACGCCATGGACAGTATTTTGTACGGACGTACAAAGAAAGCTGTCACTGATTTCCTTGCCCCAATTCTAGTGCCTTGCCCCAAAGCCAGCCAGAAACTCCAGTCTCCACCTGGAGGGAAAATTAATTTTCAGGCAAGAAAGCAGTACCAGGGGCCAAGGGAAACCCCGCACTGAGGTTAGCTGGACCGACACACCCAGCGCGCTTTTCCCTTTTGGCCTCAACTTTGCAGTCCAACAAAGACGATGTGTAGGACCTACTCAATGACATCATGTGATCCCTGGACTAAACAAGGAAGACCCGAGTCATCAGTATCACGAATGACACATCTCTATCATCCTTCATTGCTTGAGAGAACAGCAGGCTCAGCTTGGATGAAATCAGGTTACTGGCAAATAATGGATCTGCTAGGACAAGCAATAGGAATTTCACTGCTGGGCAAAGAAAAGCGTTTCAGAAAGTCTGAAACTATGAAGTTGTCCCCTTTGGTCAAAAGTTCAACTCAGCCACTGGCTGCAATTCAGCTCATGGGTAACAATGCTGCTGGCTCACCAGTAATCCTGAGCTTGCACTTGGAGACATCCATGAATGGTATCTGTGTCATCTGAGTAGGTGAGGAACCAGGTCTCATCCCACCCAGCAATCACCTGGCTTCACGTCTTATCTTCAGATCTTGAACGGAGTGTGGCAATGGCTACCCCTGACACCATCAGAGGTCAGAGAAGTGAGGAAGGTCTAGCTGGCTTAATTGCCTCTCTTTATTCTTGAATTAAGTTTCAAAGGGAGGTATAACTCATGCCACAAAAGCGACTCAGCTCTTTTTATAGCACTTGGTGGCTCACCATCCAAAGCCACGAGAACGAGGTCCTCCAGATAAGGCCACCTCACTGGGCTCCTGTTCCCCCAAGCACCTCTGCTGTTCTTCCCTTTCTGCTGCTTAGCGACAGCTTCAGCCTCTTGGCCTTCAATACCTCTGCTCACTGACATAAAAGATGACTTTCGGTCTCCAAAGTGTTGTGTGACCACTATGCACACTGAACTAGTGCTGACCAGCTATCCCAGGGCTGATACTGGGAATGGAAAGCTCTGCGATTCGCTAACGTCTTCCCCTATCACCAGAAAGGGCCCTTCTAAAGCAAGTAAAAACAAACGGGGACGGGGTGGGGGGGAATCTTCGGGTCTACCAACAATTCCAACACACTTTATCATCAACTCAACCCACGTCTCACTGCTTCGAAATCTCCAAGGACCTTATGGATTCTGCTGTTCTCTAATCTCGGCTCAGCTCCATCACAGGGTGTTTGATCCCTCATATTGCCCTATTAACCTGACACCCCACTCTTGAGAGCAATCCCGTGTCACCTTCTCTAGGTGCTTCCCTTGGTTTTGAACAACATTTATGCTCAGAGAGCCCAAGAAAGTTAACAGTCCCCTCCGTTCACCGCAGGCAGCTGGAGCAGTGAGGAGAGGAGCTGGAGTGCAGTGGGTAGCACTGCAGCTACCAACGTAAGAGTGATACTGAAGATTACAGCAATAAACAAAACGAGAGGCCAAGCCAGGCTAAATCCTTCCTCCTGTACATATGTGCACATTAAAAGAAAAAGCGATTCCAGTTTTTTTACGGTCCTATAACAACAATAAATTAACCATTCTAGAAACCTTCCTTTAAGGAATGCCACCTTTGTAAAAAGTGCACGATGGTTTTAAAGTTTCATCTCATAAAATACATTAAGCAGTATAAAACAGCAGAAAAGAGGAATAAACCATCATCTCAGTCTTGTGGATTACTTAAACCAGGCAAACAAGACCAGGGCTATTTCGTAGTTTCTTAGGTAGCAGTTTGACTGAACTTCTACCTTTTGCCCAAACAGCCCACAGAAACAGCAGGTTGTCTACGCCATCATACCTATTTCACTTTAGGAACCCAAAATTAGAAAAGATCACAAGAAGCTTCACTTTATTTGGATGCAAACCAGTACCTGACCTCCAAAAGCTGTCAGAGCACTAGGTTTTCAAAAGGTTTTACTTACTTGTATTTTAAGAGCAGCCACTGAACAAACCACAGTCCTACAAGGATCATGCCGTTGATTTCACAAATAGAAAAAGCCCATTGCACCCGATCAAAGCGATCAAAAAATGCATCTGGTAGGGGAGGCTGCACCTCCTTGGGAGGCACTCGTTCATGAACGACTGAGATAGTCACTGTGGTAAAGACGAAACAAGAAAGTGCATAAATAAAAGCCAGGAAAGTCTTGCCCCATTCCATAGGATACTGTGAGCGCTCTGGCTCTGGCATGGGGATCTTTATCATCTCCTTCTTATACCCATTTGGCATCCCGTTCAGCTTCATTTTACTGCTAAAGCCGTTCTCGCGTGCCGTGTCGCTCACGCTGACGCGGACGTGCCCGTTGACGTGCCCGTTTTTGTGAGCCTCGATGTGGTGCGCCATTTTTAAAGTTTCAATCATGTGCAATAGCCGCTGTCCGCTGTCGGAAGACACCCGGGAGAGAGGCGTCTTCTTAAAATCCTCCTCCGTGAGGTTGATCAAATCCTGCCCAGTGAAGCTCTTCAACGGCTCACAATACTCCGGCACAGCATTTTCCGTTAGCCAATTCGTCACCTCCTCAGGTGACCACAGCACCACTTCTTTCATCTCGCCAGGCAGCTGGGGCACAGTCTGACATCGATTTTAAATTGGGCAGCAGTCACTGCGACTCCAGCGCGTCGGAAAGCTCCTCCTTGGCTTCATCTTGTCCGAGGAAGCAGTTTGGCGAGAGGCAAGTCCCTGTCTCTAACCGTCCGATATGAGCATCCAGGCGCTGTGGCAAGCATAGGAAACGGTTCACTTCATATTCGCGTTGGCATTCTTCTTCCTGAGGAGGAGAAAAATCCAAAACCAGTCGTTAGGACAGCATTTACCAATAGTTTGCCAATTCATGTTGAAAGACAAAATTATTGCAAACTAATAGCTAGACTCTGGCACGGAAAAGACTAAGTGATTTGAGCTCTAACCTTGTACACACAGCACTGTCCTTTCCGAGCTTGCTACTGATTTCTCGAGAGCTTTAACAGTCTAGCATCATAAACATCATTTTGTGACTGTGGGAAGGACTCCTTCCTGCTCTATATCTGCTAAATTTTTTATTACTATGCAGCTCTGGTCCATAGCCAGTACTCAAACTCCTCTCAAAGCCGTACAGAGCAAACATTTAGCGTTATTCATGTAACAAACTTTTTCTCTCCCTTACAGACTGGTATATTAACACAACGTGTTGCGCCGAGTTATTGAATAGGAAGCCTGGCTTTTGCTCTGCAAGGCAAAAATATTTAGTGTACCACAAAAAGCAGTTTTCTACAGGTCAGCAACAGCAAAAAAAAAAAAAAAAAGTTATGTAGATAAGCAAGGTTATGCTCTCCGGGCCAAAGCACCAACAGGAAAATCAATACCCAAACAGGCTTGCCTGGAAATAAAGCATTTAGGTTCACAGGACTCTAGCAGATGTTTAGCAGCTCTTCAAGGTAAATTTTACTGTTTCCATGGTATACTGCTACAATTCAAATAAACGTTTGTCATCAGCTAAAAAAGAACCAGTAGAAAAATGACATTTTATTAAAAGTAAAAAAAAAGGAACTAGGTAACAAACTTCTACACCCAATTATTTGCAAAAATAGCTTGGAAAGCTTAGAAAAGCTGATCACTTCCAATAAAGAAATTCTAGAAAAGCTGATATTACTTGCTGGAACCTCTTCCAGCATTCCTGAGATGTGAAGAAGATCCTCAGCACGAGGCGGCGATCAGGTGGCAGTAAATTCCCAGGTTTGAGATGTTTATTCAATGAACAAACAAAAAAATGGTCTTCCCCAGAGCAAAGAGAGGAAAACAGTGAGAACGCCTGTCTCCAGCCTGCCATCCCACGGAGCAAGTCTCTCCTGCAGGAAGCCGCAGCATCGAAAACGCAAAGTGCTTAAAGAAAGTAACAGCATGGGGAAAACACACTTTATATTTTCAGAAGTCATATTAAGCCTTTATCTGCTTAAAGAGTATTTTTAGCCTCTTACAAGCCACCAGATGTTTGTGTTTCATCGCAGGGAGCAAAGTTGCCACTGAGAAAAACCAAAATAATCTACACTACTGGCATGATTTGAGTAGAAGTGGTACAAAACAGATACAGAGCTACCCTCCTACACAAAACATGACCGTGCTGCACAGAAATATATTTTCTGACCTGTTACCTCTAAACTGAGCAAGAAACACAAGGTGCAGTTTTAAATCTGTTTCTCTGTGGAATGAACCGGGTCTGGTGATTGAGAAAAGAAAAAGCTTTGGGCGGCAGACTGGCAGTACTGTGCGCACACCACCTCTCGCTTGCTGGGCACGCCATGGACGCACATGTATTTAAATCTGTGGAGCAAACAGGGATGAAGACGAATATTCCCCCTTGCGAATATCTGGGCTGTTTTAAAACAACAGAAGAGAGGATACAGCTCGATTTTCTTTCTCTCTTTTTTTTTTTTTCAGTGGGATTATATGTACTGAGGAAGGCTTTTAGCCATGGATCACTTCATTATTCAAGTTGTGTTTAGCAAATTGGTATTTAGTTACACAGCTCTGAACATGGAAAAAAAGGATGGCTTGAATTATGCATGTTAACCCACATTAGAAACTCCTACAAGACTTTAACTGAAGGAGAGCAGTAGCTCAGCGCTCTGCCGTACTCACTGTCGTCACGTTTTCACAGGGCGCCTGCAATCCCGGATCCGGCACCAGCCGCGGCACAAAGCCCAAGCGTGAACCCTGCATCCTCACTCCATGGCGGGGACAGCTGGTGTCACCAGCAGTTAGGGGAAGCTGTTCTGCCTCCAGCTCCCCGGTTGGCTCAGCCTGCGCATTAAGAGCGATGTCAGCCTTGAGCTACCTCGTTTACTAACGCCTGCGGCTCGACTCGCTTGCTGCAGGCCAAGGAGATGGAAACACCATCGCTTTTTTGACGTCCTCAGTATTTCAGTCTCAAGCGATGCATCAGTAATTCACAACTCAAGGAATCGCTGTCCATGCGAAGGAAAATGCAACACACACTTTCACACTTGTCCTAGAGTCAAAACTCACGTTGAAATCCGTGAGATGCAGCACCAGAAACTGCACAACTGATACTACCAGACTTCTCTCGCCGTTCCCGAGAGCAGCGCCTTGCAGTCTTGATAAAGCCCAAGTTACTTATTTTTTAATCCCGTTCCAACACCTGGGCTCTTAGTCTGCAGCAGGACCTCATCTTCCCCATGCCATTTAACGCTTACATCTGTTGCCTCTCCAAGTTTTGCTTTACAAATTCTGCATGGATTTGGGGTTGTCGGAGCACTCCACATACACCACGAGGTGGGGCAATATTAAACCTTTTCAATTTTTAATGCTGGAGCGACTGAATCGCAGTTTCCCAAACCACTCAGAAAGGAGGAAAGGACCTTTAACTTACACCCTCCCGACGCACCAGCCTTTCTGGCCAGCCCCTGACAACATACTGCAAGCCTCCCGCGCGCATAAAGATTTGGGATCCCAAAGACACAGTGCAAAGCACTACATTCATCACTCCTCAGGAGCCTGTAGCCGACCTTCAAATTACATCTCTTTCCTTACCGTGCTCATACCCTTCCCCCTGCCACGGCTAAGCTAGTAGGTTTTAAGATAAGCTCTGTGTAAGATGAGCTTTTAAGATGAGCTTTTTGTGTCTTTATGGAATATAAAATATAAATAGATCTCCTAAGAGTCTTTGTTGGCTTTAAAAATGAGAACTACCATCTCACACACAGAGGCACACACTTTCACCCCATCTCGTCCTCTGTGAACGGATGGACAGCAACGGCGTGGGGCTCAGCAAGGAGCAAGCGGCTACTGAGCAGAGAGGTTCAGCCGTCACAGATGAGGTTTCTGGGAGCACGAGCGCAGCGCTGGCCAGGTGCAATCCCAGCCCGCTGCTATCACACCACCAGCGTGTAAATCACTATCGAGCACCTTTTGTAAAAGCAGAGTAACCGATACGCTCAGGAAGAAGGCTTAGAGGAAAGATAATACTCTGCGCCAAGGATGCAGGCCACGGAGTCGTTTTCATTGAGAGTTAAAAAGATAAAAACAACTAAAATCTCTAACGAATGCCTATCATTCAAACCTCCATTTCAGAGCCTGTCTAGTAGGGGAGGAATAGGCAAAAAAGCTTCTTTACTAACACCTTTCAGCTTGTCACATTAAAAATACCTTGTTTTCTATTGTGTGTTCACGAAAGTTTGATCAGGTGAGGTTTGCAGAAACGATATGGGAGACTAATAACCCTCGCTGGCCCCCTCGCTCCCACAAAAAGTCTTCTCCTGGACCAGAAAAGCTGAGGACAGAAAGCAGGGATGGACATCAGCTGCTGCCTGGCCACATGCGCTGGCTTAGCTTTGTCCCACTGCCCCAGCGAGGCAGGGGGACAGGCAGGGGGACAGGCAGGGGGACAGGCGCCCACCCAAGCCTCCCCTGCTCCGATATGGGTCGTTAGCCTGGGCCAGGCAACTGAAACGCTCCCTCCATCCACAGCAGATCTGCTTCATTATGGAGCCTGTATCTGATAACAAATTATAAATAACAATGCCATTATCATAATAATACCAACTGCACTATGATAATGATGCCGTGTAAAATCGGTATCTCAAAATACCCACGCCACAAGACTGTGCAGGATGAAATAACTTCAGCAAGGGCTCCCAGTCCCCACCTCCGTGTATTTACATGGCCTTCTTTCCCCAGTTCCCAGCAAACACTAGAGTGCTAACTCAAAACTTTCAGACCCTTTTCCCCTTTCCCGACAAGGAGCATTTCCCACCACCGCTTCAATCTGCCTGTCTGGGGGTTGTATTACCGCAACCACGGCCACCCCAGCGGGTTAAGCAAGTATTTGAGAACGCACCACGTAACCTTGGATATCAAGACCTGTTCTCTTTTGCATCACTTGGCAGACATGCGGTTGGGCGTAAGGACCGCACGTGGGAGCATCCACCTCTTTGGTTAAACAATGAGATAATCAGCAATAAAATTAATCAGCTGGCTACACTGCCACACTTGACTTGGCGGTCAAGGCGCAGAAAACACTGCCGTTTTCTGTCTCTAGGTCTGCTTGGAGGACAGCTAAGAACTCATGTCGGACGTCACTGCTTCAGATTTTATTTCAAAGTCCACGGGCTCACCGCTGAGCGAGCGACGGACATTCCCTGGGCAGGCAGCATGACACTTTGTCTGGGATAGCTGCAGGGTCCGTGGAGCAGTAACCCCCCTCCACAATCCCGAAGCTGGCTTACAGGTTAACGCTCCATTCCCTATTACCTCTAAATTTGCAAGCAGAAAGCATTAACGTCTCGCAGTTAACACTGATGAGACAAAACCACATCCACCGAAAACAGCACAGTGAAGACCCCCAAGACCAGTCTGTTCATCTCCCAGTCTCCTCCACTTTGAAACCCGACCGAAGAAAACCTAAGTCTTCCCAAATCAAATCATGCCTTCCTCATGTTTGTACAGTGCTTTTATTCTCTAAGCGAGGACCTTTGCTGCCAAGGCAACAGTCACTATAGAAATCAGTAAAATAACCAGCCATTTCAGAAACAGAGACTGAGCTCCTCACCAGGAGCCAAGGAGATTTTCAAACCCTTTCAGAGGCAGTGGGTGTGTTCCAGTTGCAACACTGAGCATCCTTCCCAAACACCCCAGAAAAGTTGAGATGATAAAACCATTAGTAAAAAAAAAAAAAAAAGCGTTAAAACAAGTGAGGTCTAGGGGATAAGCACAGTTTGAAGATAAAATAGTGACATTTTCTCGCTTGGAAAAACAAACGCTGAGATGCACACTGATTATGTGCGCACACATGTAAGCAGGAGAAAAATCAACTGCTGTAAGGATTGGAGTTTTAATGCTTTAGAAACCAACCCACAAGTGAATTCTCCCCAAGCCCCCCCGGTGAGCAGAAGTTACACAGAGACTGAATACTTCGGATGAAACCCGGGAGCTCTCATCCTGCATTTTACAGCACAAAACAAACTGTTCATAACAGCAGGATCTGAGTCACTGCTACAGTCACCTCCTCTACGGGCATTTTATCATTACTAACAATAACGCTCCGACACCTCAATAACTGGACATCCTGTACTTGTAAGCACCTCTACACACCAATTTGCAACGAAAGGGCGATGCCTGCCACAAATTATGTGCTGGATATCACTAACGAGCTCTCAAGCATCGTACCAAATTGCTTCCCTCCCTCCAGGATAGCTTTGCCTCCAAACCCGAGATCGCTGCTTGCAAGAGGCAGCACCCCCAGCAAACAAGAGACTGCTGGCATTTTAAACATGACAATAAAGCTGATTTTGTGCTGTAAATAAAAATATATGCAAATACAAAATAGTCGTAAGTATAAAACCGAGGCACAGATGGGCTCACGAGTTTCACAGAGCTCTGAGATAGGTTTCCAAGGTCGGTCCCAGATGGAAAACATTGTCCCACGGTCAGAGCAAGCAGAATTACTACTATGAAAAGAGAAGCTGGGATCAATATGTGAAGCAACGCCCACGTACCCTGAATAGTTACTTACGCAGCTTCAGAGAGAGAAAAAAAATAGCCTGCATACTCCATAAATCCCTGAACAGCCCATTTTTTCTAAATTATTCTATAGGAAGAAGAAAAAAAACCACACCCCATCGTATATTTCCTATCCTAATTTAGCGCACACACAAAAAAAGAAGAAATGAAAATCCACTCACAGGCAGGGATCTCAGTACAACAGGTCTGAACCCAAGCCCAGAGTTCAGTGGCAAGGATTTCAAAATGAAAGCACTTGCATCAAATCTGAATAACCAAACAGCTCATCTTCAGATGGGAAACGCTGCTAGCGAGTACCTCTGCTGCAAAAATGCATCATCTATACTGCGTGCGTGTATGCGTACAGCTATATACACACACATGTTCTGTGCTGGGTTATACAGACACCTTTTCCTTCCCGACCTGATCAAGCTTCATCCCTTTGCTTCTTCATAGCCCGACATCTTTTTGCTCAACTTTCTTCCCCCCTCTTCTTCTTCCTCAGGCTTGGAAGTAGTTATGGAAACCAGCAAACACTCACAAGAAGGCTTCACCTGACCACATCACTGGAGCAGTTGCTAAGAAGGGCTTTTGTTTTGACACTACGGAAATCCTGCTTCGAATGATCCGGGGGTGGAAAGGATGGGGTGGGGAGGACAGGTCTTGCCTTTGGTTTAAGTCACAAACAATTATTTCAGACCAAAAAGTCTCCTCAAAGGCAGAAGGGAGAGCCAGGTGCCAGGACCGGAGCCCCAGCTGGCACCCGCAGGAATAGCTACGGGCTTTCTGCCCACGGCAGGGATAACCCAAGCACACAGCTCATTTCGTACTGCATACCACAATCTTAACGTCTCAATCCTAAAGTAATACAACACCCGCAACAGAAGCGGGATGAACATTAGCTAAATTTTGCATGGCTGCAATAGGAAAACCACCTTCCAACTCCCTACCCCAAATACTTTTAGATCTGTGCAAAACAGATGCAAGTAACAAAGTTCTTTGCAAAGTGCACAAAGTTAATTTGCACTGGGGGTGGTGGTGAAAAAACCCCACAACTATATTCAACTCCTAAGAATATTATCCTTGAGAGAAAGCGGGTTTGTTTGTACTCTTTCAGCCCTCCAACCGCAAAGGGGTGCGTGAAAATATTAACGGATGGTCACAAATCCTTACAGACGGGTAATCGTCTTCGACACCAGGATCCTTAATTCTTCAGCAGAGACTTCTACAGTAGGACTCAACCCATCCACCGCAGTCACTTCTTTGCTATATCCAACCAAAACAAAAAAAAGAAATCCCCATGGACGCCACGCCACGCGCTGCGTTCAAACCTTGCCCACCCGGTTTCTGGACCGAAGCAAACCCTAAGTGTTTCTGGGCTCTGCACTCAGGCAGCAGCAAGCTCTGACCGTCGTCTTCAACACAGCTAAACACACGTCTGAGTTACGCCTCGGGATCTGGGTCAGCCAGAGATAGGGCAGAGCTGGAAATAGAGCCCCGCGTCCTCGTGCAACCTCTGAGCTAACTCCGTTACTAAAGAGCCCAGCACGATCCTTGCCTCCCTCTTCAAACTAGCCAAATCTCCTTATATTTATATGCACACAACAGAAGACCTCTGAAGGGAAACAGATGAAACACTGAAAAGAGCAGAAAAAGTGGGTTTACCCCCCCCAAGGCACAAAAATGGGGAACGGACAGGGTAGGGCAGAAAGATGGAAGCAAGAAAATAAGCAGAAACTAAAGGTTTGTGACACGCTCCGTATTTTAACTGTTAACAATGTTCAGGGTGTTTGGGGGTTGGTTGTTTTTTTTTTTTTTGTTTTTACCTACACTGAATACCTAGAAATCTTTTATTATTAGAAAGTCAGATTTGTGGTGAGCCTCTGGGAATTGAAGTAGCAGCAAGAACTTAAAAAAAAAAATCAAAACAGAAAGGGAAGTTTTGCCTACGGAAACTGAGGACAGTCTTGTGACTGATGGTAACGTGGCTCTAAAATGCGTATGCCAGCGTATTTTGCCAAACCAGCCATGCAGATTGGGAAAAAGGAAGCCAGATGAAACTACAGTGAAAAATAGAGCCTCACTGAAGGCTTTAATCAATTAACTGCCATATTTTTTTAATATTTGTGTTTGTTACTGGAGGTGTATTAAACAGCATCCAGACCACAAGAGTTTCTTCCCCCAAACTGCCTTTCCCTGAGTTATGACTAAAGCAAAAGAAAACTAAGTTTACACGCTCTGAATCCCAGCCTAGAATAATGTTTCCATATTTCATTAGAAACATAAATATTTTATTTCAAATACACTACTTTTCAAGTCCAGCACATCAGACCCAGACCAAAAAGACTCCAAGCCTCAAGAGTTGAAATATAAATATCCGTATATCTTCATGCAAGATGCTTTTCTCTGCATTTCAGCTGTTACTATTCATAAACCCACCCCAAAGGCACACCGTCAACATTATTAATTTTCAATCCTATGACCTTGTAAAACAAACCAATTCCTTGGTTTGTCTTTATTAATTTAGTTCCATCTAACACATACTGATCCCTGGTCTGAAACACAGAACACCACAAATGTTCAAGATTATTTCTGGTATAAATAGATGTAATCCAATTTTTGAACACATATTCCTCCTCTTTCCAGCAATATCTGTTCAGACAGATCTGTTCAGACCACAAATCTTTAGATCTGTAAGACATATATCTGTATGAAGGAAAGGAATGCTCTTATTGTACATTTGGTCTAGAACAACCAGAAACCCAGGAAAGTTTAGAAAAAGAAAAAGGCATTTTCGATTGCCAATGAGTACAATCTTCATGACGGGAACCCGTCTTACTAGAGCCAGATCTACTGAAAATGCAGATGAACTGCCCTGGCATCCTCCTTTTCCGGTAACGCTGCAAGCAAGAAAAATCTCTCTCGCCTCACTTGCCAAACTTCAGCCACCTTTCCTTACTCTCTTCCCCACCAGTCGCACGGACGCCAAATCTCGCTGTTTGCAGCGGAGATCTGCTACGGTCGGCGTCAAGCTTAATGGTAAAAACATGCTTGTGTTCATTCAGCAAAATCCAGTGCGGCTGGAGAGATGAAGCATCTCTCCTCCCCAGCTCAGCCATCCAGCACCTCCTTCAAAAGCAAGGCTGACAGAAAGGGATGGCAATTCAGACCAACTCTATTCTCTGCTCTAAGCATCCCTAGGTTGGTTTTTTGGCCCCTTACAGATAATTTCATGATTGCTGCTTGGTGTTTCAGCACTGCTGCTGCCGCCAGCAAACGAGACACTTCAATGCTGCAACAAGCTCCAAATTTCAGAATCTGGACTTCAGAAACCCAAGATATTCCTCCCCCAGCACTGTAAAGCAGCTTTACCTCTGTATTGGACTCCAGATCTTTAACGCCATCGGCTAACCAAACTCCACTGCTCCCCATTTATGTCAGACATGCCACCCCTCCCGTTGATTATCCTGTGACTCCAGCAAATCCTACTTACATCTTGCTTTCAACAACAACTCAGCACTGAACCCAAAGAACAGGTATGCACAAACATCCTCCCCAAAACATTAAGTGTTTCTAACGTATTTAATTGCCAGGTATTTTAAGAGCACAAAACAACGTTGAAAACATGCTCGCTTCCACACTAACAGTGACGGTGACTGTGTCCCCTACCAGGTATCAGTCAAAATAATTTCCCAGACCACAAGCAAAATCCCTTGAAAGCAGTATAGTGTGTTTAGAGTCTGCAAAATATTTAACGTTTTAAATATTCCTCTCAGCTCAAAGTTATGATCAACTACATTCACAAAAAAGGAGAGATAAGGAGAGATAAGAAATGTGTATCTTGACATCTAACTATTCTGGAAATTATGAGTATTTCAAGAACCGACAGAAAGCCTCAGAAGTCAGTTCCTCCTGCAGACATCCAATTACCTCTAATTTTTTTTTTTCTAGTGACAGATTTGAGGTATAGGAGATGCACCTGCGTCACGTTGTCCTAACATCTTTACGGAGATGTCCATTAGCCACCCAGCAACTCCAGGGAGTATCTCAGGCAGCGCGGCTCTTGGCCATCTTTTCCTCTGCAGACAGCGACTCCACTACCTGGCACAGCAAACACGAAAAACTGCGTGACGGCGTAACAGATTTCACACGCTGAACTGGTAGGTTTTGAATGCATTAATTAGATCAGTTCTAAAAGTAACCTGTAATTCCAGCCAAACAAGAGAATCTCAGCTCGAGGTACTCTGTAAGTAGGACTGGCCTGCATTTGTGTCATGGAAATTAAGCTACATTTAAAAATAGTATTTAATGAAAACAATATTCCAGCTCACGAACTCCCCCACGCCCCAGAGAACTCTATGATCCACTATCTACCCATAGCCCATGTAAACTGCTGCAAAGCAACTCAAAACAGAGCGCAAAGCTCAGTCAGCAGCTCATTCACCCTTTGCAAACAGAAAGAATTAAAAATACCGAAGTTGGGTGCCTCTTGAGACGGTTGTTCATGCAATACCTCTTCTCCTGCCATGGAAGGGACGGAGGGATCAGACCCAGCCTGCCATCATCAGCATGACTGTCCAGCTGCTAGCTCGAGTGCGCAGCCTCTAGCAAACTTTGCTGATCAGCCTAAACATTTTCTTTTAGCTAAAAGAAGGGAAACCGAGCTGTATACTACGAACCGTATGATGCACTCCTCAAAATCTGTTTCCTTACACTAAATTGTACACTGGGCGGGAAGAGTTAACGGCTTGTAGCACAGCGTAATGTCATTCCCACGATCCAACCCAACGTAAGCATCTCTGGACTACGTCACAGCGTGCACGCTGTACCGAGCACGTAACAACTGTAGCTCCCTGCGGTGAACCGGCCACATGCTGCTCGCAGCAAACAAATCAAACTGCTCAGATAATTTCAGTTCGTTTAGAAACTGAAAAGCCACCTCCACCCTTGGAAAAAGAAGAAAAAAAAAAAAAATCAGCATTCCTTCCCAGAAAGCAGACACGTGAATTAACCATTTAATCAGTTAAGGGATGCCTGTCGCTCCGAAAGGATCGCTGAGCTGCTTGCCTGCGGAAACAAGACTGGGCTCCGTAGCTCCTGTTACACAAGCAGGTAACGTGCAGTACGGCGGACAAGCCCTGCTCGTTTAAAGCAGCCAGAGAACGGCAGAAACCCAGCGGCACTGTTCTCCTTCCAGCCACGGAAAGAAGAACCCAAATAAATCGCAGGGAAGGAGATGAGAGGAGGAAGGATTTAAACCTGCAGTCACGTGGATGCCGCAGCTTTCTGCAAGCAGATGGGTGAAGCCCAGATTAGCAAGGTATTAACAAAAGCAAGGGAGTAACGCTGACGAGGTGCAGCTCGAAAATAGCCGAACTCTGACCTGCCTTGCCGAGCAGAGCGGAGCGATGCTCCCCTCTCCCAGATGGATCGGTGTCAGCTGACTGCTGGGAAAAGATGGGAAATCGCAAGAGAAGTGGAACACGGTCAGAAAAAGCTGCCGAGGCTGAAGCTAAGAGATGAATGGCAAAGTAGATAACGCAGGGGCAGCCACACAGGAGAGCACACTACTCCTCTAAATGAAGCTTTGGCAGCCAGATGCAGAAGGCTCACTGGGAATAAGCCCTTTCTGTAGGTAAATACTCAGAAGACACACTCTCTAGAGATGTCCAGCAGGATGCAATATCCCTGCTGCCTACCTGAGTACGTGAACAAAACAAGGGAATAACAGCTACGCTTACGTCTCTAACGTGCAGGGGTTCACCCGAGCAGTGGAGCGGTTAGGATGTTACACTACTGCAGAAACTCATCTGATGAGGAACTCTTGAGAGCAGGACACCAGTAAAACCCCGTCCAGCCACCTCACGACAGGCTCCATGATTATGCAGCACTCCCTCAAGGTCTGGGAAACGTATATATGCCTCCTAAACACATTAGTAAACAGAGTATTTTAAGAGTACAAAACAAACAGGGGGCAACCTGACATAGCTGTTACTTAACCTACGCATTCCATGGTCAGAGTCTACAGGACTATCCTTGAACCGTGCATCTTTTAGATAAGTCCTAAGAACATCTCCAAGATCTTCTAAACTTGATAAAATAGAACATTTTAATAAGAGGCCACGAAAAAAAAAAAAAGTCTTCCATGTAGAAAGATCATGAAAAGTTACCATCAGTCCTCCGGTAATGCCAGTGCTTCTCCTGCAAGCAATATGGAGCTGTTGAAATGACTACTGATGGAAAAAAAAGTACTCTTTCGGAAATGATAAGATCAAGTACTGTAAAACATTCATATCAAAAGATATTAAACAGACACAGTCATTTGCACCTGGGGTTTGTTGGGGTTTTTTTTTGGTTTTGGTGGTTTTATGTGGGGGTGAGGGTGGGGCTGCATCACCAGAGATTGCACAGAACATAAATACACATGAAATTTGCTTTTAAAAGCAAGTATATTACCTGTCCTTGGGCACTCCAAAACCTTTTCATTGGGTCTGAAAATACCTACATTCACAAATATTTAATGGTGGCGAGGGGATAAGAGTAGCGTGGCAGAAATCCTGATGAAATATGCAGCTCACCCTATGTGGCACCACAACAGCGCTTAAAAAAAAGCGTCTTATTATAGGTTTTATTTCACGTCATTAGTGAAACAATGTGGGGACTTGATTTAATTTGATCCTGAGGAAAAAAAACTTGCGCTGGTCTGAATCGGTCTTTGGCAGCCAAATTACAAAAGCCTGACCTCACAGCAACAGCCCGGGAGTAAAACCCGCATCTCCCGTCAAGTACAGGCAAACAGCAAACGTTGCCGGCTGGAACGTGAACCAGCCCGGCCCAGCCACAGCACGGGCACACAGTAACGCGGCCTTCCTCAGCCCAGCTGAAACGCAAGAACGTGCCACGCACACGGCACCGGGTGAGTTAAGATTTAAGGGGAAAAACACTGATCTCGGACCAGAAAAACCAGTGGCTATAAGCGAGTATAAGGATATCACGTTCCCATCTGTCCCAGGGATTTCTTGCCCTCCCCGGAGGGCACAACGTGATCTGCAGGAGACAGGCTGTCAACAGCAGAGCTGAAGGCTCTCACTGTCTGGATGAGTAATGAGAAAGGATCAATATTTAGAAAGATCCTGAGAAAGAGTGGTACAGCCACCGGGGAGGGGAACACCACACACAGCATCAGCCCAAAAATCGGGAAACTCGCATTTCCTTCGTTCACTAAAAGCCATTTTTTTTGCCAAGTAACCCATTTCCTTACACTCTTCATTAAATAAAATATGAAGGGCAGGCGGAGACATAAAATATAAATGCATACACTTCCATAAGCAGCAGGCCCTGTTATTGTAGATGCTGCATAAATCATTGAGGACACCAGGACTTCTGTCCCCTAATGGAGGGCACAGACTGCAGGGTCGGTCAGCAGGCAAGGAAGTTTTATATTAACAAGTGTTGCATTTATATTCCCCTTCGTAATCACACCGCCTAGAAATAGCAGAAACCGCTTTGGTTCATGTATTATTTAGTCCAGCCAAACAGGTGAAAGGCAGAATCGAACCTCAAGACAAACATCGGACAATTTTGGCGCAGCCCTCCCGCAAATGTGAAACTTGCAATGGGATGGCAGGACACTCACCGGTTTGGTAATTAAGCCAGAGGGCCTGAAATGATCCTTCCGGCAGATTTCTCTGCAAAGCTGCCTGAAGATATGACAGTAGTTATGAATTGCCCTATTGAAAATCGTTGCTGTATCCGTTTTCCAGCACTTGGCCACGCACGTGAGCGCAAACACAATGTCTTTACAGTCTCAAGTGTTAGGAGTTAGAAATATTGCTTTGGCAAATTTCCCTGGGGAAGAGTAATAGCTACCTATGGAAGACCTGCCCCTAGTCACTGCCATCTCCTTCTCCTCAATATTTTTTTATTTCAGGCAGTTGACTGACAAATAATACTGTTGCAGTTCTCACATTTACAATGCACCACTTCTTTCCTTTCTTGTATCTGCAAAATTTGACTCAAAAGGCACAGCAGCTTTCAAACAACCGGCTGGTAGCACCTCAAAAGTTCAGTTGGGAAAACTAACCGGATCTAGTTGAAAACCACCTTCCACCTTGAAAATCAGGATGTGGTCTAAAATTAGGAGGTGGCCTAAAATATTTTCAGCCTACCTTTTCACTACGCCATATTTGCAAAGTGGACTTGAGGTGGCCTTTAACTCGCAGCCATATGAACGGGTTCAGGATGAAGACCACACTTAGCTGCACAAGCAACTTCTCTAGGACAGGATAGGACAGGTGAAGCTCCAAGACTCAGGTCCTTAAGGGACTCCACACTACTCTTTGCTACCATACAGGACTATAAAGCTCAACAGGTCCCCGCTAAAGCTCCGGAAATACCAGGTCTGCCCCAAGCATGGGGAAAACCCATAGCCACGCATCAGCTCACGGATGCCTCCTCCCCAGATTATTCAGAGGTTCAACAGAACTGAAAGTCATCTTCATACCCAAAGCGATTTCTGAGTATAAAATTACTTCTGCTTACCTATTTTGAAAGGTACTTGTAAGACAGGAGTTCCTCCCTATTTCTGAGCTCTGCATAAAGCTGGATTTATTGATGCAGCCTCATGATTCATCAGGAGAGCAAGCTGTAGAAGACAAACTGTATTATGCTGGAATCTAGCAAAATCAGGAGGGGGGGTGGAGGGAGCAAGAAGAAAAATCGGGAGCATTCATCCCAAACCAAGACCTAGACAAAAACAGTGTGGGTGTTCATGCTCTCTGTAGCTGTTTCCTTCTGTATTACTCTTTTCGTCAGCAGCAGCATCTGCCCTTTCCTCCCTCCTTTCCCCCATCCTCTGGAGCTTGTTGCAGCCCTGCGTGTCTGACCCTCCCCAGCCAAGCGGCACACGCTCCAGATTAAAGGTTAACAGCCTTAGGAGAAAAGTGAGAGGCTGCTGAAACCAGGGCAGTGCAAAAGCATCACCCAAAACAAGAGGGCAGAATATTTTAGGTAACTTTGTGACAGGTGGGAAGCAGTGCCGACAGCCCAATGAGCGCCAGCAGCCTCCTCTTCCTCCTCCCCTTCCAAAGGTTTTTAAAAGAAGGAGAATCAGTCTGAAAGGATCCCGAGGACTGTAAATAAATTATGGCCCTGTTCATCAATTAGCTGAGGCTGCACCGAAATGAAAGGCACAGCAGGCTCTGTAATCACTCGAAATAAACTCCTCTGACGGGATCGCTCCTGTGCTGATGGCTCAATTATTCCTGGGAAGACCGTTACAGAACATTAAACATTAACAAAAGTCTGAGCCTGTGTTACTTTTCTCCCAGAGAAATCTACTTCAGTAACTGAGTACTTTCAGCTTAAGTAACCCTGAATTATTGGACCAATTCTTTTCCCACCTTTCCCCTCACAAGTTGCGAAAGCCAGGCCACCACCACATACAGGGAAATGTTTGCAAACAGTCCCTTTGCTAGACAGTTTTATTTTTATTATACTGTGGAAGATATTTTTATGATTTAAAAACATAGATATATGGTTTGGGAAAGGGTTCTTTATGTAAATTTAGTAGCTCAGAAATGAAACCAGGGGCAAGCTGTTCTCCCGGGTTACGAGGGTTTACTCTAGCCTCCCCAGCAGAGCTTCTTCATTGCTCTAAAATCGGTCCCTGGCAAACAGTTCCACAGCTTAGGTTTTCTGCAACTGAAAGGAGAACTGTGAAGACAAAGGAACTCTAACACAGCAGAAAGTTGCTTTCGTTTCTCATTTTGCTTTTGCAATATATTATCTGTTTTTCATAGCTTCAAGTTTAACGGGACTGGAGATGCCCTCGCCACCTGAAGCGTCTCTCCGTTCTCTCTCTGCAACTGTACTAACACAAAATAAAGTTTCTCCAGGCTTGCCCAGGTCAGATCTTTGCCGTTCTAACTTAAGTATGACGTGCAAACGCATTGCGGAGGCCAAACAATGCCAGGATTTCGCTGCGGATTTAGGCAGGGTGTGACTAGTTTAGAACAGACAAACCCACGTCCCCAAAGAAAACCACGTGGCTGAGATTAAAAGAGAAAATTTCAAAACACAAAAGGAGTTAGAAATAATAAGGGAAAAACCCAAAGGGCTGGGAAGACTAAGAACCTGAAGTCAAAGCTGCATCAAAACTAACTAGCTGGTGGTCTCCCTGCTAAACCCTCCTCATCCTCAATGTGTAATACTCACCAATCCTAAAGCATCAGCTTTCCAAACATAAATACATCGGATTTAACTGGGTTCAACTTCACGGTTTTTAAAAATTAATAAAGTATAACAGTGTCAGCATTCTTCCTGGTGAAAAATCTGCTTGACAGATAAAGTGATCTTTTAAATTTGCAAGAAAACAGTGGGGTTTTTTAATATATAACTTGGACCAATGAATTTTTACTCCTGGTTATGAAAAGCAGTCCAGTAACAAGGGAGAAAGCATGCTGAAGCATTTTGAAACATAACCGAGTAAAACTAGCTGGCTGTCTTCAGGATTCTTGTCCAGAGGCTGAAAGAGTAACTTCAATTATTAAATTCACTTTCAAAACACAGAATAATTCCAGTTTCACAAATTGAGAGGTAAAATTTGTCTTGGTACTGAATTCCACCAAGCTCTGGATATCCTTGTATCTACAGCTTGTAACTACAGCCCCTTGAAAAGAATAAATGATGTCAAGTCGTTTGCCCAGGGAAAGTGTTATGTTGCGGGTTTTCTGAACGAAATGTTACATAGCTAAACATTATTTATTAGCTATGTTGAACTAACTGCTGTTTTCCCTCCACCATGTCCTGCACAGGGAGTACTCGCTGCTTTTTAGGATCCGTCTATGATGGATATCCAGGTTATCTGGAATGCCCCTGGATATTTCCTTCTTCATTTGGCACTGAGCAGGATGGTTCGTTGGCTATGGACATGCGGCTGGGAGCGCGACAACAACAGGAACTCATCTGAACCAAGGAGCAGTTTGAGAAATCACACTGTTCTTAAGACTTGACGAAGAGTTAAAAAGAAGAGAGCAAACGAAAATAAACACAACCCCCCAAAACTGAAGACAAAAAAAAAATAAAGCACCAAGAAACAAACTTTTTAGCAAAGAAAATAATTGTTTCCTTAACTGGCTTTTGCCCCTATTTTAGGAAGGGCAACAGAAAACATATCCAGACAAAATTACAAGGACCAGTGATAACCACAAGGATCAGCGATAAATACCGAGTGAAGAGTTGCTGACAAAATGCCATATAATGGCCACTTCCTAAAAGGAACGCTTAAAAAGCTTGCTGCTTACAAAGCACACAATATATTTACCTTTGGCTTCTCTGTTGACTGCCTTTCTCCTTACACTTCACACGCTTATTGCAAAATAAAGTCTCTTATAAGAGTGTAATATTCTAACCAAGCAAGACGTGTACATTCAGCAAGTGAAATCAAGGCCCCGGTACTTTTTATGTGTTTTTTTCCCACTACTCGAACTCCCCCCTAAACTGTCAGAATACGAATGGCTCAAACCGCAGAGTAAATCCCTTTAAGGCTCTGCTCTTGGCTGGGGCAGACTAACCTGCACGAGCTCAGCCCCAGCACGCGTGCCGTAGCTGTGATTTCAAACCTGAGCGGAGCGGGCAGGAGAGCTGGCGTCACCGACACGACGCCTTCCAGCTGCTCAGCCGAACTCAGCTCCGGCCCCTCCGCACCTGCACTCAGGTCGCCTGCGCCGCGCAGTTCAACAAGCCTTTTCGCAGCGGCACCCCCTCCCTCCTGCCTCGTATCCCCCACCCTCCTCTCTTGCGCTGGGGGACCGCATGGCAGAAAACCGACTCTTTCCCTGGTTTCTCTGCTGGAGAGGGCGGCTGAAGCAGCCGGCTGCGCAGTCACACAGCATAAGCAAGCCCTTCCCCTTTCGGTGGCAGCAGTGAGTTGCCAGAGCAGCTCGGCTGTATGTTGAAACCATACCTCAAGTTTCCTAATCCGCCTTTCTATTTTTAACCGGAGTTATTTCCCCCCCCCCCTTCTTTGCCATGCAGACAGCTGCAGAAAGCAGCTGGAGACAAGCGAGCACTCCATCAGGCCAATTTTCCTAGTAAAAGAAGTCGTCCGCAGGCCAGCAGCAAGTGCACGACGGGCAGCAGAGACGCCCTTACACGCTACCCTGCACCCACAGCTCAAGGCAGCCAAGCAGGAATGGGGCTGTCTTCCTTCTCCCTGTCCGCCGTGGCCTTACTGAACACACAGCATGGCAACCTGGTTTACCCAAGGGACTGCTGCTCTCCTGGCTCACGTAAATTGGCTGAGATCCCAACCAGCATCTCTTGTCCCTAAAAACTCAGAGGAGAAAAGCTTAAGCAAAGATTCAGAGCACGGACCTACTTTGGTGCTTAGCTGCCTGGGCCGGCGTTACCATTTGATACAGCACTTGAGAGCCCTTGCTGGGATGTCCCCAGTACAGAGACCTCCTTTGACAAACACACCTCTCGGGGAAAGGTTTTGATTCCTCTTCTCCTCCAGGTTTGGGTATCTCCTCCTCCAGGCACTTGGTATTAAGTGTAACGCAGACGCATGGCGAACACTGAACACTCTCCTCACATGGTAGAACAGCTTTAAAAAGCTCAGCTTTAAAAAGATAATGTGCAGCAGCCCTGTAAAGTTAGCCAAGCAAAAAGGGCACTTTCCTGAGCAGCAAGAGCAGTTTTGAGCTTTCGCAGGCAGATGAAAACCAGGGGACACAGAGCGCAGCCTGCGCAGGGCACTGAGCCATGTGGAACAGCACAAAGCAGGCTTTGGGGTTTGCGTTTTGGGGTGAGGTTTTTTAAGTGAGGTCCAGGTTTCTGAGCTGTGCTCTCAAAGGTCTTACTAGGACCAGGCATCTCCCAGGGAGAAAACTCAAAATCTCCTTGTAGGACCAGGCAGACCTTTGGGATAAGACAGCGCGGCTCAGAGCTTGCCGCTTAAAACGGACACAGCTTGGGGAGGGCAAGGCACAACTCCAACGCCGATTCAGGGAGCTAAAGAGTTTAGCTGGAAGTTTTGAGTCATGCTCTTGGATGTGGGCAACTAGAATAGCTCAGGCCCTTCTTGAGCTAAGCCTTTTTCCTTTTGTTCAAGCAATGGTTGCAAATATCGCAAATGAGGCTACTTTTGCTATTCTCCATATAACGTGCTTTCATATGCTACGTATTTTCTGTACCTCAAATAGGCTTATTGCAAACGCCATCAATCAAAAGTTAAAACAAATGCAGACAGGACTCTACAGCTTATAAGTATCAAATGCCTCAGAGAAATCCGTTTCGGACATGCCTACAGAAACAAAAGTCAGGCAAAACAGAAGCCTGGCATGAAATTCAAGCTCAGCAAGACCCACAGCAAGTCTTCCCTGCTCAAGCAGACTCGAATCACAGGATCCCAGGAAACAAAGCTGCTGAGCAAAACAGCCTGTCAGCCATAAACCCATTTAAAATTAAGTTTCATTAATGAGTTACAATATTTACAGGTAGGTAAGCCGTAGAAACTGATGTGATTCAGCAAACTTGTTCTCCTTTACAGGTCCCAGCAACAGCCCAGAAAAGCACACTGCTCTTGTCGGTTTGCGGATAACCACAAGTCTTAGTCTCCGTTTTCTGCAAAACTCTTCCTGGCCTCCAGTTACTTCAATAAAGAGCTGAAACACTGATCACCCCCCTCCAAAAAAAAAAAAAAGGCTTCAGAGCACAAGTTTCTTGCTCACGCGAAATAAAAGCGTTATCCACCTATGGTTCTTCCAGCACGAGAGCAACGCTGATCCCAGCAAGCAGCCTGGCACGCCGGTGTCCCTGCCCCCCGCCGCAGTTTGAACTGTTCTCTTCTCTTCGGAAAGCGCTTTATTTGTGCATGGGGAGGAGGTCCTCTCCCATTGTTAAACCACTGGACCACATCACTTTATTAACCAGTATAGCAACCACAACAGCAGCAAATACCCATGCACAAACCCAAAATCTGCAAGTAACTTCACTTCTTACCGCCTGGAAAAAGGGACTTGCGGGGCTGAGAAACCTCTTTAGCAGCTTGTACAAGCCCTGGGACCACGTGTTAACAATTTACCTGACAGTGCTGTAAGCAGGTATTGATAAGAGCGTGTTTTGTTACGGTCTGCCTTCCTGCCTTTGCCTACATAACCAAATCAACTCACAAATGAAGTAGGCACCGTATTACTTCACAGAACAGGAAGAAATTAATGCTTCTCTTAGCTTGCTTACCCCCATCCTGCTTTAAAAGAAAAAACATTTTTTATATATATACACATGCCCATGTATACACACGCAGACTGAAAACCAATGCCTGGAATAGCTCTTCTGCATGTATACATATGTGTGTATATATACACAAATACATACATTTTTAGGTATGTATATATAAATACACACACACAGACGAGCTACTGCAGGCACAGGTTTTCTAGATTCCTCCCCAAAAGCTAAGTAAAAAAACCCCAATTGTTCAATTCATCACTATAAATCTCTTAGAAAGCTTCCAGATTAAAGCATTCTGTTCAAAAGAGGTTTCCGATGAGAAGAAGAGGCGGCTATGCCAGAAACGCACAAATAGGATCACATACCGTGGAAAGTCTCAGCTGCGTTATCCATCTAAGACACAGCTCACGGATAAAGTTATATACCTCCTTCTGAGGTGTGTCCAGCTCACCGAGAGGATTTCTGGGGTTTCCCCGTGACTCACTGTGTTCCCCTACACACCCAGGGCCACCCTCCTCTACAACTGAAGCATTTACATTTTTGGGAGGCGGGTGACACCGTAACACAGGAGGAGCGGCACAGTCACATGGCACTGCCTCTTCCTATGTACAGCTGCTAAAAAAACCTCACATAAAGTCTAAAATACATCCTTGCTCTTACTGTTTCATATAAACACTCACCGCAATTGCCCTGGGGATAACTGGCAGCAATTAAGGAGGGGGTGAGGGATGGGGAAGGTGCCCAGGATGGCAAAACGGTCAGCAGCTTGTCCCTGACTCGTAGTTTGTGCAAGCAAGCGCCGCTGCCACACAGCATAACTACGATTACCTTGTACTGGTGTGCAAACAAAACCTCCAAACCTAGAAACCACTGTGTCTCAATGTCCGCCCACGGTGAGACGAACCCACTGGACGGAAACATGCTGGACCCTGGACACAGTTCGGAGGGACAAGACCAGGGTGCTCACTAGCTGGAAAACTGCTGCCCCAGTTGCTGGCAGACTGGCTGGCTTTTATTTTTAAAGAAAAACAAAAACAAAAAACCCCCAACCAACAAACAGAAGAGACTAACCACAAGCTCCAGTGCCACCTTTAAAAAAAAAAATAAAAAATTAAAAACAAACAAACAAAAACCAACATCAAAAGCCATATTTTATATCTTCTTGTATCCGAGTCCTTCTGCTCGTTTCCAAAACACAGCCCCTGGCCCTTCACCAGCAGTCGAACACGCCTCTTAACTAAAATGGGATCATCCAGAGCCGGAGAGCTACTCACTCATGGAAATCAGGCGGCACATACCAGCGCCAACTTTTCCTCTTCCCAGCTGCCAGCCAGATGCGACACTTACAGCAAGAGGAGAGGGAGACAGCAGCAAGGCCTCTACAAGCTGAAGCTGTTTATGATCCCTCCGCCACTTCAGCGGAGCAAGTCCCGATCCCCGAGGATCTCGCCGGCGTCCCCTTGCGAGCTGAACTTCCTTCAAATTAAAAGTTGCCTTTCAACTTCCCTGCGCCAGCAGTGTTGTGCCAGGCTTCGCCAGCGCTCCTCTTCCTCTGCTTGCCAGCCCTGCGTGGGAAGCGCCTGGAAAGGAAAAGCACGAGAGGTGAGCGGTGCACCGGAGGCGACGAAGCGAACGCTCTCCCACTGCCGCCGCTCTCTCCCCGGCCACGCTGTCTCGCCCCGGTGAGTGCGTCAGCAGCGGCGAGAGGAGGAGACGGAGGAGGAGGGACGGGCGCGCCAGCCCAGCCGGACTGCTGCAGTGCTGGGAGGAAGGATTCATTTTTCCAATATATATACGAATACCAGATGTTAACTCCTACCCTAAAAAAAGAAAAAAAAAACCCAAACCACAAAACCCCACAACAACAACAACAAATCTTATTTCACCACACTAAAAACAAAGCAAAACAACAAAATCCCCAACCTTTTCATGAAGTTTATGGCTACATCACACTGCTGCCACCAGCGGCAGAGTCCCAGGGTAGGCAGCATCACCAGTCCTTGAGGGCACGCGTCCAGCCTTTATCCCGAAAGGCATCCCGAGGACGGGAAACACACAGCACCTCCTGCGCACAAATAACAGGGGGTGGCACAGGCGAGTGGGAAAGGCAGGTGTGAAGCATCCCTGGTGAGCACAAGGAGTAGAGGATAGCTACTGGCCGCTCGCTGCAGGACAGCGGGGATGTCCATGTAATTGAGTACAAAACCACAACACAAAGCAGACTTAAGCCACATGTCGGAAGGACTGATGGGATGAGCAACAGCGGCAGAGTTTTTTCCAGCAGCTTACGTGACAGCAAGGACTGTCCACAGCCCACTGTAAGCAAAAGAGCTGCTGTCCAGGAGTGAAGTTTGAGGCGTACGAAGCAGCCCACTTCCACTCCACGGACAAAGTAATATTGGGGGGGGGGGAAGCGGGGGGAAGACATTAAAAGGCATTAAAACAAATAGCAGCACCAGGTTTTCTGAACTCCACCCCAGGAGAGGGAGCCTGCTGCCAGTAACGCCGAGGAATCTGCACAGCCCCATCGAAGAAATACAGGGTGGAAAAATTATTTTCAGAAGCCGCACACAGAAATCCCTCCATACTAATCTTGTTATATGGAAGATAAGTATTTTTAAGGAGTAGTCGGTTTGGGTTTTTCTAATAGATGCATGCCCCTGGGCATGGCCCAGCAATCCTTGTTCCCAACACAGCTAGACAGCCAGCTATCAAATGCAACGACATGTTCACAATCAGCTCCTTCATAAAGTCCAGAAACCAAAAAATGCCCCAGGTTTATCACTAACCTTCAAATATTGGTGAGGAGAGGGGTGGGGAAGTTTTGCTGAAGGACTCTGAACATCAAGTTGTATGTCTGCATGCACCAATTCAAAGAGAACACAGAAAGCACCTCACTGTGGCAGGGAGCCCAGCCAATTCCCCTGCCTGCAAATTAATTTTCAAAAGTCTTTTGTTTTAAAAAGCAACAAAAAAAAAAAGCACTTTGCTTAAATGGCCCAACTTTCTCTTTCTCAAATAACTTTCCCTAATTTAAGAATTAAAAACCACATAGACTCCTTCACCTTTTCCTGCAGATCATCATTAATATGGGACCCGGCAGACCTCAGCTCAAGTGAACCAACGATCAGATTTCCTTTTTCGTAGCTCTTTTAGGAAGGATTTTAACAGTTAAACTGCACCTCCAGCAGTCCAGAGAGTCAAGTCCAAGTCAGTCCATTTTATTTAAAAATCTGAGGAGATATGGGGAGTGTGGATTAACATGAGCCACTAGTGAGCACCCTGTGCCTTTTTCCCAGCAGTCTTTTAGTAACTCAGCTCCGTAACACTCAACAGATGCATCTGCCTAACCTCTTCCCACTTTCTAGGAGGGATTCTGGAGCAGAATTGGTAATTATTTATTACTTAAAGATTTCTTAGATGTAATTCAATCTGTACCAATTCTGTAAACTCCTCTGTAAACTGAAGGATTAATTAGAAGACATGCTACAGGCTGTGGATTCCTTGTTACGTAGATGACACTCACGTCTACTTTGGGCCAATACACACCTCATGGGACAGCAGAAGTCCCTTGGTGAAGAGAAAGGCCAACTTAATCACAGAATCATAGAGTGGTTGAGGTTGGAAGGGACCTTAAAGCTCATCCAGTTCCACCCCCCTGCCCTGGGCAGGGACACCCCCCCCCCAGCCCAGGGTGCTCCCAGCCCCGTCCAACCCGGCCTTGGACACCTCCAGGGATGGTGCCTCATAACAACTCACTTCTGACAATAAATGCACTTATATTTGACAAAAATGCTCTTTTATTACTCCAGCAGATCTTATCTTTGCATTTTTTTTCCCCAGTGATCCACAACTGTATGGGTTCAGTGACCTCGAGGCACGTAAGGAAGCCAGCCCTGTTTTCCCACGAGTGAGGTGGGGCCAGAAGGGAGAAGAGACGACAGCTTGACGAGTATTACAGGTAATTAAAAGCAAGCTTTGGGAACACCTTTTCAACATGTTTAATCATTATGCATTTAAATATTGCATGTGTCCAGACAGATACAACTTAATACCCTGTAAAGCCCTAAACAAATAAAAAGAAACATACTTAATAAACTTTTTGAAAGCACTTGCAAAGGGTGGTGGGTTTTTTTTTCCTCCTACACACTTCAGCCAGGACATATTTAGCCTAAGGGCTAAAACTGAGGACAGTCTGAACCGATGACATCATTTTCTTTCTATAGGATTGAACGTCTAGGAGTACTGCTCTCAGATAAGCGGCTGTTGCTCCGCTTCATCTCCACCTTCCCACATCGTGCTTCGACACGAGGATGATGATCACCACGAAAATGCCTGAAGAGAGACGGCCACTGAGTGCTGACCTGTTTGCTTCTTTCCTGATCAGGACATGAGCTATGTGACACAACACTAGATTTGAAGTTGACTGCTGGCACTTAAAGAAATAGCTACTACTGAGCTTCAGTGCTAGTGTTTCTTGGTAATTCAAGCACCACACGCGCTGGCAAGACAGCATCCTTCCAAAAGCCTTGCTGGGGAAAGGTCAGCTTTGCTGTGACAGCCTAAATCTCCCTAAAGATATTAAAAAAGAAGTCAGAGTAATCATATTGAGTTACCTTTTCCCTTGCCTATCAGTAAAGAAACTAAATGATGATAAAATCCATCGCTGAAGGCAGGAAGTAAAGCCCAGTGCAAGTGAAAAAACCGTGCTCATTCATACCACCAAGGAAACTCAACGCCAAGGCCCAGGCACCACAACCCAGGTGAAGCAAAACAGCAAAGGACACTACCTCCAACTGAGCTGTGGGCACGGCCGAGAAAGAAAAAGCATAAAGATGTCAAAATGTTTTGGTGTAAAAACAGGAGGGAAGCCTGAGCCAGAAATAAGAATAAATAAATAAAAATAAAGTTTAAAAGCAACAGATACAGAGTAGCTTTACCTTCTCCCATCTCTGGGGACATCATGAAATAGGCGACAGTTTTTAAAGCAATGCATTTCTCTCTCTCCTCAAGTTAGTAAGCAGCCCTCCTTCCAATTCAAGGTTTTAACGAAGGAACTACCTGCTTGCCTTTTCAGGACGCATTTCCCCAGGACTCAGCAGGGAGGCACGTGGCTTGCTGGCTACCGAGGACGACTGCCAGCACTAAAGCAGGCATGGGTTCAAAGACTAATTACTGATTTCTAGGATCAACACCTACCAGACGGAATATATTCATATTGCTTCACACGAGCAATATAAATCCATACAGCCACCACGCATACCCCAAAAACCTTTTAAGAATCTTTTTGTGGGGTTGGTTTTTTTTTTTTTCCTTGAAGTAACCTGACTCTGGTCACTGATACAGCAGAAAAAAAATGTGCTACAGGAGTGTTAAAAAGCTCCGTTCGCTTGGAAACACTCTAAAACACCGCGTTCAACAACAGCTTGGAGACAAGTTTTTTTAAAATTATTCGAAACATGTAGCCCGTTCTCTTCAGAGCGAAGCTATTTGGTCTTAACTACAATGTGACTACCTGCTCATTTGAAAGGAAGCATTAGCTACGGCACTGAATCACCGTTTGCTGCGAGCATCTAACCCTCTGCTTAGCATTCAGTATCACAAGACGCTGAACGACCCATGCCACTCTAAAATTGCCGCTTATGACTCTTTCAGCGCTCTCACCCCCCGAAACAAGTGACCCAGTTTAAAGCAAACTCACTGTACAAGCTGTAACGCAGATCTCTCCAGAGATGCTGTGAATACAACAAATCCTGTTGCTTATTATTTATATCAAGCTTACTCTTTCTTCCAGCTCCAAGCTGGGTTGTTGTTTTTTTAACCACTTTTCTTAAGCTGAAATGTCTTTGTAAAGAAATCACAAAATCGAGGACATTGCTAAGTTCTGAACAGTTTTGGCAGAGCCCTTTCAGCGCATCTGCTTTATGAGCCAGAAATGAAGCGCTTTTTATTAAAAATGCAAAAAAGCTCATCACTAAAACAAACCTGTTCTGGCCATCACTGCTCCACCCTGTCTTCTGAGGTTTTTCAACCAGCAAACGTGTATATTCCTGTTCGATATAACACATGATTTTGAACAGGCCAGTAGCTAACAAAAAAACAAAAACCACCACAGTGGATCCGCTAATCCATCATCTTTCCTATTGAGAAATAACGTGAAACTTTATTATTACATATATAACAATATTTTTTATCATTACATCTGTATCACAGCACTAACAGCCATTACAAAACTTACGTACAAGGCGGTTAAGAACAGACAGTTGCTTTTGAAACTGAAAAAATGTCATTAAATTTACCTGAATGGGGTTCTGATATATATTAGAAACATTAAAAGGTTAACTTCAAAAATTTATGAAGTATTTATTAAAATAACTTCCAGAAATGCCAGGTTAAGTGTTTAGGTGTATCAAGCACAAAGGCTGGCTCTGGAGTACTGATGTACTCATCAGCTCCAGCAATTAAGTTTCCAGAGAGGAATGCTGTGTCATATAACGTGTGACTCACGGAGTGATGTCCGGAGGAAACCACACTTCTCTTTTCCTATAAAAAGCTCAACCTGCTTTTAAGTTGAACCGAGTTACCCAAACAAAAATCTTTCCTCCAACAAAGAAGCTCATTTCAGCATCGCGTGCTTGAGTGTGTGTGCAAGAACAAAGGCGTATTTTAAATTGCTTGCGAAGAGGACGATCACCCAACCTACCAGCAAACCAGCGTTTTCTGGAAACTCAGCTGAAAATATCCCCCGCTCCTCCTTCAGAAGTGAATTAAGAAATATGTTGTGGTGTTGTATTTGAACACGTGTTTGTACTTTGACCTCGATCAGTTTTGCAATCCCCCGATGCCTTGGCTGGCTGACCCGTTCCTGGGCAGCTCCCAGTTCACTCCCTTTCTGCGCCTGACCCCGCGCACGGTCACAGGACTCCACCACGTTGCGACAGCTCTGAGGGATCACACACACACACACACACGTGTGCATCCCCGTGCGCTCACTGCGACTGAAACTTGTAAAAAGGATGGCAGAAACACCAGTGGGATCCCCGCTGGAGGATCTGCCACGACATGGGACCTTTCGCTGCCCATGAAGCCAGCCTCCACGCCACTTGTATTGTCCCAGCCATGCAGGCAGCTTAAATCTCTGGAGCTCTTTAACTGGCATCATCTTTGTAAATGGATAAAAATCAGTGCTTTTGTTCATCACGTGGGCTTCCCTGGGCTGCAGGGTGTGTATATCCTTCTGCTATTCCTGGTTAAACACCACGGCTGCCCTTTAGATCATCGGAGAAACACTTGGATTTCCTCAGCGGCGGCTCTGCCATGGGAAGCTGGGGTTGCTCCGCAGAGTCTAATGCCCAGCACTTCTCCAGAGCCAAGAGCAGAGAGAAACGAGGTAGCACACTGCGTTACTGCAATTCGCTTTCATAAGGGAGGTGTGCATTCAGATACTCAGTTCACAGCAAGTGTTTAATACCACTGCGGTCACATTTAAACCAAAAAGAGTGAAGCTTTCCATAAAAGAGAAAAATAGAAACAAGAAACCCTTTTCAAACTCACTGTCTCAACTAGAAGGACATTTTTCACACGGCAGGGCGTTATTCACTGTGACTGCATCCCGCATCCAGCTACAGCACTCCCAGCTCGTGAAATGCCACTCCTGTTCTCTTACCCACTTATTTTTTCCTCCAAGACATCTCATTACCCAGGTGTGGCAAACTCCTCTGGCTAAAGAAGTCACCGCCTAAGAACATCAATTTGATTGTATTTCTTCCAAACCCAAAATTTCAATGCAAAAGCCTCTGTTTACAGGCAGGCAACGGATTGTTTCCTCACCAAACACTGTAATGGGACACAGACTGGTAGTGCCATTGATTTTTCCAAATAATTAATTCCTTTGTTATTTGTCCCACATCTTGCTACAACGCTGCTGATTTTGCATCCCAGTAGTTTGGTGTGTATCAGGTCCCCTGGCTTGTTTAAAGCCTTTGAAAAACGTGGCACGTAGTGATGGATGCCTGCTGCTGCCGCCATCCAAGGAGCGATCAAGAACCTTTTGGGAAAATACCCTCGCTGGTAAGTACGGCTGGCTGCATATAGCAAGTCACTAATTTATTATGCATAAACTGAGCCAAAATGCCCATAGCGGGGCTTATGCAGCGCACTGCAAGGCAAATGCTTTTCCTTTAAGACAAAAAAAAAAAAGGGGGGGTTATACCAAACACACATTTCATTAACACATGGTACTGCCTGCTTGTAAGCCTGCCCAGCAGGCCCTGTGCTAAAACAGGGAGGTTTGCCGTGGTACTAATGCCCACAGCTGTGCCAAGGAGGGGCAGCGACATGAGAGACTATTTCCACCGATTTCCCCTGTTCTTCAGCAGCAGCACTGCAGCCTTCTGAAAATACCACCTTCATGCTCTTGCTGATGCTCTCTCTTGCTCTTCACAGGAGTTTCTTATTAACCTGAAAGATGTAAAAGGTGCCAACACTTTCCAGTACAAGCAAAATTAGCATAAAAAAACCCAAAGAACAACAAAAACTCAATCAAAAAACCCCCAAAGAGTTAATACATGATTGCATTTTGCTAGAGGTCAACAACGGGGCTCCTGGGTGTGGAGGGGGCTTTTTCCTGTTAAAGATAAACTAACCCAGTCTCCACATCCTGAGCATTTGCACGCTAAGAGTCACGCAGAACACAAACTACAGAGAACCCCAACTCCTTAATTTGCAGTATATTTTTGTGGCACCTCAGCGGGATGGTTAATTATCCCGAACATATGACCTAGACCTGCTGTTCATGCAGTGAATATTTTCTCTCTCATACCCAGGCTGCAGACCCAGAATGACGTTTGCCCTGCTCATAGGCTCTGAAGCTGAACACCAGTCAGTTATTGATCAATCCCAGCCTCCAGCTCCCCCCCCCCGCCATGTAACCGAAAGTAAATATTCACAGGTTAAGCAGCACCAACTCAGATGTAACCACCTATCGAATGCCTTACTCATTAATAAGCATGATGTGGATTAATACTGTAAATTAGGGCTTCAAATGTCTGCTTCCTGCATCCCAAGGGCACAGGGAACACCACAACAGAAGCGATAAGGGAGCTATTTGTGAGGACCGCGGAGTGTTGTATTCCCTATATCCTGTGCCGGTGCAGCCGGCGTTATCACTGCTGTACACACGGGTGAGCCGTGGGATCCCGTCATCGCAACACGCGTCCTCTTCTTGTGACCTCCTTCACACGGCGAGTGCCACGAGTTCCCCTGGGTTCAAAGGGTGACCAGATGAATTCAGAGCAGCACAGAAGAAGAAATCATGCTCAGGAAGCCTGAGCCATTAATCACTAAAGGCTTGAAGGGCTTACTGGAGAAGTGGGTTTATATACCCCTTTACACTCCTCCCAAAAAAATGGGGCACATAAAGCAATGCCACCACAGGCATGGGCTGGTTTTGGTATAACTCAAAATCTAACTGCGCTTGTATCTCTACCAATGATCAAAGTGTGATAAAAATATTCCCAGTCCCTATTTTCAGGTGCTGGCCTGTTAGACCTTGCTTTTTATAACTTTGACCGCTGCGATGCATATAAGAAACAAGAAAGGACGAAGACCAAAGCGCTGGCTGCTTAGCACAGGCTTTGTGCTCCAGGCCTAGGGGACTGGGCTGTCCCACGGGGCAAGCGCATAACGCTTCCCGCGGGACGCGTCGCTTGAGCTGAAGCAGCAAAGGGTACGATCACAGGATGCAAATCACGGCAAGGTACAAGCACGGAAAAGTTATTAGAGATGCCGTTACATCAAAAATGATGAAACACGAGCACTACATTCTACTTCAATCTGCATGTTTAAAGATGGGACCTTTGATTAATTTATGGGTTTTGCCTTTCACAGACTGGGCGGTCATTTCCTCTGGCCGAACAGTACTTGTATAGCTTGTCCTGTAGGAAGTACAAGCATTGGTTCTGTGTAAGCATTAAAACCGACCTGGTCTTCCACCAGCACCGTTAAAACCGTGCTTACTAACACAGGCATCCCCCCAAAATTCAGCATCTACTGAGAACCCAATTCATGACATTTCTGATATGTAAACTTTGCCACAAGCACCCAGATTTGTCTCTTTGACCACAATGATGAGTGCTAACCTGAACAGGGACCCGAAGAAACTTCATTCTGCTCTCACCGAAGCCAAGCCTCAGCAGCTTTGACCACAAAAGGCATTGCGCACCCCGGGCAGAAGCGGAAGCCTGTATTTTCCAGCACATTTTGAGTTCTGCTTAAGTGCGGCATCCATCCGCATCGGATGAGGCTCGATGAGTATCAATTTCTAAACCTCTTTGGGAGTTATGTACTTCTAGAAGGATCAACACGCATAAATTTGATTTGCAAGTAAGCAGCAGATTTCATTTCAACTCACTTCCTATTGATATAGTTAGTTTTAATGACCACGTATGCATCCAGAGCCTACATGTAGCCTTACCAGAGAAATTACTAGTTCTCTCAATACTAAAAAAGTGTATTTATAAGATAAATATACTACACTGTAGCATACACAGAGCAGCATTTGCTAAATCAAGCCATGGCCAAGCATGTTTCCCCTGGCATCCATCAAATATATTTTGGCTGGTATTTACTGCGTTCACACTTGCATTGCTGTTCTTGACACCAGTCACAACGGGAAGACTATGTACATCTACACATCCCTGGAGGTGTTTGGGGCCAGGTTGGATGGGGCAACCTGGTCTAGCGGGAGGTGTCCCTGCCCAGGGCAGGGGGGTTGGAATGAGATGATCTTCAAGGTCCCTTCCAACCTAAACCATTCTGTGATTCCATGATCTTTTCAAAACCCACACAGAAGACCATCACACCATTCTGAACTCAGTATTGATCCTGCAAGTCCCCGTACAATCAAAGCATAGACAAGGGGAATCACTCTGCTTGATAACCCCACTCTCAGCTATTCCTGATGGATTATACAAAGCCAGAAATAACTGGAGCTGATTTTGCATGAGCTGGGTGGGGTAGATGTGTGTATCAAACTGTGGACACCATCATCCTTCCCGTGCTCTCGGAAACTTGAGTCAAAGGAACTGCCCATTTCTTTTTAAAGATCTTTCTTAACTACTCCCAAAGGATGATGTTACTTGGATATTACCGTGCTGCGTGCTACGATTTCCTAGAGCAAGGTCAGTTTCTTCCCCACCCACACCAAAGAGGAGTGGTCCAGAACAGTATTTCCTCAGACCTTCCGCCAACTGGTAAATATTGTGTTTCATAAAAATCCCTGTCAGAGGTTTTACCCCTGCAATTACAGTTCACAAAAATGCAATTCTGCAAGGAGTTTAAAATATCTAATAGGGAGTACAGAAGGGTAAAGGTAAGTATTTGAGCTTTCTAAAGAGGTGAACTTGCTTTCTTGCCCTGTTCATTTATGCAGGACTGTTCCATTTGCTTGGTGATTGGCATTTCTGCAAAAATACAGGGCTCAAACATGCTCAGCTTCACACTGCGCATTCGGAAGACCTCAGGCCTCGAAGTGTTACTTTCTGTGTATTCTTACAGCTCACAAGCAGCAAAAAGTAGCAAATGCAGCTTCAGACCTCAGAAAACCCATACTTAAACCAGAAGCAGAGTGCCCTATTTTGCAAGCTATTCTACCAGCACAGTACAGACTATTCAGTCTGTACCTTTTTAGCGCTTTCATCCAAATTTATTGTTTTGGATTTAGACTGAGCACAATAAACATGGAAAAGCCTTGGGAAGCTTTTGAGAAGCCAGCTCTCCGAATTGCTTAGAAAGCCAAAGACAAGTTAAAATTCAGTTTTACTGTAACGAAATCACTTCCATAGTGCAATAACAATATCGGGGGGGGAGTCTCTCGCATCACCTATGCGAACCGCTGCAATTTTAAGTTTGCTGCAGCACCTCTCAAACGGGTGTGAGGGGGGACAAGTAATCCCCGAGTGCTGCTGCTTTGCATGGGATGAGAAAGTCTTGCTGGATTATTAAAGAACCATTGTCTTCAAGCCTAAAGGCTTTCATCAACTTGTTTCACAGGTCCTTCCTAAAATACTGCCCCAGTGTTTAACATCTCCGCCCCCAAATACAACCCCATAATTAAAGGTCACTGTTTCACAGGGGGGGTGTTTGTTACTGGATTAGTTGAAGAGAAAAAAGGTTCTTTACCTTCACAGGCTTCCTGTCCTTCCCAGGGGATAGTTTTCTCTCACTCTTCAGGCCCCCCTCCTCGCTAAGAGGAGAAGAAAGGAACTTTATCTTGCATGTTTGGTTTCGGTTTGGCTCAGATGGAGAGATTTCTTCCAAAGCAAACACTCCTGCAACGTCACAGGGTATATATATAGACACACGCCAGAGAAGGAGAAAGAAATACAGCCCTTCTGTAGATACTCGGTTACATTAGGAAAGACGTAAATAGGGAGAATATGAGACAGAAATAAAGTCTTTATTTTTCTAAAGCTACATGCACAATGCTGACTCAGACACTAAAGCCCAGTTGAATGACCCAAAATAAATATTACATCCATCCAATAACAGGGAGTTTCTCACATATTCCTGGCTTTTGCCAGAAGACGTGCTATTTCTGCTCGGCAAAGACTGCCAACCTGGCAGCTCACACACGTTTTTGCACGTCCAACTAAACTGCAGGAAAGCCAGCTTCACTCACACACCTTGAAGGTGTGCGTGTGAGATACAGAAGTGGCTGCAGGGCATTATGGGGACAGGTGTCATGCCCTGGGAACTGTGCACCTTGGGTGCCTCTCTGTAGTGCCCTTCCACCACTGCACGCAGCACTGGGAACGGGCAGGAGGTGTGCTGGCACTTGCAGGGCTACAACCTCCGCGATCACGGAGACGTGGAAGGATAACTCACACAACTGGATGAGTGTCTGCATGCACGCTGGCTCTTTACGAAAGATAGGACGGGTGCTCATGAGGACCTTTCACCACCCTGATATCTGCCGGAGGGACAACACAGCACAGCAGAAGCAGTTAAGGAGATTTCTGGAGTGCACTGATGACTGGCAATTTCCTAACACAGGTGATCAAGGAGCCAACAAGGAGAGTGTTCTGCTAGACCTCATACTTACAAATAAGAAAGAACCGGTCAGGGATGGGAAGGCTGGGGCAGCCCTGGCTGCAGTGACCAAGAGATGGGGGAAAAAAGTTGCATCACAGCCCTGGACTTCAGGAGAGCACACTTCAGCGTCTTCAGGGATGTGCTTGAAGAATCCCATGGGATACGGCCTTGGAAAGAAGAGGGGTCCAGAAGAGCTGGTTGACAGTAAAGGATCACCACCTCCAAGCTGAACAATGGTCCATCCCAACAAGCAGGTAATCAACCTGAGGTGGCAGGAAGCCTACATGGAGAAGCAAGAAGCTCCTGACCAAACCTGAGTGCAAAGTGCAGTAGCAGGGGTGAGTGACCCAGGGGGAATCTGGGAACACCAATCACGCAGGAATGAGGTTAAGAGAGCCAAAGCCCATCTGGAGTTGAACCTGACAAGGAATGTGAACGGCAACCGTAAGACCAACCTTCAGGAATTGCAGACCCCTGAGACCACAGGGGAAGTCCAGACCAAGGAAGATCCTCTTAGTAGAAGAGGATCAGGTTAGGGAACAGTAGACTGGGTATACACCAGCCCACGGGACCAGACAGGATGGACTCACAAGTGCTGAGGGAGCTGGCTGATGTCACTGCAGGGCCACACCTGATTTTCTTTGAATAGTCGTGGCAACCAGGAGAGGTTCGTGATGACTGGAGGAAAGCAAATGTCATTCCTGTCTTCAAGAAGGGCAAAGAAATGGATCTGGGGAACCAGAGGTCTGTCGGCCTCACTTCATCCGTGGGAAAGAGGAGCTAATTCTGGAAACCATTTCCAGTCACATGAAGGACAAGAAAGTGATCAGGATTAGTCAGCATGGATTTATGAAGGAGGAAAATCATGCTTCACCAGCCTGACCTCCTCCTATGATGAAACAACAGGCTTAGTGGTTGAGGGGAGGCACAGAGGATGCTGTCTGTCTTGACTTTTATAAGACTTTCAACACTGCCTCTTATCCTCAGACAAGCTGGCAAAGTATGGACTAGCCAAGTGGGCAGGGAGGTGGACTGAAAACTGGCCGAACAGCCAGGCTCAGAGGGTTGTGATCAGTGGCGCAAAGTCCAGCTGAAGGCCAGACACTAGTGGTCTATCCATGCGTTGATATAAGAGCCAAAATTGTTTAACCTCTTCATTAATGACCTGGATGATATGCAGAGTGTACCCTCAGCAAGTTTGCTGATGACACAGAACTGGGAGGAATAGCGAATGTACCAAACGGTCACGTTGCCACTTGGATGAAATTTGACAGGCTGAAGCAACGGGCAGACAGGAACCTCATGGTGTTCAAACAAAGGAAAGGTAAAGTCCTTCACCTGGGGAAGAATGACCCCAAGCACCAGTACAGGCTGGGGGCTGACAGACTGGAAAGCAGCTTTGCAAAGAAGGACCTGTGGTTCTGGATGTCAACAAGCTACCATGAGCCAGCAGTGCACCCTCAGAGCAAATAAGGCCACCAGCATCCTGGGCTGCATTAGGAGTGTTGCCAGTACGTCAAGGAAGGTGATCCCTCCCCTCTGCTCAGCACTGGTGAGACCACACCTAGACTGCTGGGTTCAGTTTTGGGCTCCTCAGTGCAACAGAGACATGGACATACTGCAGAGAGTCTAGCAGAGGGCCACAAAGACGACCAAGGGACTGGAGCACCTCTCCTATGAGGAAAGGCTGAGAGAGCTGGGAGAAGGCTCAGGGGGTATTTTAGTCAATACATACAAATGCCTAATGGGAGGGTGCAAAGAGGAAGAGGCCAGGGTCTTCTCAGTGGTGCCCAGTGACAGGACAAGATGGCACAAACTTTAACACACTGGACCATACAAAACAACTGTTTTACTGTGAGGGTGGTTGAACAATGCACCAAGTTGCCCAGAGAGGTTCTGGAGTCTCCACCCTTGCAGATATTCAAAACCTGACCAGACATGGTCCCGGGCAACCACCTCTAGGTGACCCTGCTTGACCAGGGCAGGTTGGACAAGACCTCCAGAGGTCCCTGCGAACCTCAACCAGTCTGTGATTCTGTGATCACTTTGCCAGTTCACTTGTGCACTCAAGATATCATTCATCATAAAGAAAACCTCAAGTATTCAGAAGAAGCCTCTCAGTCCTGCCTAAGGTAGCACCCATGGCAGAAACTCACAATGTCACTGTGCAGACAGATCACATACCAGCTCAGCAGGAGGCAACTAACACATGCCATATCTCACTCTTGAGCTTGAAATTCAGTTCCCAGTACTTGCTAGCTCGCCTTTGCTATGGTTTGGCTCAAGTGTTGCTTTCTCAATGTGACACAGGGGTCAGAGACTGGGAACATGAACAAAGCAGTCTGGAAGTGTTTCACCAGACTGCCTGGTATCATCAGATTCCTAAAGTCTCTCTTACGGTCTCCACCTCCCTCAAGTTTTGCCCTTTTTTTTTTTTAACATCAATTTTTTGATGAGTGCTTTAAGAAACACCTCAGCCCCACAAATGCTCTGTGTCACCCCTAAAAACCAGAGGATCTTGCTTTTTTTTATGAAAGACGAGCATTAAGAGTCAGATATGGATACTCTCTAGGTTTACTAGCCAAAACCTTCATTGACTTGGCAAGTATCTACTTCTTGCTGTTGTAAGAGAACAGAAGTCCTAAAGATTTTGATTTTAAGGCCAAGAGATAAAGTTGTAATTTCTTTAAATCTCCAACATTCCCTGTTCCCACAGCTGGAGGCAGTCCAGCAAGAAAAGGCCAGTGGGTCAGTAATGGAGGGAAGTACGAAACTCACCCGATCTACTAAGATTTCACCCTAAAAAGAAGTTCAGGAACAGGAAAGCATCCGGGCAGAATTCAGGTTTTTGTACAAAAGCTCAAGATGAAACATGTTTCCATCCAACCGTCAGCGCATTTGTCTTGACTGGTTCTCAGTTTAGCACACCTCCTCCTCCTTTTCCTCTCTTTGCAAATAGAGCGAGCGTGCTGGGGGCTGAGCAGGGAGAAGGAGAGCACAACTGAGACGTACCATGCCAGCTGTCACATGTGTGGCCAGAGCACTTGCAGTCTCCTCACCCAGCAAAAAAAAAAAAAAAAAAGACAACACTATGATTTTTTTAAACTGACTTGCTGCACGTGTTTGTTCACAGGGATTTAAAGGCCGTCCACAATCCTGGCTTCTGGCCACAGGTGTTTTTCAACATTAGCCTTGTGTCACAAAGTCCAGTGCCGAGACCCACAGAGAGCCCCCGGTCACCAGGGACTTCTTGGGGTCAGCTAGTCCAGCCCCTGCTCCAAGCTGTTCTCGCTCTGAAGCTAGCTCAAAGGCACATTTTCTGGTGGAGTCTATTGCTCTAAGCAATACTGGAGCTAGGGAAGGTTTAGCTCCCAAGCTACATTTTAGTATAATGCAATAGATGCATAAAGAGACAGCCCTGAAACAAGAGAAATTCACTGCACTGATCTCCTGGTCACAGGGGCTCAGATTCTCAGCTCACCTACAGTTTTGTCTTTAAAAATCCTGCAGCTGTGAACATGGAAAATTAGACCAGCGTCTCAAAACATCAAAGCAACTCATCCTAGTGAGGCTAATGAGTTAGTTTCTTTACACTTGCAGCACTCAGCACACAAGAAACCCCATTTATATGGTCCTTTTCTCTTGGGCAGTATAAGCTACTGTTTCATACTGAATTAAAACCAATAAAGCAGAACCAACTAAACACAGAAATAACTACAGAATCCTCTCTGGACTTGCAAGGGAAAAGAGAGGCTGCTAATTACAGCCTAACTCATCTCCTCACTGCCACAAAAGCCTTAGCAACTCTGTCTTTACAATGCGGTCAGCACTGGCATTTCATTAAATCGGGGATTTTGCTTCTCATAAACGTAGCTGGAGTGGTAGCACCCCCAAACTCCACCTCCCCGGCGAAAGAGCGAAGATAGGTTGTCCTCCATGATCAAACCACTCTTGGTTACTCCCAGACAATTAATCTGCTGCTTAATCTCACCATTAGCAGCCAACACCGCTAGGAAGCCATCCAATTTAGGCCGTAGGCAATGGGGAGAAGCCTCAGAGAGGGACTGCTATTTATATGTAATACTGCCATGGGCTGCTTTCATGAATGGAAACATATTCCCCTGCTTGAAGGCTGGTAACACCGAGCCTCTACACTTGCGTTTCACCTTTTTGATACTCTTGGCACTCTAGGTAAAAAGTAGTTCAGATTCTAAGGAGTACTGTGCAGCGGGTTTCAGGGCTATTTACTGATTAAAGCCGACACTTGGGTCCAGCCAGAAAGGTTTCGTACACACTGACCTGCTTGGAAAGTCAGTTGCCTTCCACAGTAATAGGGAAGCTCCTCTACAAGAGTCTCATTCAAGGCATGAGACGCCAGCAGGCTGCATCTGGCACTCTGACACAGCAGCTGCTCTGCAAAATAAACAGGGATACTGGGATGTCCAGCACATTACCGGTTTGTTAGACCCACTCATCAAAGCAGCCTGTGTTGCTGCTGCGAGCAGAATAATGAACCTTTTGCTGAAGTTTCAGGGGTATCGTGGGTATTGGACAAAAAAAACAAAACCAAAACATAGGCACACACACAAGAAGTATATACGGAAATAGTATAGCAGTCATGAGGACTCCATCCTGTCCCAAAGAAGCAGCTACAACCTGTCCCCCCTACACACATTTTCCAAGTGGTCCCAAAAAGCATACGCTCATGCCCAGGGAACATCCTTATACCAACACTGAGTGCATGGATGATGAACAACACAAAATCAACATAGCACAGCCAGCCTTTTCACTATAGGCTCACCAAACAGGAACCTCGCTATAGTTTTGGATCGTTCATCTAGTGACAAAAATTACTGCCTTACTTCCTTAAATGCACCGTGCAACAGGAGAGCATGATTAAGACAGGCACAGGAGCTTTTTCTCCTGGGTAAGAAAGGCTACACAACTTTCTGTGATCAGTGATGTTATAAACTTGAGAAGATTTTGGCAGAAAAGACCTACATTGCTTACGAATTGCTTGCAATATCAAAATGTTCACCATAAGCCTCTAAGTCACTGCACCGCTTAGTTGCTCTCACTGTTAAGAGCGTGACTATTCGTTAATACAGCAAAAGACCATATTTGCTACACCACTAAAGTAAAGGAAAATTCAAGTTTCCACAGCCATCATGCATCTCTAAAATAAAACACTAAAGAAAAGAGCAAAAACCCCAACAAGATCTGCTGCGCTCCCCAGTGCCATGCTGAGGAGCTGTGCTTACTCAGTTTGTCTCCAGCATCCAAAAATGGACCATGGCTTTCCAGGGCTAAATGAAAGGTGACTGCAGAAAATTCACTGGTAAATGTTTATTAGCGGTTGCCATTCTAATTTTAACCTCTTGTCATTTTTAGGTCTAACAAAAAAAAAACAACAACAAAAAAAAAGAGACCTTTGGGTTTTACCCAAGAGACCAAATAATTCACATAGGGATTCCCTCCTGCCTGTGCTATTTCAAAAGTCATTCTGAGATTCAGGAATTTTAATTTTTTTTTTTTTTTTTTTTTTTACTTATTTTATATTTTAAATCACTGTTTTAACTTCTTGTACTGGAACCATTAAATTACACCACAACGTCGAACTGGACTGTGCAAGAAGGCAAGCCTCACAGAAAGGAAGGAGGCATGGATTCCCATGGGAAATTAACAGTTTCCAATACAAATACTTCAGCGGTATTATAATCCATAGCAGTGACCAGAAACCTCCATTTCTTTGCCTTTCCGTGTTGAAGGGTGCGGGGCTCCAGGAACACGGGTGTACCCCACATCAGCACACTCCGCATAAGCTTGTCTGAGTAAGTATCTCCAGGCTCATACAGGCTCCATCAGTCCCTGCAGAACAGTTTCATCCATCTAAACTCTCCAGAAGCCTTCAAACAACTTCTTCTCAAGCCTTAATTGCATCTTCACGCATCAAAACCAGATACACTATTATGGTTCAACAATAACTCTTCCTGCCCAGGCCCAACTCCTTCCACTTCTACCAGCAGAACAGACCATAAAAACCTCAACAGAGGCTTCAGGACAGATTCTTTGTGCACCTGGTATTACCTGCAGATGCTCATCATGGTGGTACGTGAGGTCATACCATGGGGACTAGAACTAGTCCAAGATCTCCAGGTAGAAGCACAGGCACAGATCTACTGGACATCAGATGTGGTGTCCCTTATTTTCCTTCTCATAAAGGCAATACCTTAGCTGCAGCCCAGACACCCCAAGGGTGTGTTCTGAATAGTTAGGAGGCCAACAGAAAACAAAACAAAGCTGGTCAAGTCCCTGGGGCAAGCAGCTGCCTGCAAGGATAAACTTCACTTGCAGATAGTGCCGTGCTGTTGCCAAAAAGGCTTTCCCCAGTAATTCTGACCATGTCAGCACCTACCTTTATTCCTTGGCCAACCATGGAGAGGGGGGAAAAAAAAAAATAAAAGCAGTGAGAAGGAATATTCCTGGGTTTCACAACTCTGGCACTCTTGGGTGTACTACAGCCTACAGTCTTCTCTTCTTCCAAATTACCGTCAGTCCAAGTAACACATCCTTAATTTGGCTTCCCTCTCCACCCTATGAGCTCACCTCAGACTGATGGAGTTCCGTAAACTGGATGATGTGCCTTTCTATGCTTTCTGAAGTCAACACTCTTCAATTTAAGCCAGATATGCTGCCTGTTATACTAGCTGCTATTGCTTCTCTTCTAACTGCTACGTGAACATACATTTCCTTGTAAAATAAAAGATTAATTTCCTTATTGCAAGTCTGCAGTGTGCATACAAAGGCAAACTGATGGCAGATGATCCCTGTGCAAGAGCTTGCCTTTCTCCTTGACTGGACTCTGGGGGAATCATCCCTGCCTGTCCAGGTCCAAAGAAGTCCTCTCCTTATCTCACTACTCCAAAAGGTGACCCGCAGCCCTCTGCCTTTCTAATCTGGGTGCCCTGCACCATCTCTTCCCTAGCTACCTTCAAGGCTTTGAACAGTGCACAGGGACAGGATAAGAATTATGGGAGCCTACAGATCCTTACGGGATCTCTACACGACCGTTTTGTAGCTAGACTCAACTACAGCGACAACACAGAGATACCGAGGCAGATCTACAGGACCAACCAGTGGGATAACAGTGGTACCTGTGACTTGGACATCTTGAAACCCAAAGGCACCACCCGCTATTCCCAATTTCCCAGCTGCTCCCAGCACCCACAGCGGCACTACCATAGGAAACCACCTCAAAAGATGCAATGCTGGGGCTGACCGAGCTGCCCCCGCTGCTCTGGGGGTTTCCCGCTGACACGGTATTTGCTAAACAAGAGAAGAGACCATGGCAATGCTCCCCAGAGAGAGGATGTCAGCACAGGCTGAGCACAGCACCTCGGGACCTCATTTCCTACCTGTGCTGGCGTAAGACCTTGTCTGCTCTCTGTGTCAGAGCTGCAGTTTGGTTACTGAGGACACGGGTTGGTTTGGTTTTGAGGGTGTCTCCCCCCCCCGCCTTGGTTTTTTTAAACCATAAACCTACATATCCATAGCTCCAAAAATAAAAAGCTATGGGAGACAAAGACCTTCACAACACAGCAAAAACTTAAGTATCTCATCAGCACAAAAGCACTTTCTCACATAGTAATTCAAAACCTCAACAGTACCAAGGAAGTGCAATAATAAAATCTTTAAATGAGCCTAGGTCATTAGACACAATGCCAGTTACGTTACTTATGTGACAAGTTACCGCTTTTTGTTGGGGGGGAAAAAGTGTTACCTGCTCACAACATTTCCGATTCAGTTCCTCACTTAAATGTAAGATACGTGTACTAATTCCATTTGCCACGTATCACAGTGCTCCTCTCCCCAGCTCCAACTCTATCAATCTCCGGTTTCCTCAGGTGAGCACCTTGTGTCTGTACAACAGGTCTAAGACTTTTTACTAGTGGCGTAGTAGTATTTTGCATAAGATAACATAGAGGAAATAGCTTGTTGTTAACCATTTCAAGACAGACTAAGAGCCAGCAGTTTAGCGTGTAAAAGCAATCGTAGGCAGGTTACGAAACACAGCCGATAAGTGTGAGCAGCAGGAAATACTGAGCATGAAAGGCACAGATAAGTCAGGCTTTTATGCAGAAAAAGAATCACGGAAGCAGGTTGACTTGCAAGGTGGCTGATGGCTTTTAATCTTATCAAGATAAAGGTATAATCCAATTATCTTATCTACCAATTAAATATTCCACACTGACTTAAAATGACTAAAATGGCAAACACCTGGTTACAGGGCAGCCGTCCTCTGACACTGAACCCACGCCCACACAAATATTCCCATGTTCAAAGGATCTTAACCTGCCTGCCCCTCAACATAGGTACGATTTTCTGTCCTCAAAGGCAAACTTGCTATGATTTGTTTCAATAATACTTCGTTGTGGACTTTAAACTCCTAACCTTTCTTTTGACACTTGTTTTTGTTTCCAACACAGGCACTGGCCGCATACAGTTCGTATTATTTACATTGCAGTAGCTTGCCACATCATACTCTTACTATGCTGTTCTTTCTTTCTTCAGCACACTGGAACCTCAGATCCTTTTCTTTAGCGTGATTCCTTCTCCCCTACCGCCACGAAAGCCTGGCCCCTTTGGGAAGGGCTCCTGAACTCTCTCCGCTTCCAACTAGCATGTGCAAGGTCAACACTATCACCCAAACGAGAGAACAAAACACACATATAGACTATTTTTTTAGTACTGACTGAGCTAAATATCTACTGCCAGCAGGTTCTACTGAACGAAACCTTAATTTTACCTTTTTTGTTAGAAGCCTTTTGTAAATGCAGGACTTTGCTCAGGAGATACGCTCATAGACGTGCACAAATGCACTCTCAAAATAAAATAGTTCTCGCACACACTGTCATCCTCAGAAAGATACAGAATTTTTTATACCCCTAAGTCAAAGCTACCGCAAATCAGTAACTAAAAGGCAGGCCAACTGCTTTTTCTGCCTAAGCGATTTATGCTTAAATCATCATAATCTATGCAGAAAATGCAGGGGAAAAAGTCAAGTACGACTTAATAAACTCTTGCTGATTCCTGCTGTAAACAGGCTTGCTTTTTTCCTGCGATTACAGAAGCGGGATTTTTATTTTTGCCCCCCCCCACCACCACTTTCGGTTGCCACAAGCAGCCTATTGTTTGGATTTAACCATGCAGCACTCCTGATGCAAACACACAGCCCATGGTAGCACGCCAGCCTGCACGTAACCAAAAAAACTGAACAGAAGGCAATTCAGTCCCATTACAATAAGAACAGTGCTTCGTACTAAATACCTGTTCCGAGCAGCCACATACCCTGATTTGGCACAGCTACAGAGATAACAGAGCCCATGCCTACCCGAGAAGTCTTGCGATACTCCCAAATATCCAGATGCCTGCATGGACGGTGTGCATCAGACAACAGCTCAGCAGCCTGTTACAAGCAAACATTACGCAGATCAACTGCCCCAAATCCAGGCTGACAAAAATTGCTCAGAACTACATCTCTGTGCCTCCCCACACAGAAACACTGCGGTCGCATCCTCTCTCATTCAAAAACTGATTCAAAAAATCAGTTGGACATGCCAAAATGAGTCATTGCCGTGCGCTGGTACCTTAACTCTGAAAACTCCCTGTAAGCTCACTCGTAGCTGTGGCAACAGTGAAAGCAAATCCTGCTACGCTGCAAAACTTCACCACAGTCTCCTCCAGCACATATGAACTACACGCAAGCAAAACCACCACCACGCCCCAAGAATAAATCGGGTTTCTGAAAGCTCTTCCCTCCCCTAAAGCAAAAAAAAAAAATAATCAAATCGGCAGGGCAAAGTTTAGCCAGACTTACATTGCTTTAGCAGGATTTGTACTAGCTGTGCTTAAAGGCACCTAGAAAAAGGGCCCAGCAGAGTTTGGAAACAGCATGCAAGAAAGAAGAGGTTCAAGGTCTCTCATGTACAACTGCAAAGTCTATACCCACCGTTTAAATTAGGTGAGGACCAACTGTATTTGCAGCCTTAAGCTTCAGGCTGACTAAATCATACCTCTACTGCTTTAATACAGTGAAGTTAGCAGTGGATATTTAGGTATAGAAGAGAAAATATGTTGAAGTGACACATTTTTTCAAAAGAGTCAGATTTCTAAAGAATATCAGCATCTCTGAATGCAAAGATATGCTCTCCCAAGAGCTCTCCTCGGGAGATATGGCAGATATTTCTAATTAAGATGCAGCCAGCAACTGCACGTAGCAATCACAGATTAAACAATAAGGGGGGGGGGGGGGGGGGGAGAAAAAAGAAAGCATCGCCTAACAAGTTTCCAGCAGCAAAGCCTGTGTGAACTGCAAGACCTGAATTGCAAATTTAGCTTTGGTGAGAATTTTACCTCTGAGCCCAAGAGATGCTTGCAGGATATCCACTTGTGGCTTGCAAAAAAACTTCTCAGACAAGCTTCGACATTCGGAATGGCAAGGAAAGAGTAAAAACCCCAACTGATGCTTCCTGGGTGTTGAGGCTTCAGGGCGGGGAGCTTCTAGTGTTCTGGGTTTGGTGGGGGTGTTGGTTTTGTTTTGGAGTGGAGATTGTTTGTGTATGTTTTGGTGTGGGTTTTTCTGTTTTGTTTTTTTTTAAAGGACAGTTTAGGTTACCATGTGCAAATAGTTTTAGGGAGTGAAAACACTACATCCTAACCTTCGCCTATTTGTGAGCAAAGCAAATTGAATCCCACAGTCAGATTATTCTATCTGGTAGCAAAGCAAAGAGCTAAAAACGAAGGAAAGGGAGAGTTACCATGGGATACCAAGATGCGTCACTTCTCTTGGCTCTCTTGGTGCCACGTGACATCTCAGCTGTGAGTGAAGAACTCAGCAGATGGGATAGAAAAAAAAAATAAATGTAAAAGGTCTCTAGATTACAGCAAAGTTTAGGCTTTTAAATCCAATTTGCTAACTGCTTATGGCTACGGAAATACAGGCAAACAATACTTATCTATAAACCAAACTATCCGCCTATAAATCTATTGCCACTGTGCAATAAATATATGCTTTCCCTTCCAACAGTCATCATCTACGCTTTTTCAGTTCCTCACAGTAAATTTAGCCCAAGCATATTCAGAAATACTGCCCTCGCTATCTTCAGTGCGAACCACCACTTGCCTTTCAGAGGCAGCAAAGCAGGTCAATAGTTTCCACCTTGCTCATAAATACAGAATAGACACAAGCAATAGACACTAGCAGTCAGAGTTCGAGAGGGATCAGAAGAGGGATAAATCACATGGAATTTACTCGCGACGTTATCGTGCAGGTCACCAAATCCATGCCTTGAGATGAAGCCCACTGAACCAAGACTCTTTTTTAATTTTCAAGGTATCGCTGTTTTGCAGCGCACTGCTGCAAAGCTGCCGTGTTTGCAGGCGGCATGTGAGCTGACCCCACCACACGCTTACCTATACTTTGATTTTCACCCCACTTAGCCCAGTATAAATTTTTAAGCATCTCCTGTTCTGAGTCTTTCTTCTCTACACAAAATTGTAGAGAAGTTCAGTGTTTGATATTCTCCCCCTTTGTTTTACAGCTGCCAACTTCTTTCTGACATGTCAAAACAGCTCTGATTCAAAGGACATTATTCCACCTCCATCCTCCTCCACCTCCCAAAGCCTCCTAACACCCACGCGCTGCCAAGTGCCAAAGTCTCCAGGGAGATTTGGTCCTGTCATATGCCACCTCTCTGTAGTAAAAAGCAATGTACGGTGTGAGCAACCTTCGCCCCCCCAAGCCGCCATGGTGACTTCCATGGTGCGATGTCAGAGTTTCAGCTCTACCCAAACATTACATCATGATGAAAACCGAGCTTGTAGGGAAATACCGAAGACTGTCTGCCTCCAGCGCATCAGGGTAACCTGATCATTACCCCAGGCACCGGCTGCCGCTCCAACCTACCCAGCCATTAGCTCTCTCCTATTAGCTCCAGCTTGCAAAACTTTGGTAAAGTAACACAGCAAATTATCCAAGACAAATGCTGCTATAATCTGCTCTTAAACAAGTTTTTATCACCTGAATCATTTGCTACTATGTGCCTGTTTCCCATTAGCTACCAAAAATACCAAATAATACAGAAGCCAAGAAATCCCACATTTAATCTGCTACTCCAACTTGTAGCCCCTGCGTTAGCACACATCTATCCGACATGGTGTTTGAAAATAGCAAAGCATTATTTATTACCTACTTACAAAATGAAGTTTCACATTTCTGCAACAAGTTTAACACAGATGGTGTCACCTGCTTCAAAACACTGCTTTAGTAACTGCTCCCTGTGCCAGGAGATACTGTCTTTATTAGCCATGGCTAGGTTTTATCCAGCCTCCTTTGAACCTCTCACCTTTCAGCAACATCCTGCAGCAGGGAATACCGCGGCATAACTGTGCACCACCAAAAGAAAAAAACCCAAAAACTTCCCCTTGTTGTTTAAGCTTGTTGCTTCCTTGTTTTATTTGACACTATTTTTTTGAATGGGGAGGGCCTGGGCACAGTCATCCTCTGCTCACACTGTGCATAACATTCCTCTTCTCACTTCCTCCGCTCACAATCATCTATTCTCCACACTGAAGAGTCAAAGTTTATTTACCTCCTTTTATACAACAGCTGCTCCATGCCTTTGATCACCTTCATCATCCTTTGCTGAACCTTGTTCTTTTTGGAGATGGAGGACCAGCTGGCATTCAAGACACAGCGAATCATGGAGAAAGATTTTTTTTTTTTTTTTATAGTAGGTTGTTGTTTCTCTACCCCTTCACTAATAACATTCACTCATTTACTACATTGACTTTACAGCTATTTTCCGTGTATGGATCTCCAAATTCAGAAAAAGAAAAGTCTCCCAAGAGCAGAACAAACCCCAAAACTAATAATGATTTTGCATCATGCCAGTGTTCCACAAACAAGCATTAGGTTTCAGAGATAGAGATTAAGGAAAAGGCCTGGAAAGTGCAGTAATCTCTCACGCTGACTGTTTTCCAAAGCTTAATCACAGCAAGTCCTGGAGAAGAGGCAAAAGCACCAGTGCGCTGCAAGTGCCAAAGCCCAAGAGCAGGGAGGCAGGGGGCAGGGGGGAAAAGGGAGCGTGGATCTCTCCTTCAGAGCTGGCAAGCCTGAATTCAGAGCCCACAGGCTCAATATAAAACAAGTAGAATGTGCATCGGAAGCTGCTTGTGCTTTAAAAGAAATATATATACACACACTTTGCTCACCTGTAGTTATTATTTCCTGATGCAGTACCAGCAAAATGACCTCTACTGAGATGCATAAAAAAAACCCAACTGCTTTTTTATTAGTAACCAATTGCTGCTTTACAGCTTCATTGACCTTGTACCACATACCAGATTCCCTAAGTCACCTGTGCTGGACACACGCTCATTTCTTCTTTCCATGTGGAAACAGAGCACCTAACACTTGCTGCGTCACTAACCATCACAGTACCCCAAGGGGCAGAGCTGTACCCTGAAACTCCTGCCTGGCATACAGATTTATTTTTTTCCCCCGTTTGCAGCACCTCAAATTTCTTCCAACACAGGATGAAAATACAGATACGCTTTAAAGCGTCCATTTTCACTCCACCCCAAATTACCACAGAGAAGCTGATACTGGCTGAATTGAAGAATTTTCAAGCTAAAACTAAAGAATCGGTGCAGAAACATTAAAAAAATAAACCCTTAGGTGGGCATTTTACTGACAAACAATGGGATTACAAATGCACAGAGGAAGAAATTCAGATTTAGCATGACTTTTGCAGGGACGCTGCATCTTGCACAAGCAAGAAGCAGCAGGACACAGCTGAAAATCTGCTGTTTATGTAAGTTCATTTTAAGAAACAATCTTCTAAATCTTTAGACTTACCCCTTGCAAAGCTGTGGGGTAAAAATAAAGCTCTTCCTGGGGATAACTTGCCGGGTACTCCTACTGTACAGTTTTAGATGCAGGCCCCATCCCTGGAGGTGTCCAGGGCCGGGTTGGACGGGGCTGGGAGCACCCTGGGCTGGGGGGGGGTGGCCCTGCCCAGGGCAGGGGGGTGGAACGAGATGATCTTTAAGGTCCCTTCCAACCCAAACCATTCTGTGATTCTATGATTCCAGCTGTCAGCGTCATCCTCCTCCAATGCCCCCTTCTCATCCAGGTCAGATCAAGCCAAACGAGGAGGAGGGACAGGAAAAGAGTACTAAGACAATTCGCCAAGGTGGGTATTAAATGATGTGCAATGCTTCTCCAAAGTGACAAACAGAAAAGCCATGGATGGCAGGGTGTTACTGCGTTGCCACTCACCCTCCACTCCCCCTTGAAACTCTCTTTATCCTGAATTTCTCCCGTGTACTCTTCCCGTTCCAAGCTCAGCTTGATGCATATTTTCATCTCGGCCTTTCTGCTGCAGAGACTCAAGACGACAACTGAAAATCCAGTAAAACTATACCATGGTTTGTTTTTCCCCCTCCAGAGGAAGACAAATTTGCCAAAAACTGACCATCGTGCTAAAAACAGCAGAGAGGAGCTCCCTTTCTTTACCTTAACCCCTACACACGCAGTGCATAATGCTACAGGAGCAATAGGCCGACGGCTCAGTCCCCCACCAGCAGCGGTGCTTCACACCATGCTCAGGGGGAGGCACTTCTCATGAAACACCATTTTTAGGACAGGCGTAGACCATGCCAAACTACACAGCACCCACACTACACCGATTTAAGACTGCCCAGTTCACAGTGCTGCAGGCATCACCTTGCCACAAGACAATCAATGCCAGAGCCCGTGAATTAACAAGTTGCAACAGCAGCCCAAATGATCTGCATTTGGTTCCCCTTGGAAATTTAAGATGACAGCCCCAGATATGATTAATTTAAGAGCTGAAGTTTTGATTTGGGTCTGGACTAGTAGTCAGCAATACTCATTGCACAAGGGAAAGAGACTCAGAATAAAGTTTCCTAATTAAGGCACTGCTTTACAGTGGAGAACTACAAATAATAATTATCTGCTGTTGCCCCCTTGACTTTTGGCAAGGCAATTCTGCATGCAAACAGTGGTGCATTTGAGTTGTGAAGCTGAGTACACAACATATTTCCCCCTACACACAGAAATTAGCTCAGTTTCATACTGGCTGCTTCAGCTGTGTAAATCAGCGTTAAAATACTGCCTTATATATATTCTGTAAAATGAAATCCTACAGAATATAGCCAAGTAAAAGTCACAATTTTTTTTAAGCTCTTTATCCTTGCAGCATACTCCTTTATTTCATAATTTTAACATAGCATTCACTGTAGATAACATTATTAAAATTTGATGAGGGAGCTGCTTATTCATTATAAAAATCTTTCTCGACAGAGTGCTTTGGGAAAATCTTGAGGGGAATGGGTACAAAAGCAGTGTATTTTCATGCACCACTTGCAATTTTGTGATTATAATATTTGTGATTAAGCATCTGCATGCAACCTACCTGTGTAACCGTTGCTCTAAAACCACAGCAAGTCAATGCACTTAAAGACTCTGGCCTCGGCTCAGTGATGTTACCAGCTTGCTAACAGATCTGAAACCTAACTGGGAGACGATGCTTCAGAGCTAGCAGTGATTGAAGGCCAGAGCTGCCCTTCTGCTTTGACAGATTTGCCCATAGCAATAGTCCTTAGGGGTTATGCGCAGAGAGCTCACGCGTTGGCTCTGAGCAAGCTGACACCCTCACAAAGCACTAACACAACCTCATGCTGAATGCTACTGGAGTATGAGAAAAGTCTTTTAGAGAAATAACAGCGACAACATCACTACTTGCCTTGTCTCCTTTGTAAACAGCTTTTAAACTGCAGGTACGGCTATGATTAAGGAGCAGCTGGAGATGAGAAGAGACATCCTCGTAACTGCTGACAGGTAAGGTTATTTGAGCTTCAGCACAAGCATTTAAAGATGAAAGAGCACAACAAGGATGCTGAGAAACAACTGACAGCTTGAGGAATACACACCAGTTTTCAAATAATTTTTGTGATGCAGGGTAATGTTTATGATCACAGCATTCACTGGGAATTAGATCATCCATTTAGCAGCAAGTTTGCCAGATCAACTGTCTGGAGACTTTAAACAGGATCAGCAAAAACTGTAGAGCATTGCATAAGCAGAGTTAGTGCCTTTGCATTCTTGATATTCATCTGCCTTCCCAGAGAAACTTCACAAAAGACTAAAACATGGAGTGGTGGGAACAAAACACAACATCAAGAGGAAGAGCAAGTCGAGTGCTACAATTGATTTCAGGAGAGATGTGTGCTGTCAGTGTTGACTGCTATGCCCAGACCTGTTAGTCTACCTCTGCTTTGTCTACAGTGCTCATTTTCACATCTCTTGCTGGCTTCATCTACGTGCTTTTCATGCAAGATTATTATTTGTGGAGCAGACAGAGTTTGACGAACCAGTACTATGGCTAAGCTGTCAGACAGGGACCACCCAAATCTTTGGCAGGGGGCAGACACAAGTAGCTGCATTGTGCTGAGGAGGGCATCAGTCTAATCTGGATCAGCGGCAATGTTCACGAAACATTTGAAGGAACCTTGTAAGCACATATCCTACTAATAAAAACAGCATTTGTGCAAAGCGTGTTCTTTACCTTTTCTGCCACTCGCCTTTCAAGATGTGCTGTATAGCTCAGGGAGCTCCCAAGGCTACATTTACACGAGCTTTCCAAGAAACTATTAGCAAAGGTTGGGGAATTTAGCGATGCATCAGTAGCTGGAGACAGCTGCTACGAAGTTCCACAATGCAGAAAATGGCAGGGAGGAACCTAAAGGTAGGAGCATGCTCTAGACAAGATGATATTTAAGTCTGCCTCGATGTATCTTGGACACACACATGATTTGAACAGTCAGGACAGTCGCAGACAGCACTGGTCATATAGCAGACATCCTCTGTTGGGATTATAAAATCCCTCAGCATTTTAACACCAAATACTCTACCCATCTTTTGCTACGTATTTATCACCATGGAGCAAGACACACTATTTTGTCTTCCTAAGTAGAACATGGAAATCTGTCAAAACAGTTGCTGACAGCCTTTCAACTATTCAATGGAAATGGGGACAGCAGAGGAGGGGGGAAGGCCAGGAAAAAAAAAAAACAACCCAACCTTTTTGTTTCAATGCATCTTGAAAACAAATCTATGAGAACAGAGAAAAACGTTTAACGAATGAGCTGAAACAAAGCATCTTTTGCAAGAATCCCAATAACCATATCATCTGTGGAATAATAAAACTGCAAAACCATGGAGTAATTTTAAACAGCTACATCTGTCATTAAAATAATGAACAAACCAGTCAATACCTACCCAATAAGAGAGAGATATTTAATAGGGTCTAATTCAACATGGGAACATAGCCTGTTGGATCTAACTACCAACTGAAGTTGAGGGGAAAAAAACACACCCCATTAATAATGCAGCTTCCCAAAAGTCAAAAAACCCAGCAGCATTACCATCAGAGTCTGTCTCCTGGGTTGCAGACTAATAGGATACCCGGATTCGTTAAATGCTTCAGCACGGTTTGAATACAGGTTTACCAAAGGCAATGAAACCAGATACAAACCAGAGAGCAAAACAAGATTAGAGATCAGCAAGATAGCATTCCCCTTGTGAATCAAAAAAACAAAGACATTTTGAACTATTTCCAGCATGACTTCAGCACCAAAGAAACCCCAAACATTTGCACTTCAACATAATAGTTGATGTTTTAACTGCATGCTAAGAGCTACAGGAACAGTCACGCACAGCAGCCCGGAGTTTAACATCAGCTGCTCAGCCTTCAAAGGAAGCAAAAAGAGTTGCAAAAGAGCCGTGCTGTACTTCAAAGCAATAACTGCCTTTCAGATAAAGGCGAAAGTATTTACATTCACTCTTCAAGCACCTAAACCCAAGTAAAGCATGAAAGTTTCAATATTTGCTAGGTGCCCTGTCCCATCCCCAGGCACCTCAGGTAGGTGATGTGACACTTGAAAGGTGCTGGAATGGCATTAGCCATCAAACTCCAACTGAACCCTCATGTACGCAAGAGCCAAGTAGTAAAAAACTAAGCCAAAGCAAAAAGGAGCACAAGCAAAGCAAGACAGAAAACTGATTTATCTTTGAACGCATGTGAGAATTGGTGAGTATGCCCTTACGGGAAATCCCATTACCCGGGCCCGTAAGCCATGAATCAATCTCACAGTAAGTCAGAGCCAGCCTCGGGACAAAGGAACAGTCATTTGCTAATTCAGTTGACAAACAAATCCGGAGAAGGAAGAGTCCCTCTTTGGATTAAGGATTAATCAGCAGCAGGTACTGTCTGTTTTCATTAACTGCAGCCATTTCCTGCTAGCACATCCTTTGCCTTCCCCAAGAAATAGGGGAGCAGCTACATGTCTGAGGGAAAGTGAATTAGGAGACAAGAGTGAAACTATTGATAACAACCTGCTTTACGCTACCCACTGACCAAGAACCAGCCTGTTTAATAAGCAGCAACAGCTAGGAAATCTACCAAAGTCAAATCTGATCGATCTGAACAAACGAAGCACAGGGAACATACAACAGCTGCTCCAAAATTCAATTAAATCTTCAGTTTTGGATAAATGCCCAGGATGTTACGCCATTGCTTCTCTCCTTGGACTCCTCGCTCCTCTCTTGGTACACGACCGCTCTGTTAACACGGGAGGAGGCAGCAGCAGCACACCAGACCATAGACTGGATTCAGGTACTCCCAGAGGCTTGCACGGATTCACTCTTCATCCTCCTCACTTTTAAAACACAACCTGTGGACTTTGCGTTTGTATCGAAACCACCTATGCAGATCCTGCAACATCCACTTGCCGTTCCCACTTCTACAGGACGGTTCTGATGCGTGCAGCTCACGTGCACCTGGAAGGAGTCGGGGTTAGTAGGAAGCGGGGGGGGTCAAACAGGATCCGGGAAGGATGCCCACGCTTTCCCAGAGAGCGAGGGGAAACCAGCAGCAGGTCGACCAGGTGTTGCCATAAAAGGTGGTGTCTGTTTTGTGCCAAAGGTGAATAAAGGCAGTGCTTACACAGCAGACCCTGGGCTTAAGCCTGCCACGTCACCTCTTCAGTCACCAGCAACTTCCAAGCTCGAGCATTCCTGGCAGCAAAGGTATTGCTTAAAAAGTCAATGTCACAATGAACTCATGTCCTACACAGGATACACAAAAACTCTAAATTCACATTCAGTTCCATGCATGATTAATAAGTTTCCCCAAAGGTGTTTTACGTGTACAAGACAACACCCAGAAATCAGTCACGGCTTTTAATCGAGATCCTCCCATGCATTTGACATTTCACAGGGTGGTGGGCTTTTCTCGTGGAGTGGTTGTTGGGCTTTAGGGGAGGGGGGTAGTTTGTTGGGGGTTTTTTTGTTTGTTTTGCTTTCTTTCTTTTTTTTTTTTTAAACATCTGCTCTAGCCAACTGGTGCCCATTTAATTGGGAAATCTGATGAGCAAAAATCTCAGTGCCTGTTAAACCACCCAGCAGTCTGCACTGGAATGTAGTTTTAACTATTCCAAGCCATTGCTGTATTCAGATACATTTTTATTTCTGAACAAACAACTTAGGAAAAAATATTTTCAAAAGATACCACATACGCTGAGGCTCTGTTCCCATGGAGTTAAGTCTGGTAGGTATGAGCATACCTAGCAGTAACAACCTTAAACAAAAATCATTAAGAGATACAGAAATTGAGTTCCAACCACAAACCATTGCTTTACACCGCACTGTCTGCTTTAAATAGTCACTGTTACACTGTCATTATACAGCAGTCAGTGCATTTGCTTTGCTCTCTGAGTCTAGAGAGCTGCCATGGTCAGAACCGTTAAGTGCTACATAAAAGTAACGCCGGGTTTTTTTCCTTTTTCAAAGCCACTGAAGTTTAAATTTAAAAAGAGAATTCAGCAAGCAGCTATATCAAGCACATACAGTGCCAAGCTGGAAGATGAGTATATTTATATAACAAAAGGCTTCCTGGATTATTTTAAGGCTCAAGTTCTGTAAAGCTAACAATCGAGGAAAGGGATGTTCTCCCTTTGTTAAAAAAAAAAAAAAAATACTCGTACCAAGGGAAAAAAAAAAAGCCACTGAAGAGAAAGCAGGATCTTGATATTCCATTATATTAGATCACTAGATTTCAGCAATGAGTCATCCATGTGCGTTGTGACCCCACGAGTTTGGAACGTATGTTGCCATATACAGAAACAAATACACAAAAAACACAGAGGTCCCAGGTACCAAGGCATCCCCAAGTAATATCTTCACATAAATTACAAGATACACCACACGCCCAACAGTATTTGGTTTGAATCTTTCTCATTTAGCATGGACCAAAGCAGCCTCGCACCTCCTGCACTGTATCTGTTGGCATTCAACCCCTATTAAATCTGCATTAAACTTAAATAATAGATTACTACTTTATTCACAGCATCTGCGTATTGGACCCAGGGGAAACAAAAGTTGAATCAATACAGTGACATGAGCTTCTGGTGTCTGGTAAAGTTGTCTTCCACCCTTAATATTTATATAGTTGAAGGAGGGAGGGAAAAGTAGGCTTGTTTTCATCAGTCGTGAAAAATTCCTAGATATTAGGGTTTGTCCAGCACAACTATCACATAGACGCCAGCTTCCAGAAAGCAGCAGCTGCAGAATTAAAACCTGCTCATAGCGATTCATCTGACATGCAACACACAAAAACTAGTTTCCCTCAACTGATGTTTAGTCACAACATTTTTCTTGCTATTTCTGATTACTGATGGTATTTCTTACAGTATCTGTGGAGGCACTCCTAAACACCTTAACTGTGCAACACTGGAGATCTAGAGGCATGCAGTACTGTGACGTCTGCAGGAGAGGGGCTAAAATCAACTTTCCCAAACCCAAATTTGCTCAGGGCACCCGCAGGAAGAATCATAACCACATTAGGAAGAATCACAACTGAAAGCTGTTTTCCTGCTCTGCGCCTCACCGCAGCCTCTCAGAATCAGCCAGCTGAGTCTCCCTAATATTCAAGAACATTTTGAGGAAGAGGCAGCAGCTTTCGCAGCTAAGAACTGAAGGCATGAAAGACTTGGTTCATTCAATGTACTAGTCACTGAGGTTACACACAACAGTTTTAAAAACACATTCTCTCTCAGAATCCCTGTGCCCAACTGCTCTGCTTTTATTTTCCGATTCTTACAACACCTCCCCCTCTAGCTCTTCAATCAGTCATGGAGCTTTCCAGCACAGATCGAACCCATGAAAATCTTCAAGATGCCTTTCAGCCAATCCTCACACAGCTTCAAAGCGTTATTAAAAAGACAAAAACATAACCTACAAGCAGCAAGAAAGGGCATATACCCCATTTATTTTCTCTTTGCAGGCCATTTATCTATGTCAAAGCCAGAACTGCGACCAGAAACCAGGTATTCCAGCCACCAGTCTGGTCATCTACCCAATATATCACTCCAGTTTCAACAGCCAGAAGGGCAAGGATTTCCTTACAAATAGGATTTTTGGAGCATTTATACACAACCTACATCTTCTCAAGCTTTGCTCTTAGTTACCCTCACCTGGAAGCAGGAAAAAGGAACCTGTCTAAGTCATCTTTCAGTTGACTCTCCCTAAGATTATACAATTCAGTACTGGAGTTAGACTTTGTGTAATTTTTTTTTTCTTGAATGAAGAATGTGCCAGGCTGGCACAAGCAACATCTAAGCTAACAGAAAACAGAGGAAACCATCATATTCTCTACTAAGCGATGCTTTTAAATGAAAGCCTCACTTGAAGAAACCAGCCAGTACAGGTGCCAAAAGAAACAGTGCCACACAGCTGCAGGACATTAAGTCAGGCAATACAAACACACAAGCGAGGACCATTGACTACTGCCAGCGCACACTGCCATTGGCACACACACAAAAAGTGATTAATCTAAAGCAAAATGGATATCGGCCCGTGCAAGTCCAAAACAAGAACCTATCCAAATTCATGTCACATTTAATATGAGTTTACAGTAAACAAAGTACTGAAAAAACACACCACTCCAAAACACACGTGCCTGAAAATGCAAAATTCAGTTACTTACCTGAAATTCCTTTTCTACCCAGAGCGCTTGATTCATCAGGTTAGAAGCTCACTACGAATATGAGAGTCAAAGCTCAGAAGACCTGCTGCTGGCTGCTTCTCACGTAGTCATAAGAGTGACTATGAAAAAAAAATAGAATAATAAATCACATATTAAGAAGCAGAGTTAACGACAAGCTTTCTATTAAAATATTAGGAGATATTACAATGTGAAGATGACCTCAAGGTCTACCAATAGCTGGGATATACAGTAAAGACCGTGCTAACATGGACAGCGGCATTTTAAAAATAGTATTTCCCAAAGGACGCAGAAAGAGAGAATCCCAAAGGACGCAGAAAGAGAGAAGACCCCTGTGTCCAAATAAGGCCTATAAGCCGCTTTCACTGGATCTGAAGGAGGCCCAGAGTGCTTCTTCATTCACTTTGTGGCATCCCACAGAGAGCAGATCTGCTACTCCCCACATGCACCAGCATTCCTGCAGGAGCATACACTCATTTTCCTCCCAGCCTGCACCAGGCAACAGTGCTTTGGATGAGACTTCCATCCCCAGAACAACACGGGAAACTCAGCTGCCAGAAATGGGCCACCAACCACCCAATTTGGTCCAGGGGCACCATAGACCAGAAGCTGCCTACTCCCAACGTCATGGGTGTCTCAGTGTCCGCTCTTGAAAGTCATACCCAGTTCCAGTGATACCCAGAGCACCTTCTCTTTAACTAAAAGAGCAATCAGGCAGAACAACTCTTGGGATACACATTGCCACTTAGAGCACAAACTGAAGAAATAAATCTCAAAATTTTCTTTGAAGGGAGCTGGTAAAGTCATCCAGGCTCTGAACCAGGCATCACACGGCCAACAGGCTTTGCTGGCGAATGAGCTGATACAGGGGGAGGCGCAAAGGAGGATGGCTGCAAGCTTCTCCTGCTAGTCTTCAAGATAACCAAGATCTTTTACGAGGAAGAGGAAGCACTTGCACTGAAGCAAAAACAAAATGTAAAAATCAAAATGCACGTGACCAAAATCCCTAAGTGGCAGCAGGCAGGTAACAGGCTTCTCTCCATCCCTGTTATCTAACTTTCGCACAGCCAGACATTACAGCCAGCAGCGCTCTACACAAACCGCTCGGCCTCGCGGCTGGGAAGCAATTACACTCTCCATCCAAGCCCCCCCAGCTTTCAGGGAGACAAAACCAGGGGGGAGATTCGAAAGAGAACAAGCACCCTTTTTGCATGGGGCTCTGCAGGACTATTTCAATTAAACTTCGGATCAGGGAAAGCCAGATGGTCTCCCTGCTCCATTCACATTAGTTAGAAAATTGCAATTCATACATTTCCAGTCAAATACTGGGGGGGGGGGGGGGGGGGATATAAAATTCTGCTTGCTGAAGCAGAACCAAATCCAAATAACTGACTGCCGGGAAGCAAGCAGTCTGCAGCATGGCAATTCTGCTTTCTTGGACGACTTTTTAGCTATGTTTAGAATTACTTGGAAATTCGCTTTTGGCTTTTACACTGCCTTCTTGCTTCATCTTCAAGATTAATCCTTCAAAGTGCCTCGGGGAGGGTGCGATCACCCTCCACTCTGAACACCCACCAGCCCAGCCTCCAGCGGCCAGAAGACTCTTCTCTGTAACAGGCTAGAAGTCGAAGGGGTTTTGTCCATCCTGACAGAGCCACAGCACACTGCCAGCAGCAGAGCTGCTCAGTAAAAGCCTTGCTGTCCTGCCCTGTTTGCTGTAGGGTTGTAGTAATAAGAGCTAATGTTTACAAAACGCAAGAGAAGTTATCCATTCCACGAACACCCACCAGCACGGCTTCAGTAAGGAGGAAGGCCCTGTTTCCATGAGTAACTGTGCTCTTATCTCGTAACAACAGCCACCCTCCCAAACACATCATACTCTCTCTGCTCACAGGCACTCACTCATCTGCCAAGTTTTATGAAGCCCAAAAGCCACCCATCTGCTGAGAGAAGCATCAGCGTGAACCACGAGAAAGCCAGCCTGCCCTGCCCCTCCCCGCGCGCGGAGGGAAAGCTCCAAACTGTGTCCCCGCTCTTCTAGGAAGGGCAGATCCCCCTCCAATCCAAGAGATGATGCAGCGTAAACTGGCACTCAAATGTAAACACGCATTTTTGATGAGCAAGCCATGAATCAGCATGTGCTGCTGGGCCCCACGAGCGCTCCCGAGATGCTCGGTGCCAGCTGTAGCCTCTTACTCGCTGGTATAAAGCCATACAGACCCTGTAAGGACGCGTTTTCTGCCACATACAGAATTACTTCTGAACCACTCAGAAGAAAGTGGAAGCAATCCACACCAACAGTTAGCTGCTTTTACTACCAGAGTGACACTGATAGCAGAACGGTACAGCAAGGTTTGATCAGAGCTCATTCCTGTCTTTCTTGTGGAACACACAGCAGTTCATTGTATTTAAAAAAAAAAAAAAAAAATCTAACATGTTATACCCTTTTCAGAATAAAAGATCTGTCTTACCTAGATTGATTAGCCTGCATGCCAAACTCCTCCGTCCTCCGCTCCTTCCCCCAGAGGAAGGCCCTGCTGTTTGCGCAGCAGCGGCTCCTGCTCTGCCGGGTACAGGCTGCCAGGGCCCGGGCCAGCTGCCCTGAACCGCGGGTTAATGCTTTTAAGGAAGTAGTTCAGTTTCAGGAGTTGCTAAGCGAGAACAAGCCGTAATGGCACGAGAGAAGCCCACTTCTGCTCTAGCGGATAACATGCCAACGTTGAGCTCTGCCTGCGATGCCACTGGCTGTAACACCCGCAGCGTTCCTTTGCTGCGGAAGCCCCGGCTGAGAAGCAGTTCTGACGGTTTTGATGCTACAAAGATTAATTCTGGAGTTACTTGCCAGTCTTGTTCTCTGTATCACAAGATGGCTAAGAACTACCAGTCATTCTCAATAGCACCCAAACACCCTCTAGAGCACCGCTAGGTTATTTAGAATATATGTACCATTTTACAACACCTGATCTAATATATCATTACCAGCACAGCCCCGAGCTCAGGGCAGGCTTCAAGTTGACACTGCATCTCTGACTACTGCATTTAAATAGATTACAGCTTGCAGAAACCTGCAGGATTTCCAAAAAGAGCAAATAATTTCCTTTATTAACATTAAAATGTTTGTTCAGATGAATGCCACCATCCTTATTACCCATGCAGAACTGTAAGTGAACCAACCATCCACACGATTTTGGAGAGCAAGTGTCCACATCTAAGTGCCAAGGGTCGCCTTCTGAGACTTTACAGAAGTAAAAATGTCTCCTTGTGCTGTGCATCAGCTGTGCCTGCGCAGCACAGACACCAAGCTTTGGAGTCGAGGATTCTCTTCTTCCTTTTTTCCTTCCCACTTAACACGTATACGCAGGCAGCAGCGTTGCAAAAGGAGCAAGAGTAGGCTGTTGTCTTACTTTCTAATCCAACATAAACAGCAAGGATCAGGAACGCCTGCAAAGGCTGGATTAACCTGCTACTGACTGCTACTTCGAAAAGGCACCTCCGTGATTAGAGCAGGATTTTCATTTTACACCCTAGCACAGAAAGGCAGGCGTATTTCCACATTTCACTGGCATGTTTGCTTCTCATTGGTGAGACACACTAAAGTACTCCTTAAAATACACTGGAGAAATTCAGCCTAAATAGATCAGTTGCATGAGTTCGCTAACCCAGTGCACTTGTGGATGAAAGAAGTCAAATTAATTGATTTAAAGACAACGTAAGGGATTTTGAGAGAATGTTTAGCTGACATCTACGATGTCATTTTAATCCTCCTCACAGTTAATTCTTTGAACATAGGAAGCCAGTAAAATTTGTGATGTGATTCTTACACAGAAAACATCTCCAAGGGCATGCTAATCACTGAACTATTTTGCAAATTGCTCCTAATCTACAGTTGTTTGCCTCTGCACTCTTCCTGCGGAGACAATAAAATCATACAGCTAATTGTAATATAGCACTCGCTCCCAATGAAAGGGTACATACGAAAAGAATGATCCTCATTTGTTTTATGTGGACAGATCTGCATCCATTCTCTAAACACCACTTCCCCCCAGCCCCCAGCTTTTGGGGTAACTTCCATTTCACATTTTCATCTTTAATTGTAAAAAAGCAGAATACTTTTAGCTCCTATTTCCATCTTAGGAAGATTTAGAGGCAATTTCCTCCTGCCAGACACACTGCATTTTTAACCAGTGCTTGGTGAAGCACTAAGGGAGGCAGCCCAGAACATCCCCTTCATCTTTCTTGCATGGAAAGATGGTAGCAGAACAGCTAGAACGCTGCAAACTCACTCCTAATGTCCCAAAGCCCTGCGAAAACGCCTGTTATCATGACCAACAGCAACATAATTATGTGAATTCGCAAGATTTATTCATGGGATTACCTTTGTTTAGTTCTTCCAGCATCCCAGTGACCTGAACCAGGGACTGGCAACAAAACTTAGGGGAAGAAGCTCAAAAGATGTCAGTGACAAATGAAAGACAGTTTTCGCAGCAAGCACGCTTTCTTCACTATTAAAATTTGCGCTTTTATCACAGAAGTACACACTGTGCGCAGTCTCACATCTAAGACATCCACGTACTTTCCCCACTAGCTTGTACAAAGCCAGTCATACACCAGCAAGTCTTGATTGCCATTTTATGCTGTAAATAAGGTGAAGTATAATTTTTAGACTGGGGGGGGGGGGGGGAGGACGGAGGACTGCATGAGCACCAGTTAGGACGACAAACTTTTCCCGTCTCTTAATAAATAACTACGGCAGAGAGCGGAGGAGATATAATAAAAGGGGGAATCAGCTTCCATTAAGAAATAACCAGATCCAAAACCCCCTTTGCCTGTTGCCTGGATTTATTTTTAGGTCATGTCATAAGAGATCTAACACAAAAGGATGCAACAAATAACAATCCCATTAGCAGGAGATGGTCTCTTTCCTGGTTTCCAAAATAAGCATTCCTCTCAGGCCTCCTCCCCACCTTCTTGTTGTTCAGCCTTCCAAAAACCACCTTACAGGACACACTCCTCTCCCCAAATTTGGCCTCAACATTACCGAGTCTCCTTATCACTCAGGGTGCCAGCTGCCCCACAGACACTTGGAAATCTTTACGCTAGATGGATGCCAGGGCATTAAGAAGTGACTTGGTACGCACTGATATTTTCAACTGTCCCTACAGGGTGAGATGCTCAAGATTTCCCAGATTCACCTGAAAATATTTTGAAGATAAAAACCTAAGAGTAGTTAACTCTAAAAAAGCAAGTCATTACTAGGTTAGAAAACTTTAATAACAATGAAACACACTGCAACTAACTCATAGTTAGGTCATTTTCAGGATATTCGCAGTCTGACCTATCTAGCTAATTTCCCCAGGTAACAAAAAACCCAAGGTGTGATTATTCAGACAGATCATATTTTCTGGATCAGTATTCAGAAGGAAGTTCCCACTAAACACAGCTCCCACTCGCAGACCACTTAGTGCATATATACATACACACGTATCTATGAGAAGGACTTTCTTGAAAGCCTCAGCTTTGATAATCACCTCAAGGTATACTGTTATAAAATCTTTTTGAATGCAATGCTGTCTGCTGCAACATTTGCTTCCGAAACACACGCTCCTGGATTTCTGGCAAACCCACCAAGAGTTCACAGTACCGTCAGGGTTGGAAGGGACCTCTGAGGATCATCTAAGTCCCACCCCCTGCCACAGCAGGGACACCTCCAGCAGTGGCACAGGACGGCGTCCAGGCGGGTTTGGGATGGCTCCAGTGAGGGAGACTCCACAACCTCTCTGGGCAGCTGTGCCACTGCTCTGCCACCCTCAAAGGAAAGAAGTTCCTCCTCATGTTCAGATGGAACTTCCTGTGCTCAAGTTTGTGCCCGTTCCCTCTTGTCCTGTCCCTGGGCACCACTGGAAACAGACTGTTCCCATCCCCCTGGCACCCTCCCCTTAAGTATTGATAAGCATTGATAAGATCCCCTCTCAGTCTTCTTTTCTCCAGACTAAAAAGCCCCAAGTCCCTGAGCCTTTCCTCATAAGAGAGATGCTCCAATCCCCTCACCATCTCTGTAGGCCTTCACGGACCCTCTCCAGCAGTTCCCTGTCCTTCCTGACCCGGGGAGCCCAGAACTGCACACAGTGCTCCGGCTGCGGCCTCCCCAGGGCAGAGCAGAGGGGGAGGATGCCCTCCCTCGCCCCGCTGGCCACACTCTGCTGGGTGCACCCCAGGGTGCCATTGGCCTTCTTGGCCACCAGGGCACATTGCTGGCTCATGGTCACCCTGTTGGCCCCCAGGACTCCCAGGTCCCTTTCCCCAGAGCTGCTCTCCAGGAGGTCAGCCCCCAACCTGTACTGATGCATGGGGTTATTCCTCCCCAGATGCAGTACCCTACGCTTGCCTGTGTTGAACCTCATCAGGTTTTTCTGTGCCCAACTCTCCAGGCTGTCCAGGTCACGCTGTATGGCAGCACAGCCTTCCAGCATGTCAGCTACCCCTCCCCACTTGCTATCAGTAAACCTACTCATAAAAGGTTACATGCCTCTTCCCAAAAAGCAACTAGGAAATGACAAGCCTTCCCTTCAGCCCGTGACCTTTTGTACAACATACCTCGTGAGTTCATTATGCAAACACGCTAGTGATAAGGAATGCAGGGTTGGACCAGTTAGGGACCTCACTGCCGCTCTGGGAACAGACAATAACATGACTGAAGTTTCCTGTCTTCTGCCACCAATAGGAACTACTTTAAATTGCTTATTATACCGCTTATTTTTACCAAACTGGTGTTTGGCATTTCATCTCCATTGACTGGTAGCTACTCTGGAGATCAGGATGAAAGCCACGGACTCCATGACAAGCACAGTCTACGTGTTTCTGCTAAGGTGACAGAGAAAGAAATGGTTCGCCTTGACCTGCAAGCAACATCACACATCAGAATTCACACTATATTTAAATACTGACTTCACACCCAAAAGCCTTCCTGTCAAGTTACCTACTAACTCAGAAACAAACCACAGCAGTTCAAACTTAGCTCTTCCCATTTTGCAAGTGCTTTGAAACAACAGGGCCTTAGACATATTCTGCCTTTGCAAGTGTCTTTGAAAAGTAATAGCTGATACAAAGCTGTGACAAGGAGAGAAATTGGAATAACTGGTTTGGCAAAAGGAGGTGCACCCTTCATTGACCAGACAGGTGAGAAATCATATTTCTCGTACTTGGGTTTTTCAGCTTGTAACGTGAGAACAATACAATGAGACTTCACTAGCTGGACAATACGGTACCTGCAGAGTAGCGGTGAAGGTGGCATGAGAAGAAGGGGAGGCCAGGATGGATGCTGGTATGCTTACGTGCTGATCTCGAAGGGAGAACAGGCAGAACAGAGAGACAGGATCATTTACAGACTATGCGGCCTGGAAAGATTAAGGCAAATAAGCAGAGCACAAAACCAGAACTGTTGTGCATTTTTTCAGCTTTAGCAGGGTTAAGAACATGAGTTCAGATTCGCTTCTGGAACACGATCCTCCGCTGGTGGCGGAATGTCTCCTTTGCCAGTTGCCCTGCGTCACAGGCACACGGGCTCACTCCGGAGTGCATCAAATTCCAGAAGTACCAGTGGATGCTGACGGTTCTCCTGGGCAGGGACATCAGGGGGATACTTAGCAGGACAGCTGGGGAGACGTGCTGACAAGCTTTGTGTTTGTTACTCAAGCTTTCCAAGTAAGCTAAAAACAACCTGCTTCATGAAGCACACCAAGACCTTCACTGAAGTGGGAAAAAACAAAAAAAAAACCCTAAACACATTCTCTGCTCATCTGGCAAATACACCAAAAATGTGCCCAAGCAGCTTTCCCGATGCTATTGCAGCAGTTAATCTTTTGCGTATATAAAAACGTGCTGTTAGCAACACCGGAAGATATAAAGCAGGCTTCTTCAAGCCTCTTTAAGCTCTTAAAACATCACTCAATACTTTGTATGTGGGTCTCTTCTAAACAGAAGACTTGCAAGGTAACTCTACGGCTATCAGAGCCGCAAACACTGCCACGTATGCAATGCTTGGGCAGCTATCCCATTTTAACCTTTTCAATTCACCTTACTGCCCAGGAAAACTTAATCAAAGAAAGGCTGTAAAATGGAAATATGGAAGGTATCGTTCTGGCAGCACCTCTGGGCTGAAGGCAGCATCCCCAAGATCAGTGCCTACGCTTTGCAAAGATTCCCTTCGGTGCTGCCGTCACTCAACTAAAAGTTTGGCATTTGCTTCCACTATTATAATCCCTTAAATTCTGCCACCCCAAGCTTCAGAGCTTTTATTTTCACGATATCACCATGCAACAAAAATAACCTCACCGCTGTTTCTGCTACTTTAGTTGAATCAAGGTGTAACGAGCAGCTAAGCAGCGTGCCCCGCGTCAGGCACGGCCCTGGCTGAGGCTTTGCCTATTTGCAGCTCCAGGAGTCTCCTGAGCCTGTATTTAGTAACCTTCGGGGAATCTCTCATCCAAATACTTGTTCGGCGCCTCCACCCCCCGCCACCCGCCCAAACATGATCCCATTTAAACTCCTTGTGTCCGTAACATTATCTGGCACGGAGTTGGACGTGTTCACCACTGTGCAGAGAGGGGAGTCACGTGCCACCGCCCAGTCCTCAGGATGCCAGTGACTGCCGCATCCCATCTCCCACACAGATGGGGTGGAAAGAAATCCTTGTTTCTGGCTTCCAGGCTACTTACAGATTCAAGCAGGTATGTTTATACTACTACCTAACTTTCAAGTTGTCACAAGCTGTCGGGTTTCCTCCCTCAGCTCTTCCTTGTAAACAGAAGCCAGGTTACAATCCACAGGTTGAGAACACTCTTCCCCTCTGTAATAACACGTGGGAGATGTTTTAGAAAACCTTAACCGTAAAATAACAAATGCCAAAATGTGCCTTTCCTCTGCAAGACAAATTGTACAGAAATAGACTTTATCTCAATAGGTTCCTCCACGATTCCTAGAGATGCCATATTAAGATTTTTCAAGCATTAAAGTGGCAGAACAACTGATTTTTACATTCCTGCATATGAGGCAGCATCTCCAGCAAAGCCAAAGTATCTAAATACCAAAAAAAGGTCATCACTTTGGCCTCTACTGCTGCTAGCAACGTTCAATAAGTATCAACAACATACTTCGTATTTCCTTCAGGATTTAAACAGCCTACAGAACAAAAGGACAGAGCAGCAACCATCTCAACAGACGACAGAGCTGATCGTGGCACTGCCTGAGTGACAAATGACAACACCACTGGCTAGCAGCAGGAGAATGCACATCTGCTAGTGTCAGCGCTAAACCATACGTACCAGATCTGCTTCCAAATGCATTTCTGCCATCACTTGTGGTCTATTTTTCTACAGTGGAACCTGATCGGGCTGGTGTTATGCCAGCAACCCTCAAATTAATTTCAAGCGCCTCCTACTTACTACACAGCAATATTCAGTGACGACTTTGGGAAGAAAAACTACTGTAAACCGTTCCATAAATAAAAATTAATCTGGTTACAGGCGCCAGTAATTTTTCATACAATAAATGGCTTTGAGTGTGACATGCTGATCACAATGAACGTTTGGATATGACACGTTGCCCCACTACATCCCACTCCTGGCCCTCAACTATGTTAGAGGTCCTTGTTCACGCTGCAGCGTTCACGATGGCTGCATTCCAGCCTGAGGGTAAAAAGGTTGCCTGTAAGCTGTTTATGCAGTATGTGAAATGCTTTGTTTATCCCAAAATATTTTAGCTCCAAGAAATATTAAAGCAAGACAGAGATTTCAGCATTTGCGCAGTAAAGAACTGCAACTCCTACAGGTATTGGCCAGAAACTTTCTTCCTTAAGGTTTTGCAGCTATAAAAAGACTATTTTGCTAAAGCAAAACTACAAACAAAAAGCAAAGTGTAATGCTCTTAATTATATGCTAAAAAGGGTTGTTACAGCAAGGGTGAGAACAAGCAGAGGACAAAGCAGAGGTGCCATTTCACTCTTGCTCACTTTGTTTAGAGCAGATTAATCGGTATTAATCAGCAGGAAACACTTCATGGTGCAGCAGGGTAAACCAAAACTTATGGGGTCTTCTCCAGTAAGCGGTCTCTGGAAAACCACTATAAAAGTAAAGGGTGTTTCTCTGCAGCCTGGTCCACAATTTAACTTGTAGTAGTGAAATCCAGCTAGCCAGCAGATCACCTATGACACTTAAGTCTTACAATAGTCATACCCACCTTAAAAATAAAACTGCCCAAAGCACATTAGTTAGGCTGTTATTTAAGACAAGTGGAATCAACCACATCAGTCACCAGAGGCAAAAGCATGACAGTTGACAGGGGAGATTTTCAAACAACACTCACAATTCTGGACAACTTGATTATCCCAGGGGTACAGAACTGGAAGACAGGAATATTAAGAATGTTATTGTCCAAAAGCAGCAAAGAAGCATCTCCTTTTCCAGCTCAAAGCTCTTCTCACTTAAAGACATGCTCTAGACACGCTCTCAACATATTTGATTCCTGACCCCTGTTTCAGTAGAGGCGCAAAGGCTAAATTAGATGCGCTGTACCCTCTCGCTAAGGCCAGGATATCTAGCTGGGGGGGGAGAAGGGGCAGGGGACAGTTCTCTCCAGCCCTACTATACTAGTTCTGTGGTAGTTATCGATTAGTGCATTTTTCTGTACTGTCTCCTCATTTAGCTCTGCAGGCTGCCCGTGCCGTGGGTCCAGGTGCCTGCTTCTCTGGGCTTGTGGTTTTGCTGTTTGCCCCTGCCAGGGAATCCCCAACCACAAGCTGGGTCTGCAGCAGCTCCTCCCTTCCCTAAGCCGCCTTATTAATCAATGGGCTCAACCTACGTTATAAATGTAGAATTAACAAAATAGAAACAGAAAAAAAGAGTTAAGATTTTAGAACAGTGATCTGGCAGGTAAGGAAATGTTTTCCTGCTCTGTTAACTTCGCTATATGCAGGTTTATGGCAAGGTAATATGACATACTTCTATACTTTTATGTTAAAAAAAACACTAGGAGATTGTATACAGCACTGGGGCAATGAAACAGCAAGTTTTGACATTACCAAAAATGTATGCACAGAAAAATAAGCCCTACGGTTTGATAAGCCATTTCCTTGTAAGGTACCAAAAAACACATGGACCTTCACATAGGTCTTACTCATACTGCCTTACAAGCTGGAATTCGCCTGGTGTGGTCAGAGACCTCAGACAAACAGCAACTGCAAGTAAAACCCAGACAATCCAATATACTAAAAACAACCCTCAAAGAAAGTAAATTGGAATAAACTGTGGTCAGCTTGGTGTTTACCCTCCATGAGGTTAGCTTCAGCCCTATGAGACTGTTTTTCAAGACTAGTCTTGTGCAACACTTAAATATACGAATACTAGATGAGGCCCAAGAGTTTAAGCAAAAGCTTGCAAGCTTATTTATTATGGATCCTTGATGAGATCCCTGGCAGTAACCTGCAGAAATAAACACACAGCTTTTCTGTGAAAACACAGATAATTTCAGTCTTGCTCTAAAAAGCCGGAGTGCATTATTGCTTTGTATTGAACAAGCTGTAAGACCAAGAGCACATCACAACCACCACATACATGACTGTAAAATCAGAGTTAATTTTCCAGGTTTTTTTACTTACACCAAGGATAAAAGTAGTTAAGACCAGGCCAAAGTGCCAAAATTAGCTAGTTTGCTTAAATGCAACAGACAAACTCATCTGCAGTACCAATGTCAAAACAACATGGTTAAAAAGTTACATAAGCACTTTACATAAAATTGTAATTGAACTTTGATTGAACTTCTCCTGAAAATAAAACTTAATTGAGCTTTTTGCACCTGGACTAGATGTAGAAACAATTAAACTTAATTGTGTCCTTGCACATCTACCTGGACCAGATGTAGAAACAATTAACCAAAACACAGATCAAAGAAATTGAATTGTTGAAGGATTACCATGCCAAGAGCTCGCTGCAGGCAAACAAGGCCCATGGAGGGAGTACGCTCCTGATCGGATTTAAGTATACGGTGAAGAAACATATAGTCTTTGGAATGGAGTCTGGATAGGAGTGTTTCCAAGAGGAGTTGTAGGAGATTATAACACTCAAACATGCACCCTCTTGTAAATAATGAGCGTGCCAGTTAAGGGGATCTCCCACAACGTTTAAAACATTAATTTGAATGCATACGTACGATAAGGGATGGTAAAGGAACTGTAGCTCACCAATCAGCTGTACCTTATCTCTGTAAATATCAGACTGTCAGAAATGTGTGGTGTGCTGACTGTTGTTAAAGGCCTGGCACCCAATTCTGCAGAACTGAAATAAAGACACGTATCTCGACTCAGTGTGTTGCTTGATTTTTGCACACCGGGTGAAGAACCTTTATTTAGGGACAGCAGTGCTTCCTGAGGCACGAACAACAAAAGCAGCAAGTCACACAAGATTTTCAAGTCTTAATTGGGGGGGGAAGACAAGAACTGTACTCCACCTTTGAAAGCACAGGAGGGGCAGAAAGGCAGGCTTCTCACATCAAAAGGATCACACAGCACCTCCAGGTTTCATGAGACCCCTGCAACCTTTAAAAATGAGATCTCTCTTTTTCTTTCTCCAAAGACATATTCTTTACAAACCCACTGGGAGAGAAAGCCTAATTCTGAAACACAGGTGAGTAGGAACGCGAACAGCACCTGTACTGAAGCAAGCTGCAAGGACATCAAACTAAAAGCCATAGAGATTTTAGCCTTCGCTGCCAGTTAGTAGAAAAGTAATAGGCAAAGTCGCCTTGTACCATTGAATTTACATGTCAATAGTCAAGTAGACAAAGAGGTTGGAATATAAAAGCCATCTTCAGTCTTCCTGTCCACTCAAATTCTTCTCCAAACACTTGTAAAATGACACAGTTATCCCAGTTAGTCCGATTAAGTCATGGGGCCTACCAGACAGACCAAGCACCCGTTCCCAGGACCCTGTCGGTGATTTAAATTAGCGGCATAACAGTTCATCACTGCCTCACCAAGAGACCTTTTCAAGTTGCTGCAGAAGAAAGCAGCATAGAAAATAAATCTATTCCCTTCATTTTCAGAGATTTACAACAGTTATGCTCGCATCAGAGAAATCATGACAACCTTTTGCCTTCTTCAACCCTCCCCCCCTCTTTTTTTTTTTTTAATTTGGGGTCTGAATTAGTTACAGGCCAGAGAGCAGATGAGCATGAGCTCAGTCTCAGTCCCCTGATGAACTGTCTGCACCACTCTGACCCAGACGGACTTCACTGACCAGAAGAAAGCCTCTCAGCACAGTGCAAACACCAGCGTGACAGTAATGAAAGCCGAAATCTGTCGTGCTATCTCGTTTCCTATTCCTCTGCACAATACATTTTATTTTTAGGTTATAACATCTGACACAGGAGGGAAAGAAAAGACGGGCCCAGGCACAACAGCTAAAAACAAACTGAAACACCAAGAACGAGACATTTGCCTTTCACATTTAGTTACATTAGCTACACCTTCAACTCACATTCAGCATTTCTGGAGTCACGGTGGCAAGATTTATACTCTCACACTGATGTCACCTTCACATGTGGTTTCCCCACAGTCACAAGCTGCTTACGAAGAGCCTGTCACCAGCCTTGTGAACCAGATCCAATGCTTTTTCTGCCTCCTGCTTAATAGGGAAACAATACGATTGAACAAGCTGGGTCAGGGATGCAAAAGGAAGACATGGGAGATTGAACAGGTGACTCCCGAGTGGTGGTTCAGTAAGGAAATCTCTGGTTCGAGAATTTAGAAGTTAGTGAAGCCCTTTTATAACTACATGTTACATGAGCCAAAGGCAGTAACAAAACACGGCTCTGTGGAGAATCCAAAGGGCAGAAAGAGAAAGGTATGGAAGCACGTAACACAGAAGAGATCTGTTTTAAGCTCACACAACATTTACATACATGGACAAAGTGATTCTCCAGTAGTGGCCGCCTCCCCTCTTACACACGATGCTTCCCTACAGTTAAGGGGCTTTATTCTCATATCACTGCAAACGTACACCACAGGCACTCATCAAAGCAACAGAGCTACACAGCGAGACTCAGGCAGCAAGTTCTGCATAAGGGTGGAAAGCAAAGCTAAGGAAAAAGAAGAAAATTGGCCAATATCAAGCACATCTTTTCCTGAAGCAGCTTCTCTTAATAGGGAGCCAATTTTCACCTCGGATAGTGAGGGACAAAGGGATGCACACCCAGAAGTACAATCACAGCCCTTGACAGCCTGAAGCTCTGATGCAGGTGCTTCCTCTCCTCTTTCACAGCAAGACTTTTTCCTTTTTAAACTTATCAAGCACATCTCTCAAATCTCTCATACGCACTTAAAGTCACAGGTTAAGTGGAGCTGAAGTGAGACAGCGTATCTGCTATTACACTAAAATTGTCTTACATGTCCCTTTTTGCTGATTCTTTTGGTGCCACAGTTATCGATGGGAAGCAGAAGGAAGCTGGAAGGCAGATCTGTTCATCAGAGCAACATGATACAGGTAATGGCCCAGTAATCCAATACACACTTGCCCTCTGGGAGTATTAAATCCCACGGCTGGGTCTGCAGAGGAGCTTGGTGACCCGGCGGAGGGGCAGCCTGCTCCCAAGTTTCATAAACCTCGCCTGTTTCTTGGGTCTCCGGAGGCTGAGCAAGCAGAGGCTCTGCTATCAGCGTGCTGGCAGCGGTTTATTCCCTCACGGCTGTAAAACACAGCAGTTCAGCAGCAACCAGACCTCAAATTCCCAGCGAGGCTTCATCTGCCACACGCACCAAATTCAGCAGAAACTTTTTGCTCCCAAGACACTGCCTTGAGACTCCTGGGAAGAGATTCATTTATTCTTTTATTGCAGTGCCCAGAGACCTGCGCACGTGCACTGAGGGCAATGAATTCAAGCTGGATTTGCACTTGACTAATTCACTGCAAGTAAAAAGCAAAGTTACGAGATGATACCTGGGAGAATGACACGGCTGCTTTCATCAGTCTGCAAAGCAGTTTGTAAGAGTGGCTGATGGGCAACAATTAGTGTGTGTTGAAAATCAATGCATCCCTAGTCTGGTGCAAATGATACCTAAGTCTCAGTAAGAGTGCTTTTCAAGTGAGCTTAACACACACATTAACAAGTGGCAGATGACTTGCTAGGGGCCAGGGGGGAGTTGAGGGGTCATCTCTCTTGAAACACAGCACAAGGTGTCCGTCCATAAGTGGAGTAACTCAAGCTTGCCTGCTGGGTGAGCCCTAAGGAAAGAAAGGGGGGAAAAAAAAAAAAAGAATTTGTGACTTCTACACACACATTCCGACTACCAAAGGCTCCAGTTGTTCGCAGCAGAAATTTGTTTCACATATTTTTAAGTTGTCTACCCTAAACCCATCAATTTGGAAAAGGGATTTTCCAGACCACACCCCTGCCAGGCTACAGTTAATCGCTTTTTAATCTGGTTTCTTCTGCGCATTGAAAAGCGTTTGCGCATTGCTGCAACATCCCTCCTATGCAGTTAAATAGATGGTTTCCTCACAAGCTTCAGGGAGATGATGATCGGCATTCATTTAGAAACTCCTTATAAAAAAAATTACTTTCAGAGTTTGCTTTTGAGAGAGCACTACAAAAGCAACCGAGACACACGCTTTAAGGCTCCTGCGTAGCTATTCGGCACCTCGCAAAGCCTCAGCTATCCCACCGCAGGCTGTTGCTCCCCGAACCAACAGGTCAATACTAAGAACTGCCACCAATGCACCTAACGAATACACACTTCGAGTTTAAAATATACAAAGATTCTGATTTAACTTCGACCACCTCCAAAGAGGAGCCACGGGAGAAGAGATCCGACAGTCTCCGCTGCACAGACCAGAGGCACGGGGCTGGGCAAGGCACAGCCAGCTCTTCCGGACGGAGGAACCGCCGTGCCACAGTCTCACCATCACCAGCATCACTTCAAAAGCCTCAGGCCCCAAAACCAGACGTGTGACCAGCCTAGCTTTGATCTGCACGAGCAACTGACTTTCCCAGTGTCTCATCTCCCCATTTTTGCTTTTACACTTTGTTTTGAAGAGGTTTTACTGTGGTTTTCGTACTTCAGCGAGATGGTTCATTTCTCCTTCTTACAGTTTCTGTGCTAAACTTTGATAGCGCATCCAGTTACCAAATTGTGGTTTTTGAGACAAGAAAGCTCCCTGAATAAACCGAAGTACTGGACTGTTGCGGGGAGGAGGGGGGGAATTCCCTGCTGTGGTCTGCTCCTGCTAAAAATACTGATAGCCGGAGGTCTGAAAGGCGCATCTGCACAGCTGTGAGGGATTAATAACCTCTTCCCAAACAAGTTTGTCAACGAGGAAAACATTATGGCTTTTGCACAACTTCCCTTTTTGAGAGGCCATCTCCTATACTGCATCTGTTACTCAAGTTTTCCGTTAGCTTTATAAACGCCAAACAGCCTCTTCCAGTTTTAACAGTTAATCAAATGATTTATGAAAGGAGCAAAAATACTAAATCGGCAGGAAAGAGAAAAAACTGAGCTCCAGCAATGTAATTGCAAATTTGACCTGAAAAAAAACAATGTTTTTTCTCTAAAAAAATAATGGAAAACAAGGAGGAAACTCGAGCTACATCTTCCTCAAAAGGGAGAAGTGCCGCTGGGGCTGCAGAGAAATCTTGTCCTTGGGAGCAAGGAGTCACTGCCAGAAGAAAGGATCTTCCCCCACAGGCACAGAAGACCCCCACGATGCCTTATTAAGAGATAACAGTAACAGAAGACCAAGAGGAGTTCTGGTACCATAAAAACATTGAAATCATTACATTAAGCAAACCCATTTGAAAACAGCTATTTCTGACAATTTCCGATCAGCAGCCCAACGTGACATTAAGCCACCAGTCCCGCTTTACAGGGCTTGTTTTTGGAGTTGCCTGCTTTTGGTTCCCAATGTAAGCAAAAAAAAAAAAAAATATTTATGCACTTGCAGCACCGAGGTCCTTAGAAAGATCAGTAGTACAACATACTCAGCAAAAGAAACCTTTATTCTGCAGATTTGACAAGTCAGTTGGCCTCAGATCTGGCAAAAGCGTGGTGTTTGGATCCACCTCCCCCCAGCCACAGGCCCCCAAACTAGACACACCCCAGGGTCAGGAGCAGAATCTGTTCCACCCCTGCCCTGCCCTCGGGGACACTTATCCCTGACTCCAGCCTCGGCAACACATTCGCTGGGGAAAGCAGATCTCCTCCAAACCCATAAACTGTGATCCTGGCTGCCCCTCTGGATGTAAAGGTGCAGGCCGATCCCTTGCGGAGCAAGCACGACACAGCGGCAGGGGTGACCTGGGTGGGAGCATAACTGGGATGCCTTCACTCGTTAGTTTTACTCTGGCTCATCGCAGGCAGCTTGGTGAAAATCCAAACACGCACACTTGCAACAAGCAGGATGAGGCTCCTCCTGCCTCTCCCTTGCAGCTCCCTGCATTGCTTTGCGGTTGTTAAAGGAAGGGACAGTCACTGTGGCAAAGCATCCTCCCATATCCCCCACAACGCTGCGCTTGAAGGGCTGTTTGCTGAACAGCCTGGCTGGGGGAAGGGTGAGAAACAACCTGGATAGCACAACTAAAGGCTTTACTGTAACAGGCTTAACTGCTGAGCTGCAAAAGGGGTATCTGAAGCCCCAAAAGCAGGAGCAGATTCTGCCCTCATCAGATACAGCCATGGGGCTTTCTACGTAGGGTTAAAGATGGATTGGCACATGTTGCAAAAGCAGTTTCATTAAGGAAAAAAAAAGGAAGCATTCTCTATAAACTATATTACAAAAGAAAAATCAACACAGACCCTAAATTTCTGATGCTGACCTTACCGAGCCAGGCTTTGTTTCCTGCTTCAGCACATTCAAAAACCAGCCCTCAGTTTACGCTTGATCAGCTGCGCCTATTACCAGTTGTTACCAACAACAATCTACAACATTTTCATCCCCTCCCTGAAATTTCTAGGAAATTAACTGCATGCATGAAAAGACAACAGGAGTTCGACAACACTTGCCAGAACAAGATTCCTACATTCTGATTATTTGAGCAACACACACAAACCTGGTGACTGACCTCGCAAGGGCAGCTGCTGTTTAAATACCAGGCTCCCCTTCCCCTCTCGCCTTACCGGGAGCCCCAAGCAGAGCTCGGGATCCCCAGCAGCAGCGCAGCGTGGGGGGGCTCAGCGGTACCTACGCCACGTGCGGCGGCTGGGGCCAAGACCCCCGTCCCAGCAGCAGCCAAGGCACTCTCCTTCCGCGGCAGATGCTTCCCCGTGGGAACGGACGCGAGGGGGTGGAAGACCCGGAGGAATGGCGAGAACACCAGTCCAAGGCGGCCAGAAGGACGGCTGTAAGAGGTGATTTGAAAGCATATAGTTTTAGCTGCATTTCTGAGCCTTGTACAAACCTCCGCTCACTTTGATGACAAGTACCACCACAACTGGTAGGTTTAATTCGCAAATACTTGCAAAGTCATGCTGAGAATACTTCTATTAAATGCTGTGCTTAATACGGTGTCGCTTTACTGCACATACACTGCATACCAATACTTACACTTGAGGAATAAGTTAAGTACGCAGCTTTGTAAGTACCTAGGAAAGTCTCCAGACAAGGGAATAGCTCTCCTCCCTGCAGAGTTAACTTTAACAGTTGTCTAAGCCACTGGAGGAACAGTGCTGCCCTCACCCTGCAAATGTAAATCATAGCAATAATAATACCAATTAAAAAGAGAAAGGTACTTTGTTCAAGACAATCGAACATGCCCTGTACAAGACAATCTGTCTTCTAAAGGGCTGACTTGAGGTCTTCATTTAAAAAAAAAAAAAGTACAGCACAAATAAAATATGTGGGTTATTATTAAACATACAGCAAGTCACTTCACATAAATGACCACAGAGTAATTCACCTCTGCTTTATAAAAAAGGAAATGTTTTTAAATCAGTCCTTGAAAGGAAACAAATCCTCAAATTCAGAAGAGGATAATACTGTCTCCAGAGAAGCCAATATAGAGACCGTTTGTCTTTTTATTAAATTCTTCCCTCATTTTTAAGGCTATAAATACAGGAAGATCAGCATGTTAAGCTCCTCAAATACTTCAGACATTTCACTTTGCAGTGTCTGTGGAAATAAATGGACTTTTCCCTCCTTCTAGCTGAAGTTTGTGTTGCCTCTTTAAGTGACTATTAGCAACGTTAAGAGCTAAGACAAAAGGATGCAAGAACTATACGCAACTGCACATCCAAACCTCTTGTGCCTGCAAGCTCTCACCCGAAATCATACTTCTGATTTCAGACTTCTTTGTGTCTAGGATACACACCAAAGGCAAGCATACACACACACACTTCACCTAGAATACTGAGAACTGGCTTTTAAGTGCTGAAATCCCTTCCTACAGGATGGACTAGTCAAGGCTGCTACTGCACCAATACCTTAGTCATGTCTTACTAAGATCGGGCACCACAAATACCCCAGTGGCATCTTGCCTGTGCCCTCCGCCGTTGCTCCTCTGCTTCCTCCCCTGCCATAAGATCATTTCCCAGGATCTTCCCATCCTGCTCCCTTCAACCCCTTCTGCTGGAGGGAGAACGTGGTGCTCCACCAGCCCCTCACCCTCGCCAGTGCCAGAGCACCAAGGCTGTACCCCAGCCCAGAGAAATCACTGGGCATCTGCTGGGGGAGCAAGGCACAGGACTGCGCGGGGCAGGCAGACTTTCATCCCACAGGGAAAAGATCTCACAGTCTCACATCATGCTGCACTAAAGCATTACTCCAGCACCCCAAAATCCACCAAGTCCAGGCAAAGAGACTCAATGCGACCTGAGTGTTTCATTCCAATAGCAGCGAGCTGCACTAAATGAACATGGCATGGTCTATTACACAAGAGTTACATTAAAATACATCCCACAAGCATTTAAGGCTGCATTGGGTTCTGTCCCAACTATCCTAATTCAGGAAAGTACTGGGAAACAAACGAGGTTGATCATTTCCACTTGTCTTCACAGGTCCTGTCACTGCATTGGGTATTCACCACCAGGAAGGGCTTCAGTTGCCACCTCTTTCTTACAAAAGCAATACTCACTTCAGTTTAGCCTACTACAGACCCACAACTGCCTCTCGTGGTGTGGGGTTTTTATAAAAAAAAAAGGAATAAAAATCAACAACACATCAGTCACAAATTAAGTGTGTTAACACAGTTACTGCAGAACTTGTTCCACTTCAGTGGTGCAGAGATTGCCATTAGTAGTTTGCACGACACAGACCTGGAAGGAAAGTTGGTTACCACAGCAGTAGCGAGGGCAGAAAACATGAGCGCAATCCCACGCGCGGACATTCACTGCGTTGCTTTCTCCCTCTTGATAAGGTCCCACTCTGCGAGGTAAACTACAATGCATTTCTCCAAAACCTCCTGGGACACCCTTTAACACTGGAAACTGGGGAGATGAAAGGGGGGGGGTTGCGGAAATCAGCCCTATGACAGCCATGAATTAATTCAGCCCAGAAAGCTCACTTTGAACAGATGTACCTGAACTTTTGGCTTCTCTGGGAACTGAATCTGCAGCCTCTCAACCTAAAGAAAGGGATTTCGCGATAGGGATCAGAGCTTACAGCTCCAAGGCATTCATACCTCAGCTGGGTCGCAGGGTGGGAAGCCTCCTGCCACAAGCCACCCTGCCACAGCAGCCACCAGCTGGGAGAGCAGCACACCAGTGAAAACCAGTCTCCCTCACCCTAGGAAACTCACGCGCTTCATCTCCAGTGAACACCTGGTGTTGATCCACATGCTCAACACACCAAAAAGATTTTCATCGCCACTTAAACGAAAACTCGTAAGAAAACAGCTAGGATCCTTTAGAAAGTAGCATGCCATCCTTATTAGCATTAGCATGCACATTAAACCCCATGCAATTAGTCAAAGTCTTAATGATAACATTTATGCATGAACTTACACAAGAGATGGGACTGAACTGTTTGCCTCAACTACGTCTGAGTAACAAAGACTATGAGGTGCAGTTACTTTTTCTGATGTTCAAGAAGGCGTAAGGTGTACTTAACAGACGGTACGTTTGTATATCCAGCTACTTCAAAATTGCCACACCTTGTAAGGTCCAACTGTGCCCAACGCGGCTGGAAACACAAGGCAATTACAAGCCGTAGCACCTTACCTATGAAAGACATAAAGGCTTCACCTCAGCGCAGGTTACAAGAAAAATGAGTCCTTCTCACACAATGTAAAAGTTGTCTTTCCAAACCTATTTGTGCTTTCAAATGTTCAGTTACAGTTTATTAATTATATTTATTAACCAGTCTAGACAAACTATAGATTCATTTTTCTTGAAATCACGCAAACAAACTCAAACATGACTTCGATTTTCACAATTATCAAGATGTTTTGGCTTTTTAATTGGCTCTGATGAGTTTTGCACAGGCAGCGAGACCAGACTTTGGAACCTTCGCCTTGAGAAGGCTGGAGCTTCGGTGTCCCCACAGCTGCAGGTAACAGGAACACACGTACAACCCATTCTCAACGGTGTCAGGCTATCTTTGCACCAACACAAAGGTTACGCACTGTAACACACGTGCCAAAAACCGCAGCTAGATGGAGGCAGGCAAAGCATTATCCACAATTTTTGCAAAGCTTGTAGCAGAAGGGCCAAACACTGACTGGGTTATTAACCAATCTGCAAATAAACGCAAGTAATTAATTTAGTAGCATGGCATCGCATCTTGCAGGATGACTTTCAACACGTAGTTATTACAGCAGAACCACTTCAAGGAATAGAACAATTCCCTATGATTTCTAGTATATAGTCTGCTTTCAGGCTACAACAACGAAAAGATCAAAAAAGGAAGTCCTAAACATGGAAACAAGATTCCCAGATCATTAACCAATACAATACAAAATAATATATGAAGCCAGCAAACATTTTTGTAGAGTGGACAATTATTTTAAATATTTGCTCACGTCCAACTACAAACAGACAGCATTAAAGCACTATTACCAGTGTGAGAGGGATTACAAAGTTGATGCAAACAAGCCACTTTTAACCTCTTAAGTACTTTGTGTGATATTTGCAAAGAAGTCGTCTAACGGGAAGAATCATAAAAGGATTTTAAAGATTGGCAGCCACTCAATAAAATGGCCACGGAGAGTTCCCTGTAGGCAGTTATAAAATGATGCCAGTCAATTCACTTGCGCCTTGCTGAGCTGGGAGTTAAGCAGCACCATTCAGAAGTTAAGATCTTTAAGGAGTAACTGGTAGCTCATTGAGAACACCAGCTCAGCTGGACAGGCACAAAGAAAACAGCTAATGACGTTTTCTATTGCATAAATCTGGTGCACCTGTATCTTAAATACCATCTGTATCTCAAGCTCTTCCCTCTCCTCCACTCACATCCCGCCTTGGCACTGAGAAACACTGAATGAAGCTTGCAGGACAGACTGTCTCTAGGCACGAGGCGGGAACCCCTCTCCCCAAAGCCCACGTTAGGTTCTGACAACAACAGATCTCCTTCCTTGGAGATTTTCAAAACCCAGCTGGACCCTGAAAAACCTGACATACCTTTGAGGTTAGTCTTGCTCTGAGCAGGAGGTAACATGGATTGGTCTGTGATTACCATCTTTACACACATTCTCATAGCCACTCATACTCATTGAACTCTGGCATTCCCTCTCAAAGGCATTATAGATGCTCGGAGACAAGACACATGCCTATATGGGCCTGTGTCTTCTCAGCATAGATACTCATTTTCTTGCAAGCATTCCCAAAGAAATTCTGAACAAAGTATCAGAACGCAAATAATCCACTTCTGATACACGTGCTTCAGGCCCTGTTTTTGTTTTTAAAATGTCCTTTGATAAACCATCTATTTACATTTCGAAAGGGAGAAAAGCTGAAATAGGAAATTGCACATGCACGAAAACAAAGGCAGTATCTGACAAGTCATTTTGTTAATTTACAGATAATTGCTCACTACTGCAAAATAAGGCTTTTGCACTGTTTCGAGAAGAGTAGATAAGAAACTCTAGCCCATTACTAGGTAGTGCTTTTGGCAAATGCCAGCTTCTCCCAGCACAGTGAGACTCCATGAAATCATGTTTCCATTAAATGCATATCCCGGCATCCCAAAAGGACTGGTGGAAAGAGAACAACATGTTCTGTCAAGTCATTCCGTAGGGATCTTCACAGGCTTGCACTCACCCTCTTCCGTGCGCTCTCGCTTTGTTCGCGGTGCTGCTTTGCATACCGCCTGGCCCCACGCTGCCTCCGCGCGGCACCCTGCCCCCCAAACGCTCAACTTCAGCGTTTTGAGAAGAACGCGTATGTTCCTCTTCCTTCCTCTACGTCTCGTTCACTTAACTATCAGACTAAAAGTGTATTCCCCAGACACTCAAAACCCACAGACCATTGGCACTTTATATTCTTCACGCACTTTCTGTAAGCAGCAAAGCCCTCCCCAAGCTCTCCGCTGCCTGACTCACCTGCTGGCACTGGATTTTCATTCCCATTTAAAGCAAGTGGATCTTGAGCCCTCATGTGCCATCACTAGCCAAGCCGGCTAACATGGCCTGCACTGAAGGTGGCCACCTTGGAGTTACTTCATCCACAAATGGTGAGCGCACTCTGGGCACTACATGCCATTCGCATAGCCAAGCGGGTATTTTCACAGCAATTGCTCTCAAGGCGCTTTCAAGGTCTTTTTCATCATTGTAACAGCAGGAGTCATTTTTAAGCCTTTCAAATAGTTTTAAATTAACTTTCCCCACAACGTTTTCCAGAGCAATATAATCTGACTGCATAAAACTATGCAGAAGAGCAGGGGCACAAGGAAGACAAAGTACAGACTTCAGAGCAGAAAAGACACTATAGCTTGATTTAGATGGAGCGCTTTCATTAGTATGTAGATTCAAAGCCATTCCTATGCAGTTATTGAAGCGCTAACCAAGCCTTCCTCGCAAGCAAAAACCCATTCTGTGTACAAATAGGGCTTTTATGGCTTGGCGCGGTGCTCGGTGCTTGACTGTGGAGTCAAACTTTTCAATGCCTGGTAAATTTTTACTTGAAAGTGGCAGGAGAGCTCATGCCAGAAGCTCGTATGAAATGCCAGCTCAGTGGCAGAAGGTCAAAGCATGGTATCAAGAGATTTTATGGAAGCGTTTCAAGACAAACTTGTTAAAAGCCGTGTGCTATCTAGGGAGGCACAGATTTATATTGCTAGGAAAGTCTAGTAACAATCTTTATGACTCCTTCCAATCAAGGGCAATATCTTTACCGCTCTACCTTGCAAAAAGCACAGCAGCAGAGTCTCCTGTAGGTGGTGAAAGCTGTTTCTGTGTCTATTTAATCCTTGGTTATTTTGTTGAGGAAGTGTTAAATGCCAGAGTTTTTGTGCAGACTGTCCTCTATAGAAAAAAAATACACAAAAACAACCACACAAAAAACCCTCCCACCACCTTCAGGTGCAAAAGGTGTTACTTCATGCATAAAAAAAATAATAATCCAGAAGTCAGATGCATGGACAATTGAAGAAAGTGCAATAGAGTTTAAAGATCAACAGCCCTTTCTCCATTGGTACCTAAAACTATGGCTGCAGGAGAAGGAGAAATATAATTTGAACTGAGAGAAAGACTCTGTATTCTATACCATTTTTACAGTACTTAAGGTTAAGTTAGTGTCAACAATGACCATGAACAGACATCAAGCATGAAGACGTTCAACATACCGGATTTTGCCAGCTGTCACCACATCGTAATAAAAAAAAAAAGAGATCGTAAAGCCCCATCAAAACCTGATCTGTCCGCTCAGGGTCTCCCCTTGCATCTATACAAACACACTGTTGGATCCTCTTACAAGAGCAAATTTGCAAACGCTTATACACTCTCCCATTAAAGCATTTCAATTGTCTGAATCTGCCATTTTAACAAATTCAAGTATAAGACTTTGAATTCAATTAGCACAAATCTCAGTGCTCCCAACATTAAATTTGCAAGTGACATTTAATGGCATTCAACACACACGAAGCTAAGCTAATACACTAATGGACCAGCAAGGAAAATTGTAAGACACTCCAAATTGTGGTGCTCTTTTTTAGTCAAGGAAATTAAAGGTGTAGGCTGCACTGGACAGGAAGAGATGACAGCTACTAAAACCTTCTTAAACTAAGGCTGCAAAAGCTCTGCTCTCCAGATACACCACACAGCGACGGCCGCACGTAATCTGAGAGCAAAGAAGAAAAGTGGCTGCTCCATTCAGGAAGATCTCTTTCCAAACTGCTGCGTTTTGGGGGCAACATACCTCATGTGAGGCTGTTTCAGTTCTTAAGACAGGAATTACAACCTCTTCTACTGTTTTTATTTCTGTTTCCTCCCACCTCTTTTTTTCTGATGAAGGCTTAGGCAACGCAGCCCTGCTCACCACCGTTCTCCAGACCCACACCGACAGATGCTCACAGGAGCCCCAAATTTTCCAAGACCTGTCACAGCTGGCTAATAAGGACGCAACACTGCAGCCTGCACCCCACAACGCCAGCCCAGCGAGCACCCCGAGGAACTCTGCCGCCCTGCCTCCCCGACACACCCCCACGCCTCACCCAGCTCCCTAAGCAAGCTGCCAGTTTTCACCCAGCTATGCTTCCTGCATTGGAAGGACGCAAAGCTACTGGACTTCAGGGATTCCTTTAATTCTTTTCTCCAAGCGACAATATGCTTCGCCTGAACTCCATTTAAATAAAGCAAGCTGCCTCCAAAGAGCTTCAAAATCAGGGAAGCAGAAGGCAGACCATGCTGGGAAGTCTGAGCGAGAAAAAAAAGCTTTAAAGTCATGGTTAAGCAGAGGGAGATTTTTTTTTTCTTAAATCTAAGCAAATTAGCGCAAGCAAAAACTATGGTTAGTGAAGATGCTTTCACAATAAAGATCTATTAGTGTTTTTCTTTGAACACGGATGTGCAATTGGATACCAGAGCAGCACGGCGCACGCCGATGAAGGAAGCATCGACAGGACATGCCCTGCTCCACACAAGTCTTGCTCCTCCGATTTGGATGAGCGAACTGTAAAGACCCGCAAGAGCAGTAACTACATTTTAAAAGCTACATTTCTTTAAGATACACGTTACAGCCTCCTAAATTAGACTTTCTTTACTCTTAACAGGTCTTGGTCAAGAGCTAGCAGAACAAAGCTCAGGTGATACTTTCAAGGATTTTTCTTTTTGCCCCCTCAACTACATTAACACGTCTGGTAAGACCAGAAACAATACAGACAAACATTTTAAAGATGTTTAAATATTCACTTATGTTAATGAACTACATGCAGCACAGGGAAACCAGTTACACTTAGTAGCTTATTAGGGCGGATGTTCTTTTTATCAACAAAAAACAAGCCCAAGTAACATGCACCAAACACTGCCTCTGCTAAGTAGATTTTCAAAAGCATAAAATATATTTGGGATGAAAGTGTCACAAAAAGACAGTAGGTTTCATGCTTTCTTCAGTCTTCATCATTTCCCCCAGCCCTTTGGGGGGGTAGTGGGGAGAGGACTTAATAATTAACTTGAATGATGCCACACACTTTGGGAATTCAAACTGTATTAAGAGCTGGAGTTTCCAATTCACAGCACAGGAGTCACGCAGAACATCAGCCTTTGGAGGGCTGCCTGCCCCTATCTGCCTGCTGGTGGCCTGGGTACAAAAAAGCCTCCCATGACACCAAAATCCTTCAGAAAACACTGTCAGTATACGGGAGCTCAGCTCATGACCCTCAGATTCTAAAAAAAACAACCAAAAAAAACCAGCAAACCAAACTCTCAAAGCTCAGGTTTTTGAGCTCATTTTAAGCTCACCTCTACTTCAGAGCATTTTTTTCCCCGTGCAGTTGTTTTTGATGTGTTGCACTTGAATTACGACTGAAATAGCATTCAGGTGCTCTGCTCTATTTCAGCAAGGAACAGTTTGGACCTACCTCGCTGTGAAGCCTTAAAAATCCTTCCTGCACATATCTATGAGCCACACCGTGAGAGAAGGATCTCGTATCACATTCAGCAAAACCAGCGTTCATGGCCACATGCAAGTCTCCTAGCTCTTTTTTTGATGGTGTTATACAGATTTATTTTCTTTTTTGTCTCTCCAAACAGGCCCTTCCTGACATGCTGGAGAATAAGGGTCTGGATTATTTTTGTCTGAGCATTTTTTTTAATTTTTTTTTTTTACAGGATGTTCTGTTGCCCCAATTAAAAAGCCTTTCATTCGGCATCCATTCCTTACGGCCAAACTGAAATTGCTATTAAATCTGAGTAAGTCCCAGGCCACCCATATTTAGCACACCAATTAACCAACGCTGAACAAGGCAGAGTGGCAGCGACCAGAAGACAGGAGGAATTTTTAAGCTACCATCGCCCATTTTTAAGCTACCATTCCTCCACATGTTCAGTTCAAGAGAACTCAGTAATTATTTAATTAAAAGCAGCTTGATTCAAACTTGACAAGTGTTGAGAGAAGCAATGATATACACGGAGAACAGGTACACAGTAAGTGCTATTAACAAGCCACTGGCTTTTAAGGATACCGTTAACTCTGAGTAGTCAAATAGTATTCATTAGTACCTCCAAGTCCTGAAAATGACCCTCGTACTTGGATTTATTAAATTCAGAAGTGTCACAAGTTTTCATTAAAAACTAATGAACCATGTGGGGACACGTTGTGTCTAGGTTGATATGTGAAAGACAAAAGAAGCACGATAAATGATTTGGGAATCACAGTTTGTTGCACAGACCACAAACACAGCTTAAAGGCATCTGAGCTAAATTTAATTCTGCTCCGCACACACAAACCCAGAAAATCAAGGCAATCTCTCTGGATTTAAACGGGGTTTATTGTAAAAGTAGCCTTTATCTTTTGTCTGCCACCAACCAGGGTTGATTGCGTTCTCCTTCCAAACTCTAAACACCTTCACAAAGCTGAAGCAATTCCAGTGCCCACCAGAATACTACATTTAATAAAACAGAAGTGCGCATTACTCCAACACAACATCCGCTCCCCAAACAAATAAACGTAGCCAAGCCCAAATGCACCAAGATCAACAGCAGAGCTTTACCACTGACTTCAGCTGTTAGGCATCACGTCTGTGTTTTATACTGGTTCACAAACGGGCATGAAAGCCAACAGAAATCACTTTCACCCACACAGACCTGAGGTGGCAGAACAGAGTCGGAAGGAATCACGACAAAACCTGTCGTCACACCACGATGTGCCAACGCTGCCATCGGCCAAAGCGACACGACGATGTCCATCGACATCCCATTTCCAGCTCTGCTAAGAGAGGCTGCCTGCATCAGCAAGCTTTATCAGCACCATGTCAATACGGCAGAGCTCCCATTTTATTTTATTTTATTTTATTACAAATAATACTCTTTTCTCTCTCTTTCCATCTTTGCTTCATGTATTTTTGGTGCCTGAAGGCACCGGGGCCTTCTTTAATGAGGTTTGCACACAAGACAGAATAAATTAGAAACCTTGATCAAAACAGGGCCCTCCAGCAGAAACACAGTAAAAAGACAGCCACGTACACCCCAAAAAATTCCAATAAAGCAGCCCGTCAATCAGCAAGCAATTCCACAAGCAGACACGGAGCACACCTGCCTGCCCGATGGCGAGGCCTCTGCTTCTCGCCCCCCCGTGTGCCTTCCAGCCTCTGCGTCCCCGAGCCCCTCGGGCCACTGTCACCCGGCGACCACCTCGCACCCAGGCAGGCGGCACGGCCCTAGCGCCACCGCTGCCGCCCCCGAAGTCACCCGGATGGGACAGATCCCCTCCCTGCTCACGGCGGACACCTCCGGGTCTTCTGGAGCGGGAGGCAGCCTGCCGTGGCACCCCGGCGAGCTGAGGGGACCAGGCCCCACCTGGGCTGCGGGGAACGGAGCCCCCCGGGCTGAGGGCACCGGGCTCACCTCCAGGGCCCCACCTGGGCTGAGGGGACCACATGCCCCACAGACTCTCCGGGGCGGGGGGACAACCGGGCCCTGGGCAGCAGGGGAAGGCACCCCACCGGGCAGCGAGGCTGAGGGACCAGAGCCCCTCCTGGGTCCCGGGGCCGAGAGGACTGCAGCCCCCTAAGCTGAGGGCACCAGAGCTCCCCAGGGCTGAGGGGACCAGAGCTTCCCTGGTCCCCCCGGGGCCGAGGGGCCCAGACACCCCCGCGCCGAGCGGACCAGAGCTTCCTCAGCCCCGCCCCGGGCTGAGGGGACCGGAGCCCCCCTGAGCTCCCGGAGCTGACGGGGCCTGGACACCCCCCCGCGGCTCCCCCGGGGGCCACCGCGGGCCTGAGGGGCCGGGACCCCCGAGCCGCGGCCCAGCCCACGCCGTTACACGGCCCCGCGTGGGGCGGCGGCGGCCCCCTCCCCGCTTGTCACCCACCACCGCCGCCGCCACCCCCGGGCCTGCGCCCGGCCCCGCGCTGAGGCGGAGGCGGCGCGGCTCGCTGCTCACCCTGCGGCGCGGAGCCCCGCGGCGGCTCGGCTCGGCTCGGCGCGGCGCGGCCACCGGGCGGGTCCCCTCGGGCGGCGGCGGCGGCGGCGGCCCCGTGTCCCGTACGGCGGCGGGCGGGCGGGGCGGCCCCGCACGGCGCCGCGCGTCACGTGACCGCGGTGTCATCCCGCGCCGCCATCTTGTGCGCGGCGGGGCCGGCGGGCGGCGGGGGGGGCGGCGGGGCCCGCAGCGCCCACAGCGCCCACAGCGCCCACAGCCCTTCCTCCGGCGGGACGGACCTTCCGTCGCACCCCCGCTGCCCGTGCGGGCCTGCGGCAGCGGGCTTTCTTTCCCCGCCGTGACAGCCGCTCGGTTTTTGGTTTTTTTGCTGGTTTTTTTTCCAGAAAACAAGCTGCCTTCAAGCTTGCTGAGCACAACCGCCCCCCCCCCCCGCCCCCCTCGCCCAAAAACCACCCCAAAATCTGAATTCTGGCATCAGCATGGCTCACTCCGCACAGCTGAGGTGCAGCAAGGCGTGAGGCGCTCGCATGCTGGCTCTGGCCGGCGTCCCGAGAGAGCCGGGCCGGGCGTTCTGCCGGAGGTGAGGCGGTGCCACGGGGAGATGCTCCCGTCCCGCGGAGGGGTGCGGGGCGGGGCGGGGCCGGGGCGGGGGGCGCCCGGCCTGGCAGCGGGGAGCAAACTCGCATCTGCGTTCGTTTGGCCTTCCAGGCCGCTGGGCTAACGCTCGCCTCCGTCCTCGTAACATCAAGAGCTCTGCAGGTGTGAGAAGCTGGCTGTTATTAGTAAGGTCGTAGTTAAGCCAAAATCACAGGACAACTTGGCCTGGGAGCAACCCCTGCACGCCGTCTTCTCCAGGTAGAAAGAGGGTAAAATTTCGTTTCGTTGAACAGTGACACCTCACATCTGATTTCAGACCCCGCACTTCACAAATTGTGCCTTGCTAATAAAAAACAAAACAAAAAAAAAGTGGTTTGGTTTTTTTTTTCTACACAGAAAGGTCAAAAGCATTTTGCGGTGCCCACAGAGGCATCGGGGATACCCAGCTGCACTGAGCCTGGTTTCCTGCGGGTCTGTTCCCCGGCGTGGGAAGATCTGCATGGTCTGATTAAAACTTTTCCCGTATTTCAGGCATTTGTTATCTCTCCAAGGTGGTTGCTAGCCAGCAGATTGTGGAGATAGCAGAGCCACACCACATCCAGCCACCCCTCTCCCAGGCAGCGGGAGGATGAAAACACACATGGGAGGGACTGGATGTGCCGGTATGTCACAGTAACACCGAGCAAGAGAGAGTTTTTGCTGATCTTGGCACACAAACATACAGAAATCCAAAAAAAGCCCTCATGATTTACCCTAATCAGAGAGTGATTGCAGACATTACCCAAGCAAAATCAAAATTAAGCTTGGATAAATAATAATTTATGCACTGGGAACGGGTGAAACACAATGGTGTCCTGCTCCTCTGTAAAGAACTACCAAATACTGCAGCTCCTTAAAATGTGGTTTAGCCGTTCAGAGGAAAGATTGTCTGTGTAATAAAACTCAAATTGAGAGCCAGTGTGAAAGTTACATTTTGAGATCTGCAGCTCTGTACACTTTTTCATCAGTCCCGATGAAGAGGGAGCAAGTTTTGTGTGACCTCAGGATCCAGGCAACAGCTCGTGCCCTGTGCAAACTGCTTCGTAGTTAGGAGGGGAAACGCAGGTGGAAGAGGATGGCTTAGACAAAGGTTACTGGGGAAATCCAGCATGAGATTTCACTTGACTTTTTTCCCAGGCAAATAATTTGCAGTCCAGTTTTTACCTGGTTGTGTATGCCCAGCATTCACGGGCTAAATATAAATGCATCTTTTTCATCTGAATAGGAACACGGAGTCTGAGCATTGTATTGGCCACTATTTTACCGCTCTTTGCTTGACATCTCCTGGATGTCATCGTGGAAATGAGTGAGAAATGCAGGTGCTGTGTTGGGTCACCCAACTTTTTGGCAGTGCTGAGCCAGTCAACACAGACAGAGGAGGTTTTCTCCAGGTGAGTGGACACAACCAGAGTCCTCCAGAGCTGAGCCAAAACTCCTTGATTTTCTCCCACAGAGCAAGAAAACACCTTGTCGACCCGCTGAGCTAACAAAATACTGCCTTAAGCAAGGAGTTTTGAAAGAGGCCAAACCCCCCACGTATCACCAGCACAGCTTGCAAATGACTCTGCCCTCCTGCACCCTTCCAGGCAGGTCCTTTCCTCCCCCTCGCTCTTGTTGCCACGACCTTGTTTTTAACTCAGTCGCTTCATCTTTTTTTGGGTCTGTCGCTGAAGACAACCCAGGCATCAATGGCTTCAATTCTCTTATCCCTGAGAGGGATTTATTTGTGAGTAGATTTAACACCGGCTGCTCGGTTCTGTTTTTTTCCCCAAGTTGACCAGGCTTAAAATCTGATTCTTACCAAAGCTTTGCAAGGCTGGCTTGCCTAAGCGCAGTCATGCCAGGAAGAGTTTAGGAATAGGGAATTGGGCCAGCTCACCGCTCCCTGCCTCATTTTCTCCTTGGAAAATGGGAAAACTGATGGCAAAGGCAGAGGGCACCTGCTGGAAGCAGTGCCAGACGTCACCACTGCTGCAAGTGCCGAGCACCCGCCCAGCCACGCCGGGGACGAAAAGGGTTGTTGGGAGTGCCGGTGGTGCCTCCTCGGGGCAGTGGAGCCTGTGGGGGACGTGACAATCCTCATCACGTTATATCTTTCTATTCGCTCCCCTTGTGCGATGCTATCAAGACAGGGCTGTTCCTAACGGGGGTTCCTGCTTTTCGGCAAGGTGCTGTTTTCTCCCTGACTATCATTTTTTGCAACGCTGTCTACTAATGCTATAATAGGATTAATGTTGCTGACACTTCCCCCAGGGTAATTGTATAATGAATTCCCCCTTTCTGGGGTTGTTCCCCTAGGATGGACATTTTCCGGCAAATAATATGAACCTGAAGGCTGTGCAAATTGATTCCCGGGGAGCCTGACCTCCCTGTTGGGAATGACAAAGGGCTGTCCGAGAGGCTTAGAAATAGCTGTCCGGGGCTGCTGCCTAGGCTTAATCCTGCTGAGCCACTTGCGCTCCTGAAAACAACCTTTCCTGCTGGGCTACAGCCAGGCCCCGAGTGCCGAGGGCGGGGAAGATGCTGAGAGAGTGTGCTGGCGCCAGATAACATCATTTCGGGGGGCTCCCTGTGGGATGGAGGTGCCCTTGTGGGAGCAGAAGGGGACAACCTTGTGGCTGCACTCAGCCGGGGTTTTCTCCTGCTGGTGCTTTGGTTAAACCAATTTATCAAAATCGAGGTACACAGGAATGAATCAACAGGAAAATGCTAATAGATCGTGATCATTAATAATCATTCGGTATTGATCAGTAATTAATAAATTAATGACATTTTTAAAAGCCTTAGAAATAGAAACGGCAGGAGCAGTTATTGCTCCAAATTTGTACAGCACATCGCAGTCCCACAGGGCTTTGTCCTTGTCCCCTGATGGTGATAAGGACAACAGAAGCTGCAGCAGAGCAAAAAATAAGAATTAAAGACGTCGTGACTGTAGTCAACCAAAGAGCACGTTGCATTCATGTGTCATGGTTTTAAGAAACTACAGAGCAGGACTCTTAGCTGGTAGACTAAATAGTAAAAGAGACCAAAATATCTGTTTCCAAAGGATGCAGTAGATTCCAATTCAGCTATTTTATTATTCAACCAAGTGATTGATGGTGACATGGCATCATCTTCTCAGATCAGCAGCGATATTATCCAGTGATCTGTTGCAGGCAAACAGCATTATAAATGCAAGATTGTAGAGTTTTCCTCCTGTTTGTTTCAGATAATTAGAAAAATACGTAAACTCATTTCTTTAATTAATCTGGTTTTAATGGCTGATTGCTCCTGATTAAAACAGCATGTGTCTTTGGGGGAAAATGCATCAAAATTTGAAATAAAAGGAGAAGCGCTTAACAGAGGCAGGGCAATAGCAATCCTGTGGGATTTGGGACCAGAAGTAGGAGAGCCGATGGCACCTCCATTTCATCCCTTCAGTGGATCCACACAACATTTCCTTTAGCGCCATGCTAGGCATTTCCCATTGGGTAATGAAAGGGGCAGCAGGGGATCGCGTAGAAATGGCTGGGGAATAAAAGCAGCAGCTCAGACTTGCCGCCAGGCAGGCACGAGTGGGAGACGACGAGTACCCGTGGGGCTGGGAGTGGGACGGAGCTGACGGTACCATGTCTCCCACTGTGGATATCGCCGCTCCTGCCCCTTGCAGCCAGCGACACGCTTCCCACTGGCACCCCAAGGGGAACCCCATGCCACAGCGCACGACAACTGCAGGAGGTTATTCTCCCTATTTCCATCGCCGCTAACGGGGTTTACTGCTCTTGTTAGGTAAAAAAGAAGGTGTTTTCAGACAGCGGTGTGTTTTCTGAGAACGGTGTTTTTTTGTATCACTCACTCCCTTTCCTCCATCATCTTTGTCTCTGACGCTCTGTGCTGCCTCCTCTTTCAAGGAGCGAGCGTCTGCTTCCGACGAGGCTTGTCGAAACCTGCAAGGCTTTCCTTCCCACATTGTGCGTCGCTCCTCACCAGAACAGTCCCCGTGCCAGTTTATGGAGTGAATTGTTTTAGCCATGCTTTTCACTGGGCGGATTTTAACGCCAGCGCTGGCATACACTTTTCATCCCTCTTGCTGAGCCGAAAAGGAGGAGCGCGGCTGATGGAGGGCGCCATGCTACCCTCTCCGTGTCAGAGGGAAGCAAGTGGTACAAGGAGACAGATACAGCCGCCTTACGACAGCAGCTTGACAGAGCTGTTTATCTCTGTGCTCTTGCAGGCTGTGGTAGGAGTTTTGATCTGATTTGCTTTGAAACTCTTATCAAACTGCACCTCACGTGATGCAGCCCTTGTTTTTTCCCACGGTGCTAATGCTGCACATTCAAAAAGCTTTTTTCTCCAGGACCCCTAACATTAACTGTAAATAAATAAATGTAAAAGTGGGTTTGTATCGTTGCTGTGCCGTGTTGTCTCTGCTTGCCCGTTTCCGTGTGAAACCCTGTGCTTGTCCCCAAAAGGGTAGATTGTGTTTTTCCATACACACACACACACGCGCGCGCGCACGCTAGCAGGGCTCAGCGGCGCCTGGAGCGGAGCCCACCCTGCTCCAAGCCAGCGCCATCGCGTCCTCCTCTTTGCAAACAGCGCCTGCCTGCTCGGGCAGGTCCGGCAGCACAGGCTCTATAGCAGCCTAAGAGGCATTAATTACAGAATGGTTAAAATTCAATTACCTCAACCAGGCTGTGGGCAGGAGTTAGAAGAAGAAAACTTTGCGCAATTGGCAGCGCCGAGGTGGGATTTCACAGGGGCAGGCGCACAGCTATGTCTCTGCAGTGGCTTGGGGAGCCCTGATTAACTCCCAGCTTCCTAAAGAGGCGATTACCTTGCGGATGCTCCTTGTGTTGATTTTGCCAGCAGGTTTATTCTCAGAGCAGCGTGCTAAAATGCTGGGAGAATGGGAGGAAATGGCTTTGCAAAGTGCTTGAAGCGTGGCAGAGGCTGGGAAGAGGCAGATTTCTTGGGGCAAAGTGGTGTAACACTGAAGGAAGACGAATGAGGACTGCTTCACAGATGCAGAAGTGGTGAAGTCCCAGCTCCATCCTACCATAGTCATTTAGTAATTTCCTGGGTCCTGTGGCCCTCTGAGCAGAGTCCAGCCCCGGACCCTCCAGGGCCCCTTTGGGCAGGGGGAGATGCTGTTGGATCTTCACCTCCTGGTCTCCAGCTGAGCGAGCCCAGCTCCTCCAGCCTCTCCTCACATGACCTGGCCCTCACCCGCCACTGCTAAGGTGTCCTCAGGCTTGCTCTGCTTTGAAGATCTCTTGGAGCCCCAGACTGGCCACAGTAGCCAGACCTGGCCTCCCCAGCGCAGAGCAGCAGGGCATGCTTTCCCCCTTAGCCTGCCGTCCACCCTGTGTCAAGCTGAAAAACAGGATGATGCCTCCAGATTGTCTTCAAGTCACCTCATTTGGAGACACAAAAAAACCTGTAGTGAAACTGCACACAGGTGTGGTGCTGTCCACCTGTGCTGGGCCACGGAGCTCCGGACCGTGTCACCTCCATGGCGTCTGAGGAGCAGGGGCAAAACAATAGCTGGAGGTTCCTAGTTAAGCTCCTGTGTGATTTTCTGTTGAGCCCAGAGATGTTGTGCTCACGTAGCGACAGCTCTCCTTCCTGCTCGGTCCCACGATCCAATTCTGGAGGCTTTTTCTGGTCGCACCCTGTATTTATCCTCACACGATTTTGGGAATTGCCGTTTCCAAATGGTCTGGGGATTTTGTTCTCCTGTGGTGCTGGCACCCAGAGAGGGCACAAGTTCCTTTCTCAAACTGGGTTTTCTCAGTTTTCCCTATAGGGGCAGCATTTGCCTTTCAAGCCAGTCTAAATGAAGAAAAAGACCTGTGTTTTAAAAGCAAATTCCTGCTCCTAGGAATGCAGCTCCGATAACAGGACACACGTCAGCGTGAGACTTTATTAAGTGGGTTTAGTGGTTGTCATTTATTTTAATGTTCAACTCACTGCCTAAAGCTGCTTAGTGATTTGTGTCCTGTGGCACCATGCGAGCTCTCCTCCTCAAATTAGAATAAGGTCTGTAAATCAAGCCTCCCTTTACGATAACAATAATAATAATAATGATAAAGATACTGTGATTGTCCTGATCGAGTGTGGGCAATAGTCTCGCTCCAGACTGGAGATCTCCAGAGCTCCCTTCCCAGCACTGCTGCTGTCATGCCGCGGGCCCGGGAAATTAGGGACACAATTAAAATAAGTCTCTGTCCAGATCCCCTCATACCTTTCAGGGAAACACCAGATCCTCTCATAAAACAGACTGAGATACTCTTACCAACTTGATAAATGTATAAAATCAGAGAGATCTATAGAGTACCACGTTCTCCACGTGAGGATGAGCATCAAACATTATTCCAGCCTTGGTGTTAATAGGGTTTTCACTCTTAACAGCCCAATCTGATGCTGCAAGGGAGAAGCAAGGAAGCAAGGGAAAAAGCTGATGCTAATGTTCTCATTTTTATGGCAAATTTTGGTAACTTGAAGATTTAAAACCAAAATCCAAATGGAGTTAGCATACATTATTTGAGTAGGACTGGAAAACAGTATAAACCATATAAAACTCAGAATCATATAACCTCCTCACTACTGCCAAGCGTGGGAGAGAGAGTGTGTAACCCCTTCGGGGTGGCTACAGAATTTATCATTGTAAAAAAACATTGTTTATGCCTCTGCTAAAGCAAAACAAGGCGACCGCAGAGTACATTTGTCCTACAGGTGGTTCAGATATTATTGCGGCTCACTTGGGCTGCGAGCACCTTTCGGAGGAGATGATGGCAGAGGTTTTGCAGGAAGAACGTGGGAAGTGGAATGGCTCCCACCAAATTCAACAGGAGTTTATGTCCCGGAGCGCCAGTCAGATGTGTCAATCCTATTAGCAGTATTATTCACGGGTCACAGCACAAGGGCTGAGGGTTGAATGTGTTTGTTCTGCAAATTGGAGTAATATTGTGAAGACCGTCAAAGAGGATATGTAACATGTTTGGCCTCTTGCTGTATCTAAGATCTCAGCGTATTACATTTCGTTGAAATTACATTAGCTCGTATACAATTTTATGGTAACTTATGGCTAGGGAAGACTTCAATTTCATTAATAACTGCCACCATCTTTTCAACATTTAATACATCATAAATCATAGCAAAAAATTTTTGCTCTTGATTTGGAATGAGGCAGCTGGAACAAAATTAAATCTGAAGCCCTTCAAGTCGGCCAAGGCATGGGCTTGCCCCTGGAAGGTGCTGCGACACCCAGGTAACCTGGCAGCCGGCAAAGTGAGAGGGCTGTGCTGAGTTTTTGGGGAAAAATGTAGATCATGGAGATGGCATCTAAACAGGTCATCTAAAGCTCAGGTCAACACATCAGTCCTGCCCTAAAAGAAGCTGTGCGTTGCTTAAACGCCTCGCATTAGATGGTCTGTGTGCATCAATGCCGCGCCGCTCGCTGGGGGACGCATTTGGAGCCGGGACTGTCACAGGGCTGGACCAAATGCCACTACCAGTGCAGTGGCCTCACTGTCAGACCTCCTGGCAATTGTTTTCTTTGCAGGACTTGCTTTTACGGTGACATTGCTGTCGTGACACACTGCAGTCACACCTCCGTCATGGGCTAAGAGCAATTATCTCCGCGGCCATAATTTGATTTCAGTGCTTCACCGTCACTGGGCATGATATCACTACTGTATGTGCACCCTTGGTGCAGTAATGATATATCAGGCACGATGAACAAGCGCCAGCGAATAGCTCATCTGGCGTCACCCACTGTCCCACGTCCCTCAGAGCTCAGCCTTGTACACTAAACATCCTTTGACACCCGCTTAAATATACAGCAGTAATAACACAGGGCTAATAATAATAGTATTAAGCTGAGCACTAAAACACGAGAAAGCTGTTTTTAACTGAGTGTGGCACGGTATTTTTGATGTAGGAAGGATGCCTGATGTAAATGTTGCGAGAATAATTCATATTTGGAATGTACATGAATACGGATGTGATTTGGATGGCACGCACAGGACGTTTAGAAATGGAAATCTCATTATCCTAGCAGTAATTCAGGACTATTAGAGGGAAGCTTAGGGTCTTTAATCAGTAAGACTGTATTAGCATAACAGAGTTAATTGCAATAAAGTAAAAGATGCTGATTAAAGAACACTTTCCTCCATGTAAGACCTGCAACTTACTATACGCAAAAACACCAGCTGGCCAAATCCTGCCTCTGATTTGCTGAACGCTTCTTCTTCTCCCCAAGTCAAGGAGAGAAAAAGTGGGTTTGCCTCCAGTAAGGCTGGCCCCGAGTTGCATATCTTTGCCTTGATCTCGCAGTGGGAGGAAGGCAGGGGGCCCTTTGTGCTTGCTGGGGCTCCTGCTCCTGTCGGTGGAGCTTGATGAAGTGCGAGCATCCCTGCACTGAGACCAGAGGCTAAAGCCCTGGGTGAAAATGCACAGCTCTTCCGGCTAATGCGATGGAACACCTGCTGGAGGAAACAGGGGGATGTTATAGGGATGTGTCCGATCCCAGGGGCAGCCTAGACTAACACCTGCACGTCTTCTTTTACCAAGCTGTAGAAATAGCAAGTTTTGTAGGGCAACAGCAACCAGCTGCAAGGCCAAGGAAAGGAACCACCCCGGGGCCTGTCACTGAGACCAGGGACACTGCTGTCCCTGCTAACCTTCTCCACTCCAAATCCACAACGTCACAGGCTTTAATTTGCAGCAAGTTCTGCTTGAGCAGCTGTTACCACAGAGTATTCTTGATATGGCATTTGCAAACACATCATTAGCGTTTATCCTCCGCAAAGATATATTGCTTCAAGCTACATGCTGCAGTCAGGACAGCATTGCCTATATCCATGCAAAATATCCAAGGACCAAACAGGTCATTCTAGATTATTCAAGATTTGGACTAGAATCGTACATGAAGCTGCCTCTTTCGTAGGATCACAGTGTCACCACAGTGCTGGACTTCTTGGGGTCCCTGCTCCACCTCCCGCTTGTAGCAGGAGTCACCTCCTGTCTCGTTGTGGGTTGGGTGCTCCGGGCCTTGACCTGCTTGGCATCAGCAAATAAAGCCAAGGACACATCCCTTTCCGTTGGAAAACATTGTGTCTTTCCCCTTATATATGGTGCACTGGGTTTGTTCCCTTATAAAGGCACTTCTCTGGCTTATTTTAAAACGCACTGATCCTGAGCTGTCAGCAGTTTTATTATCTCCATGCCCTGGGGGCTGTTCTGCAACGAGTGTGGCTGAGAGCAGCAAAGTGCTGCAAAAATTTCCTTCCAAACTAGGTACAAATGAAACCACGTCTCTTCCTTGCCCTGGATAGGAACCTTGCTGGGAGCTCAACGTGCCTTTTCTTTCCTTTTGCTGCTGCTTCAAGCCTTTCTTGGATGTTGTCTGAGATGGTCCCTGTATCCTTCTCTGCCTGATGCTCAGACCACAGCCGTGCTCCACTGATGCAGCTCCCATCACGCCGGTTGCCCTCCTCTGTGCCCCAGAGCTGCACTTTACCACTGGAGAGATCAAAGACACCTTGAAATAAATATCTTTATTTAACTGTAATTTGTCCTGAAATGGTTGATTTAGGAAGATCGTTGGGTTCATATTTGGCTGGGTGTTCCTACCAGATCTCCTAGTCATGATGCTCCCTCTCAGCCGACTCACCCAGTTCAATCTTAGCTCATCTCCTTGAAAGAAGTGGCCCATAACTGTAATCTTTCTTCTGGCGATGACCACACATTTTTCAGGGTTGGTTTGCTTTGTCTCCAGTTCGAGTACAAGGACTTCAGTACCGGCTCTGTCATCATGGGTCTAGCTGCCCTCAGCTATTTCTGGGCTCCCCCCACAAACCTCCTAGATAACCTTTAGAGAACAGCTTAGAATAGATCCCTTCCTTCTCCCTCCAGAGACCAGAGCTGTACACGGGCACGATGGCCATCTCCATGGAGAGCAGAGAACAAACTGAAGCAATTTTGCTGATTCCTAATGTCTCCTTTCTGTCTCAAGAAAGACCTCTGTTTGTTTGTTTGTTTCTAAAGTGGTTGAAAAGGAGTAATTAGAAAGAACTATTCATCTTCCCTGAGTGATGCGAGCGCGTCTAGTTCATATAGGAATGGCCATATGGGGTCAGGCACGAAGCCCCATACGTCTCTGCCAGCGTGTATGCAGCACAAAACTGCTGCAGCAAGACTTTCCCGGCGCCGTGGTCGGTGCTGCAGGGCTTCTCACAGGTTCTCTTCGTGTTTAACAGCCTGTGATTATTTTCAGCTAAAAATAACGTGCTCTAAGGTCCTGGAAGAATTAGCTGGTTTTCCTACGCCAAGAAGCGCTGACTTTCTGTGTCAGTTCAAAGTTATTCTAGGTAATGAATTAGCCCTTCTTCAGACCACGCGTACTTTAATGGGCTCCTTGACTCTGCCTGCCTTGCTCACAGCCGCTTCAGGAGCCAAATGCCAATATATGCTGAGGAATCAAACGCAGAGTGCTTTCGTCTGGGAAAAGAAAACCTATCAACATTGCCAAATTGTCCAAGAGGAGATCTCCAACCCTGGCTGGCATCATCAAAGCTTTTGAAAAGTGTGGTTTTATTGTGCAAAATACGTAGGGGCTTAAAATCATAATAGCGTAATAGTTTCAAATGCAACCATCATTTCTTCTTATTAAATAACCAACTCGTAAGAAAATACTTCTTCATTAGCAGGGAGATTTATAATGGCTACAGAAGCTGCAAACGGATATTCAGGCTACCATCAGCAGCTTTGTTATGACCAGAAAAGCCCGTGAGGGATCTTTAAACGCACAGACCACAAGTATTTTCTTCTGTGTCTACTTAAACCAGGGCAAAAATACACTGACAACAGAGGGAACGGATTGACTTTTAAAATTTTCCACGAGATAAACAAAAGCTTTGGCTAAGTACAACTGACTGAATTTTACCTTACGAAAAGTTTAAAGTTAATTTTGGAGTTCAGGGGTGATAGAAGGATGGCACAAGCCACCATTTCAAACAAGACTGTTCTGTAAACTTGCTCTGCAAAAATAGGCAGCGTCTGTTTGTAGGAAGAGGGTCTGCTTCAAACTCAAAGTTTACCTGGAATTTCTCAGGCCAAAATTATAAGGAAGCTAAACCAGAGGTTTTATGAAAGGAACAAGCTGCAACCTTTTTGTGGAAGAGGGAATATTTTACAGCTAGCACAAGATCCAAGTGTCACCTTTTTTTATTTTAATCTTATTCCAACCCCATGATTTCCCAAAAATAGATGCACTCGCCAGGAATGTCACATTCATCTTGATTCAGCTAATGATATTTATACTTTTACATTGGATGAGATTAATTTTCCTATCTTATTAATGCAGCATGTGATTATTAAATATCTTTACCGCACACATAGACGTATATTTTCTGTGTCAGAAAGGAAAGCAACTGGCATTTTAAATTACTGAATGATAATTGTAGGTGGCTGTTTTTCATAAAGATTAAGGAAACCCTTTCAATATGATAAATGGTTATAAGACTCCCTTTTCTATTAAATCAGTTCACAAGTGAATTTATTTGACAGTCACGGGTTGTGGGTCTATTGAAGAACATTTTCCGCCCCTCAAAGGCTTATGTGTTAATGTAGTGAACGTGTGTAACATCATATTATGGAGTAAAGGTACTGAAACTTCCCAAATGACGGTTTTCGGTACTAACACCTTGTACAACTAATGCTACAGATCAGATCTAGCCAGATTTCAGTAAGGCTCATTTCACATCCACATCTAAAGGAGTGCAGTCAGTGCCTGAGCAAAAGGGGATCCAATGACTAGCACTGAAGCTAAGTAAATTATTATCCTGGCATTTTAAGTAAAAAGCTTTACAAAATCAATATGCAGCCATGTGCCATTGACATATCAAATGCAAAAGTGAATTCCAACACGGGAAATTTGCCAAAAAGAAAAGATTTTATCGTGATGTGAGTGAGGGAAACAGAGACATTCAATCAGGGTAAATGTCAAGAAAGCCAAAGGAAATAAGAACTCCCGTTCTGCACAGCACTGCCCAGTCATAAAAGCAGTGACTGAAAAATGAGACCCTACTGCTTAGGAAACTCTGAAGCCTGACTTCAGGCCTCCTGAATGGACCAGCTCACTGCTTTCAACAAACCCGCAACAGACGTCATAATTCCCCCCAAAAAAGCAAGAAGAAAAATGCTTGTTTGACCATGTTAGCAAGCTGCACCCCCCCACACACAGCTTGTTTCTGTGCAAGAGCGTGCACAACCATTTGTTTCCTCATCTACGTCAATAACAACAAAGGAAAACATGCCTGGACTGCTATTTTTGCCTGGCGTGCAGTCTGAGGAATTCAAGTAACACTGTCTCCTGTTTCTCTTCAAAAGCAGCTTTCCCTTCTCTTACATGTGGGGTTGCACTGGCCGCTCTTTCACGGGCTGTTTCGGGAGTTGCCCTGAACGCCCCCAGGATGAAGACCCCCCCCAGCCTTCCCGGGGACCTGTCCCAAGGCTGCTCCCCGCTCCGAGGGAAGACGTGCTTCCCCACATCCCACCTGAACGACCCGGGCTGCAATCTGGGACCGGGGCCCCTCACTCCATCGCCTGTCGCTGCCAAGAAAGCTTTGGCTCTGACCTCTCTGTCACCGAACAGACTCTACAAACACCCAGGAACCTGAAGGGGGGTAAACATCCCAAGCATTTTCTATATTAATTTTCTTTTTTTTTTTCTTTCAAGTTTAAGTGGATTCTTCATACACATATAAAGAAAATACGACGGTTTTCATAGCTCTTCACTTTCAGCACAAGACTCAAGGCATTCCCAAAGCAGGACATGGCAGCGCCGTTTCTCTACCCTCCCTCTCTCTAGGCCCGTGCCGCGGGCACTGTTATTGTACTGTGCAGCGCTTTTCAAGCCTGTATAAAGAAGAGTAAATGAATTTACCTTAATGAATGGTAAATCCAACCTACAACTCCCTTTCCCTTTATCTAAGCTAAAAGGGTTACTGACATGAACTGATTTTGAGGGGCGAGCAGACAAAAGTTTTAATTTGTTACCACAGACTTCAATGGGGAAGTTAAGGATTTTCGAGACAAAAGACTAAGACTCAGCTAACTCCAGCTGAATGCCTCTTTCTCTTTGTTTTCCTTTTGAGCTGCAACTGCTAACAGTGCTAAAAGAGAGACCCCGATGACCGACGTGCCAGTTTATTCCCATTATTGAAATCTGCGCTCTTGAAATGCAGGCAGGATCAGCTGAGCTCTGGGCAAAGCGGCAAAGCAAATCAACATCTTTCCTCTCCAAAGCTCTGTTTGCCATCAGTCACAGCCTGGTTTTGGGTGGAGCAAAACGTTTCCAAAAGCCTACACAGATTATATGGTTTGTCTGCAACCCACACTGCCTGGAAAACATGAAAACAGCTAAATACAGTAATAAGTCAGTTGTTACCTCTTGGTGGGGGGGGTGGGGAGGAGTGACAAAGTTAGCTACTACAGATAAGAAAGAAATTTTGATTTGAACTTAAATTGCCTCCAAACTTCTTGGGGGCACTGAGAAATAGTTGTAAAACAGCCTCTTACATCTATTGGCAGATAGAAGTTAATGCAGCCTAGGTTTTTCTAATGATAATGTGGGTGATGAACACTTTTTTAAAGAAAAGAAAATAGAAAATGTAGAAGGAATTTAAAAGCAGTATCATAAGGATAATTTACTGCCTTGGGATTGGGAGAAATGTTACCAAACAACGTTTTATTTACTGGATCTATTAAAAAGGTGGCTTGGTCATAAAGAAAATCCGTCTTAGATGACTGTTGCAATTTTAGAAAGCTGCTGACCAGCCGTGACTGTACATCTGCTGAATAAATTGGCAAACTGCCTGTTTCCAGTTCTTCATCCTGAATGATTTAACGAGATGTGGCTTTGAATGCAGTGTGGTACAGTTGGATTCGTTTCATGCCAACTCCTGATGCTGAGTTTTTCTGAAGCTCTTTTAGAGCTTTTCATGCGGGGATGGATGGCACTGGTCAGGGGAGGTCATCCTATTGGCATTAACACTATAACATCGCTGTTGTTTTGGGCAAGAAGCTTGGCTGTAAAAGCATGCTGTGGGCTCAAAGCTGTGGTCAGCAGCAGAGTAGAACAGGGCACAGGACTGAAGGCCCCTGTCTCTCCAAGCTCAGTATCTGCCATCAGAGGCGGGCAAACCACCTCATTCCTCTCCCCGAGCTTGGTAAATTTATCTTGAGGTCAGCTAGGTCTTACAGGCGGAAGGCTGTTCCCAAAGCTGCCCGTTTCAGATTAAAAACCTCCTTGTGTCCAGCCCACGTTTAGTCATGTCCAGGTTGCAGCCATCTGCGTCCCCCCTCACAAGACGCGCATCACCCCAGCAGCGCTTCAGTGCAATTCTGCGCTTGGGTGAATGTGACTGCGGATGGCCAGCGCTGCGTACGCAGATTTCCAGATGTGATCGCAGCAATACCCATGTTGGGTAGCATTAATCTTTTCCTGTCTCTACTGATAATGTCTCTTCTGACCTCACTTAAACCCATATTTGCCGTTACGTGGCCATGCCGCACGGATGGCTCACAGCTGCCTGGAGATCAGCCGGTCTGTTCAAGCCTTTTTCTTCCTTTGTTATTTTAAGCTGATGAGTTTGCAGTAGAAATCCCTGTCATTTGCTACAAGCGCACAATTTTTCACAGTTAAATTTCAGCCCGTCTCTAACTGGTTGTTCTCTGTACTTGGTCACTCTCAAGCTTTGTGCTGTCAGCAAACTTCATTATTGTGGCTGCCTTTTGGTCATACAAGCCCAAACCCAGTCTGACAGAACCACAGAGAAAAGGTTGCCACTGGATTAATTATTACACTTGCCAATTTTTTCATGATTCATTATTTTAACTAGTCCCTTGCCTTGAGCATGTTACAATCTTTGAGCTTTTTTCCTGCCTTCTATTTGGTGCAAATGCAACCTAGATATTTACCTTTTCCACATATAAAGCACACATCCACATTGTGTAGTTTCTCTCCTCTTCTTACTTACGTGGAAAAAGAAACTGCTATTATTTATTTTTACTCTTGGAAGACCCAGTTTGGCTGGATTTTGAGGGTTTCTGAATTTCTCTCTGTGTTTTTCAAACTCCCAAGCCATTCCATGGCCTGAGTGTGTTTGCTATATGGGATCACGTTGCTCAAGAACTGGAAGGGCTTGCCAAGCTCCAGAAAGACAAGCCACATAATTATGGGGTTGTCATGCTGGTGGAGTTGCCCACACTGGGTGAAGCCATACTGCAAGACCAGAAACTCTGCTTGCAAAGAGCTCGAACCACTTAACGATCCCCAAAGGTTTCCAAGTTTTCTGGGAGAACAAGCCATGTGACACAGCCTCATCACGACAGAGCCACGCTGGTCAAAGTCGTTTAAACAACATCATGCCAGAAGGGAGAGACCTGAGCCATGATCCCAGGTATGTTATAGCACTCGGGGTTTCCGAGAGCAGTGTGTTCCCCATACATGACCAAACGGGACCGATATCCCAAGCACTGGGGGGCTAACTGAAAAAGCAGAGTGGCGAAAGGCGACATGAACAGAGAGGTAAGCACAGTTTATGGAGATGTAGTCACACTCAGGGTTAATTGAGGTCGAGGATGGCCTTTCCCATCAGCAAGCAGGCAGGGCCTCCGCCTTAATTATCAGCTATTTAAACGAATTAGCCAGATGAAAAAACAGTCCCGGGGAGCTTGGGAAATGACTTTGACCCCAACCTCAAGGAGATCACATGGAGCAGCTCTGAAGCAGCCACCCTTTGCAATGAGAGGGAGGGACTGGAAAGGTGATTTCCAGGCTAAGCAGCCCAGACGTAGGCCTCCCACTGACAGCTGCTGACAAGTCGCAGTGCTGCAAGTCCCAAACTGGAATGACACACGTCAGACAGCAACCAAAAGTATTAGGAGATGGTCCCTCTCTCTCCATTTAGGATAGAATCGATGAGATCTGAACTCAACCCTTTCTGCAGTGTCTGTGAAAGCAATAATTATCAGTGCACGTGTCATTCCTTTGCCAGTTCTCTGATTGCTAACCATCAGCTAAGGAAAACACCATCGCTTTCCACATGAGCTACGAATGTGTTTCTGCTCTCTGCTCACATGCACAGAAGACAAAGGACGCCCCAAAAGACCAGAAAGTGCCTCTGAAGAGCCTATGCTTCAAAAGGAAGCAGCAAGGATCTGGCAGTGCCCTCAGATTAAAGCGATTTTGCACCTAGTGTACAAAAACACGGGTCCAAATTGAGCACCGCTCTGCTGACATGGCTTTCCACTGTAGAGCAGAGATGTCATGCCAACTGACAGAGGATCAGCAGCCTGGGTTTCTGGATGCCACCATCTCGCCCAGCAGCAGCAGGGAGTTATTAAGAAATAAAAGCAGCTCAGTTACCATTGACGTTACAGAGCGCACAAGAAACTCCCAAAACCAATGTGCTGGTGCGTCATGCCCAAGTGTAAAGGCAAGACCCAAAAGCAGGCTGAGCTGCTGCAAGCCTGCACCCTCCGCCTCCTCTGAGTCTCCACCACACCACCGCATCTTTTGGACCCTCTTTATGCAGATCAAACTCGCCATCAACTCATCTCCACCCTGCCCCAGGCCTCCTGCCCAGGCCAAGAGCCAGAATGGTAACACATCTCATGTAGATCTTTGTCCACGGGCTGCTGCCTGCGCCTTGGCTACGCTGAGCCTAGCTCCAGCCTGCAGCCCCCCCACGGCTGCCAAAAGCCAACGACAGCGTGTCTGCAGGGTTCATCCAGGTGAATAAGATAGAATTGGGTGGTCTGGAGCGTGCAGTGCCTTTGGATCTTGTTGGTTTTGCTTTCTACCTTCAAAAGTCGAAATTCACTTACTTATGGAGAAGAAATAACTAAACACCAAATGAATAGAGGACAGCTTTCTGCTCTGAGCAGCCTCTGCTGAAGCTTTGCAGGCCTTATTCTGAAGATGACACCCAACGCTGAGGCCAGGGTGTCTGAATAGCACCACTCCCGTGTTTCTTACTTCCCTGTTACTTTGGGACTGTGAAGCTCAGAGGCTAACAACTTCTCTTATTTCTTCTCCTAAAACCATGGCTGGCCGTCAGATAATAAGGAACGGCTGGCAGCCAGCAGGAAGAGATCCTTGCTTGGGGACCTGTTCCTTGAAAGTAAAGAAAACAAAAGGACAGGTTGCATGAGAAAGAAAGCAGAACACAAAATTAGAGGCCAACTCGTTTTCCTCCCTGGACCGTGTAATTAATATCATTGGTTTTAAAAACACTATATGGAGAGACGAAACCTAGAACCATTCTTCACTTCTACAGCTGCAGGCAGTGAATTCTGTACTATTTGTATTATCTGAATGCTCAGACTGGCAATGGGAGCAGTTTCTTCACTCCTGAAAAGACCAGCTAATAACATAGACTCAGCTGGGGACATATTAAAATATGTTTTCTCTGTCCTTTGACTGCTAAAGTAGTATATTGCCATTAATGGTAATTACAGGCCATCAAAGCACTGAGGAATGGTAAGGCTCACTAAGAAAAAAGGTGTTTTCAAAAGAGGTTAGAGCATTAACTTTCTCAGTTGCTTTTCAAATATAGCTTGGTTTGGAAACTGATGCACCTCTAAGGAAAATCCATAGAAGAAGCAGAAATAAGGAAATTATTCAGAACAGTTCTTTGAAAATTATTTGACTGCACTGAAGAGAACAAAAAAATGCTAGTGAATGGAAACATGACGTGAATTAACCACCCCCAGCATCACCATACTTGAAGATGGAAAAAGATAAAGGAGAACAAAAGAGAGAACAATTTGATATGGTTGCATTTGGAGCAGGTGTGTTTGTTTGGTTTGGGTTGGGTTTTTTTTGGCTTCTAATTTAAACATCAAGAAGATACAAGGACCAAAAAAGGACCTCGCAATACTTCTGGAGAGTGAAAATGGCAACTTGGCTGCTATGTAAATGCTTTGGTCCAGAGTTTTGGGGTATGAATTGGAGCTGTTCTCCAGAGAGAAGACAGGCTCTATGCGAGGAAGGCTTTGAAGGAGAAAAAGTGGTATTTTCAGCACCCAGAGGCTGTGCTTGACTAAGTGGCATCAGGGAGGTTGATACCCACCCAATTTCTAACTCACTTGGCCTGTTTGTCTCCGACGCGTCACAGAGCTATCTGAGCAATGATGTTCACATACCTCGCGGTGTAGGCGCTAGGCGTCCGAGTCATCTGGTCTGTCTTTATTTCTGAAGGTGACAAATGCCCTGCACAGAAGTTCTGAAAAGAGCCCAACTTCATGTGCAACCATTCAAATAACGCAACATTTTCAGCAGAGAGCAGCACTCAAAAATTTCCTACGTGACCTGAGGCCACAAAGGCCTCTATGGACTCAGACTTCATCAAATACAAAACGTGTTTTAAAAGCAGGTCTTTCTCTTAATGTTTTCAAAAACATACTAAGAAGGGGAAATAATGAGAGGCTTATCACGGAACAATATGTTATTGATAAGAATTTTCCCCACCTTAATATATACATAGAAAAAATCCTGTTAAAGCCACGCAAAAGGCAAAACTGAACAATTTAATGTGATATGGTAGGATGTGACAATTTAACGTGATGTGATAGCAGCAAGTGAGGGATCACAGTGGGGGGGTAACAGTCTTCACTTGACAATTCAGGACATAGAAATCCCTTTCTGGAATGGAAACTGCGATCACAAATCAGTTTTTATTTACTTACCTTTTAAATTCACTTTTTTAAAATCTGAAGATTTACACTCTATGAGTTCTCTTTTTCTCTCTCACACACATAAGCTCATGTGAACACTGCTGTAATACACAGTCATTTTCCTACTAAAACCAATTACATGTTTGTTGCAGTGAATAGTTATGTAGAAGATGGAATTTATATTTGTCTTGGTACTTTATAAAATACCCTCAATAGGTTTCAAAACAACTTAGTGTTTTCTGAAAACTGCACTGTAGGTAGTTTCATGCTGATCTTGTTACAAAAGATGGTACGCTAGAAATGACTTGTTGTTAGATATGCCTAATATAAACTAAAGAAGAGCATATGAAATTATGATGGAGCATTTGGATTTTTTTCTCTTCTGGACCTCTTTTCAAACTGAAATCCAAATTACTTCTCTGCACTGGTCTTGGAATGCTTACTTACAAATTTAGTCCAGCTTTGTAAAATCAGAAAGCTCCCAGGAATCATTTTTCAGGAAGCATTTACATCTGAAAGAGTTGTACTAGACAAATGATCAAAACACTTTTGTTCGTCTCACTGATTTTGAATTACCACTGGTTTATAGTAGACAGTGTCCTTTTTTTAAAAAAACACTAACTAGTTATTAGCCTCACCTTCTTGCACAAACTTGTATTTTCCATGTTTAACCCGAGCCCTTTCCAGCACAGCTCCATGACTGGTGAAATGCATATGCAATCATTAATAAGAGTTTGTTTATCTACTTAATGTGCTGGCAATTAAAATGAGATGCAGTGGGTGTTCCACCTCTCCACTGGAGAGATCGTCTTCTGAACCACCGTGGGATTGTTGTTCTCCTTCTTTCAGATCCTTAGTGTAGCTTAAATAGAGCAGTAGGGTCTCGGTGATACGTGATAGAAACTGGTATGAAGAATGCTGGTGTAAAATCACCTTTTGCATGAAAACACTCCTTGGAATATTTTAAATAGGAAATGAAAGTCTAGGAACTGGCCATATCCCGTGCAGAACTGGAAACATACTGTTAGGTTTGTATGTGTTTGTTCCAAACAATCTTTTGTGTCCTGATAGAGAATCAGACTGCTCCTCTTTCCTGAGGTTACCGTTTCAAATACTTCTGATCTCTAAAGAGGAGGCAATTTAACTTAGGTTACGAGTGCCAAATCCGTCTGCCTCTCAGCACTGTACTTGTTTGGTACTTACCTACAACTGCCTTGAGATTCCAGCGCAGGAAAAGCAGCGTGCTGTGCGAGGCTCGGATGAACAGGCCATCAAAGGCGACAGAAACAATGAAGTACTTTGTGCTGCGACCGAGATGCAGCTAAAACAGAAGCCCCAACAGAAGGAACTGAGTGCATTACCTTTCAAGTGAGATTAATTTGTTGACAGCTGACATACTTGCTGTTAGGTATTGAGAGATCACAAATCCAACCCCTTATTAGTTGCATCTCTATGAAACATACAGAACAAAATCCTCACTGTCACCATTTTTTACTATATACCCTAAAAGTCTCCATTATGCTTGGTAAGAAGTAACCTCTCACACTACAGAGGGTTGAGCCAAAGCCTTCAACAAGATAATTTACTTTGCATGCTGTACTGTTGCTTTTCCCAAAGCCACCAGGAAACATGGCAAGTAGCCCTGCACAATATCCCTATGAGACCGCTAAGTCACAGCACTCTGGTTTAACAGAGAGCCCATAGCTTCACCCAGAAGCTTTAAAACACTTATTCCTGTACTTTTCTTTCCCCTTTCTCTCAGCTTTAAAGGCTTTGCCTACCCTGCTCGAGCATTTGCATATCATTGCATTAACACTTTGTTTTGGTTATTGATGAGGGGGGAGACAGGCAAGATACATACTTTCCAGCAGAATTTCACTAGTTGACTAAATATATCATGAAAATCTATTTATTCAGTGAAAATTCTCAACTGTATAAGCAATAGTCTGACTGTGTAGGCAGGGAGTAAAGTACCTGATCTTTCTGTGTATAAAACGTAAGAGTCTCCCCAGGACATGCTGTGGTCCAAGATCTAAAGCCCTTTTCCTGAGACTTGAGATGTTTTTGTTAACCTCAAGCCTTGCTTCTGCTACAAATAACTCAATTTCCTTAGCTACAAGCTGATACCTATTTAGTAGCCAGGGTTTTTCTTGAAAATGGGTATTGTCAGCACTGGGGATGTTGTGCTTGTTATGCACTGGGGGATATTTTGCTTGTGCTTTTACCCGAGCCATTTTATAACCTGACACATCACTGGCATGCTCAGGCTTTCCCACAGGATGCCTCTTTTTTATTCTTTGCTTTTCTAAGCCTTTCTAAGCTTTTCTGGAGAGGTCATTACAATGCCGCCATGCCGTAACGCCAGCGGTGCCCGTGGGGATATGAGGATTATGGCTGACACCGGTGGCTCTCCAGACACCGCTCCTGGCTGGAAGTCTCCCAGGCTGCACACTTTGCGCTCCCACTCCAACTTTTTCCACAGCCGCGTATTTCCACCTGAACCCACTCCTGCGGGAAACGCATCAGCCATGTTAAAAAAAATATAACGCCCCACAGCACCCTTGAACCACCAGTGCCATCCCTTGCAGCAGTGATCCCCACACATCCCCCTTTCTCAGCCCAACGCTGGCTGTCCTTTGAGTGGAATTCACCAGCTTTTTGGGCAAAAAGAGCCAAGAACGCCCTCGGAAGCCCCGTCTTGCTTCACTCGTCCAACGCCATGGGCTGTGTGGAGCATGACAAGGCCTCCCACGTTGGAGGCCAAGTCCTGCCAAAGTGGGGGAAAGGGGAGGGGGTGAAGATGGGGGTCTTTAGCCTCGTGAGGTGCCATAAATAGGTCAAAAAGGCTTTTTTTTTTTTTCCCCCCACACCGGGCAAAGTCCTGAAGGGAGACAGCCCTCTCTGAGGGGAGACAGCCCACCCTGAGGGCTGCCGCCGCCCCGGGCGAGAGAGGGAGGGGGGAAGGCCGAGGCCCTGAGGGGAGCCAAAGGCTCCCCTCAGGGCCTCGGCCTTCCCCCCTCCCTCCCTCGCCCGGGGTGGGCCCCCTCACCTGGCTCCGAGCCGCGTCCCCTGAGGCGAGGGGAAAGCGAGAGGAGGCGGCTCCCGCTCCGCCTCTTCCTGCGGCAGCCGCGCATTTGCCGCCATGGCGCCGGGCCGGGCAGGCGCTGCGCTTCCCTCCCTTGCTCTCCTCCTCCTGCCGCTGGCGAGCGCGGGGTTGAGCGGCTACTTCGGCACCAAGTCCCGCTACGAGGAGGTGAACCCCCACCTGCTGCGGGACCCGCTGTCGTTGGGTCCCCCCGCCGCGGCGGGGTCGCGGCTGCCCGCCTCCTGCGCCCCGCTGCAGCTCCGCGCTGTGCTCCGCCACGGTACCCGCTACCCCACGGCCGGGCAGATCCGCCGCCTGGGACAGCTGCATGCCCGCCTCCTCCTCCACCGCCCCGCCGTAGCCTGCCCCGCCGCCGCCGCCTTCGCCGGCTGGCAGATGTGGTACGAGGAGAGCCTCGACGGGCGGCTGGCGCCGCAGGGCCGGCGCGACATGGAGTACTTGGCCCGCCGCTTGGCCGCCCGCTTCCCGGCCCTCTTCGCCCCCCGCCGCCGCCTGGTGCTGGCCAGCAGCTCCAAGCACCGCTGCCTGCAGAGCGGAGCCGCCTTTCGCCGCGGGCTCGGCCCTTCCCTCAGCCTCGACAGCGACGGTAAGCCCGGACTCCCCCCGCACCCCCCTCCCCGAGGGGCTGAGGGGCCGCCGCCGCCCCCCCCCCTCCTTCCGCGGCCTCCCCGAGGGGGCTGAGGGGCCGCGGCCTCCCCGAGAGGGCTGAGGGGCCGCCGCCGCCCCCCCCTCCTTCCGCGGCCTCCCCGAGAGGGCTGAGGGGCCGCCGCCACCCCCCCTCCTTCCGCGGCCTCCCCGAGAGGGCTGAGGGGCCGCCCACCCCCCCCCCCCCCTTCCGGGGCCTCCCCGAGGGGGCTGAGGGGCCGCCGCCACCCCCCCTCCTTCCGCGGCCTCCCCGAGAGGGGTGTGGGGCCGCCACCCCCCCCCCCCCCTTCCGCGGCCTCCCCGAGGGGGCTGAGGGGCCGCCGCCACCCCCCCCTCCTTCCGCGGCCTCCCCGAGGGGGCTGAGGGGCCGCCGCCCCCCCCCCCCCTCCTTCCGCGGCCTCCCCGAGGGGGCTGAGGGGCCGCCGCCACCCCCCCCTCCTTCCGCGGCCTCCCCGAGAGGGCTGAGGGGCCGCCACCCCCCCCCCCCCTTCCGCGGCCTCCCCGAGGGGGCTGAGGGGCCGCCGCCACCCCCCCCCCCCTTCCGCGGCCTCCCCGAGAGGGCTGAGGGGCCGCCGCCACCCCCCCCCCCCCTTCCGCGGCCTCCCCGAGGGGGCTGAGGGGCCGCCGCCACCCCCCCCCCCCCTTCCGCGGCCTCCCCGAGGGGGCTGAGGGAAGCCTTGAGGCCAGTGCGATGTCCCCCATCCCCAGGCTGAGGAGACACCTTGCACCCCACATCCCCTCCACCCCCCCCCCCCCATAGGGACACCACTGTGGCAGTGGGGGGACTGTCCCCGGGGTGTCTGGGTTGGCTGAGCCCCCGGTACCCCTGGGGATGGCAGTGCTCCCCCCGTCTCCTGGCTGCATCCCTGAGGCCCACGTTTGCTTTCAGAGGTGGAGGTTGAAGTTAACGATTCCTTGATGCGGTTTTTTGACCACTGCGCCAAGTTTGTTGCCTTGGTGGAGGAGAACGACGCAGCCATGTGCCAGGTGGATGCCTTCAAAGAGGGGCCGGAGATGAGGAAGGTCTTGGAGAAGGTCGCGAGTGCCTTGTGTTTGCCGGTGGAGGAGCTGAATGCAGGTAATGAATGCCTCTTAGAGGTGGCTTTGGCTCCAAGCGTGGCTGAGAACAACTTCCGAGTAGTTATGCAGAATAGGTAATTTAAAATAGGCTGTAAATTGGAGGCGCAGTCTCTAATTAAATGCATAAGGCTGCAAATATGTATTGATGTTGCAGTAATGAATGCTTGTTTGTCAGTGGTCAGAAGAAAAAGACAGTTAAAGTGTTGTTCCCTGTAGGTGAAATTAACTTTACCTTTGTTTGGAGGGATATAAACGTGTTACTCTTAATTCTGCTTTGTTGAGCAGACACAGCTTTTGTAAAACCTGCTAGAGTTCAAACGCACAAATAACCTCAGGAAAAGGTATGGCTGTCTCAAAAACTTACTTGCCCAGAAGAGAAGTGCCAGGTTTCCCCATGTGGTCAGGTGGTGGGGGAGCCCCCCCAAATAGCTGTTGCTGTCCTTTCCAGCATGTCCTTAAAGCTGCAATCCCAAAGTTGCAGCAGGCTGCCATGCAAACTCAGCCACTGACTTGAGGATGAGTAGTGGTAGTCAGAGACTGCTTTGTATTGGACAGACACACCTTCTGTTGACTCTTCTGTCCTTTATGGTGATGAGGGCGCACTAGTGGTTGACACCTATAGCATGTACCTCGGCAGATGGGCAGCATTTGATGTGAAATGCTCTCGGTTTCCCCTCGCAGCAATGTAATGTGCAAAGCTTGTAGTCCAAAATGTGGATTCTGTGTGATAATGGTGTTGAAAGCTGCTTGGCCTTTGGACTGCCGATTCTTTATTGGATTACATTGTTTGCATTGCTAAATTGTAATTACATTTTGTTTTTAGAGGCAAGCTGTGAGATAGTTGCTGCTTGTGTAGCAGTAGTTTATCTTTTGCTTATTTGTTGGGTTTATTGCAGATCTTGTTCAAGTGGCTTTTCTCACCTGCTCCTATGAGTTGGCTATAAAAAATGTGACCTCCCCATGGTGTTCGCTCTTCAGTGAAGAAGATGCCAAGGTAGGTGCTAAGTGGGAGAGGTATTTGAGAAGCCTTCAAAAGATGCCTTAGTGTTCAGATACAATTCCTTGCACAGCCAAAAGTTGTAAGTTGTGTGTCCCTTATTCTTCAAACTACTGAATAACTACTTTGGGGACCGAAGAGCTCTGGATTAATCAAGCAGCAAGACTGAAATACCCTTCTTCATTCAGACTTAAATACTGGTGCAGTCTTGATTTGCCCTGATTAAAATGTGGTTTTTCTCCTCTTGTGCTTAATTCATATAGTGCTTTTATTTCTGTAATATCTGAAATGCTCTGGGCAGCTCTGTTGTGCCAATAGGATAAAATGCCCTGATTCCAGAGGACAGGAAATGAGGTCTTCTCGGTCCTTTGACTTAGAAACCTGTTTTGGTTTTTCTCGTGTGTCAAAGAACTGTTGACTTCCTGCAGTGTGTGGTAGCATCATTGCTTCAGGTTGTGGGTGTTTCATTTTCCCTCTGTGCCATAATAAAAACTTGTGAACTCTCTAACTTTAGGTACTGGAATACCTGAACGACCTGAAGCAATACTGGAAGAGAGGCTATGGCTATGACATCAATAGTCGCTCCAGCTGCATTTTATTCCAAGATATCTTCCAGCATTTGGACAAAGCAGTGGAAGAGAGCAAAAGGTAAATAAAAGGCTTTTGTGCTTTGGCTACAAGCTTTCTGTGGTCACTCCTGAGTTGGATTTAACATGAATAGAAGTTAAATACTTTAATTGCAAACATAACAATTTTAGGAGAGTTTGAGCTAGGAGAATTTTAATGGAGAGAATAACATTTTTAATAGAGCAGTATTACTGTAAAGAGTATAGATTTTTTTTTTTTCTTCCAGTGATGCTTTTGTGCCCAGATAATGTATTTTCATCTTTCAACTTACTGATCCACACAGGCCTTCAAGGGACAGCCAGCTGCTGTGTCTGACAATGGTGCTCTCTTCCTGCGCAGTTTGAGAAGAGGCCATTGAGTTAAAGCAATGAGCTTTTTGTTTAAAATGTCCTTGTTAAAAATCGTTTGTGGTGAAAAGGGAAGACTGTGGGTTGAAAGCATCCCCATGATGTGTTCTGTTATCTGGTTACTTAAGCACTTCAGCATGGCAGTCTTTCTTTCTGCATGGGTTTGATTTGAGTCTCTTGCATTATTAAAGCTTTCTGTTCAGATTAAAGGTGTTGAAATGTGATAATGGAAAAGTAATTATTACAGCTCAATCCAAACACTTGGGGACTCTAGACCAGAACAGCCTGTTGCAGGATCCAAGAGGCTGGAGCTGTAACAGAAAACCAGCCTTGTTGTAACAAACCTGCTTTGTTGCGACTGCGGAAGGGCAGACCTTGGGGCAATACACTCGATGCCTTGTAAGAACAGGAAAAAGACATTTCTGTCCTTAAGTTGTTCTAAATGCCTTTATTTGTTCCGTGAATCTAAAGTCAGTAGTTCAGCTGGCCAGTCCGAGAATTCTCTCTAGGATATTTAGTTTCCCATCCTTATTCTTTTACAGCAAAGCTGTAGTTTGGGAACAACTGTAGCTGTAGGAAGATACTAGGCCTTACAAGTAACTGTTGGGAGACTTGAAGGTACAGTAATCAGCTGTCTTCAAAGGATGGTGGTTTGTCTTCATCTGTTGCCATGATTTGACAACAGTCGTGTTGTGTGAGTAGAAGAACAAGAGCGGTGGTACCCTGTGTGCTGAGTTGTGCAGTGCTCAAAACTGCCTGTGTAGTGTCATGGGTATAACCATCCCTAAACTTCTTTAAAAATTAGAGATGAGATGCCTGTGCTATTTTAGTGTATTGTTTACTCCGGTGAGCTGGTATCAGTCAGCAGTTGTGATGCAGTACCTGTTTGGTTTTGATCTTGTCTCGTGTGAATTGGTATGGGGAGACGTAAAACAGGAATGAAACTGGGATCTGTTGTGGCACTGAGAAAACAAAGGCTTCAGTTACAGGTTGGGATGTTTGTCACAGGATTACCTGTGTTTGCTTTCATGTGCTCGTAATCTATTATTTTCTTTTTTGAGACTTGCTTTAGGTTTAAATGCAGTGTGTTCATATGAGAATTAATTTACAACTTTTGTACATGCTCTTAATGCAAAATGAAGAATTAGAAATTCATGGTTTAGTGATCAATCACGTGAATTAATACCTTAACAGAAAAGTGTGGAAATGTTTGTAAAAGTACACAATATCAAGGATATGATTGGAAGATTTTACAAATATTGTGCCATTAAATACTTGATAGAAACTAATTTACAAGTAACTTTAACTTATAATGAGCAAATGCAGCTTTGGTGTTGATATGTAAACATTAGTTACATGTGGTAAATGTTCTTGCATTCCTAATGTCCTTGGGCCTTTAATTCTATATCCAATATATTGAAGTAGGTTTAGCTAACAGCCAGCAGACTGATATTAAAGGCTTTTATGTTTCAGAAAGAAAAGCATGAGTCATAGATATTTGAGGCTGTATGTATGTAAATTTTTTTTTTTATTTGATAAGTTGTTGGAAATTTTTTTTCTTTTAGTTGGCAGGCTGAAATAGAAGTAGCATTCACATTTTGGATTGGAGGAACAATCCATAAAGTTGATTATAGCAGAGAAGATAGCAAGGAAGTTTTGCTACTTTAAAAATTTGCTGACTGAGGATCTGAGCTGGACATTAACAGTGATAGAACTGTGTAGTAAGTCAGTTGAAGCATAGTTCTGAAACAGTCAGTTGGCTTTTTTGCTGTGCTTTAGCGTGGGATGCAGAGAGATGCCCTGTGTTCAGAGCCGGAGCTCTGAGTGACACAGGAATGTTGAGATCATGTTTAATACGTGACATGGTTTCTTTCATCTAAAGTGGAGTTATCACTAGGTAAACAGTACACGTACTGTTTATCTTAATTACTTTTGGGATTCACCTGGAAAATCAGACTGATGTGTGTGTTTTTAAAACAGCGTTGGCTTAGTATGTGCGAAGGTAAACACATTGCAAATTTGCCTTTAGGGTGTACGCGCGGGCTTTCCCAACACTTGCATCCAGATGGGTGCCTTGGTCCTGTCTAATGATGATGTGAGCCCAGGGAAGGAGGCTGTACAGGGTTGGAAATGAGAGCGGAGGATGGGAGCGCCCAGGACTCTGCCGCATTGCGTGGCAGCAGCAGTCAGGGGCCTTTCTGAACCTTACCTGTGCTGTGTACCAGCCAGCGCGAAGGAGACGCCTCTTTGTTTTGCCATGAATGGGTTAAAACTTGGCAGTTGCAAACATGAAATAAGTTTGGCTTTGGGCAGGAGTTGCTGTGAATGAAAGGTGGGCAGCTGGGGATCCTGACCCCTCTCCAGCCAAGATGGCTTAGGAAATTGTGCTGGCAAATGATCGCTCTGGCATCTGGAAATTTAAGGGAGGGAAAACTGTGTGGGGGTCGGGGATACCTCTCGTTTTGGTAGTGGTGGAGTCAAAGCAGCTAGATCACCCTTTAAATAAACTTCTTCGCTGTGTCCTTTCTTCAGCCTACTAGAGAGCTAAATGAAAAATACATCAGGGCACAGGTCATTAACACCCAACTGTGAAGAGACTGACAAGCACACTGCTGTAACTGCCTCTGTCATGTGCTGTCTTTGTCTCTGTAAGCAGAGAAAGTAAGAACTGGGAATGAGAAGCTCAGGAAGAAGTGCAGGTTGAAAGAAAAACAGACAAGCAAGATTCTTGACACCCCTCTGTCCTTCTGAAATCTGAAAAATAACTTCTAAGCGCAGCTTGACTCACGTAAGGAGAGTGAGTGATTTTGTTTCCTTTTAGTGTAATTTACTCTTTGAACAGGGACGGCTTTTCAGTTCTTAAATTACATGCACTAATTGTAGCTGTGTCTCAACTGTGTATAAGATATCCCTGTAAGTTTAATAATAATTAAAAAAAAGCCATAGTTGACAAAATTGATATCTATATTTCTGATTTATTGAGAACTAGATCAGCATTCACTCAATCATGGGGGGGGCAGGCTTCCTGGGGAAGAGCAGGTGTATGAGGCAGAGCACTAAAGGACCAAGGTAACTTCATCCTGTCTTCCAGCTCTGGCGGCAAAAATTTGGTTGCATTCTCTGAGGCTGTCATGTTGTGTTGCCACGGCAGAGGGCAGCAGGTGGTGAGATTAGGCGTGTATCTAAATGATCGGGACCCTAAAAATCTTGCAAAATTCAAAGCTGGGTGAGCAGTCTGTTTAGTCTGTGTCATCCTAAATGGGAACTGAAAGCTTCCAAAGTGCGTTGCCTTCCATAAAAGGAGCGTGTCACTCCATCCCACAACGTAAGGTGGCAGTCTTAAAGCACTGAAGACTCTCTGTAACCTGAATCCGGTAACCTGGTGCCTATGTGGCAATCTGCCACCGCCGATGTGCTGGAACAGCTTGTGTCTCTTGTGATCTAGAGAGTGGAGGTGCAGCTAATGCTTTTTCGTCTAGGGAGAGAGACTTATCCCGGACCCTGTGGCAAGACTGTGTCTATTCCATGTGGGTAGCAATGAAATGGCAATACGTAGCCCAAGGGTGATTAGAAGAGACTTCAGGGCCTTGGGACGGTTAGTAAGGGAATCTGGGGCGCAGGCTGTTTCTTCTCTCCTTCCGGTCGCGCACAGGGATATCGGAAGAAACAGATGCGCTCAGTCTGTTAATATGTGGCTCTGTGGCTGGTGTCACTGCCACAATTTTGGGATTTTTGACAATGGGAGGGCCTACATGGCACTAGGCTTGTTGGCGTTGGATGGGGTTCTTCTTCCTCAAAGGGGGAAGAGGGTCTTTGCCCACATGGTAGCGGGGCTCATTGACAGAGCGTTAAACTAGACTTGTTGGGGGAAGGGGGGCATTGTCAGGCTGGCCCGTCACAGGCCAAGGGACGACACACCGAGGTTTAAGGGACGGGGCGCAAGCGAGGGCCCTCAGCCTGTTGCTCCAGTGTGTGCTGGGTACGCTGCAGCATACTCAAAGCCTTGCGGAGACGGAGAGGAGCCAGGGGCTCCTGAGGCAGTGGGGGCCAAGGGGGAAGCGTGGGTAAAACACCTCAAAGGAAGGTGGAGAGCAGCACAGAGGAACCGCAGCCACTCCAGCCAGTGAGTCAGCTTAATGGGGACCCAGCTTAGGTGCTATTCATGGGGAGCAAACAAGAGGAGTTAGAAACCTGCGCATGCCTCCAGGGCTATGGTCTCATTGGCATCACAGAGACGTGGCGGGATGGCTCCTGTGACCGCAGTGTTGGGCTGGAAGGATGCAGGGACGTGGCGGGATGGCTCCTGTGACTGGCGTGTTGGGCTGGAAGGATGCAGGGACGTGATGGGATGGCTCCTGTGACTGGCGTGTTGGGCTGGAAGGATGCAGGGACGTGGCGGGATGGCTCCTGTGACCGGCCGTGTTGGACTGGAAGGATGCAGGGACGTGGCGGGATGGCTCCTGTGACCGCAGTGTTGGGCTGGAAGGATGCAGGGACGTGGCGGGATGGCTCCTGTGACCGCAGTGTTGGGCTGGAAGGATGCAGGGACGTGGCGGGATGGCTCCTGTGACTGGCGTGTTGGGCTGGAAGGATGCAGGGACGTGATGGGATGGCTCCTGTGACTGGCGTGTTGGGCTGGAAGGATGCAGGGACGTGGCGGGATGGCTCCTGTGACCGGCCGTGTTGGACTGGAAGGATGCAGGGACGTGGCGGGATGGCTCCTGTGACCGCAGTGTTGGGCTGGAAGGATGCAGGGACGTGGCGGGATGGCTCCTGTGACCGCAGTGTTGGGCTGGAAGGATGCAGGGGACGTGGCGGGATGGCTCCTGTGACCGCAGTGTTGGGCTGGAAGGATGCAGGGACGTGGCGGGATGGCTCCTGTGACCGGCGTGTTGGGCTGGAAGGATGCAGGGACGTGGTGGGATGGCTCCTGTGACCGCAGTGTTGGGCTGGAAGGATGCAGGGACGTGGCGGGATGGCTCCTGTGACCGGCGTGTTGGGCTGGAAGGATGCAGGGACGTGGCGGGATGGCTCCTGTGACCGCAGTGTTGGGCTGGAAGGATGCAGGGACGTGGCGGGATGGCTCCTGTGACCGCAGTGTTGGGCTGGAAGGATGCAGGGGACGTGGCGGGATGGCTCCTGTGACCGCAGTGTTGGGCTGGAAGGATGCAGGGACGTGGCGGGATGGCTCCTGTGACCGGCGTGTTGGGCTGGAAGGATGCAGGGACGTGGCGGGATGGCTCCTGTGACCGGCGTGTTGGGCTGGAAGGATGCAGGGACGTGGCGGGATGGCTCCTGTGACCGGCGTGTTGGGCTGGAAGGATGCAGGGACGTGGCGGGATGGCTCCTGTGACCGGCGTGTTGGGCTGGAAGGATGCAGGGACGTGGCGGGATGGCTCCTGTGACCGGCGTGTTGGGCTGGAAGGATGCAGGGACGTGGTGGGATGGCTCCTGTGACCGGCGTGTTGGGCTGGAAGGATGCAGGGACGTGGTGGGATGGCTCCTGTGACCGGCGTGTTGGGCTGGAAGGATGCAGGGACGTGGTGGGATGGCTCCTGTGACCGCAGTGTTGGGGCTGGAAGGATGCAGGGACGTGGTGGGGATGGCTCCTGTGACCGCAGTGTTGGGCTGGAAGGATGCAGGGACGTGGTGGGATGGCTCCTGTGACCGGCGTGTTGGGCTGGAAGGATGCAGGGGACGTGGCGGGATGGCTCCTGTGACCGCAGTGTTGGGCTGGAAGGATGCAGGGACGTGGCGGGATGGCTCCTGTGACCGCAGTGTTGGGCTGGAAGGATGCAGGGACGTGGCGGGATGGCTCCTGTGACCGGCGTGTTGGGCTGGAAGGATGCAGGGACGTGGCGGGATGGCTCCTGTGACCGGCGTGTTGGGCTGGAAGGATGCAGGGACGTGGCGGGATGGCTCCTGTGACCGCAGTGTTGGGCTGGAAGGATGCAGGGACGTGGCGGGATGGCTCCTGTGACCGCAGTGTTGGGCTGGAAGGATGCAGGGACGTGGCGGGATGGCTCCTGTGACCGGCGTGTTGGGCTGGAAGGATGCAGGGACGTGATGGGATGGCTCCTGTGACTGGCGTGTTGGGCTGGAAGGATGCAGGGACGTGGCGGGATGGCTCCTGTGACCGCAGTGTTGGGCTGGAAGGATGCAGGGACGTGGTGGGATGGCTCCTGTGACCGGCCGTGTTGGACTGGAAGGATGCAGGGACGTGGCGGGATGGCTCCTGTGACCGCAGTGTTGGGCTGGAAGGATGCAGGGACGTGGCGGGATGGCTCCTGTGACCGCAGTGTTGGGCTGGAAGGATGCAGGGACGTGGCGGGATGGCTCCTGTGACCGGCGTGTTGGGCTGGAAGGATGCAGGGACGTGGCGGGATGGCTCCTGTGACCGCAGTGTTGGGCTGGAAGGATGCAGGGACGTGGTGGGATGGCTCCTGTGACCGCAGTGTTGGGCTGGAAGGATGCAGGCCCTTTAGGAAGGACAGGCGGGAAACAAGGAAATAGCGTTGCTCTCTCTGTCAGTGAGCAGCTGGGGTGCATGGAGCTCCACCTGGGGATGGATGAGGAGATGACTGAGAGCTTATGGGTCAGGATCAGAGGGAACACAGGGGCGGGTGACGTGACAGTGGGGGGCTGCTACAGGCCGCCTGACCAGGCTGATGGAGCGGGTGAGGCCCTCTATAGACAGACGGGAGTGGTGCCTCATTCACAGGCCCTGGTCCTCATGGGGGACTTCAGCCACCCTAATATCTGTTGGAGGGACAACACAGTGAGGTACAAGCAATCCAGAAAGTTCTTGGAATGAATTGATGACAACTTCCTTCTTGAGGTAATAGAGCAGCCAACGAGGAGAGGAGCTGTGCTGGACCTTGTCCTTACCAACAAGGAGAGGCTGGTGGGGAATGTCAAGCTCAAGGGCAGCCTTGGCTGCAGTGATCATGAAATAGTGGAGTTCGAGATCCTTAGGGCAGCGAAGGGGTGCGTAACAAGCTCACCACCCTACGCTTCAGGAGAGCAGACTTTGGCCTCTTGAGGGCTCTGCTTGGGAGGGTACCATGGCGTAAAGCACTGGAGGGTAGAGGGACCCGAGCAAGCTGGTTGGTATTCAGGGATCACCTCCTCCAAGCTCAGGAGTGATGTATCCCAACAAAGAAGTCAGCCAGGAGGCCTGCATGGATGAACAAGGAGCTCCTGGACACACTCAAAAGCCAAAAGGAGGCCTAGAGAGGGTGGAAGCAAGGACAGGTAGCCTGGGAGGAATATAGAGAAAATCTCTGAGCAGCCAGGGGTCAGGTTAGGCAAGCTAAAGCCCAGGTAGAGTTAAATCTGACTAGGGACATCAAGGGCAATGCGGAAAACTTCTATAAGTGTGTCAGTGATAAAAGGAAGACTAAGGAAGGTGTAGACCCTCTCCGGAAGGAAACAGGAGACCTGGTCACCCAGGGTATGGAGAAGGCTAAAGTACTCAATGACTTTTTTGCCTTAGTGTTCACCAGTGGGAGAGGGACTTTTTGCAAGGGTACAGAGTGATAAGACAGAGGGTGTTGGCTTCAAACTGGAAGAGGGCAGACTTAGATTAGATATCAGGAAGAACTTTTTCCCTGTGCGGGTGGTGATCCCCTGGCGCAGGCTGCCCCGAGCAGCTGTGGCTGCCCCATCCCTGGAGGTGTTCAGGGCCGGGTTGGACGGGGCTGGGAGCACCCTGGGCTGGGGGGGGGTGGCCCTGCCCAGGGCAGGGGGGGTTGGAACTAAATGATCCTTAAGGTCCCTTCCAACCTAAACCATTCTGTGGTAATATGAAAGTCCAAATGAAAGCAAGCAACCATACAAATAAAAAAAAAAGCCTGTATTCATAACAGTAGAAAATGATTGGTTGTGCATGTGTGTCTGTGAGTGTCTCTTTTTTTTAAATGATATTGTGCAACTTTAAGGCAACAGGTTAAATACTTTTGTAGCAGTTCACTACTCAGAAAATGGACCTTTGTGATGATGAAATGTCTTTTAGTGGAATGTTGTTTCAATTTAGTGACATTTAATGTTGATTTGTAACTGGCTGGCTGCTTTAAAAATTTAAGAACAATGAATTTACTTCCAGAGCATTATCTTTGCTCCAAGTTCTCCTTTCTTCCTGGAAAGATTTCTTCCTGATTGCTCACTGAACTTAGTTGCGTTATTAGTTGCCTTGTTAAAGGTCACTCTTCTTTCTTCTGGGGAAAATACCTTCTGCTGATTAGCCTATTCTTAAGAAAATGATGAAAGTGGTAATAAATACCTATTGATAATGAGTCTCACCTTCAATTTGCAGGGCAAAAGTTTCAGACGTTTTGAGGATCTTTCATCATATGAATTCCAGTAGAATTCTTGGTTTAAACCAGTAATAGTCTCTTCTGTGTAGGCCTTGCTGTACAGCAGAATGGTTTTGAAGGCTGTGAAACTGATTTTCACTATATGGTTGCTCTTGTCAACTGCCCCCATCCAGACTGCTGGTGGAAATGTGTTGGAATATTTATTCAGGAACTTGGGTCCAATGTCGAATTTATCAATAGTTGTATTAGTGACCACCTTCTGTTAGTAAACCCATGCATGGACCCTATTCTTCTGCACTGTCCGTAGCAATAAGGTATAAATATCTAATAAGGGTTAATTCTTCAGTAGAAAGCATCAGCTCCTTGAGAACTTACCACAGCTGCAGTGGGCCTTTCACGACCACATTCCTCTGTACCTTCTGAGCAGTCTGGAAGGAAATATCATGGCCACATTTCTAGGAAGAGGTTTGGGGCCAGGACTTCTTAATTACAAAAAAAAAAATAAAATTTTATCACAAAAGTTGAGTGTAAAATTAAACCAGGTGATTTGTTGTACTGAAATGGCGTACTTGGGCAGTTGTCTTAGTCCATAAAGCGCATTTTTGTGAAGACGTACTAATGGCTTTTTTCCCTGAGTCTTCCTGCTACAGTTAGAAAATATGGAGTCAGGCTATGCAGCTATGTGGCAAAGACGCTAATGAGGAAAAATTCTTCCCTAGACTGTTGGGCTTTCCCCCCACTGGAGCCTAGGCCTTACTGAAAGTGCCCCTGCTCTTCATTATAGAATCACAGAATGGTTTAGGTTGGAAGGGACCTTGAAGCTCACCCAGTCCCACCCCCTGCCCTGGGCAGGGCCACCCCCCCCCCCAGCCCAGGGTGCTCCCAGCCCCGTCCAACCCGGCCCTGAACACCTCCAGGGATGGGGCAGCCACAGCTTCCTTGGGCAACCTGTTCCAGTGTCTCACTACCCTCATAGTGAAAAATTTCTTCCTGATATCTAATCTAAATCTGCCCTCTTCCAGTTTGAAGCCATATGTATTGGTAAAACTGCCAGGTAATGATAGACGCACGCATGTTCACTTGCAGTTGTGCTACTGAGTAGCTTGAAAGGCTGCTCTTACCAGTCAGAATTTGTTTAAACAGTTAGAAAGTGTCCAGTTTCTCAAAGCTGTGATATTTAGAGACACTTCAACATTGGGATGTAGAAGAGCAATCAATGAGTATCACCTTACCTCAGAAGAAACACTGAGTTCTTTGTGGCTCATATGTGAGCTATGGCTAGTGATCAAAGCCTATTATGATCCCCTGCCCCCCGTCCCCGTGCAACATGGTGCTGATGGCAGGAATAACCTCAGACTTGATGGGCCCCCATCCCTCCTCAAGAGGCAAATCTAGTGTGTGTGTTGCATGGGACTGCCAGCTCAGCCCCATTGCTCACCGGCTTCTTGCCTTCTTGGAAGACTTGGCACGTTGAACTTGGGAGGAGAAGGGAGAAACACTACGGTTGCAGGAGGAAGCCCCTGTTGCTGTGTATGGATCTGTAGGAAAGCTGTACGTGGGAGGGATAAAGATGTGCAGTGCTTTTTAGCTTCAGGTTTCTTTGAGATGCCCAGGTGAGCCTTGCGTCTGTGATCTGGGAGTGCTGTTCTACCAACAGGAACTGTGCATGCTGATGAGAAATCCATTTATTTGGGTAGTTAATACAATACGAAGCTGCTAATCCTATTAAAAAACCAAACAAACAACAAACAGCTACACACTTGGGCAGGGATGGATTTGAAAATTGGTTGTGGCACACTTTAAGGAAATCAGCTATTCATTAAAGCTACTTTAGACTTTTCTTCTAGCTTCAAATATTTAACAAGTCTGCCCTTTTCACTCATGAAAGAGAATATGCAATACATGTACTGTCCAAATGGATTATCATAAGGCTCTGGAAACTGGGAGGCATGCTTTGTGCAGCCATCTCAATATTTAAAGTGTGTGGCTAATGATTGAAAATACTAACCTAGCTGCACATACACATTGCAAAATATTTGGTGGTTTCCTCTGTGAGAGTAAGCAGGTTCAAGGTATTTTAAAAAAAAGACTTATTTGAATTTGGACCTAGTTCAAGATGAAGTGAGGGTGATCTTTGTAGCTATACCAGGCTAAGCCATATGGTTAACAGCTTAATTTGCCAATTTATTGATAGCTTTTATTTTCATGTAATTTGCCTTCCTCTTTGCAGGTCAGTTCTAAACACAATTGATAACCTTTCTGTAGTCATTTACTACTGTGCCCTAATCGCTCCTTTCAAAACTATGACTCGGTACAAAAGAATTCAATCTATGATCTAAAAACAATTACCTGTTTAAAACTATTTTTTTTATCATGCGTACAAAGGGAACAGAGCAAAAAGTTTCCACGTATGCAGTAGAAAGGATATAATTGGATTTGAAAAACCCCTTTTGGTCAGATCCAAATTGTTCAGTCATTTCTTCTAATAAAACTTCTTGGTTTCCACTGGGATCCCATGTTTGCACAGCGCAGGTTCTTGTCTCTCTGGGTGCATCAGCAGGTTCAGGATGTCCTGCATCCCTTGGTGGGAGTTGTAAACCAGTTTGATCACCCACCCAGTAGCACTTCTCTCAAGATACCTGGGCAGTCCAGGGGACTTCCCCTGGGAACGTGTCTTTTCATCCATCTGGTTAGAACTAGGTATTTCAAGTGTTGCTTGTGCCTTTCGAACCTCCCAGAATGAACTTAATCTCACGTTAATTACCTAATTCTTGCTTGCTCAGGATTGCTCTGAAAAGGTATCTCAGCAACTTTAATAGAGTCATATCCTTTTATCTAAGGAAACAAAAAACCAAGCACAGCAATACCTAGGCAGCTCACATACGCTTGAACTGGTCTAACCAGTATTCGCTTTGGGCAGAAAGGGTTTGACAAGTGGCATTACCCTCTTGATTTGGTTTTGGCTCGTCACAGTGGTTTAACATTTAGCATCATCATGCTGCTGCTGCAGTAACGCATTTAATCTCTGAGGTTCATAAGAACGTGAGAGGTGGGATCATTCAGAAAAGAGCCTTTGAAACTGTGGAAGCTCTGAAGGGAAGTGCATTGAAGCCTTGTTAGCTTTGTGCGATTAACTCTTGCAGGGCTAGATAAGAGAGAGCTGTTGCCTTTTAATCAGAGTTTTAAATGAGTTTTGTGTAGGCTTGTCAGCTTTTCAAGTTTTTCTTTGCCATGAGTGAGCTCATGTACGTCCTTGTTGGAAAAGAAGGACATTTTTATCTTGTTAGTATTTGTGGTGGCATTTTGCTGTGTTGGTACTGCTTCTGGAAATGAACGAGCACAGCTGTCCTCTGTTCTACTATTTAAGGTGGAAGTTTTGACACATGAGGACTTAATACTGTTTGACAGATTTTTAGGGTTTTTTTGCCCTTCTTTCCACTGGTGATAACACTCTGAGCAACACCACTGTTAAGTATTTCTGCTCCTCTCCTAGTCCCACCACTGCCACTACATTCCCTGATCTCTGCTGTTTCCTTGTGTAGATGTAGGGTTCCTCCAGCTGTTCGGGGTTTTTTGGTTTGGTTTTTTTTTTTGTTTTTTTTTTTTTTCCCCCAGAAATAAATCACAGGGGGAGGTGGGAGGGATGGAGAATTCATCCCATAGATGAAAGTACAGGTTTTGAGTCCTTTGTGCTGGCTTTCCTATTGGGGAGAAAAAGGACAGAATGAGGTCTAAGCTTGCTTGTTTAACAGTTGTTAAAACTTGCCTCCTTTGAAGTTGCTGGAGGGATTTTTACATGAGGTTTGAAGGTTGGCATGTTAAGCTTTGCTGCAGGAAATGTTTTTTCTTACCCTGCTATCTCCTGGGGTTTGGGGTATCTCTAGCTGAAAGTCACGTTGGTGCTTAGGAATTAAACTTTGTTGAAAAGAAAGTTCACTTCTTCCATATCTAAAGTGATATATCAGTAGTCCTGGAAGAGTAGGAATAATCTACTGTTGAGGATGGGTGAGCTGATACAGAAGGTTCAGGGTTAAACCTGCATCCGCTGAGATTACAGAGAACTAGAATTTGCCTGAATGATGAACCCCGTGTCTGTGCTTCTACACGGTGCCTTTTTTTCTGTGGTGAGATTTAGCTTTTGGGGTTGTGCTGATGAATTGTTCAGTAACTTCTTCATTGTCGGCTGTGGTCAGATTTACTTAGAGGGTTACAGTATGGGTGGTTCAGCAGCTGAAGTTCACATCTCTTCAATGAACCCTGCTCATGTTCTCTCTAGTGACAGTCACTTCTGCTTGTTTGCTTGAAGTGCCCCATAAAATGAGTGAGAAACAAATCGCCAGCAATCACTTTCAGACAAGCTCTTAATATTTTATAGCAAAGTCTTACGCACAGTCTCTTCATCTCCCTTTAAAGTTGGAAATGGGATTTATTTTATTTTTTTTTCTACTGATCAGTGTGCTTTCCCAAGTCATTTACTGCTAAGTAAAAGGGAGGAAAAAAGTGAATTGAAATATCATTAGCAGTTGCCAGAGTATGATGTTGAGAACTTTGGCTGATCCTTCCACATAATGCTGAGTCATTAATCGATAGTAAAGACGACTGAATTTGGAAAACTCAGGCATTCTGATTAATATTTTATCAACCTGTGCTACTGTTCTGAATTTATCAGTGTTTAGTTATTTGTGCTTTGCGCTCCTGTCTTGCCTTTATCAGTAAAGTAGGGGCAGTAGTAACCTTTGTCTGTGTACACACTCTGAAGATGCAATTTGTAGTGATTTCCCCATAATTAAAAATATTACTGTTGCTGTTTTAACCTTGATGGTGATTTTTATTGTTGTTATTAGGTGATATGAAACCACATCTGAACTGGAGTCATGACCCGAGACTGAACAGAGCGTGCTTGAGTAGTCTTAGAAATCAGATATCCAGCGCTGGTGGGAAACCAAATATACTGTGCTAAAGAGGCTATAGAAAACTCAGGGTTGTATAATATAAGGAAACATTTTTAATCCTCGTTAAAATAATATGGTGGGATAGCTACGAGTGGGAGAGGTTTGTTTTGACTCCCAAGGTGGTTTGGCCTGTCAGCATGAGAATTTAATGAGACTAAAGCAGGTGAAATGATAAGTTACAGTGAGAATGAGTGCCTTGTTTATTCCGTCTTTTGCCTTCATGAAATTTTCTTTCCTTGTTCTTTAAAACTTATGTGTGTGGGCTATAACTTGTTTCCTGTTCTGGAAACATAAGTCTTGCTGTTTTCTTTAACTAAGAAGTCAACTGTGTTTTCTGTGATTTACTTCCGCTTCAAAATTCCTGCTACCATCAGCTGGAAAGTAAAGCCAAACCTTGCTTAAAGCCAGAATGTTAATTTTTTTCTTTTCTTAGGAGCTCTGAAACCTTTTTTGGGGGTGGGGTGAGTGTGTGAAATCCACTCCCTGTGGAGTGAATAATGCCTGTTGTGACACTTGTTTCGGGGACTTTAGCGACATATTTGCGTTACTACGTTCCTGGCTTAGTAAGCTATAAACTACAGACCACCACGTTGGGAAGCAGAGGTGTATAAGGGTGTGCAGCTGGGACAAAACAAAAATGTGCCGACTTGCTAGAGCTGGGTGATACTCCCTCAAGAGCGCTAAAAGAACTTGAACGAAATAGCTGAAATAACAGCCGGTGCACATTGGTTTCAGCCAAGAAGCTTGGGGGGGACCGGCAGGTGCGATGATTTAAAAACAAATAATTAAATAAAGGAAAAATGAAAAAAGCCGCTCCAGGGGAGAATCGGAATTACAGGCCGGTCTAGCATTGATAAGCACCTCGATGAATATGATATACAAGAGTAGTGTCAGTATGGCTCTTTGAAAAGAAAACACCTCGTGGAGCTCTTGGGAAGGATCAGCAAGTACACAGACAGGGTGATCTGGAAGACACAGTCATGATTTCCAAACATCTTTCAACAGGTTTCTTTATCAAAAGAAATCAAGCAGCCGGGGTTAAGGGGGAAGGTTCTTATGTGGTAAAAAATGACTGAAAATACAAGAAATGGAGGGTAGGGATAGCTGGCTGATTTTCCCCCCCCCCCCCCCCCCCCCCCCCCCCCCCCCCAGCAGAGGTGGGTCTCTAGTGGAGATGGATCTGCAAGGATCTGGACTGTGCAGCATATTGGAAATGACTGGAAAAAAGAGATGAGACTTTAAGTGGCATTGCAAATGCAGCACTTTTATTCAAGATAAATTGTTCTGCTAGGAGGATTGTGAAAAGGACCTTGTGAGACTAACTGGGCTTGAAAATTGCAGATCTGTGAAGTTATCCACATGGTAAAAATGATCTTATCTGTCAGGTAGAATCTGGGATAACTTACTGCTTAGGAGTTGAGTTTTGAGGTCGTTATAGTTGTCTGGAAGTATCTGTAGTAAGCTAATTAGAAAAGGTGTTAGATGTCATGAACTAAGAGAACCGAGAGCACCGTGGTGCAGCATGGGTTTATGATGTAGCTTACTGTCTTGAGTGTTGTGCATTTCTTAGTCTGATCTAAAACGATGTAGCTCATTTGGAAAAACTGTGGTAGGATTTCTCAGCTTGGAAAGAACATTATTGCAAAGTTGTAAGTAGAATGATTAAATGGTACATGGCATCTACAAATAGAAAAAAAATTGAGTGGTGTGTGAAGTTGTGCAGCACCTTGCCACAGGATGTTGTGTGTGCTAGAAATGTATGTGGATTTCAGGAGAGATTTGGCAAAGGAAAGATCCCTTGAGAGGCCCTACATTACACAGAAGTCACATCTGGCCCAGGAGATTTCTGAGCTGGAAATTGCAGGAGGTCAAAGGAATAGCCTTCTGTCGTCTTCTATAGGCGTGTGGGTTTTGCTGCTCTTCCTATTTGTTGTTTGACAGGAGGGATATGAATGTGCTCTAAAACCTTAAAAGTACTTCCCTGAAGGTGTGTGTGGAGGGCGAGGATATCAATGAACTGTTCAAATGAGTAGGAGGAGGGAACAAAGAACTGAGGGAAGAGAGAAGGGGTCGAAGGATCCAAAAGCTTTACAATTTTAAAATGAGGGAAGGGGTCATAAATAACAAGGGGAGAAATGTGGGCAGAACCACTGATTTTGGAGGAGCTGGAAGAGGGGCTACAGGGAATGTACCTCTTGGGCGCAGCAAAGGCGTGGGTGGAAAAAATGTAATATCCTCCATACAGAACTTTTCTGTGGTTTTAATGCTTCTTTTGAACAGGGAACGAAGGCAGGTTTCTGATACTTTTTTTAAGTGATGTTTTTTTTGCCCAAGGGGAGAGTATGTGCGTACGTGTCTAAGGAGTATAGTCAGAGGAGCCGCAGGCTCACCAGGGAGTGGAACAGTGCAATGTGTGTTTCAGACAGCACAAACACTGTGGCTATATCGAGCTGGTAGTCCAGAGCCCATCCTGTGCCAGTACTGAATTCCTGCTTATCTGGTCAAAGTTTGAATCTACAGGCAAGTCCCCCAGTTAACCATTTCTCAGTGGCTTTAGACTTCAGGTTGGAACAGAGGAAACGCCTCCTTTTCAGGCCAATGAAGGTGTCTTATCTGTGGGTGGACTTCACTGGCAGCTGGAGTGTTGCCAAACATCACCTGTTGTCCCCTGAAAGCTAAATGTGTATTTACATGTGCTAGAACAAGTGACCTGGGCTTCCGAGTGCCACTTGGAGACGGTCCCAAAAGGCCATCACCCTTCTCTGGAGCAAAGGGGCAGGTGTTCATCTTGGCTGATGCTTCCTCGTGCAGCAAAGCCAGCTCTTATCTTTCCTTTGGTAGAACAATGGGTAACCTCTTGTTGTACAAACTGTCTTTGTTTTAGGCTTTGTTCGTGGTATGAATCAGTGGCTTAATTAGCTGGCCTGTATGCTGAGGGAGTATAATCTTCTTTTTGAACTAGTTGGTATTCTCCGGAATTAGCTAATAGCAGTAGTCCTGCTTATAATTTGGACTAATAAATTGCAGCGGGACAACTGTTTTCCTTCAATGACTGGATCGCTGTCTTCAGACTAAACTTTGGTAAATGCTGATGTACCTTTCAAACAGCTGAACTGTATTATAGGAGGAAAAAAATTTAAAAATTGGCAGTATTTTGCTATCAAATTACAATTCTTGTTCTAGCATGATATGCAGTTGGAAGCATTGGTGGTCATAGAGGTGGGCAAGAAACACTCTTTAAAATCCTGTACTGGTAGTCGTGTGCCAGGGAGGGAAGCGGTTTGTGAGTCTCCCACACTGCAGACATTCCAAACCCGCCTGGACGCCGTCCTGTGCCACTGCTGGAGGTGTCCCTGCTGTGGCAGGGGGTTGGACTTAGATGATCCCCAGAGGTCCCTTCCAACCCTGACCACTCTGTGAGTTAAATCAGTAATTTGTTTGCTCGTCCAGGCAATCGTGGTTGTAGTTAGGTCAGAGGATCATAGGGGTTTACTGTAGTTTCTTAATGTGGCAATAAGTTTATACTTAGACTCAATTTTCATCTTGAAACTGAATTGTCACTTATCCTTTATTACAGCAGTTACAAAAAGGTTTTTGATCCTCAAATCTCACAAAATTAATGCTGAAAACTTTATAATCCAGGTCTAAAATGATGATAGTCTGGGGGTTCCCCTTTGCCGCACCTTGGATTAATTTAGACAGAAGCTTATTAAAAAGACTTAAAAAATTCTGTGTCATTTGAAGTATTTAGAATGGCTAAAGAAAAAGGCCATGTTATAAGAGTAAATCATTGGTCTTTGTGAAGTGGATTGCGTCCTGGATGATCTCACTTAATAGTTCATTATGCTTTGTCATTCAGGTAGTTTTTGCATCTGCCAGGGAAAAATAAACAAAAAAGACTGACTCTAATCAATCCTACTAAACACAGCTCAGCATGCTGGGAAAAGCTGTTATATTTTAGCCCTAAGTTTGTGCTGAAGCAAATCTGTGCAATTTGTAGTAAAAATTTTATTTGTTTTTTTAAAAAAAAAGTCTTGGAGTTTTTCCAAACAGCCCGTGATGGGGGAATGGCTGTATGTACTTGCAATGGGTCTGTGTTAGCAGAAATAATGAGTTACCGCGATGTCCTGGAGCCTTCCCACGTGCTGACAGTGGAAGGGGACCCTGTCACATCCAATGAGGGGCTTGACTTGGTTTGGATGTTAACAAAACCTTGCAGCTGGCTTGGGGATTTGCTGCCCTTCTCTCAAATTCCTGATGAGAGGAGGCAATGCTATTAAAAAGTCTTATATTTAATCCAAAAGCAGTATGTTAACTGTAGCATAGTCACTGGATCTTCCTGTACCTGGGAAGAGCAAAAGTGGCTAGGTTCACACAGGGAGTCAGAGAGATGTACTGAGTATATGGACGCGCACCATTAATCTGTTTCTTGCTTTTGCTTACTATATTTATATTAGGCTCTACCTGCAGCCTAACTACACTTACTACAACTTCTTACATTTTATGTAAGAGCCAGTACCTTTAATTGGGACAAAATTTAGGAAGTTTGGGTGCTTCAAAAAAAGTCTGTAATACACTGAAATTCTTAAAGAGGTTTTTATCAGGCGGTGGAGTAAAACAGGCTCAAAGTCTGCTCCTTCAAGCCTTTGTTGCTGACATCTGTGCAATATGTTGGTATGTTTGTTTTAAAGCACAGGCTCTTGCTCATTCTTTGCACTTTTTTTTTCTTTTTTAGTTCAAAACCCATTTCTTCACCTTTGATTGTACAAGTTGGACATGCAGAGACACTTCAGCCACTGCTTGCCCTTATGGGTTTCTTCAAAGATGATGAGCCGCTCAGGGCAAACAATTATGTCAGACAAATGCATCGGAAATTTCGTAGTGGCCGGATTGTGCCTTATGCTGCCAACCTGGTATTTGTGCTTTACCACTGTGATCAAGTGAAAACCTCTAAAGAAGAGTATCAAGTGCAGATGCTGTTGAATGAAAAACTGATGTTGTTTCATCACTCAAATGACACCATCTCTACTTACGCGGACCTCAAAGACTATTACAAGGACATCCTGGAAAACTGCCACTTCAAAGAAGAGTGTGAATTACCAAAACTTAATGTTACTGCTGTTGATGAACTTTGAGGGAATGAAACGGAGTGGGTGTTGTGCAAATTGATCTCGGTACTGTTCGGACGTTGTGAACCAGCACTTTTGATGACTTGCTGCTGCTGCGTTGACTTTCTAGACTTGCCGATTTAATGGGTTGTCTCAGTTAGCTCGGTGTGCTGTTTATTACATAAGCAGAATTACAAAACCAAATGCTGTAACGGGGAAGTTGATGAGTGTTTGTAACAAATACGTGATTCAAGATGAAGAGTACCTGTATGTTAATACGTATGAATAAGTAATTTCATTGGTCATTCCTTTTAGGAATGCGCCATAGATGGATTTAAAAGCTGGGGCGACTTCTATTTTAGCAGAGCAGAATTCAGTATTGCTTTGTGCTGCCTGTTTTGCTAGCCACTGTTCTCCTGTGGCAGGCATGAATTCAAACCTCTGAGCTTTTCTGCTCCTTTTCCTGAGCCTCTAGGAGGGAACAGGGTACATAGTCCTCCTCCACAGATGCCCGACTTCTGCCTGCACAGCACCACGCAAACATCTCTTTCTTGGGCATTTAAAGCAGGAGGAGTTGCAGTGTTCCTGCGTGCATTATCTGCCTGAAAAGGGTCCAGGAGTTAAAACTCTTAAAGTCGTCATTGACCGCATAGCAAGTTAGCCTCCAGGGTAAGTAAATTTAAAAAGTAGTTTAAAAAAAGTGAGGGAGTGGGAAGTAGCCGCTTTTCCTTTAAGGTGCTCTGGGGTATGCAGCAGTTGTTCTCTAATCTGGTGTGTCCTTTCACTTGACACCATCAATTTCTTTTGTTAAAGGTTTGGGCTAAGGCATTCAGGTTAGGCTCTGCTATGGCTATGGACAGCTTAGTCCTGTCGGGGTGCTGACAGTTTTCCTAGCAGCTCTGGTTGGAAGGGACCTCTGGAGGTCTCCAGTCCAGCCTCCTGCTTGAAATGGGATTGTTACAAACCCTAAATCCAGACAGACTTTGGACTGTAAGAAGTAGTTGGCTGAGTCTTGACTTCTGCCAGCTTTAAGGCACCAAACGTAGTGTCACTTACGTAGGCCTTAGACGTTTGATGTGCCACCTCATTCTTGAAATGAAGCTAGTTTTAAGGAAATTAATTGCATACAAGTACTGGTGATATTTTAAAGCAACTGCACTTAAAGTAGGTTCACTTGCTACTGAAGGTTGGAAAGTATTTTAGAGGTCTGCAGCGTGGCAGAAAAAAAGGAAAAATGGAGATAATTGTCCAGAAATGTCTCAAATGCAGTTAAGTCAGATAAAAATTCCTACATCACCCTGAAGGGAATGGCTGTGTGAGCAAGTTGCCCCAAAGCAAGCAAGGGTGTGGATTTATGGTGCTGGTAGCTCTTGCAGTGCGTATTCACACCCTGTAATGAGTGTTCCAGTGCTCACTGTGGAAAGTGAGGCATACTTTGCTGTGTTTACTGGGGAGGGGGTGAAAGGTTGGTGTATCAGATGCACTATAAACATTTATACCCTCATTGCTGCAGGGTAATTTCTTTTTGTAGGCTCACCTTCAGAACCAGGAACTTCAGAACTGCTACAAAAATGGGAAAGAGAAAGCCAAACTGGCTCAAAGTTGAGGAGTTCAACTTGGTGTATATTTTCTTTATTTTTCTTGAGGACTTAGGCTTCTGTCAATTTTTTTTTTTAATATGGCTTGTATGAAAGCAGTTAAGGTTTATGTATCTGTAAGCTGAGGAGCAATCAAAAACCTGTTTTTTACTGTTGTATGCTGAGTTAAGGGTTGGGATGTAGCGCCCTGTTTCATTAGCACCAATTTCTGTGGAGACCAAGGTTCTGATCACGGAAGATACTGATTAAAACTGGTGGATATTTCAGCATTAGCATACCAGTGAAATACTTGCCTGTGTTGGCTCTGCAGCTCTTTATCTGAAACTGGTGAAATGGTTCAGGAGGAGAATCAGTGCCGAGACAAATGTAGGAATATAGGTCAGGATAGTTGTCAGCCCCAGCATATGACTTTTACTGCTATATCAGCTTTGCGTGTCTCCTTTGCTACATGATACTACCTTGAGACTAAGTCAGATGATCATAACTGCTGTGACAGATGCCTCTTTCAAACTTTATTGCAACATTTGAGGCAAGCTACAAAGAAATGAACCTTTGTTTAAGGGCAGTTAAGTTTGGTAAATAGATGCAAGGGTGAGAAAATCCACCTTTGAACAAATATATTTTTCTGAGTCATCCTGTGATGATTCATGGTTTGAACAGAAGGGATAAAAGCCTGACTATTGGAGATGAATGGAGGATTTCTGTTTGTCAGTTCAGTGAGACATTTGAAGACATCATGTTTGTTAAAAGATACATCCTTCTTCCTTATGGAGAGGGAATACGTTGCACTTGACTGCTTTTTTTGGTCGTGTGCCAGATGAGCTGGAGGAACCAAAAAATTTCTTCTACAGTGAAGCATCATTTGCTTCTGCATTACCAAGATGATTGTATGCTTAAATTCTGTGCAAAGGGCTTCAAGGATGGCTCTGCAGAGGCTATTTCCTATTTTGCCTTGGAGTACAGGTCCACAGATGTATCTTCAGAAGCTGTCAGCAATTAACTGGAAAGGAAAATGAGCTATTTGGTTTCTGATCTGTGTTTTAAAGGATGTGCTGAGTCACAACTCTGGCAGAATTAGGGGCTGAATGTGGAAACTTAGCACCATTGTAGCAATAGAAGTGTTTGGACATGTAAATGTTCTAGGCATTTGGCCACCTCACTGATTCTTACCATTAGGGAGGGGACTTCAGTATGACCCTTTTGTTTTAGTAAATATATAAACTTGTTTATATACTAAAAAGGAAAACTAAAGTGGATCAAAATATTTTCATAAAGTTGGGCAGTAGCTCAGTGAGCAGTGTTTAAACAGACTGCTGTATCTCGTGGTATTGCAGATCCTGAAAAAGTCCTGCAAGAAAAATAATAACGCTTTCTCTTCCTTCGTCTGGCTCTGGACAAAACACCTCATCTCAGTTGTCCGTTGAGGACTTTGCAGCCTTTCTCAGACTGGAAGCTTTCATTGATGAAAAATGCCGACAGTGGTCTTGGATGCTGGTCTTAAATACCTTTGAAATGTATTTTATTTTGTTAGATGTCTAAAACTTAACTAATCTTTCTGGCAAATTAATTTTTTCCTCCTGATAAGTACTGCTGCTGTAATTCTGGTTAGCATCGTGCTGTCAAATTGCTGGATGCAGTGTGAATTTGTAACTATATGGTACTAACTGGATGAATTTTGGGAACTTATTTTGGATGCTGTGAAATAAAGCTGCACACTTTCTTCATCTCTGTTTTATAAGCAGGAATGACACTGTCTTCAGTATCATGGCTGTGTTCTGCTTCAAAATACATTTGGTAGGCTGCTATTACTTGCACTGGTGTCTGATTATTTTAAGTCGTCAGATTGCTTGGTGATTAATATAAAATGCCTCCATTAGGTTTTTACCCTCACATTCTGAGGTGAATGGAAATTTACTCTTCTTTCCAGCAGCCCTGGTTTTAAAAACAGCAATAGTTTCCTGACAAGGCTTTTGCAGATATTACTAAAGTGTGCAAAATGTCTGGAAATGTGCATTTTTGAAGTGGAGTGACGGTTACACACACGTTTTCGTGCAGTCCAGAATCTGCTACAGTATTATTTTTCTAAACATTATCACTCTATCTCAGTAAGAGATTGACACTGTTGATTTGATAAAGCATTGGAAACATACATCATGCAATACTTTCTAACCTGTCATTTCTTGTAGGTGTTTAGCAATAGATCCTTGTTATTGAGCATCCATTAGCTACTTTGTTAATTCTCTGATTACCTGTACGTAAAAATTAAGCTTTGCCTGCAGCGTACTCATGTGCTGAGGCTGCAGCACTTCTGTAGGTGTGCTGTGACTGGAACAGCATCATCTTTGATCAAGGGCTGTTTCTTCATTTTTAGAAGTATTAGTCTGTAAGACAGTTTGAAATAGAAAACAATTGATGCTGTTTTGTTTAAAACAAAAACCACCAAACTGTATAGTCACGGGAAAAGGAGTGAAATGTCTCTAAAATTAAGATACTAAAACCACGTACAACCTACTAGGGGAAGAACATGATCACCACCATCCCATCACACACACCCCCCCCCGCCCCCAGCCCCCTTTTATTTTAGATGTGTAATATATTAAATGGTTGTTTTGTTAGTTGTCTAACTTTTCAAAAGGAAGTTAGTATTGTCAGATGTTAGTTTGCATTTGCTGGTATGGCAGAGATATCTTTGAATTGTTAAATTCTTGCTGTCTTGGGCTTTAAGTTACAGCCTATTTCTCCTGATTGTCAGAGTCATTTCAAACCTGGCCATCTGAAGGACTGACCTTACTGGACTGGAGCGAAGGTCTCCCGTGTCCTCCACAGTCTTCGAAGGGTCGTCAGTTATGGACCATCAGAAGAAGAATTATATACAAATGGAAAGAGTATACGTTGGTAAGCCCACACCGAAGCGTGATGCCAGGAGCGGGTGGGCCAGGGGGACCTTATAACTTTGTTTAAGATTCTGGGGGAGATATGTTTTTTTTTTTCCCCCCACCCTTCTTCCTCCTATGAATTTGTTGTCTTGAGGCCACCTGTACTTTCATCACCCGTATTGTTACGTGACGGTGAGTGGGTTTCTTTGTTTTAAATGTCCCATCTGTTTTTTATGTTGGTTTGACCGATGGGTGTGTGGGTGCATTTTGTCTTTGATATGCCGCCACCTTCAAACTCATCTTCATCAGCAGCTCCTGTGTATCCAGTTCAGCTTTTGAGTGCTGTTTTTCTGCCCGATTTCTCAGGATTTGTTTTCCAGTAAGTAGAAAACTATTTCTAAATTACTCTGTTTCTGATGCTGATGAAGTTTTTGAAGAGGGTTTTCATTGACTGTGAAATATATGCCAGGCCAAAGTTAGGTTCTGCTTCCAGATCTGATATGGGTAGGTGTTTGTAAAGGCTGTACGGCTTTTTTCCCCTCCCTTGTTTGCTTCCTGAAGTGGAAAACGAAGATTATATATAGATTAAGCTGCATTTACAGCTTTTTTTTTTTCCAATTTAGCTCAATACTTTAAAGAGAAATTTTTACTTAAAATCAAGACAGAGGAGGCAGGGAGGTTCAGGCTGATAGCATGGCGTCTTTATGGTGATGGATTTTTAGGGGTTTTTTGAAACAATTCCTTTGAAAAAGGGTTTAAAGCAAACATTGTTTTTCTGACATTCTGTTGAAAGGTTTGAGCACATCTCTTGCTGTGTTTAATTAACAAAAACCAAATAATTGATGTTCAGGGAAGGGATTATCATTGAAGGACTAGGATAGAAGGAGCTACCTGAATCAGTGGTTATTATTTAGGGGTCAGAAAAGCTCTTCAGACTTTCCTACACTAGTGACCTGTAGCTCTCAAACGCTTCAGTGGGTGTGATGGCAAATCCTGAACCTCTTACAGAAGCAGAAGGTGCCCAGCTGATCCTGGGAAGCAAAGTGTGCACCCCAGAAAGAGGAACCAGGTTGGATCAGGCTGAAGGTCCTTTACCTTGGTGACCTCTAGCTTTCGGTGAGACGTGGCGCCTAAGCAAACGCGTAGGGGTAGAGTAAATATTTCTCCATACACTCCCAATTACTGGCCATTTGTGGCTACAGGGTTTTCGGGAGTTAAGGAAAGTGGCTTTGCATTTAGCTTTATATATAGTTCTTAATCAGTTTCTCTTCTACACGGCTCTCCTGTTGCTTTCCGACCCCAAAGCCTTGGATTTGCCTTGCGATGGGATGTGGTGGATGCTAGAGCTCAGCTGTAGGCTCTGTGAAGGTCCAGCTCCTGCCGTTTCATTTGAGCCTGCCACCTGCTAGACAGGAAATTCAGTCACGTTTCTAGGAGCCGTGATTTTTAAAAGCAGTAATACCTTTCTGACGTACTCGATTAGCAGAGGTAGTTACCATATGCAAATGCTAAAGCTTGGCATGTATTCTGGAGCAGTTCAGTCATTTTGTGTGATATAGATCTTGTTTCAGTGCTGTGTTTTCCTGAACACCAGCAGTTCATCTGATTCCATGGAGCACTTTTATCGGAAGAGGAGTTAAATGCTTGATCTCTCTTCTTACGGCTTGTATTTTCTTTTCCTCAGATGGGAGACGCCCATCTTGCCTATTTGTTCCTTGTGCTGAAATCATTCTGTTCTTCTAATTGTTATCATTGCTCCTTCAATTTTTGGCTTAGTTTTACCCTGTGCCTGTAAATGTATTTACTGGACCAGACTTGCACACAGTATTCAAGGTGAGGGTGCACCATTGACTTGAAAAAGAGTGAAATGATGATTCTTGCTAAGTTTTCTAGATTTTTTTTTTTTTTTTTTTATTCCACCCCACCCCACAGACCAAATAGCATCCCATTTCTTTCCTTGGTGGGTGCTGAGCGTCAGGCCAGTGTCTGGAGCTCGTCACTGGTACATCCATTTCACTCCTGACAGTATTTAAAAGTATCAGCAACCAAAGTTCTATGGTGGTTTCTCACAGAAGACCCTGTCCTCTGTGTATAATGTATTCCTCCTTGCTCTTAGAGGCTATTTACTGGTCTCTGAGTATTTTGGTTATGTAAAAATCGGAACAATTTTGTATTCTAATGTTTATGAATTTACAGTATCCTGTATTTTTAATTATGGTAACATTCATGAATAATCACTTCATTAGAATAAATTTGAGAGGTGAATGGTAGAGGGAATCTTTTTAAACAATCGGTTTAACAATCAAGGCATGGCATTACAGGAACGTAAGGTAGAAAGGAGTTTTTGAGAGGTCCTCTACTCCATCCCCGTGCCCTCTATGGTATCCTCTATCTGCTGATGGTTTGTCAAGGGCATTTGTTTTTCTCATCTGTCGTTCGGTGCATCTGCTGCGTGGTGCCAGCTGCACATTCAGTAAGCACTGATTTTTTTTCCCTCATTCCCCATATATTGAACAGGTATTGAACAGTGCTGGACTCAGATCTCACCCTGGTAGGACTCTGCTGGATACCTTTTTCCAGCTGGAGGGTGAACTATGCCCTGCGTCTGTTTTTCCGAGTTCTGTATCTGTGCTTTCTTTCCCTTTTATGGGTATAGGCATCACTAGCAGTGTCAGCTGAAACAGCAGCCCAAGGATTTTTTAGCCCTTGTCGTAGTCTGGCATCCCCAGGTTTCACTTCTGCCGTAGTGTAAAACTGGCTTGTTTGCAGTGTGATTGGCATTGGGCAGCCGTTGCAAGCTGTTACTCATCTCAGTGCTGGCTTCTTCGTGCCTACAAAGAGTTTGATCATTGTTCTGGTATTTTTATGGAAAGTAAAGTCAAGCAGCGTATCCGTAATCACTGTCTCCTCTATCAGAGGAGAGAGTTTGGCCAGATAGTTCTGGCCAAAGCATAGGGAAATGGCTCTTAATCCTCTGTGACCACTTTATTGTGCTTATTTACTTTAATGCTTTTAATTAGGTGTATTTTATTTAATGCATGTGAAGCGTTACTGCTTCACTTGAAGAAACAAGTGATGACTCCTAGTCAGATGGACAATGCATTGTTCTAAGGGAGGCCCTGCAATTGTCCTGACGTTGCAGGGGAGGAGATACCGTAGGCTATTACGTGTCCTACACAGCTACTGTTTTACAGAATGTCCTTCACAACTGTATCCACATATTGATTTTAAAAAAAACAAAACCCTAAGCTACTAGTTCCTGGTGTGTGTGCCAAAGGAGAGATTTGAAAACCTTTGTCTTTCGATTTCCAGCCTATAACTTTATACTTGGCCTTTGTGTCCCAGTTTTATCTTCTAACATATGCTCACCGACCTGCTTGGTACCCTTGGAGCTGCCACTTGCATCTCATTTTAGTGTTTGCTTTGCCAGATCTGATAAGCTGATCCCTCTTAATCTTTCCTCCTGACTCTCCTCCTCACCTGACTTATTTTTTCTGGGTACTGGCTCTTGTTTCACTTCAGTTCTTTTGAACGTGAATGACCACAATTGTATTCGGTTTTCCAGATGAGGTCTTACAAATGGCTCACTTGCTGGCAGTGAGATTTCCTCTACCTTCCCTCTTGGGAAGGTTAATCATTAGGCAAGTGAGGTTTTTATATTTATTTGGTTGGTTGAGAGCTGTTTTCCGTGGCACTGTGGAGGTTTTGTGCTCTACCTCCTATCTTCTGCTACAGAACACTTTTGACTAGTCATTTTTTGACAGGTCATTTCTTGTGCCTGGATTTGTGTATAACACACTTCTTTACTAATTATATTCTGCATTTCTCTTTGCTTGCATGTCCCCTGCTCTTATGATCCATTACTGCTGTATAAAACCCAGTGCCTGGGGCCTTGTGCTTCCAGCCCTCTCCAGCACGAAGCATGTGCAAAGTCCTGTGGCTTGGCTTTGCAGGAAAGCCTTTGGGGTTCCGATTTCATTTCCCATAACCCAGCTGTTGTCAGCCCTCAGCCCTTTGTGTGGCAAAGAATGGCGTGTCTTTCCTCTGTAGGGAATGCAGGTTCTGCCCCAAATGCACCAGCTTGAACATTTGGGTTTACAGCTAAGCTCCCCAGCGACTGATTATCTGGCGCCTCAATGCCTAATGTCAGAAGGTTTCACCTTTGCTTTTCTTCTTCTGGGCCTGAGGTCACGTGAGATGGATACTCCTGTGTTGCCCTGCAGCAGATCTCCCCCTTTCTCAGTCTCCGTGCTTTCTGATTGCAAAATTGGTAGCGAATGCCACTCCCAGCATGACATGGCCTGACTGTCCTGTGCCCGTGTGCCCTATGTCCCTGGTCAGACAGGAAGGAGGTAGTAAATCAAATGGGCTCTTGATAAGTTAAAGTCCTTTTTAGTTTTTTTTCCAGAAGGTGCTGCATCTGCTGACTCATACCAGCTTTTGGCATGGGGCTCGAGATGGGTGTAAAAGCCAAATCTGGAGGTGGTGCTTTGAGCCGCAGGCTTCCAGCTGAATGAGGCAAGACAAAATTAACTGCAGAGACTCATGTGACCTACTTCTTAAGCTCTCACGTGCAGCCTTCAGATCAGAAAACTAAACAGGAGGAGACAGCTTTCATGGTAAATGAGAAATTGTTTCCATCCTGTCTGACGATGGAGAGCTCTCAGGTTGTTTTTAACTGTGTCGCGGTTATTGGGGCCACTTAGTTTGCTGTAGCATGAATGTCAGCTGACATTGGATCCTATGGAAAGTTAAAGGGCTGTTAACCCATGCTGAGAAAGAGGCTTTTCTTTACCTACTGAGGCTCTTCCCAAGCAGTTCAATCTGACTGACTAGGTTACGTGTTTGCTGCTAGCTGCCCCCAGTGCCCCAAGCTCAGTTTGCTCTCATGATAACATAAATCAGTAGCTCAAAGGCAGCACAAAACAAAGCAAGGTGAACAAATAAACAAATTTCTCTTCTTTCTCCATCTGCCTTTCTTTATACTGACAAGAGGGGTTGGGTGGCTGGGTCAGCAGTGTAACTGCTGGTGACGTGCTCTGCTGAAGCTCTGAACTCTCAGAGCAGGAAAGCTGCTGTTCAGTCAAGTCTCTTGGTTTCTGTTCAGCGAGCGGAACATGCCTTATAGTTGTTGCTTTGGTTCAGTGCACTGTATTCTTTTAACTTTTAATGGCTTTTTAAAGGGTAGACTGTGAGGGAGGGAGAGCAGATCGCTGAAGCGCACCTTGAGGCGGTACATGTTCAGTCTAATGCCATCCAAGACATACAAAAGCAGGGCCCTCCACCACCCAAGTATGCTCTGTTGAGGGAATTGAGCTGATGTGAACCACCGAACTTGATAGCCTCATCTGCCTTCCGGCTGGACGTGGGGTGAGCTAGCGGACAATCGTGTGTCAAGACATACCCGTGGCCCTTTTATGAAATATCCTGGTAGAACGTTGGTTCTGCTGGGCCCAGCCACTATGAAATCAGATGTTCAGCATGTCTCTTCTCCCTCGTGACAGCTGCCAGTGACATCTGCCAGGAGCAACACGGTGGTTTAGTTAATTCCACTGGGTTGCGAGTGCTGAAGATGCGCTTGTTCTCATTGCTCTTTGCCTGTTCCTCCTTTGTCCCAGTGATTGAGTTGATGTTTGAGGTTCACAGGAGGAGGTATCACTTGCTGTTCCTTTGCCAGGGGACTCCTGGCACACACTTGGCAGCGTGGGCTTGCACATTTTCTTAGTGACTTGAAAGAAACAGCTAAGAAGAAAAGAAACATTATTTTCTGGTATTTCCTTGTATGCAATATGCATTTTCAAAGACACTACTTCTCACGTATAAAATCGGTGTGTTTGGATAAAGCACCCAACATGTTTCACAATCACACCCTGATTTCTTAAAGCTTATCACCTGTAATTAAGGATGGCTTTTCTAGGAGAAAGGTAAAAAGAATTCTCTACATTATTCTAAAAATTACAAACCTTTGATAAAGTTCACCAAACCTGAAGTTTCACAGAAGTTTTCCTTAACGTGGTTTCCTGTAGGAATGGTCATTTATCTTAGTTGGTGGCAACGTATGTCTGTCTTGATTAGTTACACAGGTTACCAGGCAGGCTAACTAATTACACTAGGAAATGGCACGGAGGAAGAAGTGCTAAAATTCAGTAGTGTATTGCAGATCCTAAATCATCACAGGTGTAAAGACAGATGAAAATGGGCAAACAACAAAGCCAGTGAATACTGTGGAGTGGTTCACTGTGCTGGCTGAAAAAGTGCTTGATGCTAGAGAGAGCTCGTGTTCATAACTGCCCGGGGTCTGGAGACAGAGGGAGTGATGGGTAGGAGCTGTTCTCCTGCGGTGCTGGTGTCTTTGCAAGAGGATTAGGATGAACTGAAGACTTCAAAATGTTGTGATAGGAGCTGACTTTGCTACCTGCCTGTGCTTGTCCAGCTGTAACACCACCTGGCCCTAGAAAGGTTGGGTTTCCTTGGCCCTTCCTTAATCTCTGACTTTTCTTTGATACTGCTTTGGTGGCAGTTTTATCTATGAAGATACCAGGCTGGCTATCTTGCGCCTTTTTCTGTGCTAACCTGCTTTTGGAAGAAGACATATGTGGCTTTTAATCTCCTTACCTGAGTTCCCAGATTGCAGCAGTCTGTAGGGAAAGCGAGTCTGTGAAAATGAGCCTTTGAGGTGATTTCAGGAACTGAGATCTTTATTCCAGTATTGTAAAGGGAACAAGGTAGGGAGACGGGCCAAAGTCTGTGATAGGGACAAGAAATCACATAGGGCAAAGGCAATGGATCTATACCAGAAAATTACACACAATAAATAAATATCTTTACTGCAATATGACACACCACAAAAAGATATGAACCCTTGCCTTGCTTCCAAAGAGACTTGTGAAGTTGATTGTCACTAATTCTTCATTCAAGGTGAGTGCAAAGAAATAGGCACGCTTTTATGAGTAGAGCAAACTGCAGCGTCAAAGACTTGCTTTGGCTGAGCTCCTCTGTGTTTGGATCTACAAGCTGCCCTGACCAGCTGTGGAAAGTTAGACAGAAATTGCTGGCTGTTTCTGCTGCCATTTTCCTGACAAATGCTCCTTTCCTTGTAGAACGTCATCCAAGCCCCAGTAGGGTTATATTTTATACTGGTCTTGCTGAGATCCAACCTAAAGATGAGGCAGTGCCAGCAGCCTTCAGGCAAATAAAAGCCCTTTCAGTTCTCATTCTGTGTTTGCCCAATGGCCTTTTGCTCCATCGCCTGTACTGCCTCTGCATTGTGTCTTCAAACCCTCAACCTGCGTGTCTGTGTCCTGAGATGAACACCAGCTCCTCCGCTGCGAAAGCAGCTGGTGCTCGATCATCTCCGTGCTAGCTCACTAGGTGAAGCTGCATGTACAGCCCAGCATCCGTACTGGGACATCGAGCTGCTTGGATCGCGGTTTGGAGCCTCACCTCTGCCCCGACTGGGTGATGGCTTGGGTTTGTAATGCCCTTTCCATTGCCGCCTCCTTTGAGCAAAATCCTTTGCTGTCCTGGTTGCATCACCCGTTGTTGCTCTTGTAGCTGTGGTGTACAAACGCAAGGAGAGCATGCAGTTTGGCTGCAAAACAGCGCCGAGATTGCTGCTGGCCTCTGCAGGGCTGGCAGAGAAACCTCTAAGGCACTGTGGGTTTTTAAAGACAAGCGAAGGAAAAAAGAGAAATATGAATAAGGAAAAAAGAGAAATAATAAAGAGGTGAGCGAGAAAAATCAAGGACTCCTGTCAGAACTTAGAGATCTGGGTGTTGAGCGGTGCTCGAAGAATAGGGCAAATGTTTGTACCCGCTCTAAAAAGGAGAGTGAAAGAAGCAGCTGCGTGATTGTCCATTTTTCATTATTACCATTTCCCTAATGATTACGGGAATTTGCTGCACATTGGGCTTGCTGTGCGGGGATGCCATCCCAATGGCTGGACCAGTTGCACTGGGGATGTTCAGAGCTGTCAGCTACAGACTGGAGGGTGTGTAGGAAAGCAAGAGCCTGATGGTGAACATTAGTGGTTGTGTCACTGTGGCACAGTGATTTAAAAAAACAAAACAAAAAAAACCCCAAACAAACAAAAACCCACCTGAGCTTCAGAGCAATATAAGAAGTGGGTAGGTGGAGCAGGGGCAGTGCGTGTGCCCATCAATGGGAATCGTGTGCAGCGTGAAGGTGGCTGTTAAATTGTCTTAGAGGAGGAGATAGTTGTGAAGACAGCAGCTTGTTAAAAGCGCTCTCTTCACCCTTGTCCTGCTGTCTGGTGGTGAGCTACAGAAGGATGCAAAGATGTTTGAGAGCTTAAGCTAAAGTTTAGTATGTCTCCTGCCCTGGTGATTGGAAGACCCTGATTACCATAATATTCTTCTGCTCTTCTCCCTCCCCTCTTTGTTCTAAAATGAGGGCAGTGTTTTGTTTTCCTGACTTCTGGATGGTGCTTTAAAGATGCAAAGACCCAGGTTGGTGCAAAGCTTGTTCCTGTCTTGGGCTCATTTCTCCCATTGTGAAATCTTGGCAAACTGGTTTTGAACTTACAGTTTTTGGCTGGCTGTGGCAGTCCCCAACAGCAGTGGGTGTTGCCAGTGCTGGAGGTTTCTGTGGCTGATTTGTTGTCACTTCTGGAGCTTTTGTTTGTCTCCAACAGCTTCCCAAAAGTTGGGGATGATTGCACGTGTTTGAATTGTAGAACAAGGAGAGGGAAAAAAAATAATGTTTCCTGGTGGCATTAAAAGGCCTAATAGCTTATTGCCAGCAGCTAGTGCCCTACCAGCCTGTGTCTCTGGTGCTTCAAACACACTGTGCTTTGCTTTGCTTTTGTAGTTTGTAAAACTTTCTGACTCGGTTTCATGAGTGTGAGGTTTCAGGGCTGCAGATCCAGACCTGACTTATAGATGGGATTGAAAACTATTTGTGAAAAGCCATGGGTGAAAGGTGAGTTAGATAAGCTGGAGCTGCTTGTTGGGGCAGTTCAGTATCGGAGCTGGTATCTTTGCAGGCTGATGCCAAAGGCATTACGTATGTTCATTTGTGGAATACTTAATTTTCAAAGGTACCAATCAATGCATTCAGTATTTGATGAGAAGAATTTGTAAGGCTCCTGGTGACTGAAGGACAGTCCATTAACTGGGGTGACAGACTCCCCTGGGACTTCGTTGTTTGCGTATGACCAAAAGTTGCTGAGCCCGGGTCTGCCTATCTTAGGTGTTTCTCCCCTGATTTACCCTGTGGGCTCCCTCCCGTGAGCTGTCTTTAGACTGTTTGTCCTCTGTAGCATCTCTTCCTCGCTGTTTGCAGGTGGTGAGCGAACTCGCAGAGTAATGCTGTGGACTGGGGGAGCAAGGAAGTGCAGGCGCTTTGCTGATCACGTGGGAAATCAGCATCTGAACAAAGCTGGAGAAGCTGAGAAGAAACGGTACGGAAGATGCCACCTTTGTCTCTGTCACTCAAAAAACTAAGCGGGACACTGAAGCCTTCATCTGCAGGTTTCCCAATGCTGGGAAAGCAAGTAAAACAGAGCAGAGAGAGTCTAGTAGTGGAGTAGTTTGAGTGCAGGGAGGATCGCTCATCCAGCTAGCATAGCTCTGGCACGTGGGAGAGCTTGGCTGCCATGGCACACAAATTCAAGCTCGGCCATCCTTCCTGCTCCCTCCACCCTTTGCTCCTGCTTTGCCAAATGTATGATGATGCAGAGCAGCAGAACCTGCAGAGGGAATGGTGTCACTAATAACGTTGCAGCTGATCTTTGGGCTCCTTCTCCTGAGGCGGGGATGTTAATTTGGGTGCTGCTTTTCCAGCTAGATGTCAGGAAGGTAAGGGAATTCACGCAAGGATTTAAGAGTACGTAGTTGTACAAAATCAGGGATGGTGACCTCCCCCTTCATAGCTTTCATGTGGGAGAAGACTGCAAGGGCCACCCCTCTCCTTCCATGACACTTGCCCAAAGGCCGCAGTACTTCTGCGGTTGCTGCTATGCTATCCTATGAGCAAAAAGGATGTGGCAGGTCGTAATTTCCTCCTCAGCCACCTTGCAGGCGGGAGGTCACCTTTCGTTGTTGGTGAACTTGTTACACTAGGCGTGTTGAGGTGGGTATTGAGGAAACCAGCAGTCCTGCCTGGCTTGCAAGCGTTCATGTGTATCTTGGCGCTTCGGGGTAGTTTCTTGGGTTATGCTGGGATGGGGTTTTCGGTTAGGAACGTGCTGCAGTGGATTTTGAACTGGGAAGGTGACTGTAGCAAATGCCTCATGAGCGGCTGCTCACTGGGCCTGTTTGGTGGAGTTATATATAGATTTTGCTCTCTGTGGGTCCTGTTAGTGGAGCAGTAGGTTGCACAATGGGCTCTTAAGAAACCTTTTTGTCTGGAGATTTATTGCCTCTTTGAGATCTCAGTGTCAGGGCAAGGCAGACTTTTCCCCATTCTGCGTGCATGAGGGCAGATACCTGAGGCATAACTTTCTTCTGTCCCTCCCAGTAAGGAGAGGAACAAAAGTCTCCGATCCTGTAAGCAGAGAGAGAATACCCACAAATAAAAATACTGCCTGTAATGCTTTATCATACATAATAGGGCCCAAAAGTTGCCAAATCATTCCTGAAGCTGATTTTTACCAAGCAGAGAGGCTGTTCCAGTGGCCTCCTCCTCCCCCCCCCCCCCCAATCTGGTGAGATTTTGACCCCCTGCCTGCTTTCCTGTGGTGCTGCTGCTTTTCCCAACTGCAGCAGGCTGAAGCTCTTACAGCTTGTTAAATAGCCCGAGAAATTCTTTAATGAAAATTAATTGAGTGTCACTAATTTACACGTCTCCTGAGGTAAGCAACTACATTTTATTTTTCTTTTGCTTAATTTTGGATTCTGTTTCATCAGTTGCTTCCTTGAAAAGCACAAACAAATTAAAACTTGAGGCAATAGCCATATATATTTAAATATTAGAAGTTAATGTTAACAGAAGTTCATACCATCTTTTGCATTGTGCTTGGGAAAATAGAGGAGAAAAAAAACCCCTTGATCTTTTATACACAAAATGTTTCTTATTGCTCAAATTCTCAGGAAGGTTATGAGCAGTCAATTTAATTCCTAGAAGGGAAATAACTTTAATGAAGTAAGAAATGAAGAATGATGCAACAAATGGAGATAACGTTGACTCGTTTTCTGTCTCGCTGATAGATATCTAGGGGAAACATGGAGGTGTTACATGCTCTCAGTGCTATTTTTCCTGTTACGTAGTAACACAAGTTTTCTGTCTTTCCACTGACCTTGCTGCTATTCATTTTTAATGAGGAAGAACTGTTTTTCCTTTGAAAACGTCCTTACTGAACTTAGTTGTGTATCAGACCAGAATATAGTGGTCTATGGTTACAGAAGCCTCTCTTTCTGCCTTTTCTTTTACACAGGCCCCTTCTTGCTGCTCCTCTTTCTTCAGTAAATGTATTTCCCTGCTTGCTTTGGTCTGTCGGGCATGTTTTCAACCCTTTTTCCTGAAGGTACACAAAGAAAAGATAACAGGGTAAGGGTGTAAAAATGTGAATTTAAAATTCATTCCGCAGAAGAATATTGTATTTTTTTAATCTAACTAAACAAAAAAATAACCCACCTAAAAATAATACTTAGAAATAAAGATGCATAATTAACTCATCAGAGATAATAACAGGCTCTTCTATGCTCCCATAGAGCAGAGCCACAAATACAATAACAACTATGGTTAATCTGTAATCACCTACATTTTCCCTGGGATTTGACATACTTTTCCTGCCAGGTCAACATTGATTTGGTCGGTTCTGAAGCTTTCACGTTAACAAATTTACTCAAATCCGTGTGCAAATAAAAGATGAGATGCTGGCTCTGGGTGCTCTGATTTGGTCACGGCATAAAGTCACTTCTGAGCGGCAGCTAAACAGACTAAGGAGCCTTGGATAATGCTTGGACGCCACCGTGCTGGCAGGAATGCTGGAGCAGCTCGTGCCATTTTGCTGTGCGCCCCCGGACTTTCAGTCATTTAACATGTCCTTTGACCAATGTCCTCCAGGGGACGAGGCATAACCTGTGTCCTGGCTAGGCAGCGGTTGCAAGAGGGTTCCTTGTACCAGGATGTGCCTTTCCAATGGATAATGTGTTTGAGCTTGTTTGCCGGTTCTTCCAACCATGCTAGATTGTTTTTATGGCAGGAACTTAATCTGCAGCTGGACAATCGTAAAACCTGTCTAAGGAAAAGCACGAGAGATGCTAAAAAATGACCTGGTATTATTTAGCCGAGTTAATTCCAAATGTAATACCATGGGTTTAACTGGAATTACACTGGGGATTAGTTCAGCTGATAGCTGATCGCACTGTAATAGCTGCCTGGCTTGGGGAGTTGGTTGAGCAGGTGCTGCTTGCCTCCTTCCAGCCCCATTCCCCCACCTCCACATTGTCCCTGCTCCTCCTTCCTCACGCTGGACCCTGTACCTCCTCCAGCAAGAACTCATTTGAGGAACCCCGTTTATTCCACTCTCTTTCCTCGTCTCTCCCTTGGGGTTTCTCATGTTCTGTTTTAAGGGTCCTTCTCCCACTTATCTCAGGGAGCTTTCCAAAATCCCACCATCTTTTTCCATCGAGGGGCGTCATGCAGGGCTCCAGCATTTTAAACTCTGCCAGAATGAAGGCTAGAGATGAAACAGGAGTATTTTTACAGTGAAGGACATGCGTGGCTGCTGGTGATTGTGTGATGAACAGGTACCAGGAGGTGCCCACAACTCCCCTGCCCAAAGCAGGCTCTGCATATTGGACCTCGAGAGAGCACTTGCTCTTCTGGGCATGGTTAGAAGTAAGTTATCTCCTCCTAGAGGAGAGGCAGCACTGTTTGCATAGCTGTCCTCGTAGCCCCGGGCTGGATTCATGGATGGATGGGTAGGGATCAAGAGGAAGTGGTCAGAGGACAAGTGCCATGCTGGGTCAGGCCATGCATCCCCAGGTGCACACAAATAACACGATGTGCAGAATTACCCATGGGGAACGCTTCTTCCTTTGTCACTGGCTCACAGGCCATCCCAAGGACATAGTGTGGATTCCCTCCACCAGGATGTTGCCTGTCCTCCAGTTCAGCAATGTTCTGGGATTTGAGCTTTTCCAACAGTGGAAAACTGAGAACTTTTGGCAAAGCTATCAGGCATGGGCTTCTGCTCCCCTCACCTGCTGAGGTTTATGTGCTGGTGGACCACTGTGTGTTTCTTTCTAACCTTCTTGCCATGTTGTCCAAACAGCTGGGGGCCAGCCTACAGCGCTGCTTGTTTTTAGACATTCTTATTATCCTCCGGAGGTGATTTTTTTTTTTTTTTACTTGTTTTGCATGGGATCCTGTTCCTCCTCACTTTCCTTGAATGCATGGGTGGTTCCTGTCTGGGAGCAGACCCATCCTTACCTGGGTGATGATGGCTTTTACCTGAGAGGCATGCAGCTGGGTCAAACGCCCCCCTGTTTTGGCAGCCAAACAGGCCCTTCCCCACTCCCTGCCCTGATGGCGGGAAACCAGCTTGCCTCTTGGCTCTGTGTCCGCAGGCGGGTTGGCACAAGTACAGGCTGGGCTGAGAATGGCTGGAGAGCAGCCCTGAGGAGAAGGACTTGGGGGTGTTGCTGGATGAGAAGCTCACCATGAGCCGGCAATGTGCGCTCACAGCACAGGAGGCCAACTGCACCCCGGGCTGCATCCCCAGCAGCGTGGCCCGCGGGCGAGGGGGGATTCTGCCCCTCTGCTGCGCTCTGGGGAGCCCCCCCTGCAGCGCTGCCTCCCGCTCGGGGGGGCCCAACAGCAGAAGGACACGGAGCTGTTGGAGCGGGGCCGGAGGAGGGCCCGGAGATGCTGCGAGGGCTGAGCCCCTCTGCGGGGAGGACAGGCTGGGAGAGGGGGTGTTCAGCCTGGAGAGGAGAAGGCTCCGGGGAGACCGCAGAGCCCCTTCCAGTGCCTAAAGGGGCTCCAGGAGAGCTGGGGGGGACTTTTTCCAAGGGCATGGAGTGATAGGATGAAGGGGAATGGCTTCAAACTGGAAGAGGGCAGACTTAGATTAGATATCAGGGAGAACTTTTTCCCTGTGCGGGCGGTGAGCCCCTGGCCCAGGTTGCCCAGAGAAGCTGTGGCTGCCCCATCCCTGGAGGTGTTCAGGGCCGGGTTGGACGGGGCTGGGAGCACCCTGGGCTGGGGGGGGGCAGCCCTGCCCAGGGCAGGGGGGTGGAGATGGTCTTTAATGTTCCTTCCAACCCAAACCATTCCCAAAGTCATCGGGCAAGCCCCCAGCAGTAAACTTTAAGGGAATTTAAATTCGTGGCGTTAAGCTGTCGCGCTGGGGGGTTGTCGCTGCGTGTTCTCCCCTCAGCCCGCCCCTCCCCGCCCGCCATGGCGCTCCCCGTACCTCAGCGCCCGCTCGCCGGGCCGGGGCCCCGCTGCCTGCCCGCCCCCGGGGGTTACCGGCCTGCCCTGGCTGCGGGACGGGACGGGGCGGAGGAGGAGGCGGGCGCAGGGCGAGAGGGGCCGGCCCGGGGACGCGCTACGTGTGGCGGGCGCCCTTATAGCCGCGGCCGTCCCGGCCCCGCCGCCCGCCAGTCACCATGTCGAGCCGGCAGCAGACGGTAGGGCCGCGCCGCGGGGGCGGGCGGGGGCCGAGGGGGCCGTGGGGCGCGTCCGGCTGTCTGAGGAAAACCTCTCCCTAAATCCCCGGCGTCGCCGCTTTTCCCTCCTTTCCCCCCCTGCGCCCCGGGCTGTGGGGGCTCCCGCCGCTGAGGGTCGTGTCGGTGGGCGCCATCTGCTCAGCGCCCCGCAGCAGACCCGGGGTTTTCCTCACGGGGCGCAGCCGTCGCCTCGCAGGAGGACGTGAGAGCCACGGTGGTTGCGGTGCTGAGGATGAAGGGTCGGTCCGGCTCGGTGAGTGAGGCGACTGCCCTGCCGGCACCCGGGCTTGTCCCGCAGGCGGGTGGCGCATCCCTCCGCCGGCGCGGGGCGAACGCCCCGGGCCGAAAGCGGGCGATCCCCACCGCGGGCGGCCGCCCCGGCAGCCTCCCGGGCCAGGCCAAAGGTTGAGTCAGCGAGAAGGCTGAGCCGCTGCCTCCCCTCACGGCTTTTCGGGTCCCACCCGGCCGGGGAGAAGCTGGTGGAGATACCACCACCGCCACCGGTAGGCTTTCAGCACTGCTGCAGAGCCCGTTCTTTAAAAAAAACCAAACAACAAACCCGCAAAGAAACCACACAGCCAAGAAAAATAATAGCAGCTGGAGCATAATTCAGTTAGAAATTGAAATTGCCAATCACGGTCACGGCAAGAAATAGTTTTCTGCTTGCCAGCTCTCCTCCCTTACTTCTGGGGTTGGAGATGTGAGGTCTGGGTCCCTCTGGCACGCACGTTTTCCAGGTTTTAAATCAGAACCATAAGAAATCTTGACGTAAGACTCAGGCTGCTTTTGCTGGGTGATCTTGGTTTTTATTTTTTATTTTTTTTTTTTTTTTACCTCATCATAAATTTTTCAGACAGATTCGATGCGTTTTGAACACACTGGTAATCTGTTAGGATAGGAATGCAAGCAAAACCACACATAACAACGCGTGCCTGTGCGGCAGGATGTTCTTGGAAATGTGAAAACCTGTGGTTTACGGATTATTTCAGGGAGGGGAGGTGCAAGACATGAGCCGTGTATGGGAGTTTTGTTTGTTGCTGTGACAGGAGAGAGGCATTACCGAACTTCCAGAATAATCCTTCTCCTTTGCCTCCACCCTGGGCTTGAAAAATGACCTTTATAAGCAAGATTGTGGCTGACCTTCGTACCGGGACTGTCAAAACAGATGCTATCTGCTTGACAGTTGTAGGCGTATTTTCATGTGCTTATTTGCCAGGTATGTGATAGAATGAGAAAAGGCATGATTTCACTAATTGCAAGTGGTTTTGGTAATTATGATGAAACAGCGATGATATCCCATTAGTGATCCTCCCGGTCTATCGCCAGGGAGATGCGTTGCACGGAGCACGGGTGAAGTTCTTGCTCCTAACACAGTCTCAGCGGCTCACGGGTTTCAACCATCTCAAGTTGATATCAAAGGCACGGGATAAGACATTTCACTTTGATAGGTGTCCCTTGATTAGCACAATTATTTCTATACATACATGGACAATTGGGGTCAGTCTCAGTGCGATTACATGGTATGGCTCAGGAGGGTTGAGGCATCGACAGCGCATCAGAGATTTTGTCTAAGAAAGCAGCAGGCAACAGCACAATGTGCTCCTGCAACTAGCAGCCTAAATGTTGTAGCTCAAAGGAGTTTTAATGTGGTGGTGAATTTTCCATGACGCCTGTTGTAGCTGCAACAACCAAGATGAGCCCGTTGGAAAATGAAGATGGGGATGCATAGAATAATTTGCCCTGCTGAGCTCCCGATTAGTACAGAAGCTCATCCTTCTGTTGCCCCTTACTTAATCCCAGTTTTTCATTCTTCCAGTAACATAAGTCTTTGTTACTCATAAAAATCCTTATTACTAATAAAATCTCAGTTCTTACCGCTTCTTCATCGTGTGAGTGATGTGTTAATCTTTCTCCCACAGACAAGGTTTTGTGAGGCTGGATGTTTCCAGTGTTATTCCCTGGCTGAGAATATGTCAAAATGGGTTTTGCAGGTGATGTTGCTTAGCTGTCAGCTTTTGAAAGGCGCAGTAGTGCTAGCTGTTGCGAGGCGGACTGGCTGTGTTATTTGCCCGTGCTCCTCATTTTGGAAATGGAATAATTATAAGCCCAGGATTTAAAACTTAAATTCAGCCTGAATGCTCTCTGGAGTTTGAGGTTAGTTTGAGGATGTTTTAATTGCATACCCATTTATTAATAGAAGCTTATGGTAAGGTACGAAGAAGAAAGCTTCATTTTTTTTTTTATTTCTGCATGTGTTGTCCTTAAGAACGAAAAAGGCACCTTAATTCTGCTGAAGGCTCAAGACTCGGTGTGCAGGAATCTCTCTTTGGCTTGTTAGTAGGGGAATGCTCTCTTCATTTCTGCTCGTGGCATTGCAAGAGGCATGAAGTCCTCTACGTGCCGGGCAGCATCCTTCCAGTTACAGACCTCATCGACAGAGCGTATTTGTTTCTGACCAGTTCAGGACCAACTTTCTGGGGAGAAGAACGGCCTTTAATGATGACCTTAAAGACCTAATGTTCCTTACACAGGCCTCCTGTGTGCCCCAGTGGCGAAATCCTGCTCTCAGGAGTAAGTACACTGTATAAAGTAATTGCAGTGAGTAGCGTGGAGCTGTGGGACTGCCCTTGTTTATTGTGTGGGCTCTTGCACAGCGCAGCATTCAGGGCTGAGCGGTTCTTTCAGCCCCGTCGAAACAGCAGCTTGTTCTCCCTACACCTGCGGTGTCGCTGGTATTTCCGCAGCTCGTTACCTCTCCCCGCCAAGCAGCGTTTTCCTAACAAGCAGGAGGACACAGATGGTGCAGTGTGCTCTGGGGAAACCGCTTGCCACCGAGCCCAACCACACGGGCACAGTCCTGACCTGGAAGGGCTGGCCCCTCCCCGGGGTGACTGGCTTGCGTGGCTCGCATGTCCCCGTGGGTGCGTGGAAAAGGCAGCTTAACGAGATCGAGGTGTTCAGAGCCGGCTGCCAGAGTCCTGCCCCTGGCAGCGGCTGGACGTCCTCCTTGCTGGCTGCTTTCAGTGAGTTTCTGTTTGGATGTCCTTACAGATGCTTAGGGCAGAATGAAAGCCCAATACTGAAACCGCCTTTTTCGGGGTAAGTGTTACAGTTTTGTCGTCTGTCTGGTCTTGTAACAGCGTCTCCAGGAAGCTGAATGGCGTGGGATGTGGCATCCCTCCCTTTCACTGGGATGCTGTTTCTGTAGCCCAGTGAATCACAAAGCTGTAACTTCTGATAGTTCAGTTTTGCCTGTGTAGGGCTTAATTGCCTGGCTGCAAACTATGTGGTCTTATTCAAAGATAAATTAGTGTGTACAAATAATTTAAAGGTTTGGGTTTTTTTTTTAATTTGTTTAAAGAGAAGTTAAAAAAGCCCACAAGATCAGATGACAACCCTGAAGAAATATGAAGAGGCTTAGTTTCTTTGCCTAAAACATATTCTCACGTTGAAAAAACTGCAGCCACAGAGCAGCGTTCAGGTGGACTGAGTGGTATCACAGGCTGTGTAGTAACGTATGTACAGCTTCATCAGTTTAATTGCAAAGCCAAGTAAAATAAAATGTTTACTTAAAAAAACCCCAAGCAAACAACAAGCTATGCATTCATCTCCTTGCACACTTATTCTGTACTACTGCTTTGAACATAAAGACCAAAACATCTTTAAGGATATTTATGTTCAAAGCGGCTCTGGGTAGCTCAGCAGTGAGACTTGCAGAGGTGACAGTGCAGCAGGCAGCAGAGCCCCGATTTCAGGGAACTGGCATGGCTTGGTCTGGGCTGAATTACTCAAGACAGTGTTTCTGATGCTTTATCCAGTGATTCAAAAGTCTTGGGTTTACAGCTGTGATTTATTTTGTGAAACACAGTGCCTAACTCGTTGCACCGTGACAGTAAAAGGTGATTGTTTTCTAGTTGCTTCCTGTTTTATTTTCTATCACTTATTTTGCTTTATGTCTCTTTGAAGATCACAGACAGGTCAGCAGATTAACTATCTCGTCTCGATACGCTATTATTTGGACTTCTCTTGTTTCCTACAGCTCTCTCCCCTTTTCTCCCTATTTCTTTTGAAGTCCTTTCCTATTGAAAAGTTACCTTTCCAGTCTGTTGCCCCCACCTTGCTGTTTCATTAACTTGCGCTGTTTTGTGGTGCTGCCATTGTGCCAAACCCGTGTTTGTTAACCATACTGTGCTCTGTAAGAGCAGGGATGTTCAATTTGGGGAATTTCAGGGAACAAAAGCCAGGAAAAGTTGCAGGCTCCTAAATATGAATGCTTCTTTCTTTCCATGGTTCTGGGAGGCTGAGCCCTCCAGAGGATAGGGAATGAAATAATCAGCTTGGTGCCGTCCAACCTTGGAAGCTGCAAGCTGGGGACCTTGGTGGACCTTCCCCGATGGCGGGAAGGCTTGTCTGATGTCCCCTGGCAGTGCCGTGGCAGCAGGAGCAGCAGGGTATGTTTTCCAGCAGGCTGCGTGCATCGCCCAGGGCTGTAGAAGCACATGCAAGTGAAAAAGTGGAAGCGTTTTTCTGCTGGGACAGGTGGGTCCTGCCTGAGCACCCCTTCCCTCCAAGGGGAGAGGCAGGTAGGTCAGGCCTGATCCCTATGGGTGTGCTCAGGGGTTTTGCTTTCCCAACAGGACTAGTGGCTCTCCGGGGTTTCTCCTCGTCTCCCAGGGGCCTTGTTTGAAGGAGTGCAGCTGAGCACTGCCGGTGGCAGCAGTGGCGGCGGCGGTAGGCATGGTGGGTGCCATCTGGGGTGGTGGCCAGGGCTCCTAAACCTGACTAATTTCTCCAGCTCCGGATCGAAGCACTTTGAGTCAGCATGTTGTTTCCTGTCCTGCTGCTGGACTCCTGGATAAATACAGGCTCCAGCCTCGGCTGGCTGTCAGGTTGCGCCAATTAAGTCACTACCAGTTACAAATCTCTGCCAAAACCTGTAACTCAGGCATAGGTTTCCATCCATGCTCTCCTTGGGCAGCCCCTACAAGTGGTTTTAGACAAGGCAGTGAATGATTTTGAGGACCCCGTGCCACCCAGACATGTGCACTGCAGCTGCATCTTAGATTTAGGCCATGGGGATTTTGTTTTTCTGGAGGGTTTTCAAGAGAAGTACTGGCATACTTGCTCTTTTTTTTTTTTTTCTTTTTTTTGTTTTTTTTGCTGGCCTGATGTTGATCCTGGAGGGTGTCTTTAAATAGCCTTTAAAAATGAAAAGACCTCGCCTATCTGAAACCAGGTGTTTTAGATAAACTTGCAGCTGTACGCACCCACAAAAGATAAGTGGCACGCAGGGCCTGTATTAATGCTTCTAATGATATGCCCTGCCTCGATCTTGCACTTTGGTCACGGTGCTTGTACACTTTGGTATCTTAAAAGTCCATTAAGAGAAACGCCATGTAATTCAGGTTACTGTTTATTAATTCACTATTATCGTGAGCGAGGTGACTAATGATTATCTCTGATTGAGCTCTGAATCACAGCTGTAGGAAGTGAGAAATAGTTCCTTAATGGTCTCGCAGCTTAATAATTTCTAAGTGAAAATTTACTTAGAGTGTATCATTAACAAAATGAGGGATGCATAAAAGCCGGATCAAGGCATTCGGCGTGGATGTGCGTCACGAAATGGGATGCTGAGAAGTTAGGATTTTGCCTGTAGGGCTGGTAGCTCATTGCTGGTGCTGCCTCCCATCCCTCGCTGAGCGGTCCTTTTTCGCTTACTTACAGTTTGGCTCGGTTACAACTATGTGTGTTGAAAACTTTATCTGCTGAGTGGGTGCCAAAATGTCTTGGCCTGTTTGGAGAGCAGGGCTTGAGAAAGGAGCTGGTTTGCAATAGATTTTATTTTTTTAATTTTTTTTTTAATGTGGCTTCTCTTTAAATGCAGCCCCTTGGGTTTGTTGAGATGAGCTTTTTTTGTGCATCTTTGGAAAACAACCATTTGAACCTGCACTTCCAAGACTTTCTGACCTTGAGGTCTTCGTGGCCTATCTGGCAGAACAAAATGTTTTCTTTGATACCAAACCATTTCTCAGCTTTCCATTGTGGTGCAAAAAAGTGTGTTGGGCGGGAGGTCGTTTTTCAGGCCTGCCCAACCCTTCTGGTGGGAAGATCATTTGTTTGTATTGCCAGCGGGTGTGGGAAGAGGGAAAAAGAACCCTCATTTTAGAGGACGTGACTGCTGCTGCAGGGGGCTAAGTTGTGTGCTTGCCTCTGCCGGGGACCCTGGGCATGATGCTGGACATGTCACCTCAGCCATGGCTGGGGCAGCTCATTGCATCTGCCCTTGTCTTTGCAAAGCTGGTCTGAGACCATGGGGATGGAAGTGAGGAGTGTCGAGCTCTTGGAGGCGCAGCCTGGAGTCCAGGGGAGCTGCTCTTCAAATATGTGTCGTTTTTATAGGGCTTAAATATCGCGGGAGCTCAAGTCTTCATATGCCGTTTGCCTCACTCTCTGCTGCTCTTCTATGGCTGTAAGATTGGAGATGTGCCACCCTCAGAGAGGTACTGGGAGTTCGCATGAACTTTTGAGGGACCAAGTAAGAATAATACCCACGGAAAATGTGTAACTCTCCTTCAACCAGCCTTTGAGTAGCGTGTCATGCCTAAGACCTGTGCCTACGCCTGGTTTAGGGAGGGGTGAGGGAAATGCTGAATAGCCGCTCGTTCAAGAAGAGTACAGTGTTGTTGGTGCTGACTTAGGCAAGGGTCTGGGTAACCCCGCGTGTGCTCACGGAATTAAAAGCCTGTCTTGCAGCTTGGATGGGTCAGATGCACGGGTAGATGGGGCAGAAAACCTTCATCCTGGTGTCACCAAACTTGAGTCCTCAACTTGGACTTGGCTCCTGCAGCTTGTTGTGTAGGGTGGCACATTCAATGGTATTATGGTGAAAACAAGCCCACCTTCAGCCAACAGAAATACCGAGGAGACTGAGGAGGTACTGAGTGAGGGGAAGGTCTATTTGGCCCCATCTGTAGTTTCCAGCAGCAGCCAAGAGTGGGGGCCAGGGCAAGAGTTTGTGGCTGGGACGCCACAGTGCATTGCCCCAGCTTCCATTGATTTACGATGTGAGATACCAGAGGCCGTGCCTTTCTTCCTGATAGTCCTTGGTGAACTTTCCTTCCATGAATACATCTTAATGACTTTTTTCCAGCCGAGTGAACTTTTGGCCTGCTCAGTGGAGTTCCCCTGTTTAACCATGTCCTGTGTGGTGGTTCTGGCCGAGGTTCTCCACAGTCCTTCCTGCTGCTGATTTTGCACTTTGCAAGCTTCAAAAAAATCACTGAGGTGGAGAGAGATTACCTGTCGCCTACTGGCGACCGTTGACCATTGCACAGTCAAACGCATGGGGTTCAAGATGCCAAATTCAAGACTCTGTGTCCATCCTGGATACTGAATGAGGCAGGGAGAAGCACCATGTGGCTGCGATGCCGAGCCCCCACCAGCCTGGGCTTGCGTCCAGCTTTATTCTTTCAGCAGGCTGCCACGGTGTCCTGTAGAGGAGAGGAAATGCAAGAGGATTAGTACTTTTACAGAAATATGTATTTTAAAACCTGATCAAGCTGCTTGAAATGCAGATCCTCTGTAACTCCCACTGCTTATGAAACCACTAGACCTTCACAAAAGGTACAGGATTTCTTTCCTGAGAGGGGTATGATGGGCACATTAAAAACAGGTATCTTGCCCCCATATCGTTTAGAGCTGAGATGTGCTCGGTTCAACCTGTGCTAGCTTGGAGGGTGGAAGAGTTTGCTCTATTACTTAGCAGAAGATGGAGTTGGAGTCCCACCAGCCTGCTTGTAGCTATGGTTAGATGTGGGCCTCCAAATTTGAAAACCTATTGCAAACTGAAGGACACAAAACTGCCAAATACGGCTTGCTGCATTTTGCGGTAGAGCAGTGCCACCACAACAGTTCCGCTTTTAAAGGTAAGTTAACAACAGTCCTGGTTTGTTGGACTAATTTCTGGAGCTCTCAAAGGGAATGATTTTGATGAAGTGGGATATCACTCTCCTGGCGTTCGCTGGAGCACCCTCTGGGGAAGCTTGTTCCACGTGGCATCTCTGAACAGCAGAGCTTGTGTTTTTGATTGTCTCTTACAACTGAACAAAATTTAGCTCAGCTGACAGTCTCCTGACACTATACTGCAAGTTTTTCTTTGCATGGTATTTGGTGCAGGAATCCTGGCTGTCTGTTTTGCTTGTTTCAAGGGACAGGGCACCTGCCTTGCCACGGTAAGAGATGGGACATGTACAGTGGCTTACTTACCATAGAGAGCCACAGCCCATCAATTAAATTCCTAAATCTCACATTCAAGAAAAAAAAAAAGTAATGATTACACGTAAATACAACTCCTCCCTGGAAATTTTTTTGATACTCAAGTTAATGTATAATCACAATATGTACCCTTGTCCTCCTTTCCTCTTGTCCCTGAAATCTGAGGGACTGACACTTGGCTCACCATTCCTGTAATCTGATATTTTTCTCCAAAACAAGATACAGAAGCGTGGCTGTGTGTAGTAGTTTTTCCGGGTAGGGGAGTGGTGGTGTGCTGCTCTGTGTCAGTGCAGCATTTCTCATGCCAGATGCTGTTGCTCTGTGCAGTTGAGCTCAGCTGGCTGGCGGGCATGGCTCTGTGCACCACCAGACGCTGGATTTGCCGGCAGAGGTCACCGGGATACACCATCTCTCTGTTTTTTAACTAGTCACCTACCTTCTGGTTGCGTTTTTCCCTTCTTTTTTGTTTTCTCGGAGGTTAAGTAGATGTGCTTGATCGCTTTCTATGGGTGTGCAATCCCAAAACTTATCCGTACTGCAGTGAGAAGACCATTTCTGTTCCCTTGTTTTGCGAGATGACTGGTATTTACATTGGTGGTGGTCCCGCTTCTTGGCATGATCCAGAGCAGCCTTGTGATGGACCCCAGGCATCAAAGCAAAGCAGTTCTCCTTTTGCACTGTCAAACCTATTGTTTGCAAAATGAGCATGAGCCGATCTGCTGAAACGGGTTCATTTAGGCGAGGTAATTTAGCAGAACTGCTCTGAATATAAAAAATAGGGCAAGCCTGGAAGGATTTCTTGTTTAAATTGTTATTTTTGTCAGCGTCTGACAAGATGCTTTGTTTGTCAGATTTTTGTTGCCCATGCAGCTTTCCCTTGTGATTTCTGGAATGAAGATGGGAAATTGTTGTGGGTTTTTTTTTGTAACATCTGTCCTGGCCTTGCAAATTCATCCTGAAAATGTAGAAGTGCAGGATGACTCACTAGTTTTTTCTGCGTGGAGGAAATTAGAGTAGTGACATCATCTAATTCAGAGATAAAGAAATGCCTGATCTGTGCGCCTTCAGAGAGGCAGATTTTAACGTCCAGCCTGCTGGTTTGAAGTCACGCAGTCTAGAAATCAGCATTTGATTTGCAAGGGGATTGGAACAAGAGCCTAGTTTTGTTGTTTGTTTGGTTGGGGTTTTTTTTTGCCAGGGTTGTATAAAACTTGATTGTGGCAACCCAAAACATGCAAATTTATACCAAGAGAAAAATATTTTAGCTGTGATCAAACATAAGGCCTTGCTAAGAGCTCAAAAATTCCTGCAGGTTGAGAAAAAACACTTCAGCTAACACCACCTTGAAAACCTTGTGTGTTAGTGATATTTGGCATCTCCAACTGTCTGTCTCCAAGCTGAAAGACGGCTTGTTTCAGGTAACGGGGGTGTCTCTGCTGGTCTCCTTAAGGTCTTCTGTGTTACATTCCTGGCAGGGGACAGGGGCCGAGGTAGCGATGCCAAAAGTAACAAGCGTCCAAGGCGGAGGGTGCCGAGGAGCAAGTGAGGTCTGCTGTGGTTTATTCAGAGCACTGAATGAAGAAAGGGAGCCCAGTTCAGCATCCTGCCTGGTGCGAGGGAACGCTGGCAACCCCAGCCCCACAACCTCTGCAGGGTATTTGGTGGCACATCCCTGTATTACTCAGCTAAGTCTAAAAAGAAAACACGACGTTATTTCTGCTCACGTATGAGTGGTGGGAGAGGAGACGAGTCCCGTGTGCAGGAAAGTGGGGTGCTTGAGAAGTCCCACTTCCCCATCCGGACCGGTGAGCCAGGCCCCATGTCGTGATGGTGGGATCCTGGGAGGGGAGACGGGCAAAATTTCCAGGGTAACTCCATCTTGGGGCGGTTTTTCCCTGGGAAAGAGTGAAACTGAGTTTGAAGCGTTTACCACCTTAGTCCATGCAATGAATCAAACTCAAGTTTGGAAAAAGTCTGTAGGTTTAGGGTTGCAAGAGCTAAATCGGGACTTCAGAGACTCCCAGGTTTCTCCATCGTTCTTCAATATGATCATAATCAAACTTTGCTTCCACAAGCAAAAGCCCCCTCTTCCCTCTCTTCCTCCTTTTCTTTTGAGTATAAGTTTTGATTTTCTGCAGCAAATTACTAGTTTACAGAAGGTTTTTCCCACTTGTTGGTGATGGACACTTTATCTTCTCCATGTCAGCTCCCCCATTTGCAAGAGTAGCCGTGGGAATTGCCCTTGCAGAAGAAAACAATTTTTTAAGGAAAAGTCCCGTAAACTTAACTTTTATGCATCAAATTCAACTGATAGGACAAAAGATTTTTTTCCATAAGATGGCAGGATTTGGGGAGGGATTTTAAAAAAGAAGTTAGATCAGTCTCCGGAGGCTTAAGCGAGTGTTTGACTTCAAACTCAAAAGCTTGCTTGATCATTTTATCATTTTAAAAGCCTATTTTACCATTTGCAAATATGATCAGCTGAAAACATTTTGAAAGCTTCTGTTTTTCCTTGGTTTTTTTTTTCCTTTTCTTCTGGAGAGATGTCCAGGCTGCAGCACTGAAATAGGGCGTGTATTAAATGCTTGACTGGAAAAAAATGAATCATATTCCTAATAATGTGAGATAGCCCTATAAATAAAAATGCAGCTGGGGGAGTCCTGACCCTACCCCCGCTGTTGGGTCAGGGTTTCCCCAGGGTCATGAGCGCTGCCAGACACCAGCAGGATGCTACCCGTGTTCGCACGAGGCTGACCTTTCTGCTCAGTGAGCTGGACGTGTGACTAACGTGCCCTTAATAGCACTGCGCTGCAAGAGGGTTTCTCTGCTGGCATCGTTCTTAGGCTGATCTGTGCTGTGCTTTCAGGAGGGGAGTCCCTCTCCGGAGCGGGATGTTGCTGCAGCCTGCCACGAGCTGTGGCTCTTGGACCACTTCCAGCACCCTGCCTGTGCCAGCTACAGCAGGCAGAGGTACTCCCGCAGCGGCAGAGAGGAATTAAGGGCACGATAAGGACATTGGTTTAGACTTTATTTGCCTTTGCGATGACCAGCACCACTTTCTAATGACAAGTCTTTCCTCCTGCAACATTGGAGAGCTCTGTCGTCTGTGAATGGCTGAGCAAGGCTTGGCCTGGGGATGTTGTATGCGCTTAAGGGGTCTCTTCAATGTCCTGCTCAGCTCCCATCTCTCTTCCTTCGTTTCCACCCCTTGGCAGTGACACTTGACTCTTGCCCTGGTCCCACTCGTTATGCAGCCGTGTAGGTGTCAGCTAAAGTGGATATGTGGGGGCAGGAGGGGATGCTGTCTTGTGTCCTAAGGTCCAGAGTTTATACATACTTGAATTTCTAGTGGAAAATGGCAGATCAACTGCGTCATTTGTTGGGACAACCCTAAATGTTGTTCGTGTAGTGCATTTTCTGTTAATTGTGCAGCAGTTCTGCTCCTAACAAATGTCAGCCATGGTTGGGAGAGGTCCCCCAGGTATGGTGCATTTACCTTACAGGTGAGAGAAGATGCTCCCTGGTAACACATCTCCTGTGGGCAGTCACATGCAACCTTTGGCTTACGTGGGCAAGCACAGCTGCTCCCTTTCAGGGCCAAATACTTAAGGAAGAGCTGAGGTTACTTTTTCAGATGCCATGAATCGAGCAGTGGTAGCTGTCAGAGCAGAGGACACTGATGGTTCCTGATTTCCAACAGGTCTTTGCTATGGTGGACTCTCTTGTCTCGGAGGCCCCATCTCTTTAGTCAGGAGGATCACTTAAGAAAAGCCTCCTGCCTCTGCCTGCAACTTGCTTTCACAAAGCAGGGGAGCATCTTGTCCCACCAGGGTGGTGACTGAAAAAACTGGTTCCTTTTGGAAGCTGGGCCAGGAGACATTTGGCAGGTGGCTCAGCCAAGCCTGATCTTAAATACACCTGAGATCTTGGTGTCTCCCAGTTTGTCAATCTCATGGAAAGGTTCAATAGAAGGGAAGGCCAAAAGCAGAGCTACTATTTGGCTTCTTGTTCCACTGCAGCCTCGGCACAAGGTTTGGAGCTATGTTTTTATTTTTGCTCATTTCCTGGATGCAGTAAGTCAGAGTGGGCTGAGGAATGAGGTCATGCAGATGTGGCCGAACAGCAGTTTTCTAAGGAAAGGAGGGAGTGTAGCAATGTCCTGCTTAACCATCTGGCTGGCAGAGACTGCATGGCTCTTCCTTGGAAACACTGCCGGGTCATTTATTGCCTTGCTTGGAGCCTTGTTTGGGGCTGAATTATAGGTAAGAAGTTCCTCTCCCAAACCTCACTTCTTTGATCTAGACTATTGCAAGAAATGCTTACCAGTGTCCTTAAATTGTCCCCGCCGTGGGGCCCAACATTCAGGCGTTAGTGTGTCGCAATGATGGTTGGATTATAATCTTTTAAATGTGTTTGGTTTATGATGACGAGGTTAAAACCATGAGAATAAAATCAGTAGGACAGCACTGCATCTGATTAAACCCCGTCCACCACTTATCTCTGCCTCCCAACGGTCTTGCAGTATATGCTTTTTCTAGATGAAGTCTCTCCAGGGTTTGTTCTCAGGCCGTTGATGCTTATTTTTGGTCTTGTCTTCACTTTGTTTGTTCGTGTTTCAGCTCTGGCTTCTCAAGCCGTGTCCCAGCCGGTGGATGATTAGGTGGAAAGTCGGTGTTTCCTGCTGAACGGCCTGTCCCTGGCCAAGCAAGCTGCCAGCTGTGTGCTTGCATTTCTCCCTGCCTTTTTTTTTTTTTTTACTTTCAATGTAGCTGGTGACAAGAATTTGAGTCGGCATGTGTCAGGCAGTTGCGCGGGGTTAGAAAGAGTTTACTGGTGAGATTATTAACGTAGCAGAAAAATCAGAGGGATTTGGTACCCTCCGGAGCTCCTGGCAGGTAGGAGAGGTCTGTCATTGTTGCAGAATTTCAAAAATGCTCTCAGTGATTCTTTCCCAGGCTCCAAGAGATGCCAGTGCGCAAAATAAAAGCTCTGAGATGCACGCACAGTGCAGATTTATGTCACAGCATGTACTTTTAACGTAACAATCTTGTTACATCAGCCATATAGGAATGTGTTGGTTCCTGCATCTTCCTGCGGCATGGATGTTATCGTAGTTCATCTCCTGCGGGACAGATCCAGCAGATCAACGTTTTGCCAAAGCAAGTGCGTGGCTGGAGTTCCTACTGATGCAGAGGGCGTGAAAGGGAGATTTGAAGCGTGCAGGTTTATTTCTCCGCGCAGCAATATCAGTCTTGTCTGCTGTCGTTTGCAAACAAGTGGCAAAATACCCACTTTGTGGTTTTTGGAGTGCTACGCTTGAGGAGCTTGTGATCACCGAGCAGGCATTAACGCTGCAGCAGGGGCTGGGTGGTGGCAAACTGTTGGGAAGGTGAGTTTGGGCACTCGTGCATTGCTGAGGGTCCTTGGCCAGGTGACACATAATTTCAGAGCAGTGCCAGAGCTCAACCAGGAGTAAACACAGCAGAAACACGGCCGTGTGTCTTGGGAGAAGGGATTATTTTTGGCTGCTGGCTCTTCTGCATGTGCTCATTTAGTCTTGCTGCTGAAGCCTGAACCCCTGAGGACAGGTGAAAATTAAACCACGGTGGTGCTGTCTCACCTTGGCGAGCTCAAAATGTTCAAACAGACTTTCGACAACGCCTGCAAAAAAACAATGCAAAACAAAACACAAAACCCAAGTCTTGAGCTACTTATCTTTTATTTTCTGAGTCATCAGGATGTGTTGGGCTCTCTCATTTTTTCCAGGTCAGGTCTAGAGAGGTTTTGGCTTTTTGTTTTTGTTTTGCTGTGGTACCTGGGCTCTGTGTTTCAGACAGCATCTCGTCTGTCCCCTACACTCCAACCCCCAAATAATTGATTATATCATTTGAAACAACTGCGGAAGGGGGGAAGTGATGTCAGGGACCTGCTCTGGTGGATGTGGCAATGAAAATGGGAAGTGATACTCCTGGAGCGAGAAGATGCATCACTGGAGGTGGTTGGGACAACAGCTCTGCAAACCTTTTTAGCCCAGGACTTCCCATCAAGTCATATGGTGGTGGCACAGGGTGGGGATCGGTCACCTTGGGCCAGCTCTGGGAGGCATTGCTTCTCCTTCCCAGAGCTCCTTTCAGTGCAATCTCACAATTGTGGCACCAGCATTGAAGCTTGCTGAGAATTAACCTTAGAGGTGAGATTTATGACCATTATTATGATTATTTTGGACACAGCTATTCTTACCAGTACGTTAACATGTTCTGGAGTGGGGTAGCTGTTCAGTGTGCCCGCAAGCAATTGTGGCCTTTCACTAAAATTGAATTGAAAATGGGCATGAAATTCTGAGTATAGTTATAAATTGCTGTGGTGGGAGATCGGTCTCTGCTGGGATGCTGGTCTCTCTGAAAGATAATAATAAAAACAGGGGAGGAGAGGAGGGTATTTTTTCTCTGCTGTTATGGAATAATTTTCATCCAGTTTTCTGTGCAGGCAAGAGCCCTCTGTTGCATACGAAATACAGCGCCTTTGCTGAAGCATGTTAAAGTGTTAATGGCCCAGCAAGCAGAGGGGAAAAAAAAAAATCAGGCTATTTTGCTAACACATTTAAAAGTCACTTTTTAATTTATAATTTCTCCCATTCTTCCTCTTTTTTTCTTTCTTGGCAAAATTTTTTTTCTTGGACAAATGAAAGATGATCACTTCCCTCCTGTGACTTCAGATGCAGAAATATTTATATAGTGAGATGTAAATCATGGGAAAGCCCAAACTCTCTCTTTTGCTGATGATACAAAACGAGTAAACCTACAGTGGTGAAGAATCCCGCTGGGGAGAAAATATTTATATCTTCTCTCTCTCTGGAGACTTTTCCTTTGGCTGCCTCAGCTGGAAACGTAATCCTCGCAATTAATAAGGTCTTGTACATATTTTATGTGCAAAAAGTCTTTGTCGAAGTACCATTGCTGGAGCTGCAGGGCACAGACAGGCTGTTTCAGTCTGCGTCCCAGCAGAGAGCAGGTCGATACCAGAAACCACCAACATCCAGGCCTCTGGCTCAGCGTCGTGCCGGTCCCTTGTTTGCACGGCCAAGTGCACGCGTACACGTTAGGTGCGGTTTTCTCTGCCTCCCATCCCACCGTCTTTCCCAGCTGGGTCTCGGTCTCGCTCAGCTCAGCCCTGCGATGTCACTGTTTCTTGCCCCATCTGCAATTACTAGAAGCTGTGTTATGTTAAACGCGGCGAGTAAATTAGCACCTTAAGTTGCTTTTGTTTTGCAAGCGCAATTAAAATAACAGGCGAGTCTGCCTGTATTTTGAAGTGCCGAAGAGGCAGGGAGTGTGCTGTGTGTACCTCTGTGCGGACTCCGTGTCCTCCCCTGCCTGCCTGCGGGTATATCAGTCACCTGGCAGCGCTCCTGCAGCAAAGCAAGTCACCTTCTGCCACTGCCAGCAGCGGCGGACACGAAGGCATTGCTACCAGAAGGGCTCTGAGCAGATACAAATGAGTCTGTGCTGTTCAGACAGAAATCCACCTTACGCCAAAGGCAACTATTTCCTTCGCCGTTTTCCCTTTTGTACCAAATTGCCAAAGTTTGCTCCAATGGCTCGTGCAGATTTTTAATGAATTTGTGTTTCTCTCCCTTATCTTGGTCCCAGCTGAGATTTTCTTTTGTACAGAGAGCAGCGAGGTAACAAAAGTGTTTTGTTTTGCTTTGTCTTCATCAGGGATCGACCAATGTGGTGTACCAAGCCCATCATGTCAGCAGGAGTAAGAGAGGACAAGTCGTCGGTACCAGGGGTGGATTTCGAGGCTGCACGGTTTGGCTAACAGGTATTTTTGTCTGGGTGTGAAAGCGTGGCTTCGTGTGCGAAACCTACTTGCGTATGGCTCGGAGGTGGGGATTTGGGATCCGCAGGAAACATCAGCGTTCCTTGCAAACGGGGAATTGCAAAACATTTACACGTGGGAAACACCGACACGCGATGCTGGCACAGCAAGATATTCTGCCTGGCAGCTGCTGCCCATAACTAATGTTTTTATGAATTTCACAGCTGTTATCGGGCTCCTTGGAACACGTCAGAAGCCCTAAGGGTCGCACTTGTTGTTCCCAAGTGTGTAGCTGAGGAAGCCTTGGCTCAAATCCAGCCAGTCCTTGGCAGGGAAACGTGCCCAGGGTTGTCCAAAACAGCATGCGGATGTTTTCATTCTGGGTTGGTGGGAAGTTTATTGGGACACCTGAGTTTATTGTGTTTAAAGTGACCTCATGAGCAGCACAAGAAGGCAGTCATCTTGTGTGAAGAATAAACCCTCCCAGACAGCGAGTCGCACTGGAAGCGATTCCTTGCACAGCCATTGCGGGTTTCTTATGTTATTTCTCATTTCGTACACCTTCCGCTGTGTTGTCCTTCTCTTCTGCTTTGAAAGATAAACTCATTGTTTGGGGATTAGGGGCTGCTAGAAATGACAATTGCGTTTATTTTGCTCCACTAATATTTACACAACTCTGTATTTTGCCGCTTGTCCAGTTGTTTCTTTGCTTGTTAAATATTGATATTTTCTTTGACTGCCGGAAACTGTTGAAAGACATACTTAGAAGGGTTTGTAAACCCATTCTGGTTTGCCTTCATATCAGTTTATGTGCTTGATGTTGGATTAAAACACATTTCTGTTTTGTTCTCCTCTTTAATTTTGAAAAGAAGGCCAGCGCCTAATCTGCTTTAATATAATTTCTGAAGGCAAAAAACCTATCCAAGGCAATTTCCTTCTTTTTCAAGTATCACTCAAGATCCTGCGTCTGAAAGGTCTGAGCTTCTCTGGCTGATGATTAGTCTTTGAAATAGACTGGTTTCCTAACTTTCTATCAATTTAATTTTAAAAGACTATATGGAAGACATATCTCCATAGGAGATTCTCCAAGGCTAAGTGTTCCCTGAGGCAGGTGTGGTGTTTGGCGGTATTATCTCTCCTAAGTCAAGGTCCTCTTCCATCTCAGGGAGTTTTCAACACATGGATCCCCACCCAAGGGGAAGCAGGAGTTTGGTGCTCCAGGTGCACTTGCTGCTTTCTGACACAGCCAGTAGCAAGTGCTTTTTGTGCAAGCAGATGGAACTGGGATGGGAAGCAACCACCTCGTTTTGGATTGTTGTCTTTCTGGCCGATGACTCCAGGAGATGCGGGCAGCTGAAGATGCGCTGCTTGTCTACACAACCATCCTGCTCCTGTTTGTATGGATCTGTGGGTGCTGCTCCTGCAGAAGGAAGTGTCTGTGGATGCAGAGGGGCAATTACTGGTGGAGCCAGTTGTGGCAAGAACCTCTCTGTGGGTTCAGACTCGGAGAGCAGTTCATAGGGGAAACAGGAGGAGGAAGAGGAAGATGATGAGAAACTTACAGGCAACAGCATCCTTTCAAGCTTCCCCTACTTACTGGTACCTATTTGTCCCACCATGGCCCAGCAGGAGGTACTTTTGCAACTCTGCTGGGTTGAACCCCTCCGGATGTTGGGATATAGCAGCTTTTCTCATGGCGTTAATGCCACCCCTTCAATAAGAGAAGGCTTGGCCCGGGCTCTGTGGTGGTAACTGTGTGCTAAAAAGGTGAATCCAGCTTCCCTACCTTATTCCTTCCTTAAAGGAACTTCAGACAGAAGGAGTTCTGTTGCCCGTGTCCCAGGAGGTATTGCGTTACACTGTCATTTTCACTCTTCTGACCTCAAACCTGAACCTCGCTTTTCTGTCTCCAACAGGCCTCTCCGGAGCTGGCAAGACAACCATTGGCTTTGCTCTGGAGGAGTTCTTGGTCTCTCATGGCATCCCTTGCTATTCCCTGGATGGTGATAATGTTCGGCATGGCTTGAATAAAAACCTGGGTTTCTCTGCTGGGGACCGCGAGGAGAACATCCGCCGCATCGCAGAGGTGGCCAGGCTGTTTGCTGATGCTGGGCTCGTCTGCATAACTAGTTTCATTTCTCCTTTCACAAAGGTAAACTGCCGCGTCATATTCTGCTCTTTTCTGGGCAGCCTTGATCTCATGATTACTCTTGGGAAAGAGAGATTTACGTAGAGGACTTCTTACGTGTGCCATCAGACACTCCTTTTAACTTCTTTTTTTCACCGCCGATAAACAGAACTACATGCAGTCAGTACAAATTTCTGGAGGGCAGTTTGACGTGACCTCTCTGGATATATCCAGTATTACAAATTGATTAAAAGCTAAGAGGAGTTTAAAATCTCCTTACAGAGGCTCCTACTATTAACTCATTAGGAGGCAGAAAAGAGGAATAGAAACAGTAGCCTTTCAGGGCTATTGCTACTCTGTTTGAAGAGGTATCGATTATGTTTTTCTGCTTCCTGAGAATACAAAGTAGCTGCCGTTATCAAGCCAACGCAAGCAGTTCCACAGGGCAGATAATTTTCCACATTCTAAAGTTCTGCTGTCGTGCTTAACAAAGAGATCTTCTTGATATTTCAGATGGAAAAAGCTGAAAACAGATCAAAGTTGTAGATTTTTTATTTTTAAAAAGTATCTTTTAAGAAAAGGGGGGGAAGGGAGATGAAGAACCCTTATTAGCATTAGAATAAATCTATACCAGAGATGAATTTGTCCGTGTCGAATTCCAGGGCACGTCAGGTTGCAGCAAAGTGCTTGCTGTAATTCCAATGCATATGATTTTCCTGTCTTTCTTCCAACAGGATCGTCAAAATGCACGGAAAATTCATGAGGCAGCTGGACTTCCTTTCTTTGAAATCTTTGTAGATGCTCCTCTAAACATTTGTGAAAGCAGAGATGTGAAGGGCCTGTACAAAAAGGCAAGAGCTGGAGAGATCAAAGGTATGGAAGAGTGAGCTCTTCTCTTGACTTTGCTTTCCGAAGCATTGGATAGCTTGTCATTGCAACTCTGCAGGTAGAGGTGGGTTACTGAAGGCTCTTTGTAGCGCACAAGAGTATCCTGTTTCCCTAATTTTGCTGTCACGAGTGTCACTTGTAGTACCCAGCACGGTTGAATGCTCGCTGGTTGTTTGTACAGCTTTGTTGGCTCTGGGGCATCAAGCATTACATTAAGTAAATTTGTTTTGGGTTTAATTGTCCATAGGATTCACGGGGATTGACTCGGAATATGAGAAGCCCGAATCTCCTGAACTAGTGTTGAAAACGAATGTTGCCTCGGTGTCTGAATGTATTCAGCAGGTTGTGGAGCTCCTCCAAACACAGGTAGGTCATTTTTATGCCACTGCCACTGGCAGCTTGTAAACGTGCTTTCAGATACTGAGTTTTTGGTGTGCATTTAAAAAACCAGCATGTGACTTACAATTGCTCTCTGTCTCTCTCTTTCAGAACATTGTGCCCCGTGGCTCAATTAAGGATGTTCTTGAGCTGTTTGTACCTGAAAATAAACTCCAGAGTGTCCGAGCTGAAGCAGAGATGCTGCCATCCGTAGAGATCACTAAGGTATCATCATGCGTGGATGCTGTGCTGTCATTGATCCATTATTTAGCTGTTCCGAGGGTAGAAGCTTTGACAGGGATGTTGCTAGAGGGGGCTCTCTTCCTCTGGTGGATGTGTCCTTTTGTGGCTGTGGTTTATGGCGAGCTGAAGCGTGGTCCTGATCCTCAGCCATTTTCTGCTGTGTCTCCACCCTGTGCTGTAGCACGCCGGGGCCATCAGTCTCCTCCGTTGTGTTAGTGCAGCCCCGCAAACTGTTGTGCTATGAAAGTATGTGAGTCTGGCTTTAAAAAAACCCCAAACCAACCCTGCCATGGCTTTGTTCCCCTTTATGAATGTCCTATATTTGAAGCAAAACAAATGAGAGCACTGTTGCAGCAGAAGGGAAGGAAAAGCAACCTCTGAGTGTGACCTGGTGACAGGAGTGCCGTTTGGGTTTGTTTTGCAGCTGGATCTGCAGTGGGTGCAGGTGCTGAGCGAAGGCTGGGCCACTCCGCTGACCGGCTTCATGCGCGAGGCGGAGTACTTGCAAGTGATCCATTTTGGCACCCTGCTGAATGGTACGAATCCCCACGCTTTGTGTTAACGCTGGCTGGCAAGCCGCTGCGGGACGTGATGCTTGCCCCGCGGTGTCTCGGCAGGCAGCCGTACGGAAAAGCTTAATGCTCGGCCGTGTTGTCCTCCTCCTTTCCTCCCGCCTCTTAAACGCGAGGGCTCGTAAAGGACCGCGGGGGCCAGGAAGCCGTGCTCTGAAATGCACCAAAGGGTACAAAAGGTGACAAAGTGCACCGTGCTCTGGCTGGGACCCTGGCTCACAGCTTTCACATCTTGCATGGTGCCGATCAAACGTTTTGGCAGCCATTGTGTAGCTCTTTTCATGCCCAGTTATACCAGGGTAAATAAAGATGCAAACCCAAAGCCAAGTAAGCAGGGAGGCTGCCAGGCTGAATTTGAGGTGGGAGAAGAAGGCAGCCTGTTCCCTGGAAACGGGAGCAGAGCCTGTTTTCTCTTTTTTTCCCCCTCCCTGTTTTCCTGCTTATCCATACTGTAACTTGAAATAAGTCAGATTTACCTATTCATTAGCAACATGTTAGAGGTGCTTCACTCCCGGAAAAGGCAGAGAGTGTTCAGGCAGCGATCGTCTACAGCTGAGACCGGGGCAGTAGATATCTATGTCCTGTTTCTCAGCTGTAGATGCCGTGGCTGTGATTTTACAGGCCTGCAAGGGCGCTCGCTTTGGGTTTTGTAGACCTGATAGCCATCTCTGGCCTCAGGGATTTGGGGTCTTGGTGAGCGAGTCCCTTTTGAGTCTTGCCCTCCTTCTAGAGGATCCCGTGGTTGCACAGGGCAGTGACTTGCTGCTGTTATTAGGATTTGGGCACCATGCAGCAGCTGCAAAGCTCAGGACTGCTTGCTTTGGACTGGAGGAATATCTGTGTGAGGGCTTCTGCTTTCAGACACATCGTAGCCTTTTACCTCCCGCCTAGTGTGTAAACAGTGTTCAAAAGCACATGTCCTTGTTATCAAACCCCGACCTGTGGTCTTTGAGCTGCCTGTTGTGCCTGACGAGGTCGTAGAGGCACTCCGTAATGGCCGCGTTGCTCCAAAGCTCCACACTTTGCGCTGGAGCCTTGTCTCAGAGAGCATCTATTTTTGGGGCGCTCCCCCAAACCTGTTGGCGTCACTGAGCACAGCTCCTCTGGGTCTGCAGGTATATGGTCAGGGTTTGTAGAGCGCTGCGGGGTCAGGGACAAAGCCCAGGACACCTGCTTTTTGGGGAGGATGAACTCTCCAGAGCAAGGTCTTTGCAGTAGAGGGCATCAATGTCAGTCCGTGGTCCACCTTGTCTCCACGGAGGTCTCCAGACTCAACATCTGAGTGGTCAGACCCAGAGGGTGACATCTGGGCAGGAAGGAGAACACCCCCGGTTTGCTTCGATGAGCTTTAGGAAACGGTGGAGGGTTTCCAACTCACGGTGCCGAGGCTGGAGTGCGTGTTGCCAAAGAGAGGTTTGAGGCCGGTCTTTCCGGAGTCATTGGTCCAGCCCTTTTGCTCTGCAGTGCAGGTGATGTTTTTGGCAGCTCCAGCTATGCCTGGAAGGGCTGCCATCCGTTATGGTGGACTTGTGCAAGTTAGCGCTCCTCTCACTCCGGCTTTGAGCCATGAATCCCACCTTGATACTACCAACAGTCGGGCGGATGAGGTGCTTTGTGTAGGGGCATGGCGGCCACCAGGAAGAAAGGTGGATCTGCCCGTGGTGTGGCAGCAGAAGTGGGGCAGAGCCTCCAGCGCTCTGCCCGCTGCACCAGCCCCGCGTGCCTCTGTTGGGGCTGGGTGACAGCAAAAGCGTAGGTGTTGTGCACCGCTGCCGGCCGGTGCGACCCACGCCGGGTGGGTGAGCGCTGGAGAGGCTGGGGCAGCGCCGCGGAGGGCTGCGGAGGCGGCGGCGGGCACCCTGCCCGCGGTTAGGCAGTGCTTGCCAGAGGTTTGAAATGAGCGGCTTTGGTTCTTGAAATGGCTGCTCTAACTGGTGCCTGTGAGTGTTAATTATCTTAATTGTGTTTGTATCCTCCCAGGAAGGAATCGCTCTGTAGCTGGTATGTATATAACTGTTCTTAGGTTGTACGGAAATGACTACAATTAGATTTTTTTTTTTTGTTATAAAGTAATTTTTTGAGATTTAAAAAAAAAAAAAAAAGAAAATTATTAAGACTAGACGCAGCCGTGGCCTGTTTATGATTTGGCTGGCTGCGAGGTGGCGCGACACACCCAGTGTCCTACCAACCGGTCTTCACAAAAATCCCAGTCGTGTAATTTTTTAATTACCTTCGCTAGAGTGATTTTTACTATTTTTTTAAACTCTACATCTTGCATTTGGAAATGCACCATGGAGATCCTCGGCTTCAGCATCATTTGTTGGTTTCATAATCCAGCTTTTTCCATGCTGACTTTATTGACTGATCACTGTTTAATATCATTTAAATGTATGAAGTTAACGTTGATTGGATGCCATGTGACTATAGTTATGATTATTCATGAAGGCGCTTGAAAATTGCTGTCTGGCAGACTAATGATACCTACCCGTAAATTAAAAGCAAATGCAAACATTTGAATAAAGATTTAAAAAAAAATAAATCTACATCATAGCCAAAATCCTCAAATTAAGACTCTCAAGGGTCCAAAATTATTTCAGTCAGATCAGAACAAATTGAATCGATGATGTGTTCATTCTTCTTTGTGAATGGAAACCCATGGGAGAGGCTGATTCTTCTATATTAATACTGGGATATCTGAGGAGAAATGGGAGGACCTTAGTGGAGTTGGGGATAAAACCACCGTGACTTCAAGGTGTTTAGAGAGAGCGCTGAAATTAGAAACTACACGGGCAAATGTAGACTCGCTGTCTACACACAGAAAATAGATTAAAACTGGACACTGGAGAGATATAAAGGAAAAGAGGTAACGGTATGGAGAGATCCAGAAAAAAACCCCCAAGAAACGAAGCAAAGCGTGACAGTGTTCTCCCTGTTGGAAGAGGCCGTTCAGGAGCTGTGCTGGGAGTGAGATGCCCCAGAGAACACCAAGGCGGAGGTGTCTTAAGAGAGGTTGTTCTCCTGGCGGAGGAGGTAGGGGTTATATCCAGGGTTGTGTTTCCCATGTACGTTAAGATTTTTCAAAGAGACTTTACAGGAGGCTAACTGGAGAAGAACCAACCTTTCCAGGGAGACAGAGAGTCCAGAAAGTAATGAAGTGCTCCAGGTGTCTTTGAGACGTCTCTGGTCTCAAAGATAAGGAGCTTTTGTATTCCACTGACATCATTATTTATTAGCAGTGCAGAAAGAAATGGGGCAGTGAATAAAGTTACGTCACTGATGGTGAACCCCCGAGCTAGTCCTGGCAAACGCGGCTCTCCAAAGGCAGAGTGTGCCTCTGAAAACCTCTGTCTACTCGGGGCCCAAGACCAGTGTCTGAGGCTGGAGCACATTAAAATCCTCCCCCCCCTTCTTGCCAGACGGCGTTGTCAACCTGAGCATCCCCATCGTGCTGCCGATCTCCACGGAGGACAAGGAGCGGCTGGAGGGCCGCGAGGCGCTGGCACTCAGCTACGAGGGGCGGAGGGTGGCGATCCTGAAGAACCCCGAGTACTTTGAGCACAGGAAGGAGGAGCGCTGCGCCCGCGTCTGGGGCACCACCTGCACGAAGCACCCGCACATCAAAGTAGGTTTGTCCCCTCGCTGCTCTGGGAAACCTGGCCAGGATGGGAAGTGTGGGCAGGGGCTGGGGACACGAACCTTTCCAAGGTTTCGAGGGCTGTGGGTGTCCTGTCTGCTCTCCAAGCCCACCTCCTCACTGGGAGCCATCCCGTCCCAAGCAGGCAGGACTGAATTTTTAGGCTCGCGAGTTACTGCTGCGCTTGCTGCTTGGTGAGAGCATCTGGTAACAAGCAGAAGGTGAAGGGGAAAACGAGCACGCTGCTGAGGAGCTGCTCCTTTCATTCACTCACGGTCACCGGTGTGCTGACATCCAAACGTTTTTAGCACGACCGCCAACTTAGCCCCCAAAGTTTTCCTGCGCTGGGAGTGTGACGATCTCAGTGATGCTACCAAATGCTAGTGCTCCAGATCGCAGCCTCGTGCTCCTTTTAGCTACGTTTTACTTCTCAATTTGACAGTTTCATACAGGCAGCCAACAAGGGTGTTCTATTTTTACTGCTTATCTCTTCCCTCTTCCTCTCTGGCAGTACAAAGAACACCATCCCTTAGAAAGGGAGAGTTCCAGGTTACACCGAGTGACTTGAGCTTCCCACTTGAACAGACTAAAGCCATGTTAATTCTTTTCCCTTATAAAATGAATCACTGAATTATTCAGCAGCAGTTGCTCACCCTGCAAGCGGCTTATTCCCAGGAGGAAGGGGCAAAGAGTGAAGCGGAGGAAGGCCTTGTGCCGGAACCTGCAGACCCCCGGCTGCCAGAGGGGAGTCCAGCACCCAGCTGGGTGCAGGGGTTGGGACTCGGTGGCTCATGCCTCGCTTTACGGGGTTGCGCTGCTCATGACATTCAGTTCCCGTGGTCGCTGTGAGAATATTTCCCCCCTGCAATGTGCTGAATGAGGAGGGAAGATGACCCTCAAGCGGAGTGAAGCCTAACACTTTTCAAAGGAGGCTGCAAAAGGGAAAAGGAGATGTTTTGCTGTCCCCTGCATCATGCACGTGTGCGTAATTCACAGATGGTGATGGAGAGTGGAGACTGGTTGGTTGGTGGAGACCTCCTGGTGCTGGAGAAGATCAAATGGAACGATGGGTTGGACCAGTACCGCCTGACACCGCTCGCTCTCAAGCAGAAGTTCAGAGAAATGAACGCTGGTGAGTGCCCTGGGCTAGCGCGGGTGACACGGCTCTTCTTAACCTACCTGGCACCAGGAGATTTCTGCGATCGGTGATTACTTGTTCTCAAGCTCTCAGCACTTGCCGAATTGCTTCTATGTGCTCCCAAAATGGACTATTTGGGTGGGGCGAGCGTAAGAGGCATGCAAGGCACAGCACAGGAAGTGGCGCAGGGTCTCCCTGGTTAAGGACGGTGCTTGTGATGGGCTGCGTCCTCAATGGGCGGCTCTGGGCACCGGCCTGGAAAGCATCGAGCATCCTGCCCGTGTCTTCCCTGGCAGGTCGGGGCCTCTCTTTCCGCACCCCGGGCGTTTAAAGCCCTGTGCTGATGTGCTTGGCCTTCCCACATGGGGGAAGGTGAGGTATCTTCGCCCAGGTGTCTGCCCCAGCAGTCTGGCAGGCGTTGGACACCTACCCTCTCTCTGGGGAGAGAGCCTTCCGGAGGGTGCCATCGAGCCTGGAGAGGTGGCAGGTCACTTAGGAAGTCAGGGAACTCGGTGGAGGTGTCCAGGGGCCCCGAAAAATATTGTAGGAGAGCTGATAGGACCAAAATCATCCCCAAAGGTAGGATGTGCAATGAAAATAAACTTGGCAGAGTGATGAAGAGGCACTGTGCATGTGTGAAACGCTCATCTAAGGTATTCAAGGCCTCGTTCCTGTGAAGATAGGACACGCGTCTTACGATGTACGTATCTTATGACTGTGTTGAAATGCGTAGTGTGTAAATGAAGTCTGATGGTCAGCACAAGCCTGTGACCCTCTGAATCTTTCCCTTTTAGATGCCATCTTTGCGTTTCAGCTGCGCAACCCTGTCCACAATGGGCACGCCCTGCTCATGCAGGACACACGGCGCCAGCTTTTGGAGAGGGGTTACAAAAACCCCGTGCTTCTCCTCCACCCCCTGGGAGGATGGACCAAAGATGACGATGTCCCGCTGGAGTGGCGGATGAAGCAGCACGCGGCAGTGCTGGAGGAGCAGGTCCTGGACCCCAAGTCGACCATCGTTGCAATCTTCCCCTCTCCCATGCTCTACGCCGGCCCCACAGAGGTAAGGTAGCCGGCGGCTGCTCACCACGACGAGGTGTGAAGCCTTTCCACGCGGGCCGCCAGGCTGCCTGTGCAGCTCCGGACAGCCACGGGGAAGGGAGTTGGTAGCTGCTGCCTCCCTCCATGGTTGGCCGGCAGCTTGCTGCAGCAGCGTCGCCCAGCAGAGCTCGGCTCTGTGGTCTCCCGCGCTTCCACGAGCTGTGTGGAGAGCTGGGGGAGAAAGGGACTGAAACAGACTTTACCGCCGTGACCTTTTGCTCTGTCGGGCAAGGACGCCCATTTGTTTTCTCCCAGTGGTTTCCCTTCTGTCCCTAAATCGGTGGGATGAATCAAGTAGACGCTAAACCTCCCCTGAAGGAGGAGGGAGAGGGATGCACGGGCGGCCTTTGCCCATGTGGGGCTCGAGGGCTGGTGGGCACTGTCTTCGCGCATTCAAAACGCAAACCACTGCCTCCGTTTGCTGCCACATTGGAACGAGGCCAGCTCCCATCCCCAGTGTTTCCCTTCAAATACATGTCCTTCGGAGAACTGTGGTGTTGCATCAGGTCCAAGCAGTGGAATGCGAGTCTGAGCAGGCTGATCGCTATGAGAAGCTGCAGCAAGGCTGCTGACGCGTCTCCTTCCTTCCTTCCTTCCTTCCTTCCTTCCTGCATGAGGATTGCCAGGATCTCTTCTGCGGCCCAGGGCGGGCAGCTCAGTCGCGGCTCAGCCCTCAGCCAGCGCTCCTTGGGTCTCTCCTTTGCAGGTGCAGTGGCACTGCCGAGCTCGTATGATTGCCGGGGCCAATTTCTACATCGTGGGGCGCGACCCGGCAGGCATGCCTCACCCCGAGACCAAGAAGGACCTCTATGAGCCCACGCAGGGAGGGAAGGTCCTCAGCATGGCGCCGGGCCTCACCTCGGTGGAAATCATTCCCTTCCGGGTGGCTGCTTACAATAAACTGAAAAAGGCCATGGATTTTTATGACCCAAAAAGGTAATGCAGGCAGCAGCGTTGCTATTCTTCAGCCTACACAGCGCATGCGGTTTGTGATCGCGTCTGGCTTGCAGGTTGCCAGGGGAGAGGAAAAAGCAGTTGTCGTTCCTCTTAAAGAGAGGAATGGGGAAGAACCGGTGAACGCCACCCCCTTTCCTCTGCAAGAGCTGACACCGGGTCAGGGGTGGGTCGCGTGAAACTAAAGATGCACCTTTGTAGCCACGAGGGAGGGAAAGACGCTTCCGGGACTAAGTGGCAGTAGAAATACAGCCTCTCGCAGCTGGAGAAGCGTGTACAACTCCAGCTCCTCTCAAGAGAGCAGCCCCGTTTGCTGCCGATGGCAAACCCGGGCGTGATGCTGCAGATGGGTGCTGTCAGCGCCGGGAGGTTTCTGACTGCGCGCTCGGCATGGCAGAAGAGCCGCGCTGGGGGCGACTCGGGCTGGTTGTGCTGATTTCACCCGTCTCTGTTTTGCCGCAGGCACGACGACTTTGACTTCATCTCGGGCACACGCATGAGGAAGCTTGCTCGTGAAGGTGAAAACCCGCCAGACGGCTTCATGGCCCCCAAAGCTTGGAAAATCCTGACGGAGTACTACCAGTCGCTGGAAAAAAAGAATTAACACTACTCCTCCTCCCTAGAAATACTTGTATTAAGAGTGAGCAATGATTGATTGATTCCCTATGACACAGATCAGTTACTTGGCATTTCCAATGCTCTGACTGGAGGATTTTCCTACCTGGATCAGAGTGTTTTTTACTAATCAGAAATACTTTGAGCCTGGTCCTTCTCCCCCTTGAAGCTGCCGGGAGTGTCCCCACGGAGCTGAGCGCGGCTGTGGGAAGCACAGCACAGCCTCCAGACGGGCAGTTGGATCGTTTTGGTGCTGCCGGGGCTGCGCAGCGGCCCCCTGGTGCAGAGCTGGGACCTTGGCACCGGGATAAAAATGTGCCTGTCCCCCACATGGCGCAGAAATGAAGAAGTGCCTTTCCGCTACCCCTCGCCCGGCACTGCCCGAAGAGGCAGGAGCAGCTGCTGAAGCGAGGAGCGGTTCCTGCTGCTGGGGTGGAAAACAGGCACTTGATGCTGGGTTCCAGTTGCTGCCCTCCAGGTTGTGCCTTAGACAATTTTTGCTAACAAACAGCGGGATTCTTTTTAATGGCCCTTTTTTTAAAATGATTTTATTATTTTTTTTTAATCAGCCTTGACCATCACCAGTTCCTTGTGGCCAGGTCACTGTTCCTCACTGTTCTTCCTTGCTTCCTCCTGGCTTGACCCCTCCGGTCAAAACAAAATCTGGGTTGAGTGTCACTGGTGCTCCGAGTTCAGCTTTCCCTGGGGCCTCTGCCGCGGGCCCGCGGGCCGGGGACGCTGTCCTGGGGGACTCTGTAAAGCCCGGCAGAGTGCTGAGAAAGCCCAGGGCAGCACACAGAAACTGGGGATGCTGTTATGTGCTTTCATGGGTATCCTCCCACCTGGCAGGATCAGATCCCTGTTCCATCTGCCCACGCTTTTCCCATCCCAAAGGCAAATTAAAGGCAAAACGGCAAAAATCACAGTGTGAGGTGGGTCCGAGCGGCTGTACCCCCTGATCAGGCGAGAGAGGGCTCGAGCGCTGCCCTCCCCTGTACCCGTAGCCCCGTGTGGGTGACCTGATTGTGTCTGCGGGCAGGTGACGCTGGCTCCGGCGGGGGACAGGTGATGGGGCCGAGCTGAGAGCCAGTGGCTGCTGCTCCCCGCTCCGGCTGGTGGAAAGTTACTGCAGCCCTTATCGTCTTTCCTCCCCCCCCTCCCCGACATGGACTTTGCTGCTGCGTGTGGGGCTTTTCCGCTGCTGGCGGCTCTTGCGGTGACCGCAACACTGCAGCGTTGCCTGGCCCCGTCTGCACCTCACCCCAGCACGTCCCGCTGGGGCCGGCGCGGGTCTCTGTGCCCGCTGAGGTTGGAGCGTTGAGGCCTCGGCCCCCTGAGCCTCGGCGTCCTGCCCGCTGTCAGCGGAGGCTTCCCCGGGCCACCGCTCAGCTGTGAGGATTTTAGGGGTGGGGTGGGGGGAAAAAAACATCTATGCACTTATTAGTTATTGCAAGAACCTGATTTGATGATTTTTTTTTTTTTGTACTCATCCTTTTTAATAGATGCCCCAGGCCAGGTCAGAATGTGTTTCAAATGAAATGGCAATCACATTCTTCTCTTCTTGTACTTCAGTTTTAATTAATAATGGATCCGCACTCAGTAAAAATGATCACCGCTTCTTCCTTTAACTAGGAGAATAGCGACCGCCAGCGCAAGCTAAAACCTGTTTAGCTGTGGCCATGGTACAGGGGCCGCGGCTGTGGATGCCATTAGGGAATACTTTTGGAAGAAGTGTGGGGTTTTTTTTCCATTTGTCAACTGTTTGGAGTTGGGGTTTTGTTTTGGTTTTTTTTGTAATTTTTTTTTTTTTTAAGTATTCAGAGCAAAGAGTCCAAAGCTGTGTCGTACCGCCGGAGAAACGCTGCGAGGCCCATGGCAGTAGCTGCCGCACGCCACCCCCCCGCGCCTTTCACACTCGGGCCCTCTGGCAGGGACCTGGAAGACAAAAGCAATACTCCCATTTCAGATTGATTTAGGTAGTAAAATAGTGCTGTTGCCACTCATCTTTTAAAATAATCAAATGGTTTAAAAAAAACCAACCCTGCAGTAAATCCACATGGCTACAGCAAAACAGAAATGTTGTATTAGCCTTTTAAAATATCATAGCGTACTGATTACCTCTGATTAAAATAGAGTATGTGGACTAGGTGGTTTTTTTTATAGTGTATTTATTAAAGACATGACTGGAATTTGTACCTCAACTGATGCATCTCATGATTGACTATATTCCGAACTTGATACTCTGCTACGAAACACTCACTTTTTAGTACAAATAAATATTTATACATGTAACTAACTCTCACTTTGCAATTTTTTGGGGGGGGTGGGGGCGGGCAGGGAATTACACCCGGGGGTTCACCTGGGGCCGCGACAGCCCTGTAGCGGTTGGAGCCCCCGGGCTCCAGCTGTGCGAGGGCCGGGCCGCCAGCAGCGAGCCCGGCCAGGGCGCCCCTGTGCCTTTGGAAACCTCAGCTCGTTTACCTTTTTGCTGTGGAACAGTCGTGTCTCGCTGCACTGCTCCCGCTGCACCGTGCTGTTCACCCGGCACTTGAGCACCTCCGTGCTGCTAAAACCCTGCGGGAAAGGGGGTGATGCTGCTGCGGTCCTCGGTCTCGTCCCAGGGCGCCCGCTGTGAAGGGGCTGGGGGTGTCGCAGCGCGCCGCAGCCCACGCTGCCCGGCTCAGGGCAGTGACACGGGGAGAGCGCGCGCCGCCAGCGCCTGTTGGGGTTGGTCCCTATTCCCATGCGCTGTTTGATGGTTCAGCTTGCCGCAGGACAAACTTTACCCTCGCTCTATTAAAACCAATTAAGGCAGCGTTCTGCCGCTGCCTGCACCAGTGCTTTACCGAGTCGGCCGAGCCACGGTAACAGCACCAGCCTGGTATTGCTCAGGCATTAACAACTACCACAAGGGCCCGGGAGAGCTTTAGTCAGAGCAGGCACTGGAAAAGAAGGGGAATAGCTGACCTTCATCTGGCACCGGCATAACTCAAACCTCCCGAGGAACCAGCTTCCAGTAAGTAGCACTATTTGCATGTTTAATTTTAAGGTTCGTCCTCGAAGTCGGGCTCTCCCAGAGCTCGCAGTGGCTTACATCGCTGCGTTCTGCCCCACCGCTATCGACGCAACGCGTGGGATCAGCATAGCCCAGACTTTTTAGATTCCCATAGCCCAGTATTTTCTGCTGTGCCAAACTTACTACCTCCTGCTGCCCGAGCAAGAGGCATTTGCCATAGCCTTTTCCCCCATCAAAAAGCAAAGTAATTATTAACACCACCCCCCCCCCCATTCGGTACCCAAGGAGATTAAACGGGGTCAGCCCGCGCCCCGCGTGCCAGAGGAAAGGACACCAGTGAGAAAGCTGCACTCCATGGAAATGGTCATCGGCACCTGATCCTGCCCGATGGCAGCCTCCAGCCCTCTTTATTTCGCTTTGCCGCGTGTCCCGTTTTACATCGGTGCCTTGCCCTCAACGCTTGCCTGCCCTTGAGAGCGCGCAGAGTTGGAACACAGCACACCGCCCCTCGGCTTTGAACAATTCCCATTTACACATTTGTGTCAAATTAGGGCACAATTCATAAAATTGTAAGAAGAAAAACCAAGTTTTTGACAAACCTACTGACAATAACTTTACCGAAACACTTTTACCACTTACATTTTTAACCCTTTGCCTTTATCACTACATAAAGTTACATGAATTTACCAAAACTGTTACCAGCAAGTACAGCAGAACATTGCTAAATCACATTTCTAAACCCCAAACCCACTCCCTTCTCCTCAGTTTTGCAGATCAGAGCATGTGACAGAGCAAAACAACACAGAACATCACCCCCTCGTGCTTCAGAGCTACGCGCGGGATGCTTCCTGGCCCACCGCCGCCGCAGTGCAGCAGCGGGTCTTCCGGAGGGGATGAAATAGCAGCGAGCCCTCGTTACAACGCTTAAGAGATCAGCAAGCCACAATTTCAGAGAGCTTATAATACACGGGGCTTTATGAAAGAACAGTTAAGATTCTATTCTAATTACTCACATCAAGGAAAAAATAAAAATAAAACCAGCATTCATTTAAAAAGCCTCAAAAAAAGCAGAATTTATACAAAATGAAAAGTATTCAAACATTTTTACAGTAGCTCACTACCTTTACTAAATGGCACTGGATTTCAAGTGGTCACATGAAAGGAAAAAATCAGTAACAGCTCAAATTTTGCCTGCAAGTTATTCTAGAAGCACAATTTCTATCTTCGTATTTGCTGCTAAAAGGAAGGAGTAAATGTGGATTGAGTATCGACGGATCTTTTAATCTATACATCTTCCGATTTGGTTTGATTCCGTAAGTAGAAAAGATTTCCCATACTCAAGTTATCTACAGATTATGTCTCTCTCTCTCTCTATATATATATATAAAAAATGTGTGGATATATACATTTCATACACACACACACGCTCGTACGTATACGCACACCGCGGTGATGGATCGCCTCCCCTCCGCGGCCGAACCCCCCCCGCCGTGTGGGAACCCGCTTTAAGGCTGCAGTGTATCGATGGTGGCACAGGACACAGGCAGTTGCTCTTGGTCTGGGCCAGAACTGTTCCACTTCGTGATCTGCTGTTACACTTCTAGTTGTGCACGGCGAAATTTCAATAACTTAAGAATTTGTTGTATAAAAACAATTCCTGAAACAGAACTCCCGTCTTCGAGGAACACCCCCGCTCCCACCCCCTGACATCGTTTTTGCTAGTTGATTACAGAAGTCAAGCTAAATCACGTCAGAAACGGCAAACGCGTGCTTTTTTCTTAATCTAAACTAACGTGCATCAAAACGTTCTGCAGCGTGGCATCCTTGGATTTTCTCATCTTCTCAATTGCCCTGTGGAGATCCTGCTGCTGCACGGGCCGAATTTCATCTTCGTCATGGCTTTAAAAAGAGAGAAAGAAAGGAAAAAAAAAAAAGCAAGGTAATGATTCGGGTGCTGCGTAACAGCTTTTCAAACAGCGAGAAGCAATAGTCGCAAAGAGCAGCTCTGACGCGGAGCCAGCGTTACGCTGGGAACGTGCGCCCTGTCCGCGCACGTGTGGGAGATACTCAGAGCAACATCACAGCGAAGGGATTTTATTCCTGTGCCAGAGCATGACCAGCACATGAGCCTGCTGGTACAGCGCAGTAATACCACTCTCGTGTTGGCTCGTGCCACCTCAAGCTCGACGCCTTGGAACAGTCTTATTTTCACAGTCAAAATGAATAAAGGTAACTCATTTGTTGGGTTTTTTTTTTTGTTGAATAGTGACAATTTGCCAAGAAAGAGAGAACTCCTGCTTTCTGTGAATCCTAGCCAGGTTTTCTAAACCTCTATGAATTTGCAATTCAAATCAGAAAATGCAAACTAATAATCGGGCAGCAAGAGCATTGGCAATCGCTGGTCAGCTATCATAACCAGACAAAATAAAGACACATACGTCTCTTCTTCGCAGGCGGAATTAACATATTCCCTGACACAGAGGAGCGCTGCGTCCCGGCACATCTCTTTCAGATCACTGCCCGAGAAGCCGTCGGTCTCTTTAGCAACTTCGAGGAGATCTACACGCCTGTCCACCTGTCGGAAAACAAAAAGGTCAGAGAGTGAAAACTCTGAAGTTGCTTACTTTGTTCACCAAGGACAAGAAACGGCCACCTCCGACTATTTTTATCAGCCCTAAGAAGACCATTTTCAGTCTTGACTTTTTTTTTTTTTTTGAGAGCTATAAGAAGATTGTTTTATTAACCTCTGCTTTGAACTCTCCAAGTAGTTCATTTCATTAAATGAAACTGATGTTTCATCTCATAAAACTCTAGCTGGTACAAAAAAACCCAACCAAACAAAAAACCAAACCGCAACAGGCAACCAAAAGCGAACCATATCGGTATATTCTGTTACTGATAAAGCTCCCGAGCGATTTTGGAAGCCTACTGGGTGGCAGAAACGGTATCACAGAAAAAAAAAAAAAAAAAAGACCCATTTTCCCAATTGCCCACACAGGTTTCCTGCAACAGCACCGCTTTTTTTGGTCAAAGTGCTTGATCAGCCCCTACGTGCATCTTTTTATCTATAGACAACGAACGCTACCCAACGGGTCTCCTTTCACAGCCACAAACCCTTTCTTTATACATTATTTGAAAGAGCGCATTTTGTTTTCACGCTTTGACCAGTAAGGCAGCACGGCTGGAGAAAGTTCCTGTCACAATTGGGTTTTGTTGTTGCCACCTTTCAGCACAGAAAAAGAACTTCAAAAGCAGTTATTCACCATCTCAGCAACTCGGTTGTCTGAGTTACTGAACAACCCCCCCTACTTTATACAACGACGAAATGGGGAACTTGGAGGCAAAATAACGCATCTAGCTCCCTGCACTGGATCAGAGACTGAGCTCTTTCCACCCAAGACCCCGTATTTATTCAGTCCGTTTACAGAACTTTTGATAACAGTCCCTTTCAGCACATTTCGCAACACATCAGGATTTTATTTTCAAAAAGGTAAAGCCAAACTCGGCTCATAAAAGGCTGAACTTAAGCGCTGACTTCTTCTAAGAGGGAAAACATTCTGTGGTGATGAAGGCAAAGCCCCAGGTGTAATCTTTGCAGCTTCCAGCTACCCCTCCAACTTGTGCACTCCCCGGGATAACCCAAGAACGCGCCAACAGCCACTGAGCACCCTTCCGATTCCCCGCTGCCTCTCCCACTTCCCTTGAAGGACAAGGGTCGCAGTGATGCTGTCCCGTCGGCTCAGACCTTGGGCTTGGACTTGAGCCCCAGCCCCCCGACTCCGACTCCGCACGCAGCGCGCTGGTGTGGGTCTGGAACGAGCCACCCGGCTCCCCAGGCGTGGGAATTAAGGCAGAACCGGCAGCTGGCTTACACCGACGTGCCTGCTACACATGCTGCGGCCTGGCTGCCTTGGGGTGCCTCTGCCTCAGAGCGGGATCCCGCACACAAATACTGAAGCCAGTAACAGTTAGCTGTGGATCTGCAACGGACTCGCTCCGTCAGGGGCTGAAGGCCATCAGGCATCGAACAGTGCAGTACAGCCAGCTAAGACTACCCAGAAAACGGGCATGTTGCGTAGCAGGCGCGAACAAGGATTTCCCTTCGAGTGAGAAAGAAGAAACAAGATTTTAAGACAGGCAGGGAAAACAGAGGGCACGACTACACCTGCCATGTGAAGGGCTGCCAGGAAGTTTTGTCATCCCGGCTGAAAATAAGCCGGCCTTGAGAGATCCAATTCCGCCCCCTCCTATGGGATAAACGATTTTTTATTTTTTCCCTGAAAAATGTTATTTGTGCGGCGGCGATCCACTACCATATGCCGGATACACCTTGCATTCTTCCAGCAGCCTGTCGAGGTTTCCGCTGAAGGCCTTAAGGCCGAGGTGCCGCAGCTGCCAGGCCCAGCTGCTGAGGCCAAGGAGCCACAAGGTCCACCGGCGTGCAGGGCCCGGGTGGCTGCAGGTATCCGGGGATCCTGGGTAAACATCTGTTATTTGGCGTAACTCCCTAACAGCTCTTAAAAAAGAAATCTGAGTCTAAAATCACCACTTGCAAGAGACCATTTAGTTTCTCTGAGATACTCTGCAAATAACTCAGTTCTTCCTCCACAACTCCTTTGGTATTTTGTATCTCCTCTGTTTTCACATCTATGTCTAGTGTTTCGCAAAAAAGCCAACCTATATTCTAATCCTACACAAACAATCCAAAATGACCGCTTGCGAAGCAACCTCCCCAATATCTCCACCATTCGCAATGATGAGCTGTGATTTTGGGGCCTCTTAAAAAACGTAAATTGTTGGTTTTACTAACGAATGATATTTCTTAGGATAGACCTCAATCAAGAGACACTTTGCAACATTAACTTCAAGACAATGAGTGCTGCAGACTAAATTTGGCAGGAACCTCCAATAACAGAGGTCCCGTATCCTGCCAGCAGACACTACCAGATGCGCTCACAGCTACTCTCTCCCCTCATCTTGGAATGCAGATGGCAACATGAACACCATACAGTATTTGTAACAACATCTACAGCAGCTTTCCTCTAGAGGAAAAATGAACCACAGATCAAAGTGCAAAAAGCAGCACTGACAGAAAATGTCATTCCACCTTTCTTGACTTGAGCCAACAGACTGTACAGAGTTAAAAATACAGTATCTCTTCTCCCTGCTTCATGATTTCTTTCAAAGTGATTTCCAGACTTGACTCACCTTCAGCATCTTTAGAGATAAATATATTATCTTGTTGCATAACAAGAAAAACGGAGACAGAGAAATTAAGTCATGTTCCTTGGAGACGGTGATTCACCACAAAATCTAAGGCTGCTGCTCTGACCGAGGCCCATGCTTAAACCAGCAGGCAACTCTACTGCTTGAATTTAACACCACACCTAAACCCGCAACAGGTTCCTAAATTATCATCAGAAATACCCTGGCAGATAATCTCTACCTGACTCCAAGAAAGTCAATTATAAAACATGTTGTCTACAACTCCAGAGCTTGCACTCATGAAAACAGTGAGACGTCTACTTACATTTTCATTTTTCAAAATCAGCTTCAAGATTGCTTCTCTTTGTTTCAGAGCCTTAAACAAAAGAGATTAAAGTTACCAGAGTACAAACCCAAACATGTGCAACATCTGTCTCAGTTCTGCACTGTGGCGTTCAGTCACAGTTTGGTGACACAAGCTGGGCCCTCAAACGGGAGCTGTGATACCCACTAAGGTAACCTACCTGATGGCAAATCACTCAGAAAAATGCGATGTTAGAGTACTCTGACTCCAGGAGCACATGAAACTAAGCATTCGTATGCCACTTACACTAACTACAGGGAAAGGGGAAACGCACTGGCATTTAGTCTTCCTTTGCCCTAAGTGAAAGCAGCCGTCTCCGAAGAGTTCCCATCACCTTTAATAGAGGGCAGACTCTCTAGATTTAAGGGATGCTTTTGATATTTTGCTAAATCAGATGAAGAGGATAAACTGTTCCAGTTTAAAAAAAAAAAATCAATACATTTAATTCTACAGATGATGTTTGGGAAATTTTAAGCAATATAAATCACATACTGTGATAAGCTCACGGAAAGAAACAGTTAGGGCCTGAGCATATCCTTACTAGCAAGGTAAAACACAGGCAGCAAAGAGACTAGGTTTCCTGTCTCCCAAAATCAAACTTGTTCTAAATTCACTTTCATTGTTAGAAAGGAAAAAAACTACCCCACACATACCCCAGCAGCTGAACAGTTGACACGATGCCTCAAAAAATACTTCTTCCCTTTCCCTCCGCCTTGCAGGTAATTTCTTAAGAGTAACTGTGGGCATTTTCATCTCAAATTTAGTTATAAAATCTGCAAGGCTTTAGCTACTCCACAGCGATACTACCTGTGCGTATTTCCCACCCACAGCACAGAAATTACCTTGGCCCTCAATAAAAGAGTCATCAACAATCTTGGTTGTATCACAACGTACCACAGACAAGAGCAAGTGCCAAGGGGCAGTGATGATAGGGCTGTAGCGGGGCCAGGAAAGTTACGGGCCTGGGGACTAAATGACACCTCCGGTTGTAATTCTGATCCTGGGAGAGGGAGCCAACCCCTGTAATACCCTGAGGCACTGTTACCGGCGGTAATTCCCTCTTCTAATGATGGTTCTTGATAGAGAGACACAATAAAGTACTAAAATACACAACCTTGCCCCTTACTAATTCAAGGAAAACTTGAAGATGAGCAACGTGTACAAAACCCTACGAGCAGATGTTGCAGACAAGCAATTACTAGGTTATAAATGCTTTGTTTCGAAAAGCATCCGCCCACAAGGCGTGAAAGCCAGTTCAAACAAGATAGGTCTGGGAACAATCACCCTCTTGCACAATCGATAAGGGTTTTACTCCTCCAGTTTTATCTCTAAGTTTCTGAAAAAAATAAAAACAAAAGTGAAGGGTATTTCTGTAGCCAGAAGGGAATACTGACAACCACTCTTTATAATATTGATACAAAAATGTCTTGTGATATCGCTAAGTGTTCAAAGGTGACTAAGATGCTTTGAAAAGGATGGCAATAGCAAAATTTATAGCAAGGGTAACCTTGTGACGGCTGGCCTAATTGATAAAGACCTTAATTACTGCCTGTTTGGCATAAATCACAAGCGGAATAAAAACAGTTTTTCAGACAGCTTGCTGTGCCCGCCTGTGGAAAGATGCGAGCAGAATGGAGGCTTTGCTATGCAGATTTCATTCCCCTGTCTCGCCTTGAAAACTACATGCGGTGTACCCAGAAGGCATAAATGGTAGTCAATATGTACCTGCTTCTCGACACTGTCTGACCTGGGTGCCGCTCTCCCCTCGTAGGCAAGCGTGTGCAGTCACTTTTGTGCTCTTTGTGGCTGTTTTCAAGGTAAAACTAAGCTCTTTCCAGAGCGCAGCATCTAAGCCACTCCGTTCTCATAGATGGAAGAAAACGGGTGGGAAGGTCTCATGGCGTTGTTTCAGATAAAAGACCCAAGGAACACAGATTTCTGTGAGAAACTTCACCTTAAGAAGCTAAGTTATATATGTTCTTCTAAAAACTAAACCCAGGTCAAAATAATACAGTATTTCTTTGAAGAAAGACCCAAACAACCAGAGAGGTGTGTTTCCTGGCAGATGAGGCACCTGCCGGTAGCTCAGCCCGTGGGCACGCTTTTTGGGCAAACCTGGCATGACTTACAGGTTGGTTGATGTGAAAGCGCGTCGGCATTCTTCTCATGATCGCAGAGTCAAGATCCTGAGGACGGTTGGTGGCTCCCATCACTATTACCTGTGTACACCAACAGAAAACACTAGTCAGCCTGAAACCAGCTTTTGAAAACATCGCCGTATTGGGTGTTTCCAAACCAAACATGTGACTCTTCCACACTTTATCAAGAACATCGACGTTTCAAGAAGTTACACAAGGTCTCTTGGTATGGACTTCGGCAACTGGATTTAAACAGGCAGCTTCACATCGGTACCACCGAGTGCCAGATGTTTACATTATTCTGAAGCCCTCTGAGCCCAATTTGACAGTTCAAACTCTAAGCAGTAACCCCAAACTTTTGCTTCTAAGTCTTGACGATGTCTCCTTAGTTCCTGGTGGTCTGGAAGGAGCTTGAAAGGAGATGTTTTGATCAGGTATTAAAAAAATGTGGCATTTTTGTGCTGTGTTGAAATAAGGCAATCAGTTCACCAGAACAACCAAACTGGCAGCTTTTGCATGCCCTAAAACATTTCTTTTTTTTTTAAAGCGTTAAAAAAAAGGCATTAAAAGTCATTAAGAACCTATATGCACGAGTATACAGTAACAGCAGTGCATTAGATGTGTACAAGCCAAGTTCAATACAAGAAGAGTATTTACCTCATGTAACCGCATTCCAGTTATTAGTTTAAGAACAAATTTACTTCCCATTCACATCAGCCTTGCTTTCTCATTTGTTATTGTAAGTTATGTACATTGTAAATACCCAGACACGAAAGGTGAAAAATGTCAGGGAAATTAATTTCCTATCAAACACAGTTTCCTGATGTGCTTCTGGTCTTTTGTCTGGGGTCACTGTTCCGCAGCCAGCCCTGGCAGCTCCTGCAGTCCCTGGCCAGGCTGGGCTGCGTGTCCTGCAGCAGAGTCACCCTGCCACCTAGAGGCTTAATTATACGGTGGCAAATTGCTACACGCAAAAAAAAAAATAAATCCAAAAGGCGCATTTTTTGGCCAAGGCTCTTCCAGCAGCCTCCACCTTCTAGAAAGCATTATGCCTGTGCACCAAACACACGCCATGTGGCTGAGCTGCCTCTTGCAAAGATGCATCGCTGTCCCCACGCCGTGCTTCTCCGGGCTCTGCATCAAGGCCCAATGTTGGACCCGAAGTGCTGCTTCCCTCTGTGCTAGCAGAGCTGAGGAGCCTTCCCAAAACTGGCTTTGTCTGCAGGTTCTGCGAGCGCGGCACCCTCCCAAGGCATAAATGCGGCTGTACACAGCTTCCAGGCTTGACCTGTCCCTTCAAGCAGCACAGCTCTGTTTCCCAGGCGCTGCGCCCCAAGTCCCTGCTGGATTCAAGACTATATCCTTGGCAGGTTTAGCCCAAAGCTGAACGTGCTTTTCAGGTGCAATGAACACAGGAACAAAGAGCATTCATCACAATGCTTATTTACAATTTCCTCCTAGCATTCGGAATTTTTGTTACTTTAACAAAAGTCAAATTTAATCCTTATTCAAAGGAAATTTGTTTGGCTCCCAAGTAAACACCTGTAATTAACAAAAGAGCCCAGCAAGCTGGCTGTCAAAAACTGAGACAATGCAAATGTCAAAACCATCGCTTAAAGAATACTTCCTGAATTGCAATCACATCTCGGAAAAGAGCCTGAAATATGGTATTGAAACAAAACACTCCTGCTGAGAAGCTCCCCAGAAACCTGAATCAACCCCTGCGGTGTCTCCAGCCGATTGTTTGCCATTGCATTTTACTTTGGTGGCTCCCTACCCTGCAAAGGCATACGAGTAAGGGACAAGCGTGACTCGTTCAGGCTCCACACGCTGAACTCAAGAGATGGGTAAGACCACATACGGTCTCACTGCAGGGAACTGACAATTTGACTTGCTCCAAGAAGTTGTCAGTGTATTGGGGGAAAAAAAAAAATACATTCAAACACTGGAAGAAATGTGTGCTTGCAAGATCATATCAGCTTCCAGTTAAGTATTCATACCATTGGCCTCTTGTTAATGGTAAGCAAACATTCTGCTTTAACGCCCCTCAGTATATATATTCACTGTCTTCTAATCAGTTTTTAAAAAAATAAACGGAAAAAAAAATCTGTAGCACAAGCTTGAGAGAGGAAGAAAAGCAGATTTTTACAAAGAAAGAACTAACAGAGGTCAGAGCATTGGAACCCATTCACAGAAAAATACAGATTAAAAAGGCTGAAAATTTTAGAATTGGAGAATAAACATCCTTTTTAAAGGCCTTAAAAAGATTGTTCCAGCTGACAGTTCAGAAACACACCGAGCAGGCTTTCATCTATGCTACATTCAAGTCATTTATTTCATATATGTTTTTTGTTTGTTGTTTGTGCAGCACCAGCAGCTTTCACATATTTTTTTTCCTCCAAAATACACTATTTCTGTTGAGATTATGGGAAAGGGACAGAAGTATACAGGAATAACGGGATGGAAGCACAATTCCGTTTCACATCAACTTCTCTACCCTTTCAGATTAACTCCAGAGTCTAATGTTTGTCAAATGTTAGTCCAATGCTTTTCCGGAAACAAACCAACCAACCTGCATCGGGATGAATACTCAGATCTTTCAATACCTTTCCTGAAATCAAAGATTCACTTCGCCTGAAGAAAATATTGTTGACTACATGTTTTTCAAAACAGTTTAAAAAGTCCCAATTTTGGCATCTCAAACTATACAGCTGTACTATTAAGACTTAAGACGCTTCTGAAAATAATAGCTCTTAATTTAAACCAAAATACCTACAAAACCAGTCTTCTCAAGAAGAACAATGATCTTTAATATAACTCATCTCATTCCCATAAGATACTGGTAAGCACTAACACTGACAGGTGAAGAAACTCTTTTGGCTATTACTACTACATGCAATCTGCTACTCTTCCCAAATGACTCAATGCACAATAACAGAGATGGAACAATCACGTTACTTTTCCTGAAATCCTTCGTACTTACTTGGCAGTTATAATCGGTGTCCAGTCCATCCCACAGGCTCATGAACTGAGCTTTCATCATAGCTGTAGCTTCATGGTCAGAACTCGACCGACTTCGTAAGAAGGAATCTGTATTAAAGGGTTCAGTAAAGCCGTTTACTTTCAGTCCTGCCATAGAAACTATGCTGTTTGATTTCTCGTTTGCAGATCTGTGCTGTTCTCTCTTATAAATACATTTTTTAATATGTCAACAAATGAAAAATATTTATCGTGATGAAGAATAGGAACGTGGAATCTCACCACGTTTTTAAGCACGTCTTTCAAATTACACTACACGAGTATGTACCTATCACATGGACTGTCCCAAATCTTGTGCTCCAAATTTTTTGCTTTCCTGAATTCATGTAAAGTGTAACTTTCACCTTAGTTTCTCATGCAATTTCTCATGGAAGCATTCAGAGCCTGGCAAGCTAGAAGACACCAAAGCACCGGAGAACAAACAAGCTGCAAGACTGATGTAAAGTAGGCTATATACTTTGTCATGCAGGGCTCTAACCCTGATAGTGGTTGCCTAAAGAATTTCCAACAGCTAGAAAAACACCACGTTTTTCCTACTTACACAAAAGGATCCAAAAGAACATAGCCCCTTCATAAACTTAAACTGTGGAAAGGGTAAAAGCTTCGCCAGGGTCTGTTTCTGCAAACCGTGTAACTCGCTTTAAGAAGCACCAGTGCTACGAGACAACGAGCAATTTTAACTAAACTGCTCCAGTTCACAGGGACTTAAAACACTGATGTGGCAAGTTGAAATGCACTGTACAGCTGGCACCTTCAATGTCCGCCTAGCTGAGCTGCCCCTCCTACATCTTCAGCCTTATTAAACTATTATTCCCGAGCTCCCCTAACCCCTTATTTTATTTTCCATTATGTGCCCTCACTGCAGAAGCATTCAAGTGTATCTGGTGATGGGTTTGCTGAATAAGTAGCTCCTTTGACAGAAGAAAAGCTTTCCTCATGAACCACATCAGCCCAACCAAAAATACACAGCAACTTGTTCTACTTGTCATTTCCTCCACTAACACGAGGAAGAAATGCACTGGTTTTCCTAATTTGCCACCATTACTTTACAATACTATTTATACTACTAAACCTTGTTCCGTTATCTCTCTTTTTAAGGAAAAGATGACAGTAGAACAATATACCCATCAACTCGAACCTACAGTTTAACGTCACTCTGCTATGGTTACTTACAAAAAAAGATAGATTTTTTTTACCTATTTCATCAATAAAGATGATGGACGGTTGGAGCTTTATAGCAAGGGAGAAGACAGCAGCCGCCAGTTTTTGAGACTCTCCATACCATTTGTCAGTCAGTGTTGAAGGCTGGAGATTAATAAATCGACAACCTGCTTCCTTTGCTGTAGCTTTGGCGATCAGCGTCTTCCCACAACCAGGAGGGCCATAGAGAAGTACTCCTGAAAAAGAACGGCGTTCATGCTCTCTGGCCGCTGTACAGAAAACACGCTTCGGTATGACAGACCTGATAGTGTGCAGACTTGTATTTTATCCAAGTTTTAAAAGATAAGAAACCAAGTTACACAGTGTTCCATCAAATCAAATATGGAGTTATTTAAGATATCCTTATTATATAATTAAAGCTAAGACTACGTAAAAACAGGTATGGTGAAATTGAAAGGAGATGTTTGTCTGAAAGATGACCGTTTTATTACGGAGACTATTAAGGTTACATAAAACTAAAGCCTTACTTATTTCCTCTAAACATTTGACAGGCCTTGTTTATAGCCAGTTTCAGTCTTGCTAATAAAATTTAGCACAGAGAGAGGAGAAGAAAAAAAGTAAAAAAAAAAAAAGAGCCCATGAACATTTTAAACAAATTGCCCACAATTAAATATGACATCTCATATTATTTTTAAACATCTCATAGCGAAAGAATTCACAGTAGGGTTTTTCTAACATAGTTGTAAAGAAAACGATTTAAAGAAAAAAAAAAATAAGCCAAACAACCCTGAATCACAGAGAATTATTAGGGTTTTTTTTTCTGTTTATGTGACTGATGACCACAAACAAAATTACTCTGAAGCAATGACTTCCTACTAACACACAGTGCAAGCCACTAATAAAACTGGGGAGCTTGCTCTATATGGAAAGTCTGCTTTAAAAAGATAAATAAAAAATAATTTTTTCCTTCAGCTTATTAGATCATGACATTAGAGTAATTTTCCAGACAGTTTCAATTTGTGACTTAAACAGAAAGTAGCCTGGAAAAACTAAACCAGTTACAAAAGTGCTTCATTTTCCATTGCTTAGGACATGAAAATGAGATGGTCACAGATACAGGCAGTAATTAATAGTTTACAAAGAATTTTCAGCAGACAATATTCCAGGGATCAGAGCAGTAAAGATAAGCTTTGGCATTTTCCCCAACATTTTAGGTTCAAATTCTGCTTGTTTGCAGTAACATACAGCAAATATGGCTGCAAGCATTCGAGCAGAGAGAGTCCAACTTCTGTTTTACTGTTGGAAAGTTAATTTGTCACCCACTGGTTTCCTTACTGCCTCAATACTGTGCAACTCAATTCCACAGAAAAATCAAGGGATCTCCAGAATAAAAATGGGATCTCTGTCTCTTTGAATGACTGGAATTTCCAGGACTAGAACAGAGAGATGTCGGCAAGATTAGCTTACACTGACGTCCCAAGTTTATGACTTATGTTTCTATGACACCGTAGAAACACTAACCAAGCATACAAAGCTGTACAGCAGAGTTATAGCTCACCTCCGCCAAAGGACAAGATGGGGTATAAGCAGAGAAAAAAAATCGACAATTTAGGCAGTTAAAAATGCAGGCTACATAGATTAGTGCACCAAAATGTACTATCACTAACTGAAAAGAAATTATCACTTCATTATTAAAATGAAACTTTTTCACTGGAACTTGATTTCACGGCAAGAGAAGAGGAAAAACCTGAGGATTTTCCCTGGCATCAGTCCTAATGGTTGCACTTTGGACTGGCAACCCACTTCCTCTTTCCTTTCTGGGTAAAATAATTTTTTTTCTTTTTTTTTTAATACCAACATATAAATCTGTAACACTTCCTTCTTACCTTTTGGTGGCTGTAAGAGCCTGGAATTCTCAAACAAATATTTCTTCTTGATGGGCAAAATGACAGTGTCTTTCAAATCTGTAATAACATCATCTAAGCCTGCAATATCACTCCAGGTTACCTAACAGGGAAAAACAGAGTCAGAAATTATCATCATAGTCCCTGCCAACAAGAAGTATCTACAAGCTTAAAAGCAGTGCAAGGCCTCAAAAATAAAAAAGTGATTAAAAAACCCTTGGCTCTCAACAATGCAATTTTAGTTCTAAACTACAGAGATCTTTTTTATGTATTTCCATAAACACATATATGAGACAAATAATGTAATCCAAATTCAAAATCAAGATTTTCCATGTCTGAAGTGCTTTCATTGGAGTAGCATGGAAAAGAGTTTCTTACATGCATGCTAAGTGGGTCTACGAGATGTGCAGCAATACTCATTTCGTATTCAGTAAGCTTGACATTTTTCACTCCAATTTGCTTCATTAGTTTTTCAGCCTGGGGGAAATAAAATGCCAAGAAAAATCAGAGAAAGAAATTGAATGCTTAATTCAAAAACTAGTTTTTAAAGAACAGCTATTTGGAGTCTGAAATGCTTCTCCATAAGTCATATCTGAAAAGAGGTTAAATGTTTCTGAAGTAGAAGGTTCTGCTATTTCCTAATGACTTGTTGTCACTTGAGTGAAACTAAGTCACATGTCTCAGTTCCCATCAAATAAGTGTCACACCAGCCCTCCCACCCTCAAATCCGCAAGTCATATATTATGACCTGAAAAGCAACCAAAATAAACATTAAAACACAGAGTTTGCTGTTCAGAACAGGTTTGCAGACACACAGGTAACCTCAGTCTAAAATAACTTCCATAATGTCTACAGGAATTTCAAAGCTGATACAGGTATGTTACACATTAAAAAAAAAAAAAAAAAAAGCCCATAAGGTTGTTACAAACTTTGTACAGAATTCAGATGAAAAGCCTGAAACTTGTTATTAAATAGAACTCTAGAGATTATCTTCATTCACAACCCAGCAAATAATACCCACACACTTTAACTGGAGATATAACTGTGTTATTACAAAAAGCACGCCCCCCCCCAAACCTCCACAGAACTGTATCAAGGAGATTAGTATATTTTTAAGGAAAAAAAAAAAAAAGTTCACAGAAGCCAGTCATTTTTTAGTACATATTCAACGTTTTCTGTTTCCCAATTTAAAAGGAAAAGTCATTTGTTGTGTCAACACACTTTCACAATTCAGCTTCTCTTTATACTCAAGCTTGCGGTTAAATCTGACATGCTTTTGGGATATTGCAACCTCTTATATAATACCTGGCACTAGCACAGATTGCGAAAGCTGATTTTTAAAGCGGGGCCAATTTTTTAACTAAAGATTTCATTAAAAAAAAAAAACAAACCCACCCAAAACCAGAATTAAGTTGCTCAAAACTGCTGTTTGAATCTGTGAAGTTTGTGTCAGCCAGAAAACAACAAAAAAAGTTGCAACATTTCCTTCGATACTTTCCAAAGGAAACATTTAACTTTTGGTTTTGAAATGGACCTAAATCTTTTCCCAGAGCATTAACCCCCATGAATCATTCTAGCTCAGCGCAAGGAATGAGACTTTTCACGTTTTTTCTCCCCTTTCCAGGGCATTCTAACTGCTGCTGGAGGTGAGGGGAGAACAGAGGAAGAGGGACAAAGTAACTACAGTCTCTGCCTCTGCCATTAAGTTGCCAAAAAGCAGCAGAGAATTAAGTTATTTCTGCTCGAGGTTTTAAAAAGCAACGAAAAGACTGACAAGAGCATTATTTAACCCGACTGCTGCTTAGCAAAGTTGACAGAAGCAGAAATGGCACTGGGACCACACACGTGCAGATAATTAGAGACAACATCACACTCCCGTTCAACAGTTTTTCCACCACTTCAAGCTAGAAATTTTAACTTGTTACAAAATGTAAGCACTGAAAACACTAACAGCCTAGATCCCGAGATTTACTAAAAAATAATTCTAGTGGTTTTTTGATTATTCCACATGCTTTTATTTCGTTGGTTATTGCAAGTCCAGCTTTCAGTTAGCAGATTTCTCTGTGTGAGTGGTAACGAAGACAGCCTTTCACAGAAATATTTATGAATAAAATCCTACCTGTTTCTGAGCTTCTACTTTTTGCTTTCTGGTCGGATCAATGGCATCAACCATCCATTTAATGGTAAAATATGTTACAGCACCAAATATGGTTAAACGAAAGATTAATCCGACCACTTCGTTCCGGCTCAGGGGACGTGAAAATGCTTCGGCATGAACCATTTTGCCTCTCAACTCTAAATGTAAAAAAGCACAGGGACAGAAAGAAAGAAAATTAAAGCTGAGAAAACACCTGCCTTATATTTAAACTCTATTATATAAAAACTATTTCCTGTGCACACAGTGGGCATAAAGCTTACCATGAAGTTATAATGAAATATCTCAACAATAGCACAACCCCAAGATATCAAACTGCCTGAGATTAAAGCATGCAGCGCTGAGTGTAACGATGGTTTCATTTCCACTTTCAGTAAGCAGAGAAGAAATGGCAGCAACGAGGCCTTACGTTCTGACTTGACTACATGCAAAAAAAGTCCTGAATTCACTCTTCCCTCAAGAAACCTGCATTTCTTCCAGCTATACAACACCCTAATAAAGTAATAAAGATTACTTTATTTCAGTGCCAAGTTTACATTCCCATTAAGACTGACATTTTGTGACTGTTATTGACCTAAGAATGCTAAGTCACAGAGGAAAAGATAACTACATTGTTTAAACAGGGAGCTCTTTTCCCTAAGAGGAAGTTTAAAGGAAAGGCACCCAACTGCCACATTAAAGATCGATCGACAACTTGTATTTGAATAAAATGAGGTTAAAAGCTGGAGCTTGCACCTAGTAGAATCCATTCTGAGTTATTAATAACCCTGGAAAACTGAAAATGCTGGATGTGGCACACAGCTACCAAGGGAAAAGTCTGGCTGCTGTACTAGCCCAGCCCAGAAAGCACAGCACCTTCAAGTTAAGCAAGCGTGCTGCAGAGAAGAAAAAATCTCTTCCTAAAACATTGAAAAATGACTTAGAAAATCAGGGCCCTCTTTCCCCAGTCTACTTTCTCCTCAACTGGCGGGACTTCCCCTTGAGAACCCCCAACGCTCTCCTCATTCCCTGCCCGCTTTCCCCTCTCACAAGGGCAAAAATCAGCGGCAAGTCCTCTGGCAGCTTGTGAGGCTCCCTGGCCGGTCTCCCAACTGAGCTTTCGGCCAGGGAAAAGCCAGGCTACCTAGAGCCAAGATATCCTTGGATTCCCCCTCGCTTGGCTAGCAGTTGCCCGATGTCGATCCTGTATTCACCTCAAGGCGATGCCATGCCATCGGGGCTGTTTACAAGGCTTCGGCAGGCTGGAATTAGGAGAAGCCCCGCAATACATTTACCAAAAGACATCAGCGGCTCACTATGATATTCCAGTGCGGATTGCTAAAACAGTGTTGTAATTTGGTTTTGGGTTGGTTTTTTTTTTTTTTTGAAACTCTCCATGCTCTGCTTAGAAATGCAAACATCAAGGCTGTTGCTGTGCATACCTGCTTGGAAATCAAATAAAAATTTGCCTGCTTAGGCATCTAAGCAAGGAATACAGAGCTAGGAGACTCTGCCATGTTCTCCTCAGCCTGATTTATTTTATGTAAAGGGCAAGCAAGAAAAAAAAGCTTCCAAAAAAGCCCCTAAACCCAATGAAAAAAAACAACCCCAATTTTTACACCACGCTTACCCTGGATAACAGGAGAGAAATTTAAGTGTAACCTTCCCAAATGAAGTTCCGCTTACCCTGCGTGAATCTTAGCATTTATTTTCTGGGTGGAGGGCGGAGAGAACGGGCGGGACAGTCAATGGCAGAGCAAAGCCCAGGTGCCAGGTTCCCGCTCCGCTCCCCCAGGGCGGCCCGCACCCTCCTCCTCCCCCCGCTTCCCCTCTGCGGGCTCGGTTTTACCCCCCCAGCGCCGCCCTCAGAGGAGGAGGCCCCGTCCGGGCCAGGCCGCCGAGACCCACCGCTGCGCGGCCGGGGGCCGGCGCTGACAGGCGGGAAGGGGCAAAGCCGCCCGAGCCGAGCCGGCAGCGCTCCGGCCGGAGCAGGAGCAGGCCTCGGGGAAACCCCCGGCCCCACCGAGGTACGCGGCGGCGGCCGCCCGGGGGCTCCGGCCATGGCGGCGCCGCGAGGCGACGGCGGCACCGGCGAGGGCAAGGCCGGACCCGCCGCCCGTGACCTTCCCGCCGCCCTGCCGGTACCGGCGCGGTGGCGGCGGGAGAGCGAGCGGGCCGGCAGCCGCTCGCCCGCCCTCCCGCCGGGTCACTCACCCCTCGGGCCGGTCTCTGGGGCGGACGGAGGGAGGGAGGGAGGGAGGCAGGAAGGCGGCGGCGGCGGCAGCGCGGGCCCTGTGGGGCGGCGGCGGCGCGTCCTGCGGCTCCCCGCTCCGGCCGGCTCCCGCCGCCCCGCACCAAGGTTCCGCCCGCCGGCCCGCTCCCAGCGCCCGCCTGGGACGGGGCCTCCGCTGCCCCGGGGGCCGCCTCCTCGTAAACACGCTCCGTTTCCCGCTCTGGGAAGCAGCGGCGTTTCAGAGGTTTGAATAGCTCGAGTTTGGAAAATGTGGCGGATTTGGGATGCTCCGGGGGCATCTGCCTGAGTGAAAATCGTCACAATGGAAGAATTCCTCAGTAGTTTGCTAAGGGGGATTGAGGCAACAGCTCGCCGATTTCCACTCGTAATGAAAACGGTAACTTCACTCTCTCTATACAGTAACGGGAAAATGTCCAGAAAAAGGTCAAAATAAGGGGACTGCTGCAATGAGCGTAATTAATCCAAAGTTTTGGCAACTCGTCTTCAACCCTTTTGCTCTTGTGTCCATGCCGCTGGGCTTTTAAAGCCTAGAGCGCCTTATCGCTTTGGTTTGTTCTTACCTGTAATTCATACGTTACCCAGGGGCTTCCTAACAAAATTCAGCCTGCTCCCTGGGGTTGGTTAATTTGTTTGTCAAAAGCAGTTAGCTTTGTACACACCACTAATTTTATTACGGGTCATTTTCAAACATCATCCCTCGTGCACGAAGGCAGAGGAGTCTGCTGAACCTGCTGGTGGCCATCACAGCCAAGGACCTGTGGAGCAGATCTGCTGCTTCTATGATTCCTCCACCGTTCCCGCTCCACCAGCACCACGTCAGGGAGAGAACAGGGCGCTGAATTGCCTGCCCGCAGCTGCCCTGGCTTGTGCCGAAACCCAGGCACGCTCTCCGGTGACCCGAGTAGGATGTCATCCACCCCACCAGCCATCCCATCCGTCACGTGTGGCGTTTCCATCATTAAATGCATGGGCAAGAAAATATGGTCTCAAAGTGGCTGCGATTTTCCCAAAGCAGTTCCAGCAGTTTGGGTTCGGTTCTGTTCATTGGATTAATATACATCAAAACCCACGCAAAATTTAAAGAGTTTTGAAACTACTTGTGTTTCTTCATCAGTATTGGCGAATCAGTTTGATTGTTCTGTGTGCTATAGCTCTTCCAAATGAAAAGCGCGCTTAATCAGAAAATAAATGTATGAATGTCTAAACGCAGCTATTGATTTACAGAAGGCCTTCCTTTTCTGCTGCTCCTCCAGTCTTTGATGGTAAATAAGATTATAATCTTCTCGAGAATAATTTTTTTTTCAATCTATGTAGAATATGTGAACAGTTTCCCTTTGATGTCTTAAAAGTGAACTAGATACAATTAGCGACGCTGACAGCTTTTGCTATTAATTTGAGGCTTATGCTCGTTCTTGCAATCACCCCTTTTGGATAGAAAAAGGATAATCAATCATTTCACCGTCTGCGTTTCATGCACTAGGAAAACGCTATTGTGTTTGAATTACCATCGCCGTAGGAAAATATTTAGGAGCCTTCTGTTTTTTCTCCCACTCTTAAAAAAGTGGCACCTGTTTTGCTGCAATTAAGGAGAAATGCAAACACACACACAAGTAATAAAAGCTCAAAACCTGCATTTTGTCACTGCTATTTGACAGCTGTGGCGGTAACCTTTGGAAGAAATCCTCTGCTGAAAAATACTTACAAAAATTTTGAGAGATGCAATTTTTCAGAAGCCAACCGGCGTCAGGTTGAAGGTGAGGTTGACACAGAATGTGTAAATTGGATTGGCTCCTAATTTCGCAAAATACTGAGAGATTATAAATTCTTGAAGAAATATTTCTCAAAAATGGTGAGAAAAACCAAATTCCTCCTGCTTTCCTGAATACACAGCCTCAGAACCTTTCCATTGCTGAAGGCTCGACGCAGGACTCGACTCGCTCTAGCAGCTGATGCTAGAGAGGTCTCCGTGGCGCCTCCATCCTGGCACCGCTGGAGCCGTCCCTGTTTGCACCGCCCCGGCCGTGGCGAGGTGTTGCTTCACCGTCACTTGTGCTGTCTCTGCACCAGGCTGAGGGGGAGCTGCGGGAGCCAGGGGCGACCACCAGCCTGCTGCTGACTGACTGCTCCTTTCCAGTGCTAATGTGAATGGGGCTGTAGTCTTCAATTTATATCTTCTTGTAAAAGCACATGTCTGAAAGAGAAATGTACTGGAAATCATGGGTTCATACTGGGCGGGGGAAGGTCTCCCCAAGGGCTTGTTAAGCCTTGGCTGCTTCAGATCATGGAGTATGCTTCCTACTTAAGGACAGATCAAGAAAGTGGTAACATAAGTTGAAATTCATGCGGCACACTTTGTCATTAATTTTGGCTTGGCAGCTGTGGAAAAAGAGAACATTTGGGGTTAGGTGTTTTGGTTTTTTTTTGATTGAGATTGAAAAATGAAATTGCAAATTCCCTCTCCCCCTCCCCCCAGTTGTAAAATTTCAAATCAAATGTACGGATGACTTGTTTGGACTCTAGGTGAATTGTAGCTCTTGAATACAGGATTAGAAGGTCACCAAAGGGACCTATTATCGTTGGAAAACTCATCGGAGAAGGTTGAGATGAAGGCCATGCAGTATACGTACTGTTTGGCTTTTGACTGCTGGGTGCTTTGCTATGAAACATGTTATTTTTGGTGAACTTCATTCACCAGTCAGTGCCAGCTGAGCTAAGCTTTGCCGGTGACCTGAACAGGAGCAAGATGGGAAAGGCGTGGTATATTAAAACCAGGAGGGTCCATGGTGGTTGGAGGTAGGGAGGAGGTTTGCAAGACACAGGGAACAACGAAACACAAAGAGAGGAAACAGGGATGAAATAAGATAAATAGAAAGCAAGGCAAAGTGTACGGAAAGAACAAAATGAGAGATGGGAAAGTAAAGAACAAGCTAGAGGAAAGGGGATGCCTAGGAACAGTTTCATAACTGGGTAAAAGCATGTAGTGGTTTTTCTCCAAAAGACTCTTCTGAGCTTCACCAACCTGCAGATCAAAGACTTACCGAATCAGAGGATGTGTTGTATTTTATAGTCAATTTTCTCATGAATTTGTCTACTCTCTCCTTAAAAACTTTGGGCATCCGTGGCGTTTTGCAGCCAAGTCCCAGCACTGAACTTCATGCTACAACACTAACTACCTCTCTATTGTTTTGAACCTGTTGCCAGCATCTGGAACCCCTACATTTTATATGCAAGAGATGGCAAAGTGAGCAGTCCCCATCCAACCCATTTCAGTAGCTGAAAATTTTATAGACCTCTAGCTCGCTTTTTAACGTGGGCCCTCAACTGTACACAGAGTTGAAGATGGATGCACAGTATGAATATCAACGGTGGCATAATTCTGTTCTCTTTCCCTATGCTACTAATTGCTGGCATAGTCCCACCGGTTGGATCATGAGATTTCAGCAGCAGTTGTTGTTACAAAGATCATCGCTACGTGGTGTGACAAAAATCTGTCCCAGGCCTTGCTGACACAACGGTCACCACTTAGACCGCTTTTTAGCCTTTGTCCGACTTGGAATCGGGAATCTAGCAAAAGGACTTTCAATTAAGCCGTATCAACTTCCTAGTGACATAGATGTCATCAAACGTTAGAAAGAGAGGGGCGGTCTTAGGACTTGAGGACGTTCAGGAATGTTTTCAAAGATGGTCTTCATTTGCTAGCCGCATCTGTATTTGTCTATGGATAACCTCCGAATCTGGGACCTAAAAGTAGGTTTCATGGGTTTGTTTCATACGTTTGAAGTTTGGGAGAGAACAGTGCAATTTCACTGAACACACATACACACACGCAAGTTGAAAATAACTATGAGCAGCCAATGTGACCACGAAAACAAGGCCCTGAGAGGTCTTGGGAGCAATGTTCCCAGCAGAGTTTGGAAGGGATTAATACTGTTGTCCTTGGGGCTGGCAAGATACCCTCGGGAACACCGCATGCCATTCTGGTCATCTATATCGAAGAGAAATAAATAATAATGAAACCAGAGCAGAAAGTTGACGCTGAGACAAGGGAGAGTAGAAAGTGAGGGGAGCTGCACTAGCTTAGCGTAGTCAGGCAATGGCCAAGTAAGTGCACAAAGGGTAAACGCTACGGAGCAGGAGCTATTTAAGGCCAAGGCTGGCACAAGAATAAATGGATACAAACCAGTCACAAATATATTTAGCATGAAAATCAGAAGAAGGTTCTGGGAACAGCTTCCCGGTGGGAATAATGGTGGCAAAAGATCTTAAGATGAAACTTGATACATTTATGAAAGGAATTATATAATATAGCATTTGCAAAGGCTGAAGGCTGCAGCAACCCAGGAAATCCCTCCACCTTATGTTCCAGTTTATTTTGAGCCCTTAAAGGCAAAGCGTAGCATTTCACCCTCCCATTCCTCTCCCTGCTCCAGCCATCTGCAGCCGCACTTCAGCACATCTCTTAAAAGCTGTTTTAAGACTGAACAAGACACTGAATTTATCCTGCACTTTTGAATTCCTTTTTGCTGTTCCTCAGTAAGGAGACAGAAAGCTTTGTAAAGTATTGCCTAATGTATATATGCAAAAATTGCTATTTAATACATCTTCTCATACACAGAGTACTCTGTTTTATCCAATTTTCCTCACTCGACAGACTTGCTTATTAACCAGTTTCCCATAGCATCCAACCAATACGCAAGCTATTTTACTCCAAGTTGCCCTGCACAAATGTGTTTGATAGCCATTCCCTGGGGAATGCAATTACTAAGCAAACCCCGGAGACATTTCCCACTCACGTTCCTGCAAGGGCCGTCTTCACTGTGGTGTGATGGGTCGAGCAAGACATATTTTCTTTGGCAAGGTGCCTTTCCCTGCCAGCCTCAGACACATTTGAGCTGGACTTATGAATTAAACCCAGGATCTGTTCTTTAGGGAGACACCTGCCTGGTTTACGCCATCTGCTTTTCATGGAGAGAAGGGAAAAAGGGGTGCATGGGTTCTCCTCTTCCCACCAGCCCGGTCCTTCCCATGGTGCCTCTTCTCTGGTTGTAGAGGAAGTGGTTTAATTTTCCTTTTTTTTCTGTTCCTTGTGGATTTTTGGAGATGTCCATCACCCCTGTGTAAAACAAACAACTGCATACTCACTCCCGTTAAATAACTGCCCTCTTGCTCCTTCGAAGGTATGTTATCTTTGACCTCCGTGGGATATCCCTTACATTACAACAAGAGAAAGTGAGAAGACAGTATGTTTGAAGAAAGCAAATTTACAAATTTGTTTGTCTAGTAACTCCATTTCTTCAAACGTATTCTCTGGCAAGCTCTCTCCTGGCCCCTTAGCAGCTGGGGCAGATGCTGATCTCCAACAGATTCCATTCCTGATACTTTACAGACATCGCACTATTCCAAGCTGCCGTATAATTTTGTTTTGTATTACTTCAGTACGCTAGTATTTTGCCTCTCTGCATACAAAAAAATCAGACACAAAAAGCCCAAACGTGCCCTACCAAACTATGAGAAAGCTGGAAACTGGTAACAGAGGCTGCAGCCAGTGCTCGTATTCAGCAGCTCAGGCTGCGACAGGCTACCTGATGGTCATTTTCCAGCAAATCCTTAACAACGGCAAAGACTCATGGGCGTTTTCAGCATCGAGTGTGGAGAACCTTGTGCAATGGGAATTTCTTCTCACGTTTTAAAGGAATGTAACGGCTGGAAATTTAGAGACGGCGCTGCCTCCCCGCCCCCGCGTAACGACAACTGTGATCAACGGGGGAAGGAGAGGGGACAGAAAGCTCCACCAAAACAGCACGGCCACGACCTGTGAGCCCGGGGCGGAGGGGGCGGGCGGCACTTTCACGTCCCTCCCCCGTGCTCGGTTGCCGGCAGGCCCGGAGGGCAGCGGGCGGCCCTCACCCCCGCTCCCTCCCCCAGGGCCCGGGCGGCTGCAGGGGGCAGTAGGCGCTCGCGTACCGCGGCGGGCAGCGGCTCCTAGCCGGCCCAGGTCACTCGGCTTTACACTAAACCGCACAACGGCGGCCCCGGGGCGGGAAGGAGGAGGCCCTGGCGATGGGCCGACCGCCCCCTGCCGGACTGGGGAAGGGGCTGTGGGGAACCCCGTCCTCTCGCCCACCGCGGGAGCGCAAAAGGCAGGAAGGGGGCCGGGCTGCCGCTGCCCTCAGAGCTTGGGCGGGCTCCCGTGGGCCGGAGCGGCCCGGCGGGGGAGCGGCAGGGCCGGGCCCGGCCCGGCCCCGTTCCGCTCCTCACGGCCCGGCCCCGCTCCGCTCCGCTCCTCACCTCACGGCCCGGCCCGGCCACTTCCGCCCGCGGGGGGAGGGGCCGCCGCGAGCGCAGCGGGCCGCCCACGTGACCCGTCGCAGCACCGCCGCTCGGCGCGGCGGTTACCGCCTCTCCCCTCACGGCATCGTATCCCTCCGCCCGCCGCCCCCTCCCCCCCCCCCCTCTCCCCGCGGGGCGGCGGGAGCGGGGCGCGGCGGGGGGAGGGGGTGTGCGGCGGGCAGCGGGGGTACGACATACACACGGCGGGCGGGGGCGAGGGGGGGGCGGCGCGGCGGGCGGGCGGTTCGCGGGGGGACTACTTTCTCGGGGCGGCGGAGGGGGCGGGGCGGCGCCCTCCTCCCCTCTCGGAAGCTGCAGCCATGATGGGAGTCTAGCGCTGGCGCGGCGCTGCTGGGCGCGGAGCAGGCCGGGGGGGGATGAACCAGGCCGCGCCGCCGGCCCGCACGCCCTGAGGAGCCGCTGCCGCCGCCGCTGCCCCGCCGCGGAGCGCCCGCCCGGCGGCGCGGCCCTACCGCGCGGCTCCGGGCCCGCCGCCGCCTCCGCCGCCGCCGCCCCGGGCGGGGAGCGGAGCGGGGCGGAGCGGGGCCGGGCTGGGGGGGCGCCCCGCGCCGCTGTCACCATTGCTGGGGCCCGGAGCGCCGGAGAGCTGCTCTCTCCGCCTCCGCTTCGTTCGCCTCAAAGACGGCGGCGGCGGCGGCACCCTCAGGGACTCGGCCCGGCTCCGGACCCTCTCTGCTCGGCCGCCGCCGCCGCTGCTCCCGCCCCGCTCGGCGCAGCGGCGGCAGGAGGAGGAGGAGGAGGGGGCAGCCGCCACCGCCGGGAGCCGCCGCCGCGGGGGGAGGCGGGCCCGCCTGGGGCTGAGCCGCCGGCGCAGCAGGCCCCGCTCCCGGGGCCGCCCGGCGGCCGCCGGCCCGCCGCCTCCCGGCCCCGCTCCCCGCCGCCGCCCGGCTCCTGCTCGCTGTCCCGGAGCGGCCCCCGGCTGCCAGACATGACCGCCATCATCAAAGAGATCGTCAGCAGGAACAAAAGGCGATACCAGGAGGATGGCTTCGACCTGGACCTGACCTGTATCCTCCCGCCGGCGACGGGGCCCGGTACCGGGCGCCCGCACGTACAGCTATTGCATCAGACCGGCGCGGCGGTTACCTAACGCCCTTCCCGCTGCCGCTCCGCCGGCGAGGCCCGACGGCTGCCGCCGGCGTTGGCCCCGGGGGCCGCCGCGCCCTCCCCCGCCGCCGCCGCCTCGGCCTCCTTTTGTCCGGCCGGGGCCCGGATTAACGGGAGCTCCGTGATGGCGAGGATTAACGTTAGCGCTCCTCGGAGATTGCAGCCGGCCTGCCTGCTGCCACCGCCCCCCCCCACCATCACCCCCCCCGGCCCGGGGGAGCAACGCGGGTCTGCCCCTTATCTCTGGCTGTGTTGATTTTTCGGCTGGCATAGCAAATATGCCTGTCCTGCCTGTCCAGAGCACTTTTTTTTTTTTTTTTAATTTATTTTAATATACTAACTCGTCTTGAATTGCAAATGTAATCGTGGCAGGCCTATGGCTTTCCTCGGGTTGCTTCAGCCTGTGCGGCAGGAGAGGCAGAGCCCCTGTGCTCTGCCCTGATTTTCATCCATTCAGTAAGGCCGAGCTTGGGCTCGGTTGCCGTGTGATGCAGCAAGGCTCTCGACGACGAGAGGTGGCAATCGCTTCTTCCGAATTACAAAAAAAAAAAAAAGTAAAAATTACCTTTTCTCCTAAGGCGATGCGCGAACTGCGCTTTGGCATAATCTTGGATACAGTAAACATGGAGATGTGTTCCAAACGAGAGGGCATTGGGTCTCGTCGAGGAGGATTGTAATTCTGGAATATGTAATTAGCATGCAGTTACGACTAATGAGTCAAACCATAGAGAAGCATTGCTAGCGTGTAGTTTTGGTGGCCTTTCGAGCAGATGTGCTGTAACGGCAGCGGGCAGATGTTTAGCTTTGAATGCCTTGCAGAGTTAATCGTATGTAGGGGCTGAGCTGTGGGAACGGTCTTTCTCTGTGGTGGAGAATGATCGTGACTCTGTTTGAGAGGTTTTGAAGCAGGAACCTTGATTAAAAGTTGGAACTGTCCTAGGAAAAATGAATATTGACAGTAGTATTCAGAGCTAGACTTATCCCTATAGAGAGAGCACTTTCTGTTCTGCAGCAGGATCAGGGTGAAATTTTAATGGGTTTTGGAGCAATTACACTCGTGTCATAGCAAGTGCTACAAATAAATCTTGGGCAGGATCAAAACCGATAACATCTGTAACTAGTGCAGAGCTTGTGCTGTTGCACTGAGCTTTGGCCTAAAATTTTGCTGGCTTTAAAATGGCCTGAGAGGTTCTTGACTTGAGCAGGTGGCTGCTGGGCTTTTAGTTAAAAAGCAGCAGCTCTGGTACATAATTCCTGCGTTCTGTTTGCAGTACTGCTAGAATAGAATTTTAGGCTTGCATTTTTAAATGTTTGCACATTGGCCTACGACTAAGGCAGCCGTAACGCTGACATAGGCCAGCACAGCGCTCTACTGCTGACTTAACAACAGAAGCCTGAGTTAGGTTTTTTGATTCTCTGAGCGATGGGTTTGCCGGGAACTTTGGGGTTATGAAAAAAAAAAAGTGGCAAAACGATGAGGTTTTGGCTTCCCAGTTGAAGAGTTTGGTGTTTCGGTTATCTGTGCCCAGATGTGCCATTGGTAGGGAGAGGTTTTTTTGGACCCAAACAGATCTTTTTAACTAGTAATCTCCTCCTGGCAAGAAAATGGTTGAATGCTGAGCCTGGATTTTCTTGCTCAAGGTTGCTAATGATACGCCAAATTGAGTTTATTGCTTCTTTTTTACTTTTTTGTCTCGTTAATTTTGTTCTTAGAATCTTGCATTAGAAGTAGGCCACTGAACACTGGGCTTACACTAGTTTTTCTAAAAGGGAGTACCTGGCTATAATGAAATTTATAGAAAGGTGGGGTTTTTTTTTCATGGTTGCAAAAATATCTTTGGAAGAAGCTTATGCTCAGTCCGTTTGTTTTTTTTTTCATAGCTGCACATTTTGAATAGACAGTTAATGAATGAAGACTGCTGCCTGTACGATACAATGGCTTTGCTTGAAGGCTGATGTTGCTGCAGAAGTCAAAGTTTAATTTTTTATCACTTTGTGCAGGCTTCTTGGAGATGTTCCTTTTGCAGGGCTATGATGGAATTGTTGCTCGACATACCTGATAGCTGGAAAATAACCTTACATGCGTAGATAGAGGGCCGAGCTGGGAGTTAGCTCTCCAACCATGCCATGTTCGAGGAAGAAGGAGAGAACTTGACACCTAAGCAAGCTGTTCAGGGACACACGCGGTGTGTGGTAGGAGGACCAGGGTTTAAGTTCTCAAAGGTACTTCTCACCGTTTGCTGGAGCTTAAAATTTTGAGACTGAGACAATGCTACGATCTGCATTTGTGCTGTTGGTTAGCTTAGCTTCCGTGCGCACCCGTGTCTGTAAGAGTGTCCTGAGTTACAGATTACTGGTTGTTTCGGGGTAGCTGCTTCTGTCAGGCTAAAAGAGAAAGGCTGACGTGAGTTGGATAGCCCAGTGGTTTGGGCATTTAGCTGGGATATGGGAAATGGAGGTGTGAATTCCTCCTGCAGTAAATATTTCTGTGCAAGTAGTTCAGTGGTGGCGGCTCCAAAATACTCAGGAGCTGGTGATTACTACCTAAGTTTTGGGAGGCAGAGAATAAAATGAATCTTTACAGTGCATCCAGGTGAGGTGCCTGATGTCCAGCCTGTATTCTGTGGTCTGTGTTGTTTTCTACCCACCTTTGAGGGAGGGTTCGTGTCTCAGTGTCCCGGGTGGACAAAGACTTGCAGTCTTTATATTTCGGTCACGGCTGATTCTCCCGAGATGTTGCAGGGAACCCCTGAGTGCCCAAAGGCGGGCTTGGTTAGGTGCTGGAGTGCCAAAGTCCCCTTTGAGGACCTCTTTTTCTCTGTTGGGCTGTGTCAAATCCTTTTAAAACTAGTCCTGATGGTACGGTACCTCACACTTGGGACTATCTGTTCCTGACGAGTTGGTTAGGAATTCTGCTTGTGTGGGAAATGTAGGATTTTAGAAAAGGGAAATAGTGACTTCTCAAAATCAGTAGTTCTACGTGCACAATATAAGACTAGTTCTATGTGCTAATTATGAAATAAGTGTCTTTAAAAAACATATTGACATTACTTTTCATCTAATCAAATGTTTTTTTCTCTCTGAACAGTCTTTTTGTGCACCTCTTGGAAAAAAAAATTTGAAATTAGAAGAGGAAAGGGTTTTAAAGGTGGAGACATTGTCAGCTTTTTAATACTTTGAGATATTGCATTTATTCCTGATTTATTTGGGTTTCTGTTTTATTTCTGTAATACTGGATACCTTTTGGTACAAATGGGTAAGGAGGAAAGTTTGGATTAATGGCATTCTTCTAAGATGGCTGCATTTCTTCATGATGCAACGACCAGTATATTTTCTGAGGCACTATAATCTTTGGTATTTCTGAAATTGTGTGGCTTGGTTGTTGTTGACCGTTTTACTGCAGGGAACAGTGAAGAGAGAATGCTTGCATGCAAGTCTTGCCCGTTGCGTTGATTGCCGGTGTGTCTTAAGAGGTCCGTGTGGAACATGAGTTTAGCAAGTGGTTCAACTATTTGAGAGTAAAGTGGAAAAAATCGGGTAACTGCTTCTTGTGCCCATTATAGCTTTGGTTAAACTTTGTCTCATATTTCCAGGCCTTCTGTTATGCGTGAAAATGGCCATCCAGCCCAAGCGTAGGGTAGAGCGTGCCTACCCTGATGCTTAATTGAAGCATGTGTAGCTCTTGACCTACATAGTCATATAAACTGCAGCAATATTCAGTAAAGATTAGATGTTGGGTGCAGTTTATTTACAAGTCTCACATGTAGTTTGTCTCATGTAATGAAAGGCGGAGAACGCTAAAATTGCAAGTGGGAGCTTCTTAGAATATCATACTGCTTTATGCTATTTGCAGTCCTAAAGCTCTTTGCATTTTAAATGAAATTTTAAATTATGTGACTTCACTCAAAATGGCTTAGCTTCCAGGAAAAAAATGAACTAGTGGCGTGAAGTACATACTGCGTTTAAAAATAGCGCCCAAGTTGGAAATGCCATTCGTTTAAAATATTTGGTTTCATTTTAAAATTGAAGTTTATTAGATGTTTTGTAATAAGTTGTTCTTGTGCACAGGCGCAGTAAGGGCTGGTAAGGGTTTAGAAGAAACTAGAAGAAACCAACTGGCAATGCATTTTATTGGTGGAAAAGTATTTCTTTGTTCCGGAGTAAACCATGTTACTTAGCAGTGTTAAGAGCCCGACAGACTCGTTTTGCTTCTGGAGCCTGGGACGATCTTGGGTTTTGGACAAGAAGATTAGTGCCAGTTTTGCTCTGAGTTTGTGTAAGAAGTCTGTTTGAATAGACAGCAGTAAAACGCCACTGGCTGGGGGCTTCTCTGAGTTTGATTCGATTACGTGCTTGCTTTAGGACGTGTTTGATCCTGGGAAAATGAGTCTTTCTGTGCTTACCAAGGATAAAGATGTTTGAATTGTCCAGATGGAAAAAACAAGGTGGTGATAGATGCGAGTGTGTTGATGCATTTTTCTCTTCTGGGGTTAGGGACGTGCTGGATCACTTACTTTTCCTCGGAACCTAAAAAAAAATAACCCAGCCCTTTGACATATTGCCATAGTACGTGCATATTTGTGGATAGTGTTGTTTGACAGTAAAACCCCACCGTTCGAGCAAGCGCTCCGTTGTGCAACCCTCCCTGCATCCATTCAAAGTAACCCTGGCCCTTTTCTGCCCTGCTTTTTGACTGCAGTTGCTCGGAAGGGGGCTTAAAAGATGCTTGACAAATTACAGCTCATCTCTTTGCGCTTGCTTAAATGCCGTGCGGGCTTCCTAACGGACTACTTCATCTTGCATCATCAGAAATTTTTAATCAATGTGCAGCGTTGCTGGAGACTGTTTGCACAAGCTAAACACGAAGTTAAAAAATAACTCCCTGTGCACACTTTAAATCGCCAAAAGCTGCAAACTGATTCTTGGTTTCACGTAGCTCTGCTGTTGAAGTGACAGCTGGATGTTCTTTTCAAGGTGGGGAAAGAAACGTGTACGGCTAATGTGGGCACTTGATAAAATTTTCTTATCTGGTGAGCTCTTAGAAAGAAAACACAACTGAAGCTAATCTTCATTGAAATCTGTTTGTAAGCTGAGTTAAGCGTGTGAAATTTTCAGAACATCCAAAGCTTTGCCGTTAAACATTAAGAAGGTAATGCTGAATAAAGTGCAAGCTTTACTAGGGCTGGTACTGGTTTTGAGCATTTCTTTTTTTTCTTTAAGGACAATTCCAAGTTCATGTTCATTATCTCTTACAATAAGATTGATGAGGTGTTGGCACTTGAAGCCCTTGAGAAATTATCTTTGTTGAGGCTAGGCAGTGACTTTGGTGAGGACAGTGTTGAGGACTTCTGAAAATCCCACCCGTTAAGCTCTTGGTTTAGCTCTGGGTGTAATTGGTTGGCCATAGTGTTGACACCGGGTCCAACTTGGGTCTTGAAGGAGGCTGATGAATTTTGAAAGTGCATCTTTCTAGGAACTTGTGCTAGTCAGGAAGGCCTTTCTGTCCTCAAGATAGTTACACGTGACTTCCACTGACTTTGTGAGACGGCTGTGGCATATTTAGGGAAAGGCTATAGCCTTGAGTGTGGAGCTTATGCAACACTTGAAATGGCTATTATTGCCGCAGTATAGCACATGCGGAAAGATTCGTTGGCTCGATGGCTGCTAGGCTGATGATTGGCAGATTTCTTTGGGACAAAAATGTGTTTTTCCTGTGCTATCCAGTGCTACGCTTAATACATCTCATTTGAGAAGTTGTTTTTTTTTTTTTTAATTACCAAAAGGTTTTGAAGTACAGTGACTGCTGTAGAGAAAGCTAGCGTTTGCTAAACGATGTGTTAAAACACCGTGTAGAGGAGTACAGGATTTTCCGATTTTCTTGCAGGAGAAAGGTGACTGTATGTTCAAGTTTCCTTCCTTGTAGGATGACTTGGACACCTAAATCCTCATTGTTGTGGAAGCAATTGATATAATTTGTTCAGTAATAATGCGAATGAAAGAATGTCTTTTATTAACACATTATGTTAAAACCCCCTGTAAAGCCATGACAAAACTAAACTTCAGAATGTAATAACTACCAAGTTGAAATTGTATATACAAAGTTTCTGTCTACCGAGTTGCTTTTATGAGTTGTGAATCTCTGAATAGTTTCTTAAATGAAATTATATTTTAAATGGATTAATGTTGTTGCCACATTAATATTGCATAAGCTGACAAATTATACCCCTGGTACCTTAGCCTAGAGTCTTCCCTTACAACATGTTTAAACAAGAAAATGGTTCTTGTATAATGATTTAAGGGACAATGGTTGTGTTCTGACAAACTGGAAGAAAAGGGAGGGAAAAGGCAGTTGAGCTGTCAAATCCCTTAATTACATTGCAGACCGAAGTTGCTGTCATTAGTCATAACTAGCTCCCTTTTAAAAAGCACACCTCCTTAGTTCGAGCACCCAGCGAGTAATCTGAAGCTCAGAGCGCCACGTGATTTGTCCTCATTTACCGTGCCGGATGTAGGGTGGATATTGAAGGTTAATTATTGCGTAGCTTTTTTCAGGGGGGTAAGTGGGATATAGGCAGGAGTGGTGAGTAGTGATTGCTGGAGATGGTGCCTCATCTTAAATACTAGGGTAGTTGTGGGCTGCTTTGATTTGGCACTTCGGTGAAAGTTGTGGGGATTAAAGCTGTGCACGTTTGTGCATTCATGTGAGTTACTGGGATGCTGATTTCCGGCCTGTAAGAAGGGAATTTATTTGAAAATATGGGAACATTCATAAGCGGCTCTGCGGAGCAGGATCGTTTCGGAAACAGGAATGCTTTGTGGGTGGTTGACTCTGCTTTGGGTTCAGAAATTGCTGTTAGTTTTTGACTGTGTCTTAGTCCCAGATTCATATTTCAGATGTAAACAAATCCTTGTTCCAGTTTCTAATTCAAGCTAGCATCCTCTTTGCTCTGGTCGTCGTCTGCCTCGTTTACCGTCTTGCCTATGAGGCCCTGGAAAAAAAAGTTTTGCAGAATGGAAGTAAATAATTGTGCAGTTAGGCCGTGTATCGTGCTGCATAAATCTAGGTTATCTTCATAACGGTTTTTAGGCGACGTAGCCAGAGTAGTGGGCTCTGTGATTCAAATGGTAATTGGCTGTGCAGCTAAAAAAATTAAACTCGACTGTTCTGTGTTTGGGATGATTACTATTGCAAAAGCTGGCATTGTTCCCTTTAAAGATGAAGTCCCAGCTCCACAGCCCCAACGTGCAGCAGTGCATAAAAACTGCTTAATACCCAGTTTTTTTGTAGCGAAGTGCTTAAGAAATGTCTTTATAAAACTTAATTCTGCCTTTGTGGAGCTGCAGTATAATAGCTTTTAATTGCATGATTAATTTTCTTGGAGGCCTCTACTTACTTCATTGCATTGCCTGGCTATATATCGGGCTGGAATTGAAGTAGTTGTGTATTTTCTATTCTGTAATTTCTTGTGTGGGTGAGTTAGAGAAGTAATGTCTTTTTTTTTTTTTTTTTTGTGCTAACATTTAGAGGAGGAGGAGAGCACTAGAGCTCATTAGAATGAAATTATTACTATCTATTCAGAGCTTGTTGGTTGAGAAACAGTTTATGAGGATGGCCTGATGTCTTGTTTTGCTGCTTACCTTTATCTTCTCTTGGTTCACACCACCCTTCCACGCTTCCCCCCGCAAACTAAGGTTTGATAAATTCATACAAATCCTAGGTTTTGTAGCTGATTGCGTTATAAAGCTTTTTAGTGTGACATATTTGTCCTCTAGCCCGGTAGCTATTTTAAATTTGCTTGTCTCTGAAAGATTTGGACGTCGTTTCGGACTTGCAAAAAGTTGAGACAGCCATTTTTCACTTCCTGTCAGTAAATATCAAAGTAGTGACTCTCTGTGCTGGCTGCTTTTTACTGAATAAAATTCTTGTATTTTTCTGTGGGTGTTTGAGGTTAGGATGTGCTTAAGTACACATCAGGGCTTCTTTAAAGGAGAATCCTGCAAAGTGTGGTAGTGTGCTGAGAACACGTACCAGGGAGGTCTCCCGTACTCTGCTTTGAAAGAGTTGGTGTTGAATTGGGTTTGTGGGTTAAAATAGGTAAATTTGTCACTTCGGAGATCTCAAACTGAGATGCGATGGTCAAGCTTTGCCTCCTCTTGAGAAGGTCCACTCAGCAGACATGTTTCCTGCTCAGCCTTGCATGTAGAGCTGTCCTCTGCCACTGGCGCAGACCTTGGCCTCGGGCTGCTGTGTGTTGCTGCAGCTAATTGGGATCCAGAGTAGGTACGATAAGGTGGGACGCCGCTTCTTCCAAAGTGGGAGCAGAAACAAAAAGCCTTCTGAACTGGCCCTCTGCATGTTTTCACCTCTAGAAACTCGTTGGGATTGTATTTTTTGTTCAGTGCCATAGACTTGGACTTGAAGTTGATTAGGGAGCTGAGGCCCAATCTTTGACTCCTCAGCTGAAGAGTTCTTTCTGTTGGATTTTCTGTGAATAATATAGTGTGCTGTTGCACCGTTTGTTGTGCTTCTGTTTGCTCTTGGCTTTTTCTTAATGGAAAGGTAGCTTTTTTTGGTGTCCTGTAATATCATCAGCTGTTTTAGAGGGATTTGCAGCTCTTGACAGCAAGCTCATGCTTGCTTTACTATCTGCGTGCTTTCCTCTCTTTATTTGTGGTTCCAGAGCATGTTGAAATGAAAGTTTAAGGCATCTTTTTCTCAGTTTTTGTCTGAATAAGCTCTTCTGTGGACTAGATATCATATTCTTTCATGCTCCTGTGTTACCGTTTTTTGTATTTATGCTGTGAGGTTTGATGTTGATACCACATTTTGCAAAAAAAAAAAAAAGTCTGCTTATTATTGTGTAGCTTGTGTGGGGATTTTTCCAATCTTGTTGACCATATTAGCTGTTCAACAAAGCCTCCGTGTGGCTGAGAGCTCCAGGACACATTTCATACGCTTCACAGAGGAGGGGAGAGACTCTTGCTCTGGGAATACATCCCAAATGCAATATAGTAAGCACGTCCAAAAGCCCCGCTATGGGATGGAAGTGAGTTGAGGATGTAGCTGGTTCCCGAGACAAGCTGGCAGTATCATTTTCAAGCATCTTCTGATTTATTTCTTTGCGCTGCAGGAATTTGAGTTCCCCTCCAGACCTGTTGTCAGCCCCATGACCTCATCTGGACAGGTTTGCCTCCCCATACCCAAAGGAGCTGTGGTTTTGTTGTTTTTTTGGTTTTTGTTGCAACCTTTGTCTAGGTTGCTGCATTTAAATTACAAGCTGAAAGATTAAAAAATTAAAAAAAAGGAAGAAAAAGGGTTGTAGCTGAAATACTGAGCATTAAGGGGTTAAATGCATTTCTTCTAAATCATAAAATGTTTCTCTCAGCTACATCTGAGTTGGTCTCTTTTCTTGTTCTTTAAGGCACAGATGGTAGAGTTGGCAAGTGCAGCTGGCTGGCTACAAGGAATCCTCCTTTGCTCTGAAGAACTTTCTTCCTGTTCATTTCCTCTATACTTCCTGATTATCCAGACTCATAGAAAAATAGTAAACTTACTTTGCATTTCATGCTGGCTAATGAAAATGCTGTCTATTAAAAAAAAAAAAGTTATGCATGTGTAGAGGCCAAACAGTATAGATGCTAGGAAACTTTTCTAGATTTGCCTGGGTAGATTTTCCCCTATGTCTTTTTTTTTTTTTTTTTTGGTAGGGACGCTGTCAAGAAAATGGCACTAATAAGAGCTTGGCCATTTGTCAGGACTCTTAAATCTGTTTGAGGATGGAGTGTGGACACTTCTCGTAACACTCCCCCTGTAGCTTCAGGCTGTCAAGCTGTTGAACAGCAAAAAAAGTCCTTTTTTTTTTTTTTCTTGCCGTTGCTCTGCAGACTTGTTTAAGCTGGAGTTGAAAGGGCTTGAGGTTAGCACGCTAAGATTTCATAGCTGGTAGGGCCAGATGCACTGCTAGACCACGCTGCATGGTTACCGAAGTCGGAGTTCCTGAAAATTGCAAGCAAATTGAGACGACAAAGCAACTTTCGGAGACTTCAAAGTCACGTTGTTCCTCTGCTCTTCGGTGTCGCTGTCAAATGGGACTTAGCAGTTGACAGCTTGGCCACCCCACGTTAAAGGCTGCCTTCCTTTGCGTTGTGGCGCTCTGCAGCCAGGAGGGTGATGGCTGATGCATAGCGGAGCAAAACTGTGGCAGCGGCTGGCGGGTGAATGAGGAGTGGGCTGCTTAGGAGCGGATTAAAGCAAGTACATGCCTCGCTTGCCTGAACTGGAAGTGAAAATTTGCATTCCTGGCAGTTGTGAAGCTTTGTTCAGGCCATAGATTAAGCAATGTAAATCTGTTCTTTGTTAAATAAGATTCATATTTGGAAGCTGGAAACTGAGGGTCGGGGAAAAATGGACTGTTATCCTTTTATTTGCAGGTGTCAGGTTCAGGTTTTGCAGTAAATTTTTAGCTCCAAAGCATGACTTGAGCGGTGACCATCACTCACAGCTTCAGCAATGCTCAGCTTGTTTTAAATTTCCTTTTTAAAGAAAGATGAAGTCTGATGCCTGGTAGGGCTTCCAGAAGCCTTGGATTGTAAAGGGCTAATAGTTAAAGTTGTTTTTTATTTGCATTTTGATTTAAAATCTGTCATTAGTGGTGGGTTTAAAAAGTAAAGCTGTATGTAAATTCTTACGCACTGCATGCTCTAACATGCTTACAAAATGGGAAGATTAGGTCATTTGCTTTCTGTTTTTCTGTTACAGCCGCCTTCATGAGTGGAGTGCGGATAAGGGATTAAACACTTTGAAATAGGACTTAATAAAATTACTTAGAAAATTCTAATGACTCATGCTCTAGATACTCATTGAGAATGTTGATCGTTGCAGGAAGGGCTATAGCTGTTGCAGCTTTCTTGTGGCTGTTTAAGAATTCGTAAATGTTTCAGCATGCGTTTTTGGACACCTTCCGTTATTAGGGGAAAAAAAGCTGAATTTGTGAGTAAAGTCAGTTATAGGACCAATACAAGTCATTTGCTTTTGTATATGTATGTATAAAATTCGAAGTGTATACTGCATATTCTTTAATTTGATCGTAGCATGATGAGACTATATAGACAGCTATTTTTGAAGGTGATTATAGCTGCTGATTTGCATAATGATACAGGATTTTTCTCATAGCAACTGGAGAGACTATCATCTTTAGCATGTGGGAATGATTTCAGGCTTTAAGAAGTGTTTTGTTAAATCTATGAACAGCATTAGAGCAGTGGCGTTTCTGAAGCGGCGTACAGATTATTTGCCTTGGTATGTCTGCAGTATTGACAAAGCATCGCTTTTTCGTTTTGGCCTTTGGTAGCTTAGCAAGTTCTTGTGTGTTTTCATTTTAAGGTTCTTTGGGTATAGCGTAGTGTCATCTTCGGTCGTTTGAAAGCTGAAGTTTTGTAGTTAGTAAGAAGTATGAACTTGAGTAGAGGTTGGCATTTTAGTGTTTTGCTGTTGTTTATTGTGAGTCTGTCACATGTATTTTTTTTTTTTATGATTGCTAATGAAAATCCCAGCCTCCATGTTTAGAAGATTGAGAAAGGAATGAATGATTTAAAAACTGTTAAAACCATTTCTGGGAATGGGTTTCTTGGGAAAGAGCTACTTTGGCAAAATGCAGCAGGGTTTATTTTATGTTTTTTTAGAAAGCCCATTTCAAATTTTGGTAGTTACGACAGTTTAGTTAACTTTGTTTTGCATGTGTTGTAGAACTGCCTCAATAAATGGCTGAGGCTTTATCCGTTTTCATTTGCCTGTCTAAAAAAACCCCAAAGCTTGGAATTTGTAGTGATCTTGTCGCATGCTTTAAAACATCAGTTCTTCCAGATTTCTAAAATTGTCAGTATCATTACCAATTTCATGATGACTCAGAATTCTTGCTTTGAATGTAAGCCCAGCTACCAAGCTCCTTTGTAAGAAATCTCATCTTGGTAGTGAATATCTTCAGTTTTGGAAATCAATGTTAAATTAACTGTGGTGCGGAAGGTTGTGTCTCTGAACTGTTGAGCGTGGCTGGTGGTAGAACTTGCTGAAGGTGACGCTTGGTGGACGGTTGCTCCCATAACTGGCTCGGGTCTGTACCCTCCTGTGCGGTGATCACAGGCTGTCCCAGAGGAGGACTGTTTTGTTCCCCAACAGCAGGAAAAAAGCAAGCAAGTATTGTTGCAGTAACAACTGTCCTCTTCGCTTGCTGCAGATCTTGGGGCATCTTTTTGCAGGAGAGGAAAGGGTGGAAGAGCTTGGGTTTTGTGGCAGATTTTTCAATTAAGTGATGAAACTGCTATTTCTGCTTAGAGATTGAGATCATCTCTGCAAACAGCACTTTCACTCTGCTCTTCCATCTTGCGTTACTCCTTAAAGCAAAAGGCATTCTTCAGTTGCTTGAACCAACCAAAGAGTTGCAAAGCAACGTGGTGCTTTTCAAAAGCATGTATTAAAAAGATATAGAATGATCTTCATCAGCAATATGAATACATTTGTGATGCACAAGTACAGGCTGGGCAGAGAATGAATGGAAAGCAGCTCTGAGGAGAATAACTTGGGGGTGTTGCTGGATGAGAAGCTCACCATGAGCCGGCAATGTGCGCTCACAGCACAGGAGGCCAACTGCACCCCGGGCTGCATCCCCAGCAGCGTGGCCAGCGGGCGGGGGGGGATTCTGCCCCTCTGCTGCGCTCTGGGGAGCCCCCACCTGGAGTACTGCCTCCAGCTCTGGAGCCCTCAGCACGAGAAGGACACGGAGCTGTTGGAGCGGGGCCAGAGGAGGGCCATGAAGATGCTGCGAGGGCTGAGCCCCTCTGCTGGGAGGACAGGCTGGGAGAGGGGGGGGTGTTCAGCCTGGAGAGGAGAAGGCTCCGGGGAGACCTTATAGCCCCTTCCAGTATCTGAAGAGGGCCTACAAGAAGGCTGGAGAGGGACTTTTTACAAGGAGATGTAGTGATGGTACGAAAGGTAATGGCTCTAGGCTGGAAGAGGGGAAATTTAGCATAGATATTAGGAAAAAAAATTTCACCCTGGGGGTGGTGAGCCCCTGGCGCAGGCTGCCCCGAGCAGCTGTGGCTGCCCCATCCCTGGAGGTGTCCAAGGCCAGGTTGGACGGGGGGCACCCTGGGCTGGGGGGAGGTGGCCCTGCCCAGGGCAGGGGCGTTGGAATTGGATGGTCTTTAAGGTCCCTTCCAACTCTAACCATTCCATGATAGTTGTCGCTTGCTTTTGTTGGGTGCTGGCAAAGCCTGCAGCCTCACACGTGTTGCATGGAAGGGTGTCGTTTGCTCGCGGCGGCCGGTGTCCCTTAATGCCAGATCTCTTGCAGACAGAAGGGTGAGTCAGCAGTGGTGTGTGAAACGCATCCCGGTCTAATACTTTGAGATAATAAGTAAGGTACTTCAGGATGCTTATATTTAGGTGGGGGAGAAATTGCCTTGCCTGTTTAAAAAAAAAAAATAAATCATGTTTTTTCTGAAAACAGCCCTCCCCTACCAGCCTTGCTGTTGGATATTTGTTTTTTGGTGACACTTCAGTTTTTATGCTGTCAGGTTACAAAACTCCACAGCATGCAACACTCTTACTGAACCAGCACCAGTGAATTGATCTGTACTCTCCCCTGCTTCCCCCATTTGAAGTCTTTTTTCCGTTTTCTTTACTTACTGGCATATCATGAAACACCTTTTGCAATACCAGCTCTGGGTGGAAAAAATGCACCTGTAACAATGCACAGTTAAGCTTAAGCATCCAATTTTGCTGGCTTGCTCCTGTTTAAAAGACAAAATGCATGCGCGCTGTGCATGTACCATTCATGCATCGCCCTTGAGGGGAGAGGGGGTCACATGAGACGCAGGAGCCAAAGGGGATTGTGCTTTCCAAAAGTGTGAGACCGCCCGGGTTATTTTGGAGCTTTTTATCTCTCTCTGCCAGCGTATTTTGAGGCTTTGGTGTTTGGCGAAGTCTGTGAGCCTGCAAACTGGAAACGCTGCTGTTAAGATGTTCTGTTCCTTCGCTTGGGGTGTCTGTCTGCTTCGCTTCCATCTTGCACCAGCTGGGAATCCTGGAAAGTGTCTCGTTTCCGAGCCTCTTGGAGAGGGAAAGCCAACAGCAGAAGAAAAGCATTTGAACGCAAACTGCGGGCTGAAAGGTGTGGAAAAAAAGTGTAGTAAAGCTCACGACTGTGAATAGAAATTTGAGCAAGTTGCACAGTAATTTGGTGACGTTTGGGCATCTCTCATGGGTGATACTGCAGTTGAAACTGAGTTTTGTTTTGATGTGGTGTGTCAAAATGAATTATTTTACCCCTGACCCCATGAACGCTCGTCTTCTACAGAGAAGCGCTGTGGAAAGCAGGCTAATATACTGGCTTATTGTGCTCTGGTAATTTATGTAGCCCTGCTGCTCAGAGCAGGACTCAAAAGGAGGTGCTTTTGACTATAAATGCTAGACCTGGCAGTAGGTAGAAATCAAGAACGAGGAGGGAGTGATGGAGTGTGCGAGCTGAAAGTCAGGTAACTCACTGCTCATAGGGCACAGAGCAGCTGCATATGATTTATAGCCAGTTTCTTCTGCTTATAGCAAATAGTAACTGATAAAACAGTAAATACATTGCTAATTGTAAAGCGCCTTTTGTTAATTTAACAAAGAGGTGTGGACTGCTTGTGGAGGAAAATACATTCAGAGTGAAGTTCAAAGTTTAAGATTTATGTGATTTGATAGTATCTGAAGTTATCACAAGCTCTGAAAGTTAAGCAACTTAATGCTTGGGGTTTGGGTTTTTTTAGTGGTTTTTTTTAAAGATAAGCTGGTTTTAGGGTTTGGGCAAGTACAGAATAAATTGGAGACCAAATGAGGACCCCTTTCAGTGTCTGTATTTAAGGAAACGACAGCTATTTGGATTTCTCAAAAGCTTTCATATTTTTCTCATTGTCTGCATAAATCATCTTTTGAATAGTCCGGGCAGACCAGTGTCTATTAATACTTGGATTACAACATAGTAAACGCTAATTCTTTTTTTTTTTTGAGAGCAGAAAACATTATTTCCGTGTATTCAGTTCTTAATGTTTTTCTTAAGTCTTCTAGTTAACTGTGTAATTGCAGGACTCGGTCCATGCTGCTTCCCTGTGAGTACTTAGGCTTGTGGGAATTCTGCAACGATGGAGTAAAGGCGTTTGTATCCTACTTCAGGCTTTTCTTTGTGTACAAGTAACTGGAATATTAATATCTTGGAAACTGCTGCAATGTCTTCCATTCTGATGATCACTCTTTGGAGCTTTGTTAGATTTTAACCATGAAAATAAAAATAATTCTTACAGTTGTGGAGTAATTTAGGTTGAAAGGGACCTCTGGAAATCACCTGTTTCAACCCCTTCGTTTAAAGCAGGGCCCGCTTCAAACATACCATGCTTTGTTCTTACTCCTTCTAAAATTAGTTTGAGGAGGAGTATGTTAATGTGGTAGGGTATAGTCTGTTTTCGAGCTGCTAGTTTCATTTCTGTTTTGCTTTTCAGTGAACCTTCTTCACTACATTATCATTTCTAATAATGTTTAAAACTTGGGAGTACTTTTTCTTGAATTCTGCTTAAAAAAAATAAAATTTAAAATCCATACATCGTTACACCATCAGGAAGATAAATAACCAGTAATTTTCTAGCAATTTGTTTTGAATTCTTTACTACATCAGCTCTGGATGTAAACTTATAATATTTTTACTTCTCCTTTTCCCTTAGCACTTACTTGTTTTTACTAAGAGGTACTTTTCCTAAGTTCTTTGTCTCAGGTTGCTTTTGGCAAGTGAATTACAGGTCGTTTGGAATAAGAAACTAGAATATTTTTCCAGAAGTGGGGATTTTTTTTTTTATTAATAAGATATCTAATCCTTTCCAGATCTGTACATTCCCATCTACTGCAATATCTTACGTGTAGGCATTCAGAGCTACCTAGGCTGCTGTAGTGGTCTGTTATGTAGAAGTCAAGGAGAGTGATAAAAACATTATTGTTTACGTAGCCTTGCCAGGTCTTGCATGCCTGAAGTGCACTTTTTTGTTTGTTTTGCTGTTTTGTGTGATATACCTATTTTGGGATCACTGGGGACTTGAACACGGGTTTTAATTTGGACCGTCTTGCAGCTTAGTCACGCAGACTATTTTAATAGTTCCCTGTTGGATTTAATACGCCACTCAAACTGTAGAGAAAGACCAGCATGTAACATTTAGGTGATTCGAGTGAGATGATGTACGATAGAAGTGGGTTACACGACTGCTTTTCTAGTGGCTTGCCTCCCTAATGGATGTTAACCATCAGCTGCTTGATAGCACGGACTTCTAATAAATTACCTGTTTGAGAGGTAAGGAGATTTTTGTTACAGTGGCTGTGGTCAAAGTATTGTGTTTTCAAAAGTTTCCCTCCTGTGGTTCCCCCCCCATCCCCCAACCTTTTTCTCAGCTTTTTTTTTTTTTAAAAAAAGATCCCTTATTACTGCATATACGAAGCTGAATTGTTGGCATATGGGAGTCTGCCAGAGTTGTTGCTCTGACTTTGATATAGTTAAATGTTTGATTAATATCTGTTTAATGCTATTGTAGAAATTTCACATGCTTTGCAGATGTTTCCTTAACTTGCATATTCAGATATTTATCCCAACATAATTGCTATGGGTTTTCCTGCGGAGAGGCTTGAAGGAGTATACCGGAACAACATTGATGATGTAGTAAGGTAAGGCTTTATTCTCCTTAACCTTGTTCTTGTAAATTTTAAGTATCCTTTTCTGCACTCATTTATGTTCTCCTAAGGGAAGGATGTGTGTTCTGACTCCTAGAAATGGCACAATTTTTGCATCTTGTAGATGTCGCCTTATTAGCTTTCCTGAAAAATGTTGGAAACAACGAAAATGGTATTTTCAAGAATTTTAGGCCAGGCTGCTGTTCTGGCTTGGTCTCAAATACACGTAATCTGCTTTTTAGTATGAAAATTGACATCAATAGATTGTGTTGGAGTAAAAGGAGATTCTTTGCTTTTAGAAAGGTGTCAGTCCACGCCCTTGTTCACGGTGTTGAGAGTTTCCCCAGATAGCTGATGGCATTTCAGAATATGTTTGCCCATATCCTTTCTTCAATTGATAAATGAAGTGCTTGATAAGTTACTTTAGATTTAAAGTAGTAAATATAGGTGACTTTATCTAAAGGCTTTTACATCTGGCTGGGTTCAATAATTGTGGATGAGGAGGAGAATCAGCTAAAATTTGTTATTGCTGGTGATAGCATGTTTTGTAAAAAGAAAACCAAAACGTTACAGGTTGTCATTTTAAACATCGAATAGTTATCTACTCTGAACTGCTGGGTACAACTGTGGAATGTGTACTTGGTGTTTTAGGACCATCATTGTGATTTATTTGGTCGACAAATCTGGAGAATGTCATGTGAGAGGTCGCATTAAAAACTAAATACTTGGCAGGAGCTGCCAAATGTTAGTGGTTTTAGGATCCCAAGTTCTGATTATTTTTTTTTTTAAGTCATGTGTGGTGCTTTTGAGGTCTTGGGTATTTGAGGTCCTAAGTTCAGTAGTTCTCCAAGAGACTTGATGTTTGGGCTAATAATGCGGTCCAGGGCATGGTTGTGCAGCGAAGTTAGAAGCAGGTATATCTGGGCAAGAAAGTGCTGCGCCCAGGTTTGAGATGCCACAGAAAGTTTCTCATAATCGTTGGTGGGCAGAATTGGCGGTGCTTGAATTTTGCTGGTAGTGGTTTGCATCCAGGTTTGTACAGAAATGAGTTGAGGCAGCTCCTTGGTTCCCACGCTGGAAAGAATCGTAACCCTTGACTGAAAGTCAGCGACTTCCCTGCACAGCTGCAGTTAGCTTCAGATGAGTTCGAGGGGGTTTCGGTTTTGCGTAGCTAACTGTCGCGACGCAGCTTGCTATCCACGGATGGTACTGAGCATGTCTGAGGCTGGATTTGAGCAGGCTTGCAGAAGCGACCTCCTTCTGTCATGCGGCAGTGAGGAGGTCACTTTTCCAGCGCTGGTCATCCCAGTGAGGTTCAGCATAGCAATCTGTAAATACTCTTGCAGAGCTTGTATGTCTCTGCTAGGGTTGTTAACGGAGGCGTGAAGTTGTGTTTTCTAATCGTATCACTGCACACAGCTTGCGCACAAGAAAAAGCTTTTGCTGTCTTTTTGGGATGGTTAAGGGCTGTCCCACAAGCTCAGACTGTCTAGCCATCTTCCTTTACCAGCAGTCAGAGCCAGCTTTTCATTACGTTGACGTGGGCATTGCATCCGCTACGTGAAATATGTGGTCCTTGATGCGCTCCACCTTCAGAAATTGTAGGATAGGGCAAAGGCTGGACTTGGAATAAATGACATGGCAATCATCCAAATAAATAATAATAATAGGCAGTAGTCTTTGGATGCCATCTTCCATTCACAGCGTTGATTTCAGTTGCTTCTGTATGAAGGAAATATATATTTTATATATGGTTAAGTATGTAGATACGTGTAAATTAGACTCCTGAAAGGGAACGACTATGTAATTATTAAGTTGTCCTTAAACACTCTGATCAGTAGGAGTAGTGATCACCTAAAAGTATAATCAACCAAATTAAGATACGGAGAGATATAAATTAAGTGGCTGTAGGGAACTGGATGCTCAAGTAGAGTTATGTTTGTTTCCCCTTATTTTAAACAAGAATAACGTGCAAAACGTGATCATGCAGAATGCTGCACGTTGCAGTCAGCAGGTCCTCATCTGCTTCCGTTGTCTCTTTATGGTGGTGGTTTGTTTTTTTTTTTTTTTTTTTCCCCTCAAGAGCTTTTTATGCAGAAATTCAACGTGTTTGAGCTCCGGAGCAATTGGTGTTGAGCCAGGGTACGCCAGTGGGCTTTTTCTGAAGAGCTGGTATCCTGACAAGTTTAATGCTGATATTGTTTGAGAAGTACGCCTGGACTGCTGGCTGTCTCCTGTGACTGATGCTTTGAGAGGTTTTGGATGGAATTTTGTCTGTAGAAAAATACTTGCGTGAAAGCTTATGCTCAGCTTTGTGGCTATTACTGGCAGAAGCGGAGTCAGCTCTCCTTGCCTCTCCAGTGTGTTTTAAACAAGCGGGGACATCTCCTGAACAAATCACCATGTCCACCATCTTCCTTAATCTCTCCAAGTCTGCCAACAGGGGTGCTAGTGGGAGTTGTGAAATACTTTTGCCAATGAAATTGGAATCTCATACTCGATACTGCACAAGGAACGTTCACATCTGTTCTTATTTTAACGCATCGGTTTAACCACAGAGTTCTTCTAGGTTCTTCTGGAATATTATGACTGATAACCAGAGTTTGTTTTTGCTTGAGCTTTCCAGGATTTTAGCAGCTAGTGTTTCTTTTCAATTTGAACAGCATGTTCTGTCATGGCTAATTAAATTCCTTCTGGCTGATGTGCAAATACACACTGTTGATGATGTTAAGTGTAAACATTTGTATGTTATTTCTTCTTGAACATTGCCAGGTGACACATCATATATAATCGTGGCAATTTTGATGAATCATGTTTGCAGTTTGGCTCTCTGAGGCTTGTATGGGAAGTTTTTGTTACAAAGTAAGCATGAAAATTAAATGAGGGTGAAAAAGTATAGTGGTCTTCCTCCTCCTTTCTGAACCCAGGATGTCATTGGGCACTGTCCTCAGACTTCAGTGGCAAATAATGGCCATTTTAAAAACCTGGTATTAAACTAGATGAATCTGGCTGTTCTGACTGGAATACGAAAATTAGTTTAACTGCTTTTTTTTTAATTATTATTGGAAACACCACAGTGGCAAAATATTTTGCATAGGTGATTAAATTGGAAGTAGGTGTTTACAGATACTTTCTGTAATCAATGCTTTCCGCTTTAAAAATAAACAACCTTTCCTCAGCTTAATATATTGGTGTGCAGGTATTTCAGAAATCAGCACATATTGGTCCATACAATAAATATTTCAATTGCAGGTCAGATCTGTCTCCTCGGTTGCATTCATACTACTGGATTATTTGTATGAGTGAGGTTTGCAACATGCTGCCTCCTTGGTTTTGAGGCACTGCAGGGCCAGCTGGGACTTGGAATGCAGAACCGCATGTGCTGGATGCTGCCTTAACGATGCTGCAAATTAAGGTCCAACATTATTGCAATGTATATTAATACATGCCTTTTTTTTTTTCTATTTAAGGTTTTTGGATTCAAAGCATAAAAACCATTACAAGATATACAATCTGTAAGTATGCTCTTATAGATGTATTTTTCCAAAATAATGACTTCTAAAAATAGCTTATGAGTGAAAGTGGCTTGTTGCTGTACTGAAGTAGAGCTAGAGATGTTTTGCACATTTCTTAAAACAATTAAGCCTGATTGAGAGCCCTGCTACTTCATTTAGTGGAGCTGACCGAGGTTAAATGAAATGCTGGTGTGTATTCATATTACTTGAACGCTTTTAAATGACTTGGCATCTAGCCCATCTGGAGCTGGTACCATGTGATTAAAAAGTGAAAAGTAATTCACATCAGGCTTTCTATTAATGCATTAATATCCACGGTGAAGAAATTGCCAAATTAATATTTTCCTGGTTTTTTCTTTCTTTTCTTGTAATCGAACCGTATTGGTACCCAGGTTCTATTTGCTTCCTCACTCTTTTTGACTGTCCTGGTTTAGTACTTTGAAAAAGCTATAGCAGCAATTGGTAATGTGATGGTTACTCACTTTTGTAAGCATAATGTTTTCTTCTGAAGATATAGTTATGCAGAAAGCTGTTCTTATTACAGAAGGGATTTTTTTTTGTTGTTGTTCCTTGATTATATCTTAGCTTAGGCTAATTTCATTTGTATAAATGATTCAGTGATGTCAGCTGATGTTGAAAGGTAGGTCGTGGTTTTTCTGCCCCTCGTTTTTTCCCAGAAACCTAAGTTGAAGATTTATTGATTCTCTGAGCTGTTAAGGCTATCTGCAATTAATGAAAAAATTACTGTAGTATGGAAATCCGGGCAATGCATTATATTGTAATCTGTCGGCCAGTAAAAGTTAATATTTAAATATGCCTCTAAATCAGTTGAAGGACTATGCATGAGGCAGCTCTGTTTCCTGATGGTGGAGCGAAGTGATACTAGAAGCTGAGAAATTGTTACTGGTTATTGAAGTTGTCTGTAAAGCCTGGGGTAGGATGCGACAGAAAAAGATATGTGAACAAACTATGCATTGAAATAAATTAATTGGACAGCTTTCATACAGTTCAGTACCAAAATAGTTTTCTTCAACCTAGAAGCTCTCCAGAACATTATCCTTTTAATAAATGCCATCTTGGTGGCACTTCTGAGCTTGTCATTTTGAATTGGCTTGAGAGACGATAGGTAAAAACAACAGGTCGCTGTGTGTAAACTTCAAGGGTCAGAAAGCTAAGCGTTTAGCAAGGCTTTTGTGCATCTTAGCAAGTAGCTCCTCAGGAAGGTGGTGCTTGAAAAGTTTCCACTTTGCTGTATGCTAGCAACCTCGTTTTACTTCAGGAAAAAAAAAAGCAACAACCAGTCCCCCAACCCTATGCAGGAATAACTTTAAAGTTTCTAGGTGAGAAGAGTGGTGTGATGAGACAAATGCCTTTGATGTTTATGTTGCTGATACTTGTGTGTTCGACTGTGGAAAGAGCTTGTCCAGGTGTGCCAAAGGTTTTTGTGTTCAATTTCTTCATATAAAAATGTTAACTTCTCAGTTATCGGTGCAAGAACCCCCCATTGATTTTTCCTTGTTGCTAACTTCAAAACAATCGCAAGTGCAGCTTCCTAAAATTACTGTATTCACCCTCAGATGAAAACTTTTTCAGGGTGAAACATCCTTTTAAAGTGCAGGTTTCTTTTTCTTCCCCAAAGCATGGATCAATTGCAAATGAAGATCCAAATGATTACTGCACAGCTTGGAAAGCATAGCTTTTAAACTATATGTCTCTGGCTAGAGAGGCCAGGTTATCTCTTTATGCAGGCAAAATTTATACATGTTAAGTACATAAATGCCATTAGGTGAGTTGTTGCAATGTTTGGTCATGAGATGGGAAGAAACTGCAGCCTTCAGGTATTTCGGAGAACAGCATCTCTTCAGATTAAGCTGATCCTTTGTAAATAATCAACCTATTGTCTGTGTTTAAAAGAAGGAGGTGGGAGTTCAGAGGTGTAACGTGATTATATTCAGAATTATTTCAAACGCTGTCATGAGGTTTGAGTTCCCTTAAGGTAGCTGTTATATGAAGTTGATTTTAAAGTGTCTTGAGCAATTTTGTTTAAAAGGATTTAGAGAGATTTTTCTGATGAATGCTAAATGATGTCAGGTATGCCTTGTCCTTGCATCTTGGCTTTTAACTTCCAAGTCAATGTTTGAGCATTCGGTTTCATTTTTTGTTTCTTGTTTTTGTTGGTTTTCTCATGTGTTCCTTTCAATATCCTTCTTTATTTTAACATGCTCTTCCACTTTCATCTTCTAACTTCACATACTGCCAGATTGTTACCTCCTCTATTGTAATAATCTCCATCTTCTCCAGGGTCACCTCCAGCAGTGGCACAGGACGGCGTCCAGGCGGGTTTGGGATGGCTCCAGAGTGGGAGACTCCCCCACCTCTCTGGGCAGCTGTGCCACTGCTCTGCCACCCGCACAGGGAAGAAGTTCCTCCTCAGGTTGAGATGGAACTTCCTATGGTCAAGTTTGTGCCCGTTCCCTCTTGTCCTGTCACTGGGCACCACTGGAAACAGACTGTTCCCATCCCCCTGGCACCCTCCCTTTAAGGATTTATAGTCCTTGATAAGATCCCCCCTCAGTCTTCTCCAGACTAAAAAGACTTAAGTCCCTCAGCCTTTCCTCATCAGAAAGATGCTCCAATCCCCTCATCATCTCCGTAGCCCTTTGCTGGACCCTCTCCAGCAGTTCCCTGTCCCTCCTGACCCGGGGAGCCCAGAACTGCACACAGTGCTCAGCTGCGGCCTCCCCAGGGCAGAGCAGAGGGGGAGGATGCCCTCCCTCGCCCCGCTGGCCACACTCTGCTGGGTGCCCCCCAGGGTGCCATTGGCCTTCTTGGCCACCAGGGCTCATTGCTGGCTCATGGTCACCCTGTTGGCCCCCAGGACTCCCAGGTCCCTTTCCCCAGAGCTGCTCTCCAGGAGGTCAGCCCCCAACCTGTACTGATGCATGGGGTATTCCTCCCCAGATGCGGTACCCTACACTGCCTTTGTAGAAAACCCCAGTGCATTTGAAACGCAAAGCAATGGAATCATCGCCCGAAGTGCGTGTGGGGTCTCTGCTGCAGATACACACGTTTTCCTTGGAATGAAAATGGGAGTATATTTCATACAGCTGTGTCTGGAGTTCTGCATTTGTTGTGTACAGCTCCCTTAAGAGGACATAAAGAGTGACATGGCTATGTTCTGTGCTCAGTTTCTATCCTTGGTATCAACAAAACTATTTTTTATCCCTTATGGCATTCGACTTGATGCTCTCTTAAACTTCAAAATTTGAAGGCTTTTTTGCCCATATGTGGACTTTTTTTTTTTTCTGTTTTGAAGACTTTAATCTCTTACTACCCCTTTGAATTGGGTATTTCTTTAAAAGGAAAAAGGAAACTTTCTTGGATAAGCAGCTCTGTGTTAACTGCTTTGCTTCCTAGCAGCTTTGCCCAGCGTCGTGGCTGATGGCCGCTCCAGGCGTGATGACTCCATCTTGGGTACCCACACTGCGTCTAATCTTTCTTCTCGAGTGCAGATAATGTTTTTTTTTTGGCATCCCACCTGCCAGCTTAATCTGCTCTGTGTCACTTCTGACCCAGGGAAAGTGTCAGCAATGTGATCAGAGCTGTAAAAACTGCCAGACTTTTCCCTAGCAGAGGCTAGGGTCGAGAAGGCTCTGGAATTCAGAGAAAGGGGAGTGCTGAGCGCATGTGCAACCCCAGCAGACCTGCGGCTGTCCCTGGTGTACAAGTCTCGTGGACAAAGCTCAACACAGCACGTGCGAGGCTCCAGTTATGTGCAGCAGTCATACAAGTAGGAGCCTAAAAGTTTGCGTGGGTGAAAGTGTCAAGTAAGCTCCATACGGCTCCAAAGGCTGCAGTTGTAACATGGCTATTAAGGAAAGATAAGTTCATACTAGTCCTGAAACTGGCTTTGGGTATTTGAACCCAGTGAAGGGTACAGGTTTATAATCAGAACAGAAGATCTAGATGTGTGTTGTCTACTGAAATGACTCCTGATCAACCTGGAGTCCTGTTGTTTTGAGGCAGGATTGTTCTCGTTTTCCTTCTGAATAGCATTTTCACTTGCATCTTGTAGGGGTACATCGTTTTTGCCTGCAGAGAGCAACTCCAAGGAAAATTATGGAGGCCATCCACTTCTTGCCTTCTTTCCCCTTACCCGCAACATCTGATCTAGCTTGTTCCCTTACAGCATGTTGTTTTGGCTGTATTAGGGCCCTACTGATTGGATTGTTTATATCTAGTTACTGATGTTCATCCCTAGGCAAGTTGTCCTGCAAGACTGCGGGGTGGCTTGCTGCGCTGCTAGCTAGCCGCTCTTACAGAGTGGTGGGATAGACATTGATGCATCTCCAAAGTCTTCAGAAATGTGCCATTTCCCAGGGTCTGTGAGGGGAAAACCTGCTGACTGGCCTTCTGGGTTTTTTTTTTTTGAGTTCACCTAATTTCAAGAACAAATGCCAAGGTGAAGAGCAGTATCACAATCTCTGCTTGATACAAGTGATCTCTGTTATAATATTCAGTGACGCTTTCAGGTGGTGGTGGTGGTGCAGTCCTGTAATTGGAGGAAGAATGCTTGCTTAGGTTGCCCTAGCCAAGGGTCTTTGAAATGTCCTTGTGATCCCCATCACCCCTAGCACCCATGTTGTCATTCAGGGATCTTGACATGTGTTTTGAGTTCAGAATCAATTGAATGAAGGTCATAGCCATCTACTCTTTTCTGTTTGTGTGGGAGCAGAAAGCTGCTTGAGCGGCTGGAGCTGTTAATACTATGGTGTTAAACAGTAATAGTGTACTGCATTACTTGTGTGACCGTCCCTGTTGAGAGTGACGCAGACCAAAACATACTGATGGACCACAATTACCATAGGGTAAGTAATTGCTTTTCAGAAAAATAAATGATGTTTTAGTGAGCAACTTTATATATCTGCAAGAAAACATTTTTTTCTCTGTGTAACCTCTAGATGTAGTTTTAAATCATAAAGGTGATGGATATACATGATTTTCCCATATGTTGATCTGTATGTTCCAAGGTGTGACAGGTGTTGGGAGTGCCTTACAGACTTGTCTTGAACTCTTATCTATTTTTCTTTTAGATGTGCTGAAAGACATTATGACACCGCCAAATTTAACTGCAGAGGTACGTTTTTCTGTCTAGTATTTGTTCTTCTCTTTAAACTTCAGTGTTTCTGGATGAGGTATAAAGGAGGAGCTGATGAATAGCAATGTAGGGGATTTGGGCACAAGGAATGATGTCAGATTGCTTTGAGTCATTGGAGGAACTTTTTATATTCTTGATGCTTTCAAAAAAGTATATTCCTAACAGTTAACTAGATCAAGGTCTAATAAGACAATCCGAAGACTACTGTTGCACAAATTTTTGCAGAATGGGCTATACAGAAGTTTCTGTTAAATTCAGTATGCAAACTTATTGTAAAACTTAAATGTAAAGCTTAGAGAAGTCTGGTTTTTTATGCAGAAGCATCACGTAGAATAAAAATGGAGAACATGTCACTGTTCATATAAAACAACTTTTTGAAGATCTGGAATAAGCCTTCAGTTGCTTTAAAAAAAAAAAAAATTAATTCCCACACGATGCTTCTTTTGAGATGAGTTGGTTCTTAGACACTTTGCAGAGCTACCAGAACCAGTGAGAAAACTTTTAGGGGCTCCTTTTGATCAGACCCTTGGTGAGTGGAAACTGATGTACCTGTTTTGTCAGTATTAACTCCCCAGGCAGTAAATATATGTAGATTTACCTTTGCTTTTTGTGCAAAGGAACATCTCTGTGCCACAGTACTAGAGCTTGTAGTTCCTCTTCGTGCAGCGCTTCAGAATGGCTGGTGAGATAAGGGGTACTTGTGCGTACATGATTGTAGGAGGTGAATAAATTTTGACCTCACTGGCTAGTACTATATCATAGCAAGGGCTCAACTTCTTCTTTCATTATTATTGTTTTAAACCATCCCCCTAGTTGTAAAGAGGGTTTTTAGAACATGACCAAAATGTTATTGGATGCTTTAATGTCTGAATATAGAAGGACTGACATTTTCATTTTGAAGTCATCTTTGCTCCTGATTTGCTCTTACAATGTTGAATGACAGTCTGCTGAAACCTCACTCAATACATCCAAGCCGGAGGGAAAGTGTTTTAAGATCTGCTTGAACAGTACTTTTGGTAAGAGGAGAAAAGGCGTAGATGAAAAGGACATGCTTCTAATATGTCCAGGACATATGCTTGCTTTAATTTATGATTTCTGTTACAGGGGTGCTCAGATCCCTTCACTCTCAATCACAGCCTGAAATGTTGCTCGTGACAGCACCTTTCACAGCTCCTCTGCATAAGACAACTCTGTTGTAGGGAGCTACGTGTGGCCTTTCTTTCTTTTCATCTCCGGATTAGTTACTTTAGGTAACCAAATTGGTGACTTGGAACTTCCCTTAGCAGAGGAACAACAGTTCTACTTTAAAGTCTTCTGAAGTCAATTAATTTCAAAGGGAACTTCTCATTTGTGCACTTAGCATGAAACACCAGAGTAGTTCATCTTTCAACTTGGATGCTCTTGCATCAAATTCAAAACCGGGTGTTGAAAGCTCCTCATCTTCTTTGGATGCTGCCCTTCTGTCCAGGGTTTTTGCAGTTGCTGAAGTACTTCCATGCTGGAAATTGTCTTCTGCTTTGCTAGAGGCTTTATTTTTTTTTTCTTTGCTATGGGATTTTTCTTGCAACGTCTAGGAGCTTGGAGAGAGTAATCAGAACTGTTCTCCATGCTGTGGGCTCCAGTGTTAGGAACCAAAATTCATAGAGGACCTGCATCCTCTAAGCTCAAGGTTGCACAGCTTAATGTTGGCTAAGGTTGCTTTCTGACTCTTCATCCCTCTGCACCATCACAGGGCACACATTTCATCTGCTCCTCATTCCATCTTTGAAGAAAATGCCACAAGGTTTACCTGTGATCCCAAATCTTGGAGAGCATCTTCAGCATGCTGTTACTACTTGGGATTTTTCAGGCTGTTCTTTCAGGATTACTTTGTTTCTCCTCTTCACAAGAACTTTATTGGATGTCATTAAGATAGACTCAAAGTTGTATGGACAAATTCGCAGCATCTCCTAACAGCTTCTTTTCTTAGGGGTTCCTAAATAAAATCCTTCTTTCATTTACATCTGCTGCAGAAAGTGGCATCTCTTAAGTTCACATAAAATGATCATCTGGGGAGTCTTTGGATCTTCCACGTGGAAGAGTGTATTAGTGTACGTTCATGTTTGTTAACCTTTGCTGCTGCTTTTACAAAGATTATTTGGTTTATTGGGTCTGCCTGTTTGGTCTCCTGGGACATTAAGGGGGCGATCTGTGCTGTGAGTGAATAAATTGTCCTTGTGAGTACCTCCAAGATGCTTCAGACTTGTGCTGCGGTGAAGTCCATATCTTCATCCCTCACTTCTGCTTGTTAAGTCCTTGGGGATTCATCAAAAGGAGTCGTGCATGTATGACGAGAGTAGTACTTACGAAAAGAATACAAACACTTGCCAAAAAATGAGATGTATTCATTTTTTAGACCAGAAAAAGGGTATGGTGGTTCTAGCTGAGATTTTTTTAAATGAACCAGACTTGTATTTCTAAGATCCCAAGTTTGTCAATCAAGAATTGGGGTGCACTTTAAAAAGCACTGTTCTCCTGGTGAAAGTAGTACAGCCCCATGTAATCTGCCAGTCAGCGTGGCATTGTCTGTCATTTTATCTGAGGTGTCAGAGGTTTGGGTTTGGGTGCTTCTCTCTGCTTATTGCTTATTTTTTGCTCTCTTGAGTTTTCTGTTATTTCCTGCATGCTTGCTTGAAATTCTTTCCATCTCTAGATGGAAAAAGTGTTTTTGTGCATCCATGTAAGAAAAAGGACAACTTAATTTGGTGGTTTGACTTTAAAACCCAGAAGTATTGCAAGTACCTTACACAAAGTTTCTCTTTCAGTTACCATTTTCTAATATGGAAGTGGCAGTTTTTTGTTTCAAAACCCCTTTGAGCCAATTCTAAGAGTTTGTTCCCAACGTAGACCCAACTGTGGTCAGAATTTTTCCGCGAAATTGCTGTTGTCTGATCAGTGACTGAGGTCTGGCCCTGTTTTCTCTCAGCAGGTAGTCTAATTATTGCTAGAGTAATGGGTTTTCACAAGGTTATTCTTTGTGCCAATGCACTCTTAAGTTCTGGAAAAAATCATGATTTAAGATACGGATTCTGTTCCGCTCATTTCAGTAGCAGTGTGAAACAGCCTCTTTTTGTAGCAGGATGCTTGCTTCTGTATTACCAGAGAACTGTCTGCAATGCATATAATATGCAGTACATTGCTGAATAATACTGGAATAAAAAAAGTGTACATATCTATATGTAAGACGGGGGTTTATTTAGGAAGTAAATTTTTTGCATGCTTGTCACCGAGTTGACCTGTCTAATTGAGCTTGCTGTTATTTCCATTTGAGATTTTGCTAAATTATTACTTCTCATTGCAGTTGCACAGTACCCTTTTGAAGACCATAACCCACCACAGCTAGAGCTTATCAAACCTTTTTGTGAAGATCTTGACCAATGGCTAAGTGAAGATGACAATCACGTTGCAGCAATCCACTGTAAAGCTGGAAAGGGACGAACTGGTGTAATGATATGTGCATATTTGTTGCATCGAGGCAAGTTTTTAAAGGCTCAAGAAGCCCTAGATTTCTATGGGGAAGTAAGGACCAGAGACAAGAAGGTGAGCTATTTTCTGTTCTTCCGTTCTCCTACCTGTATCTTTATGCTTTTCCTACTTGAGGTCAATTTGAATAGCCGAGCCTTTTAAGAAATACTTTCCATGAGTTATCATATCTGGTTTGATGTAGCTTTAACACTGTTGGATCAGTGCAGTTGTTCTAAATGAAAAAGCTTTCCTAAGCAGCAGTAGCAATTAGTCACTACACTAAAACAGTCTGGATTTTTTCCCATCTCCTGTTCAAGAATATCTGGCCAGGTTATTTTAAATAGCATTCTGCTGTGTGTTGCATCAAATGGGTGGTTGATGAGTGAAGAACTCTCTTGTTCAGCATGTTCAGCCCAAATAAGAGGATTATTCTAGCTTGTTTTGCCTGAATGGATGAGGTGTTCATCTCCTCAGGTTCTGTTAACTTCTGTGGCAGTGTTTGGAGATGCGTAGTCATTACAGTGCGTGTTTCAGTTGAAAATCCCTACTACTGGAAGAGTCTGAAAAGGGGCATCCAACAATAAAAGGGTCGTTAAGGCCAGACATTGGCTGCCTCAGAGCCTGCTTCGTGACGTGCTGCCATTTAGTTTCTTGTACCTCTTCTGAAGAGAAATGGGGGGGGGGGGCGCGAATCGCATTTCAGAGAAGTTATGTTCCTGGCTATAAGAGCTTTCTGTTAAGACCTTGTTAGTGGTACAGAGAGATTTAGCAGTAGCTGTATGTTGGACCTTTCTGGTATGGTCATGCCTCATTAATGGGAATTTAACCTCCTTATTTGAAATCTTCTCCAAATACAATAAGGTGTGACTTGCGAGGTCACTTCGTCATGCTTCCCTGCTCATCTTCCGTCATCTCCTTGTGTATGTTGGTGGAGCAGCCCAGGGGGATCATTCTGGCAGGCCAGTTTCACACTACTGAAGTACAGAGCTCTCTGTGTTCCTGTAATATTTGCATAAAGTATTAATTTCACAGTGCGTAGACCTCTAATAAGCAGAGCTTCATGTTTGAAGGCTCTTGAGAGAAGTGTGTCGCGTAAGGAATTTTAGAACTTGGCTGTTAATCGGAAGGAGCAAATAACTTCTTAGTTTGGTCTCTTTACAAGATGGAGCTGTTATTCCACATCTTGCTGAGAAGATAGTAGTGGTGTAATACTAGAGTGGAGACAGTGTCAAGGTTTCCCATCAAAACTTTGTGGCTTTTGGGAAGACTGCATGATTGTGAAGAGGAATGAGCTGTGCGATGGATAAACGGTGTAGATTATTCTGCTGATGAAGAGTATCTAAAGAGCTGGATCGTGAAAACTCCAAAACCGAACAAATAGACAGTGAAGTGTGTTGTATCTCAGTTTCCCCGTCGTAAAAAGAGGGTAGTATTTCCCTGCTCTAGTGCCTTGAGGGTAAGGTCTGTTAGGTGTTCATTGGTACCCCGGTGGTACCTCTGGCATGTTTCAGGTAAGGGAGAACTTGGTAAACAGGGGTAGCGAGAGCCTTGTTTAGCGTCACTGTAAATATTGTCTGTAACCAGCAACTTTGTTTTGTTTGCAATGTCTCTACTGGAAGAGTTGATTTTTTTTTTTAAATTTTTTTTCCCCAGCTCCACTTGAGCATGGTTATCTTTATGTGGACAGTGGGCAGCATGTGATCCACATAATCCTTAAAGCAGCATTTATAAAGGGGTATTCCAGTGCAGGCTCTAGGAGCTTTTTTTCTTCCCCTGTGGCCCATATTTCAGTGTTATATGTCAAGTGCTGCTCTCTGATTTTGACACTTCACCACACCTGTATATAACTGACTTCCTGGACTCAAAGTAAACGAGGCATCAGAAGAGCTGTTTGCACCTAGGGACAAGAGAATACGCTTTTTCTGTTGTTGTTGCTGGATCAACCTGTGTATGATGAAGGAAAACTGGCTTTAATTAGGTAGCAAATTTTCTTCATCTAAAGCAAGTGCAAGGTGCGCACTCTGTATATAGCTGCTCAGAAGAGTACAGCTAAAATCCTTGCTGCCATTAATGTGCATGGCTAAGTGATTCTCGAGAGGGTTTAGTCCATGGCAGCAGGAAGCAGGAGTCTAATTGCAAGAGGAAGTATGACTAATGGGTCAAGAGAACAACCTCAAGTACTTCTGTAGCAAGCTTTTCCCAAGTGCCTACTGGGAGAAGCAGCTTCGCAGAGGCCTTTGCACCGTTAAGAGAGGGTTGTTGTAGATGAGGCTGGCAGTTGCTAGATCGTCTGTTAATGTACTGTCATCCTGGGAAAGGTAGTGGTGAATAAGACATTGCAGAACTGAGTCTAAAAGTGTGTCTCTGACCAAAAACTACCCCCCCCCCCCCCCCCCCCCCCCCCCCCCCGTAAGCTCCCTCTTTTGACTTCTGTAACTCAATGTGGTGGGGGGAACTTTTTCAGAAGAAGGGAATGATGAAGATCAGAAAGTATTGGCTAAATGGTTGTGTCTATAAGTCACCACCACTGTAGTAGAAGAGGACTGATTTCTGTTTTCTCTTTGAATCGAGGGAGACAAGCTGTTTTCTGAAATTGGATAAAGAACTGTAATTGTCCAGCCTGTTTTCAGAGCTGGAGGAGAAGTAAACCCCCCAAGAAGTCTTCTAAAAAAGCTGCTGCTTTCACTATTTGAAATGGTTAGCTTATCACCTGTTTTTTCCTTAAGATGGACCCTGAAATACTACTGTGATGATGAAGACTGACAACTTACCTTCCTACAGCTGGAGGAGGTCTTCTTTATTCCTCCTTCTGCCTTGAAGGGTTTTATGGTGAGGATTAGAGTCAGAGGGAAGGATAGTCTACTGAATGGATGGGTATCAGCTGGGAACATCTATTCAAGTGCTTGAGCTGGAGATGGTCCATTCAGGAGCATTCTTTGACTGTCATACTGTTCTATTTTTAAGAATGGCTCCTAATAGTGGAACTATTTCGAGGAGAGGGAAACCAGTTAATTTGTGTGAGGAAGTTTCAGAATGACTGTTTGAGCAGGGTAGATGGCCAACGTCTGATGTATCAGAGCGGGTCCGTTCTGATCCGATGCCTATGTGTTTGATGTACTCAGGTGACCACCTCTGCTAAACCCAATGCCATAAGCCTGGTTTGAGGCTGCAGCTTTAGCTTTTCTCTCACAGTAGGGCGCATTATTAAAGTGAATGTGGGAATATTACTTCCAAACGTTTGTTCTTCATCATACTGCCCATGCTGTGTTGAGAGGAGAACCAGGTGCTGCACCTGACAATTTTTGTGATGTCTACACTGCTCGGCAGCGCCTTGTGAAACTCTGCCATAGCTTATCTAATGTCCATTTTAAAAAGTGATGATGGTGATAAATGGGAAATGTAAGCTTCTGGAGGAGAAAATGCTTAAACTGCTTTCCTGTTCTTTATTCTTCTTGACTAAAAGTAAGCAGGGGGTTGATTGCACTTCTTGGAATATTAGCTTGTTATGAAAGTGTTCTGCTTTGAAATCAGACCTTTGGAAAATGGAGAACTTTCTGTTCTGCATCAGTGTGACTGGTTCTTAGGATCGCAGGGTAAAGGCTATGTCTCTGGGGAGTTAAAAGTCTCTGGCTGGAGGGATAAAACTGCCCTCTTGGTTGAGAACTGGTTTTGCTTTGAGATCAACTATCGCTTTATATAGCTGCAGAAGTGACTGTGTTCCCTTTGTTCTGATCCCAGCCCTGGCTGTCCTGATAAGGTGTACTGGGGTTTCTCCACGGGGCACGTCCTTTACGGCGTGAAGAAACTGTGAGCAGAGGAGGATGCGTTTTCCTTACCTACAAGGTTTTCTTCTGATTGGCATCATTGGCAAATTACTGATGGTTTGCTCTGAGGCTGGGATTTTCTCAAGTCATGAGGTTCAGATCCCAGGAAAGGAAGCTTTAAAGCTCTCTTAAGAAGTGGGTCTGATAACTGCTGGGATGACATCTGAACCAAAATCATGGTCAGCATAGAAGGCTACTTAACAAGGTCATTGTACAACTGCTGTAAGGAAAAGTCTTTTGTGTAATTTAGAAACAGCTGAAGTGGTAAGGAGACATAATTGTCAACTTTTTTTTTTTATTTTTAACTAATGGCAGGAAGTGAATCTTTTCATCTGTGCAGAATAGGTGCTTGCTGAATTGAAAGTACTGTGGCCACTCTTAGCTTACGGCTGTTGTAAGGTGAAGCAGGCATTAGAACTAACAGGTTATAGAAATACTGTTAGAGGTTTAGTGACCGAAATGCTCATAGAGTTGTATATAAAAACCTTTTGTTTATCTCCAGTTCATTGCAATTTCACATTTAGTTTTAATATGAAAGCTTACTTACTGATTCTGTTGCAGGTATATAGTATGGGTTGTTATAAGCCATGTAATGCATTTTCTAGGAAACTAAATTATTTTTCATCTTTATCGCTTTTGCTTGAAAATATTAGCTATAAGAGCTTTAAAACTATTCCCTTACTTGAAGCTTAATTTGATTTAAAAACAGTAATAAAAATATTCATTGGTTATGTGTTCTCAAAGTGAGTGTTTACTTCAGAGTTTTAATTCAACTGGGAAGTCCTTCATTTAACAGTTTGGGCTATTGGGCCTATATTAATGAAACTTTCCACTTTTGTTTTTTGTAAAAACATTTCAGGAGGGCATTTTGTAATAGAAGGTAGCATCAGTCTTGAACACAGCGATATTGGCAAACAAAATCAGAATCTTTTGACTTAAACTGCTGTCAAAATGTAATTCCTGTATTGTGCTTTCAAATTAGAGTATGTTCAAGCGCCTCTTGCTTAACGTCCCTACCCCCAAAAGAACCGGCAGCATGAAACCATCTTTTACATGACCTCAGAGTGTCCGAGGTGTGTGTTTTTAAGATACGGAAAAGTCTGCATTTGTTGCCTCGTTGCTTGAGATGGATGTTTGGAGATAAAAGTAACTGGAAAACCAGTGTCCTGCTTGTTCTGTGCAGGGGACTGGCGGCTAATTAATTGCCTGGTGTTAGATAATGTGTACAAACAGCTTCCTCTTAAATGCTCTGCAGGAGGGGTACAAGAGGTGTGGACACGTGTCTGGAAAAGGGGAACGCGTACAGAGGCTGTCTTTGGGAATGGTTTGGAGGGGGATTATGTCTTTGCTAGTCCTTAAAGTGCCCAGGATGGTCCGCAAGGAACAAATCGCTGAGGGTCGTCATGAGTTACTGTGCTAAAAACCTGCGTGGCTGGATCTCTTGTGCAGTGTAGAAAGCAGTGCAGCGCTCCCCTGCTTTCTAGGTACAGCCAGCTTAGCTGCTTTACCCTGTGTGCCGGTCTCCGGCATAGCTGCTGCAGAGGTATACTCAGCAGAAATCACGATGGTGCATTTATTCCAGGTGCTGTAGCTACCTTTTCATCCATGATTTATTTGCCTTTAGTTATATTCTGAGATAATGGGCAGGAGCTCTCTTAGTGATGTTAATAAATGGTCTTGATGGTTTTTGACATTTGTTTTCCCTGTCTGTAGGGAGTGACAATTCCCAGTCAGAGGCGCTACGTGTACTACTATAGCTACCTGTTAAAGAATCACCTGGATTACAGACCAGTGGCACTGCTGTTTCACAAGATGATGTTTGAAACAATTCCCATGTTCAGCAGCGGAACTTGCAGTAAGTACCCAGCACCCTGTTAACCTCCGTTAGCTCTCGTAAGGAAACGTGTCATCCTTTGATCTTGGTTTAGTTATGTGACAGTTACTGTTCTGGTACATGATGTGAAGACCTGCACTTCTTGATGGAGGAGGAGATCATACTTAAACACTTTGTGGTCCAAAATCTGCTGGGTCGCTGTGGTCTATCTGCTAGCATCCTCCCAGGTGTAGTAAGTTGAGGTCTGTGAAGGACTCACAAGGTTGTTTCACTACAGTTTTAAATTGGGAAGTATTTAATGGTTTGAAGATAAGCAATGACACATATATATTTTTTTGCTCCTTAATGTTATAAAAAGCTTTTTTTTTTTTTCAATATAGCGACTCTTGGGAAACATGAGTTGCTGAAAAATGTTTGCTTAGTGGTGTGTTGGCTTCAAATGCAGCAACATCATTCTTCCCATGATGTTTAAAAAAAAAATAAATCGGATCAACTGAGTAAATATCTAATTAACTCTGGAGTAAGCTTTTCTTTGTATGGAGGCTTGTAAAGTATTAATACACCTGTAAGCAATTAATCTGGTTTGCTGATACACAATGTGTTAGTAAGGAACAGTAGATTCCTTGAAACTTTGAAGTATAAATAGGAATCCACTTCTGTCCTTCTGCAGGCTGCATTACAGGGCAGTAACTGCCTCGTGTTGCGTGTTCATTTTTTGTTAGTGGAAAAAGTCTGTCTAATGGTTCTGCTATGGGGATTACTGCAATGTGTAATTAATTCCAGTGCCTCCTGTGACTTTGATTAAAATTGCACTATATTAATATTGTTGTAAGACAGTACCTGAACACGTAATGCACATGAGAAACAGTCAAGCAACTTGTCAGGCTAGCTGTATTTATAGGAGGAGGAAGGGAGGGGCCTCTGCCAAAAACCCCTGCCTCTAAGGTAGAGGCGTGGAGGTTACAGATTTCTGCAATTACCACTTATTTAAGGTTTTGGATAAACTATGCTATACTTGCGAAATCAAGCTACAAGTATGAATTGCTTGTGTGAGCTTTAACTTGTTTGTCCGTACCAGGCTGTTAGCGTGCTATTTTTGCAGGAGGGTGTTGGGATAAATGAAAGATCTGGTAAGCGCCTGAGAAGACAGAGTAACTATCAACTTCAGCATCTTTGTGCACTGCAATATTTTATGTTTTTGTGGAGTTTGCAGTGATTTTGCAGAATGTGAAACCAATGGTCTGTGTTATTTCTTTAGTTGTTATCTACTGCGATGGTAGTAATTTTACCAACACATGATAACTTTAAATCTGATTTCCTTGTTATCTTCCTTCTGTTTTAAAGTCACTGACTGAGCAAAGTCATGCCTCTTGGGTAAAACAAAGGGATGACTGGGTTTCATGGCTCTGAGGATTTGAGGGAGATAAGTAGCAGTTTTATAGCTAGGCTGTTCAGCAAGATAGCGTGTGGGTGCTCAGTAGGGAGTACCACAGCTCTGCAGGAATGGTTTCGGGGTGGCTACGCGCTCTATGGCAGGGTATGGTTCAGTGTGTATTGTCTAGAGAGCAGTCTGCATCAGATACTAATAGAGAAGTCTGAAGCAAATGCAGAAAGACTTCTTTGAATAAGTTTCATTTAATATTTCTGGCTTTCGTGCTGGCGTCTGGCAATTTCCAAAGAAAATCTGCTTAGGCTGCACCGAAGAACCCTCATAATTTCAGCTGTTACCCCTGCAGATTTAATTTGGAAAGTTACACCATGGCTGGTGCTTTTTTGGTGATGGTGATTTACAGGACAGACTTACGGCCTATGCCTGTATAGTCTGTCAGTGCTGGTTGGCTTGTGTATTAATGTCAAATTTTGACCTTGTTTTTGTTTGTATGGCAGTTCTGTTTGTGTAAGAGTAGAAATCGGTTTGTGCCGATGTGACCGCAATTCAAAGAAGAGATGAGAGAGTTACGTCCGTATAATATACAGATGAGAGGCAACATACAAGGAAAAGTCAAGAAGTTGTCACTTCATATAGTCATTTATTATTCTATTAAAAAGAAACAGCAACTTTCTAGGAAGCCTGTGGTTGCCTGAGAATCTTGCTACAAAGGACAGAAATATGTTATTTTCAGTAACATCTAGCAAAGTTCAATGCCCTGCGGTGATTAACTTTTTAATAGTTAGTTATTTAACTTTCAAAATATTGTAGCTCATGGTTGTGGTTCTGATGCTGACATTGTACTTTTTTGACACTTTAAGGCATTTCTTACGAAGTGACGCTCTTGTTTTGCCATGCAGATCCTCAGTTTGTGGTGTACCAGCTAAAGGTAAAGATATTCACCTCCCCTTCAGGACCCTCAAGACGTGAAGACAAGTATATGTACTTTGAATTCCCTCAACCTTTGCCGGTATGCGGTGATATCAAAGTGGAATTTTTCCACAAACAGAACAAGATGTTGAAAAAGGTTGGTTTTCTCACTTTTCTGGAAAATGTTGTCGAGCCAATCCTGCTGCACGGCTGGGACGTTGGTTATTCTTCAGTGAAATGTGTAATCACAGTATTTAAGTCTAGTTTTCCCAAGGAGAGAATCTACCACAAAATGAAAGCTGGATATTTTGAGAGTTCGTGAGATTAAGTACAAAGGTTGGATAAAAATTATACTGGATATGTATTGCAGTCGTTTGGGTAGTAGTGAGTAATCTAATTGAGGAAGAAACAGTCTCTTTCTAAAAATAGACTTGCATACTGAGTAAGTTAACTCCAGCTGTTTTCTTCACTAAATTTTCCTAAGATTTGAGCAGCCACGGAAGATCCTGTCTGTGTGCTGTTGGCTGATGGTTGACCCATCTGTCACATTTGGTTGAATTTCCAAGATAATTGAGTTCCTACACGCTTTGTAAAAGTATCTCTGCAATCTATTCAGCCATCTCTTGGTTCCCAGCTGCAATGCCTTGACGTGAGCTGTTTAGAGAATTCACTTGGAACTGAGAATTTTTATCAGTGTCTCGATTTGGGGCGGGGGGGGGAATCTAGAACTTATTTTGGCATCGAAGTCAGTGAGTTCTTAAAGAAGAATGCCTCATCACTGGGTGTCATTCATTCTGGTCCTAGTGGGGCTAGCTTGCGTCTGCCAAAGTAAAAGGTGAGGGTGAGACCATGTTGATTAAAGGCTGCCTTTGTATTTACTATTTAACGTGTAACTATTCATAAAGATTTTTGTTTAATGGATGTTATAAAACTTAAGAGCATTCGTTGAGCGAATCTGGCGTACAGGCAAAGCATAAAAATAAGAAAATACTGGAGTGGATTGGGAAATAAACATACGTGATAAGTCTTACAACTGTGCATGCAGATCGTACCTACTAGATGTGCACACTATTTTGTGGGCTTGTTCAGTTACAAGGTATTGTTAACTAGTTAAATGGTGTAATTTCACTAGCTGGAAATGTCATGTTCTGTTGTTTGCTATGTGCTGATGTCTGCAAAAGTTTTTAAACAGTTTCTTAATGGGAATATTATCTTTTGCCTGTTTAATGAGATGGTGTGTTGGTCAATGCAGCTATATGCAATACAGAGAACTGTAAAACAAAGCATTTTAAAAATAGAAATTCTACTTTAAGCCAACATTAAAATTACTGACATTTAAAACTGCAATGCATAGGAGCCAGTTTTGAGAACGGACTTTTAAAGGAGCACCCCAATAAGTACTGTGGGCTAGATACGAGGGATGCAGGGAGGAGATGAAACAAACCCCAAACATCAGAGATAATGTCCTGTTTTATCTGGTCTCTGTCCTATCTTAGCTGTGAATTTGTCATTTCTTTACCATCTTCAGTAACACGTGGATTGCGAATGGACTTTGTAGGAAGCATTGTGCTGCACTGCCCCTCCCTGAGTAAGCTCCCAAAATACCAGTGCGCAGCTCAAGTGTTGAAGCTTGGCTCTGTAGCACCAGGAATGAACTCCTGTATTTGTTTCAGCTCTATAGAGAGCGCTGAGATCCAGTGACAGTGTAAACTAGAGCTCCTCGTTATCGTGTACAATTTCTGTAGCACAAAGTCGGTCTTCCAAGAGGGTGTAAAATTGTCTGCAGAAATGCAGCAAGCGTGTTACCATGCTGTAGTTTCATTTCAGAGTGTCATATCACCCATGGTTTCATTTCTTGAGAATCCCTTTGTAGTTTCTGAGTAACTGGTTGATTTTTTTGTTGTTGTTGTTTCTTTTTGTTGTCCTTATCAAGTACCCTAACTATTCAGGCTTTGTGCAGATAGTGCAGAGGTGCTCCTTTTCTCAGTGTTTTTGGACGGCTAGGGCCAAGAAGTGCTGACATGGTGTGAGCTCTTCTTTTCACATCTGCAAGCTTTTCGGAGAGATAAAAACTGTCCCTTCACCAGATGGAAATCTTCTGTAAAGAAACCACCTTGATAATCTGCCTCAAAGATCTCTTGAATCTAGTGTCTTAATTGCCCTTAACCTTGTGTAAAAGTGCCAAAACAAAGTAGGTGTATGGTGGCACACAGTTCCGGTGAGAGTACCTCTGTTAGCTCTGCTGTAAACGCAGACATGAATTGAGGGCATCTGGGACGGGGTCTGTGGATCCTCTCGGATGTGAGCATGTTACTCTGTTTTACGAAACCACTGCTGAAGTCTTCATATTGAGAATGAGTGAAATATCCCATCACTGACGTATGCTTTTGCACTAGAGGAGGAGATCCTTCCACACGGTCCTTTTGACAGCTTTTTACATAAGGTGACTAAGATGGGAATAGGGCAAAGGTGAATATTTGTGGCAGAAAACTTACCTTGGCACAAAGTTGAACACATTTTTCTGTACAAGTGTTTCACATCTGTGCCTGTTCCTGTCCTAGATAAACTGACTCTATGCAGTTTTTTTTACTCAAAACCCCAAAAGAGAGGGCTTTCCACTGTGGAGACTTGTCATGTTTTGGAGAAGATCGCCTCTATGCAGTGATCATCTAATTCATGAGGAACAGAATAACTAGGAGAAACAGGATTTTTTTCTTTCAGAGATTCTGGTTTATTCACGTGTGTTTATGAAAGCTGGAATTACAGGTCTGTTGTCCGTCACTGGCTCTTCCAAGATTTTCTTTTAGCAGATTTATTTGTAGCTGCTAAACAAGTTTTCTTGCACACGCATAAAGGCATCACAGAGGTACCAGTCTGCATTTTAACTTTCCATAAGAAACCTAATAAAAAACCTGATAACATTAATTAAAAGTGTAATTCTCGGATCTATTCTGGGCCTCGGGCTGGAGTATGGCTATGTCTCATCTGTGGAGATAAAGGAAACTTCTGTGCCCTCCTAATGGGTCTGGGTTGGTGTTTGATACCACTGATCTCAGCTGAAGATCTCCAGATTTGCTCACCTGCACTTGCTTTCAAATTTCTTAATCCTCTGAAGAACAGTTGCATTATCTGCAGAGCTCTCTAGTGCAGAGGGTCCTTCTCAACTTTGATCAGGCTCTTCTTGGATAGTGCACGTGCATTGGTTCTTCTTATTGTGCATGAAACAAAACAGACTTGAATGATCAAGTGGCTTTAAGCACCTAGTGTTGTAGTGTCAATGTGAAATTTAAAGCGGTGAAGTGTCCTATTTTTTTTAATAACAAAACTTAATTTAAGCAAATTCAGTGGACACCGAGAGCTGACCTCAGCCAAAGGATTATCGGTGCTGATGAGAAGATGCTGGTAAGAGGGCAACTGCTTTGAAAAAGTTACCCTGTTTCAGCTCTTTTCTAGTCTGAGCCACTTGGGTGTCACTTAGTAAGTCTACAACTTTTGGTCTTTTCTTGTCTACTAAAGTTGTTCATACTGAAGAAATGATCCAAGAATAATGTAGCTACTTCCTTTCAAGAATGAAATGCACGCTTATATGAGAGCAAAATGGATTGAGGCTTGAGTACAGTTATTATGTATGAATTTCTAATAGAAGTTAATGATTTGGGGTTTTTTTGAGCGTGGGTTTTTGTTTCTCTGACTTGGAGCATGGCTATTCTTCCATCACAGGCTGCTGCTGTAGTTTCTCTTGAGTTTCCTTCCATGTACCTGTGTGGAGCCTTTTTCTTCCAGTTATTGATGTTGATGTGATAATCTTAAAGTATTTCAGAGTATGCTTGTATCATTTGATTCAGTGAGAGTCTGTTTTCAAAATAATACAGAAGGTCTCATAATCTTCCTGCCTGGGGGTAAAGGAGACCTTTTTCAGGAGTCCTCGCAGTATAGATGAGAGGGAAACCTTGGTGTGGGTTTTTTTTGAACGTGTCACTGCTGTTTTATGCCCAGACTCTAGCGTGGGCAGGACTGACGGCATTGTTTGTGCCATTGAGTATGCCATTTCATCTCTTGAGTCTGTATAGATGAGAAGTTCTGCTACACAGTTCAAGGGGATGGGTGATTGCTGTTTAGCAAACACTGAAGAATGAACTCTGAAAATGTCAGAAGACTTTTAACTGTTGATCTGAAAATGGTACAAGAAGTTCCATCAGCCGTGACTACAGGAAGACTGTGAGGCCAGCATGGAAAAGATTGAAACATGATCTCTGTCTTCTGATTGCTGGAGAGTATCTCCAAAACCCTTAGCTGGTGTTGCAAAGTGATTTTAAGTGCCTGTAGGTCTCTGCAAAATCGAACTCTCAGGAGGATATGGGAACTCCTAGCTGGTGCCTTAAATGATTGTGAATTTGGATCTCAGTCCGCAGTTAGAGGCAGATACCAGCTCTAGAGTGAGGTACATTTTTCTGTCAGGCTGAGAACTGAAAAACTGCACGAGGTAGAGATAAGTATTGTATGTCAAAATAGAGTGATTAAATCAGCTTCTGTCTCAAGCATCTGATACTGCACTGTAGATTTTATGATACAGGTTTGGTTATGGGAAGAAATACATCTACGATTTTTTTTAATTTTTTTTTTTTAGGCAGGTGCCTGTGATGTAACTGGAAGTGAAGCAAAACACATTCAAAAAAAGCCTCTAGTTAATACTCATTTTCAGAAGCCTATTCATTAAATTGCTTTCCTGTGAGCACTTGATCCGATATTCTGATTTGCTATATAAAGTCCAAGTTCAGCTCATGCCTTGATTTTTAAAATTCCTATCTTTGGCCCATATTACATCAACTTTCTTCATTGTCTCCCATGAAATATCTTGAAGCCTGATGCTTTAGCTGGAGCTGGCTGAATCCTCACTTTGAATTAATGAGGGGTTTTTTTCGGTGAAAGCGGTGGCACAGTTATCAGCCTTAAGAGCTAATTCCAAAAAAGCATGACCAAGTCTTCCCTCGATTTGAGTGGCCATGCCATGTTCCAGTATCCTTGAACTTAGTTTATGAAGCTAATTAAGTTAATGTAGTGGGAAAGGAAGGAAAATAACTTGATGCTTTAAAGAGCTGGAGAGAGATAAAAGGATAAATGACCAGCTCAGCCAAGTTGTATTGTTTAGTTTGAGTCCCTGAAGACCTCTGCAAATTTGTCCCAAGGAAAACAGATTCAAAGATGTCTAGTGAGAAGTTTGTCATCTGTCTTGTCTTCTCCAGACTCTATCAGTAAAGCTGAGTCCCTGCAGTTGCTTGTTCAGGCAGGCCCTTAAGTGCCAAGGAAACCCTTCTTGGTTCTGCTCCACCTGATGAAGTTTTAAGGTGAGGCATGACAAGACCATGCCTTCTGCTTCTGCTGGCATTGGTTTACATCTAGTGGCCTTGTTTGCTTTGGCACTGTTTTCCTCCAAAGCTGCTTCAGCACTATTGGTATAAGCTATTTTCCATCCGTCTGCCGCAGTGTGTTCATCAGCTTTTTCCTCTCCTCTGCTGACCTCTCCGAGGTGTCATGCATGGGTGGCCCTGGGGACCAGCACCAAAGTGCATTGCTGCCTGTGCTTTGAGGTCCTGAAGAAAGATGAAACATAGTAGTACCATCACTCTAGTTACAACAGGTGGTGTCTCCCTTAACTGTGGTTGTGGTAATGCACTTTCTTCTCTGAATCCTCACTGGAAGGATGGCCTCTTCACCAGTGATGAGACTGCAGGTGGTATATCCACCTGCTTACAGAGCTGTTGGGTGCTGGAAACATCACCTCAGGCTTCGTCTTTACCCACTGTTTATTGCAGACAGCACCTGGACTCCAAATCCCTCCTGTTCTGTAGGTCGAAAGCTGATACCGTTGGCTGTTTCTGTTTTGACCTGAACTGGTCTTCTGGTTTGAGCAGGAGTAGCCATCTCATCTCCTTTGAGGACTATGTATCTCTGAGGGACTCATCATCTGGGAATAGGAGGAGCTTGGACCAGGTTGCCCTGAAGACGCCTTCATGGGGATTTTGCCTACTGCTGCTTTCTTCATGAGATATCAGCAGGCAAGCTGATGACTTGATGAAGCATTACAGAAGAATAAACCCTTTTGCCCAGAATGTTCGTGCTCTACTTCCTGATCCCGGGGTGGGCATTTTTAAGAGTGTTTGTGAGGTAGCGTTAGTGAAGAAGAGGGTGCTAAGTGTATGAGCAGGTTGGGCCTGGCAAGAATCTACCGACTCCTGCCTTGCATGGATGGGCTCCAACAAGGCTTCTTCATAAATGCGATGGCGTGAAGGGACTTGGTGGCAGTGGCAAACACCTGTTAGTCTCCCAAGGCAACTATAATTACAGCGTCTTAAACTGGTAGATTAGCTTAATTCCCAAGGGTACTGGAGAGGCAGGCGTTGAAGTGGATAGCTGCTTAACTGCCAGAAGTGTTTCTGACTGAATTATTTAACTTTTGTCTTTGCTGTTGCACTTCCTTACAGGTTTGGGGGTCTCCTACGTGCTTAGAGAAGTGCACACAAGCTTGAGGTGTTTGTATGCTTTACCTCAAATACTGAAAATGGGTTTACCGAGCTTTAGTAGAGAAGGCAGGTAAAAGTTGTTTCATCAGACACTCCTGAATTCCCAGTATTTGTGTGCTTGCATGTTTTTTATTAGTTTGCAAGGAAGAAGAACATAAGTTAAGAAGTGGTCCAGTCTTCCCTGCCCCCTTCTTCATGGCCCAGGAAAACGTTGTGATATTTCGCTGGTGCCAAATTGCTTTCAGCGGGGAGGCATGCTCATATGATACAAACTAGAACCGCTTCTGTTCCACCTCTGATTCCCCCCTGCCCCGCTTACCAGCAGAGGTGAATAGCTAGGAAGGTGGGGCAGGACCTAGATTTTCCAATAAGAAATTGAAATTAGATCTCTCTGGTTAACCAAAATATGTAAATTAGCTCAGGAGTCAGTTCATGTTCTGGTCCTGTATAACGTCAAGAAATGTTAGATTGTGGTATTTGCTAGCTTTGTCATCCCTGCAGCTTTAACAGAAATGCAGAAATACTGACGACTGTGGGAAGACTGGCTGTTTGCATTTTGGATCTTTTGCCTGAAGACTCAGATCAGAGTAAAATAGAAACTATCATTTGTAAAGGGGAAGTAAACGTAGCTCAAAGGTTCAGATGGAGAAGTGCTTAATGTGCTAGTCAGGACCAACCTGCTAACGGTAGTTGATCTTGGGAACATCAACTCTCGACTGACAAAAGTACGGCAAGTGATGGAGGATTAAAACAAGAGCGACTAAAACAGTGCATCCCACGGAGCTATTTAGCTGAAAGCTTGAAGGTGAAATTCCTGGGCATATCGTCTTCAGAGATTGTTTAGCCAAGAGCAGAACACTGCTGCTTGTTCAGTAGCACATCCAGAGCCAGACGCTCAGGATGACCCCGCTAGGCATAGCGATAAGCGTGTGATACACTGGCTGATACTAGCTAGTTCTCCAGTGACTTTTTAAAATCACTGATAGATTTGTATTTTGCCTCGGTACAGGTTGCAGTGTGGTAGTCAATCTAACTTTGTATCTGCTTAAGTTGAGTATACTTACTGTCGATGCCTCATCTTCTCAGTAAAAACTTCCTGTTGTGCCGAAGGACAGCAGACGCCTTCAGAGCCTGACTTTATCTCAGTACTGGTCAGCAAGCATCCGACTGGTAGAAACCATCTCTGTAAAGCAGTAATGAATTCACTGCAATAGGAGTCCTGTATTTGTAGGGTGGTTTTTGCTCAATTGCAGCTATTTCTGTATGAAAATAAAGCAAAGCGTTCTGTTACATGGGAAGCCATGGGGCTTTATTGGTAACTATTGTCACCTAAGCTGGGTCACACAGGTTGTCCGTTTGGTCTGGCTACTGCTTGGCAAGGTATGAGCAGAAAAATCTCTTTATGCCTTGTGATTACAAGTTAAACACTTGTTTAATTGATGGGCGTCTGCATTTTGGTAGGTATGATAGATTGTTTCAAAACCAACTTTTGATAAGGAGTGACTTCTGAAAGCTTAACTGGTTAAAGCTGAGTTTGATTAGTACAGAGTTTTGAGTATTGTGTAGGAGAATTGGTGAAAATGTCTTTGCTTGCGATGTAACCAATGATGTACTGTTGTCCAAACAGGTTTTGTTTGGTATTACCAATTTGTTTTTGACCAGATCATGATATTAGTCTAATTAATGTGCTACTGGTGAATATTAAAGCAAGCTTCTTCTTTGTGTTCTTCCTCCCCTAGGACAAAATGTTTCACTTTTGGGTAAATACATTCTTCATAGGACTGGATGAAAATTCAGACAAAGTAGAAAATGGAAGTCTAGTTGCAGATCAGGAACTTGATGGTATTTTCAGTACAGAGCGCTCAGATAACGATAAGGAATATTTAATCCTTACATTAACAAAAAACGATCTAGACAAAGCAAATAAAGACAAAGCCAACAGATATTTCTCTCCAAACTTCAAGGTCAGTATATATTACGTGTAAACAAAGCTGAAAAGCTGCATGACATTATCTGATGTGTCTGTCTTGCCTTATGGAGGAACCATTTGAAACTGCTGTCTGTAGAAATTGAATTCATGTGTTCATATTGCCAGCACTTAGAAAGCTAGAAGCTTTGCTACGTTTGTCTTCTTTTTGGAAGTCAACAGATGTTGAGGGACTGGGAGTAAAAGAAGATTGTTTTGGGTATTTATCGAAGCCATTAGAGACAAGTAGTAGGAAACCCAGACACCCGGGTAGCATCTTTCCTGTACTAGCTGCATCGGCACGAGCTCTGAGCTTTACACAGGAATTCCTGACTTGATTTGCAGAGGTGCCTGTTTCACGGGAATACCTTAACCTGTGAGTTCAGCTTTGAGGAATACCAGCCATTGCCAGCACTGTTTTTAAAAATGAAAAAGGCATTTTAAAGAATTTTAGCATTTTCTAACGTGCTCATAAAATACCACTGAGACCCCAGCAGTGCTCTTTTGAAGGTAAAGGTCATAGTTGCTCGTTGAAATGTTGCTCGGATCAGACTTTTAAAACACACACACACACGTCACCAGTTATAGGGTCTTTTGTTCATTCCTGTGCACTCTTATTACATTCTCTTTCTGTGCTCGCAGATGTCTAGAAGGTAGGGTGGTCGAAAAGCTTAGTGTGGCATGGCCGGCTGCAGGGGTATGTCCTGCTGCTGTAACTCAAGAGGGCCGGTGGTTGGTACAGATACGCAGAAGTCCTTGAGCTGGGCTTGAAAAACCTGCTGCTTTGTCAGTCCTTTATTTCGCCAGGGGTGGTAATGAGAGGCTGGCTAGCCTCAGAAGAGCTCGCTCTTTATTTCCTTCTTTCCAGAGTAGAGGGAGGAACACTTGTGTGATTCAGTGTAAGGAGAGGAGCCATACTGTTAAAAATTGCATTGTTACCTGTGCTTGGTTAAAATCCAGGTTCCCTTTTTAAATGTTGTTTTTTCCTTTCCCAGGTGAAGCTATTTTTCACAAAAACAGTAGAAGAGCCATCAAATCCAGAGGCTAGCAGTTCAACTTCTGTAACACCAGATGTTAGTGACAATGAACCTGATCATTATAGATACTCTGACACCACTGACTCTGATCCAGAGAATGAACCTTTTGATGAAGATCAGCATACGCAGATTACAAAAGTCTGAATATTTTTTTTATCGGAGATAAAAAAACCACACAAAAAAACCAACCATGAAGAGTGACAAACTTGAATAAACTGAAAAAAGGACCTTTTTAAATGGCAAAAGGACATAGTGTCAGATTACCAATTATAGGAGAACAATTCTTTCCTGACCAATCTTGTTTTGCCCTATAAATCTACAGGGTTTGACACTTGTCCAGTTGGAGAAAAAAAAAGGTTACGTAGCGCTGATATGTATATACCTTTTTGTGTCAAAAGGACATTAAAACTTCAATTAGGAACTATAAACATGGCACTTTCCCATTTTATTCCAGTTTTATAAAAGTGGAGACAGACCTAATGTGTATACGTAGGAATTTTTCCTTTTGTGTTCTGTCACCAAACGAAGTTCTGAAAATATACAGGTTCACATCCTGCCCCTATTTTTGCACTTGTGTGGCAACAGAAAAGTCTGCAGTTGGCTAAGAGATGTTTCTAGAAGGTTTTACTACATTCTAATTGCATGTATTTTGGATGGGGGATGGAAAGTAATGCTCAGAAAGGAATATAGTCCGCTGGAGCTTGGCCTGTGTACCATATCCGGCTATTTACATGCACCTTTCTTTAGCATGCTACCGTAATTCATCCTGGATAATTGAAGAGTCGCCGCTGTCACTGCTTGTTGTTTGTGCATTTTATTTTTTTAAGTGTAATGGTGCTAGAAAAGGCAGCTAGAGGGAGTGATTCTGTATAGGGGTACAGGAATGAACCTTCACAACATCCGAAAGACCCGCAAATGAAGGGAGAAAAATTATTGGGGTCACAGAAAGGAAACACAGCAACAATGACTTAACCATACAAATGTGGAGGCTATCAACTAAAATATGGGCTTGAAACAAATTATTACAAAATTTGACAATGATTTATTGTTTTTTTTCTGAATTGTAATGGCTGCTCCATCTCCTGTGTAATCAAGGCCAGTGCTAAAAGTCAGATGCTATTAGTGCATACATCAGTCAACATCTTACATTTATATTATTAGTTTTTTTCAATCATATTCCTGCTGTGAATACTTCATGTGCTGCCTTGCAAGCTTTTTTTCCTCATTAATATAAAAATATTTTGTAATGGTGCACAGGAAATTTCAATTGGAGATTCTCCAGGTTAGTGTTTGTTTTGAAGATTTGTGATGCATTTATTCAATCAAACCTCTGTCAGCCGTTCCACCCCTTTGACCTTACACATTCTATTACAATGAGTTTTGCAGTTTTGCACACTTTTTAAAAAAAAAAAAAGTCATTAACTGTTAGGGAATTTTACTTGAATACTCAGTACCTACAATGTTTTAAAAACAGACATTACACACAGTGATCAGGGGGCTGAGCCCCTCTGCGGGGAGGACAGGCGGGGAGAGGGGGGGTTCAGCCTGGAGAAGAGAAGGCTCCGGGGAGACCTCAGAGCCCCTTCCAGTGCCTGAAGGGGCTCCAGGAGAGCTGGGGAGGGACTTTTTCCAAGGGCATGGAGTGATAGGACAAGAGGGAATGGCTCCAAACTGGAAGAGGGGAGATTCAGATATCAGGAAGAAATCTTTCAGTCTGAGGGCGGTGAGCCCCTGGCCCAGGGTGCCCCGAGCAGCTGTGGCTGCCCCATCCCTGGAGGTGTCCAAGGCCGGGTTGGACGGGGCTGGGAGCACCCTGGGCTGGGGGGGGGTGGCCCTGCCCAGGGCAGGGGGGTGGAATGAAATGGTATTTAAAGTCCCTTTCAACCCAAACCATTCTATGATATAGAGGAAACCAGTGTTGCAGCAAATTCTCAACACCGTGTGTATATGAAGATGCGTACTTTTAAAAATCAGAGCTTGTCCCAAATATATTGTTTGCTATTATAAAGAAAAACAAGCAGAAAACCAAACGAACAACAAACCACCCAACAAATTAGATTTCTAAACTGGCAGTGTTGTATTATTTGTTTGTAGGAATATAGCCAGGAGTAGGGCTTGAGATTCACTTTCCGTATATAATTGATGTGCCCAGACTGCAGATGACTTAAGAGTACAACTACTGTTGCATACAAACGTGAAGTAGCTGACAAAATTCTTCTCTCTAAAGTACGCCATGAATAGCTGTCCCCAAATCGACACTTTTCTTAGGATGTAATACACACCCCCCTACCCCTTTTAATTAACTTATTGGTGCTGATGTTGAAGTTCATTAGCTGTGTTCTTGCCTAGATAACAACTATGTATGGAATCCGTAAGGGCCCTGTACAACAGCATTAATGGTAAGAATTTGAATGAGACAAGGCAGGACTTCCAGTAATTACTATTGGTAAACGAAGGTCTAAAGTGCTTTTTTTTTGGTATCTGTCGGTCGATTTTACTCATCGGATTCCTGAGTCTAACTTCTAACAAAGCTGATAAATATTTTCTGACTTACAGGTTTAATTAGACTTTAATAGCTTAATGGATCAAGATTGCTGGTTCCAGCGCTCATTATTCCCACTGTTATTGACGAGCAGGAGGTGATTACCTTGGGACGTGACGTTTAACTCTTACCCTTCAAATCATGTTTCACCTTGTCTGGGTTTTTTTTTTTTAACAGTTGAAAGTTGTGTTGGCTAATAAACAAAAATGTTCATGCTGTAAAAGTATTCGGATATTGACACTGCTGCATGTCCCACTTCGGATAATAAAAATTGGATTGGTGCCGTTCCGGTATGTAACGCTGAGGGCCGGATTGGAAATCATGACACGATGGGCTTTTGCACTGTTATTTTTCCTTTGGAATGTGAAGGTTGGAATGAGGGTTTTGATTTTTTTTTTTTTTTTTTTTTAATGTTTCGATGTCTGAGAAGCCTTGCTTACATTTTATGGTGTAGTCATTGGAAATGGAAAAATGGCATTATATATATATATTATATATATAAATATATATTATACATACTCTCCTATACTTTATTTCAGTTACCACCCCCATAGAAGTTGACAAGAATTACTATGACTGAAAGGTTTTTGAGTCCTTATTAAAAACTTTTTATTTATGACAGTATTCATAATTAGCTTGAACTGCATTCTGTAGGTAATCTTTCCGTGAGTTTCTGGACTGTACGCTTAAACCTTTTTGGATGTGCAACAGCTTGTATGTCTGAAACGACTTGAAGGCATCACTTGGGTAAGGTTAGGCCCTGAAGCATCCCCGAGTCATTGGTAGCCCCGCTCAAAATATTTGCCACAGCTATTAAAAGGGCAGTTGTCGAAACAGCACCTGGATTCATTCCCGTGGCACACGTTGTAAACTGAAGTGGAGTTTACATGCAGCATCAAATGTTTCAGCTTTCAAAAAAAGAAAAGAAAAAAAAAAAGGATGCTAGTGTGCAAGTTCCATGTTTAGTCATAGCCAATGTGTGCAATATGTTAACGATGCCTGTAGTTGCCACGAAGTGCCTCGTTTACCTTTTAAATACTGTTAGAAAAGTGTCATGCATGCAGATGGATGGGGTGGAACTGTGCACTAAAAGGGGCTCCAACTGCAGTGTTTGGCAGAGCTGCCTTTCTCTGCCGGTTCAAATTTTTCAGTCTGTTTTCATATAGCATATATATATAGAGATACTAAAAGGAAAAAAAAATCAGTCTGTTAAGCAGCCTTACTCTGATTCAGCCTCTTCAAATACTATTGTGCTGTGCAACAGTGGCTCTGTGTGTAATGCTATGCACTGAGAATACACAAAAAAACCAAGTTATGACATGTACAGGATAATGCCTCATACAAATCAGATGTCCGTTTGTTATTGTGTTTAACAACCCTTTATCTCTTAGTGTTAAAACTCCACTTAAAACTGATTAAAGTCTCATTCTTGTCACTGTGTGGGTGTTTTATTGAAGTATTTTGAGTATGGAAACAGGTCAGCCAAAATGTTTGGCTTGGAAGCCGTGAAATTTTGAGCCTGATCGTTACAGCAAAGGATGCTCCTTGTGTGTCAAAGGAATTTTTTTAATGGAACTGCAGCTTAAAACCCTTTTATGTTCAGAAGCTTTAAACAAGCGTGGGCATTGGAAGTGCAGATTGTGTGCAGGGAGATCAAACCCTTTACTGTGATGCCATCACGGTGAGATGCGTGACCACTTTCCTGGGGAACTAAACCATTTTTAGTCACCCAAGTAAGAGAATTTTTATTTTTCCAAAATGTGCGTTACCTTATTTTTAATGTTGACCGGTGCATCTCCAGCAAAAATGTGCCACGAGTCGAACCTGAGAAGTCTTTTCCTAAAAAGTGGCTTTAAATCGGCAATGAGATGCTCAACACGTATATCAAGTACGTAGTTTGAGGTTTCTTCTATTCTTGTTGCTCATCTATTTTCAAACTAGACTTTAAACATATTAGTGTTCTCCTTTTGTGTTAGGGTTACCCTTTGAGCCTCTAGGAAAGAGAGACGGATAGCTCGGTGGATAGCAGCCACATTTCCCGCGACAGCGAGGAGCCAGGGCGCTGTTCCGCACCCCGTGAGTCCTGAGCACGCCGAATTGGGTTACTTTAGGTAATTCTTGTTATTCCTTCTCCCTTCTCGCCGGTGTTAACGTCATCCCCGTATCGCATCTGGCTGAGCATCTCCAAAAAAAATGTGTGTATCAGGTAGAGGTTTTGGTGCTGTGGCCCGTTCTCTTCAGTGGGAAGAGAAGTGGGAAAGCAGTTTTGGCGCTTTGGCGGAGCGGGGTGTTTGCCGGAGGCGTCTGGCCCTTGGAGGTGAAGGACACAGTTAAGGGCTTTACACCATTTTAATAAAACAGCAGGTGGTCCTTCACAGTCTGTTCACGCACTTTCCTTTTTTGGGGGTAAGCTTATTTTTCATCCAGAAAATGAAAGTAGGGGGGAAGGTGTGGGAAGCTTTAAGGAGCGTAGTCTGGACGGGGTTCAGTCTGTTGAGTAGCTTCTGTAAATATATAGATCTATTTTTTTTTTTTTTTTTTCATTTACGACTACCCATATGAGTGCTCCGTCCCTGTACCTGTGGTTTTCCGTGTCTTCTGACCACCTCTCCTGCTGAAAGCTTCAGCGCAGGTGCCCTGGTGAGATTTTTGCTGCCTCTGGCATGGGCAGCAAACAGCAGCTTGGTTTGTGCGGGTCTCTCTTCAGACAACCATGGAGTGATCGTTAATAATTAATTGCATCTTTTTTTAAAACTGCAGCCAGAGTTATAAATTTTAAGAAGGAATTATGTCAGTAGCAGACTCTTTTAAAACTTTTTTTTTTTTTTTTTTTTTTTTTTTTTTGCAGTTGGTTGGCGTTTTGGTTATGAAACGAGTGATGACATCTGGTAGTTGATGGTGTTTCTATATTGGTCTAACCAGATTCCCTAAGGTGACGCGCTGTCATGATTCCTCGGCCCGTTGCAACGGGGAGGTGAGGGTGTCTGCGGCGGACCCCTGCAAGGGGGTGGGCCAAGAAAAAACCAACCCCACAAACCAACCCTACGGCGTTGAGGCTACTGACACAAAGGGAGGGCAGGGCACGTAACAAGCTGGAAGATGTCTTCTCAAAAACATCGTATGAATTGCTGCTTCTGCTTCTTTGGTTTTTTCTCAGCCTTATGCTTTGGTATCTTCTCAACCCTCCTTTCTTTCCACATCTATCTCTCTTGGTGGTTCTGGTCTTTTCATACAGTTGAAAGCATCTTATGCTAGGCAGACGAGAAAAGCCATTTATTTTGAACTGATGCGTCTCCTAGAATAAAACCCCATACCTGTTTTTTTGCCTTTTTGGTATCTCTTGCTCCCCTGTGCTTTGCGCCTTTTTCTGGTTGGGCTTTTTAATGGTGTTTCATTATTTTTCCTGTGTGTTTCTTCTCATTTTCTGCTTTTCTTCTGTGTCTTCAAACTTTCTAGCTACTGGTGTCTTTGTTGCAATATAGGATAGGTAATTCTTTTCTGCCTGTTTCTTATTTCATCTTCCTTTTTTTTTTTTTTTAAGTACAAAGGCATAGTCTGAAGGCATAGTAAGGATAAAGGCTTTTAGGTTTGTATTAAGAAGAATAGCTCTGAAAAACGTCAGGGTTGTGCAAGTTCAGCAGATGCGTTTGCCTGAGTGCGCTGTGCGAACCTGCATGTGTTTATTCAGCCTTACGGGAACAATGAGCACATGTCCTTGACTTGTGACGAGCAACCTGCGCGGAAAAAAAAAAAGCTTGTTAATTAGCTGCTGGGCTGTGTTTTCCAGCTGTAAATGTTTCTGTATGGGTTGTACTGACTGTGGCAAAGTCGAAGAAAGGTGTTAGTGGACTTTATTTTTATTTTTTGAGGACTCTTGCGCTTGATAACTCACCTTGTGTCCCCGTAGCTAACACCAGATAGGTGGCACTTTGCCTGCATGAGACATCCGTATCCTGTTCTGGAGCCTGTTCACTTAAGAGTCATAAGTTGATAAAAGATGGTATTTTAGAGGCTGAAGCACGTACTTTAAAATACCTGTTGTATAATTCAGGCTGCTTAAGGCTCTACTTTTTTTTTTGGCCTTTGACAAACTCCCGATAGTATCGGGATTGCGTGGGGTTTGGAATACGAAGGGGCTGAAAGCAGGTGGGAAATGCTGGATTAGGAAGTTTGGGCAGGCTGGGTGGGTATCAGGGGTGCCCCGTCCTCCACAACGTTTGTGCAAGGAAGAAAATGGCAGAAGAAGGGTTCTGTAATGGAAATAATGTGCATGAAGGAACATTTTAAGTGGAAATGAGTGAGTTTCGAGGATAAGAAGGCAAAGTCTTTGATGCAAAGCAGGGTTTGGTAATGGGAGAGAGAAACCTCGTGGGTGGAGGCACGGAACTTGTGAGAAGAGGGGTGATGGCACATGTTTAGACAGATTTGCTGAGGTTTCGCAAAGATGGTATAAAACAGCTGACGAGAGGTGTCTGAGAGGCATCTGGAGGGCTGAGTTGAGGTGGGAGATGAATTTGAGAGGTTGGCTTGGGGATCATTTGCTTTAAAGGTGTTTGAAACTATGGAAACGGGATGGCTGACAGCTATAGACTGTAGGTAGGACTGCAGCCGGCTTAGGAAAAGGTTGGCATTCACGTGGGAGGATGGTGAAGAGCTCGCGTAAAGATCATGCAGCACTGAAAGTAGACTGCTAACATCCACTCCGCAAGCGGGAAGGAGAGTTATTTCCCCTCGCTGAATATTAGCACTTCAGAAGGACATGGCTTTTTCACAAAGCTGCTCAAAATCCAGACATGCGGTAAAGTATCTCTGGATCCTGATTTTCGACCCTCTAAAGGCTCAGTATTGTTTAGATCTGACTTACAGATGAGCTGCTGGGCCAAACCAACTTGCAGCTGAGAGATGTTGGCGAGGGCTGAGGGCCTGATGGCATCCTGGATGAACTGCAGCCCCACTGCAAGAGGAAAGGGCCGGAGGCAGATGGGAACCACTGAACTGGGAAACACAGGGCAATAACAAAAAGCAGAAGAGGAAGGAGGTGCTTCTCCCAGGTTGGGATTAATTTAACCCCAGAGAGCTGTCCAACCTCTTGGCTCTCAACTTAGCTCTTTTGTGTAGTAAGGAAGGAAAAGCTTTGTACAAGAACAAGCTCACAGCTCATGTATTTGTGCCCTGCCTGCTTTATGAACCTGGAGAGCCGCTTCTTGCAATGCATCTCCAGGATGATGTCCTCACCTCTTCCTGTTGAGTACAGAGGGATGACACCTGGTGCCATATGGGTTGCTTTCCTTGTATAGAAAGTATTTTGCTGCTTGGTTAGTTCTTGATGGGCTGCTAGCTTTCTCTCACCATTTGGCTTCTGATGTCATCTTCAAAGGCCTCCTTGTGAACCATGTGCTCCTCGCAAAAGTTTCATCCTCTCACCAGTGGCACTCTGACATCTCTTCATTCCCTGGAGGCTCCTTCGCGCCCCAGAACAATGGCTGTTTCCCAAGCCTTCAGTGAGAGCTTAAGCTCTGAATGTTGTTGCTTGAGTGCACTGAAAAGGTACCCTGTGACCGGTGCAGCCAAGTCAACCCTGAGCATCCCTTGTACCAATTTACCTTGTGCAAACGCGTTCCTTTGGAGGTATCTGCTGTTCTTGCTTAGCAGTTGGCATGCATCTGGAGTGACGCAGGTCTTGGGCCCCTGAGGTGGCTCTGTAGTCCCCTGATGAAGGCTTGCTCTTGAGCATGGCACACCTTGTACTGGTTTTGTCATGGGCATTTTGCCTCCAACATTGCTCCTTTGCTTCTCCTTGTGCTGGAACCACCAAGCTTGGGGACCAAGCTAAGGCACCAAGTTAAGGCAGTGTGAACCATTCCTCTGCCTCCTGCTTTCTTCCTAAATTCAGTCTCCCACTCTGAGTCCATCTGAAGTCGCTGTGCCCATCAGAGGCTGTTTGCTGGTTGCCAGCTTCTTGACTCATCCTCCCTTGAAGCGGGTGAAGGGATGGCACCCAAAGGTGAAGTCCACGTGTCCTTTTCTGTTTGGATCTGTGCTGCGGCACTGCAGGGGATGCCCTTGCTTCCCCTGGATGTTGAAGCAAAGAAGGAAGATGCTGCAAGGAACAAGCTTTGCCGCCTTCATCTCTGCAGTTCCATCTGGCCAACTTGCATTCCAGGAGAGTAGGATCTGGAGACCTTACTGTAGGGGAATAAGACGAGATCTGCCAAACTTGTATGTGCACATAGGATAAAACGCTATTTGTTAGATAAAAATCTTTGCTTTGGCAGAGCATCTCTTGACCATGCAATGGTCAAAACCAGGCGATTTGATGCTGGTGGTGGAAGTATGAATTACTTTCTTCCAGCCCTTTGTTAATGTTGCCCCTTGGTGCCCAGCTGCTGTTAACCAAGCAAGGAGAAGCAGATCCTCCCTGCTTTGCTGCAAAGCACTGAAATTGTGGATGCCAGCCACTGTCAACAAGATCAACTTCTCTGCAGTTAATTTGCCTGGCTCCTCTGCTGTTCCTGTGAGTGTGACGGCAAGATCGCAGCAGAGCGAGAAGTCAGAACCTGTGCGTTTGTGTCTTTGATGAAGGTCCCAACATGTAATCATGAGCTTGGCTAGGGTTGCTTGCTCAGGTTGTGTACTTTGCAGAGATTTTCTCTCCTCACTCACCCTTGTCCCTCTTTACTCCCTGTCCTCATAGCAAAAAAAAACCTTTGGTGTAGGAAATTTTGATTACTTTGGTTCAGAGCAAAGTAATTCTGCACTTTGGTGCAAGAGCATGACTTTGGGCTCCTCTGGGGAGGTAGGACTCATTTGTTAAGGATTTGACATATTTTTGCAATGCTGGGAGATGGATGGGTGGATGCGGTCTTGTGCATATGCACTCCCTGCGGTGGTTATTTCATTTGGTGCTCACGGCTGGGTCTTGCTGAGGAGGTGGGAAGAGACAGTGCACGGAGGTGCATGTGCCCTGGAGCTGCTTTCGTTGGCCAAAGAGGGGCTGTGTAAAGCAACACGGCTGGGAAAGGAAATTGGTTTGGGACCTGTCAAGCATAAGACAGTCTTCTGAGAGCAGCTGGGGACCCTGTATATTGGTACAGGTCTACTGCACCTTCATCTATACGCAGCATGCAGCATGAGCTGGCAAAGTATTTTCCCAAAATCAAGTTACCTGTTCGTGTTAAGATGTTCAAGGTGTGTTTCTGATGTATTAGTTGCCACGAGCTGGTGTTCTTGCTTCGATGCTTGCCTGCCTTTTGACAGAGTGCATTTTTCTAACGAAGTTCATGACCTTTCTTTGGATGAAACGCTGTGCCCAGTTCATCTGGTGCACATCTACAGCTGAACCTTTTATAAATCAGCCCACTTCCTGCAGCAGTTGCGTAGGAGCTGGCTTGGTCTTGCACAGTTTCAGACCCAGAACGGTAGTCAACGGGTCGTCTATTTCTCCCATGCTTTTGGTTTGATGCTCCGTTTTTGCTTGATACCTGCAAGCTTTGGGTGATTTCTCTCCATAACGCTGCTAGTAAGATGACTCATGGCAGAAGTGGGCCTGCTGTCACTTCCTTTTGACAAAACCATTAGTGTTTGGCTCGTTTGCACATCTGTTTGTCGGGCTGGAGTGATTTATTTCAAATCGTGCATATTCATGTACAGCAAAGCCTGTGAAGTGCTGTCCAGTTCCTCTCTCTGCTCTTCTTAATGAAGAATTAAAAGACCTTAGGGACCAGATGCAACTCACTGATGGCAGTAGTTTTACAACAATGTGTTTGATTTCTGACTTTTCCAAAAAGTTGAAGTCCTTCAGATGAAAAGCAAGCTTGGCTTAACTGCAGGGAGCATGGGAAGGCAAGAGCAGAGGGAGAGGTGAGGCGAGATGTCTGGACAAGGAGGTGGAAAGGAGATAAGGGATGCTGAATGTCCACATAACTGAATATTTGAAGGAAAACCTGAAACACAAGAATTGAATAGCCCATTGCCGACTACTTGCTTTGGATGGTTGGGTTGTTTTTTAGCTCAGCATCTTGCTGTAAAGCCTTAAAATATAAGAATAACAGTTTTGAATGTACATCTGTGCAACCGTACAACCGTTCGGGTTTCTGGCTTGTTGAAATGGGTGTCCTGCCTCTGTGGCTGGAGATGATTGTTCAGGGATGACTAAGAACAGGGTATGCGCATACGAGACCGGCCCGTAACCAAAAACAGTTGGTGGCCAGGGACTTCCTGAGCCTGAAGTGGTTTGTCTATTTATCAGCCTTCGATACATTCATCTTCAAAGCACGGGTCCAGTTTCCCCTCAAACTGGTATATAAAGTCTTTGCATCCACTGCATCTTCGGACGAGGGGTTTCACAGGTCCTATGACCTTTTGGATGAAGTGAGGAAGCATCTCCTTAACTTCAGTTGATCACTCCTAGTCCTAGTCTTGGAAGACACAGCAGAAAGCCAGTCCTTCCTCCTCCATTTTGTACCACTTGATGTTTTTTAGACCTCTGGCAGAGACATTTCTTCTCCAGGCTGAAGACTTCTGGTCTGAACTTCACACAATACTTCCAGAAGACAGACATCCCCAGAGTTTTATGCCACAGCAGAAGTACCCTTTTCGGAGCGATTTGCACAGCGACTGTTGTTTCACTGTGTCACTTAATGCGCAGCTGTGACTACTGGACTTGTGCCGAGTTTGCATTTCCCAAGAGATCATGCAGTTTTGCGTCATCCTCTTTGTGACCTGGGGGGATGTAGTTAAGGGCAGAGTAGTGACAGTTTGGTGGGGAGATGGGTGCGAATGCTTTTCCCTGGGGGGGGTTACGTGGCGGAAGCCCTGCGTGTGTGGTTGCCATAGGTCCATTGGCTGTTACCTGTGCCCCGGCTGTCTATCAACGCATGCGATGCCATATCACTGCTAAAACACTTTTTATATCTGGTCTGCATGTTGAATTTAAAAGTGTAAGATCAAAGTCAGCAGTTTCTGTCTCAAGCACGTGTTTTCTTGATGGTTTGTTTTTTTTTTTTAATTGAAGCCCATTAAGTAGTTTAATTGGAAGATGGTTGCTCTTGAATAAATGTTTTGAATTAATGAGCTGGTTTAGCAATGCTTATGCCTGATAATGCTTTTTTTTATCTCACACGAGAGGGGGTCCTCACCTGTTTTCTCCCTCTTTGCTGCGTTTGTGAGATGACCCAGGCTTTGATTCCCAGTATGCCTTTGCTTCCTCGGGGCCATCGGGCACGGCTGCCCTCCTGCCAGCGTGTCGCTTCAGTCCTGTGCCAGGCAGCTGGGAAAGGATTAATTGCCCCTGCAGCGGTGTCTCCCTAACGCACACTTAAATCGGGGGGGGGGGGGCGGGGGGTGTTGTGCTATGCTCTCAGCTCTCAGGGCTCAATCGAAGCTCCATTGGGGGATTTTACAGCCTCTTGGCTGCTCCGTGTCCATACAGGTGCCCGGCACCCTTGCAGACACAGTGCGCAGGAGCATCACCTGGCTACAGCCTCTGGACACTTCGGTCTTGCCAGGACTATGGCTTCGTGGGCTTTTTTTTTTTTTGGCTGTGTTTTTTTTTTTGGTTGTTGTTCCGTTTGCTGCCGAAAGTTGACTTTTTATCTTATCTGTGGTCTTTCACCGCGAGCTGATGTGGTCCCTGCTGTGATTTCTGCTGCGCTGCGTGGCGCTTCGGACCCACCGAGCTCGGCGTGGGTTGCCGGGCTGCTGCAGAACAGCCGCGATCGCAGAAAGTCTGTTTTCCTTTAGCTTTACTCCCTCCTTCATTGCAGAAATAAATAAAAGTAGAGCCGCTTTGTGCGATGTACACAGTAGCTGCTGCCATCGCTTTCCTTACGTTGACACTTATCTCTCCAATTTGGAAAAAATTGCAATACTCTGACCCAACCTCTTCAGGGTCCCTCAGTTGGAGCCATATCCTCAGGTTGAGCTCTAACATCTTTTAAAGAATTTTTTCCCAACGTGAAATATGCCAATATGGGACCATTTCAGCCTGGAGGTGGCAGATATGTGGCTTTCATCCAAGCGCTTTTATTGCAGGACCCTCTACCAAAGTTTGAGGCCATATCCAGCACCTGTGGACCTCAACCAGTGTAAACCCTGTGCTGATCCGTAGTGAGTCGTAAATCCGTGGTAAATGCCAGCAGCCTGGCTCTCTCCTGCGTGGATGTGGCTGTTCAGCATGGGGTTTGTCCTTCTTGGTGCGGCAGCAGAGGCCAAACAACGAAAACGCTTCCAACTCCTGCTGCTATAAGGTGCAGGGTGCATGCTCCCAAGGCGGGGGTTTCTCTCGACTTTCGCGTCTTCCTCCTTGCAGCTTTTCTTTTGTTTCAGATTTAGCTGGATTCCTGGTAACACGTACTTATTATCTTCTTGAGGTAGTTCCTAAATAAGGAGCCCGAACTGATTTTTTTTTTTTCCTTCTGACAGGTTTTTGCCAGCGCATCCCTGACACTCACCAGAAGTGCAGGGAATGGCAAAGCCTGAAGCCCATCAGCTTGTGCGTGTTTAGGCTTTGCCCATTGTTGCACTGGCATCTTTTGGCTTTTCAAATTAAATGTGGAATAACCTAACCCTTGTATGCCCCACAGATGGAAATACCTTTCTTGCAGCTCTGTCAGGGGTTGGATATGGGTCCAAACACCAGGCGATGGTTACCACTCTACCTAGGTCGTAGCTTCCTCCTCCCAGCTGTCAGAGTTGCTTGTAGGGCTGAGATGCTGATGGTTTTCCACTCCCATGAAAAATCAGAGGATTAAAAAAATGCCCAGCCTTTTTCTGTATTGGGAAAATCAAAGAAAACATGAGATGTTTTCAGGTTTGGGCATCCTCGCGTGGATGCTATGGATGGAGCACGCTGCGTGCAATGGCGTGGGGATGCTGGTGCCTTGGGTTCAACTCTTGGTCTTGTGTTGGGTGTAATTGAGACTGAAACCTGCTGGTTTTCCTCCATAGCCTGGTGCAGCGCTCTGACTGCTGCAGAGCTCTTCCTGTGCGTTTGCCCTCCTCTTCCCACGACACGCTGTCACGGGCACAGCTGCTTGCACAGTGAATCACCTGTTTGAATGGATGCTTTCCTATGAAAAAATGTTGCCAAGTCAGTGATTTTTTAATTTTTTTTTTTTTTTTTTTCCCCCCAGAAAACCCCACAGCTTCCAGGCTGTGCTGTAAAATCTGCCCACAAGCCTATTTAATAGAACAGGATTTTTTTATTTGCCCCCCTCCCTCGTAAATGGATCGAGAAGGTATTTTCATCTCCAAAAGGCTCTGGGCAGAGGGCTGCTAATACTGTTTTTATTCCAAGTTCTGTTCACACGAGGAGGGAGCAGAATGTGCGGGCAGGCAGAGCAACGCCTCTGTGGCCAAAGAGCTTGGAAGCTGATGTGGTCGGAGATGATCCAGAACTAAATTGAACAGAGCGGCCAGAAGGGAGCTGGTGCCACTTGAAATCACGGGGGCTTATCCACGTAGGTCTGTGTGACCAACAGCGACGTCTCCTGTTAAAGGGTGCTGGTTTGCCATACCTGCTCGCTCTCTGGGGATGTGACAGCAACCGAAACTGGGCATCAGGGACCTCTCAAATATGCCCTGCCTGGCCTGGGTTAGAGGGTTGCGGTCATTTCCCACGCTGCTGTCAAGATAGCTGTTGCTTTCTCAAAGACATGTTATTTACGCCATTTGGTCGTGATGCTCTGTTGAAGGACCTGAGTGTTTTAGCTTCAGATGCAAATCGTTTAGCTGTCAGTGTGCTCCAAGCTGCTGGAGCAGGTTTTCTGACCTGTATTTGATTACTGAAGTCACCAGTAAAATTTCCGAGCATCCAAGGCAATCGGAGATTTAAGCACAGCTGAAGGTCAATGAAACTTGGGATTTGCCCTTCCTTTCGCGCTCAGAAAAGAGCCTGAAGGCTCCCAAAATACTCCAGATGTCTTTGAAAATGGAGCTCCCTGTTTGCTTTCATATAACCAAAACCCGTGTTGATAAACAGCTTGAGTTAAACTGAGACCATCTCCCGGTGAAATTCAAATTTGATGATTTGTGACTAATTAGAACAGAATAGAATATTTTCAGTTGGAAGGGGCCTACAGTGATCAAATTAGGTATTAAGCTCCCTGAAAATTTCCCTGAATTTCTCCTCTGTACAAACTTTTCTTCAATTGGACGTGGTTTCACAGTTATATATAATTTTACTCACTATTATGTATATAACCACTATTATATGTAACTTTTATGCATACGGTCATGCGAAATACTGCATATTTTCTAATAGGAAATAAAAAATGTAGCCCTTGCTAAAAATAGCAGTGTTGGATTATTGTGCGTAGTGGTGGCAGGATAAGGCTTGTGCTCTAAACGGCATCAGATTTTATTCAGGAGACGTTTCCTCTTTAAAAAAAAAAAAAAATTTAAAGAAGTCCCTCTGGAGAGCAGCAACACTTTCTTATGGAGCAAGATGCGGAAACAGGCTCGTCACTTCTGATTTTATTCTGCACAGTGGGTGGAAGATGGATACCAAACGCTTTCCCGCATCAGAAGACATCGGAGCAGCTTTGGGATGTCGCAGACTGTGCTGGTGTCTGTTAGACGTCTTCTGACCAACGCTATTTGTCTGAATTCCCAGGAATGCTGCTTGTTCTTCAGAGCGGAAAAATGTTCTATTTTTGGCTGTGACAACTTTTTTTTTTTTTTCTGGGAAAAAAAAGAGTTTTAAACAAAGCATGGCAAGGGTTCATGTGTGTGTAGGTCTTAATAGTGTGTAATGGGGATGGGGCGAGGCTTCGCAAATAAGCTTCAGGCAGATACATGAGGAAGCTATTAATGCTCTACTTGCAATTTAAGGCTAAGAAAATGCGTTGTTAAGTGGATGATTGTGGAGACCCTGGCGTGTTCAAGTGGAGGCATACTTGGATATGTGGGAAAATGTCTCTTTGACCAGAAAAATATCAAAACAAATGGGTAAATAAACATAGAAGCATATGTCTCAGGACTGAAAAAAAATGAGGTACGTGGTAGATCAAAACTCAGAAGCATTCAGGAGCTTGAGGAAGCCTGGGATGAGCAAAGGGCCAGCAATGGGGCTAATATTGGTAAAGCCATTTTGGGGTGGCAGCTCACTACTGCAGTTCCTGGTGGTGGTGTTGGCTGGTGCTGGGGCTCCTCGTGCCATCCCACCCAGCCTGTGGGTGCCATCCCACCCAGCCCACTCTGAGGTGGCAGAGGGGTGTTGCATGCTTCTAAAATGGTCAACAGTTTGTTCTTATTGTGGGTTATCGATCAAAAGGTTGGTTGTGCGCAGCTGCATGTGTGACGATCTCTGAGTGAAGAAGTGTTTCCTCGTGTCCAGCCTGAACCTCCGGATGGTGATCTGTGGCTGTGGCCTGTCCTATCACCTGCTGCTTCCAGCAGGGGTTTGCCTCCATCCATCTCCTCCATCCCTGCCCATGCCACAGTTGGGAGCTCCTCGCAGATGCCCCCAGCGTCCCCATGGCCAGACCCAACAAGCCTGTTTGCATTGCAAACCCCAAATTGCATGTGCGCTTACACAGCTTTAACCTGGAACAAGTTGGCCAGGGAAGTTGTGGAAGCTCCATCCCTGGAGGTGTCCAAGGCCAGGTTGGACGGGGCTGGGAGCACCCTGGGCTGGGGGGGGTGGCCCTGCCCAGGGCAGGGGGGTGGAACTGGATGGTCTTTAAGGTCCCTTCCAACCTAAAACATTCTGTGAGCCTTTGCAGGTAAAACGGAGTTAGACACCAAAGGTATGGTTACTAGGAAGGACCTGGCTGGCTCATCTGCTTCTAGGTGATGGCTTAGAGAAGGATTTGATTGACTTGATTTTTTTGCTGGTTCCTTCTCCTGTGATAGGTGATGCTGTGTGTTAGAAGTGTTTTATGGGTGTAGCCTTTTTTACCTCCTTTTTAAACAAAAACAGCAACCAGAGAATCTCAAATATGTTTAGAGTCGGTGATGAATGAGCCCCAAACCGCTTTCCTTTAGAAACTGCCCTGCAAAAACTCTGGTTTGAGATCTCTCTGAAATACTTTGAAGTAGTACTAAAGCAGGAAGTTAATTAGAGCTGCTTTGATATCTTGCAGCATGTTTTAACAGCTGCTTCAGAGGCAGCTCGAACAGTAAGAGCCAGCGTGGTTTAGTGCACGATCCTGAGAGTCGGCGTTGCCCCTACCAAAATGCCTCTGCCTGTCATGGCCACAGCCAGTTGTTTTCTTTCCTAAGAGCTCAAACTCGCTTGCACGGGGACTTGGGAAAATAAAATGGCCAAACCTCCTTGGACTGGCTTTTTGTAATTTTTTTAAAGTAATAATAATAAAAAAAATCCCTTGATGCTGTGGTGTTGCAGCCACAGTCTAAAATTCCCCTGTTTCTCACTTCTGTTTTCAGTTGTCTTTCTCCCAACTTCTCCAGCGGGCTAACGTTTTCCATGGCTTGTTTGCACTTAAATGAATTCCCTAGATATTTTTAAATGAAATCGTTGCAGTGAAGAAGTTTGAGCTGTCTCTTCTTGGTGAAGAACTTCTATATAGCCCAAAACCAAAGGTTTTGACCCTGTTGGTCCACCCTCGGAGGAAACCCTCATTGTTGCTGGCAAATGTGAACTGAAATCTTTTACTGTGATGATTAATGGTTGGATTTGGGCAATGTGCTCTGTCATGGAAAAAAAAAATGACTCTTCTGAAGTTTTTCCTTGGTGCAGCTGTAACTTTTATCCTTCTTTCTTGTCTTTTGACTGATCTTTAAACTAATCTTATGACTTGGTTTTTGTTATTTTTGTTATGATTTTGATTGAATGAGTGATGCTTTGGAGTTGCATGCTACACATCAAGTCCGACTCAGTCTTATTCCTTGAAGCCCATCTCCATGTCATGTGAGAAGGACTAACTGGAGAAACCACATACATTATTTGTTGTGCGTGGGCAAATCCTCATATCACCGCTCTATTGTGCTTCTTTGTGTACCATGGTTTTAAGGTGAAAGAGAACGCAGCGTTAAGGCTGGAGAAGCAGCCTTAGGCGAAAAGTCCCAGGTCAGCCCTTCTGCCCTACAAGGCGGCTTCTCGCTATGACTGCATCCTTCTGGGCAGCGTGACAGGCTTTGTCGTAAACATAATGGAAGGGGCTGCACCTTTTCCTAGAACAGCAATTGCTCAGAGGTAGTGTTTTACCCTGGTGTGGGAGTTCAGGCTCACAGAGCAGCTCTGGTCCAAGCAAAGCTCCAGTACTGCTTTCACCCACTGTTCCCCTGGTTGTATTCTGCCCACGTTGGGTTGATCTTCAGCAAGGTCAGCATCTGGGTATAGAGTTAAAAACAAAACAAAACAAAAAAAAGAAAATATTTTGGTGGCTGTGGAGAGTAAAATAAAGAAAACTAAAAAAAAAGGAGGGGGGTTTTCCAGCTTGTACACCTGCAAACTACCTCCTTTAGCTTAATGCGTGTGTACCTGAAATGGGGGGAAAAACATATATTGGTCACACAATAGGACTGAAAGCGATGACTAGCCTAATGGGAGCGGGGGAGGGGGGGGAAGATATCCGGGGTTTTTCATTAATCTTTGCTCCTCCTATTTTGGCTTTGTGTGAGCTTTTAGGAAAACGTCCGGCCAGGGCTGAGCTGTAAACATAGGGGCAGGTCAGCAGAGGCTGTGAATCTGTGAGGCTCTGCTGCAGTTAGTCCCGTTCACAGCAGCGGGAGGATGGGGCTTTGTAGAATTAGTGCTGCGCAGGACCGAAGCACGCATCCATCCCTGGGGAGGACAAGCAGCCTGGACGCTTCTCTTCTGGAGATGCGTCCCAAGGTGAAGCTGCAGGACAAGTCCCACCAGAGCCCTGTTGTGCCTCCCCAGCGTCTCTGCTTTCTCCAATTGGGTCAGCATCGCTTCTGCTAACCCTCGGCCCCAGGCCCGCCTCCCTTCTGCAATGACTCGAGCAACATCTGCTTTGCCCATCAGCGGCTCTCCTCTCCTGGCCTCCAGCCCACGCCTTTGCTGCCATTGATCAGCAGCAATTTCCTTCCCCAACCTGAAAGCGGGTGCGCTGAATGGGACTGTCATCTCCAAGCTTCAGGGCGCGCGCGCATGGGCCTCTAAAATAGCATGGACTCGTTGTCCGGTTTGGCATCTTGGGCACCTACTCACTCTGAAGTTGGGATTGCCTTTCAGCCTCTTCCCCTTTGAATATAACTTATTTAATGCCCTGCCATCCTTGACTCCTAAACCCCATTATCTCCTTGCTTTCCCCCTATTTTGCTTCAGCAGCCATAGCACTGAAAGTGGCTTCACGGTGACTTTCGCTTCCCTGGAGCTATCTCATCGCTGTGTGAAGCCCCCTGGAAGATCACCCTGGCTGGTTGCTGGATGCAGACTGCAGTTATTCCTGAAGCTGTAAATACTTGCACCTAATTTAAAGCGTGCTGAAGCTGGGGTGTGGGGCTGGTGTTAATTACATTGTGGAAATGAAGTGCTCATGAGCCATTTATTTGGTAAGATGCGGCAACCAAATGGATGATTAGGCAAGGTTTTGGGGAGGAATGTGATATCTTTCTGTGCTGTCTGATAGAGGGCTACTCTTGGAACAGATGCTTCTTTTTGGGGTGAAAATGGATGCTTTTCTTGCAAGAGCGAACTGAGCCTGCTGCTGGTGACTCTGGCTGGCTGGGCTCCAGCCAACGGACTACAGGGTATGGGGGGAAAAGAGCAAGAGTATGAAATACCTTGTAAAAGTCACCACTGCTGCTTCTGCAATCTTTGAACTTGCTATTTATTGCTATTAATTATTAGTTCTATTTGTTGTGCTATTTGTATTTTGCAGGAATCTTCACTGGTTTCTCCTGCCATGGAAAACTAATGTCTGTTACAGGTCGGGAAACGCTTACTTGTCTTTCTGGAAAGAAAGCAAAGTTGTTAATGTGTAACTGTTTTGGTTTTTTTTTTTTACAGAAATGATCTCTTGCACCTTTACAAATATTTTTTTCACCCAGTATCCCAGATCTGTGACCCTTTAAATCTCTAGAAAATCAATTATATTCAAATGTATTTTGAATTAGCAAGGAGCCCTGGCTGGTTCCCCACGAGGGCTGGAGGTGTGCGTGTCCATGGACATTGCCCACGAGCAGCCCTGGCTGAGGTTTACCCCTCTCTCCTGCCTGGGGCTGCCAACTCCCATCTCTCCCGACAGCATGTAGGGACCGACATGCTGTCAGTCGTCGCTGCTTTCCTCGTCATCTGCAGTTGAGCCCTGTACATGCCTGATGGGGTGGGAGGCATGCAGCAGCTACATTGGCATCTTGTAGTTCCCTGTGCTCGAGTGCCCACGCTACAAAGACGCCGACACATTGTCTGTCACTACAAGACGAATGTGCAGGTGAGGATACGCTGTCTCATGGGGAAGAGGGAACTCATTGAAGAGGGGAACTGCTCCTGCGGGAAGTGATGTACCTGGGAGAGCCTGGGTTTGTGGGACATCAGCTGGTCTCCTATGGAATGGGCATGGTCGGTTGGCCCAATGCAGTATGTGGCTCCATTAAACTATCTCCAAAAGAGGAGACTAAGAGGAAGCTATGGCTCTGTGTAGCACAGCATCATGACATGGAGGCAAACTGAAGCACATGAGAACATGAAGGAATAATCTTGTGAAGTGTCTAGTGAAGGAGAGAGGATGGGGCTTAGCATCAGAGAATAGTCTAGGTCAGAAGAGCTGCCTGGGGGTCTCTAGTCCAATCCAATGCTATGCCAGCTGTGAAGTTACTCTGTACCAATGCTGCTAGCTTCTGCTTGCAAATGGTGTTACTGAAATCAGGTGGGATGGCTTTCCTGGGATGTCAGACTGCTGATTTCGAAGACCTGCTTAGAAAGGTACTTGGCCTCCAATATCCTTCCTTTTGCAAATGGTGTCTGTCGCCAAGTCGCCAAAAATGTGGAGAGGGAGGGGAAAAAATCCCCTTGAATGCCTGCAGGTCAGTGTCCTTCCAGGAAAAAAAAAGAGGGAATAATAGCATTTGGCTCACGCTACAGAACAAACACAAAACCTCCCTGACTGCCTAAATTGCCATCTGCAATAGAGGGAAAGGGAAGAGTGTGTTTACCATGGCAGGCTTGAGGGTGATGCAGGCTGTTGGAATTAAAATATTCTTGGAATTGCTAAACGTTATAGACGGTAATTCCACCTCGGAAAGTCTTCCCGGTGCAAATGAAATCTGTTCAGCGTCGGCTCAGCACAAAATGAAACTGGGCATCAGTGTAAGAATTAGCTGCTGTTTGGTCCCAGTTTATGGGGACTTGTTCAAGGGTGTTTTACCAGATGCTCCAAAGTCTGTAACTTGGTAAGGAAGGCTGGGCTGGTGAAAAAGCCAGGTTGGCATAGAAGGGAAGTCAAGACAGTTTGACTTGCATTCCAAGTGGAAACCAAACCAAGCCCTGAAACAGTCTGCAAGAGATGGAAATAGCAAACAGAGAGCCATGGATGTCAATGAGATGTTAGGAGTCGTTCAAAACTGGCAAGGAAGTAAAAGTAAATGAGAAGAACTTTTGGGCCAGTGGGATTAAAAGAAGACAAATGCCACTATCTCTGCTTCCTGCTGCCAATGTCACCATCAGGAGACCTGAGCCATCAGGTAAGTGGGGTTGGTTCACGGTCAATGAGGTTAAATCCTTGGGGTTAGATCTTAGAAAATAAATTACATTGGGATAAATTGACCAGGAAGGTGTTAGAGTTCTTAAAGTCAGAAAAATCTCCCTTGAGACCCCATGCTAGTGGGATGCGAGTGGGAGGGAGGTGCGATGAGCAAACACTAATGCCCTCCCATGTCACTAATTTGAATGAAAACCAGCCATGAAAATACCTTTGGCTTTTAGATGAGTAGCTCCTGACAGCTTTGAAGAAGTCTGAGGAGCTCTGAGAGCTACCAAAACCCACCATTGAGATGGTGGCAGCTCCCAGAGAGGCTGTGGAAAGACAACTCAAGCCATTGCAAAGATGCAGGTTGACCTAAGACGTGGCAGCAGCGAGGGGGGGATAACGTAATTAATACTGCTTGGTGGGAAATTGTGGGAGAACACCTAGGCCAGCCTTCTCTGTTCGTGACCTGCAAGTTTTAAACATTGAATCTCACGCAGGTGAGAGATGTTTGGCTCCCATAAAGGCGTTATATCTGTCCCGCAAGACAGACTGAGTGGGAGACATCTAAACGTGTACGTGGAATGCATTAACGGGATTAAAACTGGCCGGTGAGTCTGGACATCCCTTTAATTGAAAAGAATTGGAGGGTATGATTCCCATAGTGAGGGTCTGGCCTGGGTTGGTTCTTGGCCATGTCCTTTTTTTTTATTAAAAAAAAAAAATTAAAAATTTTGGTGGTGTATGCATTACACTTCTGTGCTGCTCTGCAGGGGAAAAGCCTTGCCAGCATCGTTTCCATGTTTTTATGAACTTTCATGCTGATGACCTTTTTCCATGCTGGCCCTGGCCCCATGGCAAAAGTGCCGTTTGGTCATGGCACTGGGGCTGGCCGGGCTGCAGCTGGGGCTCCCTGTCCTGGTGCATGGCTTGTGCATCGTACTGGTGGTGGTTGTTATTGCTTCTTTTTCACCTTGCTCTGGCAAAGGCTTATTTTCAAAGGGCCAATAAAGAACCTCCACCTCTATGGAAGTGGTTATGTAAATAAGAGGTTGCATGCGAATAAAATTAAGATAGGGCTCAAAAAGCCAAGTAACGCAGGACTTGGGTAAATCTTGCCGAAGTTGCCTGGTTTGTCTGCTGACACTGCTGAGGCTGGCTGTGGAGTTGAAAAACAGCTTGGGAGCAAGCCAACCAGATGCTATTCTTAAAGTAAAAAGAAAAGCAGGCATGCCAGAATCCAACATCTGCTGGTGGCCTTGGTGTCACAGGCTGAGGTTGCAGCGTGGTGGGGACTAAAGCAGGGGATGCAGCTCTCCACTGTCCACAGGTACCACCTCAGCTGCCAAAACCCCCTTGAGAAACAGCTTGCATGGCAAACCCTGCTGTCCTCCTGCCACCTACGGAGGGAAGGATGTCATAGATGGCAGGAGCATGCTGGGTCATTCCTTCTGGGACTGTAAATCAGCACTGATGATGGGGAATTAAAAGAAAAAAGCCCGTATGGTGGGACAGATGGCCTCAGCTGAACCTCCAAATGGTGGTTGTTTAGGCCAAAGTCCCACTTGCGCATCAACTTTAAATGGACACTGAACATGCAGTTTTGGGTAGACCAAGGCCTTGATGACTGTTCCGAGTTAAAAAAAGGATCTGCGATGACATCAGCCCGGATAAAATTTAATGAAGGAAAACCTTAGGTTGGGAGCTACATTGCAGCTACAGAAGGTTGCTTGGGGCCATGACCAGGTGAGTTGGGGCAGCCCTGAGGATGGAGATCCCCCACTGCTTAAGGACCCATCCTAGGGACACCCCACTCACACAGGGAAGATCACTCTTTCCTACGCAATGCTTAATGCACCCAGGTAATAAACCAAGAAGCACAACTGTCAACACTTAAATTTGTGGTTTATATTCCATAAAGGGTCTAAAAGTCTTGCTTAAATCTGGTGTCCCTTTGAAAAATCAAATCCCGCTCATAGAGCAACAGAGTGTGACCTTGTTGAACCGTGATTCCCTAAGAGCAACCAAACCACTAATGATGGACATGTGGTTATCTTTGGATGTGGAGTTCCTATTACTTGGTTTGTTTTCAGTTTTTCTTGAGCGAGTTTGGCCACAGAGATCTGTGGGGTTGTTTTTCTGGATTCGATAACAGGGACCAAATTGAGACATCAGTGTGGTTTGCTACTTGATTCAACAAACTTCTGAAAAACTTTCTCACAGAGGCAGTCTGGGGGAAGGTGAGGGCTTGCCTTTCAAATGCGGTTATGATAGGGGATGAAAAGCAATGAAGCAAGCATACAGGAAAAAAACCAACCCAAATATGCAGAAAATTTTTACTAAATCATGGGCTGGCTGCAGAATTATTTCCTTGCTTGCTAAAATCTAGAGCAACTTAGCCCTCATGTTTGGTTTTGGCACTGAGGGTGCAGACTGGACTTGCTCTCCAGGAGGCTAGCAGGTCAAAACCCAACTGAGATGCTTCCAAAATGAGTTTGTCTTTAGAGGAAGAGCTGATGCCACTTCCTAAAGACACCCTGGGGTGATCTGGATAGCCCAGAGGAGAGATGGCAAAGATGCAATATGCTCATACGACAAATTTGAGGCATGGGATCCATATGGGAGGTATTGAATGGAAAAAAGGGGAGCTGGTGGAAGGAGAGCAATGCTGGAGAGGACCGGGTGTCCCAAGGGCTGGTGAGCCGGTCCAGAGGCCGCCACAGGGCTGTGCTGGCCAAAGCGCATGCAGCAGGTCTAGGGAAGGCATAATTCTCTCTGCCCAGCACTGGGGATCCACATGTGGATACTGGGAACAGTTTGGTGCCCCCCAGTACAAGAGAGGCATCTGCAAACTGGAGTAAGTCCAGTGCAGGGCCCCATGGAGACTGGGGTAGGGAAAGTAGCCCAGGGTTTTCTTTCAAGGGAAGAGTAAATGGTATTTTTGTTTGTTTGTTTTTCAGGTAACAGGCACGTTATGTTGAAACAAGTGCAAGGAAATCCTCCCTGCAATACATATTTCTCTTCCACAAAATCCAGGGAACCTGTATATGTTTTTTTTTTGTTTTTTCTTTTCGGTGTGTCTTCCAGAGGTGATTGCAAGCATTTGTGCACAGCTGCAAAGTCGAGATGCTGCACACAGGCTGACTCAAAGCACGGAGGTTTGAATGACTGATTTTATTTAGAAAGTTTCAAATCCACTTACTTTCCAACTGTGCTGGTTGTGCTCATTTATTGACTTCCTTCTCCACCTAATTTACTGTGTGTCAGATGTTCACACCCAGGAAATGTGTGCTTGCATAACTGAAACTTTTGCAACTTGAATGTTCAGTGGTAACTTCGGCTTCTAGTTGGTTTTTTGTTGTTTTTTTTTTTTTTTAATTGTGCTTTGCAGCCTCTGCCGTGCGTGCAGATCTATAGCAATAGCGTGCTGTTAATTCCTATGCTGAGTAAAACAGACCCACTCTCTTCCTCCAACAGGTCATAAAAGCTCTGAAAACCAGCGCTGTATAGTGTGGGAATTGGCTGGTTTTTTGGGGGGGGGAGCTGGTGGGCAGACAAAGCACTTTGAGTAAAAATGTGAAGCGATGACAAGAAGCTGCACAGATAAGAGCCAGGTCTGTTCTTGAATTCACTTGTTTTATTTGGGCGATCAGCATTGTCTAAATACCACAGATAAATACCTGTGGTAGCCAAGTGCTCATTTCAAGATTGCTTATTGCATGATGCATTAGAAAAAAGATCATGATTAGCTCTATATTTTTAATAATACTCAGGGAATGATCTTGCCATGTACCCGTGATTTCTGTATAATGGTTTCATTTTTTGGAGGGTGCAAGTAAAGAAGGAACGTGCATCGCATCCTGTACAAGCATTGCTGGGTTTGATTCTTAATTTGCAGCTAGCGTTTCCCAGGGCGTGACTGCCCTGGCTGCTGTGTCCCCGAGCAGGGAGCTGATTCCCTGGGGATCGACTCCCTGTGCAGGGATCTAGTCCCCCTGCTCCCGGCATCGGTCCATGCTCTCCCAGCTCCTCATGCTGCGAGACCTCAAGCCCGGGCTCTGCAACAGGGCCAAGTTATGCCTTTGCGCAAGCGATCTCCCCCATGCACCAGCTGAGCTATTGGGTCTTGGGAGATGACGACTGCACCGATGGTGCTGAACGGAGTATTTTGTGACCTGTCGGGGTATCACATACCCCAGCACGAAGGAAAAACCCTCAGCATTGCCTATGCAGACGTCAGGACGTGAAGAGTCTTGTGTGAGCGTTTTGACTTGAGGCGAGTATTGCTTATAATTGCATATAAGGGGGAAGACCCTAATTTTGAGCTAATAAACGTGGGGGTTTAAGTGCAAACCCTGTGTGCTGGAGGGTAAGGGGGCTCTGCTTCCACCTCTTGGTGAAGAAGGAGAACAGCCACAGAGCCACAGCACCCAGTCGAGCAGATGCTCACCTGGAGACCTCGAGCTGTCCGCGGAGAAGGGGAAAAGGTGGGCACAGACCTCAGAGTTCTGGCACAGGTCATCCAGAGACCAAGGGGGATCTTTGTCCCCCTTCACTGCTTGGCTAGAAAATGCCATCGCTGCCCTGGTCCTTTCGCAGGAGCAGACTCCTGCTGATGAGGAGGTTGCCCAAGTCCATCTTGGGGCTCCCAAGCTGGAATTTGCTGTTGCCTGTCCAAGTGGGATTAGTAAATTGTAGGGGAAGGCATCATTTGCCTGTGGATTTAGGGAAAGAAGAAACACCCTGTCATCTAGGCCAGTACGAACACATCGTGGGAGCTACAGAGAGCCACCAGGCAGGACAACCTCTGGTCCAGAGTTAGCATGGGGAGCATCAATTGTTCCTCTTATGGAGACCTGATGTGGCATTTTCTTGGGCAGCATATGGATAGAGAAGCTATTTGAATGGTACTGTCACCATGGCCTACAAGGCTGACAGTGTGGCTTCCTACTGAATCCTTTCTAATCCAGGGAGCAGAGCAGATGCTCCACTGTGGACCTAACTCATTTTGAGACAGTTACAGTTCTTTTAAGATTAAACATAAGTATCTGAGGTGTTACTTAGAGCATGCAATTAATTACTTTTCGGTGGATTGCAATCTCAAAAGAATAGATGCATATAAAGATACGAGGTGGGACAGGTTAAGATTGAGATCTAGTGAGGCGTTGAAACACATGCAGTGATGAAAGAGTTACATGGACTTTACTGGCTTCTGTATTTAATAGTTGTGCAGATAGAGCTTTCCTCAAAGAGAAGCACTGACTTGCAAGAGCCCTCCTTTTCAACAAGCAAAGCTGCCCTAAAAAATCCTGCCGTGCTACAAACAGGGAGATACAAATCTCCCATACAGTCACACAGGCTGTCATTGCCTCATCTTTAGAAAACCGTGTGATCTTCTGGAATGACCCCTGAACACTGTCTTCTGACGAGTTGTGGTTCTAAATTTGCAATAATACATCATAGATGGTTCAATATCAGTACTTTGCTTAGAGAACAATGCGAGTGTTGCCTGCATATGTAGCATGCTGAAGACCTTGTCTGAAACCACAAACCAGAACAGCTCTGAAACAAAACTTGTGCCCTGGCCAAAAATGTGGAAATAAGAGCTTGTCAGACCTTCACTTAGGATGTTCAGGTTGCAATGTTGTGTTTGCTGCACGGTAAGTAAATGCCACAATGTGAAACAACTCAAAGGTTCAGCAGTGGAATCAGAAACACAATTTATAACCTGAGCTGGTGGTGGGTAAAGCTTCTCCATCACCAGGGAAAAACGTGCCTCAAAACTGTGAGACAACCAGTGAGAAAACAATTTGGTGTAAGTGGTTTCCCAAGCAGAAGATTTAGAGCCTGGTGGGATCGAAGGCGCTTTGCAGATGGTAGCAGAGACTAAGGGATTGCAAAAGTGGGGTCGCAAGCTTGGAAGTGAAACTGGAAGTAGGATCACCAGCAAAAAGGGTTTGGGAACTTCTGCTCTGTGGTTGGTGGTGGTGGTCACAGCCCTCACAACATACAAATCCCTCAAAGGGAATGTCTCAGCCACCAGGTCACGTTACCTTGCCAAGCTCAATATCTTAGATGTAATGACAAGACTCAAGAAGTGGGATCTCAGGTTGGGAAGAAGAGGAGAGAGTTATATCCGAGACCAGGCAGTAAACAGAAGGTAGAAAATCTAGGTTTAGGTCCGTGAGCTTCTGAACTATAGCGGGAATTTAAGTCCATGTGTCCTCCCCAGAAGGCTTCTAAACACCCAGCTACTGCTTATTCCTACGGGCTTCTATGAAAAGCTTCAGTTTAAATAAACCTAGATTTTTCCAAGAACATAATTTTGTTGTGAAAAAGTCCTCAAAAGAAGCTGAAATAGTGGGCTTGCTAAGAAAAGGCATGTATTAATTCCAGCACGGTGGGACTTCTTACAAGAATTCAGTGAGTTGTTTTGGTGTGAGAGTTTGTTAGCCTGTAGTCATGCTCTAACCACACAGGTCTTCTGGGACCTTATTCCTGCAGATAGGCTGGTCTCCTGGCTAGTGTGGAGATCTACGAACTGCTCTTGTCCTCCTCACCATGGGGGTTTCATAAATAACCCATGTGTTCTCCCAGTGCTCATACTTTAAACTTTTTTTTTTGGGGGGGGGAGAAAATGACTGTTCCCTCCAAAGAAATCCCAACTCTTGCTGATGCTACCTAGCTAGCGTTTTCATGTTGTTGTAGTTTCTCAAGCTCATGTTGGGGTCCTGCGCAAGCATGTGTCAGGGCATTGGGGTTTTGGTACACCACAGATATCACCTGCTTCTGAACTGCCGCTAACTTGAGGAAGGTGTTTAAAATGCAAAGGACTTGAACAGCTAGAAAGGAAAGCATTTTACTTAGAAATCAGGGGGAGCTGCCCATTTTCCTTTTGGGTGAAGAATAGGAATTTTCAGAATTTGGTCTGGATGTGGTTGGGTGGTGTTAGAAGCTGGGCTTTGTCCCATGGGAAATCAGCTTTGAGCTAATCATCAACTCTATAAAACCTCCATGTTTATTTGGTCCATTTATTAATTTTTAACTTTTTTCACCCCTATCCTTTTCTTTTTGTTTGATAGAAGGTTTGGGGGTTTTTTTCCAACTTCCTTTGGTGTCTATAGCAGAAAGAACAGCCTTTATGGCGGCTGCCGAGGGATCAAGATGTGCAGCTCAAGGAACACTGCATCCTTCCTGCGACATCAAGCTTGGGTCTGGTGATGCTCACTTCAGGTGGCTACGTGCGTGGCGTAGGTGACATGAATGACTCACAGATGACTGCAATACTTAAGATTTCTTACAAGGGGTTGATCTGAGGTGAAGAGAGAAAGGAAGGAGAAATCTTATATGACTCTGCAGACTGGTTCTTCGAGGGTGATGTAGAAGTCATTTGCCTGTGAAGTTCTCCCTCTGGCAAAGCTTAGCCTTACAGCAAAATATTCTCAGGACTTCTTCTAAACTTATGAAAGCCAAGATGACCAACACATCCAGCAAACTGGACATTTCCTGATGTGTGTTTGAATGCAACCAAAGACTTTATTTAATGTGCCAAACAGCTGTGAGAACTCCTCCAAAACTAGAATTAAGCTTATGCATCCAGGCCATCCTATAGCTACTTCTACGGGAACCTATTTAGGTCTACGGGAGCCCTACCTTCAAGCTTGCCCTGTCCTCTGTGGTCCACATCTCTTCTGGAGGACCAGAAGAGCTTCAGAAGACCTAGCTGTGGTTCCTGTAGTTGTTAGTATTATTTCCACCTTGTTTCAGAAGTGCAACTTGCCCGTTCTCCTGCCCTGGTGCAATTGGAATGGGTGGATGGATTCAAGACATTCCAAAATTATGCATGTTTAGTATCAAACACAATTTTCAGCCCTTACTGCTTGTCACCAGCCCAGACACATAAGTGTGGTTGTAGTCACATGGGTGCTACAGGAGACGAGACAAAGGCTTAAGATGACGTTGGTGGAATTACTTTAACCTGATATCAGCCATACTAAGCTGTCGGTGGGCAATCTGTGTACATTTGAAAAACACGAGCAAACAAAATGACACAAAAGCTCAGGATTTCCCTGTGTCCTGGGGCAAAAGCTTTGGATATACCAGAGCTTCAAGTAGCCCTGCATTTCTTGAGGTCTAAAATTCACATCTGCCTTTAGTGGCTTGGACCTAATCTTAACATAAGCAAACGCTTTGGCATGTTACACTAACGCTCTATCTGGATGGTGTTGCAACGTCCTTTGGGCTGTGGGAGAAGACAGAGCTTGGAAAATGCATGTTTGAGCAAGTTCAGTGCAGCTTGCGTTTGCTGGAGCCTGACTTCCTTCCTTGGATGAAGCCAGAGATTTGTGGGCTCTAATAATGTGGCAGCTAACCAACTTGGCATATAGAAACGAGAAGGGCGCGTCCCTGTTCCAGTTGCATAAAAATGTCAGAGCGTGTGGAGAGTAGATGAAGGTAGAAGGAAGACCTAGTTTATTTTCTTTCCTTCAAAGTGTATTGTGTTTCTTGTTGCTGAGAATGATTTCATAATTGCAAGCATATGGTGAACATTTCTGGGTATCAGTAGAGAGCTGAGGTCTGAACCTGTGGCATCCAGGGGGGAAAACCTTCTTCTGGCAAAATTTCTTGACATTTTAACACAAGGAGCAAAGGGAATAGACATTGGTTATGGTTATTGGTGTTGCTGATTTCTTGGGTGAATTTGTCCCAACCTTTCCTCTGGCGGACACTGGGGTCACTTCTGGTCTTGTGGTTGGGTGCCATGGAGCTGGTATGCAATGGGCGTTCATCACTGCCAGCCACGTGATGACCTGACTGGCCCATGGTGATCTCAAAGAAAAAAACTAGTCCAGCATGGGCTGTTCTTTGTTTTCCAGCTTTTTGACATGCTCAGGGTTGTGTTTTTGTGCTGTACCCTGTGGACATGTAAACTAGATGTTTCCTTCTGACAGCAAGAATTGAGACTGCTGTAACTACTGGTTTTCAGGAGCAGAGGCTTTAAAACAAATCATCAGAAGTTACAAAACTTGTTGTAAAACGGAGAGTTCATATTTTACTTGTTACTGTTGTTCCAAATGTAAAACCGGAGAGCGCTTCAACATCATTGTCACAGTGCTCTTCCCTGTGAGGAAAAAATGCTTTTGGTCTGCTGGGAATGACAAACAATGCTGGCAAAAGGAAAGTCAACAAGGCTAAAATAAAAATGCTTGTATTTATAATTGTTTTTACCGTGGTCCCTGGAAGGTTCCCGTTGCAGATGCAGGGTCCTGTAGGGTTAGGTGCTATGCAGAAATAGAACAGAGCATAATCCCAGTCCCCGAAGGGTTTGAGCTATGTGGGACTCCTCCACTGGCCAGATTGACACTGACATGCTTGGAGACCATATCACAGACATACTGTTTTTAAATGAAAAGAAATTTCTAGATGACTTCTTCAACTGCAAATTAAATTTCTTCCATCTTGTCAACGGCTCTTGGACAGCCACTGTGGAAGGATCCCTTTGGTGAGACAAAAAGGCAACAAAAATATTAGAAATGAATGTCTGCAGCTGAAGAGCTTGACTGAGACTTGAAAAGTTTGCTTTGGGTGGGAGCCAGGTCCTGCTGAGGTCTGCAGGAGTTTTGCTCTTGGCCTCGTTAGGGCCAGGCTTTCACCCTTGAAGATCATGTCCTGAGGAGAAATTTCGCCTAAAATAATTTTCAAATCTTGTATTGTTTGACTCTCATCCAAGTGTTTTTTTTGAGACTGAGTGGCTTTGTGTTTCTGATTGACTCAGATTGCTCCCCTTAGCATCATCCAGGGGTGAGCTCTCAATGAAGGAACAAGCACAAGGGACGATCAGATGTGAACAGGCCTGCTGCCAGGTCTCTAAACCAACACCTTCTTTAATCGTGTGAGCATGAGGACTTCTTGGGTATCTGCTTAAGATGTATATTTTTGGTGAGAGATGAGCCTTGGAGACCTAGCACATGAGACAGCCACACCATTGTCACGGCCAGGATCTGGAGCATGGCACCCTTGGGAGATCCTTCCCTCCCTTCTGCAGATGTCCTGTCAAGCAACTTTTTGAAAGAGAAGAGAAATGGTGAAGAGCATTTTGATTCCTACTGCATGTGCATGCTCTTCTTATTTTCCCCTCCCTTCTTCAGAACACGGTGTCAGGAAAAGCAACTTGTTCATTCCACAGCCCTGAAACCCCTGGAGATGCAAGGCCAGGTTTTTCCCTTGGTATTGAGATCTGCTTAAATATCACACTTAAGCAATACATAATTATCAAGATTTAAGGTTTGCCTCCTGAAGTCAATTGATTCCATAGCAGACCCCGACAAATTAATATTTTTTTTTTACTGAAGGAAAGTGTGAAATCATTTTAACAGGTTGCTTTCTGAAAACCTTGAAAACTGTTTAAGAAATAGATTTATAATGTATAGGCTCTGTTCTGTTGCACCTGAAGTTGTCCAGCATGGAGTGCATGATTTAGACTTGGAAAAAAAAATTAATCTGTGAATCAGTGATACAGGGGCTATCAACCATCAAGAGGTTCTTTTAAATCTCTGCTGAGCTGTATGTTTGTGTGGGGAAGAATAAGAAGAATAAAAGGAAATTGGAGAAATTTGGGTGTTTTAATTTTTAGAAAAATAATTTTTTCGCTAAGAGAACTTTTGTTTTCTCTGCTGTGAAATAAAGCAACAATACGGTCCTGGTGTGCCTCAGGCTGTCTGCTTAAAATAAAGGAAGGGTTAAAAAGATGGACCATCTGGAAGTCTGTGCAGAAGGAGTGTGCCACTGCAGTTTGATGTGGAGGAACATCCTTTGGATGTATTTTTGAATACTGGTCAATCTACTGAGGGCTTTTTTGTTTTGTTTTGTTTTCTTCTGGTCTTTTTTTTGTGTTGACTTGATGGCAACTTCGTGTTCTAGTCCCAGTTGCTTCCTTCCTATTTCATGATGGGCTGAAAGGGAATGCCGGGGCATGGTATTTCTCCCCGAAAGCATCTTACCTCCTCCTGCTATGACTACTACCAAAACCATCTCCATGGAGAACGAAGGCTGAAGAAAATGCATTTTCTCTTGGGTTTGGGTTTTTATTTTGGTGTTGTTTCCCTGTCTGGTTTCCTCTGTAACCAGGACAGTGCTTTGCATAGCTGGTTTCACTGTTGTGATGAGTGCCAGTTGTGCTTCCTCTCCCATGCAGGGGGTGATGGACGGTCTCACCCTCACCTTCCCTTCCCTCGGCTGTGCAGGAGTGGCGGTGGGCACTGCTGTAGCAGTTGCTTTTCCTGAGTTTTTGGGCTGAAACTGCTGCCAGGAGAGGGGATTGACTGCCGGCTCTGTGGTCTCCAAATTTTTTGATCATGCACCCCTACCTGCAAAAAATTTTTGAGCACGCACCTCCAATGTGTGTGTATATAGTTATTTATAAATTACATTCACATGCTACTGAAATTCTAATATTTCTTCCTGCAACCCAATGGATCATCTTGCGCATCCCGCTTTGGAGCTCACTGCTCTAGGCGGTGAAAGTGCAAGGGGAGCCAGGAGGCTGGTGACACAAGCTTGGCCAGATCTCCTGTTTACCAGGGCACAGTAAGGTCTTCCTCCTCTTCCCAGTGTTTTTGAGAGGCCTGGCTCCTGTGACGCCAAAGCAGTGGACTGGGATTTTTTTCCATTTTTTTTGATTTTTCAGGACTTACTTAGCAGGCTTGGCTTCAATGATCCTTCTCAGATGAGCAGAAGTTTGCTCCCGTTCCTGGAAAAAGGGATGCAGCATGCAGCATTCCTCGTCTTAGTTTGTGTGCTCAGATGTTCAAGTCCCAGCTCTGCACATGATGATGTGTATTAGACTTAACCTTCACATTTGACTTAGCCCATTCGAGGTGCTCTGTCGCTCACGGTTAAAGGACTGCTCAGACATAAAGATTTAGAGCCTTGTGGTCACAAGCATCTGTAGGGGATCAAGGTGGCTCTTTTGTTTTAAGAAATGTTGGGCAAATCTGATTTTTTTCTTTTTTATTTTCAGTGGAAATTTTCATGACACAAGCAAGATCTTCACCTCCTAAAAGAAACTCTCAATGCTCCATCTACCCTCCATGAGGAAGATTCTTGGGGTTTTTGGATGGTAGTGGAGAGGGACATTTGAAAGCTGGTGCAGTTTTTCAAAGGGGACAAGTGTAGGCACTTTTCCTTCTCCCATGTAGAAAGCATTGAAGGACTAAAGGACATCACAATGTCATGGACATTTGTGCCATCAACTGCTGTTGCTTTCATCAGCCATATGTACAGCTGCGTTCTTTTTATAGTGCCGCATATGGCACTATCATAATTGAATTTTTCATAATAATTGATCTGACCTGTATCATTCTGTTCACTTTAGCAGAGCTAAATCAAACAGATTGAGATTAGGACTAAAAATATGGTCCGGTTAGCAGAGGAACCATAAAGAGCCTGACTTCATAGTGATGATGATGCGCAATCTGTTTTGCCCAGTCCGGTTTGTGCTATTTATACATAGCATGTGGTCAAGGCTGATACCAGTTTTGTTTCCAGTTGTGTCTTCTGTAAGATGTGATATGGGAGGAGCAGGTGGATGCCTCTGTCCACATTAACATCATTGCTCACTCCAGCGAGGCTAGCAGATCTAGGACTCCGTGGTTGGTGACTCTGTCTGTGTTGTATGGAAAACATGCACGCAAGGGATTAGAGCTGCAATGTCCCATTGCTCGATGGTGGGATGCTAAAGGCTCTTGTAACATCTGCCTAGCTTCATACAACAAACTATGGAAGTATCGATGAAAAAAAAGCTGGAACTAGTGAGCTGAGTGTGGCCTTGTATTTAGAGGAAAAAAAACCACCTTTGGTAGTCCCTGAATCTCCCCTTGCTGAAGCCGGAGCTTGGCTCTTCGCTTCAGACTCTCAAACGAAGAAACAGTGGTTGCGGGCTGCGGACAACCGAGAACACGAGAAACTGTCCTACAAGATTAGGAAGCTGCGAAAATGAGCTGCAGCTACTTTCTCTCCTAGTGCTCTCAGCTGCAGCTGAGAATCTAGACCATACTTTAGTTTTGGCAAGGGGGAAAAATAAATCTTCTTTGATACTGTGCAAAAAATGAAAGTAAATGTTGAGCCCTGTGCCTTGAGCAAGGATCTCTTCTGCTGTATAGCAGCAGTGTTTTAGAGATGAAATCCACTTCCTTTGATCGCTGATGGGGAAAAAAAAAAAAGCCATAGAAGGGATTTATTGTGAAATAATGGATTTGATCCCTGGTAATCCTTTCTTTGGGATTAAACTTGGAATATTATTTTTGTGATCTCTGGAATTAGACTATGCTGGCGTAACAAACCAAAGCATGTGAGTTTCACTGCAGGATGAGGTTGAGCTGTGAATAGAGCCGAGTGAATTACTTGCACAGAACAAAGCAGCTGATGAACTTACAGTTCTATTTTTGATTATGCAAGATCTACAGGCAAGCATAAAACCAGCAAAAACCCCCAAACCCAACCCAAAGCAGAAGAGAACCCCAGATCCTCTCTTCTTCGCAGTTGAAAGCACACTCGAGCCACTGCGATTTCTGAGGACTATTGGTTAAATCTTCTTTTTTGAGTATTTTCTGCTTATGGGAATTACAGGTTGTATCTGCTTCTGTTGGTATGACAGCAGACGTGAGACAGAAAATGTCAGTGCAAGCTTGCCTTGTGCAGATACTTGTGTATGGCCACAATGCTTTACACAGAGATTTGGCAAGCCCGGGTTTCTGTGCCCGAACGATGCCCACATTCACACGCCTCAGGTCTCTCAACATGCGGTAAATTTGGCCCGATATGTGCTGGGAACTCTTCCTGAGCAGTTTGTTTATGGGTGTATTGAAAGAAAACAGGTACAAAACGTGCTGTGAAACCTTTGCATGCAACTTCATGGTCCCAAATCTTTCACAGAAAGCTACACCAAGGAACTTCTCTGGTTTCCTTGCCAAGTTTCGACTTTCCACACTCGAGGTGGGGCATAGATAGCTTTTAAAGAGGGGAACAGTTCTTCTGTGTTATGCTTTGAAACATCTGATCTTTAAAAAAAACCAAAACAAAACAAAGCAAAAACCCAAAAGCTGTGGGACAGAGAGCAAGCTATGGAAAGGGAAAAATATTCTTTGGCTTCCCCATTCCTGGTTTTGCTGCCTCACTTGTGGTTGCAAAGGTCACTTCTGCCATCAAACTTTGATCAGGCTCCCAACCATGGGACCTGCCATCCTGGGGTGGCATAAAAAGCATGGATGAAGAAGAAGCAAGGAAATGAGTCCTGGAAACCCCCTTGGCAGCCAGGGCCACATTGGTCTGATGCCCTGCGCCAGCGGTGATCTCCAGTTGTCGCACTGCTGCGTTGCTAGCAACATCTCTTCTGGGCGCTGTGGAGTGCCCAAGCCAAATGAGAAGCATCCCAAGCATTGCCTTTTTTGAGAAAGCATTATCTCCTGAAAGTGCTAGGGGTAGGAGCGTTATGCCAGCTCTCTGGGTTTGGGAAACTCATAGAGTGTTTGTGTTCCCATTAAAACTTCTGCTGCTAGCATGGGGATCCCTACCAAAAAAAACTTGTAAGGACTTCTTGAAACTGGGTAAGGCATGCCATGTAATCCCCTAGGAAGCAGACAGTGACTACAGCCCATTTTCCAAAGGTAAAATGGTCTTGTGTTTCCTTTGGGGGATAAAAAAAAATGTGTTAATCCTTTCCATTTTTGGTTCAGAGCGAGCAAGCTACTTTTCCTAGGAGCAACGTATATTGAAGGGTTACAAGTGGTGCATGAGGAGCTTGGAATAAATCCTGCTTGGCTGATGTTCAGAAGCTTTTCTTGAGTACACTGTGTCTGATTATGGCTGCTGACAGCCTTGTACACAGCGTACAGCGGACACCACTCCATTATAGCGCAGTTGCATGCCACCTGGCAGAACCGCGGGTGTCAACTACTGAGATCCAAAGGCTGGCGTGAGCATTTCCCCCCTTGAAATCCTTAAGAAACAGCAGGAGGGACAATTCAGATGCACAGCCTCCTGCTCTGGGATGAGTGTGTTGGTGCGTGTGTCTTCTCTGCTGCTGGTTATGCTGAGCTGGTAGCTTTGCTCATAGGTATCACTGATGGAGGGGGGGGCTGCCCAGCAGGATCTCCAAGCCCTCATTACGCGTCTTCATGGTGCTCCGGACCTGTCTGTGCACTGGTCTGCTTTCATCCGTTCCGTTTGCAATGCCTAATGCTGCTTCCTTCCCTTTCAGCCACATTGGGGAATGTTACCCAAACTTCTCCTTTTTCTGCTGTAAAATTTTGCTGTTGAATATTTCCTGGCCCTTCCTTGTTCCCTGTGCCTTTTCCCCCTACCTCCCACGCATGCCCTTGGAGAGAGCGCACCCTCAGCAACTTTGCGGACAATGCAGAACTAGGGGGAGTGGCTGACCTGCTGAAGAGCAGAGTGCTGGTCCAGAGGGACCTCGAGAAACTTGGGGATTCGGCCAACAGAAACTTCCTGAAGCTCAGCAGCAAGATGTGCAAAGTCCTGCACTGGGGGCAGGAAAAACCCATTGCATAGATCCAAACTGGAAATGAACTGGCTGAGCAGCTCTTCTGGAAAGGACCTAGGAGTTACAGCAGATGCTGCATTGAATGTGACCCAAGGTCATATTTATTCTCCCATATTCATTCTCTCACCACAAAGGCGGCAAACTGTATCCTGGACTACTTTAGGCACAACAGGAGCAGGAGATCAAAGGATGCTATTGTCCCCTCTATCCAGTGCTGGGGAGGTCACATCTGAATACTGTGTCCGGTCTTGAGCATCACCTAAAGAGGTAGTGCTTGGAGTAAATCTGTGGAGCTCTTTGCCAGAAGATGCAAAAAGTGCTCATGGTTCCCATGGGCTCAAAAAGAGAGAGACAGATCTGCTGGGAACATATTCATGGCAGAAAAGTCTGCATGGAAAACCACTAATTCTATTGATACCACCTCTAATTGGTGAAGGACCTGAGCTCTAAATTGCTGGAGCCTGGTAGAGCTTTCTGGGGATGTATAGCTACGTGCTTGGCTGTTCTTCAATAATAAGTATGCGTTAGTGACTGCTGCTGAAGGCATGGTAAGGATACAGGTTTGAGCTGCAGTGACTGTTTTGTTCTTCTGCATCTTCCTGGGAAGTCATTCTTCAGTGAGAAACTTGGCGGATGGATAGAAATGTGCCCAGGTTTGGAGAAAACTCAGAGGAGCTGTTGGAGGCGGAGCTTGGGATAGCGTGCAGGAAAAACAGGATAGATTATTTTTGCCGCATGGCCAGATCTCACACTTGGCAGGGCTGGGAGAAGAACTGCTTTGAAGAATTTCCTTCAAGACTTCTCCCCTTGGATGTCCTTGGAAGTCAAACTCTAATTTGGTGGATGTGAATGTGATTTGTTCCTCCTGGTCTCCTGGCTCAGTAGAGAACAGCATGGCCCTTGTGGCTGTAGGCATCCTTGAGTTGGCTTCGTTGCCTATTCTCTTGTGGTCCTGTGTTGGTTAAACCTACAGCCTTCTGTTCTTTTCCTTTAAAGATGCCAGAGTGCAAAATGCACAAGCAGCCTTCCTGGAGCATCACCCCCTCTCTGGGGATTCCCTCTCTCTTTGAATGCCAGAGCCAGGTTCCTTCATCTTCCCCCCCACTTCATACCTTGTGTTTCTTTTCTGCAATGGCATCAGCTATCACTGGTAAAAACATAAATGTGCCAGGGACATTTTTTCTTTTGTAAAACAGACCCAGTGCTCCTTCACAAAATTTGCTGCTTAATTTGAGCAAGAGGCCTGCCACCAATGCCCCTTAAACTAGCATGCTCAGAGGAAAGGTTTTGGGAGACATCCCAATTTGGCTGAAATCAGCAAGAGAAATGCATGTTGTCTTTACTGGGAAGTCTCTGTTACCACGGTCTTGCTGCAATGATCTTTCAGCTGTCCCAATTTGCTTCAGCGACGTGGACACTGACTCTGCAAGCTGATCTTGTGGCCAGAGGTGAGAGGACCAAAGAGCACAAGGGGGCTTGTCTGTAGGTCTCAGAGAATAAGCTTTGGGTACTTTCCTGCCCATCAACCTTTTTTTTTTCCTTTTGGTAGAGGGTGGTGGTTCTCAAAGATAAACACGGCTTATTTATTTAGAGAATTCCTGTTTTAAAAAAAGAAAAGGAATGGGAAGATAAAGCAAACCACAAGTGCTGCCTTTCAAATGTCTGTGTTATCAAATATTTGGAAGTTTGGGGCCTGAAAGTAAGAGATGGAGCCACAAGTTTCCACTACCAGACACAGCTTGATGAACGAACGCACGTGCTAAGAGCTGAGTAACCCTGTGGCAGTGCCAAAATCCCCTTGTTCCTCTATTTTATCCACAAAGAATTTGTTTTTCAACCTTCATTTAATTTCTAGATTTGAACTCTTTGATCCAAAATTCCCTATCAGCAGGGTGCTGATGCTTGGGAAATTTGCTGGAGCTGATGCGGTAGTAGCATACCTGCACTAGAGATTTGTGCCAGTATAATATACGCCACCTGTAATGAAGGATCAGCAGCTCATGGTTTGGGATGTCTGGAGAAAAGACCACACAACTGTTTTTCCCCAAGGGTGTCTCTTTCTACAGGAAAGCAAAGCCCATCCTTGCCTTGAACTCAGGCAGTACTGGTAGGGAAAAAGCACGCTCATCTGTTGAGGAGGATCGTATGGGCTTCAGATTTTGGTGGTGAACTTCTTCCAGCTTCCCAAGCTGGCATCCTACTCTTCTAGTCCATGTTTTTCCATGGAGGTTGTGTCTGGCACTTAAGATTTGTTCTAGTCTAGGCTCACAGTGACTCACAGGTGACAACTTATTGACACAACAGATGTGACTTACAGTCTGTCATGATTTTTGCATGAAGCAAAGGGCACCGTAATGAGAGAATCTGTGTCCCTACTGGGTGGAAGGAGACAACGATGGCATTTGCAAATCATACCACGTTTTGTTTATGCTGTCTGAATACCTGTGCATGCAATTTTTGAGTAGCTGGGAAGAAGTTAGTCTAGGTACTGTTATGTCAAGAGACAAAACTTACGTATCTATGCGAGGCCCCATGTTGATCCCTTAGCCCATCAGTGTGCGCAGTCCTTCCATGGACCTAGGACCTAGAGAGGAGGCTCTCTTTTACAGCGGGTGCTGAATATCCAGCGAGTGAGAGCATGCACGGGTGGAGGTCTTTGAGTTCATGTTTCATGTCAGGTTTCTTGTTGTAAGCATGCTTGAGAATGAACATATGAAAGACCTGACTAAACCAGGGCAGAATCTTGATATGAATGATGTGGGTATAAAAGACCATAGAAACTGGGGAAAAGCTGAATCTGGGAAAATACCCTCTGCAGTTAAGAAAAGCTTAGCAAAGACATTTCCGGGTCAACAGTACTCTTTTCCTGAAATGTAAGGGCATTTCTACTGCTTTGTTTCAAAACGTTGTGCTGTAAAACAGTAATCAAAATTCAGTTTAGCTTTTTAGCTTGTCAGTGCATGCAGCAAGTTCATGCAAGCGGAATGAGGATCCCCCTCTCCGCCCTGAGGACCTGCTCCCCTGTCTGGGTGCCTCTTCTCTGTTCCTGCCTGTGCCATGGTCAGGGGCTTTTCTCAGATCTCCCCAGGCTCCCCGTGGCCATACCCAACAGTCCCAGCTCCCTCTCATCAGCTTGTGGGTTGGTTGCGCCAAGCCCTAAGCAGTTTGGTAGAAGATTGTCTTCAGCAATCTTTCTGCCACCTTGGGTTTCTGCTCCACAGAATCAATACAGGGCTCACCGCATGCAAAGATACACATTTCATTATGCCACCACTTACTAGCTCCAGCCCTGCCAGCAAAAAGACATCCATGATGTGCACGTGCGTTTAATTGCTTGTTTTTTTCTTGGAAGTAAAAGAGGATTTCCCCTTCCTGCAATGGACCTCATGCTCCCCAAGTGCTGCCTGTAGCTCAGGAGGTGAAATCATTTTCACCCCGTGGACAGGGTAGGCTTCTGGTTATAGTCTCTGCAAATCTCTGTACTGTTTCAGCAATGCCCTGTGCACCAGCTGTGATGAGCTCTCAGGCTGGCATCTCATTTGTGCATGCCTGAGCTTTGGTGTTTGTCAGCCATGCTGAATGTGGTTAGCAGCACAGAAACTCAGTGGTGTCTCTCAAATTTACCGTTTATCACAAGTAAGATTTCAAGCACTTCCAGATAATTGTGGTTTCTGCCTGTCTAGGTGGTGTTTCAGCCAATCACGTTGTGGAGAAAGACACTGTGTTTTGAAACTGGCAAAGTCTTGCTTGTCTTCTGATTTGTGGTTCTCAGAAACCCCTTTTGATTGCTCCCTTCGCTCTGCCTAACAGACACAACGTTAGCTGCCGTGCTTCATGAGTTGCAGTTGATGACCACTGCTGGATTTGTCTTCTTTTCTCTCTTTCTGTTTTAAGTGTATCCTGCTTAAGTGTATCCTTACAGGTGCTTCACTTGCCTCTGATGAGCACCTGGCCCCTCTCCTTTCATTGGGGGTCCCTGAATGAAGAACTGGTGTTCACCTGTTTTCCTTCTCAAGTACTAAGCTGGTTTGAAGGAGTGACGTACTTGGCTGGACTCCAGATACTGCCTCTTTCCTGCCCAAGAGGTTAAAAATAAAACCAAAACACCCCAAACACACAAGCAACAGTTGAGTATGAGCCTAGGACCTCGTCAAACTTGGGAGCCATAGCTTGACATCCAAGGATGCATCCAAGTCAGTGAGATTGATATGACTTTTCAGGCCCATGGTTTTGTCCCCATGCCATGCCCAGTGTCTGGTTTGTAGTTTACATTGAGGTCTCAAAACACCTTTCCCTCTTGACAAACAGAGAAGATGCTGACCCGTGCTTCAGCTGAGTGTCCATTGACTTCTCTTTGGAAGCATGATGTACTATGTTATCTGTTCAGGCAGGCTAGTTCCTTTCATTTGACTACAGCTTTAGTCCCAGAGAGTTCTTTGGTCAGTATTTACTCTGTGTAAGCAAGCCTGAGATGGTATTAAAGAAAGAAACAGACAGTGGGTTTGAGGCCTGCTGTTGTAACTTGCTTTTTCACTTCCTGGCAGATGTCCAAGTCACTTGGATGTCTGTGAGACATTTCCATGTACTCTCATGCTCCCGGGCCCTTCACACTAGTGTCTCCAGGTTTCTGGGTAGGAGACACTGAGGTACAGCAGGAAGGATTGGAGGTGGCCTTGAGTTAAAGCAAGCACAGATGGGATCCTGACACTTAGTACTCTGGGTTGGGAAGAAAAGTTGCCAGTGCCATCATGAGTAGTGGACCTTAAGTTATGGTGGAAGCATTTCACATGGCACTCTGAAAAAGGCAAAAGCTGAAGACCTTAACTACTGCAAAATTCACATCCCAAACACAGCAAGCTTGGCTTGCTTTCCCTAGCAGAAGCTAACCAGCTGGGGTTTGGTTGTCTGAATATCAGTCAGTCTTCTTCCCCATTAACCACATTTACTGCTTGAGTATCCTGCCAAACATCCAATTTGTAGAAAGGTTTGGTGGAGGGGTAGTGAGAAGAAGGCATTCAACTTGATAGAGACGCAAGATTACTTTTTAAATTGGGGAAAAATGAGAACGTCTCCTTGCCTTCCTTCAAGCACCTTTCCCCAATAAGGATTCCTCCTCCTCTTCTCCTCGTGTGCTTTGACTTCAGTGCATGAAAATTGATCCTTTCTACCTTCCTAAATCTTCCTCAGAGGATGGATGTAAGTTTTACTCTAGAACACCATGAGCAATTGTCCCTGAACCCAGGGGGAGACCAGATAGACTCTTCTGTCCCTCATCCAGTGGGTACTTATCATATGGGTTGGATAACCGCAATAAATCAGGCAATCCCCTTGGAGTTCAGCTGTATGTGCAAACCCAGGGATGACAGTTTGCATCTGGAGCTCTTCCCCACTGTAGGTGTGATGTCAGTTTTGAAATTAGTCCTAGCTTGCAGGAGAGGGTTGGATACCGGAGTTTTGCCAAGAGAGCACAAGCTGTCTGCTAGGGCTAAACTTTTGAGAACCTTTTTGGGTGCGTACGATAGGCTCACTGCTTCCTGACAGCAGCAGAGAGGTGCCCATGGGAATATCTATACTTTCAGAGATGTATGTGTTAGGGCTATTTGTGGGCACATGCTTGCTGAAACCAACCTGCCTCTTGTGGGTTTAGCTCTTGCAAAATATTGAGAGCTGAAATCTAGAGAAAGACTTATTTTGTTTCCAAAAAAGCCTTTATCTTTGCCCTTTATTTCTACCTTCACTTGTTCGGCTTTCGGGGCTCCTCCCACACAAGACAACGGTTGCTTGGACCAAATGCTTGTACAAGCAGTACTGCTTGCTGAAAGGAGAAGGAGGAGCAGAAAAATCTCAATGTTGTCCAAGGAAAAATAACACTTCAGCATCATTATTAGACCTCCATTGTTTTCAGTATCAAAGCTCTATCTCCCTTTCACTAGATCCAGGACAAACAAAATACTATGAGCTGTATGCAGTTGCTTTGCATTCTTTCCATTCTTTTTTTTTTTTCTTTTTTTTTTTCTTCATTGTGAGTCAGAGTGCTGAGGTTCTTGGAGAGGCTGGAAAAAGGAGGGTGCCTAATTTCCATGGGCACACAGAGTACCAGCATCTGGACAGAGTTATAACAGGCAAAAATTAAACGTAGTGTTTATGGTTATGAAGAATCTCAGTTTCTTGACCATATGAGGCATTCACAGATTCTGTAAGACAGAAAAAAGGCTCAGCTTTTTATTGAAAGTGACTGTTTGATAGAAGAATAAAAACAGACCAACAGCTGGAAAAGTGTCATCAACGTTAACGTCAACTCCGCTGGCTGGAGTGAAGCTCGCTACATCAGACATGTGGACGCATATCCAAGTCCACATATGTCATCTAATGTTTCACCTGCTCTAGAAATCACAGGAAAACATGTGTCATTTTGTTGACAAGAGAGAAGCAAAAGCACAGGGATGAAAGGGTGAATCATGTTGGTGGATCTCCCTTCCTGCTCAGGGCTGAAGAAGATCCTGGAGGTCTGTGCCTTGGTAATTTGTCTTGCTGGGAGCACTGAGACTTTGCCTGCAAAACTGGATTTAAGCTACAACTGGCGATGTCATTGCCATCAGTTAAAAGCATTTGTTTCCAAAGGAAAGGCCCAGTTGCAGTCAGGGAAAGAGATTTATGGCATAAACCAGGGTTGTCTTAATCCTGTGACCTGGGGGTTGCCAACCTTCACCACCTCTCAGCGCATATACTAATGGGTCAGGTCAAAGATATCTCTGTGACTGACTGGTGCAATCACTGTGGCTACAGATAAATTATGTTGTGAGATGACTGACCTCCTGTTTTATACTTCCCCATCATTGCAGAGCAAGGTGCATCAGCCCAGCCAGCAAGAGCCACGACCGGTTCCCATCTTCTCTGTCATTTTTGCCCTCTTCTTGCTGTATAAACCAACAGCAAGATGCCACGGCTGTTTCACCCACATTGCATTTCTTCTGCTGTTGGGTGTAGAGTGGATGGTCTGTTTTTTTCTACAAGGCAAGACTGTCCTATTCCCTTCACTGTTGGAAGTCGTCCATTTACCCATTTCAATGGTCCATTTCAAAATACCCACTAAATGTTTTTTTCATGTTGTTTATCTGGTTGGTGAAGTGATGAATATTATCCTGTTTTCAGTAGAGATAGGTCTGGTTTCTACTCTGGAAACATCCAAAAGGTGGGTTTTTTTTTCATTAAAAATGGCCTAGTAGAAACTGAGCATGAGCACTGTCCCCACCAACACAACGGTGCCTATGCTGATCCTTTGCATGTCTCTGCACAGATCCCACATCTAAAGGGAATATAGGGAAGCCAAAAATCCCTGTCAGGAAGACTACATGGCCATAAGCCAAGTGGGTTCTTGTTTTAATGACTCAGAGCCCTGTTTAGCATCAGCTGAAGAAAACCCAAGGGAAGAAAACGTGTACTGACATCAGGTGTACTTACTGCAGAGTAAACCTGTGAGAGGTCCAGCCTGTAAGATCCACCTCTAAATGGTAAAGAAACCCCACTGCTGATGGTGTCAGGCTGCAAAATGGCATCAGCTTCTGCAGCACCAGCAGGGCAGCCAGGAGGCAGCCATCAGCCGGCTGGAGACCTCTGCCAGTGTCCTGCTGGGGAAACTGGACCTGAGCCTGCTGACTTCAAGGTGTGTATTAATAATTAATACTGAAAATCCTCCATGATAAGTAGTAGCAGGTGATGGAAAGTGTTTCTTCATTCTCGCAAACTGTTAGCCCCGCATATGTATTTTATGAAACGTGGGAACCCAAAAAGCTTAAGTTTAGTTTCCATTACTCATTGTTTTAGTATTACATAGTCATTTTTCTTGCCTAAATGGAGCAGTCTTCTGCTTAAAGTTGTGTGATAGACCTAATTTCTTTCTGTGGCCCACTCATCTTGGAGGCAAGGTCACAGCTTGCTGATCTAGCAAGCCCTGATTTTTCTTTTCCTCACCCCTGATCACACAAAATAGCTTCTCAAACATACCTGCGTCATGACCTCAATTTTGATAATCAGTCTGATTAAAGAAATAGTTTTCACACACGGAAAGAAGCAGCTAGGGGAGGTTCTGCTTTTCACCGCCGTTAGTGCAGGAACAGAACAAACCACAACCTGCAAAGCACTGCAGGCAACCCGAGGTGTGATGCAGAGCCCTCAGATGATGAAATGTAAGAATGTAATCGTGGGATAATGACACAATAGAAGGAAACCTATTCATTTCTAAATGAGTGTCTTCCTCTGGGCTGCAGTGGAAGGAACATCTACCTGCCAGGGGGATGCCTGACATTAAAACAAGTGTTAAGGGATGTTCATTGCATGAAGGTAATATCTGAACTCCTGTCATTGACATTCAAACGTTGTGGGGCCAATTCTGTTTTTATTTTGTGCACAAAAAACCTTGTTGAAAGAATAAAAAACAAGCAGTTGCGTGCAGGAGGCCGAAGCGCCTCTCTGTGTGAATCTCCAGGGCTCAACAGGAGTCAATACTTTTATGTCAATGCATAGCAGCTGAGCATCTGTGCCAGAAACTTTTCTACATTCCCCTGCCTCCTTGACATATGTTGGTCATGCGTTATGCCTGTATCTAGTTTATTATGCAATAAGGGCCATGCTGAATAGCACAAAGATTGAAATGTTGTTTAGGCTTAAAAGTATTACAAAAGTTCATAGCAGCCCCTGTCCGTCAGACTTAAAGAGCAAGGAAGTCTTGCCGAAGAGATGCCTCATGGACGATTTGACCAGGGCATCCTCGCGCACAGCCAGGCAAGGCTGGAGTCTTTTCACTTGCTCTGTTGGTAATGGCTGCAGTCAACCCCTCTCCTCCTGCTTACCAGGTGGAGTGAAGACATCTCCATGGTTGCAGGTCCTCTCTTCCTTTGCTGAGTCAGGATGCTCTGCCACATGGTCCTCCATGGTGAGTAGTGCCATTCTCTGCTGAGCTCACTCTTTTGCCCTCCCCAAAGACTTTGTGACTTTCTTATGCATGATGTGTCAACTTCTGACCCAGTCTTGGCTACTGCTTTGCAGAGGACTTGAGAGATCCAGCTGCTACCTCTTCTCCAAACTTTGGATGAATTGTGAGAACTGAGCTTTAGGTTTTCTTGCTCAAGCAGATGGTGAAGCTGTCCTCTTATCCTGGAGCAGGTTATGACCATGTTGCCTTGGAGCCCCTTTTGAAACTTCTGGTGTGGCTGTACCTTGGAGCATTTGTGCATTTGTCTTTGCAGGGTGCTGTAAAGCCAGTATATCCAGGATCTGCCACAGAGTCTCACCGGAGGCTGTTTTTTTTTTAAGTACAAAGAAGTCCTCTCTGGTGCCTATCTGTTTGTCCAAATCTGCAGCAAAGTCCAGGGAGATGGCACCTTCTGCACCTGTTGGCCTAGGGTTTCTGTGTGAGCATGAGTTATGATGGAGTTAGCTCTGCTAAGCTCCTGTAGCACTATCTCAGTGCTGCCCTCCCGATTTGCACTGCTGGGTTAGAATAGGGCATTCACCTTTCCCTGTCTCTACTTCTGGCACTGGTGAGGCTGCTTGGTGGGGCACCAGAGCCTGGGAGTGAAAGATGTTACTGCCTTCATGGTTTTTTTTCAGCTGGTTTTGGTGCCTGACTAGTGGAGAGGATTTTGCCCTCATTCCTGAGGGCTGTCCACTTTTGTCAGTTCTCATGGATATGGTTTAATGGACTTCCCAAGGAGATGCATATATCTGCTTACTGCAAAAAGGTTATCTTCCATGTCTGTTTGGATTAAGAGTGGACAAAATCCACTGTTCTTCAAGGGACATTCAGGACAGTCTGCATAAAATTGGCATCTCCTGCAATGCCACAGAAGGAAGGAATGTCTCTAACCTTTCCTTCCCTCTTTGTTTGCCTCTACGGCTGTTTGCCAAAGATCTCCTGCCTCCTTTTCACAGTGACAGTGCTTCAGCTCATACTCAATATTTGCAAGTTCATGTTGTCCTTGTGGTCCTTGGGGTGCAGCTTGGGCACAAGAGACTGTTTTGTGCTCAGTCTGCAGGACTGATTTCCACCTGGCCACCAGATATGCCCATCAGTGTCATCACTGGTTCTTGACCATCTGACTGTTCATGGTCCCATCTAACTTGCCTGCAGGCTCATGGGTGTCCTGGAGATGATGGGATCAGGCTGTAACTATTTTGGATACAGAATCTTGCCGTTTCCTTACCTTGATGGCTGGGGAGTGGCAGGCCCATGCAAGACTGAGGGGTTTTTGGCAACTGGGAAATGCTTGCTTCATCTCATTCTTGTGAGATTAAAGGAGGTCACAGGAGCAATCACCGGTTTCCATGAAAGGATGTCTCTTGGTCTGAGAGATAATGGTGTTGATGTCTTAAAATTGAGGCCAAGTCCACTTGTCCTCAGCAAAATCCTGTAGACACCAGTTTCTCAGAGGTCCTCAAATCCTGCTGCTCCCATTAAAGCTCACGACATAAGGCAACATGATGAGAAATTTCCTGGGCGAGTTCCCCAAAACCTGTAATGCTTGTGTGAAAACTTCATGCAGGTATGAGTACATCCATTCCCATGACGCAGGGAGATGGAGTGGAAATGTACAATGCATAGTTATAATCTTCCTAGGTGTAGATTGACACAGAAGTCTTGTTATGTTACTGGCTTAATAGGTTTTTTTTATTCCTTTGTGGCTTCTATACAAGCTTTGGGAGATGTATTACTGATACAAAGGGACATTTTCTGTTTAGTCTTGGGTAAGCTAATATCAGTTTAGGTCCTTTCTGTTCCTCATTCAGTTTGTTCTTCAGCGAGTTCTATTCTTTTCTTTGATTGTGAAATTCACATCTTGTGTTGTACTCCCTGTGAAATGTTTCGGTGGGCAGGCTGAAGAATAAGACTATTCGTTCTTCTACACATTTCTTCAAAGATAACTTTCACCTTTTTTTACACTCTTATGCAATTCTAGAAACTTTCCTCAAGAGACAAATAACAGGACATGCAGGTTGGGGCTATAAACTCACTTATTGCTGTTCACAGAAGGTATATTGCGGTGAGGACTTTTGCTGCAGCTTCTATCCATGGAAATCTGGGTGGAAACCAACCCAAGTGAAAGACAACATAGGACAGAGTTGCTCCAGCACAGGGGGAGAGTTTTCCAGACCCTGTGTTTTTCTTCCCTCACCCTTAGGCACAGCACTGGGTGTCTGGGCATTTTTTTTTTTTTTTTGCAGGTAGGCAGGCAAGGTGAGCTGCATGTAGATAGGGGTCAGCTCCTACATCCTGGGCAGGAGTGTCCACCCACCCATCCACACAGCCAGGCTGTGTGGTACTGTAGCGCTTAAGGACAATGGCGCGGGACCAGCTGGGGTGTTAGATCATAGATATATGGAAATATTTGGAGGGTTTGTTTTTGGGGTGTTGCGTGTGTGTTTTGTTTTCTTTTTTAACAAAATAACAGTATTTGAAACAGCAGAAGACAAGAGAATTAACAAGTGTTGGGAGATATAGGAACAATAAATTCCCCTTGATCCTTCCCACGACATCTTGGAAACATCTTCCTTGTAAATTGCAATTTACAAACCCTTTGTTGTTTGATAAGGTGACAAAAATTGGTAAAGGGTAAAAGCCTTTTGGATCCTGCTTACGGAATATCTCTTCCTGCTTGCTGCAAAAGACTTGGACCAGGTCATAGAATCATAGAATTGTTTGGGTTGGAAAGGACCTTAAAGACCATCTAGTTCCCTCCCCGCCTGCCATGGGCAGGGTCTCCTTCCCCTAGACCAGGTTACTCAAAGGCCCATCCAGCCTGGTCTTGAACACCTCCAGGGATGGCGCAGGTCAAACCATAGAGCCTCAAAAGTCCAGATGCAAATAAGACAAACTTTTTTTTTTTCTTTTTAAATGTGAATTTAATTACATTTTAAAATTTAAAAAAAGTATTCTTGTATGCATTTTCTAAATTTATTTTACCTAGTATTGGTCCCTGTATGAAGCTTCTATACCTTGAGCTGTGGTATGGTTGTGCTCGAATTGTTCTGATATAAGATGGAGTTGCTCTGAAGGATGGGCAGCATATTGTGTATCTTCCAGTGAAGACCTGTTAAGAAAGCATGTGTGATAGTACATTCTCTTCTCAGACTCAGTCCACATCTGCCACAAGTTCAGAATTTCTGGACACATGAAACAGCTTCTGCAACTTTAATAATAATAATAATAATAACAACAACAGCAACAACAACAACAACAACAACAACAATAATAATAATAAAAACCCAACCCATATATATATGTAACTTTTCACATTTGCAGATTTATTTGTTCCAATGTTTCAGTGCATGCTCTCTTCTCTGTAAAGCATTTCACAGAGTGTTGTCCACTTCAGGAATCTGTGGTTATCATTAAATTAGAGCTCGCTTATCAATAACATAAGCATCAGGGTAAGTGATGTTATTTGGAAAAAAGTAATTAAACTGCCCTGATGAGGAGGTCCAAGCCACAGGCTGAAGAAGAGTCAGGTCCTGCTGCAGCCTTGTGCCCGTTTCCAGATGCGTCCCAGCACATCCCCAAGGCTAAATTCTCAGGCAAGCCAATGGTCCCTGGGCGGGCGTCCCCGTGGCAGCAAGGGAGGGCAAAATTCACATCTGTGAAGCACACTGGCCCAAGGACTCTGAGTTGCCCTATTAAACCTATGGCTAGTCCCCACCCAAGCCAGCAGACCCACAGAAATGATCCTCAATGTTGGTGCCAGTAGAAGGAGGCAGTAGAAAGAAATGTTGATCCACCTCTTGCCACATGCCAAAACGTTAATGCAACCCATATGTCCATACGTGAAAAAGAAACAATATCTTATGCAAACCAGCTGTCCCTCAACAGGCAACAGCCTTGGCACTTTCACGTTGTTTTACATTTTTTAAGTGGGGTGTAAGGTTAATTAAGAAATCCCTGTAACAGCCCTTTGAAGTAGGGGCAGCCGGGCTGAATCCTTCCTCTTCCTCCAGCTGTCCAAGCCCCGGCAGCAGGGCAGGTGGGACTGGAGGCAGGACTTCATGGCTGGAGAAAAGGGATGTCGCAAAATGGATGGGAGCCCCACTAAAGCGAAGAGGGTTTCCTGAGCTGGCACATATGTCTGGCAGCCGTCCTGCCAGAGGAGGCGGGTGAATCCATGATGAAGCTGCTGGAGATGTCAAGACCTCCTGGGACCTCCAAAATTTTGAGCAGAGGTCAAACTGAACAGGTTTTTCCTGTGTTGCATTTGCTTTTTCTTGGATTTTCAAAAAGGCACTCTGCAAAAATGCCTTTCCTTGAGCATGGAGCAGTGGCTAATAGATGAAAAAGTACTAGGATTTCAGTTTCCATTTGCTGAACTTCAGTGTCTTCCCAGGCATGCTTCCAGAAAAGCAGAATAATAGAGTGGTTAAACCCAGAGACGCTACCACAAATGTCTCACTGTCCAATATTGGATATGAGGACATATCCGCTTCAGCACACCAGCTATAAAATACTGACTTAATCTCCCTGGATTGATGCTGCCTCAGTTATTTTAGTCTTAACAGGTTTATAGCTGTCTGAGGGACAGAGACCAAACTGCCCCTGCTGTAAAATAGAAGGAATCCTACACAAATGAGGATATTTATCTTATTTGCATTTTAGCTCATTAACTAGGGTAAAACCCTGGCTCGCTGCCTCTGTGAAAAGGCAAACCAAATTATTTTCTTGTCATTGCAGATTTTTGGAGCTCATTCCTCAGGACTTAGGCAATGTTTGAAAGACAGTTGGAGGTGCCCCCATCCCCATTTCCACCCCCAGGTCTGGAAAGACCACGTCGTGCCTGGGGACACCAGGAGCTCCTGATGTCAGTGAGGATGTTGCTCAGTGAAGACATAGGTATTTCTAGAGAGATTTGGTATTTGGGGCTGGACTCTGCTCAGAGGGGCACAGCGAGATCCCCAGAGGCACCGGCACAAGCTGCAGCACGGGAAACCTCCCATTATTGAGATCCAGGCTTTTCAACACATTCATTAACAACCTGGAAAAAGAGGAATTTTGCTGATGCAGCTCAGTTTTTCAGAATGGTAAAGATGAGGGACATCAGTTAAGAACTGCAGATTCACTAACTGGATGCAAAGTGATGCACAAAGGAAAAATAACCCACATGCCACCTATGAGATGATGGGCCCTGGCTGATGATGAGCACTCCAGAATGAGATCCCACTGTTTTGATGGTCCCATGAAAGCACCAGTCCATTGCTCAGGTGCATCAAAAAAGCCAGAAGGCCATAGGGAATTACCAGGAAAGGAAAGAGAGCAACATGATGCTATGGCACAAATCCACCATGCTCCTGTGCCTTGGATGCTGGGTGTGGTTTTAGTCTTCCCATCTCCAAAGGGATACAACAGAGCTGGGAAAGCTTTGGGAAGGATGAAAGATCTGGAATGGCTTCTGTAGGAGGGACTGCATAAGCCAGATCTGTATGGCCGTACATGAGCTCTCCTGTTCTAAAAATCTAGAGTGTATCAGATGGCACTAACTTCAGCTGGAGGTAAGTTCAGGTTGGACAAGAGGAGGGTGTTGCTCCCAGGACATGTGTCCCCTGCAGGGTCAGTCCCCTGGTGCATGGTTTTGGGGATGTGTGGAGTTTTTGTGAGTTTAAAAGGGTAATGAAGACATTAATGAATAAGGAATTTGTTCAAGGGTACTGATCACTTCCAAAATGACCTATTTCATAAAATCCCTGAGCAGCAAAGTACCAGAAGCTGCGAGAGCACCCAGGTAAAATTTCCCTGTGTGTTTTTCTTATTCTTACGCCCTTCCCCAGGTTTTTGGCCAGAGTTCAAGACAGGATCCTGGGCTCAGTGGATTTGCGCCAATACAGCCATTTTCATGTTCTTCTAACACAGGAAATCAAAGAGACGTTCCCTTGTGAAGACGGATGTAATGAGCAAGGCATCATGCATGAGTGATTTCTGCTTTACATCCTGATTCAAGCTAAAAATTTAATGATGAAGCCCAGAGTTCAGAAATCGAAGGATGGAAATATAAAACCCCCAAACTGGTGTGAAAGTGTAAAAATGCATTCTGTTTCAGAAAACTTGTGTTACTAGGTTTCTGAGTAAAAGAACTTCAGGATATCTCACAATCCAATCATTTACAAACTGAACCGGTAAGCAATATTGACAAGATAAAAGCAGCTTGCACCAAAATGCTGAATAAGCAAAGAAACATATGCAATTTGCAATGTGTTCGTTGCTTATTTTGCCAGCAGAAAAGGGTCTCAGCCTTCTGGGTGATTCACTTGCTGCCATTTGGTTCCACTTCAGGGGTGAAGGTTTCGGAATTACTCACAGACCCATGCTAACGAATCGGAAGTCGTGTAACGTTATTGAAGTATTTCAGCTTTGCCCACTTTGAACCCACAAGAGGTGCTGACTTCAAAATAAGACCTCGCCGCTCTTTCTTTTTTCCCAACTTGATGCAAGTTTCATTCCAGTTTTGTGCAAGTCCTAGTTTTAGACATACTGGTTTGCTCATGGCTGATAATAATGAAGACTCGACAAAATAATCTCAGCGCTTCACTGTAAAGATGGAAGTGGGCTTTAATTATTGATTATACTGTGCTCTTTAGTCATTTCCCAAGCATCACAAAGACTTTTCCATAATACCAGAGCCGCTCTTTTCTAATCCAACTCATACAAAAGAGGAAGAGGCTTTGGTGCAGAACGTTTGGGGCATGAGGTGTGGTCTGGCAGAGATGGGACAAGGTAGAGTGAGAGGGCTCAACTTTCTAACAAGTGCAATCGTCTTGACTCTGTAGATGCTTTTCCCTTTTACCTTGACTTCTTCCCCAAGGAAGAGGGGTGCTAAATGAGGAGGACGTATTTATTGGTGGGAGATGGGAAAAAGTGATGGTCCTGTCCTGGAGGAACTCATCTGCTGTTGCCCCGATGGTGTGAATGCTTGCAGCTAGAAACTTCTCACTGCCTTTCTGCCAAGGTCAAACCCAAGAATATTGGTTGCTGGTAAAACCCAAGAATATTAGAGACACCTCTCTAAGAGATCTTACCCTCATGGGGTACATGGGGGTGTCCGTTCAGCTCTGCAAAGCTAGGAAACCTTGAACCAGAGAGCTGAGACCCAGCTCTCCACTGTGCCTGGGCAGTCAAAGATCAGCATTGCAACCTCATTGATGAAGTACAGTTCCAGTGGGGTAAAATAGTGAAAAAATCACAGAGTTTAAATGGCTCTAATTGCATGGAATTTTTTTCCTTGGTGTATTGTATTTTGTCTTTTCCCTATGTACCTATCTAGCTATGACTTTTACCATGTTGAAACACCTAGAGCCATTCTAAGTAGTGCTAGTTTTGTGTGATCTTCAACATTTCCAACACAACTCAATGGACATTTGTTATTGGAATTGCATTTACATGTGCGTAAGCATGGTGCCTTTCCTGAAACTAGAATATGACACAAGAGAACAAAAGAAAAAAACCCAAACCCTTGCTCAAGCCATATATCTAAAACACTTGTAATGGGAAAGTTTGGAAACCAGATAAAATTATTTGTTGTTGTGCCAGATACAGTTATTTTTAAGGCCCTCAAATGTATTCCTTTTCCTTCCATGGGTCTGTCATTAAAAAGCTACAATGCACCCTGCATAGACATTTTGCTAAAGGTGAAAAGCCTTTGCCCACCAAATGCTCCAGCAGAAGCTGGAGGGGTCACAGGAGAGACTGCCTACAGTATAGTGGGGATCCTGTTCCGATAGATGCCTCAGCCTTGCAGGATTGGGAGCTGTAGCAGAAAATACACAGTGACATCTAGGTCAGCGTAGATGGATCTACAACATGACTGTGACTATGAAGCCACCTGAAGCTTCCCTGCCAAGCCAAATTCTGCTTCCAGGGGTGCAGGCTGAGCCCCAAGGTGTATTGCATGAATACACCAGCCTGGTGTTTCTCTCCTGAAGTGGGAGGTGTGGTGACAGCAAAGCAGGCACATCCAGCTTCACCAGCAGTGAACATGAGGCTTAAGGGTGGCTTGAAAAAGTCTGCTGCCCCCCTCCCCCCGCCCCTGCCATCTCTGAGCTACCACGGGGCACAGCTTCCAGGTCACAGCATGGAAGTTGCAGCCGCTCTTCATGCCATCTTCATGGATGGTGCCTCCTGGGCAGATCTGGCTAGAGCTCTCCAGGCTGAGACAAGCCAGTGCGAGGCTCATCTTCACCACAGGTTGCTCCTCTCAGCATTGGCACAATCTCTTGGTGGGTAGTGAGGAGGAAGAGCAGCTCTTGCAAGGTATCATGGATTTCTTCAAGAGCCCTGGCTTTGTCCCATGTAGGACTATTGGTGACAGCCTTCCTATGGTTTCTGCTGTGGGGAGGCTTGGCTTATTTTTCTCCACTTCTCAACTATACAGCCACCTTTCTTTGCTCCATGGATCTTCCTTGGCCAAACAACTATTTTTATTAATACTCGTCAGCAAAAATATAAACAGTTACTGAGTTATATGCACAGGCTCAGTTCTGATTATTTGACCTTTAGTTTCTATTAACAACAGCAAAGTAAACAATTTCTGTAGCGACTCCGTGCTGATTTCAGCCAGGAATAAACAAGAACATGAGATGCACACAATGAGCTATAAGTTATTAAACCAAAGACCTAAAGCCATCAAAACTGGCAGCTGCACTAAAGGTATTGATGCCAGTGGAGCAGTGATTGTCCCTTGCAAAATGCTACTCTTTGCACATCTCACTGGCAGAGATGGGTTTGATTAGCATGGATCTGCCCAGTGGTACAGACTTGAGCTAAAGTGAAGCTGAGACAGGCATCTTCCCTCCTGACCATCGTTCAGGTCAAGTTTTCAGATGAACCCTGGAGACAGCAGTTCCTTTTAGGAGTGTAAACGGGAAGTCAAGTTTCTGGGAAACCTGTGACGGTCCTTTGTTGGTACTTACATAGTTGGGTATCTTAATCTGAAAACTTGGCCAACCCCCAGCAGCCCTTCATGCTTCTGAGGCTGTAGCCTACAAGCTCTTAGGGCAAGGTGACACTGGTAGATGCACTCAGGACACATCCTAGCTAATGACCAGAGGGCCTCTAACACTGCAAAACAGAAGGTTCAAGGAAAGCTTTCACAATAGCTTCCTTCTGGAGGATCTCTGTCAGGTTTTGGTGCCTCTTATGCCATTTCAGTTTCATCAATGGGCTCAGCTGGGATCTAGGAGTGGTTCCTTGGCCTCCCATCTGAACTGGCTGTGTTTGTTGTGCATTTCTGCAACCCACCAAACCCTTCCATCGAGCCCAGCTCGGGCTGTTTTTGTCACAGAAGCTGAACGATGGTTGTAATGCAGATGTGTGCAAGCCAAGTCTTGGGGAAGGATGTCCTTCTTGGCAGATAAAAGTGAGTCTATGAATGCATTGCTAGGAGGGGCAAATCAGAGTGTGCTCATACCCGTAAAATATTTTTCCAAACTAGAAAGCATTTGGCGTGACTGAAGGTTAACTCTTGACATAATCAAATAAATATTTTAAATTTAAATCTTAAAAACAAAACAGAAAACCCCAAGGTCTGGATTCTTTAGAGACTTACATGTCTGCTACACCTCAAAAACTTACCTGAACTGCATGTGTACGTACGTTTGCAAGATGACAGCCCAAATTACTGATGGCTGCACAAGAGTGGCAACGTATATCTGCAAAACAAAGACAGTGCCCTCTGCAAAGCCAGCTTTCAGCTTGTATGAGAAATCTTATCAGGGAGAGAGTTGTCTCTGGAGGTTGCACTGAAGAACCCCCTGCTCTAAGTTCAGATCCTTCAGCAGATAAGTGCAAAGCACTTGTTAAAACACTGAACAAACCACCATCCTTGTGCTTGCCAGTTGTGGCGGTCCACTTTTTGATCTTAGGCGACACTTCCCAGTTTACAGCTTGAGTCTGTGCCGTGGGACTTGTTTAATTTTCTGCCATCCCAGGACAGCAATGTTTGCAATACTTTGCAGTTTTGCTACAATAAACAGATGCTTCTAATGCTGGAATGAGAAAAAAGGTTTGTGGGAGGTGAAGTTTGGAAGCCCAGAGCTTATCTTCCAACACCACCCATGGAGAGCCCAGTCTCTATGAACCCTCATCCTCTAGACTAGGTGGTCCTAAAAGGAGGTGTACTACTAACAAATTGAAGTGGGGTGAACAAGAAGCAAGTTGGATCCTTGCTCTGGCCTTACTGGCCTCTCCAAAAGCACCTTGTCCAAGTGGTATTACACAGCTCTCCTGGTAGGAAGATCTTCAGTGCGCAATAGTGCAAGCTCCTCCTGATGGTCATGTCAGGACAAGGGGTAATGGTTTTAAACTAAAAGAGATGAGATCCAGATCAGATATAAGGAAGAAATGTTTTATGATGAGGATGGTGAAACACTAGACCAGGTTCCCCAGAGAGGTGGTAGACGCCTCATCCTTGGAAACATTCAAGGTCATGTTGAATGGGGCTCTGAGCAACCTGATCTAGTTGAAGATGTTCCTGATAATTGCAGGTGACTTGGACTAGGTGACATTCCCTTCCCTTCCCTTTTCCCTGCCCTTTTCCCTTGTCCCTTCCCTTTTCCCTTCCCTTTTCCCTTCCCTTCCCGTCCCTTCCCTTCCCTTCCCTTCCCTTCCCTTCCCTTCCCTTCCCTTCCCTTCCCTTCCCTTCCCTTCCCTTCCCTTCCCTTCCCTTCCCTTCCCTTCCCTTCCCTTCCCTTCCCTTCCCTTCCCTTCCCTTCCCTTCCCTTCCCTTCCCTTCCCTTCCCTTCCCTTCCCTTCCCTTCCCTTTTCTATGATCCCTGCGGGATCCACTCCTCCCTTGGCTAAAATGAAGGATGCTCCAGCATCTGATACACCATGCCCCTGGGCTGCGGCACTCAAGGGCTGTGCCCCACATAAGGTCAGAGATGCCCTGTGATCTCTGTGAGCTGTCTGAAAAAAAAACAACCCTTGTTTTGGTTGAGTCAGAGTCATTGATTTCCACTCGTGGCTTGGAAGACCAAGCCCCCTCTGCTTTTTTTTCTTTTTGAGATTAAATAATCAATATTGGCTTTTAAAGAGTCACTGTTGAGGCTGATTTGTTGCCCCACTGCACATACACCCCTTTCTGAGTTTATTCCCCTTGAGTTTATTCCACTTTTTTTTTTCAGCTGCCTTTCCAGGCTGCAAGACGACCAAAATGGTGGTTTGGTCCAACACAAACCCTTGTTTAAGCTGGAAGCATTTGCTGAAATGTCACTGGTAGTGAGAAAGGAAACACCCCCCCACGCCCCCCCAACCCAAAGTGGAGGCAATGTAAAGGTATCCCAAAAAATGACCCAACAAAATGACTTGACTGCTCCATAGGCAGGTGACAGCATGGGGTGCAAGTCATGGGGCAGGAGTGGGCCTTCTTGGGCTGCTTTTCTCCCTTTGGATCAAGCAGAGACAGTGTTAGTGCAGTTTTTGGTTTCAGGGTGTTATTTAGGACTGATCAGAAATGTTCCAGTGGAATATTTCCAGGAAAAAAAATTTAAAAATTGCAATCTGATGAACTTGAAACAATTTTCAGAGAGGAGAAGATCTCAACAGACCTTGTGCTGGAGTGATAGGTGGCTTCCCAGACAGCCTGGAAGGTGGGTTTCCACCAGACACCCTCAAATCCCCTCCACCCCCTGGGATCCCAGTGGGTGAGAGGGATCCCGGTCCCTGGTTTTGAAGCACAACTGGAGGAATCAGTGATCAGAGATGCCTGGTAATGAGCTAGGACAGTGGCTGGGAAACAAGGTCTCAACTTCACCAGGGTGGGCAGTCAAGGTACCCACCACGGCGGGCAATGGCCTTGACAGATCCTGCAGTGCATATACCAAACTGTGACTCGGGGTTTCAGAAAGGAAATATTGCAGGATTTCTACTCTAAAAAGAAAAAAAAAATTAAACCGAGCAAAGAAAATCAGCAGTTTTGTCTTTTCTGCCTAATTTGGGCCGAGTGTTTTTTTTCAGAAAGTCAGAAGTTTTACATAACTGGAGCTTGGTGTCCTATTTGACTCTGCTATTAACTTCCCCATCTTGCTCATGGGGAAAGACAAATACAGATTTTTTTTTTTTTTTTTGAAATTGGTTTATTTTTAGAAAAAGCCCATGTGCAAACTCAGAGACATTATCTGACAACCATTTATTTCCTTCTTGGTGGAGGGGACCTGAGGGGGTCTCTAGTCCAAACCCCAGGCACCAGCACTAGGTCTGGGTGACCGTGGTGTGGCTGCTCTGCTTTGGGGTGTCTCTCCTCCACCCCTGCCCATGCCATGGACAGGGGCTGCTCTCAGACTCCCTCCCAGCCTCCCCATGGCCAGATTCAACAAGCCCAGCTGGGTGTTTTGAGGTGCTGTTTGTGGGTATTTAATGATGCCTGGGTTGAGACTGGGCAGAATTCATCTTATCTTGACAGTTTTGTTGGAGATGTGTTTTCTCCTGGATGCTGCAATCAAATACATCCACAGTGGATGCAGAGAAGCAGTTGGTGCTTCTGGTTGTTTTGCATTTTGATGCAGAGGTTTCTCAGGAATAAATCTCAGGAGACCTACTTATTCGTCCTGCTCTTTTTACCATCCCACTAACCTGTCTTGTCAAGCTCCCGAGTGTTCCATGGTCCATTGGGCTCAACCAGTAACTAAAATCTTCTCTTCCTTTCCCACAGGCTACTGTAAAATAGCTAATAGATACCTCTAGACCTGTGCAAAACCATTGAGCTTGTGCTCTGCTAGGTAGGTCTTCCATGGAAAATTTCCCCATGCATATTCTCTGCCAGGACAGTGAGAGAGACATATTGTCTTTTAATGGCTGGGTAGAGCTCTCAAGGGGTCTTTAATCCCCCTAAGACTGTATAAGGATGCTTGAAATGCAGGAGAGGTGGGTGTTGGCTGTGACACCACTAAGCCAGGCTCTTCTATCCAAACCCATCTCAAAACGTGTGCTCAAGGATTTGCTGGCATTTCCCAAAGCCCTTAGCAGGGAGTTGGGTGATCCACAAGTTTGAGGGGACTGCTAGATAAATAAATGCCTCCTGAGAGCAGTCACCTTCCCCAAAACCCACCAGCCGTCTGGTTTGGGTGAGACTGGCGCATGTCCCAGGCATTTGCACCAGACTCACGGAGGGGCATTTGAAGGAAGTTCAGGGTAAAAAGAGCAGTCACACGTCTGTAGAGGAATAAATGAGGAAAGCCAAGGTATGTCATGGTGTAAGATCACGGCTGCTTGTAGTTATTAATATCTTTCATTTTCAACATGAAAAGGGTATATCACCTGTGGTGCCTCTGCCCAAACCAAGAAAAGCAGCCTTTGCCATGACTCAAAATTGGGAAGGGCAGCAGCAAAACTCAGTGATATGTGGTTGAGGTTTGCTTGGCATTTCAGGAAATGGCTTGGGTGGATTTTAATTGGCTTTTAGCCAGTTTGGATAGCATTACCTCTTTGGGCTTTCTCCCTCTCCGTTGGAAACCTTTCGGCTCCCACTCCCACCGAACCCATCTCTCCTTAAAACACAGTTCTGTGATTTCATGCAGAGCAGGGAAGTAAAACCCCAGATCCCATTGCTTTATAAACAGATAAGATAACGTTAATAATTCACAGCTAGTCCAAAGAAACCTCAAACACCCACGAACCTGCAACAAAAGTGAATGCCTTTGAAGACTGTGCAAAAAGCCCTGTTTTTAGTATAATGCCTGCTATTAGCAAAGAATAATATGCATGTCTCAGTTTAATGTTCTTAACTCTGGACTGGGGAGGACTAATTAAGTAGACAATTCAATGCGTGCTATAGTCGAAGGGTTACGGTAGCCGCATGTGCTGCGCTGACCTTTCAGTAGTTGCGAACTGGCTGGCTCTCCCATCCCTCCCCCACACGCTGGGACAGCTGTAAACATCCCTGTAATAATGAGACAATTGTAATATCCTATTTATTTTCCATTAAGAACCAGGCTGGCGCAGGCTTAGGTGGCCCAAGAGGCTGGTCAATCAAAGCCCGCCCGTGCCCTCCTGCCATGACCCAGCCACTGCTCACCCTTGCACCCATGAGAGCACCAGGGACTGTTGCGCGTGGAGAAATGGTCCTCTCGCTGTCCCCCTCCGAGCACAGTCCGGGCCCGGCATCTCTAGGACCCCTTCTGCAAGATGAAAATAGCAACCCTATTCCCTCTTCGCCTCTCACCAGCTCTTCCCACCCCTGATTGTCCTCCGGGTGCGGGAGCGGAGGGTGGGGAGAAGGGCAGGAAGTTGCTGACGCGTGTGGTTGGATTTCAGTTTGAACACCGTCCAGAAAGGAGCACCAAATATTAGTAAACAGATCAGGAAACATTTCCGTGTTTGGCGATAACTCCGCTTTTCCATGGCAGCAATCTCCAGTGGTTTTTCCACTAGAGAGAAAGATCCGCTCCATTGCTGTGTTTAAGCTGGAGCAGCGCAGATCCTGGACCCACTTCAGATCCTGACCTTCAAACTCAGGTCTCTCCCCTTGGGAGCGTGTGCTGCAGCTCCTGACTTTGTGCATGGAGCCAAGGCCTACAGAGCAGAGGGTGCACGCTCTTGTGCATGCCCAGGGGATTACAGGACTCTGCTGCCATGTCCAGCATCTCGGTAATGATCCAGGCTGAAAAGGAAAGGATCAAGACGGTTGGCCTATTTTGATTCCCCAAAGAAGATTATGCAGCGGTTTCCTTGCCGTGCATTAAAGAGGGAATTATTGCATACCAATGGGCTCTTTAGGGCAATGAAAAAAGGCCTATCAAGTCCTGGTGGTTCAAGCTGCAGACGGTCATGTTAGAAAAAAACTCCAGGAGCGAATCAAGCACTGAAACAGGCAGATGAATGAAGTCCCAGTTTTACCATTTCTTGACATCCTCAGGTCACGGCTCTCTGGCATGAATGCAAGCTGCTCATCTTGCTATAACTGCGGGAAATATAATGGCCCATGATTTTGGAGGACTGAACTGATGGTGCCTTCTGGCACCATGCTGCAAACCCTGTGTTTCTGTTCTCTGTGTCACTGTGACTTCCACTCAACAAAGTCAAATTTAGGTCCTTGGGTCACAGACCGGTTTTGGAAAGAAGACCTCAGGCGTTAGTGGATATTGATGTGGACAGAGGCGCCACCAGCACCAGGAAGAGCAACTGAGAGGATGAGGATCAAAAATGAGGCTTGTGAGGAGAAAACGACTGCTGATGAGACAATCTCTACATTGGACAAAATGCCTGCCTGGTCCACAGCCAACAGCAACCCTAAAAGCAAAGAAGGAGAAAAAGAATCAGAATTTGTCTGTTTTCATGTTCAACTTCATGAGATGGTGTGAGAAACCATATGATCTAATAGCCCTGCTTGACTTGAAGCACCTTAGCTTAGCATAGCTAATTAGCATGGTGATGGCTTAGCATAGCTAACTGTAATTTCAACACGCTCCTGAAACAGCTAATTTATATAGCAATTGATATGCTGACAGTAACTTTCCTGGATCAGAGAAGCGCCGTTCAAGGCAAAATTCTCATTTAGGTAAACTTGGAAAGCCAGACCGCTCCGGATGTCCAAGTCACTGTGGCTACGTGTCCTCTGCACACACATCAGCTGGTGGGTTTGAGGTCAGAGAACCGCAAAGTGTGCTACTTGGCACTGAAGGAGCCACTGGCTCTTTTTGAAGAACTACCCCCAGACTACTGAGGTTACTGGAGGGCTTTCTATGACCCCAGCTACTGAACATGCTCCCTTCTTTTTGGTTGTAAACACTTCACCTGGCAGTGCAGCTACAGTGTAAAAGCTTTTGGTTAAGCCTGCAGATAGATCCCACCCAAGCGCAACCATGCTGCTCCAAACTGCTGTTGTCACCCCTGCAACACAAGTAACTTGACAGGGATGTGGGCCAGCAGGATCCTTGTTCAGCAGGGCAGGGAAGGCTTCAGCCCTGCTTGTTTCTCCGCAGTGGGCTGCACTGGGGCAGTGCCAGGCACGTCATGTTGTGAAGTTTCATATGGTAGAAGCCTACTGGGCTATGAGCTGGGCTACTTCAGGTGAGACGAATCATCCCAAACAAACACATCCCCCTGGAGATGCTAAAGGTGTGCACATAAAGTCCTGACGGAAAACCTGTCAGAGGACACACCAATGTTAGCTCTTTGTTGGCTGTGGATCATCCGTCTGTTGAGTCAACCACACTGATCCACTGGCCATGATGCTATTATTAAAAACAATTACTCCACAACTATTACTACTACTACTACTACTAGCATTGGCACAGGCTGCCCAGGGACGTGGTGGAGTCACCATCCCTGGAGGTATTAAAAGACACGTAGACGTGGTGCTGAGGGACATGGTTTAGCGGTGGTTTAGGCAGTATTATGTTGATGGTTGGACTCAATGACCTTAAAGGTCCCTTCCAACCTAGACGATTCTGTGATTCTATGATTTTATGATAACAACAATAATCGTAGTAGTAATAATAATAGCGCACTGCGTTTAGCAATAGCACCTTTGTGGTTGTTGCGCATACACCTCCTGAGAGATCTCTGGGCTGGAGCAGGGGGTCTGGTTTCATCCAACAATGGGCAGCATAAAGAGTGTAATGCACCCAGCTTCCAAAAGGAAAACCATGCTCCACACAAACCGTCAGCCAAGATGTCTGGAAGAAAGATTTTTAAACTGGGACATGTGGTCTCACCATGTTGAAGGATTTTTGCTGTACAGTCTTCTCTCCATGCCTACATGCACTGTCTACATGAATCGCCGTGCAGAAGCATGCGAGTGGGATTTGCTTGCTTGATGACAATTACTTTTCTGATGTATTTTCAGATGGTCTTACCCCAGACTGCAGGACTGGGTGCTATTTTATTGCTCCAGAAGGAGGGGAAGGGAGCTATGGAATATATGTACAAGCCAAAAAACTCCACGCCAATTGGTGTGAGGACGAGTTGCATGTGCCACACCTCTGGCTTTGCCACCGGGTGTACAAGACCAGTGATGGTTTTAAATTGTGCCATCAGTACTGCCTACATTAACAAATGAGATGTCCATTTGGGAACTAGGGTCTCCAGTGAGATGCCACCACACAAATCACCTTCTGCTTTTGCTGTTTGTCTTCTTCCTACAACTTTGTCCTACTTTTTTTTTCTGGTTTATAAAGAGAAAGGGCTTTGGGCACAGAGAAACTACTGGAAATACAACTTCTCCCTCCTGCAAACACAACTCCTTTCTGCTGCTTAGGAGACTGGCTTCCATCCTGTTGGATGCCCGCACTGAGCACGGGACTGCCCCGTAACCACGCTGCCCGCCTTATGCATTGGCCAATGCATCTGGAGGTCACGTTGTGCCTTTCCCTGGTGACAATGTCTTTCTCTTTTTTTTTTTTTTAAACCACCAATGAAGGGAATAAATGCAGCATCCGAAGCCTCAGCTGTGCCCGAAAGGTGACACTGCTCCCATGGTTTGATTTCAGCAGCCCACACGGCCATCTGTCAAAGTGACTGCTACCGGGGAGGGATTAGATGAGCCGCTGTGATAAAACAAATTAAAGGGGAGACCCCTCCCTCCCCTCCATCATCTCTGGGACGGGGCTGGCCGTCGGGGCCACTGCGGGTCGTGTGAGTTTGCAGGGGCTCTGCTGCCCGCCCTGCCAGCACCCAGTGGGGCAGGACCCGTGCCGTGGGTGGGGTTGGGGTGCGCTGAGCAGCCCTCCAAACTGCAGCCTGAGTGCAGGGGAGTCAAGGTGATGGATGCAACGAGAGGTCTGGCACCCCAGCAGCGTGTAGGGGTGAGTTAATTCTTACCATAGTCGCGTCCTCACAGAGAGTGTCGGGGTGGGCGGTTATTTTCCCGGCACTGCTCCCTGCAAAGCGTTTCACCCCGTGATCCTGGGTCTAAGAGTGAGATTAGGAACAATTCACATGCAGAGGGATTAGACCCCGAATTTCCCTTCTGTGGCTCTTTGCAATGCAATGACGTGCCTACAGGCTTTCCTAGCGCTACGTGTGCTCACTCTTCTGTCGGCGTTTGGAGACATTACCGTAGGGAGGTGAAAATACCCTCCGCCCTGGCTCCATCCTGGGCATTCTTCACCCCCAGCAGTGCAGGGTGTTAAGAAAGTCTGCAGTTCTGGTGTCTCACAGGAAGCCTGCAGGACCACCTTTGCCATAAATCACCCACAATCAGCCCAGAGCGGGCCTTTCACTTCGAAAACACCAACTGAAAGCATCCCGAGGAAATTCCTCAAGCAGCTTCCCAGCACAGCTGGGAAGTCCATGCACAGATTTAAGGGGTTTTGCTGGTAACGGGCTGCAGATTAGTCAGCACAGCTCACCTTCTGCAGGGCTCATCTCCAGCTCCCTTTCATCCAGTGAAAGCGCCAAGCATGCTGGTGCGTTTTAATGAGGTTTGCAAATCATTTCTACCCGTCTACTCTGCATGTCAGGCTTACGTGCAGCAAACAAAACTATGCTGAGGCATAGAGGGAGCCTGAGTCTTTTGCTAGCAATGGCCAACTGGGAATAAGAGTTACTTCTTTATAGCAGATGTGTAGCTCAAAGTTCACCATAAGTGCACTCACATTGAGAGCACAGCGTGTATTGTTCTGCAAGAAGGCTAAGCTCAGCCCTTCAAAAGACTATGGAACAACTAATTTCATTATTCAAAGAATAAAGTAAGTGAGTGAGAGAGAGCCAAAATTAACCCTCTGGTCGCTCCCTGGAAGCAGGGTTTTCATCAATGCACTTGAGTTAAATGCCTGTGCTCACAGATGCACGCAGAAAATCTGCCATACAGTGTCCCATGTCTGTTTTTCGCACTAGTTGAGGAGTTGAATACCATATTCCTTCAAAAATGACTAGTTGGACCAAGGCCAGGTGGAGCACCCCCACATAAAGTCCTCTGAGTGTACATTGCATCAGTGAATACGGCTCATGTACAGTTATGACCTCCAGGGAAAATCAAAAGCAACAGCTCATGTATTTTGTTTAAAATTATCCATACAGAAATAGATGATTTTCTTACTGACCAAATTAAAAAAATAATACTTGTGGGCAAGAAGGGCAAAAGGAGCAGACAAGTCCCACGAGAAAACTTCACCTAGGTATTTTTAGGTAGATTTGAGCAAAGAAAAGTACATTCCTACAATTGCTAGCAAAACCACTTTAACTGGTGGCTCTTTGTCTATGATATTTATTTGTTCAGAGGAAGAGATGAATGCAATCCCTCACTGCAACATTGATTTTAGCCTAGTGTGATTCCCTCTAATTCAGCATGACCATATTCTGCCCAAAAGCTGACCCTGGCCCTTGTAATTTGTAATAATTGCAATAATGAGCCCTGTGTCTCAGCTTTTCCTGCAGCCATGCTCCAGCAACATGCCGGCGACTGGGAAGAGGGAGGTTCAGCTCCTGGTGTTTCCCTGGGGTGTGCTCCCACCTCCATAGGCTTTGCAGGACAAGGCTCATGTGGTTTCACCTTGCTCTCTAGCCATGGTAATTCAATGCCAGCAACAACAAATTGTGTCCCCTCCTGCACACGACCATGCATCGCTTGGCTGCTTGGATGGTGCATGAATTATTCCCGAAATTCTCCCTCTCTCCCAAGTTCCTCTCTCTGGAGCTAAGCTGCTCACTCAGCATGAGTCCTACCTGTGAGTTTAGCACTGACGGAAAAACTCAGGAGCATTTCACACCTAAAGATACACCCATCCCAGATCAGAAGGTTAATAATGGGGGTTTGTCACAGACCAGCTGTAGCTTTTATCCCATGGGTCTGCAAAGATGTGTAAGCTTGGAGGGATCCGGTGGAAATCTGCTGCCTGGTCCGGATTTCTCAATGAACAGGACAAGGGATTCACCATCTACTAGAGGTTTCCTTTATTCTCACAAATGCACTCCATGCAGTGATGCTCTGTGGAGAGAGAGTTAATCCCCCACCCTGCCAAATATCTTCTTCTCTGGATGAAGTCAACTTAGGTGGCCAAGAATCTGTGAGCAGGGTAGTCCCAGGGATGTCCTGCTTGCATGGGGCCCGACTGTTTCCTGGGGACCGGCTGGGTTTCCCATGCTGCAGCTTGTGCCAGTGCCTCTGGGGCTCTTGCTGTGCCCCTCCAAACAGTCGGCCCCAGAGCCTCCAGGACCCTTTTGGGCAGGGAGAGATGCTGTTGGATCCCCCTTCACCTCCTCATCTCCAGCTGAGCGAGCCCAGCTCCCCCAGCCTCTCGTCATACGCCCTGGCCTGCACCCACTGGGAGGGGCCTGGGAGATTCCACCACACACCACCTCTCATCCTCGTTTCCCATTCCCATCCTGAAATGATCTCAGACACAATGAGCTTTTAGACCCTCTCCTTGCCAGCTCGCCACAGAAGACATCAGTCCAGCTGCTTGTTCATGCTCACAGTTCATTGCCACACTTTCCGACAGCTTCTGCACGTTGCTGGTATGCAACACCCTTGTTTGCAAGCAGAGCCTGGCTGACCAGGCACAGGTCATCCCTGGTGAGCGGATGGAAACCAACGCGCCTTGCTTCGAGCTAGCTAGCGGTTAGCAGCCTTTGCCTACCCAGCAGCAATGAGCTTGGAACATGACTGACCTCTAATCTCATCAGAGAGGTCTGAGGGCTTGTGCCATGGGCTTTTGGTCTCCAAGGTGGCATTTCAACAGTATTTGTGGGATGTCGGAGGAAGCCAACACATCCGAAACGTGTGCACAGAGCAGCGTGCTTTTTCCATAGCCCCTTTCCAAGTTCCGCAGTGCTCCTGGTGTGCCACGATGCCAGCCAGCCCTCGCTGAGCAGGTCTGCAATGTGAGCGCTGCTGCTGGGCCTCTCCACAGGGGAGATCATGCCATGGGCTCTGAGCCTGCCAGCCCATCAGAGTCCCCCAGGGCACGCTGGATGTGCCAGTTGCAACCAGCAGTGGGAAAATCATCCCATAGCTCTACCAGTGCAGAACTGGGTCCTCTTCTGGGCGCATTTCCTTCTCTGTGGGGAGCTGCCTTGGTCCCCTGTCCCTGGGAGGGAGCACCCCTGGTCCTAGTGTGGCTCTGGGTGGTGCAGAGGGAGGGGGGGACAGCCCCCTCAAGATGCTGTCACTGATGCCAGAAAAGACCTGGGATGCTGGTGCGTTGGCGTGGCTCTGCCAGGATGGTGTCAGGTTGGTCTGCCTCAAATTGGGATGGTGGTACTCAATGCGGGAGCCAGTAGGCAGCACCTGTGTCCATCGCCGTAGTGGGGACACACGGGAAGCAGAGCACACAGTCCTCGGGGGTGGGAGCTGACCTGTAACCATCCCTTGTAGCCTCCTCATGAGCATCTGCCATGCAAAGGGGGTCAGCTCCCCCCCGCAGAGCAGCAGAGGAACAGATGGGTGCCTTTCATTTGCTGTTTCGCTTCCCGTTTGCAGCACACGGTCCTGGGGATGCAAATGTGACAAGCTCTTTTATCTGGCAAAACAGCCAAAAAACCATCTCCAGCCACATTTGGGGCAGAAAACCCATTTTTCTCCCTAAGCCGGAGCTGTTGTGTCCTGCTTAGAAATCCTTTGGCAAGTCCTTGGGCAAGGGCTAGGGGACTGCCTTAAACGCTGGCCTGTGGTATGTTAAAGGTTTTATTGACACTTGCTCCAATCCTGCCGTGTTTGTGGTTCACATTCCCAAGCTGGTCTCCAAAACTGCCTTTTAAAGAAAAGGAGAGTGGAATTTGCACTGCACAGATGTGCGAAGGGAGGCAGCAAATCCAAAATGACCATGGTGGAGGGTGCTGATAGTCTGGGTTTTGGACCAGAATTGCTCCAGCATCTCCCTATAAAGAGCAATAATCATGCACAGCCAATGGCTATTGCTACCACACGTTTGTGAGCAGCTTGAGAACAAAAACGTCTTTGTGCTGGAGCATTTCCGAGACTCCATTTCTCCCGTGACAGGGAACGGCCACGTTTCGCTCAGCTTTAAGGTGCTGAGCTGGGATTTTCTGTGCACTGAAAAGGTGGCGAAGAAGCATGGCTGAGCCCCTCCTCCCCTGCCAGCTTGTCCCCTTTTCCTCTGCTCTGGGCAAGGAAAGTAGCTGCCAGGACAGAGCCTGACCTATATTCCAGCCCTGAGTGGTGCCTTACTGGCCATCACTCCCCCCCCCCCCCCCCAATCTGGGCTGAAAAAGGCAGAGGATGGCCAAACCTGTGTATGGTATGAGCATCACTTCCATGCCCCAAAACCTGCAAGGGAAAACGAGACCTCGGTCCTTGCAGCAGGGCGTGCTTTGCTTTAAAGACCTTGACGTGCGTGATCATCCTGGAGGAGAGATCTGAGCCGACGATAGCGCTGAGAAAGGAAGGATGTTTCGGCACCGGTACAGGTGAGGGAGGAGGTGCCACTCGGCTTGACAGGAACCCTGTGCCGAAAAGATAATTTCAAGCTGAGCTGTGGTTTACCGCAGCATCCTCGTGACCGGCTGAGCGGTCGGGTGGCAGGGGCGGCAGGGAACGGGCTCGTTTTCCCACAGCCGGGGCCTGCACAGGCGCGTCAGGGCTTGGCTGGGGCGAAGCAGCAGCTTTTTGCTCACCCATGTGGCCCTGGCTTGCATTAAACCCCCCTGCATTAAAACCCCTTCCCCGGGTTTTGGGAGCAGTCATGGAGAAGGGTGACAGCCACGCACGACGCGGTGCATGAGGACCTGTGGTTTTTTCCCCCCCAGCTGTGATGATGCCCCAAAGCCCCCGGTCAGAGCGCTGTTCTGCTGTTCGGGATGAAAATGGCAAGAATCACGAGGCATTTCAAGGAGCTCCGCAGGTCTCAGCACCGCGACCTCCAAGACAACAGCAATCTGCCCCGCACCCTCTTTGCTCAAGGCTAAAGCTTTCCACCTGCAATTCGTCAATAGCTCTTCCCCCCACCCTGTGGGGTTATTTCTCACCTGTTTCCATTCATTTACCTCCAGAGGAGAAACTTTGCTGGGCTCTTCCCCAAAAAAAAGGCAGTCACTCTCACTCCCTCCTTGGTTTCACTACCGTGTGGGGCCGATTCTTCTACAGCTGCTTCTTTGCAGCAGCGGGGTGGTGTCATCACCGGCTGATCTCGAAGGCGCCACCTGAATGTGCGAATTAAGCGAAAGCCATAAGGAGCTAATAGGGAGGCGGTGTGGTGAGATGGGCAGAGCGGCAGCAGAAGGCTCCGGGATTTCAGGGCTTGAGCTCTGCCACGCAAAGCGGCTTACGGACGGCACATCCAAGCCAGAGCCTGGATTAGAGGCAAAACCGGCTCTGGCCCCAGGGAAATCTCTGCGCAGCAGCTCAAGGCGCCTGCTCAGAGAGTGCCCTTGTGTCCCCCCCCATCCCTCCCCCCAAGTGCACTCCGGCTCCTGACCCCAGCACCAGCCTCCTAATGGCATGTCACCAGCCACTTGGAGTTCCTCACATTGAATTTTGCGGCATGGAGCAGCCGAGCAAACACCGCATTTGCCCAGGCACTCACAGAGCCCTTCGGTGCCAGGGCTCAGCCTGCAGCTGAGTTGGGGAGCAATGACCCAGACACGACTGCACAATTTGGTGGCGCGGGGGTCAGGTTCCTCTTATTCGCATTATTTCAAAGAGGAACTCATCTGTCAGTATTGCACGCCACGTTGGTGCCACTGCTCAGCAACGTCTGCTTTTAAGCTGATGCTGTACCAGCACAATGTTGTCCCTCCACCAAGAGAAAGTGCGGTCACGGTGGAGGATGGGGATGCCCCAACTTGCCCAGACATGGCCCTCAGCGACCTGCTGTTTGCTGTGGCGTTGGTCTCGCTGGGAGCATGCTTGGGCCAGAGACCTCCACCCCCTCCTTCTCAGGCGCACATGCCTTCCAGAAGAGCCAAATGTGACGATGCTGGCACACCCCAAGGGCAGCAAGATCCCTGGCAAATCCTGGCCTCTGGGACACCAGGTCTCGCTCCAGCGGCTTTGGCTGCAGGGATGTTTCACAGCTCAGTGCTATGGAAACCCACCACGTATTTTCCGCTGGACAGCACCTCCCATCTGCAGCTGCCTTTTACAAATTAAAAAAAAAACCAACCCCAAAACAAACAACCCTCAAAACTAAAATAACCTCTTAATTTATTTTCATATGCTTGCAAAAAAATACAGCCCTGATCCTTGGAGACACGTGGTTTGTGAATCGATGTGAGCCGAGGAGCCGGGTGCCTGTCTCCTCTTCCTAGCCCTTTTTAGAAATGGGCTAAATTCCTACAAACTGCACTAAAGGCACCAAAAGGTGTGCAGATGACTTTATGGATCTGGGAGAGTTATTCCAACTAACAGCCACGAGATGTTCCCTGCAGGCAGGGCCGTAACAAGACATCCTCTCTGCAGCCTGGCATAGGGACAGATGCAGCCCGGCTGTGGATGGAGAGGTTGGGAAGGGGTTGACCCCACCTGCAGCAAGCACGACATGGGGACATGTCCACTGGACACGGCAGAGTCCTGGCCTTCAGCTGGGAAGGCATATGGGCTTGGGCTTCCATATATGGCCACAACTTCTCACCCTGGAGCTCACCGAGAGCTAGTTTAGCCTAGGGCTGTAGCAATAGGACGAGAGGTAATGGCTTCAAACTGGAAGATGGGAGATTTAGAATAGATATTAGGAAAAATTTTTCCCTGTGCGGGTGGTGAGCCCCTGGCCCAGGTTGCCCAGAGAAGCTGTGGCTGCCCCATCCCTGGAGGTGTCCAAGGCCGGGTTGGACGGGGCTGGGAGCACCCTGGGCTGGGGGGAGGTGGCCCTGCCCAGGGCAGGGGGGTGGAACAAGGTGGTCTTTAAAGGTCCCTTCCAACCCAAACCATTCTGTGATTCTATGATTTTCCCACAAGGCACCACAGCTCATGTGATAAGTACCTGCTCCCAACATCTTCCTTGCCTTGGGAAAAGAGCGGTCTCTGAAGCCCTTGGGACACAAGACAGGCAGATCTGTCCTTGTCGGGGCTGCAGACATAACACTGGGGGTAAGGAGAGCTCTTTAAGCACGACATTAATAGCACTTTTTGGAGCCAGGCTTTGTGACTCTGATGGGCTCCCAGCGGAGTCCTGTGGCTTCCTACGACACCTGGTTTCTAAAAGGCTTCCACTACACAACACTTCTACTTGACATCAGCGATCTGCAAGCAGAGTCAGATGCCAGGAGTGGGCAGAGAGCAGTCAGGGTCAGATCCTCTCCCACAGGGCCCTAATCCCATGCCAGAGGGATGCCCTTCAGGAGGAGAGGGTGTGCCATGACTTCAAGCCCATCTCTGCGAGGGCCTCCTCCAAAATTTGTCACGGCATGGAATATGACGGGTCTGCCTTAGTACCTGTGACATGGTGGCAACAGCACAGAGACGGTGCCACACGTCCTGCCTGCTGGGCGGGAAAGCACCTAACATCTCCTTGCTCGTGCCCAAGATTTCAGTCCGTACTGTGTCCAAGAATACCTCTGCAAGAGCAGCGCGTGGATGCACATGGTGCTCAGTTCAGGCATCTCCTAGAAGGAAGAAAGGGCTGCAGAGATGACCAAGGGCGACCTGTGAGCGGAAGGGGCGGCAGAGTATGGGGTCCGATGGCTCAATACAGCTTGGCTTTCTCAAATGCATTTGATTGAGGACCGTGTGACAGTTGTGACACGAAAATTACCTTGCATGGTGCTGTTGAGGCCAACATTGGGTGGCTCACACCTGGCTGAGCCACAGGTCTCACCATGCTTCTGTTAGCGGGAGATGTCAAGGCGTAGTTTTGTCTCCCAAGCCTTCCTGCCAACACGCAGTCCGCTGTTCTGCACCAGATGCCATGGGCAGCCCTGCAGAGTTCACTGGGTGCAAGTTAACACAACTGTGAGTTAAAAGGGTTTGAACATTTATGGCTTCGTCTTTCCTTGTGACAAGGAAGACAATAACATTGTCATCTGAGAGCTGAAACGCTTGAATTCAACTTTGGGTGTTAGCTGAGGCTCGTGACATGCAGGAGATCAGATGCAGCCATCACCCTTGTCTGGGAATGAGGAGATATGGGTTGTAATTGATGGATCTGCCAGTTAATTGAAAATTACGTCCATCCAGGGAAAAGCCCAGGAAATCAACCAGACAAGTCTCTTCTGTTGCCGTCCTTTTGGATACAGTGGCCTCTTTGAAATATCGCCACTCGTTACCCGCCTTGCGTGGGAAAAGTTAATACCGTTGTCTCCCTGCTCACATCTAGAAAATCAGATATCACCACAGAGACCTTTAAGTGCCCGCTGCCTGGAGCACGTCCAGAGGAACAGGAACTTTTCTACTCCACCTTAAAAAAACAAGTCGTTTTTGTTTAAATCATCTTAATCTGGAAGGAAGCTATAGGAAAGAGGCGTTTTGATAGACTGTCGTGATACAGGGAAGGATGGGAGCAATTTGAGACTCACTGTGATTCATGTTCAAAACACTCTGAATCGAAAATCTCACGACACAAAAAATCTTTGAATCTATGATTTGCTTATTACTGAGTGTTCTGAGGTCTCATAATGACCAAAGCAGTAAGGCTGCTGAAAGGATGGGGTCAGAGACATCTCCACTTATCTGTCGCTTGTGGTATTGAAGGCTGCTGCTGATACACGGCTCCGGTGAGAGCATCACGACTCTTTGGAGCACGCCTGTTTGCGAGATGGCGAGAGGAACAACACTGTGCAAAGTCAAAGATGCCTCATTTTCAGCTTTCTGCATGTCACATACTTTCAGGATTTATCTTTATTTGAATTTTTTTTAGCGGTTTGGCTCGCTTCCATTCAGAATTGAAGGGGAAGGGAATGCAAATTTTAGCGTGTTTCAATGCAAAATCCACCTCTGAAGGAAGGAGCAGAACACAAAGAGTGAAGATGAGGAAAACAGCACAAGCAAAGAGCCTGGAAAGATGCCTTCAAGTTACAGCCTGCTCCTTCACCCTTGTGGGAAAAGCACCCACATCCTTCTCTGTGCGCTAAGGCAGAGCGTGGATGAAGGCAGACTGGCGGGATGGGTCCCCAGAGACCATCACCACGGGTAGAGCAGCAGTTGGTCCACCTGCCATGGCAACATCTTCCAGGGGAAGCCATAGCCCAGCAGGAAACCCTCTTTCTTGTATGGTTCAGTGTGTTAGTCCCTTGGGGACTGACTCCTGCAGGCCAGCCAGGCCTGGATGGAAGCTGAAAGAGAAAAAATCAATAAAACCGCATGATATCGTGAAACACCCTTCAAAGCCGTTTTTAAAATTAACTTGTTTCAAAGTTCTTACTGTCACTTAAAATACCGCATCAGAAATGGTCAAACGCAGCAGTAAATTACAGCGTTCGGTTGCTGTGAATACAGGATGTTGGATTTTTGTGAAATGCAGGGGTATAAGAAAAAGAGGCTGAATTGTACTTCTCTAATGGTTAAAATTCTGTCTGCTGAAAACAGCATTTTGTTATTTTTAGCCCTGTAGTAGAGAGAGGTACTAAACTGGTGACGTGATTTAAGAGGATGGACAAGCTAAAATCAAATTCAGAATAAATAAATGATTTCTTGGTTAATTTCTGAGTAATTTCAACTTGGACTTCACCGAAACCCAGTTTAGTAGCTTAGAAATACTTGAAACCATGACAGGTAGTATTTTCAACACAATTATCTCGGTGTTTATTTTTTTTAGTATTTCAAATCAAATTCCTTGTTAGTTCACTCACACGTGTATTTATATCCTTCCCTGGACCTGTCCCTCTATTTCTACACCTTTTCTGCCAAAATATACAGCTGTCGAGAACTCACCTCGCTTTCAGACTTGCTGTTTACTTTAAATGAATTTTTATGGTGGTGGTGATGTAACCCCGAGGCTGAAATGTCTGCACAGTTTTCTTATTAACATGCTGCCACGGACTGCGCTTAGATAAATTCTTTGTTCTCCTTCGTCTTGGCATTTGCTGAGGCAAAGCAGCTAAACCGCCTTCCATACGGGCTGCTCCTACCCCGATTCCTCTGCCCCCTGGAAGGAAGAGCGAGCTGTGCCTTGTTCAGGAGACCCTGGACCAGCAGCGAGCCGCGCTGCGCCCGTGACTCTCTAACCTGGCAAATACGGAACTATTTTAAGCGCATCCCCTTTCCTCGCCAGTCCGCTTTACTGCGTTACACTCATGTTACAGCCCAGATGTCAATGTCTATTCCCAAGCTGACTTTGGGATGGCAGCCCTATTGCTATGATAGCGCTAGAAACATGCACGCCTTCTCTTTCACCTTCTCTCCATTCTTTCTGTGAGGAGCACGGCTGGGTGGATGTCGCTTAGGGCGCCCCCAGGACAAGTACCATGTTTCCATGGCACATTACTGCCAGTGGTATCATCCAGCTCTTCAATGAGCTCTTCCAGCAACATGCAACCAGGGCTCCAGAAAACTGTATGCTCAGAAAATTCTATTCAATCCCATCCCAATAATTACTACAGCACACCAATAGATCTTCCTTTATTTATTTTTTGCAAGATAGAGGCCAGTGATGTTAACACTAAACTAGAATTCAATCCATCATAGTAAAATTCATCATAAATCTCGACTATGTTTAGCAGCCGACTTTGAAATTGCTATAAATGAGACTTCACAGCCTCTGCAAGACTCATAGCAGAATCTATGCAGCCATCGAAGTTGGAACGAGTAAATCCATCGCCCCCACAAATCAGGAGAGGTTGAGTATGCAGAATCATTCGTCCCGGACAATTGGGCACAGCTTTTGTAACCTGAAAAAGAAAAGCATACAGGTAGATGGAAAAGAACGTGTTTTCTTTACCTGAATTTCATGCCGGAAAGGTCCGCATTCCTCACAAACACGCCTTCATACAAAGCACCCCTCCCATCCCAGATCATAGGTGCAAGCATTAATGATCAAGATCTTCAGGAGTAAAATAATCAGAATAAAGCTTTCCTGCATGTGGAAATTTAGGAAGTTTACAGCCCCACCCTGTCTTATTCCCAGTCTGCCTCATCGGAAATGAATTGCGTGACCCTGGAGAGAGAGGCATGGAGATCTCTCAGCCGAAAGGTACATGATCTCACATCAGCAAAGGTGGGCTTGCAAAACCCCCCAGCCACGTAACTGTTCAACAAGGGAGAGGGAGCCTGCCATTTCCAAGAGCCTGCCACATGACTGGGTTGACGAGGTGACCTTCCTGGATGGGAAGAGTAGCTACTGTCACGATGACCTGCCCATGCTTCATGCCGTTGTGCAAGTGTACATAAAGCCTCAGGACAGCCCACGCTGTCTCTCGTTCTGCTAGGCTGGTCTCCTTTTCATCTGAGTAGCACAAGTTTTAGACACTGCTAGAGACACAATCAACACTTTCTCTGTAAGTAGCATGGGACAAGTTCTGAATAAGGTTGCTTTGATAAATATTTAATGTCATTCTCAATGTATGCATTGTATTAATTTTAAATATCATTTTTCTGGCACAATACCCTCAGTTAAACCTGGTATCTGTGGAATGGCAGCTCTCAAGCAGTTCTGTGTAACATTTCTAAAGGCAAATGGACTTTGCTTTGGCCAGTACCTATTAACCTGAAGCTACCTGGAATTCATGCGGACAACAAGAGCTCTTGTTGTTATTGTACTTTATGACAAGCACCGACACGTGTCAAACAGCAGAGTAAAAGCACACAGCATTTCTATTTCACCACGCTCAGCTGTGTCCCATGTTGTTCTAGCCTCTTTCAAACCTACGTACAGAGGCTGAGTTGTTATACTGAATCAGTGCATCCCAGAGCAGCACCGGTGAATCTCGAATCGGAGATAAGGCAGCAGCAGCACTGGCCTACAGGTAAACGTGAGAGCAAGGCAGGCTCAGGCAGAAGACATAAAACAGATACGAAGATGCAGGACAGTTTGACGATGAAGTGAATGGATTGAGAATGGCTGGAGAGCAGCTCTGAGGAGAAGGACTTGGGGGTGTTGGTGGATGAGAAGCTCACCATGAGCCGGCAATGTGCGCTCACAGCACAGGAGGCCAACTGCACCCCGGGCTGCATCCCCAGCAGCGTGGCCAGCGGGGTGAGGGGGGGGATTCTGCCCCTCTGCTCCGCTCTGGGGAGACCCCACCTGGAGTACTGCCTCCAGCTCTGGAGCCCTCAGCACGAGAAGGCCATGGACCTGTTGGAGCGGGGCCAGAGGAGGGCCACAGAGATGATCGGGGGGCTGGAGCCCCTCTGCGGGGAGGACAGGCTGGGAGAGGGGGGGCTGTTCAGCCTGGAGAAGAGAAGGCCCCAGGGAGACCTTAGAGCCCCTTCCAGTACCTGAAGCAGCTACATGAAGGCTGGAGACGGACTTTTTCCAAGGGCATGTAGTGATAGGACGAGGGGGAATGGCTTCAAACTGGAAGAGGGCAGGTTTAGATTAGATATTAGGAAAAAAATTTTCACTATGAGGGCGGTGAGCCCCTGGCGCAGGCTGCCCCGAGCAGCTGTGGCTGCCCCATCCCTGGAGGTGTCCAAGGCTGGGTTGGACGGGGCTGGGAGCACCCTGGGCTGGGGGGAGGTGGCCCTGCCCAGGGCAGGGGGTTGGAAGTAGATGATCTTTAAAGTCCCTTCCAACCCAAACCATTCTATGATTCTATGACTGGAGGAGGAAGGTGGGAAGAAATACTGCACGAAAAGGAATGACAAAACAAGACCCATAAGGATGAAATGCTGAAGAAGAAGAAAAAATATCTAGAAAGCCAGAGAGAGAGAGAGAAAAAAAAAAAAGCACAGCAGTAGAGCAGCAACAGAGATCAAACCATAGAGATCATAAAGCATGATACAGAGAGTACAATTTTCTTTCGATCATTTCTTGACTTTCTGCCTCTGGTCCAAAGATATGTTTCGTATTCCTGTGCAGTAAACCCTTACTGCATCCCACTGTGTGACTGTCAGCTTCGGCAAACAAGACCTAAAGTCCAAGGCAGTTTGTTCAGTCCAGGGGTTTTTTCCATTCACTCAAACGTACACTCAGGTAGCCACTGCCGTGCCATTATCTGCGACTTGCCAGTATGGATCAGTTGCAAAACACCCACATTTATGCTACTGGCTGCATTTTGTGTTACCAGCATGTTAGCATCTCTTTAAAGGAGGTAATGATCTGAAATTTGTAGCCAGTTGCCACTCGTTCTCCGTTACTCAACTTAACAGAAGAGTCTAGCCATGTATGGTTAATCCAGTCAGAGATCGTCTTTCTCAGACTAATTTTAGGTCATTACCTAATTTATTCCTAAATTTTTCTTACAGATCGAGGTCACTGAGCATAAAACAATGAAGGAAGGTTTAGCAGAAAAAGGCTTTTTAAGTGTCCTTCCCTCTTCACTACCCAGTGCTTATTTGATGCTGGCTGTACAAAACAGCTTCTGGTTTGTCATACTGATCACAGGATCAATATTTTCACCTGTCGGCCTGCGCTTTTTCGCCTGTGTGGCAAGATTGCATGCTCAATGCAGTAAAGGCCTTCGCTCTAGACACAGTGACTGAGGAAAGGAATGGTCCTGCCCCTTCTTTGAGCTCTTTTGAAGGTGTTGTCCAACACAAATTCCAGATTACCCTCAGCTATAGAGGCCTGTTGGATCTCCGTCCTCAAAGACTTCAAGACTCAGCTAGACAAAACCACAGTTGAGGTCACCTAACGCTGGCGAATAGTTCTGCTTAGAGCAACAGGTTGGACTAGAGACCTGAAGAGGTCCCTTCTGAGGTCCCCTCTGAAGAGGTCCAATTTCTATGATTCGGTCTTTTCCTAGTGTCCCTTATACATATAAAGTGACTCTGTCAGAGAGACATGATGAGTTGGGAAGCTGTTGGCTCTGAATGCTAATAGTGTCTTATCGTAATTAAAGCAGAGGATGCAGAATTGCAGCTGTGCTGCTAAGTAGTGTCAGTAGAAGTTTGGAAGTCCTAATCCCTCATCCGCCATGGATAATTGTAATGTCTGCATTTTAATCCCAGGATTGTGTTTGGCCATGTGAAGGACGTTACAGCCGGATTTAATTAACAAGTAGGATAAATCCCGTCTAAAAGAGTCAGGGGAAAGATGCACCCATCTTATCAGTTCCCTTTGCTTCTGTGGCAACAGCTTGTTATAATTGAAAGTAAAGATAGCTTTAAGAGAAAGAGGGAGCTCTGTCCCAGATATTTAATTTAGGTAGTGATTATTTTATAGGGTGGCAATAGAGATCTCTTTATTGAGATAACGGATCTGACCTACACTGACTTATTTGCAATCTAAAATGTATTGACATGCATCCACCAAATTAAAGACTGGTGATAATTCCTCCCGCGACACAGCCATAAAGCGCAAGCAGCTGCTGAAGTTGGTGGTTTTGGTTAGTAGCAGCACAGTCAACAGCAGGCAACAGAGGCAGAAGAAAGCGGGAAGAGCTGTAAATTGTACAGTGGTTTGAGAAAATAATAGAGCATCATCCAGCAGTATGATGTCTGAATGTAATTTTTAATTAGGGGAAACAGGACACACACCTAGTTATTTAGCAAGACAACAATTTTGAAGCAATTGTGGAAAATAAGAGTTCACTCCTACAGTCACTGTTCCAGCTGCCTCTAAAAGATGAAGCAATAGGTACAAGGTTATAATAAATCCTGTACGGTTGTAATTCTGCCAGGATTCAAAAAGCATAGTCATTTGGTAAAATGCAATTGAGACTTTTTTTTTAAATTCAGTAGTAAGAAATTAACTGCCGTTCTTGTCTTTTCCTTTATCCATGTTTTCTTGGTGAAACAAATCAGAATGGGCTATATATGATGCATATGCTTAAATGTCACCTTTGACACTGCTAAAAGTGTGAGTAGTGAAAGGAAAAGGCATATTAAACCCTTTCCTTGAACACATAAAGTAGCTGAATTTGAAAAATTTTATGATAGAGCTTTGTGATAGCAGCAGTATCTAGGGTGTATTAATTCTGTTTAAAAATACTTCTTCGTTTGTTTTGGGAGCCCTTTCCAGAGCTGGCCAACGGAGTGTCTGTCTGTTGGAGACAGATCTGATTCTTCTCCTCCCTACCACCTGCAGCTCTTGTGCTTGCAAGCAGTTTGAAGCAGAAAGGTAACAGATAATGCAGAAGAAAAGACCAGAAATCACAACCAGAAAAGGATGCCTTAACAGTGACAGCTGTACAGAGACAGTGTTACCAGCAAAAAAACCCCTGAGCTGATAAAGAGGAACGTATATACCATGATTTTTGCATGAGTCATTTGAAACATTAAAACCTATGTTAAGGTCATTTGTATACAACGACTGAGAACAAATACTACACACTGAGAAGTGATATGCAAGCTACCAATACCTAATTCGCAGAAAAATAAACTTTGTGCTAATGAGACCAAGTTCCTAAACTGGACGCAGATCAAGGGGTATGAGCAGACTTCACAACAGTCATCTACAGCAACTTTTCCAGACTTCATAAAAGGAAAAATTTTTAGGGGACTGCTTTAAGTAAATATTTTGCATCAACTTCCACATTCAATTTCACCAATGTAATTTAACTTAAGAGGCTTTGGGTAAACATGTAGATACACTCCAATACTTCAGGAAATTGCCAACAATTTCCTTGGGTTTTTTAAAAGAAGCCTGTAAAATATACACATTTTGCTATTATTACCATTAGGTAGTTTACTTCAAAATATTTTTCGCATACCATACTGTTAAATAGAACTGGGCCAAATCAAATAATAACAATTAGTACGTCTGAACGCAAGGACTTCTGCTACTCTGCGGTAGGGTGGGAACTTTGCTAATATCATATACTTTCAGATACAGAAGAAACAGATTGAGTTATATTTTTAAATACCAGTGAAAATCCCAGCGAAGTATGTGGGATTTACTTCCTTCCTGTGCACTGCTCCTGTCCCTACTTACCAAGAGTGCTGCATAACTTACTGCTGAGCCAGGTCCACTACGTTAAAAGATGACTAGAAATGGATCTGGCTGTCGTTGGCCAGCCTTGGATGCTGCTCATGGCTACATGGAGGAATGTGTTATGGATATCGAGCAACTATCCCCTTTCCTCTTGCTCCCCGAGGATGAAAACCCCTGGGTCGTATGATGTCCCGTTTCTTGTGATACACTGCAAGTCTGCACTACGGCGTTGCCCCAGCAGCACCCTCCCAGCTGACGGATCCCACCACAAACTACCTGAGAGTATCTCCATTTCTGACACTTGATGCTGGCTGGTTTAGGTAGGGATGGCACAATCCTCTCCAGGTGACTGAGAATTAACTGCTGCACCTCTGCAGGGTCTGAATCCAGGTGCTTGCTTCCAAATGTCACAGTTGTATGAACTACAACTGAGGGCGCAATTTCAGGAGACTCTGAAATACAGAAGAGAGATGCTTTTGAAAGATTACTCATTAATACTTGCCTTCCACACAAGCTGACAATTGTGTCTCTAGCCTAGGAGTCAATAAGAATGAAAATATCTGTGGCACCACCCTGTTCTTCCAGCTGGAAAAAAGACAAGGAGTAACAACATAAGTTGTTCACAAGAAGTACAGTGAAGAAATCCAGGTTTTTTGCAAATTTGTGATGGCTTTCCCATTGCGATAACCATAGCTCCACATACATTTCCTAGAGGAACCTCAAGGCATTCCCACACCCCGTAAGTAGCAGCTGGAAGGACCTGGAAGCAAACTCTTCCCCTTTTTCCTCCCAGACATTTTGACAGGCAACCACCTGGCAATCGGGGCAAACTGGCAAAAGAGAACAAGAAGAAACATGTAAAACTGCTTCCTAGGAATTTATCCAGCCACGTCTACAAATAGTAACAACTAGTGCCGCTACAACCGCAGGGCACTTGGAGGCGTGCGATCGCAGCTGCCCACCTGCAAGGTCTTGCTTGGGTGGTGGTCAGGATTCCCAAAGGGCTACGCTTGCAGCTGGGACTTGTGTTATCACTGGCAATGGCAAAGGGCAAACCCTTTACCAAAGGCTGAAGCTCACCCAGCCATGCGGTAAGATGAAGGTACTGGATGATGCACCTTTTTTTTTTTTTTTTTGATGGAAGCTTATTCTTGGCAATGGAATGGCTCTGCCGCTGCTTGTGGGGACTGATCCCCAGGGGCTCGGCGCTCCACTTACGGCCGAAGGCATGTGAAGTCCTTCTGAGCGCAGCAGCTCATGCCAGATGTAAAACAAACAAATTGCAGCCGCAGCCACCGCAAGCCTGATGCACGCAAGCCACTGCACCAACAACGGCACGGCTCTGCCAGCAAGCCACCTCCTCTGTCTGAACCGCCGGAGGCAGCCGGGTCACCACAGCCAATTTGCTTACCCGCCTATATCAGACTAATTTATATACTTCCTCCCCTGCGCAGTCGAAACGCACGTCCCCTTAAAGGGACAATCTCTGCAACACAGAAATATGACAGACTTGAACATGAAATCATCATGACATAAAAATTATCTTTAAGGCAAAGGACAAAAAAAAGAAGAGTGTTTGCTGCATTACTGTGAAAAACAGTTGCTCCCTCTATAATTGGTTGCATATTGGCCATGCAACAGTATGTACACCACTGAAAGGCTCGAATAGAAGCCAGGGCAGGTTAGCTTGAGAAATCAGCACTTCCTTTTGGCCTGCGCAAGTGAACTCAACTTAAATTTTGCTGCTCTAGCAACTTCCAGGAAATTGATGTGCGGTTGTCTACATGCATGTTTTGGGGAGTGTGAACCTTCAATACAACTTCTGTCCTCGGGTAAATACATGCAAACGAGCAAAACTCAAAAAAAGAGTTTGTCCCTTAAAAGTCAAATAGGCTGCAGCGCCAGAGGAAGAACTGAAGGCAGCTTGAGTGCTGATGTTCATCCCAGCAGACTTGAGAATGGCCAAGTTTCGCTACAGCTGGGGCTGGTTGTAGGTTCTCTACAGCAAGGGACTTCCGTCCCTGCTGGCACGTTGGCTTGTCGCCTTACAGACTCGGTCTGGACAGCCAACAACCAGTGGCCAGAGAATTTGCCTAGAATAGAGGATTTTCGGGCTCAGTGATTGCCCTATGTCAAGGCACAATGAGGACCCAGCAGACCCTTGTGTCAGTTGGTCCTGCTGGGGCTGGTTCCGCTTTGGATGAGCAGGATGCATTTGCTGGAGCAAGGACAGAACCTGGGTTCTGCTATATTTCAGCTGAGAGCTCAAACTCACCGAGCTGGTTGTTAAATTAAGCTATTCCCTCTCACTCCATTAACTAGAAATTCCCTCTTTTGGAAGAAGAAAGCGTTTTCTGGCTAAACCTTTGTCTGAACTAGCACATTCCTAGAAAAATATTTTTGTTTGAGCAAATAAGTGTTTTATGACTAAGGAATCCACAAAGAAAGAGGCAGTTGAACGCTTTCTGACCAGTTCTGGCTGTTAGGTACAAAGCTTGATAGAAATCTTTCCCTCTGCTATGTCGGTGAAGAGATACTCCAGCTCCTCCAGCTGGAGATCCCCTTTGAGAAGATGACAAATTCCATCTTTCCAAAGGCAAGCAAAATGTCTGTCTCTGATAAGCTTTCCGTCCTGGGCTGATCACTTCAGAATATGCTACCGAGGCGCAGCAATACCCAGTCCTAGCGCCCACAGCAAGCATGAAAGCAATGGCTTTAACTTCAGTGGTAAGGATCCCTTCACTGAGTCTCTTTCTTGGGTGGGCCAGCTCAGTCAACCCTTGCTCTTGAGAAAGGGGAAAATGTGGCAAAAAAGGTGGGAAGATGTTTACTGGTTGTGATAAGGAATACACCCTGACAAGCCACATCTGAAGGCACCAAGCCATAGTACTGCCTTCTCTTAAAGTTCTCCTTTTCTAAGGCACTCCTAAAAGCAGATCACTCACTTCACTCCCTGCGTTGGGCTTGCAAGCCCTGTTTTCATCAAGTACTACAGCTCTTTTCCTGGGTGATGTCCTGAAGTGTCCAGAAACTTTGAGTTTGGTTCCTATTTTAATCTGAGTTGCTGATTTTGCTCTCTTGTGTCTTGGGCTTGAAAGTAAGCCTTACCCATCAGGGATGGACAGGTCCAAGATATCCACTTGACACAGATCTGGGATAAGGGCAAGGCAGACCTGGGGACTAAGACTGTAGAGTGAAACAAGGACCACTCTTGTCTAGAAGCAGAGGCTCAGCCAAAGGGGCTGTCTTCTTCCCTGAGCTCTGAGCACTGATTGCCTGAGTCTAACATCTAGCCTCAGACTCATCTTCCTGAGATTCCTCCTGCCACCCCCAAGCCTGGTCTCAAAGGCTCGTACAGGACGTATCTCTCTTCACATCGCTTTTCCAACTAGCTGGAAAAATGTCAGAAATGCTACTCAGTCTCTCCTCCCCATTTTGGGGAAGAAAACAGGTATTCTGACATCTCTACATAAAGACAAGAGGGAACGGGCACAAACTTGACCATAGGCAGTTCCATCTCAACCTGAGGAGGGACTTCTCCCCTGTGCGGGCGGCAGAGCAGTGGCACAGCTGCCCAGAGAGGTGGGGGAGTCTCCCACTCTGGAGCCATCCCAAACCCGCCTGGACGCCGTCCTGTGCCACTGCTGGAGGTGACCCTGCTCTGGCAGGGGGTGGACTGGGGGAGCTCCAGAGGGCCCTTCCGACCCCCACCACTCTGGGAGTCTGTTACTGTCAGGGACAGAAGACCAAGTGGTAAAGCCTATTAGGTACCTGGGGATTTATTATAGTGTACATGGTATTCTGGCAAATTCTTCCCCATAAACTTGGCAAAAAGGCTCAATAAAAGACGTCTAAGCATTTTAATAAAATAAATATTCATTGCTTGCTGTGACTTGTTATAGCCAATGATTCTTAGACAGGGCTGCCTTCTTTCAAATCTCTCATCTCTTCCATGGCATGTACAAAACAAGTTTCAGGAGAACAGGCAGTTCGTTGAGTTTTTAATTCCTCCTTTGAGCTACTGATAGCTTGGAGAGCTTCCAGAGGCCACTGAGTCACAGCCTTCCAGTACTGAAATATGCAGCCTGCGAGGATCAAGTTTAGCCTCAAGCCCTTTTCTTTCTTCTGCAAAAATACTGGCTACAAGAGGAGTTCAAAATAGATTTTTCCCTGAAAGTGATGGGGGTATCTCAGCCTTGACGCACCGGGTATGAACAGCTGTGCAGTTGTCGCAGGACTAAAACCGTCATTTTACTCCCAACACGTTTAGACCAGGCTGCAACAGCTAGCTTAAAATCAAGGGCTTCCGGCAGGACTTCTCATGAGATTTTAATTTACTTTATTTGTGGCAAGGATGCAAGCCGTCCATGGCCATGCTAGCAGATGACAAAGTAGCATGGGAGATGTGGCAAGCCTGGGAACGCTTGGCAACGCAAGGGGTAATGATCTGAGGGTGAATGGAAGCAGCATAAAAGCTTTCATCTGCTCCCAGTTCTCCCCCCCGCCTCTTATCCCAGCTGCACGGCAATTAATCCGATCAGTTGATGCGGCGGAAGGCATAAGACGCTGGGTAGATCAGAGCTAGAATGAGACGGCAGAGTTGGCTGTAGCTTATACCAACTTAATGAGCAAGGGGCCGCTCTGCCAGCGTTGGCAGCATCCTCGGTGTCTGCAGTTGCTGAGGGACCCCACCGAAAACCTAGGAGCAGCAAGCTTGCGCCTGGCTCTCCCTTCTCCGTCCAGCCCAGGCCGCGTCGCCAGAGCAGCGACACGGGCTGCAGGGGCTGCAGGGGCTGGGTGTCAGACCCCCGGCCCGCTCCGGTCTGCCTCCATTAACTCACACCAGTAGGAAAAGCGGCTTTTTGTGCAGAGACCCTGGTGAGGCTGCGGCCAGGAAGGGAAGCACCAGCATCACATCATGCAGTGAAGGCAGTTTGGCAGATGCGGTTTGTGCCCAAGGCTCAGACTCTCTTCTTCCCCATGGCATAGGGAAGATGCAAGACTGTAACTACAAGTTTCATTTGCTTCTGCGTTAAGTTTTCCTCACTTTACTGTTAATTTCTTTTGCTCTGCTGCATCACACAGGACCAACACAGGCAGATAGTAGAGGCAACGAGACGAATGTGAGGATAAACACATTCCCTTTGAGACTCATTTTGCTTCCATGTAAACAGAAAAGACCTGTGCGATATTTGGCGTACTGCCCCATCCAGCCCGTGTCCCATCTATGACAGGGCTGGTGTCGCAGGAGCTGCGGCATCCCTGCCTGGCCTGGCAGCAGTGGCTGGGGCTGTGCGGACCCTGGAGAGTGTGGAGCAGCTGGCTGGTGGCGATGGGAAGAGGGGCAGAGCCAGGCTCTGACACGGGTCCCAGACCGAACACAGCCAGCCTCCTTGGGATGTCTTGGCCACCACATGCAGCCGTTCTGAGCAGCCTGCAAGGCTGAGCAGAGTAGTAGGGATGAACAAATCCCAGGGTTTTTTTGCCTCAAAGTCAAAGTATGAGGTTCCACCAGTCCCCCACAGCCACGTCTAGTCCATAAAGACCTTATGGGAGGTGCTGAAGCACTTCAGACCAAAGTCTGGCTGCATGGTCAGTCTGATCGGCAGTGTCCTCCCCTCTTAGTGAGTCTGAAACCATACACGGAAAAAGAAAATGGGTGAACTGAAAAGACAGGAGATGAAATAAATACAGAATTAAGTAATTGGGAAGTTGAAAAGTGAGGATGCAACTGCATCTTCCACATCCTAAAGGGAAGGTGGCAGAGATGACAGAGCCAGACTCTTCTTAGAAGTTCAAAGCAACAGGACGAGAGCCAATGGGTACAACTGCAACGACAGAAAATCCCAGCTGGACATGAGGACACAGCCTCTTCCCATGTCAGCTGGGCATACCTAGGATGGGGCCCTGAGTGTTGGGGGTTGTCTGCATCCGTGGGGACTGCCCCGACTTGCCTGGACACCTGCTGTAGCTGTGACGTTTGCTCTGCTGGGAGCAGGGCCAGGCCACAGCCCCCCCCCGCTGCCTCCAGCTGGAGGCTGGTAGGTTTGTATCAGCCCATGAAAACAGAGGAAGACAACCAACACTAAGCAGCGTGAAGTACAAGCTGTCACAGGTAGAGGACACATCAGCTGTCTGGAAGGGCTGTCAAGGACAGAAAGCAATTGGAGCTCACCATGCTTTGCGCTTCAGGCAGTTATAACCGGGAATTAAGCACTAGCAAAGTCTCCCCATGTTGAACTCTGGGGAAACTGGCTCTTGACCTACAACCTGGGAATGGGGGGAAAGGTGTTTGGATTGTGAGTAGGAGAAGGCAGCCATCAGCTTCTTAACGTTTCAGGACTGTCTCAACAGTCGTCATTAATTCCCAGCTGGAGGAATCACATGGGCTGTGTAAAGAAAGAGAAGGACAGACTGCTGACAGTGAGAATTTATGCAGGATTAAGCCTGTTAGGAGTATAATCTTCCAGAAAAAGGATGGCGCTAATAAGTATGGCCCTGGAGAAGACCACAGAGAACAGAGCCCAGGGCCACTTCCCCAGCACAGTGGCTTGTGGCTCAAGAGCATCTGGCATCAGAAAGGTGGCTCCTAGCTTTGAATAACACATTTAGTGCGGAATGGTAAGATGGAAGACCATGGTGTCGTGGGTGAAGCTGCTCAGCAAAGCTGCTCGGGCTGCTTTCACTATTATGGTGGGATAAAAAGACTTGGGCAAATTCCTCCACACACTCTGTACTGCAGGACAGTGACAATATGAACAGCCCGTGGTGCCAAGTCCTCCCATGGGGACTTCCTTCTGCCCTGGGAAGTTGTCATTTGATATTAAGGATGTAAAGCCAGCTCCTGTGGTGGCTACATCCTCCTTACCATCAGTCTCAGGGAAGGAAGGGGACAGAGAGGTCACTAAAGCATAAACACCTCAACAAAACAACATAACTTCTCAGAGAAAGCCCACAGTGGATTATCTGTCCACCAAAATCTTCTCCCTTGCAAAACGCAAAAGCTACTTTTCTCTAGTGAATCTATGCCAAGGTCAGGGCTCAGAGTCCCTAAATTCAAAAGACATTTTAGAGATTAGCTGCGAACCCTGGGATCCACGGAGGCCTGAAGTTTCCTAAGCAGGGAGAACACCATCAGAGCCTAAAAGTCATAGGATTCATTTGGCAAATGGTCAGGATGGTATCTACCATGTTCTGGGAGTGTGACGGGTTGAAAAGTATCTGTGGAAGCGGAGGAACTGCCGGGTAATATGTATTTCAAGGCGCCAGGAAGGGGACACAGCACATTGCTCTTGGGACTGTATTAATGGCAGAAGGTACCCTAAGAAGGACCCACTGCTCTTCAGCACTGCCCATGTGGCTTGCAGCGGCCACTTGGCAAAGCTGGGCAGAAACAGCTATAGCTTCTCCTGCTATCCTCAAGAAAGCAGAAGCGAACTGGATTTGACCAAACAATAAAGCTCTAGGAGAGAAAATTGTGTCCGAGGCCCATCGTGGAGCACATCTTGCAGTTGCTCAGCTGAAAGGCTTTGAAGCAAGAAACGCTACACTGCAAGGGACACAGTGTCCACTGAGGCATCAAGGACAGGGTGTTCAGAGAGGCTGATCAACCTCGACCTTAGAAGTCATCGCACTGGTCTAGGACTGAAGCACATTTGTGGAGAAGCATGAGGCAGCACGGGCTGCAATCTGCACACCCTGGAAGTGTCCTGTGGCTCACGGGCTCTGCACAGCCTGTAAATCCACCAACCCTCAGGAGAATGAGCTCTACTTTGATAAAGGCATAGAAGTAAGTAGCCAAGACCTGCAGATCAGTTTGTAGGCTCCATAGATACAGCCACAAAAGGTCCACAAAGAGGACTGAAAACTTTTACTGGTTCAGCTGTGCTGACATTAAAACTCGCTGGACAGCAGATGTGGACAAAGCTTGAAGAACTGCCCGTTTTCATCAAGGGGGCTTGGTTGGACTCACTTCCCAGTTAATTTATTAGTGTGTTCAGTAAATACTCACCAGAACATAGTCTGCCTCAGAGTCTCGGGATTTAGGTAGGGAGGGACCTCTGGAGGTCTCTAGTCCAACCTCCTGCTCAAAACAGGGGCCAGCTTCAAAGGCAGACTGTACTCCTACCGTCTGAGTGCTCAGCCGGGAGCCCCTCCCAGCGCGCGCGCGGGCACCGTGTCTCTCCTTCCTAGGGGATCGATCCTAGGGTTACAGCCTAGTCTCCAGAAGAGACTTGTATATGGATGTGATAGGCACACATCTTCTACAGGAAGGTTTTCTTCCTTCCTAGAGGAACAGCGGCAAGATTTTTTTTCGTGTTCCTGCCCAAAACCTGGAGTCAGAAGAGATACAGATAAAAAACGAGACGTGGTTTCTTCCTGCCCCTCAGGATTTTTTAATTTACTGGGGGGATGCGTTTGCTACCCAAAACCCATTCTGGTCCTGGGTAGCATGACAGGAAGGGAAAGGGCTTCATCACTGCCATGCCAAACAAACCCTCGAAGCTAGACTGTAAAGGAAAGGCCGCTGGGGCAGTGCGGAGGGCACCGGCGCAGCAGGACACCTCCAGACAGGCTGGAACTGTATCCTTGCTCCCTGGGAGGGATCAGCAGGCTGCCCAAAGAGAAGTCAGCAGGCAGGCCTCATAAAACTACATCTACAATGAAAAAAAAGAACCCTGATTAGCTTTAGTACACCTAGCAAACGAGCAAGTGAGACAGAGGTTTGCTTTCAAAATGCCGTGCTGCTATTTAGCAAAAGGGTTAGTGAGCTTCCCGAGTTATCCTCAGAAGCTCCCGTGGTTCGTAAGGTCCCGTATTCTCCCTGGAATAAAATCTGTTCTATCTCACAAGGCACATTTTGGAAGAGTCTGTGTAAAGTGTGGCGTTAACTTTTATATTCAGAAATTCAGCATTTCATTAGCCTTACAGACAGTTTCTGATTAGTTTTCTAAAAGGCAGGCAGGGCAGGCAGGGGATTACAAAGCAATTGCCCATGTAATGAGGTGAAAACCTAAATAACTCTTTAACTCTTTCATCTTCCTACAAAGTCTTGTTTCGATACCGAGAAGATAAAGGAATCTGTATTTTAAAATTAAAAAGGATACTCATGAATTACACTGATCCTGAAAACCTGTAAGACGAATCTTCCCTTTATATTATATAACCTTACAATCCTGAAGCGAAAGAAGGGAACCGCTTCCATTTTTAAGTGTCATCTATCTTTAGTCCTCCGGAATGCAAAGAGATGCAAAGACTGCAGTGTTACAGAAATGAGGCTTGAAAAAATTTATACTGAAGAATTCCCACCATCCCCCCGACCAGTTATAAATATTGATGGGGTCTTTAAGGCAGCCAATCACACAAATATTTAATATTCATACACACTGCACAGGGAATTCAACATACACTTCTTGTAGGCTCTTCCTTATGTAATGTTCGAGCGCATTATCCCTGCGGACCGAGATGCAAAAAGCCTTCCTTCTCGGAGGCTCATCCCGCTCCAGATTACATCGGTAATGGCAGTATCAGAGAAACAGCTTCATTATTGATTCTTCTGCATAAATCAGCAAGAAAACAGATGTCATCCCTAGTTATTGGTAAGGAACTAGGCTGTGTCACGATGAAGCCAACTAATGGTAGCGCGTTGTGTCACTGAGAAGAGCTGCCAGGGACTCCCTGGGTGCCGGTGCCTTCCCCAGCGGGCTCGGTTGGGCATGGGTCAGGCTTGCTACCTCCTCACCATCACAGCAAGGGTTAGTCCATCGCAGAACACCGTATTCCGCTCTAGCAGTGTCAACAAAGACAAAACTGAGAAGTCATGCTGTTCTGTCTCACCCACCCGGGACTGCCAGATTAGATATTAGGAAGAAATGTTTCCCTGTGCGGGCGGTGAGCCCCTGGCGCAGGCTGCCCCGAGCAGCTGTGGCTGCCCCATCCCTGGAGGTGTCCAAGGCCGGGTTGGACGGGGCTGGGAGCACCCTGGGCTGGGGGGAGGTGGCCCTGCCCAGGGCAGGGGGGTGGAACGAGATGGTCTTCAAGGTTCCTTCCAACCTCAACCATTCTGTGATTCTATGAAAGATAGCCTGGTAACCTGGCTTGTTCTCCATTACAGCAGTACAGGGGCCATGTTGACGACAGTTACCTTGAATACAAACTTATGATTTAAAGAATACCATTACAATGTAATGTTTGAAGAACCAGCAACCCTTGAGCAGTCTGCAAAAACGAATTAAGAAGAAAACAAAAAGAGAGGGGATGCTGCTGTACCTCCTAGCAAGGAGAGGCTTTATGAGCTTGCAAGTGCTGTGCAACAAGCAGCGATTCAGCATGCTGCAGCTCACCACAACACAGCGAGGCGCGAGCTCTCCTTAGGGAAGCGCGTGGCTCTGAGAGCAAGCAAAGGCTGAGATTTCTGGAGGATTACAGACTGCAACTCACTGGCTCTGCGAACAAACCCATCCTGTGGTATAATTACAGCAACAAGGCTTTTTCAGGTAAAATGTGAAACTTTCCTAAGAATATATAGGGTCAGTGTATATGGCATAGAGGAGGAACAGGGGAAGCAGGACCATTCAGGCATCAACTGGAGAAGCTGACGGCTTTTTGGGAAAGATGACTGTCCTGAAAGATGTCAGCTGTTTCACCCAGGAGACCCAATGTAAACCTTAGCCTGAGCATTTCTGCTTTCTCTCTCTGAATGCTTATGATTGTCACCACCATCTGCTTCAGGTGAAACGGGATCAATCAAGGTTGAAGAACGGAAGAATGGGAAGAACAATGAGTGGAGCATAGTGTTAAAATGTCAGCAATGGCACCCCAAAAAACCACACAACAAACAAGGGACAGCGAGGTGCTGCCGTGCCTCCCATTGAAATGTTCTGGAGGTCAGTCAGAAGCACAGAAAGAAAAATACAAACGCAAAATACTTGCATATGTGCTAAAACAAACATAAAGAAACTTTATATTCAAGTGTTTTGGCTGCAGTACCCCATATGTGTAAATACATTTCACATTCAGCCCACCTTGTCTTAAAGTCCGCATGTGCGTGTGTGTCTCTATTATCAGCAGAGCCGTGCATGTGTTTGAAGAAAAGTGAATCACTTGGTGACCACTTTTGATTTTTACCCTTTCGTACGTCAGCATTACCAAACACAATACAGGCATGCTTTCCAACCCTCCTGTGCTCAGCTCAAGCGTTCGCAGCCAGAAATACCGCTCCAGCTAACGCATGCAGCTCTCTCCCTAGTGCCGCTTTTCCTGGAACAAAGTGCAAATCTGTGAAATGCAAGTTCGCCTGGAAAGACAGCGCAGCCAAGGCGGCTGGTTGACTGTTTATATGTCGCGAGGAGGGCCCTACCAGAGAGAGATCATCTTCAGTTGCTTGGCCCGCTGCTTGTTCCAGCCCTATGAAGGTATACAATTTGTTCTTCTTGGAAAAATTTGCTCATATAAACAGATCTCTCCCACAATATGAGGGAAATTACAGTGAGAAAGGTATGTGTCAACACTGCTGTTCTGGTAGTTTCTCGAACAATGCTTCTAACAATTATCTTTGCTAACAATATGCCACAAATTATATGCTTTCTATTTGGCTAAATTGCATTTGGAGACAGCAAAGACACTGTACTTAGATATTTGATAATTCCATTATAATTCCATATTCGTTATTCTTAGCGCCGGCGCTTGGAGACCACGTATGCGAGCAGGTGAGGAAAGGATAGGTGAATTCCTCCCTTGGGCTGTGTCTTCTTCTGCACAGCTAGAATCAGGCAGCTGGGATGGAGAATACCAGTAGGTGCTATTAACTATCAAGTACTTACTGTTAAACACAACGATGGCAATATTATCTTAGATGCAAGAAAATCTCCAGCTGTACGTTGTCAGTAACAAGGAGACAATGCCAGAGAAAAACAATATCACTCTGTATTTGGCTTTCCTTACACTCTTTTTTATACGTATTCACTATTGGTCCCTGCTGGAGGAAGCATATCAGGGTGGATGCATCTTTGTTTTGGCCAGTTCAGCCGTTCTTTTTTTTTATTCTCCCTCTTTTCAGACCAACAGGCTAAATCCTTAAGAGAAATAATGAAATTTGGCTTCCTCAGGGGTGAGTTGATTCATCTCTCCAAGCCCTTTGCTCCCAGCATAAACTGCTGGTTCTGGAGGCACTTCAAGAGCCATTGCTACCCAGCTGGCTTCGGAGCAAAGAGGGGCACATTTGGAAGAGCTGACTCAAACTGTACTATCACCACAACAAGGAGGAGTGCAAGGTCCTGTGTCTGACACAGGACAACTCCATGTATCAGCTCGGCCGAGCAACATGCCTTTCTGAAAAGATCCTGCTGCTTACGGCGGATCCACCATTGCATATCAGCCAGCAGTGCAAAGGCGGCTCACATCACATCACATCACATCAGGGCCTTGAGCAACACGATCTGACTTCGCAGCTGGATGTAACTTCAAACCCTGCGTGGGGGGAGGACCAGATGAACTCCAGTGGTCCCTCCCAACCTGAATGACCGTGACTCTAATTGGTAGAGGAAGACAATGGAACAGGAGGCAACATCCACAGGCTGAGCCTTGACAAGTTCAGACTGCAGATGAAGAGACACTTCTTCCCCCAATGGAGGTGTAGCCCTGGGACTACCAATGACGCAGGGAATCTCCATCCCGGTTTTTTTTCAGAATCTCAGCTAGACAAGGCCAGCTGCCCTGACGTTGCGTTAGCACAGCCTGCTGTGAGTGCGAGCTGGCGCACAGACCTTCAGAGGTCCTGGCCACCAGCACCGCTGTTATACTGTGATGCTCCCTCCTGATAGCTTATTACCTTAAATTGCGTGTTTCTGGTGTAAGAGAGGGAAAGCATGCCCAACCTTATGGCTGTTTTCTAGCACGGTGACGGCATGTAGATATAAGGGCAAGGTTGCAATGGCCTGTCCAGCAGGTACTAACGTCACTGGTGTCTGCAGACTGCAGGCAGGAAACAATAAATCCCAAAGGAACAAGGAAGACTAAAATCGGAATTCTCCCAGATCTAAACCTGAACATGCTTTAGCTCAGTGAATTTGGTAATACTTCATAATTATGTATTAGGCAGCAGCTGATTATGAAAATCCTTCCTTATTCTGTGACAGTGAGTCACAGTGCTTTGTAGGTCACCACAAAGGTGGGCAGGATTTTACCCCCGCTTCACGGATGTGGTTAAACCTGGTCACCGTTTCAATGTGAGCAAGCAACAGAATGGGGAAGCATTTTCAGCTCCTAACGAACTTGATTAAACTCAAATGCTAGCAGTTTTTCTTGAGCTATTCTATGCCAACACACTCGTGGTATATGAAATACGTTTAATAAATAAAACATATACTTACTCGGCTGCCATCTTCCAGAAACAGATGAGAAGTGTCTGCCTTGCGGGATGTTCTCCAAGCTTTACCGAGCAGCCGTACTCTGCGCAGCCATTTCAAGGATTTTCCATGATTATAAAAGCACACTGGCTAACTCGGAATTAGGCTGAACAGCCTCAATTATATAACTCATTACTACTTCCAAGCATGCTTAGTGGAAAGAACAGGAGTTGTAAAGTAATGGATGACGGGAGATAAATTGGCATGTGTATGAATCAATGTTTAAACAAAGGAACTCCAGCTCTTTCTTGGAATAGCAACATTTTGATGTCTCAAATCCCCCGACACTAGTTTCATAAATGTAGTAACGTAAACCATGTGCTGGGTGGTGATTTTCTGAGGACCTTCCCGCTTTCATTGTGTATTTTATTACAGGCCAAATGTGACATTAAATGCTATCCACTGCGGCTTGGAGTTAAATACTTGCTCTGTTCAGAATAGCAACACTCAATTAAACAGCATTTTTCATGATCTACACCCTCTATTGTCACTGTGTTTAAGGGAAATAATGGGAGCACTGACCTATATTGCGTTTCTTATTATCGATGGAGATGAAGCGTATGCAGGGATTATCGGTGATGTACTGTGCAGCCCAGGGGACATCAATCCGTGTACCAGCTTCATAGAAAAGTCCCAGAGCGTAGCGGGAGGAGTAGCTCACAGATTCCAGTTGCTGCTTTTGACTTTCATTAATTACTGTGGGGAAAAAAAAAATAAAAATCAGACAATCCCTCTTCTCTCAGAACATTAAATGTGTGAATGCTGTGGTTAAGCTGATTATTCCTTCCTGAAAATGACCAGACTGCTAAAACTAAGAATTTAATATTAAGCCTAGTGCTTTGTAATATTTTTTCTGGGACACCTCTTCATGAAGTTTTAATGGTGCATTATGTAGACTATGTCCTTCACACGCAACCCTCCCCCATCTGTTGGTGGTTCATCTCCCAGTTCTCTGCTAGTTGCCTCTGACTTGAAACTTCAAACACTGGTGACTTTTTCCCAAATCTTTCCTAAAAGGGTGAATAAATGGGAATAAGAGGTTTGGATTGCCTCTAATAAATGATTGTATGACTCCGCAAAAACCCAAATGACTTCACATATCAACAAAATGAACACAGGGGCTCTCGAATCTCTGGGGAAAACAGCCCTGCAACTTCTGTGTTGCAATTCAAATGGGTGAAGAAAACTCTGCACTTCAGCACACAAAGCATTTGTAGTGAAGTTCAGCTCCTTCAGCTGAAGGTATTTTAAAGCAGTTTAGTAAATTTCAGAGCAAATATGAATCCGTTCCTCCCTATGATTAACTCTTCTATCTTCTAATTACAGTAAGATCTGCTTTTTGCCTCAATTTTATAATCTTCATAAAAAGCTGCACGAAGCAGCATTAGCCCCACTGTGCAATGAAATACTATTTTATTTTGTGCCGAAGAGAAATACTAATTTTGACTAATCGTGGAGTTAGGTACCACATTGCTCTTTCTACTACCGAATGGATGGCCAACGCTTCTGCAAGCTGGAGCAGGACGTGCAAAGACAAAATAACAGCAGTCTCCCACTTGTGCGTGAAACCGCACGCTCTGTTGAGCTTGTTTGGAGATTCGATACTGAGAGGGAAAAGAACAACAACCGAGGCGTTTCGTTTTACGCAGAATTCAGCTGGCGTGATGAACATCTTGGATGAAGAAAGGAGCAGCTGATGGCTATATCCACCACGGCACTTCCCACAGGCAGCGGGTCAGGTATTGAGTGGTGTCTTCAGGACTTCAGCAGCAGTCCTGCCCCAGAAGAGACCCGCCCCACGCATGGGGCAGGCTGGGATGGGCTGGAGGGGGCCGCTCTCCACGCGGGCGAGAGGCATCTGCAGACTCGTGCACGCCAAGCTGGCCAGGAGTCACAGCAATGAAGGCCAACCAGCCCGGCGTGAGAGCATCCAGCAGGTCAAGGGAAGGCGTGATTCCCCTTGAGTGAGGCCACGTCTGGACACTTTGCGCAGTTTGTCATGTGCCCCCAGTACAAGAGAGAACAACAAACAGGATAAAGTCCTGTGCAGGGTCACTAACGTGGTCAGCTAAAAGGGGGTCTCCGTTCCCAGGGACTGCCCTCACTGACCCAGACACAGCCCCAAACAACATGCTGCAGCTGCAGTGCTGGACCTGCTGGGAGCAGTGTCGGGCTGGAGACCCCCAGCATGGTGCCTCCAGCCAGAGTTGGTGGGACCGGGTGATTCTGCATACCTTACTCACGCCACAGCCACCTCCCTGCGCCTGCAAGTAATGTGCTTCAAAAAAAATGCTGGTGCAATTGGCCTTGCTGTCATGACTAATGCTCAGAACTTGCAACCAGGATGGCTTCATCACACACTCACTCCACCAGCGCACGCTCTCCCCCTGGGAACCGATAATTCCTGCTGTGCCAAGGCGGGATGCTAGGAACCAGGGCTATAAACCAAACTGTGCGTGGTGCCGTGACACAGGCGCTCCTGAGTCACACCATGCCGGCTAGGGGCAGGGGTCCAGCAGCGCTGGCACAGCACTTTCCAGCAGGATGCACATTTGAGAGCACATACAGTCCTGCTGAAAAGTCCTTGCAACAACTGCCACTAAACCTATAAAGCCTACGTACCACCCGTCTGCATCAGGGTCCATTCCCATCACTGCTACGGGCATACCCCATTCTCAAACGGCATCAAGACTGCCTGTTACAACTCTATTTACATGCAGAGGACAACGAGCAGGGCAGCGCCAACGCTGGTGTCACCCCAGCTCTTACCAACCTATGGGTGACCATTGCAGCTGTGCAAGTCTACAGGTGCCAAGTTCAAACTCCTTGTCCTTTCTGGCAACATTTCCATGTGGCCTCCCAAAATGTGCAGGGACACGATTTATGACCCTATTCAGCATCCTCTGAGAGGCTCAGTAACTCACTCATGAAGGCTCCTCTGTCTCGGGAGCCTTGGTGAGCCACCAGGGAAGGTTCACCAAGGATATCACATCCCCTTTTCCCAGACAGGTGCCTTCCATGGGAGAATGCAGGGTCTGCAGTCACAATCTCTCACCTGAAAACCCACCGGGCCACTCATAGGTATCTGCCCCATCCCCGTGTTTCTCTAGTTGCATATTTTTTCCATGATGTCTCTCCACTCTATTCCTCTGCACGTCATGGAGAAGACTGATTTCAGAGGCTGCGTTCTGCCTCCTCCCCTGAAACAGTGACCTCATATACAGAGTGCTTTCCTAACTGAGGTTCCTGGCTCGTCTCCCCCACCCCACCAGAACTTCCACGCCCACACCAGTCTTCCCTAACCACCAGCATACTGGAGGATCACAAGCCAGATTCCATCTGAAATGGCATCAGAAATAAACCTTGAAATGCCCCCCAAGAACCTCCCCCCCCCCCCATTTTAACACAAATATGTTGAGGAACAGAGAAATGCAGAGGGCAGAAAGAAACACTGATTGAGCCACGAAGGGAGAGGCGAGGAGGAGAAATAAGGTGTCTGGCACTGGGGGGGGGGTGGAACTCCCTGACAGAAGAAGCCCGAGGGCAGACCTGCCCAGGAGGGTGAGACTGGCTGAGCACAATGGGGCTTGAAGAAGTTCCCCTTCCCTCTCCAGTCCAGTGCCCCCTCGGAGAAGGTGTTGAGGGGCCCCAGCTGCCTCTCACCTCACTCCTGCACCTAGATCTTTCCAAAGAGGCCCCACACCTCCCCATGCACCTCAGAAACTCCTCTAAGTGTTTGGTCACAGACCCTTCACTCCTCTGCTGTCCACCTTCCCTTGGCAAAGCCGCCTCCATATAAGTTATGGCACAGTAGGGTTCCCGTTTGTTACACCGCTGGTGTGTGACCAAGCCCCAGCAATGGTTCAGCATGGAGAATTCTGTTGGTATGCTGCTGCCCTGAATAGGCTTCTGCAGCACACATAGATGCTCTCAATGGAAGAACACCCTGTACAACACGCTCCACAAAAAAACCCAAGAGCATTGGTTGCAAGAGCTGCTCTTCAAGCTAATTTCTTCTTGCTTCACCCTGAGCACGTACCAGCTGAGGAACTGGTGGCTCCCATCTCGCCCCAGGACTCCAGACGTGGTGCAGACCCCCTTGTCTGTGCGTGCTGCCCGGCCAGCCAGCTCCAGAAGCCACAGTGTGCACAGCACCCTGCCTGGGCTCGCTCTGCCTTCCTCCGGGCCAGGCTGCTTCCCCGGTGCCCCGAGCTCCTGGGTGCGCAGGGCTCCATGCCAAAGCTCCAGAGGAGCCTGGCAGGGCGGCCGCCCCAGGCTGCGGCAGGGCGCTGGCTTTCATCCCAGCTTTTCATGCCATTCAAAGGTTTTACGTTGACCTTGGCACTGGCAAGACTCCCCCAGCTCTGCGAGTCTCCTGCAGGCTGTCATCTCCATCCTCCTCCGTCCTTCCCCTCTTTCACAGCTTCTCTCCAGCTTCTGCAGCCTGCCATCTCCATCCTCCTCCGTCCTTCCCCTCTTCCACAGCTTCTCTCCAGCTTCTGCAGCCCCCAGGACTGGGAGATTTCGTGGCATGGCACTGATGCTTGGCAAAGCCAAGGAGGGGAAGGGAGGGGATTAAGCAGGGACGCAGGGCAGGCTGGAGGACTGCCCTGGAGGAAAGGATGCCAGCACGAGAGGACCTCGCACATCCCGCCCTGCTGGAAACGTTCCCTGGCCTGCGCTAACTCCCCACTCAAGCTGTGAATTTAACAGCGCAGGCACATGGTGCCAGCATCCGGGAACCGGCTCGGGGGCTCTTTGCTGCCAAGTCGGAACAGCGACATTAGCGATTTCAGTCAGCAGCGCTCGTCCCAGTTCCTCCTGGCAGACCACAAGAGCCCAGACAGGGAACAGAGCTGCTGCTAAACACACGCCACACGGCAAAGGGGACAGATCTTGTCCAGAGACCTCCCTGTCCTCTTTCAGGTGAGGGCTCTGCACAGCTGGGTTTTGAGATGCCCATCACTGCCAGACCTCCTTCTTAGAGCTATCATAAATAATCACAATGTATTACGCATTCTTGCTCTGCTTCAAAAGAATATAAAAGTCCTATAAACATGCAAATAAATATGAAGCTGTAATATCCCATCCAAAACACTACTCTTTGTCCAGGTTACTTTGGCAACTCATTTCCCCTGGGGGAAAAAAAATAAACAAGACCTCCTCCAGCCCGCAAAGCAAAGCACGCAGAAACCTCTGCGCTGTGGGAATGCGCCTGAGATAGAGACGAACTGCCCAGCTTGGGGGCTGCAGGCACCGAGCCCGTAATAAACCTGCGATGGTTTATTACACGGAGCGCTTCAGCAGGTACAACCTTCACGATGTTACGCGTTGCCAAAGCCGAGCCGGCTGGTTGGCTCTGAAGTACCTCGTTTAAGACTTAACATTACTTTATGGACCCGTCTTCACAAGCTATAAAGTTTCAGAAGGTGTTAGGGGTCATTGGGGATGGATGTTGAACAGCAGTGCGGTAATCAAAGGTAAGTTACAATTTTATCAGCTTTAAGTATACACGTATACACGAAGCCTGGCCGGGGGATGCTGGGGAAAGCAGATGAAGGGAGGGAACAAGCCCAGCTGAGCAACCTCCCTCCTAGGAGAGGGAAGAAGAAGGAGGGCGGGCAGCTTCGAGGCTGTGGGCACCAGCCAAAGTGACAGAGCTGTGACTTAACAGATCAAAGGGCTATAAACAGCTCGGGCGGCTCGTTCACAGCGGCAAGGGAAGGAACGGCTTCGGGAAGAAGTCGCTTTTCAAAGCCTCGGGGAGATGGAATGATGCACAGGCTAAGGACACCCAGTTATCCTGCCCGGCGACTGGAGGCATTGCGGGGACGGTGGCAGGCTGCTCACCAGCAAGAAGGGAACGGCAGAAACACTGAGAAGTTTCTCCAGGCTCAGTCCTGCCCTGTCCTTGGGTAAACCAGAGCTGGAAGGGAACGCGCAGGGTGGAAACAGAGGGGCAGCACTGCCATGCCAGCCGGCCCACACCCCAGCGCGGTGGACTCACGGCCAGGCTCAGGCCTGCGGCAGCTGCAGCTGGTCACTGGGAGCCGTGGCCAGGGGAGTCTGGGCATCCCCCACCGCTCGGGGTCCCATCCCAGGGACAGCCCGCTTGCATGGGGCCCGGCTGTTCCCTTTTTTGCTTAATTATTGCTTAGGTTTTTTAAAACTAACATCTGTGGTTCACTGAATTCTAAACTGCTGCAAATTTACAAAATCGAAGAAGTTTTTATAGCTTGAGAAGACAGGCAATGAAGTGATGTCAAGTTTGAAATCCAGCAACAAAAAAGCTGAACTGTATGCGAAAACAATGCTACAAGTTGTAAGACTGAGGTTTTTCCCCCTGCTCCATCCGTTATGCATTTTAGCAAGGGAAAGAAGTTGATCTAAGGACAAGAAGAGAGACTTCATTTTGAATTTCCATACTTTTATTGGTTTAAATGAAAACCAGACTGTTGTTTTAATGTTGTGTATGAAACCACAAAATAACTATTAATTTTTCCCCTTCCAACAAAAACGGTTAAGATGATTTTAATAACATTTTGGAAAAAACCCCAGCTTTCAGACCATGGAATTGTCCAGCGTGCAAGAATCAGCCATAGCGATATTTTTAAAGCAAGGCATAAAGGCATGAAAATCTTGTATTTTCCACTGAAAAACTCAGCTACAGCTGCACTGCGAATGCCACTGAAGTAAATGTCCTCTGGAGATTTCATCACATCAAAGCAAGGGGCATGTATACTTTATTTGCTGTTTCTCTAGACACTGACAGCAGAGGGGATTACTTATCTGTAACACTCAATAAATATAGTAAGGGCCTTTTATCTGCTGTTCCAGTACTTTAATGTCACCTCGCTGCCTCACTCATGTTGTGGGAAGGAGAGGACCCAGAGAGCCCATTAGGGCCAGCGAGCGAGAGAAGAGCCAAGGCTTCAGCTGGCAGGCTAGGAGCACGGGCACCGCGCCACTCGGGAGTCCAGGACTGAGCCCAGCCTACCATCGCAGAGGCCAGGGAAGCAAAAAATAAACCCAGCCGCTCCGATGGCCAAGAACCGATTAGGACGATCAAGGTTTAATCCTGGATGTTTAGTCGTTTGCCAGCAAGTAAGGGAGGGGACTGCAAGAGGCACCTTTCTCTGCGGAAAGGCACTGCGGGAGCACCTGAACGATTCACCCCCAGCTTGTGGCAGTTGTCAGAGGCTCCGGCACGGACTGGACTTGCAACTGCAATTTTGAGCAAGCAGAGATGAGGAAGAGACACGATGGGTCGGTAAAGGATCAGGTCAGCTTGGTAACCGAAGCAGATAAGTTACCCAAAACTTCCCACAAAGTCCCATGTACCTGTCGCTGCAGGTCACAGCTGCTGGGGACAGGGAGAAACCTCATTCAGAACTGCAGGGAAAAGCAGATGCTACAGTGTGAGATGCACATAAAATAATACTTCTTTTGGAAAGTTTTGCTATTCCTAACTCAGTACTTCTAAAAGCTTGTGGATACTTACCTCCCTATCAAGTCAACGCATGATCTCAGAGCTCAGCTGGGATGCTCGTATCCAGCTCTTGCATGCACACAAGGATGTGTGGGCAAACTTGGGTAAACAAATTGAGATCCCGGTTTGAAAGACTTCCAGGGATGAGAGGGAAAACACTCTTATTTTGTTTCACTGTCCAGCCTTGCTGGGTGGCACAGGGGACGTTGGATCCTGACAACTAGAAGCTCCAAAACAGATAACAAACAGAGAGATATAGTTTGGTTTATCACACACAGCTATCACCAGATCTGTCCACAATTGCTTACGAGGTATGGCCACTATAACTGCAAATCTAGAGACATCTAGACATTACCAGCCATCGACGCACTAAGAAAAAAAACCTATAGCAGTACTTTTAAGTACTTTACTAAAGCAGCAAAATACAAGGATGCTGGACTTTTAGTTTTTTCTTTTCGGAAAAAGATCACTCTTTTTAGTCTTAACTTCTTTTACTCAAAACTCCTTATTCTTCTAATAACCCAACAGTTTTAGCTTTGGTGGGAACAGTATTAGAGCCTATCTTGAGCTTTGTGAGCTTTCCAGGGCATCCTCCCAATTCAGTGCAACTCCTGCTCTGTGTGAGAAAAGGAAAACACTCTGAAGGACACTGTGATTTGTACCAAGGGATGAAACAGCCCCCCCCTATCTGTGCACAAGGACTACAAGAAGGAAAAGGTGCTTCTACAGTTACCCTCCATTCCTCCCTGCTTGAGTTTTAGCAAGCAAAAACTTCAGCTGAAGCTCTGCGAGCGACCACAGCTTACGCGGTGCCTCAGTACCAGCTCCCGCTTCGAAGTATTTGCAAAGAAAATAACCCCTTCGTCTCTTGAAAGGCTCAGCATCAAGGCTGAACAGTGAGATGCCCTTGCATCCCGGGAGGAAACGAGCTATCTTTTGTCACTGCCCAGCCACCCCCAGTTTTCAGGACCTTAAGCTTCCTTTCCTGGAAACAAAACCAGTCCTGCCCGACTCCCAGTCCCCATCTGCACAGAGAGAAATAAAATGCCCTGCCCGTTTCTTCTCGTTCTCTCTCCCACCTTCCAGGAGATTTTGTCAGACATACGGGTTTAAGGAAACCTGATGAAGGACCTTGGCAGGTGTCGCCTATTTTCCAGCAGATGGACAAGCTGATGCACAAGCCCCCCTGTAATCCCCTAGTACTCAACTCAGCCTTTGACGAGGGACATTTCTCTCCACCCTCTTCAGTTTTCCCGTACTTTATTCCTGTGTCCCTATGCTTCTTTCCACAGCTATGCCCTCAATAACCCTGCTGCTGACGCTATCCCCCAAAAGGTTTTGTTATTTCCTCAGACTGCTTTGCTTAAGAGATTATTTGCAGCATCTGACTTACTGATACGCCGACAGCAAATCTAAATGCGTCAGTCAGATGTTGTCGGTGACACAGTATTTGTAAGTGGCTAGCGATCACCACTATTTTAAAAGTTAAAAAGGAAACTCTGTGGTTAAACGGCAACAAAGGTATTTTTAGCCTAGGTATCAAGCTAAGAGATTTTAATAAGACGCTCACCCAGCAGCTCAGCTAAGTACCTGGAGACAGAGTTTATCGTCACAGCTGACAGAGTGCTACCACAGGTTTGTTTGGGAGATGAATTATCAGGACGACACATTATCATAACCTTCACACAACGAAGCCTCCTTGGGTAGCAAGCGCTTTTTCCTCGGCAGGCTTGCGGGGACCTTTCCTACCGCGCTCTGGAGCGAGAAGCCGCTGCCCGGAGCTCTCCAGTTGAGCGGGAACAAAGGACAGAGCCTTTTCAGGCAATCCGCCTCTGCAGTCTCCAACACTGACACCGCGCCGTGACACTGGCCCTCTGCCACTGCGCTGACCATTTCAAGATGCAGGCTGTTCCTGCTTCTCTGCCTTTGCGTAGGAGGGAGCAGAGGTTATGAGAAAGGCTTCGTTTTTAAGTTCAGCTTCCTTATCAAACAGCTCGAGATTTTTTTTTTAAAAGGCAGCATTAAAATGCAACCATGCCTTTATCTGCATTGAAATACTTACTAAACATAGTTATGTGTTGCCATATACTTTTCATTTTCTTATTATGCTCAGCTCTGGTTTGAATAATGCTGTGGGGATCCAACGCAATGCTCACTCCTGTGTCTATGCAATGTCTGTATCAACTTAAATAATTACTTCAAATCCCTGCAGTCCTGGCTGGCTTGGCAGAAAGCTTCTTCAGATAAACTCTGTGGCACGTGAAGGAAAGGCATATTTAGAAATGTAGATGATTAAGTGCAAAAGAAAGGTGCTGGGGGAAAAAAGACAGTACAAGTACGTTTTTATGAAGCTTCTAATGATTTTGAGAACTAAGCTTGAGCACCTGTCCACCAGCTGCTCGTGACAAGACGATATAGCAATCCACTCACTATTAAACTAAAACCTCCATCAGTTTTCACAAGAAACATTTACATTAATCACCTACGGCACCACACATTGTGTTTGAGTCCACTTTTGCTATCAACAGAAAACAGAACCTGCACCGTTTCTAGGATGGGGACAAAACTGGCAGGAGGGCAGAGTACCGCCAGCTCCTGCCTCCCGGCGGAAAGGCAGGTGAGAAAAGAGGAGGGACAAGGAACCAGGGGAGATGCTCCACGGGATCTTTGCTGAACACGAGACAGTGCTGCAGCCGCTGCGCTAACGTTCACTCAGTGCTACGAAAGGGCTGGTGGTACTCCTCCGAGAGCTGATGAATTCGGGGGCGCGCACCCCGGCACCACCAACCCTAAGGACAAGCCCAGTGCCTGCCTCCTCCAGACCAAACTGGCACAGATCTCGCATTTTAGTTGCAGAAGACTGGTACGGGAGCATGCTGCAACACTGTCTTTGCTTTCTCTCCCTTTAAATTGATCCCTGTTATACCTACTTATACACTCAGGTCATACTTTTTACCAGAAAAAACCCTGACCCAAAGCAACAACCTTTTTTGTTATTTTTACTATATAATTCAATTTTTTAATTTAACAAGCCTCTATGCTCCATCCCCAATTCCGTAGCTTAATCTTAACCTGCATGCTGTATTACACACAGCTGAGGAGCTCCATGCTTCAGCCTGTATGCTGTGTCCAATTTGCAGGTGGATTTAATGTGTACGCTGACATCAGAGTCACGGTATTTGTATTAATGGGGAAAATAACTCTTCAGACCCATGATTTGGATGACTCGGTTGTGAGGGCAGAAGCTGCCTGTCAACCAAAAATCTAGTCACTTCCTCGGTGATGCCATTGGACGCAATGCAGCCCCTGAAGATGTGTACAATGACAGCACACAGCATTTTAGCCTCCTGAACCCGCAGCGCATGCGATGCCCACACACAACACATCACGGAAATGCTGCTCCCTGCCGTTCATTGTATCTACGGTTTTGCTTCAAATTTAATGACATCTTAGTTTAAAATATGAACCTCTGTTAAGCTTTCACCCTGGGAAGCACAGGATATGACATTTATAAGCCAGTAAAAATAAAGGAGAAGACAATAACTGATTTTTCACAATCCAAACTCTTCCTACGGTAACATCACCACCTGCCTGGGGAAAGAAAGCTCGTCTTGTAATGGTTCAAAATGCCCGTATTTTAGCTGGGGAATTTCTTCCAGTTTCGCCTGGGAGTGAGCAGTGATAAATACCTCTGTGGACCCACCAGGAAAGACTGACTCCTTCCAGCAAGGAATGAAGATACCCAGGTTTTTCCAGGAGACACGCTTGGAAATGAGAGTCACTTACGAAGAACACCGGGAAATTAGTCAATAAAGTTCAAATAAAAAATATACATGTACACTCCAGTTCTACTTTGTAATCATTTATAGGTAATGACATAGAATATATACGTGCCATCATATAACTCTCATTAGCACGACTGCAAATACGGTTTCCATGCTAAAGGCAGAGCAACATTTATTATGTGTTATTCTGGCAAAGCCCACTAGTTTCTGTGGCTGGCACTGAAGTTGGCAGAAGCTGAGAAAATCTGACTTTCTTTAGAGACCTCTGTATAGATTTAAGATCTTATCTTTGAGCTAAGACACATGGAAAAGTTTAGCTAAAAAATAAATAAAGCTCATTGTCACATTTTCTCTGGATTAATTTGCAAATTAATCCAGATTCATCTTCCTGCTGTGCCATGTCATTACAGAGGACTTAGAAGAGCTTCCTTCCTACATCAAGTTACAAAGTACTACACACAGTTCTGTTACTCTCTGGTGCCAAAATGTAAAAGCTTATTACTTACATAATCTTCATCATAAAACATTTAGCAAATAACTTATGCACCTACTGTACACAGCATCAAGCTGAATAATAAAGTTGAGAGGATTTATTTTCTTGAAGTATGACACCAGTGGCCGAAATAGCATTAAAAGCTTTTGAAGGCAACAAAGAAAGATGTTGGCTTACTGCTCTGTGTTTTGACTTGGACAGAATAAACACATAAATAAATTGAATTAGATCTGTCTGATGTTTCTGGCTTCTGGGCTGCAGCTCCCCACTGACTACGGCAGAGGACCCCAATGGCACGCAAAGCTGAAGCACGGCAATTGGAGGCTCACCCGCAAGGTTTCAGGACAGACCCAACTCCTTGCAATGCTTCCCTCTTCCTAAACTCAAGTCAATACCTGTAACGCAACACCAGACAGCGGTAATGCACACTCACGGAATCAAAATGCAGCTTTACAATAATGGACAACCAAGTTATTTCAATTTAAGTAAGTACTAGTGAAAATGCTTTCAGGCATTAATTATTGAGGAAGGATTCAGCTGGCCACTGGAAAGCTCCACTTAAGATAAAAAAATCAACATACTTGCCTCTTTTTTTAAAGTAGATGCACGTCTGGTTCATTACCAGGAGGATGCAAAAGGAAAGAATACAGGGTAGAGCTCTGCACATCAAAAAGATGCAAGAATTGTATTCAACTATTACAAGAACCCTCTTGGGGTGATTTTTAGGGGATTTTTTCCCCCATTCAGGCCAGACTTCTTAGTACGTTTCAGTATTATCTCTGTTCGGCCCTCTCCTCTTTTTGTTTTCTAAATCAGTCCAAACAGCTTCATTGGGCTTTCCAGTTCTTGTGCAGGAAGAGAGGTTTGTACTTCCCGAGACTGCTAATACAATGCAGCTGTCTCTTCCAGGCTGAAGAATCCCAGGCTATTTAGTCATCCCTTGCTGAGAAGCCACTCCGTGCCTCTGGCCATCCATCCCTGTGGGCATCTCGGAAGCTTTTTGAATGACAAAAACACAATCGCACACAATACTGAAGTTGCAGGCTCACCAAGGATGTACCTAGCAGCATCATGATATCCCCCTCTTCTGTTCTCTATTTAATTCATGTTTAACATTCAGGTTTCTTTCACAGTCCTAGGGAGAGATGAGCTTGTATGTTCATCAGCCTCAAGCTCTCACTGAAGTTGGTCAGATCGGGTCTCTGCATCTGATAGATGAACTTAGGATTGTTTTCTTTCAAACACTTTACGTATTTATGCTTCCAATCACAAAACAAAAGGGGGACAGAAGAAATCATTGCCTTTTGCAAAGAGAAACAGAACACGTTATAGGGACTGGTGTCTGTGTTCACATAAACAGTATCTGAATGGAGCTGGTGAATCATGGTGAGAGGCGACTGTGCTGGAAGCATCGTGCTGACAGGAATTTTGGAAAGGAGGGATAACCTTTAGGGAGGAATAGCCCCATACACTGGTACAGGTTAGGGGCTGACCTCCTGGAGAGGATCTCTGTGGAAAAGGACCTGGGAGTCCTGGGGGCCAACAGGGTGACCATGAGCCAGCAATGTGCCCTGGTGGCCAAGAAGGCCAATGGCACCCTGGGGTGCACCCAGCAGAGTGTGGCCAGCGGGGCGAGGGAGGGCATCCTCCCCCTCTGCTCTGCCCTGGGGAGGCCGCAGCCGGAGCACTGTGTGCAGTTCTGGGCTCCCCGGGTCAGGAGGGACAGGGAACTGCTGGAGAGGGTCCAGCAAAGAGCTACAAAGATGATCAAGGGAACGGAGCACCTCTGTTAAGAGGAAAGGCTGAGAGCCCTGGGTCTGTTCAGCCTGGAGAAGAGAAGACTGAGAGGGGATCTCATCAATGCTTACAAATATCTAAAGGGCAGATGTCAAGAGGACAGGACCAGACTCTTTTCAGTGGTGCCCAGCGACAGGACAAGGGGCAACAGGCACAAACTGGAACACAGGAAATTCCTTTTCAACATGAGGGAAAAATTCTTTCCTTTGAGGGTGGCAGAGCACTGGCACAGTCTGCCCACAGAGGCTGTGGAGTCTCCTTCTCTGGAGATATTCAAAACCCGCCTGGCTGCGTTCCTGTCCAACCTGGTCTACATGACCCTGCTTTTGCAGGGGGGTTGATCTAGCTCATAGAATCATAGAATGGTTTAGGTTGGAAGGGACCTTGAAGATCATCGAGTTCCAACCCCCCTACCATAGGCAGGGATACCTCTCACTAGACCAGGTTGCCCAAGGCCACGTCCAGATGATCTCTGAAGGTCCCTTCCAACCCCTGCCATTCTGTGATTCTGCAAAGTGAGAGGATGAATGCATACAGAAGATGCTCCAATCAACTTGCATCTTACTTGACTAGGCCACCTACACAACCACACAATCAAGAGGCCAACACTACAGAAAGAAGTCTCTCCCTCCCCAAACCTTCTGCTAACACTTACCTGGCTTTCTGTCACAAGGAAGACCCAGTGTCAGCTCTGAGCGCATCCCGGCACACCATTAGCACTATTGCTGGCCATGACTTTCGTACTGCAAGTCTTAGTAATACCTTGTACTTCCACACATCTTCCAGGTAAGGACTACACAGACAGGAGGAGCTTGGCATAATGAAATCTGAACAGGAGCCTGAGTGGCCAGTTCTGGTCTACCTCTTCACCTTTGTCACTGACCTGCAACATGGCCTTGGGCAAGTCATGTAACCTTCCTTCACACAGGCTTTCGAGTGCTAAAACAAAAGTAATTATAGTGATCTTTCTCATAACGTTGTGGGAATTAATCAGTCAAATTCCTTCCTAAGCAGTAGATGTAGTAGAACTGAAGATGCAGCCAAAAAGTGGTTTGCTGCCATCCCCTCCTCCTGTGATAGTACAGCTACAGTTTCCATATGTTTTTTTTACTGGTAAAGAAAGATTGTGTTAAATACCGAAGGATCTGTCTGCTGCTTTAACTATTTAAGAAAAATGGTTACGGGGGAACTAAATGACCTTACACATCTGTAGGGAATTTTTGGACATTTATTCTACAGTTAATGCTCAGTGTTAAGCTTTGTTTTCTCAAGTCATCATAAACAGTCTCCCTTCTTTAATAATATTAACGACCATGATTTTCTATCATCTGGCACATAATTTAGCTTAAATGTTTCCAAGCTGCTTCTCTTCAGTTCATTAGTTCGGTTTGAAGTTGCCTATATATTTTATCATCCTCAGACTGGTCATCTAACAGATCTGCTGATTTCCACTCCCTTCTACTGCAGTAATCCTGGACCTACTGACAAGGACCTCATGGCATACTGATACATGTCTCGGAAAGAAGAGTGTTGGACCTAGTGAGAATGGTGTTCTCCCAGAATTACTCTCCTGAGACATGGCTAGGCACATCTCCAATCACACTGACCTTGTGTAGTCATTTCACTGAAGAAATGTGAACCGCACTGTACTTGCTGATTTTGAAACACCTTGAAGTAAGTTGGACACCTGACTTCTCTAAGAGGTGTAAGCCATGATGCTACTCCCAAACACGTACATGGATACGAATGTCGTTTACTATGCTTTTTTTTTTTAAATCTGCAAAGAATGATTCCCTTATGGAAGGGAGAGGAATCACAGCTGCCTAATCTATTCTGCTTCCACCACAGCAAAGCTGGGACCAGTATTAAAGCAAAAAAGCAAAGAAAAAGTAGTGTAGAACAATCCCCAAAGTGAAAAGGGATTCTGAAGTCAGCCTTAGTATGACAAGTCCTGAAACCACTGCGGAGAGGTAGAGTTGCTGCAAGGAGATGGTTTTCCCCATTTGATAAAGCTCTGTCCTCTCCCTTGGACTGGTGAGCTGAAAACCCAAGAAATATCAAATCATATTGTTTATGTCATCATATGCTGAGGAAAGCATCCACTAATTAAAAGGAAAAAGGATCATGATCAGAAAACTTCCAATGAGAAGTGGAGGAATGGTACTGGCACAGAGACGTGCCAGTATCGAGGTGCTAGAAAATGCATGACAAATCACACACAAATATTTGCAGAAAAAAAAGGACTAAATAATATTCAGAGGAAGTCTGTGATTTTCTACTGTTGGGAGAAATCTCCTCATCACAAGCTTAAACACCGAATACATTTGAATGTCATTTAAACTCCCAATGAGGCTTTCAAGTTGATGTTTTCAAAGGCATACAAATTATTTCGGAGGATGGGCTTGTATTCCACTACGACAAGACAGAGAGAACAGCACTTGGTCTGTCAGCACACTTACCTGTAAGACAAGCAGTCGGAAGATGCAACAGGTTTCAAGGGAAAAGAGGAAGACATAAGGTAGAAAGTGAGAGACATTTGGAGAGATGACACAAGGCAAAGACACTTGGTTCTCATCTCATTACCACGGAAAACAAATATTGCTAAATGCAACCCACCACAACCAACCCAACGCCCAGACCAGAGCCTGCACTACCTGGCACCAGCGGCTTTCTGGTTATCAGCCTTTTGCCTGACCACATTTAAATGCTCCCTGACCCAGAGGATTTTTATGAAGCCTTTAATTCACCCCAAATACTTATTAAAAGCAGTCAGGAAATGCACCTGCCTGCCTTATCAGTATTTTAGGGGGAAGGAAGTAAAACCGTCAACTTTATTCTTTCAAGAGGAAAATAAAAGTTTTCTGAAGCGTGAATTTATTACAGACCATAATATCTAACAGGAAAGTTTATTTTTAGAAGCTGTCTGCACTGTAATAATTAGTTCAACAGAATTTGGGACACGCAGTTTCAGGAATCCATATCCTGAGATACAGCTACATCATACTGGAGCACCGCAGGGCTAATGATCTTTATGATAATGTCATGAACATCTACAGATCCCAATTTGGATAGAATTTAAAGCTTGATATTCACAATATTGTGTACAAAATGTCAAAAAAAAATAAAAATCAAATCCATTTATTTTCATTTGACAAATATCTAAGCCATCTTGAAAGATAAAGCAAATTCCCACTTGCTGGGGAAGAAGAGTCTAGTGGACACTGGGAAATGCCAGGACTCCACAATGACCTGCCTGAACAGACGTTTCCTGCAGGAAGAAATTCTCATCCACCACATCTTTCAGCATTTACATGACTCTCATCTTCTCTAAAAATGCCCTAAATAAACCATTTTCTTTTAATCTCACACCAAGTTATGTTAGCTTTAATATCAACCACCAGAACTTTGAAATACACAATAATCTCCCTCACATAAGCAAAAAGACCCAGGACATAAAATGCCACTTAGAACTACACATGCCATACTCACACTGTCCATAGATAGAGCACATAGGACATTTACCTTTTTTTTTTTTTTTAATCAGATAGGTTGTGGCTATATTCCTTTCTGGCTTTAATTTTGCTTTTTTTTTTTTTTTTTCCCCCTGCAGCTGAATTAGTTATAGACTTTATGGGGCTTTCCTCCCAGAAGTTCTAATAAAGCAAAGACTGGAAAGCCGAAACAAACAATTTTATCCTTTTACTATTTTTAGAAGCGTATTTGAATTCTTATGTGCATATTTCAGTAGCTAAAAGGGCAGAGGAGAGGGAAAAACATCATTTCCGATGTACTCCAGCATTGCAAATGGAAGAATCTGATGCCGTGGATAGAACGGGATAGGAAGGAGAGAAAAGGGAAGAAACCAGGACTGAAAAAAGAAATGCAAGGCGATAAGCAGAAGGGCAGATGAGAATCAAGGTCCCAGGTGGTATGTACAGAAGGAAAGACAATATGAAATACAAGGCAATAAGGCAGGAGGAAAAGACAATGGAAAACACAGTAGATGTAACGGATTTACAAACAAAAAAATTTAAGGAAAATCACTTTTCAAAAGGAAAGTGAAGGATGAATCAAGAGAAATATGAACTAAATGAGGAAAACATAGAACTGAAGTTAAGAGAGAGGCAGACCAGAATGAAGGCTCACAACCGAGATTAACAGCCACTTTTGTGCATTTCCATGGCAGATGTTCTGTCTCCCTAAATTTAGAAGAGACAATGGGATGAATCCTTTTACTGAATTGGCAGGGTACTTTATTTTTCATTATGCGGTTTAAGAATTAAAGTTGCCTCGGCTGGTGCTAAATGTCTGCAAGCCTTGACCATATTCTGGTACCTCCGCTATGGGTAATGTGGGTTTTGGAGATACTGCTTACGCTAAAATAATTTTTCTATTTTCTCCTTCAACTGTCCGGTGTTTTGCAGCATGTCCCAGTTTGAGGGTCTGTCCACTTCTTCTTCAGGTCCAGACCGTAGCCACGTAAATAGGCAGGCTCTTTAGCTCCTGATGTTTTCGTACTAACATGTAAACAGATCTTTAACGTTGAAATAAGGGACACAAAAGATGTGCTGGTGGAATAAATCTATTTTGTTGTACACTGCTGAGATTGTTACTGATGGGAGTCCATCCAAATGGAGACATTTAAGTGAGGTTCACAGATGTCACTGGTGCCTTAAAAAGAGAGATGATTGGAATTTACTTCGCTTCTGCATTTAACTTAGTCTAAAATAAACCCATAATCTTTGCTTTTAAAATGGCTCACGTAACTCAGGCAAGTTCAGTTGACCACAGCGGACTCGAGATTGAACGCAGGGCTGCCTGCAACAGCAGAAAACTGGACGTCATGCTCTCAGTAGATCACAGCAGCCCATGCTGCCGCTACTAACACCAGCGTGCCCGGCGAGGACTGCTCTGCCTGCCCAGGTATGGTCTATAGAAAGCTTTTGTGTGCGCTGCTCCACATTTCAGAGCTCAAAAGGGGCTTTATCCTGGCTGTGTCCAGGACGTAACCAGAGGTTAGTGGAGCAACTGTTGTCATCATCTTTACAGTTCAGGGTTAAAACTGGTGACTATCTTAACAAATTAAATGTCTCCGCTTACTGACAGGAAACCTGCAGTCTGCTATTACCAACTTTACTGAAGCTAAGACAGTCACCGGTTTAAATTTTTTTTTAGAAGATTTTTAAGTTTCATATTTTTTAAATTACTCTCCATAACTTAGCATTTGGTTACCAAATATAAATAAAAATTTCCACCACCACCCCCCCCCCCCCAACAGGGAATACCTCAGGCTCTAGGAGATGTTGTCAGAACCTATACAACTCTTCAAAGATTTCCATTGTAACTGCTTGAAAGAATAATCGAGGGAGCCACTTTTCTACTCCCAAACATGCTACGTGAGTTGTGATTTGCTCTTCTGAACTGCAGAACCATGCCAGAACAGATCTCTCTTTCATAAAGGACTTAAAAAAATTATTATATTCTATAATTGAATGTGCAGCACCACTACCAGTTTTGAGTTCATTCTACATTTTCAGAAAACAAACTGATAGGCTAAGACAATGAATAAATAAACCTAAATAATGATTCATGCCCACCAGTAGATGCAATGGTAAAATAAAATAAAATTCCAACGAAAGCAGAAATGTTCATACGTATTATAGGCCAAATACAGAACAAAAGGAAAAGGACTTGTATCACACAAGCATGGGTGACAAAGCATCCTCAAATACAGAAATACAGTACTGAGAAAGCTGTTACTATTTATAAAGTCTTCACTAGCAACAACTAATAGATAGTTTCCACTCTAAAGTACTAAAACAGCTGGCTGATCTCCCTGTGGCCTCTTTGATGTAGATTTTTAACATATTCTGGAATTCTAGGGAAATCACAAAGATGTGGAAAGGTTTGAATATTGTGCCAAAAGGACAAACAGAAGTGACGCAGGTAGGGGACAAAAGCGAACATCAGTCCCCAGGCATAGTGAGTGAAATCTGATGGGGAGCTCACTTAATAAAAATGACAGAATTAATGGCAATGTGACTCCAAAATAGGTCTTCCCGAACAAATCAGATCTCTCTTCAGAGGGACTGCCCATTTGGTTGATTAAAGTAAATACATACAGGCCATACATGAATCTTTGTAAGGTATACAACTTAGCTCTGTACAGCGTAATGCTTAAAAGAGAGCATCATACCGTAACAATAAAGCACGTGCTTAAATGGGTTAGGAACTGGTGGGATAACAGGTCTCGAGGAGCAGCTGTCAGTGGGTATTTCTAGCGGGTCTCTGCAGAGACTGATAAGAAGCTTAAAAGTATACGAACAATTTAATTGCTGAAAAATTAATGGCAATGAAATTTGCTAATGGCACAAAGTCTGTCTGAGTGGGCAGTCATGATCTGTATCACCATGCAGAAAGTATGTTTTATTCTCATTTGGGTTACTGGGCTTAATACAGAAGGTATCTGGATGAAAGGTGACAGCCTGGGATATACCAGCGAACAGACCCTGATCAAATGATCTGCTCAATCCTTTCAAATTTTAAGCACTGTGCGAGACCTGTGCAAACTCTACCCTTGGATATGCATCTACAGATTTCAATGATTTCGAAACAATTCCATGCTTACTCACCTAGGCATAACCCGCTCTTCATCAAGGCAGGAAATAAATTATGGGAGGGCCAAGCATTCCATATCTGGCTTTCCTTCCAAAGGCTTGGTGGATTGACGCACTGGGAGCAGACAGACTGTGCTCTCGTAAGGAAAGGGAACTCAGATGAGGAGCACGGGGCCTTTTCAACCGCACCTTTAGGCAGGAGCTGTGAAGGAACGGGGTGCTGCTCCCTCTCTCCCTTGCCCTACTGCATCAGCCCACGTGCCTCATTTAAGTCATGACCAAAACAGGACTTCCCCACATATAACAAGTGACCTTGTATGTACGATAGAGAAGTGATGCTCTGTTACATGCCTCTCAATGATTCTGGTTCTTCATATTGTATGTAGTCTGACGGAGGAAACGCGGTCCTCAATTACTGACTAGACACAAGGCCATACAGAAAAAATAGCTGTGATTATCTAACAAAACTTGTGTCAAGAACAGCTATCAAACAGCCTCTCATTTCAAGAGAGCAACTGGCATTAGTGAATAACTGTTAAGGAATGGGCAGGCCAAGGAAACTTCCCATTTTGGCAGTGAAGCCTTAGTTAAAAAGAAACCTTAAGTTTTATACAAACTTCACGAGAAGGCAGGGGGTGAAGAGGGGAGAAAATACCTTTAATTTAAAACATAAAAAATACAAACCAGAAACCAAACCACTCAAGCGTATCCCAGGTTGCCTGCTTGGTACGAAAAGGTGTCAGGAACGAGCCTGCGGCTGCGAAGAGAGGAGGGGATCAGCAATTGGCCTCAACCTGTCATGGCACTGCCACTTGCTCCAACCCGGCCCTCCGCAGCCGTGTACCCCAGGCAGACCCTCTCCTCCCCAGGGCTGACTCCCGCAGCCCTTCCACATCACCACTTGCGACTCGGCCGAGCGGCAGAGGCAAAGACGGGAGCCCACGCGCAGCCCACGAAAGCGGGAGGCAGGATCTGTCCCTCCACCAGCGCCCAGAGCGCTGGCAGCAATGCCACCTGCTGCAAGAGAGCTGCACGGCAGCCGAAGGCATCGCCGAAACACAAAGCGGCTCAAAGCTCCTTCAAGTCTTAGGCATGAACGGTCACGTAGAAAAGGTATTAAAGGCAACTGTCTTCGCTGTGTGAAGCATTATGTTGCTATATAAGCATCAAACTTCAGCATCTCCAGCTCCCGGATCAGGCTTTGAAAGTAAGTGTAGGGCTCTGTCTGTTTGCCTTTCTTTTGCCTTGATTTTTATTTTTATTTTCATGTTTAAAACTTCTCTCACTAGTTATACAAAGTGTAAAATTAATTTTTCAGACACAGTCAAAGAAGCTGAGGATTTAAGGTGACTCTTCAACTCTGGATTTAAAAAACAAACTAAAACCAAACCCACCGTGTGTTGCAGAATAAAACTGATACCACTGTAACCACATGAAAAATACTATCATGATAGTTGCAAAAACAGTATTTCTATTTCTGAATAGCTGTATGACATAATCAAAGCTCTCTGCCAAAAACAAAACTCTTGCAGCCCCTCCCTCCCCCCCACAACAAACTCATGATGGGGAAAAAAAAGTAAAGAATAATGGTAGAATTACATTGGCAGATAAAACAAATCTTCTGTGGAGTAGAATTACATTTAAAAAAAGACCAAGTTCTTGCTCAAGCACTACAAATTTGGGACCAAATATCCTGATTCACAGCAAAGATCCCATCGATGCCCATCGGCTGCACTATTACTGAAAAAAAACCATCTAGGGCGCAAAGTAACCGTGACAATAAGCACCACTTCATTGGAAGAGATGACACTCATCATTTCCCGGGCAACATTTGACTCTGCCCTTTTATTATGTGTTGCATCACTGTTAATTCATATCCAGTAAGGAGCAAAGATTCAAAAGGGTCTTCAATTAACATACTTAAAGCTGAAGAAACTGCCACTACATCTTCAGGCTACTGTTCAGAAGGTTCACTCTCAATCACTAGGAAAATGACTTCTTTTCGACAAATCCCTTCAGTCTGTGGAACCTGGACTTGTCACAACGGCAACAGAAAGCCATTAAGCGAGTGGTCCAGGCTTTGCAGAGTATTATGTCTCTTCCCTGGATCAACTCGTGTATATTTAAACATAATCCAGAATAGGAAGCTAAATGTTATCACATTAATAGTAAATAACAGCAGTGCTTTTCAACTTAAACAGACAACCCAAAATGGGAAACTTCTTTTGGAGGAATAAAAACCCCTGGAAAACCTTGATGTATTTCAGAGCATTCTGCTGAAAACCTACTGGCACAGGTTCTTGTCCTACATGAATTCCTGAACAACCAGTTACTGAAGGGAAAATCAATTACAGCTCAGCCCCTTCTGCACGAAACTGATCGGATGTTTTCTCACCTGACTAACCACCAGTCAGAAAAAACCAAACCAAAACACCAACACACACACACACACACACACACACACCCCCAACACCACAGCAAGACAAAGAAAACCTGTCTGGTTATCTGGAAGCAATTCGTTCCAAAAATCATGTCCTGGACCTTAGCAGATGGTCTGCTCTGTTAGTTCGTACATAATGCACCTGTCTCATTAAAACACATTATTACTCTAAGTTTCCTACTTATGCTTTTGGCCACAAACAAAGCAGAAAAAGTGTATCCTCAACACCTCTAAAAGTTGCAATTTCTTGGCATTAACACATGCCCCTTCCTACCCTTGCTCTGCTGTGATTTACGGGAAGGGCATTACAGTGCACGAACTCTCTCTTCTTGTGTCTAGCACAATCAGTCTAGCACATAAGGTCCCAGTCCCAAACAAGGCTTTTTATATTTGCCGCACAAACAATAAAAGATACTTCAGTATTCAAATTACATCAAATTATAGAATGACTATAATGGATATTTCATGGTTAAAAATATCCTAAGCAACACAGTCAATACTAGCCACAAACATTCATTGTTTACAAGACTGAAAACTCTTCTTTTTGTAAATAAATATTTTACCTATACGACTGAAGAAAGCTTTTTTTGCAGCCATACTTAAAAAAAAAATAGCTTTTTACATTAAGAAAGCGCTTTAACGTTCAAGCTTTCCTAGTCCAAGTCTCAGCCTGCAGCAGATTTTGCAGCTGAGTAATAAACCCTTTTAAAATACGGTTTATTATGGAAATACTGTCAGAGCCTTAATTAAAGTAGGCGCCACAACAGTACAGCTGCTTACACAACAAATGGATTCTGCAAAGAACATCAGGCGCTCGCTGACCTCCGCATTAAGTGCTTTTATTTCAGCCCACCATTTCAAACGGCACCGTTGACAGTGTCATCGGCATGAGATCACTCGTACATCCCGCTGCACAGCCCATGCAGCGCTTGACAGAAAACGAGAGAGATGGAACAGTACCTAACGTCACCAGCAGCAGCCTGAAACCACAAATGTGCGTACATCTCCTCCAACAGACCAAGGAATAGCTGCTGTCTGGGAAATGAAAAAGGACCTTTAAACCAGACTTTCAGGTCTGAGATTTAATTCAACTTTGGTTCAAATCTGCTGTGTAGATCACAAAGAACTCTGCTCCCGTGTCAACAATATTTGTCTTATTAAATTTTCATAAAGGGTGAAATCCTGGCCTCAATGAAGTCACAGGAAATTCTGCCAACGGCTTCAGCACCCAAGTTTCACCCAAAGCGCATCAGAGAACCACCTGCTCATTAGAAAAAATGAGGCTTTTAGAAAAACGATGCTTTGTGACAGGAATTCACGATATGCTGCTGAAATGACCAAGATGGAGAGTCTGAGAAATGCAAAAATAACCTTAGTATCCTTCTATCAAAGAAATTCGGAGTCCACGGGTAAAAGGCATTCAGTGTGCCTATCCCAAGCAGGAATGTTCCCAGAGCACAGTGCCTCCCATCTTACTACAGCCTTCATTTCGGCATGTATGCCATGTGTCTAGGTTTAATCCCACAGTTCCTTATCCTGAGGCAAACCGGATTCTTTCCCAGTCAATTATGTTAATTGCAAAAGAACTTGTCTGTCCCTAGGGAAACTGTGGGAAGATCACTGCATCACCACGCCAGTGATTCTGGCCACATCCTCAACGGCACTGCAAAACTGCAGGGGAGGACTGAGAAAAAGGGGGGTTTGCCTCCAGGTTTAACTACCGCTGTCAGCTGCTTCAAGGAGGATGCTGAAGGTTGTCCGAATAGACAGTGTCCCCAGACACGGGCAGTTTTTAAGTGGTTTTCTGTGGGGTTTTTTTCAGGGCACAATGCAGTCACAGTCTCTCCTCGATTTCTGCAAATGCCACCTGGGCATCAGCAAATGTCCCCACTGCCAACTTCCTTTTGTATTTGGTGTTCCCCAAAAAATGCACTCAGGACACCAGACATCTTGTGACAAGAAAACCAGTCATATGAAGTACACCTTGACATGCAGGTTTATTCAGTGAAAGAACACAGTGCTAGCACACGCAAGGAGCCTTGTTGAGGAACACACGAAGACACAGGATTGAAAACCATGTCTGCTAATGAAAAGCTCACGGACCGCGCTCCGTCCAGCCCACAAAGAGAAGGCCAAGGAATAACTTAATCCCACGCCAATTGCACAAGTATGGGAAACAAACAGTCGGTAGAGGACTTTTCACTTTGGCAGACACTAGTCTAATAAGACCTAATGGCTAGCTAAAATCTAGATTCATTTCAAGGCATGACACAGAGGGAGAAATAAATCAATCAAAAGGAAAGGAATGGAACGGAAGACCTCTTGCTCCTCCCAAAAGCCGAAAAATCACAAGCCAGAGCAAACCCCACTAAAACATACTAAGCATCGTTTGGATCATCCATCACTGAAAGTGTTCCTGCCAAGACTGGATGTTTCTTTCTAGACTGGCCCAAATTAAAAGTCTTATGGCCTGCAGGGGACTGTTTTATCTGGTCATAGTGGTCCCTCTGGGCTTTCTAATCTGTAATCGAATTTTCAATCATGGAATGGCACTGCTACGTACTCTCCTTGGTTCCATCCTTGGAAGTGTCATACAGTGCAGGATGTGGTAAATAAAAGCACATAGCACTTATTTTTAAAGCTGGCTGGGATGAGATAGGGAGGAAAAACTACTTGTGGGTGGTTTAAATGAATGTACTATATTTAATTCACAGCATTCATCAGATGACACAGCAAGAGGCGCATAGCAAGGATCAAACAATTAAGATTTACTGAGAAAACACAGTAATTCTACTTGTTTGGAAGGAGTAAAGATGGCCTGGTCCTGAGCCAGACACTAGATTTTCCTTTTCCATTCATCCGTTTCCCCTCAAAGCCTGCTAGTGAAATACATATCTATTTGTTTTGGATTTAGTGACATCATATTTAAGATGGACAGGCTGGATCGATGGGCTGAGGCCAATGGTATGAAGTTCAACGAGGCCAAGTGCCGGATCCTGCACTTGGGTCAGAACAACCCCATGCAGCGCAGCAGCCTTGCGGAAGAGTGGCTGGAAAGCTGCCTGGTGGAAAAGCAGCTAAATATGAGCCAGCAGTGTGCCCAGGTGGCCAAGGCGGCCAACGGCATCCTGGCCTCTATCAGGAGCAGTGTGGCCAGCAGGACTAGGGCAGCGATGATGCCCCTGTACTCAGCACTGGCGAGGCCCCCCCCCCTCGAGTACTGCATTCAGTTTTGGGCCCCTCATGACAAGAAAGATGTTGAAGTGCTGGAGCGTGTCCAGAGAAGGGCATCAAAGGTGGTGAGAGGTCTGGAGCACAAGCGTGATGAGGAACGGCTGAGGGAACTGGGGTTGTTCAGCCTGGAGAAGAGGAGGCTGAGGGGAGACCTTCTCGCTCTCTGCAGCTCCCTGAAAGGAGGGTGTAGCGAGGGGGGATCGGGCTCTGCTCCCAAGTAACAAGTGATAGGACAAGAGGAAATGGCCTCAAGTTGCAACTGGTGAGGTTTAGATTGAATATTAGGAAAAATTTCTTCACCAAAAGGGTTATCAAACATTGGCACAGGCTGCCCAGGGCAGTGGTGGAGTCCCCATCCCTGGAGGTGTTTAACAGACAGGCAAACATGGTGCCGAGAGACACGGTTTAGTGGTGGGTTTGGCAGTGTTAGGTTGATGGTTGGACTTGATGACCGTAAAGATCCCTTCCAACTCTATGGGTCTATGATTCTATTGTATGATTCTAAGAACATACCAGATCTCTCTGTCCTGCTGACACATTCTGGTGTGTAAAACGGGGACAGAACTGAATAATAAACATGTCTGAGCATGGTCTCTCCATTCAGCATTTAACCAGCTACAGCTTGCTTCTGATCACTTTTAATTCTTTGTGGATTTGCCAGAATGGAGGTGGCCAAGAGGCTCCTCTACCTGCCTGACACAAGCTGTGCTGCTTGTGATTTCAACATCCTTCATGCTTGGCAGAGCAGGGGCCAGCTCTGCCAAAACTTTGGGTAGATTTTTATAATAAATAATAATAAATCTACCTGGCCCAAGAACGCTTTTTTTTTTCAGGAATGCCCTAGTCTCTCTCCATTCTCCATGCAATCAACAGACAAAAGATGCTCTTATCTGGCACGTTTCTTTGAAAAGCACATCTGTAATTAGAAAGAAATATAACTGACACGAAGTTAGCTCAGTAGAAAACTGCAGGAATGGTGATCAAATTCATTTGTAAAAACAGACAGAACTAAGCATTTGCTCATGTTTATCCAATGGGGCTCCAGAAAAGAAATACTAAAGAACATTTTAATAGTACATTTCACACCCTAGATAAAACCTGTATGAAAAAAATCTAAGTCCAAATCTTGAGCAACTTATCTTTTGAGTATAAACGAAAACACTCAGTACTGCTCTGAAATTAGTAGTCTCCTACTTTTCATATTATAAGCAGATCTGTTTATTAAATATCAAGTGGCAATTTTCATTCCACAAGAGTTGTATGTATAATTACTTTAAGTTTTTCTGGAAGGCAGCACTGCAGTGTTCTGGACAGACAGTCATTATTTTAATCCGTTGATGTTTGTACTTCATGAGCTTACGAGTGGGAGCTCCTTTTAAAATTAACATGAAAGAACTATACACACATAAAGAGTATATTCACAGCCAGACAAACAATAAACAGCTCGATGAGATCAGATTGTGATATTACAGCAAAGACATGTATAGCATGTGTGCATGTTATTTAAAAGTTCAAAAAGTCACATACATTTTTAACAAACCAAAACCACACATTATGAGTTTATTACTGCTGAGTCTTCAGAGCAATAGCTTAGCAGAGGGGAATAATAACCCAGGTTGTAGTTTACTATGTCCCATGTCTTTTTCTGCATGTCAGGTTTAAGCCCCATGCAGCTCTGTAACCAGACAACAATTCCCACCCTTTACTCACTCAACCCGAGATTCCCATACACTACACGCTTCCTCCACCCTAACTAGGAGAAATAAAAAACAAAAATTATGCAAATCTCTCCCCAAAACACATATCTGTCTGTCTCAGAAAAGGAAAATGAAAATAATTAGTCTACTGTAGTTTAAATTCTACATAATCATTTTCTTTCACTCCAGTTAGCACGAGAGAAGCAGAAACAGCCTGACTGCTTTGTGGTTAAGTCGCAATGCATTTAGCAAATTTCCACAGTCCCTGCAGTAGATTTAAGGCTCACGAGCCTTCCACAGTTTTGAAAAAAATTCGTAACTCCTCAAAACAGAGAAGTGTGAATGTAGCTGTTTAACCACCCTAAAATCCTGTTTAAAATAAATCCAGTTAGTTAAGTAAGGAAAGGAAGTAAAAATGTCAGCATCACCCCTACCGCATTTCCTGCAGAGCGCTGCTCGCGGGGAGCATGTCAACATGAGAACCATGCAGTGTCGTCAGCCCACGGAGACAACCGCGGTTATCTGCACCTCTGAAACCCGGGACTTGGCTCAGCCGGGAAGGGCCTGGCCCTGTGCACAGTGCGGGGGGCGTCCTGCTGTCCCCAGCTTCCTGGAAGCCTGACTGGAAAAGGCATTTTTTTGTTGTTGTTGTCAGATTGCAGGATTTGGGGAAGGCCCTGGAGGAGGATTCCATCATCAGGCTATGTTGAACAACCTCCCAGGGGAAACTCAGCTGGTCACTGGGTGAGGGCTCATTTGGTACCTCTGTCTCACAGGCTTCACGTTTCTGGGCTACTTGAGAAAAACCTGTGCAGCACAATCTCCCTGGCGGCCTCACCCTGCCTTGTGCAGCTGCATCTCTTGCGTAGACCCCAGAAGCCGACCCACTAAAGCCCTCCCTATAGGTAGGTGACGGAATTTTTCAGTGGAGGGGGCAGCCTGAAAGAAAAAAAACCAACTCTTTCCCCTACATTTGCAAAGGAAAAGACCACCAAAACACAGTACGTCACTTCATCCGGAACGCCATGATAGAAGCAAATGGGGAAAAGTGCAAGCTAATTTTGTTTCCCCTGGTGCGCACCTTTGTGCCATCTTTGGGAGCACACTCAGAGCTCTATAGACTTGGGCACATATGCAGCTACAGCAGTACCTTCTCTGGATGATTAGAGTCATCAAGATGGAAAAGGCGAAAAAAAAATAATCCTCAGCACCAACTCCACAACAGGGAGAACACGGTCCTAATTGAACTAAGTACCTCTAATGAACAAGGTTACAAAGACAGCTCACTAATTTTGAACTCATATTATTGCTACCAGCATCCAAATCAAAGTTGTTAAATACCCAAAGAAAACGAAATAACTGCTGAATTTTATAAAACTATTCAGAGAAATACCCAGTGATGCCTCTGTAAGAGGCACATTTACCTGTGGCAGCAGAGGAACCTCTTAAAACTCTGTGTTGCACCCTTCATTTCACCAGTTGAAATCACAGGGGTTATAATTTCCAAGGGACCTAATCTGTACCTAAACCTAAACGCGCCGTCTCTGCCTGCTTTATCGTTTAACTTTTAGCTAGCTGGTGACACTCCTCAAAGCAGGACACAGCCAGCCATCAAACTAGTGTGTCTACTTATTCTGGCAAGTCCCTGCCACCACTAGCCTCCTGCACGGATGCTTGAGGATGTCTCGGTCCCCTCCAACAGCCATTTCAGGCCAACAGGTCTGTCTGAACAAGCCCCAGCCTCCAGCAGCTCCAGGATGTTTGCCAGACAGAGAAGCCGTCTGGCAAGTCAAACTGCAAGCCTAACTGTCATCTGGAGGCCACAACTTCACTGCTCACTTAAAACATGGGAGAGGTATGCCTTTGCTAGTTAACTGCTTTGAATGGTCCCGGCAAGTATCTCCATGTGCCCCCTTATTGTCCACTCTATGCAGAATACCCACCTCGAGTTTTAATTCGACAAGTCTCCCAACTAAAGCAGGTTACCTTCTCCTAGTTGCTACGAAATATAAAAGGTATCTAGAAGTATTTAAAGAGCTGTAAATTACATTAAAAACCTGATTTTAAGGTTTTTATAAAAAAACTCGCACTGGGCTTGAATTTGAGAAAAGAGTCAATCTGCCTCCTGGTTTGTAAATTGTACATTCACATGGAGGAAATCAGCGGGAAAAAAGTCACAGATATTTCATGCATTCATATTAACCAATAAAACAAATATGAACACTTATAGAACTCCTTTTACTTTAAAGGGGAGGAATTTAAGACACAGTTTGCAAATCAACTGTGAACAAGACTACAAAAGCACAAAACCTGACAACTAGGAAAGTGATTCAGCCTACCTGAAACACCACAGGCTTCCCCAAACAGTTCTCTGCATGCAACCCGTGGTACTATCATCAACTGAAAATTAAGTTTAAGGCCTGTACTCGCAGATAACATTGCTGCACCTCAGCTTCGGCACCAGCTGGCAAGGTTTCACCTCAAAGATCACACACATCACAATTTTCAAGTTGATATCAAGTTGCGTACACATGATGGAGGGAACAGTAAGGCAGTTCAAAGTTCTTATTACTTGCCCAAACAGGCCTGTATTTAAAGGCTGCAGGAGTAAATCTGATGCTGATCTCTGAACTGTGGTTAGCTGCTTCTAAAATGAAACCTCCATCCTGATGGGATCCCATCACTGTATTGTTTATCCAGTCATACTGGACTCACTCCAAAGTTTCAGGCAGTCTGTTCAAAATTACCTAAGTTGAAGCTTGCTACATAATCACATCTGGTTTAGCCTACAGCTGTGTTTTACCAATTTGATTAAAAGAATGAAAACAAAGCCCCAGTGAAAACTAAAGCTTCAGGTAGACCTCATTTTCAAAATACTGAGACTGTTTCTCTCCTCTCATCATTCTTGTGCTACCTGGCTGTCCTCGTTTGAGTGACGCAGGACTAATTTCTCTTCTAATGCTTGGGAAAACTGCACCTTTAGAAGACTCTGGTGTCTGAGCTGGCGAAAACATTTGCTTTCTAGCCAGCTATGGTGTGTGGGTTTCAAGGTCTCAGTATTCTCGAGCTTACCAGGTACAGGGACAAGGAGGAGCGAGACCCAGGCACTTGACCCAAGCTGGCCAACAGGGTTATTCCATACCACGAATGTCAAATTTAATATAAATTAGAAAGTTTGCTGAGAAGGTCTCTCTCTTCTTTGATGGCTGTGATCCCGAGAACTTCTTGCCCCAGTGCCCGACCCCTGAGCCCTTCCCTTCCCCCCGAAGCTGCAGGGCTCGCAGTGTCCCACATTGGCTGTCCCTGCTGGGAGCGCACGGCTTCTACAGATAGAATGGGCTGAGGGTAATCCTCGTATATTTTATATTGGTATTGGGATCAATATTGGTTCTTTAGTATTATTAATGTTAATTACCCACTCTATTAAATCTGTTTATATCTCAGCCCTCAGGTTTCCTTGTTTTTTCCCCATTCCCCATCCCGGATGGCGAGGGTTCATCAGGTGATAGAATGATTGTCTAAACAATAATAAATTATTGTGTGCTCCTCAAACCATAACACCAGCAAAAGTCACTAGTGTTGCTCATTGTAATAAGCGTGGATCTTAAGGCAGGACTTCATTTAAAATGGTCTGCAAGTGACAGCCAATTAGTAACTATCTGATCTGCTGAACAGAAAAACTCAGAAACACTGTAGCCAAAACAGCTCATCTCATTTGAGGGCTAAAGACATTCCAAGCCCCAGTTGCAAAAATGTAGTATTAGTTCTCATACCAAACCTGAAAAATAAAAACATATATTACTTCTAGCATGTTTGGGGACTGGCAGAAGCCAATTTATCAAAGAGTATACAGGATTTTCCCTTGCTATTCCCCATTAATTATGCAAAATAACACCATGCAAATTAAAATAACAGAAAACTTTGCAGAAGAGATTTTGGGTTATTGGGTGGAGTCCTGACTTGCTTTAAGTTGGCTGCCATGAATCTGAACTTCTCCTTGTTACCTTCTAGCTTATATCCTGAAAATATGTCCCACTGGCAACCTTAAATCCCTCCTAGACAGAATTCAATCACTTCTGTTCTCCTTGGAATTCATGCAAAGAAGAGATTGAAACAAACAAGACATACCAGTTAACAGGACAGGAAAAAGGGGAAAGGATGCTATGTACTGTGATTAGTGAGGAGTCACACCAGGGACAGTCTGCCTATGAGAAACTCTGGATATTCCACATGCCTCCATTCAAAATTGTAAAACTGTGATAACATGCAATTCTCAAAAACCACAAGGCAGCCTTGGGAAATTCACCGACACCCGGTGAACCTTACCTTTCTAAAGAATATCCTACACAAAGCATGATGTGTATTTGTTTATGCATGTATATATACACACACACAATGTCAGTATGTACATACGTGTATATACACGCCTACACACACACACGCATTCCGTATATATACTCTTTTAAAACTCCACAAACCTAAAGCATCCCTGAAGCTAGTGCAAATCAACCAGGTTTAACAGCTTGCTTCAAGTCTTTCCGCGTACAGTCATGAGGGCTTTAGGTGCTGTCAGAGAAATGGTTTACAGCAGGAGCCTGCTAAGTTCCATCAGATCACTTTGTGCAAAAGCAGACCGATTAGCAAAACGGAGGTTCTCTCCGAAACAGCCACTATGCTCTATTTTGCAGGCGTCATTCCTAAATGCCCCGTTACTGTGGTTTCCAACAGCCGAAACAGCAAACCTCAGCGTGCAGCTTTCCCTCTAGATTGCGGAACTGCACGACTCTTACCAAGGCTCAAGGAATGTCTGAAGAGGCTGAGAGAAACCAGAGGTGTCTGCTCCCATGCTCACAAATAAAGATCACTGGAGCGTTTCTCTGTTCCTGTGCTGCGTGTGAACTGTCACATCAGCCATCCAGTCCAGACATTAAACCCCAACGTACTACTGCCTGGAAACAAGTACTTGCAAATGATCCATGAAACAAGAATAAGCCAGAAAAAAAAAATTGAACCAGAAATTTGTTTTTGCTCTAGCTTCCAGAAAGTGTAATCTCCTATTATGCTTGTGCACATGAAGAACATGCAACATTCTCTTCACCATTCTGAATACCCTTAAAAGGAAGTTACAAATCATCTAGCGAACATCTCCAAATCTTGCACAAGATTTCTAATCCTAACACAACTGATGATTCACGATTTGTAGCCTCAGTAAGTGAAACTGCTGACACCAAAATCACTGCCAGCGGTGAGCTGGCATGGTAATTATGCCCACTTACTGTCAGCTAGCCAACTGCCTCCCAAAAATAGAACCAGAGATATGAGGTCTAGTTAGAAGTGTCTGAATTACCAGGGCTCCTATATTAAAAAAAATCCTTATTGATAAGAACTTAGCAGAAGGTTTCCATTCCGCTATAAGCATTCTAGTAAAATATTCTCTCTGCAGTATTCAGAGTATTAAAACTCCAATTTAATGATTGGCCCATGAAAAGCTTCCTACCTGGCAGTTTTGTCCTTTGTTCAGAGCAGAAGATTTACAACTAATTCTTTAGTTTTTATGAAAAGATGTTTTAGGTGCCCTGCACCTAACACACTTCTCACAAAGGATCACAACCATCAGACATCTGTAAAGAGAAGACACACGCTATAAGCTGCATTGAGAGTTTTTGATGTACAATCCAGTGTAAGCCTCAACTGGTAATGAGCAATTAATTAGTGTGCACTTGTAAAAACATTTAAAATTTAGGGCTGGTCAGATTACACATAACCATTTATTATGAAAACAGGTTTACCACATTCTGTGCAGTACTGGTTTACTTCCTCCATTATTAGAAAGCACAGAGAAAGGGTAGACTTGTATGTGAAACAGAGCCCATACCTAGATGCATCTTGGAGCTCAACACAAGTCCAAATTAACTCCTTCAGCAAGGACCCCATCTTGCATCTATGCTTTGGAGCATTCCGCATTAAAGACGCTGAATTTAATCTCCCTGATTTTCCTACACCTCCAGGGCGGCTCTTTCCAAAAGTCCACGTCCCTTCTGCTATTGCCTTTCTGACTTGGGCAATAATTAACATGGGCTCACGATGACTGGATATCAGCTGTCATTTTCCCAGCTTTTTGTAGCATCTCAGGATGCTTGAGGATGAGCCACAGGCTGGGATACATCACCAAGAACAGCTTCAACTTTGTGCTCTAGATGAGATATTGCTGTCTAAGCAGGACAAAGTCCTTCTAACTCACAGCTCTGGTTCCTCTCTTCGCGATCTCCTCCCATGGTCTCCTTGTTCTACATCCATGTTCCCACACTGCTGATGCTACCCCATGCTCCATATCCCATATTCCCATCATGCGGATGCAGTGAAAGGACTTTCAGACATCACCCAGAAGCAAGGCATGGCGCTGGGGATAAGAGAGGCATGAAAGTCTGGCAAGTGCCTGGGATGCAGAACAAAACCTGGCTTCATACGGGAGAATTAACGCTGTTTACATTTACTGGAGGTTCTCCCTCCCTCCAACACCTGCCGTACATTTACATGCAAAAGGTGATAGATGAGTGTAACCACACTGGACAACATTTTAAGATAAGAAGGGAACTCAGATCTCCCCTGAACAGTAATACCATAGCCACACCTCTTCGTGTTACTGCAATGTTGATGAAACTAATGTAACAAAGCCAAAGAATATTCAGTGGGTCCTACTCACCAACCTACCTGCATTTTCTTTCCCTAAATTCTGGTAATGCTGATGTCCACACACAAATCCAACACTGACTCATGTGATGCTTTGATTTTGTTCCACACGTTGATGGAAACAGAACGTTCTTGTACAACAGCGCCTGAGAGTCTAAGGAAGTGGTCTGGACGCTATGCAGTTCGTTTCCCCAACAAACTATGAAAATTATGAAGCTGAGAGCAGTAAAAGCTGTCAGTCAGTACGACAGCTTTTGAGAAGACTAACCCTTTCTGAAATGCAGCTCCTACTTAAGAAGAAACATCTGGTAAACCATCTGGGACTCATCCTGTGGACACCTGTATGCATAGCTTCACTTTATACACGGACAGTAGACATAATAAGGGAAAAGCAAAACCTTTTGTTTCCTAAAGCTACTTGTTCCAGCAGCCACTGTGCAAAATTCAGCAAAGTTTTTCAGGCACTCCAAACCTCATAGAGCCATTTGATTCAATGCTCCCTTAAAGACCACTGTTCTCTACAATATAAAATATCACCACCTTTGAAAAAAAATTCTCATAAAGTGCTAAAACATAGTCAAGCCACAGAAAGCAGTATGTGCACTACCCTGAAATGAACATTTTTACATATCAAAATGAAGCCTTTTTGGTACCAACTGTTCCCACAGAAAGGGAACACTCACTCCGATTTCCCCAAACAGAAAAAAAGCAAGGAAAGACATTTTTAGATCATACAAAAATACAAAGAACTGATATAACCAACAAGGAAGTGTGGCTTGTGTGTAACACTATTAATCTATCTTGACTGAACAATATATATATTTTTTATTTCACTCTTCCGCCTCCCTTTTTGTTTGCTGTTGAGGACAGATAAGTGCTACTGGCAGTATCTTGGCACAGGCATGTCACTAAACAGTAGGTATTGTAACAGCCAAAAAAATCTCAGTCCCTCCAATTTTGCAGAATTTTACTTCAGGCCTATTTGACTAAAAGATCCCAGTTCCAGGTTCATGTTGAAAAAAACAACTATTTACAGAAAAACAAACATTTCCTCTGTAGAAAGCACCAACCCAGTCAAATGAGGCCTTTTGAAATTCTGATTAAATCCCGTAAGTTTCTGCCAATCACATACGATGAAGGCAAATAATAACTGAGACAAAGAATACCACTTCTGGAAGTCACAGGGTATGTAGAATCAGAAGTACAGCTGGCTGAGTGAGGCACGTAAGGATTCCTAGCACAGAGACAAAAGCACCATGGTCAAGTTGAAGGACTGGTGCTGGAGACTGCTTAATAACTGGAAACAGAAAGTAGTTTTGCTACAAGCTAGCGTTTAGGAGAAGCACATTCTGCACAGAGATTGAAACATGCACCTTAATTTTGACACTGAGCAACAAAGCGTTAGTAGCAAAAGCTGATCCAGCTTTCTAGTTACAGAATTATTATTTGTCTTCCTCTGGTGGTGGTGTAAAAGCTACCAGAGGACACAAAAAGCTTTACTGAACGTAAGGCAAAGAGGGTTCTGCATGGAGAGAAAAACAAGTCCTGTGACCGAAAACGCCAAGGCCAGGCTGAAGGAAGAACAGCATCATCTCTCTGGATCTTGATGGAAACCTAACTGCAGAAGATGCATCTTCTCATCGCTCTGCTTTGCAAGAGACAACTCGGAGTACACGGGAACCCCATCTCTTGGTTCTAAGGCGACGGTGGCAGAGACGAAGATGGGCAGAACAAGTGTCATGGCCATGGCGGCAAGACCTATCAAATGCCCCACTGTGCTTCCAACATTGTCAGGAGTGGACAGAAGAGCAGATGAAAATCCCAGATCATTTTGCAAATGTAAAATCATGGTTGCTCAGCACTGATAGTATCAAAATAACCCTGGAAAGGAGGTTCTTTAACAACCACAACCACCCAGCAGTAGACTACTCCTGGAAGAAATGTAGATGGCTCAGTCTTGCAGGGCTCTATTTTTAGACCTGACCAGAGTGGTGCCCAGGAAAGCCAGCCAGACATCTGGATGAGTCCCTAGGGTAGGTTCATGAGCCTGGGAAGCCTCGGTCAACCATCGCACTCCATAAAGGCAAGAAGATGGAAATCCCACTGGAGATATTTTAGTCGGTCTTCCCTGGGGTAGGGCTGCACTGGAAATCAAGGAGGGGTTGAGGACAGAGGCTGAGGTTATGAAGTGGATGGGGAGTTCTTCCCTCACCGATGTGAAAAATGAAAAAGCCAATCAGCAGCATTAGGGGTCTTCACATGGAAAAAGATAGAAGGCACTTGCTCGTTCTAGTAAAAATCCAGAATTATGGTGCATACGTTTTCTTTTTCAAGGGATTTTTCAAATTCAGTTCACAGCTGTGTCATCTTTTGTACCAGTTTTGTCAGGGCTACTAAATTAGCTTTTTTATTTACTCTGAAGTGTCTTTTTTAAGGAAGATTTAGAAGCGTGCCACGAAATAAAAAGTGCTAAATCTTCTTAGACATGAAGGTATCTTAAATAACTGTGTCACTGTGCCTTTGATCATTTAAGGGTATGAGTTTGGTACATGCTGTTGAGAGAAGTCATACCCTCTATTAGTTCAGCAGATACAGCATAGGAAAAACAGACATACTTTCAGGCTCACTAACCTCGCCTGCCTTTATCAAGTCTGAAATAGAAGCTGTAATTGGCAAACTAAGTACTAATTGAGAGCAATTGCTCTGACTGTAACTTGATTATGTTAATCAAGTAACAATTGGGGGGGAAAAAAAAAAAGAGATGATGGTTGATAGTAATTATCTTTCTCTTCTGCAAGACTAATGCATGCATCATCTTCCTCTCTGCTAACATCCTTTTACTACACGGGCATCCACTACCTCTTCTTTCAAATGGTTTGACTGAAATACAACTGTGCGTCCACAGGCAGGGTGTTACACAGGCAACATTCAGGTTTGTTTTCACCTTCAGCTACATTAATGTATTCCCTTACTATTCTCAGTAGCTCTGCAAAACTCATTTCCTTTGGCTTTCTTAGATAAAGAGGCAACTGCATCCTTCAATACTCAATATGGTTGAAGAGTGCAACCGAGGCAAAATCTGGTAATGATAAGAGAGTCAATGGAAATTCTGCTATTAACTTGGAGCAGGATGAGTTGAATAAACCGTTGGATTCGTATCTTCTTTCTTTGCTGGTGATTAATTTGTGACAGTACTATTTTAAAAGCAAATTTAGTTCTTCCTATATAGTTTTCCAGGATTCCCCTACCCCTGCTTTAACATGGTTCTGAAAAGGCACATATTACTGCATATTCATGTAAATATCCAGCACACACTGGTAAATCCTTCTGGGTTTTTTCAGATGCTCAAATTTTCCATCAATTTTAATAACCAGCATTTTTTCTGCTAACTGCTTCTCACTTCTTCCTTCTATTCCTGAATTCAGGGATTCCACATTTTATTTCCTCTTTTTCTTTCTGTTGAGACATTTTTTTTGTGTGGACAGTTCCTGAATTTTCTGTGGGTTTTTTTTTTTTTTTTCATTTACCAAAGTTCTCTTAAGACAATTAACTAAAACTAGGAATTCCTAGTTACTCAGTGTTGTGGCCTACCAACTTCATCTCAAATGTTCCCTGTACAATTAAGGCAACTCAATTTAAGATTAATTTTTGAGTAAAACAAACACATATACCTAAACTGCAGCTAAACACATACCAAACATTGCAGTGCACTTTTTCAGTGAAGGACGTGCCATAAAGTGTGAAGAAGTGATAAAAAGATAAGGAAGAGGCTCAGAATACCTTTGCACAGGAACACACATCTCAATTCTTTATTGCAATCCAAAATACCCCTTGTCTTTTGATTCAAAGAGCTTCAATCAGCTTAGCCTATCAGTATCGTGGAAAGCTAGCAATAATTCTTATTAAAATGCACTAATAATGTTAATGGGGGAAAAAACTCTCAAAGCATAGGTTTTCCTAGAGCTAAACGTATAATATTATAAAGCTGCAAGCAGTGATTGGAACAAAAGGTGAGGTGCCAGAAGTTTCAAACAGAAACTGATAAAGCCTTCAAGACCCCATTAAAATCTCTCCTGGGAATAATTTGCAATCAGCTCTGCTTCATGCAGGCATTGGATTAAACATCTGAATGTAAAACCTACTCTAGAGTTTTATTTCACTATGGATTTTCTTCCCCTCCCTCCCTCCCCCCCATTTCAAGCGATTCAGCAGGCCCACTTTCTCCACACTACCAGCAGTCCCATTACTCTGTAAGGGAGAAGGATTTAACTGATCACAGCATCACACAAATTTCACATAAGCCTGTGATCCTGCTGCTAGCATCAGTCAGCACTATGCTCTCTAAAACCAAAGCCTGGACTCTGCATCTTTTAACAGACAGCAGGTCTTCCTATCCCACTGCTATTTGGTGCAAAAGCAAGATGACGCCCACAGGGCTCTTTCTTTTCCCCTCCTTCCCTTTCCATCCCTTTTCACAGTACCACATTTACACACTTTTCTAACCAACTGTAATTTTCACTGGCTGTAATGCTAGGCAATATCACAGTTTAGCAATATTGCAAAAGATTCAAATGGTATTTGCTCATGATGGCATATTATGACATCTATGTTACACAGCCTTTTTCATGGATCATATCCTGTTATTACCATAACACCCTACTGCCTGTAAACCTGCATTCCTCAAATACGTTTCAATGAGTTGTCAGCTGCATTTCAGAGCAACCAAACAATGAATGAGGCACCTCAAAAATAACAATTTACTATTACTTATCACCTTGGGAGATGATACGCTCTGGACTCATGAAAGCTGATCAATTGCCTTCCACTTCTTTCTTGCATAAAGAAGCTTTATGTGAAGTAGACAATGACTGTCAATAGGACTGCTGCAACCAAAAGGGAGAACTATAATAACTGAGCTCAGAGAAAATAAATGGAGGAATGTGCATGCTAAATCATATTGCAACTGTAGCATTAAAAAAATAAATAAAGACGACAGAAAAGAGAGAAGCAAGTACAGGGGAGAACTTCAGAGTCAAAACTGGAACGAGAAACAAAGCATACCAACTTTTCTGTAGCTGTCTATTGTTCTGGACTGTGACTCAGCAGAACAAAGGCTTTTGTCTTCATTTAGAAATAGAGTCCATATTGCACAGGAAGTGGCAAAAATCCGCTGTCTGGAATGTGACCGTAGTTCCATTTGTTTTCACAGGGACGTACCACAGAAAGTCCCCAGCTTTATAGAGACAGTAAATCATGACCCTGTTCCACACGAGCAGATGAGGCCAGGATAAGACTCTAGTTTTCCTGTAAGCATGGAGAAGCAGTCAATGGAAATATAGAAATTTGCAGAAAAAAGATGAGCAAGATGGTCATAGCTGAGAGCGTTCAATTTTTTTACTAGCATTCAATGAATCTGCAAAATATCTGTATTTATAAATCAAAACAGAAAGAACACTCTGAGAAGGACAAGGGTACATGACAAAGTCTGTACTACCACTACGACCCAACACTGTGTAACAGTCACCATAAAAAATGCCAGCAGGTTTAAGACTAACATCTATATTTGAAATATTTGTACTTCCCTTTTTATACCACATCTGTCACAGACATAAATGTTAAAGAAGGCTGAAAAGGGAACATGAACATCAATTAGTTTTTAAATCATCAATTTAAAAAAAAAACCAACAACTTGTTTAAACAGTACCAAGAGATGCTATTAATCACTTGGATGCGATCAGACTAAGAGGCTGTAGTTTATTAGCATCTTTAAGTTCAACATCATGTAGTAGAAAAAATAAGCGAGTTATATGTTCATTTAAGGACAGATTTTTCTGTTCATGCGCACACGACAATATCTGTGTTTAGACTACTTTCTGTCACTCTCCCTTCTTCTCCACAAACTCCCATATCGTCAATCATCAGTGAATTTTCTGATGGAAATACAGCATTATTCTACACACAGAAGTTACCTGCTACCATGCAAAGAAGCACACTTTCAGTTAAGAAGTTGATGGGTTTTTTTCTACTATATAAAAGTTAATTTTCTCTATCTTTGTGAAGTAATGTTTATCCTCAGTTTGATAAAATAAAGCTCCACCTACTTTCATGTGCCTTTTTTTTAAAAAAAAAAACACAACAAAACACCTGAGTGCACATCTCAGAAGTTTTTGCTTGCTTGCTGAGTGAGCGAGTGGGAGTGTAGTACACAAGTAAGCCCTGTCTACGAATGTCACAGCTGCGAAACACATTATAAATAAAACCCTATGCTCTTAAAAGAAATTCTCATTTCTCCCCTTTTGCTGCATGCTGAAGAAGTGCTGGGGTAGACCTCAATGCAGGAGTGAGAGCCTGCAAACACACGTACATTAAGGTTTGCAGAGAAACTGGCAAATAACAATAATTTCTCTAGTTGTTCTGCAGGGTGAATGCATAAGACGCTTCATTTTAACAAGTATTATAAGATTTGGTTTCCTCTTGTATTGTCTCACTTGAAAGAGTTGTGAATTAGTGTTAACTGGTAGCTGTGATAGATGGCTAACGTTTTAGTGTCTGTCTAATACCTCAACAATTTTCAGTGCACATACCTCATGATGATGGGGAGAAAAAAGCATCAATCCACTGTGCTAGCACAAATAACTGAGTTAATAACAGATTTAATCTAGAGTTGGTTCAAAAGTTCTGTAGTTTGATCTACCAGTTAAAACGATGATGCACTGCATAGCACTCCTCACAAAAGCTATGAAACCAAACAAGGCATTTTGTTAATTCATTGTAACATTTTGTAAAATATGCCTCTGACATGCCATGGTAATAGCTTCTTTCACTGAAACCATGTTCTTCTTTTTCCTTCCTTATTTTCTTTTAGAATACATGCTTCGTTGGGACACAGAACGTGGTGAACAAAGATAAACTACCTCATTTCTTTCTTGTATCATGACTTCTTTTAGTGATCTAAAACATACCAAAGGGAAGTGCCGTAACTCCTCTCAGTGTAACATGAATATTTAATTTCCAGTTCTGAGTTATGCAATGATCTCTCCTGTGAGCAGTTTTCTTTCCTTGGCTAGTATTGGGTAATGCGCAGACATACAAAGCTGACTATGTGTTACCATCACGGTATGTTTCTCCTACCATTTTATATCTCACCTGCTGCTAAGGTGGTCCTTAATAAAAGGGGCAACAACAAAAGCAACACTTTCTAAATGCTGCAGTGCTGTAACGACGGAAAAAAATATTGGGAAAGTAAATCAGCAAGCCTAAAAAGCCAGGTTATTCAAATGTGTGAGAAGGATAGCTGAAAACACCAGAGAGTCTGACAACAGTCACAGCATTATACAGGGGAAAGTGCTTCTGTAGATTAATACAAATACACTTAGCAAACATTGTATATTTTACTAAACTTTATGCTACATCTCCATGTTCTTTACCACCTATAACTGAGCTTGTTTGCAGAGCTAGAGAGCGGAAAAGCACCAGACAGGCTTTCTTGTCTCAAAATCGAGTCCTGATCGAACCTTTCATCCTACCCTCACTGTTTATCTGTGTGCTAAGCATTAACCTCCATTTGCACAGGGCGAGATAGTGATAAAGAGAAGTTAAGCTTTCCTCAAAGCTGAAAACGGCACTGGCATACAAACCACACTCACACTACGGAGTTCGCAGGTCCGTGTTCCGACAACACTTGTTGTTAGACTACCGTTCCATTAATAATAGGCTTTTTTTGCTTCTTTTTTAAGCAACTTCCTTGCCTGGTATTCAGACATACCTAAAATACAATCGCTAACAGAAAACAGCATGGCTAAAAAAAATAAAAATAAAAAATTAAAGCTGCATACATTTGTAACGCTTCACCCACAATCAGTACGTTGTTTCATGTGGCTTCATCTGTATCACACGTTCTGGATGTCTTACCTGTTTTATTTCTTTTGTTTTATCACACATTCTTTCATTTTGCATCCTGTCTCTCATCTCAGACTTGCCAAAGGATTTAGACATGCAAGCAAGTACACACAGCACGTGTTCTGCAAGCACAGGTAAATTAAGAAAGCTGTGCCTGATTGCAAATCTGCCATAATTTATCCAACTTTCATAAATTAGAGCGTGCATGTCATGCACACAATTTTAGACATACAATCAAGTATACAACCTAAAAACCTGGTTCCCGTCTCCTCTTTTACTTGTAAGGAGAAAAGCGACAGCTATAAAATATTAATGTTCAAAATGTAACACAGTGGGGGAAAAAAAAAAGTTAATTCCTTGAAAGTTATTGACAAATCAGCTGTAACCTACAGAGGATCAAAAAAAAAAAAAAAAAAACACAACCAGATGGGGAAAAAAATTCAAATTTCCTTGCCATTATCATACCACATGTCACATCATACCAAATACTGTATTCAAAAGCCAAACTCCCCCCTCCTCCTGCCACACCAAGCCATTTCTTGGAAAATTGTCTATGCCTTTTTCAACTATCGATGGTGACTCTAATAGCTAAATCTGACATAGCATTAAAAAAAAAAGCAGAAATAGTGATCTCATAAAATACTGCTGAGATTTATCTGCCTCGCAAACCCCATTAAAAAAGAAAATGCAGGCACTCCCTGAAAACTGAACCTTAAACCCCAAACTGTTATAATAACTAGTATCTTGACATTTGACTTTACAGCAAAATACAAGTACTGCCAGGGTGACACCAAAAAGAAATAAAACCAGGGAGATAACATTTATGGCTAAAGGCGACATGACAGAAAAGAACAAACACTAATTTAAAAGAAACAAAGTAAGTATGTATCTCATTGCCTGTAAACACACACAGTTTCACTGTCAGAAGATTTATGAGGGCTTAAAAAATACAAAGCCAAACCCTTTAAAAATGGGATTGATATAAGCCCCAGTTCAGGCCAGCAAGCCTCTCAAAAACCCCACTTAGGTTGGTTCCAAAACCCCAGGCTACCACGACGTTTTTGAGCACCTGTGAGTCCTGAACTCTAACCATTCTCCCTAACGAATCTCGAACTGAAGCTGTTCACAAGGGACTGTCAGACTTCTTCCCCATGGGATTACTGAAGCATTTTACCACCTCCTAAGGGTGTAAAAAAAACCAAACCAGAACTGATGCGTTAAATTCATTTTCCAAATGCCTGATGGTGTTTCTACTTCTTCCACAGCATCTGAAGCAGAAAACACGGTGTTGTGGCTTATCACCAGAGAGGGGAGAGGTAGAAAAACCACACATACTTCTAAAGAACAAAGGGGCACAAACTTTGAGGACTTGAAGTTTAAAAGGCGATACCTCTTTTGCTTGCCAAAATCAGGATCTTCCACAGACCTTTAAGCAGTACACAAATTAAGGCGAGAATGCCTGGATGCTGTCAAAATGGAAGCATTTTGACAGCATCACAGATACACAATTCATTAATCTATGTTTTTTCCGACATTACAGATGCAAATCTTGCCAGGGTCCTGCAGCACACAAGCCCAATGCAGAGAGACGTACACTGACATCTAAAGGCATCTAGTATGTGATGCCTTATGGAAACATTTGGGAAGCGTGAGCACCCTATAAAGTGCTAACAACACAGAGATGAAGAAATGACAGTTTTTATACAAATTCTCACTCTCTCTCACACATGAGATACTGAAAAAGTTTAAGATTCCACACAATACCACAAAGAGATGATAACCTCCTGTAAATATAAAGGAAGACTGGCATACAAAACATTAGCAGTTACAAGAAATACGTATTTTGAAAATTTAAGCAAGGATTTCCTCAGTAAATTATGCTAGCTGAAACGGAAGTATGGGGACGGACACTGAGACCCTAGGAATTTCAATTCAGTCAGTATTTAATTCTTCCGATCATCCTTTGCAGGTCAATTAAAAATATTCAAAACCCAAATTTGAGGCAACTTTCCCTGTTTCAGTAAGAATTACGCGGCATTTTCTTCAGAGTAGAAAATTAAGCTCTTACTTAGACAATTCTATCTTATACAAATAACCAACCTTTTCAATCCAGTTGGGCGTAAATTCTAAAAGTAGTTCAGTTATTTGAAAACCAGTGATCATTTCCAAGTTAACTTTTTTGCCTGCTTCTAAACTGTCTTTGAGCATAATATACATTATAAAATGTGAATGTTGGTTTCGAGCTTACTTTTGCAACAAGCACGCCTTAATTCAGAATAGATGAAAGGGGTTTTGATCAATATTCCAAAAAATACTTTCTACCGTGCTGGTGAGAAAAGGATAAGCAAACAGCCAGCAAATCTATTTCTTTTATGCTTTACAAAGTCACATACCACCTTCTTGTTCTGCAGTCACTTAAGAGTCTGCAAGATGCTTAAGCCACCTGCTGTCTGCACACAGTTAATTTAATAAGATTTACTTTCCTAAATTTCCACAGGCAGCTACCCCTTCTCCTTAAAGTAAGAATCCAAAGAGAATGGATTAATAAATCCTTCTTTGTGTACAGGTATTACACTTACCCTCTCATAGCTGTCTTTAGAGAGGAGCACCAATCAGCCACATTTCAGTCCAGTTGTATTTTTAAAGCATTACTTTTGGGAAGGGAATAGACTCAGAGGCTACTGGTCCAATAGGGCTGACCCTGGAAAGCCTGGTTTGCATGTCCCTTGTTCATTTGAATAAGTCAAGTGAAAGGATAGCTTTAATCCCTTTAAATAGGCAACATCACAGACTCCCAGAGTGGTGGGGGTCGGAAGGGCCCTCTGGAGCTCCCCCAGTCCACCCCTGCCACAGCAGGGTCACCTCCAGCAGTGGCACAGGACGGCGTCCAGGCGGGTTTGGGATGGCTCCAGAGTGGGAGACTCCCCCACCTCTCTGGGCAGCTGTGCCACTGCTCTGCCACCCTGAGAGTAAAGAAGTTCCTCCTCAGGTTGAGATGGAACTTCCTGTGCTCAAGTGTTTGCCCGTTCCCTCTTGTCCTGTCCCTGGGCACCACTGGAAACAGACTGTTCCCATCCCCCTGGCACCCTCCCCTTAAGTATTGATACGTATTGATGAGATCCCCCCTCAGTCTTCTCTTCTCTAGACTGAAAAGACCCAAGTCCCTCAGCCTCTCCTCGTAAGCAAGATGCTCCAATCCCCTAACCATCTTTGTAGCCCTATAAATATTCTTTACGTTTCATACATACATATATTCTTTACATTTTTAATAATCTGTAGCAACTGAGTCCACTGCTGTAACATAGGGTGCTTGGACAAGTTAAGTCAATAAAGGTGACCGATCACACCTTCATTTCTCACCTAGCCTATTCCATTTCCTAAATTAAATGAGCTTTATGACTGTGAGACTGCCTGCTTACCCTGTCGGACAGCAGTGGAATGGGAAAACAACTACACACATAGTGCCTCCTGAAACATAACCAACATTCAAGCCCACCCTGATCACCCTAAGAGCAAATTCTGATCAGTGAGATCCAAACACTTACCATCGCCCACCTGACAACGGCTAATAAGCTACTAATTAGTGTTTTAAATCTTCTTTCCACCAAGTTCTACTTACATACATGAGGGCTTCTCATTCGAAGTGAGATAACTCATAATTTCAAAGATTAAAATTTCAGTAGTCAATAAAAACAGGTGCAAGAGCAAAGACCAAAACACCTTCAGGACAAACAGGAGATGTTTGAAGTTTACTACATTCAACTGCTATCCTGTTATTATTCGGTAGTCCAGCCATTAAAAATGAGACCACTTTAATAATTAAAAAAAAAGAAACCAAAATTAAAAAGAATAGTGAAGTAGTACTTAAAGTTGTTCTGTAAGCCATGTGTGAAAAAGTTCTTAACCCCTCAAAACTAGATGAAGAACTGATGGTAGATACTAAAACAGCTGCTAAAGAAAACAGAAATTCAGATAAATGAACTCAAGACCCGGTGAGCTTTGGGAAGCCTCACATCTGCCTCTCATTATCAAGCTCAGGCAATATTTACAGTTTTCAAACAAACTCTTAAGTTACCTGACAAACACGAGACCTTACCTCCAGGCACGCTATTTGACATAGCGCAGACTTCACCCTCTGCTCCCAGCCGAGGCACAACTCAGGTGAGCACCCGCGCTCAGCTGCGAGCTCTCGGGAAACTCGTGCGGGTCACAACAGCAGAGCATACCTTACGATTACAAGTCTCGGAACAGAGTTAATTCTGTCAAACATACCACCAACGCAAACCCAAATACTGGAAATAACAGTAAACCTGAAGAAAGTAGTATTATCAGCAGCTTCTGAAATACCGGGTTACAAAGCCAGATTCTGTCTTGAAGTGAGGTGAGAGCTACACTAGTCACTGAACAAAGTTTATTGGGGCTTTTTTAAAAAAAATAATAGAGTCACGGGAGACCCCATACAGTGCTCCAAGCATCTCTGGGAAGGGGGATTTAGTAAGGAATTCAAATCCTAAGGAAGAGCAAGGCAGCCAACAGCAAATGCAGACTTCTAAGGCAATGCAGGTAAATCCAAAACACAATATAGCTCAAATACTAACAGGATATGATAATATTCTGGATGGAAGTTATAGAAGAAAAAGGCCACTGTTCTCAGCTTCTCTGACAACATAAGCCACTGCTGTCTGGTCTTTTCTGCTACTACACCCCCCAGCTGAATGTCAGTTAGGGACACGGTTTAGTGGTGGGTTTGGCAGTGTTAGGTTGATGGTTGGACTTGATGATCTTAAAGGTCCCTTCCAGCCTAGGCAATTCTTATGATTCTGTGACACAGCTGCCTGCTGGCCATGCAGGGAAGAGGATTAAGGAACTGATCCAGGTTTTCATCTAGTGAGGAATAGGCAGAAAGCGAGGGGACAGAGGAAACATGCCTGCATCCTAATTTTCACAGCCAGCTTCAAACGACCCGACTGCAAATTTCTAAATAGAGATGGGGTTCACATCTCAGGTTTGCTCAGCTCTGGAGCCCACACAGCCACAGACTAAACCAGACCAACCTGCTGACACAAACATAAACTTTTTTAGTTGTGGGATTTTTCTGCTAGTGTTAGTTTTCAGCCACATCACTGAGCTGACCCATCTGACACCTTGAAGGCTGACAATGTGCATTGAAATGCTTCTGCAAAATAAAAACCCCTACCATCTACATCTCACTTGATGGCACAGGAGAAGGAAGGTAATTTAGCTTCTACAAAAAGTGTCCGAGATTAAGTTATCCCTGAGGGTTTTTTTTTAATACAAGAGCATACCATACGTTCTTGGAAATTATGATGCCAACTGTGAAAAGCTGACTGCAACCCCAATGCAAATTTTATGTTTGACTCAATGGAGCCAAAATCTCATTAAATTTAAAATTAATATTATTTTTTTTCCTGCTCTAATCCAGATGTGGACTGCAAAAATAACTTAAAAGTTTGCAGATGTATCCGTGGGAGGTAAAGATAATCTTTATAAAAGAACGGTCTCAATTACAGTGGTGTGAGCGGCCAGCAACTATTAAAAACCCCCTAGAACTCCACGAAAACCCATCCAGTCTAGAGGCGCTGCCTAAGCTATGAGAATATATTAAAATGCACATAGCATTAAAAAAAAAAGTGTTCCAGTGAAGACTTCTGTCTGCCTATTTGATTGCAGCACTAATTAAAAAAAAATAATCCCAAAGCAAGCAATTAAATGTAAAGACTGCTTGCAAACCTGCACCAGGCTTTTCAAAGGTTTTCAACTCCATAAAAGCACAAGTTTGAGTTGTAGATTTTACATCAAAACAAAGGCTATAAAGTCAAAGTCAGCCTGCGGTCACCTTCGCACATTTCTCTCCCAAGTATGCTGAGCAGGTGTAGGAGGGAGAGCTTTTCTAAATGCATTTCCCTCATCTCCCCCCCGAAAATAAAACAAGAGCAAAAACTTCAAACAAAAACAGATTTTACTCAAAGGGAGGGGTGAGATGTACATTTTCGTTGTTTCCCAAAAATCAAACCATTTTAGATTCAGGATCTAAAAATTCAATTCTGATATAAATGCCTTAACTAGACATACTGAAGAGTAAGTTCTTAGTGGCACATCCAAGCTTCTTACAACACAGAAACCATCAGCTCATTAAATGCGTGTCCCATGAGACACAAAGAAAGAAGTTTCAGAATTGCTCAGTTTGGTCACATTTCTTGGCAAGGAAGCTTTTTGGGGTTTTTTTGGTTTTTTTTTTTTTCTTTAGGCTCACAGCAAAGAGCAGCTTTGGAAAGATTTCTCTATCTAAACACAGTCCCTGGACAGTACCAAAGACTGCCTGCTGTTGGGAAAAACTGAGAGGTATCTGTGTTTATTGTGGAGATAAACAAGTTTTAGAGCATTTATTTATTCTGTTCCAAGCATGTCCTGTGTTCAAATACCACCACCTTTTAGGTGATTATTTAGGAAAAAAAAATAATGTGTGCATACGCGCTTGGGATATTCCTGGGGTCCCATTCTCTGTTTTGAGATACACTAGTAGAATGATATAAAGAGGCAAAACAAGCATTAAATAAAGTTCTGTGATCAAGTCCCCTGGTATTGAAGCACTCTGCCCACCGGCACAGGCAGTAGAGACAGGAAGATAAGCAGGTTACAGTCCAGGTTGTAGTAATTACAGATAGCCATATCAGGCTGAATTAAGTGTGTCAACATACAAAAGCAGCACTGCCTGATACGTCAGAAGTAACTTTTTTTAAAACTGGTTTAGCTAAATCAGCACAATCTGCTGCCCGTTTAACATGCAGGTGCTCTGAATCTCTCCTGGGACTCCACAGGAAACCTAAGCTTAGAATTCAAACCGCAGATTCACGAGCATTTCTTTGCTCATGCTGTTCAATCACTTGCACAGCCCCTGTGCTGCTCTCCTACCCTTGCTGAAAGCACAGTAACACGCAGTAAGTCTGCGGGCCACATGGCGAACTGAAGATCACACCACTGATACTGCTAAAAATAACTCCCCCGCCTTTTGGGGGGGGAAAGGGGTGGAGGGGACTGCGTTATTGCGGGCCCACAGATGGTTGTGACGATACAGCTGACTTGCTGGAGGTAGGGGAGAACAAGTAATAGGGACTGCTGGAAGAAGCGTTTCTGCAATGTTACCAGGCACTAAAAAAAGATGCTGTGACAGAGTGAAACCCTCTCTGTGGGGTTTCTGTTTAAGAGCTGTCATCCTGGTCTGGCAAAAGGATCTAACGTGGGTTCCCCTGGAGTGGGAAGCAGCTGCCCCACTCCCTCCAAGTCTGAAGACAAAAGGCAGCGTACTTTCCTCTTCCAGCATTGTATCTTGCTTTTTTTCTTCTGTTTTACTCTGAGATCTGTCAAATCAAAGTTTCAGCTTTCTACCAAAGGCAGACAGTGTTGACTGACAACAATAAAATGCAAAGTAGCCCTTTATCTAATATCTTTTCTATTTCATTCCCCTTTTCAAACCGCTCACGCTCACACACATTGGGTTTAATCCTCACACTTATCAGACAAAGAGTGTCACTGGAATCAGTGCGCTAGCCTATTTGAATTCTGACAGGCTTTCCACGTGTTCAACCAGTAACTGCAGAACAAGTCCATCATAAGTACTCGAGATATAAAGAAACACCTAAAAATAGGCTAAGCCAAACACACGCTTAAGAACACGCATGGCCTACTTTAATTTTTTTTTTTTCCTGATGTGCAATTCCAGCTGCAGTAGCCTGTTTTTAAAAAGTACTCCCTAAGATGGGAGGCTATACCTGAGCTGCAGGAGGCAGAGACCATGGAACACCTTCGCTTGCTTTAAAGGCTGTCGTAGTGGTCTCACCTGCAGCCGAACAGACAAGAAAGCACGTGCTGCTCCTGCTTAGACCCTCCTCTGCTCCCAGACGTGTAGACCCACCCTCTCCCTTCTGCCTGCTTTCTCAGACTTGCCAGACCATTCCACGAGTTAACACAACTCCTTGACCGAGCAAAGACAACCCCCATGCTTACCTATAGATTGGCGAGTCAGACCAAGTCGCAGGAGGGTACAAAACACTGCAGCGGAAGGCAAGAGGTGGAGCTGACAGCAGCAGTGGGAGGTAGGGACAGGATGCCACGCACTGAATCACAGGTGAGATTCACAGCCAGAAGCAAAACAAAGGACAGCTCATCCTAACTGTTAGGTTACAGTGAAGGAAAGTTGTCCGGCCGCATCATGCGATCAGTTCTCCCACAGGCCAGGGCAGAGGGTTTTGCTAAGATAAGATTTGGTAAGATGCCCCACATTTCTGCTGCAGCACTGGTAGAACAGACAACGGCTTCTCACACTTCTATCGGAGTGTATTGCCCAATTTTACCAACATGGATCCTCCTGCTACCACAACCTCAGTCAGTACTACGATGCTTCCATGTTAAATGAGTGACAGGTTTTTAGAGGACCACATGAATATTAACAGCTAGTCTCATGTGATATTAATACCTACTTGTATTTCCAGAAAGCACAAATATTTGCACAGTGTGACCTCAGCTCCTAAGGTCTGATAAGTAACTAACAAATCAGTGTACATGTTTACACTAGACATTTTAGATACGTTAGGTAACGAGAGCAAACTCAAAGCTTGGATAAGCCCTGCTAAGATTGCTTGGAACTGGAATTACAAAATTCAGAATTTATTGTCATGCTATCCAAAAATAAACACATTCACTCAGCAACAACTTGGGACTCACGAAAAATTATCAGAGTTGTGCTTTCCTAATTCACATTATAAAGCGTCCCTACATAAATACAGTCCTATTTTACTTGTGTCTTCTCATCTGCTTGTATTATTTAAAACATGTGGGACATTCACACAGATGGAAAAAAAATAGGTCAGGCTTGAAACAAAAGCCAAGCGATTCCGTTTTATTAGCAGATTAAACACGCAGAACTGTAATTTAAAATTCCAAGTAAAGCAACTTAATGAAAACATTCTGAACACACAGATAAAAACTACTGCAAATTGTTGCAATCTTTAATTGCCATGTTGCCAAACATCTTATTAAAAATGGAGTCGATGAAAAAGGTTGTCAATCTGATTTGAAAATGCACAAGAAAGGACTATATTGCTTGGGGATCATATGGATTCTGGTATATAAATCTAGGATTTTTCTAACATCAGCAGCCAATGTAACAGTCCAGCATGTCTGAAATACTATTAGATGATGAACATTTGCAAAATTTAGTTCTTTCACTTGCAAAGATCCTGCTTTTAAGCAAATTTATTCCTTTTCTGATACCGAATTTACATTACAAAACTCAGAAACATTTATTCATTTTCCTTTTACCTTCTGCATACCCACAATATTTACTACCAAAACACGTAAAACCCAAATACAAATAAGTGCACTAAATTTAATTTGGTTATTCAAGCTGACTGTCCTAAACATCATTTGATTGCTGCCACCTATTGTTGTTCCAAACATGTTGCAAGGAGGTATAACCCCCTTTTCCCCTTCCACCTCAACCCAATAGGAGTACTCAGCTATTTTAAAGGCTTAGAAAGTTACGAACTCTTCACATACCACATGTTATGTAAAGAAAGGTAAGCAAGGGAAAAATGAAGACATTGCAAAAGGATTTTTTTTTCTTTTGATTAATTTTGTTTGGTAATTCTACCATAACTTCAAATAAATGCAGGACACACAATTTCTGAATCAAAACCAACCAAATCAAATCAGTGAAGGGTAATCTCATCAGATACCAGTATCAAGGAGCCCTAAGAATGCCTGTTTCACAGACTAGCAATTCAACAACTTTACCAGTGTAAGAGATTTCAAAGCTTATGACTTCCAGCAGCATTATTACTGCTTCTGTCTCTGCTATCGCTAAATGTGCAACTGATAAAGTCTATTTGAGCACGAGAGCTGTAGAGGGAACGAATAAAGGTTGAAAATAAAGATTAATAAATCTAAAAAGATTGGCCAAAGGCAAGCCACTTCCTTCCCTGCCCCTTTTCAGTTCAGAATTGATAAATGTTCATAAAATTAAAAAAATACAAACAAACCGAACAAAATACAAGTAAACAGGACAAAATATATATGTAAATGCAGGCATACTCATGTACTTATGGGGGTATATATATACAGACTTTTTTATAGATAGATAGATAAAAATAAAAAATAGGTGTGTATACACACTACATTCTCCATTAATCTAAGTTTTGGCTTTACATTCAGAAAAGAAGTAATTCTGGAATAGTCATTTCTCACACAGTCCATTTAAAATGGTAATTCTAGGTTGCCAAAGGCCACTTAATTCTGTCTCCTCCTAAATGTATACAATTTCACATTGACATAATGTTCAGGCTCATCTAAAAGGTTAAAGAACAGGAAAAAGACCCAAATTAATAAAACAGGCTAATGAAAGCTTTAGTCTGCAGAGCTTTCAGTATTAAAATGGAAACTTTGCAACTGAACATAAAATTTGGGAGGGTCGTTATTTCACAGTCTTAATTCTCTGGATATCATGTAAATAAATGAAACTGATTTTCAAAAAACCAGTTCCGCAATGAAGAGGAACTCACAACACACACGTGTGCAGGATGCTTTTGTTGAAGCACCTAACTACAAAATATAGCCGCCTACATTTCAGGACACACCTCTGAAAGCATAAGCATAGGTGTCCAAAGTGTTTAGTTATTAAAAACCCATACTGTATGTTTATGGCAATCATCTATGGGATCACTGCTTAAAAATACAACATTCAGACCGCTAAATATTCTCAAGCAAGGGGAAAGTACGGATGTGACACAGTCGATGTCAAGGCTCAAACAGGAAAATGGTGAATTCCTGCAAGGTGTGAATTACCACTTCTGGGTAGTCATTTGAAGTCTCCGACTCAGGTTCTTCTGTGCACAAATATCAAAGGCTAATTCCAATGCTCACTAATGGATCAAAGCACCACCTACTCCACACAGCTCTTCTCTTGCACTTTCACTTATTTTACAGCCTTTATCTATGCATTAACGCTAACAATCCCTCATCAAAATCCATTTAAAACTTCATTTGGCTTTGAACCGATAGATACAGTTCATACTGAAAAGGCTAAAATGGCACAGGTCCACAGCTAGCAGTTCAATCTCCAGTGCAGCAAAACTGATTTGAAAAGGTATGTCAGAGAGCAACCTCAGATAGGAAAAGCGGAGGAAAATTATGGAGGATACGGAAGATCCTTAAATGATCTGCCTCTAATTAAGAAGCTATCAAAGTAGGGATGACACACTGAAGCAAAGGAGGGTGTGCAGTAAGGGCTAGTTACAGTCAAAAACGGGGCTGTTGGGGAATTGGCCAAAGCTCGCTCCATTGACACTGCTCATCACCAGTCACAACAGTGCCCAGACTAATATTACCACAAGGCGCCAAGCCACATCCTTCATTTTAGCTTCAGCGTTTGTCTTCTATATAATAAAGGCCTTCAAGACCCCCAATTAAGGTAGCCGTACTCCTAAATTTCACCCCCCTTCACTTCAAGCCCCTTGCCTGCAGTCGCAGAGTAGTCACACGTGACCTCTGAGCCGGCTGCGCAGGCTGCTGCTGCTAGGAGGAGAAAGCCCTCCCCTTCCTCCAACCCTGCACACCCCTCACTTCAGCTGCAGCGCGAGCACAGTGGCAAAATGATGCCTTCCACCCCGAGCGACAGCAAGGGGGAAGTTTGCAGAAAGGAGCAAGAACCTCCCCTTCCAGGAGCAGCAGGAATTGCCAGTTTGTATACCGGCAATGCACAAATATGGTTTCCATTAGAATCATTAAATTTTGTCTCTGGATTTGGAAGACCAGAGCACACAGATGACTAAGCTGCTTTACAGGTAAGGAAGCAGCCTCAGCATATGTGCAAGCTAACAGTAGTGACCAGGCAGTTGCTCAACACGTCAGATCAGCTTGCATAGCCGAGTGAACACTTACATATTCATTTGCACCATGAGAGTCAGTTTTGGGGTCAAAACAGGAAGCAGATCCAATATCCCAGCATGGTACCCACTCACTAGTGCTGACAGAGGAGGCAAAAGCAGGGCAGCGGCAGCGTGGAGGGGAGAGGATGACTATTCCTTTCAGCGGCTGTCCACAGTTAACTACCTTAAGCTTAACACGAAATTGCAGCTTAAAATCCCAAAAGAGGTGGGTCCGGGAAACCCCCGTTCTCTGTCAGCAAAACTCAGCTCTTTGATGTGCAATCAATATAAGGTTGAGATTTAGAGACAGTGATGTATCCTGACCCTCTGTAAGTCAAAAAGAATCTGAAATCTACACCCTATTCAGGCTCTAAAACACCTTCATTATATTCCCCTCACTTCTTAGCCTAAAGAAACAGTAGTAAAGAAGCCAATAGCTCCAATGCTAAGGAACTCCAGGGTATGGGGAATCAGTGCTGCTGCCCAAGATGAAGAATTAATTCCAGGTTGGAAACCTGGAAGCTGGTCTCACACAGCGTACAGGCAGAGAGAGTAAGAGAAGTGGGGATAAAGGGAAGAGAAGACAAAACTTGCCGGGTTCCCTCAGGTAAAAGTTAATCCTGCAGCTATGCAGAAGTTATACAGAAGATTAAGAACGTTGCGGAAAGCATCTGACAGTTCCAGCACTCCAAGAGCAGGTGAAATGAACCGTTCGCCTTAACTACGGGACCTGCCCACTTTTTGGACGTGAAAGGATTTAATTACCCCAAGAAAAACAATTTGCAAAGACATGAACTCTGACTGAGGAAGGCCTTGAGACGCAGACTAGAGGAACCTCAGGAAGACTCTGAGAAAACAGTACTACACACTACCTCTGCTTTTCTCCCATTCCCAGGACGCTCACTATCCGTGACTGTTAGAAAGGACAGGATGGGCCGACCCACCCCTCCGGTACAACACTGCAGCTGAGGTGATAAATCCACAGCCCCAGCACACTCCAAACGGCTCTGCCAGGCTCAGCACAGGCCTGGCTGGGCTTCCTGGCTTCTGCTCAGCACCAGCCCCCAGAGCCATCTCCTGCAGAGCTGCATGAAGATCTCTGCCCTGTAAATCCTCACAGTGGCTGTTCTGCAAGGATCAAGGCTCACGGCAAATACACCAGATTTGCTTACAGGCTCGCCAGCACCTCAGATAACCAGCCCTCCCAGAAACAGTACTGCTGGGAGCCCGCTGTGTGCGGTAACTGTGCACAGAACTAGCACGGGTAAGCAGGATTCACCAGCCTGACTTCCAAGAAAAGCCAGCCCTGGAAGCCTCACACCTGAGACAATGCACCTAAGCTAGTAAACTTGTCCAGACCTGAACCTACACTTCTTTCTCGGCACTGAGCTGCTCTTTCTAAGCCTCCATGGCACTGTTAACACATTCGCCCCAATAAGTCACCAAAGGATAACTGAGATTTACTCATGTTTGGGGAATACAACCCCCAGGGGGCAGCCAGAAACAGCAAACTAGCTGGAGGGTCTGAGAGGCTTTCATCTTAAAGTAGAGACCAAAGAGTTCTGAGCTGGACTTTTTCCTCCCCTTCATTTCATACCATTTTAGGCTCACTGAAATGCCCTAGGGATTTTTCCCCACAGCACAGTTGTTATTCAGGTCTTATTCTCTGGGTCATCCCTGCTGCAAACATACCAAGGGCAGCACCGAAAATCAGCATGACATGCTGACAAAGAGATAGCGACAAGGAAACCACCATATGGGGACCAGCTGAGGCTATTGTCCAATTCAGTAACTATTTTCAAGTTACAGAAAGACAAGTCCTGATTTAGAAGTCAGCAAAAAATTAAAGATCAGATTAAAGACTGACTCATCTACTTAGATATTTTTGCTATCAAGGTATTACCGCTCACGTGCCACATATACGGCCTTGAAATTGCCACCTCCTATCATTTTTAGATTCACCCTATTCTGGTGGAAATTAAGAGACAGCTCAGGCTGTTGAGTGTTTCTTGCTATACATGCTGCTCAATTGCCATTTTTGGCTAGAAACCTGCGATTTTGAAGTACGAACTTACTGTTTACAATATCACCTTGCAGCTGAAGAATTTGTGGAACAGGCATTGTGAGAATAACTATATCAAACTGTTCTGGTGGTCCCATTTTCCTGGAGACTTCCCATTTCCCATCTCGGAGAGAGATGCAAGTTACATGCTGTTCATAGAAGACATCTGCACCTGCTTGGAAAAAGAAGTTAAATACATGTAACAGTGAATTCCACAGAGAAAATGCAGAGTAGTTTCCCTTAGTAGTGGGATGACTTGTAAACAGCAAAGCATACAGACAGTCTTAGGGCCAAGTTTCACAAACTAGGTTAAATCAATTTAACAGCCTGCATATGACATTAAAAGAGGGGGATCCTTGTCAGCTGAAAAGATCCCACCACTGCCCTGTGCTAGGGCTGGTATACATCTGACTCCCCTCCAACATGGTTTACCTCAGTAAACAGATGTAAAACTACCAGCTGCTCTCTTTGTCAGGTTAGTTTACTGTGGGTTTAGTGAGATGAACCAATTCAGAGTGAAATCTGATTGAGTGCAGGAGGCAGCACTGGGTAAGCAATCAAAGCACGCCCCCAGGAGATGAAAAAAAGCGTTGCCCCTGTTAGCATCTCTCACGTATCAGAAGACGGGAACACAGTTAATTATTTGCAAGACTAGGGTCTAAAAAAACAGCTTAAAAAAAGACAAAACTAATCACATGAAAGGAGCAAAGCTTGACTGCTCATAAAGCCAACGTTTTTCAAACCAGAGTTAAATTAGTCACTAAACTGTACAAATGCTTCTGCCACATTACACCTAATGCAGCAGTTACACAGTTTAAACTAGCAGATGATCTTCTCCTTCAGTCTTTTCTAAATGAATTTCAACACAGTAGGCTCATACTGCATAGGCGCTCATTTCTACACAATGCAGAATATAGCTCACTGCTTTGCTCCCAGTTGCTCACAGTAAACTTAAGTACACACTGGTGAAAAAAACACCCAAACACTCACCTCATTCAACCTGCAGCTCAAATTTCTCCTCAACCGTGACCTCACTCCCACTAAATTATCTCTGTCCTAATTGTGTTAGGTCTGACTTTCATATGCTAAAGCCAACGGTGTAAATAGAAGTTTGGTCCCTGATGCTACAGATATTATATTTTTATAGAGATTTTAATATGCCAGCAGTGCAGCTGAAGTCAGTGTAGCACTTGCAGGACTTGGAAATTTAAATTGCTCCCAGACATGTTTATCCATCTAAGCAACTTCAAGACACACATAAACAAACAAGGAACATTCTCATTGGAGATTTAAATTTGAAAGACAGTTCAAGAATGTAATCAAAACCACAACCATTAAAACCTTTCATTTAATACAAAGGCATCTAAAAAATTACCTGACTGTTTTAAATAATACTTGACAACCGAGGAGATGCCCTGGGGTGCCACGTAATTGCAGGAGCCTTCTTTCACTACCATTCCTTCAATGGGTGCAGTCAGAGGTTCCAAGATGCCACAAGACAGAAGTTCTTCATAGAAGCTTAAAGGGAGCCAACAACACAGAGATGAAAATACACTGCATGAAAACCAATGGCACCTGCCATTATTTTTCACAATTCAAGTTAAGACCGGCCTAACTTTCAAATTTAGAGAACAGTTTTTAATGACTGCATGAGATTCAACCTGTGTTTCAAACCAGGCTATGCATGAACAGGAACCATAGCTATAGAACTACCTTGCTATTTTATTGGGGGCCTGTCTTTTATGCAAGAGCAAGGCTGCCTGCCATGCCTGTAACAGAAACTGTCAGCAGTGTGAGCTGAAGGTTTCAGGACGAACTCTGGCAGGGGCATACAAGACAGTTAATTAAAGCTCCGAGTACCACTACAGACCGCATTGCCACCACCGGGAGCAGGAACGCTCCAGCAGCTGGACGCAAGGGCCTGCAAAACACCTGCCTTTTCCCCGAGTTCCACACAAACTTTGTGTTTTTAAATCACTGTTACATCACACACTGCCCCGTGCATCCGGCAAGCCCCAGCAGGCCCCACCAATGCCACCGCCCCGCTCCCCATCCCCACAGCCAGCTGCCACTGCTCTTCGGGGCCGAGACACCCTCGCGTCCCCGCGGAGCCAAGACGCCGGACGCCTCGCCTTTCGCACACGGCTCTCCACCACCTGCACGGCACTTACGCAACCCCGATGCGTGCCAGCTCTTGAAACACCAAAGACCGCCGAGGGTTTAAGCAGCGGGGCCGCACCCCCCTGCGTGGGGCAGATGGGCACCGCGGGTGAAAACCGTCGAGCGGCAGGGCCTGAGGGCAGGGCAGGGCTGGGCCTGAGGGCAGGGCAGGGCCTGAGGGCAGGGCCTGAGGGCAGCGCAGGGCAGGGCCTGAGGGCAGGGCAGGGCCTGAGGGCAGGGCAGGGCCTGAGGGGAGGGCCTGAGGGGAGGGCCTGAGGGCAGGGCCTGAGGGCAGGGCCTGAGGGCAGGGCCTGAGGGCAGGGCCTGAGGGCAGGGCCGGGCCGAGCAGGCCGCACGGCCACCAAACCCAGCCCGCCCCGCCTGCCGCCACCTGCTCGGCCCTCTCCCCGCTCCTCCGGGGCGGCAGCAACGGGCAGGAAGAAGCGGGGGCGGGGGGGCCAGGCCGAGGGCGAACCACCACCGGCGCACGGCGGCCGGCCCCGCCGGCCCTCGCCCCCCGCGCCTCCCCTCGGGGATGGGGGGGAGCGGGCGGGGCTGAGGGGGCGAGGGGGCGGGGCTCACCTGCCGCGCGTCCCCCGCGCGCTCCGCCTCGCGGGTGACGTACTGCGCGCCCAGGTCGGCGGTGCAGGCGGCGTCCCGCGCGCTGCGGCTCGTGCTCATGCGGCCCCCTGCGCGACAGCCAGCCAGCCAGTCAGAGACCGCCACGCCGCGCCGCGCCGCGCCGCGCGCCCCCCGCCCCCGCCCCCCCCCGCCGCGCGCCGGGGCCCACCTGCGCCCCGCGCCTTGTCCCCACACGGCGACGCGGCCCAGCGCCGCCCCCCGCAGCAGCGCCGCGCAGGCGCCGCCCGACAGCCCCGCGCCCACCACCAGCACCCGCGCCATGGCCACGCCCCGCCCCGCTCGGGGGGGACGGGGGCGGGCAAACACACAGCCCCGCGCCGCGCCCCCGCCCACCAGCCGCGCGGGAGGCGCGCGAGAAGCGGGCAGCCCCGCCTGTCGCAGCCCCGGCGAGCGCGGGCGGCCGCCGCGGTGGCTTCGCGGCCGTCTCGGCTCCCCCACCCCTGCTTCTCCTGTCACAGTGCCACAGAACGGTCAGGGTTGGAAGCGACCTCTGGGGACCATCTCAGTCCGACCCCCTGCAGTTGCCCAGGATGGAGTCTCCATCCCTGGAGATAGTCAAAAGCCGCCTGGACATGGTCCTGGGCAACTGGCTTTAGGTGGCCCTGTGTGAGCAGCAGGGCTTGGACAAGCTGACGTCCAGAGGTCCCTTCCAGCCTCAACCAGTCTGTGATTCTGCGATAAACCATCTCTGCCACAGGATTGACTTCATCCCAAGACCAGTCATCCAGGAATGGTCTGGAACTGGGTCTGCTCCACCCTTCTGAACAACTTCCAGCATAGTCAAAACCTGCCCACCTGGAGGTGCTACCTGGCAGGAATTGCTCCAGGGTGTGACAGCTTCCAGAAAGTGTCGGTGAGCTGTCTCCAACACCGGGAATTTTCATGTAACCATGCATGGCAGTAACTTTTATTTTGCAAGAAGCTATGGCTTGACGTTAGGAAAGTGGCATCCTGAGATGCTGGGACCGACACAGATAGTGCTGAGGGGTGGTGGCATGTGTGCACCGCCTCCGCCTGGGGAAAGATGAAGTTTTTCCGGACAACAGGTACAGAAGACATCCACCAGGAGGTGACAACCAGCAGTTTCTAAGGACACCTTCGTTGGCCTGATAATGCTGCTTCTTGGAGCCCACAGGCGGGAGCTGAAAGATTTTTAGCCTGCCTGTTCTTGTCACTGCAGAGCTGCCCCTCTCACCTTTAACACACTGCCAGCAGTTTGTCCGGTAGCCACAACTCAGGAAAACAAATTCCCATCCTGCCAGCCTTGAGAGTGGGTGACTGGGGCAAGTATTTGGATTACTGTCGTTACCCAGCTGCGTAGGTGAGAGAAAAAGTTCCAGAGAACTGCTGATAGGATCACTGTGGTATGGGGGACACCACAACCTGACACTTTGGCATAGGTGTTTAGCAACAGGTTGATGTAAAGTCCCTTACGTGGATCTTGTTGCACCTAAGGGACAGGGCTTACCCGCTGATGGTGTTGATAATACTCATCTTCAATGGGAGCTCCGAGTTGGCCTCGAGGCAGATGCTGTTTAATAGGCACTTCTTGGAGAGAGGTTAGAGCCCCTGTCTCCCTTTCTCATGTGAGTTGTGGGGCGGTCATGGAGGAGAACAGGTGTTCAGTCTGGTGCTTCCCCATTTAAAAAAAAAAAAAATATGAAATGATTGACCCTATAACTGACCCTCCAACATGTGAGAGTTTAGCAGCATGACTTCAGATTTGGTGGGAGATGCAAACAGTTGCCCTGGAAAGAAGCATCAGGAGGTTGTCTCCCTCCTCAGCACCTCCTACAGAGAGTACCAGCTGGCCCCTTGCTCTGCACCATGCCTGCTGTGGATCCCCTCCGACACCCCCTCTCTCCGTCCACCATGCTGATGGCTCAGGCAGCAGTTCAGAGCTGGCCATTCTCTTTGGGCATCAGGTGCCTAGGACCTGTGTCAAAGCTGAAGTCCACTATGGTCCTAGGGCTCGGGGTGTCTCTGGCTTTGCATTCAGCCTTGCTCTGGGGCACGGGAGGTCCTGAATGGAATTTGATTGTAGCTGCCATCTTCTGAAAGACCTGCTGGACGGCACAGTTGTACATCTGCCGATGGGCTGGGCAGTGGTTTGTCACTACAGTTTGCTTGTTTATTCATGAAAAGGAGATTTCTCAAACCTCAAAAATAGTTGTCCTATGATGAAATGGTCTGTATGCTAAACGTGTTTGGGAATGGTTTATTGTACTGAACAGCTACCTGAATTCTCCCTGCCGTCTTAATTTGCAAGAGAGTTCAGTAGAGTTTCTTAAATGTGTGTTTTCTTGCTAAACTGTGGCCTGGTAAAAGCAGATGGGAAGGTAGTCATAGAAGAGTGTTAAGACAGTCAAAGAATTGAGGCCAAAAGAGAAATATCAAGAATTAAGACAGAATCTTTGGCGGTAATTTTATAGAAAATGCAATTATTAAACACTACACAATGAGTAGTGAAAGCACCTAGAGAAGAGCAGTACACTGCAATGGAAAAAGCTCTGTGCTCGCTGGTGAACATGTTGTGTGGACTGCTAGTGAAGAGAGTAAGAGTGTTGCAAGAAAGGGCTGCAGGAACTGGGTGAGAACTTTTGGATGTATGACATGTTTCTGCTTTGGGGCCAAACACCTACCTGAAGTATGTGGTGGTGGCAGACAGCCCTGGATGAGGGCAGGGCATGATAACGCTCTGATTAGGAGCTGTGGTGTAGCAGCCTTACTGGAAAGGACCTGGGAGGGGTGGCGGGTGCCAAACTGAACACGAGCCAACAATGTGCAAAGATGGAGAACTGCAGTGTGGGCTACAAGAGCAGACAGGCGGCCGCTTGGTCTCAGTTAGTTATCACCCCTGCTGTTTGGTGCAAGGGAGGCCACATCTGGATAGCTAGGTACAGTTTTGGTCTGCCTGGTGTGAGGGATGTAGAAATGCCAGTGAGGCCCTGTAGAGGCTGACAAACTGGCAGCAACCCTACAACGGGAGGTGGACAGAGCTGCTTGTATTGGGTCTGGCTATGGGGAAGCTGAAAGTGGTCTGAGAGTAGCCTATGACTCCTCGGAGGGCAAAAGGTGATAGAGTGAAATGCCTGTCTGACCACAGAGTTGGGGTTGTCCATCCTGAGTGATTTCCAAAACTTACTTACTTACTTACTCAAAGCCAGGGCCAATCTGATCTAGTACCGGGAATAGTCTTGCTTCTAGTGGAATAGTGGATAAAGACCTTTAGAGATGCTTTTCCACCAACATTTTTTTGATGTCATGACTACGTAATGAAGCTCAAGGGCCTCTCCTTGATCCCATTCAGCCTCTACAGTGATGATGCTTCAGAAAGAGCTGCATATGACCTTTGAGAGGCCTGAGCATCTTGCAAGACCTGTGATAATGTCTCACTCTTCCAGTGTTGTGGGACTCTTATGACTATGACTGCAACCTTAGTCTTGCATCTTTCAGGGAGGACAGTGCCTCCAGACAAGTGTGACCAGAGTTGTCCTGCCCTTTCCCTGGAGTATAGACTTCCAGTATCCATTTCCTCAGAAGGTGAAAGTCAAAGGTGTCTTACCCAGTGAAGTATGGCTTCTGTACCCTAAAAGCAAGACTTTCTTAACCTCCAAATCTCTAAACAATGAACCAATGTTCTACTGTGGTTATGTTTACAGAGTGGGACCAATTGCCAAATCTAGGTGCGTGCCTTGGACATATCTCAGGTCCACTCTAGGTTGACAGCCAGAAAACATCTTTCCCTATTGAGCCTGCACTGTGATTTCCAAAGCAAAACAATCCAGGAAGACAGGCAAGAAGACAGCCACAGCCCTGACTCAGGTGATGGAGAAGCATAACTACCCCTGCCCGCAGTGCGTATGTAGGATAGGGTGCTTAGGATCTCTTTATGGTTTCCTGTAAGGGAAAAGTGAAGATCAAGGATGTTGTGGTGGGTTGACTCCAGCCAACAGCTAAGCACCCACACAGCGGCTCACTTGCTCCACCCCCAAGTGGGACAAGTGGAGGGAATAGACAGAGCAAAAGTGAGAAAACTGGGTTGAGAGAAAGACAGTTTAGTAAGTGAAGGAAAGAGAATAAAAACAAGTGATGCAAAGGCAATCACTCACCACCTCCCATGAGCAGACCGATGCCCAGCCAGTCTCCGAGCGATGGCTACCTTGGAAGACAACATCCCCCTCCCCAATTTTTATTGCTGACTGTGACATTGCGTGGTATGGGTATTGCTTTGGCCAATTGGCTGTGTCCCACCCCTGTGCTATGAAGAAAGTTAACTTCATCCCAGCCAGACCCAGTACACATGTTTTTACACTGTTTCCTGGGATTTAATCTCTAGCTCACATTTGATAGCTCTGTCCATAATGTCATATAACAAAGGTTGTAGAGCTCTGTCCATTCGAGAAATCCATTCAAGACTTCAATTTTCCCTTGTAGTGACTTAATTATTTCTCTTGTAATAAATAAATAAAATGGCCATTGAAACATCAAGCTGGAAACTTTCTTCAGCGTTATCAATTAAATCACTTTATTAATGGAAACCACCTCTAAACGTCCATAGTTATTTGACTCTGCCTAAACAGTATTTAACTGGCCTGCACAAACAAATTCTGGGCAACCATGCTTCCTAAATTACGGTATTGCCTAATGATTTATATGTTTAATATCTCACTGTGTTTACATTTAGACCTCTCTGTTCTTGCTACCCCACCCTCCAGACAGTTCAAATAGGGTTGTCTTAAGAGAGATGAAGAGTGCTGCGCCGCGCACCAGCGAGAGGTGACGATCAGTCCTCTGGTGCCGCCGTGTGCCCCGTCTCCGTCTCTTCTGCACACCCGGCATCGCTTCCCTATATTGTCTATCTATCTGAGGGGCTGACATCTCCCCATCTCCTTCTGCAGGAACTGTGTCACCCTTCAGCTGGGCTGGTAGCCTCTGCTTTTAAAAAGGTGAGTGTGGGGAAAAAACATCAGTAGAGCTGGGTGTCTTTCTGAGTGTGGATGTGGATGGTGTTTATGGTTCTGACCAAAGGAAGACAACTCCAACCTAAGTGCCCGTGTTTCTCTGAGAACAGGGGACCAAAATCTGATCTGCTGGGTCAGATCCAGAGGTTGGTCCAGCCCAGTTTTCTCTGCCCAGCGGTCCATCATCTTGTGGTTGCTAACATCTACAGCTGTTGCTGGAGGGAACAACCCTGCCTAGTCCTTTCAGTATCTGTTTATGGACCTATTGCCCACAACTCTGTGTAAAACCTCCTGCTGTTCCCATTTGCCTTCAGAACCTCTTGTGGCCGGTGCACTTGCCAGTGCACAAAGTAATTTTTTAAACTGTGTTAAACCCAGTATCATTAAGTGATGTCTAGATCTGCCAGAAGATACATTGCTCCCAAGTAAGGTGATACAATTCACACATAGATTTGCACTTATAAATGTCCTTCTCTGAATTAAATGTAATCAATTCTTGTCTTTTTCATGATGATCAAGTCATTAGAGGTTTTCTTTTCATGATTTTATTTCTATTTAGGGAGTGAATGCAGTGTTTGCTCTTATTTGATTAACCAAAGTTAACCTGCTATCCTCCCTCTGCCTCCCGGGTAGACTTGGACAGTTGTGTTAATGGGTGATGCAAATGGCATGGCGGTGTTACAAAGCTCTCCCGCTGTAATGCAACTGGGAAGAGATAGGGGACAAGTGATAACTGATGTGACAAGTAACAGGTTACATCCTTTGTGTATTGGTAAGAGAAAGTCTGGCTTGGGATCTGTAGCATGTGCCAGTGCCTCCCGGGCTCTCGCTGTCAGAGTCTGGTGCCAGCGTCTCTGGGACCCCTGTGGGAAAGGGGAGATGCCATTGGGTCCCTCTTCTCCTCCTCATCACCAAGCCCAGCTCCCCCAGCCTCTCCTGGCCTCAGTCCCACCAACACAGTAGCCCTGCATGGGACTCACTCCTGTTTGTTACATAGGTCTTGTATTGGGCAGCCCCTTAAAAGTCCCAGTATGCAGCTGTGGCCTCCCAGGTGCCCAGCAGTGGCGATGGCCTCCTCCCTGGACCTGCTGCCTTCGCTTTGGCCAGCACAACCTTCATCACTGCCAGGGTGCAGTCCTGGCAGTCTTACAGAATCATATTATCATAGAATGGTTTAGGTTGGAAGGGACCTTAAAGATCATCGAGTTCCAACCCCCCTGCCCTGGGCAGGGCCACCTCCCCCCAGCCCAGGGTGCTCCCAGCCCCGTCCAACCCGGCCTTGGACACCTCCAGGGATGGGGCAGCCACAGTTTCTCTAGGCTACCTGGGTCAGTGCCTTACCACCCTCCTGTCCCCTGCAATTCCCACCTCCTTCTTCTCAAGCTGATTTTTGTCTGGTGTGTTTCTTTTTACCCACCTGGTACTGTGGCATATGAGGTTTTTTTTCCTCTCTTGTGGAGGACTTCACATTTCTCTGCTTTGTATGCCTTGCTGAGATGAGAAACCTGTAGCTATTTACCAAAGGTGATGTGGGAGACGGTGTTCACGCATCTGTCAGTCTGTGGGGGGGGACCGTGTGGTGAACACTGGAATTTACCATTTAAAATGGGAGCCCACAGTACTGTAATGGGTTGGTTTTAAAGGCGTAATTAAATGCTCTGTAATTTTCTGTTTGACATGCCCTGCCTTGCAGTCCTGCAATTCCTTCAGAAAGCACCAAGTTGCCCTTGAGCTCCAGCAGCTAATTGCACTGTGGACTGGAGTTCAAAGGTGTTTTCTGGTTTCTTTTGGACAGGAGTGGATATATAAGACAAAAATAACAGCAAAAAAGATCACACGTGTGATGTTGTATTTTAACACACTTGCAATTTCCAGCAGTCTGTAGAATGCTGCAAGGACTGCTGCCTTGCCCCTTACTGGAATTACTGAAAGGCTGTTCCACCTCCCTGAAAATAACCCAGTTGAGATGTGTTTCCTGAGCCACGCACCTGTATTAAGTAGTCATTCAGGCCACCAGTCTGAGTCCTACCGGAGGTGTTTTCCTGCCCACGTCTCCTTTTGCTGCTGGAAATCACCGGTTGTTAGCTTACAGTGAAACCACAGATTATTCTTCCCCGTGTGCTGCTGTGTCTCCTGAGCTCTGATCGATGAGCAGTGTTTCTCTCTGGATATCAAGCGAGCATCTAAGTGATATGAGATCAAAACCTGGTTAGTGCAGATACGGCTTGAGGCTCCCTTGCTTCCGATGGCACTGACGCCGTGAATGTGTTGTTCTAGGTAAAGCAAGGATGTGGCTGGCTCTAGCTCTGACATCAGTGGTCCATGGAATGGTATCCGGGCAATGCCTCTTTAACTTTCGGTATTCTAAGAATCCAGAAGCACGGATGAACATCGTAAGTATGATGGCATTGGAGCAGAGGCAGTAAGCGTCTGGGAAACAGTCAGTATAAAATACTAGTAGTTAAATACTATGTGGATTGGCATCATAGAGCCTTGAAAACATTATTATTTGCTTTTTATTTCTTGCAGAGTGAAATGGTGTCCTTCTGGGGATACCCTAGTGAGGAGTATGATGTGATAACAGAAGATGGCTATATCCTTCAGCTAAACCGAATTCCTTACGGGAGAGGAAATGCTGGAAGCCAAGGTAAGTCATATCTGTGTTATATAGGAAACCCACACCTTATGCTCCCTTCTAAGTGGGATAACAGGGCGTGTGGAGGAGGCTTTTCAAGGTCCCCCATGGATTTGGCATCTGTAGCCTCTTTTTTGATCAATAAGAGTTCGTAGGGAAGGCTCATCCCTTGCAGTGATGTTTTCTCACCCTGCATGGAGACCTGTGTGCGGGTGACGCCCCATGCGCCCGGCAGGCTGCAATCCTATCAATGAGAAGCAGCCCATCCATCCTAGCTGCTGGTGCCCCATGCGCACCTTGGATTTTCCCTGGGAGCCTGGCCTCTAATACGCAGTCCTCCAGCCGTGTGGCTGGTCAGCAGACAGGTTTGGTACTCCTTGAGGAGCTTCCAGGGGACCCTCTTGTCCTGTGAGGAGTGACAACTGGGAGGCTTTAGATCCATAAAATGGTGCATCCTCTCACCTCTCTAGGCACCTCCTTGTTCGCCTACAGAGCTTGCTGGGAAGCCCAAGTTCTGCTCATGATCTCAGCAAAGCCTCTCTGACAAAAGCCTGCTGAGATGCAGGGCATAGGTACTGCTCTGCTGAAAATACCCAGCCAGGCAGTGTCCTTGGAGACAAAAGCAGACTCCATGAGACATCTCTGAAATAGTACTATCGCATTACATATTATACATATTTATGATATGTAAATTTATGATAGTATTCATGATAGTTATGCAGGACTGGCCACGGGGTGTGGAAGACAGGTGTTCAATCCTCTTCCCCATCTCTGCGTGTTCAAATCTTTTCTCTCCTAGCCCTGAGACCATGGCCAAAGTAACAGTAGATCAGGTGGAAAAATTTATTCTGCCTCTTGGTGAAATTTGGCACTCCAGCAAAGAGCGCATGAGCACATCTTGGTGGGACGTGGTAGGGAAGACCTTCCCGCATTGTTCAGGGTTTGACAAAATAAGGAGCATGGGAAGATTTGGGTTCTTTTTCTACTGTCCCTGAACTCTAGATGTTCACTTTCTTAATGATAAGTCATCCGCAGAGAAGGTGAGAAGGGGTGTCAGGGATAAAAGGCAAAATGCTTGGAGATACGGTGCAGCCACACCATGGTGCACTGAGATGTGGTGCAACTGGTACATAGCAAACCTGTTTTACTGAAATCAAGGGGAACAGACCTACCTAACACTGACACAAAGCCTCTGTACGCTGCAGCTGTCATAATTAAGGAGGAAAAGAGACCCTAAAGCGTCTCAAATGATGACAGACAACATTGGAACAAGAAAAAAAAAAATCATCATGATGCCTATGTTCCAGGTCCAAGGCCTGTCGCATTTCTGCAGCACGGTTTATTTGGAGAAGGCAGCATATGGGTCACCAATTTAGCCAACAACAGCCTGGGCTTCATTCTCGCAGATGCTGGCTACGATGTTTGGATAGGTAACAGCAGAGGGAACACTTGGTCCAAGCGACATCTGGTCCTCTCTCCCAAACAGGAGGAATTCTGGGCTTTCAGGTAAACAAGGGTAGTTGGAGGATCTCAGAGACAACTGACTTCTTTCATCTTCAAAAGATGATGCTGTCCTAGCTCAGGGAGGAATGAACCAAGCTGAACTGAAGCACATCCACTTATTTTAGGTAAAAAACCCATGTGCTTACCCAAGGACATGCTCAGTAGGATGAAGAAGTTTGTGGTGTTGTCCTGCCCTCCCTGCTGGTTTTGGTGTTTGTTGGTGATGATTGTTCAGATGTAGATGCTACACAGCTTGGTAAGATGGCTACTCTTCCTTCTGCAGCTTTGATGAAATGGCTAAATATGACCTCCCAGCAATTATAAACTTTATTGTACAGAAAACGGGACAGAAGCAGTTATATTACATCGGTCATTCACAAGGCACCACTATAGGTAAGCGGGTCTTTTTGGTTGATCCTGATGACAGTATAGGATGTCTCCATTGTCTTTGGGATTTGTAAAACAGGTCTTACTAAAGTTAAACTGTACACGTGAATGTATTGAAAGAGTAAGCTGTTTTTTTCTTCTTTGGGTTTGTTTTTTTTCAGCTTTTATAGCCTTTTCCACTATGCCTCAGCTGGCTGAGAAAATCAAGATGTACTTCGCTTTAGCACCTGTGACCACAGTTATATTTACTCAAAGTCCATTTAAAAAGCTTGCATTCTTTTCTGACTATGGACTTAAGGTACGTTGGTCCAGACTATAATCTGCATAGCCAAAATGAATGTAGTTTTTCATAGAGATTGTGAAATTACCCACATAGCATATTTCAGCTCATTTACAGAGAGAGGAACTCCATGCTCCATCTCTTTTCATAACAAAGGGAATCACACAGCTCAGTCCAGAGTCTTTCTGTCCTGTCCTGAATTTACTCCCCAGAATGTTCTGGCACAATTAGAGCCAAGAGTGGCATGGGCAGGTGTGCGCACAGCAGGTGTCAAAACGTTGGCGAATAAAACTGCTGCGAAGACAGTGAATTGAGTCCTATCACTTAACACAAGGGTACAATGAATGTAAGAGGTCGTGCACGTAAAAGCCATGGAACAGAAGCATTTAACAGTGCAAGGAAGAGTCCACTCGTGGGCAACCTCCTACCTCAATATGGGGGTAAAATAGAAGGTATGAAGTGGCGGTGCTTTGAGGAAAAACATGACCAGTCTTCGTATTTTAAGAGTACATTTGCAATTTTACAGGAGATGTTCGGCACCAAAGAGTTCCTACCGCACACTGCCTGGGGTGAGCTGGTCCTTTCCAAATTCTGTTCCTGCTCGAAGACCTGCAAGAGCATCTTGTCTATGCTCTTTGGATTTAACTGGAACAATGTAAATATGGTATGTAAGGAATAAATCTGCAGAGGGCCCTCAGTGTCCTTCTGAAGGGCAAAGCCTTGGCTGTCCTGTTTCCTGGAGCCAGGTGAAACCTGTTGTGAAATGCCCTTGTTTCCTTTCAGAGCCGAGTTGATGTGTATGCGGCACACTCCCCAGCAGGAACTTCAGTACAAAACGTAATCCACTGGTTGCAGGTAAACCTTCCCAGCTACGCTGCATAGCAAAGCAGAGTACGGAGTATTTTAATGGTCCTTTGTGGTCAATCTCTTGTGTTGGTTGCTGCAACACATCAGTGTTGCTTGTTGGGGTTTTTTTTCCACCCCTTCATAAAATGCTGGGCAGCTTCTTGAGCTGCCTGTACGTTTTCAAGTAGAATGGCCCCAAAGGAGGGGACCTGCAAAGAGAAATGTTGGTAGCTGAGGACCCTGCGTCCACAGCAAGGACATTTCAGGGCTCTTATTTCAGGCTAGCTCCAGTCTTGCCCTGCAGCCTGAGTGCCGTTAGCGGTCAGACTGTGGCAGAGATTCTCCTGGACAGTATCCAATTAAGCTTATTACCAATTAAGGTGATTATTTCTCTTTCTTCCCATTGTGGGCATGGAGAACAGTCACTCCCAGAGGCCCTCTGACACTGAAATTGTGTTATGCTGCCCTCATTCTCACTTCCCTAGGCTAAATGTACCTGGCTGTTTGCACATTTCTTTGTAGATCATGGATTCAAAGAGCCTCTTCTTGATCTCTCCTGAACCCTCACCAGTTCCTTTCCTTTCCTTTCCTTTCCTTTCCTTTCCTTTCCTTTCCTTTCCTTTCCTTTCCTTTCCTTTCCTTTCCTTTCCTTTCCTTTCCTTTCCTTTCCTTTCCTTTCCTTTCCTTTCCTTTCCTTTCCTTTCCTTTCCTTTCCTTTCCTTTCCTTTCCTTTCCTTCCCTTCCCTTCCCTTCCCTTCCCTTCCCTTCCCTTCCCTTCCCTTCCCTTCCCTTCCCTTCCCTTCCCTTCCCTTCCCTTCCCTTCCCTTCCCTTCCCTTCCCTTCCCTTCCCTTCCCTTCCCTTCCCTTCCCTTCCCTTCCCTTCCCTTCCCTTCCCTTCCCTTCCCTTCCCTTCCCTTCCCTTCCCTTCCCTTCCCTTCCCTTCCCTTCCCTTCCCTTCCCTTCCCTTCCCTTCCCTTCCCTTCCCTTCCCTTCCCTTCCCTTCCCTTCCCTTCCCTTCCCTTCCCTTCCCTTCCCTTCCCTTATGATGATGATGATGTATTGAGTGACAAAGAGCAAAATTAGGGGCAAAGCGCACAAATTACAGCCCAGGGGTATCAAGTGACACTGATTTCCCACTGATCACTGGACAGTGAGGTGGACTGAGAACTGGCTGAATGGCAGAGCTCAGAGGGTTGTGATCAGCCACGCAGAGTCCAGTTGGAGGCCTGTCAATAGCGGTGTTCTCCAGGGGTCAGTACTGGGTCCAGTCTTGTTCAACATACTCATCAGTGACCTGGATGAAGGGATAGAGTGTACCCTCAGCCAGTTTGCTGATGACACAAAACTGGGAGGGGTGGCTGACATGCCGGAAGGCTGTGCCGCCATACAGCGTGACCTGCACAGCCTGGAGAGTTGGGCACAGAAAAACCTGATGAGGTTCAACACAGGCAAGCGTAGGGTACTGCATCTGGGGAGGAATAACCCCATGCATCAGTACAGGTTGGGGGCTGACCTCCTGGAGAGCAGCTCTGGGGAAAGGGACCTGGGAGTCCTGGGGGCCAACAGGGTGACCATGAGCCAGCAATGAGCCCTGGTGGCCAAGAAGGCCAATGGCACCCTGGGGTGCACCCAGCAGAGTGTGGCCAGCAGGGCGAGGGAGGTCATCCTCCCCCTCTGCTCTGCCCTGGGGAGGCCACATCTGGAGTATTGTGTCCATTTTCTGTCAAGAAAGACAAGGCCTCCAGTAGTTCCTGGAGTTCTCCTCCTGGAGAGAGTCTAGCGAAGGGCTACAAAGATGATCAAGGGAACGGAGCACCTCTGTTATGAGGAAAGGCTGAGACCTGGCTCTGTTCAGCCTGGAGAAGAGACGACTGAGAGGGGATCTCATCAATGCTGATCAATATCTAAAGGGTGGGTGTCAATAGGATGGGGCCAGACTCTTTCCAGTGGTGCCCAGCAACAGGGGCAATGGGCACAAACTGGAACATGGGAAATTTCATCTCAACATGAGGAAAAACTTCTTTTGTTTGAGGGTGCCAGAGGCATAGGCTGCCCAGAGAGGCTGTGGAGTCTCCTTCTCTGGAGATATTGAAAACCCACCTGGATGCATTCCTTTGCAACCTGCTCTAGGTGAACCTGCTTTGGCAGGGGGGTTTGACTAGATGATCTCCCAAGGTCCCTTCCAACCCTGACCATTCTGTGATTCTGTGATCAGGTTGGAGGTGGGGAATCCTTCTTCCTCTGGACCAGGGAGCAGCCCTGGGACAGGTCCTCAGGGAGGTGGGGAGTCTGCATCCTGGGTGGGTTCAGGTCCTAGCAGGGCCACACCATGGCTGCCCTGACCTTGTATTGCTAAGAGTCCTGTTCCAGTTAGACTAGAGATGTTCAGAGGCTACTTCCAACCAATACATCTTTGACAGTATCATTTCAGGCCAATTCTTTGGTCTACAAGGAATATTTTGAATTCTAATCCCATTTTCTAGAACATTTTATTTCCTCCCATCCTGGTTTCCTCCCATCCACAAACATAATCTCTGTTCGTTTATCCAAATTAATGACAATAATTAGTTGTACTGGGCCTATGGCAGACATGAGATACACTTTAAAAATCTTGAGAATTCAATGACTAAAAACAACTTTTTTGAGCTTCTTCTTTTAAACTGATTACACCCCCACAGAGCTATGAATTCATTTAGACCATTTCATTTCTGAATTTGCTGCAGGGAGTTCAAAGCGGTGCACTGAGAGCTTATGATGGGGGAAGCATGTATAACAGTCTTCGCTATAGACAGGTAAGATGTTTCAAATGGTCAAGGTTGTGGTCTTCCCTTTCACTTAGACATTCTGTTCCCATTCATGCTTGCCTGCATTAGTCTGGTGCGATTCCTTTGAATTTGTTGCCCTCCCTTCACAAATTGGGCTTGCAAGTAGCAAGCCAGCAGGACCTCCGCTTGGAACAACAGTATTTTCTATTCTAAACTCTATTTTGCAAATACCTTTGAAATGGAATAAAGTATTAGATGCTTTCCACTTAACCAGTGTTTTTGTTAGAGTCCATAATCTGCCACGGAAAAGCAACAGTAATGACTGTGTGACCAGTTTCTACCTGAAACCTCTAAAACCAAAGTCTCCATGCTGGTCGTAAATTGTCTAGCCATGATGGAAAGCAAGGTGCTAAGCCTTTCTGCCACCCAGACTTAAAGCCACAAGGTGAATGGTGAGCAGTTAACTCTGCATCCCTTGGGAGCTGCGGCAATTCTTGTTCTATGGCAAGAAGAGTACCAGAGCATAAGCATAGCTATATGCTTAGTATGCTTAGTAAGCATACAAAGCATGGCTTAGAAAAAAAGCTTCTTCCTTCCTAAAGTAAGAAAAATCAAATTCAGAAAGTGGCATGCGTTTTAACCGGAATAATGACACTGCAGGTAAGGAGATATGGTGCTGACAGATCACCTGGTGGCAAGTCCTGGTAGTGTTGAGCGAAATCAACTCTCCAGATGTGTCTTATTTTCAAGAACTTGCTTGCAAACACTTTCCTGCTATTACGAAGATGAAGGAAAGGTAGTTTCTTGCATGAAGTGTAAACATGAACCACAGCAGAGCTGGCTGGAAGGGACCTCTGAGGTCTCCGGTCCAACCTCCTCCTCGAAGCAGGATGATTCACCAGCATTAGATCAGGGCAGCTAAAATTTTGCCTGCTTGTCAAAGGTGATCAAATTGTCTGTAGTATCAGAACCAGAATTTCTAACAGGGCAGAACTAATTTACTAATTACTTTAAATAAAATTTACTAATTCAATTTGCTCACTAAATTGTAGCACATAAGGTTTCACTGCGTCTTTTAATAAAATTTCTCTTCTTTCTAGAAGAAAACCTTTCCTTTTATTTTCCCCTTAATTCCCAAAGAATAGCAATTGCTCTTGTGCGGCGCGTGTTTTATGGCATCACAGCAGTGTCTGTCCTTTGTGAAACCCTCATTTTCCATCCCTTCAGATGGGTCCGCCACCCTACAACGTGAAGGACATGAAAGTGCCAACGGCCGTCTGGAGCGGTGGAGTGGACTGCCTGGCTGATCCCCGGGATGTTGCCCTCCTGCTCCCCCAGGTCAGGAACCTGGTTTACCAGAAGGTGATTCCCCAGTGGAACCACCTGGATTTCCTACTGGGGCTTGACGCAACCGAGATTTTGTACCAGGAAATCGTTGACATGATGAAGAAGCATCCATAACGCTGATACATTTTTTGCTGATGCGTCTTGTAAGATTAATGCTATCTTTAAAGGGTTTTGAAATTTGTCACTATTTGGACTACCTGAATGTGGATGGTTAAAATGTTCTGCTTTTAACTAGAGCAGTGACAGGGTGGGGCAATTCCTGAGTGGCACTTCATTTTCTTTTCTGTTCTTTTTTTCCTCCCCTTTTTTTTTTCTTCTTTTTTCACCCTCTTTGTATTTTTTTTTCCTTTTTTTTCCTTCATCAGCCACATTTATTTACAAAGTACAGGAAACACAGATGAGGAAACTGGGTTTTCAGACGTTTCATTAAGACTGATATCACAGTGATCTGTTCTCTGAGGCACAATGGATCCCGTGTAGCCTTTCCCACATAGTTAGCTTTACAGTGCCTGCAATTACCCTGAGACCTTGGAGTCTGGACCCCCTTGCAATGCAGTTGATTCCTGGCTTCATCACAGGCACAAAATTCACTATTGCTCTCTCAGAGCTGGCACTGTTGCCCCTGGACCTTTAAAACTACCCATGTGGATCAGAGAGAGATCTAACAGGTTGGTGGTGAGAAACCACAGCAGAAATACATCTCCTTAGAGGCAATACAGTACTAGTGGTTTTGAAATTCAATAAAAATTGTAATTAATCACATTTTTAGTGTGGCTGGGGTTTGTTTTTTCTTTCAACAACTGAGAAGCCGAAAAGGAAGAAGCGAGAAAGAAATAAATCGTGGAAAAATAATTGCGAGAAAGACAGTCCAGCATGGAATTCTGATACGCAATGTGCAAAACCCAAATGAAAAAAAAGGCTTAGGGAACATACGAAGTGCCTATGTCTTAGGGTTTAGCTGAGGCGTTTTGGTAATAAGATTGAGTCATTCATTTTGTGTTGCGTATTTTCTGACTGAAGTGCTTTCTTCAAATGCAGTATGTATACACGTTACCAAGCGTGCACTGCAAAAATCATGCCTGGTAGTGCATCGTTTTTGCAGCAGATCAGGCATGCAGGTAGCTGCCAACCACAGAGGGTCCAGTCTATGTTTGGGTGAATATTATTATTATCAATATCAGAACTTCACAAAGAAATAAGGTGAAGTCTGGCTACTTTAAGAAATAAGAGTTCTACATATTTGCGTCTTTACAGGTTTGGGAGAAATTGTGTTAAATATTGTCAGGTTCTGAGCATTTGCTCTGAACCAAACCTCAGCAGTATTTCTTTGCGTGGGCAAGCATGTGAGAAAATGTTTCTTCACCCCAGACTCCCTACGTCCACAGAAAATAGAGGCTGAACTGTTAGACCTGAGTTTGCATGAAACAAAATTTGCAGATCCTCTCCAAAACCCAACTCAGTACATTGACCTGTAGTTAGAGACAGAAGAAGAGTTGGCTTGGATTTCAATGTTAAACATGGTGATTACTATTTTTCCCATTTTTAACAATATTTTAGACTAATCGAGTCATGTGGACGAGAAGAAAACAGGTGAGGGAGTTATTCCTTGTCTTAAACAGGCCCATACACTTTCTGCCATGGGAAAGAAGCCTGCTTATTCCATGCAGCACCGGAGTGCTGTCTAGCTGCCGCTATCACATTGACTAGCTGTCATTTAAAAATAGCTATTTTTCCTCTGCTGTAGTATAGGAAATGTTCTTAAACCTTCAATGCAGAAAGACATCATGCTTCAACCTAGCCGATCACCCCCAGTACAGCACCTCTTTTGGTGGATTGCGAGTCTTTGTGTGTGTTTCACTTCAACAAGAGAAAAGAGGGTCTGTCATGGTGTGGGAAGCTCCATGAGGAAGGTTGTTGTTCCCTTTCAGGGGGACTTGGAAATTTCTTTCTGACTTTTGTTCTGGCCACTCCGTTTTGGAATGGATGCAAGCTGTATTATTTTTGGTTGCGCTTGCAGATCTGGCTATTTTATTTGCCTTGAGTCCGGGGGAGGGCTCACTTCTTTCTTCAGTTCAACAGGCGTCTGCAGACCAAGCAAATGGGTGGGAATCCAAGTGGGAAGCCCCACGTGCTGCACTGTTCTGCATCTCTTGCACCATGGCATTTACAGAGAAAGCAGCAATCTCAGAGGTGCCATGGTGTGTTGACGACTTTTTCTTAGGAAGAACAGTTTCTTGTAACAACATCCTTGTTTCTGCCAGCCAAAATTCTGAGGCTCATCAGAAAAACTTGATAAACATGTTAATGACGTGACCACCAGAAGAATCAGCTGGTTTCAGGGAGGAAGAATCTAGTTGTGAGGAGAAGCAACATTTCAAGGAGAAACTACTCAAAGTCGTGCACTGGGGGACTGCCAAGTTTTCAGTCTGTCATGCTTCCCTTTAAAATTCCTGGAAGATTTGCATCACCTAGAGGTAGCCATGAAAGGCACAGTAGATTGATGAGAGGTGTGGGGAACACAGGAAATAATTTTGGGTGGAGAACAGTCTTTCCAAATGCTGCTGTGAATTATTTTGGACAACAGAACTCATTACTAGAATTTACTTGGTAGAAGCGAACGATAGAGGTTCCTCTCCGATGCTGGACATCCATGTGCTGGCCTTGCTGACCACTTGTGGGATGCTACTCTTGTGCCAGCTGAAACACTCATCTTGCCCTGCAGCACGCCTCCAGGAGAGCAGAGCAAGTCAGCCGGGACTCTTCCTGCAAACAATCCCCCAACCTCCCAAGCCAGCCATGGTACTATTGAATGCTTCGTGATGGATATTGCAAGTCTTTGCCCACTTTGCCCATGTAAACTTTTGGCATCTGCAGCATCCTTTGTCGAGAAGCTTGACGGAGTGACCCCTAGTGAAAAACACAAGAGCACACCATGGCCGTGGCGCAGGGGTGATGCTCTGTGCTTTATCCTCGGCTGCTTTATTTATAGGTCCTGTCCTAAGCCTTTCTTCTCTGAAGAACAAAGTCAGCAAGCAGAAATGAAAATTTAATTGAAGTTATTTATGAAGAGAAGCTTGCATTCATTACATTTTCCTGGTATATTGCAAAGCCGTGTTGGTTGCAGTAAATAATTCATGGCTTAATTCTGCTCCAGCCCCCTCCAGTTTTCTTCCTAAATATGTTGCTTCTGCCTCATTCCAAAAAGCTTTCTGTAAAATTGACTCTTGAGGTAATGCTCTTTACCTAATCAGGTTTTTCAGTTTGTTCAAGACAGTCCGTTTCCAGTAAATACTTTTGTCTCTTCTAAATAAATGACTTGTAAATTTTATCAGATGATCAGATTATCAGATTAAACAATTGTTTACTTTTCTATCTTTAAGAAATTCTGTAAGCGCCTTTCTGTAGTACAAATTTTTGCTTGTTAATCCTGTTTAAACACATCTTTCTTTTTTTTTTTTTAATTCTCTTTCAGTTCTGCGGAAACAATTTGCCCAAAAAAATTGAACTTTGCCTTGGTGCTTTGCCCTAGGTATAAAAGGGCTTTTCCCTGATTGCTTTGTCTCCTTTGTTGTGCCTCAACGTTTTCTTTCTCTTTTAAAACCCTGAAACAAAGCCATGACCCAAATTCTTGCTGAAATGAAAATAAATCAGCTCCAAGCAGCAGGAGACGTTTGCAGATGAGACATGTGGCACATGGCTGGACCCAGGAGGCCTATAGAAATAAACAAATAAATAAAAACCCCCCAAATTCTTCCCCAGGGGCAGCAGCTCTACAGAGGGGACTGGAGACCCCGGGCACGGCCCCTCAGCCAGGAGTCAGGGATGCCCTGACTCGCCGGGACACACAGCCTCCGGTGACCTGCGGCGGTGGCACCCCCGCATCTCCTCCCGGGGCGGTGTGCTTGGTGGACAGCCTGGGAGCTGGGAAACATGGTGCCCCTTGCTGGAACCACTGGGATGGCACCCTGGGATGCACATCAGCGCTGCCATGAGGCCACCACCACTCTGTGGGAGGAGAAGACCTCTTTTATTGCATGCCGTTTTGGTGGGAAAGGATAATTACAGCTGAAAAGGCTGCATGCCAGACTCCACCACCTGCTGAGTCAGCAGATTGTCTCTCAGCTGACAGATAAACACGTCCCTAAATAAAAGGATGTCAAACAGGGTTTTGCCACAGGGCTTGAGGGCTTCTGGAAGAGCAAGACTCAGCTGGCTGGCTTGGGGAGGAGCCAAGCTGCTGCTGCACCAGCTGAAATCCTGAGATCCCCAGGGAAGCAGCGGGGGGGTGTGAAGGGCTTTGAAGGTGGGGGGCGGGGGGAGCCACAGGTGTCATCAGAAGGACAGTCTCAGCACCAGTCTTTTGTCAACAGCAGCTGGTGGGGTGGTTGGGGTGGTCCTGGCCTGACCGTCCTGGCCCCACAGGTCTCCCTTTATCTCTGCCCAGCATGGAGAATTTGGATGGATGCCGGGGACAGCTTTCCAGTGCCTGGAGGTGCCCGGTGAGCTTGGATCCTTGTGTTGCTCTTTGTCACTTGCTTCCCCACCAGTAATCCTGGAGGACAGGTCATGCTAAGCCAATCACTGAAGGACACCCATCATGGTCTTAAACAGGGGCTGCCACTTTTTCACCCCTGCGATGCCTCCAGCAAAGGTTTGGGAAAGCAGTTGTCTGTTTCCATGTTAAACACTGTGTCACATCCCCAGACCCTGCCTGGGTTGTCTTCTTGGCATCCCCTTGTGGAGCAGAAGCAATACCACCTCTTGCTGTCCTTCTCCTAGGATCCACCAGCTCCGACCCAAGATGCATGCTGGGGGTTAAGACAGGCTGTGAAATCTTACACAAACCAGTTGATCTTGTTCAAGCACTGGCGGGTTTACCAGCCAACACCCTCTTTGTCAAACCGTTTCTGTGATGGTTGGCACCTGGACCAGCATGTGCGGTGCCTCGGGGGATGCAGTCATGGGCTGCAGGGCAGGGTGTTCTCATCGCTGGGATGAAGACACTGTGACTGATGGAGAAGAAGCCCCAGGGCCAGGCAGCGTGGAGCCGGGACACTCTGAGGGCGTTCAGCAGTGGTTTCATGCGAAAGACGACATAGGGGCACATATTTTCGTAAGCAAAATTACTCATGCTAAACATGGTTTTAGCCAAAGGTCAAGGCACATCCATACCAGAAATTAAAGAGGAACAAAGATGCTCTTGTTCCCACTCCTCCCTTTACGTGCTGGAATTGTATCAGTATCAGGAATGAAACAGCCAGAAGACAAAAAGCAAGGTTGAAATCTGAAGACTACCAGGGGAGAGAGAAAATCCTGAGTGTTACAAGAGGCCAAACCGAAGCCTTTTGGGTTTCTTTCTACCACTGGAGCATGACAAGGGTATCACAGTTTGGACAAGGGCATCATGCCAGGCACAACACAAATTTCACAGTTAATATTTCCTCTTCCTTCTCCTCTACTCATGTCTTCCCTTCTGTCTTCTCACCAGTTTCCCAGCTTTCTGCTCCTTCACCAGGGCTTGTTCCACTCTCTAGAATTTCATTCGTGATTTTTTTTTTTAATAGCTATGAACAGAAGTGACAGAAGTGAACAGAAGTGATAGTGGATGAAATAGCATGAGCTGCCTTTGTTTCACTTGAAAGAGGAACCTGACGTGTATTGTTTGAAGGTGCAATCATAAGTATATATGTGATTTGTTCTCATTACCCTCAGCTTTATGTTGCAACCTGACAGCAACAGCCTCCAATCCTGCATACCAATTTCTCAGTCTTATCAACCCTCTACTGCGCAGTCTGTCGACAGATTGACTTTGCCTGATGCTCCCTGAAGTGACTTCTTCTCCTTTTACTATCCAGATACAAGTCAGGGGTTGGTATACCTTTGCAGACACTGAGCTTCACGCTCTAAATTAGGCACAGTGTCTTGCAGAGTTCCACAATGCTGCTGCTGCTGCTGCTGGTGGCAGTACCACCAGATGTGTTATGGCAATCAGTGCTTTGAGAGCGGCTTTCTGGTCCCACAAGCTGCTTGGCTGACGTCAGTTTGGGTTAAAGAGCAATGCTTTATCCTTTAAACATATTTTTCTCTCTGCTAAAAGGCAAGGGATGCAGAGGCTGCAAATTAATCTCACTAAGTCTTAATCCACCCAGATTGTCAGCGTTTTTGTTTTCTTTGGATTGGAGGTCCTAAAACCTTCTGCTTTTTGGATCACTGTGGGCATCTTTTACCACATGCAGAGACTTGCAGGCAGAATCATGCACAACTCTACAGGCAAACAACTCTTTTACCTACTGGTGAGCATTTGTAATAAATAGATGGGGATAGCATGCTGTTAGGCTAAGCACAAATATGCTCATCACACCCAATGCGAGCACTGATGAGCAGCTCAGATGGCTGGGCAATTATCAATGAGGTGGGGAGATGCCGGTGCCTGTTCCTTGGAAACCTTTGATCTCCCTGAGCTGCTGTTTCTGATTGTCCACCTCTTGAGTCAGGTTTTCAAGACGGGGTTTTTCTCCCGAACCCTGGAGTTGCTGACAAGAGAGAAATAGCTCAGTTCTGGTCACTGGGCAGCAGCAAGAGGGACTCCCTGTTGACCCAGGTTATCTTCTTGATTTCAGCTTCATCTATTCAAACTGCAATATTCTGCCATTCCCACCTCCGGCATAAAAGGTGGAGCTCTCAAGCCTTTGCTTGTACCACCCAGCGAGGTGAAAAGCAGATACAGAAAACTCATCCATACCTGGTGCTGGGCTACTCTGCTGCTACAAGCTGACAGATGGCTTTGGCAATTGCAGGATTTGTCTCTGAATAGTCCCGATGGCAAGGTAGAATCAAGAAAACGAGATGCTCTTCTACAATTTTTGGTGGGCTCTGGAAAGATACCTCAGCTCTGCTTCTGGCTAGCGACATTATTCAAGGTCTTTTGTTTCTGCCTAATTATTGAACATAATTTGGCTGGTGCTTCTGTTTCTGAAGCTTCTTTCTCCTTTTTTTTTTTTAATTACAGAATTTGTGGCAAATTTGCACATGCTCTTGGATCTGTTTCTATGTACATGCCCACACGCATGCTCAAAGGAGGAGAAACGCCTTCTACGGGTACTCCTCTGCAGATGCTGGCCAGCTCAGAGCCCCCTTCCCATTTCATTCCCCGCCACCTGCCCTTGCTCATCCCCTGCATCCCTCGGGGACCCCCAGCTCTCGACACTCACGCGGCTGCTGTGTCCTCCTGCTCAGCTGTCTTTGGCCAGAGCTGCGGGATGCTGTCACGCACCTGGTGCTGGATAGAGGGTCCGTATGGGCCTGCAGCTGGCATGGTTTGGGATGGAAACGCCCATGCCACATAGCAGCATCAGGCATTGGCGGTGCCGTATGCTCTCTTCAGAGATCATTAATTTAATTGTAATTCAGGCATAGTCCGAATGGTCATGGCGGGTATCTTGAGACTAGGCGAGTGGCTGTACCTTGCATTTCTTGCTGTTTGTGAAGAGTTCAATCGTAGTTCATCACCTCCACAGCTGGCAGACAGGCTGATGAGCTGCACAGTGCTGGCAACTCTCAGAAGACCTAGTGGCCTAATTTTCCAAACAGTGCCCAAGAGAAACGCCCCACCCAACCAGGGGACTTGCACTCTGTCAGTCCATCCTAAGCAGTTGAGGTTGTCCACAGAGTACTGCAGGACAGTGGAGTCCTCCTCCTTTCTCCTGCCAGGGTAGAAACAAATATGCTCAAAGACAGCCCAAGAGACTACACACCGAGCACCCTCCTGCTTTGCCTGAACACCTAAACTGGGGCAGCTGTGCATCCCGAGGTGTGGGCAGCTGCAAACACCAGCCAAGAGGTCAGGGTTTTCCTGGGGCAGAAACCCTGTGGCTGCACTTTCCCCATGGTGGGGCTGATCTAAGGGATTACCCGCATGGGGTTAACCCTTTGCCTCCACCTTTCAGACTGTCAAAACCGGGGAGTTCAAGCAGTTTGACTATGGGGAGAAGAACCAGGAGAATTACAACCAGGTAGGCAAGGGGCGCCTTTTGCTTGTGAGAATGAAGGGGTGACTTTATCGTGCTAAGAGCAGAAGAGGATGAGGTTGGCTGAGACCGGGACAAAGGCACTCTGTGCATCATGCACCCATGTGTCTTGTAATTCTCTTGGCAGCTGAGGCCTCCATCAACACTCAACCATTCAGTCCCATTTTGGCCATCTGGTGCCAACCCAACTTTAACCTTCTGGGTTTTTGTCCACTCCTGGTAGGACAAGTACCATGGGAATCTTGCAGGACTCATTTTCCCTGTGTCATATTTGTTCACATTTCCTAAATGTACGTCCCAGGAGGTGAATAGCCTGGGACTCACAGCAGCTGGAGGTGAATAGCCTGGGACTCTCAGCAGCTCTGATGGCAAAAATCCAACTGATACTTTTCTATTTCGCCTTCCTTTGAATAACCCAATGATTTTTCTCCCCAGACTTCAGCGCCTTTCTAGAGGATAAAAGACACGACTGTGCTGACTGCCCTGTGGAGCAAAGGACTGGGTTACCTCTACTGCAGAGACCCAGCGCTTTCTCCCCCACATCACCAACCTCATTCATCAGGAACACTTCCCTGACTGGAACCACTGGGATCACATCTGGGGCCTGGGCACCCCTCAGTGCACGTACAGGCAGATGTTCACTCTGATGGAGAAAAATCCATGAACGGTCCACAGGGATGGAGGAGCCACTTGTTCCCAAGTCCTGGGAATGACTGGCTTTTGTACCAGGACTGCCATCCTGCTCTCTCCTCCCTAGAAACATCTCCTGTCACCCTATTTCACTCTGATTCAGTGAGCTAACAGTCTTGTGATTTCTCTCTGCCTTCTACAGAGTTCCCTGGTGATTTAGCTTCCCTGCTTCTTCTGGTGCACAGTGATATTTCATTCCCTTGTTTTTCAGAACTATTTAAGTAGTAAATTCCCACGCCGAAGCCCAGTCTGACTCTTCTCTTGGTAGGCATCACCAAGGTTGTGCTGCAGGGCAGCAATGCAGTACTTAGAAGATCCCAGCTCTGGGCATTACAAACCCCTTCCCATATGCCCATCTCACATCCAGCCCCCTGGGACATTGCAAGGGGCAGACAGGGCTTTTCCAGTCTGCATCATGCCAGCACATGCAGCTTTGCTCTTCTGTCCCTGGTGACAAAAGTTCATGGGCACGCATAATGGTGCTCTGGAGAGGACCCTGTCTATGGCAAGTGACTCCTTGGCTGGTTGTGGCCACATGCAATTTGGTTTCCCTCCCAGTGAATCTATTGGCAGGGAAGGAAGAAGGGGGAAGAAAGGGGGGACAGAGTATGGTGCTTGTAAAACGAACCTTTACTTTCACAGGAGCAGCCCATGAAAGCAGCATACCATAAGACACATGGGCAGCTCAGTTCACAGATCCTGCAAGCTTGAAGTTTCACCCTGTATCTTTGCTTTTCAGCCTGGTTAGTCAGATGGAGACCAGTCTGACCACATGGGAACGTACCTGGGGTGAGCACTTCTTCCCTGGGAAACACCTGCAATAGGGAGTATACCTCCATCTTTTCACCACTGTCACCAGGTTAGCTCCTGTGGTCTTAAGGCAGCCGGCTCAAGCAGAAGCTCTGAACTGATGAACCCACTGATGGACCCTCAATCTGACCCCACAGCTGTCCCTTCCACACTGCGCCCTGCTCCTGCGGCTGAATGATCCCAAGGAGATGGGACAGCAGAGCAAGAGGGCAGGGCATCCATCCATCTAGCCATCCATCCATCCATCCACCCATCCATCTCATCCATCCCCCAGGAAACCCAGTGCTCCTTGCTATGTCAGCAAAGCCACTTTGTCCTCATGCTTACATGGACAGGGGTCACGCAGGACATTTCTGGGTTATTTACCTACAGCATGAGCTCAGACCACATCTTCACATCTTTTGTCCCATCTCTGCGTGGGCACTCGGTGGGCAATGTTGGAGGGATGGGCAGGCAGTTTGGGAATGTCACCTAAATCACCAGTGTTTTGAGAGTAGTCCCTTGCCCTGAGTCCCATGAAATTCTCTTTTCAACCTCTGCCTTTTGTTCAGTGCTCTTCCCACATATATTAAACTTAGATAGACCTCACAGGTGAGCATCACACATCTTTTGGAAGTTAGGATGGATGGATAGAGAGAGAGAGTGAGAGTGAGAGAAGTAGATGGATGGATAGATAAATAGATAGAATAAATAGGTAGGTAGAGGGATAGATGGTTAGAAAGAACAGATAGGTAGGTAGATAGATATTTTTCAAACACACGTGCTAAGAACAGAGCGCTATTCTTAGATAACACTGTGGGCCATGTTAAGTCGAACTTCCTAGAAAACACAGCCGTGTTTTCACCATAAGGCGTACCCCAGGAGGTGACGTGGGTGGGTTATCTCCCAGAAAAGACCTAGCCTAACTCCAAGGCCCAGCTGTTTCCCTTTCACCACCTCTTGGGTGTGTGGTATGCATCAGCATCTCTGGATTCATTCCACTGGGAGGAACGTTTCTCTCCTGCAGTCAGTGCTTACCCCCTCCAGCCTTTCCAGGGCCACAGACAAGGTCACTTTCCACCCTTCCTTTACCTAAATCCGTGACCCAAAGCACATGCTCAATTTCTGGAGTAAAATGTGCTTGCAACACCCTGAGCTAGCAAAAGCTACAAAAAAACAAAACAAAACAAGGTCTCCTATATACTTTGCCCCAGCAATAGGGCACAAACACAACCCTGCTGATGCCCACCAAGCAAAGGTTTGGACTTTATTGCAATCTCTAGTCACAGAGGGCAGGCAGATATTACACCATTACATTTAAGGAATTAAATCAGTGCGGAATAGGGTGATAGGAGATATTTTTAAGAAGGGAAGAGCCGAGTGGCAGCCCTCACACAAAACCTGTGCACATGGGAAAGGGTGGCTCCTCCACCCCAGGGCAGCACGTGGACCGTTCACGGATTTTGGTCCATCAGAGCGACAATCTGCCTGTACATGCGCTGAGGGGCATCCCGACCCCAGTGGTGGTCGAAGTGGTTCCAGTCGGGGAAATGCTCATGGCGAACGAGGTTGGTGATGCGGGGGAGCAAGCGCTGGGTCTCCAGAGGAGGGTTCACCCAGTCCTCCCCACCGCTCCACAGGGCAGTCGGCACCGTCATGTCTTCTATCCTGTAGAAAGGCGGGGTGGCCTGGGAGGGGGAAAACGCTCCAGTTATTCGTGGGTTCTGACACTAATAGCGCTAATGGAGGACTTGGGCCACGCTGGCCACTGGAGGAGGCTACCCCCATGCTGGTCCTAACCAGCCTCATCCTCTGCTCCTCTTTCCACAAGTGCCCATTTACCTGGTTGTACTTCTCCTGGTTCTTCTCCCCATAGTCAAACTGCTTGAACTCCCCGGTTTTGGCAGTCTGAAAGGCAGAAGCAAAGGGTTAACCCCATGTGGGCAACGTCCTGGGTCAGCCCCACCATGAGTAAAAGGCAGCAGTAGGGTCCAGGTGAGTGCTCTCTGCCCAGCACAGCCCTAGTGTCTAGGCTGGCACTTGCTGGTGCTCGTCCCATGAGCCAGAGCAAAGGGGGAGTCAAAAAACCATGTACATGGGGTCCTTACTCAGGATGGAGGCAGGCATCTGGGTAGCTCTGCTGTGGCCAGCCAGAAGCAGCAGCTAGCAACCATGGCTTTTGAGACACCTTGATGTAGCAAATTCAAAATAACTTTTATTGGCTTTGTCTGATTCTGCCTCCTTACGTGTCTCCAAGGTGAATGAATCAGCATTGTAAAATACTATATTCACAGATTAAAATAAAAAGCATTGGTTACAGTCATTATAAAATCAGAATCTCTACCTGTCCCCAGTGGAGAAGAGTTTTTACTGATGTATAGTCTGGAAAATGAGCTAGGTATACATCCAGTCGGCTCTACAGGAAAAAGAAAATATTTTCTAAGTGAGTTGGGAATGATGAAAATCTGTTTAGGAAAAAAAATCATTGTCTTGTAACTGCAATATAAAATTTATATTGTCCAGCAGTTTTATTCTGTTTAAATCTAGGAGTAGCTTTTAAAGGTAAACCAGTTAGCCACCACTTTAAAATGGAAATACTACTGGTCCAGTCAATTTTAATTTTTTTTCTGTAAACTTGTTGCATGTCAGCAGAAAATGAGGCAAGAGTTACCTTTCCTTCACAGACAAGACCACAAGGGATTCTTTCCTACATAGACCTTCATCAGGTTTAACACCAACTGAAAAAAATCTCCAAATAACTGCTGCCTTGAAGACCACTTTTCACACCTTATTTTGGTTTTTTTTATGCTCATCTTTGTATATCATTCGCTATCTCCAGGTGTCTAGGAAAACTGGAGATGGTTGTGACCTAAAAGAGTCTGATGCACTTACCACATTCAAATTGTTCTTGTTGTACCCGCCAATAAGGAAGATCTCATTTTCACATACTTCTGCTGCTAGCAGGTTGCTGCATGTCTTGGCCAGGGTGGCTCTCTCCTTCCTCCCCACCAGAGTCAGCTGTTTCGTTCCAAATATTGCCTGTAAGAGTGCGAGGAAACAGGTCACCATGGGTCCTGCAATACACATCCCTTCTCCACGAAAATGTCTTGTCTCCAGACAGTGCTGACAGGCAACTCCTCAATACGGTGGTTGACACATTTGGGCTAGCCAGACTTTTGAGGCGGTTGACCCAACTTTCAGAGCAGCATGAAACCATCACCATCCTTTCCACGCCATGCTGTCGCCCCCATCATCCTGGTGCATCATCTCTAAGGTACCACCTTCTAAAGCTCAGCCCAGGATGGCCAGACTCATACCGCTCATTTGCCACCTCCATTGACAGATGCTCCTCAGGAGAAGCATGTCCAGGGGGAGTGGGGAGAGGGACATCCCTGCTGTTTGGGGTCTTGAGATCACTCATCTCCCCACACAAGTCCCCAGCGTCTGTGGCAGACATGGGCTGAGTGCACAGTGGCAATGCAGGGGCTGTGAGTTGCCAAAAGCTCCTGGGTTTTGGTAGTAATAACACACAAACAGCTCATGTACCTTCAGCACCACGTCTGGTAAATACGCTATCTTTAACACAGGGCCTTTGACGTGATGAAAGGTGTAGAGAGGTGCCAGCGCAAAGAAGAGCTTGATTTTCTCAGCCAGGTGTGGCATGCTTGAAAACGCTATGAAACCTGAAAAGCGGCGAGAGATCACAATGATAATCCCAACAGCAACAATTCTCATGTCAGACCTCCTGTTTGAGATGCAGGGTCTGAACAAAATGAAGCTGCGGTGCTCCTGGATATGAGCACAGCCCAGGTTGGCTGGGCAAGACATGGTGATCCTCTCCCATGCAGAAGGACCAAGAAGGCAGGTAAGAAAAGTGGCTGCATGAGCCAATGCAGTCCCATCCCCAGCAGTCTCCAGTTTGGGACAGATATTTCCGACCATCTCCCGTACCATCCCAGCACCCCACTCCTCCTTGTCACTCACCCAGAGAGTTGCCCTGAGCGTGGCCGACATAAAACAGTTTCTCCTGTCCGGTTTGCCTTAGAATGAAGCCCACCATGGCAGGGAGGTCATACACGGCCATCTCATGGAAGCTGGGGAGCAAGGGGAGAAGCTGGAAGAGATATCCATTTCCCAACCTCCCATAGTGGTTGGTGCTGGCAGCCAGCATCCCAGCCCTGTCCTGGTGGCCTTCTCACCTGAAATCCCAAAACTGTTCTTGTTCAACAGAAAGGTTCAGGTGCCGGCGGGACCAGCTGTTGCCCCGGCTGTTTCCGATCCAGACATCATATCCCGCGTCTGCAAGGATGAAGCCCAGGCTGCTATTGGGGACATTGTCCACCCAGTCGCCACCATCTAAACTGAACCCATGCATTATCAGCACGGGTGACCTGGATCCTGAAAGAGGAGAAATCAGGTACTTCACATAAGAAAACCTCTTCCCATACAGAAATAAAATGGCCCTGTGCATCTCGGTATTGTTTTCTGCAGTCTGCACTTTAGGTATTCCCTTCTCCCATGATTTCCTTGGCTCTGATGGTGCTTTTTTTGTTTGAATGACTTTGCCATCCCTTGCCCTGAGCTATCAGGAAACCTTGGACCAGGGCAAGGTGTTTGTACCAGGGAAGGAGCTGGGGCTCACTGGCTCGTGCTGCCCCATTTTGGATGCAGTGAAAAACTATGCTGAGCTCCTGCATCCCCAAGGATAGCTCAAAGCAGCTGGGCAAAAGCTTCTCATCCTTTCAGCTGCCAAAACTGTGTCTGAAGGCACAGGTGTTCACACTTGCACACTGCCTCATGTCTAACCAGGGTCACGGCTGCTTCACCCTCAGTGAAACCAAGCCCACCTGAGTGCCCAGCGTCCCCCTTGCCATGGGGAATCCGGTTGAGGCTGAGGAAATATCCATCCTCCGTCAGCACGTTGTACTCCTCACTGGGATACCCGTGGAAACGGATCTTCTGGCTCTGCAGGGACAACAGTCCGAAGCAAGAGAATGACCCAGTGGTGTCCATCACTCCACACCTGGCCCAAAGACAGCCACCCTCTCCAGTGTCACCTCTGCCTGCACACATGGGACCTGAAGGTCTATCTAGAAGAAGACCAGGGAGAGGCCAACCTCAAGCTGAGGGCATGAAGTGTGTGACACCCATGCAAAAATAGGAAACTGTTTTTACCCCAAGCCCCCCGGCTGACCCCAGGTGCAGATGCCAGAGAAAGGGAGGGGGAGAGCTTAGCTGGTCCCTTGGGGAGGACTTTGGGCACACCACCTGAGGAAGCCCGGGCCCCACGAGGGGCAGTTTTGACCCCCCGGCACTTACAATGTTCATGAACTGCTCAGGGTTCTCATGGCTGACTCCGGCATGTGGGACAGCATTGCCCAGCCCCTGGGCCAGGCACAGGGACACCAGCAGCAGCCACATCTCACCTCTCTGCAGCACCTGGGAGATAATGGGATTGGCATGAGCACGATGGTGGGTGCACCAAGGCACGAGCAAACGCTGTGAAGCTTCGGCATCACTGGCAACGCAGCCAATGCCTGATGCTGCAACACGCTTTGGGCATTTTCAACCCAAACGATGCCAGCTGTGGCACCACACGGGACTCTCTGCCTGGCACTGGGCACTTGGCAGGACCCTGCAGCTCTGGCTGAAGCCAGCTGAGCAAGAGCACCCAGTGGCACACGGGTGACAAGGGCTGAGAGCCCCCAGGGAATGCAGGTGATGAAATGGAAAAAGACCACATCTGGCCTGGGAAGCTCTGAGCAGGGCACAGCTGGGGCTGGTAGGGTCTCAGGGAAAGCCATGTCTGCGGCTGTTGTCCTGCCTTTTTGCCCTTCCCTGGGACATCCCCTCTAAACACTACCAGAGGCTACCCAGATCTCTGGTTTGACCCCACAGAGCTGCTTTTATGGTCCCCACCTTGAGTGTTAAAGCCCACTGGTGCTGCCACTCATCACCTGGCACAAGTCAGTCCCCTCTCCTGGTGGGGGTGGCTGCTCTGCGGAGAGGTGACCAGCTTCTGAGAGCCCATTGTCCACCTGAGAGCCACATCCACACCATGCAGGTGGAGGGCTAAACTTTGTATTTGTAAAGGTGTCTTAATATGTTGGTATGATCTCCCACCAAAATCCACCTCCAAAAACTTCCCAATCCCTTGTGCAGTTAGGAACTCACCCTAAGCATGTCTTGCTGGCCCTTCCCACCTGGCCCCGGTCCATCTGCAACTGCGGTGTGGGACAAGCTGCCTCCAGCCACTCCCTCTCTGGGGAAAGCGTCATTTCCCTAAAAGCATCCTCCTCCAAGCAGGAGGAGTTGTGTCAGAGCTCTGTTCTGCAGTAGCTTCCCTGTTCCATCCCTGCCTTTGATGGTTTATAGCTTGTCACCATGTGCTCTTAGTGTGCCCTGCCATCCCCAGCACCTCAGCCCAAAGGGATCCAGACTTCAGGACAGGTCCATTTCCCTGGTGACCGTGTTGCAGGAGCTAGAAAAGACCCTCTGCCTCCCAGACGAGGTGTCTGGGTGCGTTTTCCCAACATCCTTCCAGCATGGAAAGTTCTTCCTGGGCTGCTCAGGAAAATGGGGAACACCTACACACTGCAGACCACCCTGTGGGCAACAGAAAAAGCTCACTATCACACATTAAAACAAAGCATCTACTCAAGTCTTGCTCTGTGTTCAAGCACACCACCACCATCTTGGTGCCTACGTCTCCCCCTGCAGGAAAAGTTGTCCTGGGGTTAAATTGCTGTGAGGTTGGATTGTCCCGTGATCTTGCAGACCAACAGCATTGCTAAACCCAATCTCCTCTACTGGCACTTGTCCTGTCCAACTGCCAAACACCAGTGGCCACAACTGCAAGCTGGATCCATTGGTGCAAATCACCATTTTAAGGTGCTTTTAGTCTGTAGTCTCTCCAAACTGCATGTGGAAGGACTGTAGGAAGGACAGCAGGAAGGAAGGAATTACTGTGGTGACCTTCTCACCAGGCTCAATTGCACACAGACGCAGGCAAGAGGTTGCAGGCCATGCCTGGGGACATCTGAGACAGACCAAATTAGTGAAATAGCCACTTCCGCAAGCAGTGTAGATTACAAGGGACCAAGAAGCCAAGCCTTCACAGGAATTAGAAGATGCCAGAGGGGACCTCCCCACGCCAGGTATAACAATATGCTTCCCAGTGCTGTTTTCCTGTTGCAAAACCCACCCTGATTTTTCATACCTATTGCATTATCTTGATGAGCATGTTACTTGGGAAACAGCTTCTTTCCCTTGGGCCTACACCCTGGCTTTCAAGGCTTGGCTGGACAAAACCAGGGCTGGCCTTGAGCTAGCACTCGGGATTATCTTGCTCTGAGTAGGAATTTGCACCAGAGGTCTGCAGAAGCCCCCTTCAAAAAGCCGTGGCTGGGCTGGACCCAGCCAGAGCAGCCTTTCCCCATCCCCTGGACAGAGAGGTCTCCATCCCCACTGAAACCTGCCCCCACAGTCCATCTTCCCTACATCTGCAGCCAGTCCCACACCTCATCATATGTAAGAGAACCTTCCACCGCCCCATGATCGGCAATGGCCCGCCAGCCTGTGGTTTCTGTGACTCCTGCCTGGCTCACAACCCTTCACATTTTGTTATGAGGATTTCCTCCACGCAACACCCCCTCATCCACCTCCTGAGCAGTCACACTAAGATTTCCCATATGTCTTGGGGGTCACCACCATAGCTGAAGGCTCTGTGGCCCACAACAGTGGCATCCAGATATTATGGTGGTAAACCATGACCTGTGACAAGCCATGCCACAAAGCCCATAGATGTCAGTGAGAGCACTGACAAGCATTCAGCCACTTACAGAAGCAATTCCTTCTGGTATCCCAAGAGATTAAAGCCTTTGTGGCAAAGGAGGAAGGATTAGTCACTGCGCATACCTATGGCATTCAGCAAGCACGAATAGACTCTTGGGTTTAGATGTAAAAACATGATAGGAACACATGAAGACCAGCCAAAATGACAGTCCTCACCTCCTGCACCTAAGCCTTAGGGTCACACACATCATCAGAGTTGTGTCCATCCCCAGGTACCCAGCATGGCTGGGAGCCAGCCTGCCGTGGAGCATCCCCTGCTCCTGCCCCAGCAGGGGAGGACTCGGCAGAGGAGATGTCAGCTCACTGCCTCACAGGGGACCTGCCCACACTGCCCAGCAAGCCTTGCCTCCACAGAGCTCAGCCACAGAAAGGCCATCTCCTCCAGCCCCTGACTGCCCATCTCCAGCTGGTGCAGCTTCATGCTGCCATGCTTCAGAGCTTCAGCACCACCTGATGGCACCCCTAGGCTCAGACCCTGGGTGTTTTGGATCACTCAACTCAGCTGTGGGTCCTCCCACCGCTTCCCTCCAGCATCAAGCCAAAGTATGTACCAGACCACATCAACAACTTCAGAAGAGTCCAACAGTGCCTTCCTCAGAAGAAAGGATGCAACGTGTCCCATCATCCAAACCCAGAAATGCTATCGCTCGTGGCAAACTGCTGCTCAGCTGTGAGTCCCTGGGCACAGGCAAGCAGGACAGAGGAGAGCAGAGATGGTCTCTGCTCCTTCTCAGAGGTGCCATTCCCCGCACGTCAGCCCTGGGTAATCCAATCAAGCCAAAGCTAAGGGTGCCGGGACACCCCATGTCCTTCCACACAGCCAAAATGGATGGAGACCCAGGAAAATATCTAACCACAGCCAGGAGGACTCACAGCACTGCTTCAGCTCACTGAGAAGGACCAGAGCTCATGCTTGCAAAAACGAGGATCTCAGATGCAGAATTGCAAAGCAGACCCTTCAGAGGACACTTTAAGTGTGATGGTGACCAAAACGCCCAAGTTCTCCAAGCATAAAATGAACAACTGGAGGCATAATAAAGCCTCTTGACTCAGTTGCGATCCTTTCTTTTAGCAACAGTCTGGGCTAGAAGGAGAGCACGCATTGCACATCAACCTGACCTGCTGCTCCACGTCCGTCCATGCAGTCGGGAGGGTTGGCGGTGCTGAGCAAACCTGTCCTCTCGGCTTATAAAGACACATGGAGAGGTTGGGACTTGTCCATCAACACCTGAAAACCCAGTCCCTCTCCAATCACACCACCTGCTCATCTTCTCCAGCCTGATGATTCAGACCTCAGGGAGCGCACCAGCAAAGCACCACATCTTGACAGCAGATAATGAGCTGTTGGGCAACGTCCCCATCACTGGGAACACCCAGGCCTCGTGGCATCTTGCAATTGAGAGTTGCATTTTTGGCATATCTCTGCAGAGGGTTCCTAGCTGCCTGTCTGTGATACGAAGGGCAATGTGCTCTGGGGTTGCCAGACAGGTCACCGGCTGCTGACACTCGGCTTTCCTGGTGTAGGTACGCATTGGCAATGCATGTCAGCAGCAGGCACAGGGACGACCACGCTGCCTACAGGAGGTGGCACAACCATGCCTGGGATGAAAGGGAAGAGACAAAGCTCACCCAGGAAAGGAGGAAGAAATATCAGGTTTACATGACGTGGATGGTCTGACTTTTATCAGTGTGGAGATCCCAAGAGTGGAAGTCCGAAGGGTGCAAAGCAAACCTGACATGGACAGGCATGACAGTCAGCCCTCCACTATGGCTCTGTGTCCACAGGCCTCTTCAACCACATGTCTTCCAGCCCTCTCCTGCCAGGAGAGCAACAGTGGTGGGAAGGGACCTCTGGGGTCTGCATCCCAGCCTCCCACTCACACAGCAGGACTGTCGCCAGCAGCTGTGTCTCTGTCTAGCCGAGGTGGACTCATGTGACTGCAAAGCAGCATCCAGGAAAAAGCCAGGTGGAGGAAAACAAGCATAATCAGCCTGGCATGTGGGACAATCATCCCTGAGACAGCAATTAATGTATTAACGGTTTCTGGTGTACGCTGTATTTCCCAGCCCCTGTGCAGTGCTCACTGAGAACGAGGACTGGGTCCCATCTGGGTGTACTTCTCCCACATCTCTCACGGTTGGGCTATTGGACCTCTCCACTTTCTACCAGCTGGGGAAAACAGGACAGTCAGCATGGGAGCTGCACAAGGTCACAGCCCAGATCCTCCCTTCCTTGCACCTCCCCATGGACCCTCAAGAGCTTACTGAGAACCTGGGACCTCCTCTTCTCCTGGTGGTATGTGGGTATTGATGCACAGAACAAAGTACAGTGGCACCTGCTGCCAAGCCAGGGCCGGTGGAGCGCTGGGACAGCAGGTTCCCAATTCATATGCTCCAATGTATCGCCTTTGACTACGGTCCCTGCATGTAAGACAAGTAATAAGCTCTGAAGTATTGGCCATAAGCATTGATTTGAAAGTCCTCTCCCCATGCCACAGCCCTGCTCATACCTTCTCTGGGCATTTACTGCCAGCCACCTCTGGAGACATGTCTGCCCTGGCCATGTTATTGTGCCCTTGGTTTTAAGATGCTTTTGGCTGTGACTTTCATGGCAGCAAAGACATTAAGTAAGAAGGGTTCCTCCTGCCTGTGGGTTATGCAAGTCACAGGAGCCGCAAGTCTGACAGGGGACTCCGAGTTGGTGCCTTGATCTGAATGAGCAACAAATGTGTTTTACCAGCATCAGGTCTTCACAGGACAACCAGCGAGTCAGGCTCTTTGCAGGCAACTTCAAGTCCAAAGCCTGTGATGCAGCAGGTCATCTGGATTAGAAGAAAGCCCAGACCAGAACCGAATTGGAACCCACTCATTTCACAGCACAACCATTCGATATTCAAGTCAGGCTGCATCATTTCCAGAGCCAAACCAGCCTGATTGGAGAAGACCCCTTTCACACACAGGGGCAACATCCACTCTGTGATTGCTTAGTTCTTCTTGAATTAAGGCGCCAGCACAAACACCACCACCCTCCCTGAGAAACAGAGCAGCCCATTCCCATGCAGTGGGAGGATCTCCATCTTACTGACTGATATGTTTGGTCAGTGCTACCAAAACAAGTAGGTTTTGCTCTTGCACCAGATTGCTCCAAGGTGATGACTGCAGGCCATAGAGATGTCCTGCCCTGTTTTCCATGGACCGAGCTTATCCACAGCCCTGGAAGGACAGTGTCATCTTGGTTGAAGGCACTCAAGGAATGAGCATCCAGGTGCGGAATCAGCCCAGCAGAAGACACAAAGTCTCGCGACTCCTTTGTGAAGGTGTCATTGGCGAGCAGAATATTTCCCCTGTCAGTGCAAAATACCTCTGGCTTGGATGGACCCATGCTTACTGTGGTTTTCACCAACAGAATTATTGTTTGTTTGTTTTCCTAAATTTAAATGCTCACATGACAGAGCAGGATGTGGCACTTTGCAAGAACTTTGTTTAATTACAGGGCCTTTGGGTGCTGTTCCCCACACCCAGCCAAGGTCCTGGAGGAAGTGGGCTGGTTTGGTAACTCAGTGCAAGACTGTAACTGCTCACACAGCGTTTCTGTGAGCACACATGTCACAATTCAAATTCAGGGCTCATGGTGCTGATAGCACAGTCCAAGCAATTCAAAAGGCCGCATTTATTTGACTGCAAACTTGTCCCGTAGTCTTTTTCTAAATTCTTTCACAGTGGCTTGTGCGAACCAGAACATATATCTCTCTAGTGCTTCTGGAGGATATAGCGTGTTCAGCAGAGGATAAAAATGCTTTGGAAAATGTGAAGAGGACACAGTGCAAAAATAGTTTGGGGGGTTTTTTTGAGTCATCCGGAGTATTGAAGAAAATGCAATGAAACCCAAAGGAAGCATAAGAAGCGTAGAAGACTTGCAGGAACACTTCCACTGACTCAAGTACCTACAAATGTCTCTGCCAATGACCTTACTGCTCACCATGCTTCTACTTGGACTGGATGGCCAAGTATACAGCCTCTCCTGCCTTGAAAACAGCTACATGGAGATGTCAAAATACCGGGCTAGGAATGCCCTGCCCTAAGTGACCTTTCAGGCAGCATCAGGCATGGACCTGACAAGGCAAAGGTGAGCATTCCTACAAGAAAAGAGAGTGAAAACCATACTGAGAAGTGCCATAGAACAAAGTAGGCATTTAATCATCAACTTTACTGAGTAAAAGATCCAAGGCTTCTTTTATGCAAGAAGTTGTACATTGCACTGAAAGCAACCATAGGTACCTGTGAAGAATGTAAACACAAGTAAAAGGTTAAGAAGTGGCAAGGAAAGCCACCAGCATGCAATAATGAGAGCAGAAGACATGCAAGATATTACTGGCTGCCAAGAAGGGGAAGATTTCACAACAGTTTCCCGTTTGGGACAACACACTTTTGTACTCTAATGGCTTCTACCTGTCCCTAAAGCATTACAGGAATGGTATTTCCTGTATCAACATTCCTAGTGTTGTCCCAGGAAAGGTCAACGTAATAAATTATCTCTTGTCCAGTGCCCTGCAGAACAAGATCAACAGCTGGTGAAAGGTCCAGCAATACAGCCAGATTTTAGGGAGAAAAAAATACTCAGCAGATGTAATTAAGCACTAGAACAGGTGTGTAGAGTGTTGGTGGGATGTCCATCCCTGGAGATGCTCAAAACTGAACAGGACAAAGCCTTAAGCAGCCTGATGTAGTGGGAAAATCACCCTGTTTTGAGACTTGCTAGAGACTAGAGACCTCCAAGTGTCTGTCCAACTTAAACTATGTGCCTGTCTGAGGAAGACTAAAGAGTAGAAGCTCAGCAGGAGACGTGCTCCAACTGTTGATTGACACATACACACACTGTTGGAACAGAGTACTGCTGGACAGATGAGGAAGTCAGCAGATTGAGGGAGGTGATTCTGCCCCTCTACTCTGCTCTGGTGAGATCCCACTTGGAATATTGCATCCAGCTCCGGAGCCCATGACCTAAGACGACATGGACCTGTTGGAGCAGTGCCAGAGGAGGGCCACAAAGATGATCCGAGGGCTGGAGCACCTCTGCTGTGAAGACAGGCTTAGAGAGTTGGGGTTGTTCAGCCTGGAGAAGAGAAGACTCCAGGGACACCTTATAGCAGCCTTCCAGTATCTGAAGGGTACCTACAAGAAAGCTGGGAGGGACTTTTTACAAGGGCATGTAACGACAGGATGAGGGGTAACGACTTCAAACTGGAAGAGGGGAGATTTAGAATAGATATTGGGAAAGAAAAAAAATCACTCTGAGGTTGGTGAGGCACTGGAACAAGTTGCCCAGGGAAGTTGTGGCTGCCCCATCCCTGGAAGTGTTCAGGGCCAGGCTGGACGGGGCTTTGAGCAACCTGGTCTAGTGGGAGTTGTCCCTGCCCATGGCAGGGGGATTGGAACTAGATGATCTTTAAGGTCCCTTCCAACTCTAATCATTCTGTGAAGTCTCCTGAGCAGAGGCTTCAGTGGGACTAACACCCACAGAGGAGTCGATCAGGAGCTTTACAAGTGGGGACAGCCAGGACTGCTCTGCTGAGCCACCCAGCTCCACAAAGCAGGGTCCTGTGGCAGCTCAAGTACAACAGACGCTGTTGAAAATACAAAGGAAGGCACATGAGTGCATATGTCTGAAGGCATCCATCATGTGCCTGAGCTCCCCAAGCTCCTCCTGCTCAGCAGAAATGTCCAGCTGTCCTCTAGACCAGCCATTCCCTATTCAGACATCATCCTCACATGTGGCAGCCTTTTCTCTGGAGATCTTCTGAGGTTACAAGGCCTCCTGTAAGGCCCTAATTGTGCCCTTGTTGTTTAAAGTACTTGGTGCAGAGAAAACATTACGTTTTGTCTCTTCCTTGCTCCGTAATTTGCAAGCATTTCTCCCATCAAATATACAACATGACTAATGATGAGTGTGTCTATGTGGGGCCCTGCAAACCCTCTGAGGAGGGGCAACACAGCACGCTGCGGTCACACACCCCACTGCCCAGGCAGGAGCCTGTGAGGGGGTTGCTCTACCACTCACAGTTCAGCATCCAGGGGACAACTGCATCTTCTTGAAGTCAATGCCATCTTTCCACCCTCCTGCTGACCTGCGGTGGTTTGCAAAGTAGCTTCAGAGGGAGGGGAGGGAGGGGTTAGTCATCTGAGCTGTAAAGTGATAAGGTAGCAATGGAACTTACACAGACTGCACAAAACCTTGCTTCCCCCCCCGGTGACAAAGGAGGAAAGTAAATTGGAGCCAGAGGTGCCCTGGGGGTTTTGGGTTGGGTTGGGATTTTTTTCGGCAACAGACTTCACACTCTGCTACTGACAAACCAGGAAAACCTAAGTGCAAGTTTTTTTGCTAAATTAAACTCAACAGCACAGCTGCACACACAAGAAGAAACACGGCACTCACTCTGTGTCGGAAGGAACACCAAAAAGCTTCATAACCAGTTGAAAAACATGGAGGACTTATGGAGGAGCTTATTTCTCCCCATCCTGCTCCTCCACAGAATCAGAACGAAGAAATATAGAGTCAACCAGGGCATCATGGTGACACTGGCTGGCAGCAGCCTCTGGGGGCCTGTGGTCCAACCTTGGCCCCCATCAGGGCCGACTTCACAGCTGCAGCAGGTTGTTGAGGGCCTGAAATAACAGCAGGACTTACCAATGTATTATAAGGAATGCAATGAAAACACGCCTCTCACCTACTTGAAACAGCACAAATATGGCCAGTGGCGTTACAGTTCATAACACGGATGGTGAGAGGGCTGGACTTGGCCAGACTGCCCCTTCCCATCCTCCCAGCAGAGAGGGCTCCATCCCCACAAAGCCCCCACCCTGGATGGCCACGGCCAGCTGTAGAACCAACTCATGAGGTGGCATCTTATGCTCAAGGAGGATTGGACAACTGTTGAAGTCTTTTTAAATACACTGAAATGCTACACTTTCCATGAGGGTTTAGGCAGGAGATCATCTCCCTCACCTGTGCTTTCACAGCACCCTCTGCTGCTCAGGCTTCCCCTTTTCCTTCAGAGAGCACCATCCCATGGAGAACAATCAGCCCAAGACATCAGTGCTTACATGACCACACAGCAGCCAGCTGAAGGGCAGATGTCATGGAGGAATTTATGAAAGCATACACGAGATTAAAGCAGCTTCGGGCAGGTCCTATCCTTGGAGGCAGAGCCATCACACTGAGGGGAAGGGGGACTGCAGAGGTAGAAGGACAGAGTCACCAGGATGCAATGACCATGGCCCCCCAATGCTGTGCACCCACCCCAGGGTCTTCCCAGAAGTGCTGATATCTCCACAGGAAGCCCCTCCAGGAGCAGGAGGCTTTGTAAACGTTTCTGTCAAATTGATATAAACAGAACAAACTATTTCTGTTGGAAGGGACCTATAATGATCATCTAGTCCAACTGCCTGACCACTTCAGGGCTGAGCACGTTGTTAAATTATGTTGTTAAGGCACTGTCCAAACAACTTTTAAACAGTGACAGGCTTGGGACATCAACCATCTCTCTAGGTAATCTATTCCAGTGTTTGACCACCCTCTCAGTAAAGAAATGCTTCCTAATGTCTAGTCTTAACCTCCCCTATTACAGTTTTGAACCATTCCCATGTCTCCTGTCCCTGAATCCCAGGGAGAAGAGATCAGCACCTCCCTCTCCAAGCCCCCTTCTCAAGAAGCTGCAGAGAGCAATGAGGTCACCCCTCAGTCTCCTTTTCTCCAAGCTAGACAAACCCAGAGTGCTCAGCCGCTTCTCACAGGACATGCCTTCCAGCTCTGCCACCAGCTTGGCTGCCCTTCTCTGAACGCATTCAAGGATCTTCACATCCTTTTTAAACTATGGGGCCCAGAACTGTACACAGTACTGCAGGTGAAGCCATACCAGCACTGAGTACAGCAGGATAAGCACCTCTGTTGACCAGCTGGTTATACTGTTCTTGATGCACCCCAGGATGTGGTTTGCCCTCTTGGCTGTCAGGGCACACCAATGACTCCTATTGAGCCTGCTGCCCACCAGTACCCCCAGATCCCTTCCTCCAGGGCTGCTCTCCAGCCACCCCTCTCCCAGCTTAGACTTGTGCCCAGCATTACTCTGTCCTAGGTGCAGAATCCGTCGTTTTGACTTGTTAAATTTCACCCCATTAATCATTGGCCAATGCTCCAATCTATCTAGATCCTTCTGCAAGCCCTCTTGTCCCTCAAGAGAGTCAACAGTACCTCCCAGTTTGGTATCGTGAGCAAACTTGCTAATGATGCATTCAACTACTGCATCCAGATTGTTGATAAATATATTGAACAGCAGTGGCCCTAGAATTGAACCCAGAGGAACACTGCTGGTGACCGGTCAACAGCCAGATGTAACCCCATTGACTACAACACTTTGAGCTCTGCCACCCAGACAGTTCTTCACCCAGCACCCTGTGAACCCGCTCATCTCACAGCTGGACAACTTGTCCAAAAGGACAGTGTCAAAAGCCTTACTAAAATCCGGAAAAATACATCCCCCACCTTCCCTTCTTCCACGAGGCGGGTGACATTATCATAGAAGGCTATCAAATTAGTTAAACAGGAAACCCATTGCAAACCCATGTTCGCTTTGCCTGATGATTGCATTATTCTTTAAATGCCTTTCAATAGAAGCCAGTATAATCTTCTCCATAATCCTTCCAGGAACAGAGGTTAGACTCACATGGTCTGTAGTTCCCTGGGCTTCCCTCATGTCCGTCTTGTAGATTGGAATAACATTGGCCAGCTTCCAGTCAGCAGAGACCTCCCCAGGCTCCCAAGACCTTTGGTAGATGACTGAGAGGGGTCCTGCCATAACATCCGCCAGCTCCTTCAGTACTCTGGTAGGAGTCCCATCAGGGTCCATGGACTTGTGAACATTCAGCTGATGCAGCTGATCCCTAACAATATCAGTGTCCACAAATGGAAAGCCACTATTCCTGCACTCATGGTCATCCGACTCACGGGAGTGGAAAGACTAAGGTCTATCAGTATTATTAAAGACTGAGGCACAAAAAGCATTGAGCACCTCCGCTTTTTCTTCATCCCTGTTAGTCATATGACCATCTTCAGCAAGTATCGATCCATTGTTTTGTCAGACCTCCTCTTGCTATTAACGTACTTTAGAAAGGCCTTCTTGTTGTCTGACACAACACTGGCCAGTTTCATCTCTGAGTTTTGGCCTCCCATGTCTTCTCCCTGCATATACGAACCACGGCTCTACAGTCTTCCTGTGAAGCCTGACCTCGCTTTCAGAGATCATACAGTTTCTTGAATTCCCTGTTCAGCCAACTTGGTCTTCTGCCCTGCTTGCTTGACTTAAGAAACAGTGGAATTGCCTGCTCCTGTGCTTCTAAAATGTGGTTCTTAAAGACTGACCATCACTCATGCAGCCCTAAACCCTCAAAAGCAGATTGCCAAGGGACTCTGCTAAGCACCTCCCTGACTAGCTTAACATTTGGTCTCTCAAAATCCAGGGTAACAACTCAGCTGTCCTTTTTTCTCATTAAAAATGAGATTTTTAATTGTCAGCTGACAATTTGAAACCCAACCATTTCATGATCACTGTGGCAAAGAGAGCCACCTCCCATCACATACCCCATGAGTCCTTCTCTATTCACAGATAGCAAGTCTGGGAAGGCATCTTTCCTAGTTGGCTCCCTGAGTACTTGTGACAAGAAGTCACCTTCTACAAACTTCAAGAATTTCCCAGACCTGCTCATCACAGCAGTATGATATTCCCAGATGATGTCTGGGAAGTTGAAAACTCCCATAACAGCAAGCACTACCAATCCAGAAATTCCTCCTAATTGCCTATAGAATAACTCATCAGTGCTTACATTCTGGCTGAGGGATTGGTAGTAGGCACTCACTACGACATCAGCTTTGTTTTCCATCGCCCTCATCCTTACCCAGAGGCTCTCAACCACATCATCACTACCTGTAAGGGCTGTACCATCAAACCTCTCCCTTACATATGGTGCAACACCTCCACCTTGCTTGCCCTGCCCACCCCTCCCAAACAGCCTGTAGCCCCCTGTCCCAGCAATCCAGCTGTGAGGCTCATTCCACCAGGTCTCACTAATACCAATGGTATCATAGCTCTGGGAGCTGACCAATGCTTCCAGTTCATCCTGTTTGTTTTTCATACTGGGTGCGTTGGTGTGCAAGCATTTCAGATACGCTCCTGAGCCCTCTAGGCTCCCAGGAGCAGTGTAAATGTTCCCACTAGCATTGAATGAAGAGCAGGAGTGGATAGGAGTCTGAAGGTTGTAACAGGCTCTTTAGTCTTGTGGTGACATCCCTAATTCGGGCCCCAGGAAAGCAGCAAACATCCTTGAAAAGTGGGTCCGGTCTGCAAACAGGTGCTTCCATTTGGCACAGGAGGGAATAACTAATGACCACAACTCGCCATTGTTTCTTCTCGGCGCTGGTCTTAATGCCGGTTTTGTTATGAGGGGTTGGTCTCTCTGAGCTTGTCAAGGCTGCTTGCTCAGGTTCCTCCTCTGTCTCATTATGCACTTCATCTATTGTACCCAGGGTCTCATACCTGTTCTGTAAGGGTACTTTAGAGGGTAAGGAGGGGTTTCTCTTACCACTCCGTGCTGTAACCTCCTGACACCCCTCCTTGTCCCTTGTTGTCATGGTTTGGGCGGTGCTGTTCACTAAACAAATGACAGATGCTCTCTTCTAACCCCTCTCCCTTCCCAAAAAGAGACGGGAGAGAGAATAAGGGAGAGAGACTTACGGGCTGAAAGGAAAATTAAAACTACTTTAATGAAATGTTATTAATAAAAGAAAATATAATCATATAAAGAAGAAAATGAAATATATACAGTATATAGAAAACCGCATCAAGCTCCCAGGATGACACTCACATCACGGGCTGGCACTGGGCAAGGCGCAGACTGGATTCGGTGACAGACAGGAGCTGGATTCTGGATCTGGATTCAGGATCAGGATCAAAGGCAGATGAACAGACAGAATCGTCCTCAGACACCGCCATTGAAGGAAGAGCCCCGACCCTTTGATCCCTCAGCTTTTATACTGACCATGAGGCAGATGGGATGGAATACGCTGTTGGTCAGTTTTGGGTCCCCTGTCCTGTCCACTCCTCCCTGCAGGTGGGACCCCTCTATGCTTTTCGGCACATAACAAAGTGAGCTGCCCTTGGGTGTTAGAGCAGTGAGTATAAGGAGGAGCGTCTCCGCATACCGTGCCTTGGCATCAACTATAAATATAGGTCTTATCAGTCTGAGAGCGGACACTGGAAAAGTATGCCGTTAATTTAAGAGAGTGCAGTTAGTTAGAAGAGATGTAACTGAAAGGTAAAATTACTGAAAAGGAAATTGATTCTGGTCTATCTCCAACCAGGACACCTGTGGCCCTGCCTGCCTCCTGGCACAAAGCAGATCCTGGACCTGCCTCTGTGGTGGCCACGCTGAGTTGGCTTCTATGCATCAGAGATGGCAGAGCATGGCTCCATTGATCAATCTCCTTCCCAGACTCTCAAATGTTCCTCAGTCTGCCCACCTCCTCCCGCAGCTCGGCCACCAAGCAGAGCAGTTCATCTCCCACGGTCTTACTTGCAATCACTTTCCACCTCTAGGGACCTTCATGCATCCCACAGCCGGAAACCTGGGTTGTCATGTTCTTGAACAGGAGCTCTGTCCATGTGGCTGGATCGGTTCTACCAGGCTCTAGAAGTTCAGGAGAAGCAGAGGACACTGCTTTTTGCCAGGTGGTCACCATACTGCTGCTCCTTGCACTGCTCCGGCGTCCGTTGCAATCACACTGCTCCAGCATCCAATATGACCTAGCTTTAACCAAAACAAATCAAATCCGGCTACAGGTATGTCCCCAAAGGTGAAGCATCTTTCAAAAAATTGCATTCCAAACCCAGTTTCAAAAGGCAACAAACACTTTCAAAAATTTGAAAAAATCTAAGGAAATTCAAATGTATAAATGTTAAACTCTCTGAAAAATACATTTCAAAACACAAGTGATTCCAAAGCTCCCTCATTCTCCTGTGCTATCATTCAGGCTGGTAGTCAGCAACATCTCCAGATGTTTCCTTGAAAGCTAAGTGCTCTGGTTCACTGGTCCACCGCCGGACAGAAACTGTGTCCCCCGGCACTATGGGCAGATAAAACCCATGTGTGGTGGATGTTCACTCCTGTGACTCATAGTGTGTTCACACCAGTGCTGTCAGGATCCAGTACTAACAGCAGTACTGATGAGAAAGCGGTCCAATGGTTCACCTTTGCAGTTGCTTTCGAGTAATCCCCTCCTCTCTCTCCCCTTCAGTGGGTGTTTGTTGTTGCAAGAGGAAAATAAAATCACTTTTAAAACCTATGCAGTAAGCTTGGCTTTAAGCTCAGAATTCTTAATTTCTATTCCAGTTTTGTAGATGGATTTTTTTAATTGCTTTTAGACAGATAAGAGAAATATAAGACAGATAAGTGGGCTGGAGCACCTCTCCTAGGAAGATAAGCTGAGAGAGTTGGGGTTGTTCAGCCTGGAGAAGAGAAGGCTCCGGGGAGACCTTATAGCAGCTTTCCAGTATCTGAAGGGCACCTACAGGAAAACCAGAGAGGGACTTTTTACAAGGGCACGTAGTATTAGGACGAAGGGTAATGGCTTCAAACTGGAAGAAAGGAGATGTAGAATAGATATTAGGAAGAAATTTTTCACTGTGAGGGTGGTAAGGCACTGGAAGAGGTTGCCCAGGGAAGTTGTGGAAGCTCCAACCCTGGAGGTGTTCAAGGCCAGGTTGGACGGGGCTTGGAGCACCCTGGGCTGGGGTGAGGTGGCCCTGCCCAGGGCAGGGGGGTGGAACTGGATGATCTTTAAGGTCCCTTCCAACCTAAACCATTCTATGATTCTACATTGTTTCTCCAGCAATGACCTTCACTTTCAAGCCTGGAAGCCTAGATTGTGCCGAGGTGCTGAGCCTAACAAGCCCCCCACACCGTCTCCCTTGTTAGCTGATACTTGGTACACACGACATGCTGCAACCCGCCCCCATTCAGGGCCAGATGCTGGACTGAGCTTGCCACTGCCTGACATAAACCCCTTCTACAACCTGGCTGGGGATGCCGACGCAGCCCAGGCGTCCCACCCGCTGCAGGCTGCAGCATGCACCAGTCTCCTCTCGGCAGATGGCAGATAAGCCCGCCAGCAAGAAAACACTGAGGCTTCAAGATCTAATTGTGGCTGTTCTCCTGACTTGCTTATGTCTTAATAGTCTACATGGTAATTCACCCTGAATTGAGGTCATTCTAGGGGCCTCCCAGCCCGATTTTATCAGTGCTGTGGGAGAAGTGGGGAGTATCCCTGGGGTTGCAGCACTGGCAATAGTGAGATACCATCTGCGGTGGTATCTCACAGAGAGTGGTGGGGGGACGGGGCGGGGGGCACATCAGTATCCCAGTGGTGCACAAAGCCTCAGCAGATGTGCTGGATCCTCTCTGGAGAGTATCCACCCCACAGCAATAACTGTGTCATGGTCTGCATGCTGGAAATCTCTGGCAGCACCTTGCTGAAGGCTCAGCTCCTGCTTTGCTCTCTCTCCATCAGACTCAAGCAACGAGGGAACTAACATGGCCCCAGACTTGATGCAAGGACCAGGAGTGGCCGTAGTTCCACCGGGAGCCTCTCTGATATCCTGTCCCCAAAAGGGAGGCAAGTTATGTTGGCGTTAATATATGCTGGGAAGTGATTTCTTCTCTCGGCATAATTGACCCTGTTTTTCCACCTTTCCTTCTTTCCTCGCAGGACAAAAATCAGCCTCTGGTCTGAGTCACTGCTCACATGAGGGTGAGCCAGGCTGGGAGGGCTTCTGGCGCTGCCTCCAGATAGTCTTTAGTAAAGACTAGTCATTAGAGCTTCAAATTAAGGTAGAATTATTTAGGCTTTCCAAAGAAGGCATGTTTGCATTTCAGCAAGCGCGGCTTGGCCAGACCTGGCAGATATCGACACCAGGAGAGGAGACAGGAGCCCGCAGCGTGCAAAGCTGGTGCTGAGTTGCTGCAGTGTGCCAGTGCGTGGGCACATTGGCAAGGAGTGGTAAGGCGGCCTTGAAGGCAGCGCTGCCAAAAATGACACCCACAGCCCGTGCCACCACTCGTCGTCCCTGCAGGGAGCTCCTTAGCCATCGGGCAGTGGCTGGCCAAAGACATCACCAGCTGGGAAGAGGTGAAGTGTGTAAGAGAAGTGCAGGATGGGCAAAAAACACCTAACAAGGGCTGTGATAAGTGCACGCAGAAATAATTGACTGGCTGGAGGTAACTGAAAATTGGGTGGGCACAGATACCCAGCAGAGAAGGTCACCTCTGGCTGTGGTGCCGACGTGCATCCTTTGTGTTTGGTAAGAAAAGACAGGTCCTCCCACCAAAACTGCACCCCATGGCTGGTAAGAGCAAAAGGTAGCTTCATCCCCAGCTTCTTTCCTCCCTGTGGATGGATTTGTTTCTTGTTTTTTTAAAAAGCACCCCCAGCGGTCATGATGGGGACTCGGAGGTTTTGCATTTCCAAGCAGCGGCTGGTTACACTGGCAACAAGAAGAGCCAAACAGAGCTGGGTGGGTTTCCCACAGGAGCTAGGCTGGCCGCCTGCGCCCTGCTGGGCTCCACGCGCCCCGCAGCACCCTGAGCACCAACACCAGCCCCACGCAACACCACCAGCCCCACACACCCTGCTACACTCCATGCACCAACGCCAGCCCCTTGTACCAACACCAAACCCTTGTACCAATACCAGTCCCATGCACCAACACCAGTCCCTTGCACCCACACCAGCCCCTCGTACCAACACTAAACCCTTGCACCAACACCAGCCCCGTACACCAACATCAGCCCCATGCACCAACATGAGCCCCTTGTACAAACAGCAGCCCTTTGCACCAACGCCAGTCCCAGTGGAGGTGGAGACTGTTAAAAAGGCTGTATGTTCTCCAGTCCACAGGGGTCACAGGCCACGTCAGATGATGCTGTGTTGCATCAGGTGGAAATAACCAATTTGTCACAGCTCTCAACTCTTCCTTAGTGCCATGAAAATATTCCCAAGCAAGCCGGGGTAGAAAGGGTGTCTCCTTTCAGAGCAGACTCCAGCCCTCAGGTAAATTACATGTTCAAAGGAGAAAGGATTAGAGGGAGTGGCGACCCGTGACGCTCCCAAATGCGTGGAGCAGAAGGAATAACAGCCCAATGCATGGTGGTTGAAAGCAGCGTGCTCCAGCGGCGGGGACCTCCTTCTTGGCATCCACCAGGGAGAAAGGCGCCTGTTCTTCTGCAGCCCTGGACCGTGACAGGTAATCCTTCCTCCATGGGTGCCTCTGCCTTTGCACAGGCTGTCAGCAAGAGGCCATCCCAGGGGACAGCAGGAGAGAGCTGTAGGTACTCAAAGAGCCCCGCGGATGGAATGGCGGGGCTTCCCTGGGAGTCCTGGGTCTGAAGGAGAGTCTTTTCTGCTGGCAGGAGGGGTGGTGGGAGCATTCAGGGATCAGGACCGTGTTGCTGGTGGAAAATAATTCACCCTGCTGCACCTTTTGGAGGTCACCAGGAGCTCTCAAGGTCTGCTGAGCTGAGGGACCCTTCGCAAAAGGAGTATTTTCGCAGATTGGCGGTTGGGAGGAAAGGGCCATCCTGGGCAAGGCTCTTCCCCTGAATTTGCATGCTATTCTTGTGACGTTATGCCACAAAAATGCTTTCTGTCTCTCTTTGCTTTGCTGAAAGGCTCAGTCTTAAAAGTAACAAGACCAGAGCTGTCTGGGGCCAGGCAGCTGCTGGAGGGCTGTGTGGAGTGCGCGTGGCTGCTGTCCTTGCTGCGTCTCCCACCTCTGTCCATGTGTCCCAGAGACCCGTGTGCTCCTCAGGAATGTCCCGGGAATGATCCTTCAATCACCTTCCCCTGGGGAAGGAAGATCTCACTGCACAGCAGGGATGTCAGCAACAACAATTGCCACCCCTGGGGGTTTCAGAGTGGAGGTGAGGAACCCTTTGTTCCCCAAAGTGGGGAGCAGCCATGGGAGGTGGCGTGTCACCATCCTTGGGGGAGAGTCAGAGCTCTGCTGGGCCAAGCCACAGCCACCCCTCATGCTGGTAACACCCCACTGTGAACAGGAGGGTGGACAAGGGGTGTCCGGAGGCCCCCTCCAGCAGAGAAGCAGTGCCTGTGTGATCCTGCACATACCTGCTCCAGGGACAGCAGGGGGAGCAGGTGGCCTTCTCCCCAGCTGCAAAACAACCTCCTGCAGCACGGGAAGCCGGTTCCTCCAGCAGAAGAGAGAGGAGACAATGAGGGCTAGCTGGAAAATGACAGAAACCTGCTTGCAGTTCTCCTTTCTTTCCCCAGGAAGATATTTTTCGGGGAAGCTACAAGGTGGATGCAAGATGCCTGGCACTGGCATCCAGCCGTGGTCTCTGCTTCCTGCGCAGCCCAGCACAGGCACATGCGTTCAGTGGGGATTTGGGGTGGGGATTTGGCAGGGCTCCTTGCTGTGAGGTCCATGCAATTTAACTATTTAAGCATGTCACACAACAGCTGAGACAGTACTTCTGTTGCAAATTTGTCGTCTCCAACAAATAAAATGATAGTAAGATGGTTTGCAGTAGGACCATGTCAACATAGATACTTCAAAATCCTTCCCAGGAAAAACACTGGGTCTTCTGGGGCAGTATTTCACTCAGGTTTGCAAGAAAAAATCAAGCGTGACCCGGCGTCCCTTTCAGCCATAAGGAGAACCCAACCAAATCACATTATTTGTTTCCATATTAGGAACAAAACCTCCATGGTCCTGCAACTTAAAATTGGCTGGGTTACTCCTGATTATTTCAGTTATCAGTTCAACCAAATAATTTGTTCTTCTGTCCACCCAACACATCGTTTTAAATGAATAGTCTATAATCATCCCCTCAAAGACCAGATTTGCCTGGGATAGTATATCTGTATACACACACGTGCATTTTCCTGAACACAAGGATCTAACGGAGAATGTGTGATTAAAATCTGACAGAGTTTGGACTCTGGCATTGTTCAAGATAGGGAAAACGAGCCATTTCTAGAAGCATTTAGAGGACTTCAAATTTATAACCGTTTCACCTGTTGAGTGGTCAGATTGATATACCAACAGAAGTGTAGCGCATGCCAAGCAAAGTGTGTGCAGTCCCTGGCTTCTCTGTCAGTTCCATCAATGTACCTCACACTCATCCTGCTGACTGTTTTGCAGAGCACCATGATGTGGCTGTTCATCACCATTGCTTATTTAATGTGCATCAGTGAAAAGTCAGGTGCGAGTCCCGAGGTGTCCATGGATGTTGTAAGTCCTGACTTCTCTCCGTTCTTTTCCTGCTTGGGCATGCAAGCTACCTATGCTGCCATAGTCTGGGCAGGACCCGTGGTCTCTGTGCATGTATCTTCACCAGGGTTTGGTACCAGGGTTTTATTAGAGCTTTTGTCTCCCTGTGCTGATGTACATGGAGATATGTGGCAGACACTTATGGAGGAGTTCGGTCCAAGTCAACAGGTTTGGTCAATGCAGCTGCCTCAGGCTTGGACCTTCACTGGCATTGCTGCCCTGCTCTTCATAAATGTTGATTGCAACATGAAAAGCAACAATGGGTCTTTCTTTACCGGAGCTGCTCAGGGAGTGAGGGAAACTCACACCTGCCAAAAATTTTAGCTGAAGTCATGACATCACCGCAGCGTTGGTGGAAGGGACAATTGGGAGGTCCCTACTCCACCCTCCTGCTGACAGCAGGAGCGGCCACCACCAGCTCAGGACAGCCCACTGTCGGTTTCACCCAGCCGGACTCCCTGACATCCTCCAGGACAGAGGCCCCCACCACAGTGGGGACCTGTCCCACATTGTCCTTCCCTTCCCACAGGGTGAAATTGTCCGCTACCATGGGTACCCCTACGAGGAGCATGAAGTGGTGACAGATGATGGCTATTACCTCACCATGCAGAGGATTCCTCATGGCAGAGACAACCCAGGAAGCATGAGCACCTCCCACAAAGCAGAGGCACAGGGCTCCAGCATGTTCTGCCCCCGTAAGTGCCATAGAGTCATAGAATTGTCTAGGTTGGAAGAGACCCTTGGGATCATCGAGTCCAACCATCTACCCTACTCTACAAAGTTCTCCCCTACACCATATCCCCAACACTACATCTAAACAGCTCTTAAACACATCCAGGGATGGTGACTCAACCACCTCCCTGGGCAGCCTATTCCAATGCCCAACCACTCTTTCTGTGAAAAATTCTTTTCTAATGTTCAGTCTAAATCTACCCTGTTGGAGCTTGAAGCCATTCCCTCTCATTCTGTCATTAATTACCTGTGAGAAGAGACCAGCACCAACCTCTCTACAGTGTCCTTTCAAGTAGTTATAGAGAGTGATGAGGTCTCCCCTCAGCCTCCTCTTCCTCAAACTAAACAGTCCCAGCTCCTTCAACCGCTCTTCATATGATTTGTTTTCTAGGCCCTTCACCAGCTTCATTGCCCTCCTCTGCACTCGCTCCAGCACCTCAATATCTCTCTTGTATTGAGATGCCCAAAACTGGACACAATACTCGAGGTGTGGCCTCATCAGTGCTGAGTACAGGGGCACAATCACCTCCCTACTTCTGCTGGCCACACTATTTCTAATACAAGCCAGGATGCCGTTGGCTTTCTTGGCCACCTGGGCACACTGCCGGCTCATATTCAGCCGCTTGTCAATTAGAACCCCCAGGTCTCTCTCTGCCAGGCAGCTTTCCAGCCACACTTCCCCAAGCCTGTAGCACTGCATGATGTATGCACCATGAGAAGGTCTGTCTGCTCTTGAGACCTTTGCTGGGCTGGAGTAGGCTATGGTCAGTGCTGCCTCATCATGGGCTGGGTCCTCAAGCAGACAACTTTCCCTGTAGGATTAGCATTGGGAGCAGAAGAAATGCAGGTGCCCACCACGCCAACCTTCTTTTTCTCAGAGGATCTGCTCCAAAGAGGAAAGAAAAGATAAGAAGAATGAATGGGACAGAGAAATCTTGCCCCATGTTTTACCCCAGCTCAAAGCCAGCCAGTGGAGCAACAAAAAGCCATTTGTCAGCAAAAAAACCCCAAACCACCACGTGCCAATCCAATGCTATCTCACCATTTTGGCTCCTTTCTGTTCTTCACTTGAACTGCTTTTTCAAAGTGGAGGGGGTGATGCCCCGTTCTTGGCAGGGTGTCCCTCTCCTGGGAAGCAGGAGGACAGGCGTGTAAGCACAGCAAATAACTGTCAAAAGCCAGATTTCTATTCAGGACACTTTGTCCTCAGCTGTCCAGGCTGGAAATGTGAGTCTTATATTGAGGGTCTAAAAACGAACAGAAAAAAGTGGAGACAAATGAAGAAAAAAATAAAGAAAGGAAAGTCACTTCTATTTCAAGTTTTTCATGCTGCATCCTGTGATCACCCTATGGTATGAATTCAGATATCCTTACGATGACCCTGTTGTGGCTATGAAGTTGGACCTGCTTTGAGCACTGGATTGGAGCAGAGCCCTCCAGAGGTCCTTTTCATAATCTCTCTTCCACTCTCTTCCTACAGCACTTCAGGCTTCCTGGTCCTTTGTAAAAAAAAATGTGGTTTGTTCTGCGTGGATGAGACTTGCCCATATGGCTTAAAGTAGGCAGAAGTGGGTGGAGCAGATGCTCTTGACCCGTGTCTCTTGCAATGGCGCAGCATGGTGTCGCTGTGCCATGGGAACTACTTAGACTCTGCTGGGTTTTCAGTGTCTCCTGGTCAGACCCAGAGTACCTGAGCCAAACAAAAGGCACCATGGGAAGAGTGGTCTCCATGCAAAGGGCATGGTCAATGTCCAGACAGACACAGGGCTTGGTTTCTTTCTTCCTGGGAGCATGATTTACTGAGCTCCATTCAGTGTGGAGGCCAACCTTATTTTTTAGCTTTGCGCTATGGATTTTCTCTGCCCTGGGGAGAGAAGAGCATACTTCAAAAATAGCTTTCCAAAGAGGCTGAGGACATAGGTGACCATCTCCTTGCACTGGAGTCACTTCCCCAGGGGGTTGCTGGCAAAAGCGATACCTGTGTGTGAACAGTCGATTTTGAGAGTGGTCAGAGCAAATGATCCTCCTCTTCTTTCTTCAGCGCCAAAGCCTGCAGTCCTCCTGCAACATGGCCTGGTGTTGGAGGGAAGCAACTGGGTTACCAACTTGCCCAACAGCAGCCTGGGCTTCATCCTTGCCGATGCCGGCTATGACGTCTGGATTGGAAACAGCCGGGGGAACAGCTGGTCGCGAAAGCACAAAGAGTTTGAGTTTCACCATCAGGCATACTCAGCTTACAGGTATTTTCTGCAAAACTGAATGGTAGGCAGGTACCTGGAACCCTCAGCAGTGTCCGTAGGCTGGAGGAGCAGCACTGCTTGCACCATCTGCCAGTGGGCATAAACCAACATCACCAAGACCCGATAGGGGTGCCCATACCTGCCAGAGCCCTCACCCGCTCCCCAGTAGTCATGCCACTAGTTGCCATGTCCTGCCTGTTATTCTCAAGGTCAGCAATAGCAATTTTGTCATGTGCCCATCTCTGTTGCAGCTTTCATGAGATGGCCATGTATGACCTTCCAGCGACAATCAACTATATTCTGCAGAAAACTGGACAGGAGCAGTTGTACTACGTGGCTTACTCTCAAGGCACCACCACAGGTACTTAGGAGGAGATCAGACCATTGTCAGAGTTATGTTAGCTGTGCGCCCCCAGTTTGGGAGTGTTCTCCTGAGAGCTTGGACGGGGAGGGTAACATCTGAACAGGTCCAAACAATGAAGGGAAAAGAGCAGGTAAAAATCCCTGTTTGCTTTAACAGAACAGTTCTGAGCAGTGACAGCCGAAAAATGGTTGCAGGAATGGCTTTTGGCACATCCCACTGCTGCCAGAGCCCCAAGAAGGGCTTGCAGGAGCTGCAGCTGGGCTGAGCAGTCAAGCTGGGAGCTGAAACGTCTCAGCAGCAAAGGCTTCAGGTCAAGTCACCAACTGGCTAGAGCCACCTCTGAGGGTCCTTCCAATGGGCACACACACCTGGGAATCAACAACTCCCTCAGAAATAACAGGGCAGGATCTGCTTTCTTCTCCCTCCCACAGGTTTCATTGCATTTTCATCCATTCCTGAGCTGGATCGCAAAATCAAGATGTTTTTTGCCTTAGCTCCTATCACCACAAACTCAAATATGAAGTCACCCTTGGTAAAGGTGTTTGACCTTCCTGAGGGGCTGGTTAAGGTACGTCCTCACCACATGCTCGTCTGGTGTGTAAGGGAAGGAGGGAACGGGAAGGTCTCATCGCCTGAGACATGCAGTGCTTGTACATCACTTCCATTTCCCTGCCCTCTGTGTGCCCTTTGCGTGCCCTTTGCATTGAGCATGTATATTTGTGCCTACACTCTTGAGCCTGTGGGGCATTAAACAGTGTAAAGCAGCCTCCTGCCCAGCCCTAAACAGAGAAGAGCTGTTTCTAGATATTGTTTTTGGGTCCATCCTCCTGGGAGAACCCTCTTTTAGGAAAATCAAGGTTCTTCCAGGGCCATGGCCATGTCTGAAAAGCCAAAATTACCAAGGACAGCAAAGCTGTGGCAAGGAAGACAGCAACTTTCAGGGGTTAGCAGAGATGTGGAGAGCATCTGGAGGCAAAAGAGGAATGTCAGCCACACTGATCAACGCCTTTGACTTTCACAGCTCATTTTAGGACGCACGGTGGTCTTTGATAAGGGTGAGATCTTGCAGCAAGTGATTTCCAGTCTGTGCAGCTATCCCATCTTTAAAAGCCTTTGCTCCTTCGTCCTTTACTTGCCTGGCGGGTTTACCAACAGCTTAAATGTGGTATGTACAGTCCAGCCTACCTTTTAAGTGATCCAGTTTCTCATTGTTTGAGCCCAAGTCATCAACTAGCTGCCTTCACCTGGCCTTTTGCCTCTTTGATTTGTCAAAAAATCTGGCCATTGTGTCAGCATTTTGCAATCTGGCCATTGCACTGCTTGCATTGGCACCAGAGGGAAGCCCAGAGTGCACACAAGGTCATGCGTCCACCAGGAACATTGTCTCCCCAGTAGGGAGGAGGCCAGAGGGGAAGGTCCAGAAATTCATTCAGTGCTCCAGGGGCTCCCAGGGTTTCTGTTTCACTAAGTGATATGTAATTTCACATGTGTTTTAATATCAAAACAGGCTCTTACGGAACAAACTCTCCTTCAATCAGCTGCTAGGAGAGGTGAGCCCTCAGATTCTTCAGTCTGCCATCCCTTAGAACATATTTATCCCCAAATCAGAACCTTTGCCCGTGCTCCACCGCACTGAACACAGACTCATAGAAAAATTTAGGCTGGAGGCAACAGGGTGGGGGTCTCTGGCCTGATCTTGCTCCCACCAGGGCCAACACTACAGCTACAGTAGGTTTCTCAGGGACATGTCCAGGAGAGCTGGGTGGCCCCAATGATGCCCCACTCACACGGGGAAAGGCTGTTTCCTTGGGGCTAGCCAAGATTTCAAGGTCCAGATCCTGCCACAAACCACCCATGTGAGTAAAACTGGAGACAGTGCCAAGCAATAATAGCTTGATCATGGATAGAGTCAGAGCTGGGCCACTGTTTCTCATGGAAAGTATTGGTGCAATGTCTTTATTCCAAGGAGGAAATGCATTAGAAAAAATGTGTAGAACTGCTGTGATGAGTTGCACGTTGTCTTGCTGAATTGCACATTGTTTTTGCAAAGGATTCTGAGCACAAGATATGGAGTTTTACTTTTTTTTGAAAACCCCATAGACTTATAACATGACCCAGCACCCCATGGGAATTCTCCGGCTTACTGAAGGGATCCCTACAGCAGGCCTCATGCTGCTGTCTGTGGTGTGTGTTCTCATGGCATGTGGCTGAGCTGTGCCTTCACAGAGCTCAGACAAAGCAGTTTGCACAAATGCAAGCTCCAGCCAGTGGAAGACTTGTGTGGCTACTGAACAGGATCATTTTTATTTCTAATGGGATTTTCCTCCATGCAGAGAATAAATGTATCCAATGGTTTCTTGCAGAGCCGCATAGATGTCTACCTGTCCCGCTACCCTGACTCAACATCCCTAAAAAACATGTTACATTGGCGCCAGGTAATATTTCCTGCTGCACAATAAGATCACATGCAACCAGGGCCCATGTTCTCTTGTCTCAGCTGCCAACGACCTCTTCTTAATACTTGGGTACAATCCACCATTGCTCTCCCTACAGAGCTATGTTAGAGAGAAAGGGGAAAATTGACATGAACCACTGGTGCAGATGCAGTTCTGTTGGCCATGACTTTCAACAAAAGATGACCAATAGTCTTTGGAGCTGGTAGGAGATGGTGATGGAAGCAAAAAATGGGAATAAACCAGCACAGGAGATGCTAGAGTAAAGGCTAAGAGCTAAGGATCAGTAGAGACAATCATACAACTAATCATTGAAAACATGCACAGACTCATATTCTTCTGTGGTAGACATTGACCATGGCAGACAAAGGAAAGTTGCCCAAAGGTCTGATTTGTGTCTTCTTTGGGGCTTGCTCTTAGTTCTACGCCAGGTGCACTGTGGACGCTGTGCAGCGAGGCTGTGCACCATGCCTCAGCCTCCAGACATCTACGATCTGCAGCTTGCCAGCCACCTGAGAGAGGAGGGATGAAAGACACGAGCAATGCCAGGCGATCTTGCAAGCCATGCTGAGATCTTTCTGGGGGTTGAGCTCTCCTCTCTAAGGATAATATCACACATAACAAATAGCATCCTCAAGCTTTGGTGGCAGGAGCGTGCAGTGTGATGGTTCCCTGGTCACCTCTTTTATTTTTCATATGGTCCCCTTTTAATGCATGAATAACAAAAACAGGTCTCCTCCTTTTCCAGATCTATCAAACAGGGGAATTCAAACATTATGATTATGGCAGTGACAACATCCTTCATTACAACCAGGTAGGAGAAATCCATTCTCACTTGTTAGTTTTAAAACAGAAAAAAAAGAAAATTACAATGAAAATATTGCAGTGGCTGAGACTGAATTTTATGGGATTTATGGGATTTATCTTATGTGGTCAAACAGGTTTGTACCCTTCTTACAAAAAAGAGGTCTGTGATGTCATTGAGTGATGACTTTTTGACCCTCTGGTGAAAAGCGCAGGGGCCCAAGGCATTAGTCAGGATCTCTGGTAATAGTTTCTGTACCATCTCTCAGTATAGGGGAGAAATTCCAAGCAGCAATCAGGAATACTTTGAATTTTTGTCTTGCCCATGACCTCCCAGGCTTTCCTTCCTCAAGCCACACTATCTCTCTTCCAGACCACGCCTCCCTTCTATGAGCTCGAAAATATGAAAGCTCCACTTGCTGCATGGTATGGTGGCAAGGACTGGATTTCAGCACCCGAAGACGTAAACATCACACTGCCTCGTATAACCAACATTGCATACAAAAAGTACATTCCTGAATTCGTCCACTTTGATTTCCTTTGGGGTATGCAAGCGTATGAACAAGTGTATAAAGAAATTCTTGAACTGATGGAGAAGAGCACCTAGAGTTGGACCAGTGGCAGTAATTGTTGGTTTCTTGTTTGACTTCTGGAGCTTCTTTTAGTTGAAAAAAAAGAAAAAAAAAAGTGAAGGAAAAAAAGAGAGGGAAAAGGCTCATTAAACTGCTACGCTTGGTTTGGATTGATATTACTCTCACAAATGAGGAAAACAAGCCAATCCAATGATCAGGAAAGCACGTAGGATTTAGGCTAAATAAGTTGAGGTCCTTGCAGAAGTTGGGCATGGCCCTCGGACCCTGGGTCTCCCAGGTGCTCCACTCACATGGGTTTCCTGCAACAAGCAATTTCAGTGGAATTTAGCTCCTGATTGCTGTTGCGGGCTCTGGCCTCCCTATGCTTGGGTTCCCAGCTGCAAACACCTGGACAGCAGCTCAGCTCCCTCCTGGATCCTGGTGTTTCACAAGGGTAGGTATGCTCAGATGGGATCACATGGTGGGTTGAGCAATGAATCCTGCTGGTGTAGCTTTATCCACCTTCTGGTGACTCTTCCTTGCCAAGAATCCCAACATCCTGACATTCATTGCTTTGCATGCAGTCAAAAGGAGCTAGAAACTTTCTGCCTGGTGACAATGAAAAGACATCACATTTTATTTCCATGAGAACTGTCCATTTTGCTAACATAGGGAACATCTATCTCAAATTTGTGTTGATTTGGATAACACCAGCCTTGCTTGTACACAAAAGGGTTTTCAGTAAGTTCCACCAGGAAACACCATTTTGCACAGTTTTAAGCAATATTCCCAAGACAAAAATGCAGCTGGAAAGATCACCTTTTGCCAACTCTCAGGAAATGCTTTTGTTTTCCTTAGGTGGGGGAGAGACAAAGAGTCTGGTGGAAGCCAGTAATGAGTTTAACTCTGCTTTCCTGTTCTGGATTACACTTCTTAATAATATATTGATTAGGGCAGGAATTGTGAATTTGCCTGTTTGTGTAACTATATTCTTAAAATATGCTTAGGAGCAAGCAGGGCAAAGGATAAGGCCCTCTTTCCACAAAGATGTACAAGTAATAATAATAATAATAGTAATAATAAAGTAAGATAGGGTCCACTGGGCTCTGTGTGGTTGTACTGCTTTAGACCTCTGGAGGCATATGGGGGTTTTCAGCACAGATGTCTTGCCATGTGCTGGTAAGGGAGAGCTGCTTGTCCAACACTGCCCCTGCTCAGGAATAACTTTCTAGTGTCTTGTAACACTGGCAGATGCCCACTGCCCACGATGCAACTCGCATCCCTTACCCTGTGCCCTGTGAGGAAGAGGTGGGTTGCAGAGGGCAGTTTGGAGGGTAAGGAGGGGCATAGAGACCAGCACAGCTGGTCCTCGGAGGCAAACTGTGGGTCTTTAGCAGCAGGCTTTCACCCAAATGCCTGGAGATGGTGGGACAGGGCTGTTGGTGCACGTCCTTGTAGGACAGCTGCAGTGGGCTCTGTTTGAGTTATCATCAAAAGGGCACCGGCTGTAAAGGTATTTCACTTTCCATCCTTACAGCTAGAATTGACCACAGAAGAAAACAGGACAGGGTGAGGTAATCTCAGGGTGTAAGAATTAGGCTATAGGTTAGGTATGATCTATCTGGAGCAACAGTGATTAGTTACCTTGCTTAGTATATTTGTAATGGCATCTTTTTCTGTGTAATTAGTTATTTACTGCAGGGCTCTGCCCTGGAGCAGCATTCTTACGGGACTGCACTGTGTTCATGCCATGGATGTCAACACAAATGCAAGAAGACTTTTCTCTTTGCAAATAAACACCCAAAGCTTGGCAAGACATTTCCCGAAGAGACTTCTCAAAAGCTTGCAAGAACTTACTAATGTTTAGTTAAAAAGTACTAACATTTTACTTCTGAAAATGTGTAAGAATTACAGGCTTTAGTCTCTTCTCTTTCTGTTCAGGTTTCTGCCACTTCTGTAATTATCTGATGCAAAGTTTGTATTGCATTACTTTCATTCATTGGCAGTCTTCCATGACAGAGCATTTCGGTGAAGTTCTCTCTGAATCAGGTTCTGGAAGTGCTCTGCTCCCTATGGAACTGGTACTTGCCTCCTGTCTCCTGTTAAAGGATCAACAACGGTTGAAGCAGTGTATTTTGGAAGCAAACAGAACGGTAAACAATCAAGGTGCTTGTAGCATAAATATTGTGATGTTCTGTCACCTGGGATTGCCTTGATCAATAAATGGATTGAGTTACATGGCAAGCTGTGTTGATCTTGCCAGGACTGGAGTCATTGTATGTCTCAAGTCTATCAGGCAAGCAAAAAGTCATCAGGCAGGACCATGGTGATGGCACAGGCCCGAGGTCAGGATGAGACATCAGCCCATGATGTCGGGGTCCAGATCAATTCAACCTCTTGCCCTTAGACTTGACAACACAGCACCAGGCCTTCACCACCCCAGTGAATGTATTCATGGCACAGCAGTGCTCCCTTTTTACTCTTCATGCGTGAGCAAACTAACCTCAGTCATAGGCCTACACATGCAGATGATGTGGGTCATTCAGCCACTTACTTGATTTTCTTGCAGATGTGCTCATGCAAAGCCATTCTTGATCTGCTTACGTACGGCACGCAAGGCCAGAAGGGCTTAAAACTGAGTCACATCCCATTCAAAATACAGTAGTTGCACCATGCTTGCTGACCTATAATTTTCTATCATCATGATGGTCAATGCAAAAAAGAAGTAGCAAACCCATGAACTGTGAAGCATATGATCAGCTCCATGAACTGTCCTGCACAATATCCTGGTCTCTAAATTAGAGAGACATGGATTCGAATGATGGACCACTCAGTGGATAAGAAGCTGGCTGGATGGTCACACTCAAAGAGTTGTGGTAAACGGCTCAATGTCCAAGTGGAGACTAGTTATGAGTGGTGTTCATCAGGGGTCAGTACTGGGACCAGTGCTGTTCAACTTTTTTGTTGATGACATGGACAGTGGGATCAGGTGCACCCTCATAAAATTTGCTGATGACACCAAGCTGTGTGGAGCAGTCAACACGCTGGAGTGAAGGGACGCCATCCAGAGGGAAGTGGACAGGCTGGAGAGGTGGGCCTGTGCAAACCTCATGAAATTCAACAAGGCCAAGAGCAAGGTCCTGCACATGGCCCAGGGCAATCCCATGCACAAATACAGGCTCGACTGACAATGGATCGAGAGCAGCCCTGAGAAGAAGGACGTGGGGGTGCTGATTGATGCGAAGCTCAGCATGATCCAGCAATGCGCAATCACGGCCCAGAAAGCCAACTGCATCCTGGGCAGCATCAAAAGCAGCGTGGCCAGCAGGTCGAGGGAGGGGATTCTGCCCCTCTACTCTGCTCTGGTGAGACCCTACCTGCAGTACTGCATCCAGCTCTGGAGCCCCCCACATCAGAAGGACATGGACCTGTTGGAGCGTGTCCAGAGGAGGGCCACAAAGATGATCAGAGGGCTGGAGCACCTCTCCTATGAGGAGAGGCTGAGAGAGTTGGGGGTGTTCAGCCTGGAGAAGAGAAGGCTCCGGGGAAACCTTATAGCCCCTTCCAGTACCTAAAGGGGGACTACAGAAAAGATGGGGAAGGACTATTTACAAGGGCATGTAGCGATAGGACGAGGGGTAATGGCTTCAAACTGGAAGAGGGGAGATTTAGAATAGGTATTAGGAAGAAATTTTTCCTGTGAAGGCGGTGAGACACTGGAACAAGTTGCCCAGAGAAGCTGTGGCTGCCCCATCCCCAGAGGTGTTCAAGGCCAGGCTGGAATGGGGCTTCAAGCACCCTGGTCTGGTGGAAGGTGTCCCTACCCATGGCAGGGGATTGGAACTAGATGATCTTTAAGGTCCCTTCCAACCTAAACCATTCTATGATTCTATGATATGGTCAGCTCCAGGCTGTGTCCACACTGCAGAGGTGGTGATCACATCTACTTGTTGGGGTGGGTCCTTCCCACTTGAGGATTATGCACAGGCACATGCTTAAAGTGAAGTTGCGTTTCGTCAGTAACCCTAGGATTGCTTTTGTGTCTGCTTTAAGCAATGTACTAGCCTACGCTGGTTTTTAGAAACTGATTTGTTCCAGGGTTAATCTAGGATAAGGTTTCATTGAGTTATGTCAGATGGTGCACTGCCTTTTCACATTTTTTTGATCCTTAACAGCAAGCCTGACAACAGTTTCCAGCAGTCACCAGCATTGCTGAGTAGATTCTGAGTTTTATGCAGTTGAATACATGTTGCTTTCTTATTTCTGGAACTATGAGCAATTTCTGTGTTATTTCCTATGTTATTTCCAAATTTTCTTTTGAGATTGCTAGATGAATGCTCAGAAGAGAGACCCAGTAACTGTTCTTTGGGACTTGTCTTTTCATATATTGGTACTTTAGGCAGATGGGAGTTGGACAAGGCCATGGAATGTTGTGGTTAGCCAAAATCATGATCAGATATAACTACTTCCAACACTCTTCACAAGCCTCTGTTGGTCTCCATTCCTGACCTTGGACTGTGTTGTGTGGGACATGTTACTGTCCCCTGAAAGTCTCTGATAGCCTTGAGCAGGGCATTGGCTAACCTAAGCCCAATCAGCTTTTCTCCAATACAAAGAGCACCCTGATACCAAATTTGAAAAATGTTAGTGTTTCTTTATTGAGAAAATTTGCTGAAGTTGTCCCAGGTCTATTCATGAACAGAGCAAACTCTTATAGCTTTAAAATACTCTTTAAAGCCAATTGCACAATGAAGAGAGATCAGAGAAGAAGTACAAGAAGTTCAGGGTTGTTCTGCAGTCTTCTGAACAAAGAAGCGGGGGAAGAATTAGCTGAGACAAACCACTCATGACCACATCTCAGTTATTTCACAATCAACATTTAGGAATATTTATGCTTTTGTTGATTCAGTTTCACTACTGTGAATAAAACGATTGCATGAACAATTCTAGCAAGGTGCTGTTAAAAGAACTCATCATTTCATCAAGCTTCGCTATGTAAATCTAGCATGAGTAAAATCCCCACTAAATGTGTAATCAGGGATGCTGGAGATATCCCAGCCTAGCTGAGGGGCTTTAAACCAGGAGAGGTACAACCAGATAATCAATGCTTTACTTGTCAGGTTCTTTACTTGGGCAAGGTTCTCCAAGGTTACTGCAAGGGAATCTGGCAGGAATTACACAAGAGCTGATGTTCTCTTATTGCTAAAATCAGAACGATACTCTCTTTCCCAGTTTGGGATGCCGAGACCAGGTACTTACCCTTATGCTTGGCAAGAGGTAACAGATAGAAGGTAACAACCAGCATCTTGGGCATACAGTCTGGCGGCTTGTACGTGCATGAAAGCACCAGGAGAAAGACCAGGTCAGGAGTTAGAGGAATGGTATGCACTGATATCCAAGGACATGATTAACACCAATCAAACTGCTAAGCACTGAGGAATGTGTTGCTTGCACTGTGATGCACCACAGAGAAGGTGACTCATCAGCAGAAGACCTGCACCTGTTAACAGGAGGACAGCAGTGGGGATACCACACATTTCATGGGCTGTTTCTCTTCCTGTTACCCCAATAGCAGGATGGCTTACAGTCCTATGATTCCTCAAACAAGAAAACGAAAGACACCCGGCAGCAATGTTGCCTAATGTTTATGAATTGTGAAGTAACAAGATGCAGAAGCAAAACATTACGCCATGGTAACTTTTGACTCCTAAAGGAGACGTCAAGAAAGAGTTGGCCTTCGGGCCTCAAGCAGAACCCGGAAGGCATATGGAGGACTCAATAGCTGGCAACCCTTGCCTTCCATGTCTTACTCAGGTGACCTCAGCCAGACCACTTGGATACACACATTTTGGCCCCTCTAAGAATATGTGTGTGAGAGTGCTGATTGGTACAATCTACTTGGTTAGAAAGTTAAATAAAATACCTTTCCGTTTCTAAATGGCCTTGAGTTTTCTTACATTACTGCCCACAACAATACTGTAAAAACCTCCTGTGAGTGTGGTTATACAGCTTCATTTTAAGATGCCCATTATAGTCTATCTAATATTTGGTTGTGCACCTTACCATGTATTATGGGGTCCTGACACCGTAGGTTGATACTAATGGCTATTTACAATTCTGTTAAGTGTACGATCACAGCAGTATTGTGATGGCATTGCTCTGTCCATCTAAACTCACACTTATGTGTCAAAACACCTAACTGTGGTCTCCTAACTTCAAATAACTCAAAGGTCTTAATTTCTTCCTTTGACTAAACTACACAAGAGTTTCTTGGTAAAACACTAGCGGCTCTTTGTTGGCAACTTCTCTCTACCACAGTTATGACAGGTACTGGTGCTAAATCATACACCAGCCTCAGTGCTGATACACAGCTCCAATAGCCTCGTCCCATGACCTGAGGATGCTGGAGAAGTCTCTGCTACCTCTATTAGTACCTAGTACTAGTACTTAGTACCTCTGCTAGATAACTGGTGCTCAGTGGAGGTAGAAGGCAGCAGAGTTGACAGTGGACGAAGCAGATGATCATACAAGTAAAAGGTGAGGTCTGTCTTGATGCTGTTGAAGGAAACCTGATGGTAGAGTAGAAAAACACAAGCTGGGTAGGGGTTTCTCCATCTATAGGGTGTTTTTTAACTCCTCTCAGGACGCACACTGGAATTGCACCCTACACAACTTGTAAAGTCCATCTTATGTAGTGGGATTTTTGCACTCATAGGAGCGGGAAAGCATTTTCAAAAGCCCGAAATAAACACAGGGACAGAAGTCTCTTTAGGAAGGACAGGCAGGGGAGGCAAGGAGGGGGTGTCGCCCTCTATGTCAGTGACCAGCTGGGGTGCACGGAGCTCTGCCTGGGGATGGATGAGGAGCCGACCAAGAGCTTATAGGTCAGGACTAAAGGGAACACAGGGGCAGGTGACATTACAGCATTACAGTGGGGGTCTGCTACAGGCAACCAGACCAGGAAGACTGAGCAGATGAGGCCCTCTATAGACAGATAGGAGCAGCCTCATGTTCACAAGCCACGATCCTCACAGGGGACTTCAACCACCCTGATATCTGTTGGAGGGACAACACAGCAGGGCATAAGCAATGCAGGAGGTTCCTGGAATGTGTGGATAACTTTTTTCTCCAAGTGACAGAGGAGTCAGCGAGGAGAGGAGCTATGCTGGACCTTGTTCTCACCAACAAGGAGGGGCTGGTGGGGAATGTAAAGCTCAAGGGGCAGCCTTGGCTGCAGTGACCATGAACTGGTGGAGATCAAGACCATTAGGGCAGCAAGGAAGGCACACAGTAGGCTCGCTATCCTGGACTTCAGGACAGCAGACTTTGGCTTCTTCAGGGATATGGTTGGTAGTGTGTCATGGGATAAAGCCCTGGAGGGAAGAAGGACCCAAGAAAGCTGGTTAGTATTCAAGGATAACCTCCTCCAAGCTCAGGAGTGATACACCGCAATTAAGAGGAAGTCAGGCAAAAACGCCAGGAGGCCTGCACGGATGAGCTCCTGGACAAACTCAAAAGCAAAAAAGAGGCCTACAGAGTGTGGAAGCAAGGACAGGTAGCCTGGGAGGAATACAGAGAAACTGTCCAAGCAGCCAGGGGTCAGGTTAGGAAAGCTAAAGCCCAGATGGAGTTAAATCTGGCCAGGGACATCAAGGGCAGCTAGAAAAGCTTCTATAGGTATGTTGGTGATAAAAGCAAGACTAGGAAAGATGTGGGCCCTCTCTGGAAGGAAAAGGGAGACCTGGTAATGCAGGACATGGAGAAGGCTGAGATAGTCAATGATTTTTTGCCTCAGTCTTCATCAACAAATGCTCTATCCACACCACTCAAGTCGCAGAAGGCAAAGGCAGGGATTGGGAGAATGAAGAACAACCCACTGTAGACCAGGTTCAAGACCATCTGAGGAGCCTGAAGATGCACAGATCCATGGGCCCTGATGAGATGCCTCCGCGGGTCCCTAGGGAACTGGCGGATGAAGTTGCCAAGCCACTATCCATCATATTTGAGAAGTTGTGGCAGTCCTGTGAAGTTCCCACTGACTGGAAAAGGGGAAATGTAACCCCCATTTTTAAAAAGGGTAAAAAAGAAGATGCTGGTAACTACAGGCTGGTCAGTCTCACATCTGTGCCTGGCAAGATCATGGAGCAGATCTACCTGGAAACTCTGCTAAGGCACATGAAAAATAAAGAGGTGGCAGTCGACATGGTTTCACTAAAGGCAAATCACGTCTGACAAATTTGGTGGCCTTCTACAATGGAGTTACAGCATTGCTGGACGAGGAAAGAGCAATGTTCCTGGACTTGTGCAAAGCATTTGACACTGTCCCACATGACATCCTGGTCTCTAAATTGGAGAGACACGGATTTGACCAATGGACCGCTCAGTGGATAAGGAACTGGATGGATGGTCACACTCAAAGAGTTGCGGTCAACCGCTCGATGTCCAAGTGGAGGCCAGTGACGACTGGTGTTCCTCAAGGGTCAGTACTGGCACCGGTGCTGTTTAACATCTTTGTTGGCAACATGGACAGTGGGATTGAGTGCACCCTCAGCAAGCTGTGTGGAGCAGTCAACACACTGGAGGGAAGGGATGCCATCCAGAGGGAGCTGGACAGGCTGGAGAGGTGGGCCTGTGCAAACCTCATGAAGTTCAACAAGGCCAAGGGCAAGGTCCTGCACCTGGGTCAGGGCAATCCCAAGCATAAATACAGACTAGGCAAAAAACTCATTGAGAGAGCCCTGAGAAGAAGGGCTTGGGGGTGTTGGTTCATGAGAAGCTCAAGCATGATCCAGCAATGTGGGCTAGCAGCCCAGAAGGGCAATTGCATCCTGGGCAGCATCAAAAGCAGCGTGGCCAGCAGGTCGAGGGAGGGGATTCTGCCCCTCTACTCTGCTCTGGTGAGACCCCACCTGCAGTACTGCATCCAGCTCTGGAGCCCCCCACATCAGAAGGACATGGACCTGTTGGAGCGTGTCCAGAGGAGGGCCACAAAGATGATCAGAGGGCTGGAGCACCTCTCCTATGAGGAGAGGCTGAGAGAGTTGGGGTGGTTCAGCCTGGAGAAGAGAAGGCTCCGGGGAGACCCTAGACCCCCTTCCAGTGCTTAAAGGGGCTACAGGAAAGCTGGGGAGAGACTTTATCAGGGAGTGTAGTGATAGGATGAGGTTTAATGGCTCCAAACTAGGAGAGGGTAGGTTTAGATTAGTTATTAGGAGAAACTGTTGACTGCCCAGAGAAACTGTGGATACCCCATCCCCAGAGATGTTCAAGACCCGGCTGGATGGAGCTTTGAGCAACCTGGTCTAGTGGGAGGTGTCCCTGCCCATGGCAGGGGGGTTGGAACTGGATGATCTTTAAGGTCACTCCCAACCCAAACCATTCTGTGATTTTATGATTCTGTGATTCTGTGATTCTGTGATTCTATGATTCCATGATTCTACGATTCTGTGAAGTAAGGTAATGAAACAGTGAGGACTCTGGCCACACCCACTGTCAGGAAGATAGTGCCCACACATGCAGTCCCTTTGTGTCATCGGTTGTGGCACTGATAGAAAATTACAGTCTGCGGGATGGAGTAACACATGCATGTTTTAGGCTGTGTTTCAAAACTTGCATACTGCTCATAGACTACGGCGGGTATGAACATTAGAAGTAACCCTAATCCGTGGCCAGGAAATGTATACTCAAGCAGAGCACCTAGCAACCAACCAAAGGCTCTGTCTTTTAGGTGGCTACCAAGCAGTTACCGAAAGGCGTAGGTTGTAAGGTTGTGGGCTGGAGGTGGAGAATGAGCACCTTTACTCTGTGTAATACCTGTTGCTTCAGCCAAACAGAGGCGTTGCACAAGTTCTCCTCCTCTCTGCTATCCATTGGCAAGACATTGAGCTTGGTGCTTTTCCAGAAAATGTTGCAGAAGTTTTGCAAATTGCCCGTTGCAAATACAATACTACTTGGGTGTAAGGGCTATGTGGAGGTTGCCTTGGTCACTGTCACTTTTGAAAAGTGTTGTAATCGACGAGTGTCTCCCACCAAGGCAGCCAGTGAACCTGTCCTTGGTGTGTCTATGGAGAGGTCGGCATGCTGCCAAGGCCTTGTGAAGCTGGTGGAGCCCAAGTCCTTTCATTGCCCCAGGAGCTCTTCTAAGAGGCATTCCCAAGGGCCCCTGGGAGTTAGGAAATAAGGCTTACAAAGAAAACCTTTTGACATTTTTTTACTGCGGATATCATGAGCTTAAGGTGCAACTTCATAGCTGAAATTCCTTGCCGCACCACTCGGGCTGCTTTTGGAAACATAATCCTTTGCAAGCACGAAAATCATGACCACATGGCCAAGCAGAGGAAGTTATCAAAGATATGACCAGCACACACATCTCTTAATTGGAGCTCACGTGATGTGGTCCAGCATGGTACCAACGTAGCAGGGCTCTGACACAACGTGCTCTTTTTAACACAGGTGATGATAGAGCCACCACCATTCACACCACCAGCCTGATCAGATACGACAGTGGGCTCTGCCTGGTAATGTATTTTCCTCCACATCGTTCAGATTTGCTTTGGAGCTATCCCAAGGGTGAAAAAGCATCGATTGCTTTTTTTTTCTCGGTAACTTGCCTCTTGGTATTACCATAGAGAGGGTTACTAGGATTATTTGAGAGGGCAGATACGTCTCATGGTGTGGGAGACCCATTGGGAGGAGGAAGAAGGTGGGTAGAGAGTAACCAGATGGCTGGTGTAAAGATTTGCAACCCATGCTACTGGGTTGAAGTTAACCTCTAATTTTTAAGATCCCGGTGAAGTGTTAGAAATCATATATAATATTAACTCTGTATGTTAAGAATAGATCTCTGCTCTGAATAGGAGTCTCTAAGGCGATCAAAAATGTTTCTGTTTTTTTCAGGCTACACTTGTTTAATAAATAGCCTTCCTATAAGGCTCCACCAGTTTTAGTTTGTAGGAACCTTCTGTTAACAGTGGCTTTCTTGGTGCAAAAGATAAGCAATAAAGAAACAGCAAAAGTGTAGACATAGTCATAGCCCAGCCAACCTAAATGCATTCTTTGAGTAGTGTAAACTCTTACTTCAGATTAAGTGGCCTGATGGCATTTTCTATCGCTTTAGTTCTTGCATTATAAAATCGTTTCTCTTCTTTTTACCATTAAAAACACAAAAATGAGTCTTGCCTAGTACCAGATCCAGTCTGTACAGAGGAGTATGAAGAGCCTTGCATGGACTCTAATGGAAGACGGAGTTGGGAATCCCTTCCGCTTCCCTTACCCGGACTGTGATATATGATCTTCACATACATAAAGAACTTAACCCACCATAACCAAGTAGAAACAGACATTCGTAACAATGTTATATAATAATAATAGTAATAATAATAACAATAATAATAATATTTTACACAGACACAAAATGAGGCTGTTTATTGCAATCCTGGTTTTGATACAAGCACCTACAAACTCAGCAGACGCCATCGAGCAGAAAAAGGCTATAAATCCTGAGACTTTCATGAATGTTGTAAGTCAGAAGTTTGAATTTGCCCTCTGTCTGAAAGTTTGCGGACATTTATCTGGGGGAGAGAGGGATGGAGGGTATGTATGTGGAGAGGGCTCAGGTCACCACGTGTGCTAGTTTTGTCAAGCAGTGTGACATGATGTTGCCTCCATACCATCATTAACAAGCCCTGCTTCCTGAAGGACTCCTCTTCCTCCCAGTGGTATTAAGTACAATTAACAGCAATTCAGTGCAATCCAGCCTGGATTTGATCAGACATCTTCCTGGAGGGTAGAAAGTTGTGCATGGCTCCTCTCTTTCAGCTGCAGCAGGTTGCTTGAAGCGAGTCCTGAAGGTCTCTGAAAGTGGGTTTAGATGGACCCAAGACGCGGGCAACAAAATTGCTGAAATTTATCCCTGCCATCAAATGTGTGACAAAGTGACCACACAGCGATGTGTATGCAGGATCACAGCTGGATTCCAGCAGACTGAGACTTCCCAATCTGTGGAGTTTTCAGCATAAATAAAGCTCAGGCAGAGCCTCAGGAGCCCTGCGACAGATCCTGCAGGGCTTGTCCTATTGCCCTTCCAGTCAGTCCAGCTCAGCAGGTTCGATATACCCTGCCATATGTCTGCCCCACACACCGACTCGGAGCATGACATGACATGTCCTGCCGCCGGTGTCAGCTGTCAGTAAATCCCTTTGGTTTCAATCTTTGGTTTTTTGGAAGCATTTTAAATGCATGTGCTGCTGCATGCAGCAGGGGAGCCCTGCTGCCACCAAGCTCCCCTCTAGCTCGCAGGCGCGAGACCATGGCTGAGTGTCTCCTCTTCCCTTGGGTACCTCACAGTGATTCAGACAGACCATCCTCTCTCAAAAAGTCCTCAGCTGATCCAGAGACACCCTGGGCAAAGCAATGTCCCAGCTGCCGCAGCATTTCGGTTTTGCAAAGGCATCCCAGTGGATGAGGGGCGCCCTCTTTGAGTCAAATGAGCACCTTGGCTAAGGAAAGCTTTCTACCTGGGTTTTTCTTTCCTCAGAGCCAAATGATCTGCCACAGAGGGTACCCCAGTGAGGAATATGAAGTCCTGACTCGTGACGGCTACTACGTCAGCCTGAATAGAATTCCTCACGGGAGAGAAAATCCTAGGAACAGAGGTATGGCTCTATTTCACAAGGAAGCCAGCAAAAAAATAAACAAACAAAACCCTTAATATAACAAACAGGTGAAGCAATGAACCTTGCCAGGCCAGGGGACTACTTATTGTTAAAGCAGAAATACCAGAGCCGCACTACTTCTCCAATTTACCATCAAGGCTTTAGCAGCCAGCATAGGAAAGCATGCATGCAGCATGGCAACTGCCTTTCATATCAAGCAGAGGTTTTAAGGCTCAGAGGGTGCAGGCATATCTTAAGAGAGCTCCTCATTTAATTTTTTTTCCCATAAATTTGTGACTTTGGGGCTTGAATGATCTCAGGGATGAGCCTGAACATCTGAGCTTTCACATGGTTGCTGTCAGCAGTCATGGGGCTGAGCTTGTGGGAATGAGCACCTGGGGTCTGAAAGGCTGAGGAGGGATATCTGCAGCCCTCCAGCCTGAGACAACTACCTGGGCAACCAGCACAAGATGACTACGGCAAGGAAACATCATTAAAATGTACATTTTACATCCTCTAGCAGTGCAAGAAAGAGGCTTTATTGGCCTGAATGTGGAGTGAATAAGTAGGGAAATTCTGGTTCAACGAAACTTGCTGTTTCTTTCACATCCAGGGGCCAAGCCAGTTGTGTTTCTCCAGCATGGGTTCCTCGGAGAAGGCAGCCACTGGGTGGAAAATCTGGCTAACAACAGCCTTGGCTTCATACTAGCAGATGCCGGCTATGACGTCTGGCTGGGCAACAGCCGGGGGACAAGTTGGTCTCGGAGACACCAGCACCTTTCAGCTGACCAGGTTGAATTCTGGGACTTCAGGTGGGCTGTAGCAGATTACAAAAGCATGGCAAACTTCTCTGCCTGTCACTAACCTCTAGGCAGAGGTGGGTGCCTCCAAGCAAGCGAGTCAGAGCACCTAATCCCTGGGTATGGCCTCCCCCAGACCTCCTGGTGATGTGCCTGGGGAGGATGGAGGTACCTGTGCAGACGTGCCTGCTGATATGGTGCCAACACCTCCCTCCAGCTGCCCAGCCCTGGCAAGATGCCTTGCAGGAGGATACCCATCCTGCAGAGACATCAGCCCTACCTTGTGGCCTCCGTGGGGACATCCCCGGCCAAGCCTCCCCAGCAAGGTGTCTACAGGCATCATTGCAACCTCACTTTCTAGAGATTGTCCACCGAAACCTTGTCCCCAAGAAGAGCATTTTAAGCTGCTGCTGGCGCTCTGAGTTGATCTTCTCATAAACATGCTTTCAGTAAAAAAAGCCAATAAAGTAGGTCTGCATTTCACCACATCACACTAAAAGGCACATGGGCAGGAACTGGTGCTCCATTCCCTTCTGGGAAAGAGCATCTCTAGGAGCAGAGCTGGTGGTGTAATCCTGACGAGAGCCAGCTCTGGGTCTGCAGAGCTGCTGCCTATTGCACCTGCATGCACAGCTAGCCAGGCTCTGCACAGGTTCTTTACCACTAACCATGGTTATGGGAGGACTAAGCTACTTCAGGGAAGGATGAGGCCATGGTGGGAGGGATGCCTTCAGACCCTGTGCAGTTTCACCCAGCACAGGGCTCTCCCAGCTCATAGGAATTTTCTCCTGGAAAATCAATCACAGATGTTAAGTCCTTCAGTATACGAGCAATGCAAGGCAACCAAAATTCACAGCTAAGTTTGCTCTCCTGGTGTTACCTTATAACCAACGCACTACTCCTGTGTTGCAGCTTTCATGAAATGGCAATGTACGACCTCCCAGCCATGATCAACTTTGTTCTGCAGAAGACTGGGCAGAAGCAGATCTATTACATTGGCTACTCGCAGGGCTGCACAATCGGTGCGTTAGAAGGGGTTGTGCATCACGTTGCCTGGACCACCTTGAAAATGTTAATTTTGGTGTTTGTAAGCAGAAAGCGAAGAGGTCCCGTCTTTGTGGGCTGCTGAGCAGGCACGCTAGGTAGAAGGTCTGCCTCGCAGTGAGAGGTCCCACAGCAGCCATGCTTTCCATACAAGGCATCTGGGAGGACCAGCATGCTCCTAGGGTAGTAAGAAAGCTCCTGGTGACCTCGGTAAGCTCCTCACTGCAACTGGAGCAACTGTAGTTCAACCTAGAAAACTGAATTGCAGTGTTCCACATCAAACCCAGGGGCATTTTGCATGAAGGTCAGAGCTTCTGCTTTCTGATGAAACGCAGGGTGCTTCTTTTCACCAGCTGGGCCATCAGGGGTATGAGATAACCTCTGTGACAATGGTACTCTTTAGCAGTGGTTGATGGAAGATGACAGTACTGTTCCCTTCACCTGGTAAATGGGGCAGGACTTTGCATCAGTGGTACTCGTTGAAGTGCCTCATGACCCACTTCTAGCCATAGGAATAATGGCATTGTCTCCCTTTGGACATCTCTAGCACTAACGTTAAACAGAAGGTGGCAAGAGATCTCAGATGTCTAATTGGAAATAATGCCAGCTAAACAGATCTGGGCAGCAGGTCCAAGCAAACCCTCGGAGTAAGCACCTGAAGACAGATCGACCAAGTCTCAGGTTGTTTTTCTGTTTTCTCAGCGTTCATTGCGTTTTCATCCATGCCAGAACTGGCTCAGAAAATCAAAATGTTTTTTGCCCTGGCTCCAGTCCTGACAATCAAGCACACCAGAAGTCCCATCATGAGAATGTCCTTCCTTCTGGACAGGCAATTCAAGATATTTCAGGTAGGGGACTACTTCACGCTCTTCTCCCCTGAACACACCCATGCTAGAAAAGGGAGAGTGCCCAGACGCAGTCCCCGGGGCTATTCTATGCAGCAGAAAAGAGTTAATTCCTGCTAGTTTATAAGCAGAGACACGATTCAGGTGCAGGTGCGCTCCTGCATGGTCACTTTGTTGAGTGCACCCGTGCCTTCCATTTGTAGGACCTTCAGATGTTGGAATTGGTCTTTCTACAGGGGCACTTGTTGAATTCCCAGACAGACCACCTGGAAATGAGCAGCTTTGCTGTGTTGAATTTAATGGCAGTGAAAAATGAATCCAACACTTGAGGGAAGTGAGTGGAAAGAGAAGAGCCCCAAATATTGTATTCCCTGGTGTGCGTTCAATCAGTACCACCTGCTGCCATGACCTGTACACATCTCAGCGAGACAGGAGGGAAGGAGGAGCGGGTTTGACTTCTGTGAGCACCCTGTGCCACACATTCCGCTCACCACCCAGCTGGTGGGACAGCTCACAGGGAGACTGGCTGGGAGCAGGGTCGGGGAGGCAGTCCGAGGGATGCAAGGGAAGTGCAAGAAATCAACCTTGCCCTTCACTTCCGCAGCTTCTGCTGGGCAGAATGGATGCCTCGCTGCGGATGAGGAAGCTGTGGAGGTTTCTCCCCGAGCTGTGCAGCCGCCCGCTGCTGTACAAGCCCTGCGCCAACCTCCTCTTTCTGCTGGGTGGCTACAATGAGAAGAACCTCAACATGGTGGGTGCACCAGCTCACGTGGGGACAAGGGATCTGGAGCCCGCTGGGTCTGCTGACCCCTCTGCCTGCTGCCTGCCCCCTCCCTGCCAAGCAACCTGCCCAGCCTGCTATGGCCACTCACACACAGCGCTCACGGGCAAGCAGATGCCGCAACGGCAACGTGCATCCCTCCGCCAGATCCCTCCCTTGCTGCTTCTCCTCCCTGGACAGGAAAAGTCCCCGGGCTCTGCCGGGTGAATGTCAGTGGGCAGCTGGCACCTGATAGCGTCTCTGAGTTAGGGCTGCCAGTCACTGAGACCAGCTGTACCTCCCACCAGCCACCTGCAAGGGCGCTGCAGCCCTTGCTCCTGCCCACCCTACCTCAGGTCTGCTGAAGCAGCATCTGGATGACCAGGTCATGAGGGCAGTCCCTGAGCCCAGATGAGGTACCCACGGGTGCTAGAGGTACCTCATCCTTCATCATCCAGTCTCACCCTGGAGCTGTCTCAGAGCAATTGGTTTTTAATGAAAATTATATTCCTGAACCTCACCCAGCTCTCCAGGCAGTGTGACTCAGCAGTGGTTGTTTTAGGAAACGCACTGTCTGGCAACTACAGTTCCTCGCTCTTGTCCGTTGGGAAGCAATGATAGCTTGAATATTGGTCTAGTGGAAAGTGTCCCTGCCCATGGCAGGGGGGGTGGAACTAGATAATCTTTAAGGTCACTTCCAACCTAAACCATTCTATGACTCTATGTTTCTACGAATATGTTTCCTTGCAGACACGGCTGGATGTGTACACATCCCACTATCCAGATGGGACATCTGTCAAAAACATGATACACTGGGCCCAGGTAGGTTGCCTGAAACACAGATGCTTCACCCTGGGATGGTACCTTCACTGAGAGTCTGGTGTGTCCAGGGCACAGAGGTCGGGGATCTTGGACATTAGCAGCTTGTGAGAAAGCAAAGGCAACAAACCAGGCATACAGAAGCAGCACTGGATGCAGGATGAGCTGCCTTTGGGGACCAGGAAACACCGGGGTGTGCAAGCTGGACTGTGCCAGGCAGGACAAGGGAAGGGATGGGGAGGCCACGGCTGGATGCTGGGGTCAGTTTGGGGTTCCCAGGGATCCCCAAGGGAGAGAGAGCCCAGGGACACTGTGGTGATAGTGGGTGGAAGCCAGGGCATATGAGGAGATACTGGGGGCACTGGGCCTGCTCAGCAGGAGATGAGGAGGCAAAGGGGGATCCAATGGCTTCTCCCTCTTCCCAAAGGGGTCCCAGAGACGCTAGGGCCAGACTCTGCCAGTCTGAGCAACCTGCTGCACCTGCAGCATTGGCCCTGCTGGAAACGGGGCCAGGCTGTAGACCCCCACCCTGGTGCCTCCTTGCAGAGCCAAATTATAGACGAAGGGGAAAGCAAGAAAGGTCCTTTTAATCAATGCAACTATTGTGCAGATATCTGAGCTTTTGCCGCAGCGCAGAAGCAACTCTTATAATAACTTGGCTCATTGATGTCTCTGTACTCTGAGCCCAAAGTGTCATGAGACGGTAAGGATGAGCTGGTTGTTAAAGGAAAACTTGCCAACATGAAGTCCTCTGTCAGCATCCTGCACACACAGTGCTGCTGCTGATGGGCAGGTTTTCAGAGGCACGAGTGTTGCACCAGGGCAGCCAGAGTCATGTGCAACACCTTGGTTTGTCAACCCGTAGCTGGGGACAGGCACGGAGCTGGAGGTCAAAGCATCACCCTGTTGAAAAAGGTAGAAAGCCTGGTTTTGCAGGGATACTGCCTCCTCCTGCAGCCTCCTGTGCCAACACCATCTCATGATGTGGTCCCTCAAGGAGGCCAGGAAATGCTGAACCCATGCAGCGGTACTCACTGGCCTCCCACTTCAGATCTATCCTCTCCTCCCAGGTGTTGAAGTCAGGAGAATTCAAAGCCTTCGACTACGGCAGTGAAAACCCAACTGTGTACCACCAGGTAGGAGGCTGTAGCGGCAGTTCTGGTGGCTGGAGATGCCAGGGGACTGTCCTGGGTGGTGCAGGAATGGGCTGGTTTGCAGGGGTTGGCTATGACAACAGTTCCTCAGAGCCCTCTGTGTCTCTCCAGGAGACACCTCCCTCCTACTGGGTGGAGGAGATGCCCGTGCCCACCGCAGTGTGGTCGGGGGGAGCGGACTGGGTGGCTGACTGGAAGGATGTACAGCTACTGCTGCCCCGCATCACCCACCTCGTCACTTACAGCCACATCCCTGACTGGAACCACTGGGACTTCATCTGGGGCTTGGATGCTCCCAGGCGCCTCTACAACAGCATCCTGGAGCTGATGGAGGGGTCCTGGTAGAGCAGCGGGCTTCCCTCTCCCTCAGCTGGGACAGCCCATGGAGGCAGTGGGACATCCCCTGCTGTCCCCTCCTTCATGCTGGCCTGACATGCTTGTGGTGACACTGCTTCCCGCTCATCCCTTGGTCATCAGGGTTTGTCCTTCCCCTTGCTTGGGAGCTCCTTAGGGACCTGTGGCACCATGCAGGCAGGGCAGCGCCAGGGTCAACGGAGGTGTCGTGGCAGGCAGGAGCCACTGGCCCGGCAGCCCCGCTGGAAGGGCTCCCGGGTGATTGTGGAGCCGTGTCCTGGGCTGTGCGAGGGGGATGCGGGAGACCATGCCATGATCCTACGGTGGCTGCCCAGTGGGTCAGGGATTATAGCACCCAACCCACATAGAGATGGGAGGGATCTCGGCTTGTTGGGTCTGGCCACGGGGAGGCAGGGGGGGTCTGAGAGCAGCCCTCGATTGCCGCACAGGCAGGGGTGGAAGGGACGGATAAGGCCAAATCCTTCTCAGCAGTGACAGGCGTGGCAACAAGGAGCCCTGGCCCCAGATCTAAGCCCAGGAGATTTGAGATTGGATGTGAGGAAACCGTCTTCCCCCAGGCAGGTTCCCAGGGAGGCGGAGGGACTCCGTCTGGCGGGGGTTCAGGACTCAGCTGGGCCAAGCCGGGCACTTTCCTGCACTATTTGGTCCTGGGGCTGAACAGCAGGAGGTCCCTGGGGATGCCTGCGGGGCTCAGCACCAACACTCCCGGAATGCCTGTCCTCCATCCCTGGGGGCCAGCAGCCCCAAATGCCCCAGGGCCAGGTCACAGGGCCACCGTCCCCCCACAAAAATGCCTCCAGGCTGGCGTCCCATGGTGATGCACAGCCCTCCCACCCCCCGTGCGATCCCACACTGCTGCTTGCTGGAAAACCAGAGGTGGGGAAAATCTCTCTGGAATAAATGCTTTAAGGGGATTTCAGGAGCCTGCGCCACAGCTCTGACACCCATGGCTCTTCCTTGCGTGTAAATATTGGGGGGGGGGGGGGGGGGGGGCTGCCCACACCCAGGGCCGCAGCAATAAATGCTGCTTGCCCATGGTGGTGGGGTGGCCCCAGACACAGCCAGGCAGGCACGCTGCTTGGCAGGGTGGCACGACGGATGCTGCCAAGGCGTCCCAGCTGGGAGCGCCCCAGTACCTGCAGGAGGTGGGCAGGAGGCGGGAACATCCCACAGGCAGCACCGGGGCAGGAACGATCGCCAGCAAAGAATCACCAGGCAACCTCGGGGACGGAGGCCTTTATTCGTGGCCATGACAGCTCAGAAATCACCAGCGCCAGCAGCCCTCCCCAGTGCCACCGGGCCACGCACGGCCAGGCCAGCTGGCTGGTGGAGCAGCTCCTCCACCTTGCCTGGGCTGCTCAGCCGCGCCGCCAGGCAGCCGCCGGTGCGGGACGGGGAGAGGAGGAGGGTGGGGGTGGCCCCCAGGGGTGGCCCCCAGCCCAGGAAGCGCCCCCTCTCCCGCCCCTCCACCCGCAGCCCGGCGCTCGGCCCCGCTCATTGACGCCACCGCCGCACCGGGAGAAATCCCCGCCCGCTCCCTGCTCCTCCCACGCCCGGGGACGGGGCTTGGAGGGGCGGGCGGAGCGGGCGGAGCCGGGGCGGCGGAGCCGGGGCGGGCGGAGCCGGGGCGGGCGGAGCCGGGGCGGGCGGAGCCGGGCGGGGCGGGCGGAGCCGGGGCGGAGCCGGGCGGGGCGGAGCGGGCGGAGCCGGGGCCAGCCGTGCCGGGCGCCATGGCGGAGGGCGGCGGGCGGCGGGTGGTGGCGGTGGGCGCCGGGCTGGCGGGGCTGGGGGCGGCGCGGCGGCTCCGCGGCCACGGCTCCCTCCGCCTGCTGGAGGCGGTGGCGCGCGTCGGGGGCCGCGTCTGCACCCGCCCCTTCGGTACGGGGGAGGCCCCTGGGCGGGGGGGGAAGGGACGGACGCGTACCGGGGCAGGATGAGGGATGTGCACCCGGCTACCGCCCCCCACCGTGGGGCCCGTCCTGAGTGGGATGGGCACGAGGCTGGGGGTCTCTGGTCCCGTGGGTGCAGCGGGACCAAACTGGAGCCGGCCATGGTGGCACAGGGTGGGGGCTGGGGCAGAGGCGGGGGGCGCACATGGGGTCCGGCCACACGTATGCCGTGGGGTGACCTCCCTCCTCTCCTCCCTGCAGCATCGGGGCTGGCAGAGATGGGGGCGCACTGGATCCACGGCCCCTCACCGGGGAACCCCGTCTTCCGCCTGGCCACCAGCTACGGCCTGCTGGGCCCAGAGGCTGCCCAGGAAGAGAACCAGCAGGTGGAGGCGGGGGGCCACCCCCCGCTACCCTCCGTCACCTACGGCAGCTCAGGGAGGCCGCTGAGCTCCCAGGTGGTGAGCGAAGCCCGCGACCTCTTTGATGCCCTCCTGGCCTCCGCCCGCGCTTTTCAGGGGGCCGCGGAGCCGCCAGCACCCAGCGTGGGACAGTACCTGCGGGCGGAGATCACCCGGAGGGTCCCTGCTTTGGGGGGGGGGTGAGGAGGACGCCCAACGGCTCCAGCTAGCCGTCCTTGCCGCTTGCCTCAAGCTGGAGTGTTGCATCAGCGGCACCCACAGCATGGACCTAGTGGCCCTGGAGCCCTTCGGGGAGTACGTCTCCCTGCCCGGCCTGGACTGCACCTTCCCAGGGTAAGCATGGGGCTCAGGAGGGGAGGAATGGACAAGGAAGAGGATTTGGGGGGGGGGGCACCTCCTCCCCAGCAGCACCTCCTCCCACAGCGGCTACAGCAGCTTGCCCGATCGCATGCTCTCGGCTCTGCCAGAGGGCACCGTCCTGCTCAACAAGGCGGTGAGGACCATCCGGTGGAGAGGGTCCTTCCACGAGGAAGGGGATGAGGCCAGAGACTTCCCTGTCCAGGTGGAGTGTGAGGACGGAGACACCTTCCTCGCCGACCATGTCATCATCACCGTCCCGCTGGGTGAGGTCACCAAGGGCTTTCCTTGCCCTGCCTGTCCCCTCCAACCAGTTGGCGTGGCTGGAGATGGGCAGGTGGTGGCCAGGGACTTGTCCAAACGCCTTCCCAGCCTCTGCTCTTCCACCCAGGGGAGGCTGGGAAGGGGTTTGGAGAGGGGAAAGTATCTCAGACCCCATTCCGGAGCCCAGTGAACAGAGCTACCCCGTCTTCTGCCTGCAGGTTTCCTCAAGGAACACCACCAGGACTTCTTCCAGCCTCCCTTGCCTGAGCGGAAAGTAGAGGCCATTCGCCGGCTGGGTTTTGGCACCAACAACAAGATCTTCCTTGAGTTCGAGCAGCCTTTCTGGGAACCCCAGCAGCAGCTCCTGGAAGTGGTGTGGGAGGACGAGTCAGCTCTCGAGGAGCCCAGCGCCGACCTGGAGGCCAACTGGTTCAAGAAGCTCATCGGATTCGTGGTCCTCCAACCACCAGAGCAGTATGTGGCCAAGAGCGTCAGCAAAGGGGCATTGTGGGCAGAGGGATCGCGCATCTTCTGGGCAATGTGAAGGAGCATCTTAGTCATATCTAGAGCTTCAAGTCCTTCTTGGGGTCGCTGGTGGCCTGTGAGGCAGCGGGGTTCCCAGGGCAAGGAGGGCATAAGGCAGCTCTCGGCCCCATCTTTCCTCCCCAGGCACGGGCATGTCCTCTGTGGCTTCATCGCAGGGAAGGAGTCGGAGTACATGGAGACGCTAAGTGACGCAGAGGTTCTCAGCACCATGACACGCATCCTCCGCACGTTGACAGGTACTGCCACCTCCTCCGCCCTCATCACCCCAAACACCCCCCTGGGGAAAACACCCACATGGATTTCTGGATCCCACCCAAAATCCACACCCGCAGGGAACCCGTGCCTGCCTGCTCCCAGGAGCGTGCTCAGGTCCCGGTGGCACAGCGCTCCCTATACCCGGGGCTCCTACAGCTACGTGGCTGTCGGCAGCTCAGGGAAAGACATCGACGTGTTGGCTCAGCCCCTGCCTGAAGACCCTGAGGACCCCCGGGTAATTGCTTTACGCAACTGTAGGGAGTGCGGGGACCCCCTGGGCATGGGGACAGATGGGCAGGGAACAGGGAACAGGGCGCCTCAGGCCTCGAGGAGCACAGGGAGGTGGCATTCCCCACTCCTGCTCTGTTCAGGGGTCACTGATGCTCAGGTCACCAAACCACCCCCCCGTGACTCTTCCTGCTGAGCTCCATGGGGGCAGGGGGAACCCCATTTTCATAAAATCTGGGGACACGTAGCTTCTTCCAGCCACTTTCCAGCGTCCTCACAGCATGGGGTGGGTTTCTAAGGAAGGGAAGGTGCCTGCTCCTCGGTCTCTATGTGGCTGTACAGTGGGTCATGCATCTGTGTGGTGCCAAAGAGCAGGGAGATGAGGCTGGTTTAGTATGACCCGGTGTCCCTGCTGGGCTGGGGGAGGCTGCAGGCCCCTGGCGCTCACCTGCCATCTTGCCGCAGCCTCTGCAGCTCCTCTTTGCCGGCGAGGCCACCCACCGCACCTTCTACTCCACCACCCACGGGGCCCTGCTGTCGGGCTGGCGAGAGGCCGAGCGGCTCAACCAGCTCTTCGAGGCAACCGGCCCCGCTCCTCGGCTCTGAGGTGGGAAAATAAAACTTGTGCTTTTGCGGGTCGCTTGCTGGTCAGCCTCCTTTATTGAGAAACCCCAGCCCGTGGAAGGACGCAGAGGCTTCTCTCTCCAGTGTGCGTGGGGGTGGATGCGGCTCCTCGGCTCGGCTCCGGCGGGGAAAAGGGCGCAGCGACGTTAGTACCAGTTGGTGCTGGCGATCAGGAAGCGGGTGTCGTCCAGCGGGGCCTGCGTGGGGCCTGGCTCCGGGGTGGGCTGAGGGGCTGGGGGCGGCTGGGGGACAGGTTGGGGCCCGGGCCCCGTGGCGGCCCGGGGGGTGCCGGGCCCCGCGGGGGGCGCTGAGTGCCCCCCGCGGGGCCCGGCACCCCCCCGGGCTGCCAGGACCAACCGCCGGGCCCCCCGCAGGCTCCACAGGGTCGGCGGGCCGCGCCTCCGCCATGGCGCTGCGGAGCAGACGGCCGCTGAGGGGAGCGCCCCGCCCACGCGGCGCGGCCCCGCCCACCCCGCCGTGCCGCTCCCTGCAGCGCGTCGCGCCGGATGTGACGCACTCAACGGGGCGCCGCCGCGATGAGGAGGTGGGCGGGAGCGTTGCGGGCGGCGCGGAGCGGGCCGGGGCCGGCGCCGGCTCCTGGCGGCTTCCGGGAGCGGTTCGATTTCGGTGGCCGCGATGTGGCCTCCTGGTTCCCGGGGCACATGGCGAAAGGTGAGGGGTGGGAGCGGGGCGGGCTGACCACCCCCACCCCGCCCCGCCGCCGCTCACCCAGCGCTGTGTTGCAGGCCTGCGGCAGATGCGGGCCTCCCTGCGGCGCGCCGACTGCCTCATCGAGGTGCACGACGCTCGCATATCCTCCGGCACGGCTCTTCGTCCCCATACTCCCCGACGAGGTTGTCCCACGGGGGCAGCAGTAGCTGGGCCCCCGTCCCCTGCACCGCTCGCCCCTGTCTCCCTCCAGGCCCGCCCGTTCTCCCGGTCCTGTACCCCTCTTCAGCTCTGCACCAGCCCCGTGAGCTCCCCCCACCCCCACCCCAGCTGGTTCCCTCCACCGCGGTACCTGCTCCCATGCCAGCACACAATTATTCTCCTTAGCGGCAATCACATCCCGCTGTCGGGCCGTAACCCCATGCTGCAGGAGGTACTGGGCATCCGCCCACACATCCTGGTGCTGAACAAGATGGACCTGGCTGATCCTCGCCGGCAGCCGGTGAGTGCCGGGGCAGTGCTGGCTGGCTGGCCGGGGGGCCGTGGGTCACAGGTGCCAGCAATACCTCTGCCTGTCCCCTTCAGACAATCTTGGAGCACCTGAAGCAGCAGGGATGCTCGCACGTTGTCTTCACTGACTGCCAGCACGATGGCAACGTCAAGAAGGTAATGGGCCAGCAGCTCCACGCCCAGCCCCACTCCTTACTGCTGGCAGCTGAGGGCTGTGCGCCAATCTCCCAGGCCCATGGAGAGGCCTCAGTGCCCCACTGTGGGAAGGTAACGCTGGCTGGTCAAGAGCGACCTTCATTTCCAGCTTGCCCAAGGCGCCCTGTCCTCTGCTTGGCCCACATTTTGCGCATCCTCTTGGCACAGTGTCCTCCAAGTGAGCGGCTGCTGCCAGCCTGGGCACAGAGCCGCCATGACAGCCCTTCTCCGTCTGTCTCTGCAGATTGTTCCCCTGGTTGCCAAGCTGGTGGGCAACAGCCCGCGCTACCACAGGGCTGAGGTGAGATGTGGTAGCGAGGCTGCCAGTGTGTGTGCAGGGAGTCGGGGTGGCCACGTGCCGGAAACACCAGCAAAGGCTGGGCTGTTTCGCTCTTGTGACTGCCCGTTGCTCCTGGAGAGGGTGACCAATAACTGTCTCCTCCCTGCCCGCGTCCCCATTGCTTCCAGAGCACCGAGTACAGCATCCTGGTGATCGGTGTGCCCAACGTGGGCAAGTCTTCCCTCATCAACTCTCTGCGGAGGCTGCACCTCAAAAAGGGTATTTCTCCATGGCACCCGAGCTCGGGGAGGAGTGGCCGGCACAGCCATGGAGCAGGCGGCAGGGTGGAGCGCTGCTTGCTTCTCTGACTGTGTCTCTCCTTTCCCCGAAGGCAAAGCCACTGCTGTCGGTGGTGAGCCGGGCATCACCAAGGCAGTGCTGACCAGAATCCAGGTAATGTCCCCCGCAGTGCAGCTAGCTGGCTGGGTGCTGGCCTCTGCCTCCCTGTGTCCTCTCACAGGAGTTCCGGAAAACCTTGAGGCATGCGGAGCTCGTCTCAAAAGGGTTGCTCGGGTCCCCTTTCTGGCAAGGCCTTAATGAAAGAGCTCAACGCTGTGCTGGTGTCCGCTGTGCTAATTACCAAGCCGCGTGTCCTAACAGCCCTGCCTCCCCGCCTCTTCCCCATCCCAGGTCTGCGAGAAGCCGCTGATGTACCTGGTGGACACGCCTGGCGTGCTGCCCCCGAAGCTGGGGGACGTGGAGACGGGCATGAAGCTGGCGCTGTGTGGTGAGGTGGAGGCTGTGGCTTGGGGGCGGTTCCCCAAACATGGCTTCCAGCCCCGCCTGGGGCTGCTACCCGAGGCTGGGGTGGGAGTCTGCTGCAGTCCCCCTGCCCCGGCTTGTGTGTGCTGCCTGGGTGCCCGCAGGCGGCACGTGGACGGCAGGCGGGGTGGCCAGGGCTTGGAGCAGGGCTTGACCATCTTTTCCAGGAGCCATCCGTGACCACCTGGTGGGGGAGGACATCATGGCCGACTACCTCCTGTACGTTCTGAACAAGCAGCAGCAGTTCGGGTGAGCCGGCGGGGGAAGCAGAGAGGGCCCTGGGCTGTGTCCACGGCCTGTGGTCCCAAGCGGGTGGTGGATAAACCATCCCTGGGGAATTTTGGGGGGTGGAGGGGGGGTGGACAGAAGCGATGCCAGCAGGGTGTGAGCCACCGCCTTCGGCAGGTACGTGCAGCGCTACGGGCTGGCCGAGGCCTGCGATGACATCGAGCCTGTGCTGAGGCGTGTGGCCCTTGCCCAGGGCAGGACACAGAAGGTGAAGGTGCTGACGGGCACAGGTGAGTACCTGGGGCTGGGGGAGGGGCAGATCTCTGCCGCTTGGGGTGCAGGGGCCAGGATTTTGGGGATCTGGCTCTGCTGACACTTCCTTCTGCACCCACTGCCCCCATCTCCAGGGAACGTCAACGTGACAACACTCAACTACCCGGCCGCTGCCTACGAGTTTCTGCGGGATTTCCGGGTGGGACGCCTGGGCAGGGTGACGCTGGACTGAGGCCGTGGGGGACAGGCGCCGCCCGCGGCTGGGCGCGCTGGGGGACACCTCGGCACAGCGCTCCAGTGTGTGATTAAAGTGTCTCTGCTGGGATGGCCCCCAATTTTGGATCCTGAGGCTGCCGCAGTGGGTCAGGGAAGGCAGGGGCTGTGCCGTGGTGGCTGCCCCGTGGTGTCACCGTGCAGGACGATGCTCTCTGGCACCCGCCATGGACAGGGTGGTGGAGTGGTGGCTGTCCCAGGGTCCCCAACCCGAGCCCCGCATCCAGCCACACAAGCTTTCTGCCCAGCTTTATTGCCACGTCCTCGTCCTGCAAACGCTGTGAGACATCCCCGGTACAGAGGAGCGGCCAAGCAGGGTGCCTGAGCTGGCAGGGTTTGGCACAGGGTGGGAGAGGTGGTGGAGGGGCTTCCCGCAGGGTCCTGCCCTGGTGATGGCGGGTAACTGGGTGAGCCGGGCACGAGCTGGGGGCGCCCAGCCCCGGGGTGGTGGCCGTGGGTCCATCGGTAGGAGTGCCGGGCACAGTCGGCTCCCCCGTCAGCGGTGGAGGATGGCGGCCAGGGGACACAGCCAGGGCATGGCCCAGCCCAGCGGTGCCCAGGGTGCCGTGGCGGAGGTCCAGGCGCTGGCGGCCACCGTGCCGTTGCCGTCTCGGTACTCAACTTCGCCGGCTTCCAGCTCACCGGCCAACCGGGCCTGCCGCAGCGCCGCTCCTGCTGCCACACCGGCTGCTGCTCCCGCTGCTGCCGCCCCCGCCACCCGTAGGGCCGCCCCCGGCCGAGCCGTAACGGGGCACCGCCGCCTTCACGCGGCCGCGGGCGGCCCCCCGGGCCCCCGCCACGGGCGGCCCCCCCGGGCGCCCCCGCGCCCGCCTTTGCCGGCCACCGTGTCGCAGAAGGTGGCAGCCAGCAGCATCAGCGCCCCAGCACGCCGCGGCGCTGCGCCGCATCCCGCCGCTCGCCCGCACCTGCGGCGGGAGGAGATCCCCGGCGCTCAGCCGCGGAGGCGGCACACGCGTGGGCGCGGGTAGCGGGGTCTGCACCCGGGCGGGAGTCCCGGCGCCGCGGCTTTCCCCTTCCGCCCTCCCCGCGTAGACGCTCTTGCACGCGTTTCCACGCACGTTTCCACGCGCACGCACCCACCCGCGGCACCGTGCGGGCCACCCCCCCCCCCGCCGCGGGGCCTCACCGGGCCCGGGGGCTGCCGCCGGCTCGCTGCGCTCCCGCTCCCGCTCCCGCTCCCGCTCCCCGCTCCCGCTGCTCCCTGGCCGCGCTCCAGCCGCCGGCGTCGCGTTCCCCCACCCCGGCAACCCCACGCGGGGCGGGGCGCGGCGCCCACGCAGGGCCGCCCGTGGCGGCGGGGGAAGCACGCACACCACCCCCCACCCCCACCCGCGCGGTGCCGCCCCGCGCCCCCCGCCCCCCGCCCCGTCCGCACTCGTGCGCCGCCGCCGCCGCCGCCCACGGGACCACGGCAGCGCCCGGCCCCCGCCCCGCCCCGCGCGGCCCCCGCGGCCTCGGCCAATGGGGGCGGCGCGCTGTGGGGCGGGGCCGCCTGGGCCAATGGGCGCGGGGCGGGGGCGGGGCCGTTCTTCCGCCGCGCCGCCGCCATGGCCGCCTCGCTGCGCGCGCTCCTCCGCCCCGGTGCCGCCGCCGCCGCCGCCGCGCGCCGCCGCGCGCTCCTCCCGCCGCCCCGCCCCCTCCCGGGCACGCGGGCGCGCAGCGCCGGTGAGCGGGGACACAGTGGGGGGGGCGGGGGGGGGGCGGGCACCGAGCGCGGCGCCGGGGGCCCTGCACCGCGGCTCCGGCACCGCCCGCCGGGGTCCCAGCACCGCGCACCGGCACAGGGTGGCGGTCACCGGGCGGCACACACACACAGAGCCCCGGGTCAGGGTGGCACCGGCAGCTCCCCCGGTCCCGAGCCCCCGGGGGTGACGTCCCGCTGGCTGCCGGTGACCGCTGCCGCGCGCCCGCCACCATGAAGGTCGCCTTAAAATAGCGCGGCGCCCCGGCAGCAACCGGGCACAGAGCGGAGGGCGGGGGGGGCTGGCGGCGGGGCGGGGGGCGCGTCTCGGCCGGTTGCCCTAACGGTGGGGCGGCGGGGCAGGGTCGCCGTTCCAGTACCTGGCGGTGCAGAAGACGGGGGCAGCGGCAGAGCGTGGGCCTGGTCCGGCTGAACCGACCGCAGGCCCTCAACGCCCTCTGCGAGGGGCTGATGGCCGAGCTGGGGCGGGCGCTGGAGACCCTGGAGAATGACCCGCAGGTGGGGGCCATTGTCATCACCGGCAGCCAAAAAGCCTTCGCAGGTAGAGCACGGCTCTGTGTCATGCCCCCCCCCCCCCCCCCCCGCAAATATTTTAATTCTGGGGGGAGGGCGTCAGTTTCCCACCCGGTTTTCCCTTTGCAGCCGGTGCCGACATCAAGGAGATGCAGAACAAAACTTTCCAGGAGTGCTACAGCGGTGGCTTCCTCACTGGTTGGGACAAGGTCTCCACTGTCCGTAAACCCATCATCGCCGCCGTCAATGGCTATGCCGTGAGTGTCATCATCCCCCGTCCCATCATCCTCGTCCCCACCTCTCCCCCCGCAACCCCGGCCACCCCTGACCCCCTCTCCCTCCTCTCCCTCCGCTGTCCCAGCTGGGTGGCGGGTGCGAGCTGGCCATGATGTGCGACATCATCTACGCCGGGGAAAAGGCTCAATTTGGGCAACCCGAAATCCTGCTGGGGACCATCCCGGGTGAGTTGGGGGCAGCAGGGGGGATGCCCACCCCCAGCTGGAGTGGGGGACAGTGGAGGGGACACCCAAAGTGTCTCTTTCCCTTCCCCGAACACCTCCAGGTGCTGGAGGGACGCAGAGGTTGACCAGGGCGGTGGGGAAGTCGCTGGCGATGGAGATGGTCCTCACTGGGGACCGGATTTCGGCAGCAGAGGCAAAGGAGGCAGGTAGGGGCGCATGGCCAGCATGGCGGGGGCCCGGCGGGGAGCTGTCCCACCCCACCCCACCCCCTCCCACCGTCCATCCTAGGGCTGGTCAGCAAGGTCTTTCCCGTGGACAAGCTGCTGGACGCGGCCATCGCCTGCGCTGAGAAGATTGCCAACAACTCCAAGCTGGTGGCCGCCATGGCGAAGGAGTCGGTCAATGCCGGTAGGGGTTGGGGGGGCCAACCGGGACCGCCCACCCTCAGGGGTGCCTGGTGGCGCCAGGCAGCAGCGTCTCCCCAACTTCTCCTTTTCTCTCAGCCTTCGAGACAACGCTGGCGGAGGGGACCAGGACAGAGAAGCGCCTTTTTTACGCCACCTTTGGCACCGTGAGTAAGGAGGGAGGAGGGGGAGGCTCAGCCCTATTGCAGGAGGGGGATAGCGGGGCTGCCGCAGCCCCCTCTCCCCCAGCGTCACCTCTCCACTCCTGACAGGACGACCGCAAGGAGGGAATGACGGCGTTCGTGGAGAAGCGCAAGGCGAACTTCACCGACAGCTAAGCCCAGGGTGGCACAGGTCCCCCGCGGCCGCCTGCTGCCTGTCACTCTCCCATCTCACCCCACAGAGGGGTCCGGGACCCGGCGGTGACCGATACTGGCCTGGGGTGAGACGACCGGCAGCAAGGACCATGTTTGCCATCGCTATTAAAAAGTTTTCCTGGCGCTGCCGGGAGATGGGGCGTCCTTGCTGTGGGGTCTCCCCGCGAGCTGCGAAATGTTGGTGGGGTTTGCTGAGACCACCCCCTTCCCCCCCCCCCGATGCTCAGCTGGGCAAGAGCAGCCTCGTGGAGCCATAGCTCCACGTGTCCCCCAGCGAGGGGGACAGCACCTTCTTGAGCACAACACCCATGTGCTGAGTTTCCCCAGCCTCAGCCCCACCTGGGGTGGTGGGCTGAGTTCCCCTTCCCCGCCCTGAGGCATCATCCTCACCCTGCTCAGGGTCTGGGGGCGAACCCAAGGAGGGGAATCCCCCAGATCTGGGGGGCCCTGCACTTTGTGACACGTTTCTGGCAGCAATGAGGAGCCCACCAGGACATGGAGGGGAAAATGGGTTTATTGTGGGGTGTGGGGGTTCAGGGGTGGGTAGGGAGGCACAATTTCCTTCAGGAAGCCCCAGGGGTGGCTCCCACCCCTCATTTCACAGCCCAGGCACATCTCCACTCAGCCATGGTAGAGATGGTCGCGGTCCTCCTCCGGGCCACTCTGGACCTCCAGGAACAACATCCGGGGTGGCCTGTGGGCATCGGCCTCCCTGGCATTGTCCTGGGGGTGGTGGAGGTGATCGTGGTCCTCCTCTGGTCCTGCCTGGACTTGGAGGGTGCCCTGTGGAGCCCAGGCACTGCTGGAGAAGACCTTTATACCTGGTTCCACTTCTTCGGTGATCTCGCGCTCCTCTGGCGGCTCCACAGCTCGTAGGCCCAGGATGCTGGAAGAGGGGAGCAAAAATCGACGAGGAAAAGGTGGCGCACCACTCCATATCCTCCTGCCCCAGGGGGGAATCCCCATCGGGGTGCAGGAACTCCGTCACACACACTCCCACCGACCCCCCTACCCACCCCCCAGCTGGAGCTCAATGCTTGGAGAGCTTTGGTGATTTTTGGGGGGAAGATGGAGCTGGGAGCCCTGTAATTTCTTTTTTTTGTGGGGGTGGGGGAGGCACAAAGCAACAAGGGAAATTTATTCCCCCCGAAACACTTTTTTTTGGGGGGTGTTGCTCTGTTGGTTTTTATGTGCCAGGTCGGGGGGGGGGGGGGGGGGTGCGCGGCCACCTCTTACATTTCCTTGACCAAATGCTGCTCTGCCACTGGGTCCTTCTGCCTGGTGTCGCTCAGAGCCTGCGGGGAGAGAGTGGGGTGCCGGGAGGAGTGGCAGAGATCATGCATGGGTCTCCCCGTGCCCGCTCGTCACGCCGGGGCAGTGGGAAGGCAAGGTGGTGGGTTTCGGGGGGTGGGCCTCACCTGGGTGCCCCCGGGTGCGGGCAGGAGGAGGAGGGCAGCACCCAGCAGGAGGGTGACGCTGCGGAGCCGCACGGCCATCGAGCTGGCGGAGAGATGGCAGAAGGAGCCACGTTGGCAGTAGCAGTGTTCGCTGGTCCCTCCCTGCACCCACAGCTCCTTGTGCCCACCCCTGCCCCCCCTGTCCCCCCGGGGACATACCGCTCCGTGGCTGCCATCCCTGGGATTGCCCGGCCTTTGCCTCGTACTTTGCCCCCGTACCGGCAGGTGCGGCTGCTCCCGGGGCGTCCTGTGGGGCGCTGGGTGGTGCTGGGTCACGCTGCTGGGAAAAGCAGGGCACGGGACCGATTATCCCCCCCCCCCCCAATCCTTCGGGGACACCTGTAGCATCCCCCTGTGGCTGCCCCGTCCCTGGAGGTGTCCAAGGCCGGGTTGGACGGGGCTGGGAGCGCCCTGGGCTGGGGGGAGGTGGCCCTGCCCAGGGCAGGGGGTTACTATGCAAGTGTATTAACTTTGTTAATATATACATATAAATTCACATTATACACTCTAATAATGTGATGGAGGAGTGGAGTTTTACTGGAGACTTTGGTTGTTCTTGTTCATGCCGGAGCACACGTGTGTGGGGGCATGTGGCACTTTTTTATACATTTGCTGCACCTCATGTTTGCGCACATCCGCAGGCCTGGAGTCTGGGAATGAGGACGGAAGGAATTTCCAGGTGGACTCATAGAGTGGTTTGGGTTGGAAGGAACATTAAAGACCATCTCCACCCCCCTGCCCTGGGCCGGGACACCCCCCACCAGCCCAGGGTGCTCCCAGCCCCGTCCAACCCGGCCTTGGACACCTCCAGGGATGGAGCAGCCACAGCTGCTCGGGGCAGCCTGCGCCAGGGGCTCACCGCCCTCAGAGCGAAAAATTTCTTCCTAATATCTAATCTAGTAAACTTAGAAGCTTGACACGTAAGGGAGAGATTGGGCAGCTTTGGCCTGATTTTTGTCCCATCACATGCCAAAGCCTGCAGGCATGTCCGGCGACAATGCGGTGCCTGCTTCAAACCTCCTTCCATCTTTCCATCCTCCCCTCCCTCCTCCTGCCCCCCCGGCCTGGCAGGACCCAGCCGGCCTCTCGCGCGTCTGTCTGCTCTCCTCGGGCAGCAATCCTGGCCGGAGGGGTTGCCCACCGGACACAGCTCTCTCCAGAGGCTGAGGAGCAAGGATTAAGGCCAGAAAAGCGGCCCGAGTTTTAAAAAGAGCAAAGCACTTTAAAACTCACAGGGAAATCTCCTACGTCTCTGTAGGCATCATTCCCTGCTCCTATTTGCAAGGATTTTTCAAAGCCCTTTTTATCCTTTATTCCTTCCGGAAAGGGGGGGGGGAAGGGGGAAAAAAAAAAGCAGCAATTCTAGATCCTAAGCTTCTTGGATAAATGTCATTCCAGCAACCTCTTCCCTCCTGCCCCCCTTTATGGACAATTTTCTAAGCGTCATGGTTCAACAGCACCCCGGGGCCAGGCGGAAGCACACTGAGCCTGGCTGCGTTTCCAACCAATCTCTTCTCCTGGCAGGATGAGACTGAAAAGGAAGGAAAAGACAAGAGGAAAAATAACCTCCATCTTAATTTTGGGGGTATTTGGAGCAAAGGGAGGTTCCTTCTTCACATCTGACTCTGCCTGGATTTCAAGCCAGCATTTAAATTCTCTACGCAGCAATTTTGTAAAAAAATTCCTTTTATTTGTTCACCTAGTTGGAAGTCCCTTCATTTTAACTCTCCATGGAAATGAGCTGCTTTTCCTGGCCCGGGCAAACCTTTGCGTGGGTTTCAGAGCACGTGTCAGGGAGCGGAGCAGACTTCAGCGAGACGGAGAAGATCAGAATTAAGGACCTATGCTTTTTTTTTTTTCCTTTCTTTTTGTCAGCAGTTCCAGCTTCTGTCCAGTCAGCAGATTTTGTCTTGGTATTTCTTGAATTTGTTTTTTCCATCCCACAAAAGGCAAAAAATAAAAAAACCCACTGATCCTGCATCGTCTCGGCTCCAGCAGCTGATCTCCTCTCCACTCGCAGCCTGAGACTTTCTGCCAACAACTGAGGTGGAGCTCAACCTGCCCCACATCTGCATGCCGTCCTCCCTGGGAGCTTTTAGAAACACTGCGAGAAAAAGAAAGAATTAGACGAAAAGAATCAAATTAATTGTTGCAAGCTACACTGCTCTTCCTCTGGATTTTATTTTCACTCTGCCCTGTGCACGCAGGCCAGCTGAGGAGGCCGGGGTGGGGGATGCAGGGCTTCCCGCAGGAAGAGGGAACACGGTGTGTTTTGCTCGGTGTTACCTCTGCTGCATCTTTCGCAGCGATTCCTTGCCAGTTTTTCCCAAAGCCTGCGTGATCCCCCCAGCCACCGGGAGCCTCCAAACAGCCTTTGCCATTCGCAAAGCTGCCACCATCGATCTAGAATGCCACTGCTGCCCAGAGCGGTCCAGGCGCTAAGGAGACAACAAACACTCACAGCACAGAGGCAGAGGAATGTATGCGTAGTTCGGTTTCAGAGGGGATGAGAAAAGAGACTGTCATGTCTCAGTAAGGATAGATGTAAGCGCGGGTCGGCTGTGAAACGCTGCCGAAGGGAGGTGGCACAGAGACACAAAGCATGTTCTGAGGTATTGATGTATCCCCAAACTGCTGCCACAGAATCCCCATTTTCCCCCTTCTGCCTTCCCTGTCCGGAGCAGCACACTCGCATGCAACAGCAAATATCCCCGCTCGGCCACGGCGCCATCGCTAACGTTTGCGGGCAGCAGCGGCCAGCACCTTCTCACCTTGCACAAACCCGCTGCACCGACCTTCAGACTTTCTTCCTCGGTCCTTTAAATCCTCGGGCGGCACCTTGTCCAAAGCAAATTGTGGATGGGATCCTGGAAAGGGAGAGGACAAATTTTTACACAAACGTCCCATCTCGCACTGGATCACCAGGATGTTTTATGCCTTGCGTAGCATTTCGAGCTCCCAGAGTGGGAACAGCAAAGTATCAGAGGAGCAGGACATCTAAATGAGCAAAGCATAATTGAAAAAACCAAACTGGTCTGCTTTCCTGTTTATTCTGCACATTTCCTTTACCTTCCAGGGGCCTCTCCTCTCTTTACAATGGGGTGTACGGTGTGACAAAGTGCCATTGGGCAGTTGCAGTGGTTTGTTGCGGAAGTATGTGATTGTGAGGGGCAGGAGAGCAGAAGCAGCAGTAAAAGCGCAGCCTTGCAGCATCAAATTCTCCCTTTGACATGCAGCATCACATCGAATGCATGGCATGGTTTCTTTCCCGTTTATAAGCTGTTATCACTGGCAAAGCGGTGAAGTTTAAAATGTCACCCACTTCAGGACAGGATTTTGTCAGGCAGATCATGACGTACAAAAGCAGACCCAACCAGATGTAGTGTGTTGTGAGCGCTGTCAGACTCCACACCTCTCATTCGAAAGCCCTGAAACAGCAACGCTCGCCTCATTTTATAGAGGCAGAGTGAAATGCTCATGCCAGTGAAAGCAAGAGGGAGCTGAGGACAGCAGCAGGCTTTCCAGCGCAGTCTCGGGCCCATTGTTCTGCTTCCAGACTGCCAGCATGTCACAGATGTGAGAAATGCAAAACACAAGAATCCTTTTGCCAACTGGAATAGTTCAGGCAAAAGCATATGCTGAGAGATGATTAAAATGATGAAAAAAATGACACCCGTCCAGGTGCTGGGAAGAGGGTGGTGACTTTTTGATGGCTACCTTGTATCTCGTACAGGTTTTACAGCACATGATCATAGAATCATAGAATCATAGAATGGTTTAGGTTGGAAGGGACCTTGAAGATCATCGAGTTCCAACCCCCCTGCCACAGGCAGGGGGGATTTCAAAAGTCAAGCCAGCATTAGGCAATTCAGTTTCAACTTTTTGTAAAAATTTTATGTTAAAAAAAAGACCCAACCCAAAACCAGAAAAACCAGCAACACTGCTCTGCCCTAATCTGCAAAACCTATGATTCAGAGTAGCTTTATTTGTGCCTTGTCCTGCGACAGCACGGGACCACAGACAGCTATAGCAAAACACACAGTGCAGCCCCGAGTCTACTCTGATGGGAAAGTGTTACAAAGCAGGAACGAAACTCATTTGAGTATTTTAGGACAGAGTTCTCACCTTCGGGCCCACCCCAGGGAAGAGATCATGAGCGGGCAGACTAACAGCAACTTATTGACACAGCCTTCACAGCCTACACACACCCTGTCCTTCCTTATGCTTTCCTCTTTCAAAAAATGGCTTTTAAAACACACACGGAAATCCCACCTCTTTTATCTTCAACACAGAAACGCCCTGAGCCATGCTGCACTAGGCACTGCAAAACGCAATTAAGATGATATGGTCCCAGCCCCAGAAATTTTTGCCCGTGGAGGCTACCAGTACAGACCTAGATTTATAGAGTCGTTTCTCTGGCGCCACGGGGCTAGGGCCGGCTGCAGGCTGAGACTGCTCCATGTTCTCACTGGGCCCTATTTCCATGGGGTCCACTTGGAATGGCTCCGATGTCTCCACGCTCACATCCATCGGCACGCTGGCACCCTGCTTCGTGGGAGAGCTCACGTGCTTGGGGCCACTGCAGAGAGAAAATCTGACACCCTTTCTCAGCTGCGGCCACATAAGCCCAGAGCAAAGGAAATGAAAAGGTATTTCATGATGAAAAAGGTCAAGTCCAACTTGGGTGAGTTACTGCACGGAGGCATTTGGCTGCACAAACCACCAGGAGCGGCGGAAAGGCTGCTGGAGAGTTGCATGATAGGCTTGTACGAGTTTCTACTTAAGTATTCAGGGTTGCTGCCTTATAGCACACAGCTTTGTCCCCACATTCTTTTCTTCAGGCCATAATTCTCCATTCACCCTACCCAAGCAAGCTTTGAAAGACTCCACAGACCCAGTCCCCCGGCTCTTTGGGTACCCATCCCAGGGCCACACCACTCTGCCAGGCAAGAAATTTTCTCTCCATCCCATCACCCGGGTCTCTGTGAAACAACATCAGCCCTTCTATGAATCTCTGTGGTGAAAGCACAACAGTGCTCGAAATCAGCAGCCAGCTGAGAAAGCCATTCGCCAAACTTACAAAACCTCCCTCTGCTTTACTTGTGCTTTTGGGGAACGGGAATATTGCAAAGGGTCGGACAGCAAAGCAGGAAATGTGCACAAAGCGATGCAGAGAGATGCTGAGCTTTGCGTTTACACTTGAGAGGGCATGAAGGGAGCGGAGCATGGAGCCATGCGGGGAGAGAAATACAATGCATTTCAACATTAAGATAAAGTAAAACATTGCCACAGAAAGACTTGCAAGTTTACCTGCTCTTACGAGCAGTAGAAAACGTGATTTCTGAGCCTCTTAGAATATAAACTTGCTTACTCTGGAAAGGGGGTGTGACAGCAGAGAAGTACAACATCACCTCTACAAGGCAAAAGCAGTTGCACTATTGTGGTTCCGCAGTTACCTTTGCACTTTCTTCGGTCTATCAAACCGAAAGTCGGTGGGATAAAGGTGAACGGTGACCAAATGATCCTTTCTGTCCTTGCTGCTCTTGAACTTCTCCGCACAGCCTTCTACCAAACACTTGTACTGAAAGGCGGGGGGGGGGGGGGAACAGCCAGTCTCTAAGGGTGCCAGCCCACGCCGTGCACACCAACCACCAGCGAAGAGCTGGGCAAGGGCGACTCACCATGTTTTGCTTCTCAGCCATTATCTGGAAGAGTGAGTCATGCCACTCCAAGATGTGAATATCCAAGAGATGCCCCGACGGAAAGGAGCGCTTGCAGAAGGAGCAGACATTCCTGTGCAGTGTGTTGTAGTGGTGCTCGTAGCCCTCCAGTGTATCAAAGACCTGGCAGCACCCAGAGATGTGGCAACTGAATTCAGACACCCTGTGGGGAAATTATGACATCCGCGACTTAAATTAAATTAGAGCCTTAATTTAAGCTGCATATATCCCTCTAGATGACTTTACTTGTGGCGTTTTTTGTGAATAATACTTAAATTAAATGGAAGGTGCAATGGAATGAAGGTTATGATGGTACTGGCAGTTGGAAACTCTTATTTGCCATTATGGCCTGAGCATCACGTATATTATCATCCTTTGAAGTGGTGCTTCGATTAAGAATAAACACCAAGCAGCAATGTGAGAAATAAGCTGACCTTAAAGTTACAGCTGCAGCTTAAAACTTTGTGCCAATGCTGTTTAACAGCATCTGTAGGATAACTTCAATCAATCCTCAAAGTAATTCCTCAATTTGATATATGACAGCGGGTTTTAAAGCAAGATGAAGATTCTCCCACAGGCTTAGCATTCCTAATTGGGGCTGTCTGTACCACACAATTCTCCCACTGTTTTAACTGGGTAATAACCTGCCACTTAAATCCTCTGGTTTAGCTACAATCCCAATTTTCAGACATATTATAGACGCCTTATATGCTTCTGGGGAACTCTCAGTGAAACCATGTTACATCCAGCAGGCACAAAGAAGTTGGTATTTAGACAGACAGCCGACTGCAGCACAAAACACCAATTTTTGACCTTTTAAGCAGGATGTTGAGGTGTGCAAACTACACCACCTCATTTTCCTTTTCAAAATGCTTTGCAATGCATCCACATCTTCTCCCTTTTAACTTATTTCTCCTCCTCAGCCTCTGAGGTGCCTGGAGGAGAGGCACGGCATCCATCCCGGCCTCGCACCTGCGCAAGGCGGGCGAGCGCAGTTCATGCCAACGGTGCTGCACACCGGCGTGACACGAAGCGGGACATACGAACTAAGAGGCACACCTGCAGCCATCGCCATGTCGGGGCGGCATGCGGGCCCTGCCTCACTTACTTGGGTCTCTCCGCCACCTCGGCGAGGCTGGTGAGGACACCCTGGAGGTAGAGGTGCCTGTGAACGTCCCCATCCTAGGAGAGGAGGAGAGAGCGGCGGTGGGCCGGCAGGCCTGCCTCCACAGAGCACACCTTTCCTCTCCACGGAGACAGGCCGCGGCGGGGAGATGCTCGGGGCGGGTCCTGAGGCGGCACGGGCCTTGCTTTCCACACAGAGCAGGCCCGCAGGCCCGCGGGGGCTGGCTCGGCGCGGGGAGGCAGCCCCTCACCTCCAGCAGCGGGTGGTGGGGGCCGAGGCGGAGACGGCGGGGGGCGAAGACGAACGGCGGTGGCGGTGGCGGTGGCGAGGGCGGCGGGGCGGGGGCCGGGGCCGGGGCCGGGGCCGGCGGGGCGGGCGGCGGGGGGCGGCCATTCCCGCAGGCGGCGGCGCAGCCCCGGCGGCAGCGGCAGCATCGCGCGGCAGTGCGCATGAGCGAACACCGGAGGGGGCGCGGGAGGAGTGCGCATGCGCGGGGCGCGCTTCCGGCCGCCGGTGGCGGGAACTTCCGGGCGGGCAGGTAGGCACGGGCAGGGCCTCCGGGCGAGCCGGGGCCGGGAGCGGGCGGGAAGCGGGCGGACCCGCCGCGGCGCCCGGGTGGGGGTTCTCTCGACCTCTCCCAGCAGGGCTGACGCCGCAGCTGGTCGCTGGTGGCCTTGTCCGGGCGAGTCGGGGCATCGCCAGGGATGGGCATCCCCCACCGCTCGGGGCCCCGTCCCAGGGCCGCCCCGCTCGCACGGGGTCCGGCTGTTTCCTTGGGACCGGCTGGCGTTTCCCGTGTTGCAGCTTTGGGGCTCTCGCTGTGCCCCTCCGAGCGGAGTCCATCCCCGGCGCCTCCAGGGCCCCTTTGGGCAGGGGGAGATGCCATTGGTTCTGGCTGAGCAAGCCCAGCTTCTCCAGCATCTCCTCATTCCTTATGCCCTTGACCCCCAGTGGCTTCAGCAACCCAAGGAGGAACTGGAGGTTGTTACTGGTGCCCATCCTTGCTGCTGGGGCTGGTGGCATTTGATGTGTTCTTTGGCAGCTGGGGTGACAGGAGGGGTGGCTTTTGGTGAGTGCATGCATACCAGAATAGGAGTGAGGGGTTTGTGGGCTGCAGGTTGTGGTGACCACTCATAGAGAACTTGATAGGTTGGACAGGTGTGTTCACAGAGACCTTAAGGAATCGGGGAAAAAATGCAAATACTGAATCCTTGGGCACACAACAGCCCAAATGACAGCAGACACTGGGTGACAGCTGGCTGGAGCACACCTGTGTAAAAAGGGATCTAGAGGTGCAGGGCAGCAGGGTGGACGTGACCAGCGCTGTGCCCTTGTGCCAGCAAAGGCCAGCTCTCATCCTTGTTAGCAAGGACACAGCCAGCAGGTAAAGGAAAGGGAGCACCTCGTTCGTGACGCCACATCCAAAAGACTCTTGCCAGTCTGGGGGCTCCCATGTGAGAGGATTAGAAACAAACTGGAGCAAGCCTGGGGAGGCCCTGGGGACAGTGGTTGGAGGCCAAGGGTGTGTGAGGAAAGGTTAGGGGAGCTGGGCTCGCTCAGCTAGAAGAAGAGGTGAAGGAGTATCCAACAGCATCTCTCACTGCCCAAAGGGGTCCCGGAGGTGCTGGGGCTGGACTCTGCTCAAAGGGGCACAGCGAGAGCCCCACAGGCACTGGCACAAGCTGCAACACAGGAAATCCCAGTTGGACATTTGGAAAACATGTTTCCACATGAGGGTTGGGGCCCCGAGTGACAGGGGAATCTGGATCTTTAGAGATATTTAAGCTTGGACTGGACAAAGTCCTGCACAGCCTGCTCTAATTTGACTCAGTTTTGGGTGGAGAGTTGGACTGAAGGTTGCAGAGATCCATTCCAGCCTAAATGATTCAATGATTTTGGTAAACCAAAAGTGTGTCCATCTGCTTGATATTCTGCATCTGTTCAGGGTGTCACATTAAACTCTGTACTTGCACAATGCCTCAATCAGACTCTTACTTGTGTGGCCGCCATTTTAGTAACTTTGCAAAATTTGGTGCTTGTCTGTTAATAAAATGGGGAGTAGAATATAAGGACCCTTAAACTTGGCAAAACTGCTTTTGAATAACTTCAGAAGCAGCAGTATGGTCAGGCTGCTGAAGCCAACCATTTCGGCTGTGTCTGCAGTCTGTCAGTACATGAACCACCACTTCTTACTAAAAGTTACTCAGTAACTTTTTACTCAGTAACTTTTCTACCACCAGTGTGATCTTTGAGATAGAAAAATCCTCTGCTGCCTCATCTACGTTTAAGGTGGGGTTTGTACCAGTATAGTTAAATCAGGCACAATAACGAGTATCTCGGTTTTGCTTGCTTCCTTCTCTTACATATATTTCTTTTTTCCAGTCAAATATTTTATCATGCCCTGCAGGCTCATAGTGTAGTTGAGAAATGTTATTTGTGTGGGTATAGTTTCATTTTCAGCAGTAAAAGAATAACTTTGCCGCGTTTGTTTCTGTGTCCCATGGAGCTTGTAGCCTCAGATAGGAGCATGAGCGAGTTCCGCATTCACCACGACGTCAATGAGTTGCTCAGCCTGCTGCGCGTTCACGGCGGGGAAGGAGCTGAAGTCTACATCGATCTTCTGCAGAAGAATCGAACTCCTTACGTTACCACCACTGTCTCTGCACACAGCGCGAAGGTAAGCATCAGCGTGCTGTAGGCACAGCTGAGATGCGTTTCAGACCTTACTGGGGGAGCGGCAGGACTCCTGAAGCGATGTGCTTCTTTCGCGGTTGTAGAATGAGGTTCCATTGGCCCTGAGAGCACAGTCCTCCCTAAGGAGAAATTCAAGATAAACATTCCTCTGCATGATTTCTCTTGGCGAGTGATGTGAACTACCTTTTCCTTATTCTACTCTTCTGTGAGATAACTTGACTTCTGTGGGCTCAGAGCTGGACATGTGTTGGGAGGGGTAATGGCTGTCCCAATTTTTCCAAGAATAACAGTGAAATCATGTTGGCATTGGTGAAAAAAGGGGGTAATCTGATGTGGAATCTCAATTTTGCTTATAAAGTAGAAAGATTATATCAGGAAAAAGGTAAAATCCTTGTATCTTGGAGAGGTTGGTGGAAGAACATGAGAAGGATTTTTAGAACTGGGATGGGGGGGAAGTTTAAAGAGGGGGCTTATTTTGTGCCTGTGATGGTTGTTTCAAATTTTAATTAGAGGAATAAAACAAATGAAAAATAGTAACGGTATGAAATGTGATTATATGAACAATAACTTACTTTTTTTTCTGAATATCACCCAGGTATTAGGGATTAAAGCCTGACACTCTTGTGACCTGGCATACTTCTGTGTCCATGCTGCTTTTCGTTGCCATTTTTAAAAGCAAGCCATCAGTCAAGCTATAAGTACTAGAAAATTGCTAACTCTGTCTGAAAGTTCAGATCTTGTAGCCTGAACGGCGTGTTTTCACTGATTCCAGTCTTACGCATCATTTACACTGACAGTACATAGACTGGTAGAAAGATTTAAGTAGGAGGTGCAGCTGGAGACCTGCAGTCCAACCCCTTGTTCACAGCAGGGCCAGCTTCACAGCTACAGCAGGCTGCTTAGCTACGTTTTAAAGATCTCCAGGAGATTCTTCCATCTTTCTGGCTGTGACACAGGGTCACCTCTCTCTCTAGAAAGGACTGTTTCCCTAGGGTCAGCTGGGATTTTCCATGTCGCAATTTGTGGCAGTGCTTGTGGTGCTTTTGCTGTGCTCCTTGGAGCAGGGTCTGTAACCCTTCTGGGCAATGGGCAGCGTACCCCACCATCTCCATGGCTCAGTCCAGTTTACTGATGACTCTCCTGTGCTAGTGGGGCCCCCCAAAGTGGACCCAGTGTCCAGATGTGGCTTCATCAATGCCAAATCCCTTAATAAACCTGCCGATACAAAATCATATTGTTTCAGGCTGAGCGTGGGCAAAGCGAGTCCTGCTACAGATCTTGCGCTTACATTTGTCTTTTCTCTCCTGTAGTCCCTTCTCCATCCCCTGAAGTGCTAGAACCTCCGCTCTCCTCCAGCTGTTGTTAGGAGGAGACCAATGCTGCAGCATTCAGTCCAAAACCCGTTCAGTGAAGTACTTTGGCAGCAGCAGCCTGCACCTTGTCTCCATCTTTGCACAATGCTTCTCTTTGGAATGCTGGGATAATAATGTACATTAAACGTTTAATGTTAATTTGGTGTTTTACAGGTAAAAATAGCAGAGTTTTCTCGAACTCCTGAAGATTTTTTGAAGAAGTACGATGAACTGAAGTCTAAAAATACAAGGCATCTAGATTCTTTAGTTTATCTACTGTCAAAACTCACAGAAGACAAAGAGGTTTGTTTATCCTTTAGAACTGGGTGTGTTCTAAGTATTCAGTAGTAGCAACAATGCAGTGATTTTAAGTACAGCATGCTTTCTGATGACAATGTTCAGCGAAATGCGTTGAAATCAACAGATAACCAGTTCCAGCATTTACTTAATTGTTAAAGGACTACTGAGAATTACACTCCTTCATATAAACCACTAAGACATGGGAAACTGGGACAGAAGGACCTGTGCTCTGATTCAGCACAGCCGTCTTATGGTCGTGGTTTTTTTGCTTTAGTGTGTGCTGACTAGCGTTCACAAAATCTTTTCTTTTTTGTGTATGCACAGACGCTCCAGTATTTGCAACAAAATGCTAAAGAAAGGGCAGAACTTGCGGCAAATGCAACAACCAGTGGCAGCACAAATTTTTCCATTCCCTCATCTACTTCCAAGATATCTCTGCAGGAACTCGAGGAGCTACGCAAGCAGCTGGGCAGTGTCACAGCCAACTCCAGTGTACAGCAGGTACTGTCTCTTCCCAGGCTTTGGGCACAAAATCTTTCCCTTCTGCTCATGTGTGTAGCTGTGCTCTTAACTTTTTTTTGTCTAGCGGAATTATAAATGTTCCTCACTGTGCAGATAATCTCTATTGTCTCTCAATATATTTTAGTCAGATTATATTAAATCTTTGTGCTGTTCTTAATAAAGGGGGCTTTTTTTCTCTTTGCATCAGTTAAGGTAAGTCAAATTTAAGCTGTGACAGTTCTAACTGGCAAGGGTTAATGTAATTTCATTTTCCCAGTTCCAACAACTGCTTTAAGCTGTGCTGCCATTTCCTTTTCTACCTGTGGCAGTGCTTGCTCAGGAGCTTAGCAGCCATCGTGGTGTCCCCCCATCCTTGCTAGGAGTTCTGTTCTCTCGGATAATGTGAGTACAGTGCCTCACATAATCATTCCCCAAGTGGACACAGCCATTCCCTCTATCTAGCTATTTGAGCTCTTGAAATAAATGCTGCAAAGAGAGCCCAAAGACAAAAAAGAAGAAAAAGAGATGCCGCTGTAGAAGTAAACCGTATTGTTGCAAGACACAGGCTTAGAAAACAGTTAAGCAAGCGTCTCATTATCAGTAGGGTGGGAGGCAGGAAGTGCAAAAGGACAATTATTACTTAAATCCAAACTTCTATTTCCTATGATCATTTGTATAAATAACTATACTGTGATGGGTTGACCTTGGCTAGCCACTCTATCACTCCCCCTGCTCAAGAGGACAGGGTAGGGAGAAAAATATGACAAAAAGCTTGTGCGTCAAGATAAGGGCGTTTTGGCTGCAGAAGGCACAGGAGCTACTGTGTATGTACAGTTATTTGCACAGAGGTGAAAGAGTGATACGTGGGGAGAAGGGGAAGAAGAAAAGATGCTCACAGGTCTGTAGTGAGTGAGCAACTGGACAGCGTGTACAAATGCTTCCATTTAAAATTTTGTAGCTTAGCTTTGTCCCAGAGGTTTGTTTCTGGTTTCCCTTCTGATGACCAGTCAATAGAAATCTAACAGGGGACAAGCCTCCAGGCTCTGAATGTGACTGTTTCTGAGGATGCTGGCCTGCTTGTGGATGCTCAGAAAGCTCTCATCTCTGTCTGCAGTCTCTGTTGTGGCAGTCCTGTGCCCTCGCGCAGTGGAGGCATATCTGTGTGTTGTTAGTGCACAGGCTCTGTCTGCGTTGGTGAGGTCCGTACTTCATTCAGCTGTTCACTCCGCGGCACTGCTGGCCCCATCTTGGCCACGTGGCAGTATTCACTTTCATGATGCGTCCTACCAGCTCTGCTGTTGAGCTCTCTAGCTGTGGCTGTACGTGGTTTATTGCCTGTGCTGGCTTCTCAGCAGATGTGCTTTTGCTCTTCAGTCTGTGAAGATCTTTGTGTGGCTGAGCAGAGCTAACACCTTCCAGGGAACACCCTCCTGTGGAGATGATGACAGTAGATCTGCCAGCTGGGGAGTTTGCTGGGATGGTCAGATCACTTCAGGCCATCGCTGGCTAGTGGAATGGACCCTCCATGTTCAGCATTTTGGGACACCTGCGGGTTTTCTCAGGTTGAAGGGCTGTATGTGCATGTGATGGATTGTTCAAATCCTAAAAAGAGAGAGTCCAAGCCCCTCGCACTGTCAGGCAGTGATGAAACCAGCCTTGTTTCGCATACACTGTGAAATACATGTCTGCACAGGCTGTGTGCCTGACTTATCCAAGTCCTTCACAGATGGTCTGAGTCAAGTGGTTGATTTAGATCATGAAGGGAAGATGACTTTCCAGTAAGGTAACTGATCTTTTTAATAGGATTTATGTGCAGACTTGCTAACAGAGGAAAGAAGAGTGAGTGGTATTCTCTGGGATGCGCAGTTCACAACCAAAGGAATTGAAATGGCAATGCAAGCCAAATAAAAAGATTTGTGCCTTCCCGCTGCTCCATTTATACTTTCTTCAGCCTTAAAGAGCTGAAACTCTGATAAAAGGCCCTAACAGGCAGGTGCTCGGGGCCTTTGTGTCAGTAGGGCTGAATCAACTCGCATAGCTGAAATCCGTTGACTCAGAGCTTCCCCTAGAGCCACTTCCCAAGAGGACTGTCAAGTAGTCATAATAATTGCCATTGATTTATTTCTCCATCTCTCTTCTAGAAGCCAGGTTGTGCACTGACACAGGCCCTGGAGTGATCCTTCACACTGTATTGACAGACACAAGGGTCTCACTTGAGCAACTCCATTTGTGATCCTTGTGGTACTGTCTTCATTCACTGGACATGGAGGATAGCTGCCAGGATTTCCACAGATTCGTTGCAGCAGTGGTGGGAGGAACCGCTGGGGTGTCCTGTCCAGCCCCATGTTCACAGCAGAAATGTCACCCACACTAGATCAGGGCAGCTGTCATTTTGCACATCTGAGTCCTGCAGCCCCCCAGGAGGGAGGTACCCCACCTCCCTGCTGACCCCCCATGGCTGCTCCCCCTCTGCAGGAAGAAGTGTCTCTTTCTGCCAGATCTCAGTATCCCAAGAGGCAGCTTGTGTCCATGGCCGCCTGAACCTCTTGCTGCTGCTGAGAGGAGCTTAACTTGCCCATCATCTTGGTACTTTTCCTTCCTCTAGTTGCAGACTGCTCGTAGACCTTCTGTTGGCCAGACCCAGCGAAGCCCAGCTGCCTCCACTACTCTTCCTTGGTTGTGAGCTCTAGGTCCAGCGTGTGCCCACTGCTGCCCGTTTTCCCTCGCACCAGGGCTGTAGTGCAGGGAGCCCTTTGGCTCAGTTGGCATTGGTTGAGCACGAAGATGAGCTCTTTCTCCACCTCGATGGATGTGGGCACTGTCATTGCTTAAGATGCCAGGTGCAGGCTCATCGGCACGTCAGTGGCAAACTGCCACCTTATCCCGTGGGCTTTTAAGTGCCAGTTTGACACCTGAGGGCCACATTTTCAGTCCTGGGAGTTTTAGCTAGGCTATCATTGAGGCCAGTAATGACAATGTCCTAAATTTAAAGTTGCAGAGAGAAGGTGATTCATGCCCGCTTTGTCATTGGTGCCACAAGTGCTGTGCCATCTGCTCTGTGATTACTTGGCACTGTCGGAGAGATCATCCAGTGATCTTTCAGTGACTGGAGTTGCTGCTTGGATCAGTTTTGGCTGGAGAATTATCGAGGTGGTAAAACCTATGTGTTCCCTTTCAGGTAGTTATGTTGTTTATAGCTTAACTATGTCAACTTTTTTGAACTCTGCCAGTTAACAAATTCACACTACAGCTGGTTGAACTCCAACAGAAGCTCTTGTTATTCCAGAGAATCGCTAGTGAAGAAGAACCAGTCCCTTGATGAAGAAGGTTCTGCATTTGTTTCAGGCGTTCTGGCTGCTCCTTTTCACAATTACTATACGGAGCAGGCCTCAGGCTCTGCCTTTTTATTAGGGACAGATGCCACAGCCCATAGGTATGGGACAGAGGTGACAGCATGCTCACTCACAGTGTCATGAGCTCATCTCATTTCGGGGGCTTCTCTCAGGCACTGGGAACTCTTGGGCTTATTCTTATATGGTAAGGAAGTAGGGAATTTTACAATAGGTATTTTCCAGGGCCAAGAAGGAAAGAAGATTGCTAGATGGATAAGGAGTTGGCTGGATGCCTGCATCCAAAGAGTTACAGTCAATGGCTCAATGTTCAAATGGAAACCAGTAATGAGTGGTGTCCCTCAAGTGTCCATATTGGGACCAGTACTGTTTAATATCTTCATCAATGACTTACGTAGTGGGATTGAGTGCACCCTCAGCAAGTTTGCGGATGACACCGAGCTGAGTTGATACAGTTGATAGGCTGTGGGGACAGGATGCCGTCCAGAGGGACCTGGACAGGCTGGAGGAGTGGGCCCATGTGAACCTCATGAAGTTCAGCAAAGCCAAGTGCAAGGTCGTACATCTGGCTCAGGGCAATCCCAAGCACAAATACAGGCTCGGCGGAGAATGGCTGGAGAGCAGCCCTGAGGAGAAGGACCTGAGGGTGCTGATTGATGAGAGTCTCAAAATGAGCCAGCAATGTCCGATCACAGCCCAGAAGGCCAACCGTATCCTGGGCTGCATCAAAAGAAGTGTGGCCAGCAGGTCAAGGGAGGTGATTCTGCTCCTCTACTCCGCTCTTGTGAGACCCCACCTGGAGTACTGCATCCAGCTCTGGAGTCCCCCACATAAGAAGGACATGGACCTGCTGGAGCGGGTCCAGAGGAGAGCCACAAGGATGATCAGAGGGCTGGAGCACCTGAGAGGCTGAGAGAGTTGGGGCTGTTCAGCCTGGAGAAGAGAAGGCTCCGGGGAGATCTGATTGCAGCCTTCCAGTCCCTAAAGGGGGCCTACAGGAAAGCTGGGGAAGGACATGTAGCGATAGGACGAGGGGGAATGGCTTTAAGATGGAAGAGGGCAGGTTTAGATTAAACATTAGGAAGAAGTTTTTCACTGTAAGGGTGGTGAGGCACTGGAACAGGTTGCCCAGAGAGGTTGTTGAAGTTCCGTCCCTGGAGGTGTTCAAGGCCAGGCTGGACGTGGCCTTGGGCAACCTGGGCTGGTGGGAGGTGGCCCTGCCCATGGCAGGGGGGTTGGAACTCGATGATCTTCAAGGTCCAATCTTCCAACCTAAACCATTCTATGATCTCACAGGCCTCTCCAGCTGATAATTGATCTTGCGCTCCTTTTATTTTAGCATCAGAGACCTGGAGCCAGGTGTGGAAAGTTTTTTGGTCTTTAAGAGCTCACTTCCTTTGCTGACTCCTATTCAGAGTAAAAAACTCTGTCATTTTCCAGCTATCTGTGGGTGGATTATCTGGATTGCATTTGGCATGCAGCTACTCAGTGGGCACCGTGCAGAAACCGAGTTCAGAGATGTTAGCCTGGGTGCAAGTGCCCCTTGAATAAGATGTTAGTGCTTATTGCTTCTGGAAGGAGTCTGCTGCCTTTCACGTGGTGTGCTTTGCAGACTAGTAAGCTGCCTGGTGGTTGTGCACGTCCCCATTCTGCTTCCCTATGTGTGCCGTAGCACCCAGGCTGGTGGGGAGGGGTGCAGAAAGGCATTATTTGATGTACCCTCCAATGAAAAGAAGGCCAACTGTTTAAAAAATCCTCTGCAGCACTGAGAACAGTAGACTCGATGGTACTGGGAGACCAAATCCTACACTGTGCTACTGAAACATCAGCTATTCTACTTTCTGTTCTCAAGTTACCAGTTTACAGTGAATTTCTGCTTAAAATTCAAAATTTCTTGGACTTCTGAAGATCTCTTTTTCTCCTTTCTCTCTCTCTCTCTCTCTCTCTCTCTCTCTCTTTTTCCAACAGCCTCTTGAGCTTACACGAAAAATCCTCCGAGATAAGCAGAACAAGAAGAATTCTGGTCAGCCCATTCCAGTATTTCCATCCTGGGTGTATGAGAGACCTGCACTTATTGGCGATTTCTTAATTGGCACCAGTTTAAGCACTGACACAACGGTACCTATAGGTATGTGATACACAGGGAAAATTGCACTAACTTTTTATGTTTTGTACTTGTTCAGAAGTGCTGTTCAGATTTCATCACGCTCAGGATGAAAGCAAAGCTTGGCTCCTTGCACTCTGCAGATGAAGAGCAGGGTTCAAAAAAAAAACCCCAAACTCCAAACTTACTTTGTTCACAGTGTTTTTCCTGCATTGAATTTCAGCCCCACTGTCGATCCATGGGATCTAATCTGTTTTGAGTCCTTTTTCTCTCTTGAGTCACAGCCTCCATAAAATTCTACTGTAGGAGTATCGCATCTGTATTCTCAGCTGAAAAATCTGTAGTTGCACCTGATGAGGGAGTATTCACCAGTCCACCAGCTCAATATCCTCTCCAGTAAGACTATAACAACCTCCCTGATTTGCTGTGTCTCTCCTCACCAGAACAGCAGGGGAGTAATCTCTCCCTGTTGTATTCGAGCTTTAGGCTGAGCTATGTATAGTTTCTTATTCATAAATTAGATTTAAGAACTCTTTTTTTGGAAGAGAACAGCTGAGTTAGAGACTCATGTTTCCATTCCCCAGAACTGTGAAGGCGCCTGCAAGAAACCTGTAGCTTCTTCCTGATGTGGATTTGAGCTGTGTCTAAGGGGGGGATGACATGAAAACAGTAGGCTCATTCTTGCAGGTGCCCTTAAACAGCTTGTCCACCAGGGCATTTCTGCCAGGCCTTTTGGCATGTTCGTAGCAAGCTCAGAACCATTTGTTCTTTCTCTCACATACAATCGTACAAATGGAGAGGGATTGTTGCCTTGTTTCACAAGATAAGCTTTGCTGTAGTTAGTGTTGTAGCCACTCTGTTCCCTGATCTTCTGATGCACTTGATTATATTTCCGGTTGAGTTCTTCTTGCAGCTGGTTTGCAGTTGAGCATTGCATTCAGAGATGCTGAAGTTTACAGCTCACCTGCAGCTTTTGCTGGGCTAGCATTTCTTTGTGTCTGTATTTGAACTGTTTTCTTGATGTTTGAATGTTTCAGTGGAGGGGAAGTAGGGGGAGTTGTTGACGAGGTTGGAGCTCCTCGGGTCCAGTATAACTGAGCCCTTTTGGGTGGAAGGATCAGCAGCACAGGCTGTGGGTGATGTTCTCTCGGCCACAGATGTTGGATGTATAGCCCTGTCTACTCAGTTTGCTTTGGGTATAAATGAGTAAAGGTTTCTGTTTTCTTGGAAAGCAAGGTAGGTGATTTTAGAGTTGACCCTAACTCAGTTTTATTTCTCTGTATCTTGATTCAGCTTTGTCTGACCTTCCTTTGTTCTCTTTGAATGGTAGTATGTCTTCGTTTCAAGCTTCAGGTACTAGATGATTGAAATGATACAAATGGATGATCAGGCAGTACTACGGCATGTTCTAATTGTGGGGGGTTTGTTTTGTCTTCTCTTTGAAAACAGGTACCTTGCCATTAGCCTCCCAAGAATCCATGATTGTTGAGGACTTGCTGTATGTTCTGATTGGTGTGGATGGAAGATACATCACAGCGCAGCCTCTTGTAGGCAGGCAAAACCGAGCATTTTCAGTCGATCCGAACTTGGACTTGTCCATCAAAGAGCTGGTGACCAGGATTCTTCCTGTAGCAGCAAGTTACTCTGCTGTCACCAGGTACCAAGCTGACTTGTGTCAGAGGATGATGTTCTCCTTTGTAGAGTAGAGAATCTGTCATTGTGCAGATGGTAACTTCCAATCTTAATTTAAACTTACGGGGATATAAAATAAGAATGGCAATTTGATTGAATTGGGTTTAGCTACATTTGTTTTTGCTGGGTTTCTCCTCTGTGCTGCCAGTTCACTTTTTTCATTCACTTCACCTTCACTTTGTCAAAACTTGGTCTTGGTAAATTCAGGCAAAGTGCAAATAGGATATGTCTGCTTGTTCTGGCTTGTCTCTTCTCACTCTGCTATGAATTTCTCTGTGTTTCATGCTTTTTGCTCTCCTTTGGGCATCCAGGACTGAGATAACCTTTGTGTGCTTCTGAGCAGGAGAGCCTACTGCTGCCTAGTTTCTGGTAGCTGCCTTAAGTAACGGTTAAAAGGTCTTAGTATAAGGTACACCTCACAAACAACAGGTCTTTGTTATATAGATGTCTGCATTTGATTCAAAGTCCCTAAAAGATCAGCAAAGAGAAAGAAGCATTTTTAGAATGTGATTCGTCCAATCTCTTTTACATGTCTCCTTCCAGATCATGTCGCTTGTCTTCAGAAGCATCTGTCTCTCTCCACTAACATGTATGGAGCCATCTGAGTCTGGGCAGATGAATCCCTGCTGTGGCATGTGGTGTCAGAAGCCAGCAGCAGTGCTTTCCCCACATGTCTGGGTGCATATTGCTTCCTTTTGAGATCTTTTCCTGTCCTCTAATCTGTTTCTTATGCAAAGACAATCTCCTTGAAAATCCTGGCTCTCACTTTTTACAGAGTGGTTTTGCAAATAATCCTAGTTCCCCTACAGTTTGAGAGGAAATGCCTTCGCACTGCTTGCTGTACTGGGAAATGCAGTGATGGGAAATAGGCAGGGGGGACACAGAGCAAAGGTGGAACTTGAAACTCCAGCTGAAGACTGGTGCACTTTCCAACACACGATCTGCGCGTACAGTGTCCTGAAGATAAAATTCCTGAAAACGATAGAAGGTGCCTTGCCTGAAAGAGTTTCCATTTTGCTTTTTACAGGTTTATAGAGGAGAAGTCTTCCTTCGAGTATGGCCAGGTAAATCATGCTCTGGCTGCTGCTATGCGGACTCTAATCAAGGAATACATGATACTCATTACCCAGCTGGAACATCTTCAGAGACAGGGACTTCTGTCACTGCAGAAACTCTGGTTTTATATCCAGCCCACAATGAGGACCTTGGAGATTCTTGCTTCACTTTGTAAGTTTCAAAAATACAGTCATTACATTTTGACAGGTGCATGACAGTGGCTTCTGAAAACTGTACAGGGTAGCAATACAGGCAGGGCATGTGTCTTTTTAATTTTATGTTATATTAAAGAAAAAAAGCCAAGGGGAATTGTACTTGTCAGAGCACTGCTCTTTTTTGAGAGCTGTGGGCTCTAGGGCTGAGTATGCCCTTCAGAGCTGCTGTGAGGCAAGTCCGTGCCTTTCAGCTTCACTGCCCTTCAGATCAGTTGTTTCCACTAGTGCTGTGTCTACTCAGCTTCTTTCCAAATGCCTCTCCAGCTGGGTGTGGATGTATAACCACAAACCAATTCAATTTAGAAGGGATCCTTGGAAGTTTCTAGTCCAACCCCTTACAGCTACTGCAGGTTTCTCAGGGCCGTGTGCAGGTGAGTCTGGACAATCCCCAGCAATGTAGATCCCCCGCCATTCTGGGACCTTTCCCATGACTTCACCACCCTTTTTGTGAACATTTCTTTCTGTATCTCCAGCTGGAATTTTCCCTTCTTGTAGCTTTTGTCCTTTTGATATTGTCACCGTGCTCCTCCAAGAGGAGTCTCATACCATCTCGTCTAGAACTATCCATTGGATAGTGAAGGAATGATTTTTGACAAACCCCAGCATCATCTTTTCTCTCAGCTAACAAGCCCGGTTCCCTGAGGCTTTTCTTGTATGCCTTGGGCACCAGACCCCCACCACCTGATGGACTCTTCATTTTGTCATTCATACTGGGGACCCCAGACTGAACACAGTGTTCCAGGTGCGGCCTCATGGGTGCTGGGCAGAGGAGAATAACCACTGGCAGTGTGGCCCTGGGTGCGGTTGGCGTTCATTGCTGCAAGGACACGCTGCTGACCCATGGCCAGCTGGTTGTCCACGGGGAGCCCCTGGTTGTTCTTTGCGGTGCTGCTCCTCAGCCAGCCAGTCGTAGCCTGTACTGTTGCATGAGGTTGTTGGTCACAGATGCAGTTACCTCAATAATTTTGGTTAAACTCTTTGGCATGAGCATACTTGTACATGTCTCTCTACTCAGCCCAGGGAATTTATCTGGATGTAAATATCTGTTCTATTTATGATCTGGAATTGAATGATCCCCCTCGGTATTCACGTTTCCTGAAATTTTTATTGTTTTGGAACACAGCAGTTGGCCAACTACATCAAGGTTTACTTTGATCCGAAACTCGTGGTAGTACTGTATTCCTGTGTCCCTATGTCCCTTTTGCGATGGCGAAGTACAAATTTCACTATCAACCTACCTAAATCCTGGTGACCCCTCGGACATGGTCCCCTCGGTGCAGGAGGCTTTTGGACTCTAAGCCACCACATACCTTGTGTCTACCTGAGTTTAGTTCTCCTTCCCTGGAGGGCTGGGTTTGGTTATTGCTTTTTTTAAATTGTGGATCATTTGGGTTTTCGTTTCAGGACATTTCAGGATTTAAGCTTTTGGTTGTGTGGTGGAACGGCCTTGCATCTTCACAGGAGGGGTCTACAGCTGACATGGAGATCTGTGACTTAGTGTGGTCACCTAATCAGCTGCTAAATTTATTACATTTAACATCATAGCTTGTGCAATTAATCTGTGTCAGCTTTGTGTCTTACATCTATATTTTTAAATTTTAGCTACTTCTGTGGATAAAGGTGAGTGTATGGGAGGATCAACCCTGAGCTTACTCCATGACAAGACTTTCAATTACACGGGAGACAGCCAGGCCCAGGAGCTGTGCCTGTATTTAACTAAGGCAGCCAGCGTGCCTTACTTTGAAATTCTGGAAAAGTGGATATATCGAGGCATCATTAATGATCCATACAGGTAAAGAACAGTTAAGGAATGAAAATTAAATACAAAAGTCCTTGGCTTCTACTTTTTTTAGTGCACCCATCCCTCTGCTTGCTCGGTAGAGGGCATAGCCTAGGGCCTCAACCTGGCAGCAGTAGGTAGACAAGTCAGCATTGCGAGGCAGGGGAGCTGCTGGAGCGTGTTTAACTACATTTCTTATTTGATTTGGTGGTTATACAGTTAGAGATGCTTTAACTTGCTTTATTTTTCCAAATTCAAGGAAATTACATGCAAAAGTCAATGGCATAACAGTTCAAATATGCAGCCCGCTCCAATTCCACCTTACCATGCTTGTCCCTCTTTAAGAATTCTCCTCTCACATCTTCAACCTCTTCACGATGTGGGTGAGCCCTCTTCTCATGGGGCACACATGTGATAGCTCAGTGAATCTGTGTTAAATGTAGTCCACTAATATGCCAATCTGATAGGAGCTAACGACACTCTCTGAAGTTTCTTGTCTTTTGTGCTGTGTTTAATAGTTTATGCAGCATTTCTGTTTCCCATGTTTGCAGAATCCAAAGGGGGGCAAAACTCAAGTTAAAATAGCTAACATTAACGCCTTCCTGATGGTGCGAAGGCAGACAAAGGCCAGCTTCCTCACCTCTACACTGACAATCAAATATTTGCTTTGTGAACACTGTAAAATTCTGTTTCTATCATAACTGGTTGCAGATTAGCAGAAACACTCTGCATAATGCTTCTCATCTTACTACAAATACAGACTGATTTCAGTTCTTGATTGGAATGTATTTTCATGAGACCTTATTTCTGATAGATCATGTTACCAGTTTACAGGTCAAAAAAAGTAATCCTCATTGTACCACTGCCTGCTTCTAAACATCTGCTTTAACTGTTCAGTGAGTTCATGGTGGAGGAACATGAGCTGCAGAAGGAGAAGATTCAGGAGGACTATAATGACAAGTACTGGGATCAAAGGTATACTGTTGTTCAGCAACAGATACCCTCATTCTTGCAGAAAATGGCTGACAAAATACTAAGCACAGGTAGGTAAAGATAGGCTTCTGATGTAAAAGGAAAGCTTGAGACAAGCCTTGCCATTCTTTGTGTAAAGATGAAGTAAATGTCATTGCGCTTTGCCAGTTTGTGGGGTTGTCCAGTTGAACTTCTCTGAGGAACAGAAGAATCAGATTTAAAAAGAACCCCAAATCCTATAAATAAAACGACACGTGGGGAGGAGTCCAGCAGCAAGGGGAGCTGTCTGTCTTACTGCTCTGTTTCACGGGTACAGTTTTCTAGCAGCTAGCTAGATGGAGCTAGACAGCTGAAGTTTAAACATGCTGAGTTTTAATTTGGGTGTTTAAATGAAGTGTGCAACCTGATGGCTACCATTGTTCTCTTCCATAAGTACAAAACCCCCCAAAAGCTACTTCTGAAGTACAGCACCTCTTCAAAGTTTCTGGCTATCTGCAGAGATGTTCTGCTACCACTGGGAAACAAAACTATTTCTAGATTTCTCCTTAAACCTAATACTAGGTGCCTAATTTAAAATTCTGTCTTATCTTTAGAAAGGTGTCTAAATCCTTTCCATCTTTTAGTAGAACTTAGTGTAAACATTTCACAGCAAATCTTCCACTTGAAGGTAGCGGTCTGAAAGTTTCCCTGTTGGATGTACAGTAGGTATGAATATGGTTCATTCTTGCTTTTTGCTTCTAGGGAAATATTTAAATGTTGTGCGAGAATGTGGACGTGATGTTACCTGCCCTGTGGCTAAAGAGGTCATCTATACTTTAAAAGAGCGAGCATATGTGGAACAAATAGAAAAAGCGTATAACTATGCTAGCAAAGTTCTTCTGGATTTCCTAATGGAGGAGAAAGAGCTGGTGGCTCACCTCAGGTTTGATTTATTTTACTAAATGCACATTAAATAGATTGGTTCTGATAGTGAACATAAGTTTTTGAAGTTACCCCTCTTTTCTAATAATAAGTATATTATTAATGTGTTCTCTCTATTTCCATTAGAAAGGTTGACCTGAAAAAATAATATTTTTTTCTTTTCCTGAAGAAAAAAAAAGAAAAGTGTAAAATCGTAGCAAAGTTGGGTGGGAAGGATGTGTGGGGGTCTCTAGTCCATCTTCCTTGGAAGGCTGTTACCAAAACTAGGTCAGGGCAGCCATGGCTTTGTCTAGCCCAGTCCCAAAACCCACCCACAGGTATGGACATCCCCCACCTCTCTCATGACTTGTTCCGCAGCTGCATGTCACTCCCACCTGGGAAAGGAGTTTCCTAATATCATCTGGTATGATCAAGAAGAGTTTCGTGTGACTAAGAATAGTTTGATATTAAGCATCTCACCAAATATATGCCATGGTTGTTGTTCATGCAATCATAAGTAGTTGGAATAGAGTGTATTAGCCCCAAGTTCCAGTACAGGGTTTTTCTTAACATTGTCCTTTTTTAAAGTTCGTCTTAATAACCTATATTTTGATTCTTGTAACACATTCAGCCCATAGGGGATGCAAGTGCATTCTAGCATGCAAACTCCAGCTTTCTTGTGTGAATCAAGGTTTTAGTTTATTGCTACCTTCAGAAAACGCTAAAAACAGGAATCTTAATTATCCAGAAGACCAAGACAGCAACAAATAGGTAGGAAATTGCAGTGGTAGGATAGTTTGTCATCGGTGTGAGACTTGATGCTAGAGGTTATGCTTCAAACCAGTGACACAGGGTGAAAGAAAGTGATCTGAGCTTTATGGGACAAACCTGCCAAGTGACCTGCACAAGAAGATGCCCATTGGGAGACGTAAGCTGGAGCAGTAAAGGCAACTGGAGTGAATATGCCTAGCAGTCCAGGTGGGATTGCTTTGGGCCTGCTTTTTACTAGGTCTGAAAAAGTTGTAGCTGCAACAAAGGCTCCAGACCTGGGAACACTATGGCTCCAGTTGCAAGAGGTTGTGGGAGGAGCTGAAGATCCATGTTTCACTCCTTTGAAACTGATACTTGCTTTTCTGCCCTGTGAAAACCACCAGAGAACATGCTTCGTTTCATGAAAGATTATGAGACCTGCCTCAAACCTGCCAATCATTAAGAAGATTCTTCCTAGCCTTGCTAATAACTGTCATTCTTCCAAGCCTTCTTTGCTTAATAGGACTGTTCAAAAGACACTGGCTTCCAAAGTTCTGGTGGCACATGTCCTCTTTTGGGCCTGTTTGTCACAATGGCGTTTCAGATTAAGGTGTTGCTCAGCCTCTCCAGCTGGGATTAATCATAGAATCACAGAATGGTTTAGGTTGGAAGGGACCTTAAAAATCATCCAGTTCCAACCTCCTGCCATGGGCAGGGACACCTCCCCCCAGCCCAGGGTGCTCAAAGCCCTGTCCAACCTGGCCCTGAACACCACCAGGGATGGGGCAGCCACAACTTCCCTGGGCAACTTGTTCCAGTGTCTCACCACCCTCATAGTGAAAAATTTCTTCCTAATATCAAATCTAAATCTACGCTATTCCAGTTTGAAGCCATTACCCCTCGTCCTATCACTATGTGCCCTTGTGAAAAGTCCCTCTCCAGCTTTCAGGTCTGGTCTGGTGATGTCTGTGACCTCCTCATCTTTGAAATAGACTCTCCACTAGATCCTTCAGTAGCTGTCCTATGCATGTCATCTGCTGGGCTGCAAGTGCAGGGGCAGCTGGTTGTGGAGGAAGCTAATGAGTTTCCAGCACACGTGTGCACTTTGAGACCCGAAGTGGGATGGTTGTGATTGAACCCCAGGGACCTGTGACAGATAACCACTATTCCTTAGTGAAGCAGAAGTACTGACTCTCTCTCTCCACCATCCCAGAAATGTTGCTTGGAAGGAACCAACAACCTCTAGTTCAACGTCCTGCTTCAAGTGGGATTGTCGCCGGCATTAGGTCAGGTTTTTACTTGGGTTTGTGCTCTAGGGTGTGTCAGCAGTGAGTATCTCACTCCCCTGTCTGTTGTGCCTTCAGTTAACCACTGACACTGTCATGACATCCTCGTGACTGGGGGAGTTTTCTTGGTTCAAGAGAGTAACAACAGTCAGGGAAACAGAGGGGCTGAGCATCGTCCTGAATTGACAGTGATCAGGAGGCTGCAACCACATTGTGTTAAGGCTGTGCTGGCACTATTTTTACTCTGAAAACAGCAGTTATGCATGATCTTTTGCCAGCTGCTAAGTTAATCCTCAAACTCTCCCCTGAGGTATTTCCAAGCTCTTGGTCCACTGCAGTGACCTCTCCCTGATGCCAAGTGAAAATTAAAGTTTATGCATCCTACTGTAGCAGAAGTCATCGCAGGTACCTGGAATGCTTCAAAAAAGCAACACAGATACTTGTTAATTCAAAGGGCTGCAAGATTCTGCTCTGAGTTGGCAACTGCGTCTTGGGTGGATCTGCACACTGTGGAGGTTGCGGTGTTGTTGAGGACAGCAGTATGAACCTTTGCCCAGCAATGTAGTGTGTACGGGTTTTCTTCTAAGGTGCATTTTTCAAGGAAAAAAAAAGAGCAGCAGCAGCCGTGATCTGACTTCACAAAAGCATGCGGACTGAGGTGGAAAGGAGGAAGGGACATGCATAAAAGACTAAAATGGGTTATTTATGGCTGTGTCTTCTCTATGAAGAGGAACATTTTGTGATCAAACCCAGCAGCCTGGCTGAATTGATTGCTTTTGTTCCTTTAGGTTTAATATGGATTATCTTGGGCTTTAAAAAACATAATCAATTGTCCCTTCATTTTCTTGAGCAGATCTATAAAACACTATTTCCTGATGGATCAAGGGGACTTTTTTGTTCACTTCATGGATCTCACAGAAGAGGAACTTAAGAAGCCTGTAGATGACATTATAACTACAAGGCTAGAGGCTCTGCTTGAATTAGCCCTGCGAATGAGCACAGCCAACACAGATCCTTTCAAGGACGATTTAAAGGTAAGAATGTATGTAAGCAGAAGATAACTGAATTTGAGCAGAAGGCCTGCCATGATTTGGGAAGATCTGTGTGCCTGTAAGAACCTGCTGAATGTACAGTGAAGGAAAAGAGAATCAATGGCTGTCCTTCTGTAGACCTTCTCTGGGTTAAGTCTTCCTCTTTCATCCAGATCAGCGACTGGAAGCACCTGCCCTGGGCAAGGGTCTGCATTTGCTTTCTGGAGTCTGAACATAGAGAAGGTGCTTTTGGGTGGCCTCTGGATGAGGTGGGAACAGTAGTGTGTCTCATGCTTATTCTCAGCTTGGGTGCTCACTTTGGGGTACAAGAACATACCTGATGAGAAATCCTGCCTATTAATGATCGCATGTTTTACAGATGTGAAGCAGCACAGAGACGGTGCCTTGGGAGTGTGAGATGTGAATAGACCTTGCAGAGGCCAAGGGCAAGGCAGAGCAGTCAGCAGCTGCTCTGGTGTCTGCCACTGCACTGTCCAGATCATACCATTCACTATTGCTTCCTAGGTTGGTCTGATGACTCGAGAGCGGCTCTTGACAATTTGCACTTCTGCCATGTGTCTGTTGCTATGCGGTAGTTGTGAGTGCCCCTGTGGCTTCATTTTTTTCCTGCTCTTTCTTTATAGATTGACTTGATGCCCCATGACCTCATTACACAGCTCTTGAGAGTCTTGGCCATAGAAACGAAACAGGAGAAGGCCATTATCAGTGCAGATCCCACAGAACTCACTCTCAGTGGCCTTGAAGCATTTTCCTTTGACTACATTGTTAAGTGGCCTCTGTCCCTTATTATAAACAGGTAAAGTATCAATCCACTGAAGGTAAAAAGGCAGAAGCTTTTGCATTGGGTTGAAGCACGTTTCCATGCAGCAAAAAAATGGAAAGCCTGTATCTTTAAAGTGAGATTATAATTTGCTGACTAGTAGGGAATGCTCTGGGGTTGTTGACCCCTGCTTTCTCTGCTTGAAGACTATGGAATATGGATTGTCTCTTCAGTAGAGCCCTACTAGACCATGTCTAAGGCATGCTTGGCAAGTCAAACTTTCATTTTAAATGGTAGGAATACACAGATAAAAGGTTGCTTTCTCAGCCTGGTCCCTGGTTTTACTTGTCACTGATCACACAGTTTTCATTTGTCCATGGCTTTCTGAAGCATCTCCCCTGAGAATATGAACTCTCACAAGAGGGTTCCATGCAAGAATCAAGTGTTTCTTAAATATGGAGAGCAGAAAAAAAATGCACTTTCTGATATCCCTGGTTGCAAACTAGAGGGATACAGGCTGTTGCTAGAATTACTATAGCAAGCTATTTTGCATTTAATTGAGTTGTGAGGGACTGAATGGTTCATTTTTCTGCAGGGATTTGCCCCCTGTTTCCCTGGAGAAACACTGACAGACCTGGTGCTGTGAGCCAGGGCAAATGGGACAAGAAGTGTTACATGAAGAGCGTGACAGATGTTGAATTGTTAACTGCCAGCAATTAGTTTGTCCCTTAACTTCCCCTTTAAAAAATCAGTGGGACTTTTTCAAGGACATGATGCTTTTGAAATGATGTCTCTTTCTTTCAAATTGAGTGTATCAGCTCTGATGGTAGCTATGGAAGTGAAAATACTGTTTGGTAAGGCTTCACGAACTGTATCGACTGGAGCTCTGTAGACACCTACACTGAAGTGTCTGAATGCAGACCTGAATCCAGTCCCTGAAGCTATAAATAAGGATCCCCATCTGCTTCTGACAGTGCATTGCTGGCGGGGTGATGCTGCCTGTAGCTTAGTTACAGCTTTTTCTTCATCTTTTTGGAGAATCCTGGTGAATTGTTTTGGTGATCGTAGCAGTCTTAGGGCAGTGGGTACATGACCGCAGGCTTTCAGCCCTCTGTCCCAGTGTCTCTGTGAGTGACCTTTCTGCGGGTGGCTCGAGGGAATTGAAGAAGGGGGCTGGTGATGTGCGCGCTGGCAGGAAATATGGAGGAGGGACTCCTTGGAGAGAAATTCTTTGGGATGGTTACAAAAGTGATTTTTTTTTTTTCTTTGGTTCAGATTGTTTCGGTGAGGTTCTGTGTGCATCTGAAGGCGTAAGGAACATATTGTGTAAAGTCTCTTTGCCTTTGAGCAGCCTCAGCCTTCACAGCTTAGTCTGTCAATCAGAACAGGGCTTAATCTGGATGGGTTTCTCCTTTCTTTTCAGGAAGGCACTGACAAGATACCAGATGCTTTTCAGACACATGTTCTATTGCAAACATGTGGAAAGACAGTTGTGCAACGTTTGGATCAGCAATAAGACAGCCAAGCAATTTTCCCTGCATTCAGCTAAGTGGTATGGCCTTTTTTTCTGCTGGATCAGATGTGGAGGTTTGATTTTCCTTCTTGCTAGTTAGATATGTCGTGACATGGATCAGATCATTTTGACTTGAAAAAGATCTTTACAGATTTCTTACAGGTTGAGAGAGGTCGAAATATAACATTTTAGGTTTTGGTAGGAAGTGTTGGCTCAATAATCTTTGTGCTGCTTGGCTTGTTCCTCTTTGTTGGCATGAAGGTTTGAAAAGGAAGAGATGGTCTTTAGGGTTAGATCATTCTACACTGAACCGTTACAGCAGAGGACATCTGTGTGCCTATCATCTTGGTCGCTACTTTAGCATCAGCAAGATTAGTGAGGGCCCCAGTAGTTTAAAAACAACATCCTTCTCTTCTGCCCAGACCACTAGCAAGGACTCATGACCTTCACACAGCTTGGCTAATGTTTGGGGTTTTGGTGTGATACAAACTGAATAAGGTAAAATTGGTGGGGTGTTTTCCCAGGAAATCATTCTCTCTCGTTCCATCTGTGAGGGTGGGTTTTCACCTTGGGATCTGCCCTCCAGGTGCTGCAGGTGCCTGTTTGGAGAGTGAGGCAGACCCCAGCGATGCAAGGTAGTACCTTCTGCCTTGCCGGTGGCACTTTCATGTCACAAGGTAACCTGGGCTGCCTTGGCGCTGACCTCAGCCAGCATGGCTCTAGCTCTGCTTCTCCTGTAATTGTAGAGGTGTTAGCAGAAGAGACCTGTCAGGGTGTCTAGTCCAACCTCCAGCTCACACGACGGTTGTGGTCACCAGGGGACAGGACACCTGTGGTTGAAAACCCCTAGGGTGGGTGTCCCCCACCTCTCTGGTGACCTGTCCCAGCTTGCTGAAGTCAGTTCTTAGTTTGCCATCGCAGAGGCTGCATAAATTAACATTGAAAGAACCTCTATATAATCCCACCATTCTATTTTTAAGGTGAAATTGTGTTAAATATCCTAGGTAGCAGGATTTGATTAAATATTTGAATCCCCTGAACATATTGATGCAAGGCATAGAATATTTTTAAGTGTTTATTTCACAAGTAAGGCTGGAAAGAAACCTGAACTATTTATCTTGTTAAATTTTGCCCTGCTAACGAATGCATGTCTCACTGGATACTTAGACTAGTAAAATTGCTCTAATATTTAATACTAAAATTTTAGTTGAATATAATCAAATATTCAAAGTAACTGTCGAGTCTACAATGGCTTCAAAATTCTGACTTTAGTAATTGAGGGAAAGCCATTTGAATATGTGGAAAATAATCAGAGATGGTTTGCGTTAACTTTATAATCCCTCTCACGCTGCAGCAGTGAATTTGCTAGGACAGAAATATTTAGCTTTGCTTGACTGTGCAAGCCTGGTGATAGTTCTCCATGGCATTTGCTAGCTCTAAGTTGTGTGGGTGTAATTTCTCCCCTAGGTTTGCTGGTGCTTTCACACTGCGGCAGCGGATGCTGAATTTTGTACAGAATATCCAGTATTACATGATGTTTGAAGTGATGGAGCCAACATGGCACATTCTTGAGAAGAACCTGAAATTGGTATGTGTGTGAGAGAAGTTGGAACGGAAGTCTGAAGCTAACAAATTTAATATAGGGGAAAAAAATCCCTAATTTCAGTTACTGCAAGGGTCTGTTAATTTTGTTGGAGGCACTTAAGTATCTTGGAACTATTGTTATTATCACACTGCAAAGCTCGTACTCTGCGCCCTGTTATGTAAAGGTGGTGTTCTGCTGAGCATCGCTGTACACAGAAGAAAGAAAACTATGGAAAAGGAAGAAGGCTGTAGGGTGCAAGGATCATAAACCTGTCCAGACATCTTCAGTTGATTCCTTGACTGACTTACAGTGCTCTTAAAAGCCAAGTCTGTGCTTTCTCTTCTGTGAAGCTGCCAAGGACTGGCATGTTAGGACTAGCTGTTATAAAACAGGGCCTTCCTTATTTAGGTGGCTATTCCACATGTATATTCCCACTGCAGGTGGGCAAGGCTGGAGGACTTTTCCACTCCGGTGTTATCTGTGAGAGGCTAAGCTCTTTGCCACTGTTTTTTATGCCTGACGAGGGGCTATCTGGGCAAAGGATGCCTGGCATCATTTTTCTTCCTTTCATGGAGATGTAATGTTCTGAGCTGTGGGATTTTCCAGGTGTGCTACATAATATTTCTGGTTCACTAACCCAAGTTGGTGACTTCTCCAGAAGTTCTTCACCCTAGCAAAGACTGCAAGAATCAGTTTTTATCTCCTGGTGGGCGTACGAGATGTCTTTATTATCTCAGAGAGGAACACATTCTCAGCTAATATCCTATCTGCCTGTTTTAAACCGAGACTGAAAAGTCATTGGGAGTTTACCTTTCAGAACAGGCTGGTCAAAAAGCTCATAAAGGTCTTCTCATATCTGGTTTCATTCATGTCAGATGTGTTGGTTCCATCCTCAACAACAGAGAAAAAAAATCTGTCACCAACAGATCAAGTGGTATTCTCAGTTTGTGTAGAGCAAACACTTCTCTCCCTTCTTTTTTTACCTGACTGTGGTAAACAGCTAGTCTTTCAGGGCATACAGTTACTGTGGTAGTTCATTAGACAAGTAAAGGATGATGCCTGAGCACTGGTGGATCTAGTGAAAGCCATGGTAATGCTGCAAATACATGTTGTCGTCCCTGACATCAGCCTGGGCCCAGCCCATAGCTTCTTTGTTCCCCAGGAATGTGTGCTGGAGCCAGGGCACTGGTTGCCTCCCCTCTCGGCACCAGTGGAGCTGCCTGGCTTCTGCTGGTTTCTGGCGTTAGAAACAAGTCTTTGTGGGAGGAAAAAGAGAGCAGAGATGGCATCTTAGGTTACTTCTGTACTGATGCCTAAAACAAGGGCAGAGACATAAGCTGTCTGCTCCTCATTACGTAGCAAATGTCTCCACTTGGTCCCTGTGGTCCTATCATACGATCATTTTGTGTTCTTCCAGTTTCAGGTGTGGGCAGCAGTCTGGGGAGGGCTGTATTGTAGCTGTCTTCATAGCGTGAAGCTGTAGAGATGTGTTGCATGGGCTGGGGTGCGTCGTGAAGGCCTGTGAAAGTCCTTGAGGGTGTAAAGCTTGGTGCAGTAGCGTTGGAGGGTTTTTCCAAGGGAGAGACTCTGACCTGCTGCCATCTCCTCCATGCCAGGAGACAAGTTGAGAAGGCCCTTTAGGAAGTGCTGCCCCTGAGCTTTGAATGATGTTTGTCTTGACATATGGGCTTTGCCAGGCAGTGAACATGTGTTTAATTAGAGCAGATGATCAGTGATTCCTTCCTCAGACTTGGTTATTTTGCAGCATAACCTTTGTGATGGCTGTAGTCGTGTTCCTTGTCCCAAGGGACACTGCGTTCCTTATGGTCCTTCTCAGCTTCCTTACACACTGTGGTGCTGCTGTGTTGGGACTGATGTTAGGGTGCCCCAGCTACGGTGAGGAAACAGGAGGCAGATGTACGTCACCTTATTATTCTTCCCTCACAGTCATCCTGTGATCAGACAATTCTGGGTTGCACATCTTTTTCCTCTTACACCATGAAAAACATTTATCTGAGCCCAACGCTCCTCCTGCAATCTGCATTAAGGCACAGCAGCTCTCTTGGCAGCTCTCTGACAAGCCTTGTGAATCTCCAATATCGGCTGACCCTGTCTTAGTTTCTACTGTGTCCTGGGGAGTTGTTCTGGGGTCAGCTAACCAACATTTTTGATGCCTTGTCATCCTTTTTCCTGGAGAATTCACAGGAGGCATCGTGTCTGGGATTGTGAGCATCTCTGCATATTCTTGGGGAGGACTTCTGAACAAGAAGAGGTTATATGTCAAGCTCCTGGATGATCTGAGAGAAGAGTACTTTCTTCTTAATTTTGCTGAAAGTTTAGGTTTGCGGAATATAATACTCAGTTTACTTTACTTGAATTGAGGTGCGTGAACAAGTTATCCTGTCCCGGGTTCTTCCATACTGATTTCAGGTAGCACTTTCTTTCAGTCTCGGCTGATTCCAGGTGTCCTAGAAGGGACTGTTGAACACAGTAGGCACGCAGTCTGTATTGACAGCATCCCCTGTTCAGAAGAGACGATCTCCTGACTGCACAGGTTTTGCAGAGACTTTTGGTCTGAAGATTCCTCTCTGCTTTGGCTCTCAGCCATTGAGTTTCTCTGCTCCTTCCGAGGTGTAGTGGTGTTGAAGCATTTTTATTTCAGATCCAAAAAGGAATTCGCCAGTTTATACTGTTTCTCTGAGGAGCCCATTCCCAAGAAACTTCTATAGATCAAACCGTTTTTGGTAGCCCAAGTGGGCAGATTTTTTCCCTCGCTATGGAACAGTGGTGAGCCTGCCAGAGATGTTGAGATAGCAGGTATAAAGTGACTTTGCTGGCACTGGGGAAAGGTGTTTTGCATGGCTGTATGGCAAGAAGGAGATCTGGCCATGCCTTCACTATATGCTTCTTCATTGCTGAAACCTTGAGGGCTGCTGCAGTGTTCTGTAGAGCATTTCTACCATTGGTCTGTACCTGAAGGTCTTCTCCAAGTAATAGTGCAGTAGTAACGACTCGTGACGTGAATATGTACACAAATTGTCGCTTGAAACAGAACGTTTTTTTGGCAAGTTAGCAAAGTCTTTAAAACGTAATCCAAATGTGTATTTGCCTCCCATCCTCATCAGTGTCCTTCAAGGCTTTTAAACCTCTGGGAGATGGAGCGTGCCCTCTACCAGTGCTGGGGCAGGTAACATCTGTCTCTAAGCAGTGTTGTGATATGTGCACCTGCGAGTCAAATATCTCAACAGTGCCAGCTAAAGAAGCTGTTTCAGCAACCACTTTGTCATGCAGTCCTTTAAAACAGCTGCTCACCATGGATGACATATCCCTAGCTCCTGAGTAAAATCTTCCTTGCTTTAAATAAAAGCATCATTTATTTCCAAACAGAGGATGCAGAACTGGCTCCTTAACCTCTGTAGCCTACAGACTAGGGGAGTTTTTTCCTTTCATTTGCATTTTAGGAGGGAAAAGGATGATCCTCACTGGCCTCATGTAGTGCCTTATGCTGTTTTTTTTTATTTGTCAGACTTCTCTCTTGTGCATTTCCACTTGAACTCAAGGTGATTTCTTCCTAAAAATATAGCTAGTATCTTTGTCTTCACAACATCATTGTCTTTGTCAACACAACTAGCATCTTCATGGCCTTAGAGAGTGGCATTTATCACTGTTCTGTACTAGTTGTTTGAAAGGTCATGGGGGGTCTTTTTGGCATTGATCCCGTTGGAGAAGCGTGGATACTTTTGGCAATTTTAGTCCTATGGCTCTTTCCTAAGCTTGACTTATGTTCTCAGCATCAGCACATCCCATCACAGAGTGAGAGACGGGGTTTAATCTATCATTTAAAACTCAAGACTGAAATAGCCCATGGAAGTAGCAGAGCTGGACAAAAATCTTGCAGAATCCTTGCAACACTGCATGGCCCAGTTCCTTATTGTGCTCCTAGAACAAGTTTCTGAGTAACCTGTATGATTTAAGCCTCGTAAACTTACTGACATTTAAGGTTCTTTGATTTATTTTTCTCTTTTCCACTTACTGTAGCTGACTTTACTGAGATTGTGGGAGTGGGCATGACAAGCAGATTTAAAAGCAGAAGTGCATGTTCATAAAGCAGATAACTCCATCCTGAGTCTCTTTTCCAGTGCAGGGTTTGGATGCTTAAAGAAAGCATAATTTGGTTGAGAAGGTGATGTGACAAATCAGAGGCAAAAAGTGTGCGAAGGGCTGTTGAATGCAGTAGTGCAAATACAGTCTCCATCTCCGGATGTTTCTGAGAGCTGGAAGGTACATGCCCTAGAGCGTGTCTGAGAGGTCACCATCAGAGGCAGGATGCTGGGTTAGAGCGTCTGTCTAGTGCAGCACAGCTGTCCTGGTTTGGTTTTTCATTATCGTACTATCCTGTCACAGGCATCTAATATTGACGATGTCCTGAGCCACCACACGAGCTTCCTGGATAACTGCTTGAAGGACTGCATGCTAACCAACCCGGAGCTGCTGAAGATCTTCTCCAAGCTGATGTCTGTCTGTGTCATGTTCACAAACTGCATGCAGGTGTGTACAGCCTCCCCGTATTGACTGCTTTGGGTGCCAGCCAGCTATGACAGTCCCTTTTTTCAACTTGACCCCTCTTGTCCTCGACACCCGTGGAAGAGCCTCGGTTCCTCCTGCCAGCACGCTTCATAGCTTGGCTGCTCAGACCCTCGTCCTTCCTCCCAAATGGTTTCTGTGGCTTCTACTGCCACAAAATTCTTTATGCTCTTCTTTTTCAGTTTTGGGATCAGGTTCGTATGAACTGAATTACCTCTCTTCAGCTAGTCCTGCAAGCAGAATGTGAGGTGTAAGTTGCGGGGCTCTGTAGTTTTTAGCATGCTCTTTTGAGGGTCAGGCGAGGACGGGTGACTGGACCCACAGAGACTGATCTCCATGGGCACACTCTAGCCAGCATCTCAGGGAGCCCATAGCTTTAAAAAACCACCACTTTCCTTTGGGTTTAGGGAGCTTTGTGTATTAACATTGTAAATTTAATCTCGGAGTTAGTTTTCATGTGACTTGGGTAGCTGCAGGGCTAGCAGAACTGAGTCAGCCTCATACTTTGCCATAGTCAAAAAAGGGGATCTAACCATTTCCCCAACCCTCTGCTCTTCCAAGAGGTTCACACAGAGCATGAAGCTGGATAATGAGATGGACCGGCTCACCTTAGAGCATGGCACAATGCTGGGCCCGCCAACAGAGGAGGAGCGAGCTGAAGAGACTGCAAAGAAGAAGCTAACTAACAAGGTGGGACATGGGATGGACAGCTTGGGCCCTTTCTTCTGTGAATGCTGCCTGGCTTGCAGTCTGGTCAGGGTGGCTCTCCTACCTCTTGCAGATAGATCTACCTAGTTTCTAGAGAACCTCTGGCCCCAAAGGCGGAATCTTTGTGGAATTGTAGGCATTTTTGAACAGTGTCAAGTGCTGATGGTGTTCTCAAAGTCTGCTTTGAAGACCCTGTCTCCCACAGCAGTCCCTGTGCTTGTTTTTAAGTTCTTAGTTGTATTTTCAGCCGTGCAGTGGATACCCGTATACAGGCTTTCTGCAATTCAAGAACTTTCTTGTTTCCAGATCTAGCATTTTGTGATGGATGAGCCAATAAACCATCGGGTGTGACTTTGCAGCCCATCCCTTTCATAACTTGACGGTTTGGCTTGTCCACATTTCTCTATCTGGATGCACACATACTAAGCGATTCGTTCGGCATGCTTTGCGGTTAGCGGGCTGCCTCCTGGCCCACTGAAGGCCTCTCTCTGGCACACAACCGATAGGGTCCATCACACTGCAAGGCAATCAGAGTGCTCCAGAGGTTACAGCCTGTCTTAGGCAACACTCGCTTTCTGCTTACTGGCTTTTCCTCCTGCTTGAAAGTAAGTAACGATAGCATGTATTTGAGGATAACTGTACTGGGATCTACCCTGGGGCACTTCCAGGTAGGCATGGCAAGGTTTTTAACCACCTTGCAGCTGTTTTGAAGGATTTATTTTAGTGGCTGAGTGACTGTTAAGTTTTATGGCGGTATTTTTGAGCAGGATAGGAAATAGGGAAGGAATAATTGCATCACTTTGGTAAGTGTGAATCAGCAAACACATGGGGCCACTATGCTTTTGTCTTGGTAGCTTTTAGCAGAGCATGCCGACAGCCTCCACCTCACGTCTGGCTTCGAAGCAACAATCAACAAGTTTGATAGCAATTTCTCAACACATCTGCTGGACCTGTTGGACAAACTGAGCGTTTACAGCACCAATGACTGCGAGCACAGCATGCTCAACATCATCTACAGGTGAGCCAGTAGTTTTGTCTCTAACTTCCCCTCTTGTGGTCCCCAGATTCAGCTCAGTAAGACTAATTGCTGTTTATAACTGCACGTATCTGCCCCATTAATGAAAACAAGGAAATCACAAGAAATATTGCTTTGCACTTCAACCCAAGATTTAAAAAAAAACCACATTCCTTTGAATTATGTGAAATTTATGTATTGAGGTTGTAAAGGTAATGCAAGTGTTAGTTTTCTTGGGGATTGTCTCACTGTGTAGACAGTGACTAAGCTGATTCCTGAATACAACATAAGTATTCCCTGCCTGTGGCAGGGGGGTTGGAACTCGATGATCTTCAAGGTCCCTTCCAACCTAAACCATTCTATGATTCTATGATTCTATGATTCCAAGATGAGAAAACCGTGCGAGGGATTGATCATAAGTGGCTATTCTGTTTAAAATTCACATCTTGTATTTATTTAAATAAGCGTCCCTTCATGTGTTTTTATTGTGGCCTCATCCATACTTACTAGCTTTGTAGAAACCAAAATTCCTCCAGTAATAACTAAAAGTAAGGTATACAAGATAAACTGCAGGTAAAAAAAGAGAGAGAGAAAAAGATCGAACTTTTGCTGCTAAGTTTGTAACCTCTGTGTTCCTTTTTCAATAAAATGAGATGCACAAGGCCTTGTTTGGAATGGTCAGCGTTTGTTTTTGTTATAAGTCATACATATTAGCGTTGCTGGGCTTTTTAAGGTCTATGTTATAGACTGGTGTAGCATGGAGGGACCTGCCGTGGTACTTCTAGATTTGAAGAACCACAGATAATGCTCGAGGAGCATTACCCTGCGTTGAGCACATGTGTTGTGCAAGCAGCATGCTTCTCACTCTGCTCCTGCTACCAGGGCTTTAGGAGCAAACCAGAAATAACTGCAACTATGGACTTTGCTGCTGTGAGCAGCTATTAGTGTTTGTGGCTGGAATGCGTTTTTCAAGAGTTAAGCACCCATGAAACCCAGCAGCCTGCAGATTGGAAATGTTCAGCTGAGGCATGTGTGTAACCACAGAATAAGAAGGCAAGCGAGGGTCAGGAGCTGACATCTCTTAATTCAAAGTCACCTTGGTGGAAGTCACCTTGCTGGTCACCAGCTGCCTCACACCTGGCAAAGACTCTGACACATCAGAAATGCTGCTTGCAGACTGTTAGGCACATATGAAAACCAATTAATTTTTACAGTGACTTATTTTTTTCCAGTGCAGAGGCAGGATATATATTGTGTGTAGGCATAATTTTAAGAGGCTAGGATTTTCATGAATATAAAATATTTCAACACTAACACTTTTTTTAAGTGCTTGTTCCATGTTTGTAAGCTTGATAGACACATGTGTACTGCTACAGTGTGCGTGAGCCTAGAACACTTGGGACTTACCTTCTTTGTCGTTGCTGTCAGCTGGGAAAAGAAAACTAAGCCATCCTAAACATCCATTAGTTTCTTCATGCTGTCTGTAAGCCGGTGTGTAGCCTTATTTTCATGTGTAAGCGACTGTAAACAGCTTTTACAGGACTAGTCAGAAATGAAGGTCTTTTTTAGGTGTTGATTGTTTCCTTTCATCTTTTTCTGAGGAAAGCCCTTGGTTTACCCAGGCACACTCCCTGCTTTTACGAATGTTTCTCATCTAAACTTGTAGTGCTTTTCAATGGTAGATATTCTAGAATCAGTTGTCGGTTGTGTCATTTTGTTCATAAATGTGCCTGATAACTGGTTAATCACATACATTTTCTTTTTCCCCTTGATGGGGGTTTCGTGCCCCAAGCCCTTTAATATTCAGTACAGAAGAGAGTAGATCCTTATTTAGTTCTTTTTAACCACATAGGACTAAAAGGTACTTCAAGCTTTCTCCTGACTGTGCTTTATCCTTTGTTTTGGTTTGGTTTATTTAAGTGTAGTCTTACTGCTCCTCTGCTTTGTTTGGTCTTTGTGAACTGTACTTTTTGTTGATCATTCTCATCCTTTGACTCAATCTTCAGGAAAACCGTAAGAATATTAAGCTGCAACCATTATGTTCTGTTTGCTGCCCTTCCATACCAGTTGTCTTTTATGGCTGGCTGATAACCCTTACACCTCTGTTGAGATGTGCTACAGCTGAAAACAGAGAGAAAAGGTTGCAGGAATGTTTTTTTGAGGCAGGTTGTTATGCCCTGCTCATGCAGCTCTTGAAGCTTCCCTTTTCCTTTTCTAACAGTGTCTGACAGGGCTGTTCAGGATTCCTGGTACCGACCTTTGCAAACACTGTTCTTTGAAGTATTCCAGCAGGAGACTGGGCTTCCAGTTGTCCTTTACTTCCTAGAACTTCTTGACCAGCAGCTGCCATACATTTGCACAGCCCCTGGCCTCCTGTATTAGCATTTGCTGCTCTATCTGAGATGTGGTCACACAGCTGAGACCGAGGTTTGAACACTAAAACCTGTCATCCCTGTTACCGTGGGGGCTTCCAGGCGTGGAAATCTAGCCCACCAGCTCCCACAGCACGGCAGAGAATTACATGTCTTCTTGCTTGTAGGGTGGTATTCCTTATTTAAGGAGGACAGGGATACTCCCAGGCATCTGAAGGGAAATGCAATCCCACAAGACGGCTTGCTGCTCTAAACTCTTCTGCTTCCATTCCCTGGCAGGGTAGGAGCCTATCTTCCTGCCACCAGGACTGTCCCTGTTGGTTGCTACTCAGTCCCCTGAAATGGGAAGGTAGGTGAGGATCCCTTCTCCACAGTCCTAATAACTGATTCACTCCGTTTCTGAAGTGACCAAAGTCTGAGGTCTACTTCTCATCTTGGAAATTCCTTCAAAGGCTTTTTTTTGTGGCTGTGAGTGGAGGGCCCCAACTATACAAGTGGTTGCAGTTCTTTTCAGGACTAACCAGGACAACTAAGTCTCTGCAAATCCTTTCAGGAATTGACAGTGCAGCTTATCAAGGCCTTCTGGATGTTTTCTGTCAACCTTCATCTGCCTGGGCATTGCTGTTTCTCATCATCGGACTGTTGGAGATTGCAGGCAGGATCCATCTTGATAAAGGAGGCAGAGCTGGAGCACTGAGGGTTAAATTCTAATTGACAGGCCAAAGGGATTAAGCTCTTACGCTTCCCTCGCTGCCTTCCCTGCTAGGTGTCACACTAGCATACAGAGTCAAACTAGATTCAGGGATCAACAAGAAGTTGAGTCACCCAGGCAAGAACATTTATTCCTCAGTGCTCCAGCTCTGCCTCCTTTATCAAGCGCTTACATTTTTATCATTACCAGTACAAGTTCTAGCAGACAGGGTTTTTTATGATGCTCCATCCAGGAGATCTTAATAGCAACTAATTCCGTGGTCCAGCCACTTGGACATTGTTGTAGGTTGGACAGGGCATGACCAACCTTGTTGGTTGTCAACCAATGTTGAAGACCAAGTTGCATGCTCTTTTAATAGAAGACCATCATGACCCCACCAGTCCTTGAGTCTTGCAAAGAACGTGTGGATATCATCCCATTGGTGGGACCACCCAACTCAGTCCAAGGCTGGAGCTGGTTCTCAGCTGACTTAGGCAGTCAACAATGTCAAGTCCTTGACCAGTCTTTATATCGTGCAACAGCAGAAGTCCTGCAGCCTTCCATCACGCTTTATCATGTGTGATGCCAGACACTGATGTAAGGCCTTTTCTGGCTCAGGTGGTGTCCTCCTTCCGGCACTGCTCCTACACTTAGCATCAGAGGTTCACCTCTTTTGTCACTGCCTCCCCACCCTTGTGTCAACTTTATGCATCTACCAGAATGGTGGGACAACCTGATGCTGCACCACAGAGACTGGCTCCGTATTTTGTTTGATTGTGGCTCCATGGTGGCGTGGCTAGGAACTATCTTCCACCAGATGCCTTTGTGTTTCACAGACTGCACATGAGTGTTAGCTGTGTCAGGAGGTGGTTGACTTCTGAGCTGTGGAAGCTCTCGAGCCAATTCTTCCAAATACGGAGAGGCTGATTTTTACAACGAGTACTTCCTGCTTCAGGAGAAAGGAGAAGTATGGTGATTCAGGCTGGTTGTGAGAAAGCAAAATGCTTTTGTTGGCAGTTTGCATTGAGAATGTTGACCTAAGCTTGCAACCAGCTGTTCAGAAGAGGGTCTGAGTTCTTTGCCCCCTGGTATTTCCATGCCCCAGTTCTGTTCAAGGGCTGCAGAGGAAATACTGGGTCTTTATGCCATCAGGACTGTCATCACTATCAAGTCCCCAGTTTGGACTGTCTGGGACCACACGAGTCTTCACCATAGCTGGACCTTTACTGACAGAGCAGATGCCCCCATTTCCTTAACTGAAATGCTGCATGTTAACAGGCCATGCAACAGAACGTGTCTTTCCGATTCTATAGGCTGCTCAGTAACGTTTTAAAGAGTGGAAGTCCCACGATGAATGCCCAGACATGACATTTAGCTCTCATTCAGTCTGTAGAGATTGTTGGATCGAGTCCTGGACTCTATGGCAACAGGAACCCAAGCACCAGAGCGGAGACGGTTGCCATCTGAAATAAGATATTTGACAGAGAGATGAAAGAGTTTATAAGACATACCAATCTTTTCTTATAAATGATAACCTTTTTATATGACTGCTTTTCAAAGGTGATAGTCAACATGTAAGATAAATAACAGAATATCCCTTTTCTTCATCATTCTGGTACTGTGATTTTATTTATGTGATCCTGGTTACTATTTACTCAGTTTTAGAGTACTGAATAAACCGAGGCACCACCGTCGTATTTGTAGCACCAGACGACCACAAGACAGAGACCCAGAAGGTTTTCTTCAAAGCAGGAAAGCTCACACGTGACTCACAGATGCTCACCGTGCTGCGGTCCTGCTCAGGTGCCTTGGCGCCACCAGTAGCAGTGCTGACAGAGGGCTGGCCTACTGCAGAAAATCTCCAGAGTCACACCTTCACATCCCAGTAGTGAAAAGGAGAAGAATTACAGCATAGAGGACTTAGTCAGAAGGATTACTTAATTCCAAATACTTAGAAATTGTACCCGTCAAGTGCCGTTATCATTCATCAGATATCCTTCCTTTACCGGTTTGGAGGAAACAACAATGACTGAGCTTAGAGTAAGACCGGTAGGACGTATGAAGTGATGCAAGCCCCAGTGAATAAAACTTCTAGCCGCAAACCAATAAACTGAAGTGTCAGCAGAGTTTGAGGAACCACTGCGCAGATTCTTAAGAGGTATTTGTCAAAGATCATTTCACCCTAAAAAACAGAGCTGAAAGGGAAGGAAATCCAAATCCTGCAATTCAAAAAGTTTGGAATAAAGCAACTTTAGAAATGAAACAGATCCTCAAAGCAAGGGTATAAATGAGTTTGGTAAACCTGCCCGCCGCAGTGTCAGGTTTCCTTTCGTTAAAGGATGAAAGAGATGTAAGCTTTTCAACCAGGAGAGAGCAACAGATAAATTCCATCTGTCGAGGCTCTGTTTTCTGCCGTCACCAAAAAATGTCAAGGAACAATTTGTTGCCGTTTGTGTGAGGTTGTTAAGCAACATGAAACTCAAATATTGTGCCCGTTCATTTAGTATTGGAGCAACTCAATTTGAGAAATTAGGAGGGTAACTTTTGTGTGATTCACGGGCTTATAGTGACTATTGCTCATGCTAAGGACATGTGTTTTTAAGAGCTGCACGTGTCTTAGTTGGCTTCATAGCACAGAGATCTGCCTGAGGAGGGTCATAGCAGGCCTGGAGCTGGCTGGTTTTGTGGCATCGTTTTGGATTACCAAGGAAACAGGATATTGCTGATGTTGCCTGCTTTGGAGAGGCATTTACAAGTATCAGCAATACTTGCGATTTTGGCTGAGCATCTTCCAACCAGTTACTCGACTTCTTGAATCGTGAATCTGGTTGAAGTATGCTGCTGTTAGCAAGGAGCTGGTGGTAATGGAAACTGCAACATTTTGCGGTAGCCACAGTGGACAAATACGGTGAATTTCATGTGGGGGTCAATATTGGAGTTCAATAGTGGTGGTTAAGGAGTGGTGGGAAGTGGCCGGGAAGGTGTGGAGGCTGAGGAGCCCTCACCCCTGGTGCCTTGTCCCCGCGTGACACCTGTGGTCCGGCTGTGACTCCAGAGAGGAAGCTATTAGCCATTGGTCCCTCCCGATGTATTTTATAAACGTGTAAAGAACAGGTGAAATTGAGCTGTTGTGAAGGGATGAGCACAGAAGAGGTTGTCACCAACAATGCCTGTGGCACAGTGGAGATGTCCCCATCTCGCTGCAAACAAGCTGCTGTGTCTGCCCAGCCTGGGGCAATCCCCGTGCAGGGATGGCAGGTCCGGAGCTCGCTGCGCTGTGGCCTGGTTTCAGCTGATACCCTGGGAGATGTTTCTCCTCCAGGGGCCACGGTTGGGTAAGAGCAAGGCTGTTGCTCAGCAGGGTGGACACGGGGGAACACGGCTGCTTGAGAAGTCTGTGCTGCAGCGCAAGACCCCCGTGCTGTGCAAGCAAGTGTCCCTCCGCTTCTTCCCGCAGTGAGACTTGCTTTGCCGTTGCTTCACACCACTCGTTTCAACCAACTTCTTTGTCTTAAAATTCGCCCTGACTGTCTATATACACCACCAACTCGGGCATTTCCCCACAATTAAGATTTGGAGAAGAAGGATGGAAATTCTCAAAACTTACAGAATGACATCTGCAAAGATGACAGCTGTAGGAAATGGAGAGGATGGTTGGACTCGATGATCTTAAAGGTCGCTTCCCAACCTAAACAATTCTACGAGTCCATGTATTTTTGGATTCCCCTTGCTGCCCTTTGAGCCCCTCCGACAAGCACGTGCGCATGCGGGCACTTGCAGCGCCGAGCTTTCGGGGGGGGCCCCTTGGCAGCGCATTCACCCACGCTGTGTGCTGGTGTCCTCAGGCACCATTGAGCAGCAGGCTGCTGAAACCGTCTGTTTTCATCTCTCTCAGGTTGGACTTTCAACGGGTTCCTACACAGAACGCTTGGAGCACATGTTCTGCCGAGCGCAGCCAGAAGGCAGCTCCCCTTGTTCCCCGCCTGTCTGTACCTGCCCAGTGAAGCCCTTTCAGCCGCCGCCTTTTCTGCAACGGAGAACCAGACACTTGTTCACTTTGAGCTGAGCTCTCAAACCCTCTACGTTCACAGCGCGAGCTGGAAACGAACCGGAAGGGTCATCCCAGAGAAACGGGGGGGAATGTTCAGTCTCCTGAAATGTATGCAATGGATTTTCTCTTCTGAAAGGCATTTTTAAGTTCTTTTTTTTTTTTTTTTTTTACTACATTGTAAAATGATGTATTTGTGTGTTGTAAAATAAATTAAAAAAAATAAAATTAGGGTTTATTTTTTACTGTTAATAGAACACAGGGTGCAAATTAGTCCTTTAGGTGACTAAATTTTGGCCAGCTCACAGAGATCTGGCTCAGCTGCCTTGTGGCATTGTTTTTGCGGGGGGGGGGAGAGCCTAACAGTTGCTGGAATGAAGCTGCTCTAACCAATGAGATGGGGTTTGCAGCTGGTGAGCAGGAGCGTGAAGTTCATATCATACTGGCTGACGTCCTCAGCGGAGGACTTTCAGGGCGTCTTGCAGAGTCCGTGCGGCCGTAAAAAATTGCTTGAGCCAGTTTAGAAGGGCGTTGTGGTAGAAGGTGGAAGAGAAGCATCTTCCAGGAAACAAGTGGTAACCAAGACGTGTGCCAGAGACCCAGAGGCCCTCAGCAGCAAGTGTGTGAACCTGGAGAGATGTGGAAGGGCCCAGTGACCTGCCCCTTCCTCTCCCTCACCTCCCTCCTTTGCAAAAGACCTAGAGTGCGTTAGAGAAAAAGAACCAGGTTCCTCTTTGCCTTTGGTGGCCTAAAGCTGGTCCTCCAGCTTGGCAGAGGGAGGGAGACCCCAAGGAGAGGAGGGAGACCACCAGTCCCTGGGTCTGGAGGATTTAATTCCTTCAGCTGAATGTTGAGGTTGAGGACTGAGACCTCGAGCCCAGCATCATCTGGCTCTTCAGGGAAAAGGACTTTTTACAGTTCATGGGGAAGGAAAGGCTTCCTGTTCCCACCACTGAGGTGGCCTCTCAGTGCGGGGAGGCTTGGAGACCATTGACCTGCCCTTTCCATGAAGTTTCTGTGGATCTACAGAGTTTAGGGGCCTGTCCCTTGAGCCTCAGGGTGGAGAGGCAGAGAGGGGCCCAGATCCCTGGAAGAACCTGCTTGCCTCTCAGTGCTCAACATCTCAGGCTGGAGAGGCTCCCCTGGCAACCTCACACTGTCCACCGTTGGCGTCGCACATATTTTACAGCAATGAGCAGCGTGGTGGCTGTTGCAGGAAAAAAAAATCTCCGTTCACACGATTTCAATTAAATCAGGATCAAAGCCGTGTATGGGTTAATAGCATGTAACTACCCCAGCAAGCGCTGAGTCTCAGATGGAGCCATAGATACTTCTGAAATGTTCATTTTTAAAATAAACACCAAATTTCTAAGCGTTCCTCTGCGACTAATCCCAAGAAGTCCCGCTACATGTGCCAAGGGTTATGTGTACTCCCTCTTGCAGCATTTTTTTTTGGTGGGGCGGTATCATGTCAGCCTGGGGCTCCTCCTGTTCACACGAGCCCCTGTTGATGGGCAACTTTTAGTCACCCCAAAAAAATTGTGACCTGCACGGGGATGCCCAGTTGGCCGAGCCACTTATTTGAAAAGGCTTGGGGGTGTTCTGCTTCGCGGCGCTGAGTCCAGTTGGAGGTCTGTAACCAGTGGTGTCCCCTCAGGGGGTCTGTTCTGGGTCCAGTCCTGTTCAATACATTCCTCAATGACCTGGATGAAGGGACAGAGTGTACCCTCAGCCAGTTTGCTGATGACACAAAACTGGGAGGGGTGGCTGACACGCCGGAAGGCTGTGCCGCCATACAGCGTGACCTGCACAGCCTGGAGAGTTGGGCACAGAAAAACCTGATGAGGTTCAACACAGGCAAGCGTAGGGTACTGCATCTGGGGAGGAATAACCCCATGCATCAGTACAGGTTGGGGGCTGACCTCCTGGAGAGCAGCTCTGGGGAAAGGGACCTGGGAGTCCTGGGGGGCCAACAGGGTGACCATGAGCCAGCAATGAGCCCTGGTGGCCAAGAAGGCCAACGGCATCCTGGGCTGTATCAAGAAGAGTGTGGCCAGCAGGGCGAGGGAGGTCATCCTCCCCCTCTGCTCTGCCCTGGGGAGGCCGCAGCTGGAGCACTGTGTCCACTTCTGGGCTCCCCGGGTCAAGAAGGACAGGGAACTGCTGGAGAGGGTCCAGCAAAGAGCTACAAAGATGATGAGGGGATTGGAACATCTTTCTTACGAGGAAAGGCTCAGGGACTTGGGGCTTTTTAGTCTGGAGAAAAGAAGACTGAGGGGAGGTCTTATCAATACTTATAAATACTCAAAGGGAGGGCGCCAGGGGGATGGGAACAGTCTTTTTTCAGTGGTGCCCAGTGACAGGACAAAAGGTAACGGGCACAAACTGGAGCACAGGCAGTTCCACCTAAACACGAGGAGGGACTTCTTTTTCCTTTGAGGGTGGCAGAGCACTGGCACAGCTGCCCAGAGAGGTGGGGGAGTCTCCCACTCTGGAGCCATCCCAAACCCGCCTGGACGCTGTCCTGTGCCACTGCTGGAGGTGTCCCTGCTGTGGCAGGGGGTTGGACTGGGGGAGCTCCAGAGGGCCCTTCCAGCCCTGACTGTTCTGTGACTCTGTGAATGTGTCTCCCCATGGATCTACCCACTCCCCTCTGAGAGATGTGTGAATGTGTGTTTTCTCCCTTCACCAGAAGCCAGGAGCAGGGCAAGAAAAGGTTCTGAATCCAGCAGCCCCACTTCCCATGGCACAGCGGTTGGGTACCTCCTTGCCCGGAGTCACAATTTGGCTGCTTTGCGTCCTCCCTGGCAAGCCTGTGCTTTGTAGACCATGGGCTTGGTCGGTAGCTCCCTTCAAGGCCAGCTCCAGCTCTCCACACCTTGCAGGGATTACCATCGTGGTGGTAGGAGGGAATTACAGAAAAGCTGTGGGGAGAAAGAGGGAACACACAGGAACAGCTCTTGGCTATGGTGGTTTCTGTGCCATTTTGGAGGACAAAATGGTGACAGAGCTCTGCGCCAGCCAAATTTGGTGTCCGATCCCCTCTTTCATTAAATGTGGCATTTCCTGGCTGGTCCTGGCCCGAAACACCAAGAAATGTACAAAAAAAAAATCAGTTTGCAGGAGGGGATTCTCCCTCCACAATTTGTCACATGGTGAAGACAAGGGGCCATGGGTTGCACTGGGAGAGGTTTCATCTCAACCTGAGAAATTACGTTACAGTGAGAACGATCACTCACTGGAAAAAAAAAACACCTCCCCAGGGACATGGTGGAGTCCCCATTGCTGGAGAGTTTCAAGATGTGACCTGGACAGGATGCGAGAGAGCCCTCATCCAAGTTTGCTTCCCCACAACAGGTCAGACCAGATGATCTTCAGAGGTCCCCTTCCAACCTGGGATGTTCTGTGGACAAGGAGGAGACAGCAGTCAGCTCTGGGGCAGAGCAGAGAGCTCAGGGCCGCAGTGCACCTCCCAGCTCAGCCCCCACGTGGTGATCCCAGCCCCTCTGATCCTTTGGGATCTGGGAGGGTCCCCAAATGCCCCACTGATATACCCTGATGGCCCCACGGTCTCCCTGACAGCTCAGGCCCCTCATGGTGTCCCCAGCCCCTCCATCATCTCAGTGATTCATCCTCTCAATGCCCCACCCGACACCCCTGCAAATGCCACTTGGACCCACCATGCCTCCATGCACATGCAATACCCCTCCAAACCCTCCCCCCATGCCCCCACAGACTCCCCCCCAATGGCTCACAGATGCTCCACAGACCCCCCACGATGCACCCACGGACACTCCCCAATGCCCCCATGGACCCTCCGCAATGGCTCACAGACACCCAGTGATGCCCCACGGACCCTCCCCAACGCCCCACGGACGCCCCCCCAATGCCTCACAGACAGCCCCCCCCCCCCCGATGCCCCCCGGGACCCTCCCCGATACCCCACGGACACCCCCCCCGCTCTGACACCCCCCGGCCCCTCCCCGCCGCCCGCCCCCGCTGCGCACGGAGCCCCCCGCCCGGGGGCGGCCCCGTCCCCGCCCCCGTCCCGTCCCCGCCGGTGGCGGCGGCGGTGACTCACGGCGGGCGGGGGCTGCCGGCGCGGCGCGGCGCGGCGGCGCTTGTGGCCGTCCCCCGCGGGCACCTCCGAGCCATGGCCCCTCCGGCTGCTGCTGCCTGCTGCTGCTGCTGCGGGTCCACGGTTGAGCGCGGGGCGGGCGTCCCTGGGTGTCCCCCTCCTCCGCCGGCAGCGCAGGCAGCCGTGCTCCGCCGACGGGACGGGCGTGAAGTTTTTGGGGGCACGGGGCAAAAGTCCAGCTCCCCGGGGGGAGGTGGGGTGTCTTCTGCCGTGGGGCAGGGTTGGAGGTACCCCCTCCATCCCTCTCGCAGGGATGCTTTTCCCTGCGAGAATGACGGGGAGGGGACGCGCAAGGCGGGAGTGGGCCGTGGGGTGGCTTTTTGGGGACGGGGGGGGGGGGGTGTTACAGCTCGGCAAGGTTTCGGCTGCTTTGTCGTCCCCCTGGGGGATCACCGGGGGATTTAAGCGGCACCGCTGGCAACCGCTGCCCCAAGCTCCCCCGAGGGCAAAAGGGTGGCGAAAAGGGGCTCAAGAGGACCCGGCCGGAGGAGCGCTGTCGGGGGCCCTCCGGCCCCACCGCCGCCCCCGCGCAGGCGGGGGGTCCCCACACGTCGGCCAGGCGGCCTCCCGCGGGCCAGGGGAAATGTGTCACCGCCAGGCTGCGGCCGTGCGGGGCGGGGGGAGCCCGGGTGGCTCAGCCGGCGAGGCGGGCGGTGAGGAGGCTCCTGGCTCCCGCTGGGGCGCCGGGGGAGAGGATCGCTGGGCGCCCCACTGCCCCGCTGGGGGCTCCGCTGGCCCCCATCTGACCCCGGGGGCACGGGCACGGCTACAGCGCACACGGCCGGCCCCAGGGTTCCCGGGGAAGGCAGAGGGTTTATCGCAGAAATTGTCTTCCTTCTGACAAAAAAAAAAAAAAAAGAGGATGGGAGGAAGGGCTGAGCCAGCCCAGCCACGAGCTGTTCTCAAAACACAACCTCTGAGCAGCTGCCAGGGTGCCAAGTCACAAAACTGTGGCATCAAGATGGTGGTGCGTGGGGGGGAGCTGAAAAACCTCCGTCTTTATCTGTCCCACCAGGGTCTCAGTAAGGTTTTCCCAGCCCTTGAAGAGACAGCTTGCACATCAGTGATGCTGAGCACCCTGTGGGTGCCGGGGCTGGGGGGATCTGGACCATCCCTGGAGCCCACCCATGGAGTGGCATTCTCAGCGGGTATAGCAGGATTTGCTATTTTGGCTCTCCCCCTATGCCTTTGTGTTGGCCACTTCCATTATCCCCCGACGCAGTTGTTTCTGGGCAGCCCCCTCTCAAAGCCTCTTTGACCTTTCCCAGGTGCCACTGCCCAGGCTGGAGGAGAAGCTCGCCCATGTCGAGAAGTATGAGGTGGTCACACCACGCAAGATGGCGGTGCCTCGGGGGGAAGAGGGACCTCTCTGCGCTACCGGTGAGTAATGTCACCTCCCAAACTACTGGCCTCGGCCCCAGCTGCCCTTGCTGCCTTGCAGGGGGTCCAGGGAGGGGTGTTGCAATCAGCAGAGACCCCTTGGCCCACCACTGGGCTTGGAGCCAGACCCCCCTTGCCCCACCACTAGACATGGGGGTGGACCCCCTTGGCCCTTGGCTCACCACTGGGATCAGAGCCGGACCTCCTTGGCCCACCACTGGGCTTGGAGTTGGGCGCCCTTAGCCCTGTACCAGTAGAATGACCTGGTGCACATTTTCTTGCATTGCTTCCATCCCAGAGGATGGAGATGTTGAAGTAGTTGATCAAACCAGCTTTCCTGGACTGTTTTGGGCTAAAATAGGAACTGCCAGATAGCAGGGTGGACTCCTCGGGGGGGCTGGGGGGACGGGGGACTGCTTTCTCCAATGTTTTCTTCGGAGACATTACCTAGCGGTGCCACCTCTTGCAGACTTGCAGTGATCTTATGACATCTGGTCTTTGCTTAAGGAGGGATTTGCAAAGCCTCATTGAGCTGTAAGCACTTTTCTTGCTGTGTTTGCTGAAGTTGTTTTTTTTTTTTTTCATCCCTTTGGGACAGGGAAATAAGAATCAGAAAGTTACAGGAACCCACATGAAAGAAAACCAGTGTTATTTCTCTTGGGAAACCTTGTAATTTGGGGGAAGGAATGGGATTTGACTCAGGAGTTTTGAGCACTCGGGGCTGACATCCACAGGATGATGGCTTTGACCTCAAAGATGTTTTCTTCATGTTCCTTAAAGTGAAATTCAGCCAAATACCAAGGATTCATTTTTCTAGGACCAAAAAGCACCAACTTTAGCACCTGATGAGATGGAGAGGCCTGGGGACATTTATTTCCTAGTAAACCTGCTTTCATACAGCATGTTCATCTGTGATTCAAACCCTTTCTGATAAACCTAGCTTCAAAAACACTCCCCAAAAGCAATCTGTTTTCTCTGCTCTAGAAACATAAACTTGTCCACGAGATAAACCATTCCCCAGGCTATTTAGAGACACCATCTGTGCTGGGCACGCCGGGCGGCTCTGCACCAAACCCCCCCCCCGGAAAGGGGAGCTCACCCATCTCAGGGCCCCCCTGCTTCCCACCAGCACAGGAGAAGACATCTGCCTTGGGCGGTGTACTTTGGGACAGCCACGGGTGGTGTCTGCCAGGTGGCACCTGGATATGGTCATTGTATTGGGCAGTCCTCGGGACCTCCTAAACCTGCTGTGTTGAGGGTACAAGGTCTCCCTGCCCTTTTAAGCCATTTTCCTTCTCTTCTGCAAATGTTGGCTTTGCTCTCCCAGTAACCTTGGTGGCGAAGAGGTTCTCAGCAAGGCTTGACCACCACCCAAGCCCCCTCTTTGAAGTGGAGACAGGTAGCTGGGACGGGCGGGGTTTCTCCTCCAGCTCCCTCCCCTGACCTTTGCATTTATCAGTTCTCTGGCCTGGGATGGGCATGGGCCATAGAGCTGGTTCCTGGATCAGAGCAGTTGGGACAATGAGGGTTGGTCCAGCAGAGCATCTGCCAGGTGAGGTTTGAAGCGGACCCCTCTGGCATTGCTTAAACTCAAACTGTTCTAGCCCTGCAAATGGGGTGGAGACCTGGATCCTGCAGCACAGGATCTCTCCGGGATGACAGCCCTTCCCACAGGCCCATGGTCTTTCTACCTCCACCTACCCTTAGGAGGGGCATGTCAGGATCTGATGGCAAAACCTGGCTTCTTCATGGAAAGGGACCTGAAAAAACATCAAGGGCCTTCAAAAAGATTTATAGTCACATGCTCTTCGATTGCAGAAGTGACATCTCTCTTGTCCCATGCTCCAGTGTTTCAAAGAGCTGTATTGAAACGGGAGTGTACGTTTCCAGCCAGTGTAAGAGCCGGAGTTGGGAAGCTGCTGGCTTCTCCCCCAGTGCACCTGTGCTCACACAACCCTGCTATCTCTGCACCGCCCACATACCATGGTTGATGCAATGACGAGGCAAGTCCTTTAGCCTGGGAGGAGACAGCCAAGCTACTGCTAGTCCAGCCTGCGGGAAACAGCAGGATGTTGCAGGGTGAGCGATGGGGCCGGATGGAGCAGAAGCAAGGGACAGCGGTGGCCCAGAGACCCACCTTCTCTTCCTCCTCCCTTGTGCTGTAGATCCTCTGATGCATGGTGAGGTGCAAGGAGCCCCATCCCTACCGTCCTTGCGAGACCTGTTGCCTCTTCCCACCCAGGGAAAAAATACCCCGGTGCTGGGCTGGGACGATGGCATCATGTCCCAATCCTCTGCAATCTCTCTGGGTCTCTTAATAAGACCAGCTGGAAGAAATCTCTCCTTTCTGTGTGCTGTGGCCGTGGCTCTGTTTTGCTTGCTCAGCATGGTCACGGGGTCAGCAGGGCTGAGCTGCCTGTGCTTTCAAAGCCTTCCCATCTGGAGCCCTTGCAAAGCCCATGCAAGTAAGGAAGGGGGTGATTCACAGAAGCTTCAGCGGGACTTTTTTTGGTTTTTTTTTTAACTTGCCCTGCGGTTGTCTCCAAGAGATGGTCCCTGACCAACCCCCCCTGCTTCCAAGTGCTTTCCTGCCATTTCTTAAGACCTCTTCTGGCTCTGGCGCTGCCAACAATAACAAAGCATCTCTTTGTCGGCGGACATGGGTCGGGATGGCCACGTCAGGCAGCAGACGCTGTTCATCAGAGAAGAATTTTCTGGGCACTCATGAGTGCGTCCGTATGTCGGCGGTGCACCCAGCTGCCTGGCAGGCTTGTTGCAACCTGCTCGGCATGTGGGGAGGATGTTTCGTGGCTGGCAGCCTGTTGCTTCAGATTGGAAACGCAAACCAGGTAGAATCGAGGGCAACCGAGTGATGGGCAAACCCTGTTACCTGGCCCCGCTGGCTCTGAGCCAGCAGGACTTTCGGCTCAGCCCCAGCTCCCGACAGGTTGCAGATCATCCCCTGGGAGTGCTGAGCTGCTGTATGACAGCAAGTGCGGTCATCCTCCCTGGGGAGAGGCCGCACACCTCATCCAGGAGGAATGCTGGCCCTGCGGGAGGTGCTTTGCTTTGCCTTTTGCTCAGCTTGCCACACCGGGATCCTGTAAGAGTGAGGATGTGCCCTCAGGAGAGGTCTCTGTGCTGCAGTGGTGACTGAGGAGGTTTCTGGTGCCAAGGGTGCAGCCTGATACAGGGCACCATGCAAGGGGTCATCGTCTCTCTCAGTGGCCCTGGTGGGATGGGATCTCTTGGAAGTCTGTGGCCCAGTCTCTGCAGGTGGAGATCACAAGCCATCCCAGACAGAAACACTTCTTCTGGAGGGACATCTCCATTCTGGGAGTTCAGGGCTCATCTAGGCTGAGCCGTGGCCACCCTGACCCAGGCATAGTGACTGGAGGTTGGACTTGAGATGCCTGGAGGTACCTTCTACCAGCACTAGGGTGATGCTCAGGGGATCTTGCACATGGTGATACTAAAATCTGCTCTCAGTAGCAGACGAGAACCGGGAGAAGGTTATTCTCTAACCATGATGTTGCATGTTACATCAGTCAGAGATAAGGAAGTCTCTGCTGATGAGAGCAGTTGGGCACCAGAATCTTTGTGGTTACCCTGTGAGTAAGTGCTGAACTCTGTCCCCAAAAAAGGAGCTTTGTGATTGATGAGTAGGAAACTTCAGTTTCTGGCATGGCCATCTGCAGTCATGTGTCAGACACAGGAAACCAGACTTTGCTGACTCTATTTAATTGCTGGTGACCTGTTCTTTATCTCAGGATGTGCTGGGGATTTGTGTTACTGCCATGTGCTCTCTTTCTTCTCTTCTGATTTCCCGTGTCTTTGCTGGATGCCTCTTGGGTGAGCAGCCAGGCTCCCTGCGCTGCAGCCACCTTCTAGTGGGGTGCATGCATACCCCATCCCCTTTCTGGGCAGGTCCTCCGTTCTGTAGCTCTTGCTTCTGGTGACGGTGGGTCTGTGATGTTGTCTTACCTTTCTTGCAGAGCACCTACCCGGACCGTGTCCTCTACAGCATCCGTGCTGACGGCAGGGACTACCTCCTGTGGCTGGAGAAGAACAAGTGAGTGCGGGTGGGATGGCCGGGGAGAGGCTCACTTCCCACCCTTGCCATGAACGTCACTTCTCCAAGGCCTGTTGTCACCACACCAGTGATCTAAGCCCTCAGGCCAGACCCTTGATAGCAAAATATCATGGGGTTTTTCCCTCCTTGCCAAACCCACCAGGGGAGGTCATGGGCCCACCATACCCAACCTGACCAACCTCATCCCCAAGGATTTCCATCCTCCCTCCAAAACTGGGGTCATGGCTGACACCCCTTTCCCATCCTGCAGGGAGCTGCTGGGGCAGCAGTACACTGAGACGCACTACTCAGCCAATGGCACGGAGATCGTAGAGAAGCCGGACGTTCAGGTACAGAGCTGGCTCCGGGGTGAGCAGTTCTCCCGCTCTTTTGGGGGTCCCGCTGTGCCAACATCTGGTGCAGACCCCCTTTACACCTCTTCTCTCTCTCGGCGGCAGGATCACTGCTTTTATCAGGGCCACGTGCAAGGATACGCCGACTCGGCAGCGAGCATCAGCACCTGTGGTGGGCTCAGGTAGGACCTCTGAGTCCCCTCACGGCACCGTGGCTGGCAGGAGGACAGCACTGAGCCTGGCCTAGGGGCATGCCACGGAGCTCAGTTTTCCCCCGAGGAAGAGAAGACATGCCTTTTCCTGCGGGCAGTGGGAGTGCTGACCTCCCTGGCGCAGCGCCTAGCAGGGGAGGCACACGGCGTTTTGCAGCGAAGCTTGGCAGTTTCGGGGGGGGGGGGGGGGAGGGGGGGCGAGGGGGGTGTTGACTCATGGCACAGGATAGGACTGGAAACCTGAGCACAGCGGGCGGCCCGGGCAGGAGTGCCCTCCCTGGGCAGCAAGGCACAGCTTGTCCCGGATCCGTCCTCTTTCCAGGGCAGACTGGACCAAACTCACCCTGAGTGCTGCAGCCAGTGGCACCAAGGTGTGCTCATGGCGCTGCACTGGCTTGCAGGCAGGCGGCATCTCCTCTGGGCCACGCCAAGCTCCAAGAGCTGATGGCCAAGTACCTTTCCGAAAGAAAAGGAAAGCATACGGTGCATCAGGCCAGCTGTGTCTCCGTCTACCCACCTGCTGCTGGCTGTGCTGTTGCTCGTTCCTCAAAAACTGCCTTGGGTTTACCTTCATTTAATGGCAGAAAGCATCCTTGCAGAGTAACCCAAGCCACCAGGTCCATGCAAGGTTGCTCAGTTCGCCATGGAAGACTCATACTCTGCTGTTCTCTTTCTTTCAAAATCAACTGGTGGCCAGACATTGCAAGAGAGTAAGCCAGGGAGGAAAGGGTCCCTTGCAGAGGGATGTGTGAGGAGGGCAGGTGGTCCCTGGAGCACCCGGGGACCTGCAAACATCCATTTGCAGGAGAAACACCTACTGGAGCTGCATGGCAGCCGTCCTCACTTTGAGAGAAGGGCTTGTGTCTGTGGAGACCTTGGCTCACGCAGCTTGTGCATACATGGGGCGCGATATCTTGGCATAGTAGGAGGACAAGATGGGCAAGGGCAGGACAGGAGACAAGGACAATACAGACAGGGCACATGGGACACCTTACAGAAAGCATCTTGAAGGCCAGAGCTGCTCAGCAGAAATACTGTGTTAAACCTGGCCCAGCAGCACTGAGCAGTTCTCCTTGCTGAACCCCGGGAGATTTCTGCTGCCCAAAGTACAGGATACTCCCCTTGCTACTGGCCATGGATGCCGTGCCACGGTTTGCTTCTTCCCAGCCCAGCAGCCAGTTTCCAGCCCCCTAATAGTCCTTTTATTCAACTGGTGCTTCTGCAGCTTCCGAAAAGCAAATGCTGTGGACATGTTTCCTATTGCTCCCCATGTCCCAGCATGCCCCAGGTCAGCTTGGTCCTGCAGCACCTCCTGGATGTACTCTTGGCCTGGGTGAGGTTGCAGGGAAGACGCATCCAGTCCCCTGTGTTGCTGTGAGCTCCTGCACCCCATACCTCTGCACAGTGGTGTGAGGCTTCATGCGCTGCCCTAGGGCTGCCTGGGGCTTTGCATTGAGTGTGGTTTTGTGCACGTGGCCAGAAAGAGCTGACTGTCATGTCCCGCTAGTGGCCTGTAGCTCATCCAAGCTGCCTATAGGAACCACGGAGGGGTAGGGTGGTTTCCTAGCTGGGATTTGGCAGCTGTATTTTTTACCACAGGCACTCGTCAGGTGTGTCTATGGTCTGTTCATGTTCTGCCAGATATCTCCCCAACCTGATGCCCACCCTTTCTCTCTTGGCAGTGGGTTTTTCCAGGTGAACAAGACCACCTTCCTGCTGGAGCCACTGGAGGAGGATGCAGCCGGCCAGCATGCAGTGTACAGAGCAGCTCACCTGCGGGGAAAGCGCGGCACATGCCAAGAGTCTGGTTCCACCCTGGAATATGACCATGAACCAAAAATTCCTGCAGCCATGAAGCTCTACCACCGCTGGGTTAAGGATTGCATTTGTTTCTCCTTTCTGTAGCTGAATTTGCAAAAGCCTAGGTCCTGTGAAGTCCAGGAGAGGAGTGGGGTCATACCACATATCTTGGAGATGCACCTCTCCCATGCATTTTTGGTTGGGTACCCAAAGACAGATTGCTCTCAGTGGCTCCTGGTGGGAACAAGTCCTAAGGTCCTGTACCATTAGCAGGCGCATCCTCCTACCCCATGAGCTCCATGATCATAGAGTCATAGAATCACAGAATGGTTTAGGTTGGAAGGGATCTTAAAGATGATCTAGTTCCACCCCCCCCCCACCATGGGCAGGGACACCTCCCGCTAGACCTGGTTGCTCAAAGCCCCGTCCAACCTGGCCTTGAACACCTCCAGGGATGGGGCCTCCCCAGGTTCTCTGGGCAACCCGTTCCAGTGCCTCACCACCCTCATAGTGAAAAATTTCTTCCTGATATCTGTTTTAAATGTACCTTCTTCCAGTTTGAAGCCATTACCCCTCGTCCTATCACTACATGCCCTTAGAAAAAGTCCCTCTGCAGCTTTCTTGTAGGTGATGGCCACAGAGCCTCTCTCATGCCTTATCCCAGTAGCAGGCTTGAGTTTTTCCTTGTCTGTTGGAAGATGTCTGAAAAACCCAGCAAGGTAACATCAGAAAGCAGAGCTAAAAGACCTACTAACCTTGAATAACATTGGAAGATGCCCCGGGATCCAACACATCCCACAGCAGGGTCAACTGAAGGGCTTGGCAAGCTGCAGAGCTGAGCCCTTCTTTGCACTCACTTTGCTCTTTTCTTCCAGAAATCAGCTCCGTTACACAAAGGTCCCCGATATGTGGAGCTCGTCCTGGTTGTGGACAATGAGGAGGTAAGCGCCGGGGTAGGGAGCCAGTGCCTGCGTTTTTGCTGTCAGGGACCAGGTAGAAGCCAGCCTGGAAATCTCTCTGTGTCCTTCCCATAGTTCAGGAAACACAAGGACTTGCGCAAAGTGCAGAACCGCGTGAAGGAAATCGTGAACCATGTTGATAAGGTGAGCCCAGGGGTCTGTATCTGCACACCCCACTCCCACATGTGCCCCCCAGTGCCAGCACAGGCATGAACACGGTGGAGGAGAGATTGGCATGGGTAGGGTGATGAGCTGGAGCTGATCTCAAGCCTGTAGGTGGGCTGCTGCAGGGTGACCAAATCCCTTGGCCAATGGGATGTGCAAAGTGGCCATGACTAGCAGCTCATCCCTGGGTCCTCAAGACCATGGGACAGCTGTCTCCCAGCTCTCTCATACGGGAAGGGGGGAGAAATTTCTTGTAAGCCCTGGGAGCGCGTCCCATGGCCACTCTCAAGTTGGAGTGGGTGCTAACAAGGGGAGGGTGATGGATGCAGTGCACCAAGGCCGGGGGGGGGGGGGGGGGGGGGGGGAGGGTGTTCCTGTTTGCCTTGCTTCAGCCTCACTTTTTGGTAGGCAACGTGGGAGCAGCATCCCAACCTTCACCGGCCGAGAGAGAGCCCAGAGGTCTTGGGGTAAACCCTGTCTCCATGGTCACCCCAGCTTGTGTTATTTATTGAGGGGTGACAGAGCTGATGTTGCACAGTAAGGCGGGGTCCTGGCTTGGTTGCGGTTCTCCAGGGGAGGTGGGACCTTCCCTCTGCTTGTGCATCTCAAATCCAAGCACTCCCTGTGGGCTGTCTCCCACCCCAGCTTTATCAGCCTCTTCGCCTGCGAGTGGCCTTGATTGGCTTGGAGGTGTGGAGCCACAAGGACAAAATCATGGTCAGTCCCAACCCAGAGGTGACGCTAGACAACTTCCTCCACTGGCGAGAGGTGGAACTGCTGCGGAGGAAGCCGCACGACAATGCCCAGCTGATCACGTAAGGTGGGGTGGGGGGCCGCACGACAATGCCCACTGATCACGTAGGATGGGGGGCCACCACCTTGCCATCCTTGTAGCCCTGCTGCCACCCAGGCCACATGGCTATGGTGGCACCTCAATCCCACAGGGGCATAGACTTCCATGGGACGACTGTAGGCCTCGCCAAGAAGCTTGTGATGTGCACCAGGGACTCGGGCGGTGTCAACCAGGTGGGTCCCACTGCTTGAGCATGCGCTGGGAGGGCAGCAGCCATCCCACAGTCTGCACTCCCTGCATTGCATTTTCCAGAGTGGGTCTTTCCTCCACTGGTGTCCAGCTTCTCCTCCGCAACCTTAGGGCTGAATCTGGTCCCTGACATCTCCAACCCTTGAGTGACTGACCCCCAGAGAAGTGTTGGGAGCCTCAGGGGAAGGGTAGCTGTGGAAACCCAGCTGGGTGCCTGCAGCATACTGTGGTACACCTGAGCCCTTCCAGAGCAGCTCTGTGGACACAAGGCTTCTCCCACCACCTCTCAGGTAGCTGAGACTTGGTTTGCAATTGCTCCTTGGCCATCTGGGCTGTGCTCCTCATCCTTCCTCAGGGATGGCATCCTCTGCTGGAGCGGGAGCCGTGGGAGGCCATGGGACCTGCAGCTATCCAGAACCACCACAAAGCATTGTTTCAGGGCAGTCGCTATATCTAAGCATGCTTACACCCCTGAAAGCCCAGTCCAGAGGTCCTCAGGGGCCATGGGACCAAGTCTAGCTTTTGTCTTCCTTTACCTCAGCTTGGCAGCATTAAGGAACGAATGGAAGAGAGCAGCAAGACCTGGCACTGAGCGGTTTAAGATCCCCAGTGGGCCCTGTGGAGATGCTGTGGAGAGCATTTCAACCACGCTGCACTTCTTGTCCCACAGGATCACAGCATGAATCCTATCGGCGCGGCGTCCACCATGGCTCACGAGATGGGGCACAACCTGGGAATGTCTCATGATGAAGACATTGCTGGCTGCCGCTGTCCAGTCCCCAAAGCTGATGGAGGATGTGTCATGGCGGCGAGTGTTGGGTGAGTGAAGGAGAAAGGGGACTATCCCTGGTCAGCAAATGTCTTGAGATATCCTCCTGCACTGTCATGATGGGGTGAAGCCTGTGAGATGGTCAGGTATGGATAGACTCTTCACTTGAAGCTTCACTTCAAAGGTCTGTTGGTGGCTCTCCAGCTTCTCTCTGGGCTGGTGGGTGTGAACCCCCTGGGCTCTCATCTCTGCTCATGACAGCCTGGTTTTTTGCCCCTTCAGCTTGGTTTATCCCAAACTCTTCAGCCGCTGCAGCGAGCAGGACATGTGGCAGTTCCTCGGGGATCCCAGGACCAGCTGCCTGCTGAACGTCCCCAAGGCAGATGAGCTGTACGGGGGGCCAGTGTGCGGGAACCAGTTTGTGGAGCGGGGAGAGCAGTGCGACTGCGGCACACCGGAGGTAGGGATGCTCTCTGCGAGCCCAGGAAGGAGGGTGGGTGGCAGGGACCTGAGACCTGTCATTCAGACTCAGAAAAGGTTGTGTAAGCCTCCTCCCTGGTCATTGTGCTTTGCAAGACTCATCTTCCTTATGTTCCTGATGCTTCTGCTGAAAAATAACTTATGGAGGATTTGTCAACTTGGCTGTGTGTGCCCCCCCCCCCCCCCCTGGAGCAGGAGCGTGACTAGGAAAGATGGACATCTCCCCAGGATATCCTCCAAAGAGATGATCCAAGGAGGGGGACATCAGGACATGTTGTTCTTTTGAGAGCTGTGCTCAGTGTTTCCTCATCTGTAGCAGCCTATCAATGCATCTCAGGGGGGGAGATTTGAGACAAATGGCCAGGCAATGTCTCTGGGATAAAGCCCTGGGTCACAGCCCTGCTCTGGGACCTGAAGGCATGCTCCTCCGATGCAGAGAACACAGAGATCCTCCTGTTTTCTCCTTCCTGGAGATGTGGAAGGGTGCTACCAAGGAGCAGGGGCCCACGTCAGGACCCATCTTCTGAAAAAAGAAAATTTAAAAAAAAATTTTCTTCTTGTCGTGGTTTGGTGTTGGTAACAGGGGTAAAGAGGCAGCAGGAATGGTTCACACCTGGTGTGATGCTGTGGTTTTGCCCCATGGTGGCTACGCTGCCATTGGCACCTGGTGATGTGGCATCTGCTGATGTAGCAGCTGGCTCACCCCCAGAAAGGAAGGAAAGGGTCCTTCAGGGGCTTTTGGGAGCATTTCGGTCCCTCGTTGTCTTGCAGGAGTGCTCCGACCGATGCTGCAATGCCACCACTTGCCAGCTGAGAGAGGGAGCTGAGTGTGCCCAGGGAGACTGCTGCCAGGACTGCAAGGTACTGCCACTGGCGGGGGGACTAGCTTGGCGGGGAAGGGAACTGGTGGGTGCACAGTCCTGCCCCGGACTCCTCAGGCACTTCCCAGTAGAGGCAAGGTGTGTCTATAGCCTGCTGGAGAGCCTGAAGGACCTCTGTAGCAGCCTGCCCAGAGCCAAATGCACCCAGTGGGTGGGAACCATGCTTTCCATTTGATGCTCTCACCACATGGACAGTGATTGGGAAGGTGACGCAACCTCTGTCTGTGGCATCCTGGAGCCCAGGTTCCCTGGTTTGTTAGGTTAGGTGCAGGATGAAAGGTGTTGAAGAACTGGGCAATGTTGGGAAGAGGTCAGCGTGGCCCATTTCTGGGCCAGGAAACCAAACTGCTCCATTCATCCAAGAGAAAGCTGAGAGAGTTACATGCCTTGGTTCCTGCACACAGGCACAAGAAATGTCTTGATGTGAAGGGACAGGGCTGGAAGAGGACCCCAGGACAAATCCAGACTAAAAGCAAAGCACAAGGTGTTGCCTGCAGGGAGAGACTTAATGGGAAGAACCAGTCCAAGGCCTGACAGGTCTCCATCCTGTGCAGTAGCTCAGTCAATAGAAAAATCTCTTTGTGCCAGAGCAGCACAAGCTACTGTGTCCGGATCTGTAGGGTGCTGGGAGACGTTTTGAAGACCAGGGTGCTGCCTGCATGGATTTGGGAATGCGAGAGCATCGAGGCAGTGCCGACATCCCCTTTTCTGTGCAGGTGAAGGCTGCCGGTGTGGTCTGCCGCGCCAGCAAGAATGACTGCGACCTGCCTGAGCACTGCACTGGCTTCAGCCCCGAGTGCCCAGAGGATGTCTTCCAGGAGAATGGCATCCCCTGCCAGAATGGCAACGGCTACTGCTACAACGGGGCCTGCCCCTCGCACAGCGAGCAGTGCCGCGCACTCTGGGGTGCAGGTAGCTGCTCACCCACCCTCCTCGTGTCCCCCCCACCCCTGTGCTGGGTGATATGCCCGGAGCCCTGGCTCCCCGGGCCAGGGCATTGCTCGGCTGCAGTCCCCCTCCTGCTTCCCTAGCTAGGGTGCGACGGCTGCTGACCCTAAAGTGTGGCCACTGGTGCCGGTGCTGCCAGCTTGCTGTGGCCTCAGGCTCTACCTGATCCTTTCCATGTGTCCCACAGAGGCCCAGGTGGCTCCTGATGTCTGCTTTAAGCACAATAGCGAGCAACACCTTCACCTGCACTGCCTCACCGAGTATGGGAAGCGGCCCTGCAGCCCCAAGTAAGCGGCTGGGGAGGAAGGGTGGTGGGGTGGTGTCCATGTCTGCCGACGGCACCGGAGGGCTGAGCAAAGCTCCCCAGCCCCATGCCACCCCCAGCTCATGGCTACTTCTCCCACAGGGATGTGAAGTGCGGCACGCTGCTGTGTCTGAGTGACAACACCAGCCCCGTCCTCGGCGGTGGCTCCTACTCCCTCTTCTTTGGCCGCTTCAAGTGCAAGGCGGTCATCGCCAGCAACGACGCCAATGAGGTGGTGGCCAAGCTCAGGCTGGTGCCCACTGGCGCCAAGTGCGGAGAGGAGATGGTGAGTGCTGCCATGCTGGGGTGGCAGAGGGCGGGGGGTGACCATTGGCTGCAGGGACCCGGGGCAGCCTCAGAACCCCCCATATCTGCCCCCAGGTCTGCTATGCCGGGCGCTGCCAGAACCTCCTGGTCTACGGCAACAAGAACTGCTCAGCCAAGTGCAACAACCATGGGGTATGCTGCAGGATTGTCCTCTCCCTGAGCAGCCGCGGGGCCCGGGCAGCCATCCTGGCCACTACGGTGTGTCTACTGCCCTGACACTTTCCTCCCTCATCTCAGGTGTGCAACCACAAGCGTGAGTGTCACTGCGAGCCGGGCTGGGCAGCACCCTACTGCGAGCAGAAGATTTCAGGGATGGTGGCAGGTATGGCACCCCTGCACGCAGCCGGCACCGGCTCCCCCAGCCCGAAGCGTGTGCCAGGGAGGGAGCCTGGGGAAGGCAGCGGGGGGGTGGGGGAGGTGGTCGGTGACCTGCTGCGGTGCTGCATCCCCATGGGGTGTCCCCCGTCGTGGTGGTGCCCGTCCTGACGCTGAGCGGTCTCTGCAGGAGCAGCAGCGTGGTCTTGGGGGCTGTGCTGGCCGTGCTGGCACTCTCCGGCATCCTTCTTGGCAGTGGTGTTGTGCTCCTCAGAAGCAGGGGGATGAGGCACTTCCAGAAAGGGTAATCCCCCTCTCCTTTGCCCTGCGTGGCTGCACAGGCTGAGCTCGAGGGGGCGCCTGGAGCAGCCCCACATCAACCCTGTGCCCCACAGGAGGACCTCCGGCAGGTCTGCTGCCGGCCTGGCCAACCCGCTCTTCCAGGAGGGCGGCCGGACGCGACATCCCCGCCGCCAGCTGTCCCGCCGTGACATCGGCCACCCCAACCTGCTCAGCAGCACAGTGGTGGCCCCATGGGACACCCGGCCCCCGGGGCCCTGCCGCCCGGCCCACAGGTAAGGGAGCCGAACAGAGCCCCGGCACGGGGCAGCCATCGCTGCGTGGGCGGCCTCTCACCCTGCTTTTTGCTGCCCCTGCAGCCGCCGGCACCAACCCCCCAGGTGACATCTCCAGCCTCTTCAGGACGGCCCCAGCAGGTAACCACCCCTCCAAAAGCCACCCTTGCCTCCTGGTGGGGTGGCTTGTCCTGCTCTCAGACATCCTCTCCCCCAGTCTCCCCAGGCCTGATCAGCCCCAGATGTGTGGGGCACATCCATGGGGTGGCCCAGGTGGCTGATGACTTGGCAGGGGGGGACACAACACTCTTCCTCTGCCCCCCTGCTACCCCTTGGGTCCCTCCTTGGCACCCAGGTGGGGAACTCACATCTGTGTTCAAGACCAGGTTGGACAGGGCTTTGAGCAACCTGGTCTAGTGGAAAGTGTCCCTGGCCATGGCAGGGGGGTTGGAACTGGATGATCTTTAAGGTCCCTTCCAACCCAAACCATTCTATGATTCTCCTCTCATCCCAGCAGGCAAAACCGAAGCCACCCAGCAAGCCCCTCCCGGCGCTGAAGAGCAAGACGCTGCCATGCAGTGGCAAGGTGTTGCCAGGACCGGCCCTCCCTCGCCCCCCGCCAACAACCCCCTCGGTCTTTCAGCAGGGCATCCCCCTGAAGGTGGCTCTGAAGCCACCCCCGGCCAGGAGGTAACCAAGGATGCTTCATCCACCACCACCATAGCTGAGGAGTTGTGGCTCTGGCACTCAGGTGGCAGAGCTGGGGAGCCACCATCTGGCTTCCACCCTTACTTGAATCACTCACCGGACCCTCCCCCAGCAGGGCACCAGTGTTTACAGATATTTGAGTTGTGCCTTAACAGACTTTGTAGCCTCACAGCTGGCCCAGGGAGAGCCGTCAGCTGGGGCTTCATGAGGAGACCAGGAGCCAGGACCATGCCAGCTCTGGTTTTGAGGCCAGCCCCAAGTTGGCCCAGGGTCTCCTGCACCCTGGGAGCTGCTGCCTTCTCTCCTGACGTCCTGAATGTGTCCTGCTCCTCATGCCTTCCCTGCTGGGGCCACGGCGAGGAGCTCCTGGCACCCCTCACCAGGGCAGGAGGAGTGCTGAACCATAGGGACCATGCCCTGGTGCCACCACCTCACCTGGGCACAGTCACAGGGGGTGGGGGAGGTGTCTTGCCAGTGGCTTTGGCAGGTCCAAGCCAGGCTTGGCCTCCCTGCAGGGCTTTTATCTCTGCAGCTACCACTTGACTTCAGTGTTCTGTTCTCCTGAAATGGAATTTCCTGGAAGCCTTTTTACTGCAGCCATTAACTTATGACCCTTGTGTGACCATTTTGAGCCATCTGTTGTGAAACCAGGCCTCTCCATTTTTGATATAATTTAGGTTGAAGGCTTTTATACCAATAAAGACTGAAGGTAGAAGTCTCACAGGGTGTCTCTCGGCAGGAGGGTGGCAGCACTGCAGGGAGCTGCCTGGGGTTCAGGGTGGATGTGGCACGAGTAGAGCCAGGGGCGGAAGAAGGGCTTGAGCTGAGCTCCCAAATCCTCTGCCAGAGCCATGGGGGTCCAAACAGCAGCCCATGGTCCCCACGAACACCACTCACATGCAGCAGCCATGCCTGCTTGGGAAAGGTTCCTGCACTGGCCACATGCAAGCAACAGAGCAGCTCAGGCGGGGGCCTGAGGGCCAGCTCCCACCACAAGCGGCAGAGGATGACAGCAGAAACGGAGCAGGACTGCAAGTGCTGCCCCTGCTACTCAGCTCCACCGTTCTGTGGTTTTCTTTGAGCCCAGGCGGCTCACAAGGCTCCCAGGGTGCTGTCACTGCAGCTGGGGACAAGCTGTTACAGTGGGTGCCCCCCTTCCACCTGCCTCCAGTGACACTGGCCCTGGGACACATAAAACCACCAAGAAAATGATAACAAAATAATTTTATTCTGCTTTATCAAAAGAACTTAACACTGTGCATGTAAACTTGAACATATGTATTGTGTTTCCTTAAAGAAGGTGCAGATCCAGTGGCAGACCCCTTTTGTCACACAGGAGAGAAAAAACAGTCCAATCCCATGTTCCTGGTTGCACCCATGCTCCCAGCTTGGAGAGAAGCAAAGCCCAGACTGGGGTGTTAAAGCCATGGTGATTCCCTCCTCTTGCTTTGCCTGCTCAGGCTGCAGAAGCGGTGGCTGGGGAAGCAGAGAGGGATGGGGGAAGCTTTTGCAGAAGGCACTGAGCACCACGCACATGTTGCTGCAGGACTTCCAAGCCACAGGAGCATCCCCCGGTGTCCCTCGGACCACGTGGGTAGGAGGTGGCTGACACATACCCAACCAGAGCAGAATGACATTTAGCCAGAGTGACAGCCACTAATGGCAAAGTCACGCATCCACCTGGGCTGCCGCAGGGAGACCTAGCACAGCTCAGATCTAAAGGGACACAGCCCTCCCTGCAATGGCCTGCACGGCCTTCCCGCTCCCCGCACAGGGATCTCACTCTGATCACCACCGCAGGAGAGCTGTGAGCCACGTGCTTATTGCTTCTAGTGGTTTCCCTCATGCCCTTGCTTCTTGTCAGCTCCAGGCTGGCAGAACCTACCCTGTCCAGCCAGCCTGATACCCAGGGTTTGATACCCAGCCTGATATCCCACGTAGTGCCCAACCCCCATGAGTACCACACGGAGACATGTCTATGTCTCCTCCGGCAGTGCTTCTGTTCTAAAAAGCCGGCCTTCGTCTCAAAATTCAACCAAAGCTGCAAGTCAGCAACACCAAGGAGGTGGGGAGGTCAAAGAGATGCAACTCCAAGGGCTCCTTCAAGTCCTTCCCACAGGAGAAATGGGACCTTGCAAGTCGAACAGTACTTCCAGGAGACATTTCAAATATCACAGCTATGAAATACCCTACCACCCTTGCTGCCCCAGCCACCCTTCCCCTCTGGAGGGCACTGCAGGGTCTGCCGGGGCTAACGCTTTGCCTGCTTGCTCCTCTCCTGCCATCAATCACGGGTTTCACCTCTGCCGTGCCTGGTGGCTAAGCTGCCTTCCAGCGTGACATGCAGACATCCCTCCTGCTCCTGTGCCCACCGGTGTCCTTTGAAGGTTGCTCTTTGCCCACAGGAGCGCACTGTTTGCCCAAGCCTTCGGCAGGTGAAGACACGAGCCCTGCCCTCCCCCATGCACAAAGCTCCGCTCTGTGCTCCCCAGGTTGGGCTCTGCAAGGCACACCCGTGAAAACCCGAGATACCTCTCCTCCTGATGACAGCAGTACCCTTTCTCTCATCCTCAGAGCACAAGGAAGCGCGCCCACCCACAACCTCCCTGGAAGCCAGGATTCATGCTCAGCACCTTCAGCCGGCCCCTCACTGGGGCAGGGTCCTGGTCCCCGGCTCCTGCCACGGCTGGGTTTGAAAAGGAGCTGGTATCCTGAATCACAGAATAGTTGTGTTGGAAGGGACCTTTAAAGGTCATCTAGTCCAACCTCTAACAGAAGCAGAACACCAACTGGGCCTTGGGAGTTTGCAGACAGATGGAGGAAAGACAGACTACCTGAAACCACTGCTAAGTCCCACAGTCACGTATTACCCAAGCTGGCAGCAGGAGAAGCAGGGTCAATCCAGCCCTGCTCTGCCCCAGAGATGGAGGAGAGGCAGCCAGGGAAGGAGCTGAGACACCGTAAGGCACCGTATGTTACCAAACTTCCTTGACGAGAGACACTGCCATCCTCCCAGTCAAGCCACACAGGACAGGAAAGCAGCACTGGAAAGCCTGACGCTCCCACATCTTGTTTGGGGAAAATCATTAGCAGAGGTGACATTCCGGCCATTTGTTTTGGGTTGAACGTTTCACCAAGGCAAAAGCTAAGCACGTTCCTCCCCTTGCCATGAGGATACAGACGGTGCCAGGGACAGAAGATCTCAACGCCAGCACCAACCGGCCCGTCAGGTGAACGGCACCAGGGCCCGGAGCCCAGAGCTGCACACGGCCGCCCCCTGAGAGGACAGGAAAGCAGGGTGAACATCACAGATATTCCACGGTGGCAGAGGAGAGGCGGTCTCTGAACATGTAGTGGGTTCAGAGGCAGGCAATGCTGCAGTGCTACCAGCTGTGGAAGAGTGTTGCAGCTCAAGGTCTTGCCAGTTGCTTCCCCAGCCATTATCTTCTGGGATCGCCACACAACACAATGAGAAACAGTTCCTAGAAACAAGCATGTCCTCACAGGCAAAGGGGAGGACAGAGGAAAAAGAGGAAAGCAGACTGTACCAGAAGACTTCCCTCCCCGAGCACGTCTCTCTCTCACCCTGCGGTGGCACGCCGGGAGCAGGGGTTGGATATATTACAACGCACACCAGAAGGAAAGATCATCCTGCTAGCACTGCTCATGAGTCAAAAGCCCTGCAATGCAGTAAAGGTTGGCCAGTGATGAGAGGACAAGCGACAGTCTCCCCACCGCAGCTGTTCGAGGACACACAAGGCAGGTCGCACTTCTTCTTGGAGCAGTGGATTTTGCACTGGGGAGCAGGGATGCCTCATTTACTTTGCAGCTGAGCTGTCAAACATCTGATCTGCTGCAGAGCAGGGTTCCCTTCACTCTTCTCTTGCCCTTCACTTTGCCAGCAAGGCGGAGCAGTGGAAATTCAGCCCCCTTTCCCTGGTTAAAAGACATACAGGGAGGCTGGAGTCGGAGCACAGACTTCCCAGCTCTGTTCCCAACCAGCTGCTCGGAGGTGCTCCACGCACTCTGAAATCTGCTTTAGGGTGCAAGGTGAGACACAGCTGCCCAGCTGAAATGTACTACAGTCAGTCACGGGCAGCCAGCATGAGGCTCTTGCTTGGAGAGGGGAGAAGTTACAGAAGCCTGTTAGAGATCGCTTGCTCCGAGTTGTTATCTGGTGCCACTGCCTACAGAAAAGATGATGATTATGGCTATGCAGATCCTATTCAAATAACCCATTCCACACCAAAACACTCCTCGCCAGGCCTTGCCCTGAGCAGGAACACGCAGACTCCACTGGCCAAGGAGAGCCCACTCCACTGGAGTCCTTCAGGAGAGTTAGATAGCGCCGGTAGAAACCTGCCTGGGAGTCCACAAAGCGAAGCTTCATCAGCAGGACAAAGGAAACCTCTTCGCTTGGCCTCAGCAAGGAGCACTGGGGAACGACCAGTGTGCAGCAACATAGCACTCAGAGCCACATCTACCTCCAGAGTAAAACTTGCTGAATAATTGCACCCACTGCAGAAGGCGTTCCTGGTGTCTGTCTTTTAATATTCCAGTATAGGTATTGTTAATACAGGATTATCCCTCATTTGGAAGCACCAATTTAACAGGGGAAGAAACGGAAGAGGCAGAGCACTTGCAATGTGTTGCTAGAAGAAAACCAACCCAACTGCCACCTATACACAAGATGTCCACGCATGCGCTGCGTCCGCCCCACCAGCACAGGGCAATATCCCCATTCGCAGATGGCCTAGCTGTTGAGCTATACCGGGTATTTTTCTACCTCTGTCAGCCAGTGGTTTCCTTTGTTCTGAGGTGGTTTTCTCCAGGGCTCTCCGTGGCCTCCTGTGAAGGAAGGCTGGTTTCTTGGGCAGTCCTCAGATTGGCTTGCTGGAAGGCACAGGAATCCAGAAACACATTTGGGATGCGGTCACCAAAATACAGCTTGCTGTTCGCAGCTATTGCTTCGTATTTCATTAGTTCCAGATACTCCGGCGTAAGTTTCAGCTACAAAAAGAGAAACCAGAGACTGTAAGAGACAACCTTCTGGGCCCCGCATCATTAGATTTCATCTCAGGCAGCTGCATACTGGGGTGTGGGCTGTTAAATCAAGTGTTTTTCCAGTGCTGCCCACCTGAACCTAGTCTCCTGTGCAGAGGAACAAAGTAAGCAAGTCCTCTTCTGACCAGCTTTCAAGTACTCACCTTGTTAGAATCAGCCAGCTTCCGAGCAGTGTAGTATTCCGCATCAGCTTTTGCTTTCTCTCTTGCTAGGAATGCAGCATCTAACACAGCAACAGAGGACGGACAGGAAAAGAAGTGTTAGCCCCATCACATCAAGCACCTGAGCCTGTCCCATGGGCACAAGCTGACCCAGGTGTGCCCAGGTACCTGCACTGCTGGCTTCTTGGAGAGGTACCCGCAAAGGGGAGCAATGAGCCCAGTGTGTAACTCTGCACCCTTTATTGTTTTTGCAGGATGGCGATGCCTATCAGCCCAGCTCTGAGGTCCCTCTAACCTGCCACCACCCTTAGCTGAAAGACGACCCCAGCAGCATGCTAGCACCAGAGTTACCTTCAATTTCAGAAATTCGCTTCTCTGTTTCCTTCTCCATAATCTTCTGTTGATAGTGAATCCTGGCCACCTGAGCAGCCTTCTCTGCCTCTGCAATCACAACAGGCTCAGCTCAGACATTGGCGTCTCGGGGTTTGAGCACCAGCACACCCCTGACCCCAGCACCTGGTTGTGGAATCTGCTGTACCAGTAGTTTGCTCTCTGCTGCGATCCTACAGTGCCAGTTCGTACTCCAAGCGATACAGTTACAGAAAGAAAGCACAGAGCTGATGTTTCTACAGTTGCACTGGCCAACAGCCCTTTGACAAGTGGAAGTCGCCCCAGCACAGGGACATTTAGCCTCAAGCCCAAGTAGCTTTTCTGGCAGAGCTGTTACCCCTCGGCCTGCTGTAGCAGGAGCCCCCTGCTGTAGGACAGAGGTGTTCGCTGCTCTGCTGCTACAGGGAGGGAGGTGGGACATAGGTTCAGCAGCACAAACACTCCTATTTTCTACATAACTGTTGGTGCCGCCTTCAGGGAGCTGTCAGCAATGCAAGACAACGTCCTGCGCCGGCTGACTAGGGGATGCAGGAATGGAAACTCAGTCTGGCCCCAGTCCACTGGTACTCCCAACTGGTGACATACCAATGAGCGCCTTCTTCCGGTCTGTCTCTGCCTCCTTCTCTACTACCTTCTGCTTCTGGGCTGCAATCAGCAGCTTGGTCTTCTCAGCCTCCCTGCAGGGTGAGAAATGATATCACAGGGAAACAGAGCCGGGGAGCAGCTCTGCAAACCAGGGCACGAGAGGCCAGGGGGACAAGAAGCCAACCAGTTGCCAGCATCATGTGCTTACAGCATGAGGACTTGCTCTGTCTTCAGCTGTATGAGCACGTGTGTAGCCAAGCAGGTCAAAGGAATGGACTACTCCTCCTCTCTGTTTGGCACTGGTGAAGTCACATCTGGATGCTATATACAGTTTGAGGCCCTCAGGACAAGCAGCAAGTCCAGTGCAGGGCTACTGCAAATGTTGGGTGAAGGCCAGGGCATATGAGAGGCTGGGGGAGCTGGGCTTGCTCAGCGAGACCCAACGGCATCTCCCCCTGCCCAGAGGGACCCCAGACTCTGCTTGGAGGGGCACAGCGAGAGCCCCAGAGGCACTGACACAGGTGCAACACAGGAAACCCTGTCCGATCCCTAAGGAAACAGCCGGGCCCCGTGCGAGCGGGGGCATCTTTTGGAACGGGGGCCCCGAGCAGTGGGGGATGCCCCGACTTGCCTGGACACGGCCCCCAGTGACCTGTCGCAGCTGTGGCGTTGGCCCTGCTGCCCAAGCCCCCTATCCCAAAGATCTCCACGGGTACATATCAGACTAAAATCTGTCTGCGATTCTGTGAGTTTGATGGAGGGGGAAGCTTATGGGCGAGACATCAAGAGCCCTGAATTCAGTCTACGAGTCTTCTACAAGTTCTCTATAACCACAACCAGTGTCCTCTCTACATAAAGGAGTAGGAACATAGCCTTGACACGGAATCTGTACACGTAACAACTATCTTTGTGAAGGGTTGAAAGGCTTCAAGGTGAAAGAGCTATGGAAATGGAGAAACAGAATGCAAATGTGCACCTGGTCAAACACACACTGTCTAGAGCCCACCTCTCACCTTCTGAGCACTAGATAAGAGCTTTTTAAATAGCTTTATTGCTGGGGCTGGGACCTCCGATAACCAGTTCATAACAATTTTATATACTCACATTAGCTCAAAATTTCTTCGGATGGCTACTGGGATTTTGGGTTTTGAAACACGCACAGCCCTATGATAAAAAAAATTTGAGTGCATTTTAAGTTTAAACATTTTGATGCGTGCTGCATAACTAAGAAATGCTTTTCAAAACACGACCAGCTGTAGTGCTCTGGACAATCTCCACATTAGATCCCAAGACGACACATAACGGTTCCCAATCCTGATGCATACCACAGCTGAGCACAGGCCACTCTCACAGAGCTGCCTTGCATTTGTATTTTCTCGTCTTTGCACCTTTTATGGCACCTAAGGTGATCAAGTGAGGCACGTGGAATAGACCGCTACAGAGGTCCACCACCTTTGTTGGAAGAAACTCAGTTCTCTACCCCAAAGAGTCTTCAAATATCAACACACAACACTTCCCAAAGTACTGCCCAAGAACGGGGTGCACAAACCCGATGAAATTAAATTGCAGGAGTGAGACTTGCAAAACAGAGGCAGGGCTACAAGCTCAGGAATGGGTTTTCCAGGAGAAAAGCTTGCAAAAGCAACAATGCAATTAGAGACATAGCTGTGAAGACAGGGGAGAGCAGCAGGGCACAAGTGGCAGCTGTTGTTTGCAACTGCGGGTCATCAAGAGCGATGAGCATGGCAATACTGACTCAGGTACGTGCCAGAGACAGCCGCTAAGCTGCTCTGTAGAGGACTCTTTCTGAAACATGAGTGAAACACCTCCAGACGCAGGACCAGGAGCTAATGTTGCTCAACCGGCATGTTGCACGGCTCATTACTGGGCTTTGGGAGATGCAGATTGACAGTCCACAGCTTTATAATTGCTCCACAACTCTCCTGCTCCATCTCCACTGTAGGTCTAGTGATGAACCTGCTGCTTCTTTCTGGAGTCAGTAAGTTCTGCAAAGAAAATGAGGGGGCTTCACAGAGGGGGAACGAGATATGGACACGTCCAGGCAAGTCTTTGTATGCAGTCCCAGAAAGGGAACTGTTTTTCATGTGACAGGCACCCTGGCCCTGGCAAACACAGCGCCCTGGGGAGAAGGAGCCAGTCCTGTCACTCTGAGGTGGTACGCTTGGGAATCACAGAATGGTTTGGGTTGAAGGGACCTTCCAAGGTCATACAGTCAATCCCCTTCCGCCATGGGCATGCACAACTCTTCCACCAGCCCAGGTTGCTCAAAGCCCTGTCCAACCTGACCTTGAACACTTCCAGTGCTGGAGCATCCACAACTTCTCTGAGCAACCTGTTCCATTTTCTCAACACCCTTATTGTAAGACATTTCTTCCTGATATCCAAGCTAAACCTAACTCTTTCAATTTGAAACCGTCATCCCTTTGTCCCGTCACTACAGCCATGGTAAAAAGCCCTCTTTATATATTGATAGGCTTTAATAAGGTCTCCCTGGAACCTTCTCTTCTCCAGGCTGAACAACCCCAACTCTGTTGCTTCTCTGAACAAGCAAAGAAAGCAGATTTATGGGACATCAGACCAGAAAACCCTTCAGTGAGAGGATTTTTCTAAGCTCCTACCAAGTCGCTAGAAAGGTACTGCATGCAGAAAGCTCACCTCACCAGCCACCGCAGGGTACGCAGGGGGATATTCTTTCTACCTCCATGATACCCCCTGCACCAAAACAAAGATCAGTTTCCAGAAGCATGGCTTTTCCAACACAGGCAAAGATTCCTCTGTAATCAGGAAAGATACCAGGTCTTTGAAAATCTCCACTAGGTGCTTCTTTTTCAAGCCAATGGCTCCATCTATTTAAGGGTGAAATCTACATAAATCTACTAGACGGGAAACACCACTGTGCACTATCAATATGTTAATAATCAAACATTAAGGCACTGGGAGATGCTGGGACTAACCAGCCGAGCAACAGCTTTGCAATAAAGAGCATGAAGGAATCAAAAGACAAGCTGACTACATGACGCATCTTTTCCTTGTGGCCATGAAGTCCAGCACATCTGAGCTGCACTGGCAAAGGCTCAGCAGCAGGCTGAAGCAATTTTTATTCCAGTGTGGGGAGCCCAGTATAAGGGATACCAGTAAGCTGCAGAATGCAGTTAAGAGTCAGTGAGATGGTAATGTAAACGTTGCAGAGAATGAGAATAGGCTGACAGTACAGTACTTCTCTCCTGTTGATCCTTCTTCAATATGGGTGTGACACTTGCATACTTCCACTTATTAGGGGACCTCCCTTTGACCACTGCCAGCCCTTCAAAGATAAGAGAGTGGCTTCATTAATGGTGCAGGCCAGCCACTCAGCACCCAGGGATGCATCCCACCTGTGTTCACAGACTTGCGTGTGTCCATCTGCTCAGTTGTCCGCTAGTGTGGGGTGATGCTTCACCTCTGCAGACGCTGCTGCTAGGGTAAGGAACGGGGAGGCCCAAGGGCAGAACTTGCCAGAGAGAAGGCAAAGAAGGTGTTGAGTACTTCAGCTTTTTCCACGTCCTTGGTCACTACGTGCCCTGCTCCACAGTTTCCTTGGCCTTCCATTTGCTGTGGATGCACCTCAGAAGCCCTCTGTGTTGCCCTACACAGCCATCACTAGGTCCAAGTCTAGCTGAGCTTCGGTTGTCCTAACTCTGTGCCTGCGCCCTCAGTTCAACTAGCTTTATTCCTCCCAGCGTGTCTATCCCTATTCCATCTTTCCGCAAGTTTACCTTCTGCTTTTCAGCTCAGTCAGTTCATCCACATTGGCCCCTTGTCTCACCCGCTTGTCTTACCACACTTTAGGGTGTCCTTGACAATGATGTGGGGCCTCCTGGCCTCCTTTGCTGACCATGGCAGTCTCCCACAGAACCCTGACAAGCACAACTTGCACAAACAATTCAGTTCTCCTTAAGCCCAGACCTGCAATTCTCCTGTTCACCTCGCTCCTCCAAGGACCTTGAACTCACCACCTAACAGCTGCTACACCTCACACTGCGACCAGACTTCACCTCTCAACCAGTTCTTCCTTCTTTCTAAAACGTCCAGCAGAGCATCTCCCCAGTCCAGCATTGCGCGACCACTGCCAAAACCTGTGCTCAACACCCTTCAGAAACATCCAGCATGGCTTGCACCCAGCCCTATTGCCCTTCCAGCAGATATTGTGGTGGTCAAAGACCCCCATGAGTACTAGGTCTGTGATCACACAAGGCTTCCTCTGGTCTTCTAGGGGCAGCTTTACCTCCTTCATCTTACTAACTGGGGTGATCTGTGGCAGACAAGGGACCATGTGGCCCCCCATGTAGGGTCAGATTCTTGCCTGTATTGGCTCTTATTTCAGCTGTTCATCATCCATCCCAAAGCAAAGCTCCATGTGATTTGATCCAGTCCTTTGCAGGCAGCACAACCCTGCTGCTTCACCTCAGCCTACCCTCCCTAGAGAGCCTGTACCCATCCACAGCAGCACTGCACTCATGCTAAGCTACCTCACCAGGCCCTGGTAACCCCGCAAACGCGCATGGATTTCCAGTGTCTCAGATTTGTTTCCCCAGGATGTGTGTGTTTCTGTCCAGACACTTGAGACAAAGCCCCAGGGTGCGCCACTTTCACAGGGAAGTGCAGGAGCCCTCCCCTACAACACTGTCCATTGAACACTTCCTACCATCCACTGGTCTCCTCTCAGGCTGTGGCCACCATTCCAGTTAGGAAAGAATGTTATTGCATAGGCAACCTGGAGGACTTGTAAGAGGTTCCTACACATTAGTTTTAATAACCCTAGAAATAAATGCTGTTAATTCCCTCTAACAGCATCTTTTCAATAATGAGTCGGTTTTCTGTGTCACTTCTTTCAGAAATGAATTGTCAGTGATCTCTGAAGGCACTCATGGTTTGCAAACACGCTCTTCAAGAGGAAAGCATTACGCCCAAATACAGAATTATTACCCTTAGAGCGTCATAAAACAATTCAGTTCTAGATACAGTTAAGTTAATCAGCTTCAGCTCTTCACCGAAAGAGCAGGGTATTCCTGACAGAGAGACAACAGCAACACAGCAGAAGTTGTATGCTGAGGCACAATTTTACTGGGAGAAAGGGTGCAGCTCTTTTTTTGAAAGGGGAACAATAGGAACACGAGGGTGCAGGATCACAGTGTCTCTTAAGAACAGAGACGAACCACTTTCCTCACTAGTTATGGGACTTCTTCAAATTGCTGGTCTGGTGAGCTCAGTCTGGGGCTGATGCAGGCAGGATATTCTTCAATTTTTGACCAAGCAGCAAAGAATTGGGCGTGCCAACTGGAGGTGGGATAGCATACACCTGAAGATCAGATTTAGCTCTGTAGTTAACATCTCCCAGCAAAGAGCTGTGAGCTTTGCTTGGGCCCCTTTCATACCGATGAGATCAAAAGGGGCCTTCACAGTATGACAATTCTGATGATGAACTTTTGTAGGGAAACCTTTCTGCGATGTACAATGCAAGCTAACTTGGATATTTGGAAGAGCAGTGCCACCTCAGTTTCTTTGTGATAAGACACTGCCCATGGCTCACCCTCATCAAAACAGAGCAAGACTATGCACAAAATGAGCAACGAAGCAGAACAGTATCCATTGTAGGCATTTTCAACATGCTTGTCAACAGGAGGCTTTCCCCTCCCTGCACACAGCCAGCCAGTCTAGCTAAATGTGGCAACAAGAATGGCAAAACAGATTCCGTCTCACTGTTTCGTACAGTGGAAATCTCCAGAGATACTTTAACCCTTGTGAGCCTAAGGTACATTTTTCCCAGTTGGTTGCCCCAGAACTTCAAACGTGCCAAAAGGCCAGTATGTGCCATAGCCCAGCTAATACTAAACATGATTTTCTAACATTAAGGTGTAGCAGAAAATCACTTAAGGTATAACATCTTTCCCTATCTCTGGTACAAGGGCAGCAAAGATGAAGATCTGTTTTCTTTTGCAATTACCTGTAGAACTGTGCTGGCACACTGGAGTGGCCCAGCTCTGCAGGGGTGCCAAATGGGTGCTTTAAAGAAACACATTTTCTTGCTCTTTACAAATTAAATCCAATACCTGCAGGTCTGTGGCCAAAAAGGTCCTTTTCCTCTAATCCTGCAGGTCTTTCCCCTAACATAAAACTAGCATTTAGAAGTGGTCACTGTCATATGGACAGTCTTCAAATGACAAATCTCAACTCGAGGCTCAACTGTTTCATGTTACGTGGAAAATCGAGCAAGAAACCTCATCATCTAGTGAAAGGTAAGCAAATGAGAGGTGATAAAAAGAATCATCTTTGTTAAGGAATGAACATACCTGGATAGTGAGACCTTGGTGCCATGACATTGAGATCTTTCTGCAGGGCCAACTTCAGATTCTCATCTATCTGATCTGTGTTTGGAGGACAAGAGAGAGACCACTTAGGCTTTATCATCATTTCTTCCTACAGCTTGTGTGCCAGAGTCAGCTGGCCTTGAAGAGCAGGTGTCTCTATGGTGTAAGATAAGATGCTTTTTGCGATCATTCAGTACATCACTTTCCCTTCCTATACCTCCTGGAAAATATTCCTGAGAGGAGAGCTACACACTAGTGTCTCTAGAAAGGTTCACCTATTGATGAACTCATGGTACCTGAGCTGAGGGTAAATGGCTTTCAGCATCTAAGCAAGAAAAAACACCCAGAGCCTGCAGCAGAAGTCTATCCCTTCCCAGCTGGAGCCACACCAACCACTGCTGCCAGCCAGCAAGCTCTGCCTTAAGTCTCTAGGGACCCGCAGGATCCAGTACCTGCTACCGAAAAAGAATGTATTTTGTCATTTCCACGCTCCAGGAAGATCTTTCCACAGAAATGGCCAGTTATGAGGGGATTAAGCTGAACATACTACCAGGAAACTCCTCTCTGACTATGGGTATTTGGCCAGTCTGAGTACAGCATTCAAAGATTAATAGTCTCTTAATATTAAAACTCTGACAATCTTTTATCTTCCACAAAGCCATTTTCCCCTGCTCTGCCACTCAAGAAGGAACACGATGCTGTTATGTCTTTGGGGGCGCAGTTAGGTACCAAGAAGCAGAACATTAAATTTGCTAATTCCTGAACCACTGCTACCCTGTTGTGAAAAAACTAGAGCACTGCAATGAACGGAGAGCGTGTTCCTTCCGGCTCTCACTTGCTAAAAACAGCCAGAAGGAAGTTTTTAAAGTAAAAAAAGTCAATTCAGCAACAGAACGGGGGCCTAAAAGTAGAAGTAGACAAGAAAAGACAACCACCATCATAGTGAAGGCAATGGGCATGACTGCATGCAGAAGAAACAAGTGGCTAGTCTGTGCATCCAGAATTCAGTCCTAAGAGGAAAAGGGCTGAAATCAAATTCCCACGTGCAGATGTGGAAAGACAAAGAAATCTGAATCATTAAAGAGTAAAGTTACATGGAAAGTGACATATAAGGATCTGGATTCTAGACTGCAACTCAAGCACAGAGGCTGTTTGCTCACAGGAGCCTGCTGTAACTCATTCCACAGCAGAACAGGTAGATTACACAGCCCTTGGTGGGTGCATCCAGCTGCCATCCACTTACCAAACAGCTCAATGTATACTTCCTGCAGGGTATGGGCACTGCAGAACTGATTCAGCTCATGATGAATTTTATTGAAGATCAAGGTCTTATCGTAGTCTGCAGTGTAGTTCCTCACAATATCATACACTGAGGGAGTAAGAGAATTATCACAGGTCACCACTGACAAGTACTGCTTTCTACAATGCCACAACCACAAAACAACAGCTCGGGGTATTGGGAAAGTAGTGCAGCACTAGGACACGTGGGGAGGGGATCTCCACCCTTGGGAGTTTTTGCGACTCAGCCGGACAAAGCCACAGCTGCCCTGCCCAGCTGTTAGTCAGAAGCCTGCTGTGAGCGCAAGGGAGGTCAGAGGAGAAACCTGCAGAGGTCCCCTCCGACAGTGCTGCTGGGATTATACGACTTCAAAGAGCAGAGTAATTACAGCAAGATACACTGCACAGTCCTGTTTTATGATCTACATAACCCAATGAAAAGGTAAAGCCCATCCTAGGACTCGCATGCATAGGAACAGAGTGAAATAAGAAGGTAAGAGGCTTCTAACACAGGCTTTGCCTTTGTAATTTTCCCCCAGAGCTGAGCTGGCAAGCACCTGGGGCCTTTGTCCTGTGTTTTTAGTTTCACAGGTAGTCTCCCCCTTCAGCAGCAAGAAACAGGACTGCTGGAGCACCCATCACATTTCTAAATGTACAGGGGAGAAGCAATTCTAGCATCTATTTTCATCTTTGCAAATCTGTGGCTCTTCAAAAAGCTTGCAGACATGTGCATGAAACTAAGTACTACGGTACTGGGAACCGTAAGGGTAAGACGACACAGACAATGGAAGTCTTGCAAACCAAGACAGAGCGGCTACAGGATGAGTGGAGACAGCCAGAGTGCTGCCTGTTGAAACAGAACAGGAAATACCTGCATACGGTGCCAATTGTTCACAACTTCTATTCGGTCAATGTAGATCATAACACCACCACTGTAGTGAAAAAGAGAATTAATGAATACTACAAACTGTTAACAGTGGTCCAAATTTAACTGAAGTCATCTTTTTTCCCCCTCTTTTACTAAATTCTACTAAACTTACCCCAGAACAATTCTGACTTCTTGAGCATTTTGCAATTAGATGGCAGCAAACCCCAGCTTTGTACAGACTGGTCCCTCTCTCTGCATAAATCAAAAGCGTGCTCCAGCAAGTCTGCAAAGCTCTTTTGCTTCCCTCTGTTATCTCCTATTTTGCCAGCAAAAGGAAAACGTTTTTTAACAGGAATGTAGCTGCAACTATCAGAAAGGGGGAGTCCTGCACAATGAAGGGAAGGCAACAAGGACAGCAGATGACACCTGCAAGCAGCAGAGCAGACACAAACTGCAGACACACCGCAGCTCTTCCAGGCAGCAAATATATTTTAAATAGAAAAGCCCTTAGTTTAAGTTCATGCATTTACTAACTGCAGCATGAACCTGACAAGGCGCCTGTTAGAAAGAAAGAAACAAAGCACGAAACAGACTTTAATTGACATTCCCTTCATCAACATCATGTTGCAAACAGCTCTCCAGTGACACCGCAGCTGTGCGCACGTGCCCAGGCATGTGCGCTGTCAAGAAGCTCCAGGCACTTCATCAGAAGCCACCTGCAGGCAGTCCTCTCCCCAAGGGACCATGTGCTGCTGGACCAGCAGAGAAAAGAGGGAATCAGAGGCAGGGCTTGATCCCAACCTCTGCTCTTACTGACATGGCTTTCAGGAGGGTACCTGTGGCACTGTGCAAAACCACAAACTCCACAGTGAAGAAAAAAAACCCTTAATTTTCAATGGCTCGTAAGTCTCTTGAGAGTGCATTTTTAAAGCACTGTTGCAATTTTGTCCTCAGGGCAAAAGCAAATCACAAATGAGAAGCTTTAGCAAAAACTGTTTAGAGACAGCTGACCTCACACATTTCCAAACTCAGTCTCTGTGCTGTTTTAACTCAAATGTATCCCCATTGCAAACCTCGTTTCTTTAATTTGCAGATCTTAATCTCTGGCAGTTGAAAGCGAAATCTGCACAAATATCACCTGAACTTGCCCGTGTCTGTGCCCTTTTAGAAAAGTCTCCCAGGCACAGCCTGCGTTCACTCTACAAACCCACCTGCTTCATGGCAAGCTACGAGCTAAAAACATTGGTAATGGACAGAGCTTGCCTGCTGGAAGGGACAAGCCAGCAGAAAAGATGTTTGTGGCTAGAGAGACCTACTTCCCAGTGAGATACTACTATTAAGAATATTAATCTCTTTTTCACTCAAGATTTCTCTTAAGGCCATGGTTGTTCTTGATGGCTCTCTCTTAAGAGCTGTTACTATTATCTAAAAATAAGATAGGGTTATAGGTCCTTTATGGGTATGTCAGGCTGCACAAGCAGTTATAACGGCACGGTGTATCTGTTTTTCTCCATCTTATCTGTTCTGCATTCTAACTGTCCCACCACATCCAATAAAATGACTATTTATCATTGCAAGAGATATCCAACAGCATTCCTTGTGATCTTCTGAACCTGCTTTCATCCTCCTGATTTGTTCCAGTCACTTTATGACATCTCCAACAGGACAGGGAAACCCAGCTACCATCTTGGGGTATCTTCTAGATATCCTGGTAAGGAACCAAATCAGAGTGCATGGGCTTCTTCCAACAGAATCTCCTCCACTGCACATCTTTATGTTTGGGCCCTTTTGGCATTTCAATTTTAGGGGGATGGAGAAGCAGAAAGAGGGTGCCTGAAACAATCTGCCTTCTAAGCAGGACTCATCCACAGCCCCTCATCACCTCACATGCAAGAAAGGCTGGCATCCCAGACTCTCAGACTAGAGAGGACCTCCTGCTGCCTGTCTGACTCAACCAACACTACCCACAGCAACCCCATCAATGATCTCAGCCAGCGTGGGGCATTAAGGCAATTGTGTCAGCTCTGTTGCTCAGACAATGGCTTTGAGGAAAGAGGTGCCACTCAGAGCTGAATTACGCTGGCCACCCATTTCCCCACTGAGGACTTAAGGGTAAACCAAGCCTACAAAGCAGTGTGTTTTCCAGCCAGCCAGCCAGCTGCTGGAGCCACCACCATTACACATCGTGCAGTGGGGACGGCCCTCTGGACCTCGCCACTGTAAACCCAGGAGCCAAACTGAACTGTAATGCTCTGATCTAAAAGTGAGCCTCTCAGACAAGATATCTCTTTAAACAGTCTGGTCCAGAACATGTTAGTTAACAACTGGGGTGCAGGAGATACTGTCCTGGGCAGTTTTGGGACAGTTGCTCTGGCAGAGCTTCATACACCGATTTGGGGTGATTCACACACCTTGTTGACCAGGAACTGTACAAACAGTTCAAACATCATCCACAGCTGCCTTACTTGCCCTTTGACACCTACAGCTTAAATGCTGGCTTAGATGGCGCTTTTTCCATTTCCACAAGCTGCTACCACTCTCAAAACATCCACATCTGCCAAAGCCTGCTTGTTGCCAGATGCACAGCAAGGGCGAGTGCCACGGGGAGATTTCCAGTGCTTGCAACTCTCCACTGCAGTTTCCGCAGCCTTTCTAACACCAGCATTTGCAGCCTCTGTAAGGGCTACTCCCACCTTCCCCCGAGGTCCTCACCGCAGAGCTGCTCATGAGGCTGGTCAGGCAGAGCGGCACTGGGTCGAGCAGGCTCTTTGGTCGGGGAGAGAAGAATAAGAAGAAATCCATAGGAAGTCTGAAAGGAGGATCAACACATAGACTATGTGCGCCTGGGAGAAGCTGCAGCAGAATTAGGCAGCAATAGTGCCAAAATTTACAGGGCAAGGTGAAAGAGTACAGGGGACTAACATACACTAACAGTCATTTCAGCAGACCTTAGAACGCCTCATACATTTCAGGATTTTTGCTTATGCCAGGCCAGGAGAAGACAAAGGAAAACTGAAGGACATTGCCATAAAAAAGGGGCTGTAAAAAATGCTGAAGGTTTTTATTGCACAAGCTGATAAAAAACAAGTCCGGACCAGGTTAGGCAATCAGAGCACGTAAAACTTGGGCTTAAAGGTCAGATCTGGTCTGTCTAGAGACACAAGGATTAATGCAATACATCCACTTGCAATATTAATGACACATTTTTCCACGTGGCTGGCTAACAAGCAGGGATCTGCCCCAGAACAGCATTCTTCCAGTGCTCCATTTGCGTTCCTGCCAACGATCCGCAGCACAAGCGCAAGAGGACTCTCACACCTTTGTAAATAAACAACTAACGCTTGAGCAAAATTACTGCTTAGTGTCCTGGCTATTTACTGTCTCTTGACACTGTAAAAACCTGTACAAGATTTAGCACGATTCTTTCCAGTTAAGTTTATAAGAAAAACGCTGCTTACCTAATTGTTTCATGCAATATTTGCACGACACCATTTTCAACCCATTTATCGTATTCCACAATTAACATACACGTGAGTATATGAATTCTCGATTAATCCTTTGAGTCAGTCCTTTGGAATACTTTGCTCTTCTAAAACTAGTTTATTGAGCTGATTTTCCATCAGTTTTTGGAGATCAGCACACCTGCCATGAGGAGACTGCTGAACTTTCCCAGGAACTGTGGACATATTTTCTTGCCAGGGAAAGCCAGAAATCTCAGACACCAGAGGCAATTCACAGCTTAGAGCAGATACATATTCTACCTGCTGTAATGAAATGGTTTTTGTCTCTAGGGTGACAACTGTTTTATAAAAACCAGTCATCTAGTGTCAAAGTATTTTAAAAATCTCTGTTTAATGCATTCAGTTAATGCTGTCAAGTACAAAAGGGACAGGTAAGGCAGAAACTGGGGATGGGACACCCACACAGCCATTCAAAAGCTTCCTAATGTAGATGAGAATACAGGAATACAGAATACAGGAAACAGGAATATGAATACAGCAGAAGGGAAACCCAGCCTTTACAATCTGATGGTTTAATAGACAATTACAGAACTTTAAAGTGTTTAGGAACTATTCTTGTAACGAACTTTGAACTGGGAGAGCAAAATTTCAGATTTGATCTGTTTGTTATTTACAAGCTAACATTTTATTATGGAAATGTGGATTCAAAGCTTTGGCACAGAGTCACTGCAGACTTTGACTCCAAATACCGCAAATGTAAAGGCTCCTGCAGTAACACCTTAAAAATGGACAGGGCTACCAGGACCTTTAGTCTAAAGCGTATTCAATTATTAACTAAGAACGGCTTCACCAGCTGTTTAGTGTTTTAAAGCATATTTATTACCTGTAACTTCACAACCACTTGTATTGCACAACTGAATCGTGCCACGCAGAAACATAACAGGAGCTTAATGAACAAACTATACAGAATTAAACTGAATATTTAGCTCCTAAATCACAGACGCACAGAACGGTCAAAGCTGGCAGGGACCTCTGGAGGTCATCATCTTATCCAACCTCCCTGCCCAAGCAGGGTCAAAGCAGCACAGTTTAATTTTGACTTGTGTTAGCATGTCTAACGTCGTTAAGCTTCAGCGGAAAGCTTTGCTTGGTGTGCTGAGAAGGCTTGCAGGATACCATCCCTGGCCCAAAGATGCGATGCTGTTTTACAGCTTCCAGCAGGTGAAGTATTACTCCTACTTATGAGCTAAAAGTTGCCATTAAACGCATCACTAAAACTCTGCTGATTTATTTTTAATTTTTCCATTTAAAAGATACACATATAGAACACAACGAGTCTTACTCCTTCTTCCTGCAACTGCTTTTCACTTGACCTAAAGTCTCTTCGCTTGACCACAAAGCCCTGACTGCAGCTCTTGAACACTAGTGTTATTTACAGACACTCCTGAAAGTTTTGAGATGTAAAACTAAAACCAGCCCACGAGAACTTTAAGTTAGTATTTAAGCCCAAGAGATGCCTGATAAGTTGCTCTAGGAATAATTCCAGGAACTCACTTCAATAAGGGCAAAACCAGATCGAAGTTAACTCTGCCTTATTAATGTTATGACTAACATTCAACTTTTAATTTCAACATGGTCCTTACATGTCACCATTCAAGTCATACTGACCTTTTTTTAAATTTTATTTTATTTTATTTTTTAACAGAAATATTGTCAAGTACCCTAAAGCTAAAAGACAACAAGAATCACCGGTTTTGTTTTTATCCTGAAGAAACAGATACGGTCATCACTTTAACTTGTGAATGAACCAATACAACAGGATTTGCAACCCAGCTCAACTAGCCCTCTCCTTCTGTTACTGCTCTGCTTGCTAAAAACTATACAGATCTGTGCTGCAAAAAGGATCAGCCTAATTACAAAGCAGGCAGGTGCCACCCACGCATAGGATTCTTCTTTATTCCTTCTCACTCTCTCATTCTATCAGGCGAAATGTCAATTCCAAAAGTGCCCAAGTGATTCCAGGAGAGTCATTTCCTTGAGCTGTTTTTGAAACAAACCATCTCCCATCAAGGAGGATTCCCATTCACTGTTTACTTTGCCCACTGTATTAGACACTTGGCTACACTTGTATTAGCCACAAAATTCAGACCAAAAACACCGCAAAGCAGAGGGCAGACCAAAGCACAAGCAACAGGCTATCAGAGTAATCAAGGGAAGAAACGAAGAAAAATCAAGAGACTATCACTATAAATGCAAATACCCTGAGAACATGAATTCCAGCAAAAGCAAGAGCATTCCTTCCCATACCTCCTGCACTATTATTTCCAAGTATGATGTATGTGTGTATGTTTGGGACTAATTTTAGTGTACGTGCCTCTACTTTTCACCCTCTATGTCAGAGCACTGTAGATGACTACCTTCAAACTACATGATAGAGTGGATTTGCTCAACACCAGAAGAAATAAAAGGAAGAACATACCTTGTCCCACAAGGCACATTTTTCACTTCATCAGTCTGCAACGTAGTCTGAAATAAAAAGACAACCAGTGCTCACAAACCCTCTCCATTCTCCAGGAAGACCATGCTTGTGCCCAGGCTCTCACAACCATTACACAGGAACATGGAGCCAAAAAAAGGTGTCCTCTGCCTCCCTCCTGACTTCTGCAAGTGTGGGCAGGAGACAGACTTCTTTTAAACTTGCCTTTTGGCAGACAGAAAGGCAGCTGTGCTCATTTCTCTGCTCTCAGCACCTGCAGCTCTCCTGGGAAATAATGAGGGCCACAAACACAGATTGTCCTCCCAGAGCAAGACATGTCCTGTCCCAAGCAACGCATAGAGGCATATTGCAGAGATTCCACCAAAAGGATAAGCCCCAGTGCACTGCTGGGTCTGGTGGCACCTAAGGCAGAAGGAACCAAGGGCTTCCCTAGGAGCTGCTACTCTGACTACCACATTACTGAGCCCCTCTGCAAACACTACTTGCCCAGGTCGCTCCCCATCCAGCAATATCCCTACTGACATCTGCTCCCACTCACCCTCTTCCAAGAGGAGAAGATACTAACCTGCACGGATTTGAACGTGGTAATGAACGGGAGCATGATGTGGTAGCCTGGCCCACTTGGACTAGATAACAACGCACCACCCCTACAGAAAGATAGAAAAATGGGAAAAAGGCTCAAGCAACTGACAAAAGTTAAGTGCTGGCTTTGAGAGTGAGCAAGTACATTCAAACCACCAGGGGTCACAGCTGTGGTAGTGCAAATTACATTACTCACCTGCATCAAATTTACCACTAATTTCCCTACAAAAGGGCTGACTGTGGATGATACTTGTCTGCTGCTGTTGACAATTGTTTGCTTTGGGCCTATGAGCAACCAACTTCTAGAGAAGGCAGATATTGCTAAATTCTTCCCTCAATGCAACATTGCAGAGACCTTAAAGATCACAGATTTTCCTCTCTAAACAGTTCACTGGTAACCATGGAAAAATCCAGCAGTTGATGCTATACTGCCGGTTTGAATTGCCACAAGGCATTCAACACAGTCCCTTACGCAAAGCAAACCTGCAGTCTCTTGTGGGGTGGTTAAAATATACAAGACAGAGGAGAGCTCTAAGGGATGGATCCTCATAGTGCAGTAAAGTCTCCCGCAGCGCCCCACAAGGGCCCGTGCTGTTCAAAACACTCACAATTAAAGGAAAGAGCAGTGCCAAGGAAACTGGCCCATGATGGCAAATGCGAAGGGCAGAAGAGATGGGACAGAAATACAGTAGAAACTGCAAAAAATGCAGAAAAGCAGGTGCTGAATTTCTCTGTTCCTTTAGTCAAATTTGAGGCAAAATCTAGTCAAGAGGTGTCACTAATTGACTGCAACTGCTCACCAACAATGAGTTGCTCTACAGACGCTATTCAGGGCAGCTATGAGTCCCAGGTGAGCCTCAGCCCAGAGCCAGGGAGAAGACCCATTTAAAAACAACAACAAAGCAGGGACTCCAGCTAGCTAGCAGTCTTGGGACAAAGGTGACAGCCCTCAATGTAAGAGGGAGAGATCAACACTAAGAAACTCGCTAGACCAATAATTTTGGTCCCCTAAGCTTTGAAATCCAAATCGTGACCCAGAAAAGGAGAGGAATAAAGAGCAGCGGAGGATTCTGAAAGACCAAAACACATAAGGGTTCGCACACGGAGCCAGGCTATCCGGGCCCACATCGTTTCTGATGCAAGCAAGGGCAGAAACACCGTTTGCCCACCTCGGGGCAAAACCTGGAGGGACACACAGGAGCCTCCTGAGCACGAATCCCAAGCAGAGAGAGAGGAAACTCAGGGAAGGCTCCAGAAACCGTCACAGCGCCAGCGGGGGACAACCATACCTGTAATACACTGCCAGGTGCCCCTCCTCAACCTTGTGGATGGAGGAATAGAGGAAGAAGACGAGGAGTCCGGTGGCAGCTGCAACGACGGCTCCAGCCTGGGCCATGGTCATCCTTGCACCACCTGCGAGCACACAGGCCGTCACCCCGCTCGCTCTCCTCCTCCAACCGGCCTCCCTGCCCCGCTTTTCCTCCAAAAACCACCCGGAAACCCCCTCAGCTTTTGATCCCCAAAAGACCAGCGAATACCCTCCGAGCACCCAGCCGAAAGGGGGGGCCTTACCCCTCCCGCTCATCACGGCGACCTCCGGCACACACTCCGCACCCCACCCCCCCCCCCCGGCACAAGGCCGCAGGCACACCCGGGGCCGGCCAACCGCCCGCCGAGGGCCGGTGACCGGCGGACTGCTCCCCGCCCCGCTCCCGCCGCCCCCTCACCTCAGGCCGCTCCGTGAGGGCGGCGGCCCCCCCGCGCGGCCGGGGCGGGGCTGTGCCGGCACCGCGGACCGAGGCCGCCGCCGCGGGCCCGGCCGCTCCGCCCCCCCTCCCCCCCCCCCCCCCCCGCGCGCGCGTCCCGTACCCGCCGCGCGCCCACGTGCGGCCGAGGCCCCACGCCCGCGCCGCCGCGCACGCGCGCCGCCCCAACAATCCGCCCGCGGAGGGCGGGGCCACACAAGGGAGCGTAAGGAGCGCGCGCTGCGGCGCCCGCCGATGGCGTCACGGCGCGGCACGGGCGGCCCCGCCCCCCCGGCGGGTAACGGCGCGAGCGGCCAGCGGCCTGCAGCGAGGGAGCACCACCACAGCCTCTCCGCAGCATTTATTGCAGTTAATTCCCTTTAAAAATAGATATGATCTATACATTCATAGTCCACACGAGAGCCAGCCGTGACAAGGGGCGGGGGGAAGGGGGCGGGGGACCCGCGGTAGGACCCCAGCCCTGAGGCAGCCGCCAGCCCTCCTCTCTCCTCCCCTCCTTTCCGGGAAAGGTTCTGGGGGGGACACGGCCTCCCCCCGGAGGACGCACGGCCCACCGGAGGCGTGTCTCCAACCAGCCAGTGACCTGTTTAGTGGAAAGCCCAACTCGGCACCCGCCAGTGGTGTATCTGCTACTGCCCACCACCTTTGCAATCAACTCTGCTATGGTGTACAAAACACAAGGTGATGGATCAATCAGTCCCCTCCAGCTCCTCGCATCGACGGCTGCCAAGGCACCCGGCAGCATGCAGGCACTTCGCAGGTAGCAGCACATCAGCTCCTTTGGCTATTTCAGCCAGCTCCAATCAAAACTCTGAAAGAAGAAGCAAGGAAACAAACAGCTATTGAATGTACATTTCCAAGGTGGTGACAAAAGGATGCTCAGCACCTCTCTCTTCTCAAAGAACCAAGGACCTGGGGTGTTGGTCAACAACTGACCGAGTATGAGCCAGCAGTGTGCCCAGGGGGCGAAGGCAGCCAATGGCCTGTGTCAGGAACAGCATGGCCAGCAGGACTAGGGAAGTGATTGTCCTGCTGTACTCAGCACTGGCGAGGCCCCACCTCGGATAGAGTTCAGTTTTGGGCCCCTCACTTACAAGAAAGACATTGAAGTGCTGGAGGGTGTCCAGAGAAGGGCAGCAGAGCTGGTGAGAGGTCTGGAGCACAAGTGTGATGAGGAGCAGCTGAGGGAACTGGGGTTGTTCAGCCTGGAGAAGAGGAGGCTGAGGGGAGACCTTCTCGCTCTCTACAGCTCCCTGAAAGGAGGGTGTATCGAGGGGGGAGGGTCAGTCTCTTCTCCCAAGTAACAAGTGATAGGACAAGAAGAAATGGCCTCAAGTTGCACCAGGGGAGGTTTACATTGGACATTAGGAAAAATTTCTTCACCAAAAGGGGTATTGAGCATTGGCACAGGCTGCCCAGGGAAGTGGTAGAACCACCATTCCTGGAAGTATTTAAAAGATGGGTAGACGTGGTGCTGAGGGATGTGGTTTAGTGGTAGTTTTGGCAGCGTTAGGTTGATGATTGGGCTCGATCTTAAAGGTCCCTTCCTACCTAGACAATTCTATGTTGATCTAACAGCTGAAAAGTAATCTCACAATTTCACCACTCCGTTTGCCCTGATACAAAATCCCCCCTACTTATTGCAGTGCTCAGGCATGACACAGACTGCACTTGCTTTGGAAATTACATTTTGTGCCTGCACAAAACCTACCGCCCAGGTTCCTAGTGCACCATGGGACATACTGATATGACAAGAACACAAATGAAAAAGAAAGGCAGGCTCCGAGTCAAATGCATGCAAGAATAGAGAAAAGGTTCTTATAGTTATTCATTCTTTTTTCCTCTGTTTTTTCCCCCCAAGTGAATTGAAAAGGACAAATCCCATTTTCTGTTGCTTTCCTGTTGCTTAACTTCTGTCCCCTGATGCAAGGAAAAGGGGAAAGAAACCAAACACAATAAAACAGGTGCTGATCTGCAGAGCGTGATTCCACAACGATGAATAATCTTTCTGGGCTAAAACATGCCAGAGACAGATGCTGCAGATTGGAATGAGATACGGGAGATGACAGAGACATGGATGATTAAGAGGTAAGAAGCCAGTCATATGGCTTCTCGCTTGTCTCCCGCCACAGCAAGCAGACAAGAGAGAAGATTGTATTACACAACTGATACCAACCCTGTCAGAACTGAACAAAGACAAACAAAGCATTCACCAGCCAATGGGTGAAGACCAGAGTATGCATAATTAAGGCTGTTTTCTCCACTAACATAATTACTTTGCCTTAATCAGTAGCTAATTTAATTTCCCCATTCATATTGCTCAATCCCTTGCTATTATTAGTGTCATCTGCAACTCCCACTAATAAGTTTTCATTTCACCATCCCAAATAACCAAGTAACTCTAGTAAACTCTCAGTTCACTGTTTACTATTATACATAAACATTACAACATTAAAATGTTTATGAATTAAAATGTTTCTAAGAGCTCAATTTCATCAACCGCCTCCATTTCCCCAACCTTGTTCCTTGTTATGTCGGCATTTGCAACTGGTAAACAGCTTCATTTTTTTTATCCTATGAGAATGGAAGTTATCCCTAAAGAGGCCTTTAAGAAGCTTTTTGAAAATCCAAGCTACAGCATATCAGTGGATCTCTGACTTTACAAGGCTGCAATAAATTTGTGAGACAATCTCATGCTAACAGAAGCTGTATTGACTCTTATCTATTATAAACAGGTCAATCTACATGCCCAGTTGTCCTTTTCTAATTATATTTATATGGGTTCTTCTATGATACAGCCCCTAAAATTAGCCGAGAGCCTGTTCTAAAAGATCAGTATTCTGTGGTGCACGTAATTCTCCTGGTAACTGGGCTCTTTTGAGCAGTAACTTCCTGGCCTCAATTAGGAGTTCAGGAAGAGTTTCAGATTGCCTCAAAATGTCTGGGTTATCATTATTTACTTTTGTCATTTCTTGCTATTTCAAATACCAATTTGTGCAAAGTACCTTCTTAGGACTCTCTAAAGCCCCACTTCTGCCCTAAGGAGAGTGTCAGTTAACGATCAGGAAAGGGCTCTGGAAATGTAGAACCCTGCTCACCCCAGTGAACGGACACAAACCGGGACTCTCCCAGTTGAGAATGCAACCAGCATTCAGAGCAAGCTCTGCCAGGCAGGGGCTCCCGCAGAACAGCCCACTCCACCACACGCACCGCTTGGCCGACACCAGCACCAAGTGCTACCTTCCATAACAACCAGCACGTTAGCAGAGTCCAGGAGGGATGACAGACATCACATGCCAGCTACAGCGACTCACATCACAAATGACCCTGCTTAAGGAGTTCTGCACACCCCCGAGGACCCTGCTGTGGCTCTTAAAAAATCAGGTCCTCAGAGATACACCAAGAGACTTACCATCATGCTGTTATTCTGCTCCTGCCTTGCCTCCTGCAAAATACTGCTAAAGAGTTCAAGGTAATTCAGATTCTCTTCTATCACATGGACAAAATTTTCCCTGCAGGGAAAGGAAAGCAAAAGATGACAGATGTAAAACACAAAATAACACCCATGTCAAAAGGCTCTGCCCTGGGGGGAAAAAATAACAAAACCCAAACAACCCAGAAAACTGATTTATAGTTCTCTGCAGTTGTAGGAGCTACCTTGTATGGCATAAAAACATGCCTTGAGGTGGCATCCTGCAGATCCCCACCCTGGGAGTGTGGATTTGCACTCCTTCCCTACAGAGAAACTGCACAAACCACACTGAAACTCAGCCTTTACAGAACCTAGGAAGTGAGCTAAGTACGAGGGGCCTGCAGTCACTGCCCGCTCCACATAAGGTTTACATCTCTTGGCTCTTCGTACAGTGCCTCATACAGTGAAGTCCTGATTTGAAGAGGAGCTATGAGGGGATCCAAAGGCACCTTGCTCAGGAAAGCACCTATTAGAAGGCGATCACCCCACATTACTCAGAGGCGAAAATTGCCCCACAGCAGCAGACAGAAAAGAGGAAGTGGAAAAGGTTGCTCAGGGTTGCCAAAAAATCACCTGACTTCCAGCAAAAGCCTGCTTAGAAGCTGTGTATCTTCAGAACTTAGCTATATCCCTGACCACCCAAAAGAAAGAAATGGCCAAATGGTTTGATGCCAACGTTCACCACTCCTGCCCCAGCCCCCACAAAACCGGCACTGCTGCGGATTGAGGGCTGAGCAGTCTTTGAGGGGCGCCTTCCCTTCTGTTGTGCTGACTGGAAGCAAAAGTTACTAATGAAGTGAAGACAAAAAAACCCTCAGCTCCTGACAACTCTCATACTCAGCTAGGACTGGCTGAGAGAGAGGGCCTTAATAACCAAATCCAACCCCAAGACAGAATAACATAACATGCAAGAAATGAATACCACCATGCTTTAGCTGACAGTGGTCTGTGGAACTTGCTCAGGACCAGAAAGTGGAGGCTTCTGAATAAAGAGTTCAACCTAATTCCTGATTTTTTTTAATGCATTAGTAACCTATAAGCTACTGAAATGTTTTTTGGAAGGATACAAAAAAAAAGCCAAACCCAGATATTGAACCAGATGGATTCCTTAGTACCGACCCCGACTTCAGACCTCCATTTGAATTAAGACTTTTAAAAATAACTGAAGCTGTAAGAAGCACTAAATATGGCCTGATTTACTTGGGACTTTACCTGAGCATGAAAAGAAACTGCATTCTGTCTCAAAATCTCATTGCTGCATTTTGCTGTGGTATGGGTAACTTGCCTCTGGGTGAGTTACTAAAACTCCAGTCAGGAGTTGAACAATGCTGCCTCCAGAGACAGTCTAGCCTTCCAAAACTCTCCCTGCCCAGCATATCCAAAACCCATCACATGGGACGTGGTGAAGATGTGCTCCTCAGGCCCCCTCAGCACTGGAGACCCCAGTGGCAGAGGACAGGATTTCAGAGTGTGTGCATACCAAATAGCTACACTGACTTCTCTGCAGTCCTTTCCTTTCCAAACAGGTCTTACCCATCTTCAGGAGTTGCCATAGATGACAGAGGGTGAGGTACGTTCCCCGAGGAGCTCTGCGGGAGCCACGTGGCTGCTGGAGTTGAGGCTGTCCCTTCCAGGCTAGAGCTTACCAGCGATCGAGAAGAGCTCTGAGTCTAGAAAAAAAAATTAATCTGCTGTGACGGACAAAGGAAGAATTTAGTCAGGCTTAATTCTTTTGTATGCAAGACTTGCAATTAAACATAAGCACTGTCCGTAACACACACACACAATCTAAGCCATGCCTGTGGCGGGCAAGTCAGCTGATACAACCCTCCACAGTTTTGCAAATAGCTGGCACCAAATGTCTCTGCATGCAAGTCACCCGTGTTGTATGTGGCATGTCTTCCACACTGATCAAAAGCAGCACAACCAGCAGGTCGAGTGAGGTGATTCTGCCCCTCTATTCCACTCTGGGGAGACCGCACCTGGTGTACTGCATCCAGCTTTGGGGCCCCCAACATAGGAAGGATGTGGACCTGTTAGAGTAGGTCCAGAGGAGGGCCACAAAAATGATCAGAGGGCTGGAGCCCTTCTGCTGTGAGGGGAGGCTGAGGTTGTTCAGCCTGGAGAAGAGAAGGCTCCAGGGAGACTTTATAGCAGCCTTTCAGTACTTAAAGGGGGCCTACAAGAAAGATGGGGACAAACTTATTAGCAGGACCTGTTGCGATAGGATGAGGGGTAATGGCTTTAAACTAAAAGAGGGAAGATTTAGACTAGATATTAGGAAGAAATTTTTTTACAACAAGGGTGGTGAAGGACTGGACCAGGTTGCCCAGAAAGGTGGTAGACGGAAATATTCAAGGCCAGGTTGGATGGGGCTCTGAGCAATCTGAGGTAGTTGAAGATGTCCCTGTTCATGGCAGGGGAGGTTGGACTAGATGACCTTTCAAGGTCCCTTCCAGCACAAACCATTCTATGATTTGTGTCAAATTTTAGCATCTCAAACTTCCCTTCTCTACAGCAAAAAAATTAAAATAAAATTTAAAAAAATAAATCAATTACTGTGTGGAAGTTTTCCCTTTTTGGTCTCTTCAGAGTTTCATTTGTTGTCCCCTGGCTCCTCCACTGGAGGGAAGAACAGACGAATAGTCCAAAAACTACTTACGCAAGCAATTTTCAACAAATGCCATATCTCCCTTTGTCTTTTGCCCTGCATCTGCATCACTGAGTTGTCAGCTTCCTTGATGTTGTTTAGAGCTACTTCAATCTTTGGAAGCAAGTCAATGATCTTCTGCTTACAGCCCAAGAGCTTGCTGTAATAAAAACCAAACACAAAGTTATTTTCCAGCTTGTGTGGCAGTATGTTCTGGCAAAACCAAAAGCCTCACCTTGGGAATCAAGAAAAATTCTGTGAGAATACCCCTTTCTCTTAGCACAGCACCATGACAGCTGCAAGACTGGAGGGTCCCCTGGACTTTTCCCAGTCCAGTTAAGACTTAAAAAACCCAGCTAGATGACACTACTATTAATACCCACAATATAAGATCTTCTTATTTGAAATGCAAAAACTGATCCTGATGACAAGGGACAGCACAGCAACTCAGCCACGGTATTTTACTCATCTTCTCTGGTCTGTGTTGGCCTCTGTGCACTGACTATACCATAGCTAACAACTTTCTTTATGGGATCTACTAAGCATAAGCCACACATGAAAATAACACTAAATCGTGCTTTGCTGACTACTGAGACCTGCATAATGACATTTTTTCTGAGGTATTTGAAGAATTAATGAATGAATGAACAAATCACTGTGATATCTGCTCAGCTGTTATGCTATTTCTTTTTTTCCACAAGATTTTAATCCCAACCTCAACACTGGCAGAATTTGTCTCATTTTGAAGTGAACTCTTGGATGGTAACAGTACAAGCTGTTGTGTTCTCCTCCCCTTCCCTATTAGCTATACATTTTAAAAAAAGTAAGCGGGAAATCAACACAGACAGAAAAGAGCGGAATTAATATTGCTATTAGAAACGTATACCTGTGGATGGAGCTTTTGGGCTCTGATCTCCATGGTTTTCTCTCTCCTGTCCAGCTACTAAGCTACAAATGCTGCAAGTTGCATTTGTTTGGGTTTTTTTTCCTGCATAAAGTACCTGAGATGGCCGAAGAGCTCCTTGAGAACTCGGTCTTGGCTCTGTACTGTCTGCACAATAATCTTCACCATATCCGTGCTGTCACTGTAGGCATGATCTGGAAGGGCCATCAATCACCACATTAGTAAAATGTAGCTCCTTCAGCGAGAAGCCACTCCGGACACAAATGCCCAGAGTCAAGAAAAGTCTTGACTTAATGAGTGCACCCAAACAAACTGAAACACAATGAAACGTGTTAAAGTCTCTCACAATCTCTCATTAGGCACAGCTTTTCCTTGATGTCTCTTCTCTCCACAGTAATGTATACAATTCCAGCCACTCTTGCTGTCTAGATACTGCCTTCAACAAGGACTGAAGGGAGTTGTCAAGTGCACAAGTAACTAAATCTTTCTGCTCACCAGTTACTATGTTCAGAACATAGTAACCCCCAAACACGGGGCTCCATCCAGTATAATTAAGAGAGGAGGAGAGGGAGAAAAGAGACTGCCCTTGGGCTGGAAGGATGACAGGGGAACAGCAGTTCTTCCCATGTCTGGAGGGAGTTAAGCAATAGTACTGGGGGCAAGAAGAAAGGTGGAGAATGCCAGAAGGCAGACACGTGTTCAGGGCAGATGCTCCAAGACTGAAAACCAAAAGACAAACCTATGGCTGAGGAACAGGAGTACAGAATCTGGGAGAGCTCTAGGCTCAGCAAAAAGAAGAAATCATCTTAAGGTATGCCCTTGAGTCTTGTTAACTTTAATATAATCATTTGCCTTTTCCCAAATAGTATTTTCTGGGTTTGAGTTCAGAAAAATTAGTCATGGGGTACGAGTGTGAAAGTCTTTCAGTCATCCCCTTCCATACCTGGAGGTCGTGTTTTTAACTGCTTGTACAGGTCTATGGCTCTCTGTTCCCTTTAAAAAGAAGAAAATTATTCATACATGTATCAACAAGCAGGTGACTCAAGAAAAAAGCAGTGCAATTAAGTTATGACTTGCTGAACATTGGAGCTGCCACCTTCCTCTATAGCTAGTAGAGAAGTATGACATTTGGAACACAGGGATGGTCTTTCTGTGATGGAAACCAACTCTTCCCTAAAAGCTCTCTCTCTCTTTTCCTGAGTATGCATTCTCAGATAACCGTACCAATTAGAAGTTATTTGCATTTTCAAATTTTCATGTGGCTCAGCTGTGTTTTCTTTCTATGGTATCCTTAATTATGAAACTTAATTTTTGTAACGACGGGTACTTCTGCACAATTGCCTGAGAAATTGTTGTTCTTGTTCTGCATTTTTTGCCTGAATTTTATTGATAGTCTGCAAATGGAAAGACAGCTGCATCACAAACAAGAGGACAGTGTTTCTCTTCCCATTAAATAAACGTTCCTTCTTTCAAATATTTCAAAAGCAGCCAAACACTGAAGCTTCCCCCCTTGAACAAATCTTCACTGTTCTAAATCAAAAGTCTGCCAGAAACAAGCAACAGTTTAGCAAGTTCTAACTCTGCTTTGGGGCCCTCACCAGGCCTTTTCTTTCCCTTAGCTGCCCTTAGATCACCCCAATACTGTTTCAAGAGATCATGCAAGCTGCTTCTGTAAGTTAGCATTTCTAGTGTGCTGGACAGTTATCCATCTTGAAATTCCTGCATCAGCCAAGGACAGGGGGAGACATGCTCTTTACTCCTGCTGCACTGGGAAAAAGAGAACATTAGCATCCAACACCATCAGGTAAATTTGAGACATCACCCAGGATCCATAGAATCATAGAATGGTTTAGGTTGGAAGGGACCTTGAAGATCACCTAGTTCCAACCCCTCTGCCATAGCCAGGGGCACCTCCCCCCAGCCCAGGGTGCTCCCAGCCCCGTCCAACCCGGCCTTGGACACCTCCAGGGATGGGGCAGCCACAGCTTCTCAGGGCAGCCTGCGCCAGGGGCTCACCACCCTCAGAGTGAAACATTTCTTCCTGATATCCAATCTAAATCTCCCTTCTTCCAGTTTGAAGCCATTCCCCCTCGTCCTATCACTACATGCCCTTGTAAATAGTTCCTCCCCAGCTCTCCTGTAGGCCTTTAGGTACTGGAAGGCCGCAATAAGGTCTCCCCGGAGACTTCTCTTCTGGCTGAGCAACCCAAGCTCTCTCAGCCTGTCCTCATGGGAGAGGTGCTCCAGCCCCCTGATCATCTCTGTGGCTTCCTCTGGCCCCCGCTCCAACAGGTCCATATCTTTCCTTTGTTGGGGGCTCCAGAGTCGGACGCAGTACTGCAGGTGGGGTCTCGCCAGAGCAGAGTAGAGCGGCAGAATCCCCTCCCTCGATCTGCTGGCCACACTACTTCTGATGCAGCCCGGGATACGGTTGGCCTTCTGGGCTGCGATCACGCAATGTGTTTCTGGTGGCTGTGTATATCAAACCTTAAGCTACTGCTCTGCAGTATGCTTTGCTACAGCTCCAAAAACTAAAGAGCAGGAAACTCAATCTGTTCTCCACTTCACTCCTCATTAACAGGAGTAGCTTTAGACCAGAATAATCAACAGCTTAAGGCACAGTTTAAGCACCTTGCTTTAAGCTGATGCAGCCTTGGGCTTGCCATGGTGAAAGTGCTTAAAAATGATGTTTTAGGAGGTGGGTTCATGATTAGTTTAAGCTGCTCTGAATGCAGGCTACTGCTGCAAGAGTCGGTTTCTCCATTCCACCATTTCCTCCCCTGTGCACCAGGTTCTGCTGCTCCTGCAACTACGCATGGATGAAAAGCAACTTAGCTAATCTAGCTCTGCAAAGAGGGAGGCGGGAGAACATGCCAGGAACAGGCATGTTTCCTCCCAGAATATTCAGAGTCATTCAGAAGAGCTCTTGTTAACAACAAATTTAGCAGCTATTCGATCTTGGTGGCTATTTGATCTCTCACTTTTATAATTGTTACTTGTGCTCTCAGCAACAGCCCAAACGAAAATAATTGCTTCCTAGTTCTTCTTAAGATCAGTCACACCACTTAGCTCTTTCACATTTTAATACATTTTTAAAAAATAAAATATTCATGTTTCCAAATATTCAAGTATCCACGAGTTGTTAATTATCCTTGTTTTGAAAACACACTGAAGATATTTAACAGGATTTTACAACAATCTCTAATTTTCTCACTCAATACTATAAAATTCACTCTTTTCCAACGCAACAAGAAATCCTCTGCATTTTTCAGTTGAGACCAAGATATATCTTAGCCCATCCTCCTCTAAGATGAAGTTTTGTAGCCAGTGACAGAGAAGCATCCTGTCCTCCCTAGCTGTGTTTTCCATGTTTCCTCAGGTCTAGCCATTGTGCATCCTGCCTTATAATGCAGTAAAGTGATCTTTAGAACTTCAAGAGGAATGAGGAACGCACAGCCACAAGTGGTGGGATCTTCCCTTTTACCAGCAAAGTGATCTTAAACTGACAGCAAACGACTGTACTTGCAAAAAGTGAGGAATACATTTTGAAAGTGCTGATGGATCCACCAATAGAGGAAAAAACCCCCAACCCTCCAACACAGAAATACACAAAATCCATTTATGTGCAATAAAAATCAATCAGCAAAGGACTTACAAGCTCTCCATGACCTCTCCTTGGCGCCTTGCATACGGACTCTTCTGAAGCTCTACAATCTCTGTGTGCAAAGCCATGATCTGCTCATCCAGATATCCTATATCTTCAGCCTAATGGGGAAATGTAGTTACAAATCAAACTGAAAGAGGAGGGCGATAAAGTAGATGAAGATCCGCAGAATACTTGTTTGGATAATGGGCTGACTCCATGCAGAGTTTAGGAAAAAGAAACTCTTTAACATGACTGCTGGTACAGTAATTGAGGTTACTGTTATTATCTCTCAGTGCATGATATCACCTAGATCCAAACCTCCAACAACCACACTGGATGAGAAAAATCAGCTTCTTCAGAAATCCTCTCTGAGATGCACACTACACAGACACGCACACTTTCTGGCGCTAGCAGCAAAGATTTTTTTCTCCTACTTTTACAGTATGGACAGAGGGTGCTCTCACATTTTACCCGCCCGTATCCACTTTGGTTTGACATTTCTCCGGTGTTTCACATCTTCCTCAATGCAATACAAAAGATACCAATCTTATGCCAAGCCCCGACATTTAAGTTAGATGAGGCAGCCAACAACGAAATTTCTGAGCATGAGGACTGAATATGTGGTGCCAGACATGCACTGGAGATGCCCAGCACAGTTAAGAAAGCACTGGTCACCATAATGGGTCTTAGCGCCACGGACTGTGGGCACAGATCTGCCTTCCTGAGAAAGTATCTGGAAGTATTTCAGCTTTTCCTTTCTGACCTGGGGCTGCAGGACCTGCAAACTGAACATTCTCCTTTGCTGAAACTGCAGACGTACTTGGTACGAGGCTATATAAATGGGACATGACCCCTTGACCAGAAAGGGATGTTTGTAGGTCTTGCAGGTAAAGAGTAAAACTAGATGACAAAGCAGCAGTGAGAAGCCACATAATCAAAGGAGAATCAGATTGTGAGAAAAATGTGAAGTAAACCCTGATATCAAAAGAAATGTCTTTATCTGGAGCACCGTGACACACCATACAGTATAATCGTGTCTCTTTAATTCACAGAAGTTAAGCTGCCCACTAGAGAGACTGAGGTACCACTGTGTGTTACAGAGTAAAACATTCTCCATTCCTGATAAATGGACACAGTGTGAGTATACATGTGGACCGCACAACTTGAAGACAGAACATAATTCTCATGGTCTGCAAAGTAAATATTGGTTGACGTTCCTGGTTTCCTGGAAACAGCCTGTGACAGCTTTGAGTTATTCGGCTAGAAGCAGCCTCCCTTTTATCTTTGTTGCTTCTTAACAGGGAGCAACAAGATCCCAAAATTTAAAGAGCTACACAGAGGGGTATTCAGGTGGGAATGCCAACTGCCCTATCTCCATCACAAGAGCAAGCAGAATCAAGACTCCAAGAATCACAGAATGGTCAGGGTTGGAAGGGACCTCTGGAGATCATCTAGTCCAATCCCAAAAGAACCTTTTGACTTAGATGAAGATAGGTAATGGATCCCAGAATCTGAACTACCCAGCCTATTCCTTCACAGGGAAAAAAAAACAGGCAATGTAATTCATTGTTTGTGTTTCTAATGGTGTATTAATCACTGTGCTCTGTATTACTACAACAGCCAATACAAGAACTCCCTGCAGGGGAGAGCAGAAATGCGAGACATCAGCCCAGCAAACCACATGACAGTCCTGGTCAGCAGAACATGCATTATTGGCACTCCTGCAGCTAGCTGCTATCACAGAGCACAACAGAGAGACTACTTTTTGAGATATTTTAAAGACCTTCCCTCTGAGAAATATTACACATATACAAATGTGCTAATTTTTCCTTGCTTTCCTTCTGAATGCCCCTACTTCTGAATGGTCCCCTCTGAATGCCTCTCCCCTCCCCAGCTTTATTCAGTACATCCAGTAGAAAAGAAGAAGAAATAGCTTTTGAAATAAGCTACGATCATCCTAACTCTGTCCCTAGTTTTCACAGCTAAAAGCTTATTCTTTCCCTATAAAGGTCTGGACAGAACTGCAGTCAGAATTGTTCTCTGTCAAAATGGCCTCTATCTCCTCATCATTTTCAGTGGATGTGAAAATAAAATGCTCATTCCCAGAAGAGAGAGATCAGAATTCTAAGCAGTAGATAAATTTCAACTAGCCTTTCTCGCAGAACTCTGAGAAACAGAAAGCCATTATGCCAGCTCAACTGGCAAACCACAAGCAAAACATCTGTTAACTATTAGGACTACTCAAGAGTAAGAACTGGCTTGAGCTCTGCTCTAAATTTCTTAAGGATTACTCTTATTAAAACCTAATTTGCATATTTACCTGCAGAATAACAGAAATTGATGTCTGTACTCCTAAATGAAGTATACAGTGATTTCAAAATTGCAATAGTAAGCGACTGGTATTATTTTCAGCTGTAGCAATGGAAATTTTTCTGCACAATAAATCCAACCAGGAAGACTCTTGGCTACAGCAACATAATTTCTTTTGAGCAATAAATAACATGTCTTTATAGTCTACTTTCCCATACAGACAATGGAGTCTAGTGACATTTGTGCTGGTTTTCTTCAAACCACTAGATTCAAACAACCTGGTGACTGGGGACTGTTTCTTTTTTCATGCATCTGCAATGATGTTCTTATTCCCACAGCAGGCAGGCTATGAAACACACTGAAAGCATAGAGCAGTGGCACATACGACACTAAGTTCCTGTTGTGATCTGCTTCACAGAAATGAAGTTTCTTTAATATCCCCTACCTGTGCACACTGAGAGGCCTTCTCTTGCATCTCCTTCCAGGCTTTGAGCATCTTTTCTGAAGCTTAAGAGAAAAAGAGTTGATAATTTATAAAAACATACACACACAAAAATAAAGCAGGACCTGAGCTTTACATACGTCAGTTGAATTTGAACGCAAAGAGCATGACGTTGAATCTCCAAGCAGGAGTCATGACCCAGAGATCACAGAGAGACAGCAAAGTTGCAACTTAACAACTCCACGCTCACATACAAACTGTTTGGTAGGATTTCGCTGTTTGCAATCACCAGCCTAAAATGAGTTTGAGTCTTCAAACTCCACCATTAAGCTCAACAACTGCCACTTTTGATTAAACACAGACTATCCAAAACCAGTTCCCTGAGTCTTTTCATTTTCCATCATCCTCCTTCAGCCCAGTCATAATTTTCACTCAAGCTTTGGGTTTTAGCCATATATCCAAACTATGCATAAATCTCACTGTTCTCCCCTGAACAGTATTTGTAAAATCCAGTCATTTCTGCAATATTAAAACTGTAGCTGGTGCTTTTTCACCTCATCTCTCATCCTGACTCATGCTACCTCCTAATATCAAGCACAGCAGGATCACTCCCTTAGCGCTGTTCAAAACGATGTTCCCACAGTCACCATGCCCGTTGGTTCTGCCACGGGTGGTTGGTGGCCCTTCCACTGTACATCAAGTGCAGCAACTCTGCCCTCCACTTTAAGCCCAGTGATGATTCCAAATGAATCAGACTCTGAATGAATAAATAGCAAATGTTTACATCACCAGTACTATTAATACTCCAATTTTCTTCGCTTGGTGTTCTCAGCGGGGGGCAGCTGACCACCTGTCTCACTATCACTGAAGGTCTCCAAAAACATTTTGTTTTTTATCTTCCTGCCTTTGCTTCTGCCAAAGTCTTCTCCTGCATCTGCCCCAGCTAAAACATACGCATAACAATGCCGAGGAACACAGTGGCGGCTCCTGCATTCATTTCCTTTCAATGCTAGTTCTTACCCACAGCCCTTCATAGTCAGTCACAAGACACCCAGGCAAGAATTACACAATACGTACATATGCCATAAGCCATCTGGTCACTGTATCTCTCCAGGTCGAGGTGAATGCTTTGATGAAAGAATTCCAGCTTTGCTTTCAGTTGCTGAGATGCTGACACCATGTTGTTTTTCATTTTGATAAGGTTGGCATTATACCGAAGAAGACTGAGCCTAACAAATGAAACAAGAACAGCACATTAGTTGAAAAGCGTATCTAGACTTATGTGGCAGTGCTGTCACATTACCTGAAGGAAAGACATAGCTAGCAAAAAATTTTGTAAGATCCTTGGAACAGGGAGTCTCCAGGGGGTCATAAGCTCCACCTCACATCCTCAGAAGCTGCAAGTCCTCAGCAAGCAAAAGAGAAAGTCCTTCCTCATTTCCCAGGGTTTTTTTTGCCAAGCTTAGTTAAACAGTCTTTGCAGTGTAGAGTATTTCTTAGCATTTACAGGGTGCTGTAGTACATGTTGCCCCCGGTGAATGCTGGCACCTTTTTTATCACTTGACAGATATGACACCGCCCATTCTGTGACTCAGTCACAGGACAAAACCCTACAAATACAACAAACAGTTCCACTCATTCTGCCACTTGCAAAACAACTATCCTGGACTGCATTCGGAGGAGGAATGTTGCCAGCAGGTCAAGGGAGGTGATCCCCTCCCTCTGTTTAGTGCTGGTAGAGTCACACCTGGGTCCAGTACACCAGAGCCGTAGACACACTGGAGAGAGGCCAAGGAAGGGCTATGAAGATTAGAGCTGGGACCGTTCACCCTGCAGAACCAAAGGTTGAGTAGGGATCAAAATGTACAAATACCTGAGGGAGGGTACATAGAGAATGGAGGCAGGGCCTTTTCAGTGGTGCCCAGTGACAGGAACAGGGGTGATGTGCAAAAAAACTGAAACACAGGAGGTTCCCTCTGAACATCAGGAAACTTTTTTTACTGTGAGGGCAACTGAGCACTGGCACAGGTTGCCCAGAGAAGTTGTGGAGTCTCCACTGGAGATTTTTAAAAGCCATCTGGACATGGTCCTGGGCAACCAGCTCTAGGTGACCTTCCTTGAGCAGGGGGGGTTGGATTGGATGACCTCCAGACATCCCCACCAACCTCAGCCATTCTGTGAGTTTAGTCTGTGACTATATTAAAGGTTCAAGTTTTTTCAGTATTATCAGTGTCAGGCACTACGTGGTAGAATTCCTGGAGTGGCATAAGCTCCCAAGCCCAAGTATGTTTTATAATGTAGAAGTATGGAACAGTAGAGGGCTGTAAAACTTTGGGTAACCAAAAGTCCCCAAGATGTATATTTCCATGCAAACAGTCTCTGTACTTGCCTAATATTGAATCTTCTGAATGAGGAGTAGCAACTTACATGGCAGCTCTCTGGCCCTGGAAAAGCCTGCTATAATCTTCTTTTAGCCCAATGACGTAGTGAACTGCTTCTGCCCACACCTTGCGCAGCTGAGGAACTGGCAGTTGGATTTTACTATCCTGTACTGAATGCAAGAAAAAACACAATTGTACGCAAACGAAAGGACAACTCAAGAAAAGGACTTCAGTGCTTACAACATTCCTAAATTGCTTCAGGTGCCTAAACTAAGGGATCAAGCCACATAAAGTTCTGCTCAATTTTTACAGGATGCTGCCTAAGCATGTATAAGCTTTTCGTGTTATGGCTCCCCAGGTATTTGGCAGCCTGCTACTGGCCAGGCAACAGCTCATGTTTGAGCTCACAGCTACAAGAGTACCGATTTCTTAGAGCACTCTGGCCTGTTGGCAGTAGCAGACAGAGGGCACGTTACATGAAACACGGCCCAAAGCAGGACCCATGGGTGGTTTTATCCAAAAACTCTCTCTAAAGCACTTGCCCAAGCTAACAAAGCAAATGTAATCGCTCCATTTAATAAATTGATATTGGTCACTGTCCTGACGTGTGTTTCATCTGAAAACGCCTTCTCATCTTTTGTATGTTTCCTGATGTAGACATTTAAGGGGAAAAGATGCAGGACTTATGTCTGTTCCCCTATAGAGATGGGGAACTGTCAGCACATTGGGAGATCAGTAAGTATGTCATAAAAAGCCTTAGGTCCAAGAGATTCAGCACAATGATGCCACGCAATGAGATTTGCCAGAATAAAATAGCCCAGCACACAGAAAAAAAACCAATCAGAATAAACGTGACTGACAGTAAAAGGAGAAAGGAAAAACCAGTACAACTTCTGCAGAGCCAAGCCAAGGACAATAAACCTATTTAACAGGAACTGTATATCATAAGGCATTTCCTTTACATGCAGTATCCCAGTAGTGTCAAGGGACAGGAGACATCTATTTTTTTTTCTTTCACAGAGGTATACAAGGTCCTTCATACAGGTATGTCGGGTATATAAATACCTTCATAGAGGTGTGTTAGGTCCTGCAGGTGACTGCTGTCATTTTAGGAGACATGTAAGGGAAGCTGTAAGCAGAGAAGCAGCTTTCATGCATGGTCTAAAAGAATACCAATGATGCCAGGGCCAGGCAGCAGCACTAGAAGTAAAAGGGACCAACTGGAACAGATCCCACCAGTATCCACACAGCAACAGACAGGCTCTACTCCTAACAACTCAAGAGGAAGGAGGGGCCTGGACTCTCTCAGACACTTGGCCCTGCTTGGCAAGACCAGAAGTAGGACCTATGGACACAGTATCACTAGAGCTAAGAACTGTTGGGAAGACAGTACAAGACTGCAGGTTTTGAACCTCTGCCAAGTGTCTCTGAGGACCAACCCTAACCCATAACCTCCACAGGGGAAGGACAACAACTCTGCAACTGGTGTGACATGGCCAAATACACTGGCTTGGCTCCGTGATCAGAGCAAGGTGGATTTCCTCACACAGGGCCTGACTGATCAGCAGCACAGAATGAGGGACCCGTTCTTTCATTTAGGCGAGACACAAGAGTTGGATCACAGCTGAAACACAGCTATCACAGTACAGGGCAAAAAGGTAACCTCTATCCTCAGGATGCTGATATGGGGTTCAGAAGCATAAATCTAGGAGGGCTGTAGGAGGGCAACTGCTCATGAACATCCAAAGCATCCAGTCTCAGGAGACAGGACTGCAAGGAGCTGAAACCTGTTTGTACCTGTGCACAGGGAGGAGGGGAGGAAGAGAAGAAGGGATATGTGCACAACTACTTCAGATGTTAAGCCCTAACGTAAGAAGGTTCCTGACTCTTGGTACCATCAAAGGACGTCTATGCGGGCTATCACTCAAGTTCTGCAAACATCTCCTGGCATGTCGTCACTGCAACACTGTGTGGGTGTGAAAGGACAAGACCCTTTAGCAGACCAGAAGGCTGTGCAAATGAAATCACAGTTCCCAAGTCAGAATCATCTTCTTTTCAGGATGCAGTGTGCAGACACAGGCCAAAAGTTTCCCCCTCTAGGCTACAAGATTAGGTTGCACATATTACCTCCCAAGCCTTCATTCACGTCATGGTTCTGTTTAAGTGGGGTGATGTTTAGGTTTAGACAGGGTAGATGCTGTTCAGTGCACAGAATTTAATACAAGGGCAAAAACCTTAACTGAATTCTTAAGTTGCTCTATAGGACAGCTCCCAAAGCGTGGGCAATAAATTCTCTGAACTGTTACATCTACAACATGTGGAGATACCGCACTGCAGATGAAACTTTAAGAACCTGGAGCAGCCTAATAAACGGTCCTCTTTGAATCAGAGAATGCCCTTCAAGATAATACACAGAGATTTGTAAGGCAAATCTACTTTCATACTACATGAGAAGCAGGTGTTTTCAGTTCCCAGCTGTCCTCCAGCATACTTACCAATGTAATTTACACAGTCAGACAGACTCCGAGAAGCAAAGGGTCCATCATAGACAGTTTTGCTTTTATCAAACAAATAGACCATGTAGCTATCCCAGCCTCTCTGGTGAGAAAAAGAGAGGAGAATGTAAACAAGACAAATCCCAAACATAGCTCCTACTAACCCAGAGGGTCCTGCTTACATCGTGAACTAATTATTGTGGGCATACACTCTTCTTATCAGGTGACTTAAAAACCTGATCTTGATAGATGTCACAGAAACACAGGATTCTTTGCTAGCACATTATTGTATTTAAATATTTAGACAGAGTATAACTATAGGAATCTACTTACATTACCTGATAAAGGAAATAATGCTAGACCTTAAGAGTTACTATACTTACAGAGCAAACTGTCCCCAGTGGGAGAAGATTAAGGCACTTTATCTTCCCTGAGATTTTTAAATCCCCTGAGAACGTAAAAGACATTAAACGAACAGAATCATTCTTACCACGCCATCAATAACACACTGAGAAGCAGGTTTCCGAGGGTCCAGGCAAATCCCTGTTTCCAACAGCAGCTCCTGATTTCCAGTACTTATTCCAGTTTCAAACTCAATCCGAATCTGAAGGGAATGAAGGCTTTCCTCCGGATGCAAGAGAAACGAGACAATCTTGGCAGAAGTCATATTTAGGATGTGTACTATCTGTAACAAGAGTACAAGTTGATTGCAAGTCACTGGCTATCAAAGACAAGAGACACAAAGGCCTGGGAGGGAGTACGTAGTGATTAGCACATTAGATTGAGAGCACCGTTTGAGTTTTAATGACTATGATAATCAAGTTCAGGAGTAAAGCCCCACATAATACAACTCAAAGCCTGGACCTGTAACTTTTAACTTAATGTCAGAGAAAATTACAATAAAACACACTAATAACCTCCCCAAGCCACTTTGCAGTTCAGTTACATCAAAAGAATGGTGACAAGCTGGCACAAAGGCCATCTTGACCCTTGTCCTCTCTGATGCTGGCCAGTACTACTCCCAAGAAAGGGAGTCCCATTTCCTTTAATCCCTCCATATAAAAAAAGCTGCTACATACCAGTGCTTGTCTCCTCACCACTCTCATGGCCCTCTCTATAGTTTTACTATATCTGGGCAGAGACTGTAAGACCCAAACCACACCATGACCTACAGATTTTGACAAGTCCCAATCACAGGCACGTTATTTTGTGTTTTGGGCTTTAATTCCTCTGGAATCCTTCCAGATCAGACAAAATAATCCTCTGGCTTCTACACATGCTTGCCTCAGCTAGTCTAACTCCAGCAAAGCAATTACTTGAAGGGGAAGAGTCAGGTTAGTGTAATCTCTGTTCCACTACAGGTACTACTACAGCAGATGGACCTGGAGGTCACAGCATCAGTAGTGGAGTTCAGGAAACCTGTTATTAGCAAATATTAAACCATTATTTGATCTCGGTGAGTCCTTTCTGAGATGGCAAGACAGCAATATAGGGTCATTCTTCTACTCCAAGCATAAAGCCAGAGACTGATACTGCTGGCCATATTTTGCCTTCAGGTATGTACTGGACAGGCTGTGTATATACACTTCCTGACACCGAGAAAAACATTCCTCATGATCCTGCAGCTGGATGATGCCAGCATTATAGCTTCACTCCACTGAATACACTTCCTGTCCTCTGAGAAGCTTTCAGTAGGCCTTTAAACCCAGTCACAACCCTCACTCACCTTCAAATTCAGTATGTGATCCATTATTAGGAAACACTTTGGACGACTGGTCTCAGGATCTAAACCTCCACCCCTCTGTTGTGGATCCCAATTCAGCATCAGTTGCAACCAATTTTCCATCGGTTCTACAATTAAACTAAAACAGGGGGGCCATAAGAAAGAGAAGGCAGATACTCTACAACACTCAGTCCACTAAGGAAACAAGGGTCTCACAACAGCTATAAGGCTACAACTCTTTGGTTAGAGACCACATGTGTGCAACATCCGCTGAACATGTGCGAAGAACTGATTTTGCTGCAGTCACTCATTCCTTACAGCAGGGAAAGCCTGGAAGGGGAGGAAAGGACATACAGAGGGAGCATCTCCACTAACAACAGTCTTCATTGACCTCTGCAGGAGCACATGCCCATCCAACACACCTCGCATCACACTTCTCCCTCTTCCTGACTCCTATTCATTCAAAAGTATCTTGACACATCAGTAAGGTGTGTCAAAATAGGTAAGGGGAATTGTTTTTTATTTTGTTCTGTTTTTTTCCTCCAAAACCCATCTGTGATACACATAAAATTGAATAGTCTTCAAAGCCTTGTCTGCAGAAAATCACCCCATGCTGCAGAGCCACCTGGAAGGTTCTCCTCCATGTTTATCCACACAAGCAGCATGTAAGTTTATTGTAAAGAACGTCTTTAAAGACAGTATGTGGTGCAAAAAGCCCAAAGCACCAGCACAAAGCTGTTTATTTCATTCTCAACTCCAGTACTTTTCCTAGAAATCTGCCGGTGCCATGGGCTGTGCTGCACTGCTGGGCACATCCCACACACAAGTGCTAAATAAGTGACAATGAGAGTCTGACTTCTGGCTTGGTCAATTCCGGTTGAAGGCCCGCCCGGAGGTCTTTGGTCTGAGCCCTAGCCCACAGCACGACCAACGTCACAGCTATAGCAGGTTGCTCAGGACTGTTGAAGCGAGTCTGGGCAGTCCCCACAGACGGAGATCCCCCACTGCTCGGGGCCCTGTCCCAGGGATGCATCACTAGCTTGGGGAAACCTTTTTCCTGTGTCAGAATTTAATTTCCATTGTAGCTTGTGCTGTTGCCTTTCATCCTTTCGCTTTACCACCCTAAGAAGAGCCTATTGTCTCTGTAATGCCCCTATAGATGGTAGAAGACAAAATTAGATCCCCCTTTGCCTTCTCTTTGCCAGACTCGAGAAGCCCAGCTTAAGGGCCCCTCCTTGTACACGCTATTCAACAGGCTCTGACCATCTCTGTGGCCTCTGCTGGACTTGCTGTAGTTTTCCCAACGCAAAAAACTAGAAGCTTCTGCTTTCATGGAGCAGCCAACTCAAGTACTTGGTTTATGAGATTCAATACCATCAAGTTATCAGGTAGATGTTACTCAGTGGCCTTGTGATAATGGGTGGAAAGCAGTCAGAGTTCACACTGCAATGTGAACTGCCATCATCCCACAAACTGCAGAGTAAACTGCCACTGGGGAGTCCAGAGAATCAAAAAAGAGCCGTGTAGCTACAGGCTATTCCTTAACAGCAAATGGTAGCTCACCAGGAGCTTGAAACACTGCTTAGGAGAAAGAAGGAGAGCCTCTCAGTTCTTGGGCTTAAGGAGGAGGAGTCCTCAGTTTAAAAGACAAGCCAAAAATTAGCACATGTAGCCACAAGGACACACTTACCCACAGAGGCTGTGAGGCTGTGGCAAATGGGTACTAAAGCGAACCTCACCATTCATCTCTTCAGAAGCAAAGATGTGCTTTGGATCCTTCTTCTTGATTTTTTCATGCCTAGAAAATAAAATCCTTTGTGGATATACCAAAAATATTACGTTTGGAAAGAGACAATTGAATATGGCAGCAGCAAAAAGCACCACAGCCTAGTCGCTTTAGAAAACATACTCTTCTTTCAGGACAAAGACGACATTTCCGAACAATCCACCCAGAACACCTCCAAGTGAAGAGGGGAGGCCTTGCAATTAACTGCGTCTCTGGCCTTACCACTGCCCTTACCTTGATCTGAGTGAAGCATCTAAGAAGTGTCAGAAACACAGCATGCTACCGGATCCAGTACCAGGGAAAGCATCACCAGCAACTCGGCCTCAGTTTCCTCACCTTGGCTCACTTCAGCACCAGTCGGAAACTTGCTGAGTGCTCAGCTGCTCCCGGAGCAGCAGGATTTCCCGGGGCAAGCCCACAGTCAGTCAGCTGCCAGGCTGAATGCTCCTGGAGGCTGCCAGCTCGCTCTCTGTCCCAGTCAGCCCCAACTGGAACTCAGCTACAATAGGTGTAGCCTGTGCTCTTCTCTTCCTTCTTTTATGGATAGGGAAGAGCTGTTCCTAATCTCATTCATTCATTAGTTTTCTACTACCTACATTAGGAAATCAAGTTTTCCATGGTGGAAAAAAATGGAACAAATATAGAACTATTAAAATAATAAAATCCCAAGAGTTAGCAGTTAAAAGGGAAACTATTGCAACATATTTGTTAAAATTATTTTTTTAGCACATAATTTTTTAAGCTAACACTTGCATAAAACCTCAAATTTACTTTTTCTCTGTTCTCTCTCTCTCTGTTGTTATTTCCATGCTAACAGAAAAGCAAGTTTTGTACTTTTTCAGTTGCAGAATCACCCTTTTAAAAACCAAGCTTACATACATTCCTGGTATTGCAAGGTAAGAAGTGGAAATACAAAACCATACATTTCTGCCCTTTCTTCTAGCCCTGAAAGAGCAAGCAGGATAAAGTCTTTCAGTCGTCGCTCTTGTGAAGTTACTTACAAACCCACAAGTATGTGTTTACTACACAAAATACACTCTGTCATGCTGTGTGTTATTTATTTCTAAAAACAAGTAACCTCACAGCCTTGGTGAACAAAGGACTGTATCACTATTTTTCATTATGTTTTTCTGATACCAATATGCAGACTGGATTATTTTTACATTTTTTGATTCACCTTTCACTTGTGAAGGAATTATTATGACCAGTGGCTACCACGCAATGGAATAAGCACGTACTACAGTGTGTATAAATAGCCAATCAAACTGTCGTTGATATGACTGAAGCATCAACAGCTTCTGCAAAGCTCAGCAGACCACCAGCCTCAGCACCTAACGCACAATTTATCATTCAGGTTCACGCTGTCACCTCACCACACGCAGTAGCTGTTGTTCCTATTGCCTGGCATCACCACCGGCAGAGTAAGTGTCTTACCAGGTAAATGGCTGTAGATTATGTAAGAAAGGTCTAAATCCTGCAATGCATTCAAACACCATCGTTCCAAAGCTCCAGTAATCAACAGTAACTGAGTAGGATTTATTCTCAAAGAGTTCTGGAGCCTGAAAAGGATCATAATAAAAAGACACTTTTGAAAGCAGTACTTCTCGTCACTGATTTTCTTGCATTTCTGCAGAGACAAAGCTGCGTCTAGACGTCGCCCCCAGTTCCAGGGCAGCACAGGGACCCTGATGCAGCCCTTCGTAGGCTACCTGGTGGGTCAGGGATTAGATACCCAACCCACGAGGAGATGGGAGGGAGCTGGGCTCATTGGGTCTGGCTGTGGGGAGGCAGGCTGAGAGCAGGTCCCAACTGTGGCACAGGAAGGGATGGAGGAGATGGACGTGGCCACACTCATCTCAGAAACGAGAGGTGATACAGTGAGGGGCAATGGCCCCAAATCACCATCTGGAAGGCTGAGGTTGGACACGAGGAAACACTTCTTCCCCTGGAGAGGGGAGGCCCCTGGGACAAGTCCCCAGGAAGGTGCAGGATCTCAGTTTTCAGGGGTTTCAGGGTTTGGCTGGGCCAAGCTACAGCTGCCCTGACCTTGTGCTGGTGACAGTCCTGGGGCAAGTGGGAGGCTGGACAAGGGACCTCTGTAGGTTCCTTCTGACTTATGCGATTCTGTAAAATGTGGCAATACCACATGATTTGTATACATGAAAAAAACACCAAGTCTTACCAAATATTGTAGCGTTCCAACAAATGAAGTGCACAAACTTCCTTGATCCAGATCCTTTGCATATCCCAGGTCTATTATTTTGTGAACAATCTGTAGACAGTTTAGATAGTTCATCAGAAGAGCAAATTCAGAGAAAAAAAACCCACCAAACAACCCAAAATCTGCGCAGTGACATCCACAGCATACACCCGAGAAGAGTAAAAGCCAGAATGGAAATTCTGGAGAAAGTCCGTGGTGAGGCTTCAAACATGGGACACAGTGTTAAAGCTTGCTGTTTCACCACGTAAGCTGGCATTGTCCACCTATCTCAACTTAGACTTGACTTTATTCAAAGCAGCTTGCCAGTTACAGTTTGTATGAACAGAGTATCTAGCTTTTCATCTGGGAATTGAAAGTTATTTGTTTAAAGAGTAACAACAGAGAAAACAATTTTCACTAAGAAATCCATGAGGCTGACTCTCTGAACTAGCTTGATTTTACATGCAGCCCACAAAGCCACAAACACAGGGATACACTACAATCTTGTATTATTCATATTCTGTTGCAGGCAGGGTTCTTGAAAGGAAGCAAAAGTTGTTTGTTTTTAATGACAAGGACTTAAAAATAAGCAAAATAGGATTTGTGGATTCAAGATGACAGAAACTTTTAGTAAACTCGCAGTTGAGTTTTCAGCCTAGTTCAATGCCACAAACTACTTGTTCTCTTTTATTTCTCTCCAGTAAGACAAAGCTGCCGACAACTTCCAGAAATGATAGTGTGAACACCACTGACGGAGGCCACCTGACTTACCTTCCCACTTTCATCCTGAAGAACAATATTTTCAGGCTTTAAATCTCTGTGTATAATTCTGTTTTCATGCAAATACTGGATACCACACCCTGAAAGACACGTTTGATTTAATAGAAAATAAACCCATGTTGATTAAAGATGCGCATGACAAAAATCTAGTATCCCTGATGCTGGGGTTGACGTCAATAGATTTTCATTTCAAAGCACCATTAAGAACTATTGACTTCAGAGATTTGTCAAGATTTATGCTAGGACTGAACTAGCTCTGTTCCTCTGCTCCACAGAAATGAAGGTTGCTACAGAGTTCAGACTTTGTGGCCTAAACGCAGGTCACATCTCTCACCTGGAAGGCAAGAGAGAAGGCAGCTCAATTCTACTCAAACTGTAGAGTTATAAAACGAACCCCAGCACGCAGACAAGCAAAACAGGTCTCCAAAATGTGCAAGCAGCTTGAAACAGCTCTGCATGTCCTCTAGCTGAAGATCTTGATAAATTAACACAAGATAACACAAAGACCTATTTATATACATGAGCACATTATGCAAGATGCTGATGAAAGAAAGCACCAAAATTAATTAAGCAAATGATGCAAGTCGAGTTTCCCTTTGACCTAAACCTACTGCCAAATAGCGGCTTATAGAGCTTCTAGTAAACTTCTACCACTGCCCAAGCACCACAATGCAAACCATCACATCACGAAAGGGACTGCTCAGCTGTGATGAAGCAGAAGCATGGCTGGAGCTAAAAAATGATCCCTGGGCAGCCTCTAGTTAACAGGATTCTGTCTGCATGAAAGGGAAAATTCACTACAGGTTTATCCAAATAACAGCACTGGCTGCTACATAAATGATTATCAAGCAAGTGCCTCCCTCAGGACACAGCCACGGACAAAACAGCAAAAGATTACTTTCAAAATTTGATTGGTTTGGTTGGGTTTTTTTTAAGTCATTATTTTTCAACCCTGGAGATGTGCAAGTGGAAATAAAAGAAAAGGTCCCACAAAAGGCCCGAGGCAGGTACTGTATTTTCTCATGTCCATCATGGGGTATTTTAAATTTTCCTATGCAAAAGATATTCGACTGCACATGTGTAATGCCTACTTCTAACCAGCAAAGACTCTAAATTCGTTACGGGATTATTTTAAGAGAAACATTCAACCATCATGCCTTGTCCACAGTTCAGACACTTTCTCCCATCAGGGAGAAAGTGCCCAACCTTCACTGATTTACCATTTATGCATTTAACAGCTTCTGACTTGCATTTCTTCTCCACTTCTTTTTCAAGTCTTTGCCAAAGACATGTCAAGGACGTCCAACTTATGAAGACGACAGACCCTGTTTTGTGGGTCGAAGGGGAATAAGAATGAAGGAATGGAGAGTTGCGCTTGATTTTGGGACCTCAACTGCAAGCCCTCTGAGCACTGAAAGAACAGAAGCCGAGGCCAATACATCCAAAATGCTTTCTCATGCCAAAACCATCTCTGTTACTACAAGTAGAGAAGGATTATCTGTAAGAGAGCCAAGAAACCAATGAGCTCTATCGAGGAGCTCTCCTGGAAAGCCTGCTTGCTAGAGAAACCATCTGTAAGCATCCCCTTCCACCAGATGACTTCTCCTCCCCAGGGTGTCCAAGAAGCCGGGCATTTCGTGACAGACAGGAAGGTCAGTTTCAAGTCTCACATCTTTTATTTTCTTGCTCTCAGTAGTGAAGAATTTGGCACCAAGCTAAAGCTCAACACTTTTAAAATTGAGATATTTGATGAAACATCTCCGGAGATCATCAAGTTTGTGTCCCAGAATGATTTCCATGGATTACAACAGCCTTGGGAAGCGGCTTTAAAGCAGACACCCAAAGGTATCAAATTAAATTGTTCCCTATGAGCAGTGCTGTCAACCTTAGGCTACTCCTGTACAGATTTGCTGCCTGCTCCCTTTCCAAACTGCAGAATCTGAAATCCACGTTACCAGACACCTTCTGAACGCAGAACAAGTTGATGTCTGGCTAATTGTCATCTTGTCATCACCCTGCCTCCCTGTAGGCTGCCTCGGGACCTTCCCCAGGACCATACACAGCACAACAGCAGTGTTAGTGGGAAAGGAGGTTTCTTCTCCAACCTCACACTTCAGCCTCCCACAGTGCAACACAGGTCTGGTGCCCCTTGTTACGCTGCTCACCAAGTACAGCGTGGTCCCATCCATCACCTTTGCACCTGCCCTTTCTGTAGCCACAGGCTACAGGCTGCTCTCGGGGCCTCGTCAGCCTCCCTGCGGCCAGACCCAACAAGCCCATCTTCTGGTGGGTTGGGTGCTCCAGGCCCTGGGCAGCCTTTGCAAGGCCTTGCCAGGATCTTCACGTCCCTCTGGAACTTAGGGCCAGATGTGGACAACTGTATCCAGATGCAGCCCCCCAGCGCTGAGTAAAGGAGATTGTGATCTCCATCACTGTGCTAGCCACAGCTCTAATGCAGATCGGCAAGATTGCTCTTCCAAAATGAGAAGCTTCTCAACGTTTAGGCACACTTCTTTTGGGATCACCTACCTAATTAACCCTCAGTTCAGAGCAGGCCATTAGCCAGAAGATTGCTGGACTAGCCACAGCATGGTTGGCTTCCTCTTCTGCTATGCTCTTACATACCTTGCTCTCAGCTCCATGCCAGTTTATCACCTCCTCTGTATCGTCCCCCCTGAACAACAAAATTTCCCCCCTATTAAGCAAACCCTACACAGAGAAGCGACAGGGCAGCTTTGGCACTTCTCACATTGGTTCTTGCTTTTTGGCTTGTAAAAGTTACATTCCTTGAAGTGACAGGCAGTTTGGCAGCTCCAAAGCCAGAACAGAAACGGGGTTTGAATGGAAAACTGTGATCTTAACAAAACAAAATGTTAAGGTCACAGCTACGTACAACTGACCACTACACAGCTTTTCCAATCCCATTCCACAGACACATCATTAGTGCAAGCTTGTCTCTGTGACCAGCAGGGATACCAAGTCCTTCCACTGGAATAGAAATCTGATTTGTTTTAACACCCTGTTCTCGTTAGTCCCCTTTTTAGGGTCACCTGAAAAAGCAAAATGCCATTACACATAAAAAAAAAACCATAAAAAAAAACAAAACGAGAGGCATTACACTACGTACCAACATCGCTAAGCAGAGAAAGTATTTGACTTTCCTTAAGTCCGCAGCAGTTTTCTGGTTTGTTTAGCAACTACAGTAAAGAAAAAGATGTTTAGACCCACAGTGCAACAGTTAACAGTCAAGAATATCTTCCACCCCCCTGCAGACATGACAGAAAACAGCACAGCTCAAATATAACTCTAGTTGAATGTGGTAGTGGCTTTGTGAAATAAAAGAATGGGGCAAAAACAAAACAACTCAGACAAAATGAAAATTCATTGCATGGAGATGGGGTTGAAAAAGATTTGGGCTGCTAGAATACCACAACAGCATCAAAGCCATCAGAGAGCAAACGAGCAAGAGTGGCAGGCAGGGCCAGATAGCTGCAGGCAACGGGGATCCTGAGGCTCCTGGAATTTGCTTGTTCCTGATCTGCTGAACTTTGGCTTGATGGGATCTGGGAACACCCCAAATCATAAAATGGTTTGGGTGGGAAGGGACCTTGAAAGGTCATCTAGCCAACCTCCCCTGCCATGAACAGGGACATCTTCAACTACTTCTGGTTGCTCAGAGCCCCATCCAACTTGGCCTTGAATGTTTCCAGGGATGGGGCATCTACCACCTCTCCGGGCAACCTGGGCCAGTGTTTCACCACCCTCACTGTAAGAAATGTCTTTCTTATACCTAGTCTAAATCTACCTGAAGCAGGACTGCTGCTTGGAAGAACAACCTACCAGTGAGGAAAATAAACTGACAAAAAGCAAAAGGAACAGATACACATCTAAGCCCTTGGCTTTCAAACACAGGTCACTGATAAAAGGATTTAAGAAGGGAAAGCAACAGGTTAACTCCTAAATTCAGTGCAGGCTACAGAAGAGAAGATCACTGTGGTCATTTACAGCTCCCAAACAGCCCAGCTGGCCCAAAGTAATTGTTGCTTTAATCTTAACAAGCCGGCTACGGACTCTACCAGAGCCTGTTTTTCACAGTGTGCTGTACCCAAGTGATACCCCACGCTATGGAAAAACGACCCAGGTATCAGCCCATGCTCCAAGAGGCTTCCCAACACTATGCAGCCACTTCCATAGTCACCAACGCTGCCCAAGTCCTGCAGGGTTCAAGGCACAGTACCAGCCACCCCACCTCATGGTCAGGCACCTTAAAACCAGCAAAGGCCATGTTATCCAATAATGGTGCTATCGCCACAGGCTGCCCCAACCCACACAAGTTACGTTCTTCAGCTCAGAGTGCTCAATCGCTGGCTAGCTCTGCTGTGGGGCATGGTCTCCTTTCTGACTGCACTCCCACAACAAGAAGAAGCTGCTCAACAGTTCAGCATTGCTGGCTGACGGTGCTCACGCACCTAGTTAATCGGGAGCTAAACAGCAGATTGTTGGCCTGTGGATCACTGGAATGTCCACAGCATGGACCATGATCTGAGCGCGCAACCCTACCTCCACTCTAAACTGCTTCTTCATCTCTCCTCTCCCTTGCCTTGAACTTCTCTCCTCTAGTGAAAGGTATGGGAGAATCACCGTAGGAACCCCTCTCCTAATCACGGTCTTAATGATCTGTCAATAAGCAACTTCAGCAATTGCACGCATATGCCCTGAGTCAATAAACACGTGATCTGCCTTTTTGACCACCACACTGAAGGCTGACGGGATAGATGACTGAGGGACACCTCTGCACTGCAGCCACACCTCCCATGATGTCCCCTCATGTTTTTGTCTGCCTCCCATGCTTCAGGCACAACCAGTAGTCAAATCTCTACAGCGCAGAAGCCAAGCTTCAACATCTCGCTCCTTAAGTTCTGGGTAGTAGATGTGCTGAACAACAAAGGAGGAGAGGGGCCAAGTCAGAAATTAAGGTCAGAGCCCACAACACTACCCTGAAAGAGCACAAGCATAAAACTGTATGTAGCACATAGACAGAAGCTGATACTTTTCCAGGCTTTATGAAGACGCAGACATGCAATGAGAAATTCATAGTGGTGCAAAACACAAATGATGCTAAGTGAGTGTAAGAGAAAGATTTAAAGAAGAGCAGGATCAGAAATAAAAAAAACCCATGCATCTTTATTTTTCTTTAAGCGACATAGCATTACATGCAATCAAATGAAATGAAGCATGTTACTTCTTAAATTGCCCCAGCATCTATGCAACATCTAAGAATTCATCAGAAATTAAGTGATCAAACACTGCATTGCAAGTAGAGCTAATGTAACCCCAAATTTCTTGGCCAATGCCTCCAATTTACCTTCAAGTAGTCTAAGAACTTTTACTGCAAAAATACATCCAAGCACCCCCAAGTACATGGTCAGCTACATGCGTTTGCAACATCCAAATGCTTTTTTTTCATATATACCCACTTCCTTTCATTGCCAACCTTAAAATTGTCTCTTAAAATTGCCCCTACTGTTTTAAACAGCTCAAAAACATAAAACAATGCTCAGTGAGTTACTGATACATTAGCTGCTATCGTAGATGTTGCATTCAATATCTGCTCACGTTCCTTCATTTAACACCAATAACAAAAACGACAGACAAATGAGCTTCCTGATCACTTAGATGAGGCAATTTCTAGGCAAACCTTAATCAACATGGATTAGCTTCTTCCTCTCCATACAAATGGCTACTTCCTGAATCCAGCTGCAATGGAGAGGAAGCATAAACTCTATCGGGCCACGCAACCGCTGCCTGGGGAACTCCTGGGTGTCGCTGCTTTGCAGAAAGCCAGTTCCTAGGAACTGTTCAGCAGGAAACAGGAAAGTCTCTGAAGCCCTGGAGGCCCCAGTCCAGTACCAAAAGGATTCTTCCCTGTGCCGAGCGCAACACAACACTAGCTACACATGAATCAAAACCAGATCAGACTCCAAACAGAGACACACAGCAGCAAAGGCCGCATCGAGAGCGGTGTGGCCAGCAGGGCGAGTGAGGCGATTCTGCCCCTCTACTCCACTCTGGGGCGACCCCACCTGGAATATTACATCCAGCTTTGGAGTCCTCAACACAAGAAGGACATGGAACTGTTGCAGTGAGTGCACAGGAGGGCCACAAAGATGATCCAAGGGCTGGAGCCCCTCTGCTGTGAGGAGAGGCTGAGAGAGTTGGGGCTGTTCGGCCTGGAGAAGAGAAGGCTCCGGGGAGACCTTATTGTGGCCTTCCAGTACCCAAAGGGGGCCTACAGCAAAGATGGGGAGGGACTCTTTATCAGGGAGGGGAGTGACTGGACAAGGGATAATGGTTTTAAACTGAAAGAGGGAAGACTTAGATTAGATTAAAAATTCTTTCCCGTGAGGGTGGTCAGACACTGGCCCAGAGAAGCTGTGGCTGCCCCATCCCTGGAGGTGTCCAAGGCCGGGTTGGACGGGGCTTGGAGCACCCTGGGCTGGTAGGAGGTGGCCCTGCCCAGGGCAGGGGGGTGGGACTGGATGACCTTTAACGTCCCTTCCAACCTAAACCATTCTAGGATTCTTTGAAAGCCAAATACACTACAGGAAGTTGTATTAATGCTAAAGCAGTTCGATGAAAGGACATAATGCTTTAGGATTAAAAAAAAGTATCTGGCCTGTGGATTGTTCTCTGTCCTCTGGTTTCAAAAACACAAGCCTTATTTCCCACACGTGGCTTTTTTCCACTTTACATTTATTTCCCCACAACAGTACCTAAAAAAATAAAAGCACCACAGAACATATATGGTTTCACAGACAACCACAGTTATGGAGACACCATTAAGTCCACGTATTTTGCTAAATAGTGCAAAGCAAAGCAGACATTACCTTCCGGAGGTCACCACCTGAACAATATTCCATTGCCAGAAGAGGAACATCATTAACCAGAAAGTTCATCTCCTCGGGAACTTCACAGGCTCTTACTACATTGGGATGGTTCAACCTAAGCACACAGAAAGCCAGATGAAAACTCCGACTCCTCTTTTGGAAGAATGAGACAACAGATTGCCAACCAGCCATGTTTTATGTTTCAGGTACAATTTCTGTTCCCCAAACGTATCCTTGCTGAGAGGTACGCTCTTCAACTGGTACCTACCAGTTTCAAATGCATAAAATCTGTACTTTGGGAATACACAAACCAGTGATGAACAGAACCAATGTCCCAAAGTCAAGGTACGGGACTTCGATGATGGGGATCCGGGCTCCAGTTCTGGACTCCTGCACATTCCTGCCAAAGTTGTCACATATGTGTCTCTGTTTCTGCATGTGGGGACAGCTTCCCCTGGCCCAAGGGTTTCATAGGAATCCATTAACGTTTGCGCGACAGTACTAGGGAGGCAGAACCAGGCAGGTGAAATCCACATACACAGGGAAGGAGTCACTTCTGCAACTGAGTTCAAACAGCTGTTTCCAGAGTGTCTCTAGCATATGATACTCTTGGGAATAAAAGACACATCCAGAAGGAAGCGAAGACAAATTACTTCTGTGTACACCTATCAAAGCCTCTGGAAACCACCACAAGAGCAGCTGTAGCTGTGCAACTCAGTACTTGTATTCAAAAAACAAGTATGGTGAAAACGCTAATGAGAACAATGACCACCAAGGCCCGACTTACAAAATCAGGCTGCCTGCAAGTGGTTTCCTCCAACGTTAGTACAGACAGCAAGCAGCTGAGGGTGACAAGGCGGCAGAGCAGGGGCTCAGAAAAGCTCTATGCAGCAGGGGCACTGCAGGCCTCGGTGAGGACAATTCAGAACAAAACCGAGCGGTGTCCCTGCTTCCACCAATGACACAGAGCATTCCATGCTCCGGGATCTCTCTCAAAAGAGAGGAGGAAATCTCAGGACGAGGGGACAACTGCATGACAGCCCTCCAACATCCACAAGGACAAACCTGGCTAGCTCTAGCTTACAGGTATGCCAGAGTGACATGCCAGAGAGAGGGACGGTGGGCAGCATAGAGCACATAGTTTCTCACAAAAAAGCATAAGGAGACACTATTCTGTACATGCGTGAGCATGACAGAAAAAAAGCAACTCCTAGCTCCCTGGTTGGTACATCAAAGACAAACACACTGCATGGTACAGGGATATGTGGGTGTTCTCATGTCACCACATTAAAACTCACCACATGGTGTGGTTTGAATTTGGAGGAATTTAGTTATCACTAGGGGATGGACAAACAGCCCAGTGCAAAGGGTTTGGGTGCTGCTAGGTCCCACGCTGAGGCATCAGCTACACACCAGTGCAGAACCACCTGAACATCTTGGGACGACAGACAAACCAGCGCAGGGCCCTTGGGCGGCAGGCAGACCCCCAGCCCGGCCGGCTCGGGGCCGGCTGTCCCCAGGCGGACCCCCAGCCCGGCCGGCTCGGGGCCGGCTGTCCCCAGGCGGACCCCCAGCCCGGCCGGCTCGGGGCCGGCTGTCCCCAGGCGGACCCCCAGCCCGGCCGGCTCGGGGCCGGCTGTCCCCAGGCGGACCCCCAGCCCCGCCGGCTCGGGGCCGGCTGTCCCCAGGCGGACCCCCAGCCCGGCCGGCTCGGGGCCGGCTGTCCCCAGGCGGACCCCCAGCCCGGCCGGCTCGGGGCCGGCTGTCCCCAGGCGGACCCCCAGCCCCGCCGGCTCGGGGCCGGCTGTCCCCAGGCGGACCCCCAGCCCGGCCGGCCGCCTGCACTCCCCGCTCCCTCCGCCCGGCCGGCTCAGGGCGGCTGGGCCGCGGCTGCCACGACCGTGCCGCGCCGACCCCCTCCGCACTCACTTCTTCATGATGTCGATCTCATGGCACCAGCGGTCCTTGTTCTTGACGCTGAGCTCCAGCCGGCAGGACTTGATGGCCACCCGGGCGCCCGAGTCCTGCGGGACACAGCGCCGTCAGCCGCCCCGGCCCTCCGCGCCGCCCGCCCCGGCCTTCCCTTCCCGGCCCCGCCGCCCCACCTGGTGCTGGTAGAGGCAGACGTTACCGAAGCCGCCGGTGCCCAGGCGGTCGCGCATCTCCCAGGGCCCGCAGCCTCCCGCCGGCTGCCCCCTCAGCGCCGCCCCGCCGGGGGCCCGCTCCGCGCCGCCGCCGGGCCCGGGGGTGGGCATGGGGGGGGCCGTCCCGCTCCATCGCGCCGCAGCCACTCGCCGCCAACCGGCTCCTCCGCCTTTATTGCCGCGTCACCGCCCGCCCCCGCTCGCCCCCCCCCGCCCCGGCCGTTCGCCGTCCAGCGCCGCCGTCAGGCCCGGAGGGCGAAGTCGAAGGGCTGGAAGTCGCGGCGGAAGGCGCGGGCCTGCGCCGCCTCCTCCGCCCGCCCCGCCGCGCACTGCCGCCAGTCGGCCCGCTGCGGCAGCGCCAGCACCGCCTCGCTCGCCAGCACCGCCCTGCAAAGAGCACAGCCGCCGTCACGCGTGACGTCGGGCGCGACGCCGGCGCCACGCTTCCGGGGGGCGGGGGGGCGGGGGGGGCACCGACCTGCCGAAGTGGAGCGGGAAGCGGCCGCGGATGCGGTGGAAGAGCTTCTCCCCCGTGTCCAGCTCCACGTAGAAGTACGGCGTCCCCGGCTGCGCCACCTGCGGGGGGACAGGAGAGGCGGAGGGTGGGCGCCGCCGCGGCCCTCCCGCGCCTCCCCGCACCGCCGCGGCCTCCGCCCGCCGGCGGGGAGCCCGGCAGCTGTCTCCAGCTGTTTCCTGACTGCCGAGGCGGCTCTGCCGAGGGGAAACTCGGGCAAACCAAAGCAGCCCACACCTTCCCCCCGAGACACCCAGCAGCCCCCCGGCTGACGTCAAACCCTCACTTCCAGGGGGCCGTGGGTCCGTTTCTGCTGGCGTCAGTGGCTGAGCATGCAGGCAGGGCACTACTGCAGGGTAGCTGTTTTTCGTGGTTTAATTCTGCAGCTACAGCACCATTTCATGAGAGCGCCAGGCAGTTGTGGTCATTCTTAACCTGAGCTAGGTCATCCCGTACTGATACTGCTCATTCTTGCAAATTCTTACCCAAGGGAACCTAAAACTACCTCCTCCTGCGCAGCCACGCTGAAAGAGGGTTGGTGTTAGGTATGGGAAGGAATGAATTCCACAAGCCCTACGTGTAGCTGGAATAATTTTCAGGGAAGCAACACAGCTGTCCTTGACCCGGAAATTCGCCCGGAGCAGAATACACCCGGCATGTCCCCATCCCTGGAAACATTCAAGGTCAGGTTGGAGGGGGCTCTGAGAAACCTGATCTAGTTGAAGACATCCCTGTTCATTGCAGGAGAGTTGGACCAGGTGACATTTAAAGGTCCCTTCCAACTGCAACTATCCTGTGAGTCTATGAGTCTCCAAATCGAGTCTACAACGGTCTGCCTCCCACCAGCTTAACCCCACCACATGAAGTGACCTCCGAGGGAAACGGCTGCCCAGACAGGACCAAGGGAAAGTCAATTAACAGGTGAAATCTTGTCTCGTACTTGCATGATATCTGAGTGTTCCGGGATTTCTAACAATTCAATCTGTTGTTCCTGTGCCTGTGCAATAAAGGACTCTTTAATGTCTTCAGAAGTACAGTGGTCCAATGGGACAGGAATCACCTGGAGAGGGAGGACAATGTTTCCATAAAAAGAAAAGACAAAACAAGAAATTGCAGAAATGGCAGAAAGCAAACAATCCATCACTGGAGCTGGTGCGCTCCTCAGTACTGCTCAGCATCATCAAACAAGACAGGTGAGCACCTATCTGTACAGGCTTAAACTTACAAGTTTGGTTTTTTTTTTTCTGTAGGAGCTGAACAAAAAGCTGAAAACTAAAAGCTTGAAAAAGTTCTCAGCACAGCCTTCTCCTTTCTGATCTCTGTGGTGGTTTAAGGCCGCTCTGATACAGGTACAGATCTGCCAAATACAGAAACCACCACAATAAACCCCTAAATGATTGAGACACGAGGACAAAAATGAAAAATAAAAATGAAATCATAGGGCTGGTACTGGTAGACAATGACTACCAGAGTTCTGCATACATCTTCAGATTTCAGCCTACAAATGCAAGCACCGCAGTTCGTGTGCCTGTGTGAGGTGATCAGAGTCAGAGCAAGGGTCTCGCAACTTATCTGAAAACCTTTTTAATTGGTTCCATGCAGGAAACAGTTTTCCTCACCCACTCAATGCAACCAACGCTGTGCTGCTGCAACAGAGAGAATTAAAGGACTGTGGCAGAACCAGCGCACCGGTTTTATTTTTGCTCCGGCTCTGCCTGGGGGCAGGACGACTTCTCTCCATACGCTGGGAAAGCACAGAATAAAGAGCGAGTTTTGAAGGTGAACTTTCTCTTTCAGCTCATTTGCAGAGAAGGGCAAGTTTGTGTTCTCTCAGGGTGCCACCAAAACCATACCTGTAACTGCAGATGCTGACTCCTATAGTTTCTTTCAAACAGGACGTATCTCTTTCCCTTGCTTCTGAAAAATTCTTTTAGGGCAGACTTGTACTTGGTCACTTCTTCCACCACCTCTGAAGACAAGTCAACCACCGACTGGTAGTGCCCAATGGGCAAAATCAAGACGTGATCAGGTAGTAAGCCACCTTTGGCCAGGGCAAGATAGCACTAGAGGGAAACGATACACAGCCGTTACTCACTGCAAGCAGCACGCACTTACCACGCTGTGGCAATTTACTCCCTGACTGTATTCTGAATATCCCCCAACCTAGCGATTCTGCCTCAGGAACAGGAAAATCTTCCCCTCTATGTCACTTTCTAGGGATTGTTTATTAGCAATTTATTAATTACTAGAGCAATGAGAAAGAGAGAGGGACTGCTAAAGGACAAAAAAAAAAAAAAATCCACTTGAAAATGGTTAACAGCTTTTAAAATAAGCCCACGGACAAACCTGTCACTGTAGCAGTTTGAAGTGGATTATGCTATACAGGAGCAATAACTTTAAGCAAAGCGAATATACCAATCAATGAATTAGCCTCCAAGACGTACTTCACGATGTCGAGTTTAAAGCTACCTTATTTTCTGTTTATATATAATAAAACTGAATCTACACAGAATAAAACTGGAACCAGTCATCTCAAGGAGAGCTGGCATAACTCCAGACTGCATCCTGGTCCTGGCTTACACTGAGTTCATGCTGGAAAAGTTCTGCGAGATGGTAACATAAACAAACCACAAGGGCTGGCACAGCAAAAAGTGTTCAGATGCTGTCATCCAGCTCTGCTGCTGGAGCAAAACTGGGCTACGCTTCATTTTTTTAAAAGACTAGCTATATACTAATGTCTTTTGTAGGGGAGATGTGAAGAAACTGAAAATAAAACCAAAAGTCAGCTTCAAATAAAGTTTGTTTGGGTTTTTTTAAGATTTAAAACTGGAGATTGATATTTTGTACTGCTGTTGTCTCAGCACAATTTTGCCATCATGTAGCAAAGGATGTGCTATGGGTACTTACATGCGTGCCAATACTAACAACCAAGTGCTTCTCGACTTCTGGGCTGGCAAGGCAGAACCAGCAGGGCCCCGTGGGCTGTGCTTTATTGGGAGAGGAAAGAGAAGCAAGCGTTAGCACAAGGCTTATTTGTCAGAACAAGGAATAGAGCAAGATCTGGAAGAGCCGTTGTTTTTCAGCCACCCTTCCCATTTGATAAAGTGCTGAAGATGTCAGAAGAGCACAGCTCCTGGAAGCAGATCTGGTCAGAGAACTGGTGCCTCGGGGAAATTCCAGCAAAAGAGGAGGTGGCAGCCGTCACACCCTTGCTGACTGCCATTCTCACTGAGTTCTCTAATTTAATGGAAGAGCACTAACTCCAGGAATTTAGTGGTTATAGCTCACGAATAAGAAAGCACCAGTGAATTTAAACCAACAAATCAAAATGAGGTAAAAATACTGCGTAGGTACAGACAAGGACAGATGCTGCCAAACACACTTGTCTGTTCTGGCTTATTCATCACGCTCAAAACACCTGGATTCACAACCAAATTGTGATACTTGAGCTGCCCTTTCATATAAGTTGATGGCATTGACAAGTTAGGCCTCTCCTTGGGGTGAAACACTATATTCACATCCTCCGCAGGTTGCGTACAAGAACATTACAAATGCAGTAAACACGAGGTGGCTCTCCCAAGAACTGCAGAAAACCGAATATCCAATTCTGGCGTTCATTTCTCAGCAAAACAGTGTAACAAGGCTCTCTTCTCATGACATCCAACTCCAGAAGACTTTGGGAGTTATATCAATATGCACAATGGCACACTGTCCTGGTTTGAGGTAAAACAGGACCAATTTGGTTCAGTACCTTCACTTCTTAGCTGGGTCTCTTCCACCTACTGAAATTAACAGCACACTGTGCAGCCAATGTTCGCTCTCTCAGAGTGATCAGACCAATGTTTAGAGCTGATGCCCAGGCATGGGATGCAGAGAGGCTCTTCCTTATCCTTATTGCTGTAACACCCAAGGGCAACCAACTTTGTTATTTGCCACGTTGGAGAGTCGGCAGCGGAAAAGCGTAATGGGGTCCCACCTGCAGGGAGGAGCGGACAGGACAGGGGACCCAAAACTGACCGACAGCGTATTCCATCCCATCGGCCTCATGCTCAGTATAAAAGCTGAGGGATCAAAGGGTCAGGCCTTCTTTTTCCTTCAATGGCCGACGTCTGAGGTGGACTCTGTCTGTCCGTCTGCCTTTGGTCCTGATCCAGACCCGGAATCCAGTTCCCGTCCATCACTGAGTCCAGCCTGGGACTGCCCCAGTGCCAGCCGGTGTCGTGACTGTCATCCTGGGAGCTTGATACGGTTTTGTATATTTTCATTATTTCCTTTTATTTTATTATTAATATTTCATTAAAGTAGTTTAGTTCCTTCTAAACTTGTAAGTCTCTTTTTCCTCCTCTAACTCTCTCTTTGAAGAGGGGTAGAGGGGAGCATCTGTCGGTCCCATCTGGGGTCCCCTATGTCCCCAGTGGCCGATTTGGCCTAAACCACGACACACACTATGTCCTACAGAAGTGACAGGGGAAAACAAGAAACCCTCCCTGCACATTCTTTCATCAAAACTGACTGCCATTACAGCCAGTTGTACTTCTGTAAGCATGTATACAGCAATGACACTGCGCTTGTTTTCACATCAAGTAATTTAGCCCATAGAACTGTTGTGTGCAAGGACTACGCAAAGGGTCTGGAAATCTTAATAGGTAAAAAATGAACAACTTAGTCTCATGTAACAAAGGCAACCAAACTTACCTACCAGGGGCATTTCTGAAGAATGTATTCTTACCCACTGGCAGTGGGAATACCTTTTACAGAAACAAAAGGGGAGGCCAACACCTATGTTGGCATTTTAAGCCCAAATTTCTTTATAACCGAGACCAACGTTTCTAAAGATACATGCTTGCAATAACACTGTCACTGAGAAGTCACGATCCTCAAAGATTTCGTTTCCATTTCTTAAAGCCAGACAAACTCTAATGAGATTTACAGCACAGAAATACAGAGGCAACAGAAGAGCTTCCTCCCTTCCCAGTTCATTAAGACTTTGTGAAGTCACAGCGAAGAACAACTGAAGTGGTGTTTCAAGAACTTGTCAGCACCATGGCCCAGTTTCTTGCAGTCCCTCTGAATGGAAACATGCTGCTTTGTGAAGCTGCCTGTTGTCCTGTTCAGAGGGTAAATGGCATCAGCCCAACCGCAACCACCACAGATCCAATTAGCTTTTAAACTATACTTTCGACTTTTCATTCACCTATTGATTGTCAGGTTTGTAGGAAAGAAGGGGCCCTTCATTCCTCTGTATTCCCACAGCATTTAGGATAGTGTCAGAGCACCTTGGCAAGCTGACATATACAGCTCAACAGCTTGAGAAAAAGGAAGCCATGTTTCAGTGCCTCAAGGGAAGAGCTCAGGAAAAAAAGCATACACATACTTACGGGGTTTTTTGGCTTGCTTAGGCTGGGAGTTTCCTGTCTCTTTCCCATCTGAGGGACGTTTCTTTCCCTGATGCTTGTTCAAATCAAAGAAAAACTGACAAGCTGGTTCTTCCTGTTTAGAAAATGAAAACCGAAGCCCATTATAACCGCATCACAGAGAGTCACAGTACATACAAGAATTTGCCTTTTCCCAAAGAGGTGTATCACCATCTTCAAACAACAGCGAAAGCATCAATATCCTGGAACAGAATGCATTGAGCTCTCCCAGAAACACAGCAGACTTTGCCTGCTTGGATATGCAGCCTCAGCCAGGGAGAAAAATCCTGGACGGCTGCCCCAAATTGTCACGTGCTCCTATTTAGCCTTATGCTGAACGTTCAGAATTGCTTGATTTTATGGATTATTCAAATCTCTTTTTCACTTGACAGCCAATCCCAAAAGAATGTCTGTATTTCCTAGAGATGTTTACCTCTCAACAGTCTCCCACAGAGGCTGAAACCACTTGACTAAGTTGTCATATATGGCAAAATGCCATTAGAAGGCTTTAATGCTGCAGAGGAAAGCACTTGGGAAGAGGACGGCAAAGAGCTCACGCTAGCTTAGCTTGGCTCCCACATGGGAGCACAACTGCAGTCTACAATCTAACCCATGCTGGAAGAACCGGCACGTACAGCAGAAGCATTTTCCCCAGTAAACTTTACAAGCTTTCGTGCCTGTCTTCAACTGGATACTGAAGCTCAAGGGTACAAGAATTTTTGCTTCCATCAAGTTATTGACTGTTTGGTCTATTTAAAGCCTTACTGACAGGGGCTGAACACAGCAAATCTCTGCTGGGGGTGGAGAGGTTGTCACAGCTAAAGGGGTAAGGAGGTGCCTGTCACCCTCACGCCCACCCATCCTGTCAGCCGGAAGGAGCCAGCCCTTCACTCTGCGTGCGTGCCCTAGGGAGAAAGGCTGGAAAGCAGTGCTTGCACTTCCTACCCGACACACTGTTCCAGCAAACTCCAAGTGCCCCCCCATGATTTCCCGATTTGGTTTCTCTACATTACATTAAGATATACAGGCATAGCTATTCACGTCTGCATTAGTGGAGTATCCCACAATGCTTAGAGGGCAAAACATGCTCTGCACAGGGAAATAATCTGAGTCTCTACACTGACGAACACAATCCACTTGTCTGATGATCAAAATACGAAGTTGGCAATCTCAGATCTTCTGACCCCAACAGCTGAGTGTTCAAGCCCCAGGAAGTAACCCTTCTGCCCTCAGGAGGCAAGCAATCAATATTTAAAACAGCGCAGAGTTGGTAACGTAGGACACTTGAGAAAAAAAAATCCAAACAGTACCCAACACCTAGCTCACCAGCATTGAGGGATACAGTGGAAATGCAACATCAAAAAAAGTAGCATCTGAGTAGCCAGCAGTCTAAGGGAGAAAATTGGGGGCCAACTGCAAAAGACTAATTTGTAGTCTACAAATTTAGAAAGAATGAGACCATGTGTACTAAGGTGCCCATAGGGGACAGTGCTGACAAGCAAGCATATCTAACCACAGCATCACTATGCAGACCTGCAGAAAGAATCATAGAATGGTTTGTGTTGGAAGGGACCATGAAAGGCCATCTAGTCCAACCTCCCCTGCAATAAGCAGAGGCATCTTCAACTACCTCAGGTTGCTCAGAGCCCCATCCAACCTGACCTTGAATATTTCCAGGGATGGGGCATCTACCACCTCTCTGGGCAACCTGGGCCAGTGTTTCACCACCCTCATTGTAAAAAATGTCTTCCTTGTATCTACTCTAAATCTACCCTGTTTTCATTTAAAACCATTACCGCTTGTCCTGTCACTACAGACCCTGATAAAAAGTCTGTCCCCATCCTTCCTGTAGGCCCCCTTTAGGTACTGGAAGGCCACAATAAGGTCTCCCCGGAGCCTTCTCTTCTCCAGGCCGAACAGCCCCAACTCTCTCAGCCTCTCCTCACAGCAGAGGGGCTCCAGCCCTCGGATCATTTTTGTGGCCCTCCTCTGGACCTACTCCAACAGTTCCATGTCCTTCTTGTGTTGAGGACTCCAAAGCTGGATGTAATATTCCAGGTGGGGTCTCCCCAGAGTGGAGTAGAGGGGCAGAATCACCTCACTCGACCTGCTGGCCATGCTGCTTTTGATGTCGCCCAGGACATGGTTGGCTTAAGAAGGCGAAAACTGTAACAAACTCCCATACATTGCATCTATACAATTTGGTTGATGCAAATAGTTTACAGAAAACCCTGATTTTTTTTTTCAGACAGAAATACTCCAGGGTTAAAGCCAAATACTGTTCTAAGCTCCCTAAACACAGAGAGTGAAACCAAAGTGCACACGTCGGGGAGAAGTCAGTGGTACCTCTGCACAGAGGGGTGCTTTTGTCTTCTGAGTCTCCTTCTGTGATTTTCGGTACGGATTTTCAGTGACGTCCTGTGGCTGTTTCACCAGCTCTGCAGGGTCCATCAAGCTCATCGGCACAATGCTGAAGGCATAGAGATACTAGAAAAAAACAGATGGCTCAAATGCAAGAAGCTTTTGCCATGACTGCAACTCTGAAGATGTCAGTTGTGAACTAAGCCACCCTGAAATGGTAACACACAACTTAGCATTGCAAGAACTCAGCAAATAAGTGTTTAAGCTAAGGCAGGACATGAAAAATAGACTCCCTGTGCCAGTCTCCCACCCAGTAAAACGAAGAGTTTATGGAATGCTTCCTCCTTTCACTTTAAGGAAAGACCTGTTTGAAAAGCAGCTGTGTATCCTCCTTAAAAAAGAAATGATCTTGATTCTTGCCTGTTTCCAGGCCTTCTTTCTGTCCAGAAATCCTGGACCTTTTTTTTGTTACCAGGCCTGGCTCCTATGCCTTCTTAACCACTATCAACCTGTCCTTGCATGCCAATATCCTGTAACTTTCTTAAGGAAAAAAGAGAAACAGGTTAAAAAAAAACCAAACCAAAGCAGCCTCTTCCCATCCCAGAAGTTAGTAATTTTCAGTGATGTGTAAAGGGCTCCTTTGATATTTCTCTTCCTTCTTAAAGCAGGCCATGTGAACAGAAAATACGTAAAGCGGTTGGGTAGGAGGAAGGAACAGTAGATTTCTAAGCACTTTTCTCTGCAGCTGTTTTCACAGCTAGATGCCATTTGACTAGGCAGAGAAGAACAATAGTGCCTCAGAACACATCTTGCAGCCCTTACCCTTCTAACATAATGTGCAAATGGTATTTATTACTCAAGTGAGACAGATCCCTCCACTTCAGTCAAGCTTTGAAGTGATTGACACTGTCCTCTAGCTAGCCAAAGCTAGGCTTACTGCCCTATTACTTGTACTTGAGAAAAGAAGAAAGATTCAAGAGTGTCGATACCTTTTTCTTGCTTGTATTGCCAACATCAGCAAGCGCAATAAACCTGCTCACATGCTGTGGGGTTTCCTGTAGCACTGTATGATTTCTGTAAGGCAGTAAAACATGATTGTACTGGCATACACAATATAGAAAAGGACAGTGGGAATACAACATGCCCTCCATGAAGCTACTCAGACAGCACGTCGGCCACATACAGTCTTTGGCCAAGAACAAGGAGGGCTGAGGACAGACAGACTCATCTAACAGCAAACAGCTGCACAGACCAAAATGACATCTCATTGCAGTCCAAATGCAGAGATAAGAGGACAATTCACTAGTCTGAAAACAGCCATCCCTTTAAAGTGTTTCCTGTGGAAAGGATAATAATCTCACTCAACATTAACATGACAGCCTTAGTTCTATGTGTAGGTTGTTCTGACACCCGCCTTATGTTACCAGTCACATTTTATATACAAAGGTATGACTGAAGACACCACTCTCTTCACCACGCAAGAGCTTTTCCACGATACATTTTCGGAGATACACCCCTCAATTAAGCTGAACACTGTTTAAATGCAACTAAGGGCAACTAATTTGGCATCAGATTCACAGCACTGTACTGGGACAAGTGTTGTCAGCAATGGCAGTTTTCAAGGCAGCAGGAATTATAGTAATAAGATGAATCTGAGAAACTATCTTGACCCTGTGTTGGGGCTGGATGACTTCATAAAATTATTTTACAGTTGTCCTCCTGTGTTGTTTAAAAAGTGAATTCTTATTAGAAAATAAATGACATTTTACATGGTCTTACAAACCTGTAGGGAAGTCTTTCATAATAGGCCTTCTCCAGGGCTGCAAAGTGGTACCTTGGTTTGAGACTTGCAGCAAGATCAGATACTAACTTGGAGCCACATTTCCTGGTATCTATTTCTCCCTATAAAATAGAAACCAATTATATTTAAAAACCCATGTCATACTGTAGTGAAAAGAAACAGTTTTATACAGAACTGCACGCTGCAAATGTAGAGACTGACTATACTGGGTGCCATTCCCTGGAAGTGGAAAAAAAAAAGTCAAAAGGGCTGGATCTCTTATTGCCAACCAGAGCTTACTCATTTATTCCACTCAGGGTTTGCATCCACTCATTTCATCAATCCAAGTTTGTTGTATGTTCCTTCTCTTGGTCTTGTGAAGCCAGGGCAGGACAGAGTGAGTTTGGAAAATACCAACAAATGTCAAAATCATTTAGACAAGTTTTGACCACATGCCCAGAGTGCCAAAGCTTTAATGCACAAGTCAAGCAAATAGGAAAGCTCTGAGGTTTCCTTAGAAAGCATAACTTTATCTCACTCCCATCCCTGAGAAGTCAGAGCAAAACAAAACACAACCAAAGAGCAGACTTCCAACCATTTCCTTGGGTGAAGGCTCTTCTTGTGCTGCCTTTTCCCCATTAGTCTTAGACTGAGAAAGTGAAGGAAAAGGGCAGGGGAAGAGAGAAGTTCAGGAACAGCCTACGTCTGTTACCTGTAACATGTTATCTTTGGTAAAAGTACAGGGAATGAGACTCTGACCTGGCAGGCATCTGTCACAGCCCTTCATTGTGGCAGCTGGACAGGCACTAACCCACCCTCAAGAAAGCAGTTTTCCTCTGTGCACCCTCCAGAGACTAGCAGCATCATTCCGCAGCAGCTGCAACCAACTAAATTCAGAGCAACATTTGTGATCAGATGAAAGCTATTGACTCTGATTTTTCAGGCAGGGACAGATAAAACACCCTGAAGTTTCACAAAACCCCCTTCCCTGAAGAATCAGAACATCCACTGTCCGTTTTTTACTCTTAGCTTTCTCAAACACTCAGAAATGACCCAACAACCCAAATTGCCACAGAAAGCAGAAAGGCAATCCTTTGTTAAATCCATCTGGAAACCCATTCCACCAGAGAACAGAACACTTACCGCACTGTTGGCAAAAGCCCCCACATCTCTGGGCCAGGGGGACGTCAGCAATATATCAACACCTTTGAAGTTTGGGGTTGATAACAAAGATGTTTTTAATTCTCCCACATCCTTTGCGCTAAAACTGTAGGCGGGAGCTGGCTCATCCTGGGACTCGATGCCACTCAGGTATGCAATCTGCAGTCCAGAAGTACCACTGTAAAGACCTCGACGGCCTGCATTAATAGACAGGCATGCACTTGAGATGTAGGCACTGCAAGTAATCTTTAAGTCGTATCACAGACAGAGGACCAAATTCAGCAGTCCTGCCTTATTCTAGTGAAACTATCCTTACAGACAGCTCATTTTCTGTACCCGTAAGCTGTGGTAAAGACATGTTTTAGTGCAAGGACCCAAACCCTGCCTAGAGTGAAGCAGCTGTTCAGACAACCCCCAGTCTTCGCTCATCACTGCTGTCTTGCTTCCCCAAAATCAATCCATATCAAAAGCTCGGTATGAAGGTTGAGTAAAAAAAGACAACTGTAAGTGCCTTTACTTGTTATGTTTTTGTCAGGTGGCATTCTAGGAAGAAATTAGTTTTTCCTTTTAGCTTTGCTACAGCTTAATTACCTTTAAAGATGACACTTCTTACCTCTGCTATTCCAGTACAGCCTCAGAGCATAGCAAAATCATACTTCAAGTAGAAAATCTCCCCCATACAAAGACAGGCAGGCTATAGGAATAAGGTGTTCTCAAAGAACAGGCTCTTTCAAACACTATTGCTTTTGGTTAGCAAGTGCAGTGTTAGAAAACAACAAAAAAAAACAGGGTTCTCTTTCACATTTTACATAGCAGATTCATAGAATCATAGAATGATTTAGGTTGGAAGGGACCATCCAGTTCCAACCCCTGGGCACCCCCCCCCAGCCCAGGGTGCTCCAAGCCCCATCCAACATGGCCTTAAACACCTCCAGGGATGGGGCATCCACAGATTCCCTGGGCAACCTGGGACAGTGTCTCACCACCCTCATAGTGAAAAATTTCTTCCTAATATCTACTCTAAATCTCCCCTCTCCCAGTTTGAATCAACCAGTTTGAATCAGATTGTATCAGCCTTTCAACATACAGTTCAACTCCAGTCTGAATCGCAGAATAAGAAATGCCACCCTAAAATTTCCAGGAAAAGGAAGGGCTTTGAAGTGGGAAGATCAGAAAACATTCATGAAAGCACCACCAGGCAAATGCACATCCCTTATCACAAACCACCTGCAGCCTTACCTAAATAAGTGATGTTCTCAGCTAATTCGCTGCCACTGATGTCTGGAAAATAGCTCACGGTCTCTTGGTCATTGGCACCAAGCACATAGGTTGGGATTGGAGCTGAGGAAGAAAACCACATGCACTCAGTCTGCTTTAATTCAAGTACATTAGCACAAGTTCAATCCACATTTACTAGGAATTGCAGCAGGTCCTATCCATCCCTACAGACCCCACCAAGCACTCCTTTGCAACATGCCAAGGAGCAAGAAGCACAGAACAAGAAACCTTTCTTCAAAATAAGTCCGCAAGCCTGCTGCTTCCACAGATGCATATAGCACCAGCAGAGAATAACCTCTGCTTTAAGTACAACTCGCTCCACTGCCTACATAAGAAGATCAGCTCTGAAATGATCCATAGCCCTAAAAACATGGGTCTTACCTGAGGCAACGCTAAGTAAACACCAGAGCACAGGGACACCTGGTGATTCAGTTTAAGCCGACCTAAATTTGTATGGCTATCAAAAAAGTGCAAACCATTGATGGTTTAGGGGAAAAGCTCAAGTTCATCAGCTCTTTGATTCACTTGGTAGAAGAATTTGCTGCATGACTTCAGCTAGAACTGGTGGATATAACAAAAAAAAGCAATGGGAAGTACCAGTTTTTAATTTCTCTATGGCTAGGTGACCAATAAAAATTTATTTCTGCCAACAGCATAAGTAAAATCTTTTCAAGCTATTAAAAGTTAGAAAACGCAATGACTGATGTCAGAGACACCTCCTGTAGATTTCCCGGCAGACCAGTAAGCTGATCAACAGCTCAGCTGGTCAGCAGGTCCTAAGATTTTCACTGAATAAAAAACAGCAATAGTTTCCTATTTAAGAAGGGAGAGCAGCAGCAATACAGCAGCTCTGCTATGGCTGTTGTTCAACTGTTGGTTGAAGTTCCAGCTTCCAGAGTCAGAAGACACAGCAGACTGCTTTCAGTTGCAGAGCAGAGTTTGAAAACCTTATGAATAGCTTAAAACCATAACAAATTCACATGAATCTTATTTGTTATATATGTGCCTATAGATGAGGTTATAAGCTACAGATGTTTTCAACAGTTCAAAGGGTAAAGATTCAATTCAACTGAGGATGAGCAAAAACGCATCAGTCCAGGGACGACTTTACTGTTAACACCACTCTCCTCCCTGCGCGCACAGGAGAGCTTCCTCAGGGAGCGAAGTTTAAACCAGTAACAATTCTCCTTACATTCTCACAGCAACAGGACCAGAAGGCAGCATGCCTCGCCAATGTAAGTCCTCAGCCACAAGCAGCAAACGGGACAAGCATTGTCCAGACGGCTCACACAGATGCGGGGGATAACTGGGGAGTGACGCAGCAAAGAGAGGAAGTGGAAAGCAAGAGTCCCAGCTCCCTTCTGGCTTGCCTCATGCGAGGGGTGAGAGCCAAAGTAGCACTGAAGGGGAAAGAGCAACACTACAAATGCTTGTGAGGTAGCATCTCCCTTAAAAGAGGGTGTGGAAAGAGGCAGTGGAGTCCACACAGGACTTTTCATATCCATGGCTGGGAAAACATCTTCAGCACAAGGGCTGCAGGGACCACAGGAATGGGCAAACCCGGCCTTCCAATCTCCAAGGCTGAAGAACAGAGACACTCAGGCCACCAGCACCTCTGCTTTCCCCTTTCTCCCCAGGCCTGAACGCAGGGAGGGGAAGAGCAGCACTGCTACATCCTGCAGAGAGGTCTCTGGTGGAAGTGTGAAGGTGCGTGTGAACAGGGAATGACAGGGAATTTCTGTGAGGGAAGCACCAGGAGTGGCAGAAGAAGGGCTACACACTGGCTGGCTGACCAAAGTGCTGTAAACATCTACATACAGGTTTTCAGGCTACCTGGGTTGAGAAAACAAGAATCACTCCACACGGCAGCCTGCAGGCTGAAACTGTAAGGAGGTGATGGTAGGAACAGAAGTGGAGCCATAAGACATCCAGGCAAGGACAGAGAAGACCCTGACACCAAGTGGCAGCACCCTGTGTCTCTCCTACCACTCCAAACAGCGCTGGCCAGATGACCCAGGCACAGGCCTTGATGCCCGAATTGTGGACTGGTCACTTGGACACATTCATCTTTGTGCTCCTGAGTCTGAGAGCATGACATAAATGAGTTTTGTTTTAAAACAAACCCATCTTTCCCTCCTGTGGGGAGTTTTCCTACGTGAGTTTAACTGCTTTAACATTACACCGTTTAGCTGCAACTTCTGAATTCAAAAGCACACTGCAATGAGACATGAAGTGGGTTGCGAAAAAGTGCAATCACCAGCATCCAGAATGACACCTTCCTTACCTTTCTTGGTCCCTGTGCGATACTCTGCCCATTCTGTCTCTGAAGTTGAGCCAAAAAAATTCCCAACGCACAAAAGCATCTAAAAACAAACAAGAGTTGCCATTTGACTAAAGACACAACACACACCACTTTTTCACGATATGCCGTATTGTCCCAACACTGTAACATGCGTCACTTCAGCAGCGGGTTTCTTTTTTTGCTACGGTGAAGAGGTTCCTCTGTGTTTATCATAGAGTGGTTTAGGTTGGAAGGGACCTTAAAGATCATCTAGTTCCAACCCCCTTGCCATGGGAAGGGATACCTCCCACTAGACCAGGTTGCTCAAAGCCCCGTCCAACCCGGCCTTCACAGAATGGCAAGTGTTGGAAGGGACCTTGGGAGATCATCTAGTCCAACCCCCCTGCCAAAGCAGGTTCACCTAGAGCACGTTGGACAGGAATGCATCCAGGCAGGTTTTGAATATCTCCAGAGAAGGAGACTCCACAGCCTCTCTGGGCAGCCTGTGCCAGTGCTCTGTGACCCATGAAGTAAAGAAGTTTTTCCTCATGCTCAGACAAACTTTCCTGTGTTCCAGGTTGTGCCTGTTGCCCCTTGTCCTGTCGCTGGGCACCACTGAAAAGAGTCTGGCCCCATCCTCCTGCCACCTGCCCTGTAGATATTGATAAGCATTCATGAGATCCCCTCTCAGCCTTCTCTTCCCCAGGCTGAACAGCCCCAGGTCTCTCAGCCTTCCCTCAGCAGAGAGGTGCTCCGTTCCCTTGATCATCTTCATAGCCCTTATTTGCATCTAGTATCAAACGCATTAACACCAGCATTAATGGGTTTAAACATGACAAGGTGACAGTTGATCTCCTGCACTCTCTGCCCACACGTTACAGCTCCTACCAACACTTTGGTGCTGGGCAAGGAAGGCTGAGGGGGCTGCAAAGCCCCGCTCCACCGGCCCCTTTGTACCCTGAGCAGACTGAGGCCCGGGAGGATCATGTCCCTGGAGGGGGACAACAGCAGCAGCAACACCCACCCCAGCACTCTTCCATGTGAAACCCACCCAGGAGCTTCTCCTGTGATGTCCCAAATCTGGGTTCTTTACCCGGTGTGCAAAAACCAATTGACACATGGAGTTGAGATATTTGTTTTATTCCGGTTCTGTAGAGAAAAGGGCACTGGGCAATAATGTCACAAAGCTAGCACACCAGTTAGGAAATACCTAGGGTCTTTTATACAAAAAGGTAACGAAGGAAAATCACATCAAAAGAGCTGACTCCTCACTTGTAGTGATATAACAAAAACTCATTTGTGCACGTCCCAACTTCTGTCCAGCTCATTATATTAAGGTGGTCTTACATTTACATATAAAAACCTCCTCCTAGAGGTGTGACTTTTAGTATTAAAATTATCTAAGGTAACTAAAGACTACACCTTCATCCTGTCAGCTACCACTAGATTACTATTTAACTTTCTATTCTATTGGGGCTCCGCTTGGAACAACGGCTAACATCAAGACTGGATTATGTAGGTCCATGGGGCTTTTTGTTTAGGGACTTTCTATTCCTGTTGCAATGGTTTCAGAGTAGGCCACCGCATCACCAGTCGCTCAATTTTGTGGACTTTTAAACTCTTTTCAACATTAGCGTCACTCTGGGCAGGCTCCTGACCTGAGCTACCCCCACAGGAACCCCAACGCAGAACAGCCCCCCATCCCCATCCCCCAAGTCTTACGTCGAAGTGGCCACTCTTGCCCTGGATGGCCCGGACCCGCCCGAAGAGAGCCTCCAGCCGCCCCTCCACGTCGCCACACGCCAGCCTGCAGGACACAGCGCGTCAGCAGCCGCAACGCCACAGCCCCACCGCCTACTGCACCTCAGGGGCCACCTCCTCCTCCGCCTCCATCTTCTTCCTTCTCCATCTTCTTCTTCCTGCTCCATCCTCATACTTCTCCATTCTCCTCTTCTTCCATCCTCTCCCTCCATCCTCCTCCTCTTCCATCCTCTCCCTCCATCCTCCTCCTCTCCTTCCATCCTCTCCCTCCATGCTCCATCCTCCTCCTCCTCCTCCTCCTCCTCTCCCTCCATGCTCCATGCTCCATCCTCCTCCTCCTCCTCCTCCTCCTCCTCTCCCTCCATCCTCCATTCTCCCCCTCCCCCTCTCCCTCCATCCTCCATTCTCCCCCTCCCCCTCTCCCTCCATCCTCCCCCTCCCCCTCCCCCTTCCTTCCTTTCTTTCCTTCCTCCCCCTCCCCCTCTCCCTCCCCCTCTCCCCCCCTCCCCTTCCCCCTCCCCCGCCGTCCCGTTCCGCCGCACTCACACGCGCAGAGGCGCAACCGCCATCGCGGAGCTGCTCGACCCGGAGAAACACCGCCACCACGTCCAAAACCCACCGCCGCTTCCGGGTGCGTCGCCCCTATCGCTCCGACGGCACTTCCGGGTGCGCCGCCCCTATCGCTCCGACGGCACTTCCGGGTGCGCCGCCCCTATCGCTCCGACGGCACTTCCGGGTGCGCCGCCCCTATCGCTCCGCCGGCACGTCCGGGTGCGCCGCTCCACCCGGAGCTTCCGCGCGCGCTGCCTCAAGTGCGCCCGGCGCTGCCCGGAAGAAGGGCGGTGCCCGGGCGGGAGCGGGCGGCCAGGGCTGTGGCGTGTCACCGGCCGGCAGCCGCCAGGGTGGAGGGAGCTGCCCGGTGTCCGTCACGGTCAGTTCCGTGGAGATGTGGAGACCCGTCTGCCCCGCCTGGCCGGGAAGCTGCGCCACAGTGTTCATTTCCTGTTTGTCATACCGAAGGGTAAAATCCCAAGTTGTTGCTTCGACTTCGGCCAGACTGGCTGCAGAGACCCACAACGGATACTCTCCGCAGCTCTGTCTCCAAGGAGAGGAGGGAGAGAGGGAAGGAGACGTAGGAGTTTAGAAGGAACTAAACTACTTTAATGAAAATATTACTAATAAAATGAAAATAATGAAACATATACAAAACTGGATCAAGCTCTTGGGATGACGCTTGTGTCACCAGCTGGCACTGGGCAAGTCCCAGACTGGACTCGGTAGTGGATTCCAGATCCAGGATTGGGACCAAAGGCAGACGAACAGACAGAGTCCACCTCAGACACCACCGTTGAAGGAAGAGCCCTGACCCTTTGATCCCTCAGCTTTTATCCTGAGCATGAGGCAGATGGGATGGAATACACTGTTGGTCAGTTTTGGGTCCTCTGTCCTGTCCGCTCCTCCCTGCAGGTGCGACCCCTCTATGCTTTTCCGCTTCTGACCCTCCAACGGGGCACATGACAAAGTGAGCTGCCCTTGGGTGTTAGAGCAGTGAGTGTAAGGAGGAGCGTCTCCGCATACCGTGCCTTGGCATCAACTATAAACAATCAGGTCTTATCACTCTGGAGGCGGGTACTGTCGGAAAAATCATAGAATCATAGAATGGTTTAGGTTGGGAGGGACCTTGAAGATCACTGAGTTCCAACCCCCCTGCCATAGGCAGGGACACCTCCCACCAGACCAGGTTGCCCAAGGCCCCATCCAGCCTGGCCTTGAACACCTCCAGGGATGGAGCTTCCACAACTTCTGTGGGCAGCCTGTTCCAATGTCTTACCACCCTCAGAGTGAAAAATTTCTTCCTAATATCTCATCTAAATCTACGCTGTTCCAGTTTGAAGCCATTCCCCCTTGTCCTATCGATAAAACAAATGTTAAAAATACTCTATTCCCAGATTATGCATTTTCTTTACAAGTAATACAGACACTGGCCAGAAGGGAAGAAATAACTTCTGCACTTCCTTCATGGGCAGTATTTCAGTTGGCTGGAGAGCAGCAACTACCTGAACACACGGTGTACGGAGAGGAAACCCTCCCATCCCAGACTAGCAGCATCCTCATTCAGATACACGTCTCACAGACACTTCTTTCATTAAGAAAACTGATTGCAGTGGGATTGTTTATGTATTGAGCATGAGTAATTGTATTACAATCTGGCTCTTCATTGCACGTTCCAAACCAGCTCTTTCATTTTTTTTCTAAAGAGGGCAGCGATTCAGCATTAACACAGTTTAACGTATGAGTGATATTTTCAGCGACTCCTCAGTGCACATGGATACGAATGTTAATGAATACTTTTTTTGAGATATTGAAAGAAATAACTGCCTAAATGTTCAATTTTTCTGCATCACAATCTCTCAAGAACATGGAAGAATAATTACTTACAAATAAAATGAGAAAAAGGAGTTTTTTCCCCAGTTCCACTAATACTTTCTTAGCACCATAAGGACCTCAGTGATTTTCATAGTCAATTTACAGGAACTGATCCTTGCAGAGATGAATCATCAGCAATTTGAAATAATCTGAATTGTTCAGGGACTTACATTTTGTAAGTGAAACTGAGGGGACAGCTACCTGGCAATGGAGTAGGCAAAGAGAGAACCAGAGTCCCAAAATGTAACAAATGAATTGTCACTTACCCTGTTCAAGCAGTATTTGCTCTCTTTCCTGTAAAAGTGCTGGAGACATTTCATGTTCTGTTTGTCGACAATCTTGTTGAAGAACTCACTGATGGTCTGCACGGAGACAGCGCAGACAGCAGATCTGTTGGTTGGCTTGGATGAGTCTGGTTTGCTTTGTGCAAAAACGCCATAGAGAATATCATCGTTCAACCCAAGGCCCATTTCGTGGGCTAGAGTTGCACCTGGCTTGCTTACGTAGGCAGCTTGTAAAATGTTGAATACCTTCTTTCGGATGGACCTCTTCCTCCACTTTTCGGTAAAAATACACTCAAGAGGCATTTCCATGTACGAACGCATCTCTGAGTCTAAAGTGCAGAAGCGAATAATTCTAGTGTGAAAAGCCTGGAAGTCGAGAGATTCTCTCTGGACAGTCAGAAAATAGACAAAGTGATCATTTTCAAAGGCATGGACATACCTAATGGGATATGAGTCGTGGAACTGAGGGAGGATATCTATATAAGACTGATCTGTGAGAAATTCAAAACCGTCCTGTGTTTCTTTTAACCTTCTAACCGATATTGAATGCAGCACATGAGGAGGCTGAAATGCAGATGTCACAGTATTTCCAACAAAGAAGTTGACAAACCTGTCCTTTTCAGTCACCAAAACTTTGGTTCCTAAAGTGCCTGCAACACAGTCAGGACAATTATCTGCTTCTCCGTCCACTCGGGGTGAATACGTGCAGTGCACCTCACTTTTGATGTCAGCAGGGTTGTCAGGGTGAATGATGTGACAGTGGCAGATGCCTCCAGACACGCTACCACTGTTATATGCTTATAAATATGCTGTTAATTTCAGCGAGTTCAGTTTGTTAGAAGAGGCTTAGCTGCAAAGTAAGATTACTGAACAGAAAATTTGTTCTGTTTTACCCCAAACCAGGAAAAGGAAGTACCTGGATGAAAGAGTGAAAGTGTGTCACCCCGATACAGGCGGCATGTGGAGACACAATGCTGCTGAGGTACTGTTGCGTTAAAGGGCAGATCAGTTTGGCAGAAAACAAACCCCCTTGCGTTCTAACACTCCTCACCGAGGTGGGAGGCCAGGTGCGGCCAGGTTTGAATTCTGAGCGATGCCCAATCCACCGCTATCAGTCCAGTCGCGTTTAATATATATATTAAACTATCACGATTCTGGATACAGTAGTAGCGGACTGCACCCTCAGTCCAGTCGTTGCTCATGAGCTACCATGGCCACTCTTTGGTCATGTTCAGTGAGAAACCGAAACGACCAGCTACTTAAGCAGCGCAGTTTATTTTAGCAACAGATACATAGGTTCTTATGGATTGCCGGCGATAAATACACTGTCTGCGAAGCACATGCAAATAAAAGTATTGTTAGTTATACAAAACGCACGAGAAAGTTACAAACAATCCAGCTTGGCTATAAATGCAGGAAAGAGACTCTCTAGAGAGATTTCTAAGTTTTTTGAGGAAACACTTGGTATAGTCTAAGCCTTAGCCAAAGGCGTCCCTATGCGGGGGAAGAAAGGCTCAGCCCGTCGGCTGGTCCCGGAAGTCAAAGGCAGTTTTGATGGAGTCCTCCTCGACTTGTTCACGATGATGTCTTCCCTAATATTCCCCCTTTCTTGGGCTATTTTTATACTATTTTTTTCCCTTCAAGGTGGAGTTTGAGTGACTTTAGTCATAAATACTTCTATTATGATTGGTGTAAAATTCTCTCGCTTCACATTTCAAGGTATAGTTTACCAAAAATTCAGGGCGCAGACTCAAGGAGGAGTGGTCGCACCTTGGAGGCGGGTAGCCTTTGGGATGGAGGTGTGTTTAGGTATTATAATGACATTATAATGAGCAAAGTTCGCACAAAGGACAGCATTTTGTCAAAATTTGACAAACTGTTGGCTCAGGGTAGCAAGTGTGCAGCTTATCAGTTCCATAGGACCATCTCGTTCCCATATCTGCTGATTATCACAGGGCTTGGCTGTGGAATCTCCATCCCACTCCATCCCCGTGTTGCTCTGCGAGCGATATTGTGCAGGGAATCACCGATGTAGTGGATTCTTCGCATACCAGCTGCGGCCGTATTCTACCCTAGAAGCCTTTTGATTTTTTACTTTTCCTTAATGTGTGAACAATGCTGTGTTTTGGTTATTTTAGTAACTATTCCACGGGTACACAGAGGTACGGTGCTGCTGCCAGCACTGTCATGGACCCTTTGGAGCTCTCTAGTTTACAGGAGCTCGTACTCTGCAAATTAAACTTTATTTTATGAGCTCATTAGGAAAGCAAGCAAAGTTTCTCACTCACAAGTTCTGTAATTCATAACTCACAGCTCACGATTTATAGCTCTTGTGTGCCGATGAGCAACATGGTTGCCTGGCCGAGGATGAGAGCGGTCATCCTTCCTCCACCGTCACAGCACGGGCATCCCTTGTATCCCACCGGGAAGCGCGAAAGCCTCGGCACTCCAGCTGCTGTTGGATCTGCTTGAAGAGCTTTTTGGGTCAGCTTATGTTTTTATACCTCTGGGCTTGGCAGTTTGGTCTATACCATTTCCAAGAGTTAGCAGATTTGGAGGAAACTGCCAGTCAGTCTGGAAAGATGATGGCTGCATGGGACAGCCAACTGCAGGTGATAGTGGCTGTGTCATGGCATCATGGAATACTGTGTTCAGTTTTGGGCCCTTCATGACACTAAAGTCATTAGAGGGGCTGGAGCATGTCCAGAGAAGGGTAATGAAGATGGTTAGCGGTCTGGAGCACAAGTCTTATGAGCAGCAAATGAGGGAACTCGAGTTGTTTGCTCTGGAGAAAAGGAGGCTGAGGGGAGAGCTTATTGCTCTCTACAACTACCTGAAAGGAGGTTGCAGAGAGGTGGAGGTTGGTCTCTTCTCCCAAGTAACAAGTGATAGGACAAGAGGAAATGGCCTCACGTGGCACCAGGGGAGGTTTAGGATGGATATTAAGGAAAGTTTCTTCACAGAAAAGGTTATCAAACATTTGAACAGGCTGCCCAGGGAAGTGGTTGAGTCACCATTGCTGGAGGTATTTAAAAGACGTGGAGATGTGGTGCTGAGGGTCATGGTTTAGTGGTGGTTTAGGCAGTGTTAGGTTGATGGTTTGACTTGATGATTTTAAAGGCCCCTTCCAACCTAGATGACTGTATGAAACTGTGGCCTTTTGGCACTTTCTGGGCACCTGTTGTGGCCACGTGTTGCTCTGGCTTTGACCCAGTGACTCTGCTGACGGAATCTTTGATGAGACCAGGCAAGTCTGCCCCTGAGAGGAGATTGTGACAAGGGGAAGGGTTGAAATATAGTGACTGTGTTAAGAAACTGGTGGTTTGCAAACTCTTTTGGGCAAAGATTTCATATGCTTGTGTAATGCCTCACACAACTGTGGCCTGGGCACTCATAGAAAAATAAATACCTGCTCATTTTCATACATTGTCATTATGTGTGCCTTCTGAAACCATGCAAGTGCTAACAAGCAATCAGATTTGGATGAGTGATGTGTCCGTACAGTGAATATGAACTACAAATTCATACCATTGCGAAGGTATGATTTCAGAAGTTCCAAGTAAAGTCTTAACTGTCAGTAATGCTGAGTTTATTTTTTATAAACTAAGAATAACCTAGAGTTTATTTAAAAAAAATAAATCCTTTCTTTCCCCCCTTCCACTCTTCCTTGCCCAGCAAGACTGCAATGTGCTACCTCCTGTTCTGCGGGCTGTGAGCAATCCATTTCAGAATGGCCTCAAACACAGCCTCTTCTTTCACACAGAGCTCCTCCTTCTGCAGGACGCACTGGAGCTCGTTGACGGAGAGCTCCAGAAACTCTGCCGACACCCTGGTCACCTCCTCCAAGTGATGGAGGATGAACGCGTGGGCTGCTTCTCGCAGGTCGGGGCAGTAGTAGTGATCTGTGAATCTCCAGATGCCGACGCAGTTCTCCAAGCACAGCTGGGACTTTAAGAACTCACAGCACAGTCTGATGACGCCCATGACGTTGAACTGGTCGGCTGCTACCAGCAAACCTTCAACATTGTCAGCCGTGACCTGTACTGTGCCAGTGTAGGCATACTCAATAATGAGCCGCATCATTTCAGGTGAAGTGCCGGGGATTTTATAGACGACCTTCCCAGCGTTGCTCCAGCTGGTGGAAAACAAAGCCCTGAAAAAAGCACAGCAGTGCTGGGGGGAAAAGCAGCTTTGCTGCATTACACCCTGACCCCATTATCCCCTGTGCCTCCTTCCCTGGGCACCAATTTGGGCACTTGCAGTAGCCATGCTGGGAGGCCGTGGGGTTTATTAATTAATGTTTTACTCGCTGGTTGTTTTAACAAGGTGTCATTGCCTCCGGCTGTGGACAGAGAGCCACAGGGTAAGTGGCCACCTGTGTGTGGGGAAGGAAAACTTCCCGCCCGATTGCAGATAGGCTCGTCTGGCCACGGTCCAGCCCTGCACTGCATCTGGGGGTTCATCAGATGCCACTTCCAGCGCTGCTCTTAGACCTTAGGTTGTGGATGAACTCTGGTGTCCAGGGAGGCACCAGGACTATGCGGAACTGCTGGAGGAGAGTTTTAGTGCCGAGGGAAGCGCTGGAGAGACACTAAGGCAGCGTGACACAGCCCAGGAAATCCTGTCTGTCCCCATCCCCTCTTGTTTCAGGCACCGACCTCAAGTATTGACTGCAGCTACAGAGGATGTTCTTGTGAGCATTGAATTCAATACCACCCCCGCTGATAACCACATCGCAGAGTCTCCCCTCCAGGCAAAGCTCATTGAACACAGTGCGAGCCATAGCACTCATCTTCCTCTCCCCGGGTGAGGATGAGTGTCCGCTGGGAGCCGAGCTATCACCCACGTCAAAGCCTGCAGCAGTGGAAGGTGCTTCTCTCTGAGGTGCGACAGTGCTTTGTCCGTGCCCTCCCTCCAACATCGTCTCTCCACCCCTGCCTGCCTGGTGGCTCTGGAACGTGCCCCAAAATGACATCACAGACGCAGGGGTTACCCAGGACTGCTGTGAGCCCCCTCGCAGCCACTGGGGTCCTGGTGCTCCCGGCTCCCTCGCTCCACAGCTGCCCTCAGCCTTCGCCACAGCTCAGAGTCTGCTGTATCCTGTATCTACACCCTGGTGGTGGTGCTCTGAGCAAAACCAGCCTCGTGATTCCCCTGCAACTGTTTAATATTATTTAGCCTGGGGACAAAGCTCCCCAAATGTAGGCACCAACTGCTGCTCAAGTGCTCTCGTACCAGCTCCCACAGGAGGGAGCGCAGACACAGGCTAGCTGATGTCAGTGAAGAAGCCACAACTTTGTCACTGCCATATCTGCTGCCAATTTGGATGGGTGGGAGGTGCAAGGAGCACAGCTGGGAAAACAGTTTGGACTTTTCCAGGTTACTGTTGGTGCAGAGTTTTTTAAGTTAAATGCATTCTGTGCTAACGCTGGGGTAGGTGTGACAGCAAAAAGACAGCCCCACCAGCACCGGCTCCCCAGCCTTTCTCCTGCCCTCAAACCCACCCACTCCCTGCAGCCGCCCTCCCGAGGCCGGCCCCAGCCCCAGCTGCCCTGGGACGTGGCCAAAGCAGAGGCCACAACAGCTGTCTTGGCTCCGGCCATGGCTCTCACAGAGGGCTGCGATAGCAGCACCATGCAGCGCCTGGCCCTTCTCCTGGTGGTGGTTCCTGGTGATGCAGTGGAGCCTCTTCAGCACCCCCAGGAGAGTCCAAGACCTAAGGAAAAGCAGGGAGGCAGGACTTTTTCTCAGTCCAAAACAGCCTTGCTTGTTACCTCATGCTCCTCTCCTGGTGCCAGGGAAAGGCCCTGTGCCTGCCACATCTACTTGGGGCAGAGCTCGCTCACCAGGAGATGGCACACTGTGTCCAGCAGCAGTGGCAAATGGCCTCCGTCACCTGCTTCCACCCCAGGAACAGAGCACAGAGGTGGAGGGAGAGCCTGCATGCCGGAAAAAGAGTCGAACCATGTCATTCCTCCTTGCTGGGACCCTTCCCAGGAGGCTGGTGTGGGATAATTACTGGAGGTGACTTAGAAATTAAGGTCTATTCACATTTTGAAGAAAAGTGTAACATTGATGAAACTTCTAGGGGCAGAGTGCAGCTGGTGTGCAAAGCATACATTTCACAAAGGTTCCCGAGGCAACCTTAGATGTTAGTGACATTGGGGGGGTCCAGTGCATTAACTCTAAGAGAAAAATGGTGCAGAGGATGGAGCGGAGTGGAGACACCGTGGCCAAAGTCTGTGATAAAATGGGAACTTGAAGGTCAAATGGAACCCTTGAAGGTCTTATGGAACTGATAAGCTGCCTAATTGTTACCCTGAGCCAACGATCTGTCATTTTTTGACAAAATGCTATCCTTTGTGTGAACTTTGCTCATTATAATGTCATTATAATATCAAAACACACCTCCATCCCAAAAGCTACCCACCTCCAAGGTGCGACCACTCCTCATGGAGTCTGCGCTCTGAATTTTTCGTAGTCTATACCTTTAAAAGCGAAGCGAGAGAATTTTACACCAATCATAACAAAAGTATGTATGACTAGAGTCCCTCAAGCTCCACCTGAAAGGTAAAAAATAGTATCAAATTAGCTTCAGAGAGGAGGGATGTCAGGGTAGATACCAATGCGGTCAGGGAAATACCATCGCTGACCACCCCTGACTCCTGGGATCAGTCGCCGGGCTGAGCCTCTCTTCCCCCGCATAAGGATGCTTGTGGGTAAGATTCGAACACTTGGTTATACCAAGTACTTCCCCAGGAAATTTAGAAATCTCTATAGAGTTGTTTTATAACTTAGCACGTTTGTAGCCAGGCTATATTACTAACAACCTTAGTATTTGCACGTGCTTTGCAGACAGTAACTATCACCAGCAATCCAAAAGAACTTGTGCATCTGTTGCTTCAATAAACTACACTTTTCACCAATCTAGCTGTGAGAGTTCATAGTGAACACAACCGAACTCCTTATGTGTGGCTGTGCTAGTTCATGGAACGCCACCAGATTGAATTGTGTATGGTGTTATTAGTGCATCCATAATCATGGTAGTTCAATATAGATATTGAACACAACCGGACTTTTAACGCTGAATCGGGCATCACTCAGAATCTAAGCCTAGCCGCCCACAGCCCTCTGATACAGGCTGGAACACAAGGGGGTTTATTTTCTGCCAAATTACTTTGCCTCTTAACGCAGCAGCTGGTCCAGCTGAGTTCTGCGAAGCTTTCCCTTGCAGAGGGGGCTGCCCCAGACACAGTGGCTAGACGGGAAGGTCACCAGGTGCAGCAGAGGGACGCCAGCACCACTCCTAATCCTGGTAAGACTGCCCTGGGCAGCATGGGAGAAACCTGCCTGGAATAATTGTAGGAACAATCTGCAGAGACACTCGGCAGCTACGGAGCGGGCAGGAGCAGCAGAACATCTCTGCTGTCACCACATGGCTTTCTATGGCTTTGCAAATAAGCTCCAGGGGCTCTTAGGTTGAAGACTGTGGGAACAGGATCCTGGAGGTGACGGAGAAGCTTCAGCCATGTTTCCTCCACTTCTCTGGTGAAGAATGATCTATTCCTTGAAGCAAAGGAGGCCAGGGCTGCATAGAGCAATTCAGAAACTCCATCTGTCAGCTGGTGTTATGGATGGAAATATTTGACACGATTATGATTCAGCAGCAATTCAAAATTTATTAATGATTCGAGGCAGATCAAGAGGTTGAA